>OW052003.1:12500-5012500 GCA_932526365.1 Lobophora halterata | reverse complement strand
AGAATATCCTCACATTTCAACTTTCGAATATACATATACTATAAGTGGAGATTCGCGTTGCTTAACTACATACGTGTAAGATTAAGTTAAACCATCCATACCTTTACAAGTTAAACCATCCATACCTATCCATACCAGTTATATACAAGTTAAACCATCCATACCTCATAATTACGGTTCAGAAGTTTAACAAATTCATCAGAATATCCTCACATTTCAACTTTCGAATATACATATACTATAAGTGGAGATTCGCGTTGCTAAACTACATGCGTGTAAGCTGTATACGTTGTATACGGGTATCGGGTGCATCCCTAACTTTGAAGCGGGCATAGCAAGCGGATATTATGAGAAAAGTCATATTTTCATGCAAATAACTGCTGCGAAATAAGCTGCAACTGAGAGCACGACTTGTCAAAGGCTAAAAGGTAAACTCGCAATTTCGCATATTTGTAATGTCGAGTTCCTTTATGTACGTCTAGCTGCTGATTCTCCCACGTAGTGCCGGAATAAAAATATTTTCCATTACTTTTATAGCCTTTGCTGCGACACCGGACTTTTCCCATTAATAAACTATACTCATCAATATATAAATCAATTTTGATATAAGTATAATTAATTATGTATTATTATTTATAACTATTATGAATTTATAATGTATTTTTTTTTAATTTTAATTGGTTTGTAACGTTTTATTTAATGTAAAATAAATAAATACTCCTATCAAATCATAGCTTTATTGATTTAGTCGTTTTGGCGTGAATGAGGAACAAACATGCATTAATTCTCACAAACTTTTGCATCGATAATATTCATGCTAGCAATTTTTACTTTTATTAGTATCTTTCTTGTTTGTCGTCTGCCTGTCTGTCTGTCGTTCCGGGTGGAATCTTGCAATTCAAATTTCAAGCACTTTCCGATTAGTTATCCGGCTGAAACTTCAGGGCATCTCACAACTCGATGACAATTGCATTCTAAATCCATTTATTAGCATGCAATGAGAGAAAAAGCATAAAAAAACTTTTTTTTTATTAATATATATTTTGTAACTAATTTATAATGCCAAGTTTATTAGTGCATGAAATACTTTTTGACTTGTTCTTGTTTTGCAATTAAATAATGCAATTATGCGAACGTTAACGTTCAATTTTACACTTCATAAACAGAAATTGAACAGGACAAAAAATAACAGTTTAACAAGGGAAAACATTTTTCAGTTACGCACTAAAGAACAGAACGTTCAGGCAGTCTCCAATTATGGACAAATAAATAAAGCGAATATTTTATTTACAGAAATGTTGTCAACGAAAATACTTTTTTGTTATTTGCATGTTCAACTTTTCATGAAAATTCCATTGTGATAAACGGAAGCGAGCTAGTACCAAAATATTTTTTGCATCCATTTCACAAAACAAGCTTAAACTTTATAAAAAACTGAAAATCCGACTGCGATAATATTATGCAAATTAAATTTAAACATTTAATTTATATTTTTGTAATCTCCTTTTAATTTCATTCATTTTTAATACCCTACTCGATAGATTTGGTTAACAAAAATTTATATACGACTATTTAGCGCCAAAAATCCGCCAATTTATTTTAAAAACTATAATATTTAAGGACTCGGGTTATTGAGACAAATCTAACGATACCATATCTGTCAAAATTCATCCAGCCGTTTGGAAGAAACGAGGTAACTGGAAATTTACATACATACAAGATACGCGCGAAAAACATAACCCTTTCTTGGCAGTCGGGTAAAAATACAAAATCAGAAAATTAGTTTTCTGAAATTTCAGACATTTTTATTGCTATTTGTACTGCATACACAAATATTTACATAACTATTGTCCAGTGTGCAGATTGTTCCGTTCTAAGCGTCTCTTTATTTTGCTCCGGGCACTCCATTACTCAGTACCTAAAGTGAAAAAAAATCTATCCTTTGTGGTTTATTCTCTATCGCGACGACGTTAGAGAATAAACTACAAAGGCTAGATTTTTTATGTCGTCTCGATGTTTGTATGCCGTATCCAATTAATATATGCACACCATGTTTTCGTTCGTCTCCGTAATCACAGAGGCGAATCTGCTGTTTACTAAACACGAATTTCAAATAAATATAGACCAGATGGATTTGATGTAATATTAAATTCGGTAGAGATCTATTAGCTAGTAAACCTTATTAGTTATGATTTCGTTATGTAAAGCATTTTATTTATTAGCAGTAATAGATACACACTCACTACCTAAAATTTTCTGTAATGGTCTTCTCGTTCCGACGCATATAGCATTTTTAACAAATGGAAACAATTTATATTTAAACTTAATAATTGATATAAAGCATAGAGCTTTCAAGCTTTCATGTTCAAAGCTGAAATTCGAGTCGAGTTAAAGTTCAAGCCGTTTATTTCAGAAACAAGACCTCTACAATATTAACTCGTAACAAATATTTTGAATTGTTGTTTAGCTTTATATTGAATAAATATTCCCGTACTATTAGTATACTTCGGAGAGTTATAAGCGTATCAAAACTGACACTTATGTGTCGGCAATATTGACTCAGTAAGCATTGATTTCTGTTGCGAATTATTTGTTGTACTGTGCTTTTCGCTTATTTTACTTTTATTTGCCGCTCGCGTACTTTTGTTTCTAAAGTGACTTCTGGCGAGAGATTACATTGAATAGCATTGCTACGAGCTTTTTATGAAGCACATTCCTTGGCGCTTCCTGGGGAATACAATTAAATGGAGGATGTCCTTTTAAATTAATTTTTGGAGGAAATTCATTATTTTTCAAAGTAGTTCAAATTAGTTATAAAATCGAGGAAACAAGATTTAAACAAGCTGCGCGGAGAGATGGGATGCATTGGAAAGTTTGAAATGGAATGCCTGCTCTTAATTTATACTCGCTCGTTCACCCGGGCTGCATTAAGCCTGGGGGTGGAATACGTTGCGCCGAGGGAAGGCACGCGCTTTCGACCATTTTATATTGAGCTGTTCTTGCTAATAAGTACACCTGCATTTACATGGTTTTCTTTGGAATGGTAGAGTCAAACGTATTCCATATTTGTTTGCTGCTTGCGATCAAAGACTTTGCTTTGCTTGCGTTCATAGTTAAATATTGTTTTGGAATGAAATAAAAGAGAATTTTTTTTCTATGGTCGTGACATTAACACATAAATTGGACGCTGCAGTGTAGGACGCTCCCCATACGTAAGACCGATGAGTTTGTTGGTGGATGAAGATGGCTCGAGACCGCTCGTCGATACGATTTATGATCGTACCAAGGCTGTAATAATCATGATTACGATGATTTGATAACTAGGCTCCTTGAAAATGTACTTGTATTGTCATTGAACAGGCAAACGGCCTGCAAGATCAGAGGCTTTGCTAATGCTGTGCATATTCGTCGCAGAACCATTTGATCTTTGTTTTGAATTCGAGCTTATTTAGGCCTTTGGAAATTTATCGGCTGGTTTATCTCATACCACTGTTTTGAGTATTAATTTTTGCAACTTGCTAGGAGGTAGTATTTAAAATAAATTTAGTTCAGTATCACATTACGAGTATTTCGAAGACACGTATGATCGAATGGCAAGTATATTGGGCTGCCACACCGGTGCCGCGGGTTCGATTCCCGCTTCAGGACAAACATTTGTGTGAAGAAGAACATAGGTGTTTGTCCTGAGTCTATTCTATGTATTTATTTACAAAAAAAGTATGTTAGTATTCTATCAGCTATTAGGTACCCATAGTACAAGCACTGCTTAGTTTGGGGCTAGATAGCGTGGTTTGTGTGAAATATACAACATTTTTATTATTTCGAAGGATGGACCAACCTTAAATCAAATGCTATAGCCGGGCGCGACTAACCGCTTTACGTGCCGTCCGAGCCTTCCGTAGTACAAAAGCGGTCAGTCGCAAACGCCATTTATTTGATTATGCTCACATGCGATTGAAGTCTATTTGCTCTGCGAGTTTACTTAAATGTCAGACTGATCAAGTCGATAAATTTGTCGATCGATAGATTCAGACTGCCTCAGGCTGAATGATTCGGGTTTGTTTGTTCATTCGTAGCTGTAGCTTTAGGGGCTTTAATAACTATATATATAGGAAACTGCAATCACACGTATTCCGTGCAAAAGTTTTGGGCGTGCTGTGTTTTTAAAAGTAAACTGTTATAAGAATAGTTTTAGTGCTAAAATAAAAACGCTATTCTAACAGCTTTATTATGAAATGACTGGGAAAACTCAGGGGGTTCCTCGTTTCGTAATAAAGCTGTAAAAGTTTGATCCGATCATTATTCTATCGTTATAAATAAAAATAAAATAATATCATTACTTGAAAACATTAAAAAAGTGCTTTCTTTAGACATTATTGAATATTTAGGGCTTAAAAAATTACGATCTCAAAAAAATGTGTCTGGTTTTAAAAGGATTTGTTCCCACGAAGCGGGGTGTTTCTTTGATATTCGAAATAGACTTTTGAATTTTCTTATTTTCTAGTTCGACCTACTTTCCACAGGTTCAGTACCCACGTGATAATGCGAATGACCTCGCATCCCTACTGGGCAATCATGGCGATGCTTTTCGGCAAGATGATGCACTCGGTCACCATAAAACTGGACCCACACGAGTTCTTCGAGGTCATGAGACCACCTTTCTTCACTTCCGATAACCAACATGACAGCTCCGAGTTTTTGGGGTAAGGCTTTTTATCAACAGTTTCCGCTTCCTTGGATTGAATTGCTGAGGATCATGACATCGTGCAATGCATTTTTCCACTTTCCTAGCTATACCTAGGATACCTTTAAGGCTAATCCTCAAATCCAATTCTATACAAAATATTTCGGACAAATACTCAAAAACTACACCGTATTATAGTAATTTCTTCACACTATTCGTTTCGTATATGTTTTCCGATTGTGTCAACATAAAATTAGTAAGGTTTCATACTTTAATTTAGATTTTATACGTGTTTTTAAGTTAGTAGGGTTAATTTAAAAATACGTATAAACTCTAAATTAATGTATGAAACCTTACTAATTTTATGCTGACACAATCGGAAAACATAGACGAAACATAGATATGGGATCGAAGGACCCAAGTTCGAAATATGAATAAAGTTCTCAACTTCCGGCATGAAACCCAGTTCAAACTGAACCTCTTGGAACAGATTTTATAAGCACCTTATCGACTTAGACTTGCGTCTTTTGCCCTCGATTTTGAATCATAATTATAAAAATACGTAACTCGTTCTTATTGTATGTTCGTGTGTGTCATGGGAAATTAGCTCATAAAGATGGTTTAAAAAAGAAGAATGGGAGGATCCAGAGGGGCTGATAAGATAATAGTTGGCCTATTTTTTATTTGGATATTATTAGCTCGAATGTATAGCTTTGCTTACCTCATCTCTAAATAACCTGCATATTGTTCTGACAGATATCTGTTCGAGCTATTGCAGTCGTTTGAGCAAGTATCAGACGAAAATTACGACTACTCTAAGCCGCCGGTTTTGTCCACCGCTAATCGCTGGCGGGCTGCTACTCAATCCTACTCATTATCTACAAGGTTTGAGTAAAACATTTAATAATTATTTTAAAGATTTACCCTCCCAGATATAGGGCACCAATAATAGGTTGGTGTACCCTAGTTTTTAAATCGCTTCTTCTTCTTATCGTGTCACTAGTTCCTCCAAACCAGTGTGGTGAAAGGATTTCAAGTGCGCCCCAAAGAGGCTCCTTTCGTGCACTCGACACATGTTTTCGAACTTTTAGGTTCTACGACATGCCGGTTTCCTCACGATGTTTTCCTTCACCGTTGCGAGAACGTGGGATGCATACATAGATTTTTTCGACCGAATAAACCCATTTACGCATGACTGCCACCGGGATTTCGAACCCGTGACCATCAGATCGCAAGGCAAGGGCATCATCCATTCGGCCACCACGTCCTCATCGTTTAAATCGCTGAAACATAAAAATAGTTTTCATCTTGATCTCTGTGATAGCACCGTAATTAAGAATGAAATTCCTTTTTTAGTACGTGCCTACATCGAAATTTCAAGTCTCTACGTCCAGTCATTTGGCTTGTGCGTTGTCTGTCAGTCATTCAGTCAAGCCAATCCTTTTATACATATTGATTCGAACATTTCGAATAGTATCATAGAATCGAGTGGATTTGGAAATGTCTGTTTTGTTTTGCAGTGATAACGAAGCGGCTAGCTCGGGCTCCAATTGGCGCTCCGTCTCGCCCCGTCCGGGCAGCAGTGGCGGTACGTTTTTTAAAAAAAAAGATTTGAGCACAAACGCTCCGTATTATATTTTAGTTAGCGCTTCTAGTATTTGTATGTATTCTGTGTAAAATAGTAATTTGTACACCAAGGGCCTGAAGCAAGCCATGATAAACGAGTATTTTATGAGCCAGAGCCAAAGGTGAGGGTGGATATTTAAGTTCAGAATAAAATGGGCTTCAGGAACGAGGTTTACACAAGATCTTTCACTTGAATTGTGAGGAAATAAGACAAATTTTAACTGTAATGAGCGCACATTTTGTAATTCAAAAACAGATAAATACATTCATCCAATGCTACCACGATATACTAAATTCGAAGGTATTATGAAGGACTGATTGAAATTTACAAAAAAAAATTCAGCTTCCGTCATTTAAACCTATTACAAACTAAATCTCTTGATACAGATTTTATAAGCAATCATTTTTTGGCTGTTTTCCTTCACCGTTAAGCACGTGTTCTAATGCACACAAATTATTTGAACAGAAAAATCCATTGTTGTACGACCGGGTTCGAACTCACGACCTTTGGATCGAAGGTCGCGGCATCTTCCACTCGGCCAACATATCTTTTTTATTTATTCTTCGCGTTTGGCTCCACAGATATTAATGTATATTTAGCCAGTGTCAAGTAAATTATCGCAACGTGGTCAAGTTATTGAATATTCATGTTTTATCGAATTATTGTAAAAATTATAAAAATAATTATTCAGTCAAATGTCAAACGTCCTAGTCAAGTCCTGATTTTCCAACATAGCTTTTGAATGAAGCATGAAAAGTGAAAATGGTCTTTAAATTTTAGGTTCAAGCTCCAGCGGCAACAAGCGACCGAGCTCCAGCATCGAGAACGCCGTACCCAAAAAGCGCACCCGCTCCAACGACATCCTATTCCTCCACCGGGACTCGTACATCGATAATATGTTTGGTGGCGTCCTGCTCACACGCGTGGAATGCGTCCAGTGCCACTCGTCGTCTCTATCCCGCGACGTGTTCCGTGACTTGCAACTGGCGTTTCCGGAAAAGCCCGCGGGATGGCAGCACAATGTGCAGAGTTTGCTCGAGTTCTACTGTTCGAAGGAACCGCTGACTGGCGATAATCAGTACCAGTGCAGGGATTGTGGAGTGTTGCGCGACGCGGAGCGTTCCGTCATTATAGAGACGACACCGAAGTATCTAATTCTCGTCTTGAAGAATTTCAAGTGAGTTTTTTTTGTATGTTTACAAGTGGCGAGACTAGCTAGGCGCTCTACTGATTGTAAGAGATCACGCCTGCCCATAACTATAACAGTGGACGAACGCTATACTCGTATCAGTAGTATTGTACGGGCTTATGGGAATCAAAGCCCTGTGCAAACACTCATCTATCTTAAGACATTGAGAGTACTCTTAAAGTTGCTCGCTCATACTATCCTTGTTTTTTATCATATATACTTAGAGCTTTTTTTTAAAGCGTTCGTAGTATCGAAACTTTTACATTTAGCGAAAAAGTAAAACAGCATTTCGCAAACGCAAACTAAAGAGCAAAGTAAAACATTTTTTTTGTACAGTCAGCTACACTAACATGTATACACTCCCAAGCTTTTCACATTTATATCACTCTTAAATTTGCAAAAACAAGTGCACGGAAGCTTTTTGAAATTAATGTAGTCCTCTTACTTGTCAGAAGAAGAATGTCTTTTCAAAATAAGAGTTCCTACCTATAATATGAATGTGAAAGCTTGAGAGTGTATACATATTGGTGCAGCTGACTGTACTTAAATTTTAAACAATTTAGACCTTTAGGACCTCACGGGCCTAAAAACGGCATTACGGATTCGATTTGTAAAGTTCCTTTAGTTCTTACATCTGAATCAACGATCAACGGTTTCATTTCTGCGATAAAAATCAGCCGTGAGATATTTTATAGGTTACTTTATATCGTTCCAGATTCGAGGCGAAACTGCAAGCGCAATCGAAGCTAACCCACAACATGTACTATAACCATACGGTGACGTTGCCCACTGTACGTGCGCAAGCGATTCATTCGTCGTATACGCTCTACGCGGCCGTGGTCCACGCCGGATCCACGCTCGATTCGGGACACTACTACACCATTGCCAAGGTGAGCTTGAAGTACAGAAGGCATCTAATTATGATAAGCTTGGAAGATTGAGGGAACAGATTTATTGTTCATCCTACTATGTAAGTATGGATGTATGAATGGATGTTTGTTACTCTTTAACGTAAAAACTACCCAATGAATTTTAATGAAACTTTACAATAATATAGCATCAGAATAACACATAGGCTACAATTTATAAAGATACCTGCGCAGACGAAGTCGCGGGCACCAGCTAATACATACATAAATGTATGTATTTACATTGTACATACCGGTCAAAATCATAACCCTCCTTTTGCTTCTCCGTAGTCAGGTAAAATTGAATGAATAAATGACAATGCTATATTATTGTACACCATAAGACAAAAAACAATAACATAGAGAAGGAAACATAACAAAAGTTTGTAGAATGGGGGGTCTTATCGCTATTAAGCGATCTCTCCCAGACAACCAGTTCCAGACAATCGACATAATAAAATTATTTTTGGACATTGTACACAACCATATAGCCCCATAGTTATTTAATTATAACGGGTATTTATCGCGTTCACCTCGTATTTTTTTGTGTCCCGACGTTTCGACTGTATTGCAACAGCCGTGTCAACCCGTGACCACATCTAGCCCCAAACTAAGCATGAAACTATGAAAACCAGATGACTGATATAATACTTATAATGTATACGATTTTTTTAAAACATACATACCTATATACCTAATTTTCAAAATGATGGCACAGTGCTATATTTTATTAACATCTACAAAGCGAAAACTCAAGAAACATATCAAATTGTGCCATAAAAATTCTTGTGAACAACCTCATTGATAAGAAAATTTATAATGATGGCATATTATATTGATGGTGACTTAATTATTGTTAAATTTGTGGAAATTGGAATAAAATTAAAAGCAAAATCGAGGCGTAGACATATGCAGGCAACTATACAGTACAGTACACGTGTATAACCATTATTTATCATTATATACAGGACAACGGGTCGTGGCACAAGTACAATGATGACGTCGTGACCCTGGCCGAAGAGAGTCAAGTAAACGAGCTCGAAACCTCCAGCACGCCTTACCTGCTGTTCTACCGGCGCGCAGACATCGAGGAAGACGCGGCCCCATCACTCGAGGACCTCCCTCCCAAGATCCTCGAACACGTCATGGCTCACAACAAACACTACGTAGACTCTGTACGTGAAATGCACCTATCGCGGACCTGACATCATAACCTGAGACCCAGGATCTAACTTCCCGGGCCGAACACATTCGTCGACACATAAATTCCGCCTGAGTTACTACGGAGCTATCGGCTCGGTCCCTAGTCAGTTATAACGTCGCGTGGTGTCTGAACTTGTCGATTATTGAACTGCAGTATTTCCTGTTAGAACGCGAGTGTTGTAGTTTTGCGCGTTTCTGCATTTTTGTATAGTGTTAACGGAGTTCGACAACGATATATACTCGTATAATAGCTTTTATAATTATTGTAATTAATGAATTAATGAATAAGTCGATTAGAGTTCACGCAACGTGACTTGCCGGCTTGTCGTTGAGTGATTCAATGACATGGCTGTGGGATTTAATATAATTTAACAGAATTGGCAATAATTTCGCAATAAATTGGTTACATTGAGGCCGGCCTAGTTGCGTTGCGAAAATGTTACGTTTAAATGGTTTCAGGCTAATAATAATATAATGAATAATAAAAGTATAAAACCTTTCACTTTTTTTGTTGTAAATCAAAAAACATGAACGAAAGGAATAGTGCGTACTTTTTGAGTATTTGTCAGATACATTTTGTATGGAATTCGGAGGAGGATTCCCCTTAATTATGAAAGGCTCCGTATATCATCTTAGTTTATAATTCGTCAGCATGCCATGAGAAAATCAATTTTATACACGTATTTAATTTTGTATCCATGCCCCACAATTTCCCTTCGAACTGCAATGTCAAGTCAAATACACCACTAGTTTTTGTATGAGAGACCCGTAATCCCCTGTCGGACGTTATCTTCAGGTTCTGGGTAACCAGTAACCACCTTTTTTTTTTTGCATAAGAGCCCCGTAAATACCAAAATCCCTCGTTACATTATGTTGAACGCCTTTTAAATATATTTTCAATTTTTCTTTAAACGGTTTTTCACCCTCACTTTCACATACACCCCTTGAACATTTTTTTTTTCATAATGAATTTTAAAACGTCATAATAAAACACGTTTACCATATTTTTTTATAAAAAAGTTGCATGCACATAACTTAAACTTACCCTACAAAAAAAAAACCGAAGAAAAAATGTTGTTTCCTATATAGTAAGTTTTCCTAAGTTTGCATGCATACGGTTCCACCATGTACATATATATATGTACATTTTTTTATGTACGAATTATTTATAACTATTTAATTTACAAATGTATAATTTTTTTTACAAAATGTATGTTGCATGTTATAGGATATTAATTGGATATTTTTTACAATTTCCTTAAGTAGGTATTTGCGTACTTATCAAGGCTGTTAAAATGATTGCATGTACTAAAAATAATGAAAAAAAAATAATAAAACCTGTTTAAGGAGGCATTTACGATTGGGCTAGCTATAAATCATCATCAGACCCAAGTATCAGTTAAATATCATATATAAAAATGTTACGAATTAAAAATTCAAGAAAAGCTTATTAACACCTGGCTGACACGTGGCTCGGAACTTGATGCTTCCTTTAGATAAAGTTAAAGGAAACCTAGATAAAAGAAATAGGGCAAGCTCTTGTCCTATTTCCTTCGCTTATGTTACACATATCACAACAAAAAATTGAGGTTGTAACAAATTCACCGCTCTACTTTTTGAAATTTATACTCAGTTTATTTATATTTTCACAAGTATACAAATGTGGGTGCGAGATAGCAGCGCGCGGGATTTAGAGCCTTAATGAGAAAAATTATGTATTATTAAATTGTCTTTTTAGGACCTTTATAAGTCCGCTATTTTCGGCATGTGCTTGACGTTTTGATCATAAAGCATTTTCTATTCGAGCGAGCAATACTGTTGTAAATTATATTCGTTAATTTTGTACTGTTAAGTGATTGTATTTAATCATAATTATAATTATTAATATTAATACGTAATTATTGGATTGTATTTCAATAAACTTTATGATTCAATATTATTTTAATAAAGGTTGTTTGTGATTGAAATTGGCTCTTCCAAATGAATTCCTCCAAAATAATTATGATAAAGTAACATAATATACTACTGTTAACATAAAACTATAAATTACTGTTGTGTATTTATTATACCTTTAAAAAAAATCAGTTTTCAAGTTACGAAAGCCGTGGTGTCGGCACAACATGTCTTATTCTTCCATTCATCTCTATCAGCCTTCATCTCTGTAGGTACCTACGTTCACCTGTTTTATTCATAATATATAATATTTCACCTCACACACAAAGCCACCAAGTTGTAAATTATGTAATGGTCAGTCAGTCAGCCTAAAAAAAGAACTATAAACACACATACAGGCCGAAAATGATGCTAAATCCTTTTTATTTCTAATGACACCATCATGGTTTAGTTGGTAGTGACCCTGCCTACGAAGCCTGGTTTTCTGGGTTCGATCCCCGGCTGGGGCAAATATTTGTATGACGAAGACAATTTTTTGTTCTCGGGTCTTGGATGTTGTGATGTCTTGTATGTGTCCATGCCATCTGCGACACAGGGAATCCTAGTGCAGGGGTGTGAGTGTGTGAATGTTTTTGTATAATGTTTATATTATAAAAGAGACCTTGAATATATGTTTAACACACTAGACAAAGAGAGTCAACAATGCGGTTTACAAATGAACGCTACCAAAACCTTTGTAATGAAAATGACTAAAAGCACCCCATAACTATCCAATCGAAACGAATTGAGTATGTAGATGAATATCTCTACCTGGGCCGAAATATGTCGTTCGGAGACTCAACATATGAAGAAGTAGAACGTCGCATAAAGAAAGCTTGGAACAAATACTGGTCCCTCAAGGATATATTTAAATCAAAACTCCCTATGAGACTCAAGAAGAAAGCTATTTTAGGATTCGCGTAGTCACTACTTTAGGATTTATGTTTATTTCGTAGTGATCAAACCCTAAATTGAATTGATTAAGTAGGTAATTAGGTTTGATAAATTAAAAACCGAATATTTTGTACTGAATGTATTTACCGTACCGCGTTTGAACCGAGACTAAATGCTTTACAATAATAAGAATGTATGCTTTACAAGAGCTGTACAGATTGACTTATAGTTAGTATTAGAGTATAATGACGTATTGAGTTACAGCTTATTCAACAGTAATTAAACACATTATGTAGTTACACTACATATACACCGCCCTTAAAAAAAAAAAAAAAATTAAATCAACATGAAAATTGAAAACAAAATGTTTTAAAAATACAATTGAAAAGAAAGTGTAAAGGCGTTGAGCGTAAAATAATACAAATTTTAAAACAATTATGTAGCCAACATGAATGGGTTGGAAAAAAAATAATTGAAATTATGTAAATCTCGATTCGTAAAAATAATAAACATTGATGCAAAATGTAATCAAAAATATAAATGTAAATTAGTGTAAGTAGTAAATTATAATTAAAAACTAAACAAGTAAATGATTATAAAAACACGATACATGATTTGTTTGTTAAAATAAGTAAGTAAGTAGTTTCAAATAACATATTAAAGTAAATTATTTTAGTTTGATTCATGTAAATGTAATGCAAAATGTAAAAAAAAACATTAATTTGACATAATTGATTGACTTAAAAATATAAAACTCATTGAAAAATGCTAACATACAAGTAAGCTAGTTCTCGTAGAGATAGTAATAAAATAATATAAATGTTTATGACCTTTCTTTGACAGGGAAAGGTAGGTAAGGTACTTGAATGGGTAGCGATAAGAGTTGAGTTCTATTTTTAGAATATATTCCCTTAGATGGTACGATATCATTTTATTCACTGGTTTAACCCGCACTCAAGTTTTTATTTTTTATTGATTTTGCACTTCACTGCACTTACACTTACGCAGTACACTGTTGGACGTGGGCATGTGCATGGTTGGGCCACACACGACCGATGATGTTAACGCTGCTGGCACGATGATAGCGCGCTGCTGCTGTAGCAGGCGTCGTTGAAGGTGATTGTGTGTAATCAATTGTACCATTATAGTTGACGCAGGAAAACTATTGACGCATTTATCTGACGGCTATTTACTAAACAGTCACTAAATGCGTTGGTTGATTTCTGCTGCGTGATGAATAACTCGTTGTGTTATGAGCAACGTATTGTGTGTGAAGTGGTACTCATATATCAAATCTCACTGTTTTTTTTACGGTGCGACCTGATCTCGTAACGACTGGCGGCGTCGTTGCATTTGAGGTTGTTAAGTTCTTTGTTCCTTGAAGTGTGGTTTGTTTGGGAACAATAGTCAATGGTTCGGGAGCTATAGGTCCTTTGTCCGACGAAACAATTCGATTGTTTGAAACCTTAGGTGCCTCGTCCGGTGATAAGTTAGTAATAGCATTAAAATAAGCAGGTTTGAGCCTATCGAGCGATATAACGACATCCCGAGTACCTACCCGAACTGTGTAGTGTTTGGAATTTCTGAGAATTACTTTGAATGGCCCCTCATAAGGCGGGGTTAACGATTTCTTAGCTTCACGCCTAACGAAAACGTATTCAGAATTCTGTAAATCTTTGTGCATAAAAATCTTTCGATGATCAGCTTGATTACGTGTGGATGTCTGTAGCGTAGATAATGTTTCCATGAGCTTCGTTGTGTACTCGGTGTCGTTGATTTTCTTTTCGGATGCGATGAAAAAATCTCCAGGTAGAGCTAATGATTTCCCGTAGACGAGTTGAGCGGGGCTGAAACCTAGGTCTTCTTTGATGGTTGACCTAAGTCCTAGTAATATGAGAGGTAACTCTCTTGCCCAGTGAGTTGTGTCTTTGCATCGGGCCATTATTGCGCTTTTGAGTGTTCTATGACTGCGCTCTACCATTCCGTTTGCTTTCGGGTTATAAGCTGTTGTGTGGATTTTCTCAATACCGAGTAATTTGGTTATTTGGGTAAACAGGCGTGATTCGAATTGACGACCCTGATCGGTACTTATAGTAGATGGACAGCCGTATCTTGAAATCCATTGTGTTAGAAAAGCTTGCGCTACCGTTTCGGCGCTAATTTCTTTGATTGGAACGACTTCTAACCATCTAGTGTGTCGGTCGATAATTGTAATGCAGTAATTGTAGTCTTCCGATGGTGGTAGTGGACCGATGATGTCGATATGTATGTGGTCGAATCTTGATGAGTTTTCAAATTCTCCAAGCGGGGTTATCGTGTGTCTGTTTACCTTTGATTTTTGGCATTGTATACAGTTTTTCACGTATTGAGTGATATCTGCATTCATACGCGACCAAAAATATCGTTTAGTGATTAAACGTTTAGTAGCGAGTACGCCAGGATGGCTGACGTCATGGATAGACTTAATAGCAGTTTTTCGATAGACTCGAGGTAAGTAAGGTCGCGCGCATGGTGTTGATGTTTCGCACGTTATCAGTTGATCCGATCCAGGAATGTTGATGATATTGAAGGACAAATTTTCTTGATTTTTTAAGTCCTCCAGTTCTTTGTCTTCGCTTTGAGCGGCGGCTAATTGTTGATAGTCGAATAGACTCGGCATTTTGATTTCGTTAATTCGTGAAAATGCGTCTGCTACTGAATTTTCTTCGCCTTGAATGTATTCTATTTTGTTGCAAAATTGCGCAATAAAATCTAGTTGTCGGATACGTCTTGGTGTGTCAGCTGTTGAATTTTTCTTGGTGAGAGCGAAAGTAAGTGGTTTGTGATCCGTTACGACTGTGAGTTCGCGCCCTTCGACCATGTACCGAAAATGCTTCAGTGCCATGTATATAGCTAGTAACTCGCGATCGTACGTACTGTAGCGTTTTTGACTTTCGCTCAGGCCTTTTGAATAATAAGCCAATGGTTCAAGTTGATTGCTGACGAGTTGTTGCAATGCTGCTCCGACGCATGTACCAGATGCATCAGTCATCATAATTAGTGGCGCATTTTCATCAGGGTGATTTAATAATGTGCATTCCCTGATTTCTGTTTTGCACTTTTGATAAGCCTGGATCGCTTCTTCTGTCCATTCGATTTTGGTCTTGTCTTTTTTCTTTGAGTTGTGTAAATATTTGTTGAGTATAATTTGAGATTCGGCTGCTTTTGGTATACTGCTTCGGTAAAAATTTATAAAACCTAAGAAGCGTCGCAGTTCCTCGATAGTGGTTGGTTGTGGATATTCTGTGATGGCTCGTACCTTTTCTTCGTCCGGTTTGATGCCGTCACAGGTGATTTGGTATCCGAGAAACCTGAGTTGGTTTTTGCCGAATTCACATTTGTTTGTGTTGATCGTGATTCCGTATTGATCTAGACGTTGAAATACTGATTCCAGATCTTTCATGTGGGAATCTATGTCTGTGGAAGCTATCAAAATGTCATCTAAGTAGCTGAAAGTGTTGTCGGTGTCTTTCATGACAATATTGATAAATCTTTGGAAGCTTTGCGCACCGTTGCGTAATTTAAACATCATTTTTTCAAATTCAAAAGATCCAAAAGGAGTCGCGATTGAAGTTTTCTTAATGTCCTCCGGTGCGATTGGTATATGATGATAAGCTCGACGGATATCAATTTTAGAAAATACGGTTTTCCCCCTTAGTATATAAGTAAAGTCCAAAAGTCTTGGAATGGGGTATCGATCGGGCTCAGTGATGGCGTTTAGTCGCCGGTAATCTCCGCACGGCCTTAATTCGCCATTTTTTTTATTAACTAAATGCAAAGCGTTTGCCCAGGGACTCGTGGAAGGTCTGCATATTCCGAGCTCTACCATACGCTCGAATTCTTGTTTGGCCGCTTTATATCTGGCGGGATTGAGTGGTCTTGCCTTTTCATAAACAGGTGGTCCGTTTGTGCAAATATGGTGTACGACGTTGTGCTTCGGAATGGACTTAAATGATTCCGGTTTGGTAATATCCGGATAATGTGCTAATATTCTGTGGTACGGATCTGTATTGTTGATTGTTTGAATGATCGGCGTGTGTTGATCATCCGAGGTTATTTGTGTAATCCTCGTTAAACTTGTGATCTTGTCTACCAACTTCCTACCGTGTAAATCAACCATTAGTTGGTTCTTGGCCAAGAAGTCAGCACCGATAATCGATCTTTGTACATCCGCTAAAATGAAAGTCCATTTCAATGGGCGTCGCAGCCCTAAATCAAGTGTGATAGTTTGTACGCCATACGTTGAAATTGTAGTCCCGTTGGCTGCGTAAAGGGTATAGTCTGATGTTTTTTTATTACGACCCTTGAATGCGAGAACCGATACGTCAGCCCCCGTATCGATTAAAAAACGTGTGCCACTTTGCAGATCGGTGACACAAAGGCGATGTGTTTGGTTGGCGTTGGCACCTGCGCTCGCCATCGTGGGTGCCAATTTTAGTTTTCCGACATCGTACATTTGTCATTGCCGCATTTTGATGCATTTTCGCCGTAAATATAATGATAGTAGCACTTGAAGTTAGCGTCACCGGGCTGAGCTGTTTGGCGGCGGTAGCGCTCTTGATTAGCGCTGCGTGAGCTCGACCGGGATCTCAAGTGTGCGGGCTGTCGGTCTGGGTTACGACGGGTGGTTTCGAGTTCATTGAACTTTTTGTTGAGTGCGGCGATGTCTTGCGTAATTTTTTGTAGCTGATTTTCAATGCCGGTATTAAATGAGCTAGTTGATGGTTTTGTTGCGCTATAGATTTCAGTAGTTGGGCGCACGGATTCCATAATTTTATCAGCAATAGTAGCTGTATCTTCTAATTTTATGTCGCACGCAGTAATCACGGCGCGTACGGCTTGCGGAAGCCGGGTTATCCATAGAATCTTTAAAGTATCTTCAAGTATCTTGTTTCTCCCTAACTCCTTCATTTTTCTCAGTAGCTGGGAGGGTTTCTGATCACCAAGTTCTATGTCATTTAGTAATTTATGAAGCTGTTTGGTCTCTGACTCTTCATATACAGATATGAGTCTATTTTTGATCGCTTCGTATTTGTTTGTCGCGGGCGGATTCTCGAGGATGTCGCTAACCTGCCCTAGCTCATCCCTACCTAGTTTAGCTATAACTAGTTGATATGTGTGGAGGTCACCTGGTTTTTGTGGTGTGACGATGGCCTCGAAGTGATGAAACCACAGGCGCGGCTTGGTGGTCCAGAACTCGGAGATCCTGGAGTTCACCGTTATCGCGTTGGCTGCAGATTCGGTGGTTGCAGGGATGGGCGCTGATGTTTGAGGTTGATGCGCGCTGGCGGTGGTGTGAGTCTCGGGCTCCATCGTAATGAATGGAATATATGGTCACGGCACGTAATGTTTTTTTTTAAATAACCACCACTTAAGTCACTTTTTCACAAAAGGTCGCGGAAAGTTATAAAAAAGAGAGTTGTCGGGGTCACCACTTTAGGATTCGCGTAGTCACTACTTTAGGATTTATGTTTATTTCGTAGTGATCAAACCCTAAATTGAATTGATTAAGTAGGTAATTAGGTTTGATAAATTAAAAACCGAATATTTTGTACTGAATGTATTTACCGTACCGCGTTTGAACCGAGACTAAATGCTTTACAATAATAAGAATGTATGCTTTACAAGAGCTGTACAGATTGACTTATAGTTAGTATTAGAGTATAATGACGTATTGAGTTACAGCTTATTCAACAGTAATTAAACACATTATGTAGTTACACTACACTATGGATAATATAGTACTGCCTACTCTGCTGTATGGCTGTCAAAGCTGGGCATTTGACAAAATAAATAATATACCGAATCCAAGTATTTCAAAGATCTGCTGAAAGAAGTAGGTATGTTAGGCTTAAAACTAGCAGACAGAAAAAGAATATCCGATATAAGAAAAATAACGAAATTGATTGACGCCGGAGAAATGGCCTGCAGATTAAAGTGGAGATGGGCTGGTTATGTAGCCAGAGCAGGAGATGGAAGATGGAGTGAAAGAGTACTTCACTGGTTCCCAAGAAACTCTACTCGTCCTAGAGGAAGACCAAGGCGGAGGTGGAATGACGACCTCATGGGAGCGGCAGGCGCTACCTGGACTAGACTCGCCCAAGATAGGCAGAAATGGCAAGGGTTGGAGGAGGCCTTTACCCAAAAATGGGTGCCCCAAAGAAAATAATCTGAAAGAAATTAAAGAAAAATAACGGGCATTATACGGCATAATAAAAATAATAATAAAAGATACAGCAAGATTTTTAAAGCTGTCAAATTAGTTTAGTTTAAGTTTTGGCGACATCTGAATTGACACTCTGATGATCTGAATTAACCAAAGAGCTTTTATACTATGTATCTAGAGAGCTAACACACCATTTTGTTTTATTTAAGGATTAAGAATTCTGAACCTTAATTGCCTTGGAAATAAAGTTATATTTTAATTAAATCTAAATATAAGGATTTTAATGCTTGATAGAGACCCCCTCGTTAAGGAGTGTGTCTCGTTCACACAGTTGCCAGCATACAATTAAAATTAAGATGGCCATAATTTTTGAAATAAGTGGGACAATTTTCGAAATTAGACGATTTGCTCTAAATGTTATTCAGATTCATTTGAAAGGTTTAGTACAGTCGCTGTCATGTAGGTTAGGTACCTAACTGCCGAGAAAAATAATAACTGTTCGAAAGAAACAGTATTAAAACCATTGAATCAGATATACCTCACTAGAATGCGGCGCACCGCCCTCTTTTTTGTTGATATTTTAATGCACCTATGTATAATATAATTTTAAAACAATAATGCAAAGTAACGTGTGTATATAACATTGACAGCTTATTGAGCAGATTGAATTTTCCCTTGGTTGCTTGTTTATGTCTCAATTAAATATTCAAAGTTCAAAAATTATGGTCGCCCTACAGAACGAGACACACTCCTTACTGTGTGTCTCTTACTGGTTCTAGCTCTTTCGGCTCGCAGTTTTCGTGTGAGTCGGCATTCTAGATACATAGTATACAAGTTCTTTGGAATTAACTTACAATTTTCTGGCAATTTGATTGCATCATTGCATGCATGTAAAGCGTCGGTAACACACGACAGTTTTTACAAGCTGATTGTTGGCGAGTTTAAAAGCTAGCGTGTGAGCGAGAGCGGGAAATATTGTCATCAAGCAGATAGTAAAAAAGCCGATGACACTAGCCGAGTTTACACGCTACAAGCAAAGCCGCTGGCTTGTAGCGTGTAAAAAAGCCGTGTGTCATCGACGCTTAAAGCAATTTTAAAGTAAAATAAGTTTTTCGTTATTACAGGTAGGGCAGGATACCCGGTTGTGGCCACTTTAAGAAAAATCGGATGTTTGAATATTCGTACCTCTCACAATTTTAGATTTTATATCTTAGTGAAAATTCCTTTGTTTAGGGAATGTATCTATCTACCTTTGGATTTATTCAATGAATAACAATTTCCTTTTTTTGGAATTAATTTTGGAAAAAAATAAGTGCTAAATAGCCGGTTGTGGCCACTTAAACCCCAGTTGTGGCCATAGTAATGACCCAGTTTTGGCCACTAAAGTAAAAAGAAAAAATAAATTAAACCACTTAAAACAAATTTTATTAAAAAATCTTATAAGCACGTCTAATTTATATTGGAAGCCAGCTCATGACTCGTGACTCTCCTTCACCCAAGTGACTAAAACATCTATTTATGTTTCTGACAAGGACTGTTGGTGTTCCTACGCACCCTGACGCCTGGCTGGTTCAGAAATTTTATTTCGTAGCGTGAAACGTGGTACTTTACGGGTTCATCGACTGTAGCGACTTTGATACCGTCGCGTATAGCTTGATGGTGAATATGTGAATAACTTCCTCATAAATGTATCTTTTCCTTTTATTTTAAGGTTCCATTATATTTTTTAAGCAATAAAGCAACATTTAAAATCATAACAGTTAGTAATATGAAATCTCAAACTAAGAAAAAGCAAGGTGGCCAAATCCGGTGTTACTTTGAAATTAGTTGTGGCCACAAGCATGGCCACAACCCATGCAAAAGGTTAATTAGATGCGTTAGTAGTGGCCACCCCCCGATCCAGCACAATTAATCCAAGTACAAACAAAATAACCTCTAAACTAGTCTCTTGTATGTTTATTAGGCACGCCTCAATCAAATTCAAACCAAAATTAAAAAATATGTGTTAGCTATTTAAGAATTACGTATATAGGGATGCTTACTGTTTTCGCTAAGAAATTCACAAAACTTGTGATGTATTCGCTTTTTAATTCATAGAATAATAACCGAATGTCTTTGTGTCCCACCTGTTACTTGTCAAAATAAGCTATAAATATAGCCTTTTTTAAGCACATATTTTAAACCAAACGGTTTTCTATAACTTATTTAGAGACCCTCACAGTCGTAAATGGCCACAACCGGGGTGATGGCTACAACTGGGTATCCTGCCCTACGCCACTCAAAAATTAAAGTAAGATGTCACTTGTCACACAGTGTAGGTATGTATTTTTTAGTAGTGGCATGCATGTGACTTGCATTTTGGAAAGGGTGTATTTTATATCATGAACGTAGTGCTTCAGATAAAAAAATGAAATCCGACAGTGTTTGCCTTTGGGACCTATGGTAGGTACCTATTTATTTTTGTGCGTTGTTGAAGATCAATGTAAGCTACAGTTACGTTTGTGCTGTCTTTTGGCTACACGAGATAAAATAACACCCTCTCCAAAATGCTTATCCGATTAAATGCCTTATTTTCAATGAAGCTGTTACTAATATGAACTTTTATAAGATCATCATATCATGATTGATTGTAATAAGTACTTACCTACATTATAGGAAAAACAAAATTAAATTTTATCTTACAAGTTAAATTCTATTTTATCTTATTACTTTGCTTAGGTAACGTGTCGGTGCGGTGGAGGAATTAAAATACATTTTATAAAATTATTACTTTGTACTTATAAATATTTACACAATCAGACAACATCTATAGACCAATTAATTTTCCACCCAAATTATTCAACTTTTCGGTGGCTGCTCGAGTTATCTTCCTCAATATAGACCCGGGCACCTGAAATTATAAAAAAAAATTAAACCCGGATTGGTTTTTTGCATTGGGACTTCAGATTAGAGAGACATGGCGTACCAAACATGGCATGAGATTTACAGAAAGCGACTGAAGGGAACATCAATGGATCTCTCCCCACGAACAACACAGAAAACCAGACCACGCTCAGACATCACCTTGGACTATTGTTTCAAAAACAGATTGCCAAGAAGCAGAGTATAATAATAAAAAAAAAACCGCATTGGGTCCGCTTGGTGTTTAAGACCCATTCACTCTCCTAGTCGAGAGCAAGAGAGTAGAGTTCAGTCACTGCAGTGAGAGTTAATTATGCTGTGGTGTCACTGTCAGTCAACACTATTATTCCTGAGACTGTTTGAAACTAGTTTTAATTTAGGTAGTTAAGTATGAAAAAAAACAACTTTTAAACAAATAAGGACAACACAAAAACGGCTCACTGCCAGCCCCCTGTAGTTTTCTCATTTTGATTATTTACCTCCAAAACAGAGTTAACGAGGTTTGAGACCCCCGAGGCTCCTCCGACGAGAGCTTGCCCAGTGCTGTAGAACTTGTCACCAGTGTTGCCAAACTTCTCATGTTCGCTTATCGTGTCCACGATAGGTCTAGGCTGTGAACCGGGAGAATAGCTATACTCAAACACACACAAATCCTTGCACTACTTATGTTTCCTTACATCGCAGGCGAGAAATCATAAGTCATTTATTTATTACAAGGACAACAAGGTATTGCAACATCCAAGAGACTGACTAAGACCCGAGAGCAACAAAAAGTGTTACTATCACACAGCAGGACGTTTGCCCCGGGGCGACCGGGGCTTGAACCTGGAGCACCAAGCTCTTCAAACTTAGCCATCGATACCATGAAGTAGATACCTACTTCCTGCCCTAATGCCTAGATCACACGTACCGAGTACTCGGTACGTATAAACTTAGCGCCGAGTGACGTAAGCTTTTACTGTCTCGGCCGAGTACCTACTCGGTACATACGTGTGATCTAGGCATTATTTCGGCGTGTAAACAATGCCGCGTGCGTGCATGTCAAAGATCAAAGGAGGTAAGATCAATCATGTTATTACTTACGTTCCATTGATGGTTAAAGTAACGTACCTGTAAAAGGCCCGCGACAATGTTCTGGATGTTTTCTTTGATAGAAAGAGCTTTGCTGCCCAAACCCTCAGTCTCGTGCACTGCGCTATCGATCTTCGTTACCGGGTTCGAGAACGGTCCGCCAATGAAGTTGGCCTGTGTAAAAAAATATGCGACAACTTCCTTCACAATCGGGTACTTAATAATTTTCAAGGTCCTAAAAGGTGTTTTGATATTTCTAACCTACAGAATAAGAATAAACGCTGATAGGAATTACAAAATACCAAAAGTATGTAGAGTCAGCTAATGTAGTAAAACCTGAAAATTCTAAGTAGTAGATATCTTCGACGAGGAAGTCGCTCTTCATAATAAGAGATAACGCCTGCACACGATTAAAAAAAACGTAGCGTTTAGTAAAGTACCTACCTATAATTTTAACTACCTGCTCTTGACCTATGACGAAGCAGTGTTACGCAGTGCTTTGATGACAGAGTCCCGTCACCGCACCGCTGCAAAATCAGCATTTTGTATCAATCTACCTATATCTAAAAAAGCTCCTAATCTATCTGGAGTCACGGAACATGCTTGTCATACGTCTCACCGTGGAATCCAGGGAGTTTCCCAATAAGTTAGAAGCAGCCTGCAGTTTGTACGATATAAAGTTGCCACCAACTGACTGGTCTGGTTCTCCACCGGGGTGGTTCTCCGGCAGGAGGTCTCTGGCTTTCGGGGCGTCGTAGGCCACTGGGTGGTCATCGCTGCTGGCTTGAGGCATGTCTTGGCTGGGTTGAGGCTGGTCGTACACCGGCAAGTCGATCCGGATCGGATCGTCAACCGGAGCGGTCAAGCATCCGCTGATGAATGTTATGAAGAGTATGGTCTTGTAAGCCATTCTGAAAATACAAGATAAATTGCTGAATGGTTTTTTTTACTGGAGAAAAGTTTATCCTCCTTGTTTTTTTCCGTTTGGTACTTCGATAAAAGTAGGTACTTTACGTACGTAAGTAACTACGATAACTTACGGTTATTTACATAATTTACTATGTCCAGAGACCCGGTCACGAAAAATTTTGATAATCGTATTTGTATCGTATCGGTCACAGATACGTTATGACTTTGATTGTCAAAACTTTTCATGATCGAGCCTCAGCTGATACAATTTATTCTGTGCTTTGAGATCTTTCTTGTCAAGTGTCTGTCAATATTTGGCACATTTTTTAGCGCATTTTATTTTTGTAAACAATCCACTTTTTTATTGCAAAATTTTTATCAAGCCATGGATATGCCACAAGTCGGCAATTTTTTGGGAATATTTCCACATAAATATGGATGCCTGTTTATATCTATAATCGGTCTTGGAACTGGTGGCATCGGTATAGCTGGGATCGTATTGTACGCGGTGATCGAAGACGTCATCATATCACAGTTCGTCAAATCTGATAATATGGACCCTATGTTGAAGAAAATAGTACTGGCTACGATAGGGCTGACATCGTTACTTCTTGTGGTAGCGAACACATTTTTATTTCTTGGCGCGTCATCTGGTACAAAAGGATTCGTGGTAGCCGCAAAATGGTTGATATTCGTAATTTGCCTGATCCTAATTATAAAAGGAATGGCAGCGCCGATGTCTTGTTTCTTCATGGACGACACATGCGTCATCAAGAAGATATCTGGAATAACAATGCTGCTGGCATACATATTTGTCACTGTGTTCCTTGATATCTGGTTGTACTTTATGATAGTGGCTCATAACTATGAGATGGAATTATAGGTAGATCAATTCGCTTCGATTTAAAGTCTATAAAAACCTGCCTCTAAGATTTCAATTTAGAAAACCAGTGAAGTAGGTAGTAGGCATTAGTGTAAATGTATCAATGTAGCAATCAATTAGTTCTGCTGCGGATCTATGAATCACTTACCTACGTGTAGGTACGTAAATATGATTAAACTAGCTGTACCCGCGTGAGACTCCGTCACCCGTGGACGAATTGTTTATGGTCGATGTTGTTTGTTCCACCCGCGGAAGAAATATCACAGAATAGTTAAGTGTCAGTACTAAGCAAGTCAATCAAAACTTGCACATTTTCAAACCCACTCAAACATTGAATTTAGTAGAATACTGAAAAACATAGCGGTACTTATCTTCGGAGGTTATAAAAATGCAACTTTCAATTAAATATTGTGTTTACCTGAGGAGATAGGGTCATTCAACTTTTGATCTTATACATATTTTAACTTTAATTTTGAAAATCGGCGAAACCCGTACTAATTATTTGTTTTGTAAAATATAATTCCAAAGTTTGAGATGTATACACTCATAAAAAAAACTGTTTCCATACAAACTTTAAACTTTTATATCTACCCTCTGAAAAAATGTAGCGTAATATTATATAGCCTATAACCATTTCAGGCTTAGTAGCTATGATATCATAAAGTTTCAGTTAAATCCGTTCGGTAGTTTTTACGTCATGGACGAACACACAAACCCACAAACAAACAAACAAAGTCTTCCAATAAAAAAAAAAATTGGGGCATGTTAATTAATCTAGTCTGAACACGTTTCCGTCAAAAAAAACATATGTACAGAAATTCGGGGTCTTCTGCTTTATTATATGTATAGATAATGTAGAGACCTTTATAGGTTTCGTTACATACTGTTTACATTTACCGATTTTGTTTCATAATTTAATTCGCGGGGTTTGAGCCGCTATAAGTACCTACTACTTATTAAATTTTAGAGTTTTAGAGATCATAGAGTCGTAGGTACGATTGTATTTATTACTAGCTTCGTTTGCATTGCAAATTTTTAAAATGTCTTTCTTAGCACCTAGGTAGGTACTTAGTACTTACTTTCAGCCTAGGTCTTGACGAACACATCATATTACACATCCTACAATTCAGTGGGTTGGCCTCTATGTACGTTGTTTATCAGTCAATCAGGTCCAAGTCCCTTTTATTTATATTGATTATTTAATTTATTAAGTGTCTCCAACAACGTTGGTAAAGGTTTTCCCTTCTATTCTCCAGCACCTTTTTTCGATTGAGGGTTTCTTTAGTATCAACCGTTCTTAAGGTTAATTTTATTGAAACTTAAAATCGTATTAGTCTATCTATAGAATTTACACTATGTAATATAATTAAATTAAGATATTGCATCGCACTCTGACTTTGCCTAATCATATTTTAAGTAGGTATCAAATGGATCACTAAAACACATTTGCAATTTTTGCAATATCAAACGGTAAAAAAATTATATTAGGACAAAAATGATAATACCAGGTATTTAGTAATTTACTAAATTATACTAGCCATAAAGAATAAAATCAAAATAAAAAATCGCAACTCACCTGTCCAAGTTTGGTGGTGCGGTAGTTGTCGATGCGCGCGCGGCGGTTACTGCATGTTGCGTCGGACCCAAACACTTTCACAACTTACGTCATAGCATAGGCCTTGGCACTCAGCTAACTTGTCTATAGAACGCGAGAGGATCGGAGGATACGTGACCTGGCTAGTATCAGCACTTAGCCCAATGCGTTTTCGCCTATACCACGCAGGAAAAAAGTACCTATACAGAGGCTCACTCCACATACGAGTTACGTTTACAAACAGGGGCAGAGTCCAAAAATTATAGGAAGAGGTTCATTTGTAGATTCTTACAAACGGCTTTTACCTATATGTTAACAAGTGGTGAGACGCGCTAGGCGCTCTCCTGATGTAAGGGATCATGCCTGCCCAAAACCATAACAGTGGTAGACAGGGATTTGATTCCCAATAATTCCTATAGGTGTGTACATCACTGCTATAACGCTCGTCCACCTTGAGCAATTTTGATGGTCAGTCTTGAAAGTCCAGTAATTTTACTTGCTACAGTAAGTTCCTTCCAATCATAACACAGTAAGGTGCTAACTATCGGTGATTTGGTGTCAAAAACGGCAAAGTGCCAATTTGTCGCCGCGAAACCATCGCGATCAAAATGGAATTTTTGCTGGTGCCGCCCCGTTGAGAACACCCAAAGTTTTTGCCGAACTTGCACTGGCACACGATCGTCCTAGAAAATCCTTACCTGCCGAGGCAAATTACCTACGTGATTAACATTGAAAGGAGGTTTTCTCAATGGAGAGCATCGGCAGCGACCACAAGCCCTATTGCCCATTGGCTCAATGCATTGGCTTTTAGCAATAGGAGATATTGCGTGTTCTGCGACTCGTTGGTACAGAACAGCCTGCAATATAAGCACCTTTACTATTTTTCAAGAAAGTAGGCCTCATTGATATCTATATTCTTTGAGCAACACCGTTATATGTCTATGTGAATACGTTTTTGAGCTATCAAGTATTTGGTGGGTTAAGGTACCTACTGGTAGATGCCTAATTAGATGCAATGCCATGAACCACTTGTATGGGAGCATACATGACCTATTGGCCTCGCGTATTGTTTTCCACTTACCTACCTACCGAGATTTACCACAGTAGGTACATACATTTCAATTATCTATGACTGATTCATTGTTAATGTTCTTGCGACAGTGTATCATTAACTAAATGGGACGATGCTAATGCTAATGAAGGACCAAAAATGATGGCAGAATCAAGCCTCGAAGTGCTGATTATCCGAAATGTGCAATGCCGATAGCGAGGAATAGCACTTCGTTGGTAGAGCAACATAACGTTCGCTTTTTATATAGAATAGAAACCTTACTTTGGTTTAATAGGTACTTGAAGTAGGTAGAGATAACCTGGCCCATTTATGTAGGTGGCTAGCTATTCAAATTGCCATAAGGGGTTACATGTAAATGACCCATTGTTATTTTACAGTAATAATAATATACTAATAATTTTCTTTTGCGTTTCTACAAGGATTTTGCCTCCAGAGGGCGTCAAGAGAAATCACCCTATACCTAGGTATATATTTGTTGTTAGATTGTAAGCGACTAAAAGGCTTACCATTTTTCCATTTTACTTTTTAACTCTACCCTGTCTACAACATTCGTGACTCTACCCTCAGAGTCTACACCTGGTCTACGAAATTGTGAACTTAAACCTAACTACTTCCGAGCCAAGCAAAACTTTTTCGTTTATCGTAGGTTTTGAAATTGTCATGCCATGGCATTGTAAACGTGACATATTTTGATAAAAGCAAAAACCTTGATTTGTGTGTAAATAAAATGCAAAATCGTCTATTTTGATAAGTAAAGACGCGGTATGAATTTTTTAAGCCGTGGCTGTTTGTCGCGCTATAGGCAGCTGGCGTTTTGGAGTACCCCATGCTGCATAGATGTCATAAAATTCCAGCTGATCGATTCCGAAGAAACACGAGGCAAACCAAAAGACATCAAAGGAAAACCTATTAAATTGTTAACAACGCAACAATGTGTAGGAAAACTGCGCATCCCTGCTAATCTTGCATCGTGGACTCAAGTACGCTTCAACGACAACTGTCCTCGTCTCCATCGGGACCTTGATCCTCCAAACTTCGACGCTTACAGAAAAGATGAGTACAGAGATGTAAGAAAAACAGACTGGGGTGCCGGAGACGGCAAGCCAGGACACACGTACGTGATTTGCTACTTCGGCCTACTCTGTGCTTCATACGCGGTGAAATCGGAAGTAACTCACTTCGTCTCTTACATGGCAGCGGCGGCAGACGTCCTCGCTATGGCATCAATTGAAGTTGAACTGGGGAAAATCGCACCGGGTGCTTGCGTTTCCTACAAGTGGCGGGGAAAGCCACTTTTCATCAAACATAGGACCCAAGCTGATATCGACTCGGAAGCTGCAACACCTATGAGCTCCTTACGCGATCCACAGACTCCAGAACAACGCACTATAAAACCGGAATGGCTGATCGTTATCGGAATTTGCACCCACTTAGGTTGTGTGCCGATTCCGAACTCTGGAGATTGGGCTGGAGGGTTCTATTGCCCATGTCACGGTAGCCATTATGACAACGTGGGTCGAGCTCGTAAGGGACCTGCGCCTTTGAACCTGGAGGTTCCGCCTTATATATTTATGAGCGAGACAATGGTTGTTGTAGGGTAACATTTAAAAAAAAAATTATAAAGGAATTTAGATCATAAACGTTCAAACTTACTTGATTTCAGTAGATTATTTATTCTTTGTCGATAAAATCTTCATATTAAGTACCTACATAATATGTGGATTGTGGAATAGGTAATATTAAATACCTATGTCTATGAATTGTGGCTTTTTCAAAGTTGAAAAAAAAAGGAAAAATGGTGGTGCTTCGCTTGCTCCGTGCTTGTTCCTTGCTTTGCCTTGTTGGGACAAAGAATATAAAAGTACCTACCTACCTACCCTATGCATTTGCATTTGCCCCACAAGGTATCAATCTCAAGGAAAGCTGGTGTGTAATGGATGCTAACGTAATACCCACTGATCTATACTATATTCTATTCTATCTATATCACTGAACGAATGGATTGTGAGGCTTAAGTAGTAGAAGCTAGGGTGAAGAGGTAATCTCTACTCTTTCCACATTTCCCACAAAGGTCATTTTATCATAGGACCTACAAATAGTAAACGTACACAATATTCAATGGTGATTGGCGGATGCTTGGTGGCCGGGCCACACGGAGTCGAGTACGATTGTTATGGTAATGTACAGCTCAGAAAATTAATTGCACAGTCTAGGAATCTGCAAAAATATAGGCCATCTACGCTACTAGTTTCTGGAAGCTTAGCTTTTTAGCCTACCTAAAGTACAAACTTACAGGGTACCATTATGAGTCAGTTAAACATACCTCAATTACATACTAAGCTATACATATACACTCGAAAAACAATAAACCTCCTGCTCATCTCAATCCAGTAAAAATATTTTAATGTCATGTCGTGCATTACAAGCGTGAGTTCCCCAATAACGTTTTTCAAATAGCCTCAGCCACCGCCAATAAAAATGTAATTTGTTTTTTTGTTTTGTTGTGGGGTGATTATTTTAGTGGTACTGGTGTCTTCTTTAATTTATTGAAAGGCATGACGGCATGAAGGAAGAATAGAGGCTAGGAAAGCAAGTGCGAGTCCGCCGCGCCGAGCTGTTCCCATTATATTTCTCTAATACATAACTGTTACCAATCACACTCTGATCTGGCATACACGCACCTACCTAACCTGTTATTGTTGTCTAGATCGAGTCGGCAATACCACAATCAATAATGTTATGTGCGCAAAACATCGGAAACTAAACTTTCTAATCCAGAGACAATCATTAAATACTTATCTATTGCTTGGTTAAATCTGCATTAAAGATGACTCGCCTGAATAACTCATTTCTTTGGGGAATCCTATTCGCGTCGGTGACATGGAGTATCTCATTGTACCTCTATTGGCTTCTGAATTTGAGTGGTAAGTAAACTACAGGATTTACTCTAAGGTGAACTTTTAAACATTGAAATACCATCTCAAGCTTTTCACACGATATACACTGCTAGGACTACAACATTCAAAACCAGAACACGTTAAATAGAATGAACGAAACACGCTCTATGAGGTTTCCAGAGCTGCAAGTAGTGTGCATTGGCAGCAAACCTTCTCAATAAAACCTGCCGCAGCTTCTTAGAATTTACTTAAAACATTTTTTTGTAGGCACTAACTCAAATTCAACATCTTTATGGCTCATCCCTCCCTTAGCAACAGTGGTGCACAACTGGAGTATACTGCGGGAAGATGTTATTTCTGCAGCAGCCATGAACTTGTTCAAGAACAAACTCGACACTAGATTGCGAATCAAACAGACTACGTTAAAATAACTGGACCCTGATCTTATTCTGACTCAGCCGCATATGTTATTATTTTTTTAAGTCAATTTTACTACGACATAGGAACTGTATTGTGTAACACACTGTAATTTTTAGGACAAATGACTAAGCACAGAGAAGACACATATCATTATCGTCTGGATAACATGGTCGAGAAGAATCTTATTATGAACAATGACAAATCTATTGCAGCTCTTGAAGGAAGGAACTTGTTGAAAGACAGTCCAGGAGCTGATGAGAAAAACACTAACATGTGGACATTCCGAAGGAACCAGGATGAGTATATGAAGAAAATGCGACTCAAAGAAAAGTTTGCTCGACAACTTGGAATTAAAATGTCTCGCAATACTGATAAAAACTTAGGTACTTATTTTCATTGTTTTTAACTCTAATTGGTGATGATATATGTAAAAGTTCCCAATTAACACATTATAAAGTATATTTTAGACAGGTTAAACAACAAGCAAGGGACATGTTAGTCGAAAAATATCTCTAATAAAGTTATTTTACGTAAAATTTGTGCTTTAGAAATCCATTTAAATTTTCCAAATTTTATAACAGGATAAATATTGCTTTTCAGAAAACCAATATGGCTTGATACGCAACACTGAGGATATAAGAATCCGTGACAAAGGGTACAATCTCCATGCCTTCAATACGCTCATCTCTCAAAGAATCGGACCACATAGAGGATTACCAGATACGCGACATAAGTTGTAAGCACTAGTATATAACCAACTACTGCCAGCAAATTTGTCTAAGTAGTGTTCAAATGAAAGTTGCATAGACTTATTCCAGGTTGAATGAGTATGCGCTAAGTTTAATTGTCACAATTAATAAATAAGTGATGAAATGGGTAAGGCGGTAAGAGGTTTCCTGATGGTAAGAGATGACGTCTGTCCATAAAACTGCAATAGTGCTACACAGAAATGGTTAAAAAAAAAAAACTATAGTGCTCATCCACTCTGAAATATTTTCTATGTACCTATAATGTCACTGGGATACAGTGCCGAATAAAAAAAAATCTGCTTTTCAGATGCCGCAGCCAAGTTTTTTCTCCAATACTGCCAAAGACATCCATCATAATATGTTTCTACAATGAACACTTTGAGACACTCATGAGGTCCGTTCATTCCATCTTAGACCGGACAGACAAACAACATCTAAAAGAGATCATTTTGATTGACGATTATAGTGACCATGAGAATCTTCATGACAATGTACAGAAAGCTGTGAAGGAACTGAATGATAAAATACGTAGGGAAGATGAAATGCTTGAAACAAATAATATTGATGCTCTCATAGATGCTATTGATGGTAAGAGAAAACTATAGCGGCCACACTGCGAGCGAAGCCAGCTTAGCCTAGCTTATGCTTGATAGCTTATGCACTTGTCCCATTGCCGACGATGAGCGAAAAGCGAGTACAGCCAAGAACTCGAGTGTATATTTCCGATAGTTTTTACCCGCACCACTCGCTCGGGGCGGTCTATCCTGTCACTTGCTGGTATGCGAACTACCAAGCAAGAATCTCTTAGCGAGTGTTCTGCCCGCCAAGCGAGCGTAGCGATCGCTCAGCGGAGCGAGTTTTATATTTAATAGCTCTTGTCATTGCGACCGTGGAGAGAGTTCTCGCCGGCAATGTGAATAAGCCAGGGATTAACTATTAATATATCTATCTCTTTTTTTGACACGGGATCTACCTATATATTAATATTAATAACTATTTTTCGTGCCTTGAGCGAAAAAATAGTCGATAGCTAATCGCTTCCTAGTTGGCGGTGGGACGAGTGCCTATAGCTGGTATAATAATATTTTAATACTTACATTCAAAGTTGCTTTGATCAAATTCAGCATTCATCATGATGAAAGTCAGCTAAGCTTGCCTCGCTTGCTATGTGTCTCTTTACGGAGCCTATGACACTCCCATGACTGAGACGATATATTTCGACAAATTTTAAATATATTTTATCTTATAAATTGGTTACAGATGGTGAGAACAATTTGGTGGACTACATAAACGACGACAATAACATAGTAAAGAAAAGCACGGACCGCAGTTCTGAAAATTTGTCCAAAAACAGTGTGAACATACGGCTTCTGCGGACAGACAAACGGGAGGGTTTGATCAGGGCCAGGATCTTTGGAGCTGACAGTGCTGTTGGAAGCGTAAGTAAAACAAAGATGGGATAACTAAACCGCTCCACTTCTTTAGATACCTTCTGTGTTAAGTGAGCTACAGGGCACTGTTAATTTTCATCAATATACAGGTGAATACTTTCGACCGCCCTCTGAAGGGAAAATCTAAACAGAAAATATCTTAAGGCGTCACGGGAGCGATTTTGATAAAAATAAGAACTACTCGGAAAAAAAACTACCTAGGTTTTTTTTCCGAGAAAACGTTTATTTTTGCATATTTCGATCATCTGTCTGATAACAAATAAATACTGTAAAATAACAATGGCGACAGTCAGGATAAAGCTTTTATTTCCATATCTATACTGACAGACAACGCTTAGACTTGAAATTGTGAGGGTAAATTCGTCAAAAGTGAGGCGCGGCCTAAGAAAAAAAAAATTTTTAATTTGCAACGCAAACGAAGAGAAAAAAGGCAAATAGAATAATACCTGAACGAATCCTTTATTTTTCAGGTACTAGTATTCCTAGACTCACACATAGAAGTGAACGTCAACTGGCTACCTCCGCTCCTAGGGAGGCTATCTGAAGATGTGGATGGCGTGAAGGTTCGGTACTCGCAGAGAGCAGTCACTCCCATCATTGACGTCATCAACGCTGATACCTTCGAGTACTCCGCCAGTCCGCTCGTCCGCGGCGGCTTCAACTGGGGTCTGCATTTCAAATGGGATAATCTACCGAAAGGCACGCTTAAAAGTAAGTTGTATACAGGTACTGACCGGTGTTCGTGCCGTAATATAACATTCGCATTGCACAATGCACCCTTCAACGGGACGCCAGTGCAGACCGCTGTACCCCCTAAACAGAATAAGAATAAGAAAAAAAACGATGAATGCGTGAGTGTCGAACCGAAACAATAGACCAGACACTGTGGTTATAGACTTGATCGGAGAGTCGGTAAAAAACTTCAATGTATTGGCTGAAAAGATGACCACAATTGATTGATACCATTCGCAGCGAGCATGTTACGTTACGCCGTGTACTAAAATCAGTTTAATACCGGTCACACACCTAACGTTATATATGTATATAAGTAACTTATATATTTATTTATGTATAGGTATTAATTCTAGTTTATTTAGTATATATCTTATTAGTATTTATTATATGTATTTAGATATATTTATTCAAACATTATATATATTTTCTTTTTTCATAATTTTAATTTATCCATTATTATTTATATTACTGTACACGCCCCCACACTTTCCATGGCCTCTCTCTAACCTCAGAAGGTTTGCTGGAAGAAAACTCTTATTAGGGTTAAGCTCGCCTTTGTACATGTCTTTTATTTTATGATTTGTATTCTAATATGTTTGTGTGTACAATAAAGAATTACAAAACGTTATACGCGAAAGTATATTGTAACGTGTATTAGAAGATCTTTCCACAGGTTTATGTATGCACCACGCAGTTTTCTAGACTTGTGCAAGTTTAAACTTTCGCAAGTATAATCGTAAGGTAACATTACATGCGTGACATTCAAATGTATGCGTCAAAAATCGACAGCGGGCGAAGCATTTGAAACGAGCAACGAGCCGCTCGTTGTCTGTTTGTTAAGGCCCATTCGACCGACTTTTTTAAAGTCGATTGAAAGAAGGATGAGGTTACCAATTCGGTTGTATGTTTTTTATTTTTACCTTTGTTTGGTACTTCAGAACTTTGTTGTTTATGAACAGATTTTAATTAATTTTTTTATTGTATGAGACGATGAACTTTCAGATTGGTCCCTTACAAATTTCATCAAAATCGGTTCAGTAATTTAGTTTTAATATCAAAATAACTGAAAAAATATGTCGTCGAAGTGAACGAAATTGCGTATTTTGCTTCCCTGTGACTTTTCAGTGGTGCCAACGGTCACTAGAACAGTCCGATTTAAGTCTGTTATTGTATGTTTTTGTATAACCTTGATTATTATTTTACAGGTGATGAAAACTTCGTAATGCCCATACGGTCGCCAACGATGGCTGGGGGTCTATTCGCAATATACCGCGAGTACTTTGACCACATAGGGAAATACGATGCGGGGATGAACGTGTGGGGTGGAGAAAACTTGGAGATCTCTTTCAGGGTGAGTTCTCACAAGATTTGACGACACGGATGGTCGAGTGGCAAGTCAGTTTGACTGCCACGTCGGTGTCGCGGGTTCGATTACATTGAAGATTGGTGTCAAGTCTCTATTTACATTGTAAATGCGCCCTGGTACATCAGAAATGACGACCTCTACCGGGACCTAAACATAGAGTTCGTTGATAAAGTTATTAAAAAATATGCAGAAGCTCACGAAAGTAGACTTCACCATCATGTGAACGTCGAGGCAATCCAGCTTCTCGACAACACGGACATAGTGAAAAGACTTAAAAGAACGAAATCTTTCGAGTTAGTGTAGTGCAGTGTAGGTACTATATTTAATAAATAGTGAAGTGTAGTGACATTGATAGTGCTACTTATAAAGAACACATTAACGGTGTGTCTTCCCCTTAATTAGAGACTGTAAGAAATGTGCTATTGGACACTTTCTTGATATCTGTATTTATAAAACTAAGTTAGAGTTAAATTACTCATTAGCCTACTTTGGCTAGATTGTAATAGTATTAGAGTACATTAAAATATAATGTGCACTAAATAAAAATTAAAAATCTCTCTTTCTACTGGTTCTGTGGTTCTGTGGTGGTGAGTCTCTATTTCTACTGGTTAAGTCTGTAGGCTGTCTGTCAGTCAGTCAGGTTTTTAATTCAGTTGAATGTTTTTTATTACGTTTCGAAGGATTTGCTTCCAGATTGGTCCTATAGAAATTTTATCAAAATCGTTTCAGGAGTTTAGGTTTTAAAACAACAAAACTGAAAAAAAAGTCGTTGAAGTGACCAAAATTTCGTATTTTGCTTCCCTGTGACTTTTCAGTGGTGCCTACGGTTATTAGAACAGTCTGATTGAAGTCGATTGTTGTATATTTTTGTATATATATATTATCGTGTCACTAGTTCCTTCGAACCAGTGTGGTGAAAGGATTTCAAGTGCGCCTCGAAGAGGCTCCTTTCATGCACTTTGTTATATTGTCACTTGTTATTATTTTTTTTATATTTTTGTAAAACCTTATTAATATGTATATTCATCACGTTATTTCCACGTTGTCGTTTTTAGATATGGATGTGCGGCGGTTCCCTAGAGCTGATCCCCTGCAGTCGCGTGGGTCACGTGTTCCGGAAACGAAGGCCCTACGGCCTCGGTGAAAAGGAGGACTATATGCTCAGGAACTCTATGCGTATGGCTCGAGTGTGGATGGACGAATATGTCGTAAGTTATATTATATCCTTCTTCAATAATATAGTAATTTAAGTTGTAGACAAGGCCGTCTTAAAATAGTTTAAGAAAGTCTAGAACTAAGTGCCCAAAGCCCCCCCTGCCTATGCAGGGGCCACATAGAAAACACCCAGACTCAGGACAAACACCGATGTTCATTACACAAATGATTGTGCTGATGCGGGAATCGAACTCTGAAATCGAAAAATCGCTTACAACTCGCAGCGAGTCTGACGCTAGTTACCTTCTTGTATATTTTATTTATTTATTTTAACACTTTAACACTTACATAAGTGAGGCAAGGACTTAATGCTATAATAGCATTTTCTACCAGTCAACCCGGGCGTGCAAAAAATATGGTGTGGCGTGTCATTTAATACATTACAAAAATTAATATACTATTATTATTATTATAATATACTATATATTAATATACTAACTTACTTACTACTACTTCCTTACTGTATTTTCTGTCATAGTTTATATAAGTGTTACTCCATAAGTTGTTGTATTTACGAGAAAAAAAAAAAAGAACCCGCGACACCGGCGTGGCAGTCCAACACATACTTTAGACAAATGTATATGTAAATGGACACCCTTTTCCGCACTTGGGCTCCTGTAAATCCTCTGTGCGTCGGGTATCCTGACTAATAGTTTAACTAGCCTACCTCTGCCCAGAAGGACAGAAGTTTCCTGGGTTCTTCGCAAGATTCGCGGAGTGACCTCGGAATACTTTTGACAAATAAATCATTGCATTTCCATTTCAGGATAAAGTTATTCATGTCAACCCATCAGCGGCTCACGTATCAATAGGCGACATAACCGACCGCAAGCAACTTCGCGAAAAACTGCACTGCAAGTCGTTCAAATGGTACCTCACCAACGTTTACCCTGAGCTTGGATCAAGCGACGATTCCGCAGCGAAGAAGAAAATAGCTGCCCTCAATGACGGAGACAGGAATAAGTTCCAGCCGTGGCATTCAAGGTAAGAGAATGAACTGAATTTTAGCACTATTATTAAAAAAATATTAAAGTTTATAAAACTTTAAACATCCGATTGCCGAAATACTATTGGAAAATTGGAATTTTGGCACATTTATTTTCAACCGAGTTCAAAAAGGAGTAGGTTATCAATTTTTTTTTTTTTTATCTCTTTAGAATTTTGTTGTTTATAAACCGATTTCTATTTTAAGGCTAATCCTCAAATCCGAATTCCATACAAAATGTTTCGGACAAATACTCAAAAAGTACGCCGTATTATAGTAATTTCTTCACATTATTCGTATCGTCCATGTTTTTTGATTTCGTCAACAAAAAAAGTGAAAGGTTTCATACTTTAATTAAGATTTTATACGTGTTTTTAAGTTAGTAGATTTAATTTTGTATGGATTTCGGATTTGAGGATTCCCCTTAAAGGATATACTTCCAAATTGGTCCCATAGAAAATTCATGAGAATCGTTTCAGTACTTTGGTTTTGAAATAAGAATAACTGAAAAAAAAAATGTAGTGAACAAAATTGCGTATTTTGCTTACCTGTGACTTTTAATTGGTACCTACGGTCACTGGAACAGTCCAATTGAAGTCGGTTGTTGTACGTTTTTTTCAAAACTTTGTATTCTATGAAATTAGCATGACTAAAACTTATTCCAAGATACCTCATTTACCGAAATCCCATCATGTTATTATGGTTTTTTGACACTTTTTAACACATTTTATTGGCTTACAGCCGCCATTTTGAATTATTTGACATTTGAGTGCATCCAAATGTGCCTAAAAGAAATTTAGTTATTAGTTGATCTTTCAACGTTCACTGCAGTTTATTCGCCAATTATATGTACCTATTAATAACCTTTATACGAATTAGTTTTGTTTTTCAAATAGTTTTTTGTTAATTATTATCACTAACAATTTTATCTTGTTGTGCTTATCCAAGAAAATCTTACGGACGTCGCAACGCAAGGTAAATATTTAGACTGCGTTAATAACTTGAAAAAACATAACATATTATACACAAAAAAAGTCTGAGTTTTTTGTCGAAGCGGGAATCGAACCCGCGATAAAATACAATACTATTTAGAATGTGACATTTCAGGAAACGCAACTACACAGATTCGTACCAAATACGACTGAAGAATACCAACCTCTGCCTCCAGAGTGCTAAAGATGTGAAGACTAAAGGCAGCAGTCTTGTGCTTGCCAGTTGTATCAGGACACTCAATCAGGTGAGATTTTTTTCAACCGTCTTAAAAAAACGAAGATGTTCTAAATTCGGTTGTTTTTTTAAATGTTTGTTACCTCAGAACTTTGTTGTTTATAAACCGATTTGAAAATTCTTTTTTTTGAGAGGTTATACTTTCAGATTAGTCCCATAGAAATTTGATCAAAATCCGTTCAGAAGTTTAGCTTTTACATTGACACGGCTTTTTTACACGCTACAAGCCAGCGAGTTAGCTTGTGGCGTGTAAACTCGCCCGTATCATGGGCTTTTTTATATTAATTTGCTTGTTGACAATCCTTCGCAAAAGCTAACTCGCTCACACGCTAGCTTTTAAACTCGCCAACAAGCAGCGTGTAAAAATCCCGTGTGTTATCGACGCTTAAGAATCATTTACATTGTTTCGTTCGTTTGTTTTAGATGTGGTTCGAAACGTCTCGCAATGAATTGGTATTGGGCCGTACTCTATGTCTCGACGCGTCCAACAACATTGCGCCAACGTTGAGCAAATGTCATGAGTTGGGCGGCTCACAGGAATGGAAGCATAAGGGATCTGTAAGTACTCAAAAATACCCATTTAAGGGACATAATATTCCATATTTTTTTACGGCTTAACCCGCGTACGTTTTTCCAGGATTTTTTTTCCTATGAACTTTCTTCGAACTTCAAGGATTATTTAAAAGAAGCTAAATTGGTCGAGCCGTTCTTGAGTTTTGAGCTTAGCAACGGCTTCAAAAAAAGACGTTAGTTTTTTCATGTTTGCTACCTCGAAACTTGTTCATTTACCAAACGAAATGATATATTTCCAGATTAATCCCATAGACATTTCATGAAAATCGGTTCAGTACTTACATCATCCAAGTGATATTTACGGTCAACATTTTCTTACTTTTCAGTGTAATTTGAAGTAGGATAGTTATTTTTTTGTTAAAAAAAAATGTCATCAACCAATAAAATTCACCAGATATTAATATTTCTAGTAGCTATATAATGTCTTATCGATAATTTCAGGCTGGTAGTCCCGTATACAATACCGCAGCGGGGATGTGCCTCGGCGTCGAACGCTCCTACCGCGGCGACCCACTTATTATGGTCATATGCGACAACCAACCTACCAACCAATGGGACTTCATCCGCTCCTAGCTAATAGCCTATGAACCATTGACAATTTCATAAAGCAGGGTAGATAGTGTGTACCTGACCTTCATCATCATCTCATCCACTTTAGTCAAATCCTCTCCCATACCACGCCATTGAGCCCGGTCTTCGGCTTTTCGAATCCACCATTTACCGGCTACCTTTCGTAGACGACCTAAGGCTTCACCTGGCCGGAGTGCGCCCTACACTACGTTTTCTTGAACATCGTATTTTCCAATGATGTCATTGTCTCAAGTGTCCCTATTAGTGCGGTTTCAGACTAGCGTATTTTTGTCGCGCGTATACTGGTTTATTGGTACTCTCGAAACTTCAAAGCCGAACGTGCTTATACCGGCGTTTACCCTCGGTTTTTTCTAGCGAGTGTCAGTAGCATGAAGCGTCTCTCGCGGCTTGTCGCGCGTACACGTGCTACTAAGAAAAGAACATAAACGGCGAATCCGCACGGTTAATCCGCTTGTCTGAAACCACACTTGGTTGTCTCGAAAATAAATCTGTAACACCATAAAATATCTAAATAGTACCTATAAGCTGACTTAAAATAACAAAAAAAAAAAGATATTTTTTTAAACAATCTCATTTGAAATTTTAAATGTACAGACAGCGTCATAGATAAGTATCCCTATTGCATTATAATCCCCAGCTTCAAATCCCTTTAAATCACAGTCGCGGCGAATGGATAAGTATTGCCTTTAAAAAATAGATTATATTTGTTTAACCGTATGTAAGCCTAAAAATAATTTTAAGTATTATAATTTTTTGATAGGATTTATAGCTGGGTGTCTTGTGCAAGGGGGATACTTATCTCTGACGCTGTCTGTAGATTTCACTAATGTAATTAAATATGATAGGAAATAAATGACAATCAGTAGTATGAATAGGATCCAATATAAAATTACTTTCGGAACATTAATGATCTCTTGTATTTTTATATTTTGCCATACATACTATAGATGTAAGTATTTTCATTTGTTTAATCGTTTGTAAATTAAAAAAAATTGTATCCAACTCCCGAAGGGGTATCGACATATAATCATATATTGTGAATTTATACCGTCCCTTATAAAACTACTACGTTACATAATTATGTTATTTTGTTTAGTTTCGAAAGATGTTACAATCAAAATATGTTTTGCGATTTTTTTAATTATTTATATTTATGTACAGACAGCGTCATAGATAAGTATCCCCCTTGCATTATAATACCCAGCTTCAAATCCCTTTAAATCACCGTCGTCGCGGCGAATGGAGAAGTTTTGCCTTTAAAAAAAAGATTATATTTGTATAATCGTATGTTAGCCTAAAAATAATTTTAAGTATTACAATTTTTTGAAAGGATTTATAGCTGGGTGTCTTGTGCAAGGGGGATACTTATCTCTGACGCTGTCTGTACATAAATAATTAAATTTAAATTATGAATTATAAGATATAAGATTAGAGTTACTAAAGTTCTGTTTTGTTCTCTCATGCTCAAGAACACAACGAATGGTCTATGTATCTGTTAAGTTATTTTTTGTGCGAGTTTATAATTTATTCGTCCAGAATCTCTCGTCTCGAACTTTAACCTTTATTTTGCGACATAACTCCTTGTCGAAAACCATATTGATAAGTTTTAAAATCTCGGCCTATAATAATATGTGCCAAGGTTTGTTGTGAATTTACTAAACATTCCATTTATTTTGATTATAAGCAAAGGCAGCTATTTTACATAAACCTTTTTATTTAACTATATAACCATTGAAGTGGACGAGCGCTGTAGCCGTGTTGCACCGAACCATATGAATCAAAGTCCTGTGCATCATTGTTTTGGTTATGGACAGGCGTGATCTCTTAACATCAGCTCATCTCGTCACTTTTTTACTTATAAATAATAAATATCGATATACATAATATATTAATGCCGACTTGCACCAAACTGGTTGAGTTCCTAAGCAATTGCTTTACTCGCTTGGCTGTTCTTAAAGGTCCAGATTCGGGCCATTAAGATCTGTCAAGCGAGTAAAGTAATTGCTTAGGGACCTTGACCGTTTGGTGCAAGTAGGCATAATTATCTAACACCCGTGTTCTAAGACGATTTTTTCACTCAAGGAAATGCTTACATTTGAAATTTGACAGGTGACAGCCGAAGCTTTAGTAAAGCGGCGGCCATTTTTCTACTAACGTAAGGAGAGTTTGAGTTTGAGAAATGACTTAGAATACGGGTGTTAGTTACTACAATAATTATAAACTTGTAACTAACAGAGTACCTTTAACTAGTAACGGAATTACAAGGAATGAACAATAATATATTTCAAGTTGCAAGCTCTTGCAGACTTATTATGATAAGATTTATACGACTCATATTATTATTTATACTTTTATACTCTTCTGTTACCTGTAATATTATAAGACTAGTATTAAATAATCATGTATTTAGTCGTTATATATACACCACAAGTTTGTAATTACCAAAAATACTTTAATGGGCAATGCAGAAGGGGTACTACGTTGTAACTGTGCAGTCAGAATTTTTGGTTACTACAAAGTGACAGAGACAGCGGCGCGAGTGAAGCGCCCGAGCCGAGCTGCAGCGAGCTGGCTCGAGCTAGGTACCCGAGTTTACCAAACGATGAATAAAACTCAAATTATTATCAATGATGGGTATCGATTAACACAAGGATGTAGGAAAACGACTGACGGTTACAGTTGTCCAATTTATATCATATTTATTTTAGAAAAAAAGACAATTTTTTTTAAAATATTTTTAGAAAAAATAATAATAAATAATGTACTTTTTTTACATGTGGTGTATAATACTACTCATGAAAGCATTATAATGGAAGCATACCTTATAATAATGAAATAGCCTCAAAAATAATTTGTCATCTTAGCCAACCTTTAGGAGGTAGGTATATTGTGGTCCTAAGAAAATTTCGAAACAGGGAACTAAAATCCTATATTAGTTATTTTAGGATTTTCATTGTTACTGAAACTCCATCGTAAAAGGTACTTAGATAAATATTTAAAAATGATACTTATCTATTTTTGTTGTGATTGTGTGAAAAATTTTAGATTAAAAAAGAAATCTCTTGTAAAACTATTTGTAGATCTTTATTTTCTATTTCTACGTTCATTGCGTTACTTACATAAATTATTGCCTACTTGCACCAAACTTTCAAAGACCAAAAGCAATGACTTAAGTCGCTTGACAATTCTTAACGGTCAGAATCTGTACTGTTAAGAACTACCAAGCGAGTAAAGTAATTGCTTAGGGACTTTGACAGTTTGGTACAAGTAGCCATTAGAGTTTGTAACTAAAAGACTAAGTAAGCATTTTCTCGAAATTTAGTGTTTAAACCTTGTTACAACTAATAATTTTTACGTGGAGATTTTTTATAATTGTGTACATACCTAATCGTACATAATGTTTTTTTCGAATAAAATTTTAACTAGAATGAGTTTATTTTTTATTTTAGTATATCTAGTACCCATACCTGTGTTTTTTAGTTTCTATGCATATGATAGGTTATGAATTGCAGGTAGACAATGGAGTAGGGGTTTATGAAATGAAACAATAATTTGATATGTTTATTAACATTTATTATTCATTAACATTGTTTTTTTTTAAATACCAATAAAAAGAAGGCGTTTGCCTTAGTCTTTTAAAAATGGTTTCTACAGAGTTGATTTCATTTATAGATCGGAATAACACAAACATTATTTAACCACACGTGACTCGTGTATGAATCCAATTACATTTAATCAATTATAAATACGTGCAAACATCAAGTACATTTATTACATTTATAATAATACTGAATAATCAAGACTTAATAAATGAGCTGAAAGTTAATACAAGTAATTATTAAATTATCCAAATGTAAGATAACATTTGGTGCCTATCAACGAAATACAATGGTCAAAACATCATGACAAATATTTCTTTTGGAAAATACAATAAAATAACAAGTCGATATGTTTTAAGTATCCTACTTTTTCAAACCTTTTCCTGCCAGTGTCATTTACACTGAATAAAAAGTAATTTACATAGGTAATAATATGTTTTTACAGTTTTATTGATACTTACGTAATAAACAATAAGCCCGTATTTAGAAATTCGAGTCTTTATGTACTTTCGTCTCAAAAACGGAGCTCAAAGCTGTAGGTAAAATATCAACTCAAATTATTATAATTTCAGAATACGGGCTTAGTATCATAGCAAATGAACAAGTGTAAGACCACTTTGTCCTTTTAATGTAAATCTGAAATTTGTCAACGAATGAGACACCTATAACCTGGAATTAATTTTAGGCCAAAACCGTTAAATAGAATTAGTTTAATTTACAAGTATGCTGATAATTATCATATTGTCTTTAACACGATATTCACATTGACTGCTCTTATGATATTTAAGATGCGTTTTGCTTCTTGGCGACCCGAGCTTAACCGCCGTTAAGGTACAAATGCAGATAAAGATAGGTACGCTTTTAACATTACAGCGGTGGATTGTTGTTGTAACCGCGATTTGACATGAGACTAAAGGAAGCTTCAGCACTCAGCAGTCAATGCACGAGCCGACACTGGCAATTCTAATCCGTGCTTATGAAACTTGGTCCCATCGCTTAATTAAGGGGTCTTTACAGAAGCTTAAGCCAGCGATGGAGCATAAACCCCATGCGGTAAAAATGTATCATATGCACGATGCAGCTCTGGACCCCTCTTATACAACACACCTTTCAAGTTAATAGGTTAAAACTACATAATATACATAAATATATGAAAGCTAGATAAAGCCTAAGGTAAGGTAAAATGGGACAATGATATGAATGAAGTTACGATTGATAAATTACATAAATATGTTAATTGTAAAAGTAAGTAGATTCAATGGATGATTTATTAGTCCTACACGGGTAATTTTAACACTAAATACGAGTAGCTTGTATGTTTAACATCAAATAATACGTAATTACTTGTAACCTATTTGACAAACTTAGTCTAGTACACCTATTATTCTAAACAAATGCCTTTGAGAGGCTCGGGACGAGATGCGACTCGCTATGTTATAAGAGATTTTGTGATGGGCTGACTTGCTGCTATGATGTAGGTATCTCTTATATCTACTGTTTTTTTTGGAAATAATATAATAATGCCACTTTTGGATAGGTATTTAACAAGGGTTACGAAATTAAACTTTGTCCAAATGGAATGTAGCCATATTTTGCACACAACGCCATATAGCGCCAAACTAAGCATAGCTTGTATCTACTATGAAACCAGATAACTGATAGAGTACTTAGGTACCTACATACTTGTTTTTGTAAATACATAAAAAAATACCTACATAGAAAACACCCAGACTCAGGACAAACACCGAGGTTCATTACACAAATGTTTGTCCTGAAGCGGAATTCGAACCCGTGACACCGGCGTGGCAGTCCAATACGCTTGCCATTCCACCATACGGTGACTAAAGTCTACATTTGTCGGTAGGTATTTAAACAAGTTATGTACTAAATAGGTAATTGCTGAACTTTTGGTGCGTGAGAGAGTGAGAAGGTAGTTATCTGTCTTGTTACGTTTTCGTGTAATATAATAAGTAGGTAAATCTAATTCCAGAGTCGCATCGATGGGGTAAAAAAATGGGAGAAACAATAATATAAGTTATAACTAGGTATCTGATTAACAGAGATGCATTACATATTTCGTTGTTTATAAAACCATTCGCATTTATATTTATATGTTTACTTGTAAATAAATACACTTAACCTAATACAATTAAATGCTAAACCATAGTATATTAAGTAGTATTACCATCCTTTAAATGAATTCAACCGAGTAAATGTACATGTATCTACTACGTTTCCTATTAAGCACTTGTTGTCTTTAAAAAATCTGAAGTTAGATGATTTCAGTTGGAGTAGTGGGTGAATAGGCGACTTTTGAAGCCAAGTTGCATCGCATTGGTAATGATTGTTCTTCAACGAAAACGGGTATAATAATAGATAAAAGTTATTTACTAACGAAATGCTTAGGTATTGGTGTCAATTGAAACATTAACAGAGTCTGAGAGTTAGCAAAACGAATTTTCTTCATAATTTAATAAATACAAAAAAAAAGTTGTGTGTTTAAGATACACAACTTCGTCAGTATTAATTTAATCGTAAAATTTTAATTAATAAATTATATAAAAGTTGTCCCGAATGGGAAACACACGGCTAGGACTTTTTGTTATAAAAGATAGTTTCTGTAAAAATAAGATAACGTTGGCAACAAAATCGAAGTACCTAGTATCACACGTAGAAGAAGCAAACATACCTACTTAGAACTAGAATCTCTGTTTATGTCTAAAGAGTCTTATAGACCCATGCCCTTAGTGGGACGTCCTAATGGGTCTAATACCCATGCCCAATGGGTCCTTCCTATCTAAGTGCCCATTCCGGGACTTTACATGCTAGGTTCACTACTTGATTACACGCCTTAAATGTTACCTTATCAAACTAGGTCCGTATATAATTGTAAAAAATCCTAAAAGCCTCTTAAATGGCAACAGCAAATCAAATCAAAGCTTAAGGTAACTCGAGATCGAGACTGAATTTAGGTAATTCATTTACAATTAATACAGATATTTACAACAGGCATAACATAGAAAGAGCTATTTGTACTAGTTCGTCCCCGGCATTCGCGCCATGGTGACCTTATGTACAGCTTAAAAATAGTGTCGATCTACCGTATGCAACCCTGGTTATTGCCACTGTTAAGTTGATACTATGAATGAACTATGAATCCATGGAATATGGTCAACGCAATAAAAATAAAAACCTTATGAGAACCTCCTATTAATGTAGAGAAAATGCGTGGGCTTCTCATACAGAATAGCTGCTGTAACGTTTACTTATTTATGCAGGCATGTGTGAGTGCAGGCACATTATTTAACGATGCTTTGCTCGTTGGTCTTAAAAAGGCAGAAAATGACGAAAATCTATTGAAATCCTGGAAATGGGTTACCTAAACACGCCCGGCCCACTTGGCTCTAAAGGTAGCATACGGCAGAATAGCGACCGTACAAGTAGCTGTATCCATATCACAACTGTAAAATTTATCCTAGGAATTAAACTTATGATAAGTCACAGATAGACGGCATTTTGTTTCATATGTCCCGTCGATATGTGGCCGACCAGCCTTAAAACAACAAAGAAAACCCACCATTAATGCAATAATCTATACATATAATAAAGCAGAAGACCCCGAATTTCTGTACGTATGGTTTTTTTGACGGAAACGTGTTCAGACGAGATTAATTAACATGACCCATTTTTTTTTATTGGAAGACTTTGTTTATTTGTTTGTTTGTGGGTTTGTGTGTTCGTCTATCACGTAAAAACTACCGAACGGATTTAACTGAAACTATATGATATCATAGCTTCTAAGCCTGAAATGGCTATAGGCTATATAATATTACGCTATATTTTTCAGAGGGTAGATATAAAAGTTTAAAGTTTGTATGGAAACAGTTTTTTTTTTATGAGTGTATACATATCAAACTTTGGAATTATATTTTACAAAACAAATAATTAGATACGGGATTCACCAATTTTCAAAATTAAAGTTAAAATATGTATAAGTACGGATTTAAGGTGTTATAAGACCAAAAGTTGAATGACCCTATCTCCTCAGGTAAACACAATATTTAATTGAAAGTTGCATTTTTATAACCTCCGAAGATAAGTAAAGCTAAGTTTTTCAGTTTTCTACTAAATTCAATGTTTGAGTGGTTTAAAAGAGGGTTTGAAAATGTGCAAGTTTTGATTGACTTGCTTAGTACTGACACTTTGCTATTCTGTCATATTTCTTTCGCGGGGGAAACAAACAACATCGACAATAAACAATTTGTCCACGGGTGACGAAGTCGCACGCGGGTACAGCTAGTAATATATATATTACTGCAATAATAGATTTGAAACAATATAAAATAATAAAAAAACAAATAATAAGTGTAGAATATACACTCGCGGTTTACATGCGCGCGTGGTTTGATAAACATAGGCCGAGCACCATAACTTTACATCTTCCTACTGCGTGCTCGTAGTGAGAGTCGTGTTCAACTGCATAATCTGATGCTCCTGTTACAAAATTTACTGGACTTGAGTAATTACCTCCATAGACGAGACTTAATGTAAAGTCAAGTTGCCCCACCTACCCTACAGAATGCTAATATTCAAAGCGTTTTGTTGAAATAGGAAACAAAACAATGCTACCGTACTCTACTATTAATGGTACGAGATCCTGGTTTAGATCTATACCTATGGTTCTGATATAGATCTAGATGTTATAGATGTTTGAGTCTGGAGCCAGGTAAATACCTAACAAAACGCCTTGAATTTAACCGAAATAAGCAATGCCTCACTTAGCAAAGTAGCGACCACCATACGGCATGATGTTAGACATCTACAATCCCAGTCAAAGGTGACATTTGCCATTGCCTTAAAAAGTTAATGACTTTGATTTTTTATTAAAAACAATACTTTTTCTAATGACATTTTTTAAACACGATGGCAGATTCGTAACGAGTATAGGTACTCATTCAAAAGGTTTTCGAGTTATTATTATTCCGTGTCATCTCGACTGAGCATGCGACGGTCAGTAATCTGCTAAGTAAAGCACTAGACTAATGCTACCTATGGACTAGTTCAATGCTTTCTTTCAAGTCGAAGTTACAAAAAGCGTACGTAACATCCCTTTGAAAGGATGCAATGATCGATCCGTGATCTCAGGAATTCATCACTTTGAGGTGCATAACAAATCGTTCAATTGTTAAGCTGAAAAGCCGACAGTGCTTTGATTGCAAAATACTGAAGCTAAAAGTACTAAGAAATAAAAAGTTCTTGAGCTATGCGGCAAAGTGACCAGTCCCTGTAATTCTTCTTACCGTTAGGCCCTCAAGCCAGGCTGGACTGTAGGTTCTCCAATGTGTATGATGAAGGGTCCATCGCGCTTATTCTATTTTCGAGTTCCGTAGCTTTTTATTATTGGAAGCTGTGAAGGCTGAGTGTAGGATGAACTGTGAAATGTACTTAAATAAATTACAAAAAAAATTGGTGCAATTAGTGGAATAATAAGCTACGGACCGCCAAAATATTTTGATAATTAAAAATTACTTATCTTTTTACACTAACCTGGGTATTGCTGTTGTACAAATGTGTATATATATACAGATCCGCCGCAGTATCAGCATGGAGATTAACTTATTGACTTACCTAACACAAAAGCCGAGTTTGATGACTTGGTCGTAGTGAAGATAAAAAGTAATTAGGTTTATTTGTTAAAGTACGCTCACCCTACAGCAATGTATAAGTTCATCGAATACTAATTGATAAGAATCTGCACAATGCGGAGACATTTTGCTACAATTAATTTAAACTTACCAAAAAGGCGGTTTAAAAAAACTTATGTGTATGTTTAGAAAAATCAAAATAATTAAAAAAAAACCGTGTAACAATATGACATAGATATAAAATACTGAAAAGTCTTATTAGAATAGAAAATAAAATCAAATAGTTAACTGCTCCACGATCAAGTTAACAAATTGGGGCGCGAACACTGATTTGCAGTTGAGAATGGGATCTAGCGAGCATCGGCAATACTCGCGCGAATTGACCTGTTCTAATTAATTAGTAACTCAATGTTATTCTGAGTTAAACATGCCGTGGTAAGGCCGACTACTTTGCACATTAACCTCCCGAGTGAGCAATATACCTACTTTTTCCAATAATAACTTCAAACATTAAAAAAAATAACTTATACTCGGAGCTTGGTGTAATATGTATTTTCTGTGACTTCTGTGGTTGCAAGGATAGCGTTGCATGTTTATTAAACTGTATTTCTTTCTCGTATAATCAGTGGCCTTCTATAGCTTCGTTTTCAAGCCGTCCAAAGGTCTTTTGACTTGACACAAAAAAATCTCCTTGAGAGAGCAAACGATATATACTGATAATCCCATAATATACTGATAATCACAAGAAAACAAATATCCCCTTAAAAAAATCTATATAAATTTTATTAACATTTATGGCGCCCGTACGTGGAACTATAACTAACATGAGCGCCTTTACAAAATTTTGCAATAGGTGCATCTGTATCTCTTTTGCGAGCATTGTTTTTATAACGAGATATAATGGCGATAATTGGTCACAACGTTTATTTCAGGCTGGCCAGTGGTAGCGTTTTAAATGTGCTGACGTGCGAACAGCACTTGTAAATGCATTTGTTCTGTTTGAACGGATATTAACGCGCGTTTTAATGAGCTCTTAAAGGATATGAGCTCTAAAGGGCCTCAGCGTAATTGTAGGTAGGTATATTAAATTAAGTTTTGTTGATCCCACTCCCAATTCCAATCTACAACTAAAACATGTTGCTATAGATACATATGTATAATAAGCCATAGTTCGTCAACTACAGAAGTTGTTGACTCTTCGTAAAATAATTTTCGCGTGCAACAACTTTTGTCGTAGATTAGGCAGTCCCAAATATAGCGAGAGTGCATTCTTGTTAGTGTGTTTAAATACGAAGAACTTACCCCTAAGAAAGGATAGTGCTATTCACAGAAAAGAGTTAGAAAAATAACTTAGTCTGTATTTACAACTATGTACACTTAAAGCATATTTAGTTTTGTTTTGTTTTTTATTTTTTTTTGTGATTTATTAGCCGTGTGTTTTGTTTTGAATCTCTGGTGTGAATGAATTTAAAAATGAATAAAATATGGATCGTTCTCATCCGCTGCAAAAAAGTTTTCTAATTGCATTAGAATCCATTTTAAATAAATTTGGATAAAATATAAAGAATGCACACCATTAATGTTTAAGTTCCACTTTGGTTGGAACTTACGACAACTCGTTTGCCCTGGTTAACCATATTCCAGGGCGATGCGAGCTCGTATTCTTATATTGCGAAAATAATATTAAAAGAAAAGTCGTTTGCTTTTTAACTCTCGGTCTCGATTCCGCACTGTAAGGAAACGTAGGTGGAAAATCCTAGTGGTATTACAACGCTCGAACAATGGCAGCCAACCGAGAAATGATTTGGATAAAATCCTATTTCAAAATTTGTATCCCACAACAGTATTAAGATCGGCGTGCATAGTGGCATAATGTGATCCAAAGTCCTGTTTTGGTCATGGTCAGGCATGATCTCTAACCGTCAGGAAAGTGCCTAGTTCGTTTTGTCACTTGTAGAGATACCCTTCGTCACACAGTTTGCGTGACCCGCGATCCACTTGTTGCCTGGGCAGATTTGTTAAAAAACAGGCTGAGTGACAAGGTCGGTTGGAGGCAACTCTGCAGTTTTTCACATAAATCAAGCTACAGAAATCTACCCCAAGACTTGCACCCATAGGATTATGAATCTCGATGACTATTGCTTTTACGAGTATATGATATTGTATCGCTTACTTTGGTTTGTTTTTGAGTTGAGACTGCATCTACGCAAGCGAAGTGCTAAGACTCTAGCTATATGAAGCCTCAATCGTTTCACTGTAGCAGGTACCTAGATATTTTCTTCCTGCTACAGTGTGCTCAATGATGAGAAGAGCCAACGACCCAGATAAACCTCTGATAACTATGATCATGGCGCAATATCATCAATGGCGCGTCTTGGGAGAGACTTACTTACGTCCAGCGGTGGACTGCTTTTTTAATGAATATAATCATTTACTTTGCTATTTTGCCAAAAACAAGAAGAAAAAAAATAAGAGCTTTAGGAAAAGAGGCCTTTGCCCTGTAGAAAATCGTTTCAGTAACACAATAATGATAAAAAAAGAGTTGTAAATAATCACTAATTTATAAATATTATAATTATAGTTTAAGTAAATATTGCTTGAGCGTTGCAAATAAATTTGAGATAGTTTTATAGTGATAGAAAGAGTCCTGTTAACCGGTACATAAGTATTTTTATTATATCTGTTGAATGTAGAGTCACAACACCGATAGAGGAGGATACACGGGGTGCTACTCGTAATCCTAACATTTAGAACAATCAGATAAATTGAATGAGATAATTAGATTAATCGCGATAAGAGTCCTTTTTAGGCTCGTAAGTTTTTTTTTATATTGTATGTAGTTAATGTTAATACAACACCGATAGACGTGGTTACTTAAATAGCTACTCGTAATCCTATCACATTCAGAACAACCAGATGTAATGAGAGATATACATAGATATATTGCGGTATAAAGAGCCAGATGATCCGACAGATGTGAGTTAGACGTAGTTACAGGAAGAGCTACTCGTAATAATATATAAGAACAACCAGATGAATTAAATCGTGTAGAACATCATACTTAACTGTGACGACATGTGATATATAATACTGATATTTCAAAACATCGCTTACCTAAGTTATATTTACGACCACAAGGTCAGACCGCGACTAATTCTTTACCTTAATTCGGGTGCGTTAACCTTGCGGTGGCTCGACTCCGGAAATGTAAACTTATCCAAAATATCACGTGCCGGTCCGACATAATGCAGGACCGCTTTACTATACATTCTCTCTCTAACCAGGTAAGTAGGTACTTCTATCTCCAGTTTGATATAGGAGTTGCAGTCCCACGTTGATGTATAAGACCCTTTAGACAATTTTTTATACCTAACCTCGTTTGCTTAAATTTCCGGAGAAAGCCCAACCTCATCTTAATCTAAGTGCTATCGAAGAAACAAGAAGCACAGGGGCGACTATCGCCAGAGAGGTGTTTACCCTCCGAGGTATACGATACCTTAACTATAAAATACATATAAGGTTGATAAAAAAATATAGGATCGTTTAGGATTAGGATTAGGATTAGATTAATTTTATATTAGCCCGGTCGGTCTCGTCGAGATTTCCTAAGTCTCGACATGGTTGGCGTGTTTGACTCCGGGCGCTCACTACTTGAATACGCAATGAGAAACAATCGCATAAGAATGATAGAATGAGCGACGGTGCTGGGGTTTCTATCGCGATAGTTGAAGTAGTGCCGACAGTGCCGTAGAGGCGGTGATAGTAAGAGCTAAATGATAGGTGGGGGGAGGGGTGATACAAGTTGCGGCTTCCTTTAATCAGATGAGAGGGAACCGCGACTGAAATTAATCAAATAGATTCCTGAAAAGAGCATGATCTGCAGCCAGTAAGATGAAACATTTCCCGTGAATGAATGTCGCCGCTAATCGGGTCTTATCTATCTAAGACGGAAGCCGGGCCGGGTCTCTATACAGGCGAGACCGCAAGCCCCGGGATGCAGAGCTGTCCGATTTCTAGTGTGCTTCCAATCATTACTAATCACCTATTATATTCTTAACATAATTAATACTGCCGTATTGAGTACAGTTTGAGATCTCGCGCCCCTTTATATCAGCGATAGACCAAAATACGATAATACCTTTGACGACCGATTTTGGTTAAACCGTTTTAAAAACCTGAATATAGGGCGGAGTGATTTATTCTTACCGTCATATTCTTGAATGATCGTCTTGCGACTTTTTTCCATACAAAAGTGTATATTCTGTAAAACGTTGTTCTTGTGAAGGACCGGTGAACCTACGTAGAAAGAAGGTGCAATATCAACAAATACTTAGTATCGAATAATTAATTCCTCCACTATTATGAGTCTGATTTAATTCAATTATTGCAAAAATAATAGCCAAAACACTACGAAGTACCTACATATGAAAATGAATTTTGAGTTAAGTAATTATATGAGTAAAAATTATCACAGTGTACCTACAAAATATTTTTTTTACTTTATTATCTATAGGAAATATTGGTTGATTTTGCATATTAAAATGTATTCTTCTCTCCTTAATGAACACCAGTCCTAAGTCTAGATGAAGAAGCTCGTACGTTGCGCATGGCGAGGGTGGTCGCGGCGTGTCGCGATAGATTGTCTTTGGCCGAGGTTTCGGGATTCCTTGTAACGAAAGATAATAATAATAAAAGTGCAAAATATAACGTTACATAATACTATGCACTAAAATTACGAGATCGCTTTATCAATTACCCTAAATCAAAAATGTAAGATAATGTGTTATTGTGACGAAAATTGGCCAATCATATTATAATACATATTTTGGTTGCTTGTTTTCTTTTCTACTTTGATGTAATATCAGTTCTTTTCTAGTTAGGTAAAGCTCGAACGTTGCGCGGAGTGGTCGTATAAAATACCTAAACGTTTCAATAAACAAACAATTATAATGAGTACACAACAATAATAAATAAATAAGCTAACCTAAATAGGAAATCCCGTTGAACTTGCGTGTGTCTAGCGGTGCAGCGGCGGTTTGTACCCGTGGCTCATGCGGTCGAGAAAGCGATGGAGGTCGTGAAACCTCGGGCGGTGTTCGGGTTCGCGGCGCCAACACTCGTGCATGAGGTCGTAGAGTTCGCGACGGCAGCGCGGCGGCGGCGCGGCTGGCACTCGTGCGCCACGGCCTCCGCAACGCCATTCACCGGCGTTAGCTACCACCTAACAAAATTGACGGAGTTTTAATGGGGTTCCGATTGGGTTTCCGATGCGTAGGTACCAAAGTTTTGCACTGTCACCCTTGTGGACTGTTTTGTGCATTTCTAACAAACATGTCAAGTGGAAACTGCGGATAGAGACACACTCTAGCTAGATGAAACGACGTTTGCGCATTGTAAAGTAGAAAGACAGTGGCGTTTCTTGGATTATATAGGTAATTAGTTATCCTTGTCGAGTTAGCTAGTATCCGGCCTCGGGCTGTCGAGCTGCACGGATATAAATAATTTGCTAGAAAGGTATCATTGACCGATGAGGAAGCTCAATATGAAAAGGTGTACGATAAATAATGATAATCACGAATAATCTGTCCTGAAAATAGCTGTGTACGTTTGTGAAAAATGTTCAGAAAACAAAATATAAAAAAAAGATGAGTTACCTGGTCGTCGTTCATTTCATCAAAAGGTTTGGCCGAACAGTAGGTCAGTATTTCCCAGACAGTCACTCCAAAGGACCAGACATCGCTGGCCGGTGAAAACATTCCCTACAACAATGAAAACTTTTATTCAAATTTTTGAACTTTGAAAAGTTGACGCAAAACGATTCCAAAGGAATGAATGCTTCAGTCTGCATATTTTCAGGGATCAAGAGCTCTACTCAGTGAATTCATAATTCAACGACTCAATGAACTGGAAACTAAACAGAGGTCTCGTTTAAAAAGAGCACTTATTTTACGGCGCTGTATTTATTTAACGAGTAAATTTGGTTTTCGTAAAAGCTGCTTTCTGGATCTAAACCAATAAATTTAAAAAACGACTGTTTCATCTTGGGATAATCTTATAAGTTTATATTTAAAAACCGATATTCTCACTATAATATCAAGATTTTAAACCAAATTATTAAGTACTAACTGGTGCCCGCGACTTTGTCTGCGCAGGAATCTTTATAAATTGTAGCCTGTGTTATTCTGATGTATAAGCTATATTATTGTAAAGTTTCATTAAAATCCATTCAGTAGTTTTTACGTGAAAGAGAAACAAACATCCATCCCATCCATCCTTACAAACTTTCGCGTTTTATTATTAGTAGGATCACAGGCCCGCTTGATTAAAACAAAATATAAAATACAAAGGCATACGATATATTCATACGATAGAATATAGTCCAATTATAAGTGGACCTATTTTGATAGTTGGTTTAAGTACCGACCATCAAAAGGCTTTCCCAAGCCATCCAGCGCAGTGGGATCTGAGTGCCGTCTGCCATGATGTGGTAATCTCCCAAGAACTCCTCACAAAACATCGCGTAATCTGATATCTTCACCACCAGATCTTCAGTCACTGTCACGTTCCTACGGAAAATAACCAAATACAACCAAACGAATAAACCAACAAGTGTTGTAGCACCGCTACGTGACACTACGGCGTAGCACCGGATACAATGAAATCATCAAATTATTGTTTAATGCTGATCGTAAGAAATCACGTCTGCCCATGGCCAAAACAGTGGTACGCAGAGTACGTATTGGTACGGTCAGCATCAAAAGTCGATGAATGAAATGAATGAATGAATGAATGAATGAACCACATTCTGATTTACAAAATCGCTATACACTAAATTATATTTTTGAAAATGTGGTGTACAGTTAATTTTGATCTTTAATGATGTTCATTCAATATTATCACTTGTCATGTTGAGCGATTTAGGTAATATGGTGAAAAGCGATTTTAAAACTGGAATGTGGTCATCGACTTTGATGCTGACTGTACGCACTTTCGTCACATCTCCGATCGTCTATTTTGATAATAAGTCAATTTGTAAGCCCCGTGATGTCCCTAGCCATGATCAAGTAAGAATATTTAACTTTATAATCCAGCTAGTTGGGTTTATACAACCAGTTTTAAGTCTGTAAAAAACAGTGAAATAAAATTTAAAGTACAATGAAAAGTTACTATTTGTCACTTACCGTGATGCCAAATCTCGGTGTACTAATTCGAATGATTCCAGATATTTCATGCCGGCTGCTATCTGGCAGCATATGTGAATCAAACTCGAATAACTGCAAACGAAATGGTGTTTTAGTAGAGTTAAGAAGTGCAGCTAAAATTCTAAGTTCCTTCCTATTTATTCATTGTATAAATAGCGGATAGAAATAGGCTGTTAATCTGAGTGGTGAATGAGAATCACTGATCAAAAGCCGTAGATTTTAATGTACTCGTACGATAAAAATAGGAATCAAATAAAGATCGCAAATCGTAATCGTAAAGTGATAGTCATCATCATCATCATTATAACTCATTTTCATTTATTTATTTCAATCACAATTTCACAATCGTATATGAATGTCTCTATAGTACACACAAAGCAAAAATGCAAAATTTAATAAAAATACAGAAAAAAAAAAAATACAATTTCAAAATTACTACCTAAACTACACTACAGCAGCAAACCTACTAACTACATACATACATACTCATTTAAATATGAGTACAATCAATATAATGACTAACCAAGGATTACCTACAACTTTTGAATATCGTAAAATGGTAGATAGAGAAGGCTCGAGACCGCTTGTTGATGGACGATCAAGAGCATGACGATGATATGAAAATAACAAGACGCTTGCAAACACCTGTCGCCAAGACTGAACGTACCTCAATTTCTTCTTTCGGCGCAAAATTGTCGTCAGACAAGCGGCTTCCCCGCGATCGAGAGCTGCGCATGGAGGTTCTAGCAGGCTCAAACCGAGCACCCTGGCTAGTTGCGGGTGTTTCAAACCTGCGCCCCATGTAGCTTCGCGAGCAAACGCCGCTCTGCAAAAAGGACTTTAAGTTGAAACTTACGTTGTACCTTACGTTGTAACTTACGTTGTAGCTTAGGTCGTTAGCTACCATCAGCAGCATTTCACGCGTATTTTGAAGTTTAAACTTATTTAGGCGCCCTGAGGAAAATATGTGAAAATAGTGAATTCGACTACTAGGCTCCTAACGAGGCGAGGTTAATAATACGAATTACAATTAATTTTTTGGTAGTCGACTTGATCCAACTTTATCCAAACGAGCGTTACAAAACCGAGCTTGACGGCTCAGTCAAAAACAACACCCTCAGAATAAAGTGAAAAACGTGGAAGTACTAACTAGCTGTGTCAACTGTACTTAGAAGTACTGTAAATAATTTCACTGACGTCAACTGTTTCAACATTAAAACGCTTACACCCCTGCACTAGGATTCCCTGTATCGTAGTTGGCATAGACACACATAAGACATCACAACATCCAAGACCCGAAAACAAACAGTTTTGTTCGTTACACAAATACTCGCCCCGGCTGGCGATTGAACCCGGAACACCGTACACCGGAAGCTTCGTAGACAGGGTCACTACCACTAAGGCACGGGGTCGACACAATAATTATAATAAATAAAACAAAAGAACCTTTATTTCTGACTGCTTCCTAAACATGAATTACCCTATATTATCTACTATACTTTTACTAATTTTTTTACACAATACTGAATCTCGATATCGTCGCTGTACTCCTCCTCTGCAGCACCTCTCCCTGGCTCTCCTCATCCACTCCGGTCCGCATCGCTGCATAAATATGTCCCTCCTTCTCTTTTTTGGTCTCCCCTGTTTTCGTTTTCCTTCTATTGGGATCCATTCTGTTGTGACACAATTACTCACTTGATATCGTTATGGCAGCCTCTCCACAGCGTCTTGACAACGACAAGCCGGCGGCGGCCGGCTCCGGGGCTCTCCTCGTCGCTCAGTTCTTCGATTCCATCCGTCTCGCAAATTTGGAGCTGTAACAAAACAACTAATTTAAAACTTCAACCGATTTAAAAAAACAAGGAGGTTCTCCATTCGGTAGTGTAGACGATATCACGATGAGTCGCACGGAAAAGTATAAAAGGCGCCGCGCTGCAAACGCCGGCCCATTTCAATCGCCACCATCTGCGCTCGCAGAGAGTCCGGTGACGCTGTAACAGCCATCTGCATTAAACGTCCATCCGAAAAAAAAAAAAAAAAAACGCTGGCCCATTTCAATCGCCAGCTTTCAACGAGACAACACCTCCCTGGTGTTCGTCAGTCTGACAGTTTGTCGCCTACTTATTGCTTAAAGTTAAATTTTAAGTTAATTTTGTCGGTTGTTAATTTTTAAGGTTCAAAAATTTTAGTTTGTTTTCATTGTTTTGTTTTTAGTTTTTAATGTTTGTTACCTCGTAACTTTGTTGTTTATAACCCGATTTGACAAATTATTTTTTGTTTGAGAGGATATACTTTCAGATTGATCCATACAAGTTTCACGAAAAATGTTCTGCAGTTTAGTTTTTAAAATCAACATAAGTGAAAAAAATATGTCGTCGAAGTAAACGAAATTGCGTATTTTGCTTTTCTGTGACTCTCAGTGGTGTTTATGGTCACTAAAACAGTCCAATTGAAGTCGGTTGTTGTAGAACCTTGATTGAAACACCAAAAACCTACCTACAAAGTAATCCAAACTTTTATGGGGACGAAAAAAATCCAGTTGGCTCTAACTGGTCAGTTAACAAGGATGACCATAAATATCCGTAATTCACGAGCCGCGATTACAAAACATGTTCAGTTAGGTAGTTAACTTAGAAATACATTTAGATAATAGGGCTGTAACTCCACATTTTTTACTTTGCACGTAAGGCTTCCAAATAAATAGCTTTTAAGCACACAATATCAAAGGTGGAGCACACCTCGTGTGTTTCTGAAAAGCCTACTTTGGCCCAGTTACTAAGTTTGCCGAACGTGGCGAATGGCCTCGCGGATTCGCAGGACTTGTAAAAGCCTTATCTTCCCAGGCTAAGAATATCTGCACTTAGAGTAGGTGGGCAACTAACAAACCATCTGTATTGTTATAATATATATTTGTTCCTCAATCACGTTAGAACTACAACCGATTGACCTAAAATTTGGTATGGAGGTCGCTTCATCATCATCAATATTAGCAGTCCACTGTTGGACGTAGGTCTCTCAAAAGACAGCCCGATCTTTTCCTTTTCTCATCCACTTTCTGCCAGATATAGCGTACAGATCGTCGCCGCGTCGCTCCATTTAGCCAGAGATCGTCCTACACTTTTCTTGCCTAGACGCGGCCTCCACTCAAATATCGACAGATGCTAAATATGCATAATTTAAACTTAGAGCAATTTTTGTTTTAAGCATTAATTATATAAGCATAACCATTTATGGTATGCTATACTTATAACCTATGCATATGCATATGCATATAAGCATAGCATAGCATTGAGAACAACAGCGCAAGATTGTTGGCGAAATAGGGGGAGCCCTACAATGGGATAGCTCCAGGCTGATAATAATAAAAGCATACCATCTATAATCCACTGGCACTTTAAGGTAATACGTAGTCAAAGAGTGTTGGATATAGTTTTTCATACAAAAGTAGGTAAGTTACGCGGGTATAAAGACATTGTGATTCAGATCGCATCTCCCGGCCTGAGCGCTCCGCGAGACTCCATGATTGTTTTCAAACTTTTGTGAAAATATTGATCTGTCTGTACCACTAACTTCAATTACATTTATTTACTCTCAGTAAAATACTTGAAATGGGCATTGAAGTTTTTCAGTTCAGTTTGAATCAATTTGGTATCTGAAAGGTATTTTATTCAATACGCCATAACTGCCAAGGCTTATATAATCAAAGTGCCAAAGTGATAAGTGATATTCCTCTGTGATGTTAGCAGTCCAATTAACTAAATCACACAAACTTGTAGCAGGTATGCATTATAAATTTGTGATATTTAGTTAAAATTAAATTAAATTGTTATACAGGATGAAAGGGAAGAATGATATACTTGAATTAAATTAGTAGAGTCAGCGGTAAAATAAATATCTTACGTAAAAATAATAAAATGAGAAGCTAAACAGCACTAAGGGCACTCCATAAATATTAGAGTAGAATTTTTAAATTTAGTTGAAATTTACAGAATCTCAATCCTAAAGATGTTTCAAGTCGCAAGGTTTTAATAAATAAAAACCTCAACGGGAAAGTAAACAACTGAAATCTCTGAGAATCCTGAGACTAATGGAATTAAAGTATTGTTTGTTCAGGTGCCTCGGCTCGGCAGCAGTGCAGTATTGTAAACAAGCTATTGGATGGGCGAAGTGCTGCTTTCAGGTCTAGCCGATTGGGAGGATGGCATCCGAGTCTCCGCGGTCCGCGGTGTTTGTTTAGAAGTATGGTGCTCGGAAAACATAAATTGATTGGTAATGGTCAAGTGGCTGAAAGCAATTCCGGTTAAACTTTTGAGAGCACTTATTAAAAATAAGATTTAGTAGGTACTTTAATAATATTTATATATTTATTTTTAGTCTCCACTACCGACGACACAAAGACTAAAGTTTATTGGGTTTTTCACCTTCAGGATCGTATAATTACCTAATTCTGAGGGAAATAACAGAGTGATGTTTTCAACACAAAACATGCACTGCTACTTTGTAAGTACAGTTCAGCATACCACTAATGCAACGAACGAAACACAGATACAAATATGCTCCACATATTTCACAAGTCCATGAAAATTGCTTCGTCCAGTGTAAAATAAAGACAAAGTGTTGTTACAGATTATCGCGCAGTTCGTACGGGCAGAGAGCTTGTAGATGCATTGCGGCTATATCCCCAGTTCATAGCCGTCCTACAATTTTACATTAGCACCCACCTCGTTGATATTTATCGCTGCGGCAACTGTTTTTTACTTCGGTCTGCTACATCCGTAGTACTGTACTTATTTCGTAATGGATTTGAGATATAAATATACCGCTTGTTGAAGATATTATTTTTAATAAACAGATACCCCATACCAAGCAAGACAGCTTGTGAAACTTGCGAATAAAAGGTAAACATTTATACGACTTGCTCCTTTGTAATCCAATACTTTGTCACAATGCGTGTGTAAGTTTAGCGTAGATTTTGCATAAAATAAATGGCAATAGCGTAAAACAAACGTACAAAGTTGCGTTCAATGTAGAGTCCAAAGGTAGAGTCATTTTGAATTTTGATGTCGGTATGACTAATATGATTACTGAACCACACGCGGCCTGCAAATATAGCTCACATTAAAATTGTTTATTTTGACATTGGCATCCCACGATATAGGTACACAGTAATTATTTTTTAAAAGCGCACTATTAGCATAAGGTGCTCTATCTCCCTTTTGTACATATTTATGTGTTCGATCGATATTTTGTGCGATCGATGATTGCGTTTTAAAAGATAATAAAATGGTATTGTAACTTAAAAAACGAGTAGGCAAGCACACAAAAAAGGTTTTCCCTGTTCTAGCAAAACCGATGCAAAAATTGAGATCATAAATTCTAAGACAGCCGAAGGGTCACAAGACTATTCTAACGACGTCTCATTTATCCAATCGTTTCATTCGTTCCAATACCTCGAATATATCCACATTTAGGACTGAAAAATACCCCCGTTGGTAAACGGACAGGTGTTTTATGGAGGTATTTTTAAATTCAATCTAAGTTACTGTTCCTTTCGCATATTGAGTGGGATCGTCGTGGCCGTTAAATATAATAAAAATATGAAAAATAAACGCCCCCCGGCCATTAAGGCTCTCGAAGTGAGGGGTTCGGGTGTCGGGGGAGAAGCGGGTGTGAGCAGATTGCATTTTCTTGCTACGGCCAGTAATCAATTTTTATGGGTATTTTTGTAGAGCAACATAGAGCTGCCCAGCTACGCGACCAAAATCAACTAAGATAAATTCTGTCATCTTTTTTTTTAAAACAAAGATTCTGGATCATACGATGACCTGTACTCCTGAGTTTTATCAATAAAACTCATTATAAAAAGGATGAGCCAAAATTACATATGCTGATTATTTGTTCTGGAAACTATATAGTTCTGACTTCTGTAATGTTCTATGAACGAGTAATGCTTTAAAAAAAAATTACGTGGTGAGATAAAACTAGCACTTCGGAAAACGTTAGAAATGTACAAAAAGATGCGTCCGGATAGTAAATTGTCTTCGCACCGTCTCGAAGGCTAAGTTGAACGTAACGCTGACGTGCAAGATGAAAGTGGCCGAGATCGATCACTAAATTAAATTAACATATCAATGGGCCACTATCTTTAGTACAGTTATGAATCAAAACATGCATTGTGCGCACGTGGCAGCGAGGGCTAAAGTTTATTTGTTTAGAAAAGTGCCTTTTTATTAGATTATAACATAGAATATTGAAATGGTAATGTGAATTTCATGTTTTTTGAGTTAGTAGTTTGGTAAGTAAGTAATTAAGGGTAATCCTCAAATCCGAATTCCATACAAAATGTTTCGGATCGGATCTGTTTAAAATTAACCCTACTAACTATAAAATACGTATAAAATCTAAATTAAAGTATGAAACCTTTTACTTTTTTTGTTCACGAAATCAAAAAACATGGACAAAACGAATAGTGTGAAGAAATTACTATAATACGGCGTACTTTTTGAGTACTTGTCCGAAAAAAATTGTATGGAATTCAGATTTGAGGATGCCCCTTAAGTTACGAATGTTTACGGAGCATTAAGGTTTAGAGCGTTATCAGAAACCACGCCATGCCTATCTGATTAGCTCGACTGACTGACGGCGACTAATCGTGTCAGATAGCCAGAGCCAGCCAATTATCCAGTTTACCTACTACCTACTACACTCAAAGCGGGTATAGTAGGTACCTCGGGGCTGAATGCTGTCAGTGGGAAAATTAGTCGGGCGGTGGTCAAACGTCAACATTTAGTGATGGGTCGTTGAATTTCTCGTAGGTTCTTGAAGACTCGATGTTGCCAAACTTGGAGACAAATTGCTTTGGAGAAGCGGTTTGTCTCCAACTCATTTGGCCAAGGCCAGAAATTAATAAAAAGAAGATTATCCACGTCCATGAGACTTATAAAAAAAAGTAACTCTACCTGACCAAAATACCTACATAATTGATTGATTCAGGCGTTACTTTGCGGAAATCCATAAATATCAACAAATTATATAAATATATTTAGTAATAAATCCGCTTGATTTCTAAACAAAGGTTTTAATTAACTTAACTTTAGTTTAGAATTTTAGTACATATTACTATATTATAAACCAAAGAAGAACTTCGGCGAGTCCACACCTCCTGATGATGCCTCGTGTAGAGGCGAAACACGTGTCGTATCTTTGAACTTTGGTTTTCTGTTCGTTGACTCTTTGGTTTATAATATAGTAATATGTACTAAAATTCTAAACTAAAGTTAAGTTAATTAAAACCTTTGTTTAGAAATCAAGCGGATTTATTACTAAATATATTTATATAATTTGTTGATACCTACATAATATAATGTTGATAATAGTAAATCTTTACATTCAATGTTTTATTATTATATCCTCATATCAATACTTTACTGTTGTTAATGAATATCTACTACTAAATGCTACAAAGCTTTCTAATAGGAGACGTAAAATGAATGAAAAATTGCTTAAAATAGCGCCCTGACTGAAAAAGGCATCGAAGCATTGACATTTATACCAAACAATGAAGTTGTTACAATTTCGTCGAAGCAACGTTGTGGTATTTTTCCTGGCAGCCAGCTGGTAGCAGAAAAAAACTCACATTTTTATTTTCCCCGTATCAACAGCCACGTACAAAGAGGAATTTATATGTCCGTGACAGCGAGATAACCTTTTTAACGGGACATTTTCATAGCATTGCGATAAACATAAATTAATTGAGTTATCATACTATCCAAACATTATGTTTCGTGTATCATGATTTTCAGCGTTATAATTAGCCCATTTCAGGGCTCGACTCTCGGCTTGAGCTCCAGTGTCGGGACTACAAATTATGTGCATCAATTCGATCAATTATATAGCAATCGGTAAAATTGCCGTTCATTTTGTGAAGTTTGTCGATGTAAGCATACTACGATATAAAGTTAGTAAATTAGGAGACGACGCAGATAGTCGAGTGGAAAGTGCATTGGACTGCTACGCCTGAGTGTCGCGGGTTCGATTCCCGCTACAGGAAATATTTTTGTGTGATGAACATCGGTGTTTGTCCTGAGTGTTTTCTATGTATTCTATGAGTGTATTTAAAAAAAAAATATTGATGTTAATAAGTAAATACTATCAGTTATCTGGTTCCCATAATAATACAAGCTTGCTTAGTTTGGGGCTAGATGGCGTTGTGTGAAATGTCCAAATATTATTATTATTATAAATGCTTCTCATGTAAAGCGATTCATCAATATTACGTCGGACGTCGATATTACCAATGAATATTGCAATGTGTACCATAGTATTATTGAAATTGTGGACATGTTGTGTAAGCATGTCGATTTCAACTCTACTTTCATTTCTGTGCGACAGATTACGTGGCATTGTTCTCATAAAATATTATATTAGCAATCGCTCCCTTTCGATTCAAAGCATGTCTCCCTCCACGTTTGCTTTTTCAACCCTGTACCTAAGTATACATACGCCTGATCGGATTAAGCATATCCTTTTGATGTTTATATCAACAGTCACAAGGTATGAATGAATGAATGAAAATGCTTTATTGTACACCATAAGACAAATAACAATGACAAAGAGAAGGAAACATTACAAAATATTTAGTACAATGGGCGGTCTTATCGCTATTAAGCGATCTCTTCCAGAAAACCAGTATGGAGACCACCTACAAAATTTTGTAGGTATATAATAAACCCGTGTCTGTAAACAACAACAGTGCAATGAATGTACATTATAACACGCGAGTCAAACGCAGATGAGATCACGTTATCAATGACATGTTGACGGATAACACGTTTGGATTAATTAATACAGGCTATTTGTAACCACGATAGATCAAACAGGTGAATGCTATAGCTTTACAGGTGTGGATTAGATATGTTTAACACGTAGGAACTGATACAAACACAGGTTAATGTTTGTTTTCTGTCTGATGCAAGGACTTACAAGTCAAAGTGTTTACGGTTTAGTAAAGTGTTAGCGGACCCACTGACATAGTATTGAATATATTTATTTCAGAGAAACGTTGATCCATATTACAAAATTGTAAGAGATTTAATATATAGGTAAATAATATATATATTATATCATAGTGACTGTACCCTAAGGATTTAAAAAGTATCTATATATATATATATATACAACTCGGACGAATTAACATGACACCTGGTTTGAATGGCTTTTGTGCAAAGTACAGTGTGGAATTGGATAATGTTGGTAGAGAAGAGGACGTGTAATACTTGTGTCTTGGTGATGATAAGGTTTCGCAATAAGAGGAAGAAGAAACACGGAGGGTGCTGCGCGGGGCAGCGGGGGAAGCATCGAGTTCCGAGCCAGGTGTCATGTTAATTCGCCCGAGTTATAACTAATAGGGATTACCTACCTATATTTTGGTATAAATTATGCTTCGCCTGCATGAGTTATACAAGGTAATCTCCTTTACTGAGTCAAAAAGACTGTCTCAGCTTGAGCTTACAGATAAATTACTTAGTATAAGTTATATATATTTTTTCACACCACCTGCTCGACAATATCCAATTACATATCATGCTATCATCAAGGTAAAGCAAATCATTACCTACCTAGGGAGGTAATGTTGTATGAAACTCCCAAGGGTAGTAATGTGATTTGAATTTGGAACGTCAAATTCGTGTGGAAACTCGTGGAAACTCTAAGTAAAAGAACGCCCATATATGGCATTGTAAAAAGGTTTGTTCTAAAATCGAACTAGCCACTAATAAAAAAAAAGAAAAAAGGCGCGACTACAAAGATTGTAAAACAAAAGACTGTGTTGGCTGCTGAGTTCGGAGCCCTGGATTTTTATTGCCTCGCAGAAGGTGTGAAAAGTAGAGTATGCTCCTCTGGGATAAAGACTGTCTTCGTCTTGGGCAGCTTGAACCCCTCGCGTCACTCAGGACTCTACATAACTCCCTCGCTTCGCTCAGGAATTAACTGAGTCCCTCGTTAGCTCAGGGTTCAATATGCCACCCGCGACATAAGACACTGCTTTATCCCCTTAGTGCATAATCTACTATTAATTCGAAACATGGTTCCTTTTAACAAATAGTCCTATCTCTGAAAATTTCAGACTTTCTCTAACTGACTCGACCTGATGCAATAACCTTGTTTATGTTCTAAAGATTATGGCACAAGAACGGCAACTAAAATAAATTACTTATAGTAGTAAATGCCGGCACTCTATTAGTCCTGCGGTGAGGTCCTGCGAGCACTTGGATCGGGTTTTGTTTATTTAAAGAACCTAGAACTATGCCCGGTGATGATTGATTTTTTTTACATACTAAGAATATAAAATGTGCCTAATAATAACAATGTCAGATATTTTTTCGAGTGTTCGCGGCCTCACAACACCCCTTTGATAGGCTTAGCGGCCCCCAGAGCGACGCGACTCATGCCTACGTACCTACCTACGTACCGGAATAACACAGGCTTTGATATAAAGAGTAAAATCGAATACGACTGAATGAAGTGAATAATTGATATCGAAGTCTGTCTGACTATATAGGATTATGTTCGTATGTCCGGTCGTCTCTTTTTTGTCTGGTTTGTATACATTCTTGATTATAAATATATATATATATATAAAAGGCTTGGATTTGACGGACTGACAGACAGACAAAGTACAGGCCAAACCGCTGAACGTAGAGACTTGATACTTGGAGAATGTGTTCGTCATGAGCTGAAAGTGAGTACATAGTAAAGGAATTTAAAAAATCGCTACGCCAACGAAGTTTACTATAAAAACTTGCGTACTTTACTTTAGACAATATTTGAAAGATGATCTATTCGATGGTATAACAAATACTGAGTCGTGTTCGAAAATTCAAAACTAGTTAGAAAAAGTTTCTCGTGTAAAATTTATTTTTATATCTCTAAATTTAATGCCCAGTTTTCTCGAGTTATTTATTCCAGTATAACACCTATCTCAAAAGTAAAAAATGTTAAGCTTTTCTAAAAATCGAACACCAAATATTAACAAAAGGACCCTCTGCTTCATCATTTTAAAGGCAGTTACCGATGTAATGGTCGCTTGGAAAATTGAAAAATCGATTCGGTTATTTACGGTAGGTAGGTAAGTTTACAGAATCGTTACCAGTAACTATAAATCAAGGTGTTTTTTTTCTAATTATGGTTTTAAAAACAAAGAGTAGAACTCTATGCTGCATAATATATTTTTTTTATAAATAACATAGGTAAGCTGACAATCTTGAAAATAGCGGGCCGATAAGTACTTACTGATAGTAGGTACATATTTCCGAATTTTTTCGAAATATAGCGTCTATGATTCTTGTTTATTCAGTACCGGTAAAATACAATACTGTTTATACTTATTTATCCATGCCTTGCCTACCTTACCTCGTCTTTTTAGGTTTCGTGTTTGCATCTGTTACGTCTTTTCATAACCCACGTCTTTAGAAATTGACGCTACAGTCATCGGACACTCTCCTTGTACTTATTCAATGCCAAGCTCAATGTAGAATGTAAAGTTTATATTTTTTATTCATGTAAAGTTCCCCTAACCACTCCCTTACTCCGTCCCTGCCCTGGGCGCGGGTGTGATGGTGGATGGCGTGCAATAACATCAATATTTCTGTTGGAGTTGATGGCTTGGTCGGTAATTACACAGGTTGGGGCCAGCAGCACCCGCGCTGATGTGACCACCGCTTTATATTTCATTAGGACAGCCACCCTAGACGCCTTTAGTGTCTAATTTTACACTTAGTTCAAAATGAAAGGCTCATCGAATCTTGCAGACCAAGAATCAATAATCACACTCATATTTTAAATAAAAAAAAATGATTGTATTTAAAGTTTGTTTAGGGACAATTGTATAACGTGACTACCAGCGTAAGGAGACAATGAGCGTTACCGGAAAATGACGTCAACGTTTTCGTGCATGCAGCCGGCGTTCATCGATTATTAGACGTAGTCAAAAAATAAATTGTATAGATGGAAGTTGGTTGCTAAATCACACCTAAATTACTGAACCGATAACGACGTTACCGACTTGCCGCGGATTAGTACCGCGACGGAAGTGTCTACGCTACCTCGGACGTATTGCGCTAACACGGACGATTGTCTTCCCACGATGCGGCGCGGTGCGGGCTGATCCGCGTTCGTCCTCAAATCGCGGATCTTGGGAACCACCGGATAATTTAATATTCGATTCGCTTAAGAATAAGTTAGTAATATTTAAAATCTATATTGAATAAATCAATTTAACTGTGTGTCCTGAGTAAGAAAAATAGAGTTAAATTAAATTATAATATTATTCAATAAATAATCTGATTTATCAAAAAAAAAATGACAATTTCATAACTGAACGTTATCATTTTATGCCAGTTGCTCTGCCGAAACTTCTAGTCAGATTTGCTAGGACACAGGCTTTTTATTCCGATAAGATACTACATAGGCACAACCACGGGTTAGAGCAAGTCGATTCACATATTAGCATGTCTTTATTACTCCCTGCCGTATGGTGTTCGGAACAATGGCTGGCGGCTAATTATCTGTCTCATTCAGGTGTAGGGCGGATCGATACCTTTACAATGCTATACGCATGTAAAGGTGTTTTGGTGGTTAGATAGTAGAACAACATTTTATAATAAGACACGTATTATACGTGCCTACTTGTTGAGCTAAGCTTTTTGATGAAAGTTGGTTTGTATGTGGGTTGGTCTCAGAGATGCTCAGAATTACTTTATAGAGCACTTTTTTTGATGAAAGTTGGTTTCTATGTGGGTTGGTCTCAGAGATGCTCAGAATTACTTTATGGAGCACTTTTTTTGATGAAAGTTGGTTTGTATGTGGGTTGGTCTCAGAGATGCTCAGAATTACTTTATGGAGCACTTTTTTGATGAAAGTTGGTTTCTATGTGGGTTAGTCTCAGAGATGCTCAGAATTACTTTATGGAGCACTTTTTTTGATGAAAGTTGGTTTCTATGTGGGTTGGTCTCAGAGATGCTCAGAATCCCACATACAAACCACCTTTCAACAAAAAGCTTAGCTCAACAAGTAGTTACGTTACGTACCTATAATAAAATGTTGTTCTACTCAATACAACAATCAAACAATTCAGCACTCAATAGTGATGAATTGTTTTATCAAACAGTTCAAGTGATCCAGTAAAATAAAATCGACACCAACGAGTACCAACATTGATTCTATTTATGTTATAGGAACAAAATGACAAAGATAACACTTATTATGTATCTAAAGTCTATAAAGATTCTTATACTTATTAATTGGTTTATCAAGATATTTCGTGTGATTACTAATAGGATTTGAAGATTCTAGACCAGATATGAACTAGTAATGTACTTACTTTGAGCTCTAATAAATCGGATTTAACAAGAGTTAGTGGGAATTAATCTGGAACTTTGCAATTAACTGAAACAGGCCACGGTACATGGATTACTTAATACAAAGATGGCTGATTTGAGGGTGTAAACAGGGGATCTACTTGTATAGATAAGTACAGGTGTGTACATTATACAATGAGGGCCGCTCTATGTATACCCAATTAATTCCTTATAAGATATTTGACATGAGTGGCGGTGCGTTGTATTTTTTATTTCTCTGTGTCAATTTCTACTGCTGATAAAATAATAGAGCAATTACTCTATTTTGTTTCGATAAACACAATTGTTTGTAGGTAAATAAGTTAATATAGCAAAAATAATTGTCTAACATCTCACAACCAATACTGAGTGGCGTTCCCTCAGGATTCCGTTTAGTTAGGTACCAACACAGTGTCAGATATTCTGCCGCTAAGCAGTGAAGTGTTTTAGTTTGAAGGCTATTGGAATTAGTGAAATAAGGGTTTTTGCGATCGACTATCAATCTGTCTCAAAGTATATGAGCACTACATATAACAGTGTTGCACCCGGCCTATGTGAATCAAAGTCCTCTATTACATTGTTCTGGTATCATGATCAATAAAGCAGTTTTCCTTACAAATATGTAAATTGTCACCTGTAAAGAAAACAATTTTATAAAACAGAAATATATAAAATTGTAAGTACAATTTTATCAGTTTTCCACCATGGTAAATTTATAAAGTATATTCTTTATTAAATAGAGACTACTATACAGAGACTATTTGTAGTGTAAACTATAATTGCAATTTACAATTAGTAACGTTTACTAAATAGGGCCCCGATAGTGAACCCTCATGATCATACAACTGCGGCATGCGCTATTGTTTGCCGAAATTCCTGGCAAGCGACGGTGACAGTGGTATCGCACCACATTCCGATAAGACGGAAACTTGCGAAGATTGTTTAACTACGCGAATCGGGTAGATGTGGAAGCTTGAACTTGCTAAGATTATATCTATACCTACCTACCTTTCTATTCGTATTCAAGTACTTCAATATAGGTGTATGAAAAGCTTCGACCTGACTGACAGTCAGTCAGTCAGGTCGAAGCTTTTCATACAACGTTCAGACCAAACCGCTGAACGAAAAGACTTGAAACTGGGAGGGTGTGTTTGTCAAGATGTGCAGGTGCGTACTACGGCTTTTTATAAATCGCAATGTAAACGAAGATGCAGGCGTTAGCTAGTATTATATGAATTAGAACAAGGATGTTAATACAACAGTGCTGTCATCAATCTGTGTGTGATGGGGACATTAAGTTTGAAAGTATCGGAGATCAGTGGCTGGGGCTGTGTTCAGACGTTTTTGGGGGACTTGTGTTATTTAAACACTATTTTAGTTTTAGTGACAAAACCTATTTCTTTATTCAACATCTGATGAAAAAGGTATTTGTCACTCATTGTCAAACTTGAAAGATGTTAGGCTGGTAAATAGAGTAATGTATAAAAAAATCGTTTGGTAAAATAAATACAGTGAAAAATCTAAAATGGATGAACTAGTGAAGAATATAAAAAAGAAACTCTCCGTGGATAACCTTGTTGAGATGATGAAAGATGGTAAGTAAGCCGCCCATAGTAAATAAACACAGATCTTATTAGCTACCGGAAGCTTTCTTTTAAACCAATTCTTCGTTTTTTATCTCCCTTCACGAACTCCTTTGGCCTTAACGAGGATTTTTATATTTATACAAATTCGTTCTGACTTGTAAAATCTTCTCGCAGCTAAAGTTATCGACGATAAGCGTATTAAAGAGGCAGATGTCCGTAAAACTTTGGAGAAGATCGATACGAATAACCTAATTGATGTCGACGACTTGGCCATGAAGTTGAACGAGATCTCCGAGCAATCCAGGGTGGCTGTTGAAGAACCAAAGTCCCAACCCAAACCACAATCCGAACCGAACAAATTTGGGTTCGCCTTCCTGAGCAAATCACCACCGGAGCCTAAAGAAGAAGAAATCAACGTGGGTTTCCTAGATAATGTAACTGGATTCCTAGATTAAACCACTATTTATACATATATCTAGTACAATCGCCTGTATTATGATGACACATCTTAATTATATATAGTGCAGGCGACTGTACATGTATATTTGAGAAATTATCAAACTGTTATAGCTAAAACATTCAAATTACAAGTGTTACAAAAATGATCTATTTTTACAATTACGTAAAATCTGGATCAGATTTAGCTATTGTGAAAAAATTCCATCTTTCGCACAAAACCTTCCATCCCATATTTTTAATTTTACTCGTGCTTTGAATTAGCATAATAAGGCGTATTAACCGGCTCTATATAATTTTATAAAAATGTATTTTAAGTTCTATTTTTGTTCTTGTGTGTAGGCATAATAGATTCCTAAATATCACACTACCTAAGTAATGCTTAAAATACATGAGAGGTTTTAGCAGTGCTGGACTCAACGCTGGTGTATCTCACAAATCTGGATAGCTACTTGCTTTTTTGGTCACCTATTTAATACAATAAGAAAATGAGGCAGATATGAAGTAGGTACTTACGTTCCCATGAGGGCCCTCGCCTAGAAACGTGATAGGCTTCATGCGCCCCCGCGGGAAGTCTAGCAGGGGCGCCACGCCGTTTGGGGGCTCGGCCTCAGGTAATTTGATGGACGTGAAGAGTCCAGGGGCTGGGCGCTCGCGACGGGTTTGACGTTCATCCGGGTACGTCTGCGAAGAAAAACAACATATAAACTAGATAATTACGCAAGAAAATGTACGTAGGGGGATCGTCAAAGAGCGGTCCCGGCTAATTATTCATTACAAGGGTCTTTAGAAAAAGTCACTTCCCCGAAGACTCTTTGTAAAAACTCCCTGTGACTTCGGCGGCGTAGAATCGGATACAAAGTAAAAAAGTAGAATTTTCTAGCTGTATTTTGGCATCTGTGTAGTGGTTATTACAATTTCATAAGCAAACTTTCACATTTATAATATAACAAAATGGGATTATAAGTATTTTAAGTAGGTGAAAAAAAAAAATTAATAAAAATTTTTTATTTACCAACAAAACACAAATCTATTAGCTAAGCTACCCAAGCTAAAATTAAATAAAGCTAAGTGTATTTACTATTATTAACAGTGCATTTTGTAGAGAGATTCAAACATATTTGTATTTATTAACAAATATGTTTGAATAGGCCCCACACTAGGCAAGCCTGTATCGTGGAGACCTTGTATTACGATAATTCAAACAACAAAAGTCAAGGCAACCTTGAAAATATCTGAAAGAAATGAACATTTTCACTACCTATAATTTGAGTGAGAGAATTTCCTCAGTCTTAGCGTACGATAGTAACAATAACCACTATTTAGGCAACTAGGTGTATATGAAAACTAAATTGCAATTGAATCTATAAAGGTATACAACATTTTCGCTATAATTTGAGTGATTATGATTTTAAGTAGGTAAATACAAGATTCTAAGGTAAGTGAACCACCCATCCTTTTTTTTTAATATACCTATAGCCAAAAAACATAGGAAGGTAGGTACTATTAGAGAATTAAGCTGCGCAAGTTCCACATTATGTTCACGTGCAGCATCTGCGGAACTTAGTATATGAGGGGAACCAATATATTTCTTTAGACTGGTAAATCTATTATCGAATTTTACACAACCCTCACTGCCATCAAGGGGTGCACTCTGCGATGAGGTTACCTTGCATCACAATATAACTCTATCTAGTCGAAAATGAAAAAATATTAATTTTAATTTAGGTAAGTCTTATTTGGGCTAGGTTTGGGCAGCGCGCCAATTTTGCCACACTTCTATGCAAAATATGAGCCCATATGCAAAAACACGCTGAAACTGAGGTGGCATCAAATAATAGGTAGGTACATATAGAGCAAAACTTTAGTTACCGAACTTACCGACAACGACACGCTTGGATGTCCGTGTGAAATAGTGTAAATCACAAAAGCCTTAGTCCTGACTCACTGAATGACTGACATACAACGCACAAGTCAAACTACTGAACGTAGAGACTTGTTATTTAGAGGTAGAGATTATGTTCGTCAAGAAGTTTAGGCGCGTACTAAGAAATTTTGATAACTCTCAATACAAAAAAAGTTGCGCGCGTCAGCTAGTTAATAATTATATCCATTGAATTGAACAGATTGTTCTGCCAAGAATACCTGCAATTTGCAATAATGGAATATTCTTGTTGGAAATTAATTCAAAAGCGAGACAAACTTGGAGCATTTGACAAGGAGGGAGATAAAGCTACTTCTAAGCTATTGCTATCTAGAGCAAGTAAGATAAACGTTCAAACAGTTTCGCGAAGCACTTAGCAAATACTTATCTCTGTCATCTCAGGACTGGTGATTTACAGATCACTAATTGACGTTACAAATTACAAAGTCAAGGAAATGTTTCATATTTATTACTTCCTATTATTCAACCGCGGTTATTAGTCCGAAAATCATTGTCTAGCAAGATACGGCTAGTAACAAGAACATTTTCATATAACTGGCAAAAGAATTGAGTACCTACTAAAATATATTTTAATCAAACACCTTTCTATTCCTTGATACCTACCTAACGCGAGCTTTGCCTAAAAGTTTATTAGAATCATAAACGATGCATAAATATTTATATATTTCTCGCATCGATTGTGCACGAAGAAAGCGAGATGAAATTTTGTGCTACTTCTTCTTATCGTGTCACTAGCTCTTTCGAACCAGTGTGGCGAAAGGATTTCAAGTGCGCCTCGAAGTGGCTCCTTTCGTGCACTTGACACATGTTTGTCGAACTTTTTAGGTTTTATGACATGCCGGTTTCCTCACGATGTTTTCCTTCACCGTTAAGCACGTGTTTTAATGCACACATAGATTTTTTAACAGAAAAATCTATTGGTGTACGACCGGGTCCGAACCCACGACTTTCGGGTCGAAAGTCGAGGCACCTCCCACTCAGCCAACACTGCTTTTTTGCTACTGATGAGGAACCAATGACACAAATACGGCATGTTTCACACTAATTAGTTGATCGAGTATTACGTTCCGATCCAACATATTTCGCATTATGGCCAGTAAATAACCTGGCCGGCTTAATTGCCATTCCCTCCCTCCTTCTGAGACTTGTAATTTATACGTAGCGATGAGTTATAGGCAACGCGCAAGTGTGTTCTGATAGTGCAGTAATGTGTTGGGATAATGTAGTGTCCGATAATATAATTATTGTAACTGTCCATTTGTGAGCGCTCCGTGGTTAAGTTCGTAGTGCGCTTTTAGTTCGTAGGGTTCTAGTGTTCGTAGTGCGCTAATTGTTCGTAGTTCGCTGTAGTTTATTGTGCGCTAGTAGTTATTAGGGGTGATCGTTTTGCGCTAGTAGTTCGTAGCGCGCTACGCTAGTGCTCGTTGTGCGTTAGTTATTCGTATTACGCTAGCCGTTCTTAGTGCGCAGTAGTTTATAGTGCGTTAGTAGTGCGTAGGGCTCTAGTGTTCGTTTTGCGCTAGTAGTTCGTAGAGAGCTACGCTAGTGCTCGTTGTGCGTTAGTTATTCGTAGTGCGCTAGCCGTTCTTAGTGCGCAGTAGTTTATAGTGCGTTAGTAGTGCGTATGGCTCTAGTGTTCGTTTTGCGCTAGTAATTCGTAGAGAGCTACGCTAGTGCTCGTTGTGCGTTAGTTATTCGTAGTGCGCTAGCCGTTCTTAGTGCGCAGTAGTTTATAGTGCGTTAGTAGTGCGTAGGGCTCTAGTGTTCGTTTTGCGCTAGTAGTTCGTAGAGCGCTACGCTAGTGCTCGTTGTGCGTTAGTTATTCGTAGTGCGCTAGCCGTTCTTAGTGAGCTGTAGTTTATAGTGCGTTTGTAGTGCGTAGGGCTCTAGTGTTCGTTTTGGGCTAGTAGTTCGTAGAGCGCTACGCTAGTGCTCGTTGTGCGTTAGTTATTCGTAGTGCGCTAGCCGTTCTTAGTGCGCAGTAGTTTATAGTGCGTTAGTAGTGCGTAGGGCTCTAGTGTTCGTTTTGCGCTAGTAGTTCGTAGAGAGCTACGCTAGTGCTCGTTGTGCGTTAGTTATTCGTAGTGCGCTAGCCGTTCTTAGTGCGCAGTAGTTTATAGTGCGTTAGTAGTGCGTAGGGCTCTAGTGTTCGTTTTGCGCTAGTAGTTCGTAGAGAGCTACGCTAGTGCTCGTTGTGCGTTAGTTATTCGTAGTGCGCTAGCCGTTCTTAGTGCGCAGTAGTTTATAGTGCGTTAGTAGTGCGTAGGGCTCTAGTGTTCGTTTTGCGCTAGTAGTTCAAAGAGCGCTAGTGTTCGTAGTGCGCTAGTCGTTCGTAGGTCTCTGTAGTTTATAGAGTGCTTGTAGTTCAGTAGCTTGTAGTAATAAAGTTTGGTGTGCTTGTTTCGATCCCAGACCGAGTCTTATACTATTTGTGTGATGAGCGTGATTTAAGTACTTAATTTTTTAGGTATGCTCCGGCCTTTTTATGATTGTTTCCAAACCAGACACAGAGAATCAGCACTACAGGTTTGTTAGTGTGTGAGCATTGTAATCAAGCTAGTGCGTGTTAAAAAAAACATAGTCCTTCCTTTATATCTATCTATGAATTGACTAAAAAAAACTATAGCCAGTCCTTCTTAAAGTGACAATAATGATAAATTTTATTACTACTATCCCATTCATCTAGTCTCGTGTGAACCAATTTATGTAGACTACGTCAAAACAGGGATGAAACTTTTTGTCGCTTTTACGTTAATAACCTAATCCCTAAATTGCGGGAAAATTTACGATATAAATATTCAAGTTAGTACTAAACTTTGGGCACAGGTTGTTCCAAACCCATTCTAATATTGAATACTTTTAGCCCCTGATCCCCTTAAGCCGAGTAAACGTTTACAGAACACCATCGGCTAAGTCTCCCTCATAATATCGTACTCATTTATCATTTTGCAAACGGTCGCATAATGCCCGTAATGAGTAAAATCCAAGCATACCTTGGGCAATGCCATTAATATTACAAACCCCGGTCTCCCCTTTACGGTATGTCGCTATAGTTGGCGCACAGAACAGATTGTTAATACTTTCAGTGTTGACACACATAATTAGACAAACATCACACTCATAAAATGGGTCATTCTCAGCGGCATCTGATTCATTGTTCTCGAAAAAAAATAATTAAATAGGTATTTTTGTCGTGTTAATGTGAGTTTGATTATTTATTTATTTTATAATTTTTGACTATACCAGAGAATCAAGAGAAGCTACTGTAAACTATTCCACGGTTGATTCAAAATGACCTTACTTTTCGTATTCATCATTATTTATTCTGTGGATGTTATTAACTATAGTTGGGCTTTGCTTATTGGCTTCAAGTTATGTTCCGAGTTACTTACAAGATACAAACTGTGTATTGATTTTACTGCTACGAGGCAATCTATTACATTGTACAATATTATACTATAAAAGACTGTTATTATTCATTAGTTATTGTGAAGTGAACTTGAGAATGAATGAGAATGAATAAAAGACTTTATTCACAGTTGCAGATCATTAAATCGGATTAAAGTCCACCGCTGAAATCACAATAAGAATTGCCATTAGCCTCTTACCCTGACGTCCAAGTTTATAAAAGAAGCAAGTCAATGGGTATGCAAAGTCAATCCATTATTTAATTCTGCTAGCGGTTCCCCCTTTTTTCTCTAGAGAGAAGGGAGGGTATCAGTACACGTGACATATTCTCGCGTTGGGTACTTACAGCGTTGTGGCCACCACCGTATGTAAGTAATGGAGTGCCCGCAGGAGGCGAGAAATATTACGCTAAAATGATGCAAAGTATAATGTGCCAACTCGTCTCTGTACTAGAGAGAGTTTATGATACTTTCGTAGCGTACTGACAACAATTTGTAACCGCTCAGCGTCCTATTTAATTTAAAAGGCAGATCGTTATTAGATGAGTTGTATCAACGTAGGCTAAGAGCACTTCATTTCTAATTTCGTAGATGCACCTTGCGTAGATTGCTATTTATGTAATTCCTTTCCGTCTTCAGAATAATTTTATTTTTTCAATTTTAAAGGAATGGTTATAGAAAAGTATAATAATAGTAGGTACATTATTGCAAAGGCAGCGAAATAGGCAATTGCAGGTCGAGTATGAGTTTGAAGGCCGAGCCGCAGGCGAGGACTTAAGTTAGTTTTCCATCGCTAATTTAGCTTCCGATATTAAATCTGGTGGAGTGCAGTCACCCATGTCCATTTAATTTTCACTTTCAGAATCATCGGAACTCATTTTATGTTATTTTTAATTTTTTATTATTATTTTACAGTTTATGCCGAAAAAGGTGAAACGCATCTGTGGCTATACGGCTATACAGCCACAAGAACGCAATGTGTACGAAAGATGAAAGAGTTCTAAATTCAAACAGCACACCGTTTCATACAACATTGCCGGCGCGCTTTTCGTTCCAAATTCAAACAGCACACCGTTTCATACAACATTGCCGGCGCGCTCTTCGTTCCAAATTCAAAGAACACACAGTCTCCGTAAATATGATACTTCGCGTGTTCTTTATTTAAAAGTAATGACAATATTTCCGCGCATGTTTAAGAAAAATACATTTATTTGACACGTATACGTTCAACTAAAAACAATTAAGTCGGGAAAATTCACCATGTTTCCATAAAGCTGATATATGGTGAATTAGCCATAGAACTCACTATTAAAAATTCTTACTTTTAAAAAAAATTAGCTTACAACTTTTGTACTTTGGTATCAGTTAGAAATTCACAAGATATCGATGCAGTGGGGTGATCAAAATCATTATTCGTCGCTTAGATTTATACTTATAAAAATGCTGGTTTGCTAATTTATATTTTACTTACTTGCACAAGATAATGAAATGTGCACTGGGGTGATTTAATTCATTATTCATTGCTTGGATTATACAATATAAAAATGCTGGTGTGCTACTTTATATTTTACTTACTTGCATAAGATAATGAAATAAGTCCCTCATTGCATTATTCGTTGAAACTAAGTTTTCTCATTACCTAAGTGCCCTTAACACATAATTATTCATTCTCCTGACCCCGTCTAACAATTATTATGAAAGCATTTAGTTTGAGACGCTTAGTAATAACCCAAATGTTGGGTCTGTGACATCAATTCCATTCAAATGTTTGCAGACGTACTCCTGCCGGTAAAGTTTTTACGTAGGTATTCTGAGCTGCTGCCAAGCAAGAAGTTTGCGGTTTCTTCATACGAAACGTAACTTACACAGGGATGTGCAGCCTCATAATCATTCGTGGGAAGCGAGAAAAGTTGCCATGAAATAGTTGGTAATAATTTCGCCTTTTCTTGCCACTGAATATTTTATACCACCGCAAGTGAATGAGATGGCTGTAAGTTATTGCCAGCCTTTGTCGTTGTGAATGTGCTATGTTTACTGTCATATTTTTCATTTGCTTATGTTGTCTTCTTCATAGAGTAATTATGTATACAATTTTATTAATACATTAGCTGACGCAACTTTCTTTGCGTTCAGAAATTTCAACATCAGGATAAAAAGTATCCTATGTTCGTCTCTTAGTCAGCCAAATCAGTTCAGCCATTCTTGAGTTATAAATAGTGTACCTAACTAACACGACTTTCTTTTATTTATATTGATCTAAATTGGCTCAAAAATGAGCCATAGTAATTTGCTTGAAAATTTGCCTTTTCCACTGCTAGAAATTATGAGCTCGACGAAGCCTGATAATGAGGAAGGCTCATCCTGATATCGCGATCCTATCACCAAGGCTCACCGCGTGCTCTACAACAGTGTAATTAAAAATTAAGTACCTTCGAGTCTCAGGTGCTCTCCAGCAAAATGAATTAATTAAGATCGCCGAGAAAAACCTTAAACAGGGCATGTAGTGGCGCACTAATTAGCTTAGTTACCCTATTCTGAGCGCCCCGGTGTTCCACTTCAGTGGCACACGCCCCATTGTGTAACCGCGCTATCCTAACAAATAGGTCCGCGGATTTCACTCTACGTAGACTAGATATGGTATCGCGTCGAAATATTTAAAGTTTGATAATAAAGGCGATTTACGTCACGTTGCGAGGTTACATCATGAGCCCCAAATAGCTTGTATTTTATCGTGCGGGAAGAGAAAAGATTTGGGCAACAAAAGGCGCAACCCTAAAGGTAATCCTTGAGTGGGCAGCGAGCATGCGTCGTTTGGGCAAACTCCTGGTGTCATTATAAAATACGGGCGCGCTGCTGTGTGGATTCACTTTGAGAAATGGGGCGGGCGGGAGCGGGAACACCTGGGCCCGAGCGCGTCGCTGCCTCCACTTACTACATACAGCTCCTATACAGCTATTTCGTCTTTTTGCCGCTACTTTGCGAAGTCACTTGAGTTATAGAATGCTCTAAAGTGGATGGGACGCGGTGCGTATACGAAATTACTATTTGCACGTGCCTCAGAGGAAAACTTTAATTGAATAACTTTTAAGGTGTTTCGGTCGCTTAACTTACTGTTGTTTATGAGAAGCCTAGGTAAACGAATAAGAGAAAGTTGAAACTTCTTTTGAAACTAAAAAATAGTCTTTGACTTTTTATGTTGGAAAAAAGCTGGTTTGTTAGGATTTCTTTACTTTGTTAGGTGGCGTTACGATATAGAAGAAGCGAATATTTATGGTTTTTAAGGCTGAGTTTATAAACAACCTTAAAAAAAAGATAAATAACCACTATAGCAAGTTAAGTAACTATTTATATTAAATTATGGTTTTCAACGTTTTGTAGATAATAATCTATGATACCTACACATCTACCTATTTTGCGTAGCTTAGTTAAGACATAGCTACATTACATATATGTAGGTATGTACGTACATACATATCTAACATACACATCTAACCCTCCTCGTGTTACCAATTTCGTAACAAAAGTAATTCCACTCGCTTAATTATTATGAAGTAGGTAATGTTACATAATGTATGCAAATAAAGTTATATTCACACATCTGCATATCTCATAATACACACAAGTTTTCTCATTTCTAGTTCAGACCGGTTTTATTATGGATGACTTTCATGCATTAACTCCCTGACTTGTAAACTTGGTAATTGAAATTGCTGTGCTCTATGTTTGACTTTCTTTGTTGATGTGAACTGCACATTTTTGAAGGGATGTTAATGATCCTATAAAATATATCGTGTCACTAGTTCCTTCGAACCACTGTGGTGTAAGGATTTCAAGTGCACCTCGAAGAGGCTCCTTTCGTGCACTCGACACATGTTTTCGAACTTTAGGTTCTACGACATGCCGGTTTCCTCACGATGTTTTCCTTCACCGTTGCGCGAACGTGGGATGCATACATAGATTTTATCGACCGATAAACCCATTTACGCATGACTGCCACCGGGTTCGAACCCGCGACCATCTGATCGCAAGGTAAGGGCCTCATCCACTCGGCCACCACGTCCTCAGATCCTCAAGATCCTATGAACCTATAATGTGAAATGTTTACTTAGTAAATCAAGTCTGTTACTATAACATCCTAAAACAATTGAAACGGATTAGATTGAAGTTTTGCGTAGACATCATCCAAGTTTCAAGTCTTTACGTTCAGTAGTTCGGCCTGGCGTTGTCTATCAGTCAGGACTTAGCCTTTAATATATATTAATTTGAATATTTACGCCACAATCATAATCAAATTGGTATAAATATTAATTTTGGATTTGGATTAGTGAAGAACACTTGGAAAACGTGTTTATACCTTCCGCCTTTGATCTTTATTAAACTCATCGGCTTTTGCATTAAAAGAAGAAAATAATAAAGGATAAGCCGGAACAAAATTGATCGAGAGAGACTATTGTTCATTGTCATGCAATTTGCGAGGCGGACTCTTCTCGTTTTTTTAAAAGACTGTTATGTGAGAATGATCGCAGTGCCGTAGCTCGTTTTTGATAGGCATTTAGCTCGGCCCTGGAACTAATATTTAATAACAAATAATGAAAAAACTGAATTTCAAACCATTGTATTCATTTTTCAAGTTGGTTTTCTACTTTTTCATAGTTCATAGTTATTTATTGGCAACAAGAGTTACATGTCAAATTGTATTGTAATATAAAATTGAACTTAATTAATAAATTAATTAACATAGAAATAAATTATAATAATTGTAAAATAGTATTAACGTACCTAATACATTATTTAATTAATTCATTTACATCATAAAATGATTGGTCGATTAGTCACTTTTTAAGTTTCAGTTTGAATATGGATATTTCATTACCATTGTTTCACAATTAGTGACTATTTTTAGATTATAAGGTACTCAACAGTAGGCGCAAGGGGATGGCTAGATAGATATAACTAAAATCCCAATCACCTATTTGACTTAGTGGTAGAGTTCTTTCTTACAACGTTATGCCAGTACCTAATCATGTCACAAAAATATCCATATTTTTAAACAGCTAGAGAAATATCAGTAAGGATGAAATGGAAACGAGCCAGCCACAACCACAAGTACCACAACTGCCCCAATTCACAACCACAATCTGCCATCTAATACGATCATTGTGCTAATATAACTATAGCAAAACAAAGTGACACATATCTCAAAGAAGCAAATTTTCTACGTAGTATCTAGTACATTGTTTCATTACTTGCCCCAAGGCAATAAAATGTAAGCTAAACCGTTTTGTTTTCTAATAAAGGTCCCGGAATATACATACTTCGTGAGCTATCTATATGTAGAGTCAAATGCTCAGTAATGAACAGAACCAAGCAAAGCGGTGCAAGGTATAAATTTTACGACGCGGCGCGCAGTCGAGATGGGGTAGGTACTCTAAGTTTCGATATAATCTGAACACAAAAAGAAGTGAGACAGAAATTCATTACTTCATCCTTATTTTCCTGCCTTTGTCCCGCACTAAGGTGGGGTCGGTACAGCATGACATGTTTTACCGACTGTGTTCTTCTTCTATTCTTCTCTATCTAGCCGTCATCACAGATATACATTTATTCTGCAATTCAAAAAAAGAAAAAATATAGGTAACTTCATAGGCATCATTTATCAGCAGTCTCGTTTAAGACTTAAGATGTAATGAATAATTTCCCTACTGACCCCTATTATTGTCAACGAACCCTGACCAACGATTATAATTTGAAGCAGATACCTGATGATGGAAATTAAATATAATTCAAAATTATATTTCAGAGTTCATTAGAATTGTAAATAATACAAGCATACTATTTTTGAAGATAAATTAAGTCCTGAAATTGCCGATATTTAACACTACCTTGTATTAAAAACCGGCAAATTTATATATGTTTATACTTTATAGGTAAGGTAAGTATCCTAATAGAAAAAGGACAGATTATTATCCACCTACTAAAAATATTCCAAAGCGTTAACGTCCTAACACAGTTTTTTATTGTGTCGTCGTGTATAAAAAATCGAACATGTTCCACTTATTTGCTGCACCGTAGCTGCAAATGCATGTTCGATTTTTTATGTCCTTTTGAATCGAAGCTCCGAGAATGGGGTAATATGTTTCGATTAACGTTGCTTTGCCACTGTTTGAATTGATACATGTTACGTCCACCCCTTCTATGCCTACAATTTCGTTTCATCATTCTTTTTTCTATTCTCTTTATTGCCGCTCTTGTTATTTGCTCAAACATGACGAAAGAGAAGTTAATTAAGGCTCTCAAAAATGTTCAGCATTTTTCCCTTCCTCGCGAAGAGGTTTGATCTGAATTTAGTGTGTTTAAGTGACTGAGTCGGCTGGATTAATATTCGTCTGTTATTTTATAATTCTCTGTTTCAAAGTTACAGTTTAGATGGTTGCGATGATTTGGTTTTCCTAAATATTTATTTTGTGTTAACACTAACCACCTCATTAAAAGAGATCTTTAAAGCATAATCGTTTCGCACTACCGTGCCTCCAGATATTATTAAGCCCTTAAAATAATGAATAAATGGCAGTGAACACACATACTAGATCGGACATAAGATCGATGTTCTTCGAAACTTACAAGTCTAAATTGGCATTCGACTAAAGTTTGTCAAAGTTAGCTCCAGTGTTAATGTAAATTTAAGCTCTAAGTTCCGGGCCGGTGCGTCTACTCAAACTAATTGTTGATATTTGGTGAAAACTTAGTGACTGCGGACATTCAGTAAATGTTGGCTCAGGGCCGCGTCGACGTAATGGAGCGTTTGGGCCAATTATACGATTACACTGGGCAGAACTTTCCGACTCGGATCTACCTACTATAATTTAGTTTGAAATGGTGACAAATCAAATCGTATAATACGAGCTGACCCACAACTTTGTTTGCGTAGCGAATTAACAAAATTACTTACTTAGTACGCGCCTACACTTCTTGACAAACAGGCTCTCTTAATTTCGGGTTTCTACGTAAAATCTCTACGTTAGTGATTTGGCTTATGCGTTGTCTATCAGTCAGACAGTGAAGACAAAGCCTTAGACACGGTCAAATTTTAATCACCATAAAGAAAAAATACGCATAGTCAGTTGCCGTTACTAAACACATATATGGCAAAAAACTTGAAAAAATTAAGTCGAATTTATGTCAAAATAAATTTGATTTAAATTGTATAACTGTTAGCGTTAGTCGTTTTCCTATGGATTTGCGTCAGGCGGTACCTTTAATTGATAATCATTTAAGTTTTATTCATCGTTTGGCAAACCCGGGTACCTAGGTCGAGCCAGCTCGCAAAACCTTGGCGTGGGCGCCGCACTCGCTCCGCTGTCACTCTGCCATCTTGTAGAAATTTAAAATTCTGACTTCACAGATACAACGTAGTACCATGTCTGCATTGCCCATTAAATTTTTTTTGGAAATTAAAAAATGGTGGTGTATATTAATGATGATTTAATTTTACTTATTTAGTTGTAATTACCTATCTTATTGTATGTCCTATCAGGATAAACTGTTGTTTCCTACTAAAATATGTTAAGATCTTTGTACACAGTTTTATACAATAAATGTTTCTTGATTCTTGATTCTTATAGTTAAAATGCTAAAGCTGCAACTTTTTCTCGATGAACTTATTTACTCAGAAAGTTCGTTGGATTATGATGTTAATTAAATACACTTACTTTAATTTTACTTTAATCATTGCTTAAATCGATTGAAATATCAAGATCCATATTCAAAAAAGTAAAAATGATAATACCTAACACAGAATTAAAAACGTCCTTCATAAAAATATGATTTCCGGTAGAAAGTTCAAGTGTAGAAGGTGATATGGTGTCAAACGCTTTGTGTCAGTCATGTCACGAGGATCCGGAAATAACATTTCATCCAAAATACTGCGTCGTGAAAATTGATAATCCGATGCGGTTTTTTCAGAAGAATCATATTAGGGAAGAATGCAGTGTTTATTAATCTTCAAATATTTAAATATCCACCACAAAGTAAATCCATTTGCTCGTCCAATAATATCCAGTAATAAATTGCTTCTAAAACTGAGTCATAAATTACTTTTTATGCGGCTTCAACAGAATACCAGCGCCTTCTGATTCACTCAGCACACAATAAATTTTGTGTATAGTACGTATTATTATTCAATAGCTGTTGTGTCTGAATATGTTTATCTACTGTCCCGTTCAAGATCCCTAAAATGTTATTAAAGGTAACCCTATGCTACATGCTCATGTTTGCAAAATAGCAACCTAAAATATTGCTGTATACCGATGGAGTAACCCGCATGTCCAACGATTTGCAAGCGATGCGTGATGTGCAAACGCGCGCGAACCGTCAGCAATTCGAAATAACACGGCGTTGCATCAAACCTTGTACGAGCATTGCTGGTATGGCACAGAAACAATTTAGGCTTCTGAAATTCTGATTCTGTTTACCCATATGACCTAAACTAATAGTCACACTGTATTTTGATATACTTAATTTATTTTTATCAGTTCATGTCGTCCCATTGCTGGGCAAAGGCCTTGTATTGTATTGTTGTATTCCATGGATTGTAATTAATAATTTTTAAACATTCATTTAGATTTTTTTTTGAGACATTTCGATATAATATATTATATATGTATACATATGTATATGCTATGACTCTATGATATCATATATATAATGATAGAGATATAATAATTTTGTTTATATTTTTTTAGACATTTGTTATATATTTATCACATTAATACGTAGATTAGAAATGCATGCCCAAATGGTATATAGATGTAAGTTGGCACCACCATTATGTAGTGGAATTTTAATTACCCTGCATTGGAACCCTTCCAATGCAAATAAATGATTTGATTGGTTTAATTTTTTATTTTATAATTTTGAATATCATTGACCATAATGACGATAGCATGTATACGCCTCCGTAATATATTCAAAGCAAATTCACGTCAATGTAATTTTTACTAATAAAAAATAATCGTAATACAATTTCAAACACAGACAAGAACTGGACTGGAGAGGCCATCATTATTCCACGCAACTGCAAACTTATAATGTTAAAATGTACCTACGTTATACAACACATATTATACTCCTAATAAGCATGTCATTATGTATGTATGTCGCAAATATTAATAGGCAACGTTAACTGTACTAAGATGTGGAAGCACCTTTAGCGCGGTGCTATTTAAGTAACATGGAACGAATTAATATCACAGTTTTAGCAAAGAATAAGTAATATTATTACATAACGTAATAGTAATATTATTAATATTATTACGGTTTTAGTACAGTAGTATGACTGCAGTAATAGCACAGTTTGATAGGGCTGTCATAACGCATTCAATCGGAATAAATCCTCGTGCAAAACTATCGAAAACCACTTATATAAACCACTGGCGCAACTCGCTGAGATCTCGAAACTTTATGTCCGAACTTTCAACTCAGAACTCGGAATAATGGAAGGATCATTAGTTGCTTTTTTATCAGCTCAACTGGAAATTCCGCGCTAAAAATGTTTTAACGACTTTGAACTCTTTTAGTATTGCAATTTAATCTAATCTTTAATCTTTGTTATCAGTTCCGTATATTAATAAAGTTCAAAGATATATCTTCAGTTAGGTTGAGAACTTGGAAAAATAAAAGGTAAGTATCTACCTATTTCAACAAAAGTCTTGAAAATCAGAAGCGTATAGGTATACAGTACACACACAAACTAGTATTTGGTACATAATGTTTGTGTACTAATTGGCATCGCGTCGCGTCGCGCGATCGCGCGATTGCCAATCGGAACGCCTATTTGACGTTAGTACGTTAGATCGCGGATTCGCGCGACGGTCATCGCTTGCTCGCGCGATGATCGCGTGATCGCGTTCTATTAGGACGACGCCTATTACGTAGGTGACCAGTTGCATACGTTTGTGTATACACAGGCTGTTAAGAGGTTTTTATCCTGGTTCAAATGCTGGTCAGTCAGCTTAACGAACAACTGTCCAATGCAATCCCGCTGGCGTTTACCAACAATCGATGATGACTGATGTAGAGTGCAATCTGAAAAACGAGGTCTCGTCAGAGTGCCCATTGAGATAAATAGCCTCAGCTCGATCGTAATTGGTTGTACTGTTTTAATATGAACACAAACGTTGGGTTTCGAATTTCCTAGTTCATTTGGCTGGTTTGTTCACGGATAACTATCAGACTGTCACTTTCAGCTGTCAATAGAAGCACAGATAGAAGTAATGATAGAGAAGCGGCATTTGTAGCGCATACAGGTGTAACGTAAAATTCCTCTTCGTGACGTGAAATGGAGTTAAGAGCGGGTACACATTGGGAGTTATGAAACGCACGCTTTGCTAACGCGCGTTTTGAGAACCCCGAATTCTATTGAAGTGTACATATGGCGGTGACGGTGTTGATCTCTGAAGCAGCATACCTAATGTTTTGGCACCATAACTTGTGTTTTTGCACTATGTATGAAAACCTACACTCGAAGATGACAGTCATATGCCAATCAAGATTTTTATTTCAGCAGCTGCTGCTATTGCTACGACAATGCCTACGCCGCGCCGTAGACCAGAAAAACAAACAAAAATACAGAAATTTATAAAGTAAACCAATATGTTTACCTACTTATTCTACGTCCAAGAGTTAAAGTTATTTTATTAAGACTACGACGGCGACGAACAATGTAAAGCAGGAACTAAAATGCAATACAATCTGACTTATCGGATTCAAAAATAAAATAAAATAGCATCGAGATTCAGCTTACAAACAGCTCTAGCTGATGTCTCGGCTGCGGATTTGATTACCTTTGTATTGTGTTGGAATCACGTTAACGTGACGACGACAAATGTCCGCGACTCTTAATCAAAATTCCAATGTCAATTTCATTGTTCATTGTGAACGCATTGTTAATTGTTCAAAGGATTCAATTGTTAACAGTATTATGTAGAAATATATGTATCTTGTTTATCGGTGATGCTAATTAGAGTCTTCATATATGTTTTATACATATTGTCAAAACTAAACATGATTTGCTTAATTTTACAAAATAAATGGAAAATACAAAAATTTAAAAATACAATGAAAAAACCGCCATATCATAGAACAGATCAAATGTTTTTAGGGCATGTGACATTTACTAATCCGTATAATGCCCACGTTAATACCCATTCGTTATATTTGTTGAGACTAGGCCAGAGACACAACAGTGTGAATATTATAGGCCGATCTTGCTATGCTATGTAACATTTTGGGAAAAATCGTCAACAAAGTGAAACAAGCTGGGTCTTGACTGGCAATTAGTGCGTGTAAACAATTAGTGATTCCTAAACGGCTGCAATAGTATTGGCAAACTGTGACAGCTGCCAATTGGCCGGCTCGGATGTAGGACACGTCAAGTTGTTTAAATATCGTGAGTATTTCGTGCCTTCGCATTGTGCATCGGCCGTAAGTCAGTGAGAATAGCTCGTATTATCGTTGCTTTATTTTCAAGCGAAAGAAACGATTTTGTTTGAATTCTTAAGAAGTATTGGAATAGACTTTAACTAAATTTTTTTCAATGACAGTATTTTTACCCTTTTGCAAGTCCTTAATGCTCTGAATTTTTTGCATAAAATAAACAGTTCTTTCGAACTAGTAGATAATGGTGAAAAGATTTCAAGTGCGCCTCGAAAAGGCTCCTTTCGTGCACAAATTAACACTGACCAAGTTATTGATCAAATGAAAACGGTGACGTCACAATGCATCATTATCTAACTAAATGTTCTCTTATTGTTTTTGTAAACAAATAGAGCTCACAAGAACTATAGATAACTGATAGGTAGAAATTAAGGTTTTCTTATAACTTTATGAGCGACTACACCAGTAATTGTTAGGCAGCTATATTGTGGTTGCACGCAAGCATGGTGCTCTCGTCATCGGAAATGAATTGAGGCTGTTACGGAATACGACCGTTTTGGTCTATGTCGGAACGTGGCTTGGTGTTTTGTTTGTCAAGTGGTTAGGATTAGTGTAACACTTACCCTATAGTAGTAGCGTGGCTTATTTCAATTATTATTTAAGCTTTTTCTCAAAAAAAGTCACCAAATATGATAACTATAATAAGTAAAGTTTATTGCTGAACAAAACTATTATTTTTATTTTTACAAAATTTTAGTTCCAGTTTTCAACAAGCTCACCAAGATACTTTTAATAATATTAATAATAATGTATAATTATTACAACATTAACTAAGCCAAAAAAGCGATTGTTCAGTTTCTCATTTTTGAGTCAATCTAAATAGATCTTTCAAAATTCCCTCAACATATAAAACTCTTCCCTGCACTGAAATAATCAATAAATATCGTATACAAGCTTCAAAGAAGGGTTCATACAGGGTTGGAATAACTTTGTGACCCTTCAAACTCTCTATTGTCATTTGATTATAAACGGCTATACAGGCGGATTAATTAAAGAGTTCCGCGCTTTATTGTGAAAAATTCAATTAATATTAACAGCACGGACAATGATCCTCATTAAGAATTAACGTGCAATCGGTATGTTTTACGCACCGAGCGCGGCGGCCTCCCAGGGGAAATCAGCGCCGGGAGAGAGCACCGGTAGGCACTTGTAGGGTAAGAATTCCACGGCTTTTAGATAATTTTGATATTGATGGTAGTGTTTTTTAAAATTTATTGTAGGTTTGTAGTTCCTGTTTAAAAGGCTTAAGGCTACCTGGTAGTCACTACATTGTAATCTGTGACGGTAGGCCAAAATGCTCCAGGTTTAAAAACCAATAGACCAAGAAAGGTTAATAATTTGAAAAAAAAAAATTAAGTCGTGTATAGAAATTTTCGAGGATCTATGGCAATTCTCTTTTTTATTGAATATAAATAATTGTTATGATAACCAGTGTAACTTACCTACGTTTGTACCTAAAATCACGAAATTTTGTAAGCCTCAAACTGAAGGTAGAACGTAAGTAGGACACCAATTCATTTAATACCATTTTATTGTACCTACTTGTGTTTTGGAAAATAAATGATTTATATCCATTTTATCTCTGAAACAACTTTATCTAGTGATACGTTCTCTATACATTTTCCACTACCCAATCAAGATTTGGTACAAAAATCAGTAAGTCAATAAATATAACGACGAGCTAACGCCCTTAATATTGCCTTGTTATTGGGTCCAGATACGCTTCAATTGTGGTTATGTAAAGTCCCGTTCTCAATCTCAAAGCCTTCAGATTCCTCCCTCTTCAATCTTGCTCGTAATCAAGCGCAGTGTACAACGGTCCGATGAAACAAATATTATTCAAGTGGACTGTGCACATGTACAGTCAGCTTTAAAAATCAAGCTAACGCCCACGTAATCTTAGGCATTTCATGTATTTATTTTGTGCGTCATCTTACCTTAAAGTTAAACTGATATCTCGTAAAGCGTCGATGACACACAAGCTTTTTTACAAGCTGATTAATGGCGTTTTTAAACGCTAGCGTGTGAGCGTGTTAGCGTTTGGGAAGGATTGCCAACAAGCAGATTGTAAAAACGCCGATGTCACTGAGCGACTTTACCCGCTACACTCAAAGTCACTGGGGTGTAAAGTGTTTTCGAAGCACCTTTTTATTACTTTTAGTTAATTGTAGTACATATTAGAATAGATCTACAACATTTACGTTCATACGAATTCAGAGAAAGTGAGGCCAATTAATAGTGACATACGTTATATAATTTCAATCAAACCAAACATTTAGAATATGATTTATTCTACGTCTCGTTAAAATCTTAATAGTTTTGAATAGTTGGTTATAAAAAATATAAGTTAAAACATGGGTTTTGTTTTTCCATGAAATGATCGTGGAGACTGTACATTGTATTGCGGTCTCTGAACGTGTCAGTACTTAATGACGTTGCTTTGCATCCTTTGTCGGGGACTAACACAACAGTTGCACGTCCGAGGCGCCTTAAAATACCATTGCCCTATAATATAAGCCAGTAGTTTCTAAATTCTTCAGTGAAAACTATGACAACCAATGAAAATCTTCAACCTCAAATCGATTAAATTTATCGGGATCTTGCTCATAATGTGATTTAATCATTTAACAAAGGAAAACACACATTGAATAATGTGTGTGTTTTCTTTGTTTAATGATGAAATATGTTTTTATATATCACATTCTTGCAGAATTATATACGAAGCAGTGTGAGTGCTCTAGGTTTGTTATGTAAAGTATAGAACGAGCTACGAATATGGACGAAGTTTTACTAACAAGCACCATGCAAAATAGACGCGAACTTCGAAAGATACATCATTTGTTGCAACTTCGGCCGACTGTAATGGAACGCGTATACACGTATCGGTTACTTTATATTTAGGAAAAGTTGTAAACTTGATGGGAAGCCTTGGTAAAAACAACCAGTTGGAGCTTTCTGTTCATCAATCAGGTCTATCTTTATGCTTACTTAGACAGTCATTAACATGGCGAATCCGTATAATTATACTAATAGAAGCATGGATAGATTAATTCCCAAAGTGAACAGAACTGACATTCTTAAATAATTAATGCACTTTGCATCGAATCTAGTTAGCGCGCTTTGACATTTGAAAGCTAAATGAGCTTCCACCCCTTGATTTCCGTCGCGAAAGAAAAACCAAAGAATTGGCTAATACCGACTTTTAGTCATCTTTTGGGCACCTTGATTTTCCTTAATAAAAATGATTTGCCGGCCAATAATCTGTGGTTTGCTGTGATGTAGGTATTCTCATGATAACCAAATATCAAACTGAATCATAACTTTGAATTAGCGAAGTACAGACGGACAACGAAACTATTAAATTGATAATACATAATTATAATAATGTATGCAATTTATGTGATATACCGTCTCGCCGCAGCAGTGTTAATGGCCTCTATGACCTGCCAACCTCATTGCTATGTAACTAGGCGACGAAACCACAATCGTAGATTTATTATTAGGTATACCTGTCCCAGATTTATTTATAATGAACAGTTTGGTAACGATTAAATATCTTAGAGGGCACAATCATTTGGAATATTTTGTTCATAATATTAAGATTAGGCTGAAGCTGGTTCTTCCAGCGGTACTGTAATACTGGTATTTTTGCTCTATTGAAGTTTTTATTGTTTAAAGTTCATAATTCATAATCTTTATTTGCGAAACACAGGTAAAAAAAGTTGGTAAAAAAACATGTTGACGAGTTCAGCTGTGCTCTACTTTACAGCGTGCAAAATAACATAATTTAAGAGAAAAAATACAATCATGCAACATTAAATAAAATAATTCCATTACATTATTACATTACATTAAGCATTATGCATTATAATCAAAATTAATAAAAAATAAATTCATAAATGTTTGTCACAAAGATATTCTGTTACACTGTAATAAGCTTTTCCTGTCAGCAATTTCTTAACCTTTTGTTTAAATAAATTAATTGAGTCAGTTTCTAAAATGTCACTTGGTAAATAATTATAAATTCTCGGTGCCATACAAAATAGACTCCTACTAAACATCTCGGTTTTGCATGGTGGTTGGCTCAGTTTGCCAACATGGCGCTTACTTTTGACTCTTCGAAATAAGTGAATATTACATATTACAAACATTATTACCTCATACATGTACATACTAGGCAATGTTAGTATATTAAGCTTAGGAAAGTATTCCCGACAACTGTCAGTACACTTTAGCTTACAAATGGCCCTAAGACACTTCTTCTGTGCCTTAAAAATAATTTCTTTATCGATTGAGTTGCCCCAAAACAGGATACCGTATCTTAGAACAGAGGAAACATGGCCATGGTACGCTAGGATGACTGTGGAAAGGTTGGCCACTTTGGAAGGCATATATAACGAATATGAAAACTGGTTAAGTCTGGTACATATGTTTTCAATGTGACATTTCCAGCTTAAACTGCAGTCAATGTGCAGCCCTAAAAACTTTGTTGACTCTACATGTTGAATGTTATGTCCAGAGTAGTGTATGTCAATATCCATAACCCTAATTGCCCTATTTCTAAAAATCGTCAAGTTCGTTTTTGTCAAATTAATCATTAAATTATTAGAATTAAACCATTGAATAATGTCACGGAGGGTATTATTGATGTCACGCTCTAAAACTTGTTTGTCTCTACCTGTAAATACTATGGTGCTGTCGTCAGCAAACATAATCATATCATGCCTATCATGCATGCATCAAAGTAAGTTGTGAAACGTATTTTTAACAATGATTATATAAGCTGCTTGTAATGTTTTTCTTGTTGAAATACCATTTCTCAACGAGAGCTTTTAGAAACATGCAAAAAACTAACAAATATCGATGCTTATAAGTTAATACTAATGCAGAATGGTAAGAGTAGGGACACGCCTATTCGGCAGCAGTGGGTCAATTCAAGTTGCGTGGGTAATATTTATTTGGTAGTCGCTAAAAACAATATTTCGTAACAAACGCTGCTACAAGTCTAAAATAACAATTACTATTTTAGCTATTCACTTACGTTACTGTAAAATCAAGCAGATAAGAAGTATTTTGTTGCACGTCCTGAAAAATATATCTAGGTACTTACATGGTGAATGATGTCTGTGGCTGCATAGAAACTCTCGTGTGGGTCGGGACGCTTCATCATGTACGGGCGAGGGAACTCCGGGTCTTCGCAGATTTCTATAGAAAAAAAAATACCATCAAAATAACATTTTAGAACCTTTATTATGTGCATATAATATATATCAGTTTTGCTATAATGAATTACTTATTGTAACGAAACTCAGTAATGAACACCTCCAATAATTCAATCGCGATTACCTCAAGAAGCACATCCTGTATGTTCCTGGAATAGTCCCCTATAAAGCCTAGCATACACCAAAAACCTGTTCACTATTTTCTCCGATGCCTAAGGGGACCATTATCCTACGCTCAGGGGCATCATCTTTTCAATATGGCCCTGAACAATGGCCGCCTTCCCTTCCGGACATCCGGCCGCCGTAACGAGCACGCCCCTATCTCACGGTTTTCTTTTTAAAACTCTTTCAAGCTGAGCCCAAAAACATGATTTGTTTCAAAAGCGAAAATAGTAACACCTTTTAGGTTACAAAAATATTTTAGGCTTGAATACGGAGCATCTATTCCGCGCTCTACATTTTGATAAAAGCTGACGTAACTAAAAATATAGTCCGTAATAGTGGTGACCTTTTTTAAAAAGTACTTTTTCAGGCAGTCTTGTGAAAAAGTAGGTATTTAATTCTAGGAGGGTAGTTAAGGAAATCATTAGGCCTTATCGCCGGGGAGTATTCGTTAGGGCGTAAGTAGCGGGAGCGGGAAAAGTAACAATCTGGGTGCAAGTGTACTTTAGATGCTAACGAGTGCAGTCGAGTACCGAGTCGAGGGCGGTGGTCGAGCCAACTAGCGCTAGTAGAAAAACACACCTCCAATCACAAAGACTGCCTATAATGTTGCTTGTCGGTGAAGTTTATACCGACGACCCATTTTATATTAGCTCGTAGCTCCCATTTTGAAAATTGTCTCGACTTTTTGGGTATTTAAAACTATCAATACTAACCTAATTTTTTTTCCAATAACAAAAAAAACTTGTTTGTAACTTAGCCTTTTATTATAAAATAAAAGAAAAGTATTTTCACACGGTATATTTTGGAAACTAGTCGTTCTATGTAAGCTCGTTTAGCTTGATATGTAAATAACTTATAATAAATAAATATTTTGGACATTCCACACATCTAGCCCTAAATTAAGCAGCTTGTACTGATAGAATACTTATACACTTTTTTGTAAAGAAGTGGGAACCGAACCCGCGACACTCGGCGTAGCAGCTAATCCATTTGTCACTCAATGATTTGTGTCATCAGCTTGGTAGCGCAAACACCGAGTTTTATGAAGGGTATATAAAAGTCTCGGTATGTTTTTCTCACAAAAGGCCTTCTATGCGGTCAGATTTTTTATCACCAACTAGGTATATATTTTTAAAAAATGTTTATGATTATTATATTAATATTTGTCTTCAATGCAAAATTAATTTCACTGAGTGTTATAAACCCCACTTATAATTATTTTGCGTGATTCAAGATTCTATCTTTACATGCTAAGTTGGTGCATGGGGATACAAATCATTTTGAATATTGCCAAAAGCAAAATACCTCGATAAAAAGGTTGATAAATCTATGGCAGGAGGTAAGTCCCCGCTTGCGACATAATTAACTTAATGTTTTAGTGCGTCGCGTAATTATAATTATATTTTTTATGAGTTATTTGCCGCACCTGCGGTATTATACACCTAGATATGCGTTAAAATGTAAAATATTCTTGATTTTTTTCTTACTTTTTCGATCAAATTAAAAATCAAGGGATATTTGATAATTTATTTGTGAAAGTGCAGTTAAAATTTACCAGCCTTTAATAAATATGGTACTTCGTTAGTTATAAATGTTAGTCTTCATGTAAATTGTGATATATTCTTAATAGTTTAATTTACTTTATTTTATTTTATTTATTAGGTTTACCAACAGTTAATACAGGAATGCATGTATAATTAACATAATTTCTGAATCAATAATGTAAAATTTTATAAGTACATAAATCTGTCAGTGATTCTTACGCAGTTCTTTAGTACAACTACGAAAATTAACTTTCAGGAATTACAATTTACGAATACAAATATGTAACTGTAGGTACGTTCCTTGGTTGAACGGAAAAAAACGAATTAAGCGTAACATCAATATTATACCCGTTTGAACTTGAACCGCAAAGGGGCTGGACCCTTGTTTGGGGGCAAAAAATACAGGGCAAAGTAGTTTGTTCATTTGTGAGGGTAGTATTGTTTACAATTAGGGTCGGGGTCCTACGGATTAAGTATCCCTGACGTTATTACCATTCTCAATTTGTATTGTTTCATACACAGACAGTCGATATAAACAGTTAGTAAATAACAGACTCTACTATTTCTGTTCCATCTTGCCCTATTTTACACCTTAAGAGGTTTTACACGGGTCGACTTTGGCCGTGCGGCAAGTCACCAGTCGCGTCGCCTGTCCAAGCTGAATCGCCACCCCATCTAGACGGGTCGCAGGTGACTAGTTCATTTTGTGAGCGCGCGGAGGAACGCAGACACAGCAATTTAAGCAAGAGATCGCTCGTGACTGAGTATTTTCACCGTTGATTTTAGTCACCAGCCGCATGCGGCCGGTCGCCGCGCGGCAATAGTCAGATGCTAAGTCTACTTTGGGGCTTGCGGCTTTAGTCACCTGCGGCCTAGCCGAATGGATAACAAATGAATATTTTTTTATGACGTTGCAAATTTGAATGACAACTGTGAAAAAATAATGAAATAAAAATCCTTTTTTCAGTCACAGTCACAGGATACTAGTTTGCGCAACGCCTACAGTAGATATTTGAAGATTCTAGTAATACATTTACCAGTACCACTAAATGCTAGTCAGAGAGTGTTACTTACCATTGTATTCATTCTGGTCATGGGACTCTCGCTTGTCGCGGCGGCCCAGAGTCTCCCTCCAAATGTTATAGGGCTCCCTATAGTCTTCATCAACTACAGCAGGTCTGTGGACAAATCAAATAGTAAATCATGAAACATTATTTAACAAAACTTTAAATGTATGATTAATTGGTTGGTAAGGTGGTACGTTTGGATATCATATTAAATTTTTCACGATTTCTTACATCCTTAGTGCGGTTCAGGACTAGCGTATTTTTATCGCGCGTATACGGGCGGATTGGTGCTCGCGAAACTTGAAAAGCGTAACGCGCGTGTACACTTGCATACCGGTGTTTACGCTCGGTCTTTTCTAGCGAGTGTCAGTAGAATAAGGCGTCTCTCGCGGCTTGTCGCGCGTACACGCGCTGTAAAAAGCAAAATACGAGCGGCGAATTCGCCTGGTTAATCCGCTAATCTGAAACTGCACTTAAGGATGGTGACGGACGATTTGTAAAAACAGATTGTTCTACTACAAGAGACTGCACAGCTTTTAAAATAGTTTACTTGATACTGTCATTAGTTATGTCATTATGTTGATTAGAAAAACAATTAAATAAGAGTTCGTCATCATCATCATATCAGCCCTTAGACGTCCACTGCTGGACATAGGCCTCCCCCATGATTCTCCACGACGAGCGGTCTCGAGCCTTCTCCACCCACCGACTTCCAACGACCGCAACTAAGAATAAGAATAAACAAGAGTTATGACGTCAGAACTTACAACCTTAGCCTTCATGTAAACCTGATGTACAAAACCCTTCGAGAATCCAGCCAAAGGAGATGTTAATGCAAGGGGTACTCCTCAGCTGATTTTGACGTTTGACGTCTCCTTTTGCTAGATTCTTGAAGACAAAACCTGATCATGAAAAAAACAGTGCTACACACGATACTCCGATCTGGCACTGTGATTTGAAACTTGAACCAAACTTTATAACTCGCACCTACCTATCTACATTTTATTATCTAATAGGTACGTAAGTAGTATACCCTTCGCTCGCGAACCACACCTTACCAGTTCTGGAGCTTTTGTAAAACTATTGTAAAAAAAAATAGTTATAAAAGCTCGTATCACATCGCATGTCACATTGAATTGCTTACACGTGCTATTATATCGGAGTCTTTATTCATTCACGAGGTTCCTTGAAACCGCCGAAATTCAATTACATTTTTCTCGAGTCCTTACTCGATTCGTTTGCTGATAAACAATTCATAAGTGACGCAAGTAACTGCCTTTTACGACGTAAGTGCTTGTACGCCGTTACGTTAAATATAATTATGTTACACAAGCTTGTGTATACTTATGTTTTAGTTTGATTAATGTCGTGTTAGTTTATTTTATATCAAAAATAGAAAAATGATAATTCCATTGTTTAATTTTAGACTTATTATAAACCAACTCAGCAATTTTCCACAAAATAAAGTACATATATACTAAACTAATTTAAACAGCTCCTAAATTACACTTCTTGGAAAAAAGCATGAGAACGTTTAAAATAAGTTTATACAGATACCTACGCGACAGCAAATTTAAAATAACTTATTATAATAATATGCAAAGTAATTCAAAACAGCCTAACGCGACCTGAACCTCACTGAATTAAACATTTTGTAACTGAGTAATGTATCTTTCTCATTAATTATCGTCAAAAATAAACACTATAAAATATCAGCACTAATTATGCCCTGGAGACATGAGAATAATAAACTAAGCTTGGATAGCAAGTCTACACCCCGCCAGTGAGCTAATAAAATAATAAAGAGTTATATTTAAAACATATAGCTATCATAGTTTTAGTTCTGTTCGAAGCCAGAGCTACAGGTTTAACTTCAAAAGCTGGCATGAACAACACATTCACACGACGTGTGCTTGTGTGGTGTCTGTGAATATGAGCGCTGCGTGAACCCTATTGTGACCTGTCAAAATTATCCTCCTAAAAACAAACTATAGTAAAAATGCATAAATGTGAGTACTTTGACAGCGCCAGCTTTCGTTGACCCACCTGTACCTCTTGACAGCTATCCTACCTAAACAAATATCGTGTCATGAGGGCACTACGCTTGGAATAAAGAAAATTACCTCAACATGTGTATCGGCGGACAGTTTGCAAGCGCCAAAGCCAATCGTGGTGTTCTTCGATTATTCCGAGCATTTGAATTACTTCTCAACGACAGGCAGAATGGCTTCTTTAATAAAGCAGGAATCCTCCTTCTCGTCTTTTTGGAAAGAAGTACAGCGGTGAAGGCGATGAATGCCCCTCCTCCCACAAGGGCACCGCATGCTAATCCAACTGACACTTTCATGGAAGAATTCCGCTTTTTCCGTGACGATGGTAAGTAATCAGAGCGGTAGTATTCTTCAAGGAATTCGGCTGATGAGTTGACAGTTGTTGGTGCTGAAACAACAGTTGCGTATTTGTTTTAGATTTTAAGAAGAGAAAAAAAAAACATAAGCTTTCTTCTTTTTCTTCTTTTCTTATAGTATCACTAGTTCCTTCGAACCAGTGTGGTGAAAGGATTTCAAGTGCGCCTCGAAGAGGCTCCTTTCGTACACTTTCGTGCACACGTGTAGCTTTGAAAGTGTGTTAAAGCTTGAAATAAGTAGAGTCACACTACTAGCAACTTTAATTAAGACAAATTATAAAGGTCAGGTTTTATCGTCAGAGCTTTTTGTCGAGAATATGATTGCTTTTCTCTTGATACATATTTTCGTTCGATATAATCACCATGGAATACATTTTAAGTTGTATGAAATATATAATAAAACTTTCACAATCAAGCCTCAATTACACGAGGTACGTTCACGTCACTTATTTGCGTGTCTGATGGCAGACAGGTTTGACATGATAGCGCACGGTCTGGCGGCCCCCAAACTATATTAATAACATCACGATTGGGATTATATTGAGCACCTGTCTGAAACTTGTTGCCAACTTCGTACTATTTCATACTTTAACTAAGACTTGGCTCTTATTAGTTTAAAGCATCATTATCTACCCACAGGAGACCTAAGGTCTTTCATCAGGCGCACTGTTGAGATTAAATTTGAGCCTATCTCGTCGAATTATTGGCAGCCACAGCGCAGTTCTACCTCATCTACCCGGTTGCCTCTCTATAACAATTTCACCCCGTTCGTTGGTTATCTCAACCGTTAGTACAAATAATTCAAATAACGTGCCTGATCATTTACAATACAATGTGGTAGGTGCTGCTCTATTTGGTGAGAAACCAACACATTAGAGTTTATAAAAGCCTGCAAGAGATAAGTTGAACATGTTTAGTCACTGTTCAATTAGTTTCTACGAGAACACTGCATTTACACAACACTGTACCGGTGCTGTCGGGCCAAGGAAGCTCGTAGACAATGAAGGGAAATGAATAGGTGTCGACTACAGGGCTAATTGTGGCTCACAATAGGAACTAGATTCGCCATCCGGGTGAGACGGCGCGATAGTTGGTGCGTGGTGACAAAGGATCATACGTTTGTTTGTCATAAATTAGTCGTGTATTGTCAAGACTTGTTTTTGGCGAAGCCGTGTCTGAGTGTTTGTGGGGAGAGACAGGTTTACAACATTAATTATGCACAGGAACGTAGTCTTTCTCCGTAGAAAAGCTTTTATAAAATGACCACGAAGTACAGTGGACGTTTTATATGTTGAATGTAGTGTAGAATGTCTGAATTCGTTTTCTAAGGCTCGTCGTTTGGTATAATCAGCTGGATGAATTTTAATTTTGATTCAAATATGATACGTCCGCAATGGATAAACTGTAGATCTACTTTAGCTCGCCGAATCTTAATCAAAAAAGTATTTTCAAGTAGGTACATTTCCTGCCAGAAAATCTACAATGTTTTAATTCTCATTTTGAAAGCGAGACAATCTGTTTCGTTCTATCCCGCGCTTCATTACCGCTCCAATTAGAAATTAGTGGAGAATTAACTGGCTCTTGGCACCTACACACTGTTGTACTGGCACCTAGCCATACTTACTTACCTTCGTTTAAGTTTCGACTTGAGACCGAGTTTTAAGTTGAGCATAAACTTACTTGAATATCAAGCTATCATCTATTCGAGTAGTACGAGTATAAATGTTTTCGAAATTGTGTTATAGTAAAGGGTAAATACTCACTATAAATTTTAAATACAAAAAGGTTCCCTATTTAACGTCCGGAATAATGGAGAGTCCATAGCGAAATGTATTTTTACTGGTAACTTCTGATGTAGGTGAGTACAATACGCCCTATCTACCTTATTTTGTCGTGGAAATTCAATATATTTTATTAAGGACTTATAATGACGACTCTATTTAAAAAAATCGACATCGACTTATGTATATTTATTTATTTTATTTTTATTTTTATATATTTAACATTAGACTCACAGTTTCATTTTTTCTTGTATATGCTATGAAATATATACTAATTTTAAACCAATTCGAGTCAAATATGTATAGTAAAAGCTTTACTAATGTACCGAACGTAAACGTAGACTACACCGTACATTTTCATCCGTGCTAATACCGTATTCACTCCTTCCTTATTCAAATACGTTACGTTACCTACCTATTAACTAATGGATTTTGTGTACCGAATTTTATGAAGACTTTTGTGAAGGTGAAGAACTATAAAATACTGATTTATTTTAGGTACTAGAAGTAATTTTCGTTGCGTTGTGAAAGACATTTTGAATAGATTACGTTTCATAATATTTTCCTTATAAAATTGTTCATGTGTCCAACGATAAACAAAAAGGTCTGAAAGAAACTCTGTTATAAATTATTCGTAAGAACTCAGGTGAAAACTTCTAAAAAAGCTACTGGGCGGGGAAATTATTGCGTTAGTATTGGGATGAAAAGTATTGTAAATCTTTTTCCAGCTCTTAAACTATCCCCCATTTTAAATTTCAGTCCTAAACGGGTCATCAGTTTCAGCGTGATTATTGACGTTTGTGACATTTTTCCATTCTCTCATAATCACATCCCTACCAACTTTCACATTTATAATACGAGTAATATCAGGATTATTGTGTTGTGAGATATTTAACCAAACTTCTGCACGGTTTTTTGCAGTCCGACCATGTTTGTTTGTGATTAGAGTTTAAAAGAAAATTTCCGTTACGATCAGCTAAGCCCCTCTAAGTGCGGTTACAGATTGGCGGATTAACCGAGCAGAGTCGCCGCGCGTGTTTTGTTTTTTACTGCTCATGTACACGCGAAAAGCCGCGTGAGACGCATGAGGCGCTGGCCTAATTGGCTATTGATCGTATGAGCAAACGATGCGATTTAGTCGTACGATGAAATTAAATACAGTAATCTCTTCAGCAGGCTTAGCACGGACTGGGGATAAAAATTTTGTCCCCCGTTTTTATCCACCTTCAAGGGATAAAATTGACTGGAAGGTGAATAAAAACGGGGAACAAAATTTATATCCCCAGTCCGTGCTATCAGTGCAGAGTGTCCTAATTCATCATGTACGATGGTAACTACGATTATTCATATGGCTAATTTCATCGCGCGATCAAATTGCATCGTTTGCTCGTACGATCAATGCCAATTAGGACAGCGCCTCATGCTACTAATACTCGCTAGAAAAAATCGAGCATAATACGCTTGTATACGCGCGAAAAATTACGCTAGTCTGAAACGGCACTAAGCGGGGTGAACGGCCCGTCAAAGTTGAAGGTTCAGACTGCCTCACCACGGGATTTTCTTTAAACTTGGCACAAGGCTTATAGTATTCCACTAACATTAAATTAAAAACCTACCAAATAAACTAACTGTATTTTTATCAGCTTCTATTCATAAGCTTAGTCTATAGCCTGTCGGTGCTGTACTTTACAATCAGCTCAAAATATTATAAATTAAATATAAAAGGAAAGTCTGTCTGGGCTGTGCTTAGGCCACATACATAAACGGTGCGGTAGCTAGCAGACGGGGATCTAAGAAGAAGCACTTACCTAAAGTATTAATGAGACATTATTTACAAACTATGCTATCCAAGGCTTATGCCAAGCGGTGGAGACAATAACTGATAATGAGAAAAGTCGAAAATTAGAAAAAGCTGGAAGTGGCCTTAACCCGGAAAGGGGTCTTAAATATGAAACTAATATGTTATCCATGCTTACAACTTATGTAAACAAACTTACTAACTTATAATACTGTCCTACGTGTAATAGATTGCACAAAAAGAGCCTCTTCGAGGCGCACTTGAAATCCTTTCGCCACACTGGTTCGAAAGAACTAGTGACACGATAAGAAGAACTTCTTCTTCATATCGTGTCACTAGTTCTTTCGACACTTATCTTCTTACACGTCTTCACAACACGTAACAGAAAATAAAGGTATTTTTATTTATCTTCAATCAATAAATGATTGTAAATATGTTTACTGGTGTATTCACACTCGCATTAAAAGCGGGGAGGTTTATTTCATCGGCATACTTTATGTAAGTTCTCGTACAAAATTGTATTTTTAATAACGAGATATGACAAAATGTGTGAAACAGCGCGTTCGTTGCGAAAATATTTACATTGTGACCCATTTAATGCTTTATTGTTTAAAAACCTGAACATTGTATAATTAATTTGGGATTCGCACGAGAGTAAATTTATAAAAGCTTGGTAAGCAAATCCCAATTCTTATGGGATCATTCATGGTTTTATACTAACTGTGAATAGCGTTTTTGTAATTAGATAAACGAAGAGAAAATGTAGCTTCATTATCCTGGTTTTAGTTTTTCGTAATTAGACACCAATTATACGATACTCGTATGGTTTCCCTAATGGGAGGGGATTAGGAATAATGATGAGCCGCTTCGCCCCGGGCCCTATAATTGGGTGGCGCTCGCGAACCATGAGTATAAACGATAGTGCAATCAATATGTACCCAAATGGCATAATTTGCATTTACATATAAGATAAACTTTAGTTTAACTTACATTTTTCTATTCAATTTTAGATCTAAACAATGTATCTACATTGAGAAAAAATACGCCCTTTTCAATTTCTGCTTCGGTTTAGTCTTGAAATCAATGGTTTTTTAACAAAAATAGTCCTCTGCGGTAAATCATCGGGCTGTTGGTTTGGGAACAGTTTTTAAAACATATCGGTTCGGTTGGTACCATGTATAAAATACGTTATGCTTTGGACTGAGGGTTTATGTGCCGATCAATTATTTTAGGAAAAGCGAGATATTATAACGTCGCTAGTGTCGATGGCAGTTGCTTTCTTACGAGTATAATTTTGCGGCATAATTTAAAATCAAATTTCAATTTGTGGATAAGATCTTGCCGCTGCGGGTAGCTTAGGTACGCCTCGCCCGCGGCATTATTGTAGAGCGGAGTTATCCAGATCAAAGTTTTTCTTTAATTACAAGTTCTTCATTTAGCGGTGGCGATTTATCACTTAGAGGCGATTCCTTCAAAAGAGCTGTGGATTAATTAGAGTAAGATAAAATTTGTGAAATAGCCGGAGGCTTGCGAGTGCTCGGAACAGATAAGGGGCCGATGAGAAGTAATGGATCTATAAGTGTGCCTGGTCGGTGCCGGTGTGCCCCCAGGCCCGCTTTTTGCTCTCACCGAAAATCCTCTGATCTCAGCCTAAATCTTTCTGTAACATTTTGAAGCAATAATTTGTTTGCTCAGAACATCTGATTCGATAAACTGTTTCGAAATCCCGAGTGCGGATTCGAGGGGTGTTTATACCGAGAATTGAGCGTTGATTTGGACTGCGAATTCAGCAAGCTGTGAATGAATTCCAAACAAATTATCTGCTGTTCGTGCTGATTTATTTATTTTTTAAGTAGGAACATTAAATCTCCGATCGGGATCAAGTGTACTTGTGTACGTGACTGTAATATTGGTCTGCTGAAATACTGCTGGATTCGGTACTTGGGCTTTAAGTTTGATGTTTTAAGAGGTACTTACTTGTTTTAAAGGTGACTTCGCTTATGAGGATCCACTCGTGTTGGAAGTACAGTCTAATCATGACATGTTTCGCAGTACGATTCTCGAGGTCCACGTGGACGAAGCGCGCGTGCTCTGATACTCTGTCTTGTTTCGGCTCGAAAGCGATGCATTCTTCTTGCCAACGTTCGCCTTCTAGTGAGAAGTAAACTTCGACTTCTTTAAACAGCTGAAAAACAACTCGAATTAAACACTTATTGTAGCCAAAAAAGGAAAGTTACTAATTAAATATGGAATACGCGCTTACTTGAACGTCCTTAGTGAACATATTGTTAGTATGTATGTCGACATGGTGAATAAGTCGTGTGTCTGTGAAATTGAATGTAAGTTTTACGCCCTCATCTGTGAGGACGGTCCTATTCCAGCCGATCCAACGGCTTCCTGCAAAAAACATACTCGTAAATATCCATTTTAAACATTTGTGTATAATATGCTTTAGTTCAGCCAACTTACCGGTCGTATCCAAAACGTCAGCCAATTCAAAGTCGTTTGGGCCGAACAATGAGTCGGTTATCTGGCCTAGGCCATCAATGTTAATCCAATTTGTGGTCATGTTGCCATCGTAGGCAAGGTCTATGAATCGAGCTCCACCGGTCATCGCTTGCATGTCGCAGCCTCTAGGTGCCGAGTAGGCCACTATGGCTTCTGTAGAGATGATATAACAGTAAATAATCCCGTCATTCGACGGGAGCATTAACAAATCGCTCTGCGCAATAGCACTTTTACATGTAAACAGTCGCATAGGTAGAAAGAGCGAGTAAACATACGCGCCAGCAGCGGTCAATACATACGTTTCCATCTACATCCAAATAGTTCGATGCGCATGCATGCTGTCCTCGGGTGCGCAGCGTACGGGAAAAAGCGCAATTTTGATGCTATGAAAGGCGCTTCCAATGTAGACTTCCTCGGAGTGTACGTGTTCACATTGCCGGGAATGAGCTAAAAAGAAAACGAAATCTAAGCATCTTTTCTTTAATGAATATTCATCCTGGGTTTTGCAGAAAAAAAATTGAGCGGAGGCAGCGAGTCGAGTCCTATTTGAGCCACCTAATCAACTTCAATATTCTCTGGTATTTTATACTACTCTTTTAAATTAATATTTTATTAAACTAAAATCTGATGTTATAAAACTGAAACTTAGCATTGTGTACAAAGAGAGCTTATGGGATTCAAAGGGAGACAAAGCACTGTCCTATAAGACTACTTATCTAATATTCAAAACCGCTTGCACGCAGTAGGTATGCATGCAGCATGAGTTCGTATTCGTCTTAGTTAGATAACTATAATACGTCTAGACCGGCTAAACATACATGTTTTTATTATGAGAGTATTATAATCAAAGCATACCATGTTAGAATTTTTCAATAGTTGAGTGTGAAGGTACCGATCATCGTAAGCGGACAACACATGACAGGAACCAATTTTGAATTTCAGAACACGAATTTCACTGTGGACGTTTCCAACTCCGAGCACATTTTTTTTCGTTTCTATGCTCGACGGGCGGCTGCCAATGTAGTGACGTTATTTTATTTTTCGATTAAATAGCTACAGGCATTTTATGCTTTTGCAGTTAGTTCTGGAACATTTATGCCGTATTCCCATTGTTGCAGTTTATGTGTTAGAACAAGACTAACGTAATGTAGATAGATAGTATTGGTAGTGACTAAGATGTGTGTTGATAATAATAATTAACACCTGAATTACGAATTGGTACGAAACGCCAATTTTTGTCATATTTTCAGAATAGCAACTGTACCTTTTCTCATAATGTTTGTTTTTGGGCTTTTATCTCAGTGATCAAAAGGAAATTCGGGAAATACAAAACGGACGAGTCCCGAACGTTTATTTCCATTCTTTTGTTCCTTTACGTGTATTCTCTTTGTCAGTTTATGTCATTTTGTCATTGATAAATCTATTTTTTTTTTATATCATTCATGTTTTCTTTTGATATTTACAAACTTCACAAAAACAAAGAAAGTAGCTAAACGCACACAACTTTTTACCTGTTTATTATATTATAATAATGCTTAAACAAGGTAACGTATCATCTATCCTTTGGTCATTTATGTAAATATATAATTAATTATTAATAGTTATATTGGACTGCCATGTTCGGTGTCGCGGGTTTGATTCCCGCTTCAGGACAAATATTTTGTGTGATGATGAACATCGTTGTTTGTCCTGAGTCTGGGTGTTTTCTATGTATTCTATGTATGTATTTACAAAAAAAAGTATTTAAGTATTCTATCGGCCATCTGGTTCTCAAAGTAAATGCTTTACTTAGTTTGGGGCTAGATGGCGTTGTGTGAAATGTCCAAAATATTTTTTTATATTTTTTTATTTTATTATAAAAGAAGAAGAAAAAATATTTATTTTGACAAAACTGTACAAGCTCACAATGACATTAAAAGTACCTAGATACAAGTACAGTGCAGTCAAAAAAGGGCTCATGCTCAGCATGTGTTGCAGTAGACTGCAACGCTGGTTTTCATAAAACCATGTCATCATAAAACGCATGTACTCATAAATTTAACAGTCATATGTAGTACTTTTATCGCTTATTTGAACTCAGTGTAACATTACCCGTCTCAAAGGGGCTAATTTCGTGTAACTTGAGCAACTTGCCTAGAAACCGTACTTAGTAACTTTCTTGTGATGTAAAGGAAAAGTTTGGGCGTTCTGATTTGTGCCGAATTGCTAGGTAAATGAAGTAATTCACGGTTACTTTGATACGTTTGGGAAGTGAACCGTTCAGGCTTCGGGACCGCTTGATAACTTGATCGACTTAATTTAGGATCATTACCTAATTACTTTTTAATTACATATAAACAAAATACTTACATATAATTTAAGGAATAAAGAAAAAATTAAAAAAGTTTTTAGTACTAATATGGTTTTTAAAAAATAACAAAACTTTGGAATACATTTCAAAACTAAACTTAAATTGAGAAAGATTTACTTCACCAACTTTTATAGTATAATGAAAAAAAAATTCAAAAGAAATTAATATCTCTTCAGAATAACGTGAAGTTTTATCATAATTGAGTTTGAAACTTTAAAAATTTTTAGAATATTAGTAACTAAACTGAAACTGAAATTGTACGGATAATGGTGCAACTGTGAAAACTACTCACGATATGAAGATTAAAACGAGAAGCAAGAAGTATTTACGAGCTACTCGCGACCGCCGTTTCAGATTGCTAGAGGATACAATTTATATAAACTCGGCGTACCCAGATACCCTAATGGGAATATTATCGTTTCCATTCGCTACGATGCCAAATGCTTCGATGTGGCGATGACGGAGCAGCGCCGTAGCATCATGCACTGGCTAGCTATGGCTTCGACAAATACCCGGGTGCTTCCAGTAGATATATAATGATAACAAGACCATTACAACCGACTCCGATTGAGACTGTTCTAGTGTCCGAAAAATACACAGGAAAGCAAAATACGCAATTTAATTTACTTCGACGGCATAAAAGGATATATCCTTTCACGTGCCTTTTCCGTGCGATTTAAAAACCAAACCACTGCTTGCGTAATGGGTAATGCGTAAATGGGTTTTGTCGGTCGAAAAAATCTATGTATGCATGCATCCCACGTTCTCGCAACGGTGAAGGAAAACATCGTGAGGAAACCGGCATGTCGTAGAACCTAAAGTTCGAAAACATGTGTAGAGTGCACGAAAGGACCCTTTTCGAGGCGCACTTGAAATCCTTTCACGGCACTGGTTCGAAGGAACTAGTGACACGATAAGAAGAAGACTGTTGAACCGGTTTTAATTTAATTTTAAAACTATGTGATTAATCTGAAAGCACCTAAGTATATCTTTTCAAATAAAAAAATAATCCAAAACGGTTCATAAATTACGAAGTTCTGGGGTAACAAACATAAAAAATATGAACTGAACCTCCTCCTTTTTTGAAATCGGTTGAAATATATGAATATGAATATGAAAAAGGTCTTACCTGACTTCCGTTGAAGTCCTTGTATCTGGTCCAGTGTCCGAGAGCGTCTCGCCAGTACTCGACGGAGTAGCTCTCTACAAACTCCACGCCGACCGCGTTTGCAAATCGGCCCTGGGTTTCAGTCGCGGTGATAAGGTATTCTCCATGTAAGTCTATCTCCAAATACTGACGACTTTTTGGAGTTATAAGTCCATTTGGGCACCACGCTCCGCCGCGTATCTCGGTACGGATCCTTTTGACAAGCAATATTCCATTATTTTAAACAACCAATTATTCAGGTGAACTCAAGAAGTGAATACTCACTCTAAGAAGGTACCAGCATTATAATTCTACAGGCGCTTGTCAACTGTAAGACGTATCTATTATTTAGGTATGTTTATGTATCGATTATATTAATGGATGTACGTACTACATAGTCGACATCAAGTGAAACACTCAAACCCTTAATTTGAAATAAATCCAATTTACGAAAGAGACTAACTAAAACATCGTTGACTTTAGAAAAACGATGCTCATTTTTTAAGCAGATAAGGCTGCCGTTTGTTAGTTCAGGGAAGATTGCAACTTCGGCCAGAGTAACAACTCCGCATTTATAAATACTCGCTTAAGCACGTTTGCGCATAAGCAAATAAAATTAGCGTAATAGTCCCAGCAAATAGACTAAAACGTTTCTGTGTTTCGTTTGTCAACAGAGGTGGAGACTCCGTCTGGCGGCCATTCCATTTGAATATCTACAGCACGATCTCATCGGCACGGCTCGAGCAGGGTGGCTGGAACAAAGCGCGCTAAACGCTAAATTAACGTAGTATTTGCTAAATCGCCTCTGACCCTATGTAAAGTGGCTCGGTTGATAAGGCTTCGGCACATCCGGCCGTACTTACATCTTGTTATCTTCGGGAGTCGGGCCGAAAGGCTTTTGTAGGATCACTCTCGCTCAGAATTCATATGAAAATTTAATTTTCTGTTAGTGAATTTCGTAAACTGGAGACGAGTTTTCGCGCTATTGTCTCGTGTCGGCTTATGCGGGCTCAAGGCCCAAATGTGAAACCCTCTGTTAATTGTTTGAGCTAAGTATGAGCGTTTTGCGGTCGGGTATTCACAATTATTGTTACAACTGGGCCGTATCATAACGGGTTATTGTTCCGTAACAAAAGACAGCTAAAGACGCTTATCGATTAAGGACCTGCGTTATTTGCTTACAATTTGGTGGTGTTTGTTTGTGATCTAGACGAGTTATCGACAAGTCATTGGCACATTATTTTTGTTCGTTTGCGTCACGCTCGCATGCCCTTAAGTTTGGAAATGCCCTCTTGTATTAGACTCATTCATCTATGTTGACTCTGTCAAATGGATTTTCCAAATGGATTGATACTGAAAGACGGCTCTGCGATAAATAATTTGATACCTACGTGTTTACGTTGTCATTGTTAAAGCTAAGTGATACGATAAACATATATTTGTCTCAGTGTTATTGGACTGTGTAATATAATAATCATGTTGTTATGGATACATGTACATTACGAATATTATAGGAATATGAAAATAAAAGGAAAATTATATGAAACCGCGTTTTACAAAGCATCTTTTTTTATTTATTATGATGTTTGGTAGTTTGGAGTTTATCTTCGAGCTACTAATCTTTTTTTGTTACTGGAGTTTTTTGGCCACCTGATGATTATGCTGACATATACCTACATCATTTTTTTTTTTGGCACTTACACACCTAGTTAAATGGTTCACAAATCCGTAGAACATCTGTAGATTTATGCTTTACAATGTAAGTTATGCAAGTCTGTCTGAAAAGTAATAAATTTCCAAGTTTCTAAGTCGCCCCAGCTGATGCCCGAGCAAGTTGAACTGGTGAACTATTAGCTCGTTCTCTCACTAGGATCTTTCTACTCAGTAGGAATTAAAATCACTTTTGATCCGGATATATCACGAGTAGAAAAGCTATTGGTAATCGCGGTAGAGCGATGCTAAAGTAGAGAGATACCCAGGATTGACGACACCATGGCTTAGTTGGTAGTGCCCTACCCTGCCTACGAAGCTTGGTATTCCGGGTTCGATCCCTGGCCGGGGCAAATATTTGTGTGACAAACACAAATGTTTGTTTTCGGGTCTTGGATGTTGTGATGTCTTGTATTTGTCCATGCCACCTGCGACACAGGGAATCCGAGTGCAGGGGTGTGAGTGTGTGTAAGTTAAAAAAAAGTTTGTCTAAAGAAGTATAATAACCCTCTGTATTAATTTACATAATAGATACTAACGCATCGGCTCTATCAAATAGCTTAAATTTTATATGAGTTTCGACCATTGTTTCGACTAGTCGAACTTTTGTGGTGTATATAGTTACGAATGTAATAAATAATTCCGAAGCAAAAAATATTGGCTGGCAACAACAGCCAAAAATACGAATAATATACCGGATACTTTCGGCTTTGAGTGCCTCAAAACCATTAAAGCCCGATGGTTTTTGGGTACTTTGCAGGTTTTCTTATATTTCTTTACCACATTTTTTATGGTGGAATCTCAAATTTTGAGCACTTCCCGATTAGCTATCCGGCTGAAACTTTTAGGGTAGCTCACACATCGTTGACATTCACAATCCATTTATTGGCATGCAATGCCAACCTAACCTCAAAAAACCATAAACCGCTATATCTCGTAAAGGAAACGAGATATAGAGCAAAAACATTACGTAATAAATAAATCTACATTGAGTTCTTGTTAGTCTTTAGGCTTATTCTTTCTATAGTAGTAAGCTGGGCTTACCTGGAGCTGAGTGGTGAGACGCTCTGGTCGTAGTTAGAGCTGGATGAGAGTGACTCATTGGAAATGAGTCCACTCTCCATCCCGAGTGGGACATTGCACGTGCCCACGTCCGCTGTGGACAAAGATACTCATCAATACAATAAAATAATAATCAGTCTATAATTTTCCTTTTGCTGGGACTCAGGCCTATTAATATAATCGGCAAAAATATAAAGGGAAGATACTTCCAATGCAATCCACATGTTTTTCATTACCAGAAAAAAATATACGAGTTTAATGTATATCTTATCAGTATGCCGTATCTGAAGAAAGGTATGGCAAAGAAATTTTAAACTTTTATGTCTTTTTTTAAATAAATATGATGAAAATTGGAGATACTGTTACCGTTAGTCGTTTTTTGTAAGATATCGTTAACCATGTTATTTGCTGATACATAAAAATAAGTAAACTAACTGTTATAACAGCTGAATTATCGCAACAAAATTACAAAACAAAACAAAATTACAAAGTAAACACCGTGTTATTAATAAATTAATGAGCCTTAGTCAATAAAGCCCATTAAGAGCTTTTTTCTGGACTTGGTATCAATAATTACAAACTTATAAGATTTTAATGATTCTTCCATCAGAGAAAGGACCCCGAGCTCCTACGCTATACGCATATTAGGTTACTACGAACCTATTGTATTCCCATGTGTTCATGATAATTGTTTTTTTTTTGTAGAAGTTGGTAGGACTTGATTATAATTATATACTTAATATTATAACTCACTATTCTGATATTTAAGTATTCTCTTTAAAATACTCTTCGTTAATTGCTTCATACAATTAGCTATTAATTAGAAACGTATTTTGAGTTTCATTGGCTCGGGCTTTCCGCAAAGATTTCACAAAATGTTTTTCTTTAATTAGGGAATGTCTGCCGAGCGTCCCTCGGGCGAGAAAACTTCTAGCTAAAAACGTAGCTAGCTTTAGTTTTTTCCTGTTGATGAAACTTGATAATTCTCTTGTCACAATAGATACTAGTGAAACTTATTATACACGGTCAAATTATAATCACCATAAAAAAAATACGCATAGTCAGTTGCCGTTACTGAACTTACATACGGCAAAAAAACTTGAAAAAATTATGTAGAATTTTTGTCAAAATAAATTTGATTCAAATTGGATAACTGTTACCGTTAGTCGCTTTCCTATGGATTTGCGTCATGCGGTACCTTTAATTGATAATAATTTAAGTTTTATTCATCGTTTGGCAAACCCGGGTACCTAGCTCGAGCCAGCTCGCATAACCTCGGTTCGGGCGCCGCACTCGCTCCGCTGTCACTCTGCCATTTTGTAGAAATCCAAAATTCTGACTGCACAGATGCAAAGTAGTACCCCGTCTGCATTGCACAGTTTTTTTTTGGTAATTAAAAATTGGTATCGGATTAGATAATAACCTAATAACCTTAGTTTATAATAAGGCTAAAAAGACCACGTAAGTGATTAAGAGTAGCTCAATTGAGACTAAACACTAGATGGCTGAGTGCCATGGATACAAACCACATTGCCTCCTGAAAAACAAGGCTTATTCCTTGAGCCAAATATGAGTAGCTTCAGAAATTTCAATTACTGATACACAACAATAAAAATGATTTTTATTCGTTATAAAGTGGTTACTGAATATGAAAATGTTGTGATGACTGGAAAACCTTATAAACCTTTGAAATTCGTTTCATAAAATTTTTTCCTCCCGATATTTGCTTTGAACGAATGAAACGTTTACAAAATAAACACGGTTTGTACAATATTTCCGTTTTTACCTACAAACATTTTAGGTTGCTTGAGGGTGCAAAAATACAGCAAATAAACCTTAATTGCAGCCTAACCTCGGGCAGCTAATACCGTTATAGCTCTCTGGGAAACTGAACGAATTTTGAACGTAAATATTTTATCCACCGATTGTGAACTTTGAGGTTAACCGCACCCAACTTATTGGCTAATCGAGATGTTAATTAAAGTGAACATCACGACCAGCCTTTACAAATAGCTTTATTGGTTAGATAACGCCCTGGAACTGTTGTATAATGTCAAATAGCTGACTTCGCTCTGTCCCTTCACAAATAATGGTGCTGATATTTTTATTTTACGTAATAATTATCGACATGGGTGCATTATAGAAAAATATGACTGGAACTTTGCCTGGAAATGAGCCTGAAGTAATATTTATGATATTTTTTTCATGTCAAACATTTTATTTTGAAAATTATGCAATATTTGTTACAAACTGCGGTTTTCACGTGGTATCGGGATAAACGGTAGCCTATGTTTACTTATTGCAGCTAATCAAATTTTTAAGGTTTAACAAATTTGGTTTTTAGTTTCGGTAAGATTAAGTAGCAAACAACAAATCTATCCATTTATCTTTAAACTTGCTTTTATTCGCATAATATTAAAAGGAACGATACAAGGTTTCTTCTATAAAACAAAGGATGCGAGCTATCCAACCGCCCGCTCCTGTATCTCTGTTCATGAATAAGAATTCATTCGTGCAGGTACTTACTTACATGATATTACCTGGACCGGTATATCTGAGAGATTTTATTACGAGTAAGCCGACGTCGACTTAGGGAGGAACGCCTAATGTTTCTCCAAGAGGTACACTCCACATTTTTATTTGGCAGCGCAACACGTACGAGCCACGGACGTTCAGCGTTGTTCCTAATGCGGTTCCGATGCGGTACCAACGGAAAATTTATGTAGTACAAGGCTACTCTCCTTACCGAGTCACCCTTGTGAAACATTGCCCGCGAGGTATTTTAGCAAAATACGCGCTCTACTGCGGTCCACATATTCGAAACCTACTCGCAGTGTCTAACACACGCAGCCTTGTATAGAAAACGACTGCGAATAAACAAACGTAACAGTTCGTTTTCAGCGCAAACGGAGCCCATGGGACCAGCCTCGCTCAAATATTAAGTTTCCTAAGAATTTTAAATTAAGAGCATTAGGCGCGGCGTCTCGGTAAAATTAAATATTAATAATGCTATCCGAACGAACTTGGCGGAAGGCTGGAAAACAATGAATTTTTAATAGTTATTCTCCTTTGCGACGGGCAATTAATATAATGAGGTAGCAAGTTTAGCTCACCCTCAGCCTTCAAAATGGAGTTAATATCCTTGAGGATTTCCTAGCTAATTAAATTTTAAAATGCAATAATTATGTTCTTCATTTAGTCTCTTTTTGTCTGCTAAAGAACAAATCTGCTAAAGGGAAAATATTTTAGATCATTATCAAGCATAACACTTTCTTAATTGAAAGTTGTCTTCGATTTCTGTCACAATTTCGGAGTCACTAAAGACCTCATAAAATCGGCAGTAAAGGACGTTTAAAGAGTCTGATAGTTGATGACTTCAGCGCTGATTGAAAAAACTAAAAAATATCATTTTTGTCGCTTTCGTCAGTAACTTTTGAGCGGCAAAACTCTACATATATCTAACCTCCCACCGGGGCAAGGTGTAATTGCCTTATCATTCTTGCATATCTTGCAATAAGGCCTTGCAATATAATAACGAAAAAAAGACTTTCAGGCAATATAGAAAATAACATTACAAACGTGCAGTAAAAGTCCAATTCAATCCAAACACGTTTTCATGTGTAAAACCCTGCCCAAAGATTTTTTCTCTGGGTAAGGTTTTACTACTACTATTTGATGCTCGTTGTTGCATAATGCAGACACTTAGTAAAGAATTTTAAGTATTTAGTAATAGCAAATCTGTGTACCTAATATAATGTCATAATCAAAATGTTAATTTTATTGGCATGCCAATTTTTATTAATTTTTTTTAACTCTATCAAGGGATCATCTCGTACATCCCGGTGTCCAAGATGATCCCTAGGGTATGGATAAGATAATCCCGTTGGGAATGTTCTAGGATTTAGTAGAAAAAGAATTTGTCTATAAAATGTAATTTTAGCCATACAATAGCAGTTACTGAACTTTGAGATCATAATAATCCTCTTACAGATTAATCTGAGTGAACTAGACATAACATGCCAGTCTTCATAATATCTCTCAATAACTATCAGTTTCAAAGATAATAACGACAATACTTACTATTAATCGTACAATAGGTAATGTTTGGAACAAAATTTTACGACAACATTTGGATCAAATTAAATTCTTTTGCAATTCCAGGGATCATCTCGTACACTAACAAAGGGAACATCTTACCCTGACCACATTTTTTTTATTTCCTGACTTCTAACATAATCTCAAAGCATTTAACTGCCAGTGTGTTATTTAAAAAAACGAAAAAGAGCATTACACAAAACCCCTCGTAAAACAATATTTTCATTGACTGTCTAGAATAAAAGTAATCTAAGTATAAAATCAACTTTGTCTTAGATCAAGGTGTGTAATTTTTATTATTCTTTTATAAAAAAATTGCCGTCACCTACGCTGTCCATCATAAGAGCTACCATCTATAGAGGAAAGCAACTAGATGGCGTTAGTAGTTTCGCTGTGATCATCCTACCTCAAGAGATCATCTTGTACACCTTTCCCCTACTTAAAATAACGTAATCTCACCATTAATATGACAATGAAATAACATTTACGTAGTTAGGTAAGTTTAAATTATAAACATTCGTTACACATTCACCATAATCATCATACATGAATTCATTTTGAATCCACTAATTTCTAATAAACATTCGGCATAAAATTATTCAACTGTATCAATTAACGTCGTATTGTAATTTGACGTGTCCTGTCAAATTAATTAAAATGGCCGCGGCACCATTTGTCTTTGCTAATTGTTTGTTTTTGCGGTGTTTCACGTAATTTGTTCGTGTGTCATTTGTCACACGTCCCTGCGATGCGGATTAGGTGCACATCGCTTACCCGACTGCTTGTCAGATTACTGGCACTGTCACACACTTGATTAGCGATAAGTAATGATAAGGTACTTTTCTCGTGCCATGTGTATCGGTCTTTGTGTAAATTAAATACCTATGTGTCCCTTCCTACGTTCACTCTTCTTCTTGTACCTTTTATTAAGAAGGGTACTACTGACTAATGAAATTACTAGGTTTATTTGCCGAAACTCACTACATAAATATAATATTATGTATGTCTCAGAGTTGACAAACTTTTTAGTAGTCTGAATAGAGTACGGCTCTCCTAATATTAGGAGAGCGTCTGGTTGTATGTATGTATGTCATACTTACAACGCATTCGTTTGTATTTGATGTTATTTCTCTTTAAATTTTAATTTTATTGAAAATTAGTTATTTAGGTACCTATGTTTTGGATAATATTTTTTTTTATATATATCTGTTTTCAATGTCTGCCCAAATTTGTCCTACAAGCTAAATACATTTTGTTTTTGGTATTTCTTCCTGCTTACTTTTTTAACCAATTATTTTCGCATAACCCAACTGTATTTAAATGTATTAAATACTTACAGTCAATTATTTGACCTGCGACGGGAATGGAACGGGGGAGTGAAGTCATCAAAAGAAGGAAATGACGATTACGTACGAGCCGAGCAGGTTAAGTGCCAATCACTCCACTCGGATGTTTTATTCAAAGCGAAGGAATTTCTTTGATCACAGATTAATTAGAAATAGAACTTGTAATAGGTTTGATTTTGTCGTAGAAATGATATAATGAAGATTGGTACTTACGTGATTTTTGATCAAACACAACAACATTAATTATTTTCAATGCATAATTTCAAAAAGTGACACAATTTCAATTTACTTTTTAAGAATTGACATAAATACCTTAATTTCTTAGTACCAAGTATTTTCTGCATAATAGGGAATCTATTATACATAATCATCTTAAACGCATTAGTATTAGACAAACAGTACCATTATGAACGCTTGCAGCGATATTAACATCGGTATGCGTCCAATTCAGAATGCTAATGGCATTCCCGTATGTGTAAATGCATTTTAGATTTATGGATATAAATGACCAGGTGCTTATGAAATCACGATTAGATGCAAAATTAACAGAAGGATGCCTCGTGTTGTGCAAAAGAGATTATGCAGAAGAGATGCAAAATGATTGCCACAAGCAATGATGTTGTAGATACTTTTTTATGCATACAGAGGTACTCGAACATATTGTTATTTTTTCAGTTTAAATGCATTAAACAGTATTTATCTCTGTAATAGTTTTGGAAGACGACTCCTGTAGGATTATTTCTAAGTGATGCTATATTGTGCCGCCATGCACCAAGTACACGGTAACAGTCCGCGCGCGGGCCGCAAGGTGCAAGCTTGCTGTCAACGACACATTTTTTCGCATTAAACGGCGGCGTAACGACGTTATTTCGCTGGCGACTCGGAGTCGGCGCGCAGTAAGCAGCACGCGGTCCGCTCATTTGATATTATACGACACACGATTTAATGCTCTAATTTGAATGACAAGTTAATTGCTGGGTTGGAGCGGTGCTGTTGCGGTGCCGGTTTAGTGTGCCATGACCTTTAGACTGATATCACGTAGGCCAAGCTACTGGCAGCAGCTATTACGAGAATAAACTGACGTTTGTGTTTTGACCTCATTTATGCCCAAAATCCATACTTCCTTTCTGATTATTTTACATAAAGTATATGTCCAAAGATATACATAGGTAATAAATCCCCTTATTATTTTGCATAAAGTATTATTTTCCGAAGAGGCGAGTACTCACAAATCTCTATCACATCCGCGTTGAATAGAGTTCCGCATAGGGAAATATAAATAAACCATTTCCTCATTACTTCGGAATATTCACAATGAGCAGGTAATTATAGGAGGATACTTCCTCTTCTCGGTTATTAACAAAGAATTTATTTTTATCAGAGTTCCTACCTACTTAATTTAATTATATTCTAAGGTCCTACTATAATAGAACAAATCGTCATGATAAAATAAAAAAATAGAGGACTCTACTATTGATACCAACACAGTGCCAGACATTTTGCCGCAATGTATAAACGTTACTGTTCCGGTATGAAAAGCGCTGTAGCATGTTAAATTATCAGGCTTTCAAAATACTCATCATTTTTTTTCAAAGTGGACGTGTGCTATAGAAGTGAATCACTGGCCTTGCCACTGATGATTTAGAACCCTGTGTAGCGTGGTTCTCGTCATAGACAGGCGTGATCATTTGAAACTATACTTACATGTCTCTTACCATCAGGATAACGCATAGGTCATCTCGTATATTCAGGTGATTTTAATTTGTAAGTAAATATACACTAGCATTATAATTTTGGAACGCAAAGTTCAAAGCAATGAAAAGAAAACGACTCCCAAACAAAGCAAAGTCATCAGGAGGTGAACATTCTACATCCCATTTAGATGCTTTTACCAGCCGCAAACTTACACGTACCTACCTACCTACCTACCTACCTACCATAGTAACCCGGAACTGAGCACGTTGCCGTTGTTCTGCCAACTCGTAACGGACAGACTCATTTAGACAGGTACCTAGAGCCTTTCAAGGATATTTCGAAGGACAAAATGTTAAAAGTGCTCAAGTGAAAATGAGTTTATGAGAAATGTCCGTATGATTCTATGCCTACGAAATATATAAATCGAGCATATTGAATAACGATATGTGGACGTGGTGTCGAAGTGGATAAGGCCTTGCTTACAATCTGATGGTAGCGGGTTCGGATCCCGGTAGTAGTCATGTGCAAAGGGTATTTTCAATAAAAAAAAAAACAATATATACATACATATAAACAAATGTGCATTTCACATTCTTATAGGTCTTTTAACGAAAGCTGGCGCTGTCAGAGTACGCACACTAATGTAATTTCACTTTGGGATGATAATTTTTATGGTCACAATAGGGACACGCCGCGCTCTTATTCCTTGACACCTCACAAGCGCACGTGTGAACGTGTTGTTCATGCCAGCTTTTGTTAATATACCTTGAATATCGGTAAAGGAAAATATCGTAAGAAGACCGGGAGAACAGAGAATTAAATGTTCTATGGTAAGTGCAACATTCACCTATTGGCATTTGGCCCGGTAGGGTGGGCGTGGTATATGAATGCCTATTTGCTCTCCTAGCTGGGGTAGGCCTTGGTCTAGGTATTGTGAACGTTATAGGCTAATTATGCTATGCTTATATTTGTATTAAAATGAAAGTTATTTAGTACATAGCATGCAACGAGTAAATAAAGGAATTTTAAAACTAGAAAACAACTTGAAGCATTGCATTCTCAATGCGCGGAGCATAGATTAGATCAAAAAGATGCGGTGAGGCGCTGAAAAGATGCTGTGCATTTTGAAAGCAGACAAGATGAGCCAGACAAGCAGATCTTCCTATATGTTTCAGACGCCTTAGGGCTCTTGCATACGAGCAGCCAACAGCTGCAATACTTTTAAGAACATAAAAAATCCATATATGTTCCATGAATAAAATAAAATGCTTTCGGTTTCATATTCGTAATCTTGAATTTTTCCGACACTTTAAGTAGGTAAACGATGTATTTCATGTTAAAAGTAACTGGTTATCAACATAATTCACTAAATGCAATACAATATAATTAATAAGGCTGTTGCAATACAGTCGAAACGCGTCGGGACAAAAGTAGATGAGTTGAGCGCGATAAATAAAATACCCGTTACCATCTAATAACTAAGAATTCACTTAGCTTCTGAATGATCGTTTGTGAACTTGTAGATATCTTGATGAAATTATATAAAATTGAATGAAAGTAGAGCAATCTCAAAAAACCGGCCGGTTTTAAACATTAGGTATCTCTATTAATGTGAAGACTGGCGACCGGCTGATGGCGGTCTAGCGCAGTCTCAACTTAGCACATCTAAAATTCCTTGGCCGCTGATGGGCAGCAGCATCAGCGGTGCGAGAAGATGTGCCCCTGCGATCGCCAACCCGCTTGCCCAGCGTGGCGATTATGGGCATTACCTCCCAAAATGAGCACCACAACACTGGCGCGCCTTGGGAGAGACCTACGTCCAGCAGTGGACTGCTATAGGTTGATGATGATTAATGTGAAGATAACGTAAGTACCGCGGCTCGTCGCCGTTGCATTGCTGAAATGGGTCCAACCAGTGCCATAGTTATTTTTAAATGTATGTTTCTGGAACAAACAAACTGATCGTGATCGAGTTACGAAGGTAAGTAGAGCACCGACCCTACGACACATTGCGGTACCGTGAAGATGTCGCAAGTGCCGCGGCATGTAGCCGCTGCGTTGCCGTGCCGTGTGTAAACAGTCTAGAGTTATGACTACAGATTATATCAGCAGTGTGTTCTAAGCTCCTTCTCGAGCGGTTAGATGTTTAACGTGTGAAACAAACAAGCTTGACTGTTACTTGGCTGGGTGAAAGGATTATCTAATATCGGTAGAGTAAACACAATTTTCTCGGAAATTTTCAAAGGTAGGTAATATATAAGATTCTATAGATAATCCTAAACGTGATCCGAAAGTTAATCCGGTTTTAAAAACAAAAATGCTATAAGGAGACAATGGACAATAAAGTAATCCATACAATCTTAGATCCTAAAAGTATATTTTTACCACATAAAAAATAACTGAAAACGTAGTGTTTTGTTATGGTACATTAAAATGAATCTAAAGAATACTTGAAAATAAAGGTGCATACTTCCTCTGAGGTTTAATAAACTCTGTATCAAATCGTACATCCAAATCATACTCGTAATATCGTTTACCGGTTTCGGTCTACGGCAGTAGGTATGCAATTAGAGCATATTTGCAAAAGCATAATACTATGACATCACAATGTAGCATGTTAGTGCAAAATGTGGTCGGAGTCGCTTGTTGTTTCGGAAAATTAATGATGTGGCTCGTAACTCCCCTGATAGACAAGCGCAGGTTATCTAACTGTCTAAAGATACGGCCTGGTACGGCAGTTTGAGCTTCATAACTCTCTCAAATAAGAAGTTGCTTTGAGAAGGGTGTGTTGTATGTACATAAGTGTCTCTCTACGAACGTTTACTACCTACATGATGTCGAATCTTTTTATATCATAACAATGATATGTGTTTACTCACACTTACTCTCTTTTTCCTAAAACATCTTAAAAAAAACCACCATACACCATACACCAAGCTCGTTATTAAGCCTAAATAATAAAAACATTAAAATAAAAAATCATCATAAAGTAATTAAAAGTGTTACCTTTCCTCTCAACATTAGCCGAGCTCCCCACAACGGCACACTTTCAAAATAACAAAGTATTGTTGTTTAAAAATTAAAAGCTAATAACTTTCGAGATTAGCCACATTAAAGCTGCCGTGGTAGGTCCGAAGCTCCAAGTGTTTTGGGTTGATGAATTTTTAAAACGACCCCCAAATTATGAAGGAAGGGCACTGACGGTCGGAGTGTGATTAATATGAAAGGCAGGGTTATCTCGTTACTTACATTGAATTTGCAATGAGTTGCAGAGATACCCGACTCAAGAATTATTAAGGCAGCATTCATTATAATTAGTACTTCTGAAAGTTTACTATGATTGAAATAAATTGCGACAGTGAAGCATTGGAACTTAAATTGTATGTTGCTTGCTGTAGGGAGCAACGACACTTCATAATAAAATTATATAATATATTATTTATAATGTGTTCTTGGTACCAAGACAAACCTGGTAAGGTTTTACTGGTACTTATAAATTAACAATATATGTAATATTTTCTTCTTCTCCTGGCCTTATATTCCATTTCTATTTGGGGTCGGCTCTCCTAATCACGCGTTTCCAGGCCTCTGACCTGGGTCGTAATATATGTAATATTTTGTGAATAAATAAATACAATATAAAAAAGGTAGAGTCTAGAGAGACTCTTCTGTGAATGTGAATCGAATCGTCAATATTGTGACTGTGGGATCACGATATTGACAATTCGATTCACATATTCTGGGTTCATTAAAATTTGGAAAGCTTTGCTTACTTTGAGGCTAAACAACGCAGTTTCCGTATCTTTACATCTTTATCTTTATGTGTAATTTTTTGGTAATCTAGTTAGCTATCACTTGTTACATCTCTAGATTTTTTAAATTAAGGCCATATCTGAGGATCACCGCGGATCTACCTTTCTTATCGTAAAACAAAATTATGAATCCAAGGAACTTCGAGTAATAATATTTGAGTTTTATATCTGCTTGTTACAAACGTGTCTTTTGTTTGCCTTCACACGAATTACATTAAACTTTGTGCGTAAATTCGGATTAGGTATCGGATTTTTATGAACGTAGCGGAACGCATAAATGGGAGTATTTGCTCATTGTTCAAAATTTCTTAACAAAGTTTTTTTAAAAGACTTCAAAGAGAGATTTTCAATTCATTTTTTTTTCTCTTGTGATACTTTTGACGTGACTGCGTCTAATAAATCGATGAACGTCGCCGCACCGGCTGCATGCACAAAAACGTTGACGTCATTTTCCGGTAACGCTGTCATTGTCCGGTAACGCTCATTGTCCCGTTACACTGGTAGACAAACAATTTTTTTATAAAGATCTAATTATTCAGTTATAATAACTCGAATAAGAGTTATTTATCTCCTTTTGTAACAATTAACTCACGCGGGCCGATAAGCTGATTTTCATTAAAATCAAAGATCGCATAAGGCAATGGTGAAAATTGTACGGTTTTTCATTACCGGCCGGAACTTTCGCAGTAACATAATAAGTAGCACCCGCTCTCCACTTTTATGGTCGATATTTTAGACTTAACTCGTTAGTGTTTTAATTGAATCGAACTCGATAAATTTACGAATCTACTATGTAAAGCAAAAAGGCACAGAAAGGAACTTATTAGTATTAAAGTAACTGGGCTTTCAAGACTGACTATCAAAATGTCTCAATATGGACGAGCGTTTTAGCAGTATTGCACCGGCTTATGTGAATCGAAGTCCTGTGTAGCACTGTACTGGCCATGAGCAGGTGTATTCTCCTGCCATCAGGAGAGCGCGGCAGGAAAAATCTGCCGGTGGCTAAAATTCGACTATACCACATAACTATTTTTAGTGGAAAATTGGCTCATATATCCGGCCTAGTTTACCACTACTACGCCCAAAGTGTGTTAACGGGACCTTGGTCTCGGGGCGAGTTAACACATTCGCTAGGAAAATGCTAAAAAATTTTGTTCGTCAACCTACTGAACCAATAGGTACCTAAACTTAACTTTACCACATGGAAAGGTAAAAGATAACATATTAAATAAAATTATTATAAAACTATGTTACTTTTATCGCTCCCGAATAGGAATCATGTGGTCGAATTTAGAATTAAATAAAGATACTATGTATCAAACTCGTGCGAAAATACATAGTGTAGTATGTATATGTACTGAAAATGAACCGGGATGTTCAGTTCAGTTAGATTGATTTCATGGTATTTGGTCAGAAAATAACAGAGGTAGGTACTTATGATCAGCTTACCAAATCATAGCAAAATATAAATATAGTTTGTACGGATGACACTAGACTAATCATGGAACTATGAATGGACGCATGCCAAGTAAAGGCATAAATAAATAATTCCTCCCAAATCATGTCACTGGCAGGCGAAATCCGAAATACCGAACAACACATAACTAATGCAGAAGCTGAACTCAGAGTTAGACGGAGGACTGTTGACCTGCATTCTGGATCGGAAATTGACTGCCAGATTTATAGCTTTGTAAACTCCCAAAAACCTACATATTGCGAACAAAAAGTGCACTAAAAATGAAATAATACTCGCGCGGCTGAATAGTGAACAGTGGATACGCAGTTCCCGCATTGCGTTGCCTATTTATTATTCATAGAGAAATCTAAATATGAGAGCCAAGGCAGCCCGTGCAAAAAACACTCCATTGATTATCATAGAGATATTTGCAATAATACCGGCAATAAGAAAATGGTCTCAATATTTTTTTTAATTCGGTTGAAAAAATAGGTATGTACTTTTAAGTTCCCACAGTCTTCTAGTTAACCTTCAAAGACCGATTCCATATACCTAAATGGTTTCCAAAAAGTCATTTTTTTAATAATTTTTAAATAATTTACATTCTTTGTAGCCTCGTTAACTTTGATGAGTGATCCCAATTACCGCTTTTAATATTTTCATGTTTTAATGTTGCGTTTAAGCTTTGCTTTTGTCTTTTTAATTATCGGCCTAAAGTCTTCAACCTCTCTCATTGTTTATTCGCAAAATGCCCGAACAAAAATGGCCCGTTTTATATCCGGATAATGTGAAACATTTATTTAGGTACTGAAAAGCTCAGCGACAATTATTCAAGTAGTTTCATGTAGTCCTGCATACATTTTCAGAGTGTGAGTGAAACAGAGAGTACGAGTTCTCACGCGCGAGAGCATGAGAGTGAACCTCTTGCGGAAACAATTTGTCAATGTCTTCGCCAATTTCCTCTTGTAACTAGTTTTTTCTTTGCACCACGTAAATTTAATTTCAGTTCTTTGTTGAAACGGTTTGAAGCGATTGTAACAGACTAGTGGTCGGTTCCGGTGTCGGGCTTCGTATGGTTAAAAGAACAAAGAATTAGCTTCATCTCTATTCTATCTATTTTTAAAATATCTCGAATAACGTTTCAATTTTAAGTAGGAAATTAATTTATCTTAGTACATATTGTATAAGGAAATTACTAAGATAATAATATAGGTATTATTTATTTCATTGTCGTGGTTTTTGTTAATTTCTATTCGTGTTTTTCAATGACATGTCCTTTTCATGCTATGTATTAGATTCTTTGAATACTCCATCAATCTTCTATGTTGGTAATTATCAATATATTTAAATAAAAAACAAAGCCCAAGAAAGGAAATAATCATAAATAGCCTATAAAAATGAGCATGCCTATTAGCTATTATTTCAGACCAAATACTCTGCTCTAAATATTACGGAACAGAAAGTGGGCCAAGACATAAAAAGTCAAGACCCTTATTTCACGCTACTTGCCTCGTACGCATCAAAACTAGCGTATACATGCATTATATTTACGAAGTTTGCCAACTTTCTGAATGGGTATTGGAGTGGCCACTAAGATGATGTCAACGTTTTATATATTCTGGTATATTTTGCTAAGATTTGATGTTCTTATAAAATATTGTTTTGAGATGGTTTGAAGACTTATTATTTGAAATTAACGATAGCTTTGGCGAGAACTTGATTTGCGGAGATAGGTTAAGACGAGGCTGAAAAACAGCATGGCTGAGCCCTTGATCTTTTCACATCAACACTTCCAATTACCTTCCTACCCAACTTCGAATTATGGGCTAGAATAATAGCACATCTTTCTATTTTAGGTAAGTAAATGTTTATGTGATAATAATAATTTAAGATCGTGGAGGCTGGTTAAAGCGAAAGGAGGCCTATACCCAGCTGTGGGTCCTACCTGGCTGATGATGATGATGAAATGTTTATGTGAATAATTGCCTTTTTTTATTTATAATTATTTTTTATATTTATAATTAAAAAGATAAATTGTATCTTTTTAATAAGCGGTGCATAGACAATCACGTAGCAACCCCTCTACGAGTCTACGCAAGCTACGATTTTATACTTTGAACCAACTTAGAGAAAGGAGAAAGTTCTTAATGTGGTTGTATGTTGGTATTTTTGTGTCGACGACGTCAAGTAACATATTGATGTTTCTGCCAAAACTAACCGATTTTGATGATTTTGATGGTTGTACATCAAGTGAAAAAAGATAAGGACGGAACACGGTCATTAAATTGAAAAAAATTATTACTGATTAAAGTTTAATTTTCATTTAATTAGAATAATGTTTTTACTCTCAATATTTAAGTTAATATCTCTTAAAAAGTGGCAATAAATAACTTTATTCATGTAACTTGCCAGTAATGGGCATCTCGTGGGTCCGGGTGCTTTGTTTCACTGCCTTTACTTTGGCGTTATGCCAATACCACAGAATATGATTGGTAAACTAAGTTATTTTCTATGTAAATTTTTACCTTCATGGTAAAGTTTAGATAACATTTTATTGTAATGGTTATTAAATCTCCAAATACATATAATTAAACAACAAAAGAAAATAACAATTTGTAATTTTCAAGAGTTGATACGTACCTAATTGTGAAATTGGTTTCTGTGCCATGCTCCTTCCAATTGAGCTATGCATGCAGTCAGTACCTACCACAATGGCGGTAATCCTTAAACACTTTATATTTTGTAAGAGCTCTCTGATTGAGTTGTTTTCGTTATTATTAGTTAGGTACTTGTTTGATAACATTAGGAATAATTACTACGAAAATTATAAAAAACACTTTTTTTATCATAGCATTGAAACAGAAATAGTCGTAACATAACTTAATAGTGATATTGTGTAATTAGTTAACCGCAAAATTTTGTTATGCCTCGTGCCCCAAGCGTGCATTACCATCACTTGGAGAATTTATTTAATTATTGTTTTATTACGGCCAGTGGCATTTCGAGTGCCATTACGTTTCATTGCTGTCATGTACAGAGGGTTCCGGACCCATAAAAACAAAATGCGAGCCTACCTTTTATACTTACCCCTAATTGATAGTAAAAGGCGTCGTAGATGCCTACCTATTTAAGAAATCTGTCTATGAATCTATCTCCGCAAAGAAGTCGCAATTTATCGTCCGATAATCCAACATTCCCGACAAATCTGTTCAAAAGCCGATAAAAGCAATAAAAATTAAAGTGGGAAAAATGAAAAATCGCTTTTCACGATGGCTCATCTATCTAATAAACCTAATACTGGTTCAATACGCGCTCAAGAGGCGTGAAATGACGGCCCACTCGGATCCCCGCTGCGGGAGACGCAATCACCAGTCAAGCTTGACCTTCTCTGTTTTTATTTTACTTATAAAGAAACCACAACGGCTATTGATATAGCTTTTCTCACAGATCTTTCTTCACTGGTCGAGCAGTTCGCAACACCCCACTCTGCATAAAGAACTGATAAACTGGAAACTTTTATTAGGTGTATTTTAATCAGAATGGTAGTTGAAGATATTGGCATATTTTTTTGTTGAACGACTTGACCGACGGAATTGTCCAGATCGTTTTGGCAGAGCAGTGCGGCGTGGCTGTATGCCAATAAGTCGTGTTTGAGTGACCAAAGAGGTATCATTTCCGCACTGAGCGGTTTTGAATCAGGCGACAGGACTGCGGATATTACGAAAACTGAGGTCGGAATTTGGCCCGTGTAGAAGCGGCCGTGGCTCAGCGCATTCCATCAATGGCCGGACAGTTACTTTCTCAAATTACACTCGACCGTTCCCGGGGGCAAACAATTTAAATGTCTTCACGTAGCCGAAGGGGACGGTGTCATTCCTTGAGATCCCTCGCTAAACTATTCGCCTTAAGACCAACGACATAAAAGCACTAGATGGCTCAGCGAAAACTGTAATTATATCTAAATAATACCTATTCGTTATTGTGGTGACATTGAAAGAATCGTTATCGTTTACTCCTATTCCTATCTTCAAATTCAAATTCAAATTGGTTTATTTCAGGAAAAATGTAACAATACAGATATTATGATACTAAATCGTTACTTTAATCTTAGTTAGTTATGTACGAACAATGTACCTACTTTGGTGATAATATTTTAACTGACCTAAGTATATGAAGTTCTCTATGACAGTTAATTTTATAACTATACTATTACATAATAATATATGTAAAACTATATCATACCAGTATCAATATTGGAAATAGCATCTGTTAATGTGTTTAAATTTAAACTAAAAAAACTGCTTTTAATGAAAAATTATTATACTTTAAATGAATATTTTATGGACAATCTAAATGACATTGTTATTTAAAAAAAACTAGTTTTATAGGTGTTATGTTGGTGTGTTGGTATTTGATTTTCTATTCATTTTATTTTCTATTAATTTATTTTGACACATGGAAATTTGACATTTAAGTTTTAAATTATTTAATTATTATTATTTTTTTCAGTTTTGTATTGCATGCTGATCATAAGCTGACTAAGGAGAACCTCATTCATTTATGTTATTATAAGATCTTTTTGTAACCACCCTTATTCGCAATAAATAGTTTTGAATTTGAATTTGTATCATTTCTGTACATTCAAACATCGGTGATCAAAATCGACGAAGCAACAACGGGTTCACATTGTCCTCTCTTGAGGCATCAACTATTTGAGGTTTTGCTCGCACTTTGGGCTAAGCATCGATTTCTATATGGTAACTTTCACCAATACTCAACAACTTGGCACGTGTTTTGTAGAAAGTCTCAGGTGCAAATATAGCTGCTAATTAACGAAAAGAGAAAAATCCTTTATAAATTACTTAAACATGTATTTACTGACTTGCCGCTTGGAAGGCGCAGAAGAGCTGCCAGAATGTAGGAACCTTCTTATCACAAATTTTAGCAAATTAACTTATCAGACATAAGCTAAGATGACTATTATTATTATGAGTAATGAGTATGCGGTGAACAAAATGAAATCTTTTGTAAGTGGTTACCACCACATTGACGGTGGATAATACAGGAAGCTTTAGTGAAGATCGTACCATCTTCTTCAAACCAAATAATTATTTGCCCAAGTGATTGAACTTATCATAGAATCGCAGCAATTAGAACTTTTATTGAATTTCCCAGGCTTCTTCAACAACCCACTTGTATTTGTTTCATGAAAGTGGGTGAAACAATTTGAAAGTTTGCATTTCTTCGTTAGCTACCGTTTGCCAGATTCTTTTATTTCATTGGCTTTATATTTTTCACAAATTATGTCGTATTTCAAAATGATTCGCAAGCTTGTAAAATTCGTCAGTACATAGGGGGGGTTATTTTTCAGTTTTATCTACCTATGCAATATGTCCGGTCTTGACTTAATATTTAAGGGGGTTGTTTTTCTAGTTTTAATCGGTAAATCCACCCTCCCCCCACGACCTACTCCAATCCCCTTGAAATTGGAGCCTTTTTGTTTATTAATTGAAATTACGCCAGTTCATGTACTTAAATAACCATACCTAAATACTTATTAGTCCTAGAAAAATTAAATTGATGTTATTTGAAACTGTCACACGTGACACGGTCACTTTAGTGGTCATAATACAGTTTTAATTGATATTAGCGATTTCAGGCAAAAAAGTACCAATTTAAAAAAAAATAAGCTAAATAAAACATTTTTTTTATATTTCCTCACGTATTGCAAAAAACTAGCCTATTAAGTAATATTTTTTTTGTACTGCATTTGGCTATTTATGTATTTAAGGGGAATCTTCAAATCCGAATTCCATACTAAAAATTTCGGACAAATATTATAAAAGTACGCCGTATTATAGTAATTTCTTCACACTATTCGTCAACAAAAAAAGTGAAAGGTTTCATACTTTAATTTAGATTTTAAACGTGTTTTTAAGTTAGTAGAGTTAATTTTAAAACACGTATAAAATCTAAATTAAGGTATGAAACCTTTCACTTTTTTGTTGATGAAATCAAAAAACATGGACGAAACGAATAGTGTGAAGTAATTACTATAATACGGCCTACTTTTTGAGTATTTGTCCGAAAATTTTTGTATGTAATTCGGAGTTGAGGATTCCCCTTAATAGAAAAACACTATATTTGTAATCTTAAATCATATCTATTTTAGAAGCGAATGGCCCTTAAACATGACCCTTGCGCAAACCCTTTGAACCAAAAATTCTTACTTTTTATGTAAATTTTTAACTTCACAATAAAATATCTATGTAATAATCTGTTCAATTTATTCATAAATTTAATGCTTTGTTGAAACTTTTTATTGTTTTAGGTCTCTTTTTAATTAATTTTGCGAGGCAGTCACCTTTTCTAGTTAAATTTTCTGCCTTCTGCCCTCAACGCGCCGCGCCGAGGCCCGAACGCCTGCGCTAAAACGGAAGCATGTGCTTATTCGAGTAGGTATATACTTAATTAGGTATATAAAACTTACTATGATCGAAGGTGCGAGGGTCGACCGTGGTAGTGGTGACCGGCGTAGTGAACTCCTCTTCATCATCATACGGCTCCGTGGTCGTAGTTGTAGTTTTACGTTTTCTGTTCTTCCTACGCTCGGAACGGCGCGGCGGTGGAGCGGCCGTCTGTCTGGCCGGGCCTGAGGTCCTGCGAGCCTGGGCTAGTGTCGTGGTCTCCGGGCCGGTGGTGCCTAGGCTGCTGGGGCCACTGGGACCGCCAGAGCCGGGGTCGGCTATGGCCAACGCCACTAGTGACACGGTGGTGAGCCGTATCACCAGTGGCGCTAAGCGCCGCATTGTGACTGTGGACAAAATAAATTTATGAGGACTATAAACTATATTTATACCAAGTCCAAAATAACTATAGTATTAGTTTGATACCTACTAATATTACATAATGCCGACTTGCACCAAACTGTCAAAGTTCTTAAGCAATTATTTTTCTCGCTTGGTAGATCCTAACGGTACAGATTCTAACCGTTAAGTTCTGTAAGTGTTAACTTTAATAGTTTGGTGGAATTGGTGCAAGTGGGCATAAAAACCTATACTGAGCATAGGCAATAAAGTAACACGCGATCCCGCATAAGACTAATCAGTAAATTTATTAATAAATATTTATATGGTTATTTTCGGGTTAATAATATAAGGGCGAGTAATTCAATTTTCTTTGAATTAGTGTACGTGCTGGCGTATTTCACCTGGATAATAAAAGAAACATCCTCGATTAGATAAATTACATTAAAGTTAATGGCTACATTGGCTACGAAAAGTTTGTAATCCCAACAGGATAACCACGTTCAGATACGGAGATAACTCGATCACGACACCGGAACAAGTTCCGCCCATTGACATTCGGATATGTGGGGCGGCTACAAGCTGGTGCAATCTCTGCTTGAAAATCACAGAATCCAACCGCAAATGCGGTCAAAACAACTAGACGGTACCAACATGACCTGCAAAACGTAGTTTAGTCTTACGAGAATTTTTATCTGAAATTATATGAACTTTCCTTATACACACTATGTTATGTAAAGGTGAATTAACTCATAAAAAAGTTTTCAATGCAAAAGGGTCACAAAAATACATAATAATATCTATTGAGACACTTTCTGTCCCGAAGTTTTATTGTCATTTTATTGCTCACACTACAGCGAGCCGCTAACTTTACATTTTACGTTGTTATTTTGTGAACAAGTTATGCTTTCGGCTTAGAAATGCACTTAAAACAAGACAAAATTTGGACGTGGCAAAATTATCATAGGATAATCTTCATTTTATATATTTATCCAAATTTTAGGCTGCCAGAATCAGACAAACCCGGAGACATTATTACCTTTTCATAAAATAAATACCTTTCATTTTATTGAAAGAGAAATATGTATATGGAACATGCCAACACAAAAATAAAGCCACAAAGAGCATGAAAAATCGGTTACGGTTGCGAGGGTTGCGTATCGGCGCCAACATCTGTCAACGCACTAATATCTAATACTGTCGTTTGCCGTCGGTTAATGCCCGTCGGGTCAGGGGGCACTGTAAATTCTTTATGGCATTCAATCCACCTACTCCGCCAAATGGAGTTTCGTTGTAAGAAAGCGTCATTTCTGAAAATGTGGTTCTGCTATAATTTTCTCTTAAAATATTAGGCCTTGAAAGCTTGGAAGTCGCTTTACTTCATGCCACTTGGATCTAAATTTATAGTTAAAACTGTAACGTTTGATTTAAGCCATTCAGTTCTATTGGATTTAAATTACCACTGATTATTTAGGCAGCCAAGTTACTCTTCAGTATTATGGATTCGATAGGAACAGCGGAACAGCTATCGACTTCATATTTTCATTCCTTAGATCCTTGGATTATACAAAGGAATTCTGAAATGCTCCTATTCAGACACATTCTAAACGCGCTAGATGAAACACGGTCCCTAGGGCGGCCGAGGCAGACTGAAAGACCGATAAAATCCTCTCGATAATGTTCCTTTGAGCCACACTTTATTCTAAGAATCACATACGAGGACAAAGCTGTATCGTTAAATGTCCATATAAATTATAGTTGCCTTTGCTTTTGAACAGTGTGACCCTTTTTAAAGATATAAATTTGTTAATCAAAATATTACTCTCATGGCTTTTTATGAGACCAGCGCAAACCTTTGTGTCTTTTATTTTTCATCATAGCGATATTGTTCAGTAAAAACTTATAAGTAAATTAAGAAATGACTGACATGCAATAAATATTTGAGCTTTAAAAACGCTATAACTATAAATATTTCGTTTACAGGCTACATTGACCACTTTGTCGGTTCGACTCGCGCTCTGTAATTTCGCGATCCACCGCGGCGGGGCGGGCGGCGCGCCGTTTGGCGACCGGTGCTCAGAAACTTTGGCACTTGAAGTCCTCAGTTGGTAATGTCTTTCATTCTATTACACAAGCTAGAGCCATCATCATTCAAAATAAATACGGATATTATTACTTTGCGTAATGAAAACGGCTTGCATTATCACACATCTCTTATGATAATTTTGTTTATTTAACTTTCTATTATATGGAGACTAACATCATTATTTTAAAAAGTCTATAATTCTGTACATGGAATATCAATCTGGAGAGTTCGAGTACATTGAATGAGCATGCGACACTCTCTTGTCAGGATAAATTCTTGGCCAATAAATAATGCTCATTTTAAATATTGCCAGCTCTTCTTGTATTTGCATATTCGCGATAATTTACTGAGAATAGTGTCCAAGTAAGTAGCCATAAATTTGCAAGTAAACCATTTTATGTCTCATATTTTGCCTAGACATTTTATAGGATCATTTAACAAAAAAATACTCAACCCACTGCATAAAAAACAAGCGAATAATTTATCTGCCAATTAAGTTCTGAATGCGGACTACATACTCAAATCTTTTTCATCTATATATATCGTAACCTACACCAATTCTCGACAACAATAATTTGCATATCGAACATCGAGTTTCGTGATTTTGCATTGTAGCGTGTAATTACGATTGGAAATCGTTTTATCCGCTGCAAAGGAAGAATACTAATCTTTTGAATTGGCAGTACCTATTGCTGAACGAAGCTTATTAATAGTACTGCGTTTAATTAAAATAAAACACAATCCCATGTTGAACATAAAAGTTTACAACAAATGAGCATAAAATAAAATAGCACTCATGTATCCAAAACCCTTCGTTTTAAAAGAAGGATTTGAACATATGAATGGATAACCTCTCTGGTTTGTCATCCTTAAATTTACAAAAGCGGTTTCGCGGTCGTGGGTCCACCCGGTAGGCCTCGGCATTGATGTAGGTCCGAGTTTTTATCAAATGATTTGACCGTATATTTTCTCCGACATAAAAGTTTCCAGCATGGGGTACACAAACCTTTTTCTATACTGTGGCCGGGTTAGTAATCTCTGACAAGTCGTTTTAAAAGCACCTTCTCTTCAAAGATTAGAGAATGGCCGGCCCATTGTACCGGTACGCGGTTGATCGAGCACCGGTGCGCAGGTGGTCGATAAATGAATTTTCCCAACTATAGGAAATTGATTTTCATTCAGTGGGAGAAAATTGTCGGCTTTCCTTTTATTATGAGAGGTAGACTAACTTTACGCTCGAAGCTGATATCAGTTGGCTTTGATTTTAATCAAGGTGGTGGTGGAGAACCGCTCAGAAAATGAAAGACTTTTTACAATAAATTATATTAGATCCAAGCTGAAAAGGCCAATCGATCGATACTTATATTCAGTAACAGCCTTGTAAAACATATGGATGCCTGCCTTGTAAAATAGCCTTGTAAAATAATAAAAATATAACAAAAAGCAGACTCGGGACGCTGGCTACTTACTAACTCGTTTTGTTTTCCAACAATGCCTGCCAATGTTTGTACATCATTTACCTTTAAAAACCTTTGGGTATGTTTTCTCTTTATTATTTTGATATTCAATTTTCGTCGGATAATTGAATTACCTGCCCAAATCATTTTGTGTGGTTGGCTCGTTTTAATTAAAAAGTTTTGGTTGTTTACTTGAGCGCTGGTCTGCATCCATCAAATACCGAATTCGTAATCGATTTTGCGTATGAAACGTAAGATTATTCGGTCTAAAAATGCGTGACTCGCTAATATCGCCACGATACAAACTTCGTTTGATCGTGTGAGAAGAAAGGCGTGCATTTTTAAACTATACGTTGGTAAGTAGAGGTCTTTCATTCAAAAAATTCCTCTACCCTGACTAGGGGCGTGCATTTTGAAACTAATGCCTAGATCACATGTACTGAGTACTCGGCCGAGATACGGCCGAGTACTCGGTATGTATAAACATAGCGCCGAGTGCTCGGCTGAGCGAGTGACGTAAGCTTTCACTTTCTCGGCCGAGTACTCGGTACTTTTAAACATAGCGCCAAGTGCTCGGCTGAGCGAGTGACGTAAGCTTTCACTGTCTCGGCCGAGTAACATTTTACTGTCTCGGCCGAGTACTCGGTACGTGTGATCTAGGCATAAAATATCTCTACCTAAAAACTTGAAGCAAGGGTCTTTATTTATAATATTAGTGGTAACCATGGAAATGATCACACACATATCCCGTAAGCCGCCTATGAGGGTATCAGAGCCATTTGAAAGGGTACCCCAAACTTATGCAGAGCTTGCCGTGCGCCTTGCTCAATTTATGACGTCGGCATGCATTTGAATAAGTTCACCACAAAAATAGGCGTTATATGGTCTTAAACTTTTGCAATAAAATGCAAATGGTGACATTGTTTGTGTCGCTTCTAGATTACGAGTAAACGTAGGTCTAGAGCCAGACTATGATTGAGGTATGAAATAATATTACATAGATGCTGAATTAGTAGTCAAATGTAAAATATAAACTTCACTGAAATGTCACTTTACACTCACTCACTTTACTGTTAATGGAAACATAATAACAAAGTGGTAATATATATATATATATATATATAATGGTTAAAAACATATTGTGAGGTGAGGGCGATAAATATCCGTTACAATCAAATAACTGTGTGTGATAATCGCGAAAGTCTAATCTAATCTATGGTTCACTTCATACCAAGAATTAGTAGATCATAAATCGTATAGGTATACCTACCATTTATTACAATTCATAGTATCTACAGCATGTTACAGTTATTATGAACGCAGTAATTAGCATACCGGGAGGGAGGCACGATACTTGCCCTCCGTATCGAATTTCATTTCTGAATTTTCCGGTGCTGTTTAAACATTTGTTTCGTAAATCGGTAGTAATTACAAAATTATGAACCTACATTTTTTTACAAAATATTTATATACGTGTTCGGTGTTTCAAATATTTGAAAAATTAGAACACGGTAAGAGTTATTGATATTAACATTAAATTAACTGCGTTGGTACCTACTTAAAATAAATCCTGCAGGGGACGCTCCCAACAAGGGGTTGGGGGAAGAAAGAAAGAGACTATTTTAATACCTCACACTACTCATAGGTACTACTTGCATGTATCTTTTAATGAAAGAACTCATCATACGAATAATATTCACCAGAAAATTCGACTTTCACGGATAATTTATTAGACTGTTCCCGTCTCCAACATAACGATAGAATCGATTCGATGTGGCGGCTATCAATCATTTTCAGCGATTGATCGGCTGGAATACGCTTCCGATCGTCCGGCAGATTGTTTTTGTAACACCCTGTATCTTAGCAAATTGTAAAAGGACTTATTTGATATGAATGATTGATTTGTTGTTATATTGTTATCTTTGTGTTGAAATAAAATAATTATTATACTTGCTTGTTGCTACTCGCGGATTTGCCGGATACCCGGATAAAAAATAGAATTAAGTATTTTCCCAGCTCAAAAACTATATTTTTTAGCAATTTTAGCATAAGGATTGAAAAACATTATTTTTGTGATGTTGAAAAACATTCTGAAAAATCTTTGCTTGAGGCTCGATGAGATCAAAAGCCGTATTCTGAAACAAGACTCGATTGAAACGCGTCGATTTTGAAAGATCCAAGTCTAATAAGTTTACCCAATAAATGATAAAAATAAATTAAAAAATGTGTCTGAAATATAGATCAAATTAAATTATACGAACTTATAAAGAATAATAGTTTTTTCACACCACCTGCTCGACAATATCCAATTACATATCATGCTATCATCAAGGTAAAGCAAAGCATTACCTACGTAGGGAGGTAATGTTGTATGAAACTCCCAAGGGTAGTAATGTGATTTGAATTTGGAACGTCAAATTCGTGTGGAAACTCATGGGAAACTAAGTAAAAGAACGCCCATATGGCATTGTTAAAAGGTTTGTTCTAAAATTGAACTGCCACTTATAAAAAAAGAAAAAAGGCGCGACTTCAAAGATTGTGAAACAAAAGACGGTATTGGCTGCTGAGTTTGGAGTTCTGGCTTTTTTTTTGCCTCGCAGAAGGTGTGAAAAGTAGAGTATGCTCCTCTGGTATAAAGCCTGTCTTTGTCTTGGGTAGCTGGAACCCCTCGCGTCACTCTAGACTCTACATCAATATGCCACTGCTTTATTATAAGACACTGCTTTATCCCCTTAGTGCATAATCTACTATTGTATACGTTTTAAAAACATAAAATAAAAAAGGTTTCGTTTTTGTGATCCACGTTTAGTTTTTCTTTTTAATCAGGCTAAGAAAATAATGTGGTAGCATTCCCCTATCTGTCATTATTTCACATATAACCATCAACAAACGCTAGAGTCGAGTTTCCAAACGGCTGCTAACAATTTATCGTGTCTAATTACAGGACGGGTCGTTTGATCTGCAGGTACGTGTCTTAGGGTTGCCATGGTAACTCGCGATTCCCCTTAATAAGAAAAACAGCTGTATGGCGATATATTTAAATCAACATAATTATTATTTCTTTGTCTTTTGTCCGACCTACAATGCATGTACAATCAACATTACTAAAAATTTTGTCAGAAGTGTAAGCGCGTGCACAAGCCGGCATCAGACGCTCTGCCCTAATCACATCAGACGGATTTTTTGAGCGTAATGCCGAATGATGCGTTAACTTTAACCATAACAACTGGACTGCCGACGCAACCGCCAATTTTCAACATCAGCAATCCGAATGACGTCATACGCACTACTGACATTACCAACCGTCCGACGCGCCCGCTTCGTGCAGTGTGGATTAGTGGACGCACTTGTATGGCAAACCATTCAAAGAATACTAAAATTCGTCTGATACGACTAGCGTGGAGCATCCAATGCCAGCCTGTGAATGCAAGCTTTAGAAGAATTTTAGTTAATTCGAGTGCGTGTCAGGAAGATAAAGTATAAAAATTATAAAAGTTATAATAACAATTAACATGATTGCAAAAAATCAACATTGTATATACTACTCGGGCGAATGAACAAGACACCTGGCTGACACGTGGCTCGGAATTTGATTCTTCCCTATCGCGGCGCCTCCGTGTTTCTTCTTCCTCTAATTGCGAAGCCTTATCATTACTTATCATTACCAAGTATTACAGGACCTCTTCTCTATCAAGATTATCCAATTCCACGTTGTACTTTGCACAAAATTCGAGCCAGGTGTCATGTTCATTTGCCCGAGTAGTACCAGCCGCCTATTTCATATTTTTGCTCATGACTAAAAATGCTTAAGCAAATCTTGGCAAAAGTTATTTTCATTACAGGTTGCGCCAATACATACCCATTGCCTACATTATGTACTTTATTACATACATTACCCCTCCATCTGCGCTATCGGATTAAATATTACTCAGCTAATTGCTTGCGCGCTTCTCATTTTTATTGTGATTTGCTAGAAAAAAATATATGAAAAGTTAATGAATTAAACCAGTGACTTATAGGTTTCTTTCATTTACCATAAAATCTGCTATCCTGAAGCCATAAGAAATGTACAAATTCGTTGCATAGAGATTTTCTTCTAGTTGCCGCCCACGTCTTTGCTTACGAGCTACCTAGATTAAGTGTTCATTTATTAGTAAATAAAATAACATAATGAGTAATAATATATATATCATACCGAATATGGCTACAACACATCATATTTCCGATTTTTATAACTTAAGAGCTAAAACACATACATAAACATAGGTATACATAATATACTACATTTACTTGGCTCGGAGACACTGCACTCTCCAGATAAAAAATTGACCTTCTTAAGCCAGAGTAGTTATAACCTTATCATTATCAGCCTATCGCAGTCCACTGCTGAACACAGGCCTCTAGTAATATGTGCCATCAAATCCTGTCTTCGATTTAACGCATCTTCAGCCTGCATCCTTCTGCAAATCGTCACCCTACCTGGCCGAAGAACGTCCTACACTACGTTTCCACTCAAAAACTCATTTACCCAACTCCTAGTCGATTAACCTTTAGTAGTAGATTATGCTGTGTGTCGGTCCTTCGAGATGCATCAGTTCCAGACAAGTCTCTGAGGGACTTACAATTAATTCCTGACTCGAGATATTCTGTCCCATCATCTTAGTCTTTGCCAAACCAAATCAAACTTTACTAGCTTAGTAATAGAGATCAGTTTAGATAGTACGTTAAGCTATGATCGTGTATATAAGCTGTTGAAACAGAATCAGATATTAGGATATCTAAGTGTTATTTGCGTCAGGGCCGACTCTACCCCATGTTGCGCCCGAGTGCAATCATTATCCTAGCGCCCTCTAGTAAGCGCGCTAAACAGTTTTTTTTCTAAGATTAGTAGTACTATGTTTTGTGATCAAAGGAACATGGAAATCATTGTTTTTTCTTCAATCACTAACATGTAATGTAACAGAGCACCTATTTGCGGCGAGCGAAGCGAGCAAAAAGAAACAGAACAAACCTGATCGTGACGAGTGAAAAGAGCCGCTAATTTTTAAGCCATTTGTTTAGTCCCGAAAATCACTATTGCAAGACCTTGAACACCCAACAGTACAAACGCGATTGCAGCGAGCCGAAAAAAATCATGTTTTTGGTTTATTGAGGAAAATCGCTGCATTGGGACCTAAAATTACCCACCTAAAGAGACCGGGACGCGGCGAGCGAAGCGAGCCGCAAATTTTTTTGGCAATAGTTTAGTCCTGAAGATGACTATTAGGACCCTTAAACACGCAACAGAATGAATGTAAATGCGGCGAGCGTAGCGAGCCGCAATTTTCTTCACTTTTTTAATTTACTATAGAAAATCGATTTATCAGGGGCATATCATTAGGCAAAAAGCTTTATCAGGGCCCAAAACACTTAAGCTATCAGGGAAAATGTACATTAGTACCATGCCACGCTGTATTAGTACCCAAAATTACCCAGTAAAAGAAACCTGATCGCGAAGAGAGAAGCGAGCCGCAAATTTTCACACTAATAGTTTAGTCCTGAAAATGGCTATATTAGGATCCTTAAACACGCAACCGAATGAATGTGAACGCGGCGAGCGTAGCGAGCCGCAAATTTTTTAGAATTTTAATATACTTCGGAGAATGGCTTTATCAGAGCCCAAAACAGTTTACTTATTAGGGAAAATCGCTGTAGGACCCAAAATCACCCAATAAAAGAAACCTGATCGCGGCGAGCGAAGCGAGCCGCAAATTTTCACGCTAATAGTCCTGAAAATTACTCTATCGGGACCCTTAAACGCGCAATAGAACAAATGTGAACACGGTGAGCTCAGCGAGCCGCAAAATTTTCGCCCCAGGGCACCCACGGCCGCCCTAGGGCGCTCGCCGGCCGCCAGGGCGTCCGCGGACGCCCTAGAGCGCTCGCGGCAAGTGGTGCTCAGCGGCCGACCCAGGGCGCCCACGGTCGTCCTAGGGCGCTCGCAGTCGCCAGGGTGCCTACGGCCGCCCTAGGGCGCCCTAGGGCGCCCACGGCTGCCCTCGTAGCAAGTTGCGCTCGCCGTCCGCCCCCGGGTGCCAGCAGTCGCCAGGGCGTCTGCGGCCGCCCTAGAGCTCTCGCGGCGGGTGGCGCTTGGCGGCCACCCAGGGCGCCCACGGTCGTCCTAGGGCGCTCGCGGCGAGTGGCGCTTGGCGGCCGACCCATTGCGCCCGCGGTCGTCCTAGGGCGCTCGCAGTCGCCAGGGCACCCACGGTCGTCCTAGGGCGCTCGCAGTTGCCAGAGCGCCCACGGCCGCTCTAGGGCGCTCGCAGCAAGTTGCACTAGCCGGTTGCCCCCGGGTGCCAGCGGTCGCCAGGGCGTCTGCGGCCGCCCTAGAGTACTCGCGGCGAGTGGCGCTCGGCGGCCGACACAGGGCGCCCACGGTCGCCTGGGCCGAGCGCCACTCACCGCGGCCGCGTCGAGTGGCGCTTGGCGGCCACCCCTGTGCGCCCGCGAGGCGGCCGCGGCGAGTGGCGCTCGGCGCCCCCTAAGACCGAGCGCCCGTGTGCAACGCACACCCTGCACAATAGGTTAAGCCGGCCCTGATTTGCGTTGGAAGGGAATATCCGGTAAACGTTCTCGAGTAACTATTTTATAATACTACAGGAACAGCTTATAATAATGATAACTATTTGACCTAATTCATATATATGAACGAAATATTTTTGAACTCACAAACTTTACTCACACAGTGCCAGATAATCTGTTGCAAAGCAGTAATGTGTAAGCATTACTGTGTTCCGGTTGGAAGGGTACTGAAACTCGTGAAATTACTGGGTTCTCGAGACTGAAAATCAAAATATCTCAAGATGGATGAGCACTGTAGAAGTGTTCCACGGGCCTGTGGGAATCAAAGCTCTATGTAGCACTGTTATGGGCAGGCGTGATTTTTTATCATCAGGAGAGCGTCGAGGTAGTAAGAGAGAGTAAGAGCACTTGCTAACGTAAAGAAAAACATTTTTTTACATATTGGTTTAGTGTTATAGATAGGGTGCGTGATTGAGGAAAAAATATCCATCTATCTATCAATTCTAACATTCTTCAACATTTAATGAACCTATAGTTTAAGATTAGTAAGAAATAAGATAGAGCTGACAACTAAATCCTCACCTAGGTAACGAGTATCTAACCGTTACTAAACGAAGAAAGGGGAATCAATCACGTAAGCGTTATATTTACAAGCACAAAGCTATATCTGATCTATTATGACCTTTATGGCACGGTAATTAGGCCGACTTGAAAGGGAAATACATTCAAGAAATCAGGTGAGAGAGTACTGTACTGTACGTACAGTACGATCAAGAAGCCCCTAGTGGGCGAAATGGTTATGATACATTCACTTTGTCTCAGAAGAGTTTTATAGATTTTAATATACACTTATTTACACTAATCTTGAAATATTAAATAGTACACTTTTTCAAAAAACTAGCAATAGCTTGTCTATAAACCATCAAAAAACTTGTGTTTTTGCTTCGTCGTAGCACTGTTGTAGTTACGTCGTAGCACTATTGTAGTCAACACATAGCGCCATTGTAGCATATTCGTAGCACCGTTGTAGTAGTTTCGTAGCACCGTTGTAGCAATTTCTTAGCACCGTTGTAGCATTATCGTAGCACTGTTGTAGCATTTTCGTAGCACTGTTGTAGCAATTTCATAACTTAATGCTACGAAATGTGGCAGCCACGCTATGTTTTCAAAAGTTTATCCATCTTTGCCTGTATAATATAAGTGGGATATTAGTTCATGAACATTAGCTAATATAATATGATACTGGTATTAAAAGTCTCCAAACGGTACATTTGTGTTTCCGACTGTACTCACGTTTCATCTCTGCGGGGAGGGTAATTAAGTGAGAGGAAACTTCAAAAGACCCTTCTGAGGGTATTATTACAAGGAATATGAAAAAGGAAAACAGGTAGGTCCCAAAGTTAATTAACAATACATTTTTCAATAATTAAAAAGTTTAATTTGCATTATTCATTTTAGATTATTGTTTTTAGAAAATTAACTTTTTATGTTTTCAAGCATGATACGGAAAAACTGCTCTATGTTATGTTATTTTAACAAAACGTTTTTAAACTGGCTTTCTATGGGTAATTAGTTCAAACATTTTTTTGTTTTTTGTAGAAATAAAAGAAAATATTCTACGAGATGTACTTATTTAATCCTAATTTTTCAGAAATCTATTTACACTAGTTTTGCTGTTACCGAAAGGACCGGCAAGGAGTACCGAATATCTACACATTCAATTTGAACTTTACGCTCGAGGTACTTCGGTTCTAAGTCGTATGGATCATAGCGTAAAAGTTTTGCCGTGTATATTGTCGAAGTATTCCGGTATTAAATTACAGCGAGGTGAAATTCGAGAGGTGTTTTTTCAACGGTCGACGGTGTAAAATGTAATTAAGGTGGGTTTTCTAGCATGCACAATTGCGCATAACTGAAATTCTAAAGTTGCATTCTGAGAAATCCTAAGCCCCCCATGGATTTAATATAATAAGGTTTGGACATTTCACACAGCACCATTTAAGACAGCCCCAAACTAAGCAAGCTTGTACTATCGGAACCAGGTAACTGATAAAATGCTTTTAAGTATGTATAATTTTTTTTGAATATACATTTGTACATAGGTTACATAGAAAACACCCTGACTCAGGAAAAACATCAACGTTCATCGCACAAATGTTTGTCCAGAAGCAGTAACCGAACGCGACCCTCGGCGTAGCAATCCAACGTACTTTCCACTCGACCACTTTTGTGGTCAAAATATATAAGCTACTAGCTGCCTGCCTACCATTTCATACACAGTAATTACCTTATAAATAAAAAGTAGTACAACTAGTACTTAATGTATAGTTCTCGAGACATTTAAATTAGAAGATAAATATTTTAATTTTTCACGTAACATAAATTTAGAACTAATGAGCCAAATAATATACAAAAAAGGTCACACGTAACTGTTTTCTGACAAAAAATATTTCTAGTCCGAATGGTTATAGGTTAATTGGTTTATCATTATAGGTTTTCATCAGTTCTAACCCCTGTGATTTTTTGAAATAAAAATCGAAATAAATTAGCCTTCAAGTCTGGTGCTTATAAGAATACAAATAGAATATATTTTAAACTCGGTACAATAAAGCTCCATACTAAATATTTACTGAAAATTTGTAAAGGAACTTTGAAAAAGGAACCGCCCTTTAGTGTAATTAGGGTCCCATGCGTCAACTTTGCTGTGATGTGGGTTCAAAAGCAATGCAACCTGAGGTAGATGTACCTAAGTACACTCAACACAAATCTGCGACCGTCAAAGTTCGAGTTTCATCTGAGTCAACCACAGAACAGAAAAGTTTCGGCTACTGTAGCCCTATCACCAACATTCTTAACAAGCGTATTCGCATCGAATCCATCACAAAGAACAGTATGTGTGACGTTACAAAAAAATACAAACTGGTAAACGTTTTCATATTTCTGAGACGCATTTGATACGAATTTGCTTGTCCAAAAGTTTGATGATGGGCTACAGTTGGTTTCATAGTTTCCATTCCCCTTAGGGCAAGAACGGCGATGAGTTTGCTCAGAACATATTGATTTAAGACGACAAACCTTATTATTTCCGCCGTCAAACGAACAACGGAAGTAAGAATCGGAATAAAAGTTGATTTTACATTTCCCAAGGTAAATACAATAAAGTCTAAGTTATAAATAAACATAAAATTATTATGAATCAAAGAACAGTAAAATACTTTTTGACCACACCAATACCTATAAATTACAAAAATAAACAATGTTTTTTGCATCATTGCAAGCATTGTCTCAACTCATAAGTTTATGAGAATGGACGGATATGGATATGGATTTTTATTGGTAAAACACGTCGAAACTACTGAACTGATTAAGCTAAAGCTCAGTAAAAACTTAGTTCATGAGCTGGAAAAGTAAATTGGTTACTTTTAATCCAGTATTAGGCGTGCGAGACACTCTAGCTCATTGTAAGAAAATAATAAATTAAAAATTGAAATGCTTTTATGCGCTTGACAGATAAGAATAGCACAATAATACTAACCCAACAATTCTCGAACACAAACAACGAAGTTAAATTAACTCTACTCTCTGTTTCGAACAGAAAGCAATGATGTAAGAAAGCTTTCTTAAAAACACACCGCTCGTATTTATTTAAGTCGTGACATTCTCACGACTTTTACAGGTATCTAAAATCGTACGATTTACCTTGGAAATGGAAAAGAGATTTCAGATTCGATGTTGGGGTTATGGTAACCTAATTTAGGAACGTCTCGAGCCTGCCACATGGCGCGTCGTATCGCTCGTTCGTAGCAAATATCATAGAACTATATGTAAGTCTGGAAGAAAATTTATGTGCAAATCATTGAAGGAAATATCTACAATAACCAATGCGGGATAACGTATCCCAATCATACATCAGTGATGGGGAAGGCATGATAATAAGCTATGGGGATATTTAGAATTCGGTTTTTATTTTTTGTCCAAAGAAATTTCCTTCCAGACTTACCTACCTATAGTTCTGTGGCAAATATATTTGATCAAATAGAAAAGTCCTGAGGATAACTGACAATCTGCGCGCGGTGATCATTCAATAAGCCACACCCTCGGTAATGCCATTTATTATCGTTTACAGATCAACTCCTATTTATATTAAGGTGCTCTTACATGGGACATTTTTCGAGCAATAAAATTGCCCAGCAACAGCGATGAATCAATTTAGGGAAGGAGAGAGAGATGCACTTACACGGACAACTGAAATTGCTAGGCAGTATAGTGAATTATGACGTCACCAAGCAATGTAAACTCTAATTCAACTCTTTTTTTTACACATATGCAAGAATGACGCAGCCTAATGTAGAGATTTTTTAGTCTTAAAATGCACGTTCCTCCACCATATTATAAATGCCATTACTTACACTGATCGTGCTATGGAGGGGCGTGTATTATTAAACTGAAATATCTTTACTGTAATACAGTTGCCCATTATAGTTTTATTTTTAGATTCGATTACAGTTGCCGATTATTTGCTCAAAAATTGTGCATTGTGCACCATTATCTACTCACGCGCAAGAGTGTTTGCAAAGCTGATAATGTTTTAATTTTTCTTCAACAACAAACCCGCATGCGCGCACCGTGCACCACTAGAGTATAAATTCTGCTTTACCGAAACAGGAAAAATTGTCACAAAACCCTTGGTTTTATTTAAGCTTTGAGAAGCGACGTAGCGCAAATCGGAACACACCGCGGCATCCGAAACGGCTGCTCGCGTTGCGATTGTAGAGCCGGAGGTGTGATCGAGATAGCATGCTCGGTGAGCACGCAGTGAATGCATTCACGTTACACAAAAGCGGTACCTTCGTTTCCTTATTTTCCTTGAATCTCCCTATTTTTGTCGGCATCCACATGGGACGGAGTGGTACACGATTTTTAACTTAACTCCATACAGGTGAGCGCCATGCTAATGCACCGTCCGGGCTTTAGTAGATCGCTCTCGCTCATAAATTTTGGTGCACTCAAACTCATTAATTAAAGCCTGAATGTGCATTTGTATATTGCCTGGAAAATTCAGTCGCTCGTTCGCGGATTCGAATAAGTTTTAGAGAATTCAAAAGTTTGTGACAGAAGACATCAGTTAACGATTTCCGTAATAGAATAAACATTAAAGTAAATTACATATTCTTTTATATCAAGAAGCCAGTTATCCAGGTTCTCTTCTTATAGTAAGAAATCACGCCGGCCTATGATCAAAACAGGACTTTAAATTTCATAAGCCGTCGTTACTAATAATTATTTCAGAAAAGAAAATAATAAAAGATTCTTGAAGTACTTATATTCTATAAAAACGATTTGTGTTGAGGTAATTAGTCATTTTAAAAGTTAGTCATAATGCATTTAAAAGCGAATAAATTATGAAAAAATAGAACTGTCATGGGTATTTGAGTTTTGCAAAGAGCGCTGATAACTTTTATCGAGCTAAATGCAGCGCAGTTTATCCGGAATACAAACCAAAAGTTTTACTAAACTGTTGTGCAATTAACATTGGATGCGGCTGGAAACGGTTTCAGTTGCTCATTCGCACAGATATTGTGGTGTTTTATTCCTTTCATCAGGAACTTGGGTACTGTAAATGATATTGGAGAAAACTTTACTCATTTCACAGAAAAATACGTACACTATAAAAAGGGTAATGAGTATTATTTAATGTTCAATCATTTCAACATACATATAAGCTTTCGTGTCTGTAGCTGTATTTATGCAGTGTCATTAATGGAGCAATGAAAAAAGATCAGACTGCAAAATCACCACACCAAACAGTCTTCTTCTAACTACATTGAGATGGGACCATACGTTTCGCAGTTACAAAATGACAGACTGTTACTGCGGTCATTGACATAATGAAAACCTCATATATTATAAAAAATTATAACATACCCCTTTAGCCGGATTTTAAATAAATGAAAAAGCTAGCTTTAACGACCAAAAATGTTTATTTCCTCGCTCATTCATAAAGCTGAAATTCCTCGTCGAGTCCGGTGCGAGGCTTATGCGGGAACGCACTGTGACGTGACGGGACACCAACACCGCGAAACCAAGACTATCAAGGACAGCTACGTTGCTTTTTACGAGAACTCATTCAGATTTAAGTTAGAGTTCAGTGCCACTAAGCTGAAGTGACAGATGACAGGCCATATAGCTTGACAAACAGATCATCGTTGGGTAAGAAAGGTTCTCGAACCGCAAACAGGGAACCAAGAATTTTCTATAGGTTCAGGATAGCTCACCCGCCATTTTGTTTTTTTTAGGATTAAGAATTCTGAACCTTATCACTAGTAAATAGAGTTATTTTTTAATTAAATCTAAATATAAGGATTCATAATACTTGATAGAGACTCACTCGTTAAGGAGTGTTCACACAGTTGCCAGCATACAATTAAAACTAACATTGCCATAATTTTTGGACTAAGAGGGTCAATTTTCGAAATTCGTCGATTTGCTTGATATTTTAATGTACCTATGTAAAATATAATGTTAAAACAATAATGCAAAGTAACGTATGTTTATAACATTGCTATCTTATTGAGCAGATTGAATTTTCTCTTGGTTGTTTGGTTGTCTAAATGAAATATTCGAAGTTCAAAAATTATGGTCGCCCTATAGAACGAGACACACTCCTTACTGGTTCTAGCTCTTTCGGCTCGCAGTTTTCGTGTGAGTCGGCATTCTAGATACATAGTATACAAGTCTTTGCAGGGAACCAATTCATTAGGCTGTCATCGACTCTCATTATCGAATGGAACGTCAGTTTTGATTGTTGCAGTCGGTGGATGGAAAAGGCTCGAGATCACTCGTCGTGGCGTTTATTTACATAACGAATCAACTCTTAAGGTAGGTTCACGATATTGCCCAAAGAAGATAATAAAACGCCTTTTCAATTAAAATACAAACAAAATTTAAATTTATTTATTTTTATCATCATTTGCATGGGCTTTCAATATAATCACATTTTCAATATGATTTTTGTAAGGCCTATTTTGCGTAAATATTATTAAACGTATATTTACTGTATGAATAATAATAAAGTGCTTGTCAATGATATTGCTGTTTTGCATAAGCTAGGTGACTTTGTGACAGCGACACCACACCCGCTCTTGATTGCGGACGGCAGAGTGAGCGCCTATAATAAGTGTTGTGTCCACAGTCCGCACGGTACGTACACTGCAACCAGCGAGCTAAACTGCATTTTGTCACGCGTATTTATTGCTCTGATGAATCTTGCTTTATTTACACTACCAGCGTAAACAGTGGGCTAACGTTTTTCTAGCATGGTAGTCAATTTTTACAATGTTGTACGAATACTACATTTTTAGCGTTGCAGTTACAATTTTTACAATGTTAACAAACCGACTTATACAATATGAATCGTGGTGTGTGACGAACACGGGCCGCGAAAGCATTTTTTTTGTAACCGTACTCGATATACATTATGGAAGTGTCACAGAGTGATGCCTGCACCTCGTGATGTTATTTTCTCTACCAAACGACGACGTACCGCATCAAGAAAACAATAGGCTCGCGTCACACTGCCATCAGTATGATGAGCCTCATCAGAGACGCACGTGCCAAAAACCCTTTTATCGAATTCATTAATTTACTTAATGAGCTAAACGCATAATGAATGCTTTGTTTCAGCTACAAAGCTGCGGCAAGCCATTCTATTGTGATGAAGAAAATTGCACGCTCCACTAAGCTAAGCTGTTCGTTCTACGTAGGTATATAGAGCTCGACAAAATAACGCGGCTTACAGGGTTTACGGGAATTTAAATTATCTCATGCATTATAATGTAGGAAACTATTTTAAGTTGCTTCGTGACTACCATCGTAAAATAAAATTCTTCCGTAGTTTAGTAGAAACTCAATCTACTCTGATGCATCGTGAAAGTGAAGCAATGGTTTTCTTGGCCGTTGGGTCGCGTATTATTGAATTATTGCTATTCGGTACGTGACCTAGCATGGGTGATCGGGCCATCGAGTTCTCGGTGTTTGCTCGATACGCGTACGTGTGCGGCCAACTTTAATCGATTTGTGAATGATTCTTGTCGCGCGTCGCGAACTCTAGCCGCACCGTGCGTGTTCCGCGGCTCACGCTCCTTCTATCAATTACCCTTCTCCCGAGAAGCTCAAAAACCACCCTATATCCCAAGAAAAAACGATTTCCTTTCGCGTGACGTGAACATCTGTAAAATAAACACTCGAAAGATAAAGCGAAGAATTAATAATCTTATGAAATTTAATCTCACGATGGTCCTCCCATTCAGGAATGAGACACAATAAGTAAAAGGGTTCCATTCAGGCACCTTCTAAAAAATTGAGGTAATGGAACGTGAATAACAATTCAGCCGTCGGGGGTAGATTTGGAAGGGGGGTGGGGAATAGATTGATGGTATCCGTTTGTAGCATCTGCCGTTTGCGAACATCGATTATAGTACACCTTGGCATTCTTTGTTTGGTAAGCAACGTTTGACTCGAGTCATCACTCACGAAAGCGTTTGGGGATTAATTTCGCAATATAAACAAATGACATGCTGATATTTCCCACTCGGGACGGGGGATAAATGCTCCTTCTGTAATAAAGTATCTCGTATCCGGCTATCAGAAGATACTGCTTTTATCATTTTGAATAAGTTTTATGAATATTTTATAAATGGAGTATGACTTCGAGAGTTGAATGATAAGGGAGTGTATTTAAAAGCTTTTATAATAGACAGAAAGGTTTTTGAAGTGGGCACTGGAGTATATACAACATCAAGTAAGTTTGGACATAAATGTAGAGTTATTGAATCAGTCATGTGAAAAAGATTTCAGTAAAATATATTCAAATGTAAACTAGGAATAATCACTCCACTTCAGAGCAAAAAAAAAAAAATCCAAATTTTTTTTTCTTGTCTTAGTATATTTTTAAAGTTTACAATGGCTATCTAATTCAGGTTTAAATTATTATTTATGGAAGATGGAACCCTTCAAAAACCTAAAAAGCATAAAGATCTGTCGAGGAAAAAGCCTAATGATTCATATAAATCACTTATTCACTTCTGTATTGAGTACATATTTGTATAGTTGAACACTTTATACAGTGTATTCAAAACACAACTCATATCTGCCAGCGCATGCCAGCGTTCGGGTCGACCGCACATAACGTCGAGCCGTCTAACTACCACCTCAACTTGTAAGATTTACTGTTCCCTTGGAGTTAATTCCTCCAAGTATTAAAATATCCCGCTGTTGTTCAAGCTTTATGTTTGTAGCACTCATTGTAATACGCCTATTTTGTGGCTAATATATAATAAAGAGTTTCATTCCAATGAAAACCTTGTAAATTGTATTTTAATAGGTTTTCATTTGTTTTAGTAATGTTTTTTAAATAAATAGAATAAGGAAGGAATCGAGCAAAGCGAATCCCGATGGTTAGAAATCACACTTGCCTATGACTGAAACAGAAATATGCAAGAATATAAAAAGAACGAAACGAAAGACGTTACACTGTTATTAACACTCGTCCACTTTAAGACAGTATTTAACCTTGAAACCCCAGCCCAGAAACACTGGTTACATTTGAACCGGAGCACACTTATACTTAAAAAGAAAAAGACGGACTATTTACTTTTTATTCCTATACTAAGCAGATGAGGCCGGGCGCAGCAGCTAATATTCAAGTAGATACATACTAAAACTCACACGCAGAGTTGCATTGTACAAACCGGGTTATTAACTTTCCGTAAACTAGATTGTATTGTGTGGATGTGGTATGAGTGCAGTCAACGCGTGAATCCGCGCGTCTGTACCGACAAAAGGCGTTGTGTGTAACGGTAGGACGTCGACAGGCGAGGCGTACTGTGCCCTAGGTGTAAACATGCAGCTAATCCATTGTCGACGCGCTTGTACCCGTCGTATTTTTTTTTAGTTTACGCGTGCCATGTTTTTGTTTGGGAATTATAACTTACATAAGCAATTTGGGTAAATATTTATGGCATGGGTTACAAACCTCAATTTTATTTAGTTTTCGTTGGCCCTCCCCGGGAGCATGCTTCCTTGCAGGGCCAAAGCTGATTTCTATATCTCGGGATCTACGGGGGTACCAAAAAATTTGTTGGTACAAAATATTAGATTTTGGGGTACAATTTTTGGTATACATACCTATATATAAACTTCCTAGGCGGTTGTGGCCCTGCTGGGGAGTAGGGCGCATTCTATTTACTTGTCAAAAATTATAAATTCCACAACCACGTAGATGCCGCCGCACGAAAGAAATCATCGATGTCAGGTCACCCTCACGCTACCCCAACCTCCGCCTAACTAAACTGGATGACTTGCCGTATCGGCCGTGAGGTCATTGTTTCTATCTTATTCAATTTAAATGATTGCCAAATAAATAAAGCTACGGTCTAAAGTCAGCGCGCACGTCAATCACGAAATGACCATGTCCTGGTAGTAAGAGGATATGTGAAAGTTTGGACTCGCTTCGTTACATTCTTACTCAGTTACGGTACAGGTTACAAACTTGATGTTAATGATTTACAGTGATTACTTGAGGATATAATCTAAATAAATGTAAGACAGAAACACGATTGGTAAAACTTTTCTCGATATTTTTTTTTGAAATCGGCCCTCATTTTTCATTTCATAGAATATTCACGGTATTTTTTATACTATTGAGTCAGTTATCAAAGAACTTAGATAAATGTAAAAGGATTTTGTTTTTAAATTCAATACTTTTCAAGCAATACGATGTTTTATCATTTGTCGCTTACGCCAGCTACTTTTGTTTCGTTATAAAATACACTACAGAGTCAGTTACTTTAGTGCTGTCATATCTGACAGGTTCACAATATCCTCTATGAATTCGTGTTCTCGACGATTTGTTCGTAGTCAGCAGACCGCACGGATATTTTTATATATATGAGGACGACCACGCACCTCCTCGCACGAGCTTTGAACTGGAGCAGTGATTCTATTGTAGGTAACCAAATACCGACTAAATGGGTATCCCCACTAAATACTTCATTAAGATAGACCTCCTAGGACAAAGCTGCGGCCACACTAATAGTCAAACGAGACTAGTTAAGTGGGTACCCGATTTACCCAATCTACAGATATCTTTGTGCTAACCCAAAGATACTCTTTAAGAGGATTATCTCTAGGTATATCTACTTAAGTCGATGGAATGGTAATTGAAAGTATTGCTTTTAAGTTGCAGAGGATAGAAGAAGTGAGGCGTAGACATATAATTTTGCTGCCCGAGAGAGGTTCGACTTAGCATTAAGAACGTAATAAATCGATTTTGCTAGACTAGAACCTTAATGCTAAGTTCAATTAACTTTTCAGGAAACTGTAAGTTTACGCAATGATTTTTCTATCCTCAGCATCAGAGATAGCACTTTCAATTTACAACGTTATATGGAGCAATCCGTCAGTCGCAGCAAAACTCGTGGTCATGAGTGATTTGGTCATTCAATTAATTCAGATTAATGAAAGTCATGTTCTTGCATTACAGATCTCGTCTCTACCCGGCTATGGTAGAAAGTTATGCGTTTATTAGTTTGTGGCTCTGTTTTGATAGGAGGATTGCTGAGTTATTCAAGAAGATTATAAATTGAAATGCCATCGGTGTCGAGAATATCTAGATTATTCAGAGAGTTGGATGCGCTGCCGGAAACCTACAATAGACTTGGGTTAGTCTAGCTAGAACTACCTGGCCTGTGCTGATGTGATGCTAACTAATCTGCAGTGTTTGCGCGCACAAGGCTTTAGAGGCAACGAACCGATTCTGATAAACGTGAGTAAAACGTTACAATCGCAAAAAAACACATTATTAAAATTTTTATTTAAAACAAACAGCAACATTGAAAAGAAAAATGGAATATTTTTTGTAATCAAATAATGCTGTTTCTGGAACAGCGTTATTCCATTAACCAATACGGAGCAGTTTTACATATTGGTTAAGGTTCTTTTATCAAATTTAACATTTCATCAACTTTAAATTCGTAGAGCTACGTTAAACTCAAAATTGTTAAGTAAAAAAGATGATAAAAAAACGAGTCATATATTTTATTATTTATTTCAGGCCATACAGCAAAGAGCAGTATATTGGGGTTTTTCTAATCACACCATAAAAATATTAGTAGTACTGAAAGTCAGCTCATTGTCAAACATTTTCAATTAAATAAGGTCTAATGAGTTCCTTTTCAACAACATTGGAATGAATTCATTTACTTTCAAGTAACTTCGAGACAGTCTGACAACAAGTATCAAGTCTCGGATGTGAGACAATAACATCGATCCTCAGGATAACAAACTGCGAGCAAATTAATTTAAGTTAGGCGCTTTCGTATCTGCACTAGCTAGTTATTACATAGAGTTATTTAGTATTCAGTCAAGAGTTGCCCGACCCATTGTTCAACAGGTAGGTGATGAAGTTTTCATATTAAGTTTAATTCTTATTAAAACGATTTGTTAAACTGTTAATTTAATTTCAAAATCATTTATTTGTTGGTCTTTAGATGAGCATTAAACCACAGACACAGAAAAGCACTGATATTAGTAGTGGTACAAAAACTCTGTCATTTTTGGCAATATTTGAAATAGATTTCGTAATATTCGGAGTCAGTCACTCGGATTTGAAAACGCAACAGGAGCATCAGGTATCAGACATCAGAAGCAACCACTTACTTACAGTAGCCAAAGGTATACCCAAAGGAATGTGACTTTCTTGTGTATCATAATCTAAAAAGTACGTCTCATCACCTTATTTACTCGACTGCAAAATAGGGTTCCTTAATCATCTTCTCTGCATTTGACAATGAAATGCCTTTTAGTCGCGCTGTGATTATATATGTGTGTATGGTTGCAGAAATTAGCTTAATGATCTAGATGTTTTCTATTTGCTGTGCAGGTACCTGTTAAGGGGTGCCTACCTATATCCGGTTTATAGGCCATTTCAGGCGCTACCTATTCCACCATCGCGTTAAAATAATCATAAAGTAGGTTAATGAATGCGTTAATTTTGACAGATACGGGCCTGATATCGGCATTTGTATTTACCATTCGTTTTTATATGGGGTTGGTAAATACATACAGTTGGATTAAAATGAGCCTACCGAAGTGGGTTTTAATTTTAAATGTAGAACAGTTTATCTACATTTTCCTAGTGCAACAAACGATATTCTGTGTATGTGTTTTGTAGTGTAGGCAGAATATTTTTTTATTACAGCATAAGCTAACTACTACAATCTATATTACAAAATGAATATATAGAAACAATTGGGCCACCGATATAATGTTGCAAACGATCTTTAGGTAGCTTAGCTGCTCCAACTCGATACCTGATGGCAGCGTAACATTTTTTATTATAGGTACTTTATTGTTTTAGTTGTAGTTATTTATTACATTTAAATAAAAACCCAGAAATATATATTTATATATGTATATTTACTACTATGTATGTATTTACAATACAAGTACAACATAGAAGTTGGTTGGAAAAACCTTGATTACTTAGAAACGGAGTTATACAATATTCATGCAGGTAGTGGAAGAAATGAACAGCGAATTATGAAACAAGAAAATCAAACGGATGTTCGAAGCTTCTTCAGAGAGAAGTAGACTTCCTAAAATCTAATTTGACATAATCTACCTTACTTACCTCAATTAACGAAATTCTCTGATTCTCTGAAATTCACCTTTGTAATTTATCACGTACCTGAAACAGACAATGTTTAAAGTTAATATTTCATAATAAAGTATTATAAAGCGTATTTTTTTGGATAAAAGACCAGTTCCTTGGTCCAGGTCCAGTGTCTCGGGTTCAATTCCCGCTTCAGGACGAATAATTGAGTGATGAGCATCGGTGTTTGTTCTGAGTATGAGTGTTTTCTATGTGTTCTGTGAATGTATTTACAAAAAAAAAGTATTTACGTATTCTACCAGTCATTTGGTTCATTGCATGTGTTTAAAAAAATCACATTATACGAGTAGGTATGTTAAATGAAGTCTGGCATATAAACACAGGATTGCGAACACGGTAACAACATTAAGGGGAGGCTCTACAAAATGTTACCGGGGGCAAGGAATGAATTTGGAAATGCTCTTTGTTTCCACCCTCCTTTAAGCTTGTTTTTGATTTTTTTATTCGTTGCTGTATGTGCGCCGTTTTATTTAATTGATTAAATTGGATGAAATAGATGCCTGTTATACTCTGTTTAAATATTAATTTAGATAATGGTACCTACTTGTTTCCACACATCAGTACAACAAAGAACATGGTAACTTCAAACTCAGAAAATGCTGAGATTTATGTAAGTAGGTATAATACATATATGTATGTTATTGGTATGGCATTGCGGAATATATATCAGCTTTGTGCATTTTAAGAAAATAACATTGGTAAACCTGAAGAAATCTCACATATTTTGCTTAAATAGTTCTTTACGAAACTCGCAAGGATTTCATATTATCTAGATAGGAATCTGTGCGTTCTTTTATAATAAAGGTAGAGCGTAACATTCTGCAAATTCCTTTCAAGTCGAAGAGAAAATTCCTCTGAACTCATTTTATACATCAGCCTCTAAAACATTCAACTCACGCGTGAAAAAGCTAATATTTTCACGGAGAAGCTCTAAAAATTTTCATTACATTCAATGAAGAAAAGGCGTAGAATTTGAAAGTGGATACGTTTGTCGAGTAATTCGTCACTGCGATAGTGTTTTATTATAAAAACGTAATTAGACCAATTAATATTTCGGCCGAGACGTTTGTGTAAATGCAAGACTCAGAGTGCTCCTACAATTTATTATGGGTACCTATTTATAATAACTTTTTTTTTTATTTTAAGTAACTTTTCCAGTTATATACTATTTTATAATATAAACAGGAATGATGATGAACATGATTAGAAGGATTATTAAAAAAAATCCTTTCAAACAAACAAATATTAGTAAATACCGTTTGTATTAACCTACAGCGGTTTGTGTCCACGGCACGAACTTGCATAAACTCTGCTATCTCAATGTTTATCTATGCCCTTCAAAGGGCCCTTTCCAGAGCGATCAAACAGACAGCGGGTGTTGAAAACAACAAAGGATGCGTAAAAAACAGTAGCACAAATTCTAAATTCAATCCATTCGCTCACGCACACAAGTCAAACCAACTAGTTTTTTTTTGTTCGTTGACATGCCAGTTTCCTCTTATGGTCACGGGTTCGACTCTCGGTGGCAGTAGTGCGTAAACGAGTTTTTTCGGTTGAAAATAATCATTTTTTTTATATATATTTATATAATAATAGTCAAGCGTTTGACCACCACCTCACCTGATGGAAAATGACGTTGTACCACTACTAACTATGTACGCATCTCACGTTGTTAATACGATGAACGAGAACACTAAATAAGTTACATAAATATTTTTTTTCGTTGAACTTATTAGATGTACTATGTACTAAGATGAACATGTTGATATTCTGTTATTCTAGTCACTGTGGCCGCTACAGGATCAACCGCCCCCGTCGGCGAGCAACATTTTTACACAAAAAAGGACAGGTGATAAAATGTTTAATTATTGTGATGTTCAGTGGAAATGGGTATTAAAAGCTTTAAGTAACAAAGGAAGATTCTCTGTTGTAACAAGTAATACAAAATTAAAGAATATCTAGTGCAATAACATGAGTTAAATCAAAACACCCAATTAATGATAGAGCTTAGTGATTTTTGTTTGATGAATTGATAAAATGTACCGCGCACAGGCGCAATTTCGCAAAAAAAGCCTTTTTATTATAAACTGTAATTTACCAGCTATTATAGTGCCCTTAAACACATACACTATAATAAAGGACCAGGAGGGGACTTTGAGTTTAGTCCTCGTAGATGAATAAAGATGCTCGTTTGGTTAGTCTTCCTGTAAGTAAGTCAGGAGACTTTCCCAGTTCTAGACTAGTGTTCCTCATACAATTAAGAAATTTCACGAGTTAGACTAACCAAACGAGCATCTTTATTCATGACTTACGGAAAAAATCGAATGCTCACACTACTGTTTCACAGATGTTGACGAAATCCTATAGAAGACGTCTTGTAATAATAACGGTGGTAGTGGTCAACTTTGCCTTTTACCATCTACAACACCAATTTTCCTTTTGTATCCCAATGTATACTGTTATTCTATTACCGTACAAATTAAATTTTGCTTCCTAATTAGAGAAGCAAAGTTCGGCGGATGCCCAAGGCATACACGATACTGTAATTTATGGTATATTATCCCTACCTACTATTATTTCAGTATCAAATACCTATTAGGAGTAATAATGTTTGATGTTTTATGTGAAAAGTAATTGCGGTCGGTCGTATTCAGAATATGAATATGTACCTACTAAGAATTTTATTTTTATTTGCTAATATTTGTCCTGGTAGATGGATATACGAATTGTCTCAGAACGGCGAAAAAAAAATGGGGTAGCAAGACTAAAATAGTAAACTATACTAATATATTTTCTTATACTAATATATTTTGTTATACCATTATATAACTTTCGTTATCTAAAACTATTATTGTAATCGTTACTAAATTTTGTTAGCATTTTTATTATTGTAATCGTTACTAGATAGTTAGAATAATTACCACTTAACCATTATTCTCGCTTTCACAAATTCAAACAGAATTTTATTAAGTAGGTATAACGAGATTTTTTACTCAGAGAATGACAATAAATTTACTGAACCAGCTAAACTGGTAAATTAATACATATAAAAATACATATTATGTTCTTAGTCGAATTAAAATCACAAACACTTATCAATCTAGTTCTAATAAGTCTCTATAAGTCTTACCAATTAATGCGTATTCTTTACTATAGATATACAAATTCTGTAGTTCACAATTTCAACATAAATACTTGCGCGATTTAACTTGGAAACTTGCATCATAATATCCAAGTTTTGAGCTCTAGAATTTTTCCCGTCGTAAACTCTTGGTGAATTTCATATTAAATTTAATATGAAAGCCACAAACTAGCCTGACCCAGTTTTCAGGTAATTACAGACGTTTTGAATCACTGCACACATTGCACGTTTACTACGGTCGTTAATTTTCAGGCAACTAAAGATATTGAATAAATATTGGTAGGCACCAGAGCTGTAGGTAACTCTCAACATTTACCTATGGACATAGTGCTTTTTTAAAAGTATAATACTCTCAACGAGTTTGGAGATTGTGTTTGAGCTTATTATTATTTACATAAGATATGATAAGATATCAGTAATAAATGGTCAAAGTTATTAAAGCTTCCAAAAAAGTTCACATTTATATGATTTCATATTCAGAAATTAATTTGTCGTCTCGCCTCCTAATTCTTTAAACGCCACGTCAGCTTTTCCAGCGAAGGTAATAGCTTTATGAGTTTCTCTCAGCTTTTTCACGAATAATATTTTTGCGTAACGAGCGAAATTAAATTATTGTGTCCGTAGAGCTACCGTAGACAGGTGAGCTCAAATTGAAATGCCTGCATTTATGCCTCCCCTTCAAACAATTTTTATTAACCACAAGTTTGGATCACGCGTTTTTGTGACGGGCGGGCGGGCCCAAGAATTAATATGACGAAAGAGGGTTACAAAAATTGGATGTCGCAAACAGGGAATAAATTAAAATCTTTTCGGTTACGTTGGATTGAATTACGTGTTTAATTTTTTATTGAATCGAGGTAGAATCGGACTGTTTTCCGGCCAAGCAAAACCATTTCCGGGTGTGCCGAATCCTATAAACACCCTTAAACACCTCAAAGGTACGCAATAACGTAATGTTACCTTACGGTAAACCGAAAACAATTCATTTCTGGGAGCTAGCTCCCCCTTTCCGTCACGTAGTTCCCCCAACCCTCTCCGCTGCTCTAGGAGTCGCGGAATGCTAGCCGATCCGTAAAAAGCAATTCTACCCGCACCGTTTGCGTTTTTCACTGTACATTTAATGTGTGCCAGTGTAATGGTTATTCTAGCTTTCCTTAAAAGCATCGGCCATTGATACCTTGCGGACAATAATAAATAAATAAGCGCTAATAACCATGCGTTTCAATATTGTTATCGATTGCGCAGCCAAATAGGATGTGTAAACTCAATTTTTTTTGTAAAATAGATTATGTAGTTACTAAAATAACTGCACTGAATCACACAAATACTCTCAATAACTTCATGCACATGGATTGCCAAAGTGGCCAATGTTTTGTGCTTGTTAGTTTTGACTCTACACTAAATTAATTTCCTTATGTATTATGTTTATTAAGCTAATGATATATTCTTACATTAGATGTCTAATAAATAATCGAGCTCAATCATCCCTTAATGCTTTGTATTAATTATTTTAATCACCTAAGATAAACGATTACATTTACAAAACACACCCAAAATTCGGGAGCTGTTTTTCTTTTATTCCCACAGCAAGGACTGCGGTAAAAAGCCTGTACTCTAATAATTACGTTAGGGAATAAAATTACCAACTTTTGTCGACTAAATGTTATTCGAGTACACACATTTGAAGTTAACTAACTATTCTAGTCGAAACATGACTCAAAGTAGTTATTATTTCGGTGCTTCACTCGTCTCACAAAAAAAATATAGGTTATTAAAGTTGAAATTAAAACGATTTTCTTTAAAAACACGTTGTTGCCCGCGGCTCTACCTGCGTGGCTCCTAAAGGAAACTTATTAATATATTCATTGGAATCTGAATTACAGAAGCTTATTAATTTTTATTCTATTCACTCCCTGAACTATAAAAAGTGTAGGTACATATATCAAATTTCCACCTCGTTATGGCAGAACTGAGTAACAAACATCCATCTAATCAATTCTGAAATTATTTATTGTGCACACAAACACGTTATATTATAAAACATAAAGAAATTTACATGTACAAAGGCGAGCTTAACCCTAACAAGAGTTTTTTTCCCAGCAAAACTTTGAGGCTAGACAGAGGCTATATGTATAGTAAATGTGGGAACATGTAATGTAATTTACATAATAATGGTTAAGTTATTCAAAGATAAATATATGTATACAAATGTACCTAATTATTTACATATAATAAGTACCTACTACTTAATATATGTAAACTACAATATCAACCACACAAACAACCATTTTTATAATAAAGTAAGAAAGTGTGAAATGCTATTAGTGTGTTGAAATAATGTCAGTATGATTTCAACTGATTTCAGGCAACCCACCAACACACATTAGCCGTGTTGGCCAAGTAGGAAGTGCCTCGACTTTCGATCCAAAGGTTGTTGGTTCGAACCCGGTCGTACACCAATGGATTTTTCTATTCAAAAATCTATGTGTGCATTTAAACACGTGCTTAACGGTGAAGGAAAACATCATGAGGAAACCGGCATGTCATAGAACCTAAAAGTTCGAAAAAAACATGTGACAAGTGCACGAAAGAAGCCTGTTCAAGGCGCACTTGAAATCCTTTCAACACACTGGTTCGAAAGAACTAGTGACACGATAAGAAGAAGGCAACCCACCAGATAACATTTGGCTAGATTTTAAACTATGAATGAACGAACTGGATACAAAACGAAACTGTGCAGCTTATCCTGAATGGGGTAGGTATAATGGCACATAAGTCGAAAAACATCTGGGTCTCTCCATTATCATCTCATGCAACCCTCTGCATGGTTACTTGCTCACAAAAAAAATAACCTTCTGTTGAGGAAAAAGCTTTTTCTTGTATCATTATTATGAATTCATGATTATTTTATTGTTGCATCCTGAAGTTTTTGGAGATATAGTCCATATTGTAACTAACTACATCATACATAAATGTAGGTACACTTACAGGTATGTACATGTGAAAATAATTTGCTGGTCCCATTCAATTATTTTTTTTGTACCTACCAAGTAACGATTTATCTCCAAAAATCTATTTATACCTTATCATTTAATACTACCACAATAATAGGCAGTTCCAAAAAAATAATCAAATACTATGTAGGTACTAGACCAAAGCAAAGTATTAGAGTATTTCCTGGAATTATATGCTAGAATTTTAGGGTTTTGTAATCTTCATAAAAAAAAAATGAACGTAGGACGTAGGTTATACTATTTATATCATCATTATCGCATTTCCCATTATTGTCGATATACCTATGTGTCAGTGACAACGAGTTAACATTATGGAGTATAGAGGTAGAGTAAGAAGTATCGGTTTAAAATTTACTTTTGTACTCTAACACAACCCGCCTTGCTTTTTTATTCTAGGTACGCTTAGATTATTATTCCTTTGTAACTGGAAATTTTGTTTTTAGGTAAACATAATTTATGGTTTTCACACGACGACGAAGTTTCACTTTCACTCACGCTAAAGAGAACGTGCCTTAGCATACTTATTCTCTTTCTAAGCTTATAAAACCTATAAAAACTAGATAGATATAATTTTAAATTTATTACAGCGAGTCAAAATAATAATTAAGTATTCCGTCTGTATTTTTAAATTTCATAATGATAAACAAAGATTATCTATTTGACTATGATGAATCAAGCTGTATTTTTAACAGATCCTAATGAATAGAAGCATAAATCTCGTAATAAAACTGTTTTTGATGATTGCCCAAAATAATTTAATTATAACAAATTGCAACGAGTCGTACTTTTTAACTTCTTTAATAGCTCACAAACGTACCGAACAACAAAACAAAGATCTCGTGTTACAAAATGATTCCAGTCCATGCTAAAGCGAAATCTTCTATACAAGCTTTGTTGTACTGTAAAATTGCAAAAGCTTGCTGCACACTCCTGTCATGGGACATGTTCTTGTAAGTAGTTTCGTCATTCTTTTTTTTATACAGCAACAAACATATTACGTAAAGGCTCTCTCCGACGGTGCGAGATTCTACGGATTCGTTTACGAACGCAGACGACTACGGATACCAGTACCACGCATGAGCACGCATGTTGCACCTTTGAGTTACCGACTCGCCGCAGATCGGGACCGCGATGGACGTATCCTACGGATCTGCACTACCTAGGACGGAACTCATGGTGTGGCGGTGCGGGCAGATCCGCGTCCTTCCTTAAAATCTTGGGTCGTGGGAACGACTCATTACACTCACAGCATTATTACATACATTGACAGCATTCAATAATATTTATCAGATCATGTGAGTTTTTGCATAAATGGGCCAAGCCGTAAATGTGTGTAGAGTTCCCGTTCTTCCATGCTTAGAAACAATGCAATAGAATCGTTCAACGCTCTTGTCACAAATCGCAAGATAATCCACTAGAGTATGAGTAGAAGTATAGAAAGATGGTTAATAAAATAGGTAGGTAGTAAAGAACCCTTTTATCGCAGACATATTCTGATTCCAAATTTTTGAATTCAGTTACTTTGCTTCAATATTTTTACTAACAATATAATGTTTTTACTACTAAGATAAATAAGCTTGACATTTAATAATTATACGAGATTATACTATAAGTAGAAAATCTTGTAAAAACAATTGTGGTAAATGAGAAGCATCCTAAAATTTTAGCGCACTGTATTTTTTACTTTAAATAAACAAAACACGATATTCTCAGTAACTTGGTCGCAAAGCAGGAAAAAGTCGTCTCATTTATTTCCCTCTTAGCGATAAGGATGGCGCGCCCATTGTGGCCCGGTTCCCGTCACCTGTCAGATTTCACAACGTACGCTCGTAAACGTGTATAAATTGATTTAATTTCTTTTCCAGTCAAATAAAAAAATAGAAAGAAACCGATCTGCTAACGCCGCCGCAGTGACATGACCGGAATTATTTATATGAAACGATTCGACCGCACGTCCAGTCGACGAGTGGACAACGCCAGTCGTGTCACCAGCATGTGACAACGTATTCGTGGAGTAAACAAATAAAAAGTCGATTGTGAACTTCTGTCACACTTCCGTGATGACCTGTGGTGATGACCATAAATCGAAATAAAAGAAAATCTGCAGGTTTTCATTGCAACGATTTTCAATGCACCTACTTCAGATCAAGCTGTCACATATTTTACTCAGAGTTAGGAGCAGAGCGGCTGCACCGTAAATGGAATGGAAAGCTGGAGCATTTTTATCGTGTGTATCCAATACCCAGTATGGTAATCTTGTGCTAACCTCTAGGGGTGTTTCGGTAATATTGATCGGTCGTAAACTTGAAGAACCGCTGAAATTAGGACGAATGGTCACGTCAGAGCGGCATCGCGTGACCGCTGCGTCTTTCCAGATACGGGAATGAAGGTATAAAATATTTTTATTGCTCAATGTGGTAGTAGCTATAATCCCCATTAGGCACACTGTTTATGTACCCTTATGTACCCGATGTATAGAAGCATTCTTAGCTGAAGGAAGACTAAATTGAAATATTTTATTCAAAAGTAAAGCAATAAAGTTTGTCAGACTAATAAAGAGGGTTACGACTGTGGCTGTAGACATCTGTGTAGAAAAGGATCCATGTTGTTTTCTTTATACCGCTGCAAAGGTGGTAAAACAACTTGTTTGTAGCACGACGGAAATAGTGCCACTTCAAATTGTAGCGTTCGATTTTGTAGTGAGTGTGGCTAGAACTGAATAAAATTCTTGGTTAAATCAACATCTTCTAAATCACGAATATTATATAATATGTTATTATAAATTTTGCCTATGTACTTGTTTTGTGCCTTGTACAATAAAGAATTTCTTATCTATCATTTTTGTATATTACATTAATGTTCGTCAAAATTTAAAACTTTGCTATATAAGCATTTGCAGAAATACGGAGAAAACTAGCAATATATTTTTTACCTTCAGGGAAGGAATGGGATGGTTTTATCAAAACAAAGTATTTCAACGTCGTTTTTGAGTACGAGATTGTATAAATATTTGATAACATGTTGCTGCTAGGCTTGCAAGCTGGCTCGTATAAATCCTTTAAGGCGAATAGTACCCCTGGTTCGCCCTCTCGCTCATGCGTACCTACATTTTTGAAGGTTTAAAAACTACTACATGATTACGAATTACGAAAAAAAAGTCCTCCAGGCACTAGAAAATAACATTACAAACGTGGAGTAAAATAAAACAATTCAATCCAAACAATTTTTCATGTGTAAAACCTTGCACAGAGAAAATAAATCTTTGGGCAAGGTTACACATGAAAACGTTCTCGAATATAACGTTGAAATCTCTGATGGACGGAAATGACGTCATGATGTCAAGAGTTGCGTATCTTTGCTACGAATGAAGTGCGTTTGCATTATATTAATATCTTAATTGCTAGGTTTTTTTACTTGTCATTTACAATTGACAAAATTGTAAATTCGAGTTTCCTCAGAGGTTTATACTCCATTTAGTCTGAATACCTAAAGCAAACAATACTACCTAAAGCGATTGCCCCACAGCGTAACTTTGCCTTAGGTATCTTCGCTCGACATAGGTATGTATGACTAAATAGAAACATCTGACGAACATAGAAACCAAAAACCTATTTTCTTCTATCAATAAATTTCAATCACATACTAGCAAGTAGATGAAGTGTTAGATTGCAAATACTTCATTTTTATATGAAAATAAGTTGCAGTATTGACAGTTACAAAATTTACATTTGACAGTTCCAAGAAATTTACAAACCTTTTAGTTTTAACACTGCACAAGACTATGAGAACACCATGAAATATAGCTGTAATTATCGTTTATACAGCTATAACAAAGCAAGATGGCGTTCGAGTTAACTGTAAATTATTATTGCAAATGTTTCGGATACGCACGGTTGCAACCCGATGGTATGTGGAATGACATGGCTTGTATGGGTCGCATATTCTATGGGGTGGGTATGTAATGTCACAGAATATGCTGCGCGGTGGATCAGTGACTCAATCTTTCCGTTATGAAAATATATAATTGCCATTCCGTAAATTATTTAGGTGAAATCAGCTCTAGGTTTATAAAAACTGAAAAATCCGATATTGATGGAATGTTAGATTTTGGACAATTTTTTATTCTATGACATTAAACCTAAAACTAATTTAAAATAAATTCCTTTTTTTACCCATACATTTATACTTATTTACGCATTTTGTTAGCCTATAGCATACTATTGTTTTAGATTGTTTGACATTTAAGGGTAATCCTCAAATCCGAGTTCCATACACAAATGTTTCGGACAAATACTCAAAAAGTACGCCGTATTATAGTAATTTCTACACACTATTCGTTTCCTCTATGTTTTTTGATTTCGTGAACAAAAAAAGTGAAAGGTTTCTTACTTTAATTTAGATTTTATACGTGTTTTAGAATTTACCCTACTAACTTAAAAACACGTATAAAATCTAAATTAAAGTATGAAACCTTTCACTTTTTTTTGCTCACGAAATCAAAAAACATAGAGGAAACGAATAGTGTGTAGAAATTACCATAATACGGCGTACTTTTTGAGTATTTGTCCGAAACATTTTGTATGGAATTCGGATTTGAGGATTAGCCTTAAGGTAAATTAAGTCACTCGCGTGCACAATCGAAATTCGTTCAGCCGTTTAGCCAGCAGAGCGCCTCAAAGAGTCAGATAAACATAAAGACATACATACCTACATACACTCGTCAACAAAACACTCTTTCTTCGCATACGGGTATAAAAACAAACATTTTCTAGTCCATTTTTAAATGTAGGTACTTTAAAGCCTCTAAAGTGAAATAATTCACTTTATTTTGTCATAACCTGTATTTGATAATTGTCTACCAAAAATTGGTACAATGATACATAGATAATTATCGACTAGTACCTATATAGCTGTATAAAAAAATATTTTCTTGTGTTCGTACTGCATGTACTTATAAAAAAAAGATTTGAATAACAGAACAGTTATATGGTTTTGGTGTTTGATTGAGTTAACCTGCTCGAAAACAAATATTATTATAATTTTTAATTTTATTGTTCATGTGATGGAGTATGATAAAAGTACACTAACCCCAAATGCGTCAACAGGTTGGCTAGTAAAAACTGCGTTCAAATCTTTTATCCGTGACAGCAAATCGACATTAATCGTCAGCACGAATGCCATATTTGCATATTCATGGCACGAAATACCCCTTGATTTAACGACAACCGCGGCATGATCGTTAAACCCGGGCAAAAAGTGTCACGTCATTTTCCCCCCCTTTTTTTAGAGGTCCGTTGATAAAGAGAAACCATAATTTTGATCAGACGATTTTAATGAATATTTCTTTTGTTTCTTGACGTAATTCTACGTTTAATAAATCAATGACCGCCGCCGCGCCCCGGCTGCATGCACGAAAACGTTGACGTCATTGTCCAGTAACGCTCATTGTTTTGTTACGCTGGTAGTCACGTTAAACTATCGTCCGTAAATCAACTTTACAGACAACCAATATCTTAATAAAACATAACAGGTTTATGAAGTTTTATTAACAATGAAAAAGCCTAGTAATTTGTAACTTTAATATTATACTAGCGCTATTCCTGCTCTGTTCCGAAAATTAGCATCGGACCAAAATGTACTAGAAGTTAGATAATATAGATCCCTTTTTTTTGTCGCATTTTCAATGTAGGTATCTACTACATTGTGATTCTATACTTTTATTTTTCTATGTGGGTAGTCCGGTAAGCTCAGTAATAACACTAGTTCAGAAAATGAATTTAAAACATTACTTCAAAAGCTTTATAAGTACATTATACACAGAATACTAAAATATCAGCCACGGGTGCAGCTTTCAATACCTATTTTTTACTGAATAAAATTAATAACAAGATCCTGAAACCACGCTATCAATTTTATTTTACCATTTTTGGGTAGAAAATAATGCATAGAGATACAAGATATACGGGATCCCGGTTTTGTGGGTATAACACGCACTTGGCCGGTTTTACTTGTTTTCTCCTAATGTTAAAAAAAATATTTTTAGAGAAACGGAATGTACGAACATTCCTTTTCTGGCCGGTCGCTCTTTGCCAACGACATACCGAAATACTTCCAACTTCATATTACATTACATACAATGAAATTACATACTTCTACAAGTATTTTTATGTTTCCAAGCAAGTGCTCATGTTTGTATAAATTGTTGTTTGGAATAAACTAAATTTTCAGCGGTTTATTTATACGTATTATTCCCATCTGTCACCCTGCTCTGTCCGCCTAGGGTGACAGATGGGCTAGGCCAATAGTAAGATAAGATAAGATAAGATAAAGTTTATTTTCCAAAAAAAGATCTTAATACTATGTTTACAATTTGTGTTAAAAATGCAGAACCTTTCTAATTTAATTAAGAACTAAGATCTTTGTACAGGTCTATTTAAAGACTTCTCGGTCTAAGCTAAGTATAGATATACTTGTGATATAGACCCGAGAGATCCCTACTTCGGCCGGTGGAGCAGATAAGTTTTTAATTACTCTAGGTAATAGTAGATACACTATGATGATACACACATACGCTCATTGATAAAACCAGTAATTATAAAGATATACCTATACAGTATAGATGTAATGATCCGCCGAGACATGAAAAGAACCTTTTTAAAACTACGTATAAGTTTGTTCGGACTGCAGTTTTTGCCAAAATCTTCACTAATGATTAATGAACTCAAAACACGTTTACTAACGTAAATAAACCGGGTACTTAGCAGAGACGATAGTACCGCTTCGTGTTTGACAGAACGTATAACTTATGTTGTTGGGTGTACATTTAGAGATGCGCCAAACTTTAACCCTCAAACAATTAAAACCTTCGAGAGTCTACCCAAAAGAGACGTTATACGTCAGAATCTGAAAACATAGGTAAATGTATGCCATTTTTTGCGGGGGGACGAGGTAAACACGCATTGCACACGGGCCTAACAAAATCTTATTCATGTAAACGCACAATATAATAATCTCGCACACCATCTTAAAATATGCACACAGTTATCAAATACAGCGTATAGTTTTATTTAACTCGAATGGTCAAGAAGGATATATGGCCAACAGAGGGGTTACGCCTTGCAGTAACATCTCCTTTGGCTAAATTCTCGAAGATCAAAACAGATCATTTCAGAATAAAAAATCTTAATGAGTTAAAGCAAGGATTATGCTAATATAGGGAAGCGTTTGACCACTTTTTCATCGGATACTAAGTCATGATGAGGTCAACGATGAAGCTCGCTTAACGAAAGTAAATAGTAAATAGTACTAGTAGTAGTAAATAGTACTAGTAAAAAAAGTTCTACTTATCTGTCTAATCTGCCTCTACAAATCTGGGTATACCCGCAGAAAAAAGAGAGCACTCTTTTTACTCTTTTTTTATACAATAGGACTAAAAGACAATATTACGACAAGTTGACGACTTATATATGTAATTACAATTTAACATAAAATAAAAAATATTTAATACAGAATGTAGACGTTAGCTGTATATAAATTATTTAACGACTTAAACTATAGATATTATGATAGATAAAGTACTAGAATAATTATATACTCGTACTGTGATATCATACTCATCTCAACAATCACAGCAGTCGCATCTCAACTGTTGAAATTATGACTCCGAATGTAAAAGTCTGTTGTCCCATCCCTAGTTGTCGGTTGTACACGAGATAACGCTCCTTGGCAATGATTAATGTGTACCCTCGTCCCGCACACGTCATCTCACCGCTGGGTTTTATATAATTACCGTAAAAAAGTTTGTTTACAACGAATGAACACCGCTCGACGACTTGTATGTTTTCGACCGTACTTTAATATTATCAGCCTAATATTTCCTTTTGCTATTTACACCTTTCAAAAAACTTTAAATTAGCAGAAACGATTCAAATCCACATATTTAATACGAACCGCTAAGGAATGGAACTCGCTACCCGCTTTTGTCTTCCCGGACAACTACGGTCTTGGTATTTTCAAGAAGCGAGTAAATAGGTGTCTTCTAGACCTTCGAGATTCATCGTCGGCCACATCTTCACTTAACATCAGGTGAGATTGTGGTCAATCGAAGGTTTATCTCCAATAAAAAAAAAAAGAAAATTTGGCTTATTCCCGAAATCCTTACCGGCCATCCCCATCAGTGAAGATTTCGGGAAAGAAGTCTCTGAATCCCCACCAATACCAACCACCAACCGCAGTGGGGTTTTGGGAAAACTTTTGTCTCAAAATTCCCACTATTATGAACAATGAACATATTTCAAGTAATACACATCTTTGGATATATTTTATTACCGTCACAGGCAATCATTTCCAGTGTAATTATTTTACTAAAGATGTTTATTATTTGAAATAATTATGATCATTGTTCATAATAGTGGGTATTTCGAGACAAAAAAAATCCCAAATTCCCACTGCAGTTGGTGGTTGGTGTTAGTGGGGATATAGAGACTTTTAATATATTGACTAATAAGCCGAAAATTTGAGCTAAATCGTCGTAAGTGAGAAGTTATCTTGGTGTTAGATATATTAACACTTATTTTGTAGAGTGCATGAATGAATCTGTGTAAAGGCAACCATTTTATGCAGGCATTTATGGAAATATACATTGAAAAATTACACATTGTATAATTAAAAATTTAGGATTTTATTAAAAGAAGAAGGCGTGTATAACTATAAAAATATAAGAACTGTATTTATTGTATTTTTTTAAATGAATCCCGTTCTAAACGCGCTCTACCAAAATTGTTATCTAACCTGAATATTTTATGGGAAATTTATTCAGATCCGCGCGGAATAATATTATTTTATTTGGGAATGCACTAACATTTTTCAGTAAGCGGACAATTGCATTTTGCGATATGTATGTAAAACCGACTAACTAATAGTAGTAAGTATATCGACCCTAAAAATATGAAATAGGAGTCCATAACGAAATTTCGTACCACTGTAACAGTATTCTTTTCTATTTTGTAAAACCACAACCTATATATATTTAGCAGTTAAAAAAAAACTTAAAATACGGACAATGCGCCTCATATATTATGGTAAGATAACGAAAGCGCAGAGCCTAAAAAGTTTGTGTATACACGGTCAAATTTTAATCACCATAAAAAAAATACACATAGTCAGTTGCCGTTAATCCGCCACATCTAAAGCAAAAAAACTTGAAAAAATTAAGTCGAATTTTTGTCAAGTTGAATTATCAAAATAAATTTGATTAAAATTGGATAACTGTTACCGTTAGTCGTTTTCCTTTGGATTTGCGTCAGGCGGTACCTTTAATTGATAATAATTTAAGTTTTATTCATCGTTTGGCAAACCCGGGTACCTAGCTCGAGCCAGCCCGCAAAACCTCGGTTCGGGCGCCGCACTCGCTCCGCTGTCACTCTGCCATTTTGTAGAAATCAAAATTCTGACTGCACAGATGCAACGTAGTAGGTACCCCGTCTGCATTGCCCATTTAATTTTTTTTGGCAATTAAAAAAATATGGTGTATATGTACGTCACCTCCTAATAGTTCGTTTTACCTTATGTTTTACGTCCTTACTTGAAAAGTGCACTTGATGACATCAAATTACTCGTATACAGCCGTGCTATTCCCATCGCTATCATCGGTTCTCGTTATCGGATAAAATGGACAAGAGTGAACAAAAATTACGTCACTCGAGGATTTTAGCTCGATTAATAGAGTGAGTTTGGAGGGAGTGCGTCATTTTGTGCTCAAATTGACGTATCATTCGATATCGAGTACCGATGGCAGCGATGGAAAGTAAGCCCTAGTACACATACCTATAGATAAGGCAGCAAGACGCGCGGGTTCATCGTATGTTAGCTCTATGTATGACAATAAGCTGTAAGGAGTATGCTACCTATAAGTTATGCAGAAGTAAGCATTAACTACCACAATTTACTTAAAAGTGAGCTATGAATCCAGCGGGCTGAGTGCTACGTTTTAAATATTCAGAGTCTCAAAAAGCACCATTTCACTTCATAGCGTATTTGCAACACTCTAGAAACCACCAATGATACTGCTTCTTGGATTTATAGTTTTTCGTAGCTTTCGGGAAGAACAATAAAGAAGTTTTATTTAGCGATATACTACACGTCTTGCACTTCTCGTAAATACTGAAATTTTCATGTTAGCATTTAATATTTTGATACGCTTTTTGTGATCGAAAAACATATAATGCCCATTTTTTTTTCATAATTTGAAGTTCAATAGTTTTTTAAGACGTTTATTTTACCGTATGGATATCAAACCGGGGTTCCAATGGCGTGAACTCGACTTAAATTACAGAAAGAGCACGCACAGCTACTGGCACGTTGAAGCGGTAGGTGAAGAGCATAGTCGAAATGTGCGAAGCGTAATGGCTCAAGCGCCTTAATTATAACAAATTCGGACTCAGTCTCAACTTGAGCTTAACTCAGATTGCCCCTAAATATTCCAAGTCGACGCTATCTATTCTGGCCAATGTACTGTCCATGCATTGTGATGTTATAGTTGAAACTCCGACACTTAATTAATACAATGATCTCATCACATCGAATGTTACACACTAGCTGAAGCGTGCTCTGTAAACACGCTAGGGCTGGTACGTGAGGGGAATGACTTGAAGATTATTAGCATGCTTTTACACATGGCCATTCATTTGACAGTCAAGACAAGCCTAGCATTAAGGACGTTGTCAAGTAACCATACGTTCTTTGAGCACAATAAAGCCACAATAGAAAAAAATTGAAGCAAAGGTGTGATGGTACCAAAATTTTGTATCCATTCAGAACAGAAACACAACAATATCCAATTTTTACTGCGTGGTACCGGAATAAAAAATATTCTGTATTTTTTTATAAGTGTAGGCCTATAAGTTATACTATTCTAAGCCAATGCTTGACAAGTTAACAATTGTATTTATTAAAAAAATACTTTAATGGCTTAGCAGTTCATCCATCAATCCAGTCACTAACTTTCCCATTTGTACAGAAATTGTGTGATACAATAGCGAGTTTGAAGTAAACGGCCAATTCGCTGAATATCTAATTTCGTTTGCATCCCTGATACTAACACGCTCGTTTACAAAGACAGTCTCGTCTACAAGTTGTTTGTAACACAATTACTGTTCGAGTTATTTAGCCCGGTTTGTTCGCAATATACGCGCTCTCAGCGTTTGCATCACAAATTGCAACGGATCGTAAGGGTTTATTTCATTGCAGCGCACGCTATTTACAGCTGACAAGCGCGTTTTTAGTAGAGTTCGCCTTCATTAATGTGTATATGGTGCACGGTAAGGCTTCTAAGTGGGATTTTGACCCAGAAAAGTTTTTAAGTAGATACGCTATCGTTATGTTATAGCGTAGATAGAGGTTACGCCATAATAGGGCTGCGGTATAGCAAAGGTCACTCTCCCTTATTTGGGCGCGTATTCTAATAACTATAAATATTTATCTTATATATATATCTTATAGCCTGCTGTATTTAATGCAGACTAGATTTAATGATAAGATTTCAGTTCCATACAGATCAGGCACTTACATAAAAACCTTAACAGCGTTCAAAGTGTAGCTACATACCTACCTATAGCTTTAAGTAATTATAAAAAAAAATATGGTCGATCAATAGTTCAATAGTATTTTTATTGGCAATAAGAAGTAATTATAGGTCAAGAGAACATTGTGTATATCTACATATACACGTCTAAAATAATGAAATTAAATACATATCAATCACGTGATATATTCATAAAATGTATAGCATAATCTGCCTATAATGTTCCCACTGCTGAGACTCAGGCCTACTCTCGGCAGGAGAGCGAATGGGTCTTAATCCACCACGCGGACCCAATGCAGATTGGTGGATGTCACATGCCATAGAATTATTTTTTTTGTCCTTTGACAGGCCGGTTTCCTCACTATGTTTTCCTTCACCGTTGCGAGGACGTGGGATGCATACATAGATTTTTTCCACCGAAAAAACCCATTACGCATGACTGCCACTGGGATTCGAACCCGCGACCATCGGATCGCAAGGCAAGGGCGTCATCCACTCGGCCACCACGTCCTCAATAAAATGTATATTCAGTACTCCCTACATATATTAAATGTATAAAAACATTTACCGTTAACGTTCTGGCCACGAAATCTGTTTTCATTCACCCATTCAATATTAAATGCTGATTGCGAAACAATACAATGGTTGGTAAACTTGGAATTGAATACGAATAATGTAAGATTTTCATTGTGTTTATAAAAAGAATATTTTATTTAAATTGCCTGTGACCAAGGGAGGCCGCCATTTAATTTACATTTGTGGATAGTGAACGGTACCACACAACATATTTTACGGATGCAGATATTGTAACTTGGTTATTCAACTAATAATCGTATTATAAATACAAAAGTAACAGTTTTGTTGCTCAATTGAGCTCAAACTACTGAACGGTTTGGGCTTAAATATTGTGTAGCAGTTATGCCTAGATCACACGTACCGAGTACTCGGCCGAGACAGTGCTCTCAACCGAGTACTTGGTACGTATAGTAGCGCCAAGAGCTCGGCTGAGCGATTGACGTAAGCTTTCACTGCCTCGGCCGAGTAACATTTTACTGTCTCAGCCGAATACTCGGTACGTGTGATCTAGGCATTAGTTTACCACATCCTTTTCCAAAATATGATATCTGTCATAGTTTAGTAAGTGCATCATTATCAGATCTAGGTACGTGTGATGAACATTTTTATGTATTGACGAAAAAAACGTATTTTTTTTTGTTTAAAATATACTCATATATTTTCAGATAAATCCAATCCCATCAAAAATTTCGATTTAACACAAGTACATAAGTACCTACTAAGCAATCTGCAACTGATTGACTATTTGAATGACTATTTTTTTACAATTTCCAACGAATCCCGTAATTTCGTCGAATCAGACAATGTTTCGGTCATTATTTGTAAGTGTTCTTGTTTTCTAGTTGAGTGTCTCCTTTGATTATCAGTGATTTAAACCAGCTGTGATTTGAGTGTTTTGTAGCATCTATTACTGGGACTTATTTTATTATTGCTCTAACTAAATTAAACATAAACAGGTCTCATAAGAAAATGTTTCATTTCAGTATTTTTATTTAGGGATGTTATATGATTACAGAGGCAGAAATTTGTGAGTTTTGGCATAAATTTGAAATGTTTATGAGCTGAAAATTGATAAATCTGGTGATACAGAAGTGTGAGCTAAGTTGAATGTAATTTTTTTTTTGAAATTACATGAACAGTCGCAGACAGGACTGTAAAGATGAAGGGTCCAATTATATTCTTTGCTAATTGAAGCACTACACATCGTAAAATGGAGCAAACAAGGGATACTACCTACCTACGGATTATTTAAAAAAAAAAGAGATACAGGTTACAAATGTTTATTAATAACGCCAAGTTACATGTCAGAGGGTGTACATTTTATACTATAGCTTATAGGTTATAGCGACTAATAGACTAGAGAATAATGAACAACATAGGGTTGACGCTGGGTATCATGTTAAGAAAACAGAAAGGCAAAATGTGAGGTACCAAAATATCTCTAACATACCCTCTCCGCCGAAAGGGACGGCCCTGGAGCGTTGGCTAACAATTAATGTATACAGAGAACAATGATACGTTTCGCTTTGCACAATGTTTATTGACGGGCTACGGAGCCCTTTCTGTTCCAATTTGCAAAGGGCCCGTCGTGAACTCTGCAAGCGGAAGGGGTACACAAACACTGGTACAGCGCTCAAGTGTCAGGGTACCGCACAATAGTAAAAATCATTCTTTGAACATAAAAAGCAACACGACTTTTCTGACATAGTGACTGACTCATCATTGCCGAGCCAAAACTGCGTGAGATGGTACCTACCTTCTGCTGAGTGACGTTTACGGTGAGAACTGCCTCAAGTATTGCTCATGTCTTTTTTTTACTGATTTTCTTTAGACCCTGTGTGTGAAGCCAGTACCCAGGGCTCATCTATTCTTGTATGTTTGAGTTAAGAACTCTTTCTTACCCTTAATAATGTAGGTACGTTAGAATCAACACATTGCTGGCTGAAAGCCTATACCCCGATTCAGAATTCAAGATTTTTTTTTGTAAACAAAGGTGTGACCACCTTAAAAAAATACTTATCAAAGTGACGTTTACTCAATTTTCCTAAATACTTATGGTACGGTTTATTTTCTAGTCAATATCCATAGAATGGAAAATAGCAATGGTTTTGCACTGATTATTTTTTTTTTTTTCAGAAAGTTATAACACGATGAAAAAATATTAGCGAAAAATATTTCAAGACATTGGTATCATCGGAGTAAATCACAGAAGTTCGAAACAGTTTTTGGATTTTGACCTAAACGTGTCTGTAAATTTTATTCGTCTCTTGTCTGTTTACGAAGTCAAATGCGTTCTTTTTGCGCTTCTCGTGTGCAATTGTGTGAATCGAATGAATATTTGTTAGGTATCTGCTATGCACCTTGGCATTATTATAATTAATATCCCAGAAGTTTAGTTTCACAAATTTTATTTCCTATTCTACCTCCTTTTCAGTGTTCTGAAGTACCTGAATAAGTTTAGTTAAGAATTATTTAGGTAAAATAGGAAACTATCGCACAAGCAAAACCGCGCGCCATTACTAGTAATAGTGATCCGTGGTATAAACTCGTTTTTAACCCTGACCTGTCTCTGTTACAGTAACATAATATCATGACACTTCTTGGTTTACAAAAAAAATCTTGAATTATAAATCGGAGTATAGGTATAAATACATACCCCAAATTGCAATATTACACCAGTAAACAAAAGAACAACGCGAAATAGTATTTTCCGCAGCAACATAACGGCATATTATTGCCCAATAAATTGTAATAAAGAAGGCCCAAAATGACCGCATCTCTCTAATATAGGTGACGTCACACCACAGCAGTCCCGCGGGATGCTTGTAGTTCCGGATTTCATCTCTCCAGCGCGATGAGAAATAACTGTACAGTAAAAGTTTTCTGTATTGGTTCTAGTTTCAAAATTGGGTGTTGGTTGTGTCTTAATTAAATTCACGCAAGCAAGTATTTATACAGACAAGCGCAGTGTAGGACGACCTTTGGCCAGATGAAGCGATGATCTGCGCGCTATAGCTGGCAGAAGGTGGATGAGATGAGCCGAAGATCGGGCTCAGTTGCACGCTTTGGGAGAGACCTACGTCCAGCAGTGGATTGCTATAGGTTGATTATGATCATGATGATTATATACATTTTAGCGTGAATTGATGAGCCTCTAAGCGAAAATTTTCACTCTAGAGCAAGCTATAAAGTTACGTAAGAAGGAAAGAAAGAAATAACACCGGTTTCGCAGAAATTGCAGGCCCGTAGTTGTTGTATATTCAAGTGCTATTATTTAGTTAGCATGTCCGTCGTGCTCTCCCCTAAGAAAACCTCTACGAAATATGTACGAATGTCTACGATGCATAGTACCGTAGTAATGCTACGAAAAAAAAATACGTAGATTAAATATCCCTTGATCAAAGGGTAAAGGTTTGCGTCTTGTTTTAGGTGCCATAATGAATTCTGAGCGTATCAAAAAGACTAGAGCCTATGACAAAAAAAAAGGTTTATTCCGATGAGAAAAAAAGAAGAACAAAATTATCATATTTCAAGTGGTAAATCAGTGGTAGATCCAGTAAATCGTCTGTCAATTAAACATTATGTACAGACTGGCTTGATATTTCAGGGGCTTGTTTTGTCAAGAAGGTTTTATAGCTCTTATATGCGAGAACTTTACAGTGCACTGAGTGATTCAGTGCCAAGGGTAACACGCTCAAATCGTGAGTGTAGACAAATATTTGCGTACGTGGGTGACACAAGTATTTGTTTGGGTTCGTACTTGTGTTGACACTGAACTGTAGGGGCTGTTTCAGCTACTTGTGACACTTTATAGGTAGAATTCCATTTAATTGGGCCACATATAAGCATACTATACTATAGCTGTATGTACGCGTAATCGCTCACCCTCTGTTTCTTTATTCGTACCAACCGATAACATAACGGCTTTTTACCACAGCTTGGTCTAGTAAGCCACGTCCTTATGTCATGGTTACAGAATTAAGACTATTTAGACGACGCTATTCCAAAGAATAAAGAAAGAAAAGAAAGAAAAGAAATAATTTTATTGATGAAAACCACATGAAACATAAATTAACAAAAAAAGGTCAGAGTAACAGAGTCCTCCATCAATGGGGGCCTAGCTCAGCTTTCATGCTGCAGCGTACTGGCAGCACGCTGCAGCGCTGGTGTTCTGCTAGACCCCAGTGGCAACGACACGGAACGTATAAATAACCAAAAACTAAAACTAAAACTACTAAAATAAGACAAGAAAACATTATTTAAGACTAATTTTACAATTGTCTTACTGGCAACATTACCTATTTATGTAAGATCACCCAATTGGGTCATTTAAATTTTTAGCCATAGACAAAGCTAGAGTGATTTTAGCAATCATCCAATGACATACATGGCATACTGCAATTCGATGAATCAAGTATCCTATACGACGCGTATTGCGACTTGATTGCGACGCCATATTGAGAAAAGAAAAAAAAAAAGAAAGATGTGGAAAATTGAAAATGTTTGCTTCTGAAACATACACCATCACGAAATAAAGTATAAAAAAATTGCAAGTGCGTGGGAGAATCAGAAATAAGTACTAGTGCGAGTAGACTAGAAGTCACTAACCATGTGTAAGTTACATTTTATTTACTTTGTTGAGCATGTACTTGTTTCTGTACTGCGATAAGTTCTTTTTTTAGAGTAAATTTGAACGTTTTAACAGATTTCAGGTTTCGAAGTGGTGGATCCAGACAGTTCCAACACCGAGAGGCTGCGTAGCGAAAGGAACCACGGAACGCCACAGTTTTAAGACTCGGTGCGCTAAATATGTAAGTACATGCTCTCACAGGGTAATAAGTAATATTATGTACCATGCTATTCTTAATTCACGGGAGAAGAGAGTTTGTCCATTCCATTTCTCTTTCACATTGTTTAGACATCAGAAGAGTCAAATAGATATATACTTCAACAAAACAGTCGAGGATAACTACATTAATACACGATGTAACTTCGGTTTTTTTTAGTTTAGCCGACGAGAATGAAAAAGGAGGTGGTTTTCAAATCGTACCCACATATTTATTTTATGTGTTATGTAATAAATTTCTTATTTAATTTTAGAAAATTTATTCAGTTTTCATATAATATATTTCAATAAAATAAAAAAGCCGTGTTGGCCGAGTTGGAGTTGCCTCGACTTTCGATCTGAAGGTTGTGAGTTCGAACCCTTCGTAAACCAATAGATTTTTCTATTCAAAAAATCTATGTGTGCATTAAAACACGTGGTTAACGGTGAAGGAAAACATCGTGAGGAAACCGGCATATATAGAACCTAAAAAGTTCGAAATCATCTGTCAAATGCATTCTGAAATAAAATCATTCATTCATCATTCATTCATTACTTTTATACTTCGCTGGGTAAAAATAACACAAAAGTACAAAATCACATCAGATAACCACCAGGAAAGCCGGAATCACAAAAAATGTGATTCACCAGATCATAGCCCGACGTTATTACCGCAAATCCTGTACAGTCAAGAGTAGTGTAATACAATTTTATCAAAAATTACCTCGGTACGGTGCACGTGCCATGGTCGTAAAGGTGTCTGCCCCCACTGCCCCTTTTCCCCCACTTGCCCCTTTCCTCCCGCCTGCCTCCACGCTGTGACTGACCTTACATTACGCGGTAAGGATGGGGTTTTTGGTAATAATGATAATAATAAATCAGAAAAAAAACTATATGTGCTTAAGACCATAATATGGTCGTATTATGGTCATATTATATTATATGGTCACATTTGTGAAATCTTTATCAAGGCAATTTGAGCCGACTTACTACCTGAACCAGCGTTACATAGCTGAGCATGACGGCTCAGTCTGATTAAATACCCATATAATTAAGTGCTCGAAGATTTCTCTTGAAAATATTTATTTTTGAAAGTTGTTAAGGAAAAAGATGTTCCTTATCTGTATAAGTGTAGTTTTGAAGACCACATTACAAAACTGAAAACTTTATCAAGCCGACTCGAAACGACTTTACCCCAACGAGCGTAACATAACCGAGCATGACGGCTCAGTCTCATCACTACCTACCCTCAAAAGCGACGCTTTGTAACAACAAATAATAATCTATAAATATCGATATTGACTGGTTTTCCGGTCAATATTGGTTTTGACCGGCAATGATTAACTTTTTATGAGTTTTAACGATAGTTCATCAGTCATAATCAATATTGACTAAGGACGTTGGTCAAAACCAATATTGACCGGAAAAACCAGTCAAAATCGATATTGACCAAGACCCTTTGGACTGCTTCACGCGGTCAATATTGGTTTTGACCGGCAATGAGTTTTGACTACGACATAATATACCTACATATATATTGAAATAAAAAAATAATTTAAGTCAAACCCTGTGTAGCACTGTTTTGGTCATGAGCAGATATGACCATCAGGAACCTAGCCTTGTTTCTTGTTTCCGTAAAAATTAAACTTCATTGTTGAGCACAACCCTATTGCCCGCCTCTGGCAGTCTCTTAGAATATTTAACAGATTTTAATAACAAACCTTATTTACTGGCTACCGAATTGTTGTAAATCAACTTTATTTTGGTTAATCTCTACCTCCGAGACAAGTGCCGTTTTGTTTTAAGTGGAAAAGTTCGCAACATAATTAAAAATCCAACTTTATTTTGTTGCAGAAAACTTTGCAGAAGGTTTAGATGTGTGTTAAAAACAGTTTTGCTTTTGTGGCTTACCTACTGGCGCAATTATAAGCTTAATTAAAAGCAGTTTTTACTTATACAAAGGCATTCTGCGTGCGTTGCTTTTGGTATGTACTTTAAGGCCTCCTCCTCTTTAAATCCTCAAATCCGAATTCCATACAAAATGTTTCGGACAAATACTCAAAAAGTACGCCGTATTAAAGTAATTTCTTAACACTATTCGTTTTGTCCATGTTTTTGATTTCGTCAACAAAAAAAGTGAAAGGTTTTATACTTTAATTTAGATTTTATACGTGTTTTAAAATTAACCCTACTAACTTAAAAACACGGAGTATTTGTCCGAAACATTTTGTATGGAATTCGGATTTGAGGATTCCCCTTAAGTATAAGTACACAAATAACGAATACCAACGAGCTTTATTAAAACTTTCAATATTTTTGTACGATCTTTTTTACAAAATGTACAGCAGTAAACAATGGGACTAATTATAGTCCGTTGCAAGCGATTTATGGGTAGCTCAACTGGTAAAATTCGATAACCGATAGAGCGCGGCGAGAATAATTGCAGTCGCTTATTTTTAATATTTATTATTAGCCTGAGCTGTCCCATTGTAAGGCCTCCCTCCTCATCCAATATACAAATTAACAATATCTTAACAGCTCAATTTGTAACTCAAAACATTTATCAAACAAATACCATTCAAATTAATGTAGTTTGAACAACAGATCGAACGCTATAAACTTCAAACTTTGAGCTCTTAACGCGAATCGCAGTTAATGCACAAACTCGCGTGATTCATTGGGTTTCCCGAATTCCCAACTGGGGCCTTAAAAAAAAGAAAAAGGAATGGTAATTAACAGGCGAGCCAGTCAACTAAGCCAGGCACCGTTGGGACGAAACAAGATGAAATAAAATACTAGCCAAAAGTAGAGGTACGCTAAAAAATCAGCGGCTTGACGGATTTTGAAAATTGATGTATTGGATTTGTGTTGGCTATTAAAGACTTCAAGTTCCATAATTAAGACATTTTTTTTAATATATTTTTTTTTTAAAGTTCCTTTTGTTACCCTATGATCAACGTTGGCACAGATAGAACTCTTTGTCCCATCTGTCACCCTAGGCGGACTGAGCAGGGTGACAGATGGGAAAAATTCAAAATGAATACTTTTTTTCCAGTTTGTTGAAATAAACTTTTTTTATCTCATTAACTTATTTATGAACTTATTTGTCAGGTTTTGCGATACTATCCTAAATAATATCACCTATGTTAACACAGACTGTAAGTTATTTTAGCTCTGTTTCCCCTTTTTTAATTACCCTTCTGACAGTACTGGTCAACAGTACTAGCATTGTTCAAAGCCGAACGGTCGCGAAAGTTCGTGAACAACATTGCCATACAAACGAGTCTGTGAAATAAGCAGGCTCTACTACAATAAATCACACAAGTTTGGACCCGCTCAAATATAACACTTTTGGAGTAATCACAACCACTCGTAACCATTTGATCGTAGAAAGTCATGGTTATTATTTGTTGATGGTAAACCTTGCCCGTCAAATGGGATCGAATGTCTTTTTCAGATTCTGTTTCATATCAATGTTTGTAAATGGTCTTAAAAAACGTTAAATATTTTTTACAGAATTATATTGTATTATTATAACTTACAATAAATAAAAGTGGTATGGTTTTCTATCACGCTGTGGTTTGGAGAATGATCGTCTAAACAGACATTGTGTGGGTAAGATTGTTATTCATGTTTGGGAAATAAATAAATATAAACGCAACGGAATGGCTGAAGGGCGCTCTGGGCTTCATTTGAATTTCATGAAGGTGTATTAAAACAATCGCAGCGTAAAATATCTTCAAGTGAATATCGTAAAAGATTTTCCTAGTTATGATAATGTAATTTATTATTTTCGAAGGAAACAAAAGTTAAAGTTATTGAAAATAAATTCCGTCTACGGACCACGGATACCTGCTTGATCTATGTAGATGATTTTCATGCGCATCATAACCATGAGTGTAAGTTGTCGCTTTTAAAATACAAATTGATTATTACTGTATTAAAAGCTGTTTTATTACAGTATGTTTTACAACAAAAAAACCTACCTACATTAATACATATATATATTTATCAATCTTGATACTATACACCACCAAATATTAATTACCAAAAAACACGTTGTATCTGTGCAGTCAGAATTTTGGGTTACTACAAAATCACAGAGTGGCAGCGAGGCGAGTGCGGCGCCCAAGCCGAGTTTTTGCAAGCTGGCTCGAGCTAGATGCCCGAGTTTGCCAAACGATGAACGAAACTTAAATTATGATTATCATTGATACCTACCTACCTATTGACGCAAGGTCAAAGAAAAACGACTAACGGGAACAGTTGTGCAATTTTTATCATTTTATTGGTAAGGTTTTTTGCTTTAACTGTGTTCAGTAAAGGCAATTGCCTACCATGTGTATCTTTTTCTGGTAATATAAATTTGGTGGTGTAAAGTTTATGTACCTTTCTACTGTAGAATAAATAACAAAGCTACTTTATGACCCGATTGAGTAGTTAATGTGAGAAATGCTATGGAGCATAAATAAAAAAAGTCGGAAGACTACAAATGAAAAATAAATAAATAATAAGTCAACAAAGGTTATCCTCATTTGTAGAGTTACCTTTCAGGATTGTTATCCAACAGCTATTCACACTTCCCGCAGAATGTAGGAAAACGTGATTTCACTTTATCCCAGAATCCATCATAACGGAAAGCATTTTGAACCACTTGAAGATTAGACTCGGAGTGCTTTCATATCAAACTGTTGGTTCTTTGAATACCCGCCATTCGCTTTTGATAATGTCAGATTCTATTGAAGACGATTCTCTCGCTCAACTGCCTTCATTCAAGCTGCGCTTTGATCAATTTTGATTTTGTGACTTTTAATACTATGTACTTTCTTTTCGATTTATATCAAATAATTGCTACTTCCTCTATCAGAAGTAGGCCTAACCTAACCTAACACTAAACACTTGAGAGTTGATTGAAACTTTGATTAAAAACACCCTAAATTAATGTGAATAGCTATATGACACTCAGTTTTCTATAAATCGACTGAGGTAGGTGAAAATGCTTAAATAAATGTGAAGCGCCTCTAAAGGAGATTTCCATTTACCCTTTTTAATAAAGCATCAAGTGCCGCATTGTTGGGGCTTGAATGTAAATTTTAATTAAAACTATTGCTTTGCATGGAGCCGGGAACAAATGTTAACTAAGCAAAGTTTTATGGTGCAAGTTTCTGCGTGGAACAATAAGTGAACAATGTACCTAAGTATGTGATTCGAGGTATAGAAAAACTTGAAGACGTGACGTTCCTTTTGATTTCAAAGTTATTTTGATTTAATTACGGTTCTTTATTGTTTGACTCCTTTTTTATTTTTATTCATAAAATTTTATTTGAATCACTTGTATATAATGTCACCGTAATTTTGTAAGAACCGTAAGTTTACAATTTATCGGTTTTCAAACACATAAAAGTCTGCTATGAAATATACCAATCAAAGGACCATTCACAAATTTACGGCTTTTAAATCGTAAATTTGTAAACCACACCCATTTTGAAGGATTTTTTCCATAGCCTACCAATCAAAGGGCGACTGCACCTTTATAATTCTGTCTTAAAGAGCATGGTACGTATGCGTTCACAATTTTTCGACAGTTTATAATTTAACGATTATCAAACCGTAAACTTTTAAATTATTGCTTTTTATATTTTGACATTAACATATAAACATACATTCAAAATAATTTAACCATGCCTATCAATCTGACGGTGTTGAAGCACTCTATGCGTACTGCATAGAGTGCTTCAACACCGTACACACTGAACACATACTGCACTGAATTTCTCAAAACGCTTAAAAATTCGCAATGGGAGATGTTGGGCATTGACATAATTGCATAGTTACGTTACTTGCGAGTTGATGGTATTAGGGTTACTAATACCACTAAATACACTGTTGAAACTTACCGTTGAGATATAGGAAACGTTGTCGTGAAAGCAAGACAGACGAGTTAATAAGGTCTTAAATAATTCCTCCAGTGGAAAATTACTCGGAATATCGTTAAACTTAACGACATTAGAGTTTAAATTCCTCTGAGTGTTACGGTTCCGTGCCGAATGCCTGTCGAACCTTTGTCATTCTAATCACACTTCCGATCTTTCAAAATAATGTTATTGAAATATGTTCAATTTCCTACGTTCTGCAGGAGTTTGTAATTTTCTGCGTGCTGCCATTTAATTTATGTTTATTTCGGAAATAATTTCGTCTATGAATTAGATTATGTTTGTTTATGTATTTCAGAACGATGTATGGCTTTTTGGTCCTTTCCGGGGAAAATACGGATTGAATATTTCCATTCACCTACTCTCAGATGATTGAAGTTTATTCGAATTGGTATGAGGCTCGCTTCACTGGTTCTGATTAATTTTAATATTGTCGTCACGATTCCCTCAACGTTTTATCAGATAATGTGCTATGAAACGGGAATTAATTTAGGGGAAAGTGTGGAGGATTCGTACACTTTTTACTCTAAGCATTATAAAAAAAAATCTAACAGCTATTTCAAAATAATTACTATGCTGATATATTAACTATATATCTGGCTTTTATAATAATACAGTCTAGTGTGGATACAGTGCAAAATGAAAGAGCAACGGTCGATTAAAAAAAAAATGGAAAACGTACGAATGTACCCCGCGCGTGTGGTGGATTCGTACATAGTGTGGGGCACATTCGTACATAGTGGGGTGCCTTCGTACATAGCAATCAAAAAGGCCATATTATACACAATAATTGGCTCAAAAATTATTAGGGACTCAGACATAAATTAAGTAATAATAGTTGACAATATTGGTTTGAGAAATAAACTAGAAAAAATTAAACACTGACATATTTTAGTAATTTATTCTAAAATTTGTTAATGAAATTAAAATTACTCATTATTTGGAGTAACAGGCTTCTAAAAAGTCCTTGATTGGAAATTAAATCTTTATTATATTTAACTATCAGGGTAAAACACCACTATTCTTGCATATTCTACCTATTCTACTATTGGGTATTCTACAAAGACAGGTATTTTTCGAAACTAAAGATGAAAAAGTAGCCTCTTTGTCCAGGTTCCTCTTTATATAAACTCGCGGGATTATTCTAAAATACAATTATAGGTATTGTTCAGCAAACTTCATGACGCAGGTCATAAGTAGGTTGTACGAATGTACCCCGCTCATGACTGTACGAAGGTACCCCACCCAGAAAAATGGGGAAAAAAAAATAACTGTAGTGGTTTTCCCAAAATGAATGTTTGCATATTAATCTAGGGCATCACATCATATACTATTACAAATTAGGTTTACAATTTGAGCTAAACTTATAAGAGAAAAACGGGTTCAAAGGTGAATCCAAAAATTATTTACGTAGCCCAAAAACACTTTTCGACTCGCCCCAGCGAAGCCAGCGGCCGCACAGCCACCCCATTTCATGGTTAGCCTAGGCGTTCGAGCAAGAGTCACGCACACAAATGCAGTCGTGCCAATGTATTTCGTAGTCCACTTTATGACCACTGTACGAATGCTCCTTGTGTACGAATCCTACCCACTTTCCCCTAAGCGAAGGGATACGACAAGAATGCAATTAAGTAAAAATGTTATATGAGGCAGGTACCTACTTACTGACAATTTATATTTCTCTGCTCTAAATAAACGGTTATTATGTAATTTGAAAATGTAAGAATGTAGGTACTAAAATATTAATTTTTTTACTCAAAAAGAGGCAGGTTATATAGACACACGCTTTAAAAATTTGCCGATTGAAATGTTGAATGGAATCACAAAGCTTATTTATTTCCAGACAAAAACAGAAACTAGTTATAAATTAAGCTGTGTCACTTGGCACCAGTGCACAATTTAGCTGCGATCAATGGACTATCTGCACAAATTAACGATTATTGCACTTGTATTCTTCATGGTGAAAAGTTTTACAAAGGACCTGGTTTCCTGTCTATTGTTGTGGCGCAATCATTTGTTTTTAAGTGAAATAAATGGTAATTACTTTATGCTTCTAGCACTCGTTTAGCAGTTATGATAGCGACTACAATTTATTGTAGCTGTGGTTTCATACTAGCGTATTTTTATATCGTATCGCGCGTATTGGTATTCGCGAAACTTCAAAAGCGTGTTGCGCGCATAGGTACGCGCGTATATCGGCGTTTACGCTTGGTTTTTTCTAGCGAGTGTACACGTGCTGCAAAAAACAAAACACCGCACTAAATGCCGATTTAATTCGGTTAAAAGTTTCAAAAATGGATAAAATTTTCGTGACAGACCGCCATATAAAACTGACATTTTTATGCGATCAAGCTAAAGTTCGCTTTGTTGTAATAGGATATCTTGTGATTGATCTTTTCGTACAAACTAGTGCCCCGTTGACACGCATACTCGGAAATTACATGTTATGAAAATTCATGTCATGGCTTCCAAAGTAGGTAACTGTAAATAACCCTTCATAATTTAAATAGGTAACTCTTTATGACACATTAGTCATTTATTTAAAATTGTCATAATGTAATGCGAATTATCGACCGCGGTGAAGATGGCGCGATGTGCTTGATACATACCAACCCGACTGGCCGCACTGGACAGAAAGTTATGCAAAAAACGAAGGGAGCCTTTGCCCTACAGTGGGACAGTACAGGCTAGTTATAATAATAATAATATTATCGACCAGCTGGATCCCTCCTGGCAATGACCTCCTACCCTTTTCACAATTTTTCGCGGTTTTCTGACTCTAACTGCCAATCTTTTAAGATCGTTCCGCCATCTTAATTTAAATAGGTAGGTATTTATAAAATTAAGTACATTCGTATTTGCAAAAAAAAAATATCAATACCATCAAAAGACTTCCCAAAACTTTTACAAGTAATTACATAATTCTAATATTGCTCATACTTGGAGGCAATAAAAATGCCTGCCGTCAAATCTCCGCCGCAATTATTCATTCGAAATGCCATTGGAGCGCTTTCGAGCCGGTCCCCCCAGGGTTGGTGCTAGGGACGACGGAGCTAGGACAGGTAGGTATAAGCTATAACCAGAAACAGCTATTTACAAATGTCAGTTTAGATAATAAAAGAGACATTTGATATCAAAATCCTCGCACGTCTGGTCTTCTTGTTCATTTTTGTGTAGTGCCTGTGATTGGCTCTGGCCTCTTAATTTTCAAACCACTCTCTCTTCTTCAAGAAGCTTTTTTTATGATGTGTAAAGCTAGCCTACTACTATAATGGCCTACTTAGGAACTGCGGTATTATCTCATTTTTTTCAGTATGACGCAAAATTTTAACTTTACAAACACATACTACGAGTAACAAAAAACCTTATTTTCTGATATAGATAGATCATAGTTTAGAACCTGCCTGTACTTTACGTTTTAGTAAGTAACCCGCACTTCGTTTGCATTGCGAATTCACAAAATTCCTTTCTTAGTATGGTGCTTACGACTCATATAACATACAAGAATCTACGATCAATGGTTTGGCTTGTGCGTTGTCTGTCAGTCAGTCAGTCAGGACTAAGCCTTTTATTGATAACTTTCTGAAAACGTATCATTATATTATTTCATCTTACTCAACCTTTTATGTTAAAACATTGTTTTTGTTACTTATTTTGTTCATGTTATGCAGATCATATCAGTTCTTCTTATCGTGTCACTAGTTCCTTCGAACCAGTGTGGTGAAAGGATTTCAAGTGCGCCTCGAAGAAGCTCCTTTCGTGCACTCGACACATGTGTTCGAACTTTTTAGGTTCTACGACATGCCGGTTTCCTCACGATGTTTTCCTTCACCGTTGCGAGAACGTGGGATGCATACATAGATTTTTTCGACCGATAAAACCCATTTACGTATGACTGCCACCGGGATTCGAACCCGTGACCATCATTTCGCAAGTTAAGGGCCTCATCCACTCGGCCACCACGTCCTCATATCAGTAACTAAAAGACTATCAGTAACTAAAAGACTATCACACTTTATTCAATCTGAATATAAAATATTCATCTACTCATAGAAACAAAAGCTAAAGCCTTTCTTTTATCTATGATATTGTGTCCTTCCAAAACTCTAATATGATGGTATAGGTAATAGATACAAAAAAAAAAAGGTTTTTTCTTATATTGTATGTATCATATTTTTTTGTGTATCGCACATCGCGTGTATTCAGACGTTGAACTCGGTTCAGGCAGACGTCACGTCACGTCAAACTGTCACGAAAATAACGGTACGGAACGGTCTAATATTTTAGAGTTATGGAGTATTCTCGTTGTGGTATACCGGCGTCTACCGTAGGCGTAGTGTTGTAGATTATTAGATATTATCATCTTTACATCTTTAATAACCACCACTTAATGATTTACTTAAGATGAGTTCACTTCAGGTCATTAGAGATAGACTTTATATTATTATTATACCCTACATAAGTTTTTTTTTTTGGAAACCTGTATGTATATAATATCAGTAACTCTATTTTTCAAACGCTCCACAGGTGATTCCTTCACATTTGACAATATCCGAATAATTACCGGATGTTTTCTCTGAGCGGAAATGACGTGCTGAATTGACAGTAATCCGACGGAGACAATGTTCCGTTCACAACGCAATTTCCGGCGCTTTTGGATCAAGAGCTGAACTCAAAATAATGTTTCCGAATGAATATTAATACCAATTTAGCATTCTTCCTTTTATAACGTTGTTGAATTATCGATAAAGGGATGATATGAAACTTGAGACTGCACTATAAGTAATCGATGTTTTTTTTTTTTTTTCGAAGAACCTAAGTTCTTCGGTTTTGGCTTCACATCAAAGGTATATAGCCAGTGTCAAGTAATTGGAGAGATTGTTTTGTCATAAGTCAGAGTCGATAAGTCAAGTCATGCCCCTGTAAAGTAATGGTGGTTGCGACTTTACTAGAGGCTTCTATGGAGTTTTGGAGGCAACACGAAAAGTCACGTTTTACAGCATTACACTATTCACCAACACTCATACACGTTCACGAGCACTTAATGGATAAAAAACCACCGTTTTTACACTTAAACACTCAAAGTTATACAAGTTTTGTCAATTAATTTAATGCCGCCAATGCGCCATTTTTCATGTTCCCGCCAAAACTCCGTAATCGATGTTGAAAACAGCAAGCACATAATTAGTCACTTTATCCATCGCATCAACACTATATGTCAAAAATTATACCTATTTACAAGTAGGTATTATTATACCAAGCTAACAAACGATAATTAAATATGAACAGTACAATTATCAACAAAATACATCTGTGCATGATGCAACAAACTTTTAGTTTTCAGTATAATGACATTATAAAGTTCATTACCGGCTGCTACCAGCCGATTCAACACAGAACGCTACAACATTATAGCTTTACCCAATTCACATAGGTACACAGGACAGGGGTGGGAAAAATGCCTGGTTAACAAAACTATAAGATACGAATAAAAAGATAAGTTGATGAGGGAACTCAATCCGTATTTATACGCAATCGACACGATAAGTTACACCGGACACAAAAAGTAGCATTTCCAACTAAGCAGGTACTTTTGTGCTTCGGTATATAGGCAGGTATAACGTAAGTCTCGCCTTTGACAATATAGTTGTAGATAGTCAATTGGGAGACCATAGGGCAGTTTTAAAATTTCGGCAAATGACCACGGAGTGAATTTACTGTTAATAAATAATCTAATAATTTTCCACGATGTTTAGGTAATATAGTAGCTTACATTTAATATAATTATTAAAGCTACATAATTATTCTGTTAAATGTCTTAAAATTTCTAGTTTCCACTTTAAATCTTTAATAACAAGCTCGATTCAAATACCCATTTCGTCTCATTACCCCACACCAAAAAAAGTTTAACTACCTAGGTATCCAGCTGATCTCTATAAGCTGTATTAATGCTACGTAGTTCTACTTGGCAGGAATTCAGAGAACCGCCGCGCCGCCGTGATAATAAATAGACGACCGTGCCACCTAATTGTGCACACAGACAAGCACAATTAAATTGTAGTATTTACTTTATGAAGTAGCGCTTACTTGCATAGCACGGCGTTACCGCGATGTTCTTAGGTTTTTTTTGCTATGCAAAATTAAAACAGTTTTCTCTCAAGATCTGAACGTGTTTTATGAGAAAAGATATATATTTTGTTTCCGCGGGATTTACACTTTTTATTTTTTAATACAGAGGTTCTGAAGCTTGAAGATTCGTGGTTGTGTTAATACCGTCAATTTGCTGGGCTCTATTCAAATAAAATATAATGTAGCTCGAATTAAACACATACCTAAGTGAATTCGTTCGAAATGAACTGTATAGCTCTAGCAGCATCATAACCAAAACCAGCTTAGTTCTGCATTGCACTTTGCTAATCTCCGCTAGCTCATTTTGGTTTAATGTGGTTCATTTGGCAGCTAAATATCTCACAACGTAGTTTGTAATGGAATTTATGATTAGATCGGCCGCACGAGAGTTACAAGTTATCAAACACAACATTCTTCCCTGATCTTTGACATTTGACATTAAAATTAAAATTGACTTTAGAATTAACAATATTTAAAACTTGACATCACTCAAACAAAAATACAAATCACCTAACTAATGCTAATGAACATGAAAAATGGCGCATTGGCGGCATTAAATTAATTGACAAAACTTGTATAACTTTGAGTGTTTAAGTGTAAAAACGATGGTTTTTTATCCATTAAGTGCTCGTGAATGTGTATGAGTGTTGGTGAATAGTGTAATGCTGTAAAACGTGACTTTTCGTGTTGCCTCCAAAACTCCATAGAAGCCTCTAGTAAAGTCGCAACCACCACTACTTTACAGGGGCATGACATGACTTGACTTATCGACTGACTTATGACAAAATAATCTCTCCAATTACTTGACACTGGCTATATACCTTTGATGTGAAGCCAAAACCGAAGAACTTAGGTTCTTCGAAAGAAAAAAAAAAAAAAACTAATGCTAATTTATCAATATTTTTGTAATACATAATTAATTTGACTATGAAATAAACATAAGTGAATTAGATGCCTACCGAGCAAAAAATTAACTTAAAGTTGTTGCGCCCTTACAGGGTTCATGTGCATTGTGTACCTATAAGCCACTTACACCTAAGTTATTTATCCTGTATGCAAATGAAACAATAAATAAATGAATATGAATATCTACGTACAACACAAACTCCGTACCAGATTACGCAGAAACGAATAACAACATTGTCTTGATTTCCTTTTCAACTTTTTAGTTAGAACTTTTCCATCAGACCTTATCATGTGCGTGCGTATATTAGGTGCATCTTCAAGTTATGTTTTCTGAGTAGAAAGATACCTGAATTTTACAACATGTCATCATCATCATCAGCCTATCGCAGTCCACTGCTGGACATAGGCCTCTCCCAATGAGCGCCATCGCGCCCTGTCTTCGGCTTGCCCCATCCATCTTCTGCCCGCAACCTTTCGCAGATCGTCACCCCACCTGGCCGGAGGGCGTCCTACACTACGTTTGCCGATTCGCGGTCTCCACTCAAGAACTCGTTTACCCCAGCGGTTATCGGTTCTTCGGCAGATATGACCGGCCCACTGCCACTTCAGCTTGCTAATTCTCTGAGCTATGTCGGTAACCTTGGTCCTCTGTCGGATAACCTCATTACGGATCATATCCTTCAGAGAGACGCCGGCCGTACATGTTGTAACGAGGTTACAACATGTACCTTAGTTATATTTTTGGTAGGGTCGGCACAACATGTGTTCTTCATCCATTTTTTTAACCCACCTCCAACACACTCTCCACATCCAAAAACGTTTGTGTTTTTGGATCACGCCATATATCCTCCCTCACATTCACTCATTCTCACTCTATCACACACATACCTTTACTTTTATATAAAACATGCTCACTCTGCCTTATTTCCATTTTCACAGTATTCTATTCCTTTATTTGCACTACCACATCTTTCAAGTATTTTAATTTTTAATTTTAGTGTTTTTATTAATGTTGGAACCTTGTTCTATTATTTGCCTTAAAAAAGGCGCCGACTGCTGCCACACAGTTTTATTTTATAAACCTTAGCAGTGGTCAACGCTCTCATTTTTAATGTACTCTTTTTTATGTTCCAAATAAATATTTTTGAGTTAAAATTTGAAACTCTATCCTAACACCTGTTTTTTTCATTATCCTTATTGCTTTGAAATACAATTTAGACAAATAAAACAGTATCAAACTCATCGTACTTTTAAACTCATGATTGCTTTACACAATGATATCCTATTTAAACTTGGATTGCATCGGTCCGGTAAATAAACTGAGACAAATTCTTTACCGAGCGTATAGAAAGTGGGATGTACCAATCCGAGTCCAATATCGGCTCCTCTGCGATCTAATCTCGCTCAAAAGCTTCTACCAAGATTCAGTTAATTTTCTGATCTAATAAATATACGATGTCTGTAGAAATTTCTAGCTTTTGAATTAAAGCGCGTTTTGAAAATAAATAGATTCATTGACCAAAGGTATTTATTAATCGTATAATATTTAAATGATTCATCATCATCAGGTTATCGCAGTCCACTGTTGGACATAGACTTATTGGGAGAGCCCAAAAAGCGCCATCGTGCCCTGTCTTCGGCTTGCCGCATCCATCAACATGCCTGCAACCTTTCGCAGATCGTCACTCCACCTGGCTGGAGGGCATCGTACACTACGTTTGCCGATTCGCGGTCTCCACTTAAGAACTCTTTTACCCAAGTGGTAAAAGAGTCTCAATCGGTTCTTCGGCAGATATGGCCAGCCCACTGCCACTTCAGCTTGCTAATTGTCTGAGCTATGTCGATAACCTTGGTCCTCTGTCGAATAACCTCATTGCGGATCATATCCTTCAGAGAAACGCCAAGCATAGCCTGTTCCATAGCTCGCTGAGCGACTTTAACCTGTAGATGATTAATTAGGTCCTCAAAAATCATATGAATTGCTATTTTCTCGGTTCTACGCTAATATCTGTTTTCAAAATACGAAAATACAAAAATACGAGTAGCATGTTTCATATTTTGGACCATTGAAAACCTTTTACCAATAAAATAAAACCAGAAAAACGTAGGCTTTCCAAACAAGTACGTTTGGACATGATCTCAGGACTCCATTGAACTGAAAAACTGCCAACTAAAATATTTTCAAACGTACTACACACGTTTGCCTAAACGCAACCAGGGCTATACTTTTTCTTTTGTGTTATTTTGTAACATTATGTATTCTTATTCAAAAGCAATAATGTTATCTGAGCCCAATTACAAAAAGAAGTCATGAAGTATGTGATGATATTGACTGAAAAAATAATTACTTAAAACTTACAATGATATGAATAATTACGTGCCTATTGCTTCGGTTTGTAAAAGTAAATATAAAATGGGAAACAATAAGAGTAAAGTCAACTTCCTGTTCAGATAATTTTTAATAAAATAGTTCGAGCAATCTTTCTACATGTTATTTTATTACGAAGCAGTTACATCGAACCAACCAGCTGATCTTGCTTAGTGCCCGGGATATAGAAGCAAGAATAATTATTCGCTTAGTGCCACGTCTACGTTTCATAGCTTTTGAGACACCTGCGTCCTAGTACTGCAGATACCAGTCTTGTTAGACCTCACGTGATTTCATGAATTTACTTTTGTAAAAAAATCCTGCGCATATCCCTGAAATTATTTTGAAAAGCACTGTTAAAATCAAATTGCGAGAAATAACTTGTATTTTTTCAGATCTAAAAACATTATTACATCTACATATTATGTCCAAATTATATTTTATTATGACTAGTATTTACGAAATAAAATTGGAAAGCTTGATTATAGTAGTTCTTCAGTACAATTATATAGATGGAAATAACATCAACATTATCATTTCAATTCGTTATTTATTTTTCAAGTTGACACACAAACCACTTTTGATTTTTGCATATTTTCCAATAACGAGAAATTGAATGGACTCCATCGGGAGATTTCGGTATTATCCGTTTACGTGGAATTTGCAATGTTTGTAGCTGTATTTTTCGTTTTTACTGGCAAGTAAGCATTTTAACAATCGGCTCTGATGAAGTCTGTTTTTTTTATTTATTCAACCATTGTTTGTAAATAGGCGCGTACATAACATATCCTACATGGTATATACAATGTTTCAAAAATTATGAACCTCAAATCAAAGCGCAGGTGTGTTCAAACAACTCATTAGCAAATTGATGAGAGCTGACATCAGCTAAATTAACTGGCTTCACAACATTAACATAATATAGTTATTCTATGGCATTAATTATGAAAATGCTTTCTGCTCTAACATGACACTAATGAAAAAGTTAGTCAAACTAGAGATATATATATTTTCTATCTTCAAGTCGTAACTACAGAACTGAAAGTTTAACATGGATGAAGTTCAGAACCTTTAGAAATTATCTCAGAGAGGCTCCTGAATTTAAGAGACTTTCGCATAATTACCAACATTTTAAATAAGCAAAATAAACATTCATGTCTAAAGAGAAATAAGACCATTGAAAAACGAGCAAACATTATTTATTCGGTCCCTTCTTTTGCTTTTTATTCGGATTTATGTATGTGCATTATAAAGGTGATTATTATATCCTGGGACTTTGCATGGGGTTCTTGCTTACCTATTTTATTTAAATATACTGTGCGGTCGTTTTTTTTTTGGGTATATAAATATAACTAATTAAATATCTTCTATCGTAAGCTTCTTCTTCTCCTGTCCTGCTCACAACGGATGTCCTTGGGATATTATAGAACCTTTGATTTCATTTAAAAAAAACCTAAATGGAATAAAAATTTAAGCCATCTGGGTTACCATTATCCAAGTTAGTGTAGTGGCTAGATGGCACTCTGTGTGTATAAAAAACTTATTTTATTTCTAATTAGGCTAAGTTTTGTTATTTTTAGAGAAGTATACATTTACCTGTGCTCCGTACGCGTTGCCAACAATGTTTTATTTGTTCATCTTGCTCGTACTTTATACTTTTTTGAAGATTTTAATTAACTGAGTACTTCCATCTACACGTGACGTCAAAACTATGTCAATGCGATCGACAACGATTTCTGAAATAGATTTTGTAACTGTCTCAGATCGCTTGCACCAACCAAAAAATCTGTGTCAATATTCGTACACACGTTCGATAAAATTGCAAAAAAGTTCGATAAAATTGTGCAGTCAAATCGCTACGATGAATCGTTTTCGTGTGTACCGGCCATAAACAAAACGCGAGCGAGATAACGGATCTTGGGATTCTGAGCCTTAAAGAAAAACTCTAAGTGCATTAGAAAACAGTAAGTGGTGCCTTATTGCGTTAGAAAATGTAAGTGAACCATGATTTAATCTTGGTAAGGGGCCCGCAGCACTTTGATGCACTTCTGACCTTTCTTCATTCATCAAAGGAAAGCCTTTCTCAGTAGAGAAAATATAGTTCGTATCGAAAAATGCTCTTTTAATATTTTTCTTCGAGCTCATAATACTTGAAATTGAAGATTGGTACAAAACCTTTGCGGGCTTAGCGACCGCACTCTGGACCATTGGTAAGATGATTCAATAGGTAATAACAAAGTAGTTATAATTTCAGTAATAGATAGTACGGTATCGGTAATCGATATCTATGACAAGCATAACAATGCGGGCAAGACGAAGCTCTGCATAATGGCCTGCGCATATTGGCGCACGGTACGGCTGAGTATTTTAATCGAAATAAGGTATTATATTATTTCAAATGCTCGGTGATCGATCTCGAAAGATCTCGGAGGATCACGGAGCATCCCGGAGCATTGCGCGCGAGCATTGAAATACAATGTGAACCTTATTTTGATTATATAAGTATTAAATTCAATTGATAAATTAAAATACTCCGTCGTACAGTCTGTCCATCTTGCGCAGGCTGCTTAGATACAATATTAACGAGAACAATGATCAGAAATGGTAATTTTTATTACTCAAATTTGCACTAGGTAGTTGTTTAGTTGGTTTGAGGATGGATGAAAACTGGGCTCTACGACGCTTAAGGATATTTACACGACACCGCTCCCGCACAACACCAGCACGGTTCTACTTCAAACTGCATTGACTGCACGCTGTCCACGCGCGATAACTAACAGAAAGCTCGCTGTCTACGCACAGTTAACAAAAGTCTCGATTTACATTGATTCATGGACAAAGCCTGCCTCCCCACACACGGTCATGCTACTTGCTTCAAGCGAGTCATCCACGCGGTTCCAGTGCGCGCGGACCGCCCCCGCTTGAAGCTGGATTGCGGCAAGCATGCTCTCCTCGCGCTGTATGCTATTTTATACTGTCACTGTAAAGTGTATCTTCGGAGTACGAGCTTAAACCTATATTTGAATGCTCATTTATTTGCTGTGTGGGATCGCTGTCAAATAAGTGAGCTATGACCCAGATGAATGGGCTGATGATGATGATATTGTTATAGCCGGGACAAATAATTTAATTTTCTAATGAAAATTTGATTCATTTATTTCGGATATCACAGCTTCAGCAGAAAGTGGATATGCTGCCAAGGAGCTGTCTGCAGCACGCTGTCCATAACATGTCTCTTAGACAATGTTGTGTAATCTATGTGCCTGCTCTGTGCCAACGCTTAGCTTTCACTATTCGACCGAATATGACCAGCCAAAAATAATAATTAACCAGTACGTTCCAATAAGTTCATATTTCGCATATTCTGCGCAAAGTTTCTTGTTAGGAAAAAAATCTTATAAATCTAATTATATTTTAAAATTTAATAGCATGTGTTATAGGATGGATAACAAAAAAAAGTAAATGACATATGATACGATCGGGAATAAAAAGTTGCAATCGTAAACACTGTGAACGAGTGCAACTTTTTTTTCCCAATCGTCAACAACAAATGACGACGGGTTGTTACCGACCAGGAATGACCTCAACTCGAAACCCGATGGCAGCATAGTTTTTATAAGTGAATAGTTTATGATCATGATCTACATTTACTTAGTTTCCAAGCAGATGAATTCATTAACAAAAGCTAAGTTAACACTCTCAAAGCTGCAGATTATTTAAAACTGTCAAAACATGATGAGGCTCGGTAAATGAACTTATCAAACACTTTTGCCTGTGTTTTGTTCAAAGCGTCTTTGAGCTTCATCTACTTACCACTAATTTTGCATAACTAGAAAATAACAGACCACTATCGGCATTAATTCCTAAAGACGCTTTCACTTTGATCTCGACCCTCTGCACGCTGACGTCACTCGGGCAAAGGGATCTCCTTTCATTATTGTGAACCTGCTATTACTGGATTACAACATGCAATGTTTTGTGCGATTGCTCTTTATGTATTTATGCTCTCCTAGCTAAGTGTGATCATGAGTCAGAACAGTGGGACTGATATCTTGATGATGACTTCATACAATTTTTCGTGATGCTAACCCGCTAGACTGTAGTGGCAAGCCAACGCATTTGCTACTCCACTATCCGTGTCGACAATTAGTAATAACTTGTGCCAGGCGTTACCTACTGGCATAAATTACCTACTAAGGGGAATCCTCAAGGCAAATTTCCATACAAAATGTTTCGGACAAATACTCAAAAAGTACGCCATATTATAGTAATTGCTTCACACTATTCGTTTTGTCTATGTTTTCCGATTGTGTCAACATAAAATTAGTAAGGTTTCATACTTTAATTTAGATTTTATACGTGTTTTTAAGTTAGTAGGGTTAATTTTAAAACACGTATAAAATCTAAATTAAAGTATGAAACCTTACTAGGATTAGCCTTAAGATGCTATACTATAAAATGCTTTCGGCTTCGAGCTCTATTACCTATTGTCAGCCTAATTCCCACTGGCATTGCAGCGGCCGGTTTCAATGTCAAACAATTTTAAAAATTATCTATACACTTATAACAGTATTACACGGCCGCTTACAGGCCGCGCGTGGTCGGACGCGGCCATAAGTGGCCGGTCAGCAATCTTTTTTATAAGGTAAGTAATGTTTAAAATTGTTTGATACTGAAAGTGCTCTGCCGGTCGCTACCATCCCAGAGGAAATTGGCCTTATTTGAACTTAGCTCTATTATTTGATGAGTTCAGTGGACTCTACCAAGATAAAAATAAACCCTATTATGTTCAAGTGAATACGAAAAAGCTCTTCGAAAAAGCATCTTATCCTATTTGAAATTGATAACTCTCTCGCCACGGAACCAAAGAATATCAATCACAAAAACGCGATAAAACCATTCTATTACCCTCGTTATCGTGTACGTGACGTCGTATAAGGTGCGGCCACACTTGAATGTTCAGTAGGTATGATAAAATTTTATCGGAAAAGACGGATATATCAAATTTCCGAGAAAGCCAACATAAGAAAAAGGTCTCGGAACATGGTGAGTTAACATATTTACGCCTAAAGCTAGTAGGTTTTGGTCTTGATAACCAAAACATACCAATCGAGTAGGTATACACGTTTTTTGGAGTCGTTATTCTAGTGTTGAAGTTTCATTATGAGAAAATGTTGAGTTTTTATAGAATTCTATAAATCAAACTCAACATAATTCAAATTAAAATAAATTATTCAAGGGTAATAAATTTATGAAATTGAATCAGTTACTAGGAAATGGTGGAAATGAAAATAAATTATGTTATTTTGTTAAATTTGCAAAGGTATATAATACAATCTTGGCATAGTACATATACACATATACAGCTACAGGTACCTGTTAGATCAACAGCGTACCAATACCAATTGACGCAAGGCCATAGGAAAACGACTAATGGTAACAATTGTCCAATTTTTATCATATGTATTTTGAAAAAAAATCGTCTCTAAGTTTTTTGCAATATCTGTGTTGAATAACGGAAACTGATTATACGTACTTACTGGTGACTAAAAATTTGCGGTGTTTAGCAACGCCGGACAAATAGCCGGATTGACGATCCACACATAAGACGCCTTTTAAATTATACATGCGATTTTAAGTAACTAGGGGATCACATCCAAACCCCTCATTCCGCTTATCTACGTGATTTCACCCCCGATATCCTTTCGGATAAATTGATTGAATAATGTTTTGAACAAAAAGGTTTCTATTTGTAAAGAGAATCATGATTTACGGTATTACTAAAAACTTTTTTTGCTTATGTTTTTTCAAAATTGCGGGTAAAAGAAATGTCCTCAATAGTGAATAGAAGGAAAACGCGATTCAAACTGAACATATGGCATCGAAATTGTATTAAAGTAATAACGTTCAAAAAGGGTGCAACGTATTTCATAGCTCTGTTTTAATCCGTTGATATTGCTGCTTTAACAAACACGCAACAGCACAGAAGTACAGAATAAACAATGTATAATATTGCTATTATACGTTAAAGAGTTTGTACTAAGTGAGTCCAGCTAAGCGGTTTTACTTACCTCGCACCTGACTTCTGGCCTACCGGGGCTGTGTTCAGTCGCTACAGGATGGCGTCAACGAAGAAAAAATCCTAACTATGTTGTATTGTATTGTATGTATGTATGTTAGTCTGTAAGTTATATATTTCTAAGGGCCTATTACTTTCTATAATATTAAGTTGCCTGAAATAAATGGTTATTATTATTTAATATATAAATTTCCAAATAACATGCAGGATAGTTGTAAAAATCGAGATGGTATTTTATTTTTGGTAGGAAATATTTGCCAGGTTTTATTTATTACCTACACGTAATCACACAGTTCCTATAAATGACTATAAAATGTGATACAATATGGTGATGTTGATAATACACGTTTAAATACCTTCTTTTTGTTAAAAAAATATCGCTCGAAAAGTTTTCCTCGCGACTTTACTGATATTAAAAATTGCAGTGAATGGTCTATTCATACGCCTCACAAAAGGGACAGACGTATTGGACATTATATGAACTCCGAATGCTATTCGAACGTTTGGCTGATGTGGACCGGAATATAAATGTGCATGTAGAGCAGGTGGTAAAGTGCGATAACTTATGTACTTGAAAGGTTAAAAAATCCGTCTAGAGGTACTCTGCTGTAATCACTAACCTTATCAAAACTTTCTGGTCTTTCAACTCTCCAGTTTACTTCTACCAGAACTGAACTTATATGAAAAGTTAGTTCGCGTTATACCAATACCTATGCTCCCAACTACAAATATATGTCACCGTAAAGTTGTAAATAAAATATAAACTGTGCCAAATTGCACTACGAAAATGTGCAATGGACTAGTTATACCAATCAAAGGCCCGTTCATAAATTTACTGTTTTGTTAATTTGTAAATAGGAGAACTACGTTCTACGTTGATTGACTTGCTTCACACACATATTCTTCCGCATTCTTCAAACAACATCGCATCGTCATTATTTTCTTCAATGGGTGACGAAGTTGCACGCGGGTCAGCTAGTAGCAAATAAAACAACAATTATTTTCTCGCTTCGATGCTCAATTGTTCTTTGTTTAAAATTTAAAGGGAATCCTCAAATCCGAATTCCATACAAAATGTTTCGGACAAATACTCAAAAAGTACGCCGTATTATAGTAATTTCTTCACACTATTCGTTTCGTCCATGTTTTTTTAATTTCGTCAACAAAAAAAGTGAAAGGTTTTATACTTTAATTTAGATTTTATACGTGTTTTAAAGTTAACCCTACTAACTTAAAAACACGTATAAAATCTAAAAAGTATGAAAGCCTTCATTATCCTTGTTGACGAAATCAAAAAACATGGACAAAATTAATAGTATGAAGAAATTACTATTATACGTTATATGTTTATTGTGCGAAACATTTTGTATGGAATTCGGATTTGAGGATTACCCTTAATATTATTTCAATGAGAACAATGTCGTTAGTAGTTTGATAGTGATAAATGCGCTACACTGCGCTCCGCTACATGTGCGTCGGCCCTAAAACTCGCTCGTTTTTTTTGTATTCGAATACGTTTACAAACTTCGTATTTGAATACGTTGTTTTTTACGCTATTCCGACTCAAATGGATGTGTGATCGATTCCGATATTTGGTGTACAGAAAAAAAACAAATGAATTGTGAATTGAATACATTTCACACCGAAAACTCATGTGTTTTTTTTAAATTATAGGGGAGAGTACTTTAGATAAACCAAGTTTTGTATGTGGTTCAATTAACTAAGCAAACTTTTAACAGAATTTGTTTTTTCTTTGTTTATAATTCGAGGAAGATTTTTAGCGCTCTGTTATCTTAAACGAAATAGTGTAAAGTTAGCACCGGAGACAGTCCCTGGCGAGACCGAGATTAAAACTTAAAAATATATTTTATTATACGTAGCCAGCACCAGTAAGTTTCAATCTAAAATGTAAATATTAGTCCAGTTTCCAATCTGAAAAATATATGGCATAGTTAATGAAATCCCACCGCCTGCTTCTCTGTGAGCCCTTTTATTAAAAATGATTTTTACTGTAAAATAATTGGGTGTTTGATAAGATAAACCGAGAGAGACGTGCCCCGGCATGCATCATGCTAGGCATTCAATTACCCATGACTCGTGAGAGAGCTCGAGCACCCTCTTTTTACAGCTAAAATTTACAATATTTTACATAATAAACAATAACAATGATAAATCAATACATAAATCGGATATATTTTAAGTACCGCCCTCTCAAATATGAACACGTAACTTGACCGACAAAATTGATTTTTAGTTTTGTAAGCCGACGGTTGTGATGAAGGATTACAGGCGGAGCATACATGGGTGCAACTATGCATAGCAAGCAATACAAGAGGTGAGGTATATACGAAGACTCCTAGCATAATTATATACCTATTTACGTAGAGTAGAAGCGAGCCAACTACTGTTATATCTTACAAGGGGCACACAAAATATAGCTAGCGAAATAAAGCTACCCAAAGGCAAATAGACATGGAAGGCCCAGAAGGAGATGGCCGGACAAACTTTACGCTCATCTACCAACCTGGACTACAGACGCCCCAAACCGAAAGGAGTGGAAGAAGAGAAGGCCTTTTCCCTACGGACGATAATGGCTGAAAAATCAAGGTGTATTCATTCACATTCATATGTTTCATAGAGTCAAGAGATTTCATCCCTTATGAACTTGTAGCTGGTTCTGTATTAAAGATTGCCAGTAGAACATTTTTGTAAGCTTTACTAATTAACGCCCTACTTCAATCAAAGTCCGAACTCACCTGTAACTAAACATAAACCTTGCTAAGTAAGCCGACGCTGTAATACGTTTGAGTGCAAAAACGAAACGCAAAAGCTGTAGTTTGGGGATTGGTTAATCCCACAAATCCTTTAATGGACGTTCGGAAATGTGTAAAAGGTGTGACCACTTACGTAGGCTAAGCCATACGTTGAATATTATAGTGTTTAGAGACATTATGAGGATTTCTCGCCTAATTATAGTTTATCAAATAAAGGTCGTGAGAACACTACATTCTTGTTTCTCTTTTTATATATTATATATATATAAAACGAAGTTTACTGGGTTACACTGTTTAAAATTCAAGAACGGCTGGACTGAATTTCATGATTTTTGATTAGTTGGTATTGTCTCCGCAACTAACCGTAAAATAAATATTTAAAAAACGATCATGAGTAACGTAGGTTAGCTGGTTTTACATAAAAATAAAGATACTGCAATTATTTTAAGTTCTTTGAGTATACTTTTTATCTTACACTAAAAAACACCATTAGGAGAATGGCTCTCTTTAGAATAATTTCGCTCTTCGATTTTTTCAACTAGAATCTGAAATGATTTAAAGGCTTTCTCAATAATCATTTTTTATTTATAAAATAATGAGTTTGTACACGTGCACTATTTTTCTTTTGTTGTCCATTCCATACACTCTACCATCAATATACTAGTACACAGAAGCAAGCCCAAATGCATTATTAAAATTTACTGTACAGACCAGTGTTTCAGGGTTATCTAAGCATACACAATCGCGACCGAATCGGGACAACACGAGAACCAAACCCACTCAAAACCTATTTCCAGATATCGGACTGTACATCGCCTGTATAATGTAGTACGCACCAATGCAGAACACACTTGTATTAACAATGTTGCAACTAACGAGCGAGTATACAACGTTAGAGATCGCTATTAATCGAGTCCTTACGACAAGATTCGCTAGGTTTATCGTAACGATGAACGAGCGCTGTGCTAAAGAGTAGTATTTCAATACTCTAATGCTTGTTAACCTTTTTTTCTTCGAACTTAAATCACTAACCTGGCTGCTACCCCTACTATATGTATAATATAGGTACCTATTCATATTACCTACAAGTACCTATAATAAACACATTTCACTTTAAGTAACTTTAAATTTGGATGTTAAAAGCTCTGTAGTGTATTTTATAACGAAACAAAAGTAACTGGCGTAAGCGACAAATTATTAAACGCAGTATTTCTTGAAAAGTGTTGAATTTATAAGAAAATGTTTTACATTTATCTAAGTTCTGTGATTACTTCCCCAATAGTATAAAATTAACCGTAATTATTCTCTTAATTCGGAGGATGGATGTAAAACAAATTATATGATGGACGATTTCTAAAAATAAATCTACTGAGAAAAGTTTCACCAATCGGGTTTCTGTCTTACATTTATTCAGATTATATCCTCACTTTATCACTGTATTAATATCAAGTTTGTAACCCGTACCATTACTAAGTAAAAATGTAACGCAGCAACTCCAAATTTTTACATATCCCCTTAGCGATTGCTGAAGTTGTATAGGTACCCCACTGCTGAATTAAATGATCGTAGTAAAATTTCAGTCGAACGTTAAAATTGATTCGGAACATTAGACCAAGGTGAGGTCAAACCGAGATTGTAAAATGCATAGTAGGTCGCTTCATTTAGGATACCCGGGGGCTAGCTGCAGCATGTATGAATTTTAAACTGTCTGCATATCTAGAGATGGACCGAGCTGCTATCGAAATGTGATTTAGGTGAAGCTGGGCGGAATCTATGATGTAGTTATACGTCGTATATGGGGAAGCGAATCGGGTTTTGGCCAGTTTCCCGAGGATTTCTGATAGGTTTCTCATTTTTACTGATTGAGCAATCTTCTTTTGAGCCTATAGGCAAAGAATAGGTTATATTTGTACCAAGTATAGTTAATCAAATTTTAGTGCAAATCACAGCAGTGGGCGGGCGGTGCGCGCTTCTGACTGCGCGCCTCATTAGCATTGGCTTATTTTGCATACGTGCTTTGTGGTTGTCTATTTAAAAAAAGAAGTTCCGGTAGAAGATTTTTTTTTTTTTATTTTAACGTCACTGTAGAATATTAATACTTTATTAACACAACTAACTACTAACTAACATAATAAAACTTAAATTACTGAAAACTTAAACACTAAAATTATATACTTTAAAAATAAAGATTTTACGTAACTAAAACTGTAGAGCTATATTCATTTACAACTAAACTAACATTTACACTGCTAGTGAATTCTGCCTGAGGATTTAGATAAACTTTTTAATTTCAATAAGGTTAGGGTAAGGATTAAGTTAAATATTTTCCCAGCGTTACTCAAGTTGTATCTATTTTAATTTCAATGTTTCCCAAAACTTATGAGTTTCTTATCAGACGACGAAGGATTCTAAGGTCAAAGTATCTACGACTTTTAGTAGACGTAATGGAATCTTTAATTAGTTTGTGTTTGCTATTCACTTTGTACAAGAACCTACTAACAGTTGTTTCTATATTGCTAGAACTTTGCGTTTGTGGATTTTAAATAAAGATATTTTTTAAACAATTTTAATGAAAGAGGTCCTACCTGGTTGTTGTAAATATTTTGATAGTCAAAAGAATCTGAATCTAAAATTATAAGTTAGTAGTAGTTATGTATTTCTTAGTATTAGTACTCTGTGGTAGGTAGTATTCGTTTATTCTGTACTAATTAAGGCGCAGAATCCCGCGCACCGCTATCTCGCTCTACCATTTGTACATAATTTAAAAATATAAATTGACTGAGTATAATTTCAAAAAGTAGAGCGGTGATTTTGTTACTACCTCGTCGTCCCCAAAGACCACCAAAGACATGTCGTGGGTACCCCAGTTGTCCGAGTTAAGTATATTTTCCATATTTGCTTCTGCCTCCTCGCTGAGGAGGTTGCGCAATTTTCTTCCGACTTCTACCAAAGTTACGCTTGCACAGTCTCTCTTGCTTCCGATACTCAACTACGCCGATGACTGCTACCCTGACCTTAACGAATATCTCCTAGATAAACTTGAGCGACTCCAAAACGTCTGCATTAGGTTCATTTTTGGCCTTCGCAAGTATGACCATGTCTCCGAATATCGCAAGAAGCTCAAGTGGTTGCCTATCCGCCTTCGCAGGAATACTCATATTCTCTCCCTCTTGTACTGTATCTTGTTCTTTCCGTCCAGCCCATCTTATCTCAAGGAGCGTTTTGAATATCTCCACCTCTCAACTTCTCGTTCTCTGCGCCCCTCTAATAAATTACTTCTCAAAATTCCTGACTACTCATCTTCATTCTATCGCAAATCTCTCACTGTACAAGCTATTTCACTATGGAATGATCTCACATTAGATATCAGAAAATAATTATCTCTTTTTACATATAGTATTTATTTATATAAGTATTTATGTTTATGTAGGTTTATGTATACAACTTATTTAAACGCGCCACCGTCATTATCTATTCCCATCATTTCCAGATCCATCCAAAGGTTGTCTGGAAGAGATTGCTTTTAGCGATAAGACCGACCATTGTGCTTCACTTTTTTTATATTGTTTGTGTTCCTGTTTATTTTCTTGTTTTGTGGTGTGCAATAAAGAATTATCTATCTATCTATCTATCTATCTACCTCACGAAATGTTTTAGTACATTTTTTTTTTGATATGTTTAATACAAGCGGACGAAAAAGGGACAAGCACTTTTGCCTAATTTTACTTTGCATCTATACGAGTACTTAGTAGAGTTTGTGAAGTATTCATATTTACGAACATTACAACACTTTCAACATAAATTTATTAATACCTACCTTTGTGGGTACATACCTACGTATAGTGCTTATAGGTACCTACTGGGTGTATTATGATGCGCGATTTGAAATTTCAATACCATCAATTCAGTTTCGTTCGATTTATTTACATTTTCAAGCAACCACAAAGATGATCCCTCGGAATAAACAATAGACACGATGCGGCTACGGTGAAGTCCAACATAATATTAGTACTTTTTTAAACAGTACTGACAACTCAACTTTGAGTATTCTAAAATATTTTTTTTTCAATAAATCGCATTGCTCGTTTCATTACCTTAAACTACAAAAACAAAAAAAAAAAAATGTTTCCGTTTAAAATTGCATTAGTTTCTAGACTTATTAAAGATTTTTAAAAGTTAGCGTCTGAGAGATTGTGTGCGACTGAGAGTGGGTATTCTGTATAAGTATTAACAGATTCTGTGTTCGCTGTAACAGCGGCCCGAGTGTGGCGTTCAAGATAACGCGCGGGGCGTGCGCGCGAATACGTTAGTGATATGGTCACTTTTCGCTGATCCATGTATTCTTCGCCCTTTGTTAACCGCTCACGTGTTTCGATAATAAACAAATAAACTTCTGTTTTAAATATGTATAAATAAAAATCTATTATCGCTCGTCTCCTTATTGAACGTAAACTGATGAGAAGCGAATCTAGAAAAACTTATAAGAGGTTTGTCCGATTTTAGTACTAATTGGGCGAATAAACATGAGACCTGGCTCGAATGATGTTTGTGCAAAAAGCAGCGTGAAATTGGATAGTTTTGATAGAGAAGCTTTAGAGAAGAGGTCCTGTTATACTTGGTAATGATAGGGTTTCGCAATTAGTGGAAGAAGAAACAAGAAGGGCGCCGCGCGAGGAGCAGGGGAAGCATCAAGTTCCGAGCGAGAGTGTCAGCGAGGTGTCATGTTTACTCGCCCGAGTAGTATGTTATGAAATAAAGTATTGAATATAAATAAGCAAGACATGGTTTTCCAATTTCTAATAATAATATTATTGTTGTACATAACAGTTGTATAAATTTATCTGTGCATACAGTGATTTCATTAAAATCCAATGATAGCAACTTCATTTCGCAATGGTAATTTCTCGCTTATCGGATATTTAAACGAGATATTATTTCAGCGAGAGAAAATGAAAACAGTTTTATCTGATCAGAGTTCTGAAGAAAAATATTCGTACCTAACTAAGTCTGTTGTGAAACTTAAATTACTGGCAATTTAGTCACAAAAAGGCAAGAAGAAGAAACCTATGGTCTAGTCTGAACCTAATCAAAAAGTAATCGAACCTGCAACATCGGCGTGGTACTCCAACACACATCAGAACTACAGTACATAACTAGTAGAAATAACCTTTCTTATCAATGCATTGCAACAGCTAAATGATAATACGTATGTACAAAGAAACAAAATGGGAAACGAATAGAAGTCACGAAGCCCACATTTCGTGATAGTCAGCATTAAAGCATGTCACAAAGCGGAATCGTTATTCAAAGGACCTAAAACAACTGTGGTAAAGCCATATCAGACTCTTAGGTAAAGCCTCGTACAGAAAAGTAGAGCATCCGCTAGATAAGATACGAGTATATTACGACTTGTAATAGTACAGTTGCCTGTACTATTATTATATCTTCCTCCGAAAATATTCAAAATTATGCCCATTATATATTCTAGATGTTGGTACACAGGGAAAACTCAAAACTTATGTCATTATCAATTTGAGTCATAAGAATTAATTCTATGTCGTGAACATAATTGATGAGAAAATTAATGTTTTTTTACTATGTTTTAACCAAACCTTCCTCCCTTTTTAAAAACGTATAACCTATTTTGTAAGAAGAATTCACAGATTCTTCCGTGTGATCGCGGCCTATGGCATTTAATCGAAGCTAAGTTCGTACGTTGAATAATTTAATATCACCCAAATATTTACGACTTTCAATCAAAATGGGAGTTCGAATTGACTTTTAATGAGTTTCAGTCATGTAGCTGTAAGATTGAATCATGAATTTTACCGAGATTATGGGTTATTGAAAGCATTTGTGCTGGTCGTTACTCCTTATTCATACGCGATGCTATAACAAGCTTGGGTTTTTACTCGACTCGACTCGACTCGTGAAAAAGGAGGGAGTGTTAGGTAGGAATTTGTTTAGGGATATGTATGACTTTTAGTCGCAAGTAGGCCTGAGACCCAACAATGGCAACATTATATGCTACAATTAAAGTTCGATGAATTTTGACAAATTTGGTGTCGTGATATTCTACGAGGCTACGAGAAATGATTTTGATGAAAATCAATTTTTTTATAATCTTAATTTTTACAAAATTATATTATAGAATATAAATAAATAATTTATGAGATAAATGCTCAGAAGATAAATGGATTCAAGGTGTCAAAAGAAAAAAGGCGGCGGCATTAGCAGATACTTTTTCATTTCTAAAAACTTAAAGCTCGATGCCTTATTAGGCATAGTATAGCTGTACGAGTTAATAGACATGTATATATGTATACATAGCACATTTTCCATTCCAGCTATCGATTTACAAGTCACTTAGAAAGATAATAGCTTGAGATTGCAACAGGCTGACCCAGCGCCGAGCTGTTTGTCGTGATAGGAACAATGACCAAGCTATACGAGCCATAATAAAAAAATTAAGTATTGATACTGCAAAAGATAGCTTCTGTTTTTGGAGTTCTTAATAAAATCTGTTATACACCCAGCTTTATACGATCGCCTAACAAAATACCCCTATATATAAAACCAAATCAGATTTCATCATTTTTGTAAGTAGACAAGATTAATAACTCATATACATATAGATAGATACTAATTAGGACAAACACAACGTCAAACATGTGCTGCAAGGTTTTTAATAAGTTACCAACTAGTTTACAAAATTTAAATGGTACCTTATTTTCTGTAAAATTGAAAAACTGGCTGGTTGGAAAATGTTTCTATTCAGTAAAAGAATTTTTTAATGACAGGGACACAAACATATAGTTACATAAACTTAATTTTTATAAACTCATATAGACATACATGTATTTAAACTCTCTTTTCTATTAAATAATTGCATAATAATATTATAAAATTTGCACACCTTAAACTAAAGGTAGAACATACTTAGGACACCAATTTATTCAAGACCATATATTGTACTTGTGTTTTTGCAAATAAAATATCTTTATCTGTATCTCAATGTAAGTAATTAGATTCATTTTGAAAAATCTTAATTTTATATTCTTAGGTTACTCAATATTCTAAACTTGTACCTACTGAGCAGAGACTGGTCAACATTTCATGAAAAAGCCGTTTCACCAACAGAACAAAGAAAATGGCTTAATTACTATTTCTGTAAACAGTTTTAATGATTAAGCTGGTAATCCGTAACCCCTTTAATTAAGCCTGATGTTATAATTAACGACTTAAAAAGGCAGTGGCAAGCTTTATTAGGATAAATTGCTAGTTACATATTTCTCATATTAAATCGCTAACTTTAGTTAATATTAACAATAATAATAGGTTTTATCTTATATTGAAAGCAAATGATAATTAAGATACATAGCTTTTAAGGAAGATCGCGTCGAAAAATGCGTCAATTTCAGAGGCCATGACCATAAACATATTCTGTTTATTTCTAAATATAATAGTTTATGAATATATTTATGAATCAATAAGTGCTTAATCATATTATTCTAAGATTCTACCTCTTTATTTTAGCATTTAGCTGGTAGCTGTGTAAATAAAACTAGAAAACATTGTATATCCATTTAGAATATATTTTTTCTATCAAGGTCTCACATTTATTTATTTTTTCTGAACTCGACATTTTGTTAAAATAAATCATACACGCGCAAATCTTAGACAAAAGCCACTATCATAGTCACTAATAATCTAATCGAAGTGAAGTAGGTACTTACCTAATTATTAAGAGAGAAGCAGTTAATAAGAGGTACGTACCTAAGAAGTAAATCTTAGGTACGTACCTCCTTAGTTGCTACTCTCAGAGAAGAAAAGTGCGTCCACTTTTTACCCGACTACCAAGAAAGGGTTATTAATTAACCTAACACAATATGAAATGTCATAGCAATGTATTAAGAACTAGGCCGGCAAAGTAGATTTAACTGACGACACCGTGGCTTAGTTGGTAGTGACCCTGCCTACGAAGCTTGGTGTTCCGGGTTCGATTCCCGGCCGGGGCAAATATTTGTGACGAACACAAATGTTTGTTCTCGGGTCTTGGATGTTGTGATGTGTTGTGTGTGTCCATGCCACCTGCGACACAGGGAATCCTAGTGCAGGGGTGTGAGTGTGTGAATGTTTAATGTTTAATGTTTAATGTTTAATGTTTTAATGTTAACTCGAAAAAGGTTGTCAATATTAAAAGGTTCGAATTTCCAAGCATGTTTGAGAAAGAGTTATTTCACGGGTGCTACGAAACGTCTACGTTCTCGTAGCATTATGCTACGAAATGTCTATGTTCTCGTAGCATTATGCTATGAAACGTCTACGTTCTCTTAGCATTATGCTACGGCGTTGTTGCACTCGTAGCAACGAGTGCCCGTCACTTTATGTATTCGCTACGAGCGTTTTGTTACAAACATTTACTTCCTGTTCCTGTGAAGGTTAATAATATAAACTAATAACGATATTGTGCTAAAGGAATTAAGTCTACCGTAGGTCTTCGACGACGACAGGAATCAAAACCGACGCGCTGCTGACAGAAATCTAATGAAAGTGGTCAGTAACCACTAGATTCTAATAAATAACTGGAACTTCGACATTACTTAATAATTAAGAAGAGATTTGTAGATAGATTTTAGATGCCTCTTTGGAAATTGAGTTAAAATTTTATGAACTGAATAACACAACATATGTAGTTATCTTCTATATACGGGCTAGATCAGTAAACTACTTTTATTAAATTGAGATGTACAATACGGAGATATTTGGACTAATAATAATAACACATAGGCTACTCTTTATCCTTTTTTTTTATCCCAATTCCACGCGGGCAGAAGCTAGTATTCATATGAAATTTAATAACGACATATTTTATACAATGTTGCAATAGTAACGATATGTTTCACGTATAGTCTGTTAGATTAAAAAAAAAGATCACACGACAAAAGTAAAAACTTCATTAAGACGACTCGAGCCGACTTTACCCGAACGAGCGTTACATAGCCGAGCCTAACGGCCCAATATCATTCAATACCCACAAACTAAAGTGCGCTTAAATTCCTTTGACATCCACTGTATGCTTTACCCCGGACACACTGATGTTCCTGTGAGTAAAAACTTTTGAATTAACAAACTAACATTAATAAAAGTTTCCTGCCGTAGTTGTGCCGCCGCTCGCCGCCGATCGCTTAAGGGCAATGCTCAAGGCAAATTTCCATACAAAATGTTTCGGACAAATACTCAAAAAGTACGCCGTATTATAGTAATTTCTTCACTCTATTCGATTCGTCTATGTTTTCCGATTGTGTCAACAAAAATTAGTAAGGTTTCATACTTTAATTTAGATTTTATACGTGTTTTTATATTAGTAGTGTTAATTAAAAAATTTGGATGACTATTTCAATAGTGTGAAGAAATTACTATAATACGGCGTATTTTTTGAGTATTTTTCCAAAACATTTTGTATGGAAATTTTCCTTGAGGATTCCCCTTAACCGACAAAGTTACCTGGGCTTTTGTACAATATGTTTAAAAACTGTAATATTTCTACTCAAATATGCTAAACCTGAAAGGAATTTATACAGACAGGGTATCCCAAAAGAAAGTTAAGACTAGCTGACATCCACATCTTTGTTTGCTAACTAACTCATCATGCAAGTTAACGACTCGGATGATCGAGTGGCAAGTGTTTTCGACTGTTACGCCGGTGCCGCGGGTTCGATTCCCGCTTCAGGACAAACTTTTGTGTGATGGACTTCGGTGTTTGTCCTGAATCTGGGTGTTTACTATGTATTCTATGTATGTAGGTATTTACAAAAAAAAAGCTATCTGGTTCCCATAGTACAAGCACTGCTTAGTTTGGGTCTAGATGGCTTAGTGTGTAATGTCCATAATATTTATTATTATTATTTATAGTTTAAAGTCCCTTATTCAGTCAGTCAGTAAGGACTAAGCCTATACAGAAACTGTTTTAGTACATTATGTAGAAATATTGGATGACTTTCAATAAATAATAAAGATTTTATCTATAGACACATTTTATAGAAATTGACGCGACAAATATAAACCTTTTTCAAGACATCCAGTATATTCAGCTATGAAGGAATGGAATTCCAAAGAACTTGTATACTATGTATCTAGAATGCCGACTCACACGAAAACTGCGAGCCGAAAGAGCTAGAACCAGTAAGGAGTGTGTCTCGTTCTGTAGGGCGACCATAATTTTTGAACTTTGAATATTTCATTGAGACATAAACATGCAACCAAGGGAAAATTCAATCTGCTCAATAAGCTATCAATGTTATATACATACGTTACATTGCATTATTGTTTTAAAATTATATTATACATAGGTGCATTAAAATATCAACAAAAAAGAGAGCGGTGCGCCTCATTCTAGTGAGGTATATCTGATTCAATGGTTTTAATACTGTTTCTTTCGAACAGTAATTATTTTTCTCGGCAGTTAGGTACCTAACCTACATGACAGCGACTGTACTAAACCTTTCAAATGAATCTGAATAACATTTAGAGCAAATCGTCTAATTTCGAAAATTGTCCCACTTATTTCAAAAATTATGGCCTTCTTAATTTTAATTGTATGCTGGCAACTGTGTGAACGAGACACACTCCTTAACGAGGGGGTCTCTATCAAGCATTAAAATCCTTATATTTAGATTTAATTAAAAAAGAACTTTATTTCCAAGTCATAAGGTTCAGAATTCTTAATCCTTAAATAAAACAAAATGGCGTGTTAGCTCTCTAGATACATAGTATAGAAGCTCTTTGTGGAATTCATATCCAAAACATTTATTGTCAATCGTCATCAGTACAGTCACACAAAAACCTTTTAGCTATTTTTTCATTTTCCATTCGTAAATGTCCGGAGTTGTTAAAATACGTAAATGTTTCCGAGTGTCATGATCGTGTCACATTCACTTCGAGGCTCTGTCAACGCGTAGTACGGAAATGCAGTGAATTCCAAATAGCCTAAGATCCCGCTATACAACTACCTTCACCGAGATGCTTATTTAATGAAACGTATTTAATATATTATTTAATATGCCAATAAATATATCCTATATGGGTTGCCTAACAAATTTCAGTCCAGAGTATTTTTAATTAATAATTTAAAAAAAAATATTTAAACATTCCACCGGTGTGATTATTAAATAAATTCGATACCAATCGAAAGTTTGAAGCCCATAGAATATGCAAACGTTAGGTTGCCTATTTTTTTCCGGTCACAACTAGCGGGTTGCCAGGTGTAAACAGGTAAATATATACTAGCATTTTGCAACGGTCTGATTATTGAATCAAACTTAAATAAAATGAAAGATTATTTTATTATGAACACGTAAGATAAAAAAATTACAGCTCACGAAGCATTTATCACGCTTTTAAATGCAGGCTTTTCTTATTGAACGCAACATAGTGTGAAGTAACGTAGGCTTGGAATATTACTTATCCTACTAATATTATAAACGCAAAAGTTTGTAAGGATGGATGGATGGATGGATGGATGTTTGTTACACGTTTCACGTAAAAACTACTAAATGGATTTTACTGAAACTTTACAATAATATAGCTCATACATCAGAATAACACATAGGCTACAATTTATAAAGATACCTGCGCAGACGAACGACTGTCGCGGGCTCCAGCTAGTATAATATATATTATGTAGTTTTGTAGAGTAGTAACATAATGTCGAAGGAAAATCGTCTTTAACTCTTCATCTTTTTGGAACTTTAGCAGGATACAGTTACTGTGAAAAGAGCGTACCCAAAAGGTAAATGGCTCATAAAACGCATATCAATATTGGCCAAGGGGCGTACATCATTCCCGCTATACTCGTATCTAGGCCGTACCCGCTAATTTATGTATCGATTTTTTATTCTTTTTAAACCCTTTTTCGAAATCTGATGTTGGAAATGTTATCGGTCGACCCGAATATTTAAGCAATATTTTGTTCAATAACGGTTGGTCGTAAATCACGGTATGGGGTTTTCAAATTGTTTGATAGGTGCTTACTTACAGTTGTTGAAAACCTATTCAAATTAAATTCTTGTGAATAGTCCATGTCTTGCACTTTTAGTTGAGGCCAAATTTAAACTCTCCATCTATCTACTGTTGACTATGTAAACGAAGGTTTTTTTTTTCAATTCTGATTTAGTAAGAATAAATTAAATACGTAAAAATCGATTTTTCTTATTATTTTCATGAAGTGACGGTAAAATAGTTGTTAATTTTGTCCATTTTATAAAGACAAGAAGCCGTAAACAATTAGTGCATCCCACTACAGCGAAGCACCTTGAGGTGAAGCGAAAGTTTTAAGAGGTTTTAATGTACTTCCTACATTTTTAGAGAGTTCGTTGAGAGAACTTTTTGCTTTCCTGATTGTTAATGCTTGTTTTGAACGAAGGTAGCTTGTCTTATCGAAAGTAGTTCAAGAGTTTCTTATTGATTAAATAAACTTGTTAGTGTTCTGAGCCAGATTTCTATAATCGTTTTTTTAATGTTAAATATTTTTACGTTTAAGATAATTAATTTACTTTGTAGCACATTCTTTTTTTAAATACACTTCATGGTTCGTTCCTTGAATATCAACATAGGTATATATTTATTTTTTGTTAATCTTAATTCTAAGATGGCAGTGGCCGGCAGCGGCCGCACTCGTAACTGCGGCGCCGCGCGTGGCCTTATCGAGTTTCTCAACCGGTACTGGCGTTCACGCACTAAATGGCCACTTATTTCACAATAAAAGTGCTTGCCGCGTCGCTCCCGGCCGCTACCATCTTGGTGTGAATTGAGCTTTACAAGATAATCATGATCGTCCACGAACCTTTGAAATATCGGAAAATAGTAAGTAGTAAATTGCTTTCATTAAATAAATGTCAGCCCCACCGAATTGGGGTGTTTTACTAAGAGTAAAACGGCGCCAAGCGAAGGTGTCGACTCATAAAATAAATTATTGAAATGCTCCGTCGATCAAGAACGCGGCAAAACGCGGCGGTTGCTTGCAGCTCCAACGATAAATCAACTCCGAGCTTTTCTAAAAAAAGAAAAGACGGGAAAGTCGTTTATTTGTTTCCAAACTATATCCGAATGCTTGCCGAGCTTCCGATACTTTAATAAAATCTTGCTCGAATTGAAATTTCACATTTCGTCGCACCCCGGGCCCCGTAAGTAAATGAGAGGGAGAGGGAAAAACGAATAACTGCACAACTTTGAGTTCGGAGCTTTAATTAGCTAGAAAATGTGTGTCAGCTAAGGTTTGAAAATAAAATCTTATTTCGAAGGAACCGTTTCATTAGATTTTGTCTGCGGATTCAAGATTATGTGAAACGTATATACTCGTAGATACCTATCCAGTTCTCTTTGCGATAGGAACGTTAAATGGTTTTAAAGATATCTGGTTATAGATATCTTTAAAAACATTTACCATAAATATTGTGATAATGTTTTATATAATAATCTTTAATATCTTTAACAATGTTTTAATAAGTACAGCAGTCTCATTTATAATTTTATTAAAAACCTTAATTAATACCAACCATTAAGGTTTGAAATGAACCTTTTTATAAGGCTGTAGATTTTTCTTCCACCCTCTTTTCTTCGACTTGTCTTTACAACCTGCATTCAGAGATAAGAGATGTGCCCAAAGTTTCTGTGCCCATTATAATTGGTCTCGCTTTGACATTAGATTAATTCTTTACCTTTCGGTCTGTTCTGACCCCCTTGTTCTTTCGTCCATTCGAAAATAATTTATTGAGATTAAAATTTATGAAAATGAAATTTCACTTTGTGGCGTAACTGCTCTGGCTTTGTTCGCAAAGTAGAAGGAAAAATTTATTGTGTAAGTACATCTAAATATCACGGCTGATATAATAAGAAAATTTTTGGAAGGTGCTCTAAGATATTTCCAATTTGTGTGGCTTTAGAAAACGAGATAGGTTATCTGATTGGTATTTGATTATTTATCTTCTTATCCTTGTAATTACTCTTTTGAGGGTCAATATAATAGTCACACTTAGTTATTTAACCAGGCGTCTATTGGCATAGTTTTTTTCTGAGCACATTTTTTTTTATATATCTTCGAGTACATACGACTCTCTAATTATGATTTTTTAGCTAAACTTGCAATATAATAATATGCATTTTTTCCTCCTCTTTTGGTATTTTATTTTATTGGCTTATTTTTGGCATGTTTTTATACACATAAAAATGTGTACTTGATGTTGTATATAAGCAAGATATTGTCAATAAGTAAAGCATAACGTGAGATTATGCAAGATGCGAAAGTTTGCAAGTCTTCCTATATTTAACTCGTGCCTTACTGTTTCATCCGCGAAGTTTTACACTATCTCGCTATTATTTTGTATATCGAAAACAAAGAGAAAAATATGCTTTTATTTTTTAATAATTTCTGATAAATTTTTATTTTTAAAGTAAGATGTGTACCTACTAATTTATATTTTCATTCTATATAATATGCTCATTGTTGTCTCCAAATAAATGTATAATTATAAATTTAAAAATAATGACAGACAATTTTTTTCTACCATTTTTTGTAGGTAATAATTTAATATTTGTTTAACGTATTTTGCTTGTAAAATATAGCATAAATCTGAAAAAATGTATCAATATCTTAATTGGAATTGTAAATTTTAAGTCGAGAACGAAGTTTTCTCTAATTGAATTTTGATTTCATTTTATTAGGGGACAAGTAAAATAATCCTATTACTATTTCAAAACAAACTGACCAATTCAAACGCGGGGCCACAATAAACGCGAGTACCTACACGTAAAAAAAGAGTTACTCCAAAAAACCGTTGATGTGACGAAAACCTTCCTAAAAAACAAACACCAAAAACAAGAAACAGCGGCAAACTCGATTCATCGGTACTCCTTGACTGCACCTAATAAAAAAATAATTTTGAACGCCAATTTCGCCAACCCAATAGCTGAAAATTTCAACTTACCTTAGTTTAGCAAAAACCCGGCGCGCACAAATCACTAGGCATAATCACACGAAAAAGTCACCATGTTCACTACCGCAAACTGTTCTATGCCAACTGGGAATCACATCCACGGCGCGTCACTACTTGTACCAGGGCCGGAGGACCGGAGGGGCCAGGAGCCCACGTCTGCCGGTTTTAGGCGTGGATCTGAGCCCCAACCGGGCCGGCTCCTTAATATATAGGCGGCGGGGTGGCTAGTGGGTGGTGAGAGGGCGAAAACGCGCACGCGTCCAGCACCCTGTTGCTTCCTAGAGAAGAAACAGTGTCGACGATTTAAATTATTTACTGTTTTATTCTATTAATAAGTAAATTGAAGACGTGGTGGCCGAGTGGATGAGGCCCTTGACTTGCGATCTGATGGTCGCGGGTTCGAATCCCGGTGGCAGTCATGCGTAAATGGGTTTTTTCGGTTGAAAAAATCTATGTATGCATCCCACGTTCTCGCAACAGTGAAGGAAAACATCGTGAGGAAACCGGCATGTCGTAGAACCTAAAGTTCGAAAACATGTGTCAAGTGCACGAAAGGAGCTTCTTCGAGGTGCACTTGAAATCCTTTCACCACACTGGTTCGAAGGAACTAGTGACACGATAAGAAGAAGAATAAGTTTCTGGGCATTAGCCATCCAAACATAAGAGACTTTTACATCCACAGACGTCCTGCGACCGCAACGATATCGTCAATCGCGTGGGATGCCGAATGGACGTCCGGAGGCTGAAATAGCGATGATGATAAATAAGTAGCAGCTGTCCGCGACTTTATCGACGTGGTACCTGGTTAAAAAGTAGCTTTTATATTTTTCCAGATCATGAATGATGACCATTCCAAATTTCAGCTCAAGCGTTAGTAGTTAGAAAAGTTAACATCATTCTATCTATTAATTTATTCGAACACTCTTTCTCTTTCTTTCGTTTACAATAAACGTTGGATGCAATATACATACTATGATGGCCTGAATCCTAAAGGTACAACTACGTACCTGTTTCAATTTTAAGCAGAATGTATTGTACATGCAAAATATTTCATGGTAAGCATAAAGTATCTATTAGTTTTGATACTATTGTCCCCGTCGTTTCCGTTATACCTACCTATGAGAAAAACACCTTTTCGGGAAGGCCACAACTCAGAATTGTATTATAGTATATTTTATAGTATTGTACTATACTATGTAACATACTATTTATGTAAGTAGCAATCAAGAGTAGATACCTGATTACAGAACCTATTTTGTTAGGTCGTTAATGTCTAAAATACTTAGCAGCTGCTGTTGTGTTCAGGTCAATCTTGTTAATACTAAATTAGCAAGATGTCCAGCTTGCTGCATGTATTTACTCAGCATTTTCACAATTTCAGATCTAATACACATTAAAAAATAACTTGTTTATGTTAGCCTGTGTGATTCCACTGTTGGGCAAAGACATTTCGAAATTTCTCTGTCATGTTCGATAATTCAGAAGTTTTTCACTTTTCCCTATCAAAGTAACTCTATCGATAAAAAATCCTTGCGATACGATAAACTACCTCACTAGCGTTCCCTACCCCATACCTTTAGCCACCTGTAACACCCACCGCCCTGCCTTCGTTTAAACACTGACTTATCAAAAAACTTATGTTTGAGTAAGATACCGTTACAAGTTTCGCCACAAAGGCGCCACTGGATTTTGCGAGGGTTAAACCACTCTCCTCATCATATATCCTACTTTCTAATTATTATAAAATTTTAAATTTGGTCATTTCAGGGTCTGATTTACGTAGGTAAATAAACAAAAACGTCATTATCTGATTACTGAAAACACAGGTTAAAAAAGGTAAGAATATTAATATTCCGTTCGTTAAGGATTAGTAGGACGGGACCCTTTTTAGAGATCGTTTATGCAAATTGTTGAGATCGATCCTTGCGGGCGGGCCCTACTTGGTATCGAGATCTTTTGTTTGAATAATTCGTTTTTATTTTGAAATACACCGGCATCAGAAATTCAAGGTGCTACGTGCTAAATTATCCGGACGAGTCAGTGGAAGAAAATAACATCTTGTAAAAAAAATATGAAAATTCATAAACGAACTTCTTGCAATGAATATTTATGATTACAATCTGAATGTATTGGCTTGCATTGTATATGCGTCTCCATTTATTAATTACTAGCTGGTGCCCCGCGACTTCGTCTGCGCAGGTATTATAAATTTTAGCCTATGTGTTATTCTGATGTATAAGCTATATTATTGTAAAGTTTCATTAAAATCCATTCAGTAGTTTTTACGTGAAAGAGTAACAAACATCCATCCATCCATCCATCCTTACAAACTTTCGCGTTTATAATATTAGTAGGAAGTAGGATTCGGAATAAGTAGGTGGATAATTGGTGAATGAATACGTTTTCAAGTTATAATCTCTGAGTAAAATACTCACTGAATCATTGCAAACTGTTTGAATAAAAGGAGCCTTTGTAAGTATATACATATTTTTAATCATGCATCTGCAGTAAATTTTCTTATCTGCTTTACAAAAACCGCTTTAACATTTGTTTATACTTTTTTTTTTATTTTCTGTTTCATTTCATTTATTCAAACACATTTTTTTTCTCAAATCGTATGTGCAATGCATTCCCTGTATCTAAATCTCTAAAACAATTTATTTCATATGTGCATTACATGAACCTACGCATTTAATAATAAGTGATTTGAAGCTGAATTCGATATCTCGCCGCAACTAACAGACTTCATTATTATCATAATGAAAAGATAGCAAGGTGGTTTTCCTCTCAGCGTAGATGCGGAAAATAAAGTAAAAAAAATACGGTTCAATTTTCTGATATCAATCTCCATATATTTTTCTGAATTTTGCTTCAGTGGGCTAGCCGAATATTGAATGAGGTGAAAACATTGGTAACATTTCAAATACCTACATAAAATAAACTCATTACAATGTGTACCCGAACTATATTCTAATAGAGGTAATAGGTTAACTTGGTGTGATGCAAAGGGAAGAATTTCATGTGACTAGAAGAGTGCTGAATATGGAAGTGGATGGATATAAGAGTAGAGGAAGGCCAAAGAAAAGATGGATGGACTGTGTGAAACATATTTTGTATGAAAAACATTTGTGTTTGTCCTGAGTCTGAGTGATAGATGTATTTAAAAAAAAGTGTTTTAATTATTCTATTAGCCCTGGTAGTACAAGCTCTGCTTAATGCCTAGATCACACGTACCGAGTACTCGGCCGAGACAGTAAAAATTACTCGGCCGAGACAGTGAAAGCTTACATCTACTCGCTCAGCCGAGCACTCGGCCGAGAGCACTGTCTCGGCCGAGTGCGAGAGTACTCGGTACGTGTGATCTAGTCATTAGTTTGGGACTAGATGGCGTTGTGTGAAATGTTTGAAATATTTTCTTTATTGTTTTTTATTAATGTAACGCACAGCGATCAAATTGATGTCCAAATTCCTATCGAGCTAAAGTTCGTTTTATTTCTGCACGATTTGCCACAGATTAGGTGCACCCCCCAATTGAATTCCGGGGAGGCGAAGAGTCGAGATTTTTACGCCCAACGATGGCTCGGGAACCGTGTCGTGTTGTTTTTTATTAGATTAGACTTTTACGTCGGGCTCAATTAATTTTGTTTACTTTTATTAGTTTCAAGGCTTTGTTCATTTGCTTGCACGTAGGAATACTTTTAGTTGTGTAAATCTTAGTTCTTTGTGCTTTTAGTAAGCTGATTCTGTTATATATTTTGGCGAACTAATTGAAATAATGAAATAGTTTGGTATGTAAATGTGTCATTTGGTCGTAATTTATAAAAACAAAGTGTAGTAACATGAAATATTTAGGTACGTTTATTTCCAAAGATTCTACAATAGCTTTGTTATCTTTCCGAAATCGCTTTTATTAGTTTTCCGCTAAGTCTAACTATTTTTCTTCATATTATATCTACGAATATAAAGTATCTATAGTCAACATTTTTATAAAGTATTCTTTACTGTGTTTTATTAAATTATAATTTAATAACTAGGTACCCAATTAATATTAGAATAGTTTTCACTAAGTAGGATATTTTTTAGTTACCTACCAATTTGTTTTATTTCATTTTCATGTTATATATGGTATGTTGAATAAAATTTTACAAAAATGGGCGTGGTTTAACCCTAATCCCATTATTGCAACTTACTATTCAGAGGGGTGACACTTAATTTCCGTCGTGGAAAGATTTGCATAAAATCGAAAAACTTATCTGATATGCTATCGTTAAAGCTATAAATATTTTTTACAGTAATTATAGCTCTGACACCTTTTTAACCCCTTTATTATTAAACTCATAAGTATTGCTTGCAGTTGCAAATCGTTTTAAAAATCACAGTTATAACATAACTAGTTAGAAGTAGGCAGTTATTTACAGCCTTTTTTTAAAGAGTCGTAGGTTTGAAGTTGTTAAGAAATAAATTAATAAAACAAAAAAAATATTTCTTTTCGACGACCAAATATTTATGTATAGTATAGTATATATATACTGTGCTATAACGAAGATAATGAAGTATAAAAATCATTAAGTACTACATTATTTTATTTCCTTTATCATTTTTCGACCTGACACTTTACATCGATATTCGTAAATAAACACAATAAGAAAATTATAAGCTTTACTATAAAATCACTTGTCCCAAAATAACAAAAAAAAATCCTCATAGCACGAGGGTCGAGGGTGCAATAATAAGTACAAATGTGTGACGCCGTTCCGCATAATAAATGCCATTGAATCAGGGGAATGACCGATACTTTAATCTTCCGTATAATCTCACAGCCGAAAACATATTGCTTACAGCTGAGAGCAATAACGTTATTGAATATTCGATAAAACGCCCCTCTAGCAATTGGAACAGGTTATTGAGGCAAATTTACCTACTGTCTATACGCATCCACCTGAACGTGAGAGAAGAAATAGTGTCCCATAGTTGGGCAAAGATCTTTGAGAGATTGGTCTCTCGTATACTCTCTTTTTGACGTGAATTATGTCTAATAAATCGATGAACGCCGGCTTCATGCACGAAAACGTTGACGTCATTGTCCGGTAACGCTGCCATAGTCCGGTAACGCTCATTGTCACGTTACGCTGGTAACGTAACGTTGTGCGTACGTACGTGGCACGTTACGTTAAACTATCGTCCATAAACCAACTTTACAGACAACTAATTTTTTATCCATCTTCTGGTTTTCAAAATGTACCGTAAGTTATGTAAAAAAATCTATAAATTCGTTAAATATAAAAAAAAATCTTATTATTTAAGTAGGTAATAAAAAAAATATTATAAGTACCATGACCATTTACTTTAGACATATACTTTAGGGTAGATAAACTCATGCTAAACATATTCACGGTCCGCTCCTCTCCACTCCGCCCAGCTCCGCGTCAGTGGAAACGCACCCTAATGCCTGCGTAGTAATACGTAAATGCTTGGTGACAATTTATCTGGTACTGAGGAAGCCAGAAAGTAGCGCCAGTCAAGTGATGGATAAATTAAAAGGTAACAGGCTAGCTTGGTATGGACACGTGATGCGAAGGGAAGGTTGTCATGTGACTAGAAGAGTGCTGAATATGGAAGTGGATGGATATAAGAGTAGAGGAAGGCCGAAGAAAAGATGGACTGTGTGAAAGATGATTTGAATAAACAGGCGTAAGTATAGAGATGACGGCTGATAGAGAAGAATGGAAGAGAAAACATGTTGAGCCGACTCCACGTAAGTGGGAAAAGGACCAGGAAAGGATGATGACCCATCTAAATTAAATCCTGCAAGAAACGCTTCTCAACCGTAAGGTTTTTAAGGGAAGAGAGTTCGAAAATTAACTCGAGTAATCTTGGACTTGAATTATAAGGCAGAAAAAAAGAAATTAAATTCCCCTATCTTTGTATAACATACTCAGATCCCCTCATAATCATTGAAGTATCCCTAGTGTGTGCAATAAGTAATGTTTTATTTTGCAATAAAAACGGGTGAGCGCAGCTGCGAAGCATTAGGTATGCCATGGTCTGTTTACATTAGAGAAATATTTTATGTAAACATATCGGCCTTACTTTTAGCTAACATTCACTTACCTGTCGTTTATTATTAGACAGACTAAGAAATAGCTAATGAGTAAGTGCAGCATCAACAAGTTTTGCAAACTTTGTCCATCAGTGGCCGTCAGATTGCTGAAATGATAATCATGATAAAGGAAAAAAATGTAGGCGGGCAGGGGGCGGTATTTTTAATTTTTTGCCCCGCCCTGGAAAAAGTTCTAAATCCAGGGCTGGTATAACTCGTATTTTCTGTAGATCCTTAAAAGTTCCCTGCAGTTCACTGAAGTATAATAGTTCCCAAAGTATTTGTATCGATATTCTGTACCCTGCCTCGGAATACAGAATTCTGTAAAAGAGAACTCACAAGTTGTATGAAGTTCGCCTGTATTGATGCCAGGTAAATGACGTCGTTGGTCAAAAGTTTTCTTTTGATAGAGAAACCTGTTATCGAGTTATAAACTCCAGAATAACTTCTAGTTTTCCAAAGACTTTACGTTCACAAAGTTATTTTCATTTTTATTCAAAGAGCACGAAAAGGTAAATATTTTGTTCGTCCTTATAAAGTCGCACTTAGGGTCCAAACCAAAACTGTGATACCCTACTGCGATTTTGTGTTCCTTTACTCTTAGCAATGCACGTATTTAATTGCCGCCATTCACCACACGCACTCTCTCTCACGGAAAACCAACGCTTCAGAAATACCTACCTACATAGGTCCTTCTTCTTCTAAATCTAATGGTGAATGTCCCCCTTTCCCCTTACTTTACTATGTTTTGTAATATAATGTGCTTCAGTTCTAAATTGTATAAACAAAATAAATATTTATTATTGTTTACCTATTAGAAACGACCCCGAGAGCCGAGCCGAAGACCGGGCTCGGTGGCGCGAAATGGGAGAGGCCTACGTCCAGCAGTGGACTAATGTGGGATGATGATGATGATACGATGCATATATGCATATATATATATGATGCATGGTAGCAGTAATATACGAACGTTACATGAACTTGTGAATTGTTTTTTTAAAGTGAAAACTTCTTCAGGCGCGCTATGCACTTTATTTTGTAGATATTGAATAAGAGTGACTCGTCATGCTCGGCCATGTAACGCTCGTTTGGGTAAAGTCAACTTTTTTACGATCCATGTCCCTACTTAGTTTAAAAAAAATGTTCATTATGGATGGTTGGCGACTAAGTACGGTCACCTGAACCGTGGAAGGGAAGAAAGACAGAAATTGCATCGCAACTATAATACTCGCGTCGCAGTTTTCTGCGTTGCGAATTCGTATCGCATCGATTCACAGTTTTCTACGCAGTTTAGTTGAACCCTTACTTGACAACAAGCCATTCACGTTATTTCTACCACACTGTTTTTATAAGTGAGTGGTATTCTCCGATACACTGAGCTATCGACCCCTCATCGTTTTGTGAAGGGTACTCTAGCACAACAAATAAAAGCTATGATTACCTCTATTGTGTCGCATTTCATCTGACAAGTGTTATCGAATGTATTTGTATGCTTGCCCATTTTGTATGAGCATTGAGCAGGTGTTCACAATCTCTCGAAACCGTTAAATTATGAACCTAACTAACCTAACCAAATTATTTAATTAATTATTGCATAAATTAAAAATTATATTGCACAAAGAGCGGGCTCAGAAATAAATTGGTACTTATACACATTAATTTACAAGACTAACCCAGACTTGATACAATTATGTATGAAACATCCATTACTAATTAGGTATTCTTCTCTTCGTGTCCTTAACGCATTCCTTATTTGTGTTTAAATTAAATTGGCCCAGTATGTGGCTACTTGGACACTCTTATTGTATTGGTCTCATTCAAACCATTTCGCATCTGTCCAACATTTACTAAATTTGTGATTTCTGGTCAAATGTTCGATTATACTCGTATTAAATGTCACATTTCACAGCAGCGTCATCTAGCCCTTAACTTAATTACTTATTAGGTATTGCAAGACTATGGAGAATTCATATTATAACTCTAATATTGAATTAACTTTGATGCCCGTTTCTGATATCATCACACCCTGTTTTCTTTTTAAATCAAATACAGGTTTTCATTTTTATATTGAGGTTTTTCGTTCGTTCTATGTTTTATTGTATGTTACGTCAAATTGGTAGGTGGTTTTACTCGAAGTAGGTAGCTAACGCAGAAGTTGTACTTATCTCCTAACCAAAGATGTTCCGAACAACCGGATAGATAACAAAACCTATCGGAATAGTTGACTAAACAGAGACAAGTAATATTCAATTGGTAGTCTGTGATTTCATGTTCAACCGGTACGAGGGCAGTCACACAGAAATTTAGGTTCATGCTGAATCGAATACTCAATGATGCGAAGAAGGGCCCTCGATAATGTGTGAATTTGCCTTCGCGCCAATTTTACTACTGTTTGGTTTGAAGACTAGGTTACGTTTAGTTTTTCCTATAATTCTATATTTACATAAATGAAACTTAACTAACCAAAGTATGGTTAGGTTAGGTTCAGTTACAAACTTGCTATAGGAAATTTTTAACTGCTTCATCAGGGACACTCTTGCTGTTAGATGACTGTAGGTTTGGATCACAATGATCACATATCTGAATTACTGCCGTTGGCTTCCCTTTTGTCATAGCTAGATTAAAAGCCAATGAATTTTTTTTTTTCGGCCATATACCTACTCGTAATGATAATGTGATAAATAAATTAAGTGTTATAAATTCGTCATTGATATCGTACCTAATAGAGAGCATGTCGAAGCCTAGCTTTAGACTTTTCAAGCATATGGAATAAAAGGGTTTATATATAATTGAAACCAAAAAATAGTAATATTTATACATGTATTGTGGAGGATGAATTGCCCCTTCAAATGTGCCCCAAGCTTATTCGAAATTTGAGCATATTTCAATATATTGTGCTATTATTCGTATTTATAGAGGTTCCTAAAGTTATTTCTCGGGAGACGGGAGACGGGTAACTTTTTACCAAACTGCTTCTAAGCTCTGCTTGGTTAGGGGCAAAATGGCGTTGTGTGAAAATAACTAAATATCTCGTCAACAACTTTGTTTGGCTTTCATAGTATACATAGCTAAACGTGGTGTAATTGTAAAGTCCTTAGATAGAGCGATTAAATTTCAGATCGAGGTCAGAAGATTGGGTTCAAAGTGACCATCCTAAGTTTTGATATAATTATTCTGCGGTCGCAGGTAACAGCGAACCAGCGCGTCGTGCACAGTTTTAATTGAATTTCCCCCGGATGCTGCAGTTTCGCATAACCTCATCATGGACCCACGTCATGTTTCTCAGTAATAGGAGCTTGATAGCATGTAGCAGAATTTCTCGAATCTGAAAATAGCCCACGACATAACGCAAAAGCTTTGCGTGGTAGCTTGTTAGTTTTACCCAACGGAAAACAAGACGAGAATGAAAATCTGACTGGAAACAGACTTCTATACCCGTTGGATTAAAAAGTAATACAAACCTATTGAAGTTAAAAATTGGCAGCATTGGATAAAGTCCAATTTCATTTTACTCTAGCCACACATTCGTCCACTGTACGAAATTAGATTAGATGGCTTGTCAAAGGACTAAAAGCGGCACAGAATATAAAAAGTTAACTACAACATCCAATAACATGGGCTGACCTGATCGGAGTTTTTTTTTTACCAAAGCAATCTATTTATTGACATCACTTTGACGAATGTTTACACAGTTTATCAAGAAAACTGGTAGGGATAAGCGGCTTCTTTGCTTCGGCACGTTGTTTAAATGACTAAAGTAAGATTTCTATGTCATGTCAAGTCAGGGGCCTTTAGGCATACTCGAACCCGGGACGGCTGCAGTGCACGGGGAGGCATGCACTACAAGCGGAGCTCGAGGTCGGCGCAAGCCTTCCCTAGGATGGGCCTCACAGCAACGTGCGTGAGGGACACCGGCACATATTTTTCGGATATCCCGGGATCCCTCTAATGCACAGTGGTCGGCCACCAATGGGGTTGTAGTCGGTTAAAGTCCGACATAACCCGTCCGCCCTGCCCCAAGGGTAGTGGGCATCCATGAGGCTTTCCCCATGTAAAAAAAAGGTGCCTTTAAGCGGCTTTAAAAATCCGATATCAAAGCCGTACACTTACAATAGAAACAATAAAGACAAATGAACTTATGTAGTCCTCATTGCGGCCTATAACTTTGCTGCAGCTAAAAACTAATGACCAAAAAGTTTGTTAGATGAATTTGGCTAAACGCGATTCCCAACATGTCAGCTAACGATCCAGCCGCGAATCGGCCACCCGGGAAATCACCGACTCATGTCGATTTCCAAAGCCGACCATAGTATACATACATACCTTCGACTATGCCAAGGGAAAAACAACTGGCTCAGTTCAGTTTTATTAAGGTACAGAGTCCGGCGCGCCGCTATCTCGCTTGCACATTTGTACATTTTGAAGATATAAATTGACTAAGTATATTAGAACTGAGTTTATATGTTAGAAAATGTACAAATAGCGGGATAGCGAGATAGCGGCTCGCGGGATTCTGGGCCCGAAAAATATACTACAAAAAACACAATTTATTTAAAAACTCATGGATTTTATGTTAATAGATTAGCAGGTTGTTGTTCAATCAAGAAGAGCCTACTGAAATATTTATAAACTGAATATAGGTACAGTTGCTGAGCTGGAAAAGGCCATAGGCAAGGCCACTTATTTCACGAGCAATGGCTAGTATTTTATAAAAAATGTAACAATAAAAAATCAATTATGAAATTTATAATGATTAATGTTTCTTATGAACGCATTTTCAAATAAGTACAATTTTATTATAAGCTCCTCGTTTACAGAGTGTGTTTCGCATATAATGTTAATCTGTACCTACAAACGAGCAAACATTTCAATCGTCCAATCCCTGGCACAAGTTTTCAAATTTATTTGTCTCGCTAACTGGATTATACTGGTTGTTTATGTATAAGAAATAAAATGGTATTATTTTTTGCTTATTCGAGAACAACATTATAATTTGCTGTTACAGAGAGTATCATTGGAAAACTACATACTTAGAGGTATGTTAGGTACATATACGTAAAATATTCATTGTGTAGGCTATCCTCCTTAGTACTTACTAGATTTAAACAATGGTTATACTCAAGTTTAGAATAATAATATTTTTAAACAGTGCCCTTTGGATAGAACAGTCTGATAATAATTTCCAATCTCATAGTTGCAGGTTCATTGTGTGAAGACATACATGTTTTATGAAATATCAAACATGTTATTCAAAGTAATAATTATCTCACTCAGTCTGTGCGTTTGCTACGAAATCGAAAACCAAAAAGCATGTCTACGAGATAATAAAAATAAAGACGTTGTGAGTGATTTTTTTGACTCATTCGTCAGATTAAAAAATAAACTCCGTGATTTTTTTAAGCTACAAACATCAAAACTAGATAAACATCGAAGAAAACTCAAGACTGCAATGCACAATTTCGTCAAAGAAGCATTTTACAGTAAAGATAACTCTTCAAAACTTATGGTTTTATCTGATATCAGTGACGAGGTTTTGGAAGAAGCACACATGTCAAGCTATCAGATGATAGTTTACCACGGTTACCAAGCAGAGGCTCATACGGTGCAAACACGTGACGGATACATGCTCAGATTACACAGGGTTTTACCAGTTAGAGGACATCCCAGAACACTCCAAAATAATGTAGTGATTATGCACCATGGCCTAATGGGTAGCTCTGACGACTGGCTTCTAGTCGGACCCAGCAAAGCATTTCCGTATCTCCTATCAGACGCAGGCTACGATGTGTGGTTGACTAACGCTCGCGGCAACAAATATTCAAGCTTTCACATATCCCACCCTGATAATTCAAGTGAGTTTTGGGATTTTTCTTTCCACGAAATGGGAACGTTGGATTTGCCGGCGGTCATCGATTACGTCAGAGATAAGTCTGGAACTGATTTGATTGACTTTGTCGGCTTTTCAATGGGAGCTACGGCGCTTCTAGTTCTCCTGTCTGAACTTCCACAATATAATCGAGTTCTGAAATCGGCAACTTTATTAGCGCCTCTCGCATTTATGTATCAAATCAAAGGTCCACTTAAACTCTTAGCTGAATTTCATGGAGAAAACGCTCGTAATTCTCTAAACTTCCTTGGAATAAATGAGTTTATGCCAATCGAAAGCTTTCCTATGGAAGTTATAAATAAATATTGCCTCGGCGGCGGTCGGCTCTGCCGTAATCCTTTGCTACTGATTGCAAGCGGAGGCAAAGTAATAAAAAACGAAGATATTCTACTAAGCGTCTTAGGGCATGTGCCGTCGGGAGCCTCAATGAAAACGATAATGCATTATATTCAACTTATAAATACAGGGAAGTTTCAAATGTTTGATTATGATGCTCTCTCAAACTTTAAGGTTTACAAACAGAAAATGCCTCCCGAATATAATTTGAAAAGAGTTACTCCACCAGTGGTTTTATTTAGTTCTTATGATGACTGGTTGTCCACGAATGCGAATATTTTGAAGTTGCTGGCTGTTTTGCCTAATGTCGTTGTTCATCATGTGGTTAAGAAAGAGGACTTTACTCATACTGACTTCATGTGGGGGGAAGATGCTTTGAATCTTGTTTATAGCCTAGCTGTAGACTTGCTAGAAGAGATTAATCAAATATAAAAATGTTTTTGAAATATAACCTAGCTACCTTATGTTTTATAGATTTAATGACTTTTTTATGTATAAAAATATATTTCTGCATTGATTATGCATAACGTATCTAAAAAAATGTATTTGCTTTTTGGAAATTCTGTTTCATTTACTATGTCCAACACCTATTTATCGTGGACAAAAATGAATTAAACTTACTCCATTTGTAAGAAGACAAAACATACAAAGATCTAAAAGTATTCATAAGTTTAGATAAGTGAAACCTAAAGCTATTAAATGCTTTGATTCTAGGACAAAAAAATATACGTAGGTTTGTTTTATTTACGTAACGCAACACGTGAAAACGCATCTTATCGCGTTGTACCTAAACGTAGGATGCGATGGATTAGGTATTTGCGATTCATAAACAAAAACTTTGAAATATCAAATATCCTTTTCGGGCTTATAGGGACATTTACATACATATAGGTGGTATAATTGTATTAATTTGTATTTCACTATTCTGTATTCTGGAAATAAAACAGCTAAGAACATTAATATTATTTTTTTAATTTATATTTTTTGCATTCTTTTTCACCATTGCGTCCCACTTAACATAATATAGGTTATTACAAATACCTTTATGATAATTACGAGTAGGTATAATAAATATTTTATTTATAAATAGGAATTTTGTGATATTTCGGTTATCGTAAGGGTAGAATTGGTGAAGCTCGGGGCATGTGTAAGTACTAGATCACTTAACTTCATTCGATTTCATCATATTCCAGGTTAAGCCATGTTCTAAATACTCAACAATTTTGTTAAACACTAAAACGGTCGCTTCGGTCCCCCACACAAAGTCTGTATGTGTCACATTTCTACCACGTATAATGTGATGGTCAATAGGATTTGGTATACGAAAATATAGTTTCAAGACGTCAGCCACACTCGCCAGCCAATCATCGCTTGAGCTAAACAAAGCCAACGGCAATGTGATGTTACTTATAGGGAATTCAGACGATTCATCGTTGTATTTGTGAAATTTTCCACTTTTAGCCAATTGAATGTAATGCAGTATTGTATTTATGGATCCTCCGGCCGGTACATGGTACAGTAATCGAGCGATGAAACTAGCATTTCTTTGCCTTGCTTGAGGAACTCCACTAAGGAAAAGTAACGGGTTACTGCAAAAGCTCCTTGCACCTTTGCAGTATTTATTAGCGAGCCAGCTCGGTACTCTCCTCGTAGGCAAGAACTCTCCTTCACCCAGCATTCTGATTATCTCCTCGGAAAGCGAGGTCAATGATTTCAGCGGCCCTTCGATGTTACTCATATACGCCAAAGGTGCTAGCAAGATACCGACTCTCAAATATTCATTGTAATGTGGAGCCGTAGATAATAACACTAAAAGTGCCGTAGCACCCATCGAGTGGCCAATAAAGTTAATAGATTCGTTCGAATCTTTCACTAGCCTTATATAGTCGATTACTGCCGGTAAATCATATTGTCCCATTTCTTGCCAACTAAAATTCCAGTATTCCGGGAAATCTACGGTCATTGATTTGTGTCCTCTTGAATAGTAATTCCCTCTTGCGTTGGTTATCCATACATCGTAACCGGCGTCTACTAAGATGTATGGCAGAGATTTTTCAGCGCCGAGTAATATCCAGTCAGTAGAGCTCCCCAATAGACCGTGGTGGAGCAGAACGGTTCGGCTTGGACCCTGCCAGGGACCGGACGATATACGATGCAAAGTCAAACAGTATCCATCTTTCGTTTCCACTATATGAGACTCCATGTTCCACCCGTGCCATCGTGCCAGTTGTGGAGTTGCAAGCTGCACCATCGACTCTGATTTGAGATTGACGAACTCTGGTTTATCGTATTGGGTATCTTCTGCATCTTCTTTATATCTCATGAATTCACTAAAAGCTTTTTTCTCTGTAAAATCCGTCGGCTTATCATCCAGCTTTACCGTCTTTTTTGAAATTCCTCCCATGATAAAATCTTTCACTACGTTTGCTATTTTGAGAAAATTCACTTTGATGTATTTAAATAAACCACTAAACTTATCTGAGAGGTCTTTCTTAGCGGCTGATAGACTCTTACAGCATGTACATTGTAAAATTGCAAATACTAAAACCAGTATACAAAGCTTCATATTGTACAAAGAAAGTCTCTGCCTTTGACTGAAAACTATGTTATTTTGAGACTGCAAATACTACTAACAAATTGCGCGTGCACATCGTTGACAAGACAAAACGAAGTGATAAATTTAAAACAGTGTTTACAAAAGGGACAATGGATCATAGCAATCGTGTTATAAAACACCTTAATTCATGCGGTTGAGACGTCAAATAACATTCTATGAAATCATTTCTTAACAATGTAGATAGGTCAATAAGAACAGTACTCGTCTAAATGTAAACAGAGTTGACATGAGACACGCTTAACAAGAAAACATTACAACCTGATTCAGGGAATCCTTGAAGAATGCCTGATCTTTTGACCTGCCTGCGAAGGAGGGTAATGTGAATAACAGTAGGTAACCCACAAAAAAAAAATAGGTACAAGTGGATAATGGTCTACGTTTGTATTGCATTTAGTATCATGTTCAACCAAGCCATGTCCATATTGTTCATGCTCGTATGTGCTATCCAATATCTACATGGTAATTGGATAGTAATAATATATAATAGTAATAAGTAATGTTAGTTTTATTGTTTTTTATTGTGTTTTAGCATTAAGTTAGTAATTAGTTGTGTAAATTGGATAGTACATACAAGTATGGACAATATGGACATGGCACACATGTGGACAGATTTTATTACAATTTAAACTAAATGAGTTCTGCAACTATTTTACAAAATTAAATATAACAAGCCGGACAAAGTTTCTGACTCTCGCTTACGGTGGAACTTTCTTTCTTAACGACGTAAACAATTTAAATCTAATGCAATATGCAAACCTCTCCTACGACTTGGGGACGCCCCGTCTCCCCCAACCGACCTGTCTCTTTATAAAAAATTCACACTAATTCTACGACCAGGCTTCAACAATCCTGGTTTCTCATATACAGTTTGGAAACGACGTTTTTACATCGTTGTTGGCTTTTGGCTTTTTGTGCATTCCTATAAAATTAATGTTTGATGTTAAATGTCTTTAAAACTACGTACGGAGTACCATGTCAGAAAATTGGAACTTGACTTATTGTTACAAATTTTTTAGTTCTTTTTTAATATAATATTGAGGTACGGCACATAAGCTTTATGTTTTTCATCGTGTGTAAAACACACGTGACAAGATCAACTTAACTTTTTGTTAATTATAACAACATGTATTCTAGGTAAGGAATAATGACAAAAAGTTTTTACTCGTGGTTTTTCTGAAATAATGGTATATGTTTTGCTTTTAATTAGGTATTTTTAACTATAATATTACCAAGAGTAACAGTCTATTGAGACATAAGCTCAAATCAAGCTCATCAATCAAAGCTAAATATCAATATTGTTGGTAACAGAGACCACAAGGCTGATTATGCTGCGCTATGCAAAACCCTAACGCAAATTAGAAAGAATCACTTACCATTCACCCCGACAAGTTCACTCAATCAAACGCATTTGTATTTAGAACACGCCAGAACACACGCGTATAAAATCATCCCGAAAAGTGTATACACAAGTAGAGTTACGAACGGTGGAGTAACCAACATCGAGCTCATGCAAAATGCAGCGGCGCACCTTTCCCCTGCCTCCCCATCTCCCGCTTATAAATGATTCTGGCTCAATTTTGCCCGGCTGTATATTGTTTGACTTGTGGACATACCCTCTAGCTGGTCGGTTCCTTACCTTGCCCGTTCTTCTATTTACCAAAAGTTTGTTTGACTTGAAATGAACGCACAGTTCAAACTAGAAACATTTAATTATAATCTACCTTTTATTATTTTATGGTGCAGGGGTGCACGTAAAAAGTGTAGGAACTTTAATATCAAAATGGACTTAAATTGTTAATTTAGTTAGCTCTAAATAGGATTTTAGGGTTCCGTTGAAAATAATTAGATAGAAAGTAATTATTTATTTTTCACCAAACAACTTATGAATACTTACCATAGAAATTATAGTGACTTACTAAGTATTAACTATTTATTATTACTAGTCAGTTTTTGACAGAGATATGTCAAGTCTAGAGTCTAAATTTTTCACTCCACTTTTTTATAGTACCCTAACAGTTATTTATAGACGATTTTGCATTTAAATTTTCAGTATCATATTTTTCTTACATAATATAGCAAGGCAGACGAAAACTTCCAATTTTAGCAAAACGTACTGAACAGTAAAAAGTTATTCGTGACAGTTTGACATGAATCCGATACTGTAAAGCCCCGGAACCATTTGAAACTAAAGCACTTTGTCTGCAACTGTTGTCTACTCTAATAAACTTGATTGAATCTTGAAAATCTGAGTCGGAAAAAGTAAAATATAAATATGGATTGACGAGTATTGAAGTGAAGCTTAATTGATTGATTCAGGCGTTACTTTGCGGAAATTATTAATATATTAAGTAATAAATCCGCTTATTTTCTAAACAAAGGTCTTAATAAACTTAACTCTAGTTTAGAATTTTAGTACTCAAGTCAGAACTCGACACGTGTTTTGCCTCTACACGAGGCATCCACAGGAGATGTTGACTCGCTGAAATCTGAAACGAGAGTGGACAATCACTTTTAAGAAGATTTATTACTAAACATATTTATTAATAGCAGTGAGGCTTATGATTTGTGAATCGCGTTCACAGAATTGTCCCGCTGAAAAGTACGTGTTCAGCGTTCAGCTATCAGCAGAAATATTATTTCTGCTCGCTATAATATATTTTCATGCAAATTACAATACTTTTTAACATTCAGTTAACGATTTTAAATCGAACCAATTTAAAACGATACATGCAACATTCATGAATGTTTTATCGTTCACCAAAATGAATGGAAAATGCAGAAAAGCCAAATTATAAATGCAGTGATGTCGTATCTATCTAAGAGTTTTACCGTTGGGAGGCGTCCCTTGCAGGATGCCGCCTAGATGGGTACCAACACAGTGCCAGATATTCTGCCGCAAAGCAGTAATATGTCAGCATTACTATGCTCCGGTTTGAAAGGCACTGTAGCCAGTAAAATGATTGTGATTTCGAGACTGACCATCAAAACGCCTCAAAGTAGACGAGTAATAAAGTAAAAAAAAAGTAAAAAGTAAAAAAAAGTAAAAATGTTTATTTTACAGAAGAAAACGTGCCGGTACAATTTTGATTTTAAAATTAGCTTACACTAATATAGGTTAACTAGTACCAAAGTTTGTCTCTGTTCCCCGCACTAGGACTATAAGCCTGTATAGCGAGGTCACAGTGATTCCGCGATGGCCTAACTCTAACTATCTATAATTCTTAACATTGATCCGTCAGGTTTCATTTTCAAATGTAAACTAATACCTACTAATAATACTTCTTAAGTAACATTACTTATATTAATAATAAAATATACATTGATGCCATCTTAAAATACGAGTATAAGTGTAGATAAAGTGGTGTGTGTATGTAGAGATGTGTGTATGTTCTATGTAGAGATGTATGTAGTATGTGGATAAGTGTGTATGTAGAGATGTATGATGTATGTAGTATGTGGATAAGTGTGTATGTAGAGATGTGTGTATGTTCTATGTAGAGATATATGTAGTATGAAGTTAAGTCTGTTTGTAGAGTTGTGTGTATGTAGAGAAGTGTTTATGTTCTATGTAGAGATGTATGTAGTATGTGGATAAGTGTGTATGTAGAGATGTGTGTATGTTCTATGTAGAGATATATGTAGTATGAGGATAAGTGTGTTTGTAGAGTTGTGTGTATGTAGAGAAGTGTTTATGTAGAGATGTGTGTATGTAGAGCCGGTGCGGTAGAGATTTTGTTACATGTTCAGTGGCTTAGTAGTAGTAGTAGTAGTAAAGTCTTATACTGTTTACTCAGTTGTATGGAGAAGACTTTCAGTTTCCACGTAAGATAGGTTTTGTAGATAATCCGATATTTTATTTTTTAGTTTATTATAGTTAGCAGATGCTATACTTATGTCCTTGCTTATGCGATTATATAGTCTCGGACCTATAACCGATAATGATTTTCTAGCAAATTTTGTTCTTGATTTTCCAATTTGGAAAATTGTGTCCTTTCTACGCCTGTTCTTAGATTTATGTAATGCAGTAGCATTTATTAAGGAATGCTGTTTAATGACAACTGCTTTGATATAGAGTTGACGAACGTTAAGGACTTTACATTCTTTATACAGTGTATCTGTGGAATACCACCTTGGTTTGAACGTCATTACCTTTAGAAGTGCTCTTTGAGCTCGTTCTATGGTTAGAAGGTGGGTTTTGGCCGCAGCTCCCCATGCAGTATTACAATACACCAGTACAGATTGCGCCAGACAATAATACACCTTTATAATTGACTCAAAGTTAAGTACGTGTCTTAGTATCTTGAATATATAAATCAATTTTCTTGTCCGTGCAGACAGTTGCTTAATTTGGTTTTCCCATGTCATGTGTTTATCAATTATGATGCCAAGGTATCTAATGCTGTCCGTTGATTCAAGATCAACACATGAACAATTATCATTTGTAGAACAGGTAGTAGAGTGGATTTTCAGTTTCGGGGGTTGAATTGGCTGAGTACTTTTGTTTATTGAAAAATTTATATATTTACTTTTAGCGACGTTAACCGTGAGAAGATTACTTGATAGCCAGCTCGTGACCGTACTTAAACCTTCATTTGTAGTATTTTCAACATCTTTCCATGTTTTTCCGTCGAACAAAATGACAGTATCATCAGCATACGTTATGACTCTACCATTTCTTAAAGACATTTCGCAAAGGTCATTAATATATATTAAAAATAAGGTTGGACCGAGTATACTGCCTTGTGGCACTCCAAATTCCACTTGTACTTCATCGCTGAACAAATTTCTGATCCGAATTTTTTGAGTTCTGTTTGACAGGTAACTTTTAAACCACAAGAAGGCTGTGCCTCTTATTCCAATGGAATTTAGTTTTGCCAGAAGGATAGGTATTGAAACGGTATCGAAGGCTTTTGATAGATCTAAGAAAACACCGATAGCTTTGTTTCCTGCATCAAGATTTTTAGTCAAACTTTCAACAACCTTCGATACCGCGTCTTCTGTAGAACGAGCAGATCTGAAGCCATACTGATTATCCGATAAAAGCTTCTTACTCTCTAAGTAGTTTTTTAGGCGTTTATTCATCAGCTTTTCTAGTACTTTAGATATAATAGGCAAGAGAGATATTGGTCGAAAGTTTGTTACATTGTCTACATCTCCACTTTTATAGATGGGACAGATTAAAGACTTTTTTAATACAGCTGGGAAGATTCCGATATCAAAACTGATTTGGCAAATTTTAGTCAGTGGGTCTATTATATAAGGTATTGCTAGTTTGAGTAACTTAGTAGTAATTTTATCACATCCCGGCGCACACTCATTTTTGAGGGATTGCACAATACTGTAAATTTCTGCTTCATCAGTTCCTAGTAAGCCAAACGAGTATAACGTTTTATTAATGTCGTATTTTTTTAAAAGTTCACTTTCTGATTCGGTTATGCCCTGTAATATTTTTTGTGCAAGATTAGAACCAACTTTACTAAAGTATGCATTTATGTCATTTAGTGACTCTACCGGAGTCTCTCCCTGTTTCAATAAGTTTTCTACTGGGTTTTGTTTGGTAGGAAAACTGCAGATTTGTTTGATTATTTTCCATGTCTTTTTACTGTCTCTTTTACATTTATTTAGTTCTTGTCTCTCGTAGGTTCTTTTAAGATTCTTAAGTATTTTATTACACGTGTTTCTATAGTTTAAGTACGTATTTTTTATTTCAACGTTTTCTGGATCTTTCTTAATTTTTAAGTGAAGTTTGTCTCTACGCCTCATGCATTTGATAAGCCCAGGCGTAACCCAAGGTTTAATGTTTGCTTTCTTCCGGGAAATTGTAATTGCAGTAGTGTGTTTACCGGTAGTACTGGTGATTATGTTTATGAACGTTTCCGTAGCTTTATCTAAATTCGAGAAGTTTAATTTCTCATTCCAGTTAATCTTTGATAACTCATCGCAGATTGCAGTATAGTTGACTTTGTACTGGGTCCTATTTAATACAGTATGTAGCTTTTGTTTTGTTAACAGTTGTACTAACACTGGTGAATGATCTGTGATGGTAGCTGGAAGCACAATAGTGGTAGCTGATTTTTTTGTTTTTATCATACAGTGATCAAGGCAGGACTTTTCTCTCGTAGCAAAGACATGACCCGGTAGTAGTCCATGGCTCGCCAGTAGAGTCAAGTACTCGTCAGAACGCCTGTCAGTGCTGAATTCTGATATATCAATATTTATGTCACCGGTTAATATAATATTTGGGAATGATTTTAGGTCTACCAAAATATTATCGAGAGAGCTAACAAAGTTAGTGATATTATGAAAAGAGGGTGTTCTATAAATCGCGATTACAACTAGCTCGAGACCTATCTGAGTTATAATGCAATTTGCCTCATTAAATTGAGGTTCATAAACCTTAACGTTTTTGAGATCATTTTTTACATACAAAACTATACCATCATTTTGATTCAAATGTGTTTTAGTAGAGAAAAACCTATAACTAACCATTTCCGTATGACTGAAGTTATCTTTTAGCCAACATTCTGTCAATATTATCAAATCTAAGTTTACATTTATTCGATTAAGTAAAACCGAAAAGTTATCGAAATTCTTATTAAAACTTCTAATATTCATAGAAATTACTGTAATACTTTTACTGTTTACACTCACATGTTTTTCACAATTTTCTGGTTCGCTCAATAAAAAAGATTTGCTGACATTGACCTTGTCAATGTCAGATAAAACGACTTTTAGATCTGACGTCATAAATCTGGGTATTTTAAACGACGCAGATCATACTGCGTGATCCCCGACTTCAGCTTCCAGCATTTATTGAACGAACCATAGAAATGATGATTTTTGACGTGTGAGTATTGTAGTTGTAGACTTGAGTTGTGAGAGTGTATTTGAGTGCGGAGTCTATGTATGTGAGATGTGTAGATGGCATTTTTATATAGGATAATTTTTAAACTTAATATAATAATTATGTTAATACACTTACTTAGAGATACAGACAAAATTGCAAATAAGTAGTAAAAATAGACAGAAATATTTACATTTACGCGCGATTTATAACGTAGAGTAAGGGTACTGCATGCTCGCCCTAGTCATTCTCCCTGCCATTCCAGGTCCAAGGAGGCTATTTGGGCTTCTGTTTTTATTTCGATAGCCGGGGATCCTTCAGCTCTTCTAAGAAAGATTTTGCCTCCAGCGGTCCAACAGTATCTCCAGTTGTGAGTTTTTGCCTCTTCCCGAGCCAGGTAATGGAGACGCTGCGCTTTTTTCGTCAGGAATTCATTTAGGTAAATTTGTTTTTTATCTCCGATGACTCCTACGGTATGGGAGTTAAGTTTCTCATGTTCGGTGTTTCTGTTATATTGTTTGTAAGCCTGAAGCAAGTCAATTTTTTTCTGTAGTTGGGCAAACTCTACCACTATGGGTCTCGGGCGATTATTTCTTGCTGGTAGGCGATAGGCGCAACGAATGTCCCGCGAATCGTAATCAATTTTCAGCGTTTGGAAAATATTTTCAATGCAGCTCGTCATTTGAGTGTTATTTTCCGTAGGAAGGTTTCGGATTTCCAAACTAGTTTCTCGGATTTTTCTTTCTACGACTTCTACTTGTTGCTCAAGGGCAGCCTCTCTCTCTTCTGACTTCTTTTCTTTACGTTCTAACTTTTCAATTCTGGACCTCAGTGCCTTCTGCTCTTCAGAGATAATCGACAAGTTCATTTTTATTTCTGCGTTTGAGACAAGTAGGTCTGCGTTTTGTTGTTTGAGATCTGTCATGTCTTGCAGTATCTTAGCAAATTGCGTATTTTGGCTTGTTTGAAGCTCTTGAAACATATGCTCAATATTGGTGTTCAGATCGTACACGACCTTGGCCGTGCTACTATCCTGGGGATGTTTCCTCCGGATTCTGCAGTACGCCTCTGGATCTGGCTCAGTATTGCGGAACAGCTCCGGCTGCGACGCTACTTCTCTGAGTGGTGGCGTGCGCTGCTTGTTAAAGGCCATCTTTTATACGTGTAATTTAAGTGTAAACTTTTGTGCAGCAAAACAAGCAATAATTCGTAACCAAGCGGCGCGTAGCACTATTGTCGTAGCAGTGACCCGTAGCCCATATACTCGTAGCAGGCGTAGTAGAGCAAGCTCGTAGCACTAGCTCGTAGTACTTACGCTTCGTAGCAGTAGTATGCTGGTGTAGCACTCAGGTGTCTGCGAATTTCGCCGCGGTGGCTTACCAATCTTTGGCGTAGCGGTGAGCGCATTGAGTTCACGAGCCGAAGGACGCTGGTTCGGGCCCTGGCGGCGAGAGGTATTTGCACCTTTCACTTACTTGACTCCCTCAGTTTGGCCGGCAATGGAACACAGTGCGGATACGTCAGCTGCAGTACGATGCAATATAAATCAATCGTCTCTTTCCGGCCACGCCCACTGGGAGGAGCTTGCCGTCCACTCCGTGCAAGAGTGACAAGGAATCGTAAAATTCAAAAGCAGCCAATCACAACGCGGTGTAGAAATTGAGGCACAAAGGTTAAGAGCACGTCCGTACGCTTCGAGAGCCGAAAGTAATGCTGCACTGGCATATGTGAATCAAAGTCCCGTTTACCACTGTTTTGGTTATAGGTAGGCGTGATCTCTTACCATCAGGATAGCCCCTACCACCTTTTTTTTTTTTTTTTTTTTTTTTACATGGGGAAATCCTCATGTATGCCCACCGCCCTTGGGGGAGGGTGGAGGGGTATGTCGGACTTTAACCGACTAAAACCCCATGGTGGCCGACCTCTGCGCATTAGAGGGACCCCGGGATATCCAAAGAACACGTACCGGTGTCCCTCACGCACGTTGCTTTGAGGCCCATCCCAGGGCAGGCTTGCGCCAACCCCGAGCTCCGCTTGCAGTGCATGCCTACCCGTGCACTGCAGCCGTCCCGGGCTCGAGTATAATGCAGCCAGAGCCCCCACTCCGACCGCTCTCGAACCCAGCAAGATCTCCCTCATTGGCAGGAGACACCGCCACCCCTCATGGGAGCCCCTACCACCTAGCTCGTCTAGTCTATTTTTACATAAAAAAAGAGTGAGCACAGCCAAAACACTTAAAAACACAGCTATAAGTCGTGCACCTGGTATTTTAAATGAAATAAAATCCAAAGCAAAAAGCCTTTCAGAGATAAAAACTATGTACATACCTCTTGCATTTCTAGTTCTGATAAAACTCCTTTGCATGTCCCAAAATTCGCATGGGTGTAACAAATAGCATTTACATGTAAATACTCGTGCTTTTGAGAGTAGGTACAGACAGCTGCACCAACATGTGTACACTCCCAAGCTTTCACATTTAATTACTCTTAATTTCGCAAAAATAAGTGCATTTTCATATTAATGCAGTCTTCATACTGGTCAGAATTCTTGTTAGAACTAAAATGTCTTTGTAAAATAAAGAGTATTATACAAATAAAGTAAAAAGTAAAATGTTTTATTGTCACAAAAATGATACATCAAGTACATACAAATTTAACAAAGTCTAAAAAACTTAAATAAGGATCGTACCACAGTGGGCTCTGTTCCCCGCATTAGGTCTAAAAAGCCTGTATAGCGGGGTCACAAGGACACGCCGGCGGACTCTCTCTAATTTTTGTTTCGAGTTTATCAATTTGATGATACACAATGTTTATGGACAATATGAAAACAAATATGAAAACTTGAGAGTGTAGGTACATACATGTTGGTGCAGCTGACTGTACGTCTATGCTGCTAGTTGTCGCTTTAACAAACAATAAAGGAACAATGCAGAATGTAAATCATCCACTCAATTGAAGAGTTAATAAAATCTGCAGACAAATGATTTGAGCATTTCACAGTCGTCTGAAACTCGAAACTAGAATGAGCTACGAATAATTTCTGATTAAAGTTTGCTGCATCTCCTTACTTAGCCATGCCTGGGCTTATTTACAAATTCTTGGATACTTGTAGTTTTGGAGCGCATTATTATGAAATATTATAGTTTATAGTTGAAATAAAAAACACATTCTCACGAAGTGCTTCTTACCCAGAACTTCCATAAATTAAGGTCCTGTGTTCAATAACTGCTGTCTTAGCAGGCTTAAAAATGAGTGAAACAAAATATATGATTACTTAATTCTCACTATAATCGAATACAAGCTCATGTAATTTGAATAGTACCGATAAGGTAATTAATTAGTAATGATAGTAATATAAGCTTGCCATACTGATGTTAATTGATTGCTAAGTGCGTTTTCAGACTAGCGTATTTTAGTCGCGCTTATAAATAAGGGCGGATTGGTACCTACTCGCAAAACTTCAAAAGCCCAAGGCGCGTATATCGGCGGTTACGCTCGATTTTTTCTAGCGAATGTCACGTCTTTCGCGGTTTGTCCCGCGTATAAGTATAATAGTCAAACAAGTTGTCCTCTGGCGAACCACGTGACAAAGATGCGCAGAACGTAATTCTTAGGTCAAATTGGTTCTTCGATCTATGTCACGTGGTTCGCCAGAGGACAACTTGTTTGACGCTTAGTATACACGCCCTGCAAAAAATAAACACGTAAATCCGTTCGGTTAATCCGTCCTCTAATCTGAAACCGCACCTATAGCAATGCAGTAAGTATTTAGTTATAACAATATTAAGCTACTATATTATTATCAGGGCGTTTTATGGCTTTTTCTCTTGTTATAATCAATTTAATGAATAGTATTTCTCTTTGGAACCGAATTTTATACACCGTTTTTGCAACCCGAACAGAGAGAAACACCGCAAAATGTGTAGGTAATTTTGAGCACACGACTTGTATAGGGCGACGCGACGCACCCCTCGCAGTGAGTCTTATTGTACCAAATAATAACCGCAAAGGTAGGTCTGGGGTCGGCTGGGTCTGTTTTTTAATAAAACTATACGAGGTTACAGTACACGACACTTTCGTTCACAAAGAAATATTTTTATAAAGAGCTTCAATAGTTATGTGTTGGGAAGAGAATCGCTTTTTTTGTCTATGTGTTGGAGTTTATAAATCTGTATTTTAACAAATAGTTTTCCCTAATAAAATGAACTTTACCCAAATATTTAATTCGACTGAAATAGCGATATAAATGGTCCCAAAATCTTTTGGTTTGTATTGCAAATATATAGAACTAAAAAACTACCATAACTAACATGAAATTCTAAAGTGAATCAACAATTTACGTAATAAACTTGTAGACGAACAACTTATGAATAGTAAATGCTCTTAAAATTTAACTTTATACAATTGAGTACATAAGAAATATCTTTTTACTCAAATTTTAGTGACTAAAATTTAACTAGAAAATTTACAACAGTTGGTGGTTTTATAACACATTGGTAAGTTAGCCGTCTTATTTTATCTTTTTGGTGGTGTGAATCGTAGCTCGAGTGCTGTTTTAAGTCTCCTGCACTGTATAGACTGGGGGAGGGTATAGATTAGTTATGTTTTTCGTTAAAATAATATATTGTCTGGGATTATAACTACAAATAACAGTAAAAGGGATTTGAGATATGGTTTACGAAATTGATTTATTTTGCAGTAAAAGTAACCCTAATAGTTTTTTTTGGGACGAACACACGTAATAATCTATTAATAATCAAGCAACGGTATGATTTACGGCACAAAATGATAAATAAAATGGATAAGTGTTTGATCACGCACTATGGTAGAGAGTCTCCGATTTGTTATGCCAAAAACTGTTATGAATGAAAAGTTTTTTATGTAGTCAATAGCATATAGTTATTTAACCTACTGAGTAAAGTATGAGCCAACTAGGTTCTAACTGAATCTAAGTTGTTATTTTGAGTTATATATTATCGACAAAACTATTTTTATCAAAGATATAAGCCTAAACCAAAGAGGCCAAAACCAATTCTGACTTTGACAATTCATTATTTCAAATAGTTTCAAGTTATTTTATCCACAGTCATAAATCATTTTATTTATATGAAAATCGATGAATTCTTTGTATTTCTTTAGAAATCAGTATCTTTATTTATTTTGCTGAAAGTTTTTAGAACCAGGCACGTTTATACGAGACGTGACGAGACTGACAGTTTAATATAAAAAACATAGAAAAAAAAGTAATTTAAATTAGATAAACCATGCCAATTTGGAAGAAAATGAAAGGTTTGCCTGCTGAAAACTTGGCTGCAGAGGGACTACTCAACCAAGACTGGCCAGCGTTGACTTCTTGTCAAAGGGAATGCAACACGAGACTTGGAATGACCATTCAGTTGGAGGATGAAGCGTATCTAAGTCACCATCCAGAAGTAAGTAATAATAATATTAATGTTTTAGACATTTCACAAGACGCCATCTAGCCCCAAACTAAGCAAGGTTAAATTATGGGAACCAGATAACTGATACAATACTTTTATACTTTTTATTTAAATACATATAAAACACCCAGATTCAGGACAAACAACGATGTTCATCACACAAGTGCTTATCCTGAAGCGGGAATCGAACCCGCGACACCAGCGTGGCAGTCCAACACACATACCACTCGACCAATCGTGTTGTCGGTAAACAGATAGTCAAGTATTTTTATTATGAAACTAGTATTTTAATTAACAATCTATTATTAAACGTTCACCGCAAAAAGCTATTTTATAAAACTATATAAATTTGATTTTAATGAATCAGTATAAGGATGACTACATTGACTACTATGGATAAAAACAGACTCAAAAACGCTAAAATTACTAAATTCACTAGTGGGTTAAAAAGTCCGTATTGGTTTGGTTTAGGAGCTGTAAAAAGATTTCAGGTTCTTTGGCAAAGCAGCAGTCACATAAATCGATTATATTTTTGCAGGTTAAAGCTATACTAGAATTGTTTGTCAGCAAAATGACGCAATCGGCAAAGAGGAAAAATATTTTGAGGGAGGCAGCCGAACATTTCATGAGACCTGTGGAAGACTTGGATAAAGAAATCAGGGAACATCTCGGTGTACCATCGGAGGGCCCTTACACAAAGGTATGATAGAGTTAGTACTCTTTGACAAAGGTGATGAGGTTTATTAGATTGTAGACTCTTTGAGCTGACGACGCTGCGTTGCGAAGTCTATACGAATTGAATTTAGAGACGACCTATTACTTTGACTTACAAAGTTGGCAGAAAAATTAAAAGACTTATAACACATAATTTTAGGACCACAGTGGTTGGATGGAACTATTAAACCTAACTCAGGTTTTGTCTCTATTTTATTTATTTTATTTTATTTAAATTCAAGGCTTCTAATCAATTTTTTATCGATCATCAGTAATAATAAAAAGCTTTGTCCCGACAGACAACCCACATGCCTTGTCTCTAAATGGAAACACTTCTTGAAATTTCGAGGGCATGTATAATTAGAAAGGAAGCGTGTATAATAGTAGATTATGCACTAAGGGGATAAAGCAGTGTCTTATGTCGCGGGTGGCATATTGAACCCTGAGCTAACGAGGGACTCCGTTAACTCCTGAGCGAAGCGAGGGAGTTATGTAGAGTCCTGAGTGACGCGAGGGGTTCAAGCTGCCCAAGACGAAGACAGGCTTTATCCCAGAGGAGCATACTCTACTTTTCACACCTTCTGTGAGGCAATAAAAATCCAGGGCTCCGAACTCAGCAGCCAACACCGTCTTTTGTTTCACAATCTTTAAAGTCGCGCCTTTTTTCTTTGTCTTATGAGTGGCCAGTTCGATTTTAGAACAAACCTTTTTACAATGCCATATGGGCGTTCTTTTTGATGATAGCATGATATGTAATTGGATATTGTCGAGCAAGCAAAAAAATATTTTTCACACCACTTGCTCGACAATATCCAATTACATATCATGCTATCATCAAGGTAAAGCAAAGCATTACCTACCTAGGTAAGTAATGTTGTATGAAACTCCCAAGGGTAGTAATGTGATTTGAATTTGGAACGTCCAATTCGTATGGAAACTCGTGGAAAACTCTAAGTAAAAGAACGCCCATATGGCATTGTAAAAAGTTTTGTTCTAAAATCGAACTGGCCACTCATAAAAAAAAAAAAAAAAAGGCGCGACTTCAAAGATTGTGAAACAAAAGACGGTGTTGGCTGCTGAGTTCGGAGCCCTGGATTTTTATTGCCTCGCAGAAGGTGTGAAAAGTAGAGTATGCTCCTCTGGAATAAAGCCTGTCTTCGTCTTGGGTAGCTTGAAACCCTCACGTCACTCAGGACTCTACATAACTCCCTCGCTTCGCTCAAGAGTAAACAGAGTCCTTCGTTAGCTCAGGGTTCAATATGCCACCCGCGACATAAGACACTGCTTTATCCCCTTAGTACATAATCTACTATTGTAAGCTCGCAACACAAAGTTGTGGGGGGAGTGAGGTCAGGTAATACTATACCTTAAACAGTACGTAATTTTTGTCAGTCACTATTTTTATTGTATTTTACAGTCGAACAAGCCTTTGTTTCGCTTCGAAGACATCAACCTAGAGAAGGACTTGAAGGATATAACGCTGAGTCACTACCCACCGAAATCCTGGACAATTCACACTCCGATCATCAGCACTCCTAACACTCCCTCTTCTTCATTTATATCGATAGTCACTTCGGACACGACTTTACCTACACCAGGTACTGTGACACAAATTATTGTCTACGTCATTGACTGCCCTTCACCAACGACTGTGGCTCATTATACCGATTTGACTACTCGTTTATGTCTACTTACAAAAAATTTACGTGTTATTTTTTTTTCGAAACTTATAAGTTCGCACAAAGAGTTTAAATTGGATATGTATGGTACCGTATCCCAACTATATTTTCGCCTGACTGTAGTAGTCTTTCTATTTTTACACTTATTTTGAAAATTATACAAAATCCAGTTATCAACCAAAAATAAATAACAACTGGTGCATGAAATACATCATTAGCATTTCATTTGCATGAAAATTATACGAATTTGATGTAAATTATAGAAGCATAATGAGAGATCATTTTACTCAATCGAAAATCACGGGTGGTACTATGCAAGTTTAATCATCAGAGGGTTGGTTATTACGAGTATGTATGTTTTTAAGGTAGGAGTAGGTACCAATATACAAAATGATAACTTTATAGAACCACCATTGCAATATCGTATCATACACTATATCGTATCATATACTAGCGACAGTCCCTTAAAGTTTGTATGTTTAAAAAATCCTGACTGACTTATACTATACTAAAAATCATTAATTTAATTCTAGACAAAATTTTAACTGCACTCTATATATTAAGCATAGCAAAAATCTTAAAAGCACTTTAAAAATTTAATTACTTAAGAAATGGCATCCTGACAACTTGCCTACATCTAAGACAAACCACTAGGTAGCTTTTAGGCTATAACTAGTTAAAATATCTAAGAAAATAAAAATATTTACCTGTATCAACGTAGAATGTTTTGTAGACCACCTATGACGTTGTTGATCTACAAAACAATTAGTTCGTTCTAAGTAGTTACTATCTGTAATTAAGGAGTAATCTCTTACCATAAGGAAAGCGCTTAGATCGTCTTCGCCTTTGTTAACCATTAAAAAATACCATAGACAGACTCACAATGATCTAAAAAAGACATTCAACGCCTATCAAATCTATATACGAAATAAAAGCCTTGGTCCTGACTGACTGACTTCTTCTTATCGTGTCACTAGTTCTTTCGAACCAGTGTGGTGAAAGGATTTCAAGTGCGCCTCGAAGAGGCTCCTTTCGTGCACTCGACACATGTTTTGGAACTTTAGGTTCTACGACATGCCGGTTTCCTCACGATGTTTTCCTTCATCGTTGCGAGAACGTGCGATGCATATAGATTTTTTCGTCCCAAAAAACCCATTTACGCTTGACTGCCACCGAGATTCGAACCCGCGACCATCAGATCGCTAGGCAAGGGCCTCATCCACTCGGCCACCATGTTCTCAGACTGACTGACTGATAGACAACGTACAGGCCAAACCACTGAACGTAGAGACTTGAAACTTGGAGGATGTGTTTGACAAGAGTTAGACTCTTTCAAATGATTTTTAAGTGAGTGAGTGAGAGTAAGAAAGGAATTTTGAAAACACGCAACACAAACAAAGTTGCGGGCGTCAGCTAGTACCTTAATAATTATCTAAATATTCCAGACATAGATTTTGGATTAATAAAGCTCGCAGACAGGTGGTTTGTAGAATGTTGGATCGTGTTCGTAATTAGTGGTACTTAATAAGTGTGTAATATGAACCAGTATTAAGCGCCTGATAATGTACAAGTACCAATTAACATACGCTCACACATTCCTGGTATAGGATTATGAATATGCACAATACGACTATACTAAAAGATGCATACTTATAAAGGGATATTATCATAGTTATAATCAGTATTTAGCAGACTTTTTGTCACTTATTTTTGATAGAATTAACTAGGAATGGAAATTATACCGAATAACTTGTTCTTTGTCATGGTATAAAACTGATCACACATAACACTTGTTACTTTCTGAGACCAAGTCTTTTACAATATCACCGGTGATAACCGCCCGGCGAGTCCCAGCAGGCGATTTTCTACGCCTGTGATGTCATGATATAACAATAACAGACAGTCAGTAGTTTGCTGGCTGTGAGTGGGAGTGATTGCGTGACGTCGCGTCATGCGTGAATTATTTTAACAAAATGTGATATTATCACTAATAAAAAATCACCGGTGATTTCACTGTTACAAAATGATATCATATCACCATTTGTCAATGAAATAAAATGAGTAATCATTTCCATGCTTAAAACTAACACAATGTATTCTTTCAGAGCCAATGTCGACTCCTGAGCCCACGATATCGGAAGTATTCTTCGCGATAGTGTCCACTACAGTGGATAAGGCGATTTTCTCGCGTGTCGATGAACGCGCCCTGCGCTACGATACAGCTTTTGTGGAGCTGACAAAATGTGTTGAGGAAGCTATGGAAATACCAGTCATTGAAATCAAAGAGGACATTGCAGAATTGTTCTATAATGCTTACAAGCTGTTTGAGTTGAATATATTGGAAAAGGAGAGAATCGGTATGTTCTAGAATCGTCTATAGCAGTTTCGCGATGATAAATATCACTTCAAATAACTGTTGCATAACCTAAGATAGATTATAGGAAAAATAAATGAGCCGGTTTGATCCGTACTGATTCGTTGGGTGTTGTGGAAATTACAATAAACGCGAGTAAATTGAAAAAAAAATCTAAGAAGTGTCGAACAATTAAATTATTTTTAAATTATTTTGGAAATAGCAAATGTATTTTTGAGTTGTCTAAAACACTTAGAACATTTTACAGCTGCAGAAATTGCGTGGGAAAAGAGAATGAGAAAGAAATTGAAGAGAACTATGCGTCGATTACATAACTTTAAAGGTAATTATTTTGAAATATAGCATAATAGAAATTAGTAAACCTACGAAATTTTCTAATGCTAAAGGCAGTCTCATGGTCAGTCTCAAAACCTCAGTAATTCACTAGCTACTGTGTCCTTCAAACCGAAACACAGTAATGCTACATTACTGCTTTGCGGCAGAATATCTGGCACTGTGTTTGTACCCATCTAGAAGGCATCCTGCAGGGGATGCCTCCCAACGTTAAACTACTTATTATGTAAGCAATGTTGATGACAGCAAAATTTTTTTCGAAACAATGTTGTTCCGATAGGATACGAGACTCCACCGACGCCGAAGAGTGAATTATCCTCGCATGAAAGCTATAAGAAACCACCGCCGCGTCCTTGCGTATGCCACCCGCAGTTCCATTACAATCGATACCCGAAGGTTATATTTATTTTCATTAGTTCGCATCCAGTAATCCGATCTCGTTTATCAACCTCTTTAATAATTTTGATCGGCATTTACTAATATTTGAACACGATTTAATTTAAATAACTTTGTTTTACTCTAGAAACCGCCTACCTTAGCGCTTGCAGGTTCTTCGGAATAATGGCTAGCACACTGCTACTTCAGCTATCACAACGTATCGGCAAACGTAGTGTTGGGCGCCCTCCGTTCAGGTAGAGCGACGACCTACGTAAGGCAGGCGGTAAAAAGTGGATGCGGAGAGCCGAAGAACTTGCTTAATGGCGTAAAATGGGAGAGACCTACGTCCAGCAGTGGACTAAAGTGGGCTGATGATGATGATGATGACTTTATTTTATGATGCCTACATCAATCATTAATATAAATAAAAGAGATTCGTGTTATTTATAACTCAAGAACGGCTGAACCGATTTGGCTGAAAATTACCTACCTTCAAACCGTAAAATTTTAAATTATCGGTTTTTACAATTTTACGTTGACACTATACATCTAGACGTGTTTCATTCAAAAGTTAGCCAACAACATAAAATTCTCAATAAAATCTTTGTAATTTTTTTTCACTTTGGAATAAAAACGTTGTTTGTTACTAGGACCGTTTTGGTATCTACCAGCCACGGCTCGAAGAGTTCAGCAGCAACAACGTGACGGCTACTCCGGCCATATCTCTAGAGAGCCTCGATGAGGTCCAGGATGATGAGAAGTTGGACACCAAGTCCATCATCAGCAAAAAGTCTGCAACCTCCAAAAAGAGCACAGCCAGTAAGAAAGCGACTTTCAAAACATGAGTATCTTCTTCATATTTGAGAAATATGACAATATTTTTTTTTTCCGCTAGTATATTACTTACATAATCCATTTATTTAATATATGAAAATTACATTCAGTGGGTAATTGTTGCCCTAATGAGTACATTTTGATTAGGTTTAGCTAAAATATATTTATTATTTGTGGTCATAATTTGGTATCAGTGTTTGAAAATAAAAAAAATTGTCTCTGAGTCAGGGATTTTCTTTTCATGAGTCTGTCATAGAGTGCAACCCTTTCAACTTCGTAGTTCTCAGTTGCAAACATTTTGCAAAGAAAATGTTAATTTGATTTCTATCTTATATATCTACATATACATATATCTTGCTGATATATCCTTGACGATGAACATATGCGGCATCATTTCGTAATCAATTCTAATCCAACCTAACGATATTATTTATTTCCAAATCCATTGAGCTTTTGAGGCTACAGCGTGAGCCAAAGAATAAGACATTGGTAGCGCATACTTTTAGATATACCTAATAGTTTGGCGAAGTGCAGCGCAGAGTATTTTTCACTGTCAAACTATTATCGACATTAACCTAATAGAAATAATATGTATCCAAAGAACTTCTATACTATGTATAGCATACAAGTTCTTTGTATGTATCTAATATCAAATAATACACCGATTGAACATCCAAGCGAGAAATTAATTGTTGTATTATTTGATATTGCCCCTTACACATTACTTTAACTGATTTATGGTTACGTAAAATTACCCGTAGTCCCATGAATGAGTTACACGACAAGGATTAGATAATAAAAAATTATACCATAATAAATACACAGCCTGATTTTTTTAAATTTTAACCAGATGAAAGTACAGCTCAAAAATGTGCGACGCAGATTACTTTTGCCTGTTGCTAAGAGTATTGAACTGAGTGCGCGTGATTGCGGCTACTCTGGAACGATGTCGACTTTCGTTTTTGGGATGTTTGAAGCATCAGAATAAGCCTTTAGCTTTAGGCCTTATTCGATTGTATCCATCTGAACCTAAAAGCTAACTAGCGAACTGCGTCCCGTTAAAAGATAAGCCCACGGGAGCGGGAAGGTGTTCAATGGTATCTAAAAGGTGTTCAAACAACCTAAATTAGTGGGTGGTAAATGATTTTTGAATTTACTTATTTTTGTTTTCAGCGGGCTATCTATGTTAGCCTATTTGGTAGGTACCTACAGACAGCGTCAGAGATAAGTATCTCCGTTGCACATGACACCCAGCTAGGGCTTACATACGTTTATACAAATATAATCTATTTTTTAAAGGCAAAACTTCTACATACGCCACGGGGCGGTGATTTGAAGGCATTTGAAGCTGGGTTTTATAATGCAAGGGGATACTTATATATGATGTTGTCTGTACATACTTGAGCATCAGGGTCGCCAAGCAAATAATTTGTAAATTATAAAATTAAAACTACGGATCTAAAATTTTTGAAAACTTTATAGAATAATAGCATTATGAGAATGTGCAAAAATAATCTAAGCCTCAGGCTCTCGTATACTTTTATTTTCTTTCTTTTTGCATACGGCTTCCGCTTTCTCTCCCTCGGCAGCCAAGATGGCTTCGAAAGAGAAGGGACGGAAGACATAGCCTCCACCCGTGTAAAACTTACTCATGAACTCCACCCTGAAAACAGAAAAAAAAACGGTAAGACATCACGTCAGAAGTGAACATTTTATCAAATATATTTTTTCCGACTTTACCCGAACACGTGTGTCCGAGCGTGACGACTCAGTCTCTTTCAATTTCAATACCCACAAAATAAAGTGTTCAGCGCGCCTAACCGGGGGCCTGAATTACATTAATTAGAAAGTCATTTTTTTTTATGAGCTAGGTCAATTCTTGAGTTGTCTTGAGTTATTGCTGGACCTAGATCAGAATAACAAGGTTGAAAAAAACTTTATTTCATCTGTGCTTTTCAAACTAGAATCCATCATTCCTACAGTCCTACCAACTTACCTATCTGTGAGGTGGCAGAAAATGGAACTACAGCCACTTGCATACAAAACTAAATTCAACTGCCAGTTGCGTCGTCTACCGTTACGAACACAGCGACGCTCCTCAATTCACGGATAAGTTGGTAGGGCTGTACGTACACATTATTGGTTGGCACAGAATACTTACTACTTTCTACAAGATTCTTACCAATGCAAACGTAGAGTGTGCAGAAATGCTGATAGCCCTTCCATAACCACTAGGATAGACATTGTAAATATTGCCCAAACCGCAAATACGACAAACAGCATCGGTATTCCCATTAATGAATGGTTTCGTAATCCAAGCTGAGACAATACCATGACCCACAGCATTTCTGACAGTTCTGCAACAGAAAGGGTCGAAATCAAAACTGAGATTGACCCCCTTTTAAAATCTGTCATCCAGACAATTTTGGTATTTTCTTGAATGCCATAAGTATTAAAGAGAATGTATTGTGATACAATAAAATAGTAGGTACACACGCCATTAATAGCCTTTCTCTAGCCTCAAAGTTATACTGAAAAAAAAACTCGTGTAGGGTTAGGCTCGCCTTTATACCCTTTATGTGTCTTTTATATTTGTTTGTGATTTGTGAACAATAAAGAATTACAAAGAACGAAAATACCAGAATCGTCTGGGACGCTCATTTTCTATTATACATTTATGAAGCAATAAGTGGGTTCTACTTAAAAAATAAATCGTTGTATCTCATACATTCTTCTAATGTGTATGTTCTTTTTATAAAAGTAACGAGAAAAGAACGAGAAAAGAGTTTTAAAATATTGTTTTGACCATGTAGATAGGCACTTTTCTAAACAAATTTTACAAATGAGGATCAATCTCATCATCATTTTCGGGTTCTTTTCCCACTTACGTGGGGTCGGTACAACATGTCTTCTTCTCCCATTCGTCTCTATCACCCGTCATCTCTGTACATACACCTGTTTTATTCATATCATCTTTCACACAGTCCATCCATCTTTTCTTTGGCCTTCCTCTACTCTTATATCCATCCACTTCCATATTTAGCACTCTTCTAGTCACATGATATTATTCTGATGGCCGTATTATCTGCGTAAAGGCCTGAATTTGGCTTGCGAAAATATACGTCAAGTATCGGACAACAAATGAAACGTGTATTTTCCGCCTAACTAAATAATATATTTTATTTAGTAAGGCGGAAAATACATGTTTCATTTCATACGTAGGTATTCATATCCTTAAAAATTTTATGCTCTAAGTTTTAGGTCAAGAAAGTAGGCGTAATATTTTACTTAAAGTTGAACACTTTGTTCATCTTTACCTTAAGGCTAATCCTCAAATCCAATTACATACAAAATGTTTCGGACAACACACACACTCACACTATTCATTTCGTCATAAATTGGTTACCATAATTACTTACGAGAATGAGCAAGTGACAGGGCCCAAAGCCGGAGGTACGAAGCCGTATGCGATATGGTGCTTAACACAAACTCTATGGTGTGGACTCCTTGAAGTATCATGAGCTCCGAAAAGGAGGACATGTAGATAGCCACCTCAGCCACCACCAGTTCTTCCATTTTCTTGTCGGAATCTCGGTGTTGGTACCGCCGAAAGTTGCAGAGTTTTTTCTGCAATAAAATAATCATAATTATAAATGCTGTAACAATGCGCTACATCAAATACTATAAATATTATCTCGGTTTAGATGCTTGAAATATTTATTTCTAAATAATAATAATATGAATTAAACAATAATAAAGTTATCGACTTTCATTATAAATTCTACATAAAACGAAACGGGTTGGGAAAATTCGTCACTGGACCATTTTTATGCTATTTTTATTACCAAACTTCAATAATAAAATCGTCATCGTCAAATATTTGTTTATGGGTAACTTCGTCATCGGCAGGGCTATTTCCTAAGCTGTCATTAGTTCTCGTTATCGAATGGTACGTCAAATCTGACAGAAAATGGCCGACCTCTCGAAGCCGATAGCAGTGCTCCGTAACTCGCGCTTGGTTCAGCGATATATACCTACAATTTCGTGTATAGCAGACTGTACAAAAATGTATGGGCTGCCAGCCGTGGCGCGCTTGCGCGGTGCAGCGGCGCGCAGCGCGCAGCTTTCATCATACTCTGTTTGACGTTTTCTTGAAATAAATATGATTTGACATTAGTAAAAAGATAAAGTTATATTTGAATAAGTAAAATTAATTACTACATAAACTTACCTACTAGGTATTCCAATAAATAATATGCCTAAGCCTAACAGGCATTTTTGTGCATCATTGTTTAGCATCGTGACAATTGCACTCAAAATATCGTACTTTGCTCAAAAGAGTTCAGCTTCTTTATGTAATAATATTACTTATTCTTTGCCGATAGCGACAGAAATCCTATGGTGACGTCATTTTTTTCCCAGTCTTGACCATCGAATTCGATAACGAGAACTTATGACAGCTTAATGAATAGCCCTGCTGTCATTAGTTCTCGTTATCGATGGTACGTCAAATTTGACAGAAAATGGCCGACCTCTCGAAGCCGATAGCGACAGAAATCCTATGGTGACGTCATTTTTTTCCCAGTCTTGACCATCGAATTCGATAACGAGAACTAATGACAGCTTAGCAAATAGCCCTGCGGCTTAGAAAATAGCCCTGCGGTACCTTCAATCGTAGATTTTGTACAGACAGCATGAAAATATGATGAAATAAAATCAATGTAAGTCGTGTGCGTATCAAATCAAAAAAAGGCTTAATTAGTTAAATACATAATATTATGTATAATATACAGGGTAAATACTCTCAACCGTCCTCTGAGGGGAAAAAACTATAGACGATCTCTATAGCAGTGTTGCACCGGCCTATAAGTATCCCTTGTCCTATATCCTAAGTCCTATGTAGCACCATTATGTTCATAGGCAAGCGTGATTTGTTACCTTCAGGATAGCGCCTAGCAAGTCTTGCAACTTGTTTACATTTAAAAAAAAATTATGTTTAACTACTTAGAACATTGCACAGGCCTATAAGAATCCTATGTCCTATATCCTAAGTCCTATGTAGCACTATTATGTTCATAGGCAAGTGTGATTTGTTACCTTCAGGATAGCGCCTAGCAAGTCTCGAAACTTGTTTACATAAAAAAAATATCTTTAACTACTTAGAACATTGCACTGGCCTATAAGTATCCCTTGTCCTATATCCTAAGTCCTATGTAGCACTATTATGTTCATAGGCAAGTGTGATTTGTTACCTTCAGGATAGCGCCTAGCAAGTCTCGAAACTTGTTTACATAAAAAAAATATCTTTAACTACTTAGAACATTGCACCGGCCTATAAGAATCCTATGTCCTATATCCTAAGTCCTATGTAGCACTATTACGTACATAGGCAGGCATGATTTGTTACCTTCAGGATAGCGCCTAGCAAGTCTCGAAACTTGTTTACATAAAAAAAATATCTTTAACTACTTAGAACATTGCACCGGCCTATAAGAATCCTATGTCCTATATCCTAAGTCCTATGTAGTACTCTTACGTACATAGGCAGACATGATTTGTTACCTTCAGGATAGCGCCTAGCAAGACTCGCAACTTTTTACATAAAAAAAAAAATCTTTAACTACTTAAAACATTGCACCGGCCTATAAGAATCCTATGTCCTATATCCTAAGTCCTATGTAGCACTATTACGTACATAGGCAGGCATGATTTGTTACCTTCAGGATAGCGCCTAGCAAGTCTCGCAATTTGTTACATAAAAAAATATCTTTGACTACTAAGATCATTGTTTTTCAAGGGTATATGATCTTAGCTGAAATGGACACAGACAGACATACCATAGCCTCTTCTCTTTTCTTCTTATTATAGTTGTTTATGTAAATAGGTGTTCCAAACAGTAGGACTGGTACACATAACACAGCAATAACGACCAGCGTTGTCTGCGCGGTCTGCTGGCCAGCAAACATGTACGCGTCACAATCTTCTTCCACGGGTTTCGATGTGGACATCAGTACCATATCGATGAAGAGAATTAAGATTTGAGGAGCACATCCAGATGCGTTTTTCATTTCAGCTGGTGAAATAAATCTTTATCGGTTTTCATGTAGGCCAAGACTGTGTCTTGACTTTAAATCAAGTACAAGTAGCGGCACGTAACTTTAGCGCTGACCGCAGAAGTAAAAAATAAGGTACCTGAGGGGGACTACACATACAATAACATGCACAGTAACCCCCCCCCCCCCCCCCACCGCGTATCGTTCAGCGCTAGACTTACGTGCCGCTACTTATACTTTGGGTAATTTATTGCACTTTGTAATATTTAACTTCACTGACCACAAATCATAGAAAGGAACGTTAATGACGTTCCTAAGCAAATAAATGTATTTTTATACTATGTGTAAGTAGTATTTCTTAGAAAGTATATGTGCGATGTATAAAATTCTATCTAAAAGCAATTTCTAGGCTATACGGAATATGTATCATATCAAGAAAGTAGAAACGCATTTCAAATTGTCAACTCCATTTCTGCAAAATATTTGAATTCCCGGTTCATAGCATACCTATCCATCCAATACAAAAATACCCATACAATAAACGTAATATGTACTGCCGTACAGTTTCAAATCGAAACTCGAAGGTAAATGCAATTTAAAACATGTATCTACGTAAAAAGTCAATAAAAGTTGTAAAATTCGTAGCGGATGGTTTTCGCAGAAAATTAAAATAGAGGTGTTAAAAAAAAAATGTTTCTTTTGTGGTAACATCACACATACACTTATTTACACCACGTAGCAAGAAACATGAAAAAAACATATGACGACACGGATGGTTGAAAGGCTAGTGTATTGGACTGCCACGCCCGGTGTCGCGGGTTCGATTCCCGCTTCAGGACAAACATTTGTGTGATGAACATCGATGTTTGTCCTGAGTCTGGGTGTTTTCTATGTATTATATGTATGTATTTACAAAAAAAAAGTATTTAAGTATTCTTTCAGCCATCTGGTTCCCATAGTACAAGCTCTGCTTAGTTTGGGGCTAGATGGCGCTGTGTGAAATGTCCAAATTTATTTATTTATTTTAAGTGGACATTGAGCAATTCATATTTATATGAAAAAAATGAAATTTTAACGGTCGTAGTACAAATATTGTTTGCCATTGTCTCGCAAATAGACACACTATAAGTCAGTCTAGGCAAATTATTATCATCATTATCATCCTCACCCATTATCAGCCCACTGCTGGGCATAGGCTTTCTCCATTAAATGCCAATCTCGTCTGTATTGTGCGGATCTAAACCAGGTGTTAAACCAGGTCAAATTATTATAAGAATGATTTATTGACTTCCTAAAATCATTCATATAGTATAATCAAACAATACAGTGTAGGAGCTAGGAGATAATATAAGCGCAATACTTATAATATAATATAATACAAACTTACGGTGCCGGGCCGCGTAAAAAAACCACTTATAGTAGATCAATACTACGAGCCATAAAAATACGGTGCACAAAAATACCATTTGCGGGATAAATTGCAAATAAATTGCGTAGTAGTTTTTTAAATGTCTGCAACAAAATATTATCATCTGCTAGCATGTTAATAAACAACAGGCCGATCACAAACATTTCTGACAATCGCAATCGTATCGTATTCATCACAGAGAAGTCAACAGTAAAAGCCTCGTCGCTGTTATCAACACAACAAAAATGAGCGGTGAAATTATATTCAGTGAGGGTAGGTCAAACTGCTCCAGGTCTATTTTTTTAGGTCCATTTTGGTCTACTGTCACAGATTATCAAGTAGCAACTGCCCTACTATCGCCCTAAAAATAGAAAAAACTAAAAGGGGTTGTGTTTTATACACTACTACCGGTGCCACAGAAAAACCGCACTCAGTGGCATGCAATGTCACTGCAGCCTAAGCTAAGTGGTACTAGTTTAATAACTGTGCTAACTGTTTTTATGGTATAAAAAAAAAAAATTCCTATCTAGCTCATTATTTCACTACGTCATTTTATGGCTTTTTACTTATCTTAGAAAACAACCTGTTAAACCAAGCTTTATACAAAAAACGAAATAACAACTTACATGTGGTTAAAGAGGCTGAGCATGATCCCAAATATCATATGAATAACGCCAAAAATAATAGACATTTTCATTTTTATTGAATTTTCTATCGTTATCTTGTTCGTGGAAAGCTGAAACACATTAACGACATAGAAGTAATACATATAATAATATGTTACTTAGTACTTATTGACAATCCTTACCGAAAGCTGACACGCTCACACGCTAGCTTTTAAAAACGCCAACAATTAGCTTGTAAAAAAGCTTGTGTGACGACGACTTTAGTATAGATACGCATACAGTTCTTGACGGTCATGCCCTTGAAATTTCAAGGTTTTATGTCCAGAGGTTTGGTCTGTGCGTTGTCTGTCAGTTAGTCAGCCAGGACTAAACCTTTTATATTATATAAGTATTGATAACCCTACAATATCACTTAGATAACATAACTTAAAAAACTTATCGGATTCCTAGTCCGATTAGAGTGATGGCTACAAAAATAAAAACTTACCACCCACATCGGGTCTAAGCCGTAAATATAAGGTTTTTTATATTTGGTAGTGGGATCCAGATCAAATAGTTCAGTATTCTGTAATTCATCTACCGTTAACGTGTTCAAAAAGTGAGATTTTCCTAGAGATATACTCCTGCCGAACCAATCATTGTATATAATACCCGTGTAAATACTGAACAATCCAAGCATAAGCACCACATAGCGACCTGAAATATATATATAACTGCTTAAAACACAGCTAACTGGTTGAATCAAAATGTTTTTTAATCATTACCATCAAAATACTTTTGGTAGTCAAATGTCAAAATATTTCAGCAAATCGTCCGTTACTGGTACCACGCGGGGATCAGCTAATTATCAATAATAATCCGTCTGCACCGTATCAAGCTTTAGATTGCATTAGTCTTTAGTGAAAACGCATACAAATCAATGTCAATTAGACGCGGCTTACACGCTCAGTAGTCTTTCAATACCCCGGTGATTGGCGCCATTCGCACCATTCAATCGGGTTTTCATCCAAGAGTTCTGTTTGTCTCCGTTTGCATGCTGCGGACGGATTTGTGATCTACTCGCACCAATTTGAATGAGCAAGGCTTTAGGGAAAAATGATCTCTACGCTGACCCGATAAAGAACATTTTCCGTTTGAATAGTTTCTGTTTTTAATCGTTGTCGTTGCGAAGCGAAACATAGCAAAACAATGTCTCAATGCAGACACGAGCTATTGCAGTGTTGCGCCAGTTTATGCTATTCAAAATCCTGTGTTGCACTGTTCTTGTCATGGTCAAGTCATAAGGTGTGATCCCTAGCCATGTAAAAAAATAAAGGTAAAAATGCCTTTAAAGGGAATCCTCAAGGCAAATTTCCATATTAAAGATAACCCTACTAACTTAAAAACACGTATAAAATCTAAATTAAAGTATGAAACCTTTCACTTTTTTTGTTGACGAAATCAAAAAACATGGACGAAACGAATAGTGTGAAGAAATTACTATAATACGGCGTACTTTTTGAGTATTCGTCACATTTTGTATAGAAATTTGCCTTGAGGATTGCCCTTAAGACTAATCCTCAAATCCAATTCCATACAAAATGTTTCGGACAAATACTCAAAAAGTACGCCGTATTATAGTAATTTATATTCACACTATTCGTTTCGTCTATGTTTTCCGGTTGTGTCAACAAAAATTAGTAAGGTTTCATTCTTTAATTTAGATTTTATACGTGTTTTTAAATTAGTAGTGATAATTTTTATAATACGGCGTACTTTTTGAGTATTTGTCCGAAACATTTTGAATGGAAATTTGCCTTGAGGATTCCCCTTAAGCCGTTCCCTGTCCGTTACTGACATACCGCCAAAAAAAATATTCCATAGCTCATTAGTTGAGTTTTCCTTTAAAAACTCCTTTTCTCGTATCAACATCCATAAAGCAAAAAACAGTAGAATAAAAGCATGTCCGACATCTCCGAACATCATGGCGAAGAGGAACGGGAACGTTATTAATGTGTAGAGTCCTGCAAAATACGCAATTTCAGTACCAATCACCTTTAATTTTATGATTGCATATATTCGTATGATATGAGCTAGTGAATTACTATGTTAGTCGTCCCTCCAAGGTATACAACCCAACCTTTACTTTCCAAGTTTTAAATGTAATAAAAAAAGTAAATTAACATAAAAATACTATTTGTATCGATGAAATCGGAATTATTAAACATACGAAACTTAACTCAAGAATGAATGCACGAGGATACATCTAGTAAATGTATGAATCGACGAGTATATAATCATAAAGTGCTTCCATTAATTGTACCACTTCGTTAAGTGTACATTGGTCTTTAGGTTTCTATCAGAGGCCGTAACGATGAAATTAAGTTACGGACTAATGCCTAGCGAATGAGGGCTGATGCCCGTCTGGTCATATAAATGGTTCAACTCTACGGTTAAACGAATTGCCTCTTGCTACTACACGATCAAAGCCCATAATACGATCATAGCCAATATAAGGTGAGTTTAGTACGAATAATTTTGTTTATGTGGCTCTAGAACTTACAGTCTTATAGAGGTGCCTTTGAAATCTTTAAAATAAATAATCTTTATTATTATGAGTATGTATTTGAAATTTTTGAAATCATTAAACACGCAAAATTACCTGGATTCAGTTCTCCGTATTTAGAGTCACCGTATGCATTAATAAGGGCCTGGAATCCATGGGTGAACTTATTGGTGCGGTGAAATGTGGGCGGCACGGAGTCCGTGCGAGTTTTGGACATGAAGGACGGCACGTTTGTACCAATTACCGTCTGTAAAAAATACGAATACGAATAATTTATGTGTCAAGAATATGGGTAATATTAAGATATAGATGCAATTACAGATCTGAGCACAGTAAATTCAAAAATAAATAGTGTTTCTTTATTTCTATTAATGATGATCCAAAAATTTGTCATTACGCTTCCTAAAGGATTTATGAGCTTCTTCTGTGTGATGAATGATTATGTTGTATGGCCTATTTATTGAATGGCTTATTTATGTCACAAAGTTTTGTATAATATAAGTATATTAGGTATTTTTAATTATTGTTTGACTTATTTGACTCTATCTATGATTGTTTATTTTTATAAACGAATAATTACACTATTTTGACCTAACTTACTGATCAATTTGAGATTAAGGGGAATCCTCAAATCCGGATTCCATACAAAATGTTTCGGACTAATACTCAAAAAGTACGCCGTATTATATTAATTTCTTCACACTATTCGTTTCATCCATGTTCTTTGATTTCGTCAACAAACGGATATGGAATAGATATGGAATTCGGATTTGAGGATTGGCCCAAATGTAATTGGTTTATCTATTTTAATGAACTAAAATATGTTTTTTAGTTTTTTTTTACAATGTTTTGACATTTCACACAACGCTTTCTAGCCCCAAGCTAAGTAAGTTTGTACTAAGGGAACCAGAAAACTGATTGAATACAGCAGTTCGAAATAAAAATAAATGAAAGTAAGTAATATTATGAGAAGGAAATTCATTGGTGACCTAATAAAAGTAATATAAACACTCGGGCGGGAAAGGTAAAATGAAAAGTGCAAAATGCGCTTTAAATCAAATAATAAAAAGATGCCGTCTGTGATGGAATATTTAAAACGAAATCTAAAAATGGCTGACTGATTTACTTGCGTTGATGAGATTCCGACGCGGCAAAGTTTCCGGATCGAGTAATAGAGTTGCTGGCTATCTAAAAATTCATTTTTGCAATGAACATTTTACGCTCTGTTTTGATTCCATCTAGAAAAGTACCAACCAACATCAAACATTCCATCTATGCAAGTGTAGTGTAGGATGACCTTTGGCTAGATAGAGCGATGATTTGCGCGCATAGCAGGCAAAAGGCGGATGAGAAGAGCTGAAGATTGGGCTCACTGGCGCACCTTAGGAGAGACCTACGTCCAGTAATGGACTGCTATAGGTTGATGATGATATTCATTAACTGCGGTATTCGTAAAAAAAAATGATACGAAAATAAACACACCGATGAAGCAAAGTGGTCGGTCTTATGCTTACCTATAGCTATGGGACTGAATATAGTACTAGATTTGATGAGATCATAAAATTAAAAATGCTGGACTTACGGAACAGAGCTCAAGTGTGTCCTGAACTTGCTGCAAATCTCTATTAGGCACCCAACACTGGCCAATGAGGCAGTTCTTCGTAATGTCCAGCGTAAACAGGTTCATGTTATGATAGATCGCCTTGGCTTTGCGGACTTGGATCATCCACAAACGCCACTGTCTGCCGACTGTGCGAAGAGCTTTGCAGCGGTGGTAATTTGTCTTTTTTAATACCTGTTTATAAAACGGTATAAAATGGATAGGACTCGAGATTTACACAATGAAAAAGATTATATTATTACAATAGTGTGGATGACTGTGCGTGCATATGTGTGCTTTAGATAGCGCTCCCCAAAAAGATTTTGTAGTTTATACAAATCATTCGATTTTTTATATACCTAGTCGTTTATTTACTAAAAGTTTGCAATAGGCAGAGACTACTTTGACTCGCTCTATAGGTTCCACGCTTACCTGTTCTAAGTCAGATAATCTGTCACCAACTTTATTCATCATCTCTGTCCTCTCGTTCAGCGTTTCAGGGCAAGGGTACACGTTGGCTCGGAACCCACTGCACACCTTCTCCATTCGGAGGCTGAGCTGTTCTCCTTGACAGACCGCTAAGAATGCCACCTTTCTGATCTCCAGACCCTTAGAAGAGATATTGTTTTGAGTACTTAATTTATTTGTTACATTTTCATTGCTGGGTCATTGCATTCTCGAGTGGCAACCGGGACGCACATGCAGTGTATCAACCCTTAGGATAGTAATCGGACGACATTGCTGCAGTCGCAGACAGTGGATGAGATAGTTCATCATGGCGTGGGATCAGGCTTATGCCTGAAGGTTAAAAGCCTCACCCACTAGAGTAAACCACCTCCTACACTAAAATATAAGAATAAAGCGACATCTCAGGTGCATTTAAACCTTATAGCAACTTTCATATGCGAGACAGGATGTTTCTCAGAAGAAATAATTCAGTAAAGAAAGAAAGCACGCTAGCAAACACAATACCTATTTTATCATGGTGTAGCTATGAGAATATTCTCACTAATTTTATCAAACGAACAACTGAGTTACAAATGCAAAGCATAAACACTCCCTTGATACCACATCTAACTCAAAGAGCTCAACCAGACGGGAAAATAATGATGTTTAGAGTACAAGCTTGCATGTCGCAAGCTTGATGCTTTGGGTACAAATGAACAAACATTTTTAATCCCCGGATAGTAAATATGCATTTCAAATTTACGTTTCTCTACTTTATCCGAGCTAACAATTTACTCTACACACGCCGCTTGAAGGATTAAGATAAAAATATAAAATTGTTTCTAAAAATGACAACAAGAATAAAAAATAGTGATCTAGTAATGGAAGGAAGCGAAATAAGTACCTTCCAGGCAACATCAATATTAATAGGCATTCTTACCGAATATGGGTCGTACATGATCTTGTCCTCGCTGGCCTGGCGATAGTAGATGTTCCCTCGTGAGATTCTCCAAAGCATCATTTCAAAGTGGAAACACCTTTTTCGTCGTATGACACCCGTGATTACTATGAGACGGCCTCCAGGACCGATGTCGCCTTGGCCTTTTTTACGGCTAAAATAAACATTTATAAGTACCTAAATAATCTTCAAAACTTGTTGTGAATACTTCTCTTTACAGATAGGTTACCGTTTTAGACCCTAAATCTTTTTCATTAAATATACAGACAGTATCTACGTAGAAAACACCCAAACTAATACAGATACAACAATTAATAATAAAACAAATACAGATAACCAACCATCGGGCAAATTATTGTCTGAAGCAGGAATCGAACCCGCAAATCCGTTGCGTGGCATCCGTGTTGTATTGAAATAAAATAATAACACAGACAGTAGGTACTTGAATGTGATACGATAAAAAAGTCTACTTTTTTTAATATAAGGCTCAGTTGATAGTGTAAAAGGAAAAAAAAAAGAACCGGAGATGACGTAACCCGTTTCTAACAGCGGTAACTCAGTCAGCGCAAAAGTTTTCGGGAGGGCCGATACATACATATTGTATTTCATATAAAATATTAGTTTTCAGTCTATATCTAATCTGCATGATTTTTCACAGTAATTGTTATTATAATAACGTAAATATTAAGGAGAAACTGCAAGATTGTCATTAAAAAATTAAATAATGTCTCTAATTGAGCCTGACGAGCTCAGCACTTGGAGCAACTTAAGTTGCCGCAACTGTCCACATTACCTACATACATTTCCGCCTGTTGCAACAGCATCAACTGCCGTTACATTTTTATAAAATTCGCTTCAACAGATAGTTCTAGTTGCTTGTTGCCGCAACTAGTTGCTCTAGTGCTTAGTCCCATACTGTTACATAAACCCGTACTTGGTAAACAAAGAGTCTCGGCGAATCTCAGTGTCGCCAAGTAATGGCCCGATGTGACTCAACACGTAGTACATCTCTGTCAGCTCGAGGAAGTTCTTCATAAGGTCCGCCTGGTTCTCCGACATTTCTGTTATGTCCTCTTCCCATTTTTCAAATATATTCTACAACATTTTTTTGGTAAGTATGTAAATCTTACATAATATCGCCAACAGCGTGAGGACCTTGTTTTATTAACTAAAAGCTAGCTTTTTTTATTTAAACACGTGTCGAGAATGAGAATGACTAGAACAGGTACACTACACTACTCTATGTAGACTACACACTTTGATTCACATGGGCCGGTGCAATAGTGATATAACGCTCGTTCGCTTTGAGATGTTTTGATGGCCAGTCGTTCAAATTCAGTAATTTCACTATCAACTTCACTGGTACACACGCTTAAGTAATGCACACAGATATCTGGTAATTTCACTGTAGTGATCACAATAATGTTCACAGATATCTATCTGGATATGCGGCAGAATATCAGACACTGTGATTTTACCCATCTAGACGTATTACTGCAGGGGATTATTTTGTTTTACTGATCTTCATACCATTTTATTCAAACACTCCAAAAGGTGTAACTTTATAATATTAGAACAATTTAATATTAAAAACTTTATAATAATTATTAAATCGTTCCCTGCTAGGAATAGGCCTCTAAAGTACTTTTTATTCCTAAACAACGCACTCAAAGCTAGCACAGAGCAATTTGCTTATAATAAGGGTACCATTAGAATGCGAAGATATAAAAACATTAATAACAAAAGAGGTAATAAAATACATACTTCGTGCATAATCATCTCATTGGGCTGCATTGCTTTCGGCTCATTTTTTGGGTACGGCATGTGTATTTTGTCTTTCAACATCTCCGCCTCCATATACCGCAATCGTCTCTCCATTTCAGCACACCGACATACCTCCGAAATGTACCTTCTTTGGAAGGCTTGCACCTCTGGATTCATCTAATAGATTTTCACAAATTATATTAAAGAAATGTAATTTTTTTGACCATGCGTAAAGGTACCATTACCGGATATTAGATAAACGAACAGTCTCCACGGCTTACTAAATAGCTAAAAAGCCATACATTGCATCGGAAATAGTCCAAGCGAACCAATATTCTATAATTGTATTTCAAGCTTAATAGGAAATCTCAACACGAGGGTCGTAGCAGCTTCACAGGAAATTCAAGCTAATAGCATAGCATCCCTTTACAAGTTGGCATTTCAGTCTGAAACTCAAAGTGTATAGTGTATAGGTAGTATAGTTTTTGCAACTTGCTAATGGACAGGCAGCATAAATACATTAAAGAACTTTTAGTTTCGTTTACGTACAGTGCAACGGGGAAATTCATAAGTCTCTTTCAAGTTAAGTTCACTGTATAATACTCGCCTGCACATGACTCACATTGAGTGAACGATGAAATAATCTCTATAGAAAAAAAATGTGATTCTTCCAGTTTTCCGAAGACAGAAATGCGTGAATCACCGTGAAAAATTTGATGAACTGCTCTGAACTACTTATTTCATTTCATTTTCATTTCATTCCTTCCAGGAATAAAATATTAATTATCAGTACATTACGATACGCGTGACCTAAGTAGCCTTAGCCGGCGTGAAGTTAGCGCCCGAGTGCAACGAGGGTGCTAAACGCCGTGCAATAATTGACTTAGGTCACAAGTATCGTATACTATTTTATAGCAAGTGTGACATAAACCCGCCCTGGACCGGCGGCGGCGCCTGGAGCAGGGGGGGTTCCTATTAATTAATATTTTAAAGAAAAAATCATATAGGTACCTACTATGAAAACAGAATAAAATTTTAAAGTATATTTTTAAAAAATCACTAACCGAAAACCCAAATATCAAAAAACAAAAATATTCATGGAATTTAGAGAAAAAAGTTATTCTTAGCAAACAAAAAAAAATTATATATGAAGACACTTTATAATACACACATAATGCCTAATTGCTACAAATATTGTACGTAGATATTAAGCCAGTAGGGATGTGAAAAAATTATCGAGATTATTAAGCGATTTTAATCGATTTTTATAAATCAATTTTTCATCTGCCACGCCCCGACATTTTAAGTCTGGCCGGAGCGACTCACTATTAGGTCGAATTAGTATGAGGTCGAAATACTATTAGCACTATTAGGTACGTTAACACCTGCGCGTCAAGGCGTCTACTACGATGGCATCCCTATTGTGCTTTTAAAACTGAAAAAAACTTTTTTTTACACAATCAAACATTCATCAGATACTTGATGGCGTTAGTCGACGAATTGTACTGTTTTACCGACATTCGGCTGTTTGATAAGTCATTGATGAAATTTTATTTTCGAAGAGATTTTATTTTACAAAATGTTTTGGTGCATGGTTTAGGGTTTCTAAAAGTCTATTTTTATACATAATTATTTTAATAGTTTAGTTTGGTGTTATGTTGATTATAATTCTAAAACTGTGATTAATATAATATTTAAGCTGTTATTGTGGAATTTATTGAAAAAATTGGGAAAAACAGCCAGTATTATAATAAAGTAAATTAATATTTTTGTGTTTTGTTACATTTAAATGGTTGTAATTTATGGAAAATAAATTAAATTAAAGAATTAAATGTTTATTTATTATATTTTATCTTCCAAAGTTAATTTTATTCATAAAATATTGACCACTTTTCTGACATAAAAACTCTTTGCTAAGATTTAAAAAAAGTATCGTTCGTTTTAAACGGAGAACATTGATAAACCTTCCTTTTTTAATTACATTACCGCACTCGTGCGTTTTACATTACATTACCGCACTAGTGCGTAATGAGATACAATACGATATTGAAATTGGTGCAATAATAGACCCTATAGAGCAAATGTGTTATAAAATATTTTAACTACTAACTAACACTTATGATATTACGTACATACATTCTAACAAAAAAAAAAAATATAAGGTAAACAAAAAGTAATTCATAAAAACATTAGGTATTCATACAAAGCAGAATAGATTAACATATGTTAAATAGATAAGTATATAATTATATATGCATAATTATATATATATATATATATATATAAAGTATTAGTATATTATGCGTAGATCATAGTAGATAGTTAGTTCATTTTCGTAAGCATTCGAAGCTACAGATTGATGTTTATAGATAGGTGGAGACAACAACTAACAATTAAGTGAGATACTTGAATATCGAAACACCCTGTATAGTCAACACATTGCCCCGATCAGATATGCTGATAACCTTAATATACCTACATCCAATTACCAAGTTTGGTCTCTCAGAAATGCAATGTCGCTGAAAACGATAATGTTTACACCTAGTTTATACTGAGGCCGCAGCTCGCATTAACATAATTATAGAATAGTATAGTTTTAAGTTGTTTTTGGGTCCTAGACAAACCTGGTAAGGTTTTAAGGCGCCCTTAGAATAGAAAATATTGTTAACTTTTTGATAAATAAATAAATACAAAAAAAAAATACAAACAAATTATTAACTAGTAGATATATGCAATTGCTATTGATCTAAATGGATTGTAAAACCAAAATCCGATAATTAGTCACCTATAATCGCTGTTAAAAAAAAAGCTTATAAATAATTTTGAAATAATTATGGATTCGAGCTTTAAAGTGAAACCGCACTGTAACCAATAAAATTATAAAATATAATACAAGAACCGAACATGATAGTACGGTACGAAGTACAGTACGATATTGCATTCGCGCCGATACTAATTAATTATGTGGTGATACCATACCTACCTATGCCACACCGGTACCGAAAGCGCAGCGAAACAAAAGCGATTCGCAAAACTTTGCAAGGGCTTTAGAACTAGGTATTGATGGCCTGAACTAATAAAACCGTAGACAACAGCAATTTGGTCAAAACTGCATTAGTAATTGAATACTTCCATTTTAGTGTGTATAATCAACAAGATGCAGAATCACAAAATTTAATTGTTTTATGAAATGGAGTTACAAGTCAAGAACGCTCTCCTAATAGTAGGAGATTATTCCTTCTAATGATCAAAACATTGCTACAAAGGACTTTAAATCATATAAGCTGGTGCTACACTACTACAGCGCTCGTTCACTTGGAAACATTCAGTTGATCAGTATCGAAAGCCCAATAATTTCACTAGCTACATCACGTTCAAACCGGAACTCAGTAATGCTTACATTACTGCTTAGCAGAAGAATAAATGGCACTGTGTTGACAGCCACTCAGACGGCATCCTGCAGGATACCTCCCAACGGTACCACTAACCTACTTGAGAATACTTATAGAGCGATATTTTCCGCTCCGCATCGCATCAGTGAGAGAGTGGTGTTACCTTTACAAAGTGGGCTGTCGACACTTACATCCATAAACTGTACGCATCCCATTTCACCAAGTTGCGACAATATCTCAAAAGCGGCTTCTGGTTGCAGAAACATGTCGCAATATGTCATCGGGTCGCTTCTCAACATGGATCCCATGACTCTGTGAAAATTACAATGGAAGTTCGTTTAATATTGAGCAGTCAAGTAAGTATGCACTTGGGTGTAAAGGTGGTTTCAAAGTAGCAATTTTTTGCGCGCTTATAAAGGCGTTTAGGCACACGCGCGGATTCAAAAGTCGAAACCGCGTATATACTTACACCGGCGTTTATGCTCGGTTCGTTAGTAGCGAGTGTCAGTAGTGACGCGGGCTCGTAAGCGCGACAACGCTTGTACGAAAGTGGCGTAACGTGCGTACAGGCGCGCCTAATACGCTCGGTCAATACGCTAGTTTTAAACACTCTTACTGACAATTATAAAATGTAATTCAATTACAGCATAAGCTAACTTATGATGTAGGTGTGGTGACGGCAGGTGGAGTAGGGCCTTGGCAGAATGGATGCCTAGGGAGGGTAAACGCAGCGTTGGGCGACCACCAGCCCGATGGATCGATGACATCCGCAATATTGCAGGCAGCACCTGGTTTAAATCCGCACAGCACGGACGAGATTGGCATTTAATGGAGGAGGCATATGCCCAGCAGTGGGCTGATAATGGCTGAGGATGATGATGATAAGCTAACTAGGTACTACAATCTTTGGAAGGAAACTACTGGCAAGCATTGACTGTTGCAAACGATCTCTAGGTAGCTCAACTGCTCCAACTCGATACTCGATGGCAGCGTGCTGAGGATACAATTAAATCCTCTTGCAGTTTTATTTCATTGAAAAGAACACGCGTAGCAAAAATGTGCAGCTAAACTACCTAGGTATATAAATGCAATGTTATAGAAGTATAAATAGAACAAAATGGACTATCTAATATCAGTCTATTTTTTTGTCAAAATAAATATGTTAAAGTTGGATAACTGTTCCCGTTAGTTGTTTTCCTATGGATTTGCGTCAGGCGGTATCCATCATTGATAATAATTTAATTTTTATTCATCGTTTGGCAAACTCGGGTACCTATTAGCTCGAGCCAGCTCACAAAAGCTCGGCTAGGGCGCCGCACTCGCCCCGCTGTCACTCATTTTGTAGAAACCCAAAATTCTGATTGCACAGATATTACGTAGTACCCCTTCTGCATTGCCCATTTAATTTTTTTTGTACTCGTAATTAAAAATGTGTGGTGTAGGTATACAATTTTTGTTTTTTGTAATATTGTTTTCGTTCTTACCTATTTTATTATGTGTGTACCCCTACTGACTGTTTAACGGAGTACGTACGTACTATGATAGCGAACGTTTATTAAAAGTTTACGGTACGCTCCCCACACGTTATCCTGTAGGTATTTCTTGGAGTTCTGAGGCCAAGGAGTTCTGAGGGAGCGCTTGTGAGATAACCGTCTCAGACTTTCTTTAATATGCATGCATAAACTTATTCTTGCGTGTGGTCCTCATAGTTAGACAATGTTTACATGTAATAAAAAGAAGAATAAATACGTAGGTAGAGCTTCTTTGAAAGATATCAAAGTCTTTAAATGTACCAGGGCTTGCTAAATCTTTTTCTTATTCAAATTGAAAATTAAAACTTTAACCTACACGTAGAAAAAATAAAATCAGGTCTGCGAGCGCCGCTAGAAGAAAGTGGATCCGTTAAAACTATCTAGATTATAATTTAAGTGTTCATAGAATTTGCAAAGCAAAATTTGGTATCCTTGGCATTGACAAATTACACTTACCTACGTACTCATTGTCTTAGTCCTGATTGTAATAAAAAGGTACAGTTAGTTACTAAAAGAAGAACCAAATTATTCAGAATTAAACTCAGATATATGAGATCATAACTCTATTTCAAATTGGACAGCCAGCGCTAATCAAAAGTGACGATAACCTTTGCGGTTTGCATCACAGGTAAAGTTCTGTACATTTACAGTACTGCTATATGCATTGCATAATTAGTTAGGCCATGTGTCGATCGAGCGTACCTACGGCTGATTGGACACATTACCACTCGTTCGCTTTACAATTTAAATTTCCCACATGCCCTACACAATTTGTGTCTAAATATTTCTAGATGAGCGGGAGTGCGCAGCCGCAATTTTTTAAGTGAAAACTTCTTTTAGCGCACTAAGCAAAATAATAAATAAATACTAAGGGTGGTTACATTAGTCGGTTTTGACTAAAGCGGAGGAAACGAAACGATTGGTGTTTTTCTAAGTAATCAAACTAAATTTGCCTTTTGAAAATTTTTGCCTACTGAATTGGTTCAAATGGCAGAAAACTGAAAGTTTTGTTGCGTTGTTATTTCTCGTTGGCTCTATCAAATATTTTTGGGTACCGTAGAAGTTATTGGTTTTTATTTTTCTGACTTATCACAACAGCGGTAAGCCCCTCATAATAGGTATTGCTATTCTTTAAAATATGCTGCTTTGCTATCGGAGCTGTACAAAATAGCAATAAGTGTAAGTGCGATTTCAGGTTAGCTTATTAAGAGGTTACCATGGTAGTCGCTACATTGTAGTGTTGTTGTTGACACCTATCGGTTTTTAAACCTGAGCATTTTGGCCTGCCGTCACAGATTATAATGTAGCGCTTGCCATGGTACCCTCTTCTTCCTCTCCTAAGCCGAAAGGATTCGCCACTCGTGGTTTCCTGCAGCGCGTGTACGCGCGACGAGCCGCGAGAGACGCTTCACTGACACTTGCTTGAAAAAACCGAGCGTAAACGCCGGTATACACGTGTATACGAGCATTTGCCTTTTGAAGTTTAGCTATGTAATAATATTATTTATTCTTTGGTTTAGCGTTAAGCGATCCACCCATATACGCGCGACCATAAAACCTACGCTATTCTGAAACTAATAAGCCCTTTTAACATATAACTAACTGCATAGGTTGTTTTACACTCTACAAACATGTATGGACCATAATTTTCAGCTCAGCGCTTACTTACTGTTTCAAAATTATACTGTGTTTGTCCATTACCAATTAGTATCAAAAGTGAAATAGGTACTTGCCTGTACAATATTTACTCGCTGAACTGATAAAATATAATTAGTTACGTCGCTAATTATCCGTATCGTTGAGTGAAATTCAATAAGTTCAGTACACAATAACCTATACCTTGTCCAAAAAAGCACAAAACAATAAAGTTTGATTTTCAAATATCAGTTTTCCCGTTATTATGACAGCTTCTTTCAAGCATTATTTTTTGAGGTTGGTTAAACTCCAAAAAGATCACAACTCAGCAACTCAGAGTATCTGAATAACGGCCACGTTAACTTTTGCATTGGAATCAAAGAAAACATTTGTTTCCGTCTGCAAAGGCTAAGATGATACACAGAGCGCCATCGATTACCCGTTACCTTCTTCTGTTATTCTTCGACCCTCGAGGGACTTGGAGGCAGTAGAATAATTTACTGCGCCTAAACTTCGTTTTGAGGTGGGCTCGTGGGTCTCAAGGGCTCGGCCCTATTTTCTCCTCATACGTTATAGTCAATACAATAGTGAAAATTATTCCGATGTTAATGTAAAAATGTTTCATTTGTGACTTGGAAGTTGAATTAGTAGTAGGACTGGAACATCACTCTTACAGTCCAAAAAGCCCTTCCACTGCACAGTAGCGACAGTAGAGTCGTGCATTTTTTGATTGAAAGATCTCTTCCTACTTCTTTGCTTTGCGGTGTATGCTTAAACAGGATTAGATGCACTAAAGGATGGGTGCCCATTTTCCTTAATCCTTTAAACTTTCGAATAATAGGATTTTTTTTTATTTTTTAAGGTTTTCTCACTTCCGCCTAGAGCAAAATAAGCAGTATATGGCGAACTTAATCGCAATTATCGCAAATAAATGATTTGATTGATTGATTGAGCTTCACCGCCAAACAAATTGAAATTGAAAAAAAATATTAATAAATATTTTGGGACATTACACGCCGCCATCTAGCCCCAAACTAAGCAGAGCATGTACTATGGGAATGGCTGATAGAATACTTTAATACTTTTTCTTTCTCTTTTCTCTTGATAACATTTAAAAAAAATCTCTAAAAATTAGATATTTTATAACAGCAATATGTTATACTTCGAGACACCGTTGGTGCAAATATTATTAAAGCCCTCACATAATTTTATAAATATTGTAATCGAAACCAAAGCCTGATCTTTCGTTACCGGTGCGCGTTCCATAAACATAAGTGTGTAAACACTTTGAATCCAGGCAGCGTTCCCTGTTTGTTTGTTCACCCAGCCACTTGTTTCATCAATATAGAATATCCTTATGCCTTGATCACACGTACCGAGTACTTGCCGAGACAGTGCTCTCGGCTGGGTACGTATAGCGCCGAATGCTTTGCTGAACGGAGTGACGTAAGCTTTCACTGTCTCGGCCGAGTAACATTTTACTGTCTCGGCCGAGTACTGTGATACGTGTACATATGATCTAGGCATAAGGTCCCAATAAATACTAAAAATCCAAAATGGAAACGGTCCAGTGTAGGATACAGAAATAAGGTTATAAAACATAGAAATCCGCAGACTAAAGACCGTAGCCATATTGAATTTTTGATACACTTCTATTCTATGTATAATCAAGACGAATCGATCGACAGGGTATTATGGAAGATGAAATATATGTAGGTACTATAAATAATATGTATTACAATACATACCTACAATACAACCAAGACACTACTTTAAGTCGGATAATAATATGATAATAAAAAAAAATCCGCACCGAAATGAAAACCATCTCGTTCTTTTTTTCATCCAAAAAATGTGTGCAAAATGTTTAATGACATAGTCAAAAGTGGTGGCATACTCGTATTTTGTCAGTTTGTCACCAATTTTTTGTCAGTGAATATTAAATAGGAACAGCATTTCTATCCAAATCAACGTCTATGTTTATAACCTTGTGTTAGCTCTCAATCGCTGTTTGATCGGTTTTGGTAACAGGTAAAATTGAATGTCTGAAATTTTGGAAATATGTGCGAGAGCAAGTGGTGGGCTTCGGGATCAGGCCCATCGTAATTACGTAAATTAATGTAATGGGTTAATAAACTGAGTGCTTAACTAATAATTTTTATTAACTTCTATCACTCTTCTCCATCCAAAGGTTGAGTTCATTGTAGCCCTTATTATTTTTGGGTATTATATTTATAAGTTTCCTTTATATTATATGTTTTCTCGGGGTGTACAAAATAAAGTGTTACTCTATCTATCTATCTACATACATATAATATATGTCCGTCCATACTCACTCTGGCATCTGATAAAATGTAGAAACTAGCTGCTATTCGCAACTTTGTTTGCGTGGTATCTGGATGAAATGTAGCCAATGTCATTTTAGATTTAAAATTTTACCAAATTTCAAATCAATCCATTCGGCGTGTTCAAGCCAAATACATCGTTACATCCATTCATAGTCACAATCTATCGCATTTACGAGTATCATATGCATATACATACTATTGAATTCAATGTTTACTTACGCACATAGTATAGATCAGTTCATTATAAACTTTCGTTTGAGGTAGGATTATTGAAATTGCAAATCTGATCTTACGGTTCAATTTGCTTTGACAAATTGTTTGCAGCAAGGAATACGCCGACTGACCCACTTAATCGCAGCGGTAGAGAGACCTAGATATCTAAGTCTTCAAAAAAACGTAACTATTTTTGCGATAAGAATTTTGATTTTTTTTAAGGGAATAAATAATTATTCTACTGCAGTAATATTTAGTTAAAAGTTTGAAACTTAAATTAATAGGAAATCATAGATTTTTTTATGAAAATTACATAGTTCTATTGATAGTGATAAAATCATAGCCCATTATTTATAGCAAATAAAATAACTAATAGGAGTCTCATTTCGTATCAGCTGATTGCAACTACGTTTTCACTATTTGTTTACAATACAATTTTAAATACAATGTTTGTTTTATAAAATTGCAGTATTTCTCATCAACTCGTCACAACATAAAGACAGAATGTGCGCCAAACAGTTTTTTGTTCGGAAATCCGCAATCCAGCGTGTTTAGCGAGTTCCACATAGCTTTTCGGACAAGGAAATCACTCCGAACAAAAGTCAGTATATTTCTGTGTTGCTCACGGTTAAACATAGTCTCGCCCACGCTGCTCCGGCGCAGAACCGTGGCTCTCGCCCAGTCCCATCCGCTTTCTCGACGCCAATACACGCTCCAGGTTAGTCCAAATTATATAAAATTTCACTTTTATTATCATCAAAGAAGCGAATTCGTTTCTACAAGTTTCGTGCTGTGCGTCTTAGACCTATTCATTATTTTTATCCAGTGCATTGTTTGCGTTATGTATCTGTGATATCGCAACCCCATTCATATATCTTTTTAGTGCCGGTAATGTTGCGTTGAGATTTCAAATGCGTGATATTTTTAGCTGTGCCGTTGAACATTCGACGAGTGCATAACACAATACCTCGTGTCGGACAAAAACCGGGTTTTCGATCCTAAAAATATCCCCATATCGAATGTTTGCGAATTCTATTTTGGATTTGTTGCTTTGTACGCGCGTGCGTCGCCCGCGTATTCGAGAGATTGCGTGACGGCGATGATGTATGGATCGCGTCGAATCGTTGGCATCGTTTTGCCAGCTATTGAGTTGTCATACAAATGTCTCGGGAGCAATATCTACAGTAAACAATGAGTAAATGAGCTAAATGATAAAGAAAGTTAGGCCAGCGATTTTGTCGTTTCAATGCTACTTACAGATGTTTGATCACGTAAGCAATCTACGTAGATTACTCGTATATCAAACATGACGATAAGTTTGTATTAGTAAGAGTATATATGCTACCTCTATTTTCGTATTAGTTTTTGGCATTAACGTTAAATTAGTTTGGCAACAGGATGTTACGTTTGGTATTGCCTCATTGTTTGTGTTTTTCTGATTCCACTAAGTAATTGTACATTGAAACGTTCAACAACAACGTCACAAAGTTCACCTGTAGAAACGCACAACTATTACCCTGTCCGTTTTATTACTGAAGCAAGTTTTTGTTTGTACGTATAACTTCTACTCAAAGCAGAGGATAAAATGTTAAATAAAAGTTCAGTTCGTTCTCTCATCCTAACTGTAAAAATGTCTACATTTATCAGTTTTATTATTAACTATTATTGTGGGCTTGAATCGTCTCACTGCCTCCAAATCGGCCTCAAAGGCCTCCCTTTCTTCTTTCCACTCTTTTCTGTCGAGGTTGACAGTTGCCGACCAGTCTGCCAAGTGGGAGTCTAGTTCGTCTCTCCATCTTCGTGGCTGCGGCGACGTTGTTTCCTATTCTTGGGTATTCCTATACTCTGTAATGGTTTTTGCCCATGATTCATCCGACATCCGGCAGATGTGACCCGTCCAATCCCATTTGAGTTTGGAAGCTTATTGTCCAACGCCTATCCTGGAATGCGGTTCAGAATTTCTTACATGGTCGGGTCGGTAAGTCTGACTTTCGAAATGCAGTGCTACATTGCTCGCTGCCAAACCCTCAAAAAAACCAAACGTCTAAAATTATGACTTTTGTTGAAGAGTCAGAGACCAGGTTAGTGCAATAGGTGAGGGTGGGTAGAATTTTCATGTCCATAAGTTTACGTTTAAGGGTAAGAGGTAAATTTCCCTTCATAAGGTGTTTCATCGCCTAATAAAAATTATTAAAATGATACAAACTTATATCAATGAGCAAAACAGTTTTAACGTCGGAATGAACGGAAAAGTTTTGGCTTTGTAATTTACAAGCTATGACAAAACGTACATAACTACATAGAACCGACTCGTCGCTTTAACGAAAATATGTTTTCAACTTTTCTCTCCGTCGCATTGCATTCACTTTAGCGTGGACTGAATTCACAAGATAAATAAACCTAATCTCTCAGCGTTTTTGTTTTATTATGCTATTTTGATACTACAGTTATATTTTTAAATAGGTACTTTTATCTATAAGCGATAACTGAAATCGACCTTTGTGGCAAAATATATTTTAAATGTTTAGCTTAGTACAAAATCAGTAACAGTAAAAGCATGATCCTTAAGTATGTAAGTATTGCATAAAAAAAACGTTTATGATAAAATTACTTATATGTACTTATCCCAATCGTTCTACAACCAGGAGGAAACAATAAGAAAACTTTGTTCAAAATTATCGTTATGAGAAAGAAATCACTGCACATAATATGTCTGTACCTACCTATTTTATTATTCAAGTATTCTAATAGTAGGCATTGTGGCAAAGACACCTCGTTCTCAATTTGTTTTTGAAAACTCGGTCAAGATTTAGTTTGACGTCACAATGTCTGGCAATAGATCGCTATTCGATAATCTTCCCATTCAATGAAGTTCGAAATTGAATAACTCATCTATTCTAATCTACGTATAGTTCAAACCAACCCAACTAATTTTATTTAAAACCGACTTCAAAAAACGAGGCAATTATCAATTCAGTTGAATGTTGTTTCTTTTTATGTTTGTTACCTGAGAACTTTGTTGTTCATAAACCAATTTGAAATTTTATCAAAATCGGTTATGTTGTTTAGGTTTTAAGGGGAATCCTTAAATCCAAATTCCATACAAAATGTTTCGGACAAATACTCAAAAAGTACGCCGGATTATAGTAATTTCTTCACACTATTCGTTTCGTCCATGTATTTGATTTCGTCAACAAAAAAAGTGAAAGGTTTCATACTTTAATTTAAATTTTATAGGTGTTTTAAAATTAACTCTACTAACTTAAAAACATTCCATTCCACTTTGTTGACGAAATCAAAAAACATAGACGAAACGAATAGTGTGAAGAAATTACTATAATACAGCGTACTTTTTGAGTATTGGTCCGAATCATTTTGTATGGAATTCGGATTTGAGGATTGGCCTTAAATCAAAATAACTGAAAATATAAGTCGTTGAAGAGAACAAAATTGCGTATTTTGCTTCCCTGTGACTTTTCAGTTATGCCTACGGTCACTAGAACTTGTGTATATCTTAATACTCTGTGCTAGAACAGTCCGATTCAAGTCGGTTGTTGTATGTTTTTATAAAACCTTGATTATTTAATAACAAAATAATAAGTAATTATAAAATATATAAATATAAAATTATAAAATCATTCATTGACAACTTGGACCAATATTTTTGTCTCTGTGATATAAACTTATTATCTTACATTGACAACTTCCGTTCTACCTACAATATTATTCTTACTAAGCTTTTTCTTGGCAGAAGGTACATAATGAGATGTTCTGTAACTATACAAGAATGTTTGTAGTAACTAAGCCAGGTTTGACGATCTCTGACTGCTCTGTACAAACACTACTACATTAGTACGATACGATTAGTAAAGGGGCTTCATCTCTCTGTTTATATTTAGCTTCTAAACAACTACAATCAACTAGTAGGCTAGTAAACAACTACATGCTACATATATCTGCCATATTCCCGTAGGTAATGTTTAGCTTCGCATTTTCTACAGTAAACCAATAAAAAAACAAGGGCTTGTACGCATATGCCGAATAAAACTATTAAAATATATTTATATTTTATAAGCGGTAATCCATGCTTACATTCTCGAAGATGCTTACACAAGAATCATCTCTATGATTTTAGGGATTTTTTTTTTGCTGGTTTAAGGACCGATCAAAAATAACAAAGCAAAATATCATCATCATCATCATCCATCCCATAAATACCCACTGTTGTGTGTAGGCCTCTTTCTGAACACGCAAAAAATAATTTGTATATTTTCCTTTAAAATGTTTTTTTCCTTCTAGAATCAGCCAACATGAGTCGTTTAGGACGCACCCGGCGCACACGCGTCTACGACTGCAACTACAACAAGGGGGAGAGTTACTACCGTCCAGTGCTTGACCGTTTGGACGGCAAAACTCCAGCACCCAGAGAACCGGAAAGGGTCGCGGACGTCGAAAACCGATTCAAGAGTGCGCTAAGCGAAGACGCACAAGATGACTTCTTCGACTCAAGGGGAGCGCGTGCGCAACGAGGCAGGCCGTTGTCTTCAGCCTTCGAAGACGACGAGTTGTCCGATGATGTAAGTTCCCTTGTTACGTCGTCGGTTAAATCAAAGTTGTTACGATTTTTGACCCCAATGCATTACGAGTGAACAAATTTCGGATGTATGTAAGATTAATAAAATTGGTGTTTTAATAGCCTAGATAGCTTCAAAGGAAGATGTCATTCAAAACATGCCATAAAATTACTAGAAACCCAGACAAAACCTAAAGAAGACAGACAGGCATGCTTTCAAACTAAAATACTTCCATGATGTAAAAATATACAAGCAATAGTTTTAGAGTTAGTCAATTTCAGACTCTAATGACAACAAACTCGTATACAGGGCGTCCCACGGCAATGTCAGCTTTTCATTTTTCTGAACAAAATTTCACATCAAATGTTAAAACTCATGGTCTCCCTTTTATTTGTGACACTATGTTATTTAGCAAAAAAATATCTACGATGAAGCCTTTCGATCGGTATGATAAAGCTACAGTTTGATTATTTTTTTCGTGAAACGGGTTCGATTCCCGGTTCAACCATGTAATTATTTAAATATCTATACTCCTCGTACGATTAAACCGGCAATTTCAAGTGTTAGAGCTCGCCTCTACTCTTTGAAAATGCAATTTTTTATTTACTCAAATATAATGCACGTAAACTGTATCATTTGTACGACCTTCGACTACCGCGATATTGAATCAGAACTGTTTCGATTTCGGAGTTCGTGATGTTGAGTGTTTAACAGGCATTACTAAAGGTTGCGTATACGTGGGTTAAACCACGGACAGGGTTTACTATTCGTAAATTATATAGTAATTTATAAAGTAATTAAACATGAACTTGAAACAGTTCTAGTATTTATTTATCAAAGATATCGCGGTGTTTCGAAATCCGCGACGTGCTCACTATGGCATGTAGGACAAATATTTTTGCAATTCGGGATTTTATAGAATTGTTTGTAGTAGAATAAAAAATTAAATTGAAAGCTTTTGTAGTTCATCAATCAAAATTAATAAAAAAGTCGTGTTAGTAACACTATTTATAACTCAACAAATATAATAATAAAATAAAATAAAAATAATAAATATCACTATGCTTTTGGTTTCAGCGACTGAGATCTATCTTATTTACTTAATTTTATCACTGGAAACCATAAACCGACACATCTTTATCGGCTACGGCGTAGCATATTTGCCACGAATTCGTAGCGATTCGAAGGACTTGTAGCACAAAACTCAGCAATGCGTTTCTTCAACAATGAACTTCGCCATGCTTATCAAATATCGGCTATTTAAAGTATTCCAGATATTCCTCGGACTTTTCAACGGTGAAATCTTTTTACATGCGGGGGAAATATCTCGTCATATAAACGATATTTTCTTAAAACTCAATATTCCTAAGTTTTTTTTTATATATACTAGTTGTTTTTTTTTATTTTAGTTCATAATTAGTCAGTTAGTAGCTTGATTTTGGATTGATGTCTAATCGATCTGCGCGCCATTAGCTGGCAGAATATGGAAAAAGAGCCGAAGATATAACTGAGTAGCGTGCCATAAGAGATAAATGTATTTACCTACATATTAATAACTTAATTCAGTACTAAATAAAAAGGTTAAATTGGTATTTCTGTTTAAATAGTTGGTACCCCCGTTCTGAATCAAAACAAATCATTTCACACTGACTTCCAAATTTTATTTTCGTTTCTACGATGCAGAGTATAAAAAAAATAATAGATAGGGAAAATTTCAACTGATACTGACTATAGGAATAGTTTATAGCTGGTGGCAGAATTTATCCAAGTATTCACTCACAAATTCAAAATTGTAGTAATGCAATGCAAAGCAACTCACGAAGCGCATTCCCAACATAGTTTTCAGATAAGAATATCTCAGAAATAACGTGTGGAGTCTGGCTTGTCCAATATTGACACAGAATAGGTGCAACACATACGCCACGTAGCGCTGTAAATAATTTCCTATGCATACTCTGATTGTACCTATTTACAAAAAAAGTCTATAAGTATTTTATTAGTTACTTAATTCTCTTAGGACTCACAAGCTCTGCTTATAATTTGGGGCTAAACAACGTGCGTGGGAAATGCACAAATGCACATACTTTATTCATTAATTTCAGGAATAATACTCGTACATATCAGATGGTTTAAAAGTACGTATCATTTTGGCCAAAACTATCATTAATTTATTAAATTAACAACTCACAAAATTAGATATAATTTACTGAACGAAGTTAAATGCAAACGTTCGGTTTCTTAGTGACTTATTCTGTGCTTTTGCATCGAACTCCGACAGGAGTGCAAAAGAGTGCAAAAGTCTCGTAGTGTATTGGACAACAGAATTTTATAACTTTGATCTACTGACGCGGAAAAATAGAAAAGTCCCATCGACAGCGAGCAAATATGTATGTTTATTATATTTTTATAAAAGTTTCCTATAACAACTAAGCTTCAGGTAGATACATTGTGCAAAAAATAATTTGATTACATATGTACTTGAATATGCGCGTTTCAGCAAAAACTAAATATAGATAGATAGATAGATGTAATCTTTATTGCACACCTTAAAATAAAAATACATGAAGAAGAAACAATACTGAAGAAAAAGTTGTACAATGGGCGGCCTTATCGCTAAAAACGATCTCTTCCAGGCAACCTTGGGATTGTCTCGAAATATTTGAACAAAAGAGGACGGCGGCGTACAAATACTTTCTAGGAAACTAAAATATTTTAATGAAAAACAATATTTACTTAGTTACGATTTATTTAGTTTATTTTTCAAATACAATCCACTCAAGTTAACCTTTTTCATAATTAAACCGCAGTTTTGTATATATAAAAAAAAAAAAAGATACACCTCTCAGATTGATACCAAAGGAACCATGGTTCATAATAGAGTAAGCACATAAAAGGCAGCTTTAGACTAAGATTCATGTTACAAATCCTTTACATAAATAAGAAATTGGCAGAACACGTGCGTGCGAGTTTCTCTCAAGCTTTGAATGATCCTTATGTATTATTCAAAACATAGGTTAGTTTATAAAATTAAGTTAACAAAGAGGAGCTCGTAGTTATTGGGTAAGTAAAATAAAAAGGATAATCCAAAATCTACAAAAATATTTTATGGTAAATTTGTATGGACACGCAACGAAATCTCACCACAAGGGTTCGTTTTTCCCTTTCGGTAGCAGCGCTCATAAATTGTCTTTATTTACAATACATTGATCAAAAGCGGTGCAAAATATCCTCATAAAAAGGATCACCATGGTGGCGGATCGCAGCGTAGGTAGATAGACAGCTTAAAAACCTATATACTAGGTAGGGGAATCAAGAACAAAAAATATCAGCATATTTAGAGGCTTATCCATGAAACATATTCCAGATAGATGTTTTCCTTCTTGGCCTTGAAAGAAAATGGCGTCAGAAAACACGTGGAAAATTCAATAAAAATTATAAACAATTCAGATATTATTATGTTTTACGAACAGGTTTTGAATAACGATGTGGAAGCCAAATCATTTTAATTTAAGGCCCAGAATCCCACGCGCCGCTATCTCGCTCGCACATGGGAAAAACAATATTGCCCAATCCCCTTCGGATATAAACCACCATAATATATAAAACAAGACACCATTGAGTTTTAATCGAGTCTCATGTTATCAGTAAAAAGCTCTAAAAAAATTTTTTTTGACTCAAGTCTTAATTAGTCTCGGAATTAGAAGCAATAGAAGCTGAAAAGTATCACAACATGTTACTCAGATTAATTTCCTACGTACTTACGAGTAGGTACAATTATGTGCATCTATATTTACTTCCATCAGTCACAAAATGCAAACAAAATGTATTTCATGATGAACTACAATGAAGTTATGCAGTGCATGTACTAAAATAAAACATGACATGAGATCAAAAGTACCCATAAACATCGTGGGCCGATGCCAAAGATTACACGTAAATCTATAATTAGGCGTGTGCCATTTAATTGTACCTAGAAAAAGGGTATGCCGTTAGGTTTCGTGTTTCACATAACCATCACTGCAATCTCTGGTTTCATCATTCTTTCATCTATGCCATTAGTATCAAAGAATTTAAAATATGTTTGTACCCGCGCGGGGTCTGTATACATTACTGTATTCATGTTTCAAATTTCCAGCCAATTTTCGATTTCAAATATATCTACGTGAAAACCACCTTTATGCCAAAACCCGCGCGGTTTTTTCCATACCCCGCGTCACGCCACGCTTTTCCGTGCGTTGTTGGTTAGCTTTTCAGTGTGTTGTATTCCGTGTGTTTTCCATACAAACTAACACTACAACGTTAAAATCAAAGAAAAAATTATAGTATATTACTTACCATATTTTATGCAAAATCATCTTTCTACTACGGCATAGGCATTTCCAAATACTTAAACTCTCACTCAATATATTAGGTAAACATTAAATTAGTATCATAAACAATCATATCCAAAGAACGTACAAAATTGTTTCCGTAAACTACCACTACATCAAAATTGTTGATGTTTTATCGAGACTTGGCATCAAAACAAATATTTAGTAGCAGTGACGTCATGAAGTCCAGCGGACTTGTTTATGACAATATCGTTCATGATTTCATTCATGAAAATATCTGGCGTCTGGAACACGTTTACGTTCACGTAATTTAGCTTCCTGTTCTTGATTTTTTCAATGTCATTATTTTTACTCAATGTCATATTTTAACAAGCGTACCTACATCCCCGCATCTACCAATGGAAGGCGTACCCTGCTAGATTTCGTCTAGCTAGATCGTAACTGACAATTGTGTCGGTTAGCGAAATCTTTGCCAAATATTCTGCTGCAAAGCAGTAAGCAGTAAGTATTATTGTGTTCCGGATTCAAGTGCACTGTAGCTAGCGAAATTACTGGGCTTTTGAGACTGAGCATTAAAATGTCCTAAAGTGGATGAGTGCTATAGCAGTGCTGCAACGGTTGGTGAATCAAAGTCATGTGCAGTACTGTTCTGGTCATGGGTCTTACCATCAGGAGCATAGTTCGTCTCGTCACTTGAGAACGCCTGTTTCCTGGCCCGAGCGTTTCCTCAAATATTGCATAGTGGCATTCATAGATATAACAGCACTGATGCCCTGGGGTTATTTTGTTTGATGTGCCTACATGTTCCTATCTGCCAGGTGTGAATAGGGCATGAATCCAATACTGAACAGTGAACAACATTGGCTTTGAAGGCCGGATATAATACCCCTTGCACTTACAAAGCGAATAGCCTATTTGATGAGCTGGACACAGGCTGCAGCCGTAAGCTGATTTGTACCTTTGATAGGGTTGTACGCTTAACTGATGTAGCTGTCAGGTGCGTTGGCAAATAGTGAAGAATGCGGATCATGAAAAAGTTAGTTTACAATAAATAAAGTTTATCCTTGTTAGATAGGTACGAAGTTACATGCTGAAATGGGTATAACTTCTGCGTTACTCTACAGAAACAATATTGTATCAACGTACAGATTATTACGATCGAACCTACTTTTATAAAACAAATCGCCACAATCATATCACGGAAAGGTGATGTCGCAAATACTCGTACACCTCTTAAACAAATTGTCGATTTCAAAATCAATTTACAGTATCCAATATTTGCATGAAGCTAGCTCTCTAGCTAGCTAGCTAGCTCTAGCTCTCATGATAGAAACTACGTACTACCTTTCATCTTTGTAATACCTGAACGTGGACGTTAGAATGGGGAATGTACGAGTTACCCACCCCACGCAATATCGATAAATTGCAACATACAACGCAAAGGGACTGTATCGAAACTGCTCTACCTATCATTCGGGGATTTCAATGCATCTCTAGATATCAAAGTTTACCTGTATATAGTCATTTTATTTGGTTGTGATTTCAATACATTTATCTTTTAATCTGTACGTGTCTTTATACATTATATCGTGGATTTCAATACATTGCTATACCTACTATTAGGTACTTACTGAAACTCCCTAGGATTTCGCATAACTAAGAACGTATGCGAAATCCGTTATTTTTTTTTAGATGAAATCATTTAAAGAAAATATAGACAAGGGTATAGAAACATATTCCTTGTTGAAAGATTTAATTTTGTATATGTGAGTCCTGGATAGAATCGAGTTATTCAAATTGAGTAACAATTTGGTAACGTCGACCTAAACACTATTTTGTCTATGCTTAGGAGTCGCTAACTATAAACTGGATTGCATTTCCAAAGATTAATTGATTAAACTCTGCCTAATAGTTGAACAAACTTGGTTGCCCTGGGAGAGTTAGCTCGGATTTGCCCCTGTAGGGATTCGCTGCCGCCGCAAAAAAAATTAAGATTTGCCACCGCTGAAAATATTTTAATATTTTTAGTTCGGATTCGCCACCGATGTTTATCTTATCATTAAATTACAGTCTGCAGCACCATAAAAAGTTCTCAGTGCTTGGACTAAGCACAATTTTAGAATAGATTATAATATCTGGACATTTCATACAACGTTGCCTAACCCTAAGCCTTAAACTATAAGCATTTAGAATTAGCAAAATGATGAATAAAATATACCTACCTTAAGAACTCGAATAAGTGGATACTATGTAATGGGGCAGGGGTGTGTTCTATATAGGTATTCTATGTATGTATTTAAAAAAAAAAAACCTATATATTCTATCAGTTATCTGGTTCCCATAGTACACACTCTGTTTAGTTCGTGGCTAGATTGGCAAAATCGTAAAATTATTCTTGAAATAAACATTAACTTATATATTTATGTGTATTATGTTGCGTACAGGTGTTCATAAAAAAATACAATACCTATATCATCAGTTCTAGTCAATTCAATAAGGTTCCTTATAACAATGGTTTAAGTTCTTGTATATGATTATTATTTATATCAGCCATGATTGTCCCACTGCTAGGCGAAGGCCTGCCTTCTCTCGTTCTATTTATTTCGGCATAGGGTATCGGGGGTTCATGTTTGGAAAACGAATCAAGTTCGTCCCGCCATCTTCTCCTGGGTCTTTCACGACGTCTGTTGGTTTTGGGTGGACTCCATTCTGTGGAGTTTTCTGGAAATACGACAGATGTAGCCGGCCCAGTTTCATGATTACCTGCTTTGAGATCAACGTTCTTTGTTCGATATTACTAAGAAATATTATCTGGACATTGATATGGCTTCTTTAGAAATATTACCTCCTATTGGTACAAACTACCAAGATAGAAACGCGATCAATGAAGCTCCATCTCCGATAGTTCTAACTACTTTGTTGATCTAGATTGTTTGTAAAGTTAAGAAGCACTATTTATTAAGAATCACTAATAATAGTAGGAACTTTACCAGTAATAACAGGCAATTATAAAAGACTGCCATTAAATACCTAACTCGAGTTTTTACCCTAATAAAACCAAGGTATGGTTTACCTGATTAAAAAAAAAACTTATATAGCTTGCCTCCCTTTCATGTATGTGCTTATAATGCAATGTTTCTTGTTCTTAAACGCTTAACTAATAGGCTGGGTATATATCTTAATATCTCGGAAATACTTATATGTATATTACAAACTTAATGCTATAACAAAGAGGTAAAAACTTAATATAACATTAAAATTACTTAACTTGAAAATCCGAATACGATAATATTTTTATAATTTATACAGACCTTACAATGAGATACAACAGGTTTAATTAAAATGGAATAAGAACGTTATTACGAACTAAACGTCAAAAGCACATAGTTTGGGGACAAATAAGCCGAAGAAGCTCTAATAAGGCTCTAATGGAAGAAAATATACAATGTTCTTCTGTGCTTTCTTCTTAAGTTTATTTGTGTAGGTATACCTTAGTACTCTGTGATTTTATGCTCGAGATTAGTTTCATATTGCGTACCTACCCGAGTACTATTTCACTCAACAAACAACACTGATTGTATTTCATAGAGAATAAGGGAAAGATGTAAGAACCTATTTGTTGAACTAGCTTGTTTACGAAGTTATTCTTTATTTAGGATATATAAGTAATAAATTCAATTGATAAGTTGTAATTACTTTGACGTACCATGCGCCTGCCTATGTACGCAAGTTATAGATACTCGTACAAGATTTTTTTCGAATAATGACAAGTTTGTTTGGAGAGCAGTTTGATTATAGTAGGGGAGGCGACGATGCTAAATGGGGATTTGCTCGAGCGTCATAGACCTATTGGGTTGCAAAGCTTATATGATAAGAAGAAAAAATGTTATGTAATATATACTTTTTCATTAGGTATGAATTTAAAAGTCAAGAAACCATAGAAAAAAGTATTTTCTAATAGAACTGATATTTGGTTTGTTGGAAAACCTTATATGTATAGGTATTTAAATTGCTTTGTTATTTTTCCAGATCACAGAATCATTGAAGCGTCTGCGCGCCAGCAAGAAGTCATCCCGCTTCGCAGAAGACATCGACTTCGAGAACAGCGTCGCGAATCTGGAAAACCGTATGAGGATCTCCGACAAAATCCTCGAGACAGTCGGCCTCGGTAGCTCTGAAATGAGTGGGGCCAGGAGAGCACTTCAGGAGAACGAGGAGCGTACTGAGAAGCGCATCGCACGTAGGTTGAATGAAGACAGCAATCTCACTAAATGGACGGCGCTCGGTAAGAGCGATGACGAAAGTGCGGCTGTTCAAAGGGCAAAGGTCACCAGGGCTCGCCTGACGGATCTTGAAGATGAAATGTCTGAGCTAAATGAGAGGACCGCGATGAGGGAAAAACGCGCCGCCCGCCTCCGGGCTCTGGTCGCCGACTCTGAGTCTGAGTCGAACATCTCCGCCACAAAAGTTACCATTCGTGCTGAGAAGGAAAAGAAACAAGTCACTTTCTAAAACACTTCAGTCACATCTTCACACTCTTTGCTCTGAAACTCGCGTCAAAGCAAAGAAGTAATAGATAAGGTTGCAGGACTCCCTGCGTTCACATCGATCGGCGTCAACGCGTTCGTCGATGTTTATTTTATATTTGGATAGAATAAAGCGCTATGTACTTCCCTGTTTTTATTTACATAATCGTTTATAAATAAAAGTTATACTACCACATCGTCTCACCATTATTATCCAATCCCTGATATTTACAGTCTATGATACATTTTATAATAATAAAAACAATCTAGTGCACACATATAAATATGGTGTAAATAAGAAAATAATATTATTTTATCTAAGCAGAACAAAACGGTAAAATATAGATTGCACATGCAAGATTTCAATAACACCGACGAAACCATTACGTGGAATGACCTATATCACTAACACCATTGGGTCATTTATGTAATGACGTGGTTTCGTCTGACATGACCAAAAGTGCTTACTGAAAGTGCTGAATGAAACTAACTGAATGAATGCTATAACCTAATGTAGAGAGTTGGTGAAACCAACAAAAAATGAATGATGATAATTATGACGCATTAACAGACTCATTCATTACTTGAATATATACAGCTCATTAACACAGAAAACGTAAATTGATTGATGTGGTCTGCGAAATAAAGCTGCAATAAATAGAATCTATGCTCCATCGTAATGTTACGCAAAATGTATGGAACACCATTGATCTACGCCTAGAAGAATACGCGTAGCGTAGGTATTAGATGAATAAAACAATAAATGTATGGTAGTTTATCAATTTGTATTTTCTATGGTTGAAATAAAAAATAACATATATTTCGCTGTTTTTTGATCTGCCTCGATTATAATTCAATTAATAAAATTTAAATAGGTAAAGTAAGAAAATTCAATTTTATGCTAGATGCTAGATATTAAGGGGTTTTTGTTATTTACCTACTCTTTTTTATGTTCCAATTTCTTATTCAACCTTTTTTTTATCATACCTAAATAAATTGGTTTTACAAGTGCCATGAATTTTCCCTAAAAACTTTACCTAATATAATACTGATATTAAGGGGCATCCTCAAATCTGAATTCCATACAATTTTTTTCGGACATTTACCCAAAAAGTACGTCGTATTATAGTAATTTCTTCACACTATTCGTTTCGTCCATGTTTTTTGATTTCGTGAACAAAAAAGTGAAAGGTTTCATACTTTAATTTAGATTTTATACGTGTTTTAAAATTAACCCTACTAACTTAAAAACACGTATAAAATCTAAATTAAAGTATGAATATTTCACTTTTTTTGTTTACGAAATCAAAAAACATGGACGTAACGAATAGTGTGAAGAAACTGACTACTGGACTCGTCTTCATGCACAGGTAAATTAAGAAAAGTGGAAGCTATATCCAATACACGATACATCAATTAAATGATTTCTAGGTGCAAACTTTAAAAAAAACTTTACGGAAACATTGTCTCTACCTTATATCACACAGTTATCAAACACAACGTAAAAGTTCCATTGCACAATCATAGAAAGTAGTTTTTATTTTGTTTCAAGAAACTAGATGGCGTTACATGGGCACTTTCAGGACAAACATTTGTATGATGACTGACAAAGATTTGTGTGATGACCGATGAATATCTCCTTATAAAATTTCACATTTAAAATATTAGTATTATAAGTATTGGTTTATAACTAAAATATTGGTCAAAATGTCTTTTCGATCTCCATCACTCTCAAACGAGGTTCTTTGATGAAAACATAAGTAACTGTCAATCTCCTAATGATCGACTTCATGTCAATGACCATTACATTCCATGCCCGCTATTAATTATATTGTAATTAATTTGGTCGTAATAATCATCCAACAATAGAAAAACTTTTTGTTTTTTTTATAAATATAAAAAAAAAACCTGGCTGGATATTATTTGAATATTGTATATTTGACATTCTATTCTATGATCATTCATATGACTTAAACAAATTAAAAGATTACATTTACCAAAATCCATAAAATTTCGATGGTTTTTTGACACGATTTAACATATTTTGTTGGCTGACAGCCGACATATTAAATTATTTAACATTTATGTGCCAATAATGAAACTGTGTTTTATTTGTAATTTAAGATAAATCTTTATTATTTTTATACTTATTCAAGTAATTTTAGTTTTATTGTGTTTTAGCATGAAGTTAGTAATTAGTTGTGTAATATATGTATATTTATTTATATGAATTAAGTTATTAATCAAATAAAGGTTATAGTAGTTATATCATGTGACGTTTATAAATAAATAAATATTTTGGACATTTCACACAACGCTATCTAGCCCCAAACTAAGCAGAGCTTGTACTATGAGAACCAGATGGCTGATATAATACTCAAATACTTTTTTTTTGTAAATACATACATAGAATAAATAGAAACACCCAGACTCAGGACAAACACCGATGTTCATCACTCAAATGTTTGTCTTGAAGCGGGAATCGAACCCGCAACACCGTGCATGCTATGACACTTACGTGACTCAGACAATACATAAACACCTCATTTACCAAAATCCGTTCAGCCGTATAGCCTGCAGGGCACTACATAGTCAGAAATACATATATACATACAGACATACAGTCGAAAAACATAACCTTTTTTTCTTTTCTTCGCAGTCGGGTAAAAATAGCTTTAATGCTCAACCCAGGTCTGAGGCCTTGAGGCGGTGTAAAAACTCCGGAAGCAACAACAGCCTAATGCTTGAACGATAATTAAAGAAGAGAGTCAAAAATACAACAACATTTTTTTATTACCAAAAAAAAAATAGGCAATGCAGACAGGGTACTACATTGCATCTGTGCAGTCAGAATTTTGGATTTCTACAAAATGGCAGAGTGACAGCGGAGCGAGTGCGGCGCCCAAGCCGAGGTTTTGCGAGCTGGCTCGAGCTAAGGGCCCGGGTTTGCCAAACGATGAATAAAACTTAAATTATTATCAATTAAAGGTACCGCCTGACGCAAATCTTTAGGAAAACGACTAACGGTTACAGTTATCCAATTTTAATTAAATTGATTTTAACAAAAATTCGACTTAATTTTTTCAAGTATTTTTTGTTCAGTAACGGCAACTGACTATGCGTATTTTTTCTTTATGGTGATTAAAATTTGACCGTGTATATATTTGCGTATGTGCTAAGTCTTTCTGTAGATGTTTACGACAAATGCTTGGTCTACTTTTCGAGAGTTATCTATGGTATTATTAACAAGCTGCAATAAAAATACCACTACATTATTTATAGCCAATTCTATTAGAGGAAATCTACCTTGCATTGTTCAAATGCCGACAGGTAGCAGCAATGATTATACCTAATTATAATTATGATTAGTCTTTATTTTACGTACCACTTGCAATTTCTCAATCAGTAGAGCTTCCTATACTTGGATCTATCTTAAACTTGTCCCAATTCATTTATTCTGTAGATTATACTATACTCCAAATCAGTAGAGCTTCTTATACTTGGTTATATCTTAAAGTTGGCCCAATTAATTTATTCTGTAGATTATACGATACTCCAAATCAGTAGAGCTTCCTATATCTGGTTATATCTTAAAGTTGGCCCAATTCATTTATTCTGTAGATTATACGATACTCCAAATCAGTAGAGCTTCCTATATCTGGTTATATCTTAAAGTTGGCCCAATTCATTTATTCTGTAGATTATACTATGCTTCAATGATGTAATATTAACACTGCAAAGTTAAACACAATTTTTTTAGGTATTTTGTAATCATTGCCAAGAATCTGATTTTTTATCTCTTCATTGACTTACAAACTTCATAATGTTAATAGGACTTGACAGTACGTAAATTAATGATCATGTTTTTTTACCTGTCACAATGACGCGTATCAATCAGCTGATCATTATAATTTATGCCCTGACTTGTATTGACTATCACCTTCGATTTTAAAATTGACCGATACCATGCAGAAAATAGACAATAGCTGCCCGGTAGGATGAAAATCAACTCTTACAGCTTAGACTTAAAGTGCAAAGTTAATTAAAGGTGATTTTTTTTTTACAATGTGTCAGCGGCTTGTAATTTACACTTGGCATCTGTGTTCGATTGTTATGTAGTCAAGTGAGTGAAAAAAATAAAAATACGCCTCGACCATTAAGATTTTCTTTTAGTAACATTCTCCAAATACTGTAGAAAATATTTATTCTACACTGTTTGCAGAACTTTGAAAATGTCAATTTAAAATTAATTAGATGCATGTTGAAATGGAATTAACTAAGGCCAGCTTCAGTTTATCCAACTTTCTCTGGTTGATTACATTAAACGCTAACTAAGTACAACATAGTTTATAGAATCTTGCTTGAGTTTTTACGAAAAAGTATTTATATTTAGGTACATGAAGAAGGCATTAATATGATATGATAATTATTATATGAGATTGTGATTAATGTTATAGATTGGACATTGGGCTGACTGGATGTTGCGTGACTTGGTATTGTGTAAATTTCGTAGGCCGATCGCGAACAACGCCGCGATTTGTCCTACAAGCTATACAAGTCTCTCTTCTATACTTCATACAGAATTTTAAAATTTAACGTGTATTACAACGTTCTTGCGACATGTATTAAATAATGTTAAAACATTATTTAGTATATTTGTGTCAGTGCGTTAATATTTTAAAAGCGACCTAGTCCTTTTTGAAGAGATATAAGTATAATTTTATTGGAGTTTGAGTGAAGACTTTCGAATGTGTCATTTGGCACAACAATTAAAAACGAGGAATTTGTCAATAGAATGCACGGCCGAAGTATTGACAGAGCATCATTGGCAGCCAGCGATCGTGCGCTTGCGACAGCCAGGTGGGGGCAAAGAGAGATAAATCGGGAGGCTGCAAGCCACGCTAGGGGACGCTCGTGACAGTCGTAATCGAACGATCGGCCGATACACACGTTCTTCCTTCGCCTTTCCCAGTTAGGTGGGTGCGGTTTAGTCGTTGTGTTGTGATTGTGATAAAACAGATTTCAAGTTGTGATTTTTGACCGTAGATAACCCCTTTGCGCGATGTGGGATGACGCTGATGTTGAGGAGGAAGTGTCCGCGGCACCCGCCGAGGAGGTACCCTCAGAAGGCGACCCCGCAGCCGCAGACGCAGCGGCAGCTCCAGAAGAAGCCGAGCCCTCAGTACCTGACGCCCCCGTCTTAGGCTATGAACCCAAGAAACTTATCTGCAAACACTGGATCAGGTTAGCTTCTATTCCACGCGTGTTCCGCAACTTACTCTCTAACATCATTTAGTAACAAATTCAGTTCGAGCGTTTAGTGATCTGGGTCAATGTTAAGTTTTCAAACGCATGGAATTATTGGACCCGTTCTCAAAGCATTATTTTTGCATTTCAGGCCACGGTCGAGCCAGTACAGCTACATATGCGACTACCGAACAAACTATTATAACGACGTGATCAATTTCCTGGATAGGCGCAACCAAGGGCTGCCGGTAGAGAGGCCGAGGGCACAGACTTGGGGCGAGCGTGCGCTTAGGACTTACATAGCGAACGCACCAAAGGGATATTCCGACATGGTGTCAAACAGAGACCGTATATTACTTCAGCACATCTCTACCGGCGCTCGGTTCCACCGCTACCACACCAAGTCTTTAATCTCGAGGAAGTATTCCACGCTTGGGTTTAACATCGTCAGCGTGTAGCTTCGCTCTAACACCCCGCTTCATGGCTTGACGGACTCGCTCCGGTCTGCGCGTGACCTTCCTCTCGTGTTACAGGATTTCCTTGCTGTAAGCGGTAGCTGGTAGCCGGTGCATGAAACCGCATCACTGCATGATCGGAAGCCGTCAGCATTCCTACTTTAATATCTGTTTCGTTTGGTAAGACAATAAACGTATAAGTTTAATATTAGTTTTATTTACCATCCTGTATACCCAGACTTCGCTTGCGCTAGATATTTTCAGTAGTAGCCAACATGTAAATAATATTTTCCTATTGGTACCTGTTGGAACCTATTGTAAGTTTTATTTGCTTTGCGAGTAACGTTAATAAATTATACGCAATGCGATTTATGGATTTGGTACGACAAATAATAGGTTCTATAGCAATAGGATAAAAGTGAAAATAATTAACATAGTACTGATTTTTCAAAGTAACACAGTTTAGGTAATGGTGGTAAATTAAACACGTAATACCTATTTGCAATAACTGCACAGAGGACACCAGGTTGTTGGTATATCCAACTAAGTGTTAGTAGTAGGTATCTAAGTGCATACTGTTTATCAGAAAGTTTAACTTATGGAAAGTTGTATAATTAATGCATCTGAAATTATTTGTAGCACACTGAATATTATGTTGCAGTATGCAACATCGTTAATGCTTTTACACTTCGTCCAAAAACAATAACCAACTTAAAATTGTTTTACAAACATTGCTCTTTAAATATATTATAAAACTTATAATCAAATGATTATAAGTTTTATATGTCCTTTTCCTACTTTTGTACAGAATTTTAGACAAATCGGTTCAGTGGTCTTGCCGTGATAGAAATCAAAAATGTATCTATCTACAGCCTTTAAGTGGGTATGCAGTAAGCAGGACTTAAAAGTAATATTTTTTGTAATAAAAAGCTCTCATATTTTTTTACATTTTACTTGTGGACAAAGTCGCACGCGGATTTTCTAGTGAAGAATAAAAGGAGATGATTCAATAATATGTTTATTCTTTTTTGTTTGATTTAATTCACCCTGACCCACAAAATTAATGAACTCTGTCTGTCAAATATTTATGTTCAAAGTTTTAAATATTACTTATTCTTTGGTTTTACTACTGTCGTAGGTTCGAACTGCGTTTTTGGCTCTCCAGTCAACTAAGCTTACATCTTAGATAGACCTTTCATTTTAGGTTTTCCGTAGACATTTTGACAATAACTATAGTAAAGTATGTACTTACTTATTCTCACTAAATTATATTATTTCTTAGTACGTAGTATTTAATTTATCTAATTTATAGCTTTGGTGCACACCAAACCCGGAAACATAAAATATCCTAATTATATATACAAATAAAATTAAATAATACAAATAAACATTTCTATATTTTTACATTGGCCTACAAATTTATAAGTACGTTCTTACCTATTATCATTACAGATTATCAAAACAATCGAGCCCTAGTATGATTAGTTCTTTGACAAATCACCCTTTTACAAACCGATCTATCTGTTGCCTCCCCTATAAATAGCAACTAAATAATTAACTTTAAGATAAGATTAATTGCTAGATAAACGATCTCTATTAGCCTCGCTTTGAATAATAAATCTCAATAAGTTAAGGTTATTTACGACTTTATAACTCTACACAATAGCTTATATTTTAGGTTAGTTTATTGTTCGAAGAATGACCAAAGAATAAATAATGACTGAACTTCAGATAGCTTTTTGATTGTTTCGCTGTAAGCATTCTCAATCAAGTAACCGAAATCGATCTGTCTAAAATGTTTACAAAGTCTGAAACAACTTTTTGTAATAAATTAGAATGCCAGTCTGGAATGACATCATTACCGTTGAAATGCTAAAAGTTACAGTTTTATAATCGATCTTCTTTTTGTGACATTCGTCATGGAGCTACGCATCATTTTTTTGCGTAAAATGATGTACAACGCGTATCTTTTCAATGTCATATGCGCATGACACATCCACTCAGCGCAAAGCCGACGTATCTAAAATAACTTATCTTTGACAGCTCAGTGAATGTAATCGTTTGGGCGTCGGCCAAAGTGAGGGTACCTACCTAGCACAGGTAAAGCAGGCAATTGGCCAAATTAAACATAATTAAACGTTACAATTGAACTAGGGAGCCCAGACATCGATTAGATACCACACGGCACGGACAAGAATAGATTCTGATAATCTGTAGAGAGGATAATAATGTTCATTATCACACATATCACTCGGTCGACTATAATTTTGATGTTAAATTAGAGAAAATGGAAAACTTGCCAACGTGTTTAAAAAACTAAATACTACTTAAGGCTAATCCTCAAATCCGAATTCCATACAAAATGTTTCGGACAAATACTCAAAAAGTACGCCGTTTTATAGTAATTTCTTCACACTATTCGTTTCGTCCATGTTTTTTGATTTCGTCAACAAAAAAAGTGAAAGGTTTCATACTTTAATTTAGATTGTATACGTGTTTTTAAGTTAGTAGGGTTAATTTAGTAGATTTAGTAAGAATGTATATTATATATAATTCACAAAAATTAACTTAATTCTATTATTACCTATAAGAGTATAATTGAAAACAACTTTCTGTCAAAAATTCGTTATTATTTATTTAAGTAAATAAATACGTTATAAAAATGTATTTTTGTACATAGCTCCCATACCTTATTCCTACCTACTTCCTTATACGTATAAATTAAGTAAGATCATAATACTTTTACCTTACCATCATACATTTCTTCCTTCCTTTTGCAAGAAAACTTAATAACGAACTGAACAGCCTTTTAATAAAGTGTCTTTAGAATTCTTCTCAGATTGCTTATTGCCTTCAAAAGAGCAGAAACCGGGCAAGTATTTGAAAGGGCTTCATGCTTCTCATAAAATTCCTTGAAAAGAGATTGCATTGTTTCCTGAAGAAAAGTTTTACTATGCTAGACAGTAAAAAAAAAAATAAGGTGGGCATTATAACTGTAATACTCTACTGACATTGCAGCTCAATTATAAAATAATCAGTGCAAAAAGTACCATGATAAATTTGTAGTGCCTACCTTTTGCTGCTCTGCATGTTTTTTTTATCTTGAGCCTGACCCAACAATCAAATAATGTTTACAAAATTGAGGCCTGAAGTTTTTTTGAAGCGAATATCTTTAGGCGGCAGCTGCTGAGTAGTAAATTTTGTGGGTATTGAATATGACTGGGCTCGTAACGCTCGGTTCTATGTAGGTAACGCTCGTTAGGGTAAAATCGGCTCTAGTCGCCTTGATGAAATTTTAACTTCTATCATGTGGCACACGCTGTTTTTTTTTTATTTCACGATCTGAAGCTTATAAAGATAAGCATTGGACCACTATCTAGTTCAACATAAACTACTAGTCAAAAGGTAGAGTCATAAATAGTTATGACTTTTGACCCCTTTGATTTATACCTTTTGACTCATAGTTTTAGAAATATAATAGAATACATAAATATACTATTATATTTGTAATATTTTATTACAGCATAAGCTAACTACAACAATATATTTACAAAATGAAACAATTGGGCCACCCATAGACCGTTACAAATGATCTATGTAATTGTATTCTATTAGTTATCTGGTTTTAAATAGAAACAAGCTTATTGTGAAATATTCAAAAAATATTGTTATTTAGTACCTATCAATATGCAATGGACGTTTTCAAATATCAACAATATCAAATATTTGTCGGATTCTCTTGAGTATTTATGGGTATTTTCGACAAATTTAATTTGACAAAGCAACCCAAATTATATTATCTTTAATCGTTAACGAATAATGTTAAAATCTTTGTAACTGGTTTGAAAAAACTTTATATGGGAAAAATAACAGAACAGAATAAATACATAAATATAATGAAGGTACCTATAGGCACTATATTTACATTCATAAAATCTTTTAGAAAAATCTAGAAAAGTTTATTGATGTAAGACATGAGGGATTTATTTTAATTTAATTTCATGCTGATTAAAATATAAAATACCTATACATATTGTATTTTTATAGTTTATTTGCTGACTCTTGCAACTTCGTTTGCAAAATTCCTTTATCACCAAACCAAGTCTCTAAGATCAGTGCTTTGGCTTGGGTTGTGTGGGTTGTCTGTCAGGCAGTCAGTCACTCAGTTTTAATTAATGATGATGTCGATAAAGTTTTTTCTAGATTTACCATTAGGTACCTTACATTTACATAATAAATGTCTCGGATTAGGCGTTTTACCAGGTAGGTACTTGAGAAAAATTCAGTCCAGGTTTCGTTCATTAGTTATATCTCATGCCAATTACCCGTTAAAGCGAGCATAATTGAGTGCATAAGTATATTCAAATATAATGTAAAACATCAAAGGGTACCGGCAAGAAAATATTAATAGCGGATTTAGAGTTGTCTAACATACAGCGCAATCGTTAGCCACGACTGAATAATAATGATCTACATGGTTGACAGTGCCAGTGGTTCGTAGGAGTGCTTCTAACTGTTACGACACCAACACGTTCCGTAAAGGCGACTGAAAGAGGTAAAGAGCCAAGAACGCCAACCAAAGGAAAATGATGTGACAGGCTTGTCTGACATTGAATGTGTGAGTAACAGAGACACTATAATAAATGATGGTAAATAATTATCTGAAATGTACAATATCATGTTCAAACCTAAAAACACATGGGATATGTCACGACACGAGATATATTAATACGTCATTCGAGAATAAATATCAATCAGTAGGGATGGTTACTAAGATAACACTTTAACTTCTTCTACAATCACAAAGTCCATCAAAAGATGAAAATTGCGAAAGAGAGTTAGCATTGAAATCTCGCTACTCTGCAAAATTAATTCTTAAATTATTAATTGTAAACGTAATGACGATAATGACAGTCAGGTACAATTTAATACATGCCACAGAAACAATTATTTTGTATTTGGTGTGTAAAATGAATATACCTCGTTAAAGAAGTCGATATTTTTTTCTTTAAAACTGCATTATAAACTAATTTAAAATACTACTTATAAATTATTAAAGTAATAATAGTGCATATGTAGTGATTTCGATAGGTTTGCTTAGTATTTGCAAAGTTTTCGTTTCGAGCCCATGTAGGTATACAAATTAGATTACAATAAATCTCTACCTTGCTTAATCTAATAAAAGTGTCGCTACTGGCAATACGGCATTAATACTTGGGATGGTCTAGGCCAGTGCCTTGGACGGGATCACTACGGTCGCTATTTTTGAAACACCAGGGAAACAATAGTTGTATTCTTTCGCCAATTGGAAAGCGTTTCAAGAAGCTGACAGTTATAAATCGATGGCCGTAAATATTGCTACAGCGAGGCCAGGGGTGGATCGCAACTAGGAAACGTAATGAGTAGCGCGTAGGTATTGTTTGAACCGACAAGATGGACAAGTATTAGGAATATATTTTCCCATCTTGTAGAATTTTACTCATTTTATTTCAACCTTAAAACGAATTTACTTTTTGGTTTTTATTTTCTTGATTTTGGAAACGTAATGAGTAGCGCGTAGGTATTGTTTGAACCGACGAGATGGAGAAGTATTAGGAATATATTTTCACATCTTGTAGAATTTTACTCATTTTATTTCAACCTTAAAACGAATTTACTTTTTGGTTTTTATTTTCTTGATTTTGTTTTAAAATTCAAAAATATTTATTATGTAGGTACCTAATTCGTGTTGAGTTTATTAATTTGTCTGTTAATTTAAAAATTTAATAAAAATGTTTACATTTTATTTAATTTTGATTGGGAACATGTTTTTTCAGTCAGCATAAAGAAAATAAAATAATTGATGTTATTTGCCTCTAAGAGCGAAGCCACACATACACACAATAATGCTCCCTAATCTAGCATTGCGATGCAACGCAACGCAACGAAACAATGTAGCTTGGCTCATACGGTCTTTGGTAAAACACGCATATATTTTTTTACATTTGTGGATACTTCTATAAGTTGTAAGCCTAGATAACAGATAATGGTTTTCATTAATTGATTCATCATTAAACTAGTAATTACTAAGTGTTTCCCTATCTACTTAATTGGCATTAACGCAGATTGAATAAGCGTCTAGTTCGCAACACATTAACCATTAGGTAGGTACTCTAAACTTACTGACTTAGAACTTTGGGGTATTGTATTGAAATGTGTGGCGCATAAGTGTGTAAATTCCTACTTTTACCTACTAGATACAACTCTATCTTTGTACTTATAATAACTTACAATTTAAACAATATTATTTATTTCCTTCGCATGTCCAATAAATAATTTAAGTGTCGGATCTAAATCGAAAACCATATGTAAGACCTAGTAACTGATAACACAAAATCAATATCGTTTGACTGAAACAATAAAATACGCATAAAATATAATAATAAAAATAATCATACGCAAAAAAAACGTAACAGAAATAATTTAAAAGAGTTTTAAAAATCATATATTACTCGGTTTATGACCGTGCCAAGCAAAATTTTAAGGTGAACAATTTAAATTGCGTTTTAAAACCAATGTTTCTTTCATTATTGAGTTTATTTACTGTTTTAAGTCCGTCTCAAATGATCATCGGTTACGTTTTAGAAACAAGAGCAACAGCTGCCGGAATCGATCAAGCCACAGACGGGGAATTATTCGTCAAGAAAATTGCCAATGGACAGCGTAAGTTATTACAAATAAATGATAACTTTTAATTCTACACAAATCCAGTTTTAAATGCAAAAGAATTCGAAAGAAAGTTATAGAACGCGTCAGATTTTTTAAGTTCTGGCTTTTGTGCGGACTAATCATACATTTTGAAAAGTTGTAGTGCCTACCTTTTTTTAATTAACCGCTATTAATCACAATAAACAACTTTGAATTGAATAAACTCTGGTGATTTTTTTTTATTATATATTTTTTCTTAATTTAAAATATTAATTTTAGATATATTAGAAAAACCTGGGTATTTATTATTTACTGCACCTTATAAACTATGTGAAGGAGGTTGCACAGACAGTACAAATAACTTTGCATTTGCATTTCCGTTATACATTGGAAGACAAGGAAAAGAAAAATACAAACAATTATACGAAAGAGATTATCATAAAATTCATTCTGCCAAACCAAATGCTCCATACAAGAAAAGAACTACTAGACATCCATTTTCTCTATGCCCTGATGAAAAAAAAACCTCTAGCCTAACAACGGAAAAACCAACGGTTTATGAAACAGAAACAACAAGATCTGAAACCCCAACAATGTCACTAACGGAAACAACGATGGCTGAAATATCAGAATCAGATATTACTGTAACAGACACTCCATCCAACAGTGAAACAACATATGTTACAGAAACGCCAACAATTTCTGAAACGGAGACTACATTTACTGAAATGACAACCTTAACTATGGATCCTACAAATGAATCGATAATGATGTTGGAAACGGATACTACTATTACCGAAACACCAACGGTTATGGAATTGGAGACCACTGTAACTGAAATACCAACAGCAATGGAAATGGAGACCACTAGAACTGAATTACCAACGATATTGGAAATGAAGACCACTGTAACTGAAAAACCAACAATTTTGGAAACGGAGACAACTGTAACTGAAACACCAACAATTTTTCAACTGGAGATAACTGTAACTGAAACACCAACGGATAAAAAAAATAAGCCTTGTAACTGTAACAGTAACTTTAACTGTAACCATTACACTGTAACTGAAACACCAACAGTTTTAGGAGTAGAGGCCACTGCAACTGGAGCAACAACGGTTTTAGAAACAGAAACAACTGAATCTGCCACACCAATAGTTTCGGATACAGATACTACTTTAATTGGTATTTCAATGATTTTGACATCAGAACCGACGGGAAAACTAAACTCGTTAACTGCTTCTATCGACAAAGTAACTTTTTTGCCTACGACAGAAAATAACAATGAAGAGGAAATAGTTGAATCAACGACTGCAGAAGCTACGGAGACAGAAGATATTGTTTTTGAATCTGACAATTATGTCACGTATCCCCCTAAGGATACACAAGAGGAATTTTATATAACAAACCCAGATGGTATCAGATGTCCACAAAGAATTTGTAAGAAAAAGAAGACATTAAAGACCGTAACCCCTGAAATAGTCACCCTGAAAAAAGAAAGAAATGAGTTGGATATTATGAGAAATGGAAATTGGGACAATGATTATTCGGATTTTATAGATTATTCAGATTATGACTAATTAAAAGATTTGCTCCTACTCATCTATTTATCGTATATTACCTATCAATCATAATATATGTTTTTACTTTTTAGATACATAGTCGTTCTCTCTTACATTATTCCAAATACCTATGCAATAATGTCCGTTTGTAATCAAAGCAGGACAAAATCATCGATAAAATATTTTTATGAATTCACAAATAGATATCATTAGTTATGATGCCAATGGCATTACAAATCGGCTTTCAAATTAATCAATACGAACCACGAACGCCAAGATCATCACGCTTCAATAAATTCACCTGATTTATTTGGCTACCGACATTCTATGATAAGATGGCTCGTTCCCGCACTCCAGTTCACCGTTCTAGTGTCGATATCAAAGACACACTGAGGTTTCTGCTTGTCAAGTATTGAATCCACTCCAATGGAAAACTCAGTGAAGGAAGTACATGGAAGAAATAAATACCTTTTCTTTAAATCAGTGACAAAATAGTCCGGGATATAAATACAGGGGCTTAAATAGACAATTGATAAATTTGGTAGTTTCTTCTCCAGCTTGATATGTGAACATTTTTAGGGATCCTAGAGTTTAAAAATGCACGCCTCTCCTCTTGCGTAATCAATATACGAGTAAGTGCGGTTTCAGACTAGCGTATTTTTGCCACGATTTGATACACGAGCGGATTGGTACTTGCGAAACTTCTGAAGTCGAACGCGCGTATACAGGCGTTTACGCTCGGTATTTTTTAGCGAGTGTCAGAAGCATGAGGCAAAAAATAAAACACTATCCGTTCGGTTAATCCGCCAATCTGAACCGCACTAATAATTATAAGTCAAGGCATGTATATGGCGACGAAATTTGAGGAGCCTGCAATATTAGAATGATAGAGATCTTCTACTTCTTACCGAGATAGATTTTGTGTTCGATTAAACCAATTATTAGTTAAATTGATTGTTTTTGGCAGCTATGTTTGTTGCTGATGCTGGGAGCCCTGAGGCCGGGACTAGCCAATTTACCTTGGCGCCGGTGGTCCTGGTCATCATCAAATGAGCCAATGAACTATTTTAGAAAGAATAACGATATGCCAGTGAAAACACCAGAAGGAGAATGCCAATGCCCACCTAGCAAAGGTTTGAAATCAGACAATGATTGTGTGTCACATAATAAATGTATGTAGAGCTGTGATGTAGTCTTTAATGCAGTAGCAGGATAACTATAGGAAAATGTTGAACATTATCCTTTTTATGTATTTTTTACACGCTATTTTTTTTAATAAGAATATGATGTTCTAGCGTTACGAAAAGGCCTCCTTGAAACACTATTTTGTTATGTATTAAGATTTATTCAAGTAGTCTGATCACCGGATGAGATCAATTGCCCATTTATCGATTCATTAAAACGATTATGGTATTTGTTTCGCCAACTTTTTTTATATCTTAATTTTGGATATACTTCACATATAAATACTATCTTAAAGGGGGCTCTTTTAAAGTCGAGTAAGCTTTATATTTCCAAAATAAGATTCCTAGGCATCATTGGCATGTAAATCTAAGTAGTCTGGTTTGGTGTAGAGTCAAATCATCCTCGTAATAATTTTTTTACGTCTATGCTGTTTTTAATGAATAAATCAAATATTTAACTTAAGTAATAAATACATTTATATTGATTTCTCTTATTACTTTGCTTATTATCCTCAACTGTTCCATGGTTCTTATTATTTAACCAGGTTTGTATCTCTGGGCTATTTTCTGGCTTCGCTATAATTTATAACAACTTCGAAATGGGAACAGCACAATTTTTCACAATGTAGCTTTTTCTCGAACAATTAAACATTCTGGACGGAGCTCCTTGCTGTTCAGTTCACTTGTAGAACTTTGAAATAGTTTACTATCTTTATTTAGCTGTGCTTTTTTCCTGTCTAAGAAAGAACGAAACCAAAATTGTGAAATCTTTTAAAACTTTAGAACTTAAACAAGGTATCAATATTAATATAATCGAAAATCAAAACCATCGAATCAATCACACCTAAAAGTAGGTATATATATATAACCCTATTTTTTCTCAATATATCAGTATCGCAAAAAAATAAGTTTTCGTTTAATTCCCATATTTAATTATTAGGTACTAGTTTAATAGTTATGTAGTGGTTTTATTAAATAAATAAATCAATATAAGTTTGGTAACTAATTTGAAAAATTCAATTAACTTAATTGTTTCAGAGTGTGTCATCGATTTTAAAATAAACGAAGACGTCATCGAATTTCTCAATCTACGTGGAATTCTCAAGGAAGATGACGTGCAACAAATAAGGGAAGATATAGAAAAACTTGAACCAATCAAAAAAGTAAATAGACACAGAAGAAATAACGATGAGTCTGAAGCTGAGGAAGAATGTTGTTGTCCACCAAGAAGTGTTATGATGCCTACTTTTATAACAGATAGCAAGTTTAATGAAACTTTAAATATACTATCGAATAATTGAACTGAACGTATTTATCATTCTTAAAGTAATAATTCCAAAATATGTTTATATTCCAGACATGTACGAGTATGTGCTAAAGCTCAAGCAAGTTCTCTGTTTCACCTTCGGCAAAAATGCTTTCGTATATCTGTCCGGGCGTCCGGATTTACAGCTGTTCTCCTCTACAGGTCTACTAGCTATCTAGGATTAATATTATATAGGCAATGGTATAGATAAAAAAACCGTACATGAGATAGTTATATACTCAAACTAAACTCTCCACCTAGATGGACAAACTTATTTCTTTCACATTCTAAGCACCAGTAGGTACATCAATCAATGTTTTAATATCTTTGTTTGTCTAATAATTAAAGGAGTTCCTAGCTGAGGAGAAATAATTATGTATATGTATATATGTATAATTATGTATATATGTATTAAGTAGGTATGCGCTCTACCTTTAAATCATCTGTTGTACTCTCCTTAATGGGAGAGCTGCTGGTTGCAAGGTGTAGGAGTCGTGATTTTCTAATTTATTTATATTTATTTAGTCGCAAACGAGCCACCGACCACAGCAACTGGGGCAGCCACCGACAATCAGTTTACAAAATAATAAATAAATTGTATTATATATTATCTAGACCGGGATTATATCGTATTTTATTATTTAATTTTATATATATAATACAATAAATAAATTGTATTATATATTATCTAGACCGGGATTATATCGTATTTTGTCACTCTAACTGTAGAAATGTGTCTTCCATTTATCTGTATGCATAAGGTCAGTCGCAGTTTTCATTCATTTTGTTGCTGTAGGGTGTTTGCCGCCATCTGCGATATAATATGTGTAGCAACAAAATTTTTGTAAACTGATTGTTGCTGGCTGGCCCCAGTAGCTGTGGTCGGTGGCTCGTTTGCGACTGGCCTAAATATTTGAAAAGCGATGTAAATAAATTATTAAATACATGGTAGGTATTTATACATATAAATAAATGAAGCAGCCTTTTACAACATTAATTAAATTGTATTTGGGTAGGAACATTCGACATGAAGAAAAATAAGGTTTTTTGAAACCTTTTTATATTTCTCTTTCTTTATCTTTAGTATGAACAGGCGTTACAAGTCAACCTGTAAAACTACGTGTGGCTCGTCTTATCACGAATCTTAAATTGATTTCGAAATTGCAGTATCTGGGTTGCATGTAAATAATAATATTAAAACACATTTCTTTGAAAACAGCACTAAAGTATTACTGTGTAAACAATGTTATTTACTTAAATAATGCAGTTTTTTACTTGGCCGATACTATTGTTACTATTAAGCGGTAATTTTAACGTAGTTACTAGCAACCAGTGTAAAGGTTTGTTCATCGTTTGCAGTATTCAATTCAGTTTAATTTAAAACTTAACGAATACACCACTAATTTTAAATTACCAAAGGCAGGACATATGGGAATAAATAGTTCTATCTGTCCCCTTATTGGTGACAGGGGGACAGATAGTAGAACTTTTACAATTAATAATAGCTTTCAGCAACGGTGGGACAGATAGAACTGTTTTGTCCCATCTGTCACCCTAGGTGGACAGAGCAGGGTGAATCATTCAATTTTGCGAGCTGGCTCGAGCTAGGTACCTACCCGAGTTTTCCATACGATGAATGAAAGTCAAATTATTATCAATAATGGGTATATATATTAACGCCAAGCCATATGAAAACGAATAACAGGAACAGTTGTCCAATTTTAATCATATATCATAATAAAAACGACTAAAATTCTTTTAGCCATATCTGTGTTCAGTAACAGATCTATATCACAAATATATCTATACTTAGCTTAGACCGAGAAGTCTTTAAATAGACCTGTACAAAGATCTTAGTTCTTATATAAAATAAAAAGGTTCTGTATTTTTAACACAAGTTGTAAACTTATTATTAAGATCTTTTTTGGAAAAAAATAAACTTTTAATTTTGTTCATCTGTAGTTTGTGAAAATTATCAAATTATTATATACTTATTTACATAAAAACGGTTATTATTTATTTACAGGTGACAATTGTGTGGAACAGCCTCCTATCATCATTCTTCCAGTTATCATTAAATTGTTTCGATATCCGAAATTACCGCAATCGACAGACTCTCGGAATGAATAATCAAGGTTTAAAAAAACACATTACAACCGACTTCAATGTGACTGTTTTAGTGACCGTAACCACCACTGAAAAGTCACAGGGAAGCAAAGTACGCAGTTTCGTTTACTTTAAAATATATATGTTTATCAGTTATTTTGATTTAAAACCTAAACTTCTGGATTGATTTTGATAAAATTTGTACGGGACCGAAATGAAAGTAGTTTTTTTAATCGAAAGAAATTTTTACAAAGCGGTTGATATATGAAATGAAATGGTATTTATTTGCCTATACAATACAATGACAGTCAAATAGAGAAACTTATAACTACTTATCTAAATAATTCTAACTTAAAAGACTTATTAGACTTATTCTAACCTACTCTGAAGAAGTGTATGTATTTATATGGCAAAAAAGGACTCAACTCAGCGTTATGCTGGATAGATGGGGTTACCCACCTATCCAGCGCTGGTTTTCAGTTGAGCCCTGTATATTATATTATATATGACGAAATTCTTTGTAATCCAGATTCAGTTTTCAAACTCTTTTCTTAGTTTGTTTACACTCGTTCTTATCTTACAAATCGGGTGGAATAATTTACAGCGTGCGAGCAACAAAATACATATCAGATAAACATTAATTTCAATTGATAAATTTAAAATACTCTACTATGCTGTTTATACAGTTTATGCAGGTCATAAGATGCTATCGCCGCTATTGATGACCACAAACTAGGTGACGTAGGTGGTAGGATGGCCACCACATGATAGACCGATGACATCGTTGCGGTCATGAGAAGTCAGTTGATTGAAGTGTCTCCAGACTGCTAGCGTCTAGATATCTAGCAGTTAAAATCCAAAGACTGGGATAATGATGAAGGCGTTACGCTAGAATATTTTAAACGGACATAATTTTTAAAACTTTACAGAACTTATCAGCTGATGTTGAAACAATGTGCAGTACATATTGCATAATACCGCAGCTGTAGCAAGTCAAACAAAGAAGTTGACAAATCTGTAAGCCGCCGACCTAACAACGCGATAAATAGGTGCTAATTAAGAGGCAATGAGAAAAGTGACAGTTTAATTAAATAATCTAAAAATAATAATCGAGAATGAGCAATGCTTGCAGCGTGAGTATTCTAAAATTATTAGTTGAGAAAATAATTAATTGTGGCTCTACATCTAAATAACACCTACTATTGTGGTTTTTAATCCCTGTATCATTATTCAGTTACTTAATGTTAATAATTTCATATAGGTAGCTACGTGTACGTACACCCATATTTGCTGCCTACACACAATGTGCATTTTTTAAATAATCATAGAATTATACATGACTAAGATAAGGTTCACCAATGTTAATAAAATCTATGAAAATTCGGGTCGAAACTGTCAAAACAACTATTTAAAACTTAACTATCTGTTAGTGAACTCGGGCTTAAGACCTAATCTTCCGGTACCTATTGGTGAACACAGACCTTAGTGTATATCATAATACCTGCAGTCTGTTTAAATGACATATGAAATATTATGATAGTTTAAGTTGGTTCGTGTCCTTCAGACATTGTTCGGGAAGGAGAAAATAGAGTTGCATCGTTTTTGGAAAAGTCTATACACTAGCCTATTAGAGCTATAATAATAATAATAATAAATTTATTTCAGACACAAGAAAAGTACAATGTAGCTTAACTAGGGCCCATATGATATATACCTATGTTATGTTATGCTATGTTTGATCATCACAAAATTGCCGATGCCCTCAGCTCTAAAATTTTCGTGTTTTACTCAAACTTACTTAATTGTAATTTACAGTTGAATTGGCAGCTAATATTGCTGTTCAGTCTTGGATTTGTGAAGATATCGTATCAGTCAATAACCGGTGTGACATATATGGATAATTTCGATTTCGAAGAGCGATACAGAGATGTTTACGAATGCGATCCATTCCATTGGCACCCTTTACATTTACCTGAACACTGTGCGGTAATGTACGAGAATCTGATACGATCAAGGTTAGCCGCTCACACTCCTATGAGAATTGTCAAGGAAAAGCCAGTCGTGTATTCTCTTAACTATAATATGGTCTATCCGGCGTTTGAAGGCCCCACTTATGAACATAGCCCGCCGTCATCAACCTATGAAAAGCGACATCTATCGCCGTATGAAAAAATGCTGGATTATCTAAGAAGAGATGTGGAACGCAATCCTTCAGCACCAACAATAGGCATGATGCCCAACATCGGTCCGGTGGCTGTTTACCGCCAGCCTATATCGAAGAAGAGCGAAAATATGATCAAGAAAATATCTGGAGCGTATGCTAGGGCTGGTCGAAAAAGTCATGGTGGCAAATATTATGGGCAAATAGACGTCTATGGAACTCCGAAGGCGGTGGAAGCTATAAATATAAATACTGAAAAAATAGACAAAAAACCACGGAAAAACGACAACAGTAATGAACCTTCAATTGTTTCGATAAGCTAACAAATTCTTGATTGAAGGTAATTAAATTACACTACAATAGTTAACATTTTAAGGGCCCTAGTCTGACAAAGTATTATGTAGGTTAATTTATTTATATCGTTTCGTTTTTTTATATTAATTCAATTGCAAAAGATAAGGCCCCCATTGGAGAATATCACACGAAAAAAAATCCCAGTAATGACACACAAAGATCCCTAGCAGTAGATTGTTCTATACAAACACTTTGGAAACAATGCATTGTATTGAAACACCTGGCTAAATCCTCTCAATCATGCATTTACTCGTATCGATAGCTTCCTGTATAGTAGTTCGCTAAATAGCTTAGTGCTAATTGGTATTGCGATAATTAGCGTAATGAAATTGGCATTTGTGGTGAGTAGGCAGTGAGATTGAAATTAGAAGGCCTTTGTGTTAATTCGAGAACGTTTATCCTAAGTATTGAGTCGTTAGAGTATCTTCAATTACTTAAACTCTCTGAAATATTAAACGACTTTTAAAATAGGAGGAATATCGTTGTTCGGATAACTCAGACTTTAAATAGTATCTGGTACATGCAACCTTACGTCTACACCTTCGTACTATCAAGATAAAAATAAAACTCTTCTTAGCGTGTTACTAGTTTCACCGGTGTGGTGAAAAGATTTCAAGTACGCCTCGAAGAGACTCCTTTCGTGCGCTGAAAAGAAGACTAGTGTTATAGTGATCCAAAGTGAATTTCAATATTTTCGGCGTGATTGGGAAACAAACATCCATCCAACCTCGCCAAATTATTGCATATATAATTAATCATTAATATATATACTCATATACATAATTATAAAAAAATATAAGTATATGAGTATAACGGTGAATTAAAAATAAAATTATTCGTCTCAATGTATTTAATCTTTCAGATACTCTCCTTCCTCTCGTCTCTATCATGGTCATCATCCTCAATATCAGGTATAAGCTACATGGACCCAATCATCCAAAAGCCTCTTGACAACAAGCTGCCAGGACAAGACCCTTGCAATCCGTTGTACTGGTATCCTAGACAAATACCAGAATACTGTTATAATAAGGCTATTCCTAAACCAGTGAAACCACCTAAACTGCCTCCACCTCCGGAGCCTGTTCCATTGCCCCCAGTAGTACCTATACCTATGCCACCAATTGCAGTTCCTATACCTATTCCTATGCCCCCACCGATGCCTTTTCCACCCATCCTGTCACCGTTTCCTCCACCTATGCCAATGTTTCCTCCTTCGCAATACCTTCCAGCGCCTTACATGTCTCCTATGCCGCAAATGCCCGTTCCCATTCCGTACGGAGCGCCAACCAATCTTATGGCTTTCCCAGGTGCGTATCCTATGTTCCCACCCCGAACACAAGCCGGTCTGGTCCCTGGTATACCCGGAATGGTGACACAAGGTGGTGGTATTAACATCCTTCCATTCTCTGACGCATACTCAGATATGCTAGAGAAACACAAACAGAAAGAGATAAGAAAGAGGCTGCAGAAGGTTTTGGATGATTATGAAAATTTTCCACGAAAGCGAAAGCATAGAAAATTCAGAGGCAAATATTACTGAATACCAGAATTTTGAATATTTTTTTTTATGAATCTATAATTGAAATAAGTGTATTTTTTATGTTTTGTATTTTATTTGTGTTTCGTTATGATAATAAATATATCTTGAATAACTTATCTGTGATTTTTTACAATATGTAGTTACTACTAGTAAATATTTTTTTATTATTATGATATTACTACAATACCAACCTAATATCGTTGGAGAATTTTGCAAATACATAATTTACAATACCAGTCATATTTTGTGTTTATATATATGTTTATGAGTATGTATATAGGTATATATATATATTTGTATTAGTATAATATTTAGATATTAGAATGTAAATATAATATGTATTAATATTGTGTAATATTCTGTATAATTTTAGTTAGTCAAAATGTTAATTATATATAATTTTTTTTTTTTTTCTATCTATAATGTCTTTAAAAAAGAAAGAGAAAAAAAAGAAAAATATTTATTTTGACTTAAAACTGTACAAGCACACAATGACATTAAAACAAAAAAATATAGGTAAGTAGGTACTCGGATTAAAAGTATGTGCATGTACAGTGCAGTCAAAAAAGGTCCATGCTCAGCATGTGTTGCAGTAGACTGCAACGCTGATTTTCAGCATGGACCCTCGGTTGACACACGGACAAAGCACGAACGTAAAAAATAGAAAAATAATATTTTATAAGTACATTTTTAACCAACAGTAATTTCTAATTTTTAAAGTAACAGTAACAGAAAAAAAAAGTTAAATTGCTAAGGACATTTTAATCTAGCTAATTTATAAAGTAGATCATAAAAGAAGCGAGTTGTTGCAACTTAACACAATGTTCATTCTATCAGTCAAAAGTAAGCAAGTGAGTCACTAGGTACTGCAGGTAACATAAAAGACATCTACTTACTAATATAGTAACTATTTAGCAGGCTGATTATACTATAAGAAGTAGGTACATAATAAAACTATATAGGTAGGTACTGTACTGCTATACTAAAATATTGTAAATAGGTACATATATTGTAAAACATATCAAGGGGCTTTATATCTGGGGGAGTTTTCTTTTCATACTTAGGTTCTTACTTCTTTTTGGTACACCCTTTATCCACTGTAATTTAAATATTTTTTTCTGTTAACAATAAGTCTTATCTGGTTGTCTGGAAGAGATTGCTATCTAGCAATAAGACCGCCCTTGTAATTTTAGTTTATTTTTCTTGTTATTATTTATTTTAAGGTGATATAATAAAGCATATTCTATCCTATTCTATTCTATTCTAATAGTTTATGTAGGTAGGTGTGCTCTCCAATTGAAAAAAAAACGATTCATAGTGCTTATAACTTTAATACAATTTAATATAAACAATTTAACAATCTCTAAACCATAAAGAACGAACTTTGACGGAACAAAACTTTACATATTGCATGTTCTACGATATTAAAAGCTAATATTACTTAGTAAAAGTTATATTAAATTATTAAGTTGAGTTTAAGTTTACACACTCTTATGAAGCTAAGTTTACACAAACGAATCATTGCGGTAATTCCAATAACCGCAACGGAAATTGAGCGATTGATTTGATACTGCATGTACAGTCAACTGCACCAAGATGTATCCACTCCCAAGCTTTCATGTTTGTATTACTCTTAATTTGCAAAGACAAGTACATGCAAACATTTTCAAATTAATGAAGTCCTATTGTCAAAATATATATTTATATATATATATATTTATTTGTATATGTCAAAATTCTTACCATAACAAGAATGTGTTTGCAAAATTAAGAGTATAATTTAAATGTGAAATCTTGAGAATACATATTGGTGCAGCTGACTGTACGTTGTAGGAACCTTCCGTATCTACCTACATATCAATTCCCATTAAGGTGGTTGATGATGAGAGCGACACAATGATACAATGTGGACCACGCCTAACGTATGCCTGCCTATACACCTTTGCTAATACAACGTTGAAAACCACTTTGTGCCTGTTACAGAATGCTCCACAATAAATAAACGTTAGTTTGTTTTTAATTTACTTCGTTAATGTTTGTATTATATGTATGTGTTACACTCACAGACGGTCGAGTGGCAAGTGTGTTGGACTGCCGTGCTGGTGTCGCGGGTTCGATTCCCGCTCAGGACATTTGTGTGATGAACATCGGTGTTTGTCCTGAGTCTGGGTGATATAATATATGATTATGATTGTTTTTACCAAAAACAGTATACAAGTATTGTATCAGTAAAGCTCTCCTTAGTTTGGGGCTAGATGCCGTTGTGTGAAATGTCCATAATATTTAATATTATTATGTCGTTTAAAGGTATAAAAAATATCATGATTTTATAAACATCACCATATTTATTAGTTTTTGAAATGTTTATTAACTTATACATATTTGTAAGTTTTAAATTTCTTCAAGGTTTAACTATTTTGTTACTCCCTGTAACATAATTCGAAGCTGTGGAAAGGGTAGGTACTGGCTGAATATACAAAAGTATGATAAAAATTATACAACTTTATTAACAAAGTTTATATACGTGCTGTATGTATGTATATACCTACATTCATCTATCACACTTAACTCTAACAACTAGATAACTTTAGTAATAAAAAAATCTTTATACTATTTCTATCTTACCTACTTACGCTATTAGTTCATTATATTTATTAAGGCGATATGTAGAAATGACAGAGAAGATTGTGGCCGAACTTACCCCGGGAGAAGAGGTTAAGCTATATAGATTTATGTCGCTTAGAAGTACCTAACTGAGGTGAGTGACAAATGAAGAAAAATTAATCCTTTTCCATTTATTTAAGTAATGTGATTAACCTCTCAAAAGTATGACAATTAACCGTAAATATTATCTAAATTCAGAGTATGGATGTAAAACATTATATAAGTATATATAATATATAAGTAGATCAATTTAAAAAATAAATCAATCGTAAAAAGTTTTACGAATCGTGTTTCTGTTTTTCATTTATTTAGATAATATCAGCAAGTTATCACTGTTTTAATATCAAGTTTGTAACCTGTACCGTAACTGATGTATAAGTAAAGTATGTATGAGTAATAAGCATGTAACGCAGCGACTCCAAATTTTAACATATCGCCTTAATGAATAAACACTAAGTAACTTATTTATGGACGGATCTTCTGCGGGCTTCTTTTATATACAAATACACCTTATTCTAAGAAAAATATGCAAGTATGTGATTTATTAGTCAAATTTAAAACAACAACTTTCGCCTTTTGTTTATAGTGAATTTTATTTTTGAGTTTCACTGACTTAATTGGTCAAGGCGTACTCAGTTGATTTTAATTTATTTTATAGTATTAAAAAAACGTTGTTACCGTTGCTAAGTAAGTACATAAGAATGTAACGCAGCGACTTAAAATTATAACATATTGCCTTAATTATTACCTACTAAGTACCTTACTTATGGACGGATCTTCTGCGGGCTTCTTTTACGAGTATATACAAATACACCTTATTCTAAGAAAAAAAATTGCAATGTGATTTAAGAATCAAATTCAATACTATCTAAAACAACTTTTAGTGCGGTTTCAGACTAGCGTTTTTTTATCGTGCGTATACGGTCAGATTCTTACTTGTGAACTTCAAAAGCCCAATGCCCGTATACACGCGTTCACCGACGTTTACGCTCGGTTTTTTCTAGCGAGTGTGAGTAGCATGAGGCGTCTATCACGGCTTGTCACGCGTATACGCGCTCCAAAACAAAACACGAGCGACGAATTAATCTGAAATCGCACTTAGAAACGATGTGGCTCGTCGCTTTTTGTTCATAGCGAATTTAAATTTTGAGTTTCACTGACTTGACTATTAGTCCAGTCATTTGGTCCGAAAATAGGGAAATACATAAACCTACCCATTTTCAAAACTCCCGGAAGTTTTTCCAGTCTAAAGTACCAAATGATCGGACTATATTCAAGGTGTTTTAAGTTGATCTTACTAACCAATTATTTTTTTAAATTTTTGTTTATAAAGTTACAATAAAACGATTTTACCTACATTTTTATGACGGACCACATGTTTATAAATACCTATGATCTACAAACTTAAAAGAAATAAGTATTTATTTATCATATTAAGTGCACATTGCCGCTGGACTTTTATAAAAAACTATAAATACTTAATTAAAAAACATCTTACAACAACAACTTGAGTCTTTTTTATAAAGTTAATACAATGTCTCGAAATAATGTCAATTCCTGAAAATATTGTATTATAACGCGTTTTTTGCTTGGTTACTTCAGAATCGTATTTCAGCAGGTTTTAAAAACGAATAATATGTTCACAATACAAACTACGTAAAACAAATGTCAAATTGTAACCCACAATTTATAGCCGAAAAGTTTATTACTGCTCTTATTCATCGTATGAAAAACCTTATTGTTACTGTAGTGCACGAAAAGAGCCTTGTCGAGGCGCACTTGTAATTCCGTCACCACACTGATTCGAAAGAACTAGTGACACGATAAGACGAAGACTGTATAAGACGATTTACGAAATTAAATTACGAAAAAAAATTCAAAACAATGGAATTATTTTATCTCTTCGCTCAAAAATATCCAACGCCATCAGAAATAGCAATTTTTACGCAGAAATTTCCACAGTAGAAATGTACATTACTCTACAAATCGTTTACATGGCCGATAGCATTTAACGGCGGAAGAAAAGCTAATTGAATCACTTCAATTTACTTTGTTCTCCGATGAACATTGAAGTATTGAAAAGTACCATAATAACTTTATTGCGTTGCTAACGGATGCAAGCCCTAGCGATTAGGGTTTGCATCCGGCAGCAATGAAATAAGGTTAAGGCAGCATTGAAGGCTTCGTGGGAGCCGAAAACAATAAATGAGGAAATAAGTGAAAGCATATGTGACACTCTATAATTATATACAACTAACACAGTATAAACGTATGATGCACTAAATGACTTCACGTATTACCAAATCAATTTAAACATATGTCTTCACTATTCGCTATTGAACATATTAAAGGTATTACGTAGTAACGTCTAAAAGTTTCCGGCCTGAACTATAAAATGCAAAGTTAATGTAGAACTACAATTATCATTTTTTAATATAATCTCCCTTTATTTCAATACACTAATTATTTTGTCTTAATTCGTCGTCTGTTTTCCAGTACAGCCTTCTCCTCCAATTCATCCGCAATAGCCTCAGAAAGGTGTCCTGCGCGCGTTTTATTTATCAATTGATTCTCTTTCCAAGCGATATTGTTTTGCTCATTCCTTTACGGTGGAATATTAGAAGAATGTCCATACAGCACCCAAACGTTTTATTTTCATTCAGTGACTTTCCTTCTTCTGTCAAAAATTTAATCACAACTCGATACTCAATTACTGGCATTATAATTTTCTAAAGCTGTATAAGCCGGACACAATTTGAGAATGAAAGTTTCTCATAATCGAAGTAAGAAATAAGTAAGTATAACAGTAATTAGTCTAACAACGTTTTGGAGAATGGAGCAAGTTTTGGAAAAAACCAATAAACTACGTAACTATCTACGATAAATCTAAAATTGGAATGATTGCGTATGGATAAATAACTTTAATTGCTAATGTTAATTGATTACCTTTATTATAATCCCTATGTAAAGTTCCTCCTAATAATGTACAAATTAATGCCTTGTTGATCAGTGTTCACGTCGACAGGAAGTCAACACTTAACCACTTGACAGGCCACTAACAAAACCTATATACATAAAAATTGTGATGTCTCGTGGATTCATAATTATTTTATTTAGTTACCGTGCATATTAATAAATGAATAATTTTATTAATCCTAATATTAGTTACTAACTACTCATAATTCACGAGCACGTCGTGCTAATTTTGGATTAACTCGAGCATCATGGAGATATTGGATTCTGTGGATATGTAGAAAGAAAAAAAAGGTTATATTAAGATGTAACTCTGTTGTTACTTGGGCTAGTGGAAATCGGCATATTATAAATATTTCCCGTTATACTTGAACTATAGAAATACAAAAAATTGACAACGCTCAAGAATGTCGAGGCGACGTTTTTTCTTTGCAATTTATAAATCCTCCCACACTCCCTTACGTCGCGCTCAAATCGACAGATTTATTGAAATGCACACCTTTCAGCATTTAATTAACCCACCTTACGTGAATCTGACATGCTCGAGTATTACTAACGCTCAATTTTTTTTTTACTATTCTGATGCACTGCCCCAGACGGATATAGAGGGTTTATAATTGGTGGAGGTTTCTACACAACAGGGTGTAGGGTATCTCCCATATCGTAATCTGCCGCATTCTGTAACTCCCAATTCGGCTCCCCACTATTTCATATCTATTTACCCCAAACGAAGTCTCTTTTAGAAACTATAACTCTTTTACGAATTATAATAGCAATTTTTGTTTTTTTTTTAATTGTCGACCCAGCCTAAAAATATAGTTGTAGCCATCGGACTAAGTCGAAGGCTCTCAGAAGGTTTTATTTTTTGCTTTGCATTTTTATGATTTCACATCTAAATTAAAAATGAAAAAAAAACTCTCTTTCATTTCTAATTGATCATTCATTCTTCGGCTTCACCGCCATTAGGATTGGTAGATATTAAATGCTATTTAAGCTCTTTGAACATCTCGAAAGACTATCTGCAGACTCATTAATTGATATCCCACAAATGCGCCTCCTACATATTGCGCTGCTAGAAATTACTCTTTAATTTTCTTTCGTTACTTATGAATATGTTATTATTTTATATCAAAAAAAAATATTTACAAAAAGTCTTGGGGATTCTCTTTGAAAAAATAGTCATATTTTTCAAAATAATAAAAACGACTTGCCTCTAGTTCTAACGCCTTTCAAAATTAAGTTCCAATATTCAACCAACATTCGTTATTATTATAAAACTGTGGTTGAGTCGTAAGTAATCTTTTTAAAAAAATATGACACACTAACGGACGTTTCTCAAATTATTTGGGCTGGCAGGAAGCCAACAAGGCTTATCAATAACTTTTAAAATATATGTAAATATTTACGATAATCAAAGAGTTATATATTTTATAACTCAAAGATTTGATGATGCCTCAATTCCAAGGATGCTAGACGATGCGTCTACCGTCTCTGCAACTTTTGATGCTTTGAAACGTCTATTCGTAGGTATATAAAGGTTCTAAAGGTCTTACATTAATTGAAGCGTATGATGACACAATAATTACTGACATATCTCAATATTCTTACCCCTAATTAGTTAATTAATTCCCCACATGCACCAATGAACCTGTTAATAATCGCCTAGGTTCTAGAGTATGTGGATTGTGGAAAGCGGTGTTCTAGCGTTAAACTCACTAGACCGAATTTATAGGTATCGACGAACATGAATGCCATTGATCAATGCCCGTTACCGTCAATAGTGACTACTGACTATGTTATGTGGTTATGTGATTCTGTATTAGCCAGATTTACTTGTATGTAGGAAGGTGTTGATCGCTTCATGAGATTATCATCACAAATTCAACATTAACTGATGAAAAAGGAAATTGAGTAATACTACGCATAGTTAGATATTATAACTAAGTTAAGTATAAATAAGTAAGACATAGGAATTTAAAATATACGCGCGAATCGGTTAAAACCGTTTTGTCATCAAATTATGTAGCCAGAGTTTTATCATGGCTAACGAAATAAATTTTACACCATAACCGTACGACAACTTAACAAAATATTTCAAATAATACAAAACAAATCCTTAATAAAAACACCTCAGCCATGCTGATGTTATTTATTAACACGGGTTAAACCCGTGATCACAATTCTCTTAAAATTTACTTAAACTTACACAACTACATACACAAAAAAAGTTAAGTTCTTATATATAAACTAAAAATATACTATGGACTACTAAGTGTTCAAACATCTTATCGGAAACAAAATGTAAATGACTTCATATCAAAATTAATGTTTAAGTTTCATTTTTTTTCAGATGGACATTAATTGCAGTTGGTCGCAGATGGCCGTTACTGCGACACCGGACTCTCTAAAATTTAAGTGTAGAACTATAACTCTACATGTAAATATCCTACAGTGGTTACCTACTAATATTTCATTTTTGTTCTGAAATTTCTTACAATGCCATCTAGCCCCAAACTAGACTTGTAGTATTATGGGAAGAATTGCATACAAAAAAATTTCATTCTGTAAGTGGTATATGAACTGAGAATCGGTGCATCCACTTTATATTTATTAATAATCGGATTATTCTATACTAGCAACGTGCATGGAAACTGTAAGCGGATGACACGACACGTGAGGCTTTCAATAATTCAATATAAGCCCAGTTTGAACGAAACTTGGACCACGAACATCGACTCGAAAACTGAACGTACACAGCACCTGCCCTAATACCCAGGTTTACTGAAGCCGCGGGCACACGAGCCGTAAATCCCGTTTATCAAAAACAATTGTTCTTGTAAGCCAATAATATTGGTGTCAAAGAATGCCAAAAGTATTAATTTTACCGCGTTTTTGCTACGAGTACCTATGTACGTGTTATTTATGCCAGTGCAAGCGTCGAATATTATAAACAGGCGATTAGTTGTAATGACTACAATTTTTCCAATAATTTTTAAAAAGTGTTTATCGAAAGCAAATAATTCAAATGTTTACTTATAGAAAAACATGCTTTTGAAACAATTATTAAAAAAACTGTTATTATTTAACTTCAAACTGATACAAATTTTGGTATCCGTTTACAAAAACAAATTCATTGGGTCCAGACTACAGTCTCCCCACTGCTACAAAAATAATTAAAATCAAATGTTTTTATTTACGCACGCTCAAATCATTTTTATATTAACTATAGCTTATTAACTGCTCCGGGCTAAATATATATTGGACGGAAAGTGTAAACCCGACGTAACTACTTTGATATAGTTCACCGGTACCGGTCCACCGGTCCACCGTTGGATGATTTAAGCCCACCGGTCTCCGCTTGGTAGCATGTGTTCCTGGTGTAATTCGACATGGAATTAATTGATCAGCTCGAGGCTATTTAGACTGGCCGGAGATGTCTGCGGCTTTGATGCCATAATTGGAATAGTGTACATCTGTAGGGTTGTATATCCTTACAGGTTGGAAACAGATTAGTGTAAGTATTTTGCGTATATTTATAGTTTACTAACTGTAAATAACAAATAAATATATTTTTCATTTCTCATGTTCATAGTACATAATTTTTTTTTAATCAGATTTAAAGGTAAACGTACCACCTGATGGTAAGTGGTCACCGTTTGAATCACCGAATTGCGAGCGCTAATTATAATTAATTATAATTAATCATAAAATGATACGTTAGCTTATTGAATTAAGATTAAAAATCGTAAGCATAATTCAATAAGGTAAGGTAAGGTTATCCGTTTTTCCGATTTTCTATGAATGACTCGTTTTCTAAGTAATATTATTAAATAATCGTTTCTACCTTTGGTTACATAAATAAATTAAGATAGAGCTGAAACTTTTATCAGCAAAGTTTTTAGGCTTATTGCATTAATTCAGTATGCTAACGCTCCATTTCATGACAATTATAATTCTAAGGAGTAATACATATAACTACAGAAAATACTAACACTTATCTGTTTTCAATAAGCTCTATCAAAACACAAGATTTATCTAATACTAATGTGATGCAAATCTCTTCACATAATATTATTGCGACAATACACTCATCTTATTAATTACTTGTTACAATACCTTACCTTCAGACAGATTATCAATGATATCAATATTTATTAATAATACAGATGTATCCATAATGCAGGACAGTATTATTTGATTGTATTAGATAGGTACGTAGGTACATACATGCAGATCGGTTACTCTTGAAATAAATTAATCTGACACTTCATTATTTTATGTAAAAGGTAAAATAAATGTTCTAAAACACAGTGAGGGTAGAGTTTACCTTTCGATATAAAAAAAACAAGGTGAGAAAACTACGAAGGCTTCAAAATTCGTTTCGAAGTTTATCGTTTTCAAAATCGATGCCCATTTTGAAAAGCCCAGAGACAAGTTGTAAAACTTCTACGATCTCTAGTTGCAGAAATGGGGCATCATATTAATCAAAATATCGATGAATGAAAGGAGTCGATGTATATGACAGTTTCGTATCCGAAACTGACCATTGGCCCTCAGAATTTGTGACTAGTGGCGTTCTCCGGTGGAGTCACATTCATCCCCATGTTGTCATATGAAAAGTCAAGCGTCGTGTCCTCAGCTGGATGTCTATTACTCAGCGCTGTGCTCATAGTCTTAGGGGTCGTTGCTCCTTGGCTCTTATCAGTCTGTGAGGTGCGTGCGTCTAAATCTCTTACGTTCAAAGGTTGTGGGTTTCGTTTCGGCGGCTCAGGGTTCCGAATTTCCAACTTCAGCTCCGGCTTACCCTTTGGCATTTCAGCGTGAGGGTTGTGGTGAGTTAAATCATTTGGATACTGGTTCACACGGTTCTGGAATTAATAAACATTTAATCACGTACCGTATGCGATGCGTAGACCAAGCGTGGTCTGTTCAACATACTATGCAAATAAAATATTGAGAATTGAGTAGACCACAAAATGCGACGTAATACTCGAGGCCTAAAAAATTGCTTCTTACGACACTAACCATTGCGATCTTGAGTGTCGGATTAACAAAAATGCTCTACAATTCTTTAATAGATGACAACATCATTGAAGCTATAGGAACCGAGATAATCGCGAAAAACCGATGACTGTAACCATTGACCTTGAATAACTTACGGTGCAGACACGTGATTTCATGTGACTTTAGAAACAACTTTAAGAACACCAAAATGAAGGTGTACACGAGTTTTATTATCTCTCATTCCGAAGTAAAACCCTAATATGACAATACGCGCGATGAAAATACCCTAGTTCGAAACGGCTAAAGAAGTATATAACAACTTACCTTTGCAGGTTGGAACTTCTGTTTGATGTACCTCCACGATAGCTTGCCTCTCAGCACCACCACCAGAATGAGTACCAACACTGCAAGCGCCACGCCGCTCACGATCAGCGATGTTGTCGCTTGACGCTGCACTCCTTGAGATTAAAAACTATTTTACTAGAATACTTTATGTTACAGTTTACGTCTCGTATAAAATACAGCTGATTTCGAGAAAATGCGATTTATATTGCAAAAGCTTAGAAAAATACTAATTTGCGACTGCACATTGTGATTTTAATTAACAACTTTTAATTGGCCTGAACGGCTTCTTTCATAATGCTTTGTAGGAGGTACGACAAAGGAGCTAGGCTGACGTAATATAATTCGCAATGCAAAAGGAAAACCCTTACTTGTCGTGATGGATCACAGCAACAGTGAAGTTAATTAATTGACTCGTAATTAGGTAGGTAATAGAAACCATTGTAAAGCGCATGCCGCATGAAACGGTTCACAAATAGGAGAAGATTCTACGAGTAACAGTACTCGTAAGAGATCACGACAGTCGTTACAAAAAAATACAATTATGTAATAAAATAAATAATAAATATTTTTTGACATTACACACAACGCCATCTAGCCCCAAACTAAGCAAAGCTTGTACTATGGGAACCAGGTGGTTGATAGAATACTTTAATACTATTTTTTTATACATACATAGAATACATAGAAAACACCCAGACTTAGGCTAAACACCGATGTTCATCACACAAATGTTTGTCCTGAAGCGGGAATCGAACCCGCGACACTGGGCGTGGCAGTCCAATACACTTGCCATTTGACCATCCGTGTCTTCGTAATAAAAATGTAATTGAAACAAATCAATGTCAGTCAGTATCAATAAAATACTTAGTAGTAACTTTGACATATATTAGTGTAACAAGCTGACCTGCGTGGGACTTCGTCCACTCGTGGATTTTTATTTTGTCCGAAATAAATGAATTATGTAATAAATAATTAATAATTCCTACTGTCTGACTGATAGATAGACAAACCACATGCGCAAACAATAAATTTTAAATCGACACATTTGTACCTTTCCAGCTTTGTTTGATAAAGCTTATTATATAAGCGCCATTTTTATTTTTAACACAATCACAGGCAGGCTTGATTAAGTTCGCACAGTTCTGTCTGAACTTCAGCATGGAATCGCAACTCATTCAATATTAATTCGCAACAGCTTCACAACTGGACAGAAAAAAGACGGTCTCATATAAAAATCTGCGAGTAATTCCAATGAAAACCTGTGAAAACACCAGGAATACTCTTTTTATAACAAAAAATAATACCTACTTATAAATAAGTGTCAAATAATTTAATATATAAGCACCTTTTAGGACATGTTAATCATATTTTCGATAAGCACCTATCCACTTAGACTAATTACTATTACCATTAACAAACGCGTCAGCAACACCAACATGTAAAAATGGCATTGAGAAGATTTGTGATGCTACCCAAATCGCCAGGGATATTTCTAATTAAGCTCTACCACAAATAAGTATAAGGTTACTTGCTCCTGCCCATAAAATTTAGATAATGATGTCCATAAAATTAATCAGCCGATAATGTTAGATGTCGGCTAAGAGATTAACGAATTTCTTATAATCCACCACGCGGACCCAATGCGGATTGTTGGATGTCACATGCCGTAGAACATTTTTCTCTGCTCTTTATCATATCCAAACTATTTCACTTCAAATTTCATCTTTATCTATTCCGTTATTTCGACGTAATTGAGTTAACATCCATCCCTCTTATCCATTTTCACAAATTTTCAACAGTGAGCTCTGATTTCTGACAGGATCTACTTGAAAACTCAGTTCGTGCACAAAATATTATTGGCTGTTGCAATATCACGAATCTCGATACAAATAAAACACAAAATATTAGAGTTTGATACTGCAAATCGAAGCAATACGTACAATACTTGAAACGCAACGCCAAGTACAAAATCAAAATTGAAACATTGGATTTTGCGCTGAATAAAGTTATAGTTTGACCGGCCATTGGGGAACAACCCTTGGGGTAAACGTATTCTTGCGTGGAGGCCGCGTTTATGCAAGTATACCTCTGGCTAGATGCAGTAATGATATGCGCGCTTTTGCCGGCAGACGGTGGATGTGAAGAGCCGAAGATCGGACTCAGTGGTGCTCCTTGGGAAAGACTAAAGTCCTAAGACTAATTAAGCAAGTGCAAGTAGGCTAATGCCACCAAACTTTCAAAATTCCTAAGCAATTACTTTACTAGCTTAGCAGTTTTTAACGGTCAGAATCTGGACTGTTAAGAACTACCAAGCGATTAAAGTAATTGCTAAGGATCTTTGACAGTTCGGTGCAAGCAGGCATAAGTAAACTAAAAGTAAGTATCTAAGACTGCTATAGGTCGAGGATGATTCTCCGCTGGCTATGAACTACGTACCACTCAGATCGGTAGATGGAAGCGGGTCTTCTGATCTCCTCATGTACCGCAAGTCGAGTAGGTAATCTGGAAATAAAAGAAACAAATTTATAAATACCGTTGATTAAAATAGGTGTAATGTGTAAGAATTAGGTACTGTTTTCCAATTTGAGGGTGAAATGGTTGGGCTTTAGTGACACAAAGTAAAAACGAGCGCTTATTGCATCGGCCTACGTATATGAAAGTCCTGTGTAGTTTTGTGGGCAAGTGATCTCCTACCTAGTAGTAGTAACTAATAGTACTACTATTAGAGGACGTGGTGGCCGAGTGGATGAGGCCCTTACCTTGCGATCTGATGGTCGCGGGTACGAATCCCGGTGGCAGTCAAATCTATGTATGCATCCCACGTTCTCGCAACGATGAAGGAAAACATCGTGAGGAAACCAGCATGTCGTAGAACCAAAAGTTCGAAAACATGGGTCGAGTGCACGAAAGGAGCCTCTTCGAGGCGCACTTGAAATTCTTTCATCACAATGGTTTGAAGGAACTAGTGACACGATAAGAAGAATAGTACTTATAAAAAAAACCGCGTATCGTCTACCTTAACGAATTCTTAAAACTTCGACAGGGACATGATTTTAGTTGTGAGCTCATTACCTATAATAGTTTACCCGTCCAATAGTAGGTATATACATTATGTATGTACAGACAGCATCATAGATAAGTATCCCCCTTGCATTATAATACCCAGCTTCAAATCCCTTCAAATAACCGCCACGGCGAATGAAGAAGTTTTGCCTTTAAAAATAGATTATATTTGTATAACCGTATGTAAGCCTAAAAATAATTTCAAATATTACAATTTTTGAAAGAAATTATAGCTGGCTGTCTTGTGCAAGGGGGATACTTATCTCTGACGCTGTCTGTACATAATATGGACATACTACTTTTATAAAATCTTTCAAAAAGTATAACGTAAAAGCAAAGCTCGTGTTCAATTCTAAAAACCCTAACCTAAATAATTATTTAGGTTACACGTCTTATTTGCGTATATTAATATTTTTTATTGATGTAATAATTTATTGGTAGTGATTAATATACTACACGTGATCTTGAGGAACTCAAATCTTACTCCCGTGACTCAAATACCTCGCCTTATCTTTTAATACCCTCTACGTGTGACAAAAAGGGAATAGGAATAAAGGGCATACAATGTAAACAGTTGCTATCGTAAAAGGGCTTACTCGGGTGTAGGTAAGAACAGGTGTTTACCTACATCAAGTTCACACTTAGATCACGTATTCTTATTAAAATAACCAAACACATAGATTAATAACGATGTTCCTATAGAACACCAAGATAAACAGCATCAAACCAAAATGGATGCGGAAAACAAGACATAAAATTTACAGACTTGTCAATAAAAATTAAATATCTCTAATTTCAAATATTGTTTGTTAAAGTTTATGATGTTGTTTTATTGACAATGAAAAAGCCTAGTAGTTTTAACATTACAATAATTTATTTACTACTTAGCCCTTACTTCTCTTTTTCGAAAAATTGCATCAGACCAAAATGTGCTGGAAATTAGCCAATGTGGTTCCCTTTTCTCGGTCGCATTTTCAATGTAGGTACTACAGTGTGATTTTGTACTTTAATACTTCTATGACCAAACATAACATAGCTCATAGGAAGGTACAGTAAAATGTTTGTAAGTATATTTTATCAACATAGTAGATAAAAAAAAACCAGTCAACTCATAAACCTAGGAATAAGTTTAGCTTGTAATAGATTTTCATATATCAAACATCAAGAGAACTTTGCTATAAAAATTATTCATTTAAAGTTTGTTGGCAGTTTTCGACATACATATTAAAATACAACGTATAATAATTTATAGAACTCAGAGCATTCTGTTGAGTTTACAAACTCTCTTTTGACTCGTATACCGTTTCAAAGGTATACCTGTTAATATGTGAATTATTACAGACATAAAAGTATTAAAGTTTAGAATCATACCTGCGTATATTGACAACTCACCAAAAAATTTTGACAATTTAGCCAATTTTCAGTACATTTTAGTCCGATGCATCGAAACATTGAAGTAACAGCGCTGGAGATATTTATAGTATAGTAGGTTGGATAGTTTGCAGTATTTAGATTGCATTTCAAAATGTTATTGAATATATATAGGTATCTATATAAAAAAATTAGTGAAAAAAAATGATATTGTATTTAATTTTTGTTGATAGATTGACTTAATATTAAAAAAAAGATATTTCATTTTTGTTTTTGTCCCGTTTTCGACTCCATATTTTATTGAAGGCATTAATCTAGGTGTTCTATAGGAACACGGTTATTAATCTATGATTGCAGTCTATTCAAACATTCCAGCACTGTTTACTGGACTGTAACTCTGTTATTAACATAGCGACACATGGGAGAGAGGTAGTTGATTACACTTCAACATTTTCTAAACAAAGATGCACCTGTGATGCTTCGAGCGACCATGGCATATCCAACCTATGGACTCAAATATTTATTATAGACAACTGAGGTAAATGCGTAAATTTTCTATTGAAATACATTTTTGAAATTACTAAAAAACTATCAACAGTACAGCAAATTCTGACATCTGGTACCTACTATTTATTTTTTTACTAAATTACGCAGCATTTTATAGAAATTTCAAATTTACGCATTTATTTTCAAATCATAAATAATTATTTATGTGTCTTTCCAGCTTATTATAAAGTTCATATCTATACCGAATTTCAAATCAATATACGTGATTAAGTCTCCTTCCTCACAAACTTTCGCCTTACCTACTACTTTCAAGTTCATTTTCAAAAGGTTATGAGATAGTTGCCGCTAGAGTGCAGGTTTAATTTGAACACGAATTCGTTGAAGTTATTTTACGAACTTAACAAATTCGTGTAATGACTCTATATTGTTAAAGATTGGATAACCCATACTTATATAGATAATTTAGTAGTAAAAAGGTAGTGCGGTAAAGCCAAAATGAACATATAAACCTACAAAAAATTGGTTTGCTTTGCAATAACATTTTCGTTTCCAAAGACTCTACCTCTCTATCTAGATAAGAAGCGATGGAACTTCATTGAACAAAACCGGTAACAATGCGAAAATTCCATGTGAGTCCAGTGATCGGCTCATCCGTGTGTAATACGAACGACTTACTGCACACAGATGTACACGTATATGTGTGGTTGAGTGCGCTAGTGTGCGCGCGTACCTGTCGGAGCCAGCAGAGCATGACTGCTGTATTGTTACAGTTACACCCTGTGTTACACCAATCGTCCTTATATGGTTTAACTAAATATCAATAACCTTGACATCGCCAATTTTGAGAAAATTAAACAACCAAGATGATCAACCAAAAAAAATGGCGGTGGAAAATATGCAACTAAGTTTTAGCCACTGTCTACACCAAATTATAGAGAAGGAAAACTACATTTTTGCAACATAAATAAAAGTTCTGCTTTTATTCATAAAACGCAAAAACTAAGTTTTATAATGTATAAATCTTATGGGCGTGTTTTTCAAAGACCCTGTGTCCATGTTTTTTAAAGTATTAAGATTTATTTTTGATTATGCAGCAATATCCCGTTCCCCCGTATTTATTTTTTAAATAATTATGTTCCTATTGAATTGGAAGAACCAATCTCGAATGCCACAGAAAACCAGCGCTGCAGCATCTATTTACATTGCAGTAATAGCAAGTAATGGTGTCGCTCACTGAATGCCATCCAATTTCAGAGTTTACCTACTACTTTGGAAAATGCTTGAACTGGGCTGTGCAATACTGCGAAATAAACTATTTATATATTTTATCCTGTGAACGTTAAGTAACATTTTATTGATTTAAGAATTCTTAGGTAACATTTGTGTTTATCTTAGTAATCTGTGGTAACATAATGTTTGTAAAGAAACGCAACTGCCTTAATATTGTACCTCTACATTTTTAAAATACTTGGAGTCTCCTATTTGAAACCTCTTGGGATGTTTGACCTGAAGCCTTCTGCCTTCAATAAGTGCGAAAGAGATGCCAATATAGATAGAAAAGATCAGATATACAACCAGGCGGTTTGCGGTCACGAACTGGTTGCGCGGGTTATCGGTTGATTACGATAATCTACTTTATATTAGAGTATTAAGGTTCATAATTAAGTGCATGGACTCAAAGGCTGTAATTATTTTGCATATTAGTCACGCGTCAACATGACTACAAGGATTTTCGTCAGAAGAAAACACATTCCAAGGTGTCGTATGTAACGTACATACAGCACCTTGGAAAGTAGATACTTTCGGATTCGGATCCATTGTCGTAAAACCAACCCTTAATACCTACTAAGAGTGAAATTGATAAATAGAGCGGAGTGGCAGATTTTGGGAGAGGCATTATACATATACCCTCGAAATGTTGAGTCTCTGCATTCAGTGTTATCTTAATTTATGTTTAATAGTTATTCTGCTATTCGAGACGGAGACCAATCCAACAAATCAAAAATTGTTAAAAATCATTCGAGGCATTTGTCCAGTATCCTTATCATTTACCCTTACCCCGTTGAAGGGTGCATTGTGCATTGCCCCCGATATTTATTTAACCCTGCTCCAGCCATCCAAGCTCCTTAAAATAGCGGAGTAGGACTCTGGGTTGGTGGCAGCACTGTTCTAATAGCGTGCTTATTGACACGTTAGGTGGAGAGGAGTCCAATAACTTGCGTAGGCCTGTCCTGATCCTACTCTCCTCTGTCGCTTGACAGTGATTACCACGTGCTCCACTGTTTTCTTGTCTAGTAGGCAGCCTCTGCAGATATCTATGTCTGTGGCTCCTATGTTGAAGAGGTGATGATTGAGGTCACAGTGGCCTATGATTACCCCTACCATCAGGTATCCCTAACGTGGACGTGCACGTTCTCGCAACGGTGAATGAAAACATCGTGAGGAAACCGGCATGTCGTAGAACCTAAAAAACATGTGTCGAATGCACAAAAGGAGCTTCTTTGAGGCGCACTTGATATCCTTCCACCACATTGGTTCGAAGGAACTGTGACACGATAAGAAGAAGATCAGGTATCCCCTACCGAAGGTCTTCGCGTTTGAGTTTTAGTAGCGCATTGGTGAGGTTTTTGTCTAACTGGGGAAACAACAGCGTATACTCACTTTGGCACTCCTTGACGCATAGTCCCGCGTCGTAGTTGTGATGTGTTATATTACAGACGGTGCTGCACGGGGCGCAGCGGTTGGTCTCTGAGGAGCAATACTCCTCAAGCTGGCAGGTTAGCTGGCCGCATCTGATGCCGTCGAGAGTTAGCTGGGCGGACGCCGCGCCAGCCATCGCTAGCAGGCACGCCACACCCGACATCTTGAGCCTGGAATTATCAAGGTTTTAAAAATATACTAAAACGGCCAGTTTTAGTGATCGTAAACACTTCTGAATAGTCACAGGGAAGCAAAATTCGCGATTTCGTTTTCTTGGATGACGTCATTATTCGGTTATTTTGATTTCAAAACTAAAGTAGTTACTGACTGCATCCTCTGGAAGAACCAGTAGCAATAGCCTTATTTTTGAAAAACAAAGTTGTTTTAGCTTTTGTTGAGCTGGAGCTGGAAGAAGCTGGATTTTAAAGCCAGTATATTATAATTAATGCACTGCCTGTCGCTGCCATAAAAGTGAGGATCAAAACTATGATTAGAGATACATACATAGATACACTCGAAAAACATAACCTTCCTTTTCCTTATTTGCAGTCGGGTAAAAATATTGTATTCACTATCCACCACCGCACAGCAGGTAGGCGTTATGGAAGCGCTTGTGTGAGTGGGCGGCATGACTCACCCTGCTTGCTATGCAGCGAAAGCATGCGGTATCCCACCAATACTTTTTTGTTTTAAAGTTTTTAAACCTCGCTTGGGTGCAGAGAGAGGAAATGGTCTTTTTTTACCACGTGTTTACCCAACTGCCAAGGAAGGGTTATGTTTTTCGCGCGTATCTTGTATGTATTTATGTATATACATTTCTGGGTTACCTCGTATCATCCAAACGGCTGGATTTTGACAGTTAAGGTATCGTTAGATTCGTCAGTCACCTGAGTGTAGCTACTTAAATGGTTTAAAAAAAAAAAAAACAAAATTGCAGTTTTATTGAGCTTAATTGTAAGTCGTTAGTCATTTTTTGTTAACCAAAGTAAAGTATCAAAATGAAGGTATTTTAGAGGAGATTCAAAAAATATATAAAAGTTATAATGATTTTCAATATGGAATAATGAATAGACAATGAATGCATTATTATTTCGCAGTCGGGTTATCAGTTTTTTTAAACTTTAAGCTTGTTAATAAGTCTCTCTTGCAATACAATTTTCAAGCCTTCCCGATTAACTATCCGCCTGAAACTTCAGGGTAACTCTTAATTCGATGTATAATTCTATAATTCGCAGCAAGCATTCGTGGAGTCAGAAGGTACAGTCAGCAGCACCAACATGTATACATTCATATTATAGGTAGTTACACTTCATTTTGCAAAGCAAAGTGCACGCCAGTATTTTCTAATTAATGTAGTCTTATTTTTCAGAAGAAGAATGTCTGTGCAAAATTAAGAGTACCTTTAATATAAATGTGAAAGCTTGAGAGTGTATATATTGGTGCAGCTGAGTGTACATACTCTCGAATGGTACATTACACCATTCGCAGCAAGCATATTTTGGTCTTAACAAGTGATAATGATGATGTTTTAAAATTAAAATAAACCTACAAATATTAGGTCCTCTAAGACTGATATATTTACGCTAACCAGTATTAAAAATCGGCGATTTCATAAATATGAAAGGTGAGGTCCTTTCATATCTATGAAATCGCTATATATCGCTAATACCCGTTGCGTTACTTGTCACAATGTTGGAAAATTAAAGGGTCGAGATTAGTCATAGTATTACGTACCTACCTGTTCACCTTATGGAGATTCTATACCGTAGAATCTCATACCACTATTTAACACTAAAACGAACATTTCACAGGATAATTATGGGGGAAACTTTACCCAAAACAATTTCCATTTAATTTTCATGATAGGCAGGTATATTAATTTATTTCTTAGGAGTATTGCTCACGTTGTGATCACGTTGAGTTTTTAACTGCGTTGCCATGGTTACGGATTCAATCGTTGATTCGTAGGTAGAGTAGGGTTGAATAGGAGACTTGATTTAGGACACAACTTGAGTTTTGTAGTCGTAGTAGTATAGAATAGTTAAATCTAAATTTAGAATTTGGACTTCAGATATCTTCTGAACCTTATCATCTGACCTAGGTAATAAAAAAGCAATGTCTCAACTGAGATCTTTTTTAAAAGTAGGACAGTTTTCGTTTGCATTTGGCGTTGGCAAACAAGTGACGAGGCGAGCTAGGCGTTCTCTTGATGCTTTGATTATTGATGGTAAAAAAACTTGCCTGTGTTACTTATCAAGTATATAAAATAATTTAAAAAGAACAACGTATGAAAAACCAATGAAAAATTGTGAAGATATACAGTTAAAACCATCATCAATATAAATAAAGGGCGTAGTCCTGACTAACTGACTGACTGACAGATAAACACACAGGCGAAACCACTAAACTTGGAAACTTAAAAATTGGAGGGTGTGTTCGTCAAGTGCTGAAAGTGCCATAATAAACTAAGAAATGATTTTTTTTAAAACGCAACGAAAACAAAGTACCTACCCATTAGTTATCGCTATACTAGCTGACGCCTGCAACTTCGTTTGCGTTGCGAATTAAGGAAATTCCTTTCTTAGTATGCGCTTACACTAGACTTGACAGACATTCCCTAGAAATTTCAAGTCTCTACGTTCAGACGGTTGATGGGCGCGAGCTGCGCGAGTGATTAGACGAGTAAAAAACAATATGAACTTTAGTAATGTGACAATTGAGCTCATAATCTCGTACTATGCTCGGGAGAGTTCTGCTTATTTTGGTACAAATATTATCTATTCTTTGCCTGCACTTACCTAAGTGTAGAGTAACGAAAAATCTTCTACATCTATATCAACCCTTACCCTTTGAAGCAAATTCTAGGCAGCGGCACTTGGTATCGCACCAAAGCATAGCTTAGGTACACACTACTCAATATATACCAGTTATGTATACCAACAGGTATGTTATCTGTACAGTATGTAGATTGATGGTACGTTCAACAGAGCCTTGCTCTCAAGGTGAGCCTCAAGTTAGATCATCCATGTCATATTGAAGCCGAATACTTCACTCACTACGTAGATTATTATAATTAATCGATATCGACCAATTAAGTAAATTATCAATCAATAGCATAAAAGGCTTGGACCTGATTGGTTGACTGACAGACAACCCACTGGCTAAACCACCGAACGTAGAGACTTAAAATTTTGAGTGTGTCATGCATGAAGTGTAAGCGCGTATTAAGAAATGAATTTTGTTAATTCACAATGCCTAAAAAGTTGCGGGCGGCAGCTAGTAATATTATAAACAGCCGAAAGTACCCGAAATCTGTGAGCAATACTAAGTTTATTTGTTGAATGTGGTAAGGTTGAATGTGGGTGAATCAGACAAGGCTGTACCGTTTTGGTCAGTCAGGGAGGAAAGCTGGTGGCACTAAGAATGACAGTCACATAGCACTTCATTATTTTGTATTGTTTCCCTTTCATTTGTATGCATGAAGTAGCAATGAGCAACGCAGTGCCTCTGTGTAGCCATTGAAAATAGTCGTTGTAAAATAAAACGTAGAGCTCTATAGATAAAGCTTATTGTCGCATGCCTACAGCCAACATAGCAAGTGAAGCGACAAAGTGATAACTGATCACGAAATTTTGATAATCGAATTTTTATCGTATCCGTCACAGAAGAGTTTTTTTTGTCTTTTTTTTGTCGTAGAACATAATATTATTCTTCGGTTTTGGCTCTACACATGGTGTATTTAGCCAGTGTCAAGTAATTCCTTATTGAAAAGGAATTCATTTGTAGTCGCGGTCAAGTTTTTTAATGCCATCGTAAAGTGGTAGAGCCTTTTATGGAATTTTGGAGCCAACACGGATATTCACATACACATTCACAAGCATTCCATGGACAATAAAACACCATTTTTACACTTTATGAGTCAAAATAACATAAGTTTTATATAAATAATAAAATGTCATGATCATTTCGATCTCTCCAAAAATAAATTGTGTAGATAATGTATGTATCTGTGACGGATACGATACGAATTCGATTGTCAGATTTTTTCGTGATCAGGCCAAATATAATTCGTAGCGTCGATAGCCTACTACCAGTTTTTAAGGCCAACAAAAACCTTTCCTCCAAGTACATTGAAAGGACATTCGATGCAATGTGTATGACTGATACAAAATGAAAATAGTAATTTAACAAGCTGGCTGGCAATCTGAAGATAAAATACATATTCTGTTGAGGAAAGGCTTAGATTGGGGCCGGGCATCTAACGCTTTGAAAGTAGCTACACTATAGGACTGACTTTCCGGAAATGACCAGCGGGGGGCTACCGCTGAATCTAATTCAAATCCTAATGCGGTATTATTTCCAACACAGTTTCAGACTTTGTTGGCACTCCAGCTTGAAATCAAGCTGGTTTGTCAACTTTAATCACGCTAGGAGTAGGTACGGTCTACTTTAATACTGTACGTGTATTACGACCACGTTTTCGAATTCGTTTAGTTTTACATGGTTTTACCATAGACTTAACACCCATATTCTAAGTCGACTTTTTTCACTCAAGTGAATACTTACATTTGGCACGATGGGCCCCATCCTTTGACAGGTGAAAATCGACTTAGAATATGGGTGTAATAACCACAATTGATTATTCGTCTATGGTTTTACTAACCTAATTTTTGAACCGAAAATTAAATCCGAATCTACGCTAGAATCTTAATTATTCAAGAGTACAAATTGCACTGAACTTGACTGAAATCGTATTTACGATTGAGTTCGAGAGTCAAAGGGTACCCTTCCAGGACATACTGTTCTGTACCGGATATTACGCTAGTCAGACCCTATACCCACCTGCAGAGAGTTTCTGATTGATTGAAAATGAAAGCCTGTTCCTCTCTTTAGGTCAATAATGTTAGTAGCACTTCTTACAATGTAAAGGTAGAGACTTTTCAAAATGAAAGTACTCGCGGGGCATTTATATGGTGGTGTCGGGGAAAACCGCGAGCTAATGCAGACTATCCAGCGAAGAAAAGTAGCGTATCTTAATCACGTACGTTTGGCTCTGTAATAATCTTTACACCCAGCTTACGCCGGTGTTCTCCTATAATTAAACCACTCACACAAACACATCATGCGTGTGTGAGAAAACTACTGATGTGATTAAACCACTTAAGATATACCTACACTTAATATAAACCACCAGTGGTTCAATCACAGGAGAACACCGGCGTAAGCTGGGTGTAAAGTTAATTAAAGGGCCGCCCCTACTAAGACAGAAAAGATACCAACTGCTGCAAGTTATTATGATGGGCAGAGTGAACGGTAAACGACAGCGACGTTGGCAGGAGAAAAAAAATGAAGTTGCGGTAAATTCGGAAATGGACTAAAATTGCGCTGAGCTGATGTCTAACCTCCAATGGAGAGCCTGTATAAGAGAAGAGAGAGAGATGAGGAGAGAGAGAGAGATGACGATAGTAGAGTGGCATGCGTCTAAATACTGAGAGATCTCTACGTACATAATATTACTTATTCTTTGTCTCTACTGAGACACAAGAACATTGCGTTGTTACATTCTTCGTGGTATGAAGTCTGAAATTTCAATAGAAAGTACCTAGTAGTATTGAAATTTCAGACTTCTTGTGAACGAGGCGTAGGTACCTAGACGTGTTAGTAGTACTATAACACGTCTAGTTAGATACCTACTACGCCTCGTTCACAAAATACATCAACTTTTTAACACGTAAAAATAATGTTTACTGCGGTGATTGGAAAAACAAGGTAATGTTTTCTAAATATTAGCCGTAGTCTTTGCCAGAACAAAAGTATTTTTGTAATCGAACCCGTGGGAAGTGATATAGGCACCTACGTTTGTATACATAATTATGAACGTTCCCACAATATGCCTGTAAATTCCCTACACCTACCAGGGTAACAGAAAACGTAAATAGGTAATATAGGTATACGCCCTAAAGTGTCTAAACCCAACTCTATTAATGATAATGTACCTACATTATCATTAATAGAGTTGGGTGAACTTTACTAGGTGATTATAAAACAAATAGATTGTTAAAAAAATCTCATATTTTAGGAGTGTTATAAAATAAAATTGAGTTTAAAAGAATAACAGATTTTAATTGAGTACCTCCACACTTACTAGGTAATATTCGACATTCTTGGTCAAATTCGCTTAGTTTTTTGACCAAGTGTAAAGCAAAATGATGTTCCTACCTTAATACGTCTGAAATACGGGGGTAATATGGGCTGTGTGGTTGAACCTACAAATTACAATAAAACTTGAAACGGATATCACGACACGTCTAAGAGCCAAATGTGAAAACTTTGGTTCTAAAAACAAGGAAAGCTACATTATTAATTAGTTAGGGGTTCTTGGCAAGGCGTGGTGACGGCAGGTGGAGTAGGGCCTTAACAAAATGGATGCCTAGGGAGGGAAAACGCAATATTGCAGGCAACACCTGGTTTAGATCCTCACAGCACAAAAGAGATTGGCATTAAATGGAGAAGGCCTATGCCCAGCAATGGGCTGATAATGGCTGAAGATGATAATAATGATGATAAATAAATAAAAAGCCGTTTATTTCCAACAATAATACTTTACAAAGAGAAAAAATATTATCTAAAGAGTTTGTAATTTCAATACATATTTCTTCGTTATTATGTTTATTGTTTATTGTTTATTTCATTTGCTTACATGTAAAATCGTCTTATTAGCTTAGGTTCTAATATATTAGCTAGCGGTGTACATGACCCTGTCAGGGCACTGCAAACATTCTGTCCTATTAAATGATTTTAAATATTTTAGATTACATACAAATTCTTAATGGCATTTTAAATAAAATTGGTATAATAGTTTTAGCATAATAATATTAGTAAATTTGTTTTGAATGTCATAAAGAATTTAAATTCACGAATTACTGTTCGAGGTCAATTTTATCAACTAGAAATTCGTTAACAGAATAGTAGCATCTTTGAATAAGTAAATTTATAAGTTTTTTGTAAAATATATTGTCATTTTTTTCATTCTTAATAATGTCAGGGATTTTGTTGTAGATATTAATTAATCTACTGTTAGGGCTTCTCCTAGCTAAACGTAGATGAGTTTGGGGTATAATCAATTTGTCTTTGTTTCTTCTATTATAGTTAATATTGCATTCTATGTTTGATTTAAAAAGTTTTCTATTGTTTCGTACAAATAAGGTCATTTGGAATATATAGATGCAAGGTAATGTCAGAATTTTTTGTTCAATAAAATGGGGTTTGCAACTTTGTCTTTGCCTAATGTTCAATAATATACGAATAAGTTTCTTTTGTCTTATATATATATGTACGAGTTCTGTTTGTTATTTGGATACCCATCTAAGGGTGAAGGCCTCCTCCATCTGCTTCCATGCGTCTTTTTGAATAGGTACTCTAATTCGTTTAGCCTTTCTTCTTCAACGAGTGTTAGATACATAGATAGAATATACTTTATTGCTCACCATCTTAGTACTAACACATTATAATGGAAAAATAAAGCTAGGTAGTAACAGTGGACAATGGGCGGTCTTATCGCTAAAGAGCGATCTCTTCTAGACAACCTTTGCATGGACTGGATACTGTTGGACAAATGAGGACGGTGGGCATATCGTTAATTTAGAACGAAAGCTCATAGCAAAAAGTATTACAAAACAGATTATTTAATATACTAAATTGAACATTTAAGAAGAAGAATAACTAATACGGCGGTATATATAAAATTAAAACTAAAAAATATATATATATATATATATATATAAATATAAATATTAGATAAATGAGTGATAAAAATTAACAATAAATCAAGAGCTGTGAAAAATATTTTATTATTTTGGAGGTGTGGCTAAATAATGCTCAACGACCATGCTTTTAAAAATTTGAAGGGACTTAGCATGTTGAATTGACACTGGCAGTGCATTCCATAGCTTAGTAGCTTGTAGAGTGTTCTTACATGTTTCAATGAATATGTAATTTTTGATATTATGTGGTTTTGGAGTAATAATATTTTTGCAGATAGAGGAATGATGATGGGGTTCTTAAATAAGGAACACCAATACGACAGCTGCAACACCTCCAGAAAGGCCTCAAATTATTTGTATAATGAGGTTGTTATTCTCAGTATAATTTGAGTCACCGAGGAAGAATGCCGATAAAAACTAGTTAATCACGAGTTGATTTCGTCACGTGGTAGGTATTATAGTAGAGCCTTTTTATAGAGCGAGTAATATAAATTTCATGTGACTTAACTACGCAAGTGTCCCTAGTAGCTAAGTATTAATCTCAATACTCAATACCTGCATTTATTATCTTCACATGGTAAAAAATATGCAATTATTATTAGGCACCTACCTGAGGTAGGTATAGTTATATGAATAATAACAAATATTATAAATAAATAAAAGTTATAAGTCTTCTTCTTATCGTATCACTAGTTCTTCCGACCCAGGATGGTGAAAGGATTTCAAGTGCGCCTCAAAGATGCTCGTTTCGTTCACTAGTTATAAATGACAAGTAGTTAGGTATATAAATAACTTTAAGAGTAAGTAGAGTTTCCAGGAAATTTAACCTTTATGCGAGATACGTAGGACCTAGTTAGTGAAAAACCAATACAGCCTTCGTAAAACAACCATCTCAGAAGAAATCTAACTACGTAGAGCCTCATCAAGCTAATATTCAAAACCTGATAAGGAAACAAGAACAGCTAAGTACACAAGTTAGTTTAATTTCCCGATGACGTCATTGTAATAAAGAAAGTAGTAGGTACTTACATTTTCAAAGCACAGTTGACATTATTAAGTAAATTGTAAAACCAAACACAACACACTGATAACTTGACTTTCTAAATTTGAAAAGCCTTCGCACACTCGACGGCCAATCGAGAGGGCGAGCGACGGAATGCGACTCGCGCGCAGGTAGAGCCTGCGCTGTGTTTGTGAACACACCTGTACAGTAAATTACATTGTATCTACACGGAATGTCTGTGTGTGTGTGACGCATTCGAGCATCTAATATCAATATTGAAACGGGAGATGCAAGAATTTTACGTCATGCATTTTATTATCTCATTTGAGTATCTTACTGCCGTTGATTGGTCATTATAACAAAAGATGTTTGTCGTTACGTGCCTCATATTATTTGGGTTTATCTAAACTATGATAATTATTACAGCATGATAGTATTATGATAGTAAGTATACCTAGGTACCTACGAAACCTATTAAAATCTGCAGCTGGACGACGTAGGGGAAAGTGTGGAGGATTCGTACACTTTTTACTCTAAGCATTATAAAATAAATTCTAACAGCTATTTCAAAATAATTACAATGCTGATATATTAACTATATATCTGGCTTTTATAATAATACAGTGTGGATACAATGCAAAATGAAAGAGCAGTGGTCGTTTAAAAAAAATGGAAAACGTACGAATGTACCCCGCGCGTGTGGTGGATTCGTACATAGTATGGGGCACATTCGTATGTACATAACAATCAAAAAGGCCATATAATACAATAATGGGCTCGAAATTATCAGAGACTCAGCCATAAATTAAGTAATAATAGTTGACAATATTGGTTTGAGAAATAAACTAGAAAAAATTAAACACTTACATATTTTAGTAATTTATTCTAAAATTTGTTTATGAAATTAAAGTTACTCATTATTTAGAGTAATAGGCTTCTAAAAAGTCCTTGATTGGAAATTAAATCTTTATTATATTTAACTATCAGGGTAAAACACCACTATTCTTGCATATTCTACCTATCCTATTATTGGGTACTCTACAAAGGCAGGTATTTTTCAAAACTAAAAATGAAAAAGTCTCTAGTTTATATAAAGAGGAACCAGGACAAAGAGGAGTCTTTGTCCTGGTTCCTCTTTATATAAACTCGTGGGATTATTCTAAAATACAATTATAGGTATTGTTCAGCAAACTTCATGACGCAGGTCATAAGTGGGTTGTACGAATGTACCCCGCTCATGACTGTACGAAGGTACCCCAGCCCAGAAAAATAGGAAGAAAAATAAAAATAACTGTAGTGGTTATCCCGAAATAAATGTTAGGGCATAACATCATAAACTATTATAAATTAGATTTACAATTTGAGCTAAACTTATTAGAGAAAAACGGGTTCAAAGGTGAATCCAAAAATTATTTACGCAGCCCAAAAACACTTTTCGACTCGTTCCAGCGAAGCCAGCGGCCGCACAGCCACCCCACTTCATGGTTAGCCTAGGCGTTCGAGCGAGAGTCACGCACACAAATGCACACGTGCCAATGTATTTGTAGTCCACTTTATGACCACTGTACGAATGCTCCTTGTGTACGAATCCTACCCACTTTCCCCTATATCGCGGAGCAGTGCGAGAAACTTTTTCCAGTCAAAGCTACTCGGCCAGGGGTCATCTAGGCGTTTTTTAGTATATGGCTACACGTTAGGGCTCATTCGCACGAGCGATTTTTGCAGCGGCTGCATAACAGAAGAATCAGCTGCCCACGTAGTCCTGGAATGCGTGGGAGTGACAGCAAACGACACAAAACCAGGTCCGAGTCAGTGGAAACGCAACCTAAAGCAGCAAACATTAAAATATTCGTAGGTGCATGTCTTATGCCGACTTGCTCTTGCTGGGTTCTTAACGGTCAAGAATCTGGGCTGTTAAGAACTACCAAGCGAGTAAAGTAATTGCTTAGGGACTTTGACAGTTTGGTGCAAGTAGGCATTAATGTTTCGTTCAATAAAACAATGTACATTATTATAATAATATTTTTATTAATTACTTTCATTTAATAAAAAATAGACATAAACTTTACACACATTTTAACACACGCGCCACTTATATTTAATAAAAGTAGGGACATAAACTAACCTTATGGTAACAATAAATTGCATTGGCTTTTTCTTATAATATGAAACATCGTTCTAATTTAAGGCCAATCCTCAATTCCGAATTGCATACAAAATGATTCGGACAAATACTCAAAAAGTACGTACTTTTTGAGTATTTGTCCGAATCATTTTGTATTGAATTCGGATTTGAGGATTGGCCTTAAGAAGTGTCTTTGTTAATGTTATAAACGATGAATTCATTTTTTTCATTATTAAAGATTGAAAAATACTAACACTTATACGATAGGTACGTATTATAGTTCGAGGTCTCGACAGCAATTAATGGCCATTAAAATTAAACTCAAAACGTAACAAAAACCACTAATTTTAGTATAGGAATGTAGAAAAGTTTGTATATAATATATGGCAACTTATAATTATACTGCTAAATAACACAAAAACATTGATCATTTTTAACAGAAATGGATATTTGTTAGTCCGGCACTAAATAAAGAAAATTATGTTAGATAGTCTAGTTAAAGTATTTATAATAATGTAGGCTCTACATTACAAAAAAATACAAATTATAAATACTTTAGCCTACTACATTGTAGGCTTTGTATTTGTTATATTATTTTTTTTTTTCTATAAATGCCTTTATTTCGCAAAAACACTCCAAAATGCGATTTTTTACAATAAAATCTTACCTTTAATAATCTAAAACAAAACTCTTCTAACAAAAACATCTAAACTTATTTTAAGAACACAATTTAATTTTGAGATATCTTTAATTCTAATTCATAATTATAACAAACACATTGTAGCTTAGAAAGTATACCTACAGTCCTACCAACTTATCTGTGAATTGAGGAGCGTCGCTGTGATCGCAACGGTACACGACGCAACTGACAGATGAATTAAGTTTTGTATTCAAGTGGCTGTAGTTCAATTTTCTGCCACTTCACAGATAAGTTGGTAGGACTGTACAGCTGTTGTTGACTTTATATTCTGTTGCAGTTTATATATTAAAAATATATGCAAAAATAAGGACCCATAACACAACAAAGACAATAAAATATTGTGCTGAAAATAACTTAAAACGCTATTTTCTTTAAGATAATTGATTGATTCAGGCGTTACTTTGCGGAAATCCATAAATATCAACAAATTATATAAATGTATTTAGTAATAAATCCGCTTAATTTCTAAACAAAGGTTTTAATTAACTTAACTTTAGTTTAACTAAACCAAAGAGTCAACGAACAGAAAACCAAAGTTTAAAGATACGACACGTGTTTCGCCTCTACACGAGGCATCATCAGGAGGTGTGGACTCGCCGAAGTTTGAAACGGGAGAAACTCTCGTTTCAAACTTCGGCGAGTCCACGCGGATTTATTACTAAATATCTTTATATAATTTGTTGCTATTTTCTTTGTCGAACTAAACTTTGTTAAAACTAGTTTAAATATTTTTTGGCACGACAATATTTCACAAACACTGCATATACATGATTACCATACTTATATTACTGCATATACACCACCAATTTTAATTACCAAAAAAATTTAATAGGCGATGTTGACGGGGTACTACGTTGCATCTGTGCAGTCAGAATTTTGGATTTCTACAAAATGGCAGAGTGACAGCAGCGCGAGTGCGGCGCCCGAGCCGAGGTTTTGCGGGCTGACTCGAGCTAGGTACCCGGGTTTGCCAAACGATGAATAAAACTTAAATTATTATCAATTAAAGGTACCGCCTGACGCAAATCCATAGGATAACTACTAAAGGTAACAGTTATCCAATTTTAATCAAATTTATTTTGACAAAAAATCGACTTAATTTTTTAAGTTTTTTTCCGTATATGTGTTCAGTAACGGCAACCGACTATGCATATTTCTTTTTATAGTGATTTAAATTTGACCGTGTATATGTTATATTCTTCTACTTCTTATCATGTCACTAGTTCTTTTGAACCAGTGTGGTGAAAGGAAAGCGCACTTGAAATCCTTTCATTTCACCACACTGGTTCGAAAGAACTAGTGACATGATAAGAAGAAGTCAGGTCCAAGCCTTTTAATAATATTGATGACAAACATGTAGTTTTTTTAAATGCTGTGAGTAAAGTATTTGAAATGGTGTACTATAATAATTATTGGTAACTTAGTTGCCATAAAGTATGTATTGGCAATAATAAACATTTAAAATTTTACAACATGACATAAAAATATTTGCCTTATTATCACAGCTATTTCTAAATCACACATACACATACTTATCCTAAGAGAATCTGGGCCTATGTCCAGGTATTATTAGAAACATACAAAATATTTATCTACATTATGCCGATATGCATGGTTTTGTTAACATAAAATGAACAAAGTCAATAAATAGCTTTTGGTTCAGGTAAAAGGTCTTCTGACGATGTCATTTCCGCAAAAACTTCTGGCTTTACTCCAATAACTATAAGTATATATACCAGAGATTAAAAAAATATGGCCATGAGTAGGTTCATAGGGAGTGTCAGAAGCCAAAAAATCTTATACCCATCGCTCCTCTCAACTTCTATTAAATAGTTGTCCAATTTATATTCTTATAGTAATATTTAACACGATTTATCGAAAAATATTGTACGGATTGTACCTATTTATTTCCTAAGATACCTTGATTATCACCCGAGTGAGGTAGGTAGTCTTCAACAGTCATATCATATGCTTTAGTAAAACAGTCTACCTACATCATTCAGACTAGCATATACAACTGGTGGGGTATGTAAGGCAAAGACCAAATAAAATGGGATTAATGCGAACTTGCACCAAACTGTCAAAGTCCCTAAGCAATTACTTTACCCGTTTGGTAGTTCAACAGTCAATATCCAGAACTGCCAAGCAAGTAAAGTAATTGCTTAAGATCTATAAAAGTTTATGCAAGTCGGCACAGAATCCAAAGTTCAGTAAGATCATGCCTATCAAAAATATATTGATTGATATATGAGTTTTGTTCGAAGTTACAGTACAGGATAAACTATGAAAAAAAACGTAACGTAAATATTCAATAACGCAAAATCAATGCTTAACACAAATTTCAACAAAAATAGTAACAATTATGTGAAATATCTTCGGTTGCATATTTACCCGCACTAATATGTTTTAAGTACCTACTTAAAAAGTATAAAAGTACCTATTAGACTATTGCTAAAACGCAAAAATCCTAAAATTTAGGGCAAAATATTTGCCCTTCAATTATTGTCCATATTCGTTCTCAGCAACAAAATGAAAATACAGTCACGAATAATAAACCGTATTAACATTGACGTGTCCATAATTTTGTATAGGGATAATATGATTGCATTCGAAAATCACCATACATTTTATCTATTCACAAAGTGTGGTTTCAGACTAGCGTATTTATATCGCGCGTATACGGGCGAGGCGGATTGGTACTCAATAAACTTCAAAAAGCCGAACGTACAGACAGCGTCATAGATAAGTATCCCCTTTGCATTATAATACCCAGCTTCAAATCCCTTTAAATCAGTGTCGCGATGAATGGAGAAGTTTTGCCTTTAAAAAATAGATTATATTTGTAATAACTGTATGTTAGCCTAAAAATAATTTTAAGTATTACAATTTTTTGAAAGGATTTATAGCTGGGTGTCTTGTGCAAGGGGGATACTTATCTCTGACGCTGTCTGTACGTATACGCTCGGTTTTTTCTAGCGAGTGTCAGTAGCATGAGGCGTATCTTGCGGCTTGTCGCGCGTACACGCACTGCAAAAACAAAACATTAGCGGCAAACCCAAATTTGCCGCTAATGTTTTGTTTTTTGTTTTTGTAACCCAAATTTGAAACCGCACTTATGCCTAGATAACACGTACCGAGTACTCGATACGTATAAAAATACGCTGATTGCTTGGCTCAGCGAGTGATGTAAGCTTTCACTTTCGGCCGAGTAACATTTTACTGTCTCGGCCGAGTACTCGGCACGTGTGATCTAGACATTAGAGGAAGCAACCAGCGCCTCAAGACATAAGCCAAAGAGTATATCACATGTACCTACTTCTTTGTATCACATATCTTGTGTAGTAAAAAAAAAATTAAGGCTATGAACATTTTCGCTATAGCAATGTCATGTAAATACTTTGAAAAACATATGGAATACATGAGTATTTTTTTAAATAAGATGCAACCATTATTAAATGTTCAAACGTTATCAATATTATTATTAAGAATCGCCATGAATTCGTGACGTCATTCAAAAAGTCATTACCATCTAAAAACTACCGCGACTGATTTCTCTTGACTGGTATCGCAAGTAGAGAAAGAAAAAGAAAACTATTCGAAGACATACTTAATTAAGTAAAACGGCGAAATCGCAAAAATATGAGCCACCCTTGTGCGATTTTAAAACATACTAGGTGTTAAAGCTTTTTACATATTATTACGATGTAAGTACAGTTATCGACAAAATTATTTACACATGAGACAATGTATGCGCGAAATAATAAAAAAAAATCGAAAAATCTGCTTATGCCCAGCGTAATATCTCGTAACGCGAACTGTACTCTATTTACAAATTAAACTAGTAAATTATGGACGCTAATGTCACAGATTACAACAAATGAGTAGAAGTCTCAAGGTTTTAAAACTAAAATTCCATAGACTGTTTTAATTACTGCATCCAGATTTCGTTATCGTTATACAACAGATGAAAACACGATAAATATCTGTATGCATAAAATGCAAAAAAAGTATATTAATTAAAGTATCAGTTATCTGGTTCCCATACTATACAAGTTTTGCTTAGTTTAGGGATAGATGGCGTTGTGTGACAAGTCCTAAATATTTATTTATTCATCTATGTAATCTGCGGCATATCCACTTCCACTATATTTAACTATATGTATTTACAAGCATTTAAGCTTATACTAAGGAAGGACCAGCTCCGACGGCACTCAGTTCTTTGACGGTACTCGGTTCCACAACGGCAGTCGGTTCCTCGACGGTACTCGGTCCGTTGACGGAACTCGGTTCTTCGACGGTGTCCATTTCTTCGGGAGCGGGAGGAAGTGGCCCATCTTCCTCGTAAATCATGTTTAACTTGCTGTACTGGCGCACGCGGCGATGAGGCTATAAAAGAGAATTGGGTTAATGCTACCATTCGAAAAGTAGAAATATAACAAGTTTGTAAAAGAGAATCATAATCGGTCAAGAAATATTAAAGTTTGGCATATTTCATATCAACGCTAAGTAAGAGATGGGGGTCATAAGAGAGATTTTATCCCGAACAAATAATCCAATCGATTAGTAGAATAAAATAACAAGTTTTTATTTTTTGAGGTTTTTAGCTGGTTTCATTCCCAGTTTAGGTAAAATTGTCAAGAAATCTGTGAATGCAGTTTTGTATCTCATTAAAAATAAAGGAATATTTCCTTTAGGTAAAAAATCTATCTTAAGGATTCAAAGGGGTTTCCCTCCAGGGCCCATTGATTTTTTCCACCCTGTATATTGTATGTACCTTGGCTTTGGGTTTAGAGAATCCGGTACTGTTGTCTTCGCTGGAGCTGCTCGAGCTGGTAATACCTTCTTCTAGAGTGAGGCGTGAGGCTACTCCCTCCAACTGTAGGTCTAAGTAAAGTTGTCCCAGTTGCTCGTTCACTAGAGCTGGCTGTAAAAGAAAAACAATATAAATACTTATATTGGTTAGGTCCTACGACCACATCTTTACTGTATTTTTATTTTTAATTTTAGTGTTTTTATTAATGTTGGTATCCTTTCTAAGGACAAACAAAAGTCAACTATTTGATTATTTTTTGTCCTTAGAAAGGTTTTGATTCCCCACACAGTTTTATTTCCCATTCTTATTATTCGCGTATGTATTATGTAGGTACTATGAACATTTTATGTTCCAAATTAATCATTTGAATTTACAATTGAATTATATTTAATTAATAGTTATTGTACCCCATCCTTTCTCTTCTCAACTTTTCTCCATCCAAAGTTGCCTGGAGAGATCTGGAGAATCGTACCATGCGCTAAGTAGATTTTATATCATTTTTATGATCAATGTTCTTTTCCAGTACAATTAATTAATTCATTCATTCATCTATCCACGCAAACATTCCCTTTTACAATATGAGTAAGATGTGATGAAAAAAAATACTCGCCTGTTCGAAGTTCTTCATTCTTTCGATGTCGGCCTTCAACACTTCCTCTTTCGACTTTTGCGGGATCTGGTATTTGTAAAGGAGTTCTGTAGTCATGCTGACCTGAGAAAAACAAAAGAGATGTGTGTTAATACAATTCGTAACGACCATAGACGAATAACGGCGTTCCTATAGAACACCAAGATAGTATCCAACCAAAATGGATGCGGGATATAGGACTGAAAATTTTCAGACAAATTATGTTTGTTACTTTTTATCTGAAAATTAGTGTATACTTACTTTTTCCATCCACGGCGGGATCATTTTCCTTCGCGGAACCTTCTTGGCGATCAGCGGATCACAGGCATAGGTGGCACCGTCAGCTGAACCCTATAGACAGTTGTGGATCAGTATACTTGACTAATTTTTCCTAAGGTGATTATTTTTCAAAATGTCATACAAACGTATTTGTCACTGAGAAATCAACAACTTCGGAGTGATAGATACGCTACGATAACGTTAAGAGGATATGTGAAAATTTAGAGTCGCTGCGTTACATTTTTACTCAGTATCGGTACAGGTTACAAACTTAATGTTAAACCAGTGATTACTTGAGACTATCATCTAAATAAATGTAAGACAGAAATAAGATTGGTGAAATTTTTGAAATTGGCTCATATAAATGCTGTTTTACATCCATCCGTCGAATTTAGAGAATATTTACGGTTAATTTTTATACTATTGAGATACTTTTCAAGCAATACGATGTGTTATCATTTGTCGCTTTCGTTCAGTTACTTTTAAGCGACAAAAATCACCTCTTCTCTCGGGGTAAGGTGTAACTGCGCCATAACTGTCTTGCAATTCGGCCGCTGTCATTTCCGACAGTTTCACATATCCCCTAACACTAAAATTTGTTATCGGCCCTCTGATTAAGTTACCTTAATGCGGTTCTTCGGGTCGTTGCTATCCTCAGCGCTCCCGGACTCGGTCTTGAAGAAGGACGAATAGAATGACGAGTAGCTGGACTCCCCATCGGTTCGGTCCATCGTCTCATCGCTGTTCTGAGCACCCTGGCCCGAGGTCTTCTGCTCAGCGGTTTTCTCTACCGGCCTTGGCTCCGGCATAGGTTCATTAGTCTGATGGTCAATGAGAACCTTTGTTAATAAGAGTCTGCTACGTCTAAAGGACTCTGCCCACTACTTCACCGCGTGCCATGCACGGAGCGTGTCAGCACCGGCAAAATATAAAATTGTATGGAACGCGACAGTCAGTGACGGAACAGTGTAGTAGTTGTGTCCTACTTTTCAATATAAATTATATATTTTTTGCCTGACATGGTCCTGGCACAGTCATGGTATGTACGGGATAGTGGGCAGTAAGCTTAAGGCAGGGTTTGACTACTAAATCGCTGAATAACCCTTAGAAATGGATGGATGGATATATTTTTTTACAAGGTGCTTATTAATTATCTTAAAAACATTTAATTATAATATAATAATTATAGTTTTTGGATTTTTGAACTGTAATTCACGAAAAAATGCAACTTCAGCGGACGATTTCGGTAAAGAGCGAAGCGATTTCATGCTGCAACAGCAATCTGCAAATAGGCTATTACTGCTACGAATTGTATGGGCACGCGACGCTAGAAATCACTATTAACGTGACATTACAAATACCACAAAACGTGTAACGTACGTACACTCATTTTTACTGTATTAAACGTTACGTTTAATCCAGTAAAAATAGAGCAGACAGAAGAGTATGAAGGGTCTACAATTTCTGGAGTAGCGTGCACATCCAATGAAACAATGAGCCGTGGTTTTAAGCGTTTAGTGCGGTTTCAGAATAGCGTATTTTTGTAGCGCGTATACGGGCGGATTGGTACTCACGAAACTTCAAAAGCGTGTCGTGCTTATACGCGCATAAGTCGGCGTTTACGTTCGGTTTTGTCTAGGTCAAAACGGTTTATTTCTATTTCCTTCGCTTATAATTACCATATCAAAACATAAAAGATACTAAAACATTTCGTGAGCTTGAACAAAACCAACGATCCACTTTTTTGAAATGTATACCCAATCAATTTATATCTTTTTTTTTTAATTTAATGTTTTTCTTCATGTTGGAACCTTATAGGTACTATTGTTTGTAACGAAGCTGCCTAAGGAACTGCTGCTGCGGTTCTGACTTCTGCCACACAGTTTTATTTTAACTTTTGCAGTGGTAACGCTCCCACTATAATTATGTACTCCTTTTTATATTCCAAATAAATCATTTGAATTTGAATCTTTAAAAATGTACAAATAAGCGAGCGAGATAGCGGCATGCTGGATTTCGGGCCTTAATCAGCTAATCTGAAACCGCACTTAGAATAGGCAGCTACAGTGTGACAAGTAACGTCTACAGCGCGCAGCATACCCTTTCAAGAACGATACTGGAATTGTCCCCGCTGCTTTGTTCCATGTTGCTCGAAGACGCCGTCTGATTCTGCTCTGCCAGTTGCTTCTCGCGCCAAATGTTTCCCACTGGATTGCTCGGTCTCAACGGGAGGGTCTTACAAGCCTAGTCATGATTATCGAATAATAGGACATTACGCACTACGATATTAAAATAACAAAAATGCTTATGTGCTATTAAATGAAAATTGTATGCCTTCTGCGTTGCATTAGTATAAATAAGTACAAAACATGCGAATATTTTACGATTGCCATAGTATAACCCACTATTAAAACTATCCATATAAAAACAAAGCTCTTTGAGTACAGTAGTATTTGTTAACTAATAAAAACATGTATTAATAAGTACTAGCATATTATGTAGCTAACGTGCGCGGCCGCTAGAAGTATCGCCTTTGGCGGCCACGAGTTACAGAGACAAAATGTATGAAATCTGACAGACGCCAGCCACCGGTCGCTGTAGTCGGCGACGCGTTTGAGGGTGCACTAACATGCACCCATAAGTCAAAGCAACGTCATATTTCTGAATGTTAATCTAAATAGAGTCGAAACGAACTAGGTCAAAATTAAATTGGCACCGATCAACGCTAAAAAAAACTGTTTTTTTTTTTAAAAGGGCGTAATACCTTATTACAATTAGGAATAATGCATACATTTTGAGAGTGCAGTGTAAGGCAAGTCGTATGTTACTCCAGGTACAGGAAAAAAGGTTGTGCAAACATAAAACATGTAATAGAACAGTAGAGTGGCCGCAAGGTATTCTCGATATGTCAATTTGAACTTGAAGGAGAAGTACTTTGCAAGAATTGACGAGTGCACTTCAAAGGACACAGCATAGAATACAGCGTGAAAACAAAAAACATGTAACACAAAGTTTAGAGTTATGTTACACAGTTACCTCTTATATTTACTTGGTTGTTGGTATAACAGTTAGTGCTTCTGGTCGACGCTACAAACAGTCAGTATCGACTTATAACATGTGCCTAGATGTTCATAAACTAATTCTAAAAATTGATTGTGGACACTTCATCTTTGTTGCTAAAGCAGAAAAATTTCCACACACACATACAGATTGCAAGTGCGATTGATGTATATATTAAATATATATGATATTTAATAACCTTTTGAATATTCAAAATATATATATCCGTGAAATTAACAAGTTTAAAAAAAATATGAGAAACCTCATAGCTAGAGCGGTTCTGTAAATCCCGCAATAAACATAGTTTTCGAAAAAGCCTCGACTTTTTTTTCTTATCAATCAAAATAAAGCCATTATTTTCAGTGCAAGAAAGGAGGCTCTACGAGGCGCACTTGAAATCCTTTCACCACACTGGGTCGAAAGAACAAGTAACACGATAAAAAGAAGAAGTCGTTATTTTAATATTTTTTTACTATATATGAAACTATATTGCTCACCATGCGTGTTCATTTATCCATCAGACTTCAATTTCGAGAAGAGTTACGGTCGTCGCAAACGTGCCACCGACCACAGCGATCGGTGGCAGTCGACCATCAGTTAACTTATATTTTTTCTTGCTTCAGCTACTAAATGTATATAAAATGAAGGTCCTCCGCAACCGGTCGCTGTGGTCGGTGGCTCGTTTGCTGCTGGCCTTATAATCTCTTACAATTTAAGACACAAGCGACAAAGATAAACGAATAGCCTATATTCTTTCTGTTCCGTAAACCTTCCCAATGAACACTTATTCCCAAAGCAACATGTGACTCCTTCAAGTCCCAATCGGCCGTGAACATAGTACATAACAGTAACATACCTGCACGTAGTTGCTATTGGCAAGTGCTAGCGGGTTGAGAGTCTGGTTGTAGGTCATCGAGTGTGCCATCATGGCTTGTTGCTGTACGTTGTACTGCATTTGCGGGTACATGTACACTTGCTGTGGGTACATCCATGGCACTAGAAAATGGAAGACAATATGTTTTTTTTTAATATTTAATAAAAAAATATATAAAAGTCGTATTGGCCGAATGGGATGTGCCGCGATCATAATCAAGAGCACGAAAGGAGCCTCTTCGAGGTGTACTTGAAATCCTTACACCACACTGGTTCAAAAGAACTAGTGACACGATAAGAAGAACATTTAATATAGTATGAGATATGACATCTCCCGAATACAGTAGATATCGGTCGAGTACACAAAAATGTTCCAACGCTAAAATTACATTATGGGGAAGTATATTTCCTAGCCAGATTGCAAAGAATCAGCGAAAAAGTTTACTGAAAAGCTTTTTGAAAAAAATAGTTATCACTCCTCATTCGCGTCACAAACTCATTTAATCTAATAATTTTTGAACAAAACGAAGCTACTTCTACTGTTTTATTCGACGCCTCATTCGACTCTTTCAGTGCATGCCACGACTTTATTTTAACGACACGGATAATCGAGTGGCAAGTGTCGTGTTGCATGCTCTGGGGCTGCATCGCGAACTGAGTGAACTTCGTGCGCGCTCGTTTGTTGCTCTAGCGACTGCACATGCTCAGTGGTACATCTTATGACTTACATGCCGGACTGGGGTAGTGGTGCATTTGGTTCTGCGCCATGTTCACGAGCTGGTCGTGTTGCATGCTCTGGGACTGCATCGCGAACTGAGCTTCGTTCGCGCTCGTTTGTTGCTAGAGCGACTGCGCATGCTTAATGGTACATCTTATGACTTACATGCCGGGCTGGGGTAGTGGTGCATTTGGTTCTGCGCCATGTTCACAAGCTGGTCGTGTTGCATGCTCTGTGACTGCATCGCGAACTGAGCTTCGTGCGCGCTCGCTTGCTGCTTGAGCGACTGCGCATGATCAGTGGTGTGGGTTTGAGTCGCGGTCACGTGGGCGCTAGTTACCGCTGTCGATGGGTAGTACATCGGGAACATGCCTGCAAACGTAATAAATTAACCAGATGCACCTGAAGTACTAGTTCTTATTTACATAGGATTCTACCACTTTATTATACTAGCTGACGCAAATAAACAAAATTGTTTGCGCATTTTCGGCACGATAAACCCTCGAAATATCAAGTCTCTACGATCAATAGTTTGGTCTATGTGTTGTCTGTCAGTCAGTTAGGACTAAACCTTTTGTAAATATTAATTTGTTAGCATCTTTATCATGTATAGTAAAGACAATAAATGTATTGAGTATTGTTGAGTACTGCGCTACCTCACGACGTCAGTGCTACTGCGTACCAATCTATAGGTGGAGAGGAGCTGTATCAAAACTTATGCTAAAATCTTTAGTGCTGCCATATAAATTAAATATTTTGATTTAAACACTAAACTACTAAACCAATTTTTCATGAACAAAAAAATTTTTTTCAAATCGTTTTAATATAAAAAAAAAATTAAAAGAAAACAACAGAATTGAGAACCTACTTTATTGAATTCGGTTGAAAAGGTTAAGAAAAGTCAAGTTCATACCAGCTGCTGTCATCATAGTCACAGGCTGCGGCAAACCGACGCTTAACGTGTAAGGATTCATGCCACTCATAGCAGTGTGGCTCGTGAGCTCGGGCCAGTGCGCTGCAGTAGACACTGAAATATGTTGAGTTATGCATAAATGGAGTTGAGATAGAAGAAATACTGAACTGCTCTCCAAGACAGGTATTGCTTACTTTTGACAACAAGCTGCCAAACATAGAAGGCCAACTAGAGCGAAACTAATTTGCCATATTTTCACACAACATTTTTTTAATTTCAATAGTAATCATATACACGGTCAATTTTTAATCACCAGTAAAAAAAACGCATAGTCAATTAGTCAGTTGCCGTTACTGATCACAAATACGGCAAAAAAAATTAAGTCGAAATTTTGACAAAATAAATTTGGTTAAATTTGGATAACTGTTACCGTTAGTCGTTTTCCTATGGATTTGCGTCAGGCGGTACCTTTAATTGATAATAATTTAAGTTTTATTCATCGCTTGGCAAACCCGGGCCCCTAGCTCGAGCCAGCCCGCAAAACCTCAGCTCGGGCGCCGCACTCGCGCCGCTGTCACTCTGCCATTTTGTAGAAATCCAAAATTCTGACTGCACAGATGCAACGTAGTACCTACCCAGTCTGCATTGCCCATTTATTTTTTTTGGTAATAAAAAATTGGTGGTGTATAAATAGTAGACATTACTATAGTTCCTATATTTTACAATTTTAATTATCTAAATAATCTTCTATCTTGGCAGTTATTTCATCTCGGGAGAACTAGGTAATAAGGTTAAAAGTAGGGTGTCATTGGCACCTTTGGATATAAAACTGTAGTATCAACTTACCGGCAGGAGTGTTAATGGCGGTTTGCGCATTAGCATTTTGGCGCCTGCGCGTCTGGCGCGACACCGAACAATGATGTTTATTGGCGATATCAGCCTCTATCGGACGAAAAGCGCGTTTCAAACCGTGTTGCTGAAAACAAAGGAAAATTAATACTACAGTTACAGGGGAACTTCATTTTAGTGACGCTGTAACAAAGACCTTAAAGCCCGGGATACACTAGAGGACATTTTGTCTCGCAACACGACGCGCAACACTCAATTTACGTGACGCTGTAACGTTACATAGTGTCCCGCAACATGCCCCACAACAATGTACAGTCAGCTGCACAGGGATGTATACACTCCCAAGCTTTTACATTTATGTTATACCCTTAATTTTGTAAAGACATTCTTCTTCTGAAAAGAACTCTGACAAGTGAGATAACTACATTAATTTGAAAATGCTTGTGTGCACTATTCTTTGCAAAATTAAGAGTAATAATAATTTGAAAGCTTGAGAGTGTATACATATCTGTGCAGCTGACTGTACGTGACACGGGGTATGTTGCTTGCTCCCGCCTCAAGAGCGAGCGCAGCACAGTGTGCAATATGCCCATAGAATCGGACATTCTGAGTGAAGTTCAGTATTCGATGCGTCTTATTATTCTATAAGCTAGAGTAGAACTCCTAGAAGCCAATTCCGTATAGTTATTGAGGAATAATTTTTCAAAGTGTAGCTACTTTGGAGGTATAAAAAGTACAAAAACCTGATTTTCTCGGAAATTAAATATTTGACTGTAAATTTCAAAGCGTAATATAATTGATCATGTAAAATAGTATTTTTCAAGCTTTACCGCATTTCTGCAAGACATTTATAACGTGAGTGATTTCTAAATATCATTAAAATGCTTTTGATTTTTTTCTCAGTTTCTGTGCATTTTTCGCACCTAATCTAATTTTTATAATCAAAACCATTGTGTATTTTATCATCACAAAAAAAACTGCATTCTTCTTCGTTTCGATTCTGAGATAAAAATATTTTTAAATAACTATACAGAATTGGTTTCTAGGAGTTCTACCCTAGCTTATAGAATAATAAGACGCATCGAATACTGAGCTTCACTCAGAATGTCCGATTCTATGGGCATATTACACACTGTGCGCAGGTGTCTCGCGTCAGTGTCGCGCCATTTTTCACAGAGTATAGTCGCGTACGAAACGTGCCTCTCAATATGTCTGTCCTCGGGCGACATTGCTATAAACACTGACTAGTATGGCCTGCAAAATGTGCCACGAGATTCGTCTCGGGACATTCACGTAGTTGTCGAGCAACATGTTCCGCAACATGTTGCTCCGTTTGTCCCCTAGTGTATTCCAGGCTTTATAGTAATAACAATAAGACTCAAAATACCTGAGCAGCGGCAGAAGCAGCCCCAGCCATAGTAGGCTGGTACGAAGCATTGCACCGAGCTAAATGTTCTTTCTTCTTCTGTCTCGTTTCTGATACCTTCTCTCCCTTGCTGCTAGAGCGAATAACGCGATGCGTCTTCGCCAATTCCCTTTCCATTTCAGTGTTGTGCCTGTGAAGCACACATCTAAAAGAAACTCTCTGTGAGATAAATATGAAAAACAACTCGTGAAAAACAATCTCAAAAAAATATATAATCAGAAAATGTAAATGGATTCCCTTTTCCGCACTTGGACTCCTGTTGGTCCTTTGTGCGTCGGATATCCCGACTAATAGTTTAGCCAGCCTAACTCCGCCCAGAAAAAATAACTTTATGACCCATACCTACGGAATTTCAGCTCAATCGGTTGAATAGTTTTGGCATGATCGAATGACAAATATCCATCTACCCAGTATTAGGACGAAGAAGGATTAAAATACGTAAATTAAAGTAAGTTGAATTCTTTTGTTTTTTTTTGTGTTTAGTACACAGAATCAGTAGGTTAGGTACATATTTGGCTACTTGCACCAACCTTAAAAAAATCCTAAACAATCATTTTACTCGCTAGGGAGATCTTTACGATCCAAATTCATTGCACCAACTATAAGTATTCATCTAACGCCTAAAGAATTCCTTAACTTTGGGAGCCCGTTGCTCGACCTCATAGCACTTAGAAATTCCCTATCCCAATGAGCCGTCATGTCATTTCTGTCAGAATACATATTTGTCTCTTTCACTCTTATTGAGCATACCTACTATATCAGTACTACTCTAAACCAGCAATGCCAGTACGTACTAAAAAGTTAGATTAACGTACCTTTTACTCCTATTATAATTAAATTAAGTATCTTTCAGTCAAATAACGTACCTTTTTGAGCAGTTTTTTGTAGGTACATTTTTATGCATTAGTACTGGCAGCACTGTATCTACTTACCTACCCATATGAAATTAAAATACGATTATCTAGAATTCCTAGATGATCTAGCTAGACAACGACGGACCCCAACTCTTCACTTACCTACATACCCTTCATAATAACCGTATAAAACACATTGATAAGCCAAAAATATATAATTTTACTAACAAACATGTTACGTATAATCACAAATATAATCACTAGAGCCTCTGAAATTGGCATTTATATTCTTCTCAGCTTTGACTTTGTTGTTCTTGAATCATTGCACGTTATGTCCATAATATTATTCCCTTTTCTTGTTGTAAGTAGGAGTAGGAACTACCTATTTTAATTTATATAACTCGGAGACAAACGAAGACTGTTTTCACTTTTTTGTCCATCTCAGCTTCGTTTTCCAAATATCTGAGCCTATTTTCCTAAATAATTGTTCGCTTTATACTCAAAACCCGGAAAATATCGTAAATATATTTTGCATAAAATAATATTGGTTATTTGTCTAAGGTCAATGAACCAATAAACCCACAGAATAAACCATAGAAAATCTAGATGGTCGCGAGATTAATCGCTCTTTCATTCACTTATTTAGAAATCACCAGACTTAGGAGTTACATAGTTTGTTCTGTTTGGTGCAATGGAAATTGATCTAAGTAAAGTTTTAGGCAGTACTTATTTTAAAAAATACCTATCAAAGTATTCGATTTTTCGACTTTGGTGCAAGTGGCAGTTTATGTTCTATTTTTATTCCTCTTGATTTTTTAAAATAATATAATGCTACAACGTTATTTTCAAAGCGACTTAAAAAGAGGTTTTCTTTTTTCTTTGGGGGAGAATTTTGAGAAATGGGGGTATACTGATAAGTCATAAAATCCCCTCGAAATTAAATGAAATATATTTGTACATCCACATAAAAACCCTAAAAATATTTGGACATTGCACACTACGCATCTAGCCCCAAACTAAGCACAGCTTGTACTGTGGAAACCAGATGATTAATATAAAACTTTTTTATTTTAATTCACACATACGATACATATAAAACACCCAGACTCAGGACAAGACAAACACCGATGTTCATCACACAAGTGCTTATCCCGAAGCGGGAATCGAACCCGCGACACCGGCGGGGCAGTCCAACACACTTGCCACTCGACCAATCGTGTAGTCGAAACATTATTATATCTATTAATTAACTTACTTGTTGAGGGTCGTCTCGGTGAGTTTGTGCGATGGTAAGTCGCCGAGGAGCGCTGGCGGACTGAAGGTGTTGAATACGAGGGCAGATGAAGTGGTACTGCCCATATCGTTGGACTCGCCCGAGTTCTGCGCCAAAGGGGAAAGGCAGCGGCTGCAAAGGAATACCAACTTTAGTGCCATTCTTATATCACTGAGCGAGATAAAAGTTATAGTGCTTATTAGAAACATATACCAACAATTATATTTTTTATGTAACTTTTCAATAAATAAAAATATGATAAAAATTGGACGGATCGTTGGGCAAACTCAGGTACCTCAAGCCAGCTCGCTGCAGCTCAGCTCGGGCGCCGCACTTGCCACGCTGTCACTCTCTCACTTTATAGTAACCAAAAATTCCGACTGCTTAAATTTAAGTAGTTTTGGTAATTCAAAACATGTGAGTATATATGTAAGTGTTGTACCTTGCACTTGATGGAGCCACATTTTTCACAGCGATAACGTTTGCGTCCACACTCGGAGTTTCATCAAAGCAGTGGTTTTGGTAACTGTCGAAGTATCTACAAAAACAAGATCAAATATTAAAAATTAAGAGCAACCTTCAGTTATTTTTTTCAGCAGATGATTAAACTATCCTTACCTTTGTAGATTCTCATTGTAATTCAGTTGATTGTAGCTGAGCGGAGTTTCAGTGCTAGACTTGCTGTCGTTGTAATCGTGGTGGGGCGAGATACCGCCCAGCATCACCGAATCTCTCTCCTGTCAAACGAAACGCTGTTAATAAGGGTGATAAGATATATCCCTGTACCACGCCAAGCCGAGGACAGCTATTGAAAGTCAAAGATAGTTAGATAGAAAGTAACACTGTATTGTACACCCCGATGAAACATGGGATATAAAAGGAAGCTTCAAAATAAAATAACCAAAAATAATAAAAGCTACAAATGCATCAATCATCATCAACCTACAGCAGTGCACTGCTGCACGTAGGTCTCTCCCAAGGCGCGCCACTTCGGGTCTCCGGCTCTTTTTATACACCGTCTGCCAGCTATAGCGCGCAGATCATCGCTCCCTAGAGGGAGCGATAGCTATAGTTTGGCTAGAGCCAAAGGCAGTCCTACACTACGCTTGCCTAAACGCGGCCTATCAAGAAATATCAGAACTAAACTTGAAAGAAAAAGCAAAAGACGGAATATGAAGCCACACTTACAAATATATAGGAACAATAACCGGAAAATAAGAAACAAAAATGTCTGGAGGGATCAATATAACAAGTAAAAGTATAATTACATAATTGTCCTGTTCTTGAATATCGACCCTGAGTTCATCGAAGGTGGGTTTCGGTTGGTCTTCAAGCAGGCTCTCCATTATCATGGCAAGGTCCTGGCAGCGTTTACTCATCTGCTGCTTCGCTTTCTCAGCCGGCTTCGTGAGGACCTGAAATAACCATAATATAAACATTCTAGCTGACGCCCGCCACTTCGTTTGCATTGTGAATTAATGAGTAAAAGTCAACCTTAACTCAGACTCAGGAAAAAAAAACGTTCTATGTGTTATGGCCGACAAGCGGCAGTGAAGAGTTTGTAACTATTACTCGGGCGACTGAACATGACACCTTTTTTTCACTTATTTGACTGGACTTAAGGCTTATCCTCAAATCCGAATTCCATACAAAATGTTTCGGACAAATACTCAAAAAGTACGCTGTATTATAGTAATTTCTTCACACTATTCGTCAACAAAAAAAAGTGAAAGGTTTCATACATAATTTAGATTTTATACGCGTATTTAAGTAAGTAGGGTTAATTTTAACCTTTCACTTTTTTTGTTGACGAAATGAAAAAACATGTACGAAACGAATAGTGTGAAGAAATTACTATAATACGGCGTACTTTTTGATTATTTGCCCGAAACATTTTGTATGGAAATTTGCCTCGAGGATTCCCCTTAAAGTGCGTTCACAGAAAGGAATTTTTAAAATTCGCATGGCTAACTAAGTTGCGGGCGTCAGCTGTAAAGGAGTAAAGGACATACATCTTTCAGAATCCTCAGAATATTCTCTCGGTGCTCGGCAGCTTCCTCATTTTTCAGTTTATCTCCTTCTTTTGTCTTCGTCTTAGTTGACGGTGTATTCAGGAAAACGTCCGTTATGGTTGGACCCTAAAAATTAAGAGAATATTACACTCACAATACACGGTAATGATGATTTAAATCACTTGATTTCAATCATTGATTTAAATCGCGATTGAAATCAAGTGATTTTTTTAAGGAATTAATGATTTAAATCACATATTTTTACTGGAACTAAATCAGCAAAAAAAAATTCAACCAAATTGATATCCTCCTCGTTTTTGAAGTCGGTTGAAAATAAATACTCACTTCCAATACTTGATGTTTCCCAATAACGAACTCGAGCTTCATCGACCAAGGATTTATGAAAGAGGACCATTCGGTCTCCAACTTTACATAATCACCGTTTTGTGCCAACATTCTGCGGAAAAATAAATAAGTTAAAACTTAGTTTGCCAAAGAATTTCAAAATTACAACAATTAAAATTTTCCTTTTAGACATTGCATTATGCCCTGTTTACTGGTGCCTATTCTATTCCAATGCACTCCAATGCTGTTTAACATTATTCCAGTGGTATTCCAGCCAGACCGTTGGACAGGAATGATTACTGGAATAATGTGAACCGGGCATGAGAATGTAATGGTGTGTAAGTATAACAATGATATTTGCCTACCTGTAAGGAAGAGACTTGGAGACGCTCCCTTCTTTGACGATGGTTTCATAGATCATTGTAATGTAAGGCAGATCTTCAGGATGGTACAGAAAAAATGCATCTTTATTGTGGATATCCTGAGGCATGTAACCCAGGTATGGCACAGACTCTATGTCAATGTACTCTAGAATTCCAGCGGCTGAATGCTTTATGATAAACGGAGTCGCATTGGTTATGACTTCATTAGGGGCTGGAAAAGAAGATTTGCTATAATACAAGAGACGACGAATGTGTGCAATAAAGAGGCTATGTGAAAATTTGGAGCCGCTGCGTTTCATTCTTACTCGGTAACGGTACAGTTTACAAACTTGATGATAATACAGTGATTACTTGAGGATATAATCTAAATAAATGTAAGACAGAAACACGATTGGTGAAACTTTTCTCGATAGATTTATTTTTTGAAATAGGCCCTCTTAAAATCTGATTTACATCCATCCTCCGAATTTAGAGAATATTTAAGGTTTATTTTTATACTATAGAGAGAGTAATCACAGAACTTAGATACATGTAAAAGGATTTTTGTATGAATTCAATACTTTTCAAGCAATACGATGTTTTATCATTTGTCACTTACGTCCGTTACTTTTGAGCGACAAAAATCTATATCTAACCTCTTCCCTCGGGGTAAGGTGTCTAATTGCGCTATCACTGTCTTACAATTCGGCAGCTGTCATTTCTGACAGTTTCACATATCCTCTTAAAGAAGTATAATACTTAGCAAGTAGTTACTATCATATTGAATTTAAGGTATACAAGGATGATTAACATGTCAAGAACAATAGTTTAACTTCCTAACAACGAGCGTTGAGTGCGGTTTCAGATAAGCGGATTTACCAAACGGATACGCCGCTCGTGTTTTATTTTTTGCAGCGTGTATACGCGCGACAAGCTTCGAAAGGAGCCTCATGCAACTGCTTTCGCTAGAAAAACCGAGCGTAAACGTCGGTATACACGCGCGTACGCGGGTTGGGCTTATGCGAAGAGAAAAATACGCCAGTCTGAAAACGCACTAATACCCCATATTCTGGAGGTTCACTGGCTAAAACTGAAAAGTATTGAATTGGGTCGATAAAAATGGTTGTAAAAGAACTTACTTTTGAAAGCCGAGCAGAAGGGTGTTGCCTGTATGATCAAATAGATGATTTTCCCATCATCATCATTGATGTCCTTGAATGAGAATTTCAGTAGGAAAGGCAAGTAAATCCTTTCTTTGACGCCATATCCGAGGCTTAAACTGCGGTAGCGGCGGATGCGGCAAACCATGGTACAGTCTGTTACAGCATTGGGTTGATCTAAGGAAGATCACAATATTGTACTATGTTTAACATAAGCGAAGGTGGTTGGGAAAAATAGTTTTGCCCTATTTCTTTCGCTTATATGTAACATATCAAAAGAAAAGATGGATGGACTGTGTGAAAGAGGATATGAAAAAAAGCACGTGTGAGTACAGAGATGACGGCTGATAGAGACGAATGGGAGAAGAAGACATGTTGTGCCGACCCCACCTAGGTGGATAAGGGCAGGGCGATGATGATGATATGAAACATTATAAAACAAAGATTATACTAAAACATTTCGTAAAGTTGTAGTAACAAAACCCGCTCCACTTTTTTGAAATTTGTACTCAGTCTATTTATATCTTTAAAATGTACAAATGTGCGAGCGAAATAGCGGCGCGTGGGATTCTGGGCTTTAATGAAACAATCCGGCTTTAAATATAACATAGAACACTACCTAAAATAATGTACTTATTGACGAATATGACGTTTAAAATGAAGTGTTTACCTTTAGTTTTAATTCCAACTATTTTCGGAACAGCCAAGCCGTTTGTTATTTGGGAAGCAAATGTGTTGCGATCCTGTTGGGTAAAAATAGTTTTAGAACTCCTATTTCTAATCCTATTTCAAAAACACATAAACTTGGAGTTAATTGTCTTTTACTGGAACATGAATAGCTTAATAATGGCCTGCGCAAACTGGGCAAACGGTATAATACTTGTCTCTATATAGACAAGTATTAAATTCAATTGGCAAATCATAAATTCTCCGCCGTACCGTCTGCCCAGTTTGCGGAGGCTAAAAAAGATTACTTGTAGTAAATTTTAAAGCTTACCTTCGGATGAACGAAGTCAATGAAGGACCTCCCAATCCACATATCTTTTGGGAATCCAAGATTGTTAGTCAAACTCTGTGTGGTATACATAACCACGCCGTCGTGCATAGATATCGCACACGAAAAGCCATTCTGTAATAACAAAACAGATCAGAAAACTATTACTTATACCTATTTCTTTAAACCTACGCTTAGAACAGGGCCGAGCAGACAAATCCATCCCTGTAGATCACCTCGGACGAAGGATGTCCTTTGGGGGAACCAGTTCACAACAACGGACACTCCCCAATCGCAAACAGGCCGCGGTTATTGTTACCAAGGTTATTGTGACGAGAACACGATAGGTTTTTGGTCGGTATTCTGCCTTCTGATGGGGAGTACGACATACTTTCCAGCTTACTCCCTAGGCGGAGGGATGCGTAAATGTATTCTCATACATTTCCTCATCGAAATAAAAAATGCCGAGCAGATGGCCGCGGTTAAATCTAACCGGGACTCCGTGACCCTGTCAAGTGATGATATGCTGTCGCACCTCTCGTTTCGTGACGTGTAGTTTGGCGAAGCATAAGCACTAAAAGATTGAAGGAATTTCATTTTTTTTCTAGTCGTTATGCTACCAGTTGCTAGCACTCTGCTACTACTACAAGATCTGTCCTCGAGTTGTGAGCTTCCCTGAAAGTTTCGGCAGGATAGCTAAACGGCGAGTGGTCGAAATTCGAGTGGCAAGATTCCAGTCAAAACGATAGACCAAAAAAGTGACTTAATAAACGTAATAAAATGAAAAATCAGCTCGATGGAAGAACAGATTTAATTCAGATTCCATTTCTAAATTCATACTTACAGAATCGGAGTCAGCGACTTGACAGCTCGTCTCTAGGCTAGCATTTGTGCTTGCCTGCATCGTCGCAATTTGCACCTGAAACAATCAGTTTATTAAGGCTAATCCTCAAATCCGAATTCCATACAAAATGTTTCGGACAAATACTCAAGCAATGATTGCAATGATGTTTTGTGCTTGCACTCTTCTCAAATCACAATCTCAACTCTAGTTTACCTCATCATTGTAGGCATTGAGTTCCGTTGACAGACCCTCGATGTTCTCAACGGCCTTTTCTGGCAGCTCAAGAACTGGAATCGCCGCTTCGACAACTGCGTAACAAAAATACCGAACCGAAGATAAATTTGAACCTACTCTCTATCAACTCTAGATATTACTATCTGAAAAAATACACAGCGCCACCACATCGATATTCTCAAAGATATTCATAATGTTTTTGTTTACTACTTTATTAAAACATACATAATGTATTAAAATGTAACTAGGATAGTACATACCATGCGTTTAGATTGGCGTGGATCACCCCGGGGTACACGTTACCGTTATGTTACGTACTAACGTTTTCTACCTCGTAATGGCTAAGTATACTTAAGAGGGAGTATTTATATTCAACTGACGCGAAGTTTCAAAAACTCGAACCCCTTGGCCTTCTGTAACGTAAAATTTGGTTTAATAATGCTTATGTGGCCAAGATTATGTTCTGAAGCTGGTGTTTAAGCCAAAAGATGAAAAAATGGTTTGATTTACCAACTAAGTAATAACATCATAGACTGAACACACCTTTTCAAATTATTCATTTAAATAAAGTAAATAGTAGGTATTTAATTGAATTCAATTTTTTTTAATATTTTTTTTCTTATTTTTAATGAGCAACGCGCGGTACTGCGGGGACTTTCATTACTGAATATGTTAAGATCACCGAAAAGACATATCGATGGGCTTATTATAACAGTACACATAAAATACAGGAGATTTAGAGGACTTTGGAACAAGTGTCAGAGAAAAGTTTTGTGCATGCTTTGAATGAACAGAAAAACTGTTCACATTACACACAACTGTTCCACAAAAAAGTACAGACAGCATCATAGATAAGTATCCCCCTTGCATTATAATACCCAGCTTCAAATCCCTTCAAATACCCCCGCCGCGGGCGTCTTGAGAAATTTGCCTTTAAAAAATAGATTTTATTGTATAACCTATTGTAAGCCTTAAAATAATTTCAAATATAACAATTTTTGAAAGGATTTATAGCCGTGTGTTTTGTGCAAGGGGGATACTTATCTCTGACGCTGTGTGTACATGCATGCGACATTAACGCAATGAAAACCTAACAAAGACCAGGTTTTTTTTAATTGCATGTAATGGCAATAAATAATGAAATTACACACAAATGAATTTAAAATCAAAATACTTAGACTCAAACAAAAAATAGTTCAGAGTCTAAATCAGATTTAAAGACGAGACCACATCAAATAATAAAGACAGAACTTTAGTTAGTACTGAATTGGGACCCACCATCGATGATTTCTTCTTTAGGAGCATCAAAAAGAGGAATAGGCTCGGGAGGCCTGCATTCCACCACCGCAGTCGCCTCCGCAGACTTCACCTCAGTCTGAGACTGTTTCTTCTTCTTTGAGTCCTTCTCCTTTTTGGGTTGCTCAAGTTTGTTGCTGCAACAAAATGAAAACTACCGTTGTATCGATAGCGAGATAGCGTATTAGTATCAGTCTATTTATGGAACAAATTGTACCCAGCCTTTTGTAACTAGAAGACGATTCTACATCATCATGTCAACCTTTGGTTGTCCACTGCTGGACATACATAGGCTCCCCCCTAAGAGACAAACCACATAATGTTCAGCTCAATTCAGCTTTTGTCTATACAAAAAAAAAACAATTTTGTATGGAGATGAGTCCGCATCCTTTCAGCTTTCCGCGTCAATTCAAATTTCACGACAAACAGGCAGAAAATGAGGACAAGTGTGTCTTTATCATTCGCCAGTATGCAGCGCCGTTCCGCCGCGTTCAGCTCTGTTCCGCCGCGTTCAACGCTGTACGTTATTTCTCTAGACTGTCTCCCCAAAATGGATCGGTCGCACCACGACTACCGATCTAGAGCCTTCTCCATCCACAAACTTCCCGCAACCGCAACCTTACTAATGCTGATTGATATCAAAATACCGTTATTTGCTCGCGAGAGTTCTACTTCTTATGGTACCTATATTATATATTCTGTGGTTCGGTCTTCCGACCCGTGTAGGGATTGTTATCCATAATCGGTGACGTTACCAACGGTGTTTTAAACAGTAGACGTTGCAAGCAATAGCTTTGCTGATCATTCGATTCCTGGTTTTTAAAGTTTAGAGATTTTGACTGTCTCGCGTATTATTTATTACTCCTGAAATCCGGTATGGTAACCACTACGTTTTGATAAACAGAACTTACATAATAATTCGTAGAAGTGGAATAAATACTACGGTTTTTAATGATAAATTATGTTATGTATATCAGTTATGATGTGAACTAAGTGCAAGTTGCTGAAATAGAAGTTACGTCACAAAACAGTGCATTAAACGATACAGGTTACGGGAAAAAGCCTCAGTTCGCGAGTCTTTGTTCCGTCGTTGTGACGTTATTATAATTACAAACCCAGGAGACGAAAAGTTTTTATAAGTACATGTTCTTTACCTTTTTAATGTAAGTAATTACGAGTTTCATACAAGGTTTATGTTTCAGCGTTCGATTTCAAACGTACTAAAATGAAGCCTGCGTGGTATCGAGAAAATAAGTAGCTTATTTACTAATCTCGACTCGATTTTGTGCTACCTACATCACATCGCACGTTTTCGGCAGTATTTTAAAAAAGATGAGATCGACAGGTAAAAGTTTATTTTCACTATTGTGACAATTTCCGAAGTTTATGAAGCACGTTACCTTCAAAGCCATACAAATTGCCAACAAGCCGTTTATTTGTAATAGTGCGTCATACCTAATCGTCACGTTCAATATTTCTCAGACGGATATCGAAAACTTAATGGGTTTTTTTAGGAACAGCTGTGCTTTTTACCTGACTACGAATGAATAAAATGTGACCCGGTTGAATAAATAAATGTCCAACATTCTATTCAACGCCATCTAGCCCCTAACTAGGAAGCAGACAACTGATAGAATACCTACACCTACGCATATACATTTTTTTGACGTGACTAAGTCTAATAAATCGATGAACGTCGCCGCGCCGGCCGCACGCACGAAAACGTTGACGTCATTGTCCGGTAACGCTCATTTTCCCGTTACGCTGGTAGTCACGTTAAATTATCGTCTGTAAACCAACTTTACAGACAACAATTTTTATACATACATAGGATACATAGGAAACACTCAGACTCAGGACAAATGCCGATGTTCAGCGTGCATGAAGTTGAACTTTGCGAGCATGAAAAGTTTTTTTTATCTCCTCTGTTTCTTGCAAACTGCCAACTATTCTTGCAAAAAGGCATTTAGCTAGAGTTGTGAAGGTTTTGGTTCGAAGGCATTTATGGTGTACGCCCACTGGAGTACCCATTTTTATTGTTCTCCAATGCATGAGAAGTGAAAAGAATATGATAAGCACAGGTCAGTAAAATACAATACATATTCATAGTTGCGTAAAAAAAAAACTTATTTAATTAAAAAAATATACCAATAGTTATTTAACTACTACTGAACTGAACTAACCTGCTGCCGGAAGTAGATAGCTTTCCTCCATAGCCACTGCTGCCACTCGAGTGACTTCCCGAATGCGTAGATTTCGAACTATGGCTGTAAAAATAATAAAATTAGGTACTTAAGAAAAAACAAGCTTAAAGTTTTACTGTTGCTAGTGAAATAAAGAAGCTTTCAAGACTGGCCATCGAAATGTCTCAAGAGGGCGACCATTAGGTATCCTCTAGCTAGACGATCAATTAAATTGCGCAATATGACGAAAAGTACCGTATAGGGTTTATATTGAAGATTGCGCAATGATTATATTAAATTCAATGTTTGATTGGGTAAAAAGCGGGATTGAAAATGTGTGAGTGACTGGCTTAGTACTGACACTTTGATATTCTGTGACATTTCTCCGCAAGTGGAACAAACAACATCGACCATAAAAATTTCTTCAACTTCGCCACCTTCGCGGCTCAGCTAGTTTTTATACCATATAAAAGCTGAAAAAAAATAAACCAACCTTCTCCTAGACTGGCTGTTGCTGCAGCTGTTGGAGTAAGCAGAGTCGGAAATCTTTGCATTAGTCTCCGAATCGTCCAAATTATCCATGATTCTGTTGAAGATAAATAAACGTTAATGATAAATAAATATTTTTTTCAATCAATATTTGGTTGGGGTGTAGCAAACGAAGCACTGAGGCAAAAGACAATGTTACAAGGTGAAAATGTTAGATGAAAAATTTGCTTCCCAATTAATACCTACTTTTTATGGTACCTTACCTACCATCAGAGTGGGGGTGGCGTAAGGTGAAACTTTAGTTCAAGGCATTGACCTCTAAGGTCAACAGCTGCCTAGCTGGAGGTCAAATCTACCAGATAAAAGCTGGGTGACAGTAGATTTTTATATCAGCCTAAGCTGTCCCATGAAAAGGAAAAGGCCTCCCCCAAATCCTTTCACCTTTCACGGTCTTTAGCCGTTTCCCACCATTTCCAGTCGAAGGCTACGAAATCGTCCCGCCAACGTTTGCGCGGCCGACCCCGACGACGCCGTCCATCCTCAGGCATCCATGGTGTTACGGCACCCGACCATTTCTCGGGCTCCATCCGGCTGACGTGGCCCGCCCAGTCCCATTTGAGCTTAGCTGTTTTCCTCCCTACGTCGGCAATACCAGTGATGGAACGCAGTATGGTGTTCCGTACTCGATCGACGCGCCTAATGCCGAGAATACTGCGTTCCATTGCCCTTTGGCAGATCTTGAGCCTGGACTTCTGTGCCTCGATCAGTGACCATGTTTGAGCACCGTAGGTTAGGACGGGCAAGATACACATACAGACAGTAGATTTAGGCTGTTTTTTGTTTGCGTCTATATTCGAGCGCAGCGAGCGTGTTCAGCCTTATGACAATAAAAATAATCGAATTGTATTTTCCTTAATGCCCCGTTTGCGACACTCTGACCCAATCTTATTAGACGACTATGGCGAAGCAAAAGGAGGGTTAGGTTAGCATAGGTTACCAGCATGTATATATGTATGTGGATATATACATATGTATGTTCCTCTTTGCTTGCGTGCATCCAATAATTAGGAATAATCCCTAAAATAATGTCTCATTATTTTCTCTCCAAACCTAATTTCCCAAAATACATCCATAATAAATATAATAACCCCAAAGTAGTACAAATAAAAATTAAGGTAAAAAATTAAAACCTGACTACTGAAAAATCACAATCTGAAAAGTAAGAAATGAGAATACGGACCACGGAACTTAACAATTTCTGATGAGAATATTTTCTTGTTTCTTACTTTTTAGAGCGTGACTTTTCAGTAGTTGTTTTAGTTTTTGAACTAAATTTTTATTTTATTCCATTGTTGGGCAAAGGTCTCCTCAACTTACTTACATATCGACACTTCGCAATTGTGACATTTCTTCCACGAGTGGAACAAACAACATCATCAACACAAAAAAAAACCAAAGTGTCGATGACACATAGGTGGTTCAGCCAGCGAGTTCCAGCCCAGTGTCTTCGGCTTTTTTTTTTCCTTCTCAATAAGCTATCACGTTCACATGCTAGCTTTTAAACTTACCACTTACTTAACAATCAGTTTGTAAAAAAGCCGTGTCAACGCTTAAGGAATAAGGTAAGGTTTTGATGAAGATTTTCTTCGTAACGTTTGGAGCGAACTACTAGTTTTACATTTAACGATATGACACTGGCAGTAGCTAAGTCCTCTAAAGGACAAAGTACCTACTCCATTTGAATGACAAAGTGGTGCAGTGCAGGGCAGGGAATACATACTGCAAAGTTGCTCGTCTCACTGTATGTGATAATAAGTCTACTTACCTTTGAAGTGTTCTAACTATGTGGCAGTCCTACATACATTATATACATACATATCATTCGCTTACATTATGTAGGTACTTACCTACCTTGAGTTCAAATAACTTTGAGATTTGAGACGCAATGACAAAGTATTTTAGGTAATATTCCAAGAATCCATTCACTGCAACTTTAATCGATTCACTATGCACTTATTGTTTTTTTACAGAATCATCCTACCACTATATATCAGTCAAATTTAGTATTGATGGAAAAATCAAGCTAATTTTATTTATTATTTTGATTCCGCACATATCTGTTCACATCAGCCATGAACGAATTAGTGAAGGGCATATCGATTCAATTTAGTAACTTGTGAAACTAAATCGATCAGTAGTGGAATTAGTATGTATCAGTTAGTAAATAGGTATATGAAAGGCCTGTTAGAATTTCAACTTGCACTACACATTCAAAAGACTGGGTTGTTTTTTCGATCACAGTTAATATTATATAATATTCATGTATGTCCAAGGTATTTGTTCATATACTAGGTATCTAGAAAGTTCACTCGCCATTTTATTTTATTTATGGATCTAGAATTTTGAACCATAAGACACTCGTATTACGTTCTTTTTTAATTAAATCTAGTTAGAAGAATACACGGTCTCAAAAGAATCATTTTTCAGTTGCTGTGTCTCTTTCACACAGTTGCCAGCAAACAATCTAAATGGACATGGCCATAAATTAGAATTAAACAGGACAATTTTTGAAATTAGAAGATTTGCACTGAAAATTATTCCATTTCATTTGAATGGTTTAGTACAGTCATTATTATATGTAGGTTAGGTACCTACCTACCTTCCTGCTGAGAAAAATAATTACTGTTCGAAAGCAACAGTAATATAGGTACATCATTGACAGACCGTAATATAGCATAAAATGTATCTAATGTAAGCCATCCTTTTCATAATAACTGTGTAGATTGTATCATATTTTCTATCAAATAATTATTTTCAGGTAGCAAAAGTCTATGATGAATTGATGATGGATGATTGATGACGATAGGCAACAAATGTAGTATTTTAGATACCGGCTCTCACTACAAAGCTTATTATTATTAGGTATTAGGTAAGTTTTCAGTCACATAATATGCGTATTAATATGTATGTTGATCTTTTCTAATGCAGAATAGTAATCGGTACGTCAAGTTACTTATCGATTGTTGTATGAATGATTACTTTACCTCAACACTAGCATTCACGCTCAAAAACACGTGAACATTTTGTTAGAGCGAGATGGCACACATTGTTAGATTCATTTGGCCCTAGTAAAAATATAGGAGCACGTGTAGTGGGAGAAAAAGATAGCAAATGCTTCTATACTCGCGTGTCGAACTAATTATTATTCTGTGACTGCTGTTACGTAGGCCAGATTATAACTGGTACCTAGATGGTTGTTAGGTAGGTACGTCGAAACCTCGAGGGGCGTCTCGTCGTCGGTCGGTAGGTATAGATAGATCTCGAAGGTATAGATAGAAGATTCTTGGTCGGTCTTGTTGTCACAACCTGTCTAACGTTACGCAGGTACCTAACTACCATTTATATGTTTGTAGGTACGAAGATATACCTACACAACCACACACCCAACCTGCAAAATCGTACCCACAAATTAGTGCGTACGTAAATACCTTAACATCAGCAAAATACCCCTATGTGCGTCGTCGGTGTGCTAAGGGCGTAGGTTAGGTATCTATAGACCAAAGTTTTGTCTAAATAGGTATAGGTACATACCTAAATGACGCTAATTTATTTATCATCTAGTTACCATTCGATTAGAATATTAAGCAGCTTCTCGGCTTTTATTAGAGGTATACCTAACTACCTACATACCTAGTTGCACTAGTAGTTAGCCTAACTAGGTAAGTTAGGGTAGGTTAGGTACCTCATAATACCAAAGTTCATAATAATATGTACAAAGGAATGGAAGAATGGCCATAGGTACTATTTCGTGCTCATGGAGTACCTATATTTAATAAAAGGGATTTCATTAAAAAGTTGTGTTTCATTTTTACTGTTTTACTTTGCATAAATTCCATCCAATACAATTCAAAATATATTATAGTACTTACTTACTACAACTTCGCTAAAAGGATACTTCCTAATTAGTAATATATAATGAATAGGTTCCTGCCTTTTGCATTTACCTAGACATCAAGACATAGTAGGGAGGGACACTTACATATAATAATATTCTTCAAGAATGATTAAAGGTATAAGTTATGAAAAATTTATTTTACAGAAATGGTTACAAATTCAAGTCTTGATGCTGGGGAAGGCACAATTAGGATAAGTGTTACAGTAACAGAATGAGGTTATGAATGTGAACATGTTGGAAACGTTTAGCCAACTGCAGCCATAAGAAGAGTTGCTATCGCTTCATGGGGTGAGCGTACAGTCAGTTGCATTGTAACAGAGCCTTGGGCCGCGACCAATCTGGCCCGAACCAACACTGGTACTCCAGAGCGCCATATACCTCCTCCACGAATTTCCTTCACCGCGTCTCCGCTAATCGATTCCTTTGGCATTCCCAAATGCTCGCAAACTGCAATAGCGGCTTCACCTACATTACTCTGCGATAAACCGAAAGTATCGCACGCTTCCGACGCAGAGGATCCCAACGCCCAAGTAGCCTCCCAGTCATCAGCCGCGGCTCGCATGCGCAGCTGGTCCCCACAGCCCACTTCAAACTCTTCCAAGCGGTAAGTGTCGGCGTATCCAGGGTAAGAATCAACCACACCAGTAGTTGGGTCCACATCACGTACTAGAAACTCCAGAGTCGAGCTAAAAGTACCAAGGGATTCCATAGGATTCTGCGGGAATTCGTACACATGGAATACGTTTCCTGGCTTATCAAATGCTAGCAACTGGCAGGGCACTATTGACAGATGTCTGTATCCAGAAGGGTCTTCTATACGAACGTGAACAGACTCCAACTGTTGGTCGCTGAGAGTGTTCAAACACTCGTACTGCAGTACTAAATGTCGAGCGAAAATGTATTTGATACATCGTACGCGATACTCAGTCTCAGGTTCCGTCAAGTCAATAGGCTCACAGCACTTGAATAAAGGTCCGTATCGGTCACAATCCGGAATAGTCTTCAGAATATCTAAGCATTGCTCCTCTCGAGAAAGCGTTGGTTGTTTACGAATCTCCATTTCTACAGGCGTTTCCTTGGTCTCTTTGAGCTCCTCCACAGTGGGGACTACAGCCATGACGAATTCTTCGTTCGGCGAAGTGGCGATGTGATCCGCAAGCGCTTTTTCGAGCAGAACAGGATTGGGGACCCGCACATTGATAATGTAATCATTGATCAGCTGGGCATCTCCAGAATCAAGTATGGCACTGTAGTAAACGGCCCGGTCGCGAACTTCATCTTCATCGTCCAGCTGACAGCGCGCCAGCAATACACTGATGTTTGGAAGTAGTTCCGGCCGGGCTGCTCCGAAACGAGCCACTGCTGAGACTGCTGCAGCTCTGACGGGACCCGACTCCAAAATCACTCTGTTATAAATATACCTGATGTACCTCGATGGCTGGCGGGCTTTAGGCCCTTCACGTCCAAGAACATGTAAAATACGTACTGCCAACGAAGCATGCTCGCAATCTTCAATGAACTCACAAAGATGAGCTAGCCCTGTTTCTTTAGCATCTGGGTTTTCCTCAACCAATGCGATGATTGCATCTGCAATGGCTGTTTTGTATTGCACACCGCCTTCATCCCGAAGCATGCCAGCAAGAAAAGATGCCAGAGACTGATGCTTGCGAGGGTACTTCGAACACAAGCGCCGTATGGCTTGGACGACAACTATCTTGAATTCATCTGATATTTCTGACATAAAGCTAGAGATTTGCTTCATGAGGCGTTCAATTGAGCTCTCAGCTCCTGTAGCAAGTAGAGTAGTCACAGCTAAAGTGGCAACAGAGCGGTTAGGATCACTTATCAGATTTTCAAGATCTACAGCGCAAGCAGCAACAGCATTTGGATGCTTGGCCGTGAGTTTTGCCAAAGTCCTAGCGCCCGCTAGACGCAATGTGGCTTTAGAAGACCCGCAGAAGATTTGGAGTACAGATACAGCTTGGGCAAGATCTTTGGCAGAGTTTCTTAAGTTAACAATAGCATGGGCAGCTTCATAAACTACAATCTCTGATTTATGACGTAAACAGGACATGATGAAATCCATGTAGGGTTCAGATGACTCTGGGTCTTCTTCAGCAAGCTTGGCAGCATGGCGGATGAGAAGGCAGACTGCATAAGGAGACAGGCGGAGTGGTGAACGTGTCAACTTCAGAACAAGCTTCACAGTGGAGAGCCGATCATTGCGCCTTATATTGGCTACCAAAGCCAGGGCATGGTATGATACCAACCCACTTTCAGCAGTCATGGCTTCCTACAAAAAAATAAAAAAGGTTTAAGATATGAATGCATTCAGTATTATTTTCAAAATTTCTATCTTAATGTGTGCTTGTATAAGTGTCCAAATTCTTATAAATGTTGAAAAATGTTATGGTCCATATTTCAACCATTAAGATCTATCAAGCAAGTAATTGCTTAGGACCTTTGATAGTTGGTGCATGTAGGCATTAATGTTGTAAATGTAATATTCATAAAGTCTTATTGATTTTTATTACATTCTTTACTGTTACTTTTGCAAGAATGTCAAGTGTGTTATCTAAATTATATGATCAATTCTTTGGAAAGTTTCTTAATGTTTGGTAGACACTGCAGGATTTACAAATATTGACATCCAGTCAACTTACCTGTGCCTCATTCACCCAGCGCCGAACTAACTCGGGGACCGAAGCAGACAAGTGAAGCGCGGAAACAAGGGCAGCAGAGCTCACAGCTGGATTCTTGTCGACAATGGCTTGTTTCATATACCGCTCGATAGCTTGCAGCATGGTGCTGTCCGTTATACTGCAGAGAGCGCGGATCGCAGCAGCGCGGTACAAATCCTCCTTCCCTGTCATATCCTTCGTAAGAGATGACGTCACAATTATCACATCCTGTGCGATCGGACTCAACTCCTTGATACACAAGTACACGAGTCGGCGTAACATAACATCCTTCGATTGAAACAGCTTTGTCGTCGCAAAGAAGACATCGGTGGCCTCTTGAGTGGTGAGGCTTTCACCTTGGTTCAGTAAATACACGACTTTAGTTAATATCAGGATGCATTTTCTGGGATTTACAGGCGCTGAGTTGAAATATTTTGCTTCTTGTAAAACCGTAGTTTTGTCCAGATTTTGGAACAGACTTCCAGTTCCATCTTCATCTTCTTTCTTGTCGCGTCGACTCATTTTGAGGTCACCTGAATACTTCTGGTAATTTGCTTGCGATGAGTAGGTGAACTTCGCGGGCGATTCGGCGAAATATTTTCTTTTGGAAAGAGGAATATCGTGAAATTAAAAACATGCAGTGGAATGTTGATGACGTAGTTTCTTGTTGACGTACGGATACAGTGCGCGCTGCCAGTCCGAATGTCTTAAAAAGTACGAAAAATTGCCAAAAAAAATGTCAATCAATCATCCATTCATGTTAAACTTCCGGGCACACAACACACATTTAAAAGTTTCTCTGTGAGTTTTGTAATTATTTTGAGAACTAAATAACTAAACCTTTATACCGAAATTTTAAAAAAAACATTTGATATCGGCAAATAGGCCTCGGCCGGCTACAATATCGGCGAACGTAGTCACTTGTTCTTGCAAGATTGAAACCAAAACTTGATATCATTAAATGTATTCTTTATTTATATTAAGAATTTTACTTACTGAAAGGTACAAATTAAGCCATGATACGGACAGGAGATAAAACGTATGTAAATCTAACTTTTAAGTATATACTGGCAACGCTGTACGTGCATGACTTTGACAACAAAATATATGTGACGACTTAATTCTCAAACGTCAGGTACGGCACTATTTAAAGAGAAGAAGTCAGGGCGAAGGGCTTATGCCTGAAGCCCTTACTTGCAATCAATTGTTTTTCCTTACTCATACGGATGTACTAGGCTAGGACGTGTATCTTAGATAGATTGGTATAGGTAGAGTAGATTATGAAACCCACTTTTGAACCTTCTCAACATAATAAAACATTAAATGAATGAATACTTAATAATGACTGAAACACATTAGCAACGACAATTTACCCGACGAGTAGAATGTGGTCAAACATAAATTAAATCCTCTAGCTAGGTACCTACAACTATTATGACAATAGTTGTGATGACGGATGGATATTTGTTACTAATACCAGAACTACTGAACTAATTATTGTCCCGTGATCGTGGAAACAAATTATGTCGCACTTTGACTTGAGTAGGTATTAATATGATGTATACCTAAGTTATTTATTTGTATCATCATTGTCGTTAATATAATTAATTATGGTGTACAGCGATTTTGAAAATCTGAATATAATCATCAACTTTTGATGCAGACCGTACTGCTAAAGTACCTACCTACTAAATTGAATGAGCCTACGCTAAAGTACATAATTGCCATTATCATCATATTTCCGAAACAATAACAAGCCGAAGTTCGATATAGGAACATAGGTAGGTACCTACTCTTAGAAAACCTGAAAGCGCCTGCGTGAGTTTCGTCTGCCCGTTCGTTGCCACGCAAACCAGGCGTGCGCAAGCCGCCTGTGGTACAACCTGTTGAAATCAATGTTTTGAGCATTGACATTACCAACATACGATTTAATTTTGATTTATCACCTTATGCATTCCTAGGTGAAACAGGAGATAGCTCCATCAGTGTGCCCTGCAATACTATTGGCTACCCTTCCCCTCTCTGACCCAGACACCTCAGATAGTCCGCGTTATATTGATTTCATCCCTGCATGATGCGATCCGCACCGAAGCTACCTGCCACCTCTCTAATCTAAAATTAAGTGTCGCTCCTATCCGTTCCATTCGCGAATATCTAGGTTATTAACAAACTTCAGTTTACCTATTACACCAAGCGGAGCAAACAACAAACCCGGTAAGTTTCCTACAATAAGATCCTACACTAATGAAAACAGAAGCCATCAATTATTTATTGAGGAAACGCAATTTTTCTTATCAATCTATCTAAGTCAGCAGCGCTATGATATTCCCAGATTGCCTATAGCTGTCTTTTACATCGATAGACTTCGGTACTTTGTACTTCGGTACCGAATTTTATAATAATAAGCAAAAAAAATTGTGTGAGTTAAAACAAAATAGAGCATTCATTTTCATGACGTATGTGAACAAAGTAATCAACTAACGGCCTTTCTCATCATGAGAAAATTCGCAAAATAATGTTCTTTGAAAGTGCATACGATCTAGGCCGCCGCATTTGGTTCGGTTCTTGAAGTTGTACCTAGGCACGTAGGGGCAAAAGCTCAACATGTAGATACTTTCCAGATTTTGGTATAAAATATTTTTTCTCGGGACTGATAAACAAATATCTTAGTGACAATAGCAATAATATTTACAGAGTTAATCATCATTATTTAATAATGCCTTTTTTGTCCACAAGTACACAGTTCTCATTTTTTTTATTGAATTCATCAAAATCGCTACTTTTACCTAACATAAGACGTGTATGCAAATTAATTCCATAATTACAAATTAGGACATAATAACAAAACTCATCTGACTTTCACGGGGGCTGGTTCCAAGCACTAACGTAGCGATAATCAGCCCATAACATAATCCAGGTACAATCAAACCGATACCAGAAGTACTTGCGTGGTATTACCCTACAACAAAAACATATATTCTTGAGTCAAAAAACTATTCAAGCCGGCACAACAAAAACTGTCGGGAAAATAAAAAAGGCGATATGTCAAATCTATCAAGCATAGTTATGACTAAACGTTATGGCTGCACTCAAATCAGAATTTTAGAATTGCCAGTTTCATCGAAATCGATGGTTTCCACAGGTGCAACGCAATCGAGCTACTTATACAGTTCATTGTTTACCTTACAGTGTAAAAGTAGCTTGATTGCGTCACCCACATAGCGTTGCCAGCCGTTCGTCGCCGTGATTAAGTTTCAGCATATCAGCGCTTTTGGTGTGCCTTGTGACGAATCGTGCAACTTTTGAGATATTTTAAGTTGTAGTACCTATTTTAATGTTTTAAGAACTTTATTTCTTTCTAAAAAAAAATAAAAAAGTGGAGGATTTATGTGGTGACATGTCCAAACAGCACTTGCCCCTGCTCGTAAAAGTAAAGCCAATGACGAAGAGGTAGGTATTAAGCTATTAACTAGCAATCAAAGAGAGAAGACCTACATATTCGTCTATCGAGACTTTAACACCTAGCTTGAGACTAAAACCTAAAGACGTTTAATTACGACGATTGTTGTTGTATAATACGCTTTATTTAATTAAATATTTAGTTAAAATGTATGTAGGTAGGTATACTTACTGGAATAATTCGTTATTTATCGACTTCAGAAGTAGGTATAATATAATATATTTCGAAATTATTCAAATATTCCACTACATAGTAAGTATATGATAAGAATGTGACTCTCATTCGTTCTACCCGATTCTTTCCGGGATATAGCCGGTACTTTGTCTTTAACTCCTTAGCCGCAAGGACTGGAAAGGGGAGAGGGAAGAATTTTTGCAGCATTAGGCCACGAATGGCTAAACAATAATAATGCATTGGTTTATTTTTTTCCATGCTAGATCATGCTGGATGTGATAACGATTGGTATGGGGTGTGCGGGGTGCATGGCGTCCTCGCATCTCGCCCATTTTGAAAAGAACGTATTGTGCATCGAAGCTATGGACAGAATCGGTGGTCGACTCCACACCACCCGTTTTGGCGGAGACAATGCTATTATAGAGATGGGAGCGGAATGGTAAGATATCAAAGAGTTTATAGGAAACACATGCATAGCATAGCATAATCAGCCTATAATGTTCCCACTGCTGGGACTCAGGCCTACGCTTAGCAGGAGAGCGAAGCGGACACAATGCGGATTGGTGAATGTCAAATGCTATAGAACATTTTTTTTCTGTCCTTTGACATTCCTGTCCGTTTTCCTCACGATGTTTGCATTCACCGTTGTGAGAACGTGGGATGCATACATTGATTTTTTCTCATCAATAAAATCAATCAAAACTCATTTATTGACTGCCGAATTGCCGATACGTCCGATGCCGGCCTATGGACGCAAGCCTCAAACCTCCTCTTTTCTTAGGATGCATGGAACGGCTGATAACTCCGTGAAGGAACTGGCTATGCAAGCCAACGTGGAGCTGATCCCACAGAAAGTTTCCTACCAGGTTTTTTCGTCTGATGGAACTCCTTGCCAATCAAAATACTTGACGGAACTCGTGGAGCACACATTCAAAATCCTTGATGATCCCCCCGAGTTCCCGATGCCATTAGGCCAGCATATTGAAAGCGGGTAAGCCGTGCTAATGCACCAACTAGTAAGAAACAGAAACTAGTACAGATAAATTAAGTGATGTATTTAAAAAAAACCGTTTTCAGGCTCCAAAAACATATTGCTCAAACACATCTTGAGTATCAGGACGATGAAGACTTCTATGAAAACTTCCTGCGTTGGTTGAATCTGGTAATCCAGAGCTACGAGTCATGTGAAGATTGGAATGACGTCACCACCTCCTCTCAGTACAAATCGCTGCAGGGCTCCCGCCACATGAGCTGGCATAAACATGGCTACAAGACTGCCATTGATGTCCTTATGGTAAAAAACAGGTCAACACTCTTTCCCCGTTGTTTTAAAATACCTAATAACAAACCAATTTATTTCTTGCAGGGCCACCACGGCAGTTCAAGTCTAGGCAGAAACCATCAGGTGGTTTTAAACACTGAAGTGGTCCTGATCAAGTGCCCAGGAGATCATAACGACCTGGTGGAGGTCAGCTGCAAAGATGGGAGGATGTACCAAGCTCGCGCCGTCATTTATACTGGCTCGCTTGGCGTTCTGAAGGAAAAGTGAGTACTACATATCTCAAATGCTTAGAGCGAAGCCACACTGCTCTGTTGCGTTGCGTCGCATATACAAAATGCCAGTACAGAGTAACGAAGCAACGCAGCGCAACGGAGCAATGTGGCATCGCTCTTAGTGTAGTGACAGTAGTTCATTTAAAAACAAGCTAAGCTGTCGAAATGCCTCAATAAAAGTATAAAATCACAAACAAAAAAAAATTCAAATCGGTTCATATGTCGCAGGCATATTGCATAACTCGGCATTTTACAAACGGCGTCGTCCATTTACAAACGCTCGCTGTTTTGTAATATGCCGAAGGCAAGTCGAATTTACAATATGCCTGCGACACATACATATATACAACAAAGTTCTGAGGTAGCAAACATTAAAAAAAAGAAGAAGAAAAACATTGACCCGAATTGATAACCTCCTCTTTTTTTGAAGTCGGTTTAAAAATATATAGAAAGGTAAAATTTGGTGTTTCATTTAAGTTTTAGCAAAATAATATTTTATCTGGAATTCTCCAGATTCTCAAAACAATATGAGCTTGTGATTTCGAGAGCGCAATAAGTTTATCTTTTCAGACATGACACTCTGTTCTCGCCACCTCTACCAGAAAATAAAGTGAAGGCCATCAATGCGATCTCCATCGGCGTCGTCAATAAAGTGGCTCTTCTCTTCCAAGACATCTGGTGGTCTACCTTGTTTTCAACCTTTGCCTTCATCTGGCGTCCTAAGGAGCTGAGCAAGGTGCCGGAAGAAGACAAATGGGCTACTCACATTACCGGAGCATCTCGCTCGATGGCGAATGATAAATCCCTAGTCATTTGGATTAGTGGGAAAGAGGCTAAGCACGTGAGTATAAGACTTAGAAAAACTTTGTTTGTGTTTGTTTACACATTAACCCAGGTACACAATAAAGAAGAGGAAATGAACGTAAAATAAAAAGGAAGTATTTGCCTCAATTAGTGGAACCTTTGTTCTTCTGAGGTTCTGGTTTTCTAGTGAAGTATATACATATACCTATATTTTTGTATTCTCCTTTAAAACACCTTCAATTTGATACCCTACTACTCGATGGATCAACAAAATATTATTAACGACTTACTATTTAGGTACCTCCAAAAATCCGCAATTTTTTTAAACCCATCTAAGAACACTCGAGTGATCGAGACGAATCTAACGATACCATACCATCCATTCAGCCGTTTGGAAGACACGACGTAATACAGAAATTTACATACATACATACAAGATACGCGCGAAAAACATAACCCTTCCTTGGCAGTCGGGTAAAAATATGGGTGTGATGCTATTGGTCAACTTCAATAAAGTTCAAATTGAAAAATCCTATTTATTACAGGTTGAGACCCTCACAGACGATGAAGTCCAGTCGAAGATCATGTGGCTTCTGAGGAAGTTCATGGGAAGGGATATGGTGATTCCAGAGCCCATCGAGATAATGCGGTAAGATAATTAATTTTGCAAAAAGCCCGACTTCTTGACATATAAGAGGTGCCACTCTGACACTCTACAAAATAAATAGTAATATAAACCTTATGTAATTTTTGTAAAAGATTAATATTTTTTAATTACCTAATATATCTATTATGTTATGTTGCACATTCAAGGAGTACCTGGCACGGTAATGAGTTTACCCGCGGAAGTTACACCTACGATAACATTGAAACCCCGAATTTCCCGGATGCACGCAAGATATTAGCTGAGCCGTTGCTTGACAACGCGGGGAAGCCCCGTGTAATGTTCGCGGGTGAAGCCACTGACTCCGAACACTTCTCGACTGTCCATGGAGCTTTGGACAGCGGTAAGCGCGAGGCTAATCGCTTCCTCAGCGCTGAATATGACTTCGATGGAGCAGAATAGCTAGCCCCCCCCGTAAATTACATTCCCTTCTCGTAATTCTGCGGGTGTTTGGTAACGCTGAGTAAACACGGCAAGACTATACAAAGACTTTGTTAGTTTACTAAATTCAGAATAGACCTCTCCTTTTCGGGAAGTGAGATAATGAATACTTAATTATTGAGTAATTTTTTCAACTGGGCTTCGATGGCCAAATCCGAATAAGTATATTTTTACCTCAACGCGCGTAAGTAGGTACACTACCTGTATGACGAACCCTTTAAATACGGGGTCATTCTATGGGGTGACAATGTAGACTAGACGTTGATCAGTTATTAATAATGTAAAAAGGTGTAGGGATTCTTGTGAACCGTACCGAAACAGTTCTAGGTAACATTTTAAAGATATCGGCATAATTTGCCTGAAGAATAAAACGCTGAAAAATGAGACAATGTTCGTAAAAATCGACTTTAATTTTACTACACAAAATATTTTACTCAATTAACGAATTCAATACTGAGGAACTAACTTCAAAATGACAATATTAATTAAAACTAACTAATAATGGAGAATGGGCAGGCCCTTGGTGTGGGACGCTACATGCGTAGACACTTTGGCACCTTCTCATTTGCCAGGGACGCAAGTTAAGTTAGTAAATATGTAGGTCTTGATAGGTCGTACATGTTTGAGCCCTTTGGGGTCGAGACCCTAGGTCCATGGGAAATGGGAGCCTTCCGCGTTTTTAAAATTTTGTCAGAGCGTCTGGTCGAAGCGACGCGTGATCAGAGGGCTGGCAGCTATCTGGGCCAAAGAATAAGCCTTGCTATACAAAGGCAATGCAGCCAGTATTCTCGGCACGCTGCCATCGGGTATCGAGTTGGAGCAGTTGAACTACCTATAGATCGTTTGCAACGGTCTATGGGTGGCCCAATTGTTTCCTTTTGTAAATTTTGCAATATAATATAGATTGTAGTAGTTAGCTTATGCTGTAATAAAACGAATAACCCACCTATATTGGTAGGTTAGGTACCTACAGGTAATTCGTTTTGCATCAAAATCGATCGACATTTATGCAATTTTCGTTATTCCTTCATATACTTTTAATTTGGCCATCAAAGGCCAGTTGGAAAATACATCCTTTGTAAAAAATATATATAATTACCTATCTAAGTTTAAACACTTCGCTTTGATGTTATCTTTGCCAATAGTAACGACTATATTGTATTACGAATAACTACTATCGATATGGGTGTTATAAAAAACAAAAAAATATAGGTGTCTTTCACTAATAGGTACATATTACCTTCGTGTGTTGGTTAGGTATGTATGAAAGTAACAGATATTCTATGTCTGTGATGAAAGTTGAATTATGTTATGTGTTAAAATCATAATGTGTGAAGTAATCTATATTTTTCTCGCAACCTGTTTTAGGTACAGTCAGCATCAAAAATCATAAATAAATATTACCATATACAGGTTGAAAAAACTATCCAGCTGTGTTCCTGAAGATTATAATTATAAATTTTAATCATTTACCAATCGTCTAAACGTAACATATTTTTTATTCTGTTCTTAGTTATAATAGATATTTAACATAGATATTTGTTCAGTGTTATGAATGTAGTCGTGGTGTAATTTAAACATGTATGAACTTTAAGAACTTTATCACTAACAACTTTAAGGACCTAGATAATAGCTATAAGTATGTAGATAATAGCTAATATTAACTCTGTCTTGTTTTTTCACTTTTATGATACTACATAGTTGTGTGATACAAGTATGTTCAATAATCAAAATAGGTAAACCATGCCAATAATAATAATCAATAAATTACATGTACCTACTACTCGGGCGAATGAACATGACACCTGGCTGACACGTGGCTCGGAACTTGATGCTTCTTCCTCTTATTGCGAAGCCTTATCATTACCAAGTATTACAGGAACTCTTCTCTATCAAGATTATCCAATTCCACGCTGTACTTTGCACACACGTCATTCGAGCCAGGTGTCATTTTTTTTTAGTTAATTCGACCGAGTTGTCTAAATTTTAAGAAGAAAGTTGTCGGATTGTGATCGCTGAAATTAAATTCAACGATTACTTTGGTAAGGATAACGCATTTATTAGCCTTCTTAAATATTAAAATATTAATAGGTTCTTTCGAACTAGTGAGGTGGAAGGATTTCAAGTGCGCCTCGAAGAGGCTCCTTTCGTGCACTTGATTATGTGTGATTGAGCTGGTTCAAATGATTACACTATCGCAACGGCAACGTACATTCACTTGTTATAAAACATCGCACTGTTAACGACATTGTGCCAATTTTTTTATAAAGAGAGAACTGATAGTTTGACTTATATAAAATATTTTTTTGACATTTTTTAACAAGAATAACGAAAATTAATTAATAAAAACGAAAATAAGGACATATAATTACCTTATTTTAAGGTACCTACAGAAAAATTGTCCGGATAATAACATTTACGAAAAAGTTAGAATATTAATGTGAATAATGTGATTTTGACAGTGATAGTTTTGAATTTATAAGTTAAGATTAAAATGTATGTATAAAGAAAGCATTAAATGAAATGCTATTCTATAAATATCTTATTAAGTAGGTACCTATAGCAGAGTGTGGTATCAATTTATGTAGACAAAAATGTTTGCACTCCTAAACTGGATTTTTTATCTGATTTATTGGCATTCGGCCTTATTTCCTAAGCCTTTTTTCTCTGCATATCATTGCAGATTTTTGGAAAGAACTCTAGAACAAGGAGTGAATAGATTAATTCATCGAAACCACAATTTTTTTTGGTAAGGCCGACAGCGATACATTTATTGACGGAGAAGATCATAAGGCATGGCCGTCCATGTTGTCTTTTTGTATAATTAATCAAATCGTATAGATATTCTTAGTATTATTCCTTGTGTGGCACAAAATGTGCTGAAATTTACTTTACATTTTTTAGTATTGTATAGAGCTATGCTCATTAGTATAGGATTTGTAACGTATATTGGATGTTCACAATGAATTTATTGGTAGGTATAAGGTTGAAATTACACACACAATCGCGTATCCAACGGTCAATTGGAAGTAACTAGGCCGTATAATATAATATATAATATTATATTAAAGAGGGAAGGTTAGGTCCAAAAAAAGTGTGTTGTGTAGTGTTTGGTTTTAAACTTAAAACATAAACTAGGTATGTATTGTATTCACGGATTCAAACCAAAGTAAAGTACTTAGGTATCTACTCGTACGTAAATCATTGTTAGTTTTATTCGGTCCAACGGACAAATAAATTACTTGCTTCAAATATCTTTGCAACGGAAAAGTATGTTTGTTAGCTGATTATAATCAGCTAACAAACTTTAATCTTATATATTATCAATTAACTAGAACATAAGAATAAAACAATTGAGAATTGATGTTTTAGTCGTTTAGACATATAATTGTATAATCGTTAACAAATAAGAAATAGGTTAAATCGATCAATCGAGCTAAATCCTCGAATAGCCTCATTTTTGTTCCTCCTTTCTATTCTATCCGATAACGAGAACCAATGAAATCGAAGAGCATTGGCACCCTTATCCGCTACACAGTAGTAAGGTAGAGTTTTATTCGATAACGAGAACCGATGACTGCTGGGCACGACAATTTTGGCACAAAATGACCAAAATGTCCTATTCGCATCACTGTCATCGACTCTCAACTCAAACGTTATCAATTATGGCATTTTGATCTTTTGTTTTGTGCCAAAATTAACGTACCTAACATTCCCTGCAGATAACCGATGCCTGCATATCGAATAAGGGCTATGCTGTGCTAGTACCTACATAATATATCAATGTCTCAATTGGCACTCAAGCCAATATTTTATCAAAGAGGCAACGTAAAACCCTTAGGTATAATTTTGATTTGGTTTCTGTGGCACCAGTATAGTGTATGTATTTACGGTTATATCTCCGACACAACCCGTTACTTTTTTTATCTGAGTGATTATTGACATGCTTATATAAATTAGTATTTATGTATTTATGATGTAATTTACAAGCTATCTATCACTGGTGTGTTGAAAGAAAATAACCTGTCATAAATAGAAATAAAAACTACTCCCAAGAAATTAAATACCTAAAGATTTTGTTTTATTTAATCTTTTCTCCCTAATGCCTATCTACTGCTAAATCAAAATGTTTTCCCAGTCTGAACTTACCGCATTAAAATATTTTATTTGGGCAACTTGCCTTCGCTTAGTAATCGATAGACATAATTTTACAGATGTTTACTACTTTAATGACACCGAAATCGAAACCGAAACTACTGAACCGATGGGGCAGTATATTTATAAATAGGCTAATTGCATTACGCTTGAGACATAATTATCTAAATAATTTTCTGAGGCAGGTAAATATTTTTTCAAGAAGTCCTTGGCCTAATAATATGCGAAACCCGGAATAGATCATAGGGACTATTATTACCAACTTTCAGACAAAGACACCAAGTGGTACCTAATCAATATAATTATATAAAAGGCCCTGTCTGACTGACTGACAGACAAACCACAGGCCAAACCACTAGACAACAATTCGGAGGGTATATTCATCATGATGTGATAGTACCTAGTAAAAAAGGAATTTTGTTAATTCACAACGCAAACGAATTTACGTGCGTCAGCTAGTTTATCAAAAGTAAGGATTATATTCCCACAAATATTCAAGGTGTATGCATAAAAGCTCTATAAGGCTTAGAATCATAATATAAATATGTAGCTGAATCCAGCTTATTGCAAATTCGTATCTCAGTACTTAGCGTTATTCCTGTTGACCTATCCTGTACAAATAGGTCATCTCATCGATAAGTTAGCGCATGCTAACATGAAATTTATGGTACCTATAGATTCGACGTAGCTTCCTAGTTGGTAGGGCTGCCCGTAAATTTGCACCACTTCCGCACAAACTTGTAAAAACCTGGATTCTATCGACCTGGATGATCGAACAAGCATTTGATGGCATTTTACAAAACAGACATTAAAAGGCGTAGAAATTAGATTGTTACAGACGGAAAAATATAAAATAATCTTGTAAAATAATGGTTACCTATATAATCTTAAGCGTCGATGACACACAAGCTTTTTTACAAGCTGATTGTTGGCAAGTTTAAAAGCTAGCGTGTGAGCGTGTTAGCGTTTGTCGATGACCCACAAAACTTTCTACAAGCTCAGAAGAGAACTAGCTAGCGAGTGTATCATACGCGAAGATACTCGCTACAAGCCAACAAGTCAACACGCCAACTATGATGTAGCACGGCTTTTTTATATGCTACAAGCCTACACACACACCAGCGTTTGGCGTGTAAATCAGCCCAGCTTTCTATTTTTTTTCACAGCTTTTATACAAGCGGATTGTACAGAAGCAGATTGTAAAAACGCCGATGACACTGGGCGACTGTACACGTTACACCGTAAACGCTGGCTTGTAGCGTGTAAAAAAGCCGTGTGTCATCGTATCTACTATAGGAAACGAAGTAGGAAATCTTTAATACGTAACGACATTAATAGATGATTTATTTATTAGAATTAACAATATGGACTTTTGAGTATTATTGAGGTGTAATGGTGTATGTATACATGTACCTAATGAATCACTATAAAGGGACATTATACATAGTTTCGCCACGCTATCTGTCCATTCGTTTGTATGTAAAAAGGAATTTAAGTAATTCAAGTTTGTAGCCAATTAATCTATTTCTAGTGTCGATAGTGCTAAATAGACCAGACCAGTGGCAGCCCTATATTGATTACCTTAAGTGCACTCCCATTCGATTCTAGAACGTTGCAATGCCTAGTGCGCGCGCACAATAAGTATTCGGCTAGGAACCCTAGATTTTATTATTCAGTCGGCCATCAATCAGGAACTAGTGTTTTGTGGTCGATGGGTGTTTAAGGGGTGTTAATCACAGCTAGCCAACATGGGGTTGGACGCAATCCCAGTACCATTGTCACCATCAGATGCTGAACACCATGATCAAGATTTTGAACCGGTAGAAGTCTCTGCCGCAGTGTTTATTGGAGATCAACTGGTGGAGCTTGAAGAATATGATATAATGGATGATCTTGAGATAAACGAGCCAAATTCGTCTGATGAACAAGAACAATTAGTTCAACAGTTCCATCCACAATCGCCGCCGCCGGTACAAATGCAATACGGTCCAGATGATGAGTGGTTTCCCTATGAAGTCCCATACGCTCATCCTTTATTAAACTCTACGCACCATCATTATTTACCAATACCCAGTTATTTGACCTACAACTCGATGCATCCAGATACTTCATACACATATAATTTGATGATGGAAAATTACTTTAATGCAAAGATGAAACTCATTAAGATTAGTCACATGGAACTGGAAGAATTCAAATATTCTGGTGTGGACTTTGACAAAGAATCAACTATTTGGACTAAGAGGCAAAAAACTTTGATGAGGAAAGAGATGCGTTTAATGTCTCTGGAACATAGAAAGAAACACATTATTGATGGAATAGATAACTTCAACCAGCACTACATTGCTCTCGCGGCTGGACCAACAGAAGATAGTAAGATGGCGGTGGAAAATATCCAGTTCTTACTTTCAAGAATGTTACAACTTGATACAAGATCTTTACAGGATTTGGCTTACCCATTGTATGAAGACGTTTATGACTGGGATAGAGTGTCCGATGCTATGAATAATGCGCACACCCCTTTGGAGTGCATGGAATTTTGGCACGTGAAGCTTCATCCTTGGCTTAATAAAAAACCTTGGAGCAAAGCCGAAAATAAGAAGTTGTCGGAGTTGGCTCCTACTCATAACTTTCATGACTGGAATAAAATCACACATCTACTGGGTACGGGTCGGAGTGGATTCCAGTGTTTCGTACACTACCGTCGCGACCTATACGACGCAACTCCTGCCGCTGCTGCCAAGCTCGCTCTGCGCCGGGAAGTTCAGCATACGCGTAAGGCGAGAGCCAAAAGTAGCAATCATAACTAATGAACATTATAACCATAACATCCGAGTTGTCAAGTAACTTTATTGGATCATACATCACTTACCTGTTAAAGATATTACGGTTGTTCTTACTCTTAGGGCGCACTTTAGTTGCCATATTAATATTCTGCATTTTAGACGTATAAAGTAGAGTTTCGATAATTTATAATCATCAATAAGAATAAATAAGTCTAGGATTAGTTGTTAACTTAAGAAGGCACACTGTAGCTGACATTTTAATATTCTGCTTTATTAGGCGTTCAAAGTAGGCTTTCCGATTTCTCGTAATAATCATTAGATTGAATTCCTGAATATTTAGTAGTTTTTCAATGTTCTTAATATAGTGTAAACCAAAACCGTGAGTTTTATTTAAATTAACATACTACCAGAAAAACTTATCTCAAAAATATGTATATTTGACTGACTGACCGTGGTATACCTAACCTACTATGTATTATTAATGATTTTTGTAAACTAATAAATACTTTGGTACCTGGTAATAGTTTGTAATGCCAGTAAAAGCTCTACAATGAAGTTTAATAAATAACACAGGTTAATTTAATAAGTTTTTAATTACCAATCTACAATTAGTACATTTTGTACAAAGGTAGTTTGAAACATTTTCGGCGAATATGCCCTAACACTCATTATACATTTTGATTTATGAATTACTAACAACTATTAATAAGTATACTTATACGTAGATAAATATTTACTCAATTGAATTACTACTTGATTGAACAAAATGGTATTGTATACCAAATCATTCTAAATAAAATACCTATTTACTATAACATTTTTGTGTTAACATCATCAATTAATTTATTTATAAATATAATTTTTAATGAAACTTCTAACGTAACTGTCTCTAAATGCACAATTTGGAAAACAAATAATAATAATTTTAATACACCTAACTATAATCACACATACCTAAATTAATGAGCTCTATCTATGTACAAATCACTACAGACTTTAGGCTTATTATCATCTATTTTAATGAAATATTGAAAAAAAATGTAAGTATCAACAAAAGTGCTATACTCGTAATGCAATTAAATTATACCTACTCAAATGAGTGCCATAGTAAACTACTGCAGTAAAGCTATGATGATCATGAAACATGTATTATAAAAACCACCGTTTTTGAGGATAGACTGAACGCCTCAAGATGAGGGGTTCAGTCTATCTGAAAGCAAAATGCGCCCTTATTGCGGTAAATCTCTAACAACCAAGAAAAGGATTTTGCGGAAAATATCACTATACTTCATAATTACCACAATAAAAAGTTCAGATTCAAAATTATCACTTTTTTCTTTTTTTTTTTTCGGATGGAATTTAGTGCAGTTAGCCGCAGATGGCTGTAACTGCGTCACCGGACTCTCGATGAGCGCAGATGGCAGAAATATATAACCTAATATAGGTAATTCTAATAATGATTTTTCTTTAGCTAATGTTGCAATTAATGATCAAGTTCTGAACATTTATTTCAGTTTTTAGGCTATTATGTAATGTTTTATGATTCGCTGCTAGATACCTACCTACTCTCTTCCACGACGACGCGCGACTTGGACACGAAGACGAAGCGTTAAGCAAACTTGGATAACACTGACCTTACAAATTTAATGACCTTTCGTTTAGGCCTTGTGGTAGGCCTATTATTTACGAGTAATATATAACACTAGTTTACAGTGAATTGTTGCCGGGATTTTTTTTACTGTTGCTAACTACATATGGTATGCTATGTTCAAATATATACCTAATTAGATTTTTTTGATCAGCTCTAGTTTTTGAGTTTCAGGTATCTACGTTCAAGAAATAAAAATCTACAAAAAATAATAGTTTAAATGTTTAGTTTGAAAAGAATCCGTTTTACAGCTCTCATCTTATATTGTAGACTCAGGCCCAATTTCCATACACAATGTTTCGGACAAATACTCAAAAAATTAGTAAGGTTTCATACTTTAATTTAGGTTTTATACGTGTTTTAAAATTAACACTACTAATTTAAAAACACGTATTAAATCTAAATTAAAGTATGAAACCTTACTAATTTTTGTAGACACAATTGGAAAACATAGACAAAACGAATACTTAGAGTGAAAAAATTACTATAATACGGCGTACTTTTTGAGTATTTGTAAGAAACATTTTGTATGGAAATTTGCCTTGAATCCTCAATAATCCCATTAACATATTAATCATAACAAATTGAAATATCACGTTATCAACGGACATAGACGCTAAGATGAAAAAAAACAATAATTTGAGCTGCACAAAAAATTACTGAGGGTATATTTGAAAATAATATGTCCCAAGCAAACAATTAGGCGTTGTCCTAATAGAACGCGATCACGCGATCGTCGCGCTAGCAAGCGATGCGACCGTCGCGCGAATCCGCGATCAAACGTACTAACGTCAAATAGGCGTCGCGATTGGCAATCACGCGATCGCGCGACGCGACGCGATGCCAATTGGGACGCCTATTTGACGTTAGTACGTTTGATCGCGTGATCGCGCGATCGACGTTCGCGCGAACTTGCGATGGTCGCGTCATCGCGTTCTATTAGGACACTGCCTTACACTCAAAAAGATCACGGCAACAGACAAATAATAAAATTGTGTAAACTAGTGTAATCAATACCAATCCATCCAAAGGAGCGCCTTGAGAGAGGCCTGCTTCTTGCTGTGGACTGCTACAGAATGGTGATGATGAAGATGAACATATCTACTTAACTAGCATTTTAAGTGCACTAAACTGATACTTACATCACGATCTCATCATTTAAATACCATTTGATTTGTTAAAGACAACTCTCTTTTTTAGGCTGAGTGACCTCTTATAAACTACTAAGCCGATTTTGGCTTTTGTACACAACTACTAAAATTTGGCTTTATTTACACAATTCTAAGTTTACAAAATAGTTTTACAAAATTACTCTTGTAATATTCTACCAAGTTGACTAGGTACATTTTGTATATACGTCTAGTTCATTTTAGCAGTAACATACCGCTATAATAACAACCGGAAATTTGTTCCGTTAGTTTTACCCGAATGCACAGGAGGGCAGTGTTTTTATATAATAATAATTTGGTGTATAGGTAACTTGCTTACCTACTAATCAAAAGAGGGTTCCTATAAGGCCCCAATACCTAAAACTTGCTGTGTTGCGATTCACTTACTTAATCACATACATTGTATCTACCAAATAGTTTTGAACCAGTAGCCTTATTTTGTTACTCGAAGACAATTTCCACCGGCAAAATCAACCAATGAGCGAGAAGATCCATCACGTATCTGAGGCATTCGCGTTATTGATTGGTCAAATTTGTTCGTTGGTCTTCAATTAACAAAATACCAGTGCTTGTTTCCCAATGTTTTTTTAAATTAAATTACGGGAATAGAGCAACTAATCTTTGTTAATAAAATAAGTTTATGGATCATTCATTACTGATTCTCACTGTGTTTGATAGTTCTTAACTATTCAAGTTATCGAAATAATTTATGCGTTTAATATTTTAAGACACGCGTCTTGACTGGCCGAGCCACTTAAACCAACTGATCTAAACAGCTTGCAGTCGAAAAGTCTTAATACCTATGCATACGATTTTTTAATCGTAGCTCCTATTTAAATTTAATACCATAGTTTGATTATTAAGAAATTATCTCAAAAAGTATGGGTTAACGTTTTATAATAAATCATATCTAATAATATTTACTAAGATATCGCAAAAGGTTGTTACATTATGAAGTTATTTTCCAGATTAATGAACATAAATTTTGGTCGTTTTGGTCGATCAGTTGTGCGATTTTCATATTTTTTCATATTTTAGTTTTAGACACATGGTTACTAACTATAATACTTACAAACTATGTCTTAAAACAGTCATTTTTACAGATTTATGACCATCACAACTAACTGAACACCAAGCGAAGCGCGGCTTTAACTAATTAAATTTTCAATTTAATTTATTGTCTAACATATTTTTAACGATAATTAATACACATTATAGCTTTGGCATTGAAAATCGAGGTGTCCCATTGTCCATTACGTTCACTTTTCACCCAACTGCGAATGTTTTTCTTGTTTTTTTTTGCTAAATATATAATTAAAATAATTTTACAAGATTTGGTTGCCCTGCAAATTTATCTTCTAGCCTAGATTTTATGTCTGTGTTCTAGACAAATAAATACTTCTCTAGTCTTAGGCGTTTTCCTAATAGAACGCGATCACGCGATCGTCGCGCGAGCAAGCGATGCGACCGCCGCGCAAATTTGCGATCAAACGTACTAACGTCAAATAGGCGTCCCGATTGGCAATCGCGCGATCGCGCGACGCGACGCGATGCCAATTGGGACGCCTATTTGACGTTAGTACGTTTGATCGCGTGATCGCGCGATCGTCGTTCGCGCGAACTTACGATGGTCGCGTCATCGCGTTCTATTAGGACACTGCCTAATAAACCATCGTCGGCCACATCGTCACTTCACATCAGGTGAAATTGTGGTCAATCATCGGTCTATTAAAAATAAAAAAAAAGTTGTACAATACTAGACTTTCCTATATGTACATTAACATTTTATTTCTGTATAAATAAACTAATATCACAAAAATAACATATAATTTCTTAGGCCGGTTTTAAAACTAAATCATTGTAGTTTTTATTTGACTACTTATAGGTAAACACTTCGAGAACATTTTGAGTTTGGCACATTATGTTATCTAACCACATGCCTCCACAGGCGTTCCGCGTTGTCCTTATAGAACGCGATCACGCGAAGTCCCAATTGGCATCGCGTCGCGTCGCGCGATTTCGAGAATGCCAATTGGGACGCCTATTTTACGTAAGTACGTTTGATCGCGGATACGCGCGACGATCGCGTGATCGCGTTCTATTAGGACAACGCCACAGTCACAGCGGGGGGGGGGGGGGGGGGGGGGGGGGGGGTTTGGGGGGTTCTACCGCACCCGCCGCACCGCATTGCCTACCGCGGTCGCTGGTCGCGACCAAAGTCGTGCGACGCGGTCGCTTGCATCCGACAGTGCTTCATTGCGGGACAGATAGGACTTTTTCAATTAATACAAGTTCCATACAAGTTCCCCCTTTTGCTAAAAGGCGGACAAATATAACTTTTTGTCCCATCTGTCGCCCTACGCGGACAGAGCAGGGTAACAGATGGGAATACTTAACCCATATTAACGCCCAGAACCCCGCGAGCCGGTATCTCGCTTGCATATTTGTACATTTTTGAAGATATACATACATTGACTGTATATAAATTTTAAAAAAGAGGGCAGAGCGGTGAATTTGTATCTAGGACCTCACAAAATGTTTATATAACTCTTTATCTATATATCTTATATGAATCTTTTGTTTTGATATGTTTAACATAAGCGAAGGATATGGGGGAAAAACAGTTATGCCTTATTTGCAAAAGTTTAGAAATATGCGAGCGAGATAACGGTGCTCGGGATTCTGGGCCTTAATGCATACTAAGTGGGTCGCGCGACTCAGTTGCAATCGTGTGTCGCGGTCGCCGGTCGCGGTTGCCAACATTGGAAGGCTACCTTAACAATATTTCAACTACGGTATGGTAGCGTCCCAACATACATCGATTCAAAATACATTACTAACCTTGATTGAAAAGTATATGCTTGGGTTTGGTTTATTTAAATGCATTTTTTCAGATGACCTAACGCGTTGTAGCTTTAAATAAAAAAAATAACTTATATATCTACTAACAATATAAAAAAAACAAGCGAACCTTACAATAGTTGTATATGATGTGTAACACCAGACATCACATTTATAAAGGAAGGATACTATTTACTTCATTTTTCTGTGATTGGTACCATCTGACGGCTAACTCCCAATAACACACTTCTGTTGCATTTCACGAAATCACTGCCACCAATTGACAGCAAGCGAAAGAAAGATGTTACACATCAAAAAACTATTAAGTACTCATGAAAGCTTTGATAAATCTGTTCCAAAAGAAATTCGTTCCATCTTGAACAGACTTTTGCTTAACAGATAAATAATATAGATCAACAATTTATACAGTTAAAACTGGTAACTTAATTTGGTATTTTTTCAGGAGTGAGATCAATGAATTCTTTGGTTCACTGTCGGTTTATTCGCTAGGGTTGGATGGAGGCTGAACGCTGATTTTCACCTCCCCGGCGGGACCTACCACGATTTTCACCTGAAATTATAATACACGTCATTTAAATTGTAGAACACGAGAGCGCTACAAGGCGAAAGTATTTTTTTTTGTTTTTGAATGAATGTATTATTTATTTGTCTGAAGTAGGTTAGGTTAGTTACGAATGTTTAAAGTAGAGTCACATACTTCACTATTTAAGGCTTAAAGACTCCAATGAAAGATACACAAATAAAATAAGGAACGCTTAAAAATTTTAATTTTTCACAAAAACGCTGGAAGCATTATTAGAATGCAAGCTGCGGCTTTGCTATCGTAAAAACAAGTGCTACATATATCCGTAGAACCTGCCTACGAGCTATTGCTACGAATATCCGTAGCACATACTTTCGTGCTAGTGCTCTGAATATCCTTAGCACCTGTCTACAAGTAATAACTGCTACAATATTCGTAGCAGAAGCTCGTTAGAAGCTTCTGTTCCGAGTATCGTAGCATCTACATTTGAGCTACTATTACGAATATTCGTAGCATCTACATTTGAGCTACTATTACGAATATTCGTAGCACCTGCCTACGAGCTACTGCTACAAATATCCGTAGCACTTAATTTCGTGCTAGTGCTCTGAATATCCGTAGCACCTTCCTACGAGTTATTACTGCTACAATATTCGTAGCAGTAGCTCGTCAGAAGCTTCAGTCTGTTCCGAGTATCGTAGCATCTACCTAGCATAGCACCTGTCTACGATCTTTTGCTACGATATTCGTAGCAGAACGAACATCGTAGCAGTAGCTCGTCAGAAGCTTTTGCTACGCCACAAGCGTAAACGCTGGCTTGTAGCGTGTAAAAAAGCCGTGTGTCATCGACGCTTTAGAAATTTATCTTAGCCGCCCCTCTATTTAGAAGGTTTAGGATCACACGAGTCGAGGGGAGAAGCTCTACGGTAATTTATTACGATACAAGGAGAAATGTTGTCTGGCCTGAGTGCGAGATGGTGGCGGAAGTCCGTGTAAGTGAGTTAGACATAGTATCATAGTGTATCTACTAATTTTTTTTATTGGGTGACAGACAGGAATAAAATAGTTCTTTCTGTCCCCCTGTTACTCACAGTGGGACAGATAGAACTTTACCAAATTTTAAAAGTTCCATCTGTCACCTTGTTGCTGATAGGGGGACAGATAGAACTTTTTTGGTCCATCTATCACCCTGATCTGTCCACCTAGGTTGACAGATGGACTAAAAATATTCAATCTGTCCCCCTTTCAGCAACAGGGTGACAGATGAAACTTTTAAAATTTTAACTAATTATTCCCATCTGTCACCCTGCTCTGTCCGCCTAAGGTGACAGATGGGAATAATTAGTTGAAATGTTTACCTAGTCGCCCCGTCAGACGTTCATCGCATAGTAGACGGGGTTGGGCGGCGGTGCCAGCGGCGAGGAGGCGGGCGGCTGCAGAGCGGCCGGCGCGCCCTCCGGCGCTGAGCGCAGCGCTCGCGACGGCGACCCCGGCGCCGGCTGGTACAGCGGAGCCGCCACCTGGGAAATAGGGAGAACACTGCTATCACGCATATTGGTTGATATACCACCAATTAATATATGCTGAGTCGGAGACCTTTTTGCACCACGCTATTTGTATACTGAGTTTAAATTTATTTATTTTTCACTTGTTCATAACTGTGCGTGTATGCTGTATCTTTAAAAAAAAAACCTTTTTAAATTTTTTGCATATCATCCTTTTTATGACGATGTGAAAAGTGTTCAAACATGACCTATTTATTAAAGCACAGAATCCCGAGCGCCGCTATCTCACTCGCGCATTCGTATAATATATTTTAAGATATATAATATACTGAGTATAAAATTTAATAAAAAAATTGGATCGGTCATTTTGTTACTACAAACTACCAACCAACCTAACCAAATTTTAAAGTTTTTTTTATGTGTCTAGGGCTTAGATTTTGGGCGAAGGAAATAGGGAAAAACAGCGCCCACAGAGTATTTCACAAAATATGTGACCAATAGCCTTATTTTCGAAGACGATTACTTCCGGCAAAATAAACCAATGAGCGACAAGAATCATCACGTATCTGAGGCATTCGCGTTCTTAATTGGTTGAATTTGTCCAGTTGGAATGGTCTTAAAAAAATGAATAAAAAAATGTTTATGCAAATATCAAGCTAACATTTTGCCCACGACATATGAACAAACAAAACCAGCTCTCGCATTTGCTTCGCACAGAGCAGACATTCCATGAGATGAGTGTCGCGTATGCTTGCTGCTATCAGACAGGTTCCTTTGTTCGCATCCCAAAGGACGCGAGTTAAATTTATTTCATCATATTAAAGAATATAAATGGACATAAGTCCAAGCCATCGGTGGTAGAGCGATAAAACTCAAGTTGGCCAGATAGGCTAGTTAAAATCCGAAAAAGATTGAACATAATTCGTACATTTGTAGAATGTTGCGGGATCAATAGGGGACACCACCAGGAGTCACCACCTAATTTGCATCGATTCTAGCACGTACGAAACCCTGTTAAATATTCAGTTGAAATGTTGAAAATGGTATAAAATGTAAACGGGTAGAGTCTATCTCATGAAATTTGTAACATACATTATGACTATCCTAATGTATCTCTACATTATCTAAATTTCAAAGTTTTGTAAGTACAATGACCAGGTAAAAATGATTTTTTGTAGGTATATATATGCAGTTATTAGCTCAGAAAACATTGGCACAGTCAGTGCAAATAAGACGCGGTGACGGCAGATGGAGCAAATCTCTGACTGAGTGGTGGCCAAGATCAAAACGGAGAAAACCAGGACGTCCGAAAGCGCGTTGGGTCGATGACATTGTAAAAACAGTAGGAAACACCTGAACGAAACTTAACTTTTTTGAAAGTTAAAAGTGTTTGTACATAGAATTTTGTGCTACTTAACATTATTAAATATATTTTTTGTAAAGCTGCTAGTCGCATTTTCAGAGGAACATAATGTATTTTGAAATAATATTTTTTTTTAAGAAAAGTAATCGTGACAAACCATTTTATTATATTTCAATAGAAGAAACATTCGCTTCAGAATTACGGATACGATAGGCTTATAGTACTAAGTGCTATTGCATATAAAAAAATAGTAGATATAGCAACTTTAAAAAGTTCACGCAAGCTTTGATTGCCTTTGTAGGTAATTCCAAGTATAATTACAAAAATAAATTCAAAGTTCGCATAAACGACCAGCAATTATCGTAATAGTTTGTAAAAGTACAAGAATAAATAATTATACTCTATGCCTCTCAATAACAATCATTTAACCATTGTTAATATATGGAGTTTTACCGATCAAACACAAACACACCAAATGATTGAAAGACGAACTAACCATCGCAAACACAACATATAACTGGATTATGTATCAAAAACCAAATTTATTTAAAAAATAGGCATCCTTCTTCCTCCTAATTTCGGCTGTAGACATGATTAGGTAGATCTGATAAAATAAGGATTCAGATACACCTAATTTACTGGGTCTATGTTGCTCACTTCACCATCACATTCTAAAAGTCTTTAATTTATAGTTGACTGTCATTCAGTGTGAAAAGTAGAGTACTTTTGCGAAAATAAAGCTGTCTCTATCTCTTTGGCATGAACCGAGAGCTATCTCTAGATCTCTAGATCTTTAATAACCGATAATAAGAAGCGATTTTTTTGAGATACATAGTCAACCGTTCAACTACAACCTCACCTAATGGTAAGTTATGGTTAGGATTGAAGGACTCAGCGGTGATGAACTTATTAAAGGTTTCTGCTCACTACTCCGTCACGTGCCATGCAGGGAGCGTATCAGCACCGGCAAAATATAAAATTGCATTGAAAACGCGACGGTCGGTGACGGAAAGGTGTTGTGGGTATCGTGTCATACTTTTCATAGCAAAGAATATTTTTTTACCTGGTACGGTTATGATATGATAAGGGATAGCGGGCAGTAAACTTTAAGCTTACCAAATTGGAGCATAACAATATTATTCGCAGAAGGCATATTTATAAGTCTTTCTCGCAAAGTACAAATGCTGAAATGGTACATTCGCAGCGCTTATTTGTATTACCTTTTCTGAGTAGCAGATCATTTGCTTCCCTCCGCCAGGCTGCGGCGCCGGCACGGTTCGATAGCGAGCAGGTGCAGGACACAGCGTCTGGAATATACCAGCTATAGATTAAAAATGGTGTTCCTTTAAAACCCACAAATACGGAGCTTTAAAGAAAGGTGTGTCGTTAAGAGGATTGTCCCTAATAAACGCGCGAATAGGCACTTTTGGTTTGAAAAATATTGAAGAACTCTCTGCATTGAATGACACTACAAAAATATCTCAACTGCCTAATAGACGAGTGTTCCCTTACACCGCGTGATATTTATTAAATTATTCTTAATTTACGAGAAAAAAAAAGAAAACAAAAAATCAGATTACTGTCAATCCAAATGAAATATTATCCGTGAAGTTTTAACAACAATAATTGTTGTTAAAACTTCACGAATAATACATGTGTCACGTTCTTTCGAACCAGCGTGGTGAAAGGATTTGAAGTGCGCCACGAGGCTCCTTTCGTGCACTAATTAACAACAATGAAAAGGCCTAATCCAAGTAAGTACTTAATTAAATATCAAAGTTCAATTACCTAGGTATTTTCAAAACTACTAGAATCATACAGAAAACGAAATCTGAATAAAAATAATGTCCGGTAAAAGATAAATTTCTTACCTGGGCATTAAGGGCATGAGCGTAACTTGCACGCATCTGTATCTGGGGAGCCACGGGCTGGTTGCCACCTCCACCATTTCTTCCTTGTGGATGGTATTGATAAGCTCTGTTATCTATAAATAATCAAAAACACAGGTTAAATCAAAAGTCACCATCATTATCGAAAAATATCATGACTTCACTACAACATGTTACATCACAAATTCCTAGGTTGTTCTGCTTCATCGGCCAATACGTGACGCTGAGTTTAGCAAAGGACGAAAGGACATCACAGGTGTTGAAAACTTGAACGTAGCACGAGGTCACGAAGTTATTTTACTCACAGGTAGCATCAGTCCACAGCTGTTGATTGTTCTCGTGGTGGTGGTCAGCATCGGCGTATGCTAGGTACACGAGGTTGGCTGGAGGGCGGATGGGCGGCGGTGACTCGGGGCGGCAACCGCGCGCCGCTCGCACCGGCGACGTATGCTCAGAACTGGAGCTGTACAGTTCCTGGGAACTCTGCGAATCCGAACACCTGAAAAGCCAAGAGAATAGTGTATAGAAAATGTATGTACAAGCATCCGTAACCGTTGGTCCCTAGTTTAGGCAGTCTCAAACGTGCCACCCACCACAGCGGCCGATGACCGGCGACGATCAGTTTACATACCTACGTACATTTTGTACGTCAAAAAATGTACGATCAGTTTACATACCTACGTAAATTTTGAGTTTTTATGTTCATCAAAAACGCAGCGTTGAATGATGAATATGAGATTTAAATAACTAGGTCAAGTGCGAAAGGAGTGTGAACGTGGCTTGCGGTAGCGCCATCTATGTGTAAGCCAAAATCTTCGAACCTTTGTCAAAGTACCTTTTGCTAGAGCTATGTTAAAACAGGGACTGAGTTTTATTTCGGAGTTTCATCTAGATGGCGTTCGGATCTTCGTGGGCACTATTTATTCTAAAAATTATCAGACCAGGGCCTCGTGTCTAATAAATTAAGCGCCGGGGTTCTAAACTCAGGTTCGAAATGCGAACCTTTTTCATAGAACGTTTTGCAAACCACTTATATGCTTTTTAAATGTTTGAACCTAAACCTCAGTGACTAAAATGTTATCTTGTAGTTCCATCTAGAATCTAGATGACGTCTAGAAGAATCTAGACTACAGATGGCGGTACATCTCCACAAAGTTTATCGTGTTTTAAACTACCTTGAAATGTTTTCAGAACTTTTACACTAGGTAGAGTAAACGTGTTTAGAAGTCACAAAAAGATAGGGTTTCCTAAGCATAAAAATATGATGATATATGAGCATGGTACCTATTATCACTTCCATTTGATTTTTGCAACGTAAGGTTTTTAGAAAAAGGGACACCTACCCTTTTGTGGCATCTAACCCGGTTTTACCCTATGTCTTCAATATAAGTAGTTCCCTTTTTTTTCAAGACTAATTTTTAACTTTTATATACTTATGTATATCAACAAATTATATAAATATATTTAGTAATAAATCCGCTCAGTTTCCAAACAAAGGCTTTAATTAACTCAACTATAGTTCAACTAAACCAAAGAGTCAAAGAACAGAAAACCAAAGTTTAAAGATACGACACGTGTTTCGCCTCTACACGAGGCATCATCAGGAGGTGTGGACTCGCCGAAGTTTGAAACGAGAGTCAAAAATTCTCGTTTCAAACTTCGGCGAGTCCACACCTTGTTACATACCTTGTAATTTGTTGATATTTATGGATTTCGGCAAAGTAACGCCTGAATCAATCAATTATACTTATGTATAACAATATACATACTTTTTACTAAAGCATTAAACCAAAAATAAAAGATCCCGTATTACTAAAAAAATTTCTTTTGCGGGCATTAAATATTTTATCAAGGCCATTTTATATCGTATTTATCTTATAAATTTTGATTACTTAATTCAAAGCTAAGTTTTTAAACCCTTTAGTTTGGCTCAACTGCGCTTAAAAAGGCGAGTAACAATTTTGAAACAAAATTTTTAAAAGTCTGCCTGCTTTATATTTGAATCAGTCATCTACTATAATATGAATGAGTTTCGTAACAAACTTATAACCTGTAAGACTAGATAACTTTAAATTATTACCAAAGTTTCCAAGTGCTTAGCTAAGTTTTAGCACAACAATGGAGCTATAATAGACTAATAGGCATTATAATGCAGTGACATAAAGTGTCTCTAGTCAAAGATTGAGACTTGATGACGTGGTTGAATTCAGTCACACAAATTTTATAAAGCCACTATATTTTTTACGTTTGGTACAATTTTTAATAATCTTTATTGTATCGGCCCGTTGCTTATACATATCAAACACAACAAAAACACTGAGCTTAGAAAAGTAATGATAATCGGATATTTCTAAATATCCTAAAAAAAAAAAAAAAATGTGGTTGCTTGCTTATACATTCACTAGCTCGTATTTCAAAGTGGACGAGCGCAGAGGTGCACCGGCTTATGAGAATCAAAGTCCTGTGTTACGCTGTTATGGTCATGGACGGGCGTGATCTCTTACCATCAGGAGAGCATTCGCTTATCTCGTTACTCGTTTACTTAAAAAAAAAACTGGTTTTACAAATATATACAACAACCGACTTCAATCGCACGGTTCAAGTGAGCGTAGGCACCACTGACAAGTCACAGGGAAGCAAAATACGCAATTTTGTTTACTTCGACGTCATTTTTTTTTTCATATATTTTGATTTAAACTAAACTACTGCACAGATTTTGACAAAATTTCTACGGAACCAATCTGTTCCAATTTTTTTCATGTTGATTGATAGACAACAAAGTTCTGAGGTAACAAACATAAAAAAAAACAATAAGAGAATTGATAACCTCCTCCTAAAACTTACCCGATGTTTGCATAGAGCGCGCAGTTCCTATAGATGGCGTCTTGCCTCTGTTGGTACTGCACGTACGCTAGATTCTGTGCGTGCGCATAACACGCTTCTGTGTGCTGCTGCTGATGTTGCATTACGTTGTTGCATTGTCGCGACGACACGTAGTCTGGGGATTTCGACGACCTAGGGGAAACGGTTACAATTAGGCACTGTTTTTTTTCATAATGCACGAAAGAAGCCTCTTCGAGGCGCACTTGAAATCCTGTCACCACATTGACACGATAAGAAGAAGAACAGTGTTTTCGATAATGCGAAACTTCAATGAAATTATTTTCGATTTGATGTAATTATGCATAGGTACCGTCATTGTGTAGATACTAATCTATTAACTATGATCATGAATTATAAAACGGAATAGTACTAAGAGCAAGATAATGTGAAAAAAAAGTATCCAAAACCCGAAAATGAAACCATTTTGAAATTGTAGTGACAAAAAAAGATATTTCACTTAGCTTGACTGCACTTATATTTTGATGAAATTTAATTGAATACCTGAGGTGCTATGCATGATATTTCAATTCGACGTGAAAGTTATATTAGATGCCAACTTTGCCAATTTAAAGTTCAAAGAGCTCGCGTAAGCCATTCACATTTTAATTTTGAAGAGCTCTATACAGAAGTTTTTCGTGTGATGGCTCGATGGATTAATCTTAGATGCAAGTACTGGTAGATTATAATAGTAACATGAATATTATCCTGGATTATAAGAGTAATATCATAATGATATCCAAGTTGAGAGTCTGACTGAAATTATGACGTGTACAGCGTCAACTTTGCTGTCCATCCATAATGTGGTGAGGGCTGAGGAGACTCACCAATTGGAATTGGCACTGGCTCGGCTCTGCGGTCTCGAGTTGAGGTTGGCTTCTGAATAGTACTGCCAGGCGTAGTTAGCGTTTCTTTGGCAGTTGTGCGCTTGTTGCATCTGCACTGCGTTAGTCTGTGGCTGCAGTTCATTCTGCATTAGTGAAAGAATGTCGTCGGACGATGCTAGTTGTTGTTTGACAGCGATACCGCGCACCGCTGGCCTTCTGTGGAACCCTGGAAGTACACACTTTGTACAATGCGAAGTTTATGACAGTTTAACACCAAAATGTTAAAATTGTATTAGCCGTATTGGCCATATAACTCGACGTACCGATAACCGCTGGGGTATAACTTAAGGGTTCTCGAATGGTGACCGTGAACTGGACGACCCAGACGCCTCCTCACATTATATACCGATGATATTATTTATTCGTGTTCGTATCGATGGAAGCCGGTATATGAGGTCTGATGACTGATAGATGTGATTTTTTCAACGAATACTGAAAGGTTTTAATACACAGCGACATTTAGGCCTTAGGTACCTAAGTTATGTAAGTACTAATAGAAAACTTATTTCCTTATTTATTATTACCTACATGTACCTACATTGATCAAAAGAAAACACCCAAATTTGACATCGATGTCACACAAACGTTTTGATGACCAAAAGTAAGCCGGCTATAACAAAACAATCTCAGGAAATCCTGCGTTCAATACATTCTTACAAATTAAAAACCTTGAAACTAATTATTGGAATAAAAAAAGCAAATATGAAATTACTTTACAAAAATCGGAAAATACAAGGCACAAAAACCGCTTTCAATGGAATTACATCGGCGCCGGCGGAGGCCGAACGAAGCGTCCCAATTTCAGGCATTGTAGGCATTTGGAGCTTATGTTAATGGAAATACCCACATTTTCGTGCCTTGTTTGAAGGTTACAATCAAAATTTAATCATCGTATGCCATAATCTTATGCCACATGTGTGTATTTAGGTTTGATTATTATCGTGATACGTGTTACACTTTTCACAGAAGTATCTACCAGGTACATCGGGTCATACTCCCTGGACGGTCACTGGTGGACAAGGCAGTTGATTAATATATAAAAAAATATACCCAAAATGTAATATTTTGTACGCCCACAGATCCGACAGATTATGTGTACTGTAATGAATGTTTAATTTATTTTGAGACCAATATCGTTTTTTTTTACGGTTTTAGATTTTTATTTCTCAAAAGAATTACTTAATTTCCTTGGCAAGCCATTTATGTAGATCTTAAGTCTTTTTTCGGGGAAAACGACTTCTCCATCATAATCCGGTCCCAGACCGTGGCTCCTCCATTTTCACATATTATATGTGTTTTTGTTCAGATTATTATCTCATTTATTTATATATCTTTCTCTTTAAAATTTATTTTTTAAAAAATATTATAAAAAAATAAACTATTTAAATAACAAAACAGCAATACTATCGTAAAAAATATTATTATTATTATTATTTAAAAGTTATACGATTTTCAAAATTGTTATCTCAATAAATGTTTTACAACGAATATTACTACAAAAGAAGTGAATTTGTCCAGTGATTGGACCAGTAATGTATTACCATTGTGAGTACTTATCTTCACATAAATCGGGATATTTACGATTGGTAATAATCAATAGTACTATTGGCTCACCATAGTCATCGTGTTCATCATCGCTGCTGGCCGGCTGTGATTCCTGGCCGTATCGCTGGCGCAGCCGGTCGGTGCGTGGCGCAGCCGCCCTAGCGAATGCCGCTAGTCCGTCGTCGCTTTCACCGACACCCAAAGTGTTGTGGTGGTAGTCTGCAACACGGTGACGAGCTCAGCTAGCTCCAACTCATTTCGCGTGAACCTGTAGCTGGTTCGGTGTCGGAGTTTTTCAGTTTTCCCCGTATTACCCCGCGCGTAACCTTTCAACTAATTTAGCTCACATCTCGATTTGTGATCACATTGTACTTGAAAATTATGTGATTAAAAGTTCACCCTAAACTGAAGACCATACGTGGGGTACCTACCCTATTTTATTTTATAAGCCCCTCAATGAATTTAACTGATCTACGAATTCAATACTTAGGTAATTTTACTGGTTTTGACCTCCGAAATACTGGGAATCCTAGTGTGGAGCTCAAAATTACAAAATATACGTAATTAGTTAGCCGTTAAAATTAAGATATTTAGCCATTATTTATTTAACTAAAATAAATAGGCACATATTAAAAAACTATCCTACTTAAATAAAACTATCCTAATTATATACAAAAATAAATAATAAAATACTCAAAACAGTAAATGTGCATGCATAGGTTATTGTATTGAAACTCTACCCGACTCATATATTAGCCATCGTAAAAGCGGTTCGTAAGTTATCGTCAGACTAACATACATTTATAATGAAATAGGTTTGTACAGACAGCGTCAGAGATAATTATCCCCCTTGCACAAGACCCCCAGCTATAAATCCTTTCAAAAAATTGTAATACTTAAAATTATTTTTAGGCTTACATACAGTTATACAAATATAATCTATTTTTTAAAGGCAAAACTTCTCCATTCATCGCGACGGTGATTTAAAGGGATTTGAAGCTGGGTATTATAATGCAAGGGGGATACTTATCTATGACGCTGTCTGTACATATATCTATGTATAGAAGAATTTAAAGATAACTACACTACACCCTTTTGGAACTAATCCGAGTAGTAGTCCGTAAGTTCCCCATCAAAAATATCCTTCAAATTCTTGCTACCTATTCGTAATTGGGTTACACAAGAGCGCTCTGACCTACTTTGTTCGGGGTGGTCGGCGGCTGAATGGATAATTTAGCAGTAAACAATTTACAATATTGGCCAGTGTTTTCACGCTTTACAAGCTCTAAGCTGAGTTTTAAGGGAAAAATTTGTTATTTTCTCAAATCACAAGATAAATAACTATAAGTATTTTATTTAAAAAATAAAAAACTTTATCCTTTCGTTTTTTTGTTTGACTTTTTTGATGTCGTATTTATACAGCTTGAAGGCTTTTTTGACGATAGCAATTCCCATTGTTTGGATTCTCGAATTAAAATAAAACTATAGACTAAAACTAAAGTGTATGTTGCATCCATGAATCTACCAAAAATAAGGTCTTAAGAAGTACATATTTTTTTTGTAAAGGCTACTATAAAAACATTTTTTTATACGGGTACCTCGTGTTGAGCCTGGAAGGCAAGGTTGGTGGCGGCCGAGGCGGAGGTGCGGGAGCTGAGAGGCATGTGATAAAAGTCAAGAGGCATGTAGTAGAATACATGGTTCATACCTGGAGTGCCGGTGACAACGTCAGGCGCAGGCGCTTTGTGTTGATCCTGAAATTCAAGGTTGGTGGCGGCCGAGGCGGAGGTGCGGGCGCTGAGAGGCATGTGATAAAAGTCAAGAGGAACGTAGTAGAAGTTATGGTTCATACCTGGAGTGCCGGCGACAACGTCAGGCGCAGGCGCCTCGTGTTGATCCTGGAAGTCAAGGTTGGTGGCGGCCGAGGCGGAGGTACGGTCTCCAGGAGGTACGTAGTAGAAGCCCTCGTGGTGCGCTGCGCTACCCACGCATGCTGTCAGAGGTGCCAGCGTCGAGAGGAACTGTCGCCGCGGTTCACCTTTACCCTATATAAAAAAAACTGCCTTAATGATATTTATCTTAACTCACACAAAATAGACATCAGATCAATCTGATAACTTTATATACGGCTTGTGTTGTTGTTTGTTGTAGATCGTAGTTTTTTTTGTTTATTATTATTAGGTTCACTCATTGAAATAATCACTAAAACTATAGACGAATAATCACAAGATTGATTGTTATTATTCTTGTGGTTATTAGTCTATACTAAAACATACAATTTTTTGACAAACAGTGTTTAGTTCTAAGAGCAGTGAACACTGCATGCTTTTCCTGACAGTGGTGCAATTTATTGTAAAAACGTAAACATACTATAGCTAACTATTTAGCTAGGTAGCTCAAATAAATAAAGATGGCAACGAGCCGAGGACATTTGGCATCATTACCAAAATTACCTATATTTCTAGCCTAGTGCCACGGTCTACATCAGCCTAATGTAACGTACTTTGGTCTTTTGAGGCTCCTGATGTACGTCTCCGAGGTCCGGCGGCTGCTGTCTGGTTGGCACCGGCACTGATAACGTCGATGAGGAGGATGAAGAGGATGCGCTTCCAAAAGCCTTCTCGTAGTTCTTGTCGATGGTGTTATATGACTTTTCAGATAGCTTGTCGGCGATGACGGGTGCGGAGCGTTCATCTGCCTCGTCTTCTACGTCACACGTCAGGAGGCGAATCCGCTCTGCCAGTGATGTAGTCTCTTGCTGCAGATAATTGATAAATGTACTTTCCTGCTTGACTTATGGATGCCAAACATGGTCTCTCACCCAACATGAAGAAAATAAATAAATGTAAATAAGTGTAATAAAAAGAAAAATGGAGACAAACATGTTGGGCATTAAACTGTCTGACAGGATAAGTAACGACAGAATCAGAAAACAAAAAAACATCAAAAAAACATGGTCAAAAATAATAATAGAATAGGTACTCCGTAATAACTCACGTAAAAAAAGACGTCCTAAGAAGCGGTGGAAGCATAATATTCCATTAAATAGGTGGTCCAGTCTGGATGAGACAGGCCAGAGATAGAGAAGTATGGAGGAGGCGAACGCTAGAGGCGACTATTAATCAAATGAACGAATTGTTATTAATTAAGTAACTATTTAATAGAATAACAGGATATTTACTTTTACTTTACCTACCTGCTTACATCTTTTGATAAGGGTCGTGATTGGTAACAAAACGCGAAATAAAAGCTCGCGAAGGGAGGTATTTGCTCATACTCACAGCTCGTGGGGGGAATATGATACGATACATAGTGAAATAGTGATATTGGTGTACCTTTGATGAATTGACATGAAATATTTATTACAAAAGACTGGTTGGGGTTTTAGCCCAAGCGGCTTTCTAAGACGAGGGTCAACCATGATAAACTTTTATTCCATAAAGAAATGTAGAGTAGCTTAATTAATAAGAGTGTTTCTCGCTAAAGAGCTTAATCAATTAAAAGCGCAAGCATAAAAAAATACTATTGTAAGCTTTAAATACTTACTTAACTTAAAATAATGAAGGTACGGTTTATTTAAAATATTCATTCATTATGTACGGGAGCCGACGATGCTAAATAAGGATTTGCTCGAGCGTCATTGAGACCTATTGGGATGCAAAGCTTAGATGATAAGAAGAAAAAAATGTTATATAATATATACCCTTTCATCGGTGGGGGCTATAGGCTTTTTAAAATGTAAAAAAAAACTGTTGCATGGACATACTCTAGCGCGTCAGATATTGATGGCATCATGGTCCTACGTATTTTTAATAATGTAACGTATGTTAATCTGACCGTTTGCATGATGGGGATGACTGTACTGACGGGTTGAAAATGAAAAAAAAATATGTCTCGAGCGCGTCTGATTTTCTAAGGGGGTGTTAAGTGGACCAAAACAAAAGGTCTTATTCAATAATCTGATGATTTCGATGTAACGCAAACTCGTGGCCACTATTTTATTGTGCAAAAAAAACGCCATTTTGACTTACTCGAGCGCGTCAGATAAAGATATGTATGGTTCATCTTGATGTCCTAGACATGCTAATTCATAATCTGACGATTATCTAGAGGGATTCGCTTAGTCTGACAAAAAGCAATTTTTTTAAAAAATTTTTTTGATAAATTATTGAACTTTATTAATTGAAAAGCCCAGGAAATAGCATGCAATTTTTAAATAGAATACTTGTATTTATAAGAAAATAATAAAAAAAAAACTTTTTTTTATAGTTAATTGAATCTTCTTCTTATCGTGTCACTAGTTCTTTCAAACCAGTGTGGTGAAAGGATTTCAAGTGCGCCTCAAAGAGCCGCCTTCGTGCATTTGACACATGTTTTCGAATTTTTAGGTTCTATGACATGCCAGTTTCCTCACGATGTTTTCTTTCACCACTAAGCACGTGTTTTAAATGCACACATAATTCTTCTTGCACAGAAAAATCCATTGGTGTACGACCGGGTTCGAATTTAGGACCTTCGGATCGAAAGTCGAGGCACCTCCCACTCAGCCAACACGGCTAAATAATAATTATAAGCTAGATTCAATATTCAAGATGAACACGTGCTTAACGGTGAAGGAAGACATCGTGAGGAAACCTGTTTGCAAAGCAAATAAAAGAGTATTCACACATATCAGGGCCGTGACCGGGACGTGCTCCTGACGGAGCACGGCCAAAATCAGTGTCGTACATTTTATATGAATTATGTTATGAATTTTTTTAGTTTAGATCTTACTTAATACCTTATTTTGTTACATAAATGAGCAAGAAGTTGGTATTTGTGACAATGAGTAATAAACTTCATCGACGAATTTTTGTTATTTCGGCTTGCGGAAATCGTCAGATTATATGTTTTTCGTTATCCTTGAATTATTTCCTTCAAAATAAAAAAAATTTTTAGCTGCGCTCGAGAATGTCAGATTAGTGGAATATAAGCTTTTTAGCATGTAATTAACTTACCCTATCTTAATCTGACGCGCTCGAGAATGTCAGATGATTTTTTTTTTTACTAATCTGATCCTTTATCCTGCACTTATCTAGGGGGCTCATATTTGGTGGAGGTACTTAACCGAGTACAAGGTATCCCCTGTATGTTAATCTGCCGCGCTGGAGTAACTCCCGAAATCCCCTCTTCGGCTCCCCTACCATTATCACTGGTCCTAAAATAAAAGTCTTTATCCACATTTTACCCTTTATTCTGTGACCTCTTTAAAACCTATTGATAAAGTTTTAACCCACAATCCAAGATATCTCAGCGACGATGACCCACGCGATGCGACGACGTCTAGATTTATTCATGCGACTGGGTGTTTTTTCCAGCACATTGACTCTATAAATGAAATCAGAATATAGCTGAACCCTATATTTCAGGATCGGAAAAAGGCCGAAGCGAGCGAGTGGTTCAAAATTTTCATCTCCGTGATTTAACTGTTTTATATTTTACATACATTTCACTCAGGAAGGTACATAATACCAAAAGTTACTCCTTCAATTTCACAGAACGAGAAATATGAGAGAGTCAGATTTGTTTCAAAATCTAATAACTGATTGTGAATGCCGACGAAATCAATTTGCGGTAAAATGAGAAACGAATAGAATAGGCTAGCATTGAACCGCATTGTTGAACAAGGTATGGTAATATTGTTTTTTTTATTGGAAGCCTTGTGACCCTTTGCAATTAATTGGTAATTCATTAAATCAGAGATTAGGTATTAAGACAATTTAGTTTAATTTTGGTATGAACTATCGGTATATTCGCTGCCAGCTGTAGGCCATATAACGCCTAGTTAATATTAACGGTTTTTGAACCAATTACCTTGGAATAATAAACCTCTTTGTCCTCAGTAGCGGTTCGAAATGCTATATGATACTCGGTCATCCACCCGTGTACTTTTATGTTAATACAGACAAAGTAGGAGTCTGGTATCGACTTTGTGACTGTCTGCGTTATAACAGCTTCAAAGCCCACGCAATCATCAAAGGAGACAAAATTATTTGTATGGCTAATTATGTCCTGAGAACTGGAAGGAGAATTTTAAGGTAGTAACACATGATTTGAATTAAAAAACTAAGAAACACGTAAACTAGTGACGCGGAGAGAAAAGCGATCTTCTTATAGTAAGATTATCCTGTCCATCATCATCATCCTCAGCCATTATCAGCCCACTGCTGGGCATAGGCCTCCTCCATTAAATTCCAATCTCGTCCGTGCTGTGCGGATCTAAACCAGGTGTTGTCTGCAATATTGCTGTCCACTATCAATTATCTAATATAACACTAGTAATTACAATCAAATCCCGTCCATGTCAATTTATATACCTATACAAGTATACATATTATAGGTTCTTACACATTTTTATTTATTATTTTATAAGATACTGCCTACTTCAAATCCTGAGATCCTTTCTACGAGTATTTCGATCGTTGTTCGATTTTCTCCGTATTTATATTTGAACCGTATATTATTTTAAATCTTTGATTCAGATTTTTAGATATTCAGATTATGGTACAAAAAGTTAGAGTTACGGACATAAAATAATTTTCTGCAACTGCTAAAATGGTACGAGTACATATCTGGTTGCTACTCTCCGTGCCATTTAGAAAGAAAGAAATAAAGAATAGGTTTCCTTTTGTGTTCGGCTTTTAATTGTTATGAGTAATATGTAGGTATTTTACATGATTTAACATTTTCATTTCACAGAAATTTTGCGTCTAATACTTAATAAGGATAATAATAACGAACTCTGGCCTGTACATTCAACCTTTGGATTGTCCTTTTTGGAAGTATTTATAGTGAAAAACTAACGACCCTGCCTTGACCTTTTCGTTGTAAGATATACCTATCTAACTCTATCAGGTTTTATTTCACCCTAAGGCAGAGTCTAATTGATTAGATTTTTATTTAAATAGAACTATGTAACCCTGGAACTGTTTAGTCTCGCTATTACTAGTCCAAAGTATGCTATCACTTATGGGATATGTGTAGGGAACAAAGTAATGTAGGTATTATGTACAAACTATAAATTAAATATAAATCATTTAAATAGCTAGTTAAGTAATTTTAGTTTCATTATGTAAGTATAAACATTTTAGTTAGAAAATTTTGGTGTAAATAAAATGTGATCAAAAATCATAACATTTTTTATAATTTTCTGCTGTCACAAAGTTAAATTCCTACCTTCGGTTGTTGTTTTTTCCTGGCCTCGCTACGCAGAAGTGAACATCGTAATGCGTTCCTTTCGGCGACGCGACGCACAGCTACCTCTTCTGCTTTAGGTCGACCACCTGCGTCCCAAGCCCTGAAAAAATCCTTATTAGTTTCTATTACATATTACGCCACAAGTTTTTAATGACCAAAAATCTTTAATGGGCAATGATGAAGGGATAAGTACTTCAATCATTGTAGTTGCGCAGTCAGAATTCTTGGTTACTACTAAATAACAGATTAACAGCGGGGCGAGTGCGGCGCCAGAGCCGAACTTTTGCGAGCTGGTTCGAGCTAGGTATCCGAGTTTGCCAAACAATGAATGGAACTTAAATAATTATCAATATGCGTACCGATTGACAAAAGTCCATAGAAAAACAACTAACGGTAAATGTGCCCAATTTTTATCTAAATATATTATGAAAAAAAAAAGACTATTTTTTTTTTAGTTTCTTTTCCATAATTATTTGTGTTCAGCGGCATATTTTTCTGGTAATTAAAAACTTGTGGTGTATTAAATAATTTATACCATCAGCCGTAGAGTTTGCTTTATAATAAACCAAAATTATTATTGTCCTAAACTAACAAACAGTATTATTTTTTCATTTCCTGCATATTTCTATCAAATGATTAATTTGGCAAGACCATCAAAACATGTTATTAGAGTAAGCAAAAGTCATTTTTTAATTCAGTATGAGAGCGGACATAATATCAAAAACATTTCTCAATAAAGTCTTTTATCAGTTTAAATTATATTTAATGAATTATTTAAAAAAAATTAAGAGATTATTGATTTTTTAGAGACACTGCATCCATATAACCTGCCCGATGCTGCAACTACAATCACGATATTATAGAATTATTACTCGGCGCCCCAGTTAAAATCTAATCTTATACATATGGTCTGAATATGTAGCACGGTCTCGTCAAATTACAGACATGCTAGATATTGAATGCATATTATATATCTTTGCATTTTCTGATGAGTGCTATTGATAGCATATAATAATCTTTGCTGGAGAAAAACCACAGCTTTTATATCGTACTCTGGTTTTGGTACCGTTTTCTTCAAAAGCTCAGTACGGGCTTAGTCCGCTATTACATTGAAACTATTCTGAGGCCCCAACCCACTTGAAACGTTTGAGCACGTGAATGGAGCACTTTTACCGTGCATGTGGCACAAACAAAATTGTATCTACTCTCTCTACTCAAGATGCAAATTTTACGCTTGTTGATCTTTTCAAACAGGTTACCATTGAAGTGCTCGTATCAAAACTTTTCGTGTTTATTGAACATCTTGCCTTCCGCTTTCTGTCAATTTGGGGCAGTGATTTCGTGAAATGCATTCGGTATGCAGTACTGAGTAATAATTTATGCGCCACTTCATATTTTTCCCGGAATGTTAGACATATAGGTTCACCGGATAGGCAACTCGTTAGATAATGTTTTTTTCCGTACGTCACTCAATTTCTCGTTGGTACTAATACGAGTCAAATGAATTGAGAAAGCTATTGAATTCACAATAGTTCTCGGTGAATCAAAGCAATCCGATGTTCGGTAAACGGCACCCAGCTTCAAATCTCTTTAAAAACGCCGCTGCGACGTACGAAAAAGTTTTTCTTCCAATATAAATTATATTTTTATAACCAGGTAAGTCTAATCATAATTTAATACTATTTTTTAAGGGATTTGAAGCTGAGTATCATGTGCAACGGGGATACTTTTCTATGACGCTGTCTGTACATCTAGTAGGTATTGGAAAAGTCTTACCTGAGAGTTTCAGACGTGACAAGCTGGGGCTCAATGGCAGGAGGTGGGGGTCTGCCGCTGTTGAACAACTGTTGCACTGCTGAGTTCGTTTTAGGGGTGTTGATAGTCAGAATCAGCGGTGTATCCAGCCTGTTGCAAAAATAATAATCAATTTATTTACTATTATAATCACATAACTAAAGCTTCACGATGAATATAAAAAAACGCAACGCATCATCCATCATACATTTCTCTATAATATTAAATCTCCTATCAAGGGTTCTAAGCAATATTTCGGTTTTTAATTTAGCTACATATAACGAATAGATGGGGCTACGATATAAAATGATTCATTTTATAAAGTAGAAATTCATTTACCTAGCTACCATGCACGACCAGTTGTCGACATAATTATCATCAAGCTCCTAAAAGTCCGGCATCAGCCTTTTGGTCCCTTCACTTACCTATCCTTACCTATGTGTTGTGTCGTGGAATTATATCAGTAGCGTAGTGTCATTATCAGATGGAGGTGACTCTTCTTTATCTTAAAGCTCCTGAAAGTCCGGCATCAGCCTTTTGGTCCCTTGACTTACCTACCTGTGTTGTGTTGTGGAAAACTTTCGATGGCGTGGTGTCATTAAAAGATGTAGGTGACTCTACTAAACCCTTAGGCTCCTAAAACTCCGATGCTGGTCTTGTATTTTCATAACTTACCTGTGGATTGTATTGTGGAATTCTGTCGGCGGCGTAGTATCGTTCCAGATGGAGGTGACACTACTTTATCTTAAATCTACTGAAAGTACGACATCACTAATAGTAAAGTTGCTGTTCCCAACAGGGTATAAGTACCTACCATAGCCCTAAGGCGTGAGTGTACCTACTTATTTTGCAAGAACTTGAACTGAATTATTTCAGTTCCTTCACATTTCCATGAACATTGTGACTTTTAATTTTTGACCTTTTTAATGACGTTAATTCTAAAATACGTGTATAACTTCAAATGGAATCTGTTATTTTAGAAATAATTTTTTTTCCGTGTTAATTAAAGTTAATAAATAAACCAAAATTCACTTACCTCTGTGTTGTGTTGTGCAATTCTTTCGGTGGCGTGGTGTCGTTATCAGATGGAGGAGACTCTACTTTATCCTTAGTCTCCTGATAGTCGGGCGCTGGTCTTTCGACGAATCGTACAGATCTTGTTACTGAGCCATCTTCGTCACTGGCCGTGGTGATGGACCTTTGGTCTTCATTCTGTTTAAAAGAAAAAAATATAGATAGATAGATAGATGAACACTTTGTTGTACACCAACAAGAACAAAACAGAGTAAAACAATAGAACAAAAATAATAAGGAAAAAATGAATTGAAATTAAAATTAAATAAAATTGGATACAAACCTGTAACTACTTGGCCATGAAATTACAATGAACCTCCTTTTTAGATATGTTTATACAACTTTTGAACTATTTATACTAGTATTTTTCGGTATAGTTTCAATTCAAAGCCACATAATTAAGATTTCTAAAAAAAATCGCAATTTAGTATCTGAAAGTACATAAGTACCTATACAATATTATTTGATAACAAATTAAGAAATAAGTATTTTTTAATTAGTTAAAAGTTGATATTATAATAAGTGTGCCGAATAAAGCTAAATTATGAGTATATAGTTTACATTTGTTATTTAAAACAAATTTTACAGTTCTCTACCAATGAGATGGTGGAATCTAATCGACTCTTGAAGATTAAACAAACGTCTTACTCAAGTTTTACTAAAACCCTCAAGTTCAATGCTAACGGTACGAGTAGGTACGTGAAAGTCTAACTCAAACATGCTAGAATCGCAAACAACCCACATTGTTAAATTGACCCACTTTGTCTTTACATTGAACTGCTAACCTAACCTCAATAGAATCACCGGCGTAGGGTGCACCACACTGCCAACTAAACTACCTACCCGTTCCAGACGTGCGCAGGGACGTAATTGGGTGAAAACAGAGACCCAACTACGAAAAATTCTGTCTATCGAATTCTTACCATATTCATCACAGAAGGGTTATTAGCTTATTTTTTTTCAGAACTTCATATAAACTGTACATTTCTATGTGACGGATAAGATTCTAATTTGATTAACAAATAGTATAAATATATTTAGTAATAAATCCGTTTAATTTCTAAACAAAGGCTTAAATTAACTTAACTCTAGTTTAGAACTTTAGTATATATCATATATAGTATTTTATATATCATGTATATTACATACACTACTTATATATTATATAATATATATAATATAATATACATATTATACATACTATTTTATAGTATTATACAATCTTTAATTTAATTTAATTATTTGTTTAGAAATTAATCGGATTTATTACTAAATATAATTATACTATTTGTTAATATTTATGGAATTCCGCAAAGTTACGCCTGAATCAATCAATTAACTAATTCGATTGTCAAAATTTATATATTCGGGCTTCTAGCAAAAATCGCAAAAACTGTTTAGAACGCTGTAGGGTCTGAAATACTATATTTTGTATTGAAAAGGTTTTATATATGTAAGAATGAGAATAGGGGCCTATAATAAGTAAATTGTTACCTGAACCCTACACTAACTGACTAATACAACACCCGCTGTATAATTATTAGGTTTAATTAAATTAAGACGAGATTTGCTTCGAGGGTGGTGCTCTTCTTTTGTAAGTCTTTTGTAACATTTAAATATTATAAAAACAAATTCGCTCATATTTTCACTTTCGGGAGAAACTCTAGGCAAATCATGTTTCGTAGACTTTTCAATATAATTCAGGTAAACGTGATAAAGACCCGATGTAATTTTAATAATTTTCCTGACAATAAAACAATAATCGTTTTGGATTCAAAGAAAAATCTCTGAAAACGTCCTGAGTTCATTCCTATGACCTGTGGTTGACGATTTAGTAGAATTCTATTTGAGGTAGGCGAGGTGCATTTCATTCACTACCCGTTTGTCCACAGCTTATTCGAGCTCAGTCAAGTCTAGACAGCTTTCGTGATAATTCCATTTTAAACGTTCGAGTCGCCTTTCCGACGTGAATATTTGAGGTCTATTTTTTACGCTTCCAATCATTTTTTGAAATTGAAATACTACCATAACCATAATCAGACTATAATGTTCCCACTGCTGGGACTCAGACCTACTCTCGGTAGGAGAGCGAAACGCGGACCCAATGCGGATTGGTGGATGTCACATGCCATAGAACTTTTTTTTCTGTCCTTTGACATCCCAGTTTCCTCACGATGTTTTCCGTTGCGAGAACGTGGGATGCATACATAGATTTTTTCTACCGAAAAACCCCAATAACACATGACTGCCACTGGTATTCGAACCCGCGATCATCAGATCGCAAGGCAAGAGCCTCATCCACTCGGCCACCACTCGAACGAAATTCTACAATCGACACAAAATTTTAGGAATACCTCTACGAGTTTCGCTGGAAATGTAAATCCCGAAATAAAAGGAAAAACAACATGTACAAACACTTGTCAGTAACAGAAGCATACAAATTAACTTGAACATATCGCTTTGATAGGGGAAACGTGTACCTGAGTTGGGGATATCGGAAGATTTACTTTACCTGGTCATTTTCCTTCTCGTTTTCCTTGTCCAGTGACTTCCAAAGCCTCCCCCCCTTCAGTATACCTCCCCTTCGCTGCCTTTGCGGTGAATTTTCTGCCGATAGTCTTCCATCATTGTCTCCGGTATCGCTTTCTTCGCCTACACAAAACAAAATTGTATCAGACATATGAATCCCAAATGTACTTACATAAAACGAGCCTTTGAGCTTTCAAGAATGATGGTTCACGACTCCTTTCAGGTTATAGTAGAGATTCGCGGAATGCCCGAGAGAAGGACTCTAGTAGGGTTTACAAAGCGACGCGCATTCATGTAAATTGTAAAGTAAATAAATCTCTGACGTTTTGTTAGATAATAAGATCAAATATCACAATATCTGATTGAAAGTCGCATTTTTATAATCTCCGAAGATTAATACAGCCATATAAGTATTTAATTTATTTACTAAATTCAATGTTAAAGTGTGCATAATGTGCAATTTTAGATTTTTGATTTTGACACTTTGCTATTCTGTGCCATTTCTTCCGAAAAAAAAAACCACGGGTGAAGAAGTCGCACGCGGGTAAGCTAGTTATAAATATACAAGTAAAACTAGAAATATAGTCTATGTACAAAAACCTTAAATTCTAGTCTAGTTTACAAATACTTGAAGATGATTTTCTTAACCAATACCTGAAATCCATTATTAACGTAGGTACTACAACTTGCTTTCTGAACAGGTTTTATGATTTTGCTATTTTTATTACCTTCAGTGGGGAAGCCGTACTAAATCAACTCTAAGTGGAGCAGAGCATAATAGGTGGACATTACTGCTAATGAGAGATTGGAACTCACGTCGTCTGCGATTCTAGAGTGCTCACTGTACCTACCTATAGATGCTATGAGTTCCAACGCCAGTACTAATAGCGCTGGCACAAATTCCTCGTGGCAACTATCGTAGCTATGTGCTAGCTAGGTCATACATAATCAGCTGTCTTTATGCCCGTGCAGAAACATTTGTATAAGGGCGAGTCTAAACTCAGAATCTGCTGTATATTATACTGAATTTACAACGAGCTTTTAGGTTTTGGTAAATTATCATTTCTAAAGGCTATGTCTCTTCGATCCAAAATAAAAAGATGTTGTTTATACATGGCCTAAATACTAGTATACTTTCTCTTGTAGTTTAATCCTACGTATTTTAAAGACAAAAATAATGGTATATTTAGTTAAGCCCTTTTCGGCCACATCTTTACTTAATTTAATGTAACTGTTAGTCTTATGTTAAACATAAATTAAACATTTGTCATAAAAAATATTCATTTTAAAATTGTATTTATTTAACACTTTCTTGTAATTGATATACCTACTACACCTAAAATCAAGCTTACTCAGTTTCCTATCTCTCGTCTTCATAAAATAAAATTGCTAACTGCATAAATTGGAACTTCATGCACACAAGCATCTTGATGTTAGTATAAGAAAATAAATGATTGTCGAGTGAACCCCATTATTTAAGACCATTCTCTTGACACTGAAAAATGATTGCGGCAGCTGTATTCACATCTAGAACAGCACTTTAACCTAGTGTATCTATTTGTCTTTATGTAAGTACCTATAAAACTAATTTTTATTTAACTGTACTTTTAAAAGATAAATGTTGTTCTTTATTGCTTTTTTAATAGTTTTGCCCGTTCTGGTTCCTCCATAGCGGTTCCTATGGTTATGGTTATGGTTCCTCCATGGTTCCTCCATTCCAAAAACATAATTATTGTTTTTTTTTTATTTTTTGCTCGGAGGAACGAACTCCATTGAGACTTCGATAAAGATACTTTGTTCTAGTCCACGTAACCGCTGGCACATGCTACAAGAAAGAAGGAACATAGGTAGCAGAAGAAAGCATCAGCTAACTCTTCTCTTAGAGCCAGTTTTGTAGTGGCATTTGGAACTGAATGCGTCCAAATTTAGCGCTGCAACGTTAATACCAGTACAAAAACTCGACGCAACGCAACGCAATGGAGCAGTGTGGCTTCTCTCTTAGAATCTATTCAAAATACAAAATTGTAAATTAGAAAATAATATTATGTACTTACTTGCGAGTTAATTAAGTTTAAAATTAATGAGCCTTAATGGTTCTTAAAACTCCGAGACAAATATTAAAAAATCAGTATTTAAATGCATTTGGGGGATTTGTTTATTTAAATTGATCTTTCTTCGAAGCTATGTATGTCTATGTATCCAGATGTTCAATAGGAAACTCATTTTAAATCTATGTTTATAGCTGCTTCTCCCAAGTGGGCGTAAAGTAATAATCCCTACAATAAGAATAATGCATAGCCTCGAGTGAGACGTATGCTTTAAGCTGCTTGTGGTTAATTAAGCTCACTGAGCTGCACGGTAAAGCTAAATGGTGTAGAAATTTTAGTTTAGACTTATCAGGACAAACGCTTATCTTACACTCGGCATAGATGTTTCCGACCTCAGTATAACTTTTTCAGGTGAAGTAAGTAGGTCAGTGTGTGTGATGTTTTTAACTCGACTGTGAAGAAGTAAGTAAGCTTTTCGAGTTAATGTAGGTATATACTAGTTATCGCAATACGAAGCGAGACGCCAGCGCGGTGGTTGCGCATCTCTGATGAAGACTAACAATAACAAGTCATATCCGAAACTAATCCAAAAATTAGGTAATCGTCAAAAAGTTACTTGAATTTTTAGTCAAATCATGCCTATGGTATGTACCTACTTAAAACACGGTAGTACCTGTTATAAAATGTTCATTTGATAGTTCTAAACTGCACGGCCAGCAAACTTGCAGTAAATCAAAACAAACTCCTAAGTGATGGGCGGCGAAACTGCGATTCCATTAGATAGACCAACTTCAAAGTGGTGAAACCCTAGAACTTAGTACTTAGTGAAGATTACTTACTGGTCACCGGCACAGAAGTAACTTCAGGCTCCGTGTCTTCGATGCATATTTCAGGCGGATTATCTGAAACATACAAACCAATTTAACTCTTAGCCCGACTGCGAAGAAGATGAGCTATAAATGTATGTACCTACAAATGCATGTTTGTCTGACTTTTTGTGACCTCCCGTAAATATGGTGTCATTGGATTCGTCTAGGTCACGAAAGCATAGGCTACCTAAAATATGAAAAAACTATATAGCAGCTGTAAGCCACCTAAATGAGTGTAAAAGTGTCAAAAAACCATCATCATAACCGTCATCAAAACTTGATGGATTTCGGTAGATAATTTTAGATACGTTTTGGGGGGAGTGCTAGAAATAAATTCAATAGTCAAAAATCCATTAAGACGAAAGTATTTTGGGTGTCGGGTTCCTAGTTTTTATAAACTTTAGGCTTGTTGCCTATTATATTTATATTATATTATATTTTCTACGATTGGTGTTCCCCTACATCATTCTACCTTACTATTCGGAGGCCATTCTGTTTTGGTTTAATAGGCTAGCGCTTTTGATGGTCAGTCTCTGAATCCCAGTCGTTGAGTGACCATCAAAAAGTTTCTAAGTCGACGAATTGTTAGTTAGTTAGTCGACGAAAGTGTTATAGCAATGTTGCCTAAGCCTTTAACTGGATTCAAAGTACTGTGTGTTTCAGTAACTATAAATAGGTGCGTGAATTTTCACCGTCAGGAGATGTCTCAATTGCAAAACATAAATGTTTGTAGGACGTTTAATAAATGTTTAAAATAAATTAAATTTAATAAATTTAAATTTAATAAATGTTTTTTTACCAAACACTTATTAAAAATACTTTGTCGTGATTCCTATGGAGCACTTAAGGTTGCATAACTGTGTTTAGTTCGTGACATATTAAAATTAGCATAATTCTAATGCTGCGTTTCACACAAATAGCTTGTGTATGTTTATTTTTTCATCAAAATCATGTCATCAAAATGGTTTGATGGCATGAATTATACGGATATTTTTCAATTACGACCTACGCGTGGCACACTCTTTAGCATGCAAAGAACGAAGCGGCAAGGAGATTGGCTCGAAGCCAAAGCCCCTATCTCAAATTCTAGGCTCCAGTTTATCTTGACACCCAACATTCTCCACCACTGTATGGAATCTTTAAGACACCGTGCAAAGTTACAGGACTTGTTGAGGTCTTTTAGAGATAGCTGTGCATTGCTGTATTCAGGTTGTTGTTTTCTTCATTAGAACTCTGTTGGGCCTGATGTCACCATTTTTTATGATTCCTTAGACAAAATGCGCCAACACACTGTTTCAGTACCGCTCGCGATTTCCAGATGTATACTCCTACTAATATTTGACGACACTATTGGTCGAGTGATAACTGTGGTAAGTATATTGGACTGCCATGTTGGTGTTGCGGGTTCGATTCCCGTTTCAGGACAAACATTTGTGTGATCAACATTGGTTTTTGTCCTGAGTCTGGGTGTTTTCTATGTATGAATTTAGAACAAAAAGTTTTAGTATTATATCAGTTATCTTGTTCCCATAATACACGCTCTATTTAGTTTGGGACTAAATAGCGCTGTGTGAAATATCTATTATTTATTTATATTATGTATCCCTACAATATTTTAGAGGCGAAAGTCGTGGGGATGGATGGATAGGCGAATGTTTGTAATAACACTATAATATGTTATTAAAATTAAAATTACATAGTAACAACTTTAAAAAAGCATTTCTAACCAGCATCAAATAAATTTACGTTCTAATCGCAAAATATATTACCACGGAGTAAAGAATTCTTGGGAAAAAGTAAAATACCTGTTTGAAAAATAAAAGATTGGTTATTATATTTAATAAACATCCAAGCTACGTACGCTACTCTTATTTTCATTGTTAAATTATACAAAAGTGTTAGATTTAGGTAAGTACATATTTCTTATTGTACCTACTTGTTTATTGGTTACAAATAAATACTTTAAATACTTTATTTAAAATGAGTTTGCCATGAACTAATTTATTTAAATGGGTTTTAAATCAAGTGCAAGTACTGAAGGTGCGGTTTTGCGGCCTCGTATCTGTTTTTTTTACTGTACTTTAAACTTAATTTATCTGCGCTACTACCACGTAGTTTTTATTGGTATCGTAGCATAATTCGTAGTATATTAGAAAACGCTTCGTATGATATCTGTACCTCCTTTTTTTGTAGACGTTTCGTAGCATTATCCGTTGTATTTTCGTAGACGTTTCGTAGCATTATTTGTAGAATATTCGTAGATCTTTATCTGTATCTTTCCTAGAATAATCCATAGTACTCGTATTTTCGTATAATTTATTTCGTTGCACTTGCACATAAATAATTTATAATCCTGTTTTTAAAAAACTCGTTATAAATTTTAATCACTCTTAGTTTATAATAACTAAATTTGGTGAGGATATATAGATAGATAAACAAATAGATTGATGGATGTTATAACTCAGTCACGCAGAAACTTTCGATTAGGTTTAAATTTAGATAAATATATAGAAAATTATTTATTGCACATAACAAATAGTACACAGTTAAACTTAATGCTAAGTAGCATATTTTTCCAGCTAAACCTTTGTGTATTATGGACACAACTTGTGGTCTACTAGGTAGTGCAAGAAAAACAAATTTAGTATCTCTTTATTTCGATACCACAGTGAAGAAGCCGCAGGCAACAACTAGTAATTGAATAATAGTGTTATTTAATATTGACTGATAAACCGTCATCCCCTTGTTGGTAGAAGACTGGGGGCAGCCAGGGGTGGTAACTAAGTTAGACTCGATTGAGGTACGGGCTGGGCTGTAAACGAGGTTTCCCAGTTTAGAAAGTGTCTGCCTCGTGTCGCCGAAGCGACGCCCTACAATTTATGCGGCTATAAAAATTTTGGTGCCAGTCTAGTAACGTTAGGATTTATATTTATTGTCGCTATATATCTATCGACGTATTAAAATTATAGTAGGTGTTTTCTATGTATCATATGTATGTGTTTACAATAAAACGAGTGAGCCTTACAGTAATCGCATGTGATGAGTAACATCTGACGTCTCATTTCAATTAATAAGTAATCTATTTTATTATTTTTTCTGGTTGGTACCATCTGACAGCTAACTTCCTGTTACACACTTCAGTTGCATTTCAAGAAATCACTGCCACAAATTGACAGAAAGTGAGAGGAAAGATGTTAATCTTTTTCTAAGCTATTTGAGGTAGCATCATGAGTTCAGCAACCTTCATTAGTCGAGACAGAAATAAACTAGAAATTCTGTTAGCGACTTTGCGCTCTACGCAATCATAGCTCTACGAGAGAAAAAGATTTACATCCTTTCTCTCACTTTCTGTCAATTTGTGGCAGTGATTTCTTATTGAACTATATTGTTTATTAACCGAATTGAAAACTTATTTTTTTGTTTGAGAGGATACTTTCAGATTGGTTACCTATGTAACCAATGTATATTATAATGTAGTATGTTACATAGGTAACCAATCTGAAAGTATCCTCTCAAACAAAAAAATAAGTTTTCAATTCGGTTAATAAACAACATAGTTATGAGGTAACAAACATAAAAAAAAATCGAATTGAGAACCTCCTCCTTTTTTGAAGTCGGTTGAAAATAATATAGACGGCAAATTCTTTGATTTCATGTTACGTTGCGTAATACCTACCTAGATAACAAGTACGTATATACATACATAGCGCCGAGTGCTCGGCTGAGCGAATGAAGTAAGCTTTCACTGTCTCGGCCGAGTATCTACTATCTATGCATAAGTCTGTACCGGTCATTACGGCTCGGCTCGCGGAAAACTCGATGTGTGGTTACCGAGTTAGCTGCACCGCTTCATAAAGCTCCTCTTATTAAAAGCAATGCGAAACTTCATTTGCATAAGTGTTTTACAATCTAAAATGCGAGTAAAATGTTTAGAACGAAACAAACCTAGGGTTGTCTAAGTAATAAGTAATAAATTTGTATTTGTACCTACTTTATTAAATAATTTAACAGTCACAAACCATTTACATTCATAACGCTGTAGGTATAAGCCTATGTTTAGTTACATAGTTCAAATAAAATTATGAAAATGAACAATGAAAATAATAGATGCAACTGATTATGTGTATTTTTTATTACTGGTGATTAAAAAAAATTGCGGTGTATAAATAAAAGGCTATTGTATTTTATTTGATTTATTTATTATGTAGACTAATGCCTACTTGCACCAAACTGTTAAAGTTCCTAAGCAATTACTTTACTCGCTTGGTAGTTCTTAACAGTCCAGATTCTGACCGTTAAGAACTGCCAAGTGAGTAAAGTAATTGCTTAGAAACTTTGAAAGTTTGGTGCTGGTCGGCATAACACCCGTATTCTAAGTCATTCCTCAAACTCAAACTCTCCTTACGTAAGTAAAAAAATGGCCGTCGCTTTACTAAAGGCTCGGCTATCACCTGTCAAATTTCAAATGTAAGTATTTCCTTGAATGAAAAAATCGTCTTAGAATACGGGTGTGAGATCTCTCTTTGTTCGGTCAATAATTTGTAAATTTGTTAAGTGACAGCCCTACTGAATTGGCCGGCAGCCAAGTTCACCTGCAACGAATCCGCGCGTTGTTGGTCAAATATGGAAAATGCGGAGTTTTCACAAAGACACGACATGTGACCGCAGCTCGCAGTCCGGTTCGCAACCTCTCAATGTAGTTCACGGGACGTTTTTCAAATATGTAATTATGATTTTTGCTAATTTTCTAATGAATATGTTATATTATTGTTAATAAGGTAGGTGGATATTTTTAATAGCTGAGCTGACAGACTAACTACCTAATAAGTTAGTTAAAACCTAATAGGATGTAAACTTGATATATTTAGACCCGAGTTCATCAAAGATGGTTAAGTTTTAAACAGTTGTTTTGACGATTTTTACACGAATTTTCATAGATTAAACGTCAAAGTTATCGGACGAAGAGGCCTAATCTTCCGATTATCTATAGGTGAAAACAGACCTTAATCGTTACTTTAGGTAATTTAACATTACCGTATGTCCGAAACGGACAATAACTATTGAACCAATTAATTAATTAATTTAATTAATTAAGATTTAAGACCTGTACACAACATAGTTTTTTACAATTAAGTGTTTGTTTGTACAGAATATCATTATCAAAACGCTGTTCATATTTTATACATTACTAGCTGATGCCCGCGACTTCGACTACGCAGGTATCTATATAAATTGTAGCCTATGTGTAATTCTAATGTACGAGTATTAAGCTATATTATTGTGAAGTTTCATTAAAATCCATTCAGTAGTTTTTACGTGAAAGAGTAACAAACATCCATCCATCCATCCATGCTTACAAACTTTCGCGTTTATAATATTAGTAGGAAGTAGGATAGGATAGGTTTTTTTAAATTTTTTGGTACCCTAGAAAGAGAGGTTATCAAATCTTTTATTTCGGTAAATAATTTCACCATATTTTGTTAATATAAGGCTTATTCTAAGGTTAGTAACACATTCAAAATAATAAATAACACATAGCCAGTCATAAAATTAAATTAAATTGTATAGTTTGAAATTAAAATGGTATTGAATTGGTATTATCGGTATTATAACTGACACTTGTGTTCATGACATGGTGTAGTTGCTGCGGGCAACCACAACATTCCAATAGGTTCCATTCATCAATAAATATGTGTGAACGATTTTGTCCTGACTGACTGACAGACACTGACGGGCAAACCACTGAACGAAGAGACTTGAAATTTCGGAAGTATGTTCGCCATGAACTAGTGTATATAGGTCGCGAAATAAAAGCTGGCACTGTCAAAGTATACACACTAATGCAATTTCACCACACTTTGTCAAATTCAGGATGATAAATTTGACAGGTCACAATAGGGACACGCCGCGCTCTTATTCATAGATACTACACAAGCGCACGTGTGAATGTGTTGTTCATGCCAGCTTTTGTTGCGCGACCTATACGTGAATTTTTAAATGGCTAAAAGCATGAATTTAATTTGGTATAAAGCGTATGCGGTTTATTGATTGTTCCAACTGCCACTTGTGTTCATGACAGGGTGTAGTTGCTGCGGTCAACCACAACATTCCAATAGGTTCCATTCATCAATAAATATGGGTAAACGATTTTATCCTGATAATTGATTGATTCAGGCGTTACTTTGCGGAAATCCATAAATATCAACAAATTATATAAATATATTTAGTAATAAATCCGCTTAATTTCAAAGTTTAAAGATACGACACGTGTTTCGCCAGTTTAGAGAGTCTCTCGTTTCGGACTTCGGCGAGTCCACACCTCCTGATGATGCCTAATGTAGAGGCGAATACGTGTCGTATCTTTAAACTTTGAAATTAAGCGGATTTATTAATAAATATATTTATATAATTTGTTGATTTTGTCCTGACTGACTGACAGACACTGACAAGCAAACCACTGAACGTAGAGACTTGAAATTTCGGAAGTATGTTCGACAAGAAGTGTAAGTCGTCAGCTAGTAGATGAATAATGCCTACATCACACGTACCGAGTACTCAGCCGAGACAGTGCTCTCGGCCGAGTACTCGGTACGTATAAACATAACGCCGAGTGCTCGGCTGAGCGAGTGATGAAAGCTTTCACTGTCTAGGCTAAATAACATTTAACTTTCTCGGTGGAGTACTCGGTACGTGTGATCTAGGCATAAGGCTTATTCTACAAAAGTCATATTCATGAAATTATACACGATCAAAAATATGATGATTTCGATATATACCTCATTATCTTTAAAGTTTCAGTATTTTACGATCATCAGTTGGGAATATCATTATTATAGAAAACATAGATACAAATAGAAATAATAATGAAAGTACCTATTAGAGAATTAAAACGTTGCGAAAATTATATGGAAATTTCTCGTTTGAACATTTTGAATTTGAATTTCCATTATCCAATAATTCCATTTACTGTTACCTAACCGCATAACCAGTGGATTAAAACTTACGTGTTACCTACTATTACGAATACGAAACCGTAACAATGGCTTCAATAGTGGTTTTACGCACGCATTATTATTGGACTTTATTGTTATAATGATTTCCATTTATTGAAGGCTTATCTGCGTGGTATATATTTCCGATAAATTTATTACATAGTGCACGAAAGGAGCCTCTTCGAGGCGCACTTGAAATCCTTTCACCACACTGGTTCGAAAGAACTAGTGACACGATAAGAAGAAGAAGAAGGTTACATAAAAAAATTGTTTACGAGTACGTTTGCCTTCGAGAGATTAGATGGATGTACCACAGATAATGGTTGTTTGTTGATAATATATGTTTGCAGCGTTTATTACAGCATAAGCTAACTACTACAATCTATATATAGGTATATTATAAAATTTACAAAAGGAAACAATTGGGCCACCCATAGACCGTTGCAAACGATCTATAGGTAGCTCAACTGCTCCAACTCGATACCCGATGGCAGCGTGCCGAGGATACTGGCTGCATTGCCTCTTTGTTTGCAGTGTCACTTTTGGTACGAATTAACCGGAAAGAAATCTTGCCGGCCTTGGTCGGCGAAAAAGCTTTTGGGAGAACCGTCAGTTACCATTATAAATTCATTATTTTTGCTGTTGTCATTAAAGCTACCTAAAAAGCTCGTCTTGAAGCTCAAAATATTGTCTTTATTTATGGGTTAAATTAATCATGATACAATTTCTAAACGATCAGTCTAATACCAATTGTTAGTCTAATCTAAAGTCACGAAGCCTAGGACTAGACAAATTTCCAGACCATAACTTCATTTGCGCTGCGAATTAATAAAATTCAACTCAAATTTCGCGTCAATACATACATTGGTTTGGATTGTACGTTGCCTATTAGTAAATGAATCAGTCAGGAGAAAACCTTCTATATAAACCTACTGATTACCGCATAAACCATTAAACATCCTTCGTAGTTCAATAAAACGTAACAAAGTTATTCTCATGGGTAAGCTAATATTAAGGGGAATCCTCAAATCCGAATTCCATACAAAATGTTTCGGACAAATACTCAAAAAGTACGCCGTATTATAGTAATTTCTTCACACTATTCGTTTCATCCATGTTTTTTAATTTCGTTAACAAGAAAAGTGAAAGGTTTCATACTTTAATTTAGATTCTATACGTGTTTTAAAATTAATCCTACTAACTTAAAAACACGTATAAAATCTAAATTAAAGTATGAAACCTTTCACTTTTTTTGTTAACGAAATCAAAAACATGGACCAAACGAATAGTGTGAAGAAATAACTATAATACGGCGTACTTTTTGAGTATTTTTCCGAATCATTTTGTATGGAATTCGGATTTGAGGATTGGCCTTAATATTGGATTTTAAACGTGAACATAGTGATTATACTAGCTGAGTCAAAAGTACAGATGTACCTATATTCATCTCGCGGCGGTATTATCCACTTAGTCAATTAGTGGTGCGGGAAACAAGCGGAACGTGTTTGCGCCGCAACGCTGCAGAAGGCTGCGAAAAGTTCAGAGTGGTTTAGTAGTTACTAAAATGTGATTAAGGTTAGTATCTAAATATGAGAGTCATCTTCTTCTTACTCGACTGCCAAGGAAGGGTTATGTTTTTTGCGTATATTGTATGTATGAATTCTGGGTTACCTCGTATCTTCCAAAGGGCTGGAAGGATTTTGACAGTTAAGGTATCGTTAAATTCGTCTCAATAACCCGAGTGTTCTTAAATGGGTTTATAAAAAACAAAATGGCGGATTTTTGTAGCTGAATAATTAATAATTTTTTGTAGACTAAACCTATCGAGTAGCGTATTAAAATGAAGGTATTTTAAAGGAGATTACACATATTGTTTTAACATAATAATAGATTTACAGTTGGGTTAAACGTGTTCTTGAGTGGAGACCGCTTCCAGGACAGGTGAAGGGACGACTTGCGCGCTGATGGCGAAAGATGGATGAGAAGAGCCGAAGATCGGGCTCAGTGGTGCTCCTTGGGAGAGACCTACGTCCAGTAGTGGACTGCTATAGGCTGATGTTAATGATGATAAAAATAGAAAAAAATTTTTTTTTGTTTGATGATGTTGATAAATGATAAATAAATGATAAACAGATTTAGGCCAAAAAAATAAATGAGCTTTGATTGACGTTTTACCCACTCAATAACATAAGAACCCAAATACCGATGGAAATACCGACAGACAAAGAGGCGTGAATTATAAAGAATACCTATTTATTTTTATGAATACGAAATAAAACAAAAAATAGCGAGAATCAATTAAACATTTAATGCAGTTAATCCTAGACGAAAGCCTTCCCCGACATTTACTGAGCCCGATTCGAAACTGTCGCTCTACTAAGCCTTAGAGGGTACAATCATCACTACAACGTGGTACAACCAAACTTTTAACAAGCGTATTCTTATCGAAACTTTCACAGAAAAGTTACATTTTGAATGAAATTTTTCAAAAGTAGAAACTGTTGACTTATGTATTTGGGATAGATTTGATACAAATATGCTTGTCAAAATAATTTTGATGCGAACTAAGTACAAACGCAACTAGTTACAGGCAACACGCAACTATCTTTAAGGCGTCCCCTACTTCCTAAGTTGCTACTCTGAAATTTTAATCTGAGGTACTTACCTCCATAATTGCTACTCTTCAGAGTAGAAAGTGCGTTCCCTTTTTAAATACATCCTAGCACGATATGAAATTGGGCAATTTATTTGGGCAAGGCCGGCAAAGTAGATTTAACTCGAAGAAGGTTGTCAAAATAAGGTTCACGAGAAAAGCCTTAGTCTAATTTATCTTCCAGCTGCCTATTAATTATCAAGAAGTTATTAGTAGTCTGAAACCTAAAGTAAAATTTATTACTGAGTAGAAACATAAAATAAAACAAAGAAAACTTACATAAGCTAACTAATACAAAAGTGTATTTTTAAAAAGTGTAAATATTAAACAGGATATAGATTAAAAATTGTATAGTGTAATGCTTGAAATAATAAAAGAAAACCTAGCACCAACGGAAACGTTCGCGCGTTTTTCTATACGTACCTACATCTGCCTGTAGAATGCATTACTCCGCGTGGTTAATTTATCAGTGGTCGCCGCCTATATCAGTCTTTATTACTTTATCAGAGCGCTTTGCATTTCATTAAATTATGCTACTTTCACGAGCCTTTTATGTCCATAATAATAGACAAAAATAAAATAACTGATCCATTTTCTATAATTAGAAAGTCTTACGTAATAATACAGAATGTTATAAAGGTTCCAATTTATTTTTATGTTAATTGATTGATTCAGGCGTTACTTTGCGGAAATCCATAATATCAACAAATTATTAATAAAGTTGATATTTTTATGTTGTTCATGTTTATGTTTCTAATTGTAGGAATAGATAAGAAAAGGTTGTATTTTTATTATAGTAAGGGTTGAATATAGGAGATCTAGTACTTATTATAATGTAGAGTTCGAACCGAGTCACTGTAACCCTACAATTCAGGCTCTTGAGGAGACCTAGTGTAGGGTACAAAGCTCCAGTAGGTAAATCTAAAATTTAAGATAAGTCTGCCATGATATCCATTACAATGTCGGGTACATTGTAATGGTAATAATAAACATAAAATCCATATTTAAGAAACCAATAAATATTTTTTTTTTACGATGTTTAAAATAAATAAATAATAATAATAATAAATATTAAGGACATTTCATAGAACGCCGTCTAGCCTTAAACTAAGCAGAGCTTGTACTTGGGAACCAGATAACTGATAGAATACTTATATACTTTTTTTTGTAAATACATACATAGAATACATAGAAAAACACCCAGACTCAGGATAAACATGAAACAAATGTTTGTCCTGAAGCGGGAATCGAACCCGTAGACTGGCCATCAAAAGGTCTCAATGTGGGACAAGCGCTTTAGCAGTGTTGCAACGGCCAATGGGAATCACAGTCCTGTGTAGCAATGTTATGGTTATGGGCAGGCGTGATCTCTTACCATCAGGAGAGCGCTTAGATAGTCTTAACATAAAAAAATAAAATTAGGTTAGTTAGGTCGTCACTCCAATATTGAGTAAGATTAATGCCTCATTTCTGTAAAGTATAGAACCTTAGGTGGCTGTTAAAAGGACCCAACTCATGCGACCTATTGTGCGTTGATACATCCGACGGTGATAAATTGTATATTTGCCCTCCGACCTATGTTACATTCCTGCCCTAATGTATGTAAAACGGAGGACTTTTATGTAATTTGTTCTTCTGTTAGTGAGTAATGTGACATTTTGGTAAATAATGCTCACGATATTAACAATATTGCAAACACTGTAAGACTTTCCGGCTAAGTTTAGTTAGCTAAAAAATAAAATTTTGATTTAGTTCTATCTTCCTTTTTGCAGTCAGACCCCAGTCGATCCACTTCAAAAGATTTAAAAATAGTTTCAACAAAATTTTGAGGCGTAAGGCTGCCAGATGCGCTTTTGTTCAATCCTATTTGAGCCTGCAGTTCACATGAGCTAAAAATCCTTATTAAGATTTATCGAAATAATACACACTAGCCAGCTAACCTTACAGATAGTTTTACACCCATATTCTAAGTTGATTTTTTCACTCAAGGAAATACTTGCGTGAGTAGGAAAATAGCCGCCGCTTTACTAAAGGTTCGGCTGTCACCTGTCAAATTTCAAATTAAAGTGATCACTTGACTGGAAAAAATCGACTTAGAATACGGGTGTTAGAGTCTACTACTCTACTTTACTGTAAATGCCAGGGAATCAGAAACGGATTCAATATTATAATTGAGTTTATGTACGGGTATTTGATTATTGATTTGCGGCTTTAGTGACACTGCGACCGTTGTCGGTCTATTGTGTTCATTATGTGCGGGTATGGGATGTGTGTTATATAAAAAAGGTTTCATTGAATTTTAAAAGATCGATACCTGCGTAGTATACACTCCCAAGCTTTCACATTTATATTACTCTTAATTTTGCAAAGACAAGTGCACGCAATCATTTTCAAAGTATAAGTCCTCTTACTTGTCAGAATTCTTGTTAGAAGAAGGATATCTTTGCAAAATTAAGAGTATTATATATATGTAAAAGCTTCAGAGTGTAAACATCATATTGTTGCAGCTGACTGTACATAGGAGTACTCTGTACAACCTACTAGTTTATCAAAATGTGATTAAATAAGAAAATTTTAATGCTACTCTTTATTTGGGTCGAAATTTTAAAAACCGAAAGCTTCCCACCCTCTCAAATTGTAGGCTTATTTTATCACAGAACGAAAACTCAAATAAACCTATTTTTAACTTAAACCATATTTTATTTTTTGCCAAACAGTTCGTTTCATATTTTTTCCTATCAAGAATGAAACGATATTAATTACTTTCTATTTGGAATTCCGAATATTCAGCAAAATATTGGCTGCTGTAGCTTCAGTGGCAGTTAGTAAAACGAGCACAGAGAATGATCTAGAGTTGAGTTTAAAGGGGTAAGTTTGAACGTTTGAAAGGACTAAGCCTTTATATTGATAGATGGTGTGGTCGAAGATGTCTAGACGGGACTTATTTACCTAAGTCTCGAGGGTTCTAAGTTAGTAGTGGTACGGAAATACAGTTGCCCCTATATCCTAGATCATCATCATCTTCAGCCCACTTCAGTCCACTGCTGGATGTAAGCCTCTCCCATAACGCGCCACTGAGCTCGGTCTTCAGCTCTCCGCATCCACTTTTTACCGGCTGCCTTACGTATTTTCTTTTATGATGGACTTTTAATGCAGTTAGCCGCTGATGGCTGTTCACTGCGTCACCGGACTCTACTACCTTTCGTAGGTCGTCGCTCCACCTATATATCTTAGATGCAGCCCTGTATTCCAAACTACTCTCGAGCTAAAGCTTTTACATTTCAACCAGGAAGCTGAACATGCTCTCTGACTTGTGAAATTTTAAATTCGATCAGTGGCTGATCTTAGGGATTCCCCGTCTCTTCGTCCGACGGTTTTCAATTTAGGAATTGAATGAACATTTCGGTCGGCAGATTCGATTATTGTTTTTCGTGCTGAGGGAGTTATAATACATAACATAACATAAACACAAACATTAACACACTCACACCCCTGCACTAGGATTCCCTGTGTCGCAGGTGGCATGGACACATACAACACATCACAACATCCAAGACCCGACAACAAACATTTGTGTTCGTCACAAATATTTGCCCCGGCCGGGGATCGAACCCGGAACACCAAGCTTCGTAGACAGGGTCATTACCAACTAAGCCACGGTGTCGACCGAATAGTGGAGTTAGTTCAAGTATGAAGCCCATCTCGCTAATTTCTTAAATATAAAAGCAAGTCGGGTCCGTTACACCATTTATAGCTCAATAAGATTTAACATGTGTACGAAGATTTAACCAATCAGCGCATAGAAATGAAATGACTGAGAATGCATAGAAAGACTGGTGAGGGCCATAGTGGTTAGCTCTTATAACAGTGTTTTTGACCCGCTTGAAGATCTTACTTCACATAAAGTGAAATTATTATTACTTTCAGCATTGATGTAAATAGTTTCATACTTTGGAGAGACAATATTCGATAAAACGGTATAAGCATAAAACATAATGTTATGTTTAAACAGACTTTTGGGAAGGTAGAGTTTTGTATGAAAACCAATATTATTATTTAAAATTCATCGTCTTGACTGATTGACTGAATGAGTGACTGACTGACAAACCTAGCCCTTCAGATTCTTATTTCGTACCTTATTACATATAACTGCATATGTTTATAAAATTGCGGTATCAACGAAATCAAAATAGCTAATTTGTTTGCTGCACGTGACCATTTTACGCATAAATATATGTTTATAAAAACCTTTATTTATTCAATATTCCCAGTAATCCAGCATTGTAAAACAGCTCGAGTCAGATACTGGATGTATATTCACCGTCCTTGCCTACCCTACTAAAGGTGGAGACTGTCCCTAATTTCCTGTCTGAACTTTATTGCGTTCATTTACATTATTTCCAGATGAAATCTGCTCTAATTATCTATTCATGGAAATTTAATGTTTGGCAAGTAAAAATAACGAAAAGCCACAATAAAAAAGGCATTAAGAGGAGGATATGTGAAAATTTGGAGTCGCTCCGTTACATTCTTACCTACTCAGTAACGGTACACGTTACAAACTTGATATTAATACAGTGATTACTTGAGGATATATTCTAAATAAATTTAATACAGAACCACGATTGGTGAAACTTTTCTCGAAATAGAGAATATTTACGGTTATTTTTTATACAACTGAGTGAGTAATCAAAGAACTTAGATAAATGTAAAAGGATTTTTAAGCTTTCACATATTTTTTGGAAGCTATCGGTACGATGTTTTATCATTTGTCGTTTACGACAGTTACTTTTGAGCGACAAAATCTATATCTTACCTTTTCCCTCAGGGTAAGGTGTGTAACTCCGCTATCACTGTCTTGCAATTCGTCCGTTGTCATTTCTGACAGTTTCAAATAGCCTCTTATTACAGTCCTACCAACTTATCTGTGAATTGAGGAGCGTCGCTGTGTTCGCAACGTTAAACGACGGAACTGGCAGTCGAATCAATCTTTGTATGCAAGTGGATGTTGTTCCATTTTCTGCCACCTCACAGATAAGTTGGTAGGACTGTGCATTGACTGATAGACAACGCACACAAATCACTGTACATAATCTCAATGGTATGTTCGTCAAGAAGTGTAAGATTTCGCAAACGCAAACAAAGCTGTGGGTTGCTAGTTATAAAAATGTAGTTAGTACATTTCGAAGCAAAGTCTTAACCTTTTGTATAGACGTTTGCTGGTTCAACAGCCTCGCAAAATAAAGGTTATGTGGGCTTCGTTAAAGGAGACGACAAGTACTTTAACCTCAAGTGACATGAGATTCTCGAGGTCGTGGTTCAGATCAAATCTGGTAGGGCGATTTTCGGAGTAATAAGCTAAGAATATTAATAGCAGGTATATTGTAGGTATTACTAAAATGAATACTTATTTCTAGGCTTATCATACATTACTTTATTCCATAAATCAATAATGTTTGTCATTGTTCTAGACAGACATTGCACAGGCTAAACCACTGAACGTAGGACTTGAAATTTCGAGAGTATGTTCGTCAAGATCTTTGTTTTTTCTCGTCATATAGATAATATTAACATAATATTATTAGCATCAATAAATTGATTTGTAAAAAGTGTTGGCGCGTACTAATAAAGCACTTTAGTTAATTTAGAACGCATACGAAACAGTTGATGTCAGCAAGATGTTATGTTATGATAGATAATAATAATAATAATAATAATAAATAACGTTTATTATCTCAAAAACAAGCAAACTGGTACATATTAAGTTACTAAGCTTAAGATAAGCTGTTCGTGTTTAAAAATAATCCTTTTTTACTGTAATTTTTATTAGAAGCTCTGCTTAGTTTGGGTCTAGATGTCAATCCAAACATTATAAAAAAGTAAACCGTAAGTATACAGGACTTACAAACATACTACTTCTTATATCAATACCAATGCGCGGAGCTGACCGAAGGAAAGTAGAACACAACCCTGTTTCGCGTAGTATTTCAACATAGCATATATATATATACGTAGTTATTTGTACACCAAGGGCCCAAGCCAAAGGCGAGGGCGGATATAAATCAAAAATAAAATGGGCTTCACAAACAAGGTATACAACACAGAAGTATTAAAGTATAAAAACACAATGTAGTACATTGAAAAAGCAACCACGAAAAGGGAGCCACTTTGGCTACTTTCTAGTACATTTTGGTCCGATGCTAATTTTCGAAAAGGGCTAGATATATATTATATGTTGAAACTACTAGGCTTTTTCATTGTTAATAAAACTACATCGTAAAAAGTAACAAACATTATTTGAAAATGGATATATTTCATTTTTATTGACAAGGTGTCTCAATTTTTTTGGTCCTGTCTTACGATTCTCTTTTGGTTTGATACTGTCCATCTTGTTCTATAAGAACATCGTTATTCATCTATGGTATACAAGTATACATAAGATTATTTACTTGAATTAAACTGAAATTAACGCCCATTTCATTATTCAAAAACAGACATCCATCCAATGTTACCACGATTCCGGAAATCCGAAAATAGTTAAGTTCCCTTCTAATACTATGATCTGTTCAAAATTCTAAATCAATATCAAGATAAGAATCGCTATTTATCCCACAAAGCACTGGCCATTTCAACTTGGAACATTACCGGAGCCAACGTAACGAAGAAATGGACACTAAGCCAGTGGCAATTTTATAAAATGTTTTAGACCATAGAATATACAGAGAGTTACTGTCTATGTTTCAGACTGAGTTTTAAAAATTACACAGACTTCGAACTAAAAGAACACAGCATTTTAATTTTTCTTTAAGTTGATGCTTTGAACATATTTGATAGGCTCTCCGTAGGAAGTACAACATGCCCGAAGTTCTCCTTAACTTTGTGTTGAAGTGATTTATACATCTACCCAAATAATTTGTTTTAAAATCATTTTTGCAAAATTTTAATACTAATTTGTCACCTATAGTTCTGTTTGCCTTAATAATCCCACACAATGAATATGGCGACGTAATAAAGAGTGTTCAACGATAACCTACCCGAGAGAACCTGTCCACCCCATTTCAGGGTTGCCAACAGCTTATGTGAAAGGATAATGTTTAAGTTTAGGATAAGGAGAGCGCAAACTATTGCAAGTTTCAGTCAGGGTAGTGCTAGATAGCTAGGTAATTCTCAGAGTCATAAAATACAAACAAATAATTTAAAATATTATGTGGCACTAGAATAAAAGAATGATTATTGCATTATTTGTGTAGAACAATATTTAAAAAAACATACAGAACTTATAAAAACATCCTTATGCTGACTTGCACCAAACTTTCAAAGTTCCTAAGCAACAACTTTACTCGCTTGACAGTTCTTAACGGTCAGAATCTGTACTGTTAAGAATTACCAAGCGAGTAAAGCAATTGATTAGGGACTTTGACAGTTTGGTGCAAGTAGGCATTACAGACCTTCTATAGTACCTACTTACCTATAATTAGGTAAATACTTACAACCTATCTATTTATTTTATTTCGCTCTAATCACAAAGTAACACGTAACATAAAATAAAGGGTTGATCTGGTTATACTATGCTGACTCTATAGTGCTTTCCATTAAAATGATTTCAGTGATAATAAAAACATTGGTACTGTTAGGGTCGCACGAATAATAACGGTAAGTACTTCCGACAGAACTGGAGAGCTCTGACATTTTCGCTACACTAGGATATGGTGGCGAGCCATTACCCGTTCCATTTTAGCTTCGAGAATCTAGCCAACGGAGATGTTAATACAAGGGTATCCCTCTGTTGGCCATATAACCTTCTTGGCCATTCACGTTATATAAAACTATACGCTGTATTTGATAACTGTAGTGTGCATATTTTAAGATGGTGTGCGAGAGTATCATAGTGTGTGTTTACATGAATACGATTTTGTAAGGCGCGTGTGCAATGCGTGTTTACCTCGTCCCCCATAAAAAATGGCAGAAATTTATGTCTGCAGATTCTGACGTTTGACGACTCTTTTTGCTAGATTCTCGAAGCATTTTAGCAATAGCACCCCACTCTCTTCGGTTTCCGTCCGTTTATTATAACTCATAACATTATTATGACACATTATGCCGCCGATACCTTAATCTATTCGCATAAATATGGGTTCTGTTAATATTTTCGTTAACTTTATTACTACATTACAGAATTATAATTATGGAAATCTTTACATTCAAAATAGACTATTTCCTATCTGTTCTTCGACAAAAATTGCCGCCGCGGCGCAGTGTCCCTTCAGCTCGCTGGTCGTCTAGAGCTTATGTTCAAGCACCTGCTTAATATACGGTACCTAATTTACACCCTAGGTGAATAATCCCTATTAAGAACACGGCCGTGTGAGGCCGTAACTCACATTTATTACAGAAGATAAAAATTAATGAGCTTCTTCGTTGATTTTAAACTTATAGCCGTAAAAGTATTTTTATGGACCGCGCGAGAAATGAATTTTATTTCAAAGACGTGGTGGCCGAGTTGATGAGGCCCTTGCCTTGCGATCCGATGGTCGCGGGTTTGAATCTCGGTGGCAGTCATGCGTAAATGGGGTTTTTCGGTCGAAAAAATCTATGTATGCATCGTGAGGAAACCAGCAAGTCAAAGGACAGAAAAAAAAATGTTCTATTGCATGTGAAATCCACCAATTGGGTCCGCGTAGTGGATTAAGACCCATTCGCTCTCCTGCCGAGATTAAGCCTGAGTCCCAGCAGTGGAAACATTATAGTCTGATTATGCGAGAAATGAATTTTAAGGCTCGTATTATCTTAGGTGTCTATGTTATGCTCACATTAGCTATTTGTTCTTATTTGTGTTCTCAAATAACTACTCCTTCTACACTCGTATTGCATTGTTGTCTCATCTCATCTCGTGTAAGCGCCCGCCTCGAGTGTGTTTTCAAACCGCCTGAAGTGCAAATGCAAGCCATTGTCGTAGCACCAAGTTATAGTCTGCTAATGAAACTTTGCTGAAGATCTGACAAAGAACAACAGTCGTGGATATAATAACGAGGATCAATAAGTTAAAGTGGAGATGGACAGGACACTTGGCAAGGTGGGAAGTTATATAAATAGATGATTACGGTAGATGGACGAAGGCTTAAAGTCGCCCTCTGCGCTCACCGAGAGTCCGGTTACGCAGTAACAGCCATTTGCGGCTAACTGCATTAAACGCTGCATCGTTAAGGCAGCTGGATTTAGATGGATAATAAATATTTTGGACATTACACACAACGCCATCTAAAAAAAACTCCCCCAAACTAAGCAGAGCTTGTATTATGGGAATCAGGGATAGAACAATTAAATACTTTTTTTTTAAATATATTAATAGAATAAATAGAAAACACCCAGACTCAGAACAAACATCGTTGTTAGTCACACAAATGTTTGTCCCGAAGCAGGAATCGAACCCGCGACCCTCGGCGTAGCAGTCCAACGCACTTGTCACTCGACCATCCGTGTCGTCATATACCCAACAGTGGGTTGATGTGGACTAGTACAATTATGGTTGTTATTACTCTGTCGATGAATACAAGCTGCAGAAATTAACGAAATAGTAAATTTTATCATGTTTTCTGATTTTTAGTATTATGTAGTATTAGGTAATTGATTATAATTTAATGTAGGTGTAATATAATAATATTAAGCATGATTTTAAGTTAAATGTTCAAATACGATTGATAACTTGTTTATGAATAAATGATATGATATGAAAAAACGCACGCGGCAGGTACGGCGTATTTATCTTTTTATATGTTGTATGTACCTTTATCAGGTTGTATACATTACATGATTAATGCCGTCCTACCCGTCCTTTTTCTCGTAAAAACCCGTAGCTAGCTTTGATCCCGGCCATCGAATCAACGCATTCAACTAACCAATCAATCAACGCCAATATCATATCTGTATTATACTAAAGCCTTTTAGGTGCTTACTCTTATGCATTATGTGGTATCAGAGGCAGCGTAGCGAGTCCCTACCTGTGTTTTTGAAACAACCAAGGAGAAATCCGGGCTTAAGCTTGAATTCCATACAATTAAAATTAACCCTACTAACTTAAAAACACGTATAAAATCTAAATTAAAGTATGAAACCTTTCACTTTTTGTTGACGAAATCAAAAAACATGGACGAATCGAATAGTGTGAAGAAATTACTATAAATACGGCGTACTTTTTGAGTATTTGTCCGAAACATTTTGTATGCAAATTTGCCTTGAGGATTCCCCTTAAATAAAATAAGTTAATTTATTTTAGCGCCTTTCGAGTTCCGAACCCTCAGTGATGCCTAAAATTATCCCTGATTATCAAATAATTGTAAACTTAATCTCACTTAGACGGTTTTTTTAGACTTTATATAACCTAATTATAAAGTCAAATTTGTTTGCTCAGTTGGAAATATTTCTAATCTTAGCAATTTTACGAAGTTGTGTAATTCTAACTAAAAAACAATGGTTATTAGGTTTCATTAAAAATCCCACTAGTTCAGTCAGAATAATTATAAACGACCTCGTAACAACCTTTTTTTTCATAGTATTTTTGTTTCCTAATGAAACACGCACGTCATAACAATCTTTGTTCATAACAAATTTCAACTGCTTAGCTCTGGGAGGCTGGAAAGATATAGGTACCTACACAAAAATTAAACCGACTTAGATATTAATAATGTTTGGATATTTCACACAACGCCATCTAGCTCCAATCTAAGTAGGCTTGTATTATGGGAACCAGATAACTGATTAGATGCAATACTTATATACTTTTCTTTTGTAAATGCATACATAGAATACATAGAAAACACTCAGAACAAACACCGATGATCATCACACAAGTGCTTATCCTGAAGCGGGAATCGAACCCGCAACACCAGGCGGCGTGGCAGTCCAACACACCTGTCACTCGATTTTAATGTTACCACGACCCATAATGCATGCAGATAGCGCATCTTATATTGACAACCCGCAACTTCGTTTGTGTTGCGAAATAACAATTTTCCGTTAGTACGTGTCTTGTCTACATACACTTCAAGTCTCTACGTTCAGAAGTTTGGCCGTGCTTACTCTGTCAGTCAGTCTTTTATCGTATATTATTGAGTGACTGTCTACGGATGTAATAAAAATTGCCCTGTGCAATACCACAGAATACTAAGTTATACACACATGCAATACTAAAACAGAGTCACTGATCTGCACAGAGGTTAGTGAAGAGAGTTCAATGTTGACAGTTTAATAAAGTGGAGTTTTTGGTCAAAATTTATATGGGACCATTCTCAGAGTTTACGTAATGCAAAACAAATAATGCAAAATCGGTTAACTGAGTGTAAAATTTGGGTAAACATACATTTTAAAATCAGAAGATTTATTTACCTAAATATATGCTTTAAAAAATTCTAAAAGCAAATTTAAGAATCAATGGATAAAGTAAAAATCCTTACCTAGTATTATAAAGTGGAAGATAGCACTTTTATTTGGATTTTCTTTCTCGGAAAAGTGCAAATAGAAAAGATTGTTACCGGATTAGAGGCTGAGGTAGAGGTGAGCCGAGATTGCTCTCAAATCCGAATTCCATACAAAAGGTTTCGGACAAATACTCAAAATATACGCCGTATTATAGTAATTTCTTCACACTATTCGCATCATCCATGTTTTTTGATTTCGTCAACAAAAAAAAGTGAAAGGTGAAAATACTTATTTTAGATTTTATACGTGTTTTAAAATTAACCATGCTAACTTAAAAACACGTATAAAATCTAAATTAAAGTATAAAACCTTTAACTTTTTTTGTTGACGAATTAAAAAAACATGGACGAAAACGAATAGTGTGAAGAAATTACTATAATACGGCGTACTTTTTGAGTATTTGTCCGAAACATTTTGTATGAAATTCGGATTTGAGGATTAGCCTTAATGCTCTATTTAGTGGGTTTTTTTTTTTAAGTTTTTGAGAACTTTGCGTTGCTTTGATATAAAAAAAATATTATATCATAATTTTATCCATTTATATAATCACTATCTTTGTAACAAAAATTGATCCGAATAAAAATAAAGATAATTAAATTAAACTAAGACGTATTAGTTTCGTTTATTTACTCTTCAGTATTTTTTAATCTGTATTTTTCTTAGAAATATGATAGTGTGTGAAGTATAAATTGGCCTTGTGAACTTATTTTCCTCTTCCAGGATCAATCATCTTGACCTTTTCCCGTGACCAACCTCCAGAATCGGTAATACTCATCAGTACATCAGCAAAATCAGGTTGAACAACACGCATAAAAATATAATGATAAACATGTGGTGTACTTTATAACGTCTCCTTTTTTTATAATTGTTGATTAATAAAATTAAACTTAAAATAAACACACTGATCGTTTGACAGATGTTGTTGTAAATACAAGGTACATATAACATTTAGTTAAGGTTCATCATTAATTGACATTTAGAAAAAACATATAATTAATAATCGTAGCAGTAAACAACATGACCAGAACAGTGCTAAATAATAAAACAGGACCGAGAAAACGTGGAAGACCCTTACTTACATGGATGTCTGTATTAAGAAAAGACCTTGACATTAATCGAATAGACCCGACAACGACCCAGGTCAGAGAGGCCTGGAGACGCGTGATTAGGAGAGCCGACCCCAAATAGAAATGGGATATAAGGCCAGGAGAAGAAGAAGAAGAAGCAGTAAACAAAATTCTCCCTTATGCATCGCTAAAAGCAACTGAATCCAAGTTACCTTGAATAAGCTTAACGTTTTAAAAGACAGTTAGGTAAGCTCTTATAGCCTGGACACGGCCGAGACGAGCCATTTCCTCCTCTCTGCGTCCTCGTTTAATCTTTAACCCGCTAAGCGATCACGAATTAAGTTAGCTGGTTAATATACTTGCTTGATTGCTCTTATAAGTTAACGATTAGCAATTTCAAGTTGATCGTAGCACAGAGTAAATACTGACTGGAAAATTCCAATTTAAAATACGATCTTTATGAAACCTTGACACCGTTTGATGCACTAGGAAAATAATAAAAGAAATTCCGTTAGTATGCAAATCGTTTTAATCTATGCAAGTTAATGATCTTTGTCGCCTTTTACCCTAGTTTAAGATGTGCAGCTGAGGCGCTGAAGAAAAATTAAGAGTTACTTTTAATTCCACTTATTCTTAAGAAAGAACGTTTCAAAGTTAGGCACTTTTGAGTAAAATGAGAACCTGATGGCAAATGCGAGTAAAATTAACGTTGAATTTTCTGCATGAATAATGCATTTCATTGGGTAATTGCAATCAGAGGTCTCATTCAATTTATACCGTGTTGAAGGCATCAAGGAAATTCAATTACTCATTCAAAGAGCATTGCCAAACGTGAACATTTCAACGTTAATCAAACTGATTTCTAACACAATGAAAACTGACATTCCCTCGATCCCTACCAGCTACCTACATAGATACATACGTACTTACACTTAATTATACCTATGTATATAATAGTTGAAAAGACAAAGGGAAACAGACATTTCAGTAAAACTTGAAAAGTATTAAAACGAGATAAAGTTGCAATAACAGAAAATCAAAGTTTTGTATGATCAGGAGTTTTGAATACAAATATTCTTAAAAGTTCCATCTTTCTTCATGCCAATGCAGACTAAACTTTTTTCATTCAAGTTGCTAGCTACAGTCCAATGCAAGGATATTTGTGAAGCAGCCTTTAATTTAATAAAAAAAACTTTTTATCACCTTGACTTTTTACCTTTTAAAATGTAAAAGAAGATTATTTTCAAATCGGTTAATAAAAACAAAGTTCTGTTCTGAGGTACCAAATATAAAAAAAACCATTCTACCGTATTGATAATCTTCTCCTTTTTTGAACTCGGTTGAAAGTACCGCTCATTCAAGCAAAAATCTGTGGTAAAGAGTTTGTATAGAGGACTTTACACCAGCAGTACCGGCACAGTGCTCACACATTCTGACTCCACAAAGCTATTGTACCGAGCGCTTTGAAGCGAGTCTACAAATTGGTCGCACAACTATGGTGCAATATGAATGGTGCGGGAATATTGCAAATATCAATGTGGTATGGAAAAATGTCTGAATTTCTGAGCAAAGTTAAATATTAATATCTAACAAAAAATTCACTGACCCTTTCCGTACCTGAGTAATAATAATGTTTCGCAATTTCAAACAACGCCATCTAGCCCCAAACTAAGCAAGCTTGTATTATGGGAACCAGATAACTGATCCAATACATAGATACTTTTTATTTGTAAATACATACATAGAATACAGAAAACACCCATCCTCAGGACAAACACCGATTTTCATCACACAAATGTTTGTCCTGAAGCGGGAATCGAACCCGCGACACTCGGCCTAGCATTCCAATGCACTTGCCACTCGACCATCACCGTGACGTGAACCGTGAACATGCCCAAACCTTTTTCGATTTTAATGTTTGTTAAAAATCTATGGTTAAAAATACATGTTTCTAGGGCGCACGTAATGTAAATAGTAGACTGAACTGATTCAAAGTCCTTAGTACCACAGTTCTGGTCAAGAGTGTGCTTCGCTCTTCTAGTTACTTGTCAACATTAAAAAAAAATTACAACAACACTTGTTATTTGATTATGCTGTACCTATAGTCCCATATGTATCAAAATAAAAGAATAAGCCACCTTTGTTAATCTTATGTTCATTTTACACATTCGTATGTTAGCGGAAATAATGTTAACTTCGTGAACACGTTTATCAAACTGAAAAGTTTAAATAAATTTGTGTGCGAAACTCGGGAACTATGCAGTAACTATTTAATATTCTAGGGCTTGTATGCGTCGAACTTTTACAAGGCAAGAGTGAACAGGTCTTTGGAGAACGTATACTCTCTGTTTTGACAATACCATCTCCATCACATATCATTATCATCAGGTGAGGTTGTGTTTAAAACACTTTTCGTAGGAGTCGTTCAGAGTGATCATGTTTCAATCTCGTTCATCATAAACCTCCTGATGTATCATCTCCAGAATATTTGAGCAGATTCTATATGAGCAATCCTATTTACATTTATGTTTATGTTTATGTATTTTATACAACACCAATTTTTTATTACCAAAAAAAATTAAATGGACAATGAAGAATAGGTAGGTACTATGTTGTATCTGTGAAATTAGAATTTTGGAATAATACAAAATGACGGAGTGACAGCGGGGCGAGTGCGGCGCCCGAGCCGAGCTGGCTCGAGCTAGGTACCCGGGTTTGCCAAACGATTAATAAAAGTTAAATTATTACCAATGATGGTAACAGTTATCCAATTTTGATCAAATTAATCTTGATGAAAATTTGAATAGGTATATTTCATTCATATCTGAAGCATCACGTGTAGACGAATTTTATAGTATTTTTGGAAAGTTCGTAGCAGAGTATCGTAGCAATGCGTAGCATGCATGCATAGCAGAGTGTCGTAGCGATTCATAGCATTCGTAGCAGAGTATCGTAGCAATGCGTAGCATGCATGCATAGCAGAGTGTCGTAGCGATTCATAGCATTCGTAGCAGAGTATCGTAGCGATGCGTAGCAATCCTAGCAGAGAGTCGCAGGGATTCGTAGCGTTCGTAGCTGATTATGTAGTCTATACAAGAGCGAAGAATATTTTTTTTTTTTTTATTAAATACTTAAAGGCTTAAGGTTAAGGTTTGTAAAATAAAATGATTTAAAATGACTACAATGATACATTAGTTTTTGATGTCATGTTGCATTTAAAATTGAAAAAGATCTCCTTTGGCTTGTACCACGTTTTTAACCGTTTGTTTCAAACTTCGGACACCTTGAAATTACATAAAATCTGGCTACGGTAACAAAAAAAACGACGTTTTCGCTTTAAATTAGCATTATTGTTAGTTACCAACTTGACAGTAACAAAGAATGAGAATACTTTTTCAGATTGATCAACATGAAACTAAATGAACAACCTATTTAAAAAAAAAAAAATCTCTGTATATAATTTCAAAACAAAACCAATTAAAGCTCGAACTTTTGTCAATATCATTGGCATGACACTCGACAATTAACTTTTACTCTATTTTTTTCCAATTAGAATCTGCCCGGTTTTGCGGACGTTGCATCTGTATTCCATAGTAATTTAAAAAAAAAAACGAAGGAGTGTTGTCATCTCGATCCGTATTTTTTTTATGTATGTGAAATACGCATACTTTTTTTTTTTTATTGGATGTTTTTATTTGATATTTGTCTCACAATTTAATCCCGTTTAAATTTAAAAATAAAATGTTTTCAACAAAATATACACAAGTGACTTTAAATTAGAGTAAGAAATAAAACCCTTTTCTGATGTGACATCTTTCACTTACTACGTTGAGTCGATTGTTAGTGTTTTTTGTTTGACATCGATTAAAATTTACCGCCGAATTACCTCAAATCTCGCTTCTGTTACATGACGGACCGCCACGACAGACACCTAAGGTCAGCCGACAATCTTCTTCTCTACACTCCTAAACAAACCTCGTCGTTTATGACCAAATCGTTTTCTGCAGCGGCGGTACGTCTTTGGAACGGTTTGCCTTTGAATATAAGAAAGGCTGAGACAAAGGATCTGTTTAAAAAATCCGTCCGAGAACACTTCCTTAAAGTTTCTCTTGCATCATGAATACTGTTGTATCTCTTATATTTGTTATTTCCTGATCTTCCTCTTGCTATTCAAAACGACAATTATATTAAAAGTATATTACTACGTATAAACACCTACCTATTATTTATATATTCTATTATTTATATATTATATTATTTATATATTATACTATTTATATATTATATTAATTAAAATTGATAGTATAAAGTACTTTATTTACCTATAGTTATACCGTACCTACACTTTTTTACATTAATAAGTAACCACTCTGATTACTTTTTACACTCTTTGTTTTTGTAATGTATTAAATGACACGCCACACCATATTTTTTGCACGCCCGGGTTGACTGGTAGAAAATGCTATTATAGCATTAAGTCCTCCCTCACTTATGTAAGTGTTAAAGTGTTAAAATAAATAAATAAATAAATAAAAAGTTAATGACAGATATCACATAAGAAAGGCGTTTTATTTCTTATTTTTAAAGTCAGTTGTACATTTAAGTTTTTATATTCTTAATTTTTTTTCAAAGGTGTAGAGCAAATTGATACAGAGATCGACAAATCCTTTTCTTTTATCACCTTTAACTATAGACTCCAATGGATTTAGATTTTTACTCGGTTCATACATACGGTACATACGAGTTCAAAAGAGTGAATCCCTAACAGAGTCGGTTCAGGTTCAGGCGAGCGCAAACCGCAAAACACAATTACATATGGTCACACTACGAACACGGCTTTCACTGAGTAGCTGTCTCATTGCTTTGCAGCTTTGATATTTGCGTTAATTATGTCCTGAATTTCTGCTTCCAACGCAAACCTAATTATGCTTACAGTTAATGTCACAATATCAATCCATGTAAATGTATGAATGAAACTGTGTGTGACTGTCATAGATTGTGGAATATAATAGATAGGGTATCAAACTGATATGTATTTTCTAATAGTAGTAGGTCATAGTATAAGAGAAGTGTTTTAAGTCCTTATTTTAACGTAGAGTCCGAACCGAGTCACTGTAACCCTACAATATAGGCTCTTAAGGAGACCTAGTGTAGGGTACAGAGCTCCAGTAGGTAGATCTAAAATCTAAGTTATGTCTAAAAATTGCAATGGTATAAAGATTCATAACAATGTACTCGATCCAATACTGTCCAATTAAAAAAAAAACATTTTATACAGATAGATAGATATTATACTATATTTTATTATACTATTGCTAACGGTTAAAAACAAGTACACAGGCGAACTTAATGCTATTTAGAATTCTCTTCCAGCTACCCTCTATGTATTATGGAATATGGAATTGGATCGCAAAATCTTAGTGCCAGAGCTCAGTAATTGCTCTGACACGTACAAAGACCCACTGCGTCCAATCAGTGCGGACCGTTGACGCATTCAGGCTCCGACGGGTGAGTGACTCGTGAACGTCCTAACTGAATTACACACACGGTACTAATTTCATCAGAACTCCCGTTCTCTAATGGTGGCTTCACACGGCCCATGTTAGCACGGGCCGGGCCGCACCATAGGCCGTGTGAAACAAACGGCCTGAGGCTGCCCGGGCGGGCGCGTATTGTCGGTTTACACAGGCCGTGTGAAGCCACCATAACATGGATATATTCGCAATCAGTGATAGGTTTTTCGAAGGCTCATTAATTTTATACGTACTTATTTAATACCTAAAATGAACTTTTCCTTATTTCTCTTGTTATAGTGTCGTCCGTTAACTTTTATCGTTGTTTTAATTGTGGAAGTTTCTAATTGGCCTTCAGATTTTTTTATACTTAAGTGATACTCATAGTTAGCTGTTAATTTCCTTAAAATGTTTAATAAAAAATAAAAATATAAACCAGATAAGAATTTTAATTAAAAGTTCTCTTTAATTCGTCACTTAGCTGTTTCAATTTTATTGAAAACACTGTGTTTTATTGTAATTTTTTACATACAGCTTTAATAACAATTTGATTTATATTAGAGCGTTCATAAGAATTTTATTGACATTACAGCGTTAATTATTCTGACGTAACTACGTCAATAAATCGATGAACGCCGGCTGCATGCACGACAACATTGACGTCATTGTCCGGCAACGCTCATTTTCCGGTAACACTCATTGTCCAGTAACGCTCATTGTCCGGTAACGCGCATTGTCCGGTAACGCTCATTGTCCGGTCATGATCATTATCCCGTTACGCTGGTAGTCACTTTAAACTATCGTCCGTAAACCAACTTTACAGTCAACCAACTTTTTTTTTATTTCATTTAGTATAATATTATGTAGTTGTTTCATAATCAACTATTTATTGTAGTTCTTTCGACATTGAAAGCAAAAGCTGCTAAGTTGCCAGCCAAGCCATGCTGAATTCAAAAGATAAAATCATAGTTTGTAGAAGCGGTTTTCTCAGAATCGATGACATATCGGATTTGTCGACCAATCCTTTGTCCCACAACTCCAATAATATCTTGGCCTGAAGTTAGCCTTTCATTCAGTTAAATGGGTCGCAATCTTTCGGTTTTAGTCGCAGATTTAATAACAGACCAAGTCAATTCAATTTAATAATAGAGCATGTAATTTCTCGAATATTAGACACTTTGGTACCAATTCGAACAATTATCTGTATGGTTCTATTCGTTGCAGATTACTTTCACTTAAGTTCACCACTGATAAATCCAAGAGATAAAAAGAGGAAAAGAGGAAGGCAGATAAAAAGGTAGGAAGATGATATCAAACAAGTAGCAGGTGCCTCGTGGAGGAGACTTGCCGCAGACAGGACAGTATGGAAGGAGTTGGAGGAGGCCTATGTCGCAAGACAAACTGCAACATAATACGTATTATGTACTTACTACTTAAATATTTATTACATACTACAAAATACTTAAGTTAAAACCTACAATAGAAAAAACCGTATGTAATAGAAACCTAATGCAGAATAAAGGCTCTTTTATCTTTATCTTTATCTCTGTGACGTGAATAAGTAGTAGTAGATAAAAGTAGATAAACTGATTGCTAAAATTTCATTTATTCTTTCACTTTTGTAATAAGCTCAGAAAAATACTTATGACAGAGTAGTTTTTTCACCCCGTACTTTGTTTAGTCTAGAAGCAAGCTCTATCGTATTGATAATGAACGTTTGTTGTTTGATTGTCTTTGAAACTTAGATCAAACGGAATAATCGTGTAAATATCCCTTTGGCTATTTGCCGTAGTGCTGAGATTGCATAGCCTGGTTCATCAGTATTGTCGAACTGCCTGGAGAAATTGAATTACGTGTCATTAGCTAGTGAGGTGCTACACAAACTCTATAGCTATTGTATGAGCTAATAACAGCAACCGTAGCATGATAACTACTACTCGAGCGAATGAACATGACACCTGGCTATAATGACGTTTGTACAAAGTACAGCGTGGAATTGGATAATCTTGATAGAGAAGAGTCCTGGAATACTTGCTAATGATAAGGCTTCGCAATTAGAGGAAGAAGAAATACCGATGGCGCCGCGCGGGTTTGCGGGGGATGCATCAAGTTCAGAGCCACGTCAAAGAATAAGTTGTATTATGTTCCATAGCCACGTGTCAGCCAGGTGTCATGTTCATTCGCCCGAGTAGTATATACCTACTGTAGGTATTGCACACTTAAAAATATTTACATAAGTAATTAATAAAAGGCATGTACATAGGCGTGCTTAACCCCTAAAAGAGTTTTCGGTTTAAAGATCATTTATTCTCAAAAGAACATTACAGTTCACTTAGATGAGAAATATAACTTTTTAACGTTTTAGGCCAGCAAACCTGAGTATAGAGAGACAGTGTTGTAATGTTTTAGTCAAAACCCAAACCCAAGCGAGTTTGGGTTTTATTTTATAAGTTTTGAATTTCTTCTTCTTCTTATCGTGTCACTAGATCCTTCGAACCAGTGTGGTGAAAGGATTTCAAGTGCGCCTTGAAGAGGCTCCTTTCGTGCACTCGACTCATGTTTTCGAACTTTTAGGTTCTACGACATGCCGGTTTCCTCACGATGTTTTCCTTCACCTTTGCGAGAACGTGGGATGCATACGACGATTTTAGACCGAAAAGCCCCATTTATGCATGACTGCCACCGGGATTCGAACCCGCGACCATTAGATCGCAAGGTAAGGGCCTCATCCAATTGGCCACCACGTTCTCAGTTCAGTTTTGAAATAAGTCATCAGTACTTAAAAAACATTAAAATATATATGTTTGTCTAGTTATAGGAATATACGTACACTGGAACTATGCTAGAATAAGCTACGAAACGACGAATACAATAAAATACGAATTTTTGAAATTGAAATTGAAACCCAAGCGAGACTAAAGTCTACAGTCTTTAGCAAAGTAATCATGAAAAGTAACGTTCTCCGTTGCTGCTACCTGTAACATTTTCAGAGGTCTAAGTATAAAAAATATGAGTTTTTTATTAAATATTCTTATAACTGGAAGATCTTAAGTGTTCCTAGCCCTATAGTAATGACCGTGGAAATAATCGTTCACCATTTCACTTTGCCGTATAACTTTCCATTCGTTTAAATAACATTTATTCACAAGAACTTTGTAATTGGTCCTCGATTACCTACTTTGTACGTTGCAACTACTGAGCCGTGATCACTCGTTGCTTCAATTCACTCAACTTCGGCAATCCAAAGGGAATAAAGTATTTTAAAAGTATGTTTAGTAATAATCGTATGAATATCGTTTTATTGAACAGAAAAACAAAGAAGTGAATTTGTTTAAAACTACTTTAAAAAAAATTAACCTATGAAAAAACCAGAACCCTTAGTGTAGTTATCGGAAAAAGATATGGTGTAGTCAACACATTCCTGCTATTTATATTTTTAATAAATTACACATTTTTGTTGTTTTTCTTTGTGAGCTGTAGATTTAAGATTTGATATTCATAAACGTGTAAAAACTTGCACTAAACGATATTTTGACGTGACTACGTCTAAGAAATCGATGAACGCCGGATGCATGCACTAAAACGTTGACGTTATTGGTAACGCTGTCATTGTCCGGTAACGCTCATTGTCCTGTTACGCTGGTAGTCACGTTAAACTATCGTCCGTAAACCAAATTTACAGAGAACCAATTTTTTTAAAGGCACTTACCCTCAGTAGGGGTGGTTTGCTGGCTGGAGTTAATGCGCGGGCGCTCCTCGCCAGCAGCGATGTGTTTAGCGGTACGGCGCTGAAGAGGAAGCAATTCCCGTTCCCGATCCCGGTCTCGGTCTCGTTCCCGGTCCCGATCCCGATCCCGGTCCCGTTCTCGGTCTCGCTCCCGGTCCCGATCATCACTACTCTCTTCATCATCGTAGTTGTACTCCATTTCTGAAAATTTAATGGTCGTTACTATGGGCATTTATTCGGGATTCATTTACATAGGCAATAAAAACATTGAAGCATAAATTTATATTCCGTGAGTGCCAAGTTTAAAATCTAGCGGCTAACTGTGCGCAGTAGCAAGTCTGAATTGGAACTTGTTACTGCGCTGCTACATTTTCCAAGGCTCGCAAAAAATTGATATGTCGTCGTCGGGATTAATCAAAATGCCAAGTTTATTTGCAATACGATGCACCAAATGAACGCTACACTGGTTTGGAGTATCAATTGACTTATTGGCTTTGCTCAACAGACGTGGGTAATTGCTTTACTGCGCCATCATGCAAACAGGCGGCTCAGTAGCCACCGGTGTTGAAGTCAGATATCCTACATCTGCAATCTACATAAAATCGTATCCAATCGTATCCATCCCAATAAGCTTGGTATCGTGTTACCGGGAACACCAAAATACACTGTGAATATTGCTCCAATGATATCAATAAAATTAAAGCGCCTGCTACTCTCCATTTGGATATCGTATTATAAAAATTTCCAGGTGTTATTGGATTCTCATTGACCGAGCGAGTGCGAAGCGCGAGTTCAGTTTCGGCGAAAATGCTTTCGTATGTCTGTCTCGTGAAATTTTGTGAGCAGGTTCAAACTTCGATCCGATCGAGATAAAATTTCAAAAATGTTACTTAATTTTTTGCTACTCTTATTAAGACGCAGTTTTTTGTCCCAACAACTTTTTCAACCGATAAACCTCTAGAAGAAAATAACTGAAAAAAAAATCGCAAATTCCCTCCCAAATTTAATTCAATCAAATTTAATTTCCCAGAGTTGAAAGCCTTGAACGAAGATTGTTATGAACTTATGTGCAAGTTTTAATAAGTTACAAAAAATAAACAGCGATTAGGATTTTTACAAATGTAGAGTATTTGGATTCATCCATTTATAAAACAAATCGTGAGTACTGAATTAACGGTGCACTGGGTACCTAAATTGTCGGGAAGTGGCTCATAATTCACGTAAACAAATGTTCAAGGCATGTACAAGAACTTAAACACTTAGGTACCTACTACACCTGAAGATGTGGCATCTTCAGGCGGGCACCGCACCCACCAACCGTGCCGCCGCAAGCCGCTCGCTCCCAAGTATGTACATACTTAGTTCTACCGCGCCTGATAAATTCACTTGAATGTATTGAATATTGAATAAATTGAGGAACGCTCTTCACTTTGAACGGAAAATGCTCCGATAGAGAATTTTAAAGGCTTTGAATGTGAAGCTCAATTTTTCTCAAGTATTTTACTATGAGAATTTCGTGTATTTTTGCTGTATTGTTGGTAGGTAGAGTGGGTAGATAACTTGAAAAGGCAATATAAACGTCTTGAAAACAACTTATTACGTTTACAATGATTATTAAGCTATATATTAAGCATCTTTCCTATCATATAAGCATACTTAACAGGCAGTTTGAAATACTTGAGTTTGAACATTTTAATAATATACCTAGAAAATCATATAATAAAATAGGTTTCCTTTACGCGATAATAAACCACTAAAATCGTCTCGTGGGCACCAATTCCAATTAAATCGTGATCTAACCAACACCCTTACGGCTCATCACTTCCTTAGCAACAGAGTGGTGCACACTGCCGGAAGATGTGGTCTCTGCAGCATCCACAAACTCGTTCAAGAACAAACTCGACACTTGGTTACGAACCAACAAGACTTTTAAAAAAGTGACACAAAACTATTAAAAAATCCAACACTGTGTGACACGTTACTTTTAATAAATAAATAAATATATAATTAGTAGACGTCACATACGTAGGAAAAGTGACGTCAGGAGAACGGTCGACGTGTTTTCTGTAGGTACAGAGTTCAAAACATTATTTTTAACGAGCCATAACTTTTTTAATTTGAGCCAAAAAGTAAAACAAAAAAATCTATCAGAAACTTATTCATGATCTTTCAATAAAAGATAAAAAAAAATATTAAACAAGTCAATTGACTCGGATGTCAGAACAAAAGGACCATGATTTTGTTTTTTTTTTTCTATATAAATAGTCCTCATTTCTGCCGCTGCAGTTTCATTTTCATTGTTACAAACTTGGGAACAATGATTTGCATACAAAATAAAACAGCTACATTCATAAGAGGTTTGTTTTGTGTAAACAAGTGTCGAGATGAGCAAGGCGCTCTCCTGGTAAGTATTTAATATTACGCTGGCCATAACCAAAATTATAAATAGGTAAGAAAATCTGGAGGTTTTTGTATTTAATATAAGAGCGCTCGTAGACTTCGAGACATCTTAATCTCTATTATAAAAATATGTTTAATAACTTCTATGAATGCTAAATACATTTTATTACTGTCACTAGTACGAGTATGTACCTAATACACATCTTTAGTAACATATGTATTTACGGTGAAAATGATTGTCTGTGATGGCAATAAAAAATATTCAAAGATATGTACCTACCTATTTATTTGAAATTTGTTCGTTGTTCATAATAGTGGGGATTTCGAGACATAAATATTCCCGGACTCCCCACTGCGGTTGGTGGTCGGCGTTAAGGGGCATCCCATAATTACGTGAGGTAATTTTGGCAATTTTTCGACCCCTCCACCCCCCTTGGCGAGATTTCGTGAGATTTTGCTCAACCCCTCCCCTACCCTCCTAATCTCACGTGAGATTTTTCGTCGTATTTTAGAGGAGAATAATTTACAGAATTTCACCCCGTTATCTCACAGCATTACACTTTTTCCTGCGGACAAAAATACGTGAGATTTGAAGAGACCATCCCTCCCCCCACGTGAGATTGAGTGAGGTTTGACTCGACCCCCTCACCCCCCTAAAAGCCTCACGTAATTAATGAATGCCCCCTTAGTGGGGATTTCGAGACAAAAATATCCCCGAAATCCCCACTGCGATTGGTGGTTGGCGTTTCTGGGGATTTAGAGACTTTTTTCCCGTAATCCCAACTAGTGGGGATGGCTGGTGGGAATTTCGGGAATAAGCCCTGATATCGGGAAAAAAGTCTAATTCCCATCTAGACGGAATGTTTTTAAAGAAGAAATACCACAGTCATGATAAATTGAATAAGTTAATGAAAACAATATCAATATTGAATAAAATATTCGCGATTGGGAACGCACGTACCTAAATACATTTAATGTTTACTCCTAGGTATCGAAATATTTTCTTCATTCGGTACTAATCTTTACATTTATTTTTTATAATCTGTCCCATTGTTGGGTCTCATTCTTAAAAAAAACTTTCGTAAATAAACATTTGTAGGATAATGAAATATATCTAAAAATCACGAAGTGGTCGTACATAAAGGCGATACTCCGATATAGTATTCTATAGAATACCAGCGTCTTCTGATAACTGATAGCTCAGTTGGCGTATTATAGCTGAGTCGAAACCGGGTTAACTGCTGTAGCACACACCAAAGTATACCTACCTTACTTACCTATTATTATTCAATATCGGTTATTTCTGAACATTTTTGTTTTTTATCTTTGCTCTTCTTTATTCTTTGAAATAAAATGAAATCGTTTATTGCATGAAGTATGGGATATAATTCTTAACATATAATATTTTGTTTCACACACTCCACCGTGCGACGTGTGTGTGTGATTTGTTTTTTAATACTTATCCTTGTATACTTTCTAATATACATTCTAATATTTAGGTATGTGGTAAATAAATGTTTGTCTATGTCTACTTTACTTTTGACTCACTGTTCAGTCAATGTCACAATTTGTACTACCACCCTGTCTAAACGCCTAGGCGTTGTCCTAATAGAACGCGATCACGCGATCGTCGCGCGAGCAAGCGATGCGACCGTCGCGCGAATCCGCGAATAAACGTACTAACGTCAAATAGGCGCCCCGATTGGCAATCGCGCGATCGCGCGACTCGACGCTTGGGCGAATTGGGAGGCCTATTTGACGTTAGTACGTTTGATCGCGTGATCGCGCGATCGACGTTCACGCGAACTTGCGATGGTCGCGTCATCGCATTCTATTAGGACACTGTCTAACAGACGCTGCCTTATGAGCTTTGAGTCTCACTCAGTCTCCCACAGAAGTTGCGAACTGGATCAGAACATAGATATGGTGTTAATTCTAAAACTACTTGTAACTTGTACTAATATACAAGTTTCATTGAATTGAAATCCAAACTCCAATGTGCAACATTGATGTGACTGGAGCTAAATTAACGGCAACTAACTCTGTCTGGCATTAATCGAACCCATTTTGAAAGGTTTCAAGTTTATTTATTAGAGACAATAAACAACTATAATATATAATATATTTGCACCTTTCATCAACAATAAATAATAGGTATTTACACAAAGTTTCAGGATTTTTAACTCAACAATTCACTGTAGCGCCCTCCATTTTCAAGTATCTTACTTTGAACCAACTGTACGGTAAAAATTCAGTGAAATATTATATTTGATTTAAATGATTAAACACGATGGTTACATAATTAATTAAAGAACAGAATTACATTGATTGTACACAAACCATATTTGTATTTGAAGTGATAGCACATAAAAAGGATTGCTTAATAGCGCTTTACCAGGCTACTAAATTCAGTTATTGCTAAAGTTTTTTTTTTGATCAAGTTTATGCTTGGTGTAAATATGGTAACAAAAATGATAATAAATAATAAATATTTTGGGCATTTCACACAACGCCATCTAGCCCCAAACTAAGCGGATCATGTACTATGGAAACCAGATAATACATACATATTTCTGTTTGTAAATACATACATAGAATACATAGAAAACACCCAGACTCAGGACAAACACCGAATCGAACCCGCGACACCGGGAGTGGCTGTCCAATACACTTGCCATTCGACCATCTGTGTCGTCAATGTAACACTACATTGACTTTCCTCTAAGAAGGTAATAGCAATAGCACTTCAAAGGATTAGGCACGAGTGTAATAATGTTAGAAGTTGTAGGTTCTTTCTTTGGAAGGGTTATAAGCGTCTTTGTAAAGTACTTATAGTGAACGTTGTTTCTTGAGCATTGTAACTTGTTATTTCTTACTGTGGGGGTTCCCCGTTGCCCGGTTCGGGTCATGATAATAAAGTACCTAAAGTACCTAAAGCTACTCGTATTATTTCGAGTTATTTAGTGGGGGTTTCGTGACGGGCAGTCGGTGGGGCTGTATAGGATTAAAACTTTACTTGTTAAACAACTGAAGCGTTTATACATTGTCTGAATATAACCAAAGTGCTTTAAAAGTTACTTTATAACAAGAGCAGGGTAACAAATGCGTGTACGACACGTTATATTGATACTTGAATTTGGTATTCTTCTCATCTGAAGTTTAACCGTATGGTAAACTAATAACTCTCTGCTTATTAATTAATATATAGTAGTTAAAGTATAACTAGTAACTACTTAATTGAAAAAAAAAAGTTATGTTCTTGCATAAGACCTCAGGACAGAAGTGAAAACTCCTTCAAAGGCGATGTTAATACTACGAAATACAACTTTTTTCACAGTTTGATAGTGACATGAAAGTAGCAACTAAGCTAGTTTAAAAATACAATTATTTCACGGTCATAGAATACAGGCACTATATATTTTGTAATATTATAATGTTACGATAGCATTAATTGTTGTCGTGCAGGTAAAAGAAAAGACAGTAGACACATTACCATCTTCATTTAGTAATATAATACCAGCCGACTTTACCCGAAGTAGTGTTACATCCGATGGTAGGGAGCCCACTAGCCCAGTCCAGTTCACTCCCCGCGAAATATTTCGCTCAGTGCGTTGTTTTCATTTCAAAAAAAATATTTTTACACAGTTGATTTGGTGTAAATTAGGTTGGTGTTTCATTAAAAATATTTTATTAAACTAAAAGTTAGTAAAAGGTTTCCTAAGGATACGAGTATTAACATTGCTCAAAAGCCGTTGCAAAAATTAAACTAGCAAAGTAGCTCTGCTACACTGAACAGTTTAATAAAAACAAACGAATGAAACATAATGGATGCTATGTTATCAATTTGTACCAATTATCTGTCATTAGAACGAGTTCGCTCTTGAAAGAGCATCGCAGTTCGTCGATAGAAAATAAAATAATGCATGCTTTCAATCAAATATAAGTACCTAGCTAGGTATATGGAAACAACCTTTTTTCATAAAAATCTTTGGCAGGTACTTAAGATTTATATTAGTATGAAAAATAAAGAATATTATAGAAAAAAAAGAACCTTTTAGACATCAATAATATAAAAGGCTTGGACCTGACTGACTGACAGACAACGTACAGACCAAACCACTGAACGTAGAGACTTGGAACTTAGAGGATGTGTTTGTCAAGAGCTGAAAATGAGTACTAAGATAGCAATTTTAAATATTCGCACCCCAAAGGGTCCAAACGGGGGGTCTAATTTTTACATAAATGCCGTATATGATATATATCTGACACTACTCATTCTAGAAACTTAATGATTGGCATGTAGACTCATTAATCAATATGTATAAAATACTTGAACCACTGAACGTAGAGACCTAAACTTGGAGGATGTGTTCGTCAAGAGCAGAAAGAGAGTGCTAAGAAAAAAAAATTAAATATAATTCGCAACGCAAACGACGTTGCTGGTGTCAGCTAGTATGCTATTTATTACTGTATGTATTAGCTATATGTATAATAAATGTTAAACCAAATAATATGTACGAGTATTTGTACAAGTGTCATGAAGGCCAATCGTCGTGTTGGAAATATTGAATAGCGGTCACAATCACAAGCATCATTCTGATTCTGAAATATAGTTTTTACAAAGTCAGTTAGGCCTGATAATTGGAATTGGTAGAAATTAAATAAAAAATCCTATAACCTCAAAAAATAAAAAAACTATTAATTTTGGCGACAATTAAAAAATACTACGTGAAGTAAAAATCCAGACTTCATAACATAAAATAAGTAATACTAGATTTAACTCGAACATCACAGTCCAAGCGCTCTGCGCAAATACTGGCTGCGTGTCAGACTGCGGTATTCTGATGTAAATCAATCTTCGACTCTGTGACAACCGAGTAAGGTTGTAAATTAAATGGAATTAAAAAGTTTTTGTGCCCTTTAGGTAAGCTAAAAGCAATCCGGGAATACTCAGCTTTTTCTATTCCTTAGGTAAATATTAAACGAGTCGTCTGAACCGTCATTTATTTTGATGTTAAAGTTTAGCTGAGAGTGTCTCTATTTAATTTAAATAAACTTTTATTTAGGTATATTATTATCCTATTCAAGAAATATTTGGACAATACTTCGATCAGGAAGATCTGTATCAGACGACGACTGTACAATTAACATCACGTGGTTTGTGGTCCCAATCGACGGATTCAAAAATGTTATCTTTCGATTGGGAGCGCGGTCCCAATGCCTAGTGATCCCAATCGACAGAAGCCTCCAAATAGCTAGATTCGAACAGCTGTTGACCAATAGCTTGTGCTGCAATATTTTTCTACGACAAAGCCCTATTAGAGCACAATTACGCGTAATATGTACGAGTATGTGGCATATGCTCAGCGGCCAATTAATACAGCGATTAGGGTTGGCAAAACTATTGAGCGAAACAGTGTGAGAATGTTGTAATGAAGAATTAACTCATTTGTTTTATTTTGTTACAAAAAATACTAAAGAGTCGTACCATAATATTATTTATTCTTTGGTCGTACTTCAAATATGCAGTGATGTTAATACTACATATTTTTTTATTTAAACTTTTTTTAAATTTTATTTTTATTTTATTTAAATTTTCGTAGACTGTTTAGCTCAGTTAGCTTAGAGCTTTCGTTGAAACAGCTAAGACGCTGATTCAAACGCCTAACACAATAAAGTAAGTAGTTAACTATTGTAATTTTTTTTCGAATTTTTTTTAGTTAAGCTATATTGTACTTTTCTTGTGTCTGAAATAAAATTATTATATTATTATTATATATGTCAAAACAAGCTGGTTTTTATCATTCGTTCAAACATTTTAGTGCCTTACAGCCGATATATTAGATTTTTTGACATTTGAGGCAGCCTAAAGCACTCGCGTGACCCAGACGAATCCAACGACACCTTATATATTAAAATGAGTCAGACAAACATACACAGACTCGAAAATATGTTCTTCGCAGTCGGGGGTAATAAAAAGAAACTTCATATATTATCATCAAGGCAGCCTGCAATTCTTCAGACTGAAGACATAGCATACCAAACTTGGCAGAGAGATTTGCAGACAGCGACTGAAGGGAACATCAATGAATCTCAGAACACAGAAATCCAGACCACGCTCAGACATCACCTTGGACTTACACAAACAAATTGCCAAGAACTGCAAGAAGCAGGATATAAAAAAACCTTATCATTGGTATCCCGCCCAATTTTAATTCGAATTGTGTTAGAACCTCTACCCGTAACTGCCGATAACCATTGTGTTTATTTACAGAGTTGTTGACCGCCAATCCAATTTATTTTTATTGAGTAACATCTTTCCTCTCACTTTCTATCAATTTGTGGGAGTAATTTAGGGAAAATGGGATAGAAATGTATTCCTATTACACCTGAAACAGTCAGCACCTCAAACAGTGGCCGTCAGATGGTACCATCCTCAGAAAAAAATTGTAAACATAATTATTCCAATTAAAATGTTGCATTGTACCAAGGTGAGATTTCAGATGTTATAATAATCGACAACAACTTGTCCTCCGGCGGCAATGATGCGCAGAACGAAATTCTTAGGTCAAATTGGTTCTGCGCATCTTTGTCACGTGGTTCGCCAGAGGATAAGATGTTTGTCGCTTAGTTAGTATACACATCATTATGCGACTTCTGTAAAGCTTCTTTTTACTTACTTAAACCCTTGGCTTCACCAGTGTGAAGACAAAAAGTAGACTGCCTACTTTACATATAGGTATGTATCCTTTTCCAGCTTAAATACCGATACAAAATTTCAGCTTAGTTGGGAATGGAGAACAGTAGCGCAAGGTTGAGATCGTTGGCGAAAATATTAATAATATCCTCCTCATATTAATAATAATAATCAATACCAAATAAATAAACAATAAATAAACGTGAATTTCGATGAAATGTTCTATAGAATGTCTCTACATTTTTGTGAACCTAAAAATTATAGTGTGAGATAGAAACAACATTTTTAAGTAGATTATGTTTATGCGTTAGTATATTTATGTGTCATGGCTCACAGCCCTAGAGTCCAGTGAAAACATTACACCTAAATATGTCTGGAGGTCACAAAGTCAATATATGTGATGTGCTCAATAATTGTAATATTTCTAAAGCTAATATCAAAACATAAGTAAAAAAGCTAATTTCACAGAAAACGAATATAACGCCGGTACAATATGGATTTTATATCTTATACAATGTATTCTGATTACATAATATAATGTTTTAACAACCTAAAGAGCTAAGTAGGTAGACGATAGTAGACTTTAGTATTTTAACATCCATTATCTCAAGGTTAGTACCTACGTACCTTCATGCCTAGGCAAATACCTTCGTTGAAAGAATTGGCTTTATAAACGACTTTCGACAGTTTTCTTTACCTAACGACATGATATCTTTGGATGCCATCTTTCCTCTACGCCTTGCTGGATATCCTAAGATACGGTTTTGTTTACTCGTATTTTTCCATTCCAATGCATAGCATAGCATAATCAGCCTAAAATGTTCCCACTGCTGGGACTTAGGCCTACTCTCAGCGGGAGAGTGAATGGGTCTTAATCCACCACACGGACCCAATGCGGATTGGTGGATGTCACATGCCAAACAACTTTTTTTTCTGTCCTTTGACATGCCGGTTTCCTCACGATGTTTTCCTTCACCGTTGCGAGAACGTGGGATGCATACATATATTTTTTCGACCGAAAATACCCATTTATGCATGACTGCCACCGGGATTCGAACCCGCGACCATCAGATCGCAAGGCAAGGACCTCGTCCACTCGGCCACCACGTCCTCTAATTCCGTTCCATTCCAATGCGCTGTATTCTGTGTCGAATAGCTTGACCTGACGCATGCGTCGTCCTGCCACCCATTCAAACTGTGCCACTTACTCTTCACCGTAAACATAGGTACTCGTAAATTCAATGGCTTGCGTTTGTTGCACGACGTATCCAAGACTCTCATAAATGTAGCTAAGTTCAATAATGCTGGGGCTACGTTATCTCGGATAATTCGTGTCGGGTTGTCGCGTAAAAACATCGTGTATGATGTTCTAAGGAAATACCGTTGCGATCCCCTGTAGAATGTTGTCTAGATAGGTACCAACATAGTGCCAAATATTCTGCTGCAAAGTAGTGAGAGTGAATAAGTTCTTACTAGGCAAGCGTGCTACATCCTCGACCACACCGTCACTTACCATCGGGTGAGGTTGTGGTCAAATGCTTGCCTATTCCATACAAAAAAAAAAGTGAAGTGTAAGCATTACATTATCTTATCTCAAGGAGCGTTTTGAATAAGGGAAGGGGGGGCATAACGGGGACGCGAGGCACGACGGGGCCACCCACTCATACAAGTAACTACGCACACTAGCCGTGTTTTGTTTTTACCAATAAGAGGGCATTTTGCATCTAACTTCGGTGCGGAAGTGACCGGCGATCAGATGCACGCGTTTATTTTTGACGACCAATTCTTTTTTCCGGCTTCATTTCATCTTATTTTGAGTGGTTACCAAAACGCGTCTAAAAAGGTAAGTGTTTAGATTACTGCTATAGTTATTTTTATGTGTATTACTACTAACATCAACTATTGATATGTTTTGAGCAAAATCACTCTGACCTTGAATCCAATTTTTGGTTCGTTATTTAAAATTCTGTTAGGTATGGGGGCATAACGGGGACATGGCTATGGGGCACAATGGGGTACCCTGTTGTGCCCCGTCCCCATTATGCCCCTGAATGGTTTGTTGGTTTGATAATATTACAATAACATTATTTATTCTGTTTTAGGTTTAAAAAATGGTACTAACTTACAAAAAGAAAAGTTCGAGAGGTAGTTGGACTGTAATAGGCATGAAATTGATGCAATTTTAAGCAAATCAGCAGGTTTCATAAAAGTAGCTCAATTGCACGGTGTTCCACAGAACACATTGGAGCGTCACGTCGCAAAAATAAGGAAGGGCGAGGTATCTCTTAATTCAGCTCCAGGTGGAGAAAATGATAAGGAGGATGTCTTATGCATCTATTGCATTGACTCGAACCACACTTATTTGAAGTCTTCGGAGCGTTGGGTGGCCTGCCAGCTATGTGGACAGTGGGCCCATACAGCCTGTGCAGGAGTTGACGACGCAGATTTTGAAGAAATCCACATCTGCTTATTCTGTGACAAATAAAATAGTGCCCCGCACTGGTACCCCATACTGCCCCTACCCTGGGGCACGATGGAGTTTTCATGAGGGTTTCGTGAAATTAAAATTAAAAATATTATTTGATTTCTTACTTCAGCAAATTCGGTGCCAATTGATAGATTAATAAGTAACCAAAGAGTTGTCATTAGTTTTCATTAAAAAATATATTATATAAATTTTTTGTTGTTTATTTCCCTTAGCGTCCCCGTTATGCCCCCCCCTCCCCTATCTCCACCTCTCAACTTCTCGTTCTCTGCGCCCCTCTAATAAATTACTTCTCAAAATTCCTGACTACTCATCTTCATTCTATCGCAAATCTCTCACTGTACAAACTATTTCACTATGGAATGATCTCCCATTAGATATCAGAAGTGCTAAGTCGCTCGCCACTATCAAAAAAATGTTGCAGACTCATTATCTTTCACTACCAAGAAGTTGATGTCTCCTATTCATTTATTTATATGTAGGTATGTAGGTATAGTATAGTATGATATTATAAAATAATTATCTTTTTTTACATATAGTACCTATTTATTTATGTAAGTATTTATGTTTATGTAGGTTTATGTATACAACTTATTTAAACGCGCCACCGTCGTTGTCTATTCCCATCATTTCCAGATCCATCCAAAGGTTGTCTGGAAGAGATTGGTTTTAGCGATAAGACCGCCCATTGTGCTTCACTTTTTTTATATTGTTTGTGTTCCTGTTTATTTTCTTGTTTTGTGGTGTGCAATAAAGAATTCTATCATTTATTATATTTATCATTACTGTGTTCCGGTTCGAAGGGCGCTGTATCTAATGAAATTATTGGGCTTTCGAAACTAACCAACAAAATGTCTCTAAGTGGACAAGCGCTGTACCAGTGTTGCACCAGATCGTGTAAATCAAAGTCATGTAGAGCTCTGTTTTTGTTACGGGCATGCGTGATCTCTTACCAGCAGGCGAACGCGCCTAGTTCGACTAGTCACTTTAAAAAGAACTGGCTTTGGACTAATTTATCATGATCATCGTCATTTCAGCCTATTACTGCCAAATTAATGATGCTCTCACAGTGTCGCTATCACACTCTGTCTTCGGTTGATTAACAGAACGTCAGGCCATAAAATACCTATAACTTAAGTACCTACGCTATTTTTAGACGCCATAGACGCCATTATTGCGACGCCCCATATCATATCGCTATTGAGCCAATTTAAACTTTGAAATTGACCCCGTTGATATAAGATATTATTTATAGATAAGTAAATATTTAGACTATTTTTGCTTCGAAGAAATCAATACTTTCAATTACTTAATTCAAAGCTACCGTTTCTCGGTTTTCGTTAATATGCATGTTTTTTTTTTGCCAGCAAGTAAGGCTATTAAATGAAAATGCATGAGTTTTTACAATCTGCACTAGGCATGGAAATGATTGTTACTTCTATTTCATTGTCACATGGTGATATGATTTCATATTTTGTAACATTTTGTTTCATCGGTGGCATAATGTGATAATGTCACATTTTGGTTAAAAAAAAATTAAAAAATATTATACATGCAATCACTTCCACTACTGAATGTCTGTTATTGTTATTTACGATACGAATGACATTGTGAGTGGAATATCATGACATCACAGCGTAAAATATCAACTACCAAGGCGCGTCGGACGCTTATCACCGGTGATTTTGTAACAGACTTGGTCTTATAAAGTAACAAGTGTTATGTGTGATCAGTTTTATACCATGATAAATAACATGTTACTCGGTATACTTTCCATGTTTAATCTGCACTAGAAAACTAGATAGTCTTAGGACGTTACCCTCCCACGTCTCGGTCACCCCGAGTTGGTGCTCTGATCAAGTTCGGTGACCTTAAGTTGTATAAACGCTCACTGATGACCTCTGCTCCTAATTTCAGCTGAAAAATTTCATTTGAAACAATTCTTCATATGACTTTGTCTCGTAGATAACGCTGGATCGATGCAAATTTAATATAGATTTTTTTATACTTTATTTATTTATATGCAAGTAGTATCAAATGCTATAGGTATGATATAGATTTTATGTTACTTTGTAACCTTAGGTAAAATAACAGTAATACAATATTTTTATTAAAAGATGGCCTGCTATCGTGCATAAATTACAGGTGTTAATGAAATTTAAATCATAATAAAAATAAAATTACTTTAGGTACTAGTTATAAAAATAAAGAATGAACGCATCTTAAAATTAGGTATAGATTATACACAGAATTTAGATCACTGTCCACGGCCAAATAACCCATAAGGCTGGCGACGTTACCTCGTTGGATAGCGATGCAAATTTTCTGGCCAAGGTAAGCGCCCAGCTTTGGTCGTTTAATTATTAAATACAATTAAATTTCAAACAATATAAATATTATATTGTACACAAGTAATAAATACAAGTAGAAAAAACTATCACAATAACTTCTAGTCTAGACATTGTAATAAATGATACAATTTTGTCTGAGACTCACCACCTGCACCGTATGAATATGGTTGAGTCTCCATACTCGCCTGCTCAAAAGTTTCCAAGCCATAATACCCAAGTTATAAATAATAGCTCAGAAAAATCAAGTACCAATTAAGATCTTTTTATACCAAAATCTCTGTTACTATTTCCCAGCATACCATTTGAAAATATAGCAAATATGAAGCGGGTAAAATTCTAAAGTTAATCTCGTACTCTAAAATATTTTTAATACAAAAATAAAACTGGATAAAGTAACAATCAATAGAAGTGAGACTTTTTACAAGGATTTTGTAGAAAAACATTGGAAACAAACCAGCTTTTACGATCCAGAGATTAAAATTTCCTGAAAATTTTCACTGCCTGCACAGAATGGTTCAGTAGGTTTGCTACTTACACAATTATCTACTTATTTTTCTACCTTCTTTGTACTATACTTACTACTTGCGTACAGTTTATGACGATGTACTAACTTATATGATCAGAAGGGTCTTTGTGAAGTCGTTTGAGATTTCGTACTTTGTTTGTAAAACAATCGAGTTGAGTTCAAAGGCTATAAAAGTAGCAAACTCTTTTATAATCGACGTTTATACAATACATTTACTTACAAGTCTAAACATATTTTAAAATTTTACCAAATTTTTTTTAATGGCTGGGTAGGTAGATTGTGTTTGAAAAACTCTACCAATTTTTCTCTTTACTCTAATAGTCCAAGTTTAGTTTTTTACTTCCCATTTCGAAAGTTTGCATTGGACCAAAAAATACCTACTCGTATCTGGTAATTTTTAGGCGTGTTTTCCATATTATCTGGGTTTTATAGCTATATTTTTTAAACGCTAGATTACTGGCATGGTTGTCCTGTTCTGGTAAAATCGCCGCCGCGCCCGCCTTTTACGTGAATAGTGGTCTGTTCTACTCTAAAATAGTTCGTGTCATTCCTGAAATAGCGAGAGGGCATCAAAAAAACACACAATAATTAAAAAAACAGACTCTTTATCTTTAGACTTAATTTTTTTATACTCGTTTATAAACTATTTCGTTTAAATGTTGATATGGTAATGGAATATTGTCTTATCACTTGCACAAAAATTGCATAGAGCAGCTGTTTTATTAATTTGATCGATTGATGAAGTGCTATCTAGCTAGAATCGAGCCATTGTTATCAGTGGAAAAAAGCGAAGTGCTCTCTCACTGTAAACGGGAACAATAGGTTGTTCCCCTGACTGTTCTGAAACATGATGCCACTCACACCACTTTTGTAACGATCTTAAATGGTTTTAAATCTGTTATGGATCGGTAAATACAGATGCTTTATTGTTATAAAAACATTCCATAGTTTGGTTAAATTATCATTTCAGCCTGAAAACAAGCAATCAAAGTGTCAAAGAGGATTCGTACGCGGGCGCGCGCATAAACAATTAGATTATTATATAGATGACAGTACCTACCTAAACAAAACGACGAGTTTGTTTCGCATCTGACGTCATAAAGATTAGGTAGGTACCTAACCTACTTTAAACGCGTACAAAATGAACGATTATGTATCAAGAAGGCACCGCCTGTTTCAAATGCCATTGGTTTGTGACACTCATGTGTTGTCAGCGACAATAGGATATACTAGTACTTTATTTGTAAGGTTTCTTGCGTTTATCGGCTAGGTAGATGGTAAACGTAACTACCAGACTACCAGGTAGTAGGTAGATAATAAATATAGTGTAGAAACGTGAATGATCCTCAAATAGGAAACGCAAAATGAGAGGTTGTGCCTCGCAGCGCAGGACGCGAAACCCGATATTAAGCGTCAAGGACGACCGCAGAATTCGTCCTTGGCAAGGACGGACAGGGCACGGGGCAGGGGCACGGGGCTGACTCACCGAGAGGCTGGTGAAGGGCGGCGTGCGCGTCGCAGTCCGCACATATGGTGGAGCGCAGCATCCGCTCGCGCTGCAGCCGCCGCAGCAGCTGCAGGTGTTGCGGCGTGAACACCGTTCCGGAGCGCTCGCCCACCAGCACCACGTCGCCGGCCTCCCACCACGCCTGCTCCCGCAGCGTCCCATCGCGGTTGAACAGTCCCAGGTCCTTGTACCCCTCGGGCGGGCTCAGCGCGCCCGACTCGGGCTCCTGGTAGCGCTCGCAGGACCCGCAGCCCGAGCACTCCTCGCTCTCCCCTTCATCGGAGTACCCGCATTCGTCTCGAACAACTATAATATAATCCGCCTCAAAAAATTCGTTGGCGCTCTCATCGAACACAACTCTGTGTTTTTTCGACTTTTTACCATCTCTGGTATCTTTTTTGAGTGATGATTTGAGATTGTCATGATCTTTGTTGTGGCGTGTGTCGCGAGCGGCTCGATCGCGTTCGGCCCGCATGGCGGCGAACGTTCACGGCGCCAACGGCCGCCGGTATGACGGAGAGTCGGAGCCGTGACGCGGCGCGCGTCGCTAGACTTCTCACGAGGGAAGCGACGCGTTCGGCGTCATCGAAACGGTGCGGCCGTGCGGCGAGCGGTTGACGGCGTGAGTGCCGCCTTGCCGCGCCGCCGCGCGCGCTTGAGCCGAGAACGTGGTTCGAGAGAGAGACCGCATGTGGAGGCCGAACCCACGGGTACAGCCGAAGGCGAACCCGGACGATTGCGATGCCGCGCCCGCGTATCGATCAGAGGTGCCCGTCACGCTGGTGCCCGATTCTTTCACGTTCATCCAGCACCGACCATCACGCGGTCGCGGTACCGTCTCCTGTTTTCGGCGCTCGGCGTCGCGCCGCCCGCCAGTGCTGTACGTACTCTACATAATATTAAACTTCGGACGCTCGTCATCGGACGTCAAAATTGGTCTCAATAGAACTCGCCTAAACTTTTTATTATATATTTACAGAAATCAATTTTGACGACCATTGACTTAATTTACTTTTATATTCACATAACCATTGTTTTTTTACACGTAATTAAAAGTACTTACAACTACTTAGTAGAACCTACCTACAGTGGCACACAGGACCAAGATCACCTACATAGCTCAGAGAATCAGCAAGCTGAAGTGGCAGTGGGCTGGCCATATTTATTAATTGAGTCCGCGACAAGGCAAGCGTAGTGTAGAACGAACTTTGGCTAGATGCAGATGGAGCGATAATTTGCGCGCTATAGCTAGCAGCTAGGTGGATGAGAAGAGCCAAAGAGATGGGGCTCAGTGGCGCGCCTCAGGACGACCTACTCATATTTTGCCTACTTATTTAATTTCGAATAAGGTTGCTATGAAATAAATACCTACTTAAAAGAAAAACATCAGCTTTTGTCGCACACTCCTAATTCTAAAGAAAGACTAGAGATCAGTGAGAAAGACCCAAAAGTATAGGCCACTTCTATAGGTATCTCTGTATTATGTGTTTATGTAGAGCTTTACCAAAGCAAAGAGTGGCTATACATCATAATTTTTTTTTTTTCGGTACAAGTTGCTAACTCCTTCAAATAGATGGCATGACAATCATCTTTATGTATTTTTTATGAGTAGGTATAATGTGTTTTTGCAACAAAAAATGCTCACTCCGTTTGTACTCACATAGTAATAACCACTCAAAAATCTGAGGTAGTAACAAAAAAACCTAGATATGTAAGTTTATATGTACAATAATTTTAGTGAAAACATGGCAGTAAGGTTACTCCAAGTGCTTCCACCGAGCCAAACAATTTTAAAAAGTTTCAACTGTCAATATAAATGTGAATGTCAAAGCTATCGCTTGTTTTAAGTGGGATCAGCGGCCGAAATATTATTCATATTTTTGTATTTGAAATCCAGCTAGGGCAAAGAGGTTATAGCTTGATGCCCTTACCTTCAACTTGCTAAAAAAAGCGAGCTAGGTAAACCCAGATGACAGCATTGACAGCCGAGATCAAGCCGAGATGCGTTGTTTACGGGTGCGTACTATGGTTGGTTTGTTTTGATTGTGTTTGTTGGTGATAAAGTGGTGATAAATAGCTGAAAAGTATTAAAATCTAACGTCGTCGTACTCAATGCATTATAAAGTATCCCAATCCATTGATCTACGGACTTCCTGAGTTATACTGGGAGTAAGTACCAACGTTTTTTTCATTTATTTTAGGTCCGACGAGGCTTGGACTTCTTTTCTCCTCGTATGAGCCAGAGCCAGTTCTGATGATAGAGTTTTTAAGCTAATGGAAGACTACAAGTTGTCCTCACGCCTAAAACTTCCTTCACTAAACTGTAACATGGCTGGCTAGAGCCAACAAGGGTTTGTTTTATGTAATTATAGCACTGTAATAAATACATAGCTCAGAGGATCGGCAAGCTGAAGTGGTAGTGGGCCCGCCATATCTGCCGAAGAACCAACAACCGTTGGGGTAAACACATTCTTGAGTGAAGTCTGCATCTAGGCAAGCATAGTGTAGGACGATCTTTGGCCAGATGGAGCGATGATTTGCGTTCTATAGCTAGCAGGTGGATGAGAAAAGCCGAAGATCGGGCGCAGTGGCGTGCCTTGGGAGAGACCTACATCTATCAGTGGATTGCTATAGGTTGATGATGATCACTAATTCTGAAAACATTACCATACTTGGATACCATTATTAATATTAATTAATATTTGTTTGTAATTAACACTCAGAAAGCTGCCAGCCTCAAGTGGGACTGGGCCGGACACGTTCGTCGCATGTCCAGCGAACAGGCCCAGAATGAGATTGCGGGACGAGTTTGACGGATACCTGCCAACATGGACCAGCGACGCCCTTGGCCGCAAGGAGTGGAAGGAGAGGAGGGAGGCCTTTGCCCTGCAATGGGACACAGATGGCTGAATAATAATAATAATTAACACTAAAAATATTAATTATATTATTAGTGTTAATCATGTGATTAATTGATTACAGACCATGAATTGTGGTAACAGCAAAACAGGCAAAGGAAAGAGGAATTCTTCAATGGTGTCCACACCTAAATGGGTCAAAGTTATCTCTACGCCAGACTCAAATGTTGGCAATAATAAATATTGTTACGGTAAGTCTCCACTGTAAATAAAACATACCCAAATAAAAATATGTTTTATATGGGTAGGTATTTCAGAAATGGCATTAAAATAAAATTAATTGGCTCATTTCTATTCTAAATATGAATAAAATAGATACCATCCATGCATTTTAAAACACTAGACAGCAGAACTTACTATTATGCAAACTTCACGTGACTCATAAAAAAATTCTGAACTGATATATTTTGTCATTTGGTATGATTTATTGTGTAAACAAGGTACAAGATAAGCTAGAATAAGTTTTAGGTTAGGTTTCCCTGATGGTAAAAGACATCACCTGCTCATGACCAGAACAGTGCTACACGGGACTTTGGTTCACATAGGCCGGTGCAACACTGCTAAGGCGCTCGTCCACTTTGAGACATTCTGATTGTCTGTCTTGAAAGCCCAGTCATACACAAGCTATTACAGTGCCTTTTAAATGACTGCTTCGCGGCAGAATATCTGGCACTGTGTTGGTACCCATTTAGACAGCGTCCTGCAGGGGATACCTCCCAACGGTATAGTATAGTAGGTGTATAGTTTAAATAAGAGGTCTTGAAAAACGACTTGCATTTTATCTGAAAATAATTAAATCTATTACAGACTTGGATCTGTTTGGTGACCTATTTAGTGTGTTCAAAAATAAATTAAGAAAATCTTATTCCTGTTCTCAGGACTCTGAATCTTAATAAAAGTGTTTTGTATGTATACTCTATATACTATACTATATATACCCTTTGTGTGTAATTGTGTTATTTTTTTTTTCTCATTTTTTTTTATTCTTGTTTTATGTTGACTTTGTCATGTAGAAAGTACCTACAAGTTTTATTTTGTTTTCGTTCTTGTGTTTTTTTTTTCATTGTGTCATATTTTTTCTTTTAATTTAGCTGTTGCCTGTTTTCTATGAGTGTTGTGCAAGCCCATAATTGTATCACATTTTAGTGTATGCTTTTATGTAAGTGTTCTGTGTATTTTGTATTATGTGTGCTGTTGGCATTGCCTTATTGAATAAATAAATAAATAAATCTGGATACCAAGTGAGCAGTAGTTCATGCATAATGCTCTACCTGTGGGAATCTGTAATTGGCTCTCTAAATCTAAACTATTGTCTACCTAGAGGTATAAAGCTGTTGATCCTCCAATAAATAATTAAATAAAAATAAAATAAACAAAACTTTAATTTCAGATAGAGTTGATAAAACAGTTCCTCCATCAGAAAACTTAGAAAATAATGCCAAAGATGGGATGCAGGTATGTTCTCCTAACATGTTTGTATTTATATTTAGTTCATAACTCATATTATTAAGACTTTTTAGTATACACTTAATTATAATTAATTCTTCACGGTAGTAAAAAGCACTGTACCAATACAATATGCATAAACTCAGACAATAGACACTTTAAATGCTTTAATAGTTTTAGGAAAGTCGCTGTTATTCGATTTGCGACTTTATGGCGCTGATTTTATTCTTATAATTTTCGTGCTCACACCTTAACAGTTAATAAATGCATGGCTAAATGTTATTCAAACATGTTTAATTAGGCTATAATTCAATTTAGTGTTATATAATAAGGCTGTGCATTGACTGTCAGTTACTAATCTTTGTTTGAGATTTTATGTATCAAAAATAAGGTATGTTTTATACATGAATAATTGACTGCTTGAAGATATTTCTCCACAGTATATAAATATAGAAGTACATCCAAAGCTGCTTGATCAGCCGTATTTAAGGGAGCTATGTAGCCAAGTGGCCAAGGCTGGATGTAAGCTCACAATGTCAAGTGATCTGGGAGAGAATATTTTACGGTGGACTCGCAATGTCCCCCGAACATTCACCAGCAACAGTGGAAAGGTGCGTTTTATATCCAATAAATAGAATAAGATAATTCATTTATACCTACTTCTTATGAAGTTAAACTTAAACAGGTGAATACTTTTGACCGAGGATCTGAGGAAAAAATCTAAAGGCTTTAGTTATGGAAAAAAATAAGAACTGTATATAAAAATTACAAAAAGTCGTTTATGTCCGAGTATTTGTTTTTTTGCATATCTCGATCCTCTGTCTGATAATAATAAATAGATAGGTACTGTAAAATAACAATGGCTATAATATTGTTGGAACACTTAGAAATTATTAATTTTAGTTTTCACACAAAATGTATCAGGGTAGACTAGACATTAGCTAAAGCAATCAAATCAAATCATACCTTTCTGTTCAATATTTGAACTTATACATATAAGGTATCAATAGTTTTATAAACTAACCAGGTTCCTTTACAGGTAACGTTATCGGAAGCCCGTCAAGATCTATGCCGCTGTCTGTACATAACGAGAGCTGAAGATGTGGCCGAGATTTTAGCCAACGACGAACAAGGACTGCGAATATTGTTACACGCTGTCATAGAATCTTTGGGGGACCCCGCCATGACAGTTGTCATCATAGGAGCTGAAAAATATTTTAGGTAATTAGCATCAGAAATGAAATTATATGAAATCGCAGACAGTAGCATTATTCACACAGCTTTGACAAAAAATAGTTTTTTTTACGTAACGACGAGACGTTGACGACACTGGTTATGGTGGATAGATTCACACGGCTTGTGCTAACGCTAAAGGCTTCGCCAAACAGAATGCGTACTAATGCCGCGTCAGGGCGCTAAGTTGACGCGGCGTCATAGCGCCGAACTGTGTTGTACTATGACGGTATTGTACTGTCACACCGAGCGCCGGCGCTAGCAGTACGCAACGTTCTGTCGCAGCGTCAGGACTGTTTGACAGGCTCTCAATATATCTGTACAACATAATGCAGCGTTATAGCTCAATGTAACTTAACGTCTTGACGCGCGCTGAGAACGCTTCCTGTTTGACGAAGCCTTTATAAGTGTAGCGACACCTCAGGCGAAGGTTCGGCGTCAAAAGTTCAGCGGCTGAAGTTTCAGTCGTAATATTCCGTTGGTATCTCGTTGGTATCTACCAATCGATCAGAACGCGGCGTCTTGTTCAGTGCGCTACGCGACGGAAAATTACGTGGCGTCGTCGTCAGTCGGTGTCGGCACTATTTTCGGTCGCGTAACACGACGCGTGATGTATCGCTTGCAAATTACATTGAATGCGTTTAGGCTGAAATAATCGATCGTAGGAAGGTTCGGCGCTACGCCGAATGCGACATAATTTCGGCTGACGTGTCATTGGGAACTTGAAAAACACTGCGTATTCAACCGAACGTTCGGCACCGTACGTTCCGCAGATGTGTCGCTTCACTAAGGTCACCTGTACGGGCAAACGCGTGCCGCAGACGAGTCCGGATCACCCCTTCAATAGTTCAATAGTATTTATTGGTAACATAATTACAAGTCACTAACTTAAAAACTTAGCTGTATAATGTACTTATACACACTTGCTTCAAACGGCCTGTGGCGCGGCCCGTGCTAACACAGGCAATGAGAAGCCACTAGATGGTTTTTCTAATGGTATGAGACCACGCCTGCCTTTGACCGGTAGGTCTTTGAATCACAAAGGTCGGTGCTGCATTGCTTTAGTGCTCGTCCACTTTGAGTAATTTTGATGATGGCTAACCTCCTCCTAAACCACTGATTGCTATTTATCTATTTACAGAACAAAGAGGACAACTATGAGTGAAGATCAGCTAAATATGGCTTTGATGGGTAAGATAAATTCAATAATGTATGTGATGAAAACAAGGAAAGAATTAAATTGAGAGATTTGGGCCAGGCCTTTGCCCAGCAGTGAGACGAGATTTTAAAAAATCTAGTCATAATAATAATCAATTTACATAAAGCGCTTGGACCTGACTGGCAGACAACGCACAGGCCGAACCACTGAAACTAGACACTTGAAATTTGGAGCGTGTGTAAGTCAAGAGCTGAAAGTACTTCTTGGGGTCTATGACCGATTTTCTCAAGATGTTTTCCTTCACCGTTTAGGAGGTACTCTTGTTACAACACTGATAGAAGCTGCTCACCTTATAGATAATACCTACCGACCCTCTAGTGGTCTTCATAAGTAAATAATTCTCTTAAAACTCTGTGGATAACGTAGTGGGCTGAAATATAATTAATTTGCTTAAGATGTTATAACTGTTAAGTAAAATGTATATTGCAGCTGTTTGTTGTCCCAATAAATAAAATTAAATTAAAATTACTTTCAATTGATTATAATGAATTAAACACATTTTGTAATAAAAAGTACGTACTAAGAATTTTTTGGTAATTAATAATTTGGCTACTTCCCAGTTCGTACACTATTTTGTAATGCTAATTTTATTTTATGGTCCTACCGCTCGACAGTACGGATAAAGAGAAAAGTGTTATGAGTTAAAATGATTAGTGTGGTGGATGCTTGCAGGTCTTATTATCGGGCTAAATGTGGATTCGGCAATGTTAGAATGTGATGAAGATCTTCACACTCTAGTCCTTCAGATGAGCAAAGCATTCGCAGAGATGCCTTCCAAGTAAGTTTCAAAACTTTTTTTTATTCAATAGCTGAAACCCGCAAAAAGTTGCAAGCAAACCAAACGATTCAAATCCACATATTTAATACGAACCGCTAAGGAATGGAACTCGCTACCCGCTTCTGTCTTCCCGGACAACTACGATCTTGGTCTTTTCAAGAAGCGAGTAAATAGGTGTCTTCTAGACCTTCGAGATTCATCGTCGGCCACATCTTCATTTAACATCAGGTGAGATTGTGGTCAATCGAAGGTCTATCTCCAATAAAAAAAAAAAAAAAAAAAAAAAAAAAAAGCAAATAAGGCTCGCGTTGTGATTTTACAAAATTCTTTATTACGCACGTTCAGCCGTCCAAATAACAAGTTTTAGTTACAGTGGTTTGGCCTGTACGATGTCTATCAGTCAGTTGGTTAGGACTAAGCCTTTTATACCTATTGATAAAAAATATTACAAAACAAGCTATGCTACATGCAGCATTTTGTCACAAATTCGCTTCAAGCCATAGCATTTTTTTTATCCGAATAAGCGACGAAGATGTGCTAGGCGCTCTCCTGTCAATAAAGGATCACGCAACGTAATGTTAACGTATTTCGTTCGTTTTCGTAATTCAAACCAGAACAGATTAATGATTGCAAACTACTGTGACAATCTTCTGATTTCTAATTTTGACGTTTTGCACAATAAACCACTAAGTGATGTAAAATAAAATTCATGTTTCTTTTTTCTAGAATGGCAAAGCGTAATGTTGATGAAATGGCGGACTTTTACATGCGCGGTGACAAAAAGGATTGCGTCATCGTCGACTCAGAAGGTACAGATGTACACTTTACAATTTATACTCTTAAATAATACGTACAGACAGCGTCATAGATAAGTATCCCCCTTGCATTATAATACCCAGCTTCAAATCCCTTTAAAAAGCCTTTAAAAAAATGATTTTATTTGTATAACCGTATGTAAGCCTAAAAATAATTTTAAGTATTACAATTATTTGAAAGGATTTATAGCTGGGTGTCTTGTGCAAGGGGGATACTTATCTCTGACGCTGTCTGTACACATTGCCAGACACACACAGTGCCAGATATTCTGTCGCAATGCAGTAATATGTTAGCATTGCTGTGTTCCGGTTGGGGTACTATAACTAGTGAAATTTCTGGGCTTTTGAGACTGACCATAAATAGAAAACACCTAGACTCAGTACAAACACCGATGTTCATCACACAAACATTTGTCCTGAGCGGGAATCGAACCCGCGACACCGGTCGTGGCTGTTTAACACACTTGCCACTCGATCATCCGTGTCGTCTGCACAGATACAACGTTGGTTAATAAAAACTTGTGGGTATGACAAAGTTCTCGAAGTAACAAACACCCGAATTTCCCTTTTTTTTGAAGAGTGTTGAAAAGTGATTCTTTGACGACACGGATGGTCGAATGGCAAGTGTATTGGACTGCCAAGCCCGGTGTCGCGGGTTCGATTCCCGCTTAAGGACAAACATTTATGTGATGAACATCGGTCTTTGTCCTGAGTCTGGGTATTTTCTATGTATGTATTTACAAAAAAAAGTATTTAAGTATTCTATCAGCTATCTGGTTCTCATAGTACAAGCTCTGCTTAGTTTGAGGCCAGATGGCGTTGTGTGAAATGTCCATAATATTTATTAATATTATTTATTATTATCACACTGATTTTCAGGTCACGGGCTCGAGAAACTTTGGCAGCAAATGCTGACCGTCATCCCACAGTCCAGTCTTGAAACCTCGCGGGCCGTTGCAGCGAAATACAGCTCGCCACGCGCTTTGGCTGAGGTAGGCTCACTCTTCATTGACTTTTTTTTAATCGAAGATCATAATAATTATTGTTTTTCGGTTTTGGCTCCACGCATCGTGTAACTCGGGCGAATTAACTTGACACCTGGCTCGAATAAAGTTTGTACAAAGTACAGTGTCGAAGATGATCTCGGTAGAGAAGAAGACGTGGAGTGGAATACTTAGTGATAATAAGGCTTCGCAATAGGAGGAAGAAACAAAACGGAGGGCACCGCGCGGGGCAGCGGGGGAAACATTAAGGGGAATCCTCAAATTCGAATTCCATACAAAATATTTCGGACAAATACTCAAAAAGTACGCCGTATTATAGTAATTTCTTCACACTATTCGTTTCGTCCATGTTTTTTGATTTCGTCAACAAAAAAAGTGAAAGGTTTCATACTTTAATTTAGATTTTATACGTATTTTTTAAATTAGTAGGGTTAATTTTAAAACATGTATAAAATCTAAATTAGAGTATGAAACCTTTCACTTTTTTTGTTGACGAAATCAAAAAACATGGACGAAACGAATAGTGTGAAGAAATAACTGTAATACGGCGTACTTTTTGCGTATTTGTCCGAAACATTTTGTATGGAATTCGCATTTTAGGATTAGCCTTAAAAACGCCAACAATCAGTTTGTGTGTCATCGACGCTTTACTAAAGTTACGGTTTATTGCGATGCGAACTGAGACTGGCATATGAGAGTTAGCGAAAGATAATAAGAATAATTATAGAACATAATAGAATTGGTATATTATTATTTCTACTAATTATAATCTTATTATAACTTAAATTATGGTTGGTGGTTATCAAGCGATGCGAACAGGCACTGGCATAAAAAAGTTAGCGAAAGTCTACTAATAGAATATAATTGTTATGTTGTTATTACTGTTATGTTCATTATCAGGCGAAGCAAACTGGGAGTGGTGGAGTGGAGATGTACCGAAAGTCTACGAAGATACTAAGAATAGAATTGTTATGTTATTATTAATACATTTGTATTATCTTATTGTAACTAAGGTGATGGTTTGTTGTTATCGGGCGATGCGAACTGGGACTGGCGTGACAGAGTTAGCGATAGTCTACGAAGATACTAGGAATAGTATAGAATTGTTATGTTATACTACATTTATAGTATCATATTGTTACTACAGATATTCCATTTCACGAAGACGGTTTGACCTTGGTTGTAGTAGTGACATGTACAGGTGCATTCGCGTCATTCGATGCCGCGTCGCGATCGTGACTGGATGCTTCCGAGGTTACGGACACTGCCTATAGTATTAGGTGGCTGGGGTGGAGCAGCTAAATCTCACTTAATAAAAGCTGAACGAGCTCAACGAGCAATATTAAAAATAAGTTACTTTAAACCTAAATACTATTCAACAAATAATCTATACAATGAATGTAAGGTTCTAACTGTGCGTCAGCTTTTCATTCTTCAAACAATTCTTAACCAACATTTGATGGTGCCGATAGATTCTGAATCCTTATTGAGCAAAAGAAGGAGAAAACATGCTGTCTTCACTATCATACGATTTAGAACATCATTTGCCAAATGTTCTGTTTCTTTCAAGGACCTAGGCTTTACAACACTGTAAACAAAAGCAGAAGCATATCAAAAATGAATAAACGATCCTGTAAACATACCGTTATATCATGGCTTCTCTCCCTATCGTATGACGAAACAGAAAATCTCCTGACAGTTTTAGTCTGATGACTCCTTATAAAACTACGCATTTATGTACACATACTTACATAATAACACATATATACTTACTAACAACACTATACACACCTCCTCATACACATAAAAACACTCACATCCTTCAACACATACCTACACAAACGAATCCTCACTCATACATACACTTTATATACACACACATACAAAATAACACACGCATCCATACACCACACCACCACATACTTACTCCTTTACTCATACACACCTTATCAGATACACATATATATACTACACTATAAATGAATACACATAACTTAATATTAATAAATAGAGTAAAAATTAGATGATACGCTTGTAAAACCAGACTCTTATGAGACTGGCGTAACAAGAGCTCGCACTTAACTTACAACTAGTTTTTTTTTTTCTAGAATTCTTTCATTATTATTTTTTACATTTTCCGCTTACATTTAACATTAAAATTTCTAATTGCCACTTATCTTATCATGTTTATATTTAAGTTCAGCTTGTAATTTACTAACCTGAGGGTGGGCGCTGATGCCTATCATACAGGGTAACCATTATCCTAGTTTAGGTATCAGTAGTTACACTAAAACTGAACCTTTTTTACCTTTAAGCTATCTTTAAAAACTAAATTGCTTTTGTATACTATCCTAAATGTAATAAGGTGCCAATAAATCATTTATCATTTTATCATCGTGAAATAGAATAACTATACATTTATATGCTCTTATTGTAACTAAGGTACGGTTTGTTGTTATCAAGCGATGCGAACTGGAACTGGCATTTCAGTTCGCATCATCAATAGCGACAATGGCGAAAGTCTACGAAGATACTAAGAATAGAATAGCATTGTTATGTTATTATTAGTTAGACGACACGGATGGTCGAGTGGCAAGTGTGTTGGATTGCCACGCCGGTGTCGCGGGTTAGATTTCCGCATCGGGACAAACATTTGTGTAATGAACATCGGTATTTGTCCTGAGGATGTTTTCTATGTATCCTATGTATGTATTTAAAAAAAAAAGTATATATAAAGTATTCTATCAGTTATCTGGTTTCCATAAATAAATAAATATAAATAGGTACATATTTAGGACATTTCACACAACGCAATCTAGCCCCAAACTAAGCAGAGCTTGTATTATGTGAACCAGGTGGCCGATGTACATAGCACAAGCTCTGCTTAGTTTGGGACTAGTTGGCGTTGTGTGAATCGTCCATAATAATTATTTTTTTATATTATTATTATTATTATTCAGCCATCTGTGTCCCACTGCAGGGCAAAGGCCTCCCTCCTCTCCTTCCACTCTTTGCGGCCAAGGGCGTTATTTTTTTTATATTACTACATTTATATTATCTTATTGTAACTAAAGTGATGGTTTGTTGTTATCAGGCGATGCGAACTGGGATCGGCGTGACAGAATTGGCAGACTTGGGTGTAGCGCGGTCCAACGTGCCTGGAGCTCGCGCGCGCCGCGTCGGCCCCGAAATGGCGAACACATTGCGCATACTCACCACCGAACACGACGGAAACCAACTGGCTGGGAAAACATCCGAGGATACTTAAAACAGACTATATAAAGGATATCGGCATAGCTAATTGAATACCGCGTTACTGGCGGTAAGTGCTTCGTGGAAGAACGCTATACCAATATATGTAGTTAAGGTTAATCCTCAAGGAAATTAACACTACTAATTTAAATATACGTATAAAATATCTAAATTAAAGTATGAAACCTTACTATTTTTTGTTGACACAATCGGAAAACATAGACGAAACGAATAGTGTGAAGAAACTACTATAATACGGCGTACTTTTTGAGTATTTGTCCGAAACATTTTGTATGGAAATTTGCCTTGAGGATTCCCCTTAAGGTCAGGGTCGGCTAGTAGTTTTAAGTGGGGTCCGGATACTAATAACTCCTTTGCGGTCAGGTAAAAATAAAAAGCAAATAACTTATTACATTAATAGTTATTTGTACACCAAGGGCCTAAAGCCATTTTAAACGAGCCTTTTATCAGGATATTCAAGTATAAAATGGGCTTCAGGAACGAGGTATATCTACACAAGATTTTCACATTAATTTACTTGTATAAATATTTTTTATGTGTGCAATTAAGAATCTAAGATGCTAAATTGATAAGAAAAGTTGCTTTCTCAATCTTGCCTAAACTACTAATTGACCTGTAATCTGAGTGAAATCTGGTATGGGTATAGTATAGTTATGAGCTGGAAAAACACGGGCTACTTTTAATACCTATACCACGCGGGCCAAGCTGCGGTCAGCTGCATGTTTATGTTATTTCCGGATAATTGTGAAAAACTTACTTTGTGAAACTATTAGTATCATTTACTATTACAATAGGCGTATTATTAATAAACATTCAAATCTAATAAATATCTAAAATATTTTATTTAAATTTTACATGTCAATATATATATGGTTTGGAAATGTTATTTAGGTATCTACAATTAATTATGTGTGAGAAAATAAATAAAAGTAATGATTACAATGTTTTATTGGACCAATCAATATTTTCACTTGACAAAATATTATTATGACAAAGTAAAACAAATACGCTCAATTTATATTGCCGCTGAATGGAATAGAAGCGAACGGCATAGCATAATCAACTTTATGTCAACCGTGTTACGTCACTAAAGTAAAAACTAGATACTAGCTAAACAAAAGGTCGCGCGTCTGCATGCGAATTCTAAGACGCGCCACCATTTTTTTTTTGTTTAGTACGATACACGATTAACATAAAGTTATTGCGCTATGTAAGATTCCCTTCGCTTCCATTCCATTCCTTGAGCCTTAGATACACTTTAAATCAACAAACGAAACACAAAAACTCAACAGTATAGCTTTAGGTGGGTAACTAATTAATTCAATATAATGCCAAATCAACAAACTAAACACAAAACTCAACAGTACCTATAGTATTAGGTGGGTAACAAAGTAATTCAATAAATGCCAAACCAATAAACTAAACACAAAACTCAATAGTATACAGGGCGTCCCACGAGTATGCCACATGGAGGGAAAGTACCTTGAATATTGTAGATAGAACATTTTACTGAAATAAGACATTATTATAATTTAAAGAACAATTTAAACTTTATTCATAGATTTTTAAATAATTACATGGTTGAACCGGGAATCGAACCCGTTACTCGAGAAAAATAATCAACCTGTAGCTTTATCATACCGATCGAAAGGCTTCATCATAAGGATTATTTTTTGCTGAATAACATAGTGTCACAAATAAAAGGAAGACCATGAATTTTAACATTGGATGTGAAATTTTGTAAAATTTGCCAGCCGCATTGCGATGGACAAAATAATTTACGCGTCTTCTGGCTCAGGATACGGCTTGATTTGTTGCATACAACAAGGTACCTGCTAATTACGTGTCTCTTTATCATGCACTTAAATTATAATAGGGAAATTATATAATTCTTAAGTGGGTACATTTATTAGTAATGATAATGTCAGTTGTATGTTATTATGGCAATGTCAGCTTTTCATTTTTCTGAACAAAATTTCACATCAAATGTTAAAATTCATGGTCTTCCTTTTATTTGTGACACTACTTTTACAACTTACTTTTACTTTAACTATGTTTACTTTGACTATGTCCCTGATCCATGTTCGTATCTTTTCTCGGTGTTTGTGGTTTAGCTTTTTTGCTGAAGATCTCGCTTGCATTTTAATTTTTCTTTTCGACGTTGAAACTGTCGCTGACTGTGGTTTAAGCGGGGTTTCCGTTGACAGTGGTTTGGTATTTTTTGATCATTGCCAGTATCACCAATCTTCTCTTCACCTTCTGTTACCTTATCATTGTACAAGTACCTACTCAGTACAGTCATCGAAATTAATGCACACTTAATCAACCATATCCAGTAGTCGAATCAATTACTATTACTACTATCAATATATTATCATTAATCTTCTTCACTCGATTCTGAATTTGTAGCGTTGACTTTTACAGATGGGTTGGTAATCTCTGTTAGGGTTTTCAGGAACGTGTTGTGCGAATAATTCGTCTCTAGTTTCTTCGTCTATGACTTGCTTACTCTCAATTATATGAACATTTTGACTCGATTCGTTATTGTTACTAGTGGTCATTAAAGCTGTACCGGCCACTTGTCCAGTGTTCAATTCCTCATCAGTTGTGGATTCTCTGACTGTGATGTTGTCTGAAACTATGCCCAATGGGTCGTCTTCTTCATTTTCTGAAATTTCTTCAATCCTTTCAAGTTGTTCACGATTAAAATAATCCTTATACAAGTTCAGTCTACACAAAAAAGACTCTTCATCTTCATCTACTATTGGCGCGCAAGATTCGTCACGTTGCGCGTAGCTGAAGTGTCGAAACCCGCATTGGAATTTCGTTGTGAAAACGTTCCGTTCGTCTACATCATCGAATATTAGTTTGGGCTTCTTTTTAAGCTCCCAGCTTGGTAAATATGCTTCTTTCTGGTAATCTGGTAGCTGCAAGTTTACAATCAAGTTTACATCATGAACGTAGAGACTTGAAATTTAAATGGTATTTTCGTTAATAAGAATGGAATCTTGTTCTCAAAAATAAATATAGGTACTTTTTTTAAAGTTAAAAAACATTTAGAAATAACAAGGATATGTTTAATCAAAATCTATATAATATATTTATCATTAGCTGACTTGAGCGTGCGACTTCGTCCACACGTGAGAGATAAGTTATTTGTTCCACCTGCGGAAGAATGTCTAACAACCATGTGTGCTACAGAAGAAGCTGTCCACTGTTGGGCGTAGGTCTCTTCCTCATTAAAGGCGCACCACTGAGCCTCTTCTTCGGCTCTTCTCATCCACCTTCCGCCAGCTATGACGCGTAGATCATCGCTCCATCTAGCCTAGCCAGAGGTTGTCCTACCTTACCCTGTTTTAAGTACTCATATTTCTTTTTTTTCCTCTGAATGCGATGGACTCGACCTTGACGACGATGACGGATATGACGATCACTACACTTGCCTTACCCTTTTTTAATTACACATATTTTTTTATTACCTCTGTACGTGATGGACTCGACCCTGACGACGGTGACGGAAATGACGATCACTACACTGGCCTTACCCTTTTTTAATTACACATATTTTTTTATTACCTCTGTACGCGATGGACTCGACCCTGACGACGGTGACGGAAATGACGATCACTACACTGGCCTTACCCTTTTTTAATTACACATATTTATTTATTACCTCTGTACGCGATGGACTCGACCCTGACGACGGTGACGGAAATGACGATCACTACACTGGCCTTACCCTTTTTTAATTACACATATTTTTTTATTACCTCTGTACGCGATGGACTCGACCCTGACGACGGTGACGGAAATGACGATCACTACACTGGCCTTACCCTTTTTTAATTACACATATTTTTTTATTACCTCTGTACGCGATGGACTCGACCCTGACGACGGTGACGGAAATGACGATCACTACACTGGCCTTACCCTTTTTTAATTACACATATTTATTTATTACCTCTGTACGCGATGGACTCGACCCTGACGACGGTGACGGAAATGACGATCACTACACTGGCCTTACCCTTTTTTAATTACACATATTTATTTATTACCTCTGTACGCGATGGACTCGACCCTGACGACGGTGACGGAAATGACGATCACTACACTGGCCTTACCCTTTTTTAATTACACATATTTTTTTATTACCTCTGTACGCGATGGACTCGACCCTGACGACGGTGACGGAAATGACGATCACTACACTGGCCTTACCCTTTTTTAATTACACATATTTATTTATTACCTCTGTACGCGATGGACTCGACCCTGACGACGGTGACGGAAATGACGATCACTACACTGGCCTTACCCTTTTTTAATTACACATATTTTTTTTATTACCTCTGTACGCGATGGACTCGACCCTGACGACGGTGACGGAAATGACGATCACTACACTGGCCTTACCCTTTTTTAATTACACATATTTATTTATTACCTCTGTACGCGATGGACTCGACCCTGACGACGGTGACGGAAATGACGATCACTACACTGGCCTTACCCTTTTTTAATTACACATATTTTTTTATTACCTCTGTACGCGATGGACTCGACCCTGACGACGGTGACGGAAATGACGATCACTACACTGGCCTTACCCTTTTTTAATTACACATATTTTTTTATTACCTCTGTACGCGATGGACTCGACCCTGACGACGGTGACGGAAATGACGATCACTACACTGGCCTTACCCTTTTTTAATTACACATAATTTTTTTATTACCTCTGTACGCGATGGACTCGACCCTGACGACGGTGACGGAAATGACGATCACTACACTGGCCTTACCCTTTTTTAATTACACATATTTATTTATTACCTCTGTACGCGATGGACTCGACCCTGACGACGGTGACGGAAATGACGATCACTACACTGGCCTTACCCTTTTTTAATTACACATAATTTTTTTATTACCTCTGTACGCGATGGACTCGACCCAGGCGACGATGACGGAAATGGCGACGATGACCACAATGACGACGATGGCGTAGATGACGGCGATGGCGACGATGACGGCAATGGCGACGATGACCACAATGACGACGATGGCGTAGATGACGGCAATGGCGACGATGACGACGATGACGGCGATGGCGTAGATGACGGCAATGGCGACGATGACGACGATGACGGCGATGACGGCCATTCCTGGGTACTTCTCGACCGCTTCATGTCTGATTAAAACAACATTCACAAATATTTGTACCTTAGAAAATCCCGATCCAATCAATATTATAAAAGTTGTCAAGAAGTGCAGACGCGTATTAAATGTTGACTAAAATTAGCCAACATTTGTTGGCGTTTTCAATATTATGATTCTATACTTTCTTACTTTTATGCCCATGGCATATTGGGATAATAAGTGGCCTATTTCCTTTTCCAGATCATAAACTACACCAAATTCAGCTTAGAATAATTTGTGATTTTTTTTAATCATCATCATGATTGGCCTAGGTCATATAATATCTAAAAGATGAGTTTGTTAGTTTACATTCATTTAGTCTTAAGTTTTATTCACTGTCAGATGTATTTTTTTATTACTATATAAAGATACATCTGACAGTTGTTTTGTATTTATAAAAATAATATAATAATAATAATTTTATAATTTATTTGTTTTCTATTTTGTATTTATAGGTTTAAACTTCTGCCTTAAGTTTTTGGTTCATATTTTAGCTGTTTTCTAGTGTTCTGCAAGAGAGTGTAGTGCAAGCCTGTAACTGGTCCACATTTTAGATTATTAATATTTTTTTAATGCACTTTATAATTGTGAATTAGCCTCAAATCCCACTGAGATGGCAGTGACCAGGAGAGCACTAAGCAATAATTTTAAACATTCTTATTCTTATTCTGTTTAGGGGGTACAGCGGTCTGCACTGGTGTCCCATTGAAGGGTGCATTGTGCATTGTCCCCCGAAAAATTGCAATTAACCCTGTCCCAGCTCCTTGGAAGTAACGGAGCAGGATACTGGGTTGTTGACAGCACCATTCTAGTACAGTGCTGTCCGACACATTTGGTGGAGAGGAGTCTAGCAGTCTGCTCCGTATCCGTAGCTCCTGCCTTAACTAATTTTAAACATTATCTACCTAATTAAATAAATATTTTGGCGGGCTCATTGTTTCCTGTCCAGACTGGACTGAACTGGCCCATGACAGAGGGAAATGGATTGAATGTGGGGGAGGGGGCTTTGCCCAACAGTGGTACAGCAAGGGCTTTTAATAATAATAATAAATATTTTGGACCTTTCACAAGAACAAGTATTGATGGCCCTGCAATTTTTGTCATATTTGACACTAAAAGTACTCTGCCGGCTGCTGCCCTCCCCATAGGAATGGAACCTTACCTATAGGTGCTGTTGGCATTTGCCTAACAAATAAATAAAATTATCTGATCAGTAGTTTCGGTGTAATAAAGTATATTTATAGTTCAAAGTTAGGGCACAAATCAAAGTTAATTTGATTGCTTGAACAATATGATTTTAAAGATATCAAGTATTTACAATAGTATCAATAATTCTGCCGTCTCGGCTGTGCAATCTTATTTTTACAAAAATTCAAACTCATTAACCTAGTTCAAAATAAAAGAGAACAAAAATGAAAATAAATCAGTAACCAAAAAGTTGGTAATTAAATTAAATTTAAGTATATCATATTTATGAAGTTTTTGTCAGTTTAAAATTCATTAATTATGTGTAGTAACATTTTAGTTAATAATACTCCTCTCAGCGTTCTCTGACACAACGAACAAGAAAGATCTCTCAGTGACTGGCAATTGATCTGGCATCTTTATTAGATGAAGCTGTGCAGATTATCGTGAGACCAAACTAACATATTTTCAAAAGAGAGGTTTAGTGATACTTTATTACATTTCCGTCATGCCTACTTGATCAGAACGCGAGTGCGGAAGGTAACAGTTAGCTTAACTGCACTAGGCATTACGTACCTAGGTATCTTCAAATTTTATAGATAGTTATCTAAATAACATTTACTATTGAAAATAGATTTTCTATCTTCGGATTATACGAATAGTCGAATAACGTACTTACTGAACAGTTCTAAGTTGTATTTAATGTCTACAAAAAATTTAGAATTGATTTGCACAACACACAATTAAAAAAATATGTATTTAGAAGTTTTTAGGGGGATTTGAAAATCTTTCTTCTTCTTTTGAGTATCTTTATTATCTATTTTGGCGGGAACCATAGCAGTGTTACCAACACATACCAAATTTTACCCTCATGTATTTTTTCAAATCCTCCTAAAAACTTCTAAATACATATTTTTTTAATTGTGTGTTGTGCAAATCAATTCTAAATTTTTTGTAAACATTAAATACAACTTAGAACTGTATTTTTAGTATTGTAGTGCCCAAGCCCTTAACTTCGCAAAAGCCTCATAGGCAATAAAAATCATTATAATGATAAAATAAGCACATACGCACGAGACATAATCATGCAGGCTTAGTTCTATTAAATCGCAAGTTTTATCGGGGGCTAAAAATTTCTACCCCTAAAATTGCCCCTGTTTACATTTTTTCCCCCTTAATTTAGGGAGAAAACCCCTAAGTGGTCAACACTGAACACTGAACTCAACACTGAACCATAGAGCACAATGAAAAAAGTCTATGGCGATAGCGGGAACTTCGTGTTTTATAAATTCCTTGGGCGGGAACGTGAAAAGTTGGAAAGATCATGTCGTGCGTGACCATAGAATATTTTTCATATATCCTTCAACAAGCAAGACGGATTGCTTTTCGTGTTTTTTCTATAGTAAAATTATATAGGTACGTAACTTACAATTTCTGTTAATCTGATTTGTCTATCTGAATTTTAGTTTAATATTAGGTATATGTGGGATTGACATAACGGATTTATTATTTGCAATTTAGGTAGGGTAGGTATCTCCTTACCGACCCATTGTACAACATGTCTAACACGACTACAAAGAGTTTTATGTAACAAAGTTATACAAGTTTCCAACATTTTTTTTTGCTATAGATGTACAACTTTTTTTGTAAAATCAAGTTTTGGCGTGTAGGTACGAGCGCTGCAAACTTTTATTCATCTAAGTACTCGTGATTTCGTTTATTTACGAAAAATGTTCTATTAGGCTTTGTAAAATATAATTTAATGTAGGTAAATTATCAATTATCATAGAATTAATTTTTACACTCTATTACTTTGAGTGTTAAAGTGTAAAAGTGGTTTTTTACCCAGAAGGTGTATGAGTGTTGATGAATAATGTAAGTAACGCTGTAAAATGTGACTTTTCGCCCCGAGCCTAAAGTGCAGTAACAGCAAAAACACGATTTTGAGAAAAACGCGTTTAAAGTTTAGAAACCTAATAAAAAATTCAATAGAGGTGATTTGATAAAATTTTGAATGCAAAGTGAAAGGAAACTTAATAAATTGTATATCTAAATACCGTTACATAAGTTTTTCTTCAAAATACAATAATTACAGCCTATTATTAATATTAATTCAATTTAGCTCCTGTTACTGCAAGTAATTTTTCAATAAAATCTACCATAAAACTGCTTAAAAAGCAGTAAATTCTGCTATTACTGCATTTTGAAAATTTTTCATTTTAAAGTGCAGTAATAATGTGGAAATACTGCAATTTAAAGGGTTTTTAATGATAAAACACTAAAAGTTCCTCTATTTTATATATCTACCTAGGTAATAACTAATAAACGAACAAAACAACAACAAAAACATACGAGGTGAGCGCGATAAATACCCGATAAAATCAAATAACTATGTGAGGTAATAACTAACTTAATAACGGCACGTTTTAACGGTCAAAGGAGATCACTTTTGATACAGCGACACTTCCTAGTTTTTCGAAGACCGACATGCGACACCGACGCGACGAGACGCCGAACGGCGCGGACGGCGCGCGGCGCGGCGGCAACGGGGCATAGTTCATAAAAAATTCAGTTCCTTCATTCGTTCGGAAATCGCTCTTTATCAGTACGTAGTACTCTGACTAATCTGTGCTCTTTGTTGTGTTGTTTGTTCACATTGGTTCTCATTCAGTCCACAACACTGACCTCCATAATATAGAGATCAGTGGTCCACAATCACGTTTTTTTTTGTTTGGCATTTGAGAAAGTAAAGTCATAAGGCCATACTGCCATGTCTTATTTGGCCCAGAGAGCAGCCCACCTGCGGATGCGCGACGAAGAAACTATGAGAAGTCACTTGCTCGGCTGCTCCGGTCGCCCTCGCGACTCGCCCCGCATTTTCAACCGTACGCTGTTGAAGTTAAGATTTAGTTTAAATTGTCATCTTAAATTATCCAAGTGCTTAGTGCTGCTTAAGTGGCAATAACTTCAAGAATTCAAATGATCCTTCAAGACAAACAAAGCTTATCTGTAGAACTTTAGACAGTAGCGAGTATTGAATTTATTGGCGATCGTTAATAAAATTATTTTAGTTCGGAACACTGTGAGTGCAAAATAAAATACTTGACGAATATTTTTTCATAGATAAGCTTCGAGATCGGACGCTCGGCTTGGAACTGACTTAAAAGTTAAACTGCATGCAGTCGTGAATCGATCGAATAAGACGTACCACTTACGAAAAGAAATAAGCCTAAAGGTATGTGACTATTATGTAACAGTCAACTTGTTTACCATAACTTCATACTTATTCGATTTTTAGGTATACTGGTATTCAAAGGGCACTTAGTTTAATTTATTAGCCAAAAAAATACGGCATTACAGTGATTACAACTGTTTTTAATAAACTTATGTTAATTATTACACGTAGGTACCTATATGTTCTTTAACTAACTGATGTTTTGTTTGTCCAATATAATTGTATACAGTTAAATCCTTCGAGAATCTAGCAATTGAAGGTGAAATGAGAAGAACCATAAATCTTCTAAAGGAAAACGTTATTATTTTCATTTAACTAGGTATGCTTAGAAATCTAAACATTTATTTTGACAATCTTCTTCAAGTCGAAGTTGCCGGTCTATGCCAAATAAATTACATAGTTAAAGAGAAAGTTAGGTAACATACAATAATATCGTGTACTTATTTAAAAAGGGAATGCACTTTACTATGAGTGTTTGGTGTAGCAACTAAGGAGGTACAGTACTGTTATAGGTACCTACCATAGGTTTTATTTTAATATTCGAACTAGAGAACTGCTTAAAAAAATAAAAGCATTTTTTGGCGCCATTGATTTTGGCTTCCTAATCTAATACTTCTTCTTATCGTGTCACTAGTTCTTTCGAACCAGTGGGGTGAAAGGATTTCAAGTGCGCCTCGAAGAGGCTCCTTTCGTGCACTCGACACATGTTTTCGAACTTTAGGTTCTACGACATGGCGGTTTCCTCACGATGTTTCCCGTCACCGTTGCGAGAACGTGGAATGCATACATAGATTTTTTCGACCGAAAAAACCCAATGCATGACTGCCACCGGGATTCGAAACCTAATAAATAACACACAATCTAATACTTGCGCGTATATTTTATGCGTATATTTTAAGTATTTACAACAAACGAAATATCGAATTCAAGCAAAGAAATTGAGTGTGACATAGATATTTTGACTCCGCACTAGGTACTTAGTTTGAAACATCGTGTTACATGTTTACACTGTAACTCGATGGTTTGAAACTTTGAATTTCTACGCATATACCTACATTTTGAGAAAATAAGTAGTACCTACCTACTATTACAAGCCTTCGCCGTAGAGTTTTCGATTTGTATTGGAGATAGGTAGGTACTAGGTATGGTAGTATTTTTATTATATTATATATATATTTGGGGAGACACACAGAATTTTAATACTATATTATAGAGTAGAATAAATCACAATCCAATTATGTTTTCACTTATTTAAATGGCTCGAAAACATTGATTTGATACCCTTGATACCATTGGCCCACCTGAGAAGAAAAGAATAGTAGGTAGGCACCTAACTATGTAGTTTGTCGAAAGTTATCGACCAATGATTGTTTTCTGTTTATTTTGGAGTGTTGTGCAAGCCTGTAACTGGTCCACATTTTAGATACTTATTAATATTTTCATAATAAATAAAAAAATAAAAAATGTTGAGCATTACATGCATGTTTGTTTCAACTTTAGAGTCTCATGGGTTCCTGTTACTCTTGTGACTCTTCATCAACAACTCAAATGTTGAGACGCCAAAGGGAATTTCATGAACGTCAGCGTCGCGAACGTGAGGAACTGGAGATAAGCGATGGTGCAAACAGCGATAGGCTAAGAGACAGAGAGCCTCGGGATACCGACGAATCAACCCTGGATAGAGAGCTTCGAGAACTGGAGCCCATTGATTTTGAGAGATTTGGGCTCCTAGATTCATGGGAGAATCTGGATGAAGTGGGTGCGCTCGTCCAGCCAAGTGCGTCAGCCGCACAGCCGCCACAAAGAACCGTTCTGCAGAATGTAATGTCAACGATGTATATTGTCAGACAATACATTAGGTAAGTTAAATATAACACATCACACTTATACACATTGAGGTACCTAACTTCTCACTCTCGCTCTACGCTTCTTAAACTTATCATTTTACTCTTAGAGAAAAGAATAGCGTAAAAGTAGCCTACAATATTGCAACTATGGGATAGTATAGTAGAACAGCTCTATCTAGTCATAAACTTAACAGAACTAGTATGGCCTGCACATATTGGCGGACGGTACGGGAGACCAAGCTGAACGGAGACCTCAGCTCGCTCTTCGCGCTCACTCAATAGGTAGGTATTTGAAAGTTCAAGAGAGTCGGAATTGGATTACGGGCAACAATACGATTCAGGTGGGGTCGGCACAACATGTCTCATTTTTCTTGCATTCGTCTCGCTCAGACGTCATCTCTGTACCTGTTTTGTTTATATCCTCTTTCACACAGCCCATCCTTTTTTTCTTTGGGCTTCCTCTAATCTTGTATCCATCCATATGTTTCATACTCTTTTTTTTAATTTCTCTCTCTCTCTCTCTGTCTTTTTCTAGTTTGATTTTAATTAATTAAACGTTTTGGTATGTCTTATCTTTTTAAATTACTTAATTTTGTTCTGAGTATAAATTATTATTTTCATTCAATATAAGCTTATTCAAGTCAAATTGATTTTCAGAAGCGATCAGGTGTTTGCTATCCTTCACTTATTGTACAGAGTTGCCGAATCAGACGATAATGGATGGCTAGGAGTACTAACGGTTCTTATAAATAAGATCCCACTGGCCAGCCCAGTCGGAAGCTCCGCCATTGCTCTGGTGCTCAAAGACTTCCCACTTACCTCTACGGAAACCTTATTGAAAGTAAGTCTTTCTGTTTTTCTTTATTTCCTTCTATATTGAAGGTCGTGCCCGGCTTGAACGTTCACCCCCCATTCCAATATAGGTGCCCTACAAAATGTCGGGTACTCCATTTTTTAATCGTGTCGGATAAATGTTAACAGCTTCATATAAATGTTCAGCTAATAGAACACGGGCACAGAGCCCGACACCCAACAAGGTGGGAACGGGGCCTTAGTGGCTTGATTTTCAAGATGCTTCCATGATTCCATGAAATTAAGTACATCAGCTAAACTAGCATACCCTGCTTTTATTTAAAAAGCCACATAACTATTAAAAAGCTCATAAGTAGGTATAGATCTAGAGCGCGCCTGGCGATTTTTTTTAATTTAACGTGTATTTTTTTTCGTATGCTAGTGACAAGGTATTTTTTAGAACAGTGCTACACTTCTACACATGTCTTTAAATCTTATAGCAAATGGCAAATGCTATGCGTTTCAAAGGACACTGTAAGCGAAGTGGATCAGAATTTTTTGTTAGCTAATGCTGCTGGCAACTTCGCTTGGCATCAGGGATCACTTTTCTTTGATGATTTTGCGCCATCTAGGTCGGTTTCGAGCTGCTTAAATGTCATATACAGTTTGGTGGTACCGTGAGTTGTTTGAATGTGATAGAACCAACCTTTAACTTTCCGGCGCTAAAGAGATATTCGAAATTGCACCTTTTCCCCGAGAGCGAACTATTCAAGGACTCGTTGGGGGCAGATAGATGACAGCCTAGTGGTAATTTAGATTCCCTTGAGTATGGATATGTAATGTCATTGATTATAATTATAATTTTTGAATTATTTAATTCACCAATTATAATACCTATAATAAACGTTTGACTGGTAACAATAGAGTTATAAGTAAAACATTTGCTTTTAGTTTGTATTTATTATTTGTCACTGAAAGTTTTTAATTTTATGCTATTGAAACACGTTAAATTATACTAACGACAGATTGAATTGAACGCAACTTTCATGCTCTCTACAATAGACCAATCAGGGCAGATGTCAGTACAAAATTACAAGTCAGCGAGTAGGTCTTAACAAAAATTAAATAACTCAAGGGTCCACAAAGATTTGTGGCTTTCCGGTATAATGCGAATAAGTGACATTGGCTACGGTCAGTTCTATTTTTAGCCAAGGACTTTGCGATTTTAATGTTCAGTTTTGTTTTGTGATAATGAAAATGCAACCGTATCTACTGTGGCAAAGTTCGTACAATAACTTAACTTCGAGTTGTTTACGTCTCAATGCAAGTTGATAAACGAGTCAATGCATTTATTACCTTCCGCAAATACTTATGATGCGCAGTTTTAATGTGTTTACTATCAAAATGAAAAATATTTAATGCATGGAATATTTTTATCAACAACATCCACCTATGGCAGTACACTGCTGGATGTAGGCCTATCCCAAGGTGCGCTACTGGGGCCAATCTTTGACTCTTCTCATCCACCTTCTGCCGACTATACCCAGAGATCGCCATATCATGTGGTATGATAGCGATGATGTGGTCCAAGGTGAACTACTTCGTCTTACTACGTCTTGAAGGTTTCTATCATTTATGGGGTTGTTCTCAATTGCATCGGAGGCTATACCGGTTTATGTATTGTATGTAGGATATTCCATATTGGGATTCCGAGAACCTATAGCATTCTGTGCATACTGCGTCATGCGTCTATGGGTCAAACATACACAAAAGTCTCTAAGGGTTCAATATTACAATATCTTCCGTCTGCTATTGGGATTGCCGCGATACTGTAGTGCCTCTGAGATGTTTGCGAGGGAGCACACTGACGGTTTTGCGGCAATACTAAGAAGAGAACGGCATCAAGCATGAAGAGATTGCGATGTAGTAGGTACCAATAGAATTAAATATATATCTGTGAGCATACTGCATGCTATTTCCCAAAAAATTGACTGCCCCATTCGTCTACATTGACTAAAACTAGTGATAATTTGATTTTTTATGATTTCATGTCTGTGTTTAATTTTAAGTTTCTATTGTCTGATATATTTTTTCTATGGACCTCGATCTTCGAGAACTTAGCCGCCAAAGGAGAAGTTAACGCAAGGCGAACCCCTCTGCCGACCATATAGCCTTCGTTAAATAAAACTACGCCGTATTTGATAACTAATTGCGTATTGTGAGATTATTGTAGTGTGCGTTTACATGAATAAGCTTTGTTAGCAGGGCCGACTCTTGCCCATGTTGCGCCCGAGTGCAATTATTACCGTAGCGCCCTCTAGTAAGCGCGCTAAACAGTTTTTTTTCTAAGTTTAGTAGTGTTATGTTTTGTGATCAAAGGAACATGGAAATCATTGTTTTTTCTTCAATCACTAACATGTAATGTAACAGAGTACCTATTTGCGGCGAGCGAAGCGAGCAAAAAGAAATAGAACAAACCTGATCGTGACGAGTGAAGCGAGCCGCTAATTTTTAAGCCATTTGTTTAGTCCCGAAAATCACTATTGCAGGACCTTGAACACCCAACAGTACAAACGCGATCATGTTTTTGTTTTATTGAGAAAAATAGCTGCATTGGGACCTAAAATTACCCACCTAAAGAGACCCGGACGCGACGAGCGAAGCGAACCGCAAATTTTTTAGGCAATAGTTTAGGTCTGAAAATGACTATCAGGACCCTTAAACACGCAACAGAATAAATGTAAATGTTTTTCAATTTTTTTCAGGGTTTTAATCAACTAGAGAAAATCGATCGGCGAGCGCAGCGAGCCGCAAAATTTTCAAAATTTTCGCCCCAGGGCGCTCTCGGTCGCCAGGGCGCCCACGGCCGCCCTAAGGCGCTCGCCGGCCGCCCCCGGGTGCCATCGGTCGCCAGGGCGTCCGCGGACGCCCTAGAGAGCTCGCGGCGAGAGGTGCTCGGCGGCCGACCCAGGGCGCCCATGGTCGCCCTAGGGCGCTCGCAGCAAGTTGCGCTCGCCGGCCGCCCCCGGGTGCCAGCGGCTGCCCTAGAGCGCTCGCGGCGAGTAGTGCTCGGTGGCCAACCCAGGGCGCCCACGGTCGCCCTAGGGCGCTCGCAGCAAGTTGCGCTCGCCGGCCGCCCCCGGGTGCCAGCGGCCGCCCTAGAGCGCTCGCGGCGAGTGGCACTTGGCGGCCACCCCCGGGCGCCCGCGGCCGCCAAGGTGGGCGCGGCGAGTGGCGTCGGCGCCCCCTAGGACCGAGCGCCCGTGTGCAACGCACACCCTGCACAATAGGTTAAGCCGGCCCTGTTTGTTAGGCGCGTGTGTAATGCGTGTTTACCTCGTCCTCCGTCAAAAATGGCAGAAAATTATGTTAGCAGATTCTGACGTTTCTCATCTCCTTTGCCTTTGCTAAATTCTCGAAGACCTCTAAGTCTGAAAATAAAGTTAAAAAAAAAATAGTACGGTCGGCTTTGTAATGGTCTTTACATTACACCCAGTTTATATATATTGTACTAGCTGGTGCCCGCGACTTCGTCTGCGCAGGTATCTTTATAAATTGTAGCCTATGTGTTATTCTGATGTATAGGCTATATTATTATAAAGTTTCATTAAAACCCATTCAGTAGTTTTTACGTGAAAGAGTAACAAACATCCATCCATCCATCCATACAAACTTTCGCGTTTATAATATTGTTAGGATTGTGTTGTATTCCATTATTTATGTTGTATTGTATCCCATTATTTCAGTTGATAACCAACTTCGGCTTGTGTCGCGAGCGCGCGTTGCGTTGCTACGAGCCTGATAACGACGACGCGCAACAATGTCACCGCAATATGCTCGTAGTGTTGGGGTGTCTAGCAGACAGGTTTGCTGGGTCGGTGTTTGCCGCCATAATGACAAATGACATTTGGGACTATCTATTGGTGTTCTTGGTAAGTAACATTTTACCTAATAATTTATATGATTATGTTAACTAAGGGTCCTATCAGACAGAAACCGGCCACACATTCAAGCGTTCCGCGTTCGCGTTCTGTTTAGGGGTCCCCTAGACGATCAATTATATTACGCAATATGATGGATTGTGCAATAATATTGACCGTGTAGGGTTTATATCGAATCTTTATTTTCAAATATGTATACACATATCAACATTGTCTAGGGATATTCAACATTTTGCCGATTTTTAGAAAATCTGTAAATAATTTCTTTAGACAACTATATATCACAAGAAGCCTTACTTTATGCTGAATAATAATAATAAAAAAATAACACTGATCGTTACTATTTTTTAATACAATAATTAAAAAACGAGAACTCACGAACCTCGAAAATTCACCCGATTGATTAACGATGTAGTCTTAGTTAGAACCTTACTCGTAAGATTTCTTGTCAGAAGAAGAATGTCTTTGCAAAATTAAGAGTAAACTATAAATGTAAAAGGTTGAGAGTGTATACATGTCTGTGCAGCTGACTGTACCTATTTCGTAGTCGTGTATGTTTTCTATTGTGCAATAAAGTGTTATCAATCTTTCTATCTATTTTTAAATATTTCAGACTCACCACGAACACGAAGAGCTTTTACTGTTCGCTCTTATCTTCTTAGAGAAGTTCTCACGGACGCGGCAGAATAGAATCGTAATCATAGAAAAGATCGCTAAATTGGGAATTGCTCACCCTCTTTTGGCAATAGAAGAATTCTCTGACTCTCAAAATTGCATCACCCGGCAAGTTGGCTTCCTGGCGCAATGGCTCTTAGATAACGTTTGTAAATAGACCATTTTTTATTATTATAAAATGCTTTGAAACTTATAATTTGATCATAGACTTTTTGCCCGACTGCTATAAATGCCGTGGTAGCAGAGTAGGAGGTGTCTCGACTTTCGATCCGAAGATCGTGGGTTCAAACCTGGTCGTACACCAATGGAATTTTCTGTTCAAAAATGTATGTGTGCTTTAAAACACGTGCTTAATGGTGAAGGAAAACATCGTGAGGAAACAGGCATGTCATAGAACCTAAAAATTTCGAAAACATGTGTCAAGTGCACGAAAGAAGCCTTTGGCGCACTCGAGCGCGCATTCGAGGCGCACTTGAAATCCTTTCACCACACTTGTTCGAAATAACTAGAGACATGATAAGAAGAAGACCCGACTGCCAAGGAAGGGTTATGTTTCTCGCGCGTATCTTGTATGTATGTAGGTATGCATGTACACGTATGTATGTATGTATGCATGTACACGTATGTATGTATGTATGCATGTACACGTATGTATGTATGTACATTTCTTTGTTACCTCATATCTTCCAAACAGCTGGATATATTTTGACAGTTAAGCCGTTGATGACACTGGGCGAGTTTACACGGTACAAGCAAAGTCGCTGGCTTGTAGCGTGTAAAAAAGCCGTGTCTTTGACGCTTTAGGTATCGTTAGATCCGTTTCAATAACCCGAGTGTCCTTAGATGTTTTTAAAATAAATTTCTAAAATAACGGATTTTTGGCGCTTAATAGTAAGTCGTTAACCAAACCTTTCGAATAGGGTATCAAAATGAAGGAAATTAAAAGGAGATTACAAAAATACCTATATACATATGTAAGGCATTCATTTGGAATAATGGATTGGCAATGAATATGACGTTATAATGTTGGCAATCGGGTTTTCAGTTTTTATTAAGACCCAGTGGGAAAAAGTTTTGCCTAATTTCCTCGCATACCTAAGTTAAACATATCAATACAAAAAATATACTTAAACATTACGTGAGATTGTAAAACAAATACATACTTATGTTCAAAAATTTACAAATGTGCGAGTGAGATAGTGGCGCGCTGGATTCTAGGCCTTAACTGAAACCTTGTTATAATTCATTTTCATTTCACAGTTGTGATTGAAGGCAGAACACTCTCTTACCAGAAAGTGTATATCGGTTCGACTAACGTGGTCTTGGACACGAAGACTTGCACAGAGTATATAAAGGTGTCACCAAACGGTCTGCAGGCGAGGTCGGACTCCAGTAGCCTGGAGAGTGTTAGATCGAGTTGCTCGGTAAGTAACAGCCGAGAAGGAAATAAGTGCGATTTCAGATTAGTGGATTTGTCGCTCGTCTGAAGCTGCAAGAGACGCCACATGCTTAGGGTTGCCATCCATCCGGGTTTCCCCGGATTTGTCCTAGTTTAGATGGCGTCCGGGGAGCGTCCGGGCCGGACTGTATTTGTAGTCCAGGCAAAGAATAAGTAATATTAGGTACCATAGTCCAGGTTTAATAGTCTTGGGCCACCCGCGTCACACGCACTGTACCCACACTAGGGTAGAGCAAAAAAAAAAGTCACAGATATCCGCTTAAATTTTTTTTATTTCAAATCGGTCGATCAATGAGGTATTTCTGAGGTAACGAACATTAAAAAAATAGCAAACGAATTGAGAACCTTCTCTTTTTTTGAAGTCGGTTGAAAACCTGTTGACATGTCCGGGTTAAGGGCTCTAATGTCCGGGGCTTTCACGCGTCTTGTCCTGGTTTCCAAATTTTAGAGATGGCAACCCTTCATGCTACTGACACTCGCTATTTTTATCATGCGTATACGGGCAGATTGGCACTTGCGTTACTTCAAAACCCGTACGCGCGTATCGTGTGTACCGGCGTTTACGCTTTTTTTTAAACACATTGACAGTTTGGTTTATTGAATTGAAATTTATCTGAAAAAAAAACTAATTTCAATCCTATCTTATTTATTATTTCAGGTGGAAAAATGTATTGCCTATTACGAGGCAGAGATTTTTACCGCGGGCGTGATGCAAATCGGGTGGTGCACGGACCAAACTGTTTTCGGCATAAGTGTAAGTAGGTACTTACTTACATTTTAACGTGAAACGTCTTTAAAATCCCTCCGATACATCATGGCGCCATCGGCGCCTAACCAATACCTAAAAGTCTGATAAAAAAGGGTGACCACGCAACGAAAATTGATGGGCTATTATTGGATTTCACAATATGACTTCATAAAAATTGCGGGTGAAAATATTAAAATTATAAAAACAGATGTGCATTGTGCATGTAGCAATACTTCTGCCTTAGATCATTTTCTGTAATCAGGTTGTGCATTGATATCATGGAAATCCTTTTGGCCATAACTTTAATGATATGGCCAAACTTGCTTTGCCATAATCATCAAAATGTGCACAGAAAGAGTCGCTGACGCATGAAAGGAGCCTCTTTGAGGCGCACTTGAAATCCTTTCATCACACTGGTTCGAAATAACTAGTGACACGATAAGAAGAAGACTCATCAAACTTGACGTTCGAACGATATGGCCAATATTAAATGGCCATTTCATGAAAGGGCTAATTAAATGATCCGGCCGCGACAGATACACATACATTGGTGTAGGATTTTTGGACCGTTCTTAAAATTAAATACACCACCAATCGAATGTGGTCTATAACAAAAACTATCCCATTGAATAAATACATTTTAAATTAATAAGACAAGCTAATATTTCAGGAAGGACAAGGTGTGGGAGACGATAAAACCTCAGTTGGGTTCGACGGATGTCGTCAATGCGTGTGGCATAGAGCCCGCCCGTACGCTGTCAAAGTGAGGCCGTGGGAGCCGGGAGATATCCTCGGGTGCCTTATGGAAGTGCCACGACAGAGAGCGACTTTCTTCCTCAACGGAGTCAAAATTAAATCATGCAAAAAGCTCTTCAGATTTACCAAGTACGTATATTTTTATAGTTTCTATTGAGGTTTCATAGAGCCCGCCCGTACGCTGTCAAAGTGAGGCCGTGGGAGCCGGGCGATATCCTCGGGTGCCATAAGGTGCTAAAGACCATACGATAAAAGTGAAAACTTCGCCACCTTAGTCGAAACGAGCCTTCTTTACCCGAACGAGCGTTACATAACCGAGCATGACGGCTCAGTCTCATTCAATACCCAAAAATAAATTGCTCAGCGCAACTTCATTAACCCTCGGCATGCCTGCTGCAAAAATTCAAATTTAAATGAATTGTTACGGTTTAACTATTGCGATGGGTCTCACAGACCCTACCAAACATCTATCTATCTATTCAGCCGGTAACACCCACTGCTGGGTAAAGGCGTCTTCTCTATTGCGCCATTCTTGCCGATCTTGTGTAAGGCGGATCCACTGTGGTCCAGTTGCCTTAACGATGTAGCCAAGGTCATTGTAGTTTGGCAGCTGGATCTCTGCCGGAGATTCTTCGCACCCTCTGCCCCGCTGGAACCGGAGCTGCTGCCAGAACTCGGAATAGCGGGGCCGCCGGGAACTGAGGGCCGTTTGTTTTGGGCATCTATCATAGAGAAGGGTTTTAGCCATAAAACACCACGCTGGCCATTGCGTCTTGGTGAGTCGCCGGTACCTCGTTAGTTATACGGCAGGGGCACCACGTGCAGGTTATGCCTTATCCCCCAACATCTACCAAACATGCCCAGGGTTAATTTAATTTATTTTTCAACCGACTTCAAAAAAGGAGGTTATCAATTCGGTTGAGTGTTTTTTTTATGGATATTACCTCAGAACTTTGTTGTTTATAAACCGATGTAAAAAAAATTGTTTGAGAGGATATACTTTCAGATTGGTCCAATATAAATTTTCGTAAAACCTTGTATTTATTTCACTTACAGTGATGTATTCTTCGCCGCCGCAACCTTCAAGACATTCCAATCTGCTCATTTTAATTTCGGGTCGCAACCTTTCCGGTTCCGACCTGATATCGACGGGCAAAGGATCGTGACTCTCAATGAAGTGGGAGTACTCACAACCGAAGAAAAACAGGTACTTACCTACAACCATAACCATACAGGAAGAATGGTGCGAACACCTAAGCCCTCATACAATACCTAGTAGATTATGCACAAAGGGGGATAAAGGGATTGCATGATATGTAATTGGACATTGTCTCGCAGAAGGTGTGAAAAGTAGAGTACGCTCCCCTTGAACCCCTCGCGTCACTCAGGACTCTACATAATTCCCTCGAGCAAATGAGTCCCTCGTTACACTCAGGGTTCAATATGCCGCCCGCGACATAAGACACTGCTTTATCCCCTTATTGCATAATCTACTATTTCACACCACCTGCTCGACAATGCCCAATTACATATCATGCTATCATCAAGGTAAAGCAAAGCATTACCTACCAAGGGAGGTAATGTTGTATGAAACTCCCAAGGGTTGTAATGTGATTTGAATTTGGAACGTCAAATTCGTGTGGAAACTCGTGGAAAACTCTAAGTAAAAGAACGCCCATATGACATTGTAAAAAGGTTTGTTCGAAAATCGAACTGGCCACTCATAAAAAAAAAAGAAAAAAGGTGCAATTTCAAAGATTGTGAAACAAAAGACGGTGCATGTTCGCTGCTGGAGCCCTGGCTTTTTATTGCCTCGCAAAAGGTGTGAAAAGTAGAGTATGCTTCTCTGGGATAAAGCCTGTCTTCGTCTTGGGTAGCTTGAACCCCTCGCGTCACTCAGGACTCTAAATAACTCCCTCACTTCGCTCAGGAGTTAACTATCGCGTATTATTGCATAATACCCGATACGGCAATACGGCATATTGAACCCTGAGCTAACGAGCGACTCCTCGTTAGCTCAGGGTTCAATATGCCACCCGCGACATAAGACACTGCTTTATCCTCTAAGTGAATAATCTTCTATAAGTTTTATACATCGTTTGGCAAACCCGGGTACCTAGCTCGAGCCAGCTCGCAAAAGCTCGGCTCGGGCGCCGCACTCGCCCCGCTGTCACTGCCATTTTGTAGAAATCCAAAAACTGTCTGCACAGATACAACGATAGTACCCCTTCTGAATTTCCCATTTAAGTTTTATGGTAATTAAAATTTTGTGGTGAATATTATTTCAGATAATGCCGCGATGGGTGATCCGGCAACAGCGCGAGAAAGCGGAAGCAGTAGAGAAAGTGGTAGCCGGAAGTCGCTGTGTCGTCTGTCTTGTCAACGCTCCCAACTCACTCCTAGCTCCGTGCACGCACAGGTACAGTCAGCATCTTCTTCTTCTTATTAAAAAAAAGTATTTCAAGTGCGCATCAAAGAGGCTCCTTTCGTCAGCATCAATAGTCGATGACCACATTCAGATTTTCAAAATCGCTATACACTTCATTACATTTTTGACAATGTAACACCACAGTTAATTTTGAATTTTAATGATGTTCATTCGATACTAGAGCTTGTCATGTTGAGCGATTTAGGTATAATAAATGGTGTAAGTTATCCTGAAAATTTGAATGTGGTCATCGACTTTTGATGCTGACTGTACGGTCCAACTAGAGATGGGTAATTTTCCGAAACTTAACTTAAATGAAAGAAAAAGGAAATTTATTTGTTGGAATTTGATATTAATGTTAGAAAAGTATTATAATGTATAACAATTAAAAACTAGTAGCTCTGTGAGCTGGTAGAATTTTCGAGCCTAATAGTATTAGTCTGTGCAGTAGAAGTAGTAATCTAATATTTATTTAGGTCACAATAAACCAAAAATCACAATTATATTCCGAAAGCTAATGAAATTCCCGTGTGAATTGATGTGATATAGGATTTTTTCGTAAAAGTCGATTACATTATCATTAGGTATTTCGAACTATAAGTTTCATTCATGATTCATGAAAGGCTCTGATGCAGCGGGGTTTGTGAAACTTCAACGTAAAGTTTTGTTTGTGATATAATAAACAGTGCAGTACAAAAAACGTATTGAAGTCATGATGTATAAGATCTTCCTTGTAACCTTAACAAAAAAAAACCTCGTTTTGATGAAAAAAAACTCTAACTTCAAACTCCGTGTAACGAAACGTAGTCTACGCTTTTCGATCTACCCTCATTATTTTTTACGAATCGTGGTCTAAACTTTTCGATCTACCCTCATATTTTTTTTTAGACATGATAAGTTATCAATTATTGAACACATCGCTTTGTAGTGGATAGCACCAACCCGGGTAAGTTGTATTGGTTTCTGTGTTCTTTATTGTTAAACTTCAACTTTTAATTCCTTCATTACATATTATGAAAGAGAAAATAGTGAAAGAAAAGTGTGATACTATTATGATAGTGTCTGTAAAACGAATAGGAATAAATACCTTGACTGTATCAACAAACTAAAAAATCTTGACAAATGAAATTATAATTCATGCTGTTCAATTACAATACAATAGACTTCAAGGGTATTTTGCAATATTGTAGCTTGAGAAAAATTCTTTATCGTCATATTTTCAAAGTTAAATATTATGCTCATAAAGCAAAATATGTATTGAATACGAAGTAATACCTACTTAGTGCTGGCTGAACCCTCCACCTATACAAATTATAAACCTACCCTACGCTGCTGGCTTTATCTTCAGATTTCATCATTTCCGATTGTAAAACGGTATCTCGCTCGCACATTTGTAAATTTTTGAAGATATAATTAGTCAATTATATCACCAATAATCCTACTAATATTATAAACGCGAAAGTTTGTAAGGATGGATGGATGGATGGATGTTTGTTCCGCTTTCACGTAAAAACTACTGAATGGATTTTAATGAAACTTTACAATAATATAGTTTATACATCAGAATAACACATAGGCTACAATTTATAAAGATACCTGCGCAGACGAAGTCGCGGGCACCAGCTAGTATGAGTATAAATTTCAAAATCGCGGAGCAGAGAATTTGTTACTTACTACAACCTCACGAAATGTTTTACTAACAAAATTTTTTGTTGTAAGGGCAAAACTGTTTTCCCAATTCTCCTTTCTGTTGTTGATTATATTGAACTTATCGGTTAGGAAAATATTGAAAAATTATGGGAAATTTTCCCACTTGTTTTGTTTGGCTATTTTTATTTTTTTTCTGACTGCAAAGAAGAATTTTATATTATTATTAGGTATTATATATTAGGTATGATCTTTCGTTACACCCTACAGCGTAAAAGACTCGATGGATTTTAATAAATTAGGTGTCGTTGGATTCGTCTAGCTAGCTCATTCGAGTATCATAGTCCGACGTCTAGGGCACGCCACCGTTAGATCAGCTTGTCAACCCTAGATTCTGTCCCCCTAACCCAAAGTCTGGCGACGCCCTTATTAACCCCCTGACTATCCTATCAGTTTTTAAACCTGGAGCATTTTGGCATACCGTCACAGATTACTATGTAGCGACTGCCCTATCTATCTATCGAGCCTCTTGCACCTACAGTTACGGTTGGGTATAGGCCTCCTCTTCAGTACGCCACTTTGTCGTCCTGGGCTAGCCTGATCCACTGGCCTCCGGCGGTTTTTATGATGTCGTCCGACCATCGGGCGGCCTCTAGGTCGACCCCACAGCCACTACTCACTTTAGTCCATCTGCCGTCGTCCCTTATAGACAAATGCCCCACCCATCTCCACTTCAACCTTGCGATACGTGTACCAACGTCTACCACTCTCGTACGACTGCCCTATATTCCTCTTAAATTGTTGCAGAGATCTGTGCACCGAGTGTGCGGTCCGCTTGAAGGAGTGTCCGATATGCCGCGAGCCAGTGGACATCATTTATAAGGTGTTTAGTAGGACGTATACCCCGGAGAGAAGTCCTTCGCGGCAGATTTCTATCCGTGAGTTCAGCGAATCATCGTTTAGCTCCTCCACGACAGGCGACACGTACAGCACCACATCGACCTAACCCGAAAGAGTGGAACGAAACAAGATATATTTATCTGAAATGTCACAGCGCTCGCCTTCCTTGCAAAGCATGAGTAACCTGGAAATGTTAGCAACTGTGGCTTCCGTGAGTTCAATCAATCTACGTTTAGCTTTTCCACGACAGGCGACACGCGGAACACCATATCGACCTAAGCTGAAAGAGTGGTACACTATGATTCGAAACAAGATATACTCTGAACTGTCACAGCGCTCGTCTTCCCCGCAAATGACGAGTAACCTGCATTTGTTAGCAGCTGTGGCTTGTGAGATATGTGAGACCGAAGAGAGGGTCCTGTCCCCTACTATGCATCGCCGCTACAGCGCCAAAACTGACCGTGCAACAGAATCACGGCCTGATGCCGCAACTAAATCCAAAATAGAAAATGGCGTTGATTCTGAAAGAGATGTGGAGCAAGATCAAGAGGTTGAGCAGACTTTAGATTTGAGCATGGTGAAAACGAGCGAGCGTGAATTCATATGTCATAGGCCGAGGAGAGTTAGTGCCGGGAACTTGCCGGAAAGGTTGAATGCTGAGCGGACGTGGTGGCGGCCTCACTACGCTCATGTGAACCCTGCATCTCCGCTATGTGCCGTCTGCCGTCCCTTACGCCAGTCTCTGACACTCTCCACTGCCGCTGAACTGAGCGTCGATTGCAACGTTCCCTTAGATTTGTCCTGACATTAAACTATTAATCCGATTTAACCAATATACAGAGTGAATAATCTCGATTAGCTAGCCGTTTAGATTTTGCCCTCAGAGGGCGGTCGAGAGTACTCACCCTGTATTATTATACATAAGTATTCTGGGTGGTCACCTGGTATCATGATGATAAATATTGCATAGACAAATGTAACAAGTTACCTACATGTTAAAAAAACTAGCTTTTAAGCAAACCCTTCTATATAAAACCCATATTATGGGAGTGCTTAAAAATAACTAGTCCTCCATCTTGTCCGCCATATTGGATTTAGAATGACATTATTTAGCTAACCATGCATTGTCATCCGAACATAACGTGTATGCAAAACATCTCAACCGGTTGAGATGAAGTTTTGAACAGTTTTAATGTTTTTTTGACAAGATTTAATCCGAATAACATTTACCGCAATCCCCCGTTTCACAAACCCCCACTAATGGGGATGGGTAGAGGGGATTTCGGGGATAAACCTAGTTACGAGTTGCCCATTGCGACTACATAGTTGCTCGTTATTACCGTTAGGAGGGTTCAGTATCGGTGGGAACCAACACCGATACAATGCCAGGTATTGCCATGTTGCTGCCACAATTATACAAGGTGCAAATGAATACGTTTATGCCTAGATCACACGTACCGAGCAAACGGGCGAGACAGTAAACTGTTTCTTGGCCGAGACAGTGATGTAAGCAAGTAGTTTACATCACTCGCTCTGCCGAGCACTCGGCGCTATGTAAAAGTTCTATCTGTCACCCTGTTGCTGAAAGGAGGACAGATATAACTTTTTTGGCCCATCTGTCACCCTAGGCGGACAGAGCAGGGTGACAGATGGGAATAATACGTTTATACGCACCGAGTACCCGGCCGATAACAATGTCTCGGCCGTTTGCCCGTACCTGTGATCAAGGCATTAGAAACCTTTTTTCTTGTTTTTTTTTCTTTTTTTAGATAGTAAGTAGTATCTATAATATACCTACATATAGTTATTGACATGATGTATTGTAACTACTATTTTGTAAATCTCTAGTATGTGAACGGAATGAGAGAACATAACTCTCCTTCTATATGAATGAAATGTCATACTATTTATGACCTGGACCAAGAAATATAAAGATTTGACCCAATTTTTTTTGGCTAAGTTTACCTATTTGTTAGTTTGTTAAAATTTAATATTGTTTTCGATTTTAATGTGTTCTAGTTTATATAGTCATTATCTCGTTATATATATATTTTTATTGTATCATCAATAAAAAAAATATGTAATAAACTGTTGAAGTTTTAATATTATTTTTTAATTACGTATACTACTATAATTATAAATTTATAAATCGAATAATTATATATTTCATAGGTATTTATTGGATATTAACGTTATTAATTACCATTGGGAGGCATCCCCTGCAGGATTCCGTATAGATCGGTACCAACCTAACACCTAGACAGTGCTAGATATTCTACCGGAATGCAGTAATGAGTAAGCGTTACTGTGTTCCGGTTTCGAAGGGTAGGTTTTAGCTAGTCATTTTTAAGGATTATGGAACTATATGTAAGTAGAAGAGGGAGCTGTTTCATTAATACGGAACCTTTAATCATTATGAAATAAGGGGCATCCTCAAATCCGAATTCCATACAAAATGTTTCGGACAAATACTCAAAAAGTACGCCGTATTATAGTAATTTCTTGACACTATTCGTTTCGTCCAACTTTTTTGATTTCGTCAACAAAAAAAGTGAAAGGTTTCATACCTACTTCAATTTAGATTTTATACCTACGTGTTTTAAAATTAACCCTACTAACGTAAAAACACGTATAAAATCTAAATTAAAGTATGAGACCTTTCACTTTTTTTGTTGACGAAATCCAAAAACATGGACGAAACGAATAGTGTCAAGAAATTACTATAATACGGCGTACTTTTTGAGTATTTGTCCGAAGCATTTTGTATGGAATTCGGATATGAGGATTAGCCTTAAGTAAAGTGTTTAATTACAGCTCATAGACTACGAAAGTGATTAAAAAACAAACATCCATTTATCCATCCATTCACCTGCTGGCTACGGATGTAGCCAGCCTAACTCCGTCCAGAAGCGCAGAAGATTCCTGGGCTCTTCGCAGGCTTCGCGGAGTGACCTCGGTTGCCCGAGGATTTCGTGTCGTTGTGCTATCACTCCCACGCATTCCAGGACTACGTGGGCAGCTGATTCTTCTTCTGTTAAGCAGCCTCTGCAGAGTGGGCTGTCAGTGTTACCAGTGTTGTGGAGATGTTGGTTCAGTAAACAGTGTCCTGTGATTGTACCCACAATCACACGTAGATCATAGTAAAAGGATGTATACGTATTATTTGTGTTTATTTTCGAACAAGCTATTCGTGACGTGTCATGCATTTCGCGTGCATCCATCTATAACTGTATAGTTATGTAGCTTTGATTAAAAATACTCCTTATCAAAGGCATCATTGTAGGTACCTAGCTACTTACAAATCCTGCAGTGTGATGCAAAGTAGTTTAGATCATGGCCAGAAGTTTCTTCATCCATCAAATACCTAAGCGCTAATCACAACTCAACTAGAAAATTGACAAGAATTCAGTTAAAAATCATCAGCCCGGTGTCACCTACTGCAGGCCATCCAGTCAATTTTATCCCTTGAAGGTGGATAAAAACGGGGAACAAAATGTTTATCCCCAGTCCGTGCTATCCGTGCTGCTGGGTATAGGACTCCCTCTCGGTCTTGGGCGTCTCTCGTCCACCTGGACACCTGTTTTCTACAGCTTTTGTGATAAAAATTCTGTCGTTTAAATTAACTTGTATAGGGACATACGTCCTACATACATCACTAAGTTCAACTAAGTTTATGAGCCTGATTCTGGGAATAAGGCCAGAGAACATAATAGGCACAAAAAGCGAGCTCTGTGATAATATGCCATAGTCGCGAAGAAATGGTTTCTTAATGTTTAAAAATTTGGGGTCTACCTACCTGCTTACTTACCTGCCCCTTCACCCTACATTTATCTTTCCAAGAATTTCTTAGTGTAATAGGTTAGTTAAATAAGCAGTTATTAAAGTAACATCTTTAAATCATTGGTGTCTAGGTTAGTTAGTAGTAAGGTCATTGTGTAGTAGGTAGCTAGGTAGGTGCCTGCCTTTAGGTACAAAGCTACACCATTCTCAACTCGTACAAGTATTTATTAATAATACATATTCGAGTAAGTATTATTACTATAGGTACCTACCTGCGAGTCGTTCGTAATCTCGTCCACTACATATGTGCGGTTTCAGACTAGCGTATTCCGCACTAAAGTTCATCCAATTCGGATGAAATGATGAATACAAAATGTGTAGGTAGTACTTATTCGCCAACTCAGCCAATCTTATCAGCTCATAAAAGCTAAATAAGTTCTAATAACACCTACAACAGACATAATGAATATATTGCCTTGATAGTCTTGATCCCTATGTAAGTATTGGTAAAAAATGAACTTACTAAAATCATGACCGTAGTCCGCCATGAATGTGACAGACCCATCGCACACATTCTACTTACAATGTGGTCGGCGCGCTTCGGGTCATCGATCTCCCCTAGCATTATCCATCGGCAATTCCCATCAACGATAGGTAATAATAATACCGGCCATATTGTATGTGCAGCTGCCAACCCTTAGCGATGCGGTGCCTGCGCGTACCTTACCACCCTCCCTTTAAGTTACACTACTATAATACTGGTTGGCTACAAATGGTATAAGCATGCCACATGTGTTTTGTCGTGCCGTGCCGCCCGTACGCCAGATTGCCCATCGGTATCTTAGGTTGGTTCAGATTTATCTGTTGTCGGTTTCCCAACCCTATTCCCAAATTTATTGCTGAGCGATTTATCGGAAATTGTTCTAAGGTCCTATTTTAAACAAACAGACGACACAAGGGACATTTATTTTCATGAGCTTTGATGATATTGTTCTCGCTGAGCCGTTGCCGTCTGCATAATGTAGCAACTTTCATCAGAGGCCTGCTGAGGGTGAAAAACGACTGACCAGTCCATTTTAGGTTGGGTAAAAAATGTTGTTCTGGATCGGTCTATAGATGAATCACACTGAGCTTTATTTTAATCAGAGGACAATATCAGTCCCGGTTGTAAGCGTAAAAAAATCTGGTTAGAGTATATATAAGTGAGTTCTTTTGGCAACTCCGATGCCGAGATCATGCTAGCGAATGTGATTTAAAAATCTATTGTTTTGTATTTTGTGTTCATTTAAGAACAAGAGTGACAGTATTTAGTCAATAAACGTTCAAGAATAACTTCTACTAAACAAGATCCACAGAAACCACAAAATAGATTGTTACTAAAGTACTATCTAGAATATAGGTAGATTATCAATACATTCGTGATATCAAGGATCTGACTGATCTGAATACTTACCTAGATAAATCGAACAGGGAGGCAAGGTAAAAATGCAACCATTTCAAGTTTATATTTTTATTTTTTTAGCAACTAAATAACAAGTCGTGCTTCGTGTCTTCAGCTCAGTTGAAAATGGATAAGTACCTGTAAACCAGAATAAATATATTAATATGCGAAATATTTAAAGGTGAATTATTTACATTATTAAATTATAACAAACTAACATTTTAAATAAGTAGAATAATCGAATTGTTATTTATACAATTAAAAATGATGAATAAACATTAAGATTAAAGTTATACATCGTCATAACCAAAAATATTATAAATTAATAGGTATCATTGTTTTCGGTAAGAGTTCGCAAAAGGAACACAAAATTAAATGCTACGATATGTAGGCATGGTAAACATCAATTAAAATGGGGTGCATGCATGAGCAGCATTGACTTCCTGGCGATAGTCGCGATCAAGTCAACAAAGCTGGCTGTGATATGAATACCAACACATAGTCACGGCCACTTTGCTGGCTTAAGCGCCACAAGTCAGCCTGCAATGCTGTCCTCGCGTCGTCTCGTGGCGTCGAGATAGCGTTGTTGCTTTGTCCCGTCGGTGTGGAGCGCTCATCGCTCATCAAAGCTGGCTGTGATATGGCTACATAAACGCACTTCACAGCCACTTGGTGAGCGACAAACACACCAGTTTTCTCCCCTGTTCAATTCTTGATTATCGTAGAGGCACCTTTGTGATCCGTCGCACAGTCCAACTCGTCAAAAATGGCTGTGATATGACTGGCAAACATTTCACTACCATTTTCACGAATGAGCCGCGGACCTTTCTGCAAACTGTCTAAAAAGTTAACTGTTAAACACCACATTTTATCAAACGAAACATAGGGACAAAGGCTAATTGTTGGCATGTCTCCGAAAACCGACCACATCAAAGTGGCTGTGATATGAAGACTATGACATGTCACCACCGCTTTGACAGGCTAGGCTCGAGAAATTTATTCGAGGAAAACCTTCAGCAGCGCCATTCTGAAAGTCCAAAGGGGCGATTGCGATTGGCAGATTGCAACTGAAGCAGCTGATGTCACCAATGAGGCCATGCTCATCAAAGCTGGCTGTGATAGCTACGCAATGACCTATGATCAACCGACTTTGATGGCAGGGCCGCATTGAAACTGTTACATCCTGTAAATTCACATGTAAGACATACATAGAAGTAGTAAATGACTAAACTTATAATAATTCATAATAAAGACTATACATATAGATACAGAGACGTAGCGACATGATATTTGGGTTTATAGTATATACAATACAGTCAGTACATTGTTGATATCATAATTAGAATAAAAAAATGCGACATAAAGGAAAACACAATAAGCAAATAAGGTACCTAAACAATTATACGAGCAATATACGATACTATCGTAAATACAGTTCATGACCCCATTCAAACACCAGTGTTGTTCGCTTCTTCAATTTAAAATTGGCATTTGATTTTGCATGACACTGACTTTCGATATCATAAAAAAACTAAGGATGTAACGATGATACTTTACTTTGCGAAGCTAAGTCGCGTTGGAATCTAATAGATATACAAAGATCTAGGGTACAGTCAGACAGACGTAGGTTAGGTACGTAAGGCAGGACGATGAATTAGTTTGTAAGAAAAAAAATTACAAAAAAATGCTATGTTGAACCTCTCAAAATATTAAAATTCCGAGTTACAATGCGCAGTTTCTTATTTGTAATTATATAAGGGTTAGTTGCAAACGTTTTTAACTTCTACTCGGCGTTAATAATATCAGCTTAGTAATAAACTGACGCAGCAGTGTTTGTTCTGGTCTTGTTTGAAAGCACTTACTACACAATAGGATTTTACAACGTATACCGTATAGGTACGAGTTCTGCCGTCCGTTAGAACCATTGTATTCTGTGGCATTGTTCCTCGGTGATCGCAATGTAAAGCTATATTGCCTTTACGCCTCAACAAGAAAATAGCGCTTGACTAGCATATTACACTGTAAACGGACTCGAATGGAAAAGAAGGTATGATTTTATAAGGCTGTTGCAACGTTGTACTTTTGCTCGACAACTTCGATCTCTAAAGCGTCGATGACTCACAAGCTTTTATACAAGCTGATTGTTGGCATTTTTAAACGCTAGCGTGTTAGCTTTTGGGAAGGATTGTCAACAAGCAGATTGTAAAAACGCCGATGACACTGGGTGACTTACGCTACACGCTACAAGCGTAAACGCTGGCTTGTAGCGCGTAAAACAGCCGTGTGTCATGTCATCGTACACATTCATTTTTAATCTGTATAAATTGGTCTGTACAGAAAGTGCTAGCAAAGTAATGAATACTTAGAATTTGTGATTATAAGGTTCATACGGATGAAATGGATGCTGGTCAAAGGTCGTAACGTTGAGTGTACAGTAGTAAGTAAGTACACTTTAGGTAACGTTTCGAATGTCTTGCTAGACTGTGAAATATGTCATTTTTTTAGATAAAACTTTAGACGTACTGAGCATAATATTTCGTCGGGGGGGAGAGTGATTTGGAATGGCCTTCTGGGCTCCCAACGCTCGGATGTAACACTTCTTCGGGTATAGTCGGCTGTTACAATATTACTAAGTGAAGATAATAATGTGTCTGTCCACAGTCTTTTAGTATACCTAAACGACATCAAATAATGGTATCGTAACATTATAATATACAAAATAAAGTGCCTGTATTGTTGATGCTATGACCGTGAACATAATGTATTTTTGAAATGGCTTTTCTACTGTCCTGTCAATGTACCAATGTAATGTAATGTGAAACTGAGAAAAGTACTTGTATCTTCGCTTTTGAAGAAGTTTTCACTTCTGTCGTGTTTTTTTTTAAATTGATGCAAACTGAACAATTCTTGTTGATGCGTTTGACAAGCTGAAATGTATACATTGTATGACTTGTATGTATAAAAAAGTTAAGGTTAAGCTTTTTACCAACTATCCCGTATCATGCCATGACCGTGCTAGGACCGTGTCAGGCAAAAAAATATTGTTTGTATTAAAAAGTATGACACTGCGCCCACTAAACAGTTCCGTTACCGACCGTTGCGTTTTATATTTTGCCGTGGGTTCTAACACTCCATGCATGGCACGCGAGGGGTAGTGAGCAGTAACCTTTAACAGGCTGACCGTGAGTAACGCAGACTATAGATGATTCAGACTAATTATGAACTCTCGTTCAACATGGTAACATTCCTAGCTCGCAATGAGAACGAACGGTCATGCTAATGACGAACAAAGCCTCTCAAATGCAACTAATCCGTACGTGGAAGGCATTAGCAAAGCGCTCGAGTACGCGTATCAAGTACTCTGACAATTCGGACGAGAACATTGCAGTGAGCCGAATTTATGAATCCGACATGTTTAAGGCCCCGAATCCCGCGCGGCGCTATCTCTCTCGCAAATTTGTAGATTTTTTAAGACATATAGCGAACGTTTCACAAAAAAAATTGAATTAAAACATTTCGTGAGGTTCTAGTAACAAAATGACAGAACCACTTTTTTTAAATGTATACGTATACGTATATTAGTCAATTTATATCTTCAAAAATATATAAACGTGCAAACGAGACAGTGGCGCGCCGGATTATGGGCCTTAATATGTAATATGAGACATGCTCGGGATTAGACCAAATGACTTATCAACACCTATATGTACTATATGCCTATCGGGCAGTTGTTACCATTAGAAAAAAAGTGATAAATAAATAACACAAGCGTTAAATCGGCTACTTGTGTTGTGCTCGATCGATCAGCTATTGATAAGCGGAAATGGCGGATGGCGGGAGTCAACACGCCCTGAACGATGAAGTTCAATCATATCAGTTCACCCCCTAGTTAGCACACGTTGTGTCTCCCCGCAACGAAGCGTTCAAAACACTCGTGTACGGTTTGCAAAAAAAAATAAGCTCTGATATATTGTTGTAATGACGATTTTGTCAATGATCTATCTGACGAAATCAATGGATGTTTGTTACTCTTTCACGTAAAAACTACTGAGTAGATTTTAATGAAACTTTACAATAATATAGCTTATACATCAGAATAACACAGACTACAATTTATAAAGATGACCTGCGTAGACGAAGTCGCGGGCACCAGCTAGTACTATATAATAATACTCTACGCTCTAGCGATAAGCGCCCGAGCCAATTCTTATCGATGATTTTGATGTTGTCAAACGATTTTTTATTAAGGGTTTTTTAGTTATTAATATATTATTTTCCTATGTCTGTGTAGTCTTTCTCTGGTAGGTACATATCCTTTACTCCCGAGTAAAAGTATGTTGCCAAATGTAGTGCTAGAATAAAAACCTACGTGATTTTTTCGATTATCGCATGTTTTTCTTACAAACACACCCAGTATTCAGTATTCATCCTTAACTAATCTGTGTGTATATGTGTCATTATTCTTTAAGTTTTTAAATAAGTAAAATTGAGAATTGAAATTGGTACCATCTTACGGCCAACTTTCTGTTACACACTTCGTCCCATTTTTATCGAAAATTGTCAGAGAGCGAGAAGAAATATGTTACATATCAAACATTTATCTAAAAAGAACGTGTTCATTTTGTGAGATTTGTAACTAAATAGTAACTCTTACTCTATTTGAAATAAAAATAACTATAAAAATTGAGAATTTTTATCTCGCCAACCAATGTTCTGACGGTACTGTGACTTGTTGCCCTTTCCGGTTCGTATCGTAATCGGTTTCAGGTAGTACGCGGTCCAGCTTTGATGGAGTTTATGATTGCGAGTCAATGTTACAGTGGCACGGAAATAGGAATTCTTCATCTGATTTTCAGTTTGGATCGTAATTTGTTTTTTACTTTATGTGTTCCTTAATGTCGTTTTTGGGTGTAATTTAAAGATAAGGTACATGAATAAATGGGTAAAATAAGTACGATGAACTAAATTCTTAGGCATACCTACTGATCGACTCAAATTTATCATTGCAACCACATAAATAAAACATTACGGCTAAAATAAACCAATGCTCATACGCACTATATATGCTGAGAAAGGTTGTAAACAAAAACGTCTTTTAGATGTTTATCATGCTTATGTAGGATCAATCCTGAAATATGGAGTAATTTCCTGGGGAAACTCCACAGAGAGAAATAGCGTTCAAAGCCCAGAAAATGTATTAGGTCCACATTGAATGTAGGTTACATTGTAACCTAAAGAAAACTGACTACTGTAAACTCCATTTTCAGACACTTTATATCTTGACGCTATGTTCTTTATTCATCTATGAGACCGCTTTGTTCGTTAAAATAAATTATTATACATAAAAATTAACTGTGCGAAATAATAGCTAACACAGCTTTGTTTGGTAAGAGTGTGTTTTGTTTGGGTGTGAAAATAAGTATTTAACAACCCCCCATCTGACATCAAATCCATATGTAACGTACATCATTTCAAAAACGAGTTATTTAATAAACTATTTTGACAATCAACGAAACAAAGACACCATGAAAGTAACATTTGAACTATTCCTACAACGCAAAATAACTGCGTGCACTTTTCAAATCAGTTTTAAATAAAGATAAAATCTCAACAGGATCTTATAATGCCCCACAGAAATTATATCGTGACACTGAGGAAAGATACTATATATATACGTATGTACTAATAAAGGGCGAAGCGCAACAGGTGATTTCAGGCTCATGTAAGGAAAAACAAAATGTTATTTAAGCGCCAGCAATAACGTGTCTGCGTCAATAAGTTACTCTTTTCTCACCTAGAAGAAAGTTTAAATATATATGAGTAGACTATTTACTCACTTAAAATTTTGAGGTTTTTGAATGTTTATTGACAACCTTAAAAGTTCAAAAGCACAAAAAAACATAATTGGTATGTATTTATTTAAAAAACAGACCTGAGCGCCTGTGAAAAGTTGTGCAAAAGAGTTGAACGCGCACTGCACGCTAAATTAGTGTAGCTTATTAAGGGAACGCGAGCGGAGCAGATGTGCTATGGCAACCGTTTCCGATGCTCCGCTGATACAGACTGTGCGTCTGGTGTGCACGAGGCGACGGCAGGTGGTGCGGGCTGGGCACCCTCACCTGGGACCCTTCGACCCGGGGCGCGCCGCGCATGCGCGCACCGGCCCCGGCCCACGCGGGTTCCACGCCGCCGCCACGCCGCCACCGCGCCCAAGGTTTTCTAGGTCTTTCAAAACAAGCGTGTTTTGATCTACTTGTTACCAAAGCGATTTTATACCCGCTAACATAATGTTTTTGATACATTGAAACAAACTTAAAGTATATAATATATTTTTGTAATATCTTTTAAATTTCCCTCATTTGTATACCCTACTCGATAGGTTTGGTAAAAACATGTTTTTAACGACTTACTGGGTATTTAGCGCAATAATATTTTAGTTCTTCCAAAAAAGGCTTTGATTACCGATACATGATGATTCGACATGATGAGAGATGGGTCGACGACATCCGACAACACGCAGGGCGGGATTGCATGGCGCGGGCACAAGACCGTCAATACTGGAGGCGATTGGAGGAGGCCTACATCCAAAAATGGATAATATAAAGACCGGAATGATGATGATGATGATGACATGATGATGGCTACCCGCGGCTTCGCCCGTGTGTTTTCGAGATTAAAAGTTCATAAACAGCTCATATATACCATATTTTTTGCTCAACTGGTTCAATACGATTGAGCAACGTTTCTTATAACATAAGTGGGATATTTCCCATAACTACATACGAAACAGAAGCTGTTTTCAAAAATCTAAATCCTTAAACCTTACCGCAATATGCCGCCAACGTAATCGTAAGGCCAAAATTGAATGATTCTGGCACATGACGAAGGGAATTGGTTTATCGTCAACGTATGCATATGTAGTGCTACTAGGTACAGTCATCCATATTGGACTGGACAGTGATGCCGTAGGCAGCAATCTGACTCAACTAGTGGAATGTAATTTGTGTAATGGAGTTAGGACCTCGTGATGTTGACAGTGATGCGTGACCAGGAGAGGACACCTATATATGTCTGCTAATACGTGATTTGAGACTAGCGAATGCAAATATTGCTATTGAATCGTATAATATTTCACACATCATCTATCTGATATTTGAACACTTTATTGTACGTACTTCAAGAACAAAGCAAAACAAAACTATAGAAAAAGTATAAAAAGGCCTTAAGGTAGGAAGTAGAAGAGGCGGCCTTATTGCTGTGAGCGATCTCTTCCAGGCACCGCGGTTAGGGAAGAAAAGAGTAGAGTTGAGATATACATTTTTTTACAAGAAAACTCTACTCCTTAGTTACTAGATAAACACGTATACAAAGGTTTTCAGAATTTTCGTTAACTGCAGTACAGAAACTGAAGTGCATTAAATTTAAATTCAACTTTAGAGCCTGGCCCGGACAGCCAAGGCGCAGTAGTCGTTAAACGTAAAATACGTGGAAATAAGTAGGTAATGCAAGTCCAATACGTATTCTTCGATTCGGACGCTTCGATATCGGCGATGTCTTTATGGTCCGGTGCCGGTTTTGCAAGCAAGTGGGACGGAACTAGATACTTAGTTAAAAAACCAGTGGCATATGTCCTAGTAGTAAATCCTCCTCCTATCTTTACTCTCCACATCCCCATTTGCAACGACGCGCAGATCACATTAGTTAGTTCGATTTCTACTAGAGTAATTTCCGGTTTGCTCACAATCCGAAATATTGCATAGAGTTATAGGAATACTAGATTTTTTTCCTATGTAATAAACCCACGCTCGTAACAATCCTTAATTATACTTACCTAGGTATATTTTAGTACGAAAATATTACAACCTGATACTTTGGCGTTTAACTCCTTCAAACTGCAAATTGAAACCATTCGACGGCAGACCAACTCAGTATCAAACTATCAACTCGCGGCAAACAGCTTGTACTTAAAACTAAGAGTACCTAAATTAGCTAATTCCAGTTACTAAAATATCTGCGAGTTGCGGGCGAGCGCGTCTGTAAAGTTTCAAGACTAACTTTTCCCTATACTAAATTCGAGCACGCTTTATCATATTGAGTTTAACTTTTTAAATGTATCATCGTGCATTATGTATTTCATCGATTAGGGGATGAAACGCTGGTACTAAGAATATTGAAAATACATATAAAATTGTAACACTAGTTACAATTTCTTTAGCTAATAGCTGCGCGTTTCAACAATAAATGTAAAAGTGTAAACAAACATCCGTAGTGTTATTTCCCATACGAATTGTAATCCATTTCTCAAATGCAGTAAGTAAACCTTCACGATTTTACATTCACGTTTACTGAAAGATTTGGTAGTGTAAAGTGGAGTATAAGAGCCTGGGCTAAACGTCTCTGAATACCGATCTCTGGAAGTGGTGGTTCTCGGTACCTAACACTATTTGCTCAGCACTCTCAGCAGTGGGACAGAGTGTAAGCGACCATTATGGACGCTCAGCTTTGTACATTCAATCGCAAAAATATGATACGTGAGAAAAATTGGTAAAAAGTACAAAGAACTTTAAAGTATCCATTGTTTGTATCAATAACACTCAGATTGTAGTCCTCGTAATAGAAAATGTACATAATCCATTCGAATAAACTGCTACCTGGGCTTGCATGGCCTCGAACTATCTATTATATGTATTTAGATATATTTATTCAAACATTATATATATTTTCTTCCTCATAATTTGAATTTATTCATTATTATATATGTTATTACTGTACACGCCCCCACACTTTCCATGGCCTCTCTCTAACCTCAGAAGGTTTGCTGGAAGAAAACTCTTATTAGGGTTAAGCTCGCCTTTGTACATGTCTTTTCTTTTATGATTTGTATTCTAATATGTTTATGTGTACAATAAAGAATTACAGAAAACTATTTGCGTAAAAAAGTTATTGAGTAACAATAACAAGCTTTCAAAAATCCTCTTAAACTTTTTTTATTGATATAAAAAGTAGTGCGAAAAAACTGAAAAAGCTTTTACGCTCTGATCCCCGGTAAATTCAATAAAGGTATTAAAAGCTTTCGTTCAAAAATGCAGTGCTATTTTGTTATTATTATCGAAGTTTGTTACTGATAGTTTTTAAATATTAATAACCGTATTTCCTGAAAGAAAATCAATTTCTGTTTAAAACGCTCGCTTAATGTTTATTCCATCATGAACATAATTTCTAATTTCAAATCATATTTCTAATGAACATAATTTTCAATTTCAGTTTTTTTTTAAATTGTGTTTTTTTACCAAAAATTTTTATTTTCAGGTTCTAAACGACTGATAGAAACCATTACATCTAAGTTCAATTAAATTCTCGCTTATTTGATATTGGATATTATTTCGATGAGAACAATGTCGATAATAGTTTGACAGTGAATAATCCTCTGCGCTGCACTTCGCGGTATGTGCGCCGCGCCCGGCCTTTATACTACCAAGACGTTTGAAATCATTGTTTTTAATCTTCATTACGGGTTTTGATTTTCGTGAAAAAACATTGTTACAAGACAAAGTGTTAATTTTATTATTTAGCCACACCTGTATACGTACTCGTATTATAATGTCAAAATATGACAAATTGAGCTCACTCAGGTATCATAATTCAATTGGCCATTCACGGTGTATGTATGATCTTGATTACCTCTGTATATACACACAAACTGTAAAATAGGATGGAGACATATTGACAGTGCAGAATTACAGTTCCTGAAAGCCTAGACGGTGGCTTGTTACATGGAGCAAATATGCAGTGCAGCATCATAGCAATACACGAGCACTTAAATTGATTTACCTCATAACTGAATTGGTATCTCCATCGGAGTGTAGTACGTGCATACATGTACGAGCACACGATAACTCAATAATAATATAGACATGCCATCGTCCCGGGAAAATCAAGGAAGGTATCTGTGGCGATTGCATTTCGCTCACTTAGTCGAAACACTATGGCAACATTGAGTTAATAAAGTTAGTCATGACACTAGTGAAATGAGTCGCGATGCACATCCCTAAAAACGTAATGCATGTCATTATGAAGAGTTTTTCTGACAATTTAGCATTTTAACCGCGCCCTACCGATATTATATTTGCTGGTTTAGAGCGTGCTGTAACCGCGTCATTTACGTTTAACAAGCGATACGTGTGTTGTGAAATAAACTGTAACCGTGACCTACTCAAAGCAGATTTATTTTGACTTGGTCAGTCATAAAATCCCCATACATCTATCTATACAATTTGTTTCGTTCTAACTAATCAAATCAAAGCTCTTTCGAGAACTTTAAGAGATAGGTTTTTATTTGATTTGTACGTATTTTTCAGAACATTGAATTCGAATAAATTATACCAAAATTGTATTTTTGTTGTTATTGCTTTTTCATTGGTTTTTAAGCAATAGATAACCTATTTTTCCGGGACTATATGATTCATACCATCGACTCGCTAAGAATAAGTAATAGGTGAAAGTGGGCTGACAGGGGTAGGTAGGTGAATGACAACCTCGGGCTGACGAAAATCACTGTTATTCAATGACGGAAATTAAATGAGGCTGAGTCTAGACTTAAGAGTCTAGAAAGCGGAGTGTGAGTGAATATTTTACGCTTAAATATAATACGTTTAAACGAACACACACTTAAGTTTTATTTCAGTAAATTTATTGTAAACTTGGAATAAAGTTTGTTTGTTAGAAAAGTTAGTCTACCAACTTTTCTGACAAACAAACTTTATTAAAAAAATAACTATAAAATTAACGAGCTGTTAGTCTACTAACCGTTGACCGTGATAGTTTTAACGTTTTAAGTAGAAAATTAAGATGTGTTCAGAAAAAAAAACACAATAAAAAAAAATACTTTTGGAGCCGAATATCTGAGCAAAGCTTTCGAAAATGATTAATAAAATGGGTAGTCATTTTCCAAAACTAACTTTTTCCTTAAGCATGTTTTTTTTATTTGTGACGATGGATTTCTGAACCGATTGGCCTATTCAAAACAAAACAGTGGTTTTTGATGGGTTGTCGGAATCAAGGTCATAAACATGTAAAATACACTAATACAAGAAAATGTTGCAATAAGAGAATGTGACATATTTTCATTAAAATAAAAAAATACTTAGATACATATATATATTTTTTTGAACATATTAGCTATATACAAGCTTAAAAGTTACGTGGGTCCCACGGAGTAGCAGTCTTCTACTGGTGACAGTTGCTCAATCCACATGAAAGACAAGGTAGTGAGAATTTGTGATGTCTACGGACATCTCACTACGCATGTCTTTCGTGTAGCAGAGAGCAAGCTCTGAACAATCGGAGACGATGCAGGGAAGCTCAACTATTCTATTAACTCCTAATTAATTGGCTCCTGGTTTGATAGTGAATCCTGACATGAAAGTTAGAGCACCAGTTCTTTTGTGATTTTCGACATTGTCAAATAAACGATAAATTCACAGTAACGTATCGTCGAATGAAGGGTTATGGTCGACGTATTTATCTTTATGAATCGATATTCATCAACAAGTCTGTTTAACACATTAGCTCGCACTTCTTTCATTCGAAAAAATAAAACGAACCATGAATTGGACGTTCATTGTACCAACGTTTGATGTCAATTGTACAAAGACATCGCTCTCTTATACTCATAACATAATACAAATCAGTGATGCAGCAGAATTCCGTTATTCCTAGGAGTCAGTGTGACTGATATACACAGCGACTTGTGTACCTTGAGATGTGTTATAATTTATTCGATATGTTAACAACAAACAAACAAACATTCACACACTCACACCCCTGCACTAGGATTCCCTGTGTCGCAGGTGGCATGGACACATACAAGGCATCACAACATCCAAGACCCGAGAACAAACATTTGTGTTCGTCACAAATATTTGCCCCGGCCGGGGATCGAACCCGGAACACCAAGTTTCGTAGGCAGGGTCACTACCAACTAAGCCACGGTGTTCGTATGTTAACTTATTTTACGTCACGCGAGATACCGTTACTCAGAGTACCTAATTTTGTTTTTAGAATGACAATGCTAATTCAAATAAAAATATTTCTGATGCCTACTTGCACCAAACTGTCAAAGCTCCTAAGCAATTACTTTTCTTACTTGCCAGTTCTTATCGGTCCAAATTTAGACTGTTAAGAATACTGTCAAAGCTCCTAAGCAATTACTTTTCTTACTTGCCAGTTCTTAACGGTCCAAATTTAGACTGTTAAGAACTGTCAAGCGAGTTAAGTAATCGCTTAGGAACTTTGATAGTTTGGTGCAAGTCGGCATGAATTTCCTAGCACAAAATAATGAACATCTATCCTTTTATGTCTTTGTGAATTTTGAGTTTATTAACAATGTCGAAAATCTAAATAAAAAACTATTTTTCTAACTTTCACTCTAGGAGTCACTCTCAAAATTTAAATAATGCGAACCACTAGGCAAAGGACAAAATAAATGAACACCTATACTAATTTATTTATGAGTATGTTATTTATTTAATTGCAGCGTACATACTCGACATTATTACCTACTGTTCACCTACATTTCAAATATATTCTCAACTTAGCTAATAAAGTGGTTTCTTTTAAAATATCAGGACTAATAATGCTATAATTAATATGTAGTATGAAGACCTTCGTAATAGTGATGGTAATTATTTCCCAGAGAGCTTCCAAGCTGTCAACATGTTTTCAATCAAGCATACTTATATTTTATACCTCTATATTAAATGGATATATGTAACCTCGATTCAAAACTTTACAGTACAACAATCGCTGTAAGAAAAGCAGTCATACTAATAACAGTAAATACAACAAAATTACAATTTTACAATACAGCCAGCACACAACAATATAAGTACTTATAATCATTTTTAAAGTCACTACCCATATAGGGAAAAGGTTTTTATTAATCGCTATTTTTCAATCGTGAACCCGTTCACAAAGTACATACAACTCGGGCGAGTTAACATGACACCTGGCTAAATGTCGTTAGTGTAAAGTACATACAGTGTGGAATCGGATAATCTTGGTAGAGAAGAGGACGTGGGATACTTGGTGATGATAAGGCTTCATAATAAGAGGAAGAAGAAACACGGAGGGCGCCGCGCGGGGCCGTGGGGGAAGCATCGAGTTCCGAGCCAGGTGTCTGTGTATGTTAGTTCGACAGAGTTATAATTACTAATTCAGTTTGGTCGACTTTCAATCCAATTAATAAACAATAAATACATGACATTTATTATTATCACATTCCGTTTGGTCAGAATAATATCAAATTTAAAGAAAATAACTACAATTGTTTTGATGCAAAAAAAACCGAAAAAATGTGGTACATATTAATTTATGCAAACATTTAAAATGGAATCGGTCGGATGCAAATGGGAGACTTTCTTGCAGCGGACGTGATACCGTACATAAGTCTTGGTCATGCGTGGGTCATAGCCACATAAGATAAAATGATCGAAAATCTAAAATGATGATAATATTTTAGCAGTAGAGTTTTGTTTTGTAATAATATTTTTAGTTTTTCATAAACTTTGAGCTACGAGTTATCAACAGGTTGTCTAACACAGGACGTTCCTATCTAAACTTTTTTATATCTCAATAATGTAATGTAACTTGTAAAATAGCGTTAAATAGTTATAAGTTGAAATATATTTAATAATTAGGGGATAGGAAATAAAGAGGCTTTCTTATTTATTATTTATTTAAAACAGGACGTTTGCGTAGCTCCTGAGGAATATCCAAAGAGCAAGCAATCAGAAGCAACGCAGCCGAAGGAAATTGAAGGATATCGGATTTCAGCGTATCGAGACCAGTATCCAACTAGGGATTGGCGCAAATATAGCGGAGCGTAGAGCATTTATCACAGACCGACTGACACAGACTTCTTTTAATGATTTCAAGTGGCTAGGCTACCTAGACGATTGATAGATTTATTTTTATAATCAGTTGTGTTTCTAAGTATTTTTGGAGTACTATCTTAAACTATTTAAAAAGGTATTTAGTTAGCGAACGGAAGCTTTCTAACAATACCTACTCCAAGAAATTCTATCCAGGAAATACCTTTACTCGGAAAATAAATTGAATTTACAAGTGCATTTCGCTATTTCGCACTGTAAATATCTGAAAGGTTTCACCTTTTCTATCCTAGTTCCGGCGCAAATATAGCGGAGCGCAGAGCATTTATCACAGACCACAGTCAAACTAATATCGACATTGCTCTCATTGAAATAATATCCAATATCAAATAATACAACAATAAATTTCTCGCTTCGATGCTTGAAACTTTCCACTTGAAATCATTAAAAGAAGAATCACTTATTGAGGGTTTGTTTTGAAGTTAGTACCAAGATATTTTTGTTTTTACAACACACGTAGTACGTACACGCGCTGCTACGTGCGTATACGAGCTACGTGACAAGCCACGAGAGACGTGACACTCGCTAGAAAAAACCAAGCGTAAACACAGATATACGCGCGTATACGCGCGACACGCCTTTGAAGTTTTGCAAGTACCATCCGCCCTTAATCGCGAGACAAAAATACACTAATAAGACCGCACTAATAACTTTGATTAAGTAAATAGAAATCATGCAATTTTAAAGTAAGAGAACATTTTTGATGAAATGCGAAGCAAATATCGGATGAGTTTCGTAAGGAATGATGATGTACGAAAAATGGCGCGTAAGCTAGTGTTGCTGTCTGCGCTGTCAACGTGTCGAGAAACTTTTTGGTTTTCAATGCACATAAAAGTTTTTCAGTGAGCCCGACCGAACTGTCAACTTGTCAAACTTAGTATATAGTTTTGGAACATCAATTAAGCAGCAACTGCACTAAGCTGTTCGTTTTAGTTTTTCATGAACGAGTTCTTCTCAATATTGTGTCGAAACGAGGTGCCACGAAAATTCAGTGAATTATTTATAGATCACATAAATAATTGTGTTGATAAGTATTGATATCGAGCGAAGGATGGGTGAGTGACAAGAAAAATGGTCGCTAAGCACATGGGTTGGTGAATAAAAAGCGTCACGGTGTGTAAAGACGAGCCGTACTGCAAAGCTCAGAAATACCACGTCCGGAATAAAAGTCATCCAGTCTCAGATTTTTTATAATTTATTAGTTTGACTAACTCCATACTTATCCTTTGTTTGAGAGTAAAAATTTCAAAAATCAGGCTCCTAAATAATGATAATTTTGGAAGTTATCATAAAACTTTCTTTCCGAACCCTATATTTTTGCAGCTTTGCAGTCCCCACCTTATAAACTACAAACAAAACATTGACAAAGTTAAATTATAGTATTAATTAGTTATACATACCTACATAATATTTATTACTGTTGATTCGATAACATAAAATAATAAAAAAAAGGGAAATTGGTCGAACATAACAGGAAGGTAGAAACGAACGAATTAAACTTGAAATAGTTGGCAAAGTAAATTGACCTACCTTGAGTTATCAGGGCGCGGCGCGGATCAGCTCCGCGGTGTCTTCCGGCGAATGCAAGCTGTCAAACGTATTACAAGTTTACAACTTATTCAAAAATTTCATATATCGGAATGACTTATTGCGGTTTCAGATTAGCGGATTCGCCGCTTATCTCTTGTTTTTTGCAGCGAAAAAGCTCGTTGTCGCGCGCATGTACTCATATATTAGTATACGCCGGTATATGCGCGTTGGGCTTTTGAAGTTTCCGCCCGTATACGTGGACATAAATACGCTAGTCTGAAACCGCCTTTGACGTTACGCTATTTATTAAACGCAAGCTAGAAACATCACGCGAAGTGATATCATTTAAACATCCTATATTCTAAATAATGGTTAATAAATATTTCACAATGAAAACCTTGGAAACCCCAAAATATTTTTTTAATTAACAACCCAGACGAATATTCTCCTTAAGGTAAATAAATTTGAAAACGTCCTAAGAATCAAGATACTATAGGAATTTTTGAATCAAGGCTTGATTTGGATATAGCGTCTGGGTTATTATGCCAAGACTACAGGGTCCGTTCGTAGTTTGATCACAACTTGAAACATTGAACCTGGCAACACGTACAATTTTTAGATTTTCCAGATTCCAGATTAGATTTGGATTAATGATTTTTTTTTCAGGATAAAGGTCAATCGACGTCAATATTTTGTGGTAAATTCAAATCATTCATGTATGAAAAGCTTTTCTTGAAAAACATCTCATCAAATAATATATTCGCCGACTATATCATCGCTGTGCAAAAGGAGAGTTAAGATAATTCGCTGTGGCGTAGGATCTTAAATTCAACTTAAATACTTAAACATACTTAAATTATATATACCATTACTTAAAACTAAAAAAAAGTCATATTATAATTTACCTGTTTAATCTCAGTTATCCATAATTATTTTCTTTTTCCTGGCTTTGACATTCAACGTATTTGTTGCCTATGAATGATGTCATCGAACCTGTAACAATGGAAAATTGATGTTGTTTGAAATGAACAAAAACGCACTTATTACAAACTAAAACAGTTTTTTAGAGGATTTTTTATTTAAACTGGGCTTGGACGGCTTAAAAATGTTATGGGGATTATCAAAAAAGTTCGAATGACTTCGATTTTCAAAAAGACGATACCATTCCCTAAGTTGCTATTAGACATTACTTCCCAGAATTGGATCCTAATTAACAACACTGATGCTGACTTGCACCAAACTTACAAAGTTCCTAAGCAACAACTTTACTCACTTGACAGTTCTTAACGGTCAGAATGTGTACTGTTAAGAACTACCATGCGAGTAAAGTAATTGCTTAGGGACTTTGACAGTTTGGTGCAAGTAGGCATGAATGGCACAATAATAAAGGTAGTATTTTTTTTACTTAACAGGTTTGACTCACGGCTAGGGAAAGTGGTTCTATTAAATATCTAAGTATGCAGTTTTAGTTTTTATCAAATCGTCCCGAGTCCTTTGAGCATTTTTCGATATTTCCCAAATTAAACAAGGCAAAGGGTTCGATTTAGTAACGGTCATCATAATATTATGGCAAATAAAATTTTGACTATTTATAGATCCAAAAGAGTAAAAAACTCATATAATGAGAACACAAGCATAGCAAGCAGCACAGCATAACATACAACGCTAAAAACCAAAGAAATAGGAAAGTACAAAAATCAGCTGCACAAAATAAAAAAATCGCTAGGCGCATGAAGAAATCATAACAAATATATAGGTAACTAAACAGTTAATAAAACAAAAGAGGGTCAAGTAGACAAAACTAAAAGAAAATAACAAAGATTACAACAATACCCAGAAAAATCATGTTCGGAACAAAAACGGCCTAATTTTAGGGATGAAAATTCGTTACGTGTCAATCCCAAAACGTTTTTATTCCGGGCGAGATATTTCCAATAATAGGTACCTATAACTCGGTCGAATTAACATGACACCTGTCTCGGAACTCGATGCTTTCGGCCCCGCGCGAATTACTCCGTGTTTCTTCTTATCTATCGTCTGTCGTACTTAGCACAAACGTCATTTAGCCAGGTGTTCATGTTAATGCGCCCGAGTTGTACTTTATATCGCTATAAATAAACTTACCCATCGGTGAAATTCCAACATGGTGCGACTGATCGTTTGTCCAGTTATCAGGATATTCCTGTAAAAGAAAAACACACCGTAAAAATGATTGAAGAACTCTATCTATATTTTAAACAGAATCCAACAAATGGGATTTAGTTAAAATCTTAGTGGAAGCAAGAAGAATTTTAGATAGGTAATTCATATTTCAGTTAAGTAAATGCGAAAAATCATAGCTAAGTGTACGATTAATTAGTTTAAATTAAATTATCCCATGAGACTGACTACCTGTCTACCTGGATGAGAGATGCACAAGATCGTGTAGGCTGGCTTAAGCAGCCTATACCCAGCAGTGGGTCCTACCTGGTTGGATGATATTTAGCATTCTAGTAAATTTTTGTTTTAGTCCTTAACATTTCTTCCACACGTAAACGCGAAACGCGTGAAAACTTGCACGTGGTACGTAACCGTGTCATTAAACGAATAAGCACAAAATCTATGGATCAAGATCAAAAGGCAAATTAGAGTTTGTTTCCATAGTAACAATTATTGGAATAATAAGCCCTCGTAGGAACAGGCGCTATAATGTAAAGCCTCAGATACACTAGGGGACATTTTGTCCCGCAATAGGACACGCAACACTCAATCCACGTGACGCTGCAACGTTGCACAGTGAACCCGCAACATTTTACGTGAGGTAAGTCATGTTGCTTGCGACATTTCTATAAACACTGAGTAGTGTGACCTGTAAAAAGTTCCGTAATTGTCCTCGAGACATTTCTCGAAGTTGTTGAGCGACATGTTGCGCATCATGATGTGGCTCCATTTGTCCCCGAGTGTATCTCAGGCTTAAGACATTTTCAGTCACAAAATATGATGCTGAAATAATCATCTAGCGAAGTGTCCACTGCGGGCTAGTTACCAACCACCTGTTAATAACAGTGAGTAGCTCCCAGAAGCCGAACATGACGTGATTTTAAAGTATATATGTCTACACCGGTAAAGATTACCTATGAAGTATATGAATATTGAAAGAGCACGCCTTATTTGTCGAATCGATCGCATCTTAGAGCGCATGCGCGTTCCAGCATCTCCCATTCGTAATTGTCGTCCAAACAGCCCCCAGCAACGGTGCCTCAGACCAATTTGTACTCTATTTATACGACGTTACAAATCCATGTAATAAGCAATTTTAAAAACTAGGTTTCAAAGAATCCGCAACCTTGAGCGTGATTTTTACATTTTCTGTTTATTTCAAGGATGATGAAAAATGGTTATAATTTTAAGAAATATAAATACCTATTAACCTGAATATAATGCTGTCTATTTATATTTTTAGAGTGAAAACAGCCATTAAAGATTAATGTGTGATTTTCACAATCTACACTTTCGGCAATGAGTTTTTAAACATATTCAACATATAATAATCTAATACATATTATTATTAGATGTATAATCGCGAGCAATCAGTCAAGGCTCAATATTATAAGATCTCACCTATTTTTGCAGTAGTAAGAGCTCGTTTTGGCTTTATTTTTACATTAAAAAAGTTTTTGCTTGGATATCATTGTAATCTGGTAAGCACGACCATTTAATTACAAAAACAGTTCTAATGAACCTTTTGTCAACTAACAAAGTATATTAGATGAGAGCTAGTTGGAATTGAAATAAACTAAAGTGGATTATCAGAGATCAATGAGCAGAAGAAGAATGAGAATGAGAAGAATGAGCAGATAAAGTTATTCGCGCTACTGCGTGCAACGCAACGCACTCAACTTTGCCAATAAAGCTCGTATATTGACATCGAGAAATGTCACGTAGTACGCTGAGCTATCAGTGCATTGCACCATGAATTTCAGACCTATCTAAGCGTATTTTAACGCTATCCCAGTACTCAGTAATGCTGTTGTTAGGCTAGGACTAGTTTGTCGTCTCTCCTACATAACGAGCTTCCGAACCTTGTTAGTTATGTTCGAGTGATGTTTATCTAACTTTCTAGACTAACTCTCGCAATTTCGTTTGCATGGCCTTCGTATTTTCAGTCACCGAATGTCATCCTAGTTACGGCTTAGAATTTTTATGAAATATAACTATTTAGTTCGGTATCCTACTATGTATATTTCCTTTATAAAGTATTATGGGATAGTTATGATGATCCAAAGGTAACAATTTAGACTTCATTTTGATAAAATTCTTATAGCTCTTAGAGATTATGAGTTTGGAAAGTTTAAAAGTACATTTTACAATTTATTTTTGGTTTTTGCTGTACTTTGTGATCTAATTAAGCAAGGGTGCACAGTCCCGAAAAATCCTAAATTTATATTAAAACATGGTCACGAAACCGGTTTTTATACTCCCTAATCTTCAAGAAATTCCCGATATCAAGTTAAATAGTATTATAATTAAAAATGAAACTAAACTAGCTGACGCTAGACTTATTTTTTACAACTTGACACCGTGTTACCGCGCCACACAATACTGCTATTCCGGTACGTACAAGTTCTACCTACCACCGATACCTACCTACGTACCTACCTACCTGACCTCGGATAATGCTAACGGCTCCAGTGAGTGCATTCGCCGAGAGTTCAACGCCACACGTTTTTTCGCCAACTTTTACAATACAACCGCCATTCAGTATTTTCCTTCTCCCCGCTACTCGTACACACACATGCTGCCTAGTAATATAGTATTATATAGTGCCCCTGCACATGGTGAGCCTCTAGCTAACGTAACCGATAGATGGCGTACCTAATGCTGGAGCTATATTCAAGCGCGATAGTTCGTGTCGCGCTGTCGCGATAAGAACATCGTGTACCTATCGGTTATCGGCCATGTTCTTGTCTACATTTAAGCTGTCAACTTGTCGCCTTTGATGCGCGCTAGTTTACCGACAGTGCCGCATTATGCATCCGTATTCGGCCGAATACATCGCGATGCGATGAACTACTGAGCAACACTTGTCGCGATAGCTCGAATATTCGCCGATACCCGCTAAAGTAGCTGTAGCATAATACACATAACATAAACAAATACGAAACCAACCTACGCGAGCATTATCAATTTTCTAGCCGCAGCGTGCCGGAGCCTCGATAAGAAATCACTTGTATCAAAAACAAATCGACTTACTTAGTATGTGTGAGTAAGTAAAGTAATAAATGAAGTTCAATATTTTAATCGCCTGTTATGCTCGTCAACCTTTAACCTTTAGAGGAATATCAAAATAACAATGGAAAGATAACTAAGTATGAATATGAATGGTCACAAGAATGATATAAAATAATAAAAATAATTCAGGTCTTACATTTACATTCTTAATTCATAATTATTTATTATAAAATTGTCAAGGATTTAGTTGTTGTAGTCTTTATTGTGGTATTTATTGTTTTTAAATACTTTTAAAGTATTTAATTGAAATCTTCGGGATTTAAACTCTAACAGATTTGAACTGGCGTTACAATTACTGATACTTATTATTAAATTATTTATTTCAGCTAAAATCCATAATTATAACAAATTCACATAACATTTAAAAATAAAGTAAAAATACAGTTTCAAAATAAAAATACCAATAGAATAAATATTTTCAAAACTGCACTGTTTCCAATAATATTTTGATCCATTTATTTTGAATGGGGCAGTCCAGTCTGATAGGATATGTCATACATATAAAAAAATAAAAAAAAAATAACGGGAGCCTATGCTATGTACGTACATATTGTTCATTATATATACATAACTTGAAACTCTGTCTATAGCGTTAAGCGCCTACAATAATAAATAAGTACTGACACTGAACTGACCTCAATGTCTAACTTAACAATCATCAATGTTAGGTAAATTATTATCACCATGCAATTTTGTATTATTAGTGGTTACACGTTTTTATTATTATTGTTTACAATTAACATTGACAAAGAGCAAATAATAAACGCAAAGAACAGCGTTTTGTGTACATGGATAATGGAGATATCACAACGAACTCGTAGCGTAGAGTCACTTCGTTATCGTCGGCAGCGAGCGATACAATGGAATCACAAAATACCTACGATGTGAAATGCAACAAGTATTTAAATATCGCTACCGTACCATCCGTTTTAAAGGTATTTTTATGGAAAATGAATAAGTTTTTAGCTAGTTATGTTAGTGTGCCCATTTTGTTAAGTCCTTTAAGGTACGTTTATACGTAATTCAATTTTAATTTGTTTTTTTAGTTGATTGAATTCTTGATAATTGATTGATTCAGGCGTTACTTTGCGGAAATCCATAAATATCAACAAATTATATAAATATATTTAGTAATAAATCCGCTTAATTTCAAAGTTTAAAGATACGACACGTGTTTCGCCTCTACACGAGGCATCATCAGGAGGTGTGGACTCGCCGAAGTCTGAAACGAGAGTCCACACCTCCTGATGATGCCTCGTGTAGAGGCGAATACCGTGTCGTATCTTTAAACTTTGAAATTAAGCAGATTTATTACTAAATATATTTATATAATTTGTTGATTGAATTCTTGATTTGCCGCGTGACGTCTCATACCCACTGCTGGGTATAGGCCTCCTTTCGCTTTAGCCGCTTATCCTTCACGATCTTGTGCATCTCCAGGTAGTCTCCGCGACCTTTGCGGCGTCGTCGACCCCGCTGTTAGCCGACCCGGGTTTCTCATGCCCGTCCATGGCCACCATTCGGTCAGAGCCTTACTCCATCGGCCATCACCGCGTCTAGCCAGTCCAACTTTAGTAATTCTTAAAGTTTCATGCCGAGCATGGCTCGCTCCATGGCCCATTTTATTTGACCACCTCTAACGTTTCACCTCCAACCGTAACAAATAGCTGTGAGTCGCCAAAGGTATTCAGCAAAACCTTCGTCTTTGACATGTTCATTCTCAGGCCCACTTCTAAAGACGCATCATATAGATCTTTCAACATACTTTCGAGATTTTGAGATTTGCCAATCAATTAACAATAATATACAGGCAAAAAACATGTGAGAGAAAATCCGCACCAGTCCAGTGGTACCTATACCTACATTGCAACGTCGTAAAAATTAGATTGGCAGACGTCCAGAACTAGAAACAGCGCCAGGGGAATAAAAGCCCACGTATCGACTCGGTGATGTTTTGCAAACAAATAGGTAGGTACAATACAAATAAACTTTTCTCGAATGCTTGTTTCCATATTTCATTATTGATGGTTGTATTTTGCATGTTAACCAAACTGTTTAACTTACCAAGATGTAGAATCCTTGCGCATTTAGTTATTGCCGGTTTAGCCCGTTCATTCACTCGACGTCGAAGCTCCATATCTACAACAAACAAAAAAAAAATGACGATAAAGAAACGAATATTTTAGATTTGTTTTCAAATAGATACCATATTCGACATTGTACTAATAGAGAGAAGCTAGTAGAGTATGATAAAAAACAGCTAATGCGTGTGAGATAATATTTATACACACTGTACCGCGCACTGTTATGATATAAGTATTAAATACAGAGTAATTTTTGTATGATATTGAGTGTACATAAGCCTAAAAAAGAGAGAAAGAACGGGGCGGTTCGAGAATGGCCGCCGATTTCCATTTAGCGGTAAACGTTGCCATTACAATTACCTACAATAATTATACCGTTGGGTATGCCTATTCATTGCCAATTCGTACGAGAAAAAAAGGCCCCGTTCTCAGTCATGTTCTAGGAAAACATAGATCCTACCAGTGAGCTTAACAAGAATATAAAATTAGAATTGAATCCGGATTAGTTGGAACAAAGCGTCTTCGGTTACCTGAACATTTTTATGATTATGGTATCGTATTTTTAAAGAGATAATATTTATGTACTTAGTAATAATTTAACCAACAGCGCTTTGAGCGCTTGAGTTTTATGTAAAGGCTCGTGAATGTTGATATTTAAATCAGGCGTTTACGATGAACAAATTGCAATCCAATTAACGGATAAGTGATGCAAGATTTTCGTTTCAAACATGATAAACGGTAACAGAAATGGTAAGCAGTTTATCACGGTTCGACAGTTACACTAGTCAGCTAAAGCGTGGCATCCGACCTTACACAATTGACAAGGAATGTGTTGCATAATTTTTACCCGGTTTTTATCGGCCTCGGGGTTACTTTTTCAATAGAAAGCTTTCGACTACCTGAGCTTTTCTTGGAAACAGACAGGCGCTTTACTTCATCCAATATTTATGGCAATGAGAAAGGCACTGTTTTAAGGTACACGGCATTTTAAGCATCTATAAAGATTGATGCGAGAATAATTGTTGAAACATGTTTCGAATATAGTCGAATTAAAAGCTATTTCAGTTCTAAAGAAGCATTGTGCAATTGATTATGCATGTATTACTCCTCCATGTATCATTTGGTGGTCGTATTTCCTATCCTTAAAAAAATGGTGCCAAACTGTCACTTTTATTTAAGAGAGCTAATGAAACGGGCAATGTAACTGGCCGTTAGTTAATTGACCAAATTAATTAATTAATTATCTTAATTTGTGATGGGTGTCGCACACAAAAAATCATTACGCAGGACATGAAGTCAGTGGGTTAATATTATTTATTAAATAGGGATTAAGAAAGATCTCTTAAATAGGGTTGTGCTTGTGCCAGACAATATAAAAATATCACCATTCCATCTCCGACTATCCGTACTTTATGCCTACTTGAACTAAACTGTCAAAGTTACTAAGCAATTATTTTACTCGCTAGGAAGATCTTAACGGTCTAAATCTGGCCCCGTTGGCGTTGGCATTGGGTTGGCGCCTGTCAAAGTTACTAAGCAATTACTTTACTCGCTAGGAAGATCTTAACGGTCTAAATCTGGCCCCGTTGGCGTTGGCATTGGGTTGGCGCAAGTGGGCAGTATACATAATGCACGTTGAGTAATGTGACGTCCAAAACTTCACGACTTGATTAAATTTTGATTATTTCTTGCCCAGTTTTAAGCTTAAACTTACTTACTACTTAGAGGTTTTTATGATAAGAAAAGTAATAGAAAAGCGTTATGGAGTAGTATACTCAATTATTACTCATAGATAACGAATACGTTTTCTTCGTGACGCTCTACTTCTTATAACGGAAGGAAAATGGAGTGCTGCGTTGAGTGGTCAGAATATTTACTAAACGTAACTCTTTAAGGCCGTAATTAAAATTAATTTGTTAATTAACTTATATGCCAAAATGCAATAAAGAGTAATAATGTAAACTTACTTAATTTACATCTAGGAACAACCATTCGTTGCTTTTAAGATGTTTTGTTTTAATTGTATGTACTAATTTTTAAACAATAAATACTTACTAAATAAAATAAAATATATAAGAAAATATTTTAAAGAGCACCACCACTGTTAACACTTATGTAGGTACTACTAATAAATATGTAGTGCACACTATACAATTCTAAAGGTTCGTTCTTAAATCTTCTTTCGTTATCAAAGAGCGAATTGCCGTTTGTGAGTTTCCGCAAATCCGTTGATAACCTTATTAACGAATACTGTATTAAGTTTCCGGAGATTGTCATGTTTGATGTACCAAGGCATAGCTTTAGTAACTTGTGGTTCCTTTTCTTAACGTGAGCTTTCCAAGCGTAGCTTTGCTTCAACAGTCATGTAAAAATCTTTTGCCATCATTTCATATGGTAAAGTCGTTGAACAGACGATTAATTGAGCTTCATACGCCGTTTATCAATCCATCGTGGATTTTTGTAACAGATTTACTCACACACACTTTTTATCTATTTTTCCATGATTGATTCCAATATACATTATAGCTATGGCGTTAGCAAAGGTCGTGATGGTATTATTTTTTCGGAGAAATGAGGATGACTGTCACTGATGTATAATAAATACGAGACCGGTCCCAATACACTTCCTTGTAGTACTCCAGATTATTATTTTTTTCATTTCTCAGCGACACTGTTTTGACTTATCGTAAAAGAAACTGTTAAATAAGGTTATAGGTAATATGACTATAAATGATTTGGGTTATAATTCAATTATCTAAGTATGTTGTCATAAGACTTTACACCACACTTTCTCGAAAGCCTTAGCTAGAGCAGCTATTTTTTATCATCTAATGACTTCTCTAATAAATTGATGATTCTATGGACTTTATGTATGCCGTCCATCAGGTATATCAAATTTTCAACCCTTACTTGTAGGCATCACGCGCCGAAATGACAAATACCAAAGGGTTGGCCGACGAGGTTTTTGAGGGAAAATACTGAAGGTTTCGCCACGGAACCACGGAAATAAAAAGGATTGTGAAGGAAACTGTCGATCCTAGAACTGGACTATAATAAATCAGTAAGTTAGGTGTTGTGTGGTGTGTTGTGTTGTGGGTGACTCCTTGCAGAATCGGAACTCTCCAAACCATCACATAAAACTAGGGAACATGACTTTGTCATGAAAAAACATGCTTCAGAGATTTTGTAGACATGTTTGATTAATTCAGGTAATATTATTAATGTATACGCGAGTAGCCAGACAAAATTCGAGCTATTTGCGTCCCACCAGTAATATTATTAAAATGTAGCGTCTGCGCATCAAATATTCTGAATGTCAAACAGGTCGTTCGCTTCCTAAGCGGCTGCAAATAAGATACACCATAATGATATACCGGATGACCGGTTACGCACGCTAAATAATTGTTATGTCCAACCAAAATTAGTACATTCGATTGCAAGTCACGTAAAATGACACGTCCGGTATGTAGACAAGGGAGTAAGAACTTGGCTTCTAAAATCTCTATTTAATACTTAATGAAAAAAACATATTAAAGATAGTTTTATAACTAATGATATTAAATCAATTACCTAAATTTTCTTAGTTTAATAATTACTGACACGATTACGCTGACACTATTTCATATTATCAACAATTTTGATTCTTAGTGAGTTCTAGGTTTTTTAATATATTCGTCTCATAAATAAAATATCTATCTATTTAAAATAAACTAGATAAAAGCTCTCAGCTTCAACTATGTGTGTTTGTTTAGTGAGAACTCATTCGAGTAGGAACAGGATTTTACTAGTTTCAACAGTAGTGCGACTCGATCAAGCGTGGACACGATTAACAGCTTTCGAACCGTTTAAGATGCACTGCGCTGCGCAGGCGTGCACATGAGATACGAGAAAAACCGGCCAAGTACGAGTTGGACCCGCGCAGCGAGCAGGGGTTCCATAACTAAGAACCTAATAATATTAAAAAAAAACTTTTGTTATCTTGAAATAATCTTTGTTGTAAAGGTTATCAAGATAACGTAGGTACTAGACGTTTATTGAAAAACCTGGCTTCACTAGTACTGCTACTTGGAGGCGCTGCTATTAGTACAATGCGCAAATTTGTTCGGCAAAATGCTGATTTCATTGTGCTTACTGAGATTACGATAAAAGCAGTGCGATTTAACTTGAATCCTCGCGGAAATGACGTATCTGCTACGTACAATACAAGGCAGACCCAGGGCTCCGAAGGGTTAGGAGTTTAGGAGGAAGAGACACGCATTTCAGCAAGGCGTCTTGTTATGTCGCACGCGTTGTACACCATAATCGCTTTATCACAAGATCAACCTTTTCAAGATAGGCTTAGTAAATGCGTCCCGAGTGGTAATTGGAATCTACTGAAATATTGTTGGAGATATAATTTTGGTAGTTCACTTTTCACATCGAATTAAAAAAGTTGTTATTAACTAGGTAAAAATGTTCTTTGCTCCGGGTAGCTAAAATAATTCAACATTATGTTACATTGTCTTAGAAATTAACCATAGTCACAGGGGAGAAAAGGTAAACCATGGTCAAATTTTGATGCTTCTAATCAGCTATACGAGAAAGAAAACATTTCAAATCTCAAAGTGACTTTAGTAGAGAGATCTACCTTAATCAACTAAACTACCCGCAAATCGATCAATAACTCGGGAAAATAAAGATACGACTACATGGACTTTCTTAACATTCCAGCTGTTGCGTGTCCGTAAGACACGGGGCGGTGGCAGAACGGGTGTCTTCTTCGATGCACTCCACTTGTCACGAGGACTGCGTCCACATATCTAATGAGCTCGATCAGTTTCGGATCTCCTAGTAAAGTAACCTCGTATTTTTATCATGTTATTTGTGTTAAATCTATGATGCATTAATGTATATTATAGCCTCGTCTAGCCACCTTTATAGCCTTTGATTAGCATTAATAAAAAAAATACTTTCTATGCGCCAGACACTGGATGGATTGATTGGTTTTTTGATCTGAGCATATTTTTTTTTATCAATACGATATTTTTTCGAACTTTTGTGATAGCTGAGAGGTGGATGATATATTATTGAAAAATCAAGTGAACGAAATGTCATAATTGATAAAGAAACTATTACATAACAATTAATTGAAAATACTTGCAGCCACATTTCGATAGACAACCTAGTATAATATATCTAGTATTCTATTCATAAATTTATTAAAAAAAATAGGTTTTAAGCGTGTACTCAATGAACGTAGTGATCCCTGAAGTGGGCTCAAAGACTATCAGCCAGTCAAAATATGCAAACGAAATCAGGTAGTTCCCCTTCCCATGACAATAGATTGATTTTACGGCAGTTAAAACCTATACTTTATTCAAAAGGTAGGTGTACCTACACTAACTCTCCGGAAGGGCAGGGAAACCTGTTCAGTGGTGTGAGCTTTTGGAGTCTTTGGCCACGTCGACATTAAAGAAGTAACTGACCTAGCACACCTTCCTTGCACACAAGGGTCGCCTTGCACCTGGCGACAAGCCTGAAACTCTTTTTATGCATCTATCTGTCGATGGCAGTTTATTTTAATCGCGCTTGTGCAGATGGCGCGAGTACAGGGGTCGCTCGGTTATCTAAGGATACTGCTGAAATGCACCCTAATGCGAGGCATTCATGGTGCACATAAGCTCGTTTCTAGTTCCAAGCTTACTTGTAAACAAACCGGGCGAGGGCAATGGCTGCCAGCCACTCCCCGCGCTATGCCGCCGATGTCGCCGACAACGGCAACGCCATTCAACCGGGAAGTTCATTTATTTTTAGTGCTCGACCAGTCCCAATGTGTGTAGTAAATACACAGACTTCATTTTTATTCACAAATATAGTATTAGCTCATTCATTATTTGACCTATTTTAGTTTAGTGAATTTGTTATTTTTACACGTAAATATATTTGGCGCGCTCATATAGAACAGAAACTATCTCGTAGTGGTAGACTTTACGCTAGTTGGCCAATATGACTTTAAATTACTTTAGACGCGTTCTGAAACTACATATTACCAAAGATATGACATTACTCTGCTCTACTCCACATTATCATTAAATAAACAAAAAAAAACTAAAACCATCAGCGATAACATGGTAAATAGATGTCCGCATGCTTAAATTGCCGGCTAAATATAGTTCCTAAATAGCACAAACCACAGTACGATACGTAAGAGCCGATGCTCGAATTATATTGATTGTAATTTTAGGGTAGCTTGAACAAGATGATGCGATAATTGATAGGTCTTAAACAAGTTTTTCGAAGAATCAGAGGTGAACTAGGTGAATCTATACTACGTATGTCAGTAATCTGGAGTATCTTCCAAATAGAGCGTCGATTGGTGACGCGAGCGTGCGTGATCATCGGCATTGACATTGAAATGGAAGGAAACGAGGTCCACGGGCCGTGTATCGCTGGCGCCTTATGGTCATGAGCCACTCCGGGGCCAAGATCGAGGTGCCATTTCCTAGAATTTGTTGTCTTCGGCAGCGTTGGCGGCGGACGAGCACGAGTCAATGACCCGAGGGCAAGGAGGGCGCGGGAGGGTGCGCGCGCACGCAACCGCGCCCCGCCTTTATTTATTACGCTACGCGCGGCGTGATCAGCGCCGGCAACGCGCGGCAACGGCTGCGGCGGTGGGGCGGAGGCCGCATTCCGGGCGGTTTGAGCCGCGCCGCGGCCCACCGTGCGCTGCGAAAATAACGCGCACACCGGTCCCGCCGACGTCAAGGATCCAGTCACACTTTAAAATAAACTAATTGAAACTTACTCACTTTCTGATGAAGATTGGAGCACGTGGCGCCCACCTCGTGCACCCTCAGAACTAACTCAGTCTCTGTTCACCGTCACCATTTTCACTGTCAATCTTAGTTTCTGATTAACCAGAATATTCCTAGTCCAAACAAGTCTCATATTTATGCACACAATTTCACATGGCGCGCGCGAAATGCTGACGAGATCGTGGGAAGCACGCGTCCGTTACGATGGCGATATGACGCATTAGTGAGCGCGCGGCGCGTTCGTACAGTGTGCGCAGGCAAACGGTGGAAAGGACGCGGGGACCGTGGGAGCGCCCCCCGCAGCGGCTCCGTGCTGCCCTCTGCGTCGGGCTCATCGACCGCGCTCGCCCTCGCGCCGGCCGCTCCGCGCCGCCACGCCACGCCGCGTCGTCGCCGCCGCCGCCACCGCCGCTGCCGCTGCGAACGCTCGCAGATCTTGCGCTGAACGGTTTTCATGCCATGCTATGGTACTGTTACTGTCGGTAACACACTTAAACGCGAAATTTTTCCACCGCCTACTGCGCACACTAAACTCTCAGGTACTAAACTAACAGACCTATCTTCTTAACAAGCACCAAAGCCCGCCGCCGCCCGCCGTACAAACGACATTGCATTGATCGTTGTTCGCGATCTCTGAAGGGCAGGTCTTAAGTTTAAGTCGTCTTCAATAACAAATATCACAGAGTTTATAGGATGCTGATTTCTCATACTTAGGCTGAAATTACTTTTGAAGGCAATTTCATTCTATGAACTAATAAAACCTACGGATGGTCGAACGAATCACCCCATGCCTAAATACATATATATAAGGGTTCTTTGTTGAACTCCCTAAAAAGCCAAGATATCGTTACATTATTTACAATGATCATCTTTCATTCCGCGTTTCGTAGGAGGCGAGCCGACATTGTTGTATCCAAAATTAGCCGTAATTAGTGCGCAGTAGAAAAAAATCTAAATCGAAATCGCATTCATTGTAATTTTTTTGGTAAATAAACGGATTTTGCGGAACCCTCTTCACCTAAAAGAAATTAAGCACTTCGTTAGCTTCTACAAGACTAAGCTATAAAACGCTCGAGTAAACATGCTCACTTTGTATTGAAACTCAACCTTTAGAGGCTGTTACGAAATAAGAGTGCAGTAAATGCAAATGAAAATAAAAGTGTCCGAAATTGTTCAGTCATATTTCCCAGCCTTTATCCGTTCACAATGTTTGAAACTGAGCTTTTACAAAATACGAGTAGTGTTTTGATAGGCTACAGATTTTCTTAAAAAAAACATATATAGATAGTTTTTTTTTTTTAGTTTTTAAGTAAGCTTACATATCTCGATAACATTGGAACCTTTGGCAGTGGGTTAAACTACACATGTAATAATGTTCAAAAAGCATTTATTTAACAGTATCTCTAGATGCGAAGCGCAACAACGCATAATAGGGAACAAACAAGCATTTCATGCGCCGCACCCGCCGGCCGCCGCCGACTCCTGCCGCCTACGCAGGGTGTGCAGAAATAACTACGCGTGCGCAGCCCGTGACTCAGCGCAGACAATGGCTGGTGTCCCCACTTTAACTTTCGCCAATATCACAGTCAGTCTATAGGAATTAGGAGGAAAACTGGTTGAAATCCTTGAAACAGCTTCCTAGTCCTGGTACTGGCTTTTTAGTTTTAGTAGCGCTGAAGCCTAGTGCGTGGTACAACAATAAGTTAGACTTTTTATGTAAAGTCTCATTTAATCAAGATATTTTCTTTGTACTCAGCTTTTCTTGATTTATGCAATTTTGATCTGGATTTTTTTTAGAAACGAGTCATCCTTTAGTAGTGTATTCGCAATAACCAACTTTAAACTGGTCACTTGTACATTTCGTTGTAATTATCCTTAGTGGATCTCATACAAGTAAAGTAGTTTTGTCGTATCCGTACAGCCGCCGCCATTTCAGCTTGCCAAAGTGCGGTTACTCAAATATTTCTCGAGTCGAGTGCTTGACAAACATGCCTAGTGGCACATACTAATGCGATGCTAATCATTAGGTACGCCGGACACATATTAATTTCAGTACGGCACTTTAGCACGACGACCGTGCAACAAAGGCCATCAATCAGTAACGGTCTAGGTTTTCGTCGAAAGGAAGCCAGCCGACAAAGCAGGTCAGCCAGCATACCACTACGCAAACTTTTGCGCTTTATCACGCCTGTCCGTAGACCGCAGGACCTTACCCGTACCACGGAGCCCGTACCGTAATAACTCTATATATATTAGTTAGATACTAGTTCAATCATTTTACAGTTCTCTTTTTTATTACTATCAAATTATTAAAAAATATAAGAAAAACATCGTGTAGTATCGTATCATTAAAGGAAATTAACTGGCTGGCCAATTATTCATCCTCATCGAGGATATCAGCTAAAGTTGTATTTTTTGACCCTTGTGTTTAAGTATACGATGTAATGTGATTTATTTATACATACATACGTGTATTTACTAATTTCAAATAGGTACACTGTGTGATACACTTTATTACATTGTAATCTTAAATGAAATATTATTTTATTCTTATTGTATTCTTAAAAACATCATGATAATAACGAGATGGCTCGAATGTGGCCAAGCAGTTACAGGAATGGCCTGTGAATAGGTAGGTATTTTTGCACTGAGTCGAGCAGACTTGTCCAACTGCATTCTCGAACGCGCAGCACACCAAACAGCTTTTACCATACCTACCGAAACGTAAGCGCTATGAACATTTTAGGATAATACATATTATTATGATTATTTTTAATTATAAAAAAAGCTTTATATTAACCGCTCGATTTTGAAAATATTTTCAGGCCGCCCTAGTTTTGTTCAGACAAAACGGCAGACGCTGAAGCTTTAGTTTGACACTATTGAAAATACTGCAATGTTTTTTATTCTGAAAATACTGAAATGTTTCATTGAATGAGCAAGAAAATCCTTGTGTGCTGGTTAGTCAGCAAATCTTAGGTACCATTGTGCCTTGACAAGATAAAGGCAGGTGCTTTTATATGCAATAATTCAGTACAGTACACACATACAAAATCGTCCATAAACAGTACCTATAGATGCAGTGCAAGCCAGAATGTGGCGATTGGCGAGAAAGAGACAAACAAGTCAAGCGTGGGAACCAGCTTGATGCCGAGAGTATGGTATGACTGCAATGAGCCTGCGGCGGCGGCGGCCGTTTTCGGATGAGATGCAAGAAAAAGTTGTCCGTGCAGATATTCAGTCATGGCTTTCGAAATATCCGTGAAAATAACGGATTCTTTGACATAAAAAGTTATATCATTTACATAATACTAGCTGAAGAGGTGAAGAGGAAGAGGAAGCATTAGGTATAGATGTGCAGTAATTACCAACTTTTGACTAAATCATAATATTTGTTTCTTTTTAAACAAAGCAAAACATCGTCACCTACATTCTACCCGTTGTTTACTTTAAGGACCTTTCGGTAAATCTCATCAATAATTAATTAACTATTTTTTTCTTGGTATTTTTGCCAACCCTAATTAACTTCTATTATCTTTACCTCATGTACAACACTTTTATCATACATAAAATAACAGGTACCGACTACCGACGAAGGCGACTACGAACTTGAGTCGAACTCTATCCACCAGATCCTGTAGCAATGATGAGCTTGGTTAAAATTGACACTAACGTAAGAGTATTATAATCGCATGATATCAAACATAAATGCATACGAAGGAGCTGAACGGTTGGTAGAGGCAACTATTTCCACCTGGCCATCTGTTTTTCAAGTATGCTATAGAGTTCAAACCGGTCTAGAAATAAATAGCAACGATTGAACTTTTCTAAGGACGAGTCATTAATGGAAGTTATCGGCAACAGTAAGTTAAATAGGATCATTCTCAGCGGCATCTGATCCATTTTTCTCGAAAAAAAAAATTTCATCGGCTGCAAAATTTTTAGTACTAAAAAATAAATAATATTTTTATTCCCAAAATGCATCCGAAACATTCTAGTACAGTTAGCAAGGAAAGTTTTCAATACGATTTTTTGTTGAACTACTACCATTGTAAGTAATCAAATATAAAGATACTCCTCTCTCTCACAAAACAAGCAAAATTCCTTTCTTATTACACTAACTTACCTTCTACCTTCGAAATTTGAAGGCTCTACCAAGCTCTTCGGCTACTGGTATGACTTATGCGTTATCTGTCAGTCACAACTTAAATTGATGATTCCAAATATAACAGATGTTACGTTAGAACGAGGAATGTCATTCTACTCGCTCTTACATTTTGGAGTTGTTGCCGTTCCGCTGTTCACTGTACTTTGCACTAACTGACTGCAGCGGTTGAAAATAAAAATGGGTTTTATAATTAATGCAAATTTACTTAAAATAGATTCAAATGCAATTGGGAAACTTTTTTGCAGCGGATGAGAAGGACCCGTTAAATACTATCGCAACTTTATTATATATATTTATTAGTTATAAGTCTTACACATAGGTCCATTTTGTAAATACGGAGAGCTTCATAGTTTTTGCATTGCAGTCTATGAGCTTTTATTATTCGTCAGTTTGTACCGCGCTATTTGTGGATCATGGCACAGCGCCAATATACAAAGAATCATGTGCCTTACCAATCTCTACATGAACAATATGATTAAATAACCACAATTTATGTACAGTATTAGTAATATATAATACATTTCGTCGTCATCGATCAATAATCGTATCGTGGTCGCGTCATCGGATTTTAAGGCCCAGAAATCCGCGCGCTGTTATCTCGCTCGCACATGTGTAAATTATGCCTTTTCATCTCTGTGAATTTTTGTTGACATTTTCAGTAGTTTAAACAAAGGGCAATTTCATCAGGAGTATACGAGTACAATGTAGACATGAAACATTTAAGATTTTTATCAGACAAACGTACTGACATAATTATAAAATAAAAAACGGTTATAATTTGCCGAAATAGGTATACTTATAACTATGTGTAATATATCAGAGGTAGTGGCCATGCGGATTGCAACTGTTGGCAGATCGTAAAAATAATGTAAGGATTGTGTGTGGGAATGGTTAATAGTTATTTCTAGCAATAGCGTGGTTTTTTAACAAAAAATAAGTAATTGGTTTCCTTAAAATCGATAGAAGCCTGATTAAGTTAAAAATTTCTTTAAAAGATGACGCAGGGTTGATGGACACTAAAAATACGAAAATACGTGAATAAAACGGTTGATACTAAAAACGGACGCAATGCAGTGGCAAGAGTGGCATATTATATAGGTGTAGGTATAGTAATAAAAAAAAACTCTCCAGGATGGCGTTCATATCGGGAGGCAGTTGACCTTGTTCGATGTTTACATCGAGTGGCATCGGTCGCGAGCGCGTCAATGCTGCGTATTGCAGCGTGCTCTGAGACAAAGCAACCTAGTACTTTTGTTTGTACCCTATAGTCTTGTATTCACTGAGAAACATTTGTTTATAAACACTGTTTCAGAAAAAAAAATTACGTGTTTGTGAAAGTAATAAATATGTTTCTGAAACATATTTTTTTAAACACTACGTGTTTCTCAGAAACCAATCAGTTTGTTGTGGATGCGCATTAAACTTGTTTTATAAACATGGAGATAGTGTGGAGCGACGAAAACAATTTTTAATTAATAGAAATATTTATTATAAACAACTGATGATGTGGACGGCAGAGTTTTCGAAACATTGTTTCTGTAAACATCTACGTGATGTTTCTGAAACAGTGTATCCGAAACATTGTTTCTCAATGAATACATGGCTTATATCGGACAATGTTCATGAAATTTCTATCTTAACTACCCAAATAGTATATAACGCCATTCAAATTAAGGTTTCACCTCGGAATGATATAACAAGCTGGAAACTTGTATGTACCTTCATTTTGGTGTTCTGAAAGTTGTCTCAAAAGTCACACATGTCTGCGACGTAAGTTATTCTATCGGTTTTTTCCATTATCTTGGTTCCGAAAGCGTCAATGTTGTCATCTAACAAACATTAAATTTGCGACACATTCATTCCGCACCAAACATTTTTAATTAATAAGTATAAAATTAATACGAAGCCGAAACATTTAAAAACTTTAACATCGCGTTTTGATTTTATAGGTTAATTTAAGACAAAAGTCTTATAATTTAATTTCTAGGGTTGCAGTTTGTTACGTCAGCAAAATTGAAACTCGTAAGGACGGTAACGTCGTAACTTTTCAATATAGTTTCCTGTTTACAAGTTTTGTGAAGGTTTTCAACGCGCACGACTTTCCAAAAGCCAAGGTAGATCGAGGACTTGCGGAAGCTTCATCTCGATGGTAAAAGTAAGATATGGCGCACCAAACAAGGATAGTCATTACGAAACTTGTCAATAATAATATGATTTAACGAGCAACATAATTATGAATGCACACGAAATCGACTCTTATAAAATTTCAGCAAAATAATATTAATAAAATGTATGATTTACTTTTTACATCTAGTTTGTATTTGTACGGTAGGATATATATATAATTTATATATTTATTATTTTTCATGTTGATTTTTTGTAAGTACGAGTAGTTAAGAGTAAGAGAGTAGTAGAGTAGGTTTTTGTGAGGACGTGGTGGGTGGCCGAGTGGGTGAGGCCCCTGCCTTGCGATCTGATGGTCGCGGTTTCGAATCCCGGTGGCAGTCATGCGTAAATAGGTTTTTTTGGTCGAAAAAATCTATGTATGCATCCCACGTTCTCGCAACGGTGAAGGAAAACATCGTGAGGAAACCGGCATGTCATGTGTCGTGTGCATGAAAGGAGCCTCTTCGAGGCGCACTTGAAATCCTTTCACCACACTGGTCCGAAGGAAGTAGTGACACGATAAGAAGAAGAAGAAATACGAGTTTATTATATTTAACTTCACCCTGAAGTATACCTGCAAAAGCACAGCAACAGGGTAGAGTTGTTTTAATGCTGCGGTCTTTGTAAATAATGCAGAATGCTTGACAGTTATTAGAACTGCATTGCATCTACAGCAATTATTATGATGACTACTGTCTACGAAACGATCATGACCCAGACACGACCGTGACCCGCCACGAGCCTAACAGGGTCAGTGCACGAACCACATTCTATCAGTTAGACTAGACAGTCAGTAGGTACACCTAATGACTAAATTAACATTTTGCTGTCTTAGAAAAATAATTTGTGAGTTGCAAATAAATGAATAACGACTTAATAGGTTCTAATGGGGTATTTACACGGGTGACAAAAGCCGCACGATTTTAGCCGCACGGCGAAAAACGACTGTCTAATCTAAGGCTATACCTAGCCGAATTTTCATTTAGACGGTCGATTTACGCCGCAATAATCGTGCGGCTTTAGTCACCCGTGTAAACCCCGCATTAGTTATGAATACGCTTACTCCACCAGGAAAACAATAAATGGCAAGCAAGTAAATATTACGGACGTAGTGTTATGGGTGGGTCGTTGAGATACCTAACAGTTTTCTTTATAGTAAACAAAATGTAACTAAAGTATACCTAACCTTTAGGTCAATACATTTTTTTTTCTGCGAACCAAGTGGTGAAGGCTGACATGGAATTACGATGGCTATAGGAGCGTCTGAGAATTCCAGGGATTAAGGTCAGGAAACATAAGTTAAATATTTAGGTTACGTTTTATTTACATGAGGTTCAGAATTATTACCTACGTTAAAAATAATTATATTTTTTTTTGTAGTCAAAAACTTTACTTTTAATAATAAATATTAGTAAGTCGAGTTATGTAATTATGTATTCATTAAAAAAACCGTACTATTTTAAACAATTTGTAAAACTATACTTAGAACCGAGTTCATCAACAGATGGTTAAGTTTTAAACAGTTGTTTTGACGTTTTTGACACGAATTTTCATAGATTAAACGTCAAAGTTAATGGACGAAGAGGCCTAAACTTCCGATTATCTATTGGTGAACACAGACCTTAGTTGCAATTGTACTTTTCATAATTTTAACCTAACCTAATGTGTAATTTTTGGCAGTTATTTTAGTCTATGGTCCATTTATTTGTATAATTTTTTGCAAGAACTATGCTCTATTACTATTCAACTCATTGTGTAGGTAGAACATAAGATCAGGTTATATTTTATAGAGTCCGCGAAAGTATCGAAAATTACCATTATTTCATAAACAAGAATTTCTCCCATCAAATTTAAGGCAGAAACCCGTTGCAGACTTTCAAATACGTTTAAAAAACAGAGAACCCTGCTGCAACATGTTTATTTATCTGACCGAAGTCTGCATGTAAATTTTTAAGTTACCTTTTGGTAGGGATGGTTTTGGACGGTGTTAAGGTGGTAAGTTTACCCTTCCCGCAACTGCCTGAACTCCTTGCTGTGCAAATAAAAAATCTTCCATAGACTACAGTTCGGCAATTTCAGCTCGATTCGGAATCAGAACAGTTAGGCAGGATGATAATATATCCATATTCATTTACATATTATTTCTTAGGTAAGCTTGAGAAATACGTTTTTTGTAAAAAAAATATTCTACAAATTAAAATCCTAACAATGTTTAATGCAGTATGGTGTAGTTCCACTCTCTCTCCACAGCTTCTAACTAGATTGCTGGACAAAACTACAACGCCACTTCTCTGTCGCCTCGTGCCGACCAACAGCAATCCAAGCTACTTATGAAAAGAATAGAGAAAGCAGCACCCCTCGAGTGCGACAGAAACAGAAAAGTGGTCGCGGAATGCGGCGCACTTAACTTTTGTAACGGACTTCGGGTCGAAAAGCGCGCGTCGATGTCGATAGGACCATGTAGTACGGAATGGTGGGGCAGGTGGGGGGATCGAGTGTAGTACGTCGAAGCGATCGCGGGCCAAGCTTCTCGTAAAGGAAGCGACCCTGGCGCGGTCATTGCTCGCCGCGACCGCATTCCTCTCCCGTGCCCGCCCCGCTGAGGCGCGGGCGGCGGCGGGCGGCGCCTGCGCATCAATGAACGGCTCACGAGCAACTGTGCATCCACTCGTCCTCTCGTTACTTTGCCTTTGCGCCTACGTTTAGTCCCTAGAAGCTTGTAAACTGCAAAGTTCGTTAGTTTTAAGAAAAAATTACGTTGGTAAAATTTACGAACTCCAAGAGGGCTTTTATTCAAACTAACGGCCGCCATGGAAAAAAAAATTTTTATAGTAGGATGGTTGGTTAGGTTATAAGCCTCATATGTACAGATTCTACTTCAGATGGAGATAAAGCGTTTAAATAATTAAGTAAAAATAAATAAAAGAACTTGCTTAAATTTGTTATAAACTAGGTGATGCGCTACATTGTAATACATATAATATATACATGGCAGACACTACATTGTAATCTGTGACGGTAGGCAAAAATTATAAGGTTTAAAAACCGATAGCCGTCAAAGGACGTTAATAAAAAAATTGGTAATATTATTGTTTTTTATGTTCAAAATGTATAGAAACATTAATTTTATTCGCTTATTTGATATGAAAAAAAAACCAAAACAAAGCTTTTTCTGAATGGTTTTTTTTTCGATCTTCTCCTAAACGGCATTAAATATATTTTTTATTTTTATACTATTAGCTAGGGAAAATAAAGATCTAAAAATATAAGTAAGCTTTTTATGAAACACAAATTTTGCTTGAGATATCGACCGGAATGACGTCCTCTTTTCTTACTAAATTACGTATAATAATTCCTTGTCGCAAGACTTGAGATTGTTTGCATATCATAAAAGGGTAACTTTTATTTTTGGATCTTTTTTCCCCTAGCTAATGGTATAAAAATAAATTATATATTCAATACCGTTCAGGAGAAGATAAAAAATAACCATTCAGCTTTGTTTTGGGTTTTTTTCACATCAAATAATGTATCTTTAGGTACATTTTTCAAGATAAAAGACCAAATAATATTATTTAATGTTTTTTCATATCTAAAACCCCCTTGCCTCTTTTCGGTTTTAAACCTAGAGCATTTTGGCCTACCATCACAGATTAATATGCAGCGACAGCCATGGCAGCCCCTTAACATTATATTTTAACATCTATAAGGTGCTTTTAAAAAAGCTTGGAGTTTTATAAAAATCATTATTATTCAGATATAATTGAGTGGAAATAAAATAATAAGACGAGCAACATCGAAAGCGGCGACCGTAGGTAGTCCAACGGCTTTGCACTCAACAAGGCGAGCGGTCAACGCTCGGCAAACTGCCGGACTTACAGGTTGGACATGGGGGCATTGGAATCCGCGGGGACAAAAAAGAAATGCACCCGAGCCGCCTGCCGCGCGCGCTTCTCGACTACTAAACAACATCACACGACCAGCAGTAGGGCTTTCAATCTCGATGACTTTCTGAGTCTCGGTGTCTCGGGAAAAAAAATCGAGACTCGATGCGGTCTCGAAATTCCCGGGAAAAACGATACTTTCGAGACTATTTCAATAATACTTATACTTAAAGGCCTATTAGCGAACACATCACAGTTTAACTTTACAATCCAGTATCTTCTATTCTTTTTCTATCATCCAGTATTTGATGATGTTCGATGTTCCAGATTTAACAAAATCCGCGTTTTTCTTCGAAATGGTTCATCATTCCACAGCAGTAGGTAATACTTTTTTTTTAATTTGCCTTTTTTTGGTAGGCTAAAGTCATAAGACTATGCCACCTTGTCATAGCCTTGTTTTAGATTATACTAAGGGCTACACTGAATATTGTTAAGATTTTTCAAAGTCTCGTTATTCCCGGTACCGAAACCATCAGTCTCGAGTCACGAAAATAATAAAAAATCGTCGAGACTCGAAATTTTCGAGACATGAAATGAGAGGAGATGAGAGGATAAAAGCCTTAACCAGCAGCGATGTCCTCGGCCTCGCTAGGCCAACTCAACCACGTCATGGTCGTACACCTATACCATTTAAAGCCGTCTGATGAAAATTAACAAGTCTAGTTCTATAAGTTAAAAATTAATTGAATTTTGACATTAACTTCATGTAATAAGCTGATGGAATGCTATAACCGTAATAGGTTCCATGTTACCGTAATGTAATAAATAGGTTTAGTGAAATTCTATCAGATGCTTCAGTAAACTCACGGAAGACTATAACGCCTTGCAAATTCATTATTTACACTATCCGACGAAAAACTAAGTCTACAATTAAAAAAATCTCACTAGTTCGACGATCGATCGAACTAATGAATCGAAATAATGAAGTGAGAACAAACGAATAAAACAATTATTCAAAGGTAAAGATATCGGACGGGAATAGGTCAGATAATCTATATGAGCCATGAAGAATTTAAACAGACAGAGACGCGGTAAAAACTAGCGAGTAGTGCCTACATGCACTGCATTATAGGCTTATTCTGAGAATTTCATTCTTGTGGGCCGATTTCTTGGAAGAGACGCCAGCTTTTTACGCGCCAAATTCTTATTTCAATAAGGTGCAGATGCTACTGCGCATTCCGAGGAGTCCAAGTCTGAGCTCTTTACTGCGCTCCGACCCAATCTGGGTCGTTAACGTTCTTCGTTGAGACCTGTTTGTGAGAAACTGAAGATATTTTTAGTTTCTTAAATAAGAAGCAATAGAACATCAACACTATTGCAAGTTTTCAAAAGGATAGCGTTATTGATGATCTATGAATAGAAGAGTAAGCCGCGCGCGACAGAATACGAAGGACCGGGTCCTTCTCATCCGCTGCAAAAAAGTTTCCCAATTGCATTCGAAAGGTCCAAACAGCCAGCTGAACGCTTTTCATAACAACTAGGTTAGGTACAGTTGAAACCGCGAGTAGCGCGTGCGGTGCGACTAATAAACTTGCGAACAAAGCTACGGGAAACGAGCCATTACCTACCATTATGCTTCGCTGTTCAATTTAACTATACTAAATAGTTTAAGCGCCGCGCATAATTGTTAACCGATTTCACGTTCAGGTAAATTAAGTTGAGCATTACATTTCTAGCAGAGCTTAAATTAATTATATGCATTCAAAACACATTTGATCAAGAATTAAACAATTAAATTTAACCATACATTATATGGTATGTGAAATGTTAAAGAACATCAGCATTATAACTGGTCGATGCGGCAAGAATAATATTTGCAACTAACCTAACCGAATTACCATATTTGGAGCACAAGTACAAGAAACTTCAATAAGAGAAGCACAATGCACAAAGTCTAGTGCAAGATGAGTGCCAATTGTTAATACTGAGAGAATGCTGCACCCTGCATAATCGTTCAACTATAGTTCCGGATAGGAGTCAATGACCAGCGAACGTCGGAAATAGATACTCAATAAGGCTCAACTCCCACTGGGATCGCAGAGACCGGCAGAGCACTTTCAGTGTCTAACAACTTTAAACATTATTTACACACTTTTAAGACCAGTATTGAAGGACCTATGATAGGCCGCGCGCGGCCGGACGCTCTGCCACGAGCGGCCTGTCAGCAGTCCTTCAATAATAGTCTTTAAAACTAAGGAAGATAATGTTTAAAATTGTTTGGTACTGAAAGTGCTCTGACGGTCGCTGCCATCCCAGTGGGGATTTAGCCTAACAGCAGTTCCGGCGCGCTGTTCGCTTTCGCACCTTCGATAACCTGATGATTAAAAAAAAAGATAACCCAAGAATACTAGACAGGACCACCATATTATCAAAAAATAACCGTAACCTAGGATTAACCATGATCGTGAATTCGTGACTTGATTAATTTAAAATAGTAAATCTTAGTTTTAAAAGTCTTTTCTATAAATCATCCGATTTTCCAAATCTAGTTTGGAACACTAAATATATGGAAATTTTAAGCAAGAATGCTGAAAAAGCCAGCTATCTAAACCCTAAAACTCCTAGCAAAATGGGCAAAGTGCGAAGTCAGACTAGACGAGATTGTTTAGTCAGACAAGCGAGCCGATAGGGTATTACCGGTAGACACTGGATAGTGGATACGTCATGGCGATACCTACTAGAGGTGTACGCCGATGCCCTTTTGACCGGCGGCGGACGCCGGCGTCAAATCAGTCGGCGGCGGCGGCGTAATCGGCGTGATCGGCGCGAATAGTGAAAATTAAAGAAACAACTGCCGTTTTTCTATTACTGTACAAAATCAGCCATAATACTATCAAAATTATGCAAACGGGATATTTTTCACCATAATAATCATACTATCATAAGTTTTATCCCTTCATTGTTATCACACGCATAGGGAAAAGTTTTCACTCAAATATTAATAATTTAGAAAACAGAGCCTCTTTGCAAAAGAAGATCACGCACTCGGCGAACAAATCGAGCCAAAACTAATTTACGCCATTATAAATCTTGATACAACTACTAGGTAACTATATTGTGCGAAAGGTTACTGTATGACGTGGCAAACTATGTAAGCTGTTCCTATGCTTGGGTAACTTTGAGAAAAACCTTTTTCGGTAAATTAATGCAGTCCACAATAGCTAGCAAACCAGCAGCAGACGCGGTGCGCAAAGCGAGACGCAGCTTTTTTTCAGTCATTTGCTTTAAGAAAATATTTGCGAAAAATTATTGCATAACAAACAGCTATGAAGCCGCAATATGGCGACTATGGCGAGCTTAATAAACATTTACCCCGCTGCAGTTACTTCAATACAAATTGTTTTTGAGCAAATCGATTCTGGCTATGGTTTTTGCTGCTGACTAGCAGCAAACACAGCGAACCAAGTGAGCCGCAAAGTGTTTCACACAAAAATTTGCTCCTAATATAGTAGGTCACGCCACGAGAAAGTCGAGCTCAAACTTTTTAACACCGTTTACTTCTAGAGCTGCTAACCCGTGGTATTCTATTAAGTCTATCTATTATTGTTTTGAGCCCGTAATGTCCAACTAAAGGGCAAAGGCCTCCCTTTCCTCATTCACAGACTTTTCGGTCTACGGCTCCAAGCCTTAGACCGAAAAGTCTGACCAATCTTTTGTATGGGCGTTAAGTTCGTCTCTCCATCTGCGCCGCGGTCTGCTGCGAGGTCGTTTCCTGTTAGGAGGTGTCCGCTCCGTGGTGGCTTTAGCCCACAACTCATCCAACATGCGGCAGACGTGACCCGCCCAGTCCCACTTCAACTTCCCGGCCTGATACCCAACGTCAGCGATCTGAGTTTTGAGGCGCAGCTCGCTGTTTCTAATGTGGTCTATTAGTTTGACTCCCAGGATGCTGCGCTCCATAGCTCGCTGACAGACCCCGAGTTCGGACTTCTGCTGGTTGGTCAAAGACCAAGTTTGTCCACCATAGGTGAGGATGGGGAGAATACATACATCCATAAGCTTCCGTTTGAGCGATATGGGAAGGTGACCGTTCATTAGATGTTTCATGGACCAGTATCCTTTGCAAGCGTTCTCGATGCGCCTTTCAATTTCAAGATCTTGTCGTGACTGAAAGGATACTAGTTGGCCTAGGTACACATATTCTTCATAACCCTCTGGCCCTCCCCGGCTAAAGGGTATGCGTAATTGCATTTTCCCTATGAAAAGAGTTTAGTGCTATTTGTCATTATCTTAGTCTTCGACTCAGCCCAATCTAGAGGCTTGCGGTGTTAAGTTCGTTGAGCATCATTTCGAGTTCTAGCGCTGAAGAAGAGAAAAGTACAATATCGTCAGAGAAACGAAGGTTGGTAAGCCTTTTCTCGCTAACGATAATGCCCTTTCCCTCCCAGCTGGGTGTTAAGATCTTAAACACCTCTTCTAACGTCGAAGTGAAGAGTTTGGGTGACAAAGGATCTCCTTGCTTAACTCCTTTTTAATGTGGAAGGATGGTCCGATATAATTTAATTTTTATGGATTCATGTATTTTTGTTTCAAAAGGTTGATATACACATGTTTGAGGTATGTTCTGGTTATGGAGAGATTTAAATGGAAAGTCAATCTATACTTAATGAATATAGGTAAGCTGCAGTGCAGGCTGACTGTCAGATAGTCAGTCAATTAGTAATTTGGTATTCGGTTGGGCTGATAACTCCGACACCAGAGTGGGCCACTAACTAGCTTTCTAGCTTTCGTGAGAAGGAAGAAAATTAATCAGTTGTACGCAATTGTTTTTACGTATTGGTTGATAAATAAGTCACTACAACAGTAAAAGAAACACTTACACGCGTTTTGGTGTGCTTTAAATTGTTTTTTTAAAGAAGACTAATATCAATATTCCGCGCCGATTTCACGCCGATCAAAATATCGGCGGCGGCGGTGCGGCCAAAATCGTCGGTGGCGTGCGCCACGCCGATCGGCGTACATCTCTAATACCTACCAACACGGAGATGGTGGCGGATATTATGAGGACCGCGCCGCTACGCCACGTCATTGGCACGCCGCGCTTTGGCCGCACGCTTGTACCTGTATCGTATCCGCTGGTATCTTCGCGATCGGTGTCGTGGATTTCCGCGAGTAGGTGGGTCGCCTGATCTCTCCGACGACGTTGCGATGCACATCCGGGGCGGTCGATACGGGCGGCGACTTGCGCGGTGCCGCGGCGTCCCTTGCCTCCCCGCGCCTAACATGGCCCCCATACGTCTTCTAGTCCCCACCGTCACCGCGACGATTCGCATCGATTTGTACGCTTCATAATAATTAAAATTTTAAGATTATTTAAGTGCTTCTTTATTTTTAGTAAGGAAGTACTTCTCTCTGAGAGACTTTACCCGATTGTACCTAAACTTTGGTAAGGTAAAGGTAATGATGAATATTGATATGGTCGAGCTATCAAGCCATACTATATTTTCGGATATCGTAGTGTACCTTCCTTTGAGCCCAAAGTACAAAACTTTATCGACCTTACTACAGTACCGCACGTCTCTTTCCCCTATTACAGAGTCGTGTGCTTGTAGTTAGTTTGTATAAAGGTGTAAGAAAAAGCCTAACCCATATTTTTTTTCGCTACGGCTGTATATAGAACCAGAGTTTCGGAATAACTGTATATCGCTCGATAGTCTATAACTCATGGATAAATTGACTTTAGTCAATCAAAGTCAAATCAAAAACACCTTACTAAGACACTGATGCAAAACAGTCATATCATAACTCATAACTTATGGTATGGCTGTTCCGTTTCAGAAAAACCGCAGTAGGTATGGTCAGCGGCTGTCGTGGCTGACCCATTTTGCTGCTGCTGAATTCTTATGGCCACTTCCAACTTTTTTTTGCGATCATGACGATTTGACGATCATCCATTAAGTAATAAATATAATTGGACAAAATTATTGTAATATTGCAATGAAAATCCATTCAAAATATTAGACATTAAAACTTAAGTAAAAGCTAGCCTAAATAATATAGTTTATTTATTCTCGACAAAACCCATCTAATCCGCGCTTTATTAAAACGTAATAAACTAAACCTAAGATTTTTCATCTCGGTAAAATACTTTGAACTTGACAACATTATTAGGTCTGCACTGCACAGGCATAAGAAGAATAAAGAACAGAAACAAACAAAATCAATGTTCAACAGGTATTTGACTACGAATCTCGATTCGTTCGACTTGTGAGCTTAGCTTATCTTATTTTCACCAAACCCTGGTACTGACTTCCATTTGACTAGGACCTTAGCTTAACTCAATAAAAAACCAATGAGCCCGTCACTGTGCGTTGCATACTAAAACATTTCAGAAATTTAAGCAATGCCAAATCAATTTGTAGGATATCGTTTAAATAGGTTTCAGAGTGCCAGATAATGCCAGACAAGAATGTATAGACATTATTGTGTTCTGGTTTCCGGCACTTTACAGTGCCGGAACACAAACAACTAGTAAAATAACTGGTCTTACGGGACTGACCATCAAAATTTCTCAAGTGGACGGGCTATATGGCTTTGTTGCTACGCGGCTTGTAATTCATAGCACTGTGTAGCACTTTTACGATCGTGGGCACCCTATCAGAAGAGCGTCTAGCTAGGTTCATGTCACTGGTTAATATAAAAAAAACTTGTCCATGTGTTGAACACTGAAGTAGTACTCGAATTCTAATATCGCCAGTCATGACGAAAGATACTCAATTGGCATGATATTATCAGTAATTGCATTATGAATGAATGCCCGTAGCGAAGTAGTGTACTAACCTACTACGATCGTAGTATCTATCAGGTTTATGACCGAACCTAACCTATTACGCCGATAGATACGTAGCGGGCGCATTCCTCAGAGCTCCAAAACAATCTCGTTAGTAATGTTAGGAACGGCTATTAGATAAGTACCACAAAACCTATCATCAAACTATGTAGATGGAACAGACCCGTTATTTGGAACATACTTTGGTGTGCAATGTACTTAGTTAATAATACAAGTACTAATTTTAATTAAACAGACTGACGCCACCTGAATCATCTTTTAAATAGATGGAAAAAGGTCAATGATGATGATGATGATGGTAATTAATTAAATACCCACACATTCATCAATAGATCAATAAATAAATACTTATAAAAAGCTTAGTCCTGAACTCCTGACTGACTGACAAACACAAGCCAAACCACTGGACGACGTAGAGGAACCCAGGCAAATCACTAGTCTTTAGTATTTTTCAATTTCAGTATTGTTCTGCTTTTATTACTCATTAAAAAATACAAAAATGCACTTTCATATTTATGAATGAGGAGGCAATAACTACGCAATACTAATTCGAGTATTTGAGAATACGTACGCCTGTGATACGCTGCCTAAACGAAACGATACAACTTTTACGATTTAAGCGAGGCCGCGAGGTGTAAAGCAATGATTGTGGCAAGTCGCCACTGGCGACCAATGAACTTACACTAGCTAGGTACGCAGTAGTACGCAGTTGATTGAACGGTATGTATTTAAGGTAATCGCCAAATAGCGATAAAAATCTCTGTAGTGCGGTCACGTCGTCCGCTACTTCCCACGACATCGCATACAATACCAGAGTCGTAGTCAGGGACATAAACTTGGGTTTTGTCTACATTCCCGTTTTCGTCCACTTCACTATAAAATTAAGTGGATAAAAATTAAACCAAAAGAATTAAAATAATCTATTTAAATAAGTTTTAAAGTGTCGATAAAATTATAGATCAGAAATTTTATAAAACACAAAAATATTACAGTAGTAATTTATTTTTAACCTCAATTTATCTAGCTATTAGTGTATACATAAGTCAGTAAACACCTTTGAGATCAATCTTAAAAACCTGGTTCTAAAATTGTCAATGCAATATGATCAGATTTGGGATTTAAGCAAATCTCTGAACCTCGTTTTGAGTGTTTGAGTTTATTTATTGCATAATTTCGTTCAAATTTGACGAACAGGATCATGATTCATAAATTAGTCAACTGGTATCACCCCTTGATACCAGTAGGTATATTAAAATAAAACTATTTTAAGACTTAAGATGGTGATCTTGTACGTGCCTCACCTTAACAGGCTCTCAAGGCCTAATTTCAGAATGGTTATAAATAGACAAGTAAAGGATTTGTAAATTTTTGTTAGGTTTAGGAGGCCCCCCTCCTGGCTACGGACCTGTCAGTACTCTTGGTTTTCTAGAAAACGAAATTCAGCGAGTGCCGCCATCTAGGGACAAATATGACAGGCAGAAAGCGCCATCTAGCCATGTAGAAGAATAACCTCAATCCATTAATACAAAAACCTGAATAGTTTGAATCTAGCAATGTGGCACAGAAGTATGAAATAACTTTTATAAATAAGAAAATATGTAAGAACTTTTTAACGAAAAAAATGCGGGTTGACCTGAGAACTCGCTTCCGTTATTATTTTTGTCGGTTACAAATAACCAACCAACATCAAATTACCAATGAAACTTCACAGGATAGCAAAATACGCACTTCGTTTAGGTATGTACTTGGGCGACGTATTATTTTTAGTTAATTGATTGATTCAGGCGTTACTTTGCGGAAATCCATAAATATCAACAAATTATATAAATATATTTAGTAATAAATCCGCTCAATCTCCAAACAAAGGTTTTAATTAACTTAACTTTAGTTCAACTAAACCAAAGAGTCAACGAACAGAAAACCAAAGTTTAAAGATACGACACGTGTTTCGCCTCTACACGAGGCATCATCAGGAGGTGTGGACTCGCCGAAGTTCGAAACGAGAGTAGAGTTCGAAGAGAGAGTCTCTCGTTTCGACCTCCTGATGATGCCTCGTGTAGAGGCGAAACACGTGTCGTATCTTTAAACTTTGGTTTTCTGTTCGTTGACTCTTTGGTTTAGTTGAACTAAAGTTAAGTTAATTAAAACCTTTGTTTGGAGATTGAGCGGATTTATTACTAAATATATTTATATAATTTGTTGATATTTTTAGTTATTTTGATTTCAGACTTATAGAACCAATTTTAATTTTCTTTCGGACTAATCTGAAGGTAGGTGTAACTTTTATAATAAAAAAGTAATTTTCCTAATAAGTTGATAAATGATGGAATCTAAGGCCGATAGAATAGCCAAACCTTGTATGCTGCTACTGGTTTCTCCAGTAAATAACAGGGTTGAAAAACATGATTAAAAAACACATAAAATCAGATCAAAAACATGATTTAAAAATATCATGTGACAGTGTAGTCTAGTATGAAACATGCTGGGCTAACTTTATTCTCTCTGGACTTGAAGACACTGAGGTTACAGGAATTATAGCTAGTGAAATTACTGGGCTTTCAAGATTAATCATCTAAATTGTCTCGGAAGGATGAGCTCCACAGCAGTGTAGATTCAAAGTACTCTAAATGTTTTAGTCATGGGCGGGCAGGCATGATCTTCAACGGGCATGATTTCACATCACATCTTCACATAAAAGAATTGTGGTCATTGGTCAGTACTCCAGAAATAATGATTACGACTTACCTTTCAAGAATCCAGTCTCCCATCACTGTCCTCTCCAGAACCTGAATATTTTAATAAGAATTTATTTATCAAAATTTATATAAAAAAGGCTCTGACCTCAATGACTGACTGACTGACTGACTGACAATGTACAAGCCATACCGCTGATCGTAGAGACTTGAAACTTGGAGGGTGTGTTTGTAAAGAAGTGCAGGCATGTACTAAGAAATTTCCAGCTAGTAATTTACATTAGTAATATTAGTTACTAGCAACTGCCTGTTGTGAACATGTGCAGTTTTTCATAGCCATAAATTTAAAAAAATAATCGAAGGTAGGAGTACTAAATAATTTAAACATGATTTTATTTAACTGCATGGTGTTTTACTCAAGATGTGTACTTAATTAATGTGGATGCAAAGCAGACAGCCTGAAAAAAGTACTTATCTCACACTAGAACCGTTACAAACATAAAATCCACAGGAGCTTTCTGAAAAGGTTGGTACCCACCATCCATTTATTAAACAGGATCTCCAGTTTAGCAGTACTTTTCGATGCGATGGATCTTTAGTATTACATAGAAAACACTAATCTGTAGGTTAGGTATAACAAAAGCTAGCTAATTTAAAGTAATGCATAAATTACTTACAATTTTATTATCCAGGTTTGTATTATTCAAAAATGTATCGCGTTGCGTACCGTAGCGTCTTTCAGTGTTGCCAACTTGAATTTGAAAAGAGCAGGAAAAAGTCAAGTCACAGAGTATTTTTATATAATGAGTCAAGCAATAGAATGCCGACTCACACGAAAACCGCGAGCCGAAAGAGCTAGAACTAGTAAGGAGTGCGTCTCATTCTGTAGTGCGACCATAATTTTTGAACTTTGAATATTTCATTGAGACATAAACAAGCAACCAAGGGAAAATTCAATCTGCTCAATAAGATAGCAATGTTATATACATACGTTACTTTATATAATATATAATATAATATTTGGTATTAAATTTAAATTTACTTTTCCTTTGCATTATTGTTTTAAAATTATATTATGCATAGGTACATTAAAATATCAACAAAAAAGAGAGCGGTGCGCCGCATTCTAGTAAGGTATATCTGATTTAATGGTTTAATACTGTTTCTTTCGAACAGTAATTATTTTTCTCGGCAGTTAGGTACCTAAACTACATCGTCTAATTTCGATAATTGTCCCACTTATTTCAAAAATTATGGCCATGTTAATTTTAATTGTATGCTGGCAACTGTGTGAACGAGACACACTCCCTAACGAGGGGGTCTCTGTCAAGGATTAGAATCCTTATATTTAGATTTCATTAAGAAAGAACTTTATTTCCAAATGATAAGGTTCAGAATTCTTAATCCGTAAATAAAACAAAATGGCGATTTAGCTCTCTAGATACATAGTAACGAAGCTCTTTGGAGTCAAGTCCTTGGTCAAGTCAAAGCAAGCACCCATAAAAAATGATTTAGGTACATTACATCGACATAACCGAGCAAAGCGAGGTAGCGTTTGTATGTATGTATGGATGTGAATATATAAATGTAAGAATGCATGTGACTGTTTTACTGTCTAACCACACATCCACATCCGATCTTGATGTTTAATTTAGTTTAATACTAACACATGGCGAAATTTTTAAAATTGTTTAGTGTATTACACTAAAAACAATTTTTTATTTTTTTGTAAGTATATGTTTTTATTACTTATATTAGAAGTACTTACTCGTGCCACTCGTGCATGAAACAAGTTCGTGTATTTCTTTACTCATAAGTGTATCGATAAGAAATATTTTTATTTTAATAAGCTGGCAGCACTGAATGCCTAAAACTTCTATGGGATGGCACGCATTGGGCGCGCAGGGCCCCGTTTCGTTTCGTTCAACGCAATACCAACCACCGAAAAATGCAAATCATAATTGTCATTGCTTTATTAAGTACCTACTTAATAGGTTATTTATATTATATTTATATTGAGTGAATTTACTCAATATAAATATAATTTACTAACCTAATCAATAATAATAAAGATCATCTCACGGCCCATGCATCAATGTTTTTAGGCCAACTCAGCTGCTCTCCCTGGAATTCAGCTGCTGCCACTTCGGTTTCGGCATAAAGTTTTGGGGGCGACAGCCGAAAGTATCCGAGATCTTGGATCTGGGTGGGTTTTGGGGATAGGGAAATGGGGTTTGTGCGCTCAGAAGGCGCGAGGAGGGCGAGCAAAGCCACAATAACTGAAGCAATCAAATTTTGATTGCTTCATTTAATGACGCTTTGCTCAAACAAACATGTTGTTGAGTCTGTGGTTTCGTTCCCGTTCCGTTTTACCTAGCCAATTTCATGTTTTATTTTTCCTGAAAAAAAAGCAAAATTCCGCATGAAGCCGACCCGTAGCCCGTGTTTTGATAAATAAAATATTGTATTTTCATTATAAGGTACTTTTAGTGCTCAAACTGTCGTGAAATTGATTACATAGAGGGTTCTTTCCTTAAATAAATTGTGTATAATGACTTGGGGATTTGTAACTTGCGGTCCTAATGAGGCACTTGTTGTTTCGGGTATGTATTACTAACATTATCTCATTTGTAAATTGTGCATTATAATCTTACTTGTTCTACCTTTTATCTTGCCTTCACATATTTTGGGTTTGCCCGGCGAGGTTGTAGCTACCGCACTTTACTAGATGTGCCTCTGCTGAAGTTATTACTGCTCTGTTTGTTTTCATTATGGATCATGAAATTTCTGCGATTCTATCCTTCATAGCCGATAAGGTTCTGAGCCAATTTAATCAACATCTTACTGAGAACATGACATGCACCTTAGTTATTGATACATTGTGTTGTCTATAGGTACCCTAAAGTAAAACTTAGCCTTAGGCCTTAGGGTGGCAAAGTAGATGTATGTGGCTCTGCCTGAACACCGGCCATGGGCTCAAATCCTGATGGCAGTCATGCACCAATGGATTTTATTTTATTATCCATAAATGCACATATGTATAATTAGAATACTATAAAACTCAAGGGGTGCCTTAATGAATCTTACATTTTGCAGCAGCGTTAGGTAATAAAGTGATATGTGATTCAGATATTTTTTCTTTGCTACTTCTAATTAATTTAGAAAAATTGGTATCATTATGGAAAGAAAAGAAAGAAAGATAATTTTATTATGGCATCAAAAGACCTAGGTTTATCAGTTTAATCTTATTTAACAATTACTGTGAGACTGCCTCTCTTAGCACAATGAGGAATAACAATTAGGTCATTGTAATAAAAATAATTTGTTTTTTGTTAGTTCCATATCAGCATCTTATCAAAACTAAAGAATGCTGATTGATAACACCCGAATGTATGGTTTTTTCCTTAAAAAAAGGTGTGTTTGACCTGGTCACCTAAAGAAATAGGTACCTATAAGTAGGAGATAGATAAAGAGAGGTAAAAGAAAAAGGTGCACAAACAGTCACATGTTCTTCGATATCAAGAATATCCGCTGCTGGCTATTAGTTATTAGGTACATTTATGAAATTAATGATGTCATAGGCCAATTTCTGCTAAATAGGTCAAATTTTATAATTGGAGAGCAGCAATTAAAGTGATTGCACAGTAACCAGCTGTAGTGTAGGCAAAAAATGCTCATATGGTCTTAGGATGAGGCAATTGGTTTATCTTTGGCTTTATAAAACAATCCCTGTTTGAATGAGATAAAAATATCAGTTATATGGCTTCAGTAACTGAGATGATCCTTTACAAACTGTTGGTACAAAATCATTTCAGTTAAGTTTCACAGATAGGTTTAGATAATTATTTATTTCATCACTAATGATCTATGATTCTTATTTTAATTCGTCTTAAAAATGTTGATATATTTAGCCTACAATAATGCCTATCTATCCATCAGCATTCTATGTGCTTTCGCGAGTTACTGTGATGAGTAATTTAAGTGGCATATTGCAAATGATTCACATTTGATAAAAACAAGTAACTTGTTTCACTTTTTTAAAAACCTCTTACGCATTGTTATGACTCTTACGCATCCAGCAATTACTAATTTGGTGGCAGTGATATGTTAGTGAACTTCCTTACATACTTACTTACTAGTCAAAAATTGCAGGTGACAAATGCATGTGGCTTCAATAAGGCAGGGTGTGTGTGTGTGTATACTTGAAGAAAGTTGTATAAAAATACTTTCTTTAGCGAATATGTCACTTTTTACTGCTTGCGTGTTTGTAAGCCAGCTTAGTTTCCAGCGTGAATTATGTATAGCATAGTATAGTAATTGGCTTGATTGACGTACATTAATATGCGTTACTTGAAACGAAGTTAAAGACAGACAATGCGTAGGTAGAAGATTACATATACTATGTATGTACTGTACAGTATAAGCACTGTTGTTTATTGTCAATTGGATGACTAAGAACATAACAGTCTGACAATCAAGTACATACTCATATTTATAGCTCACTTGGTATCTAAATGTACAGAATAGTCATGTTTTCTGATGCTCACTGCCATTCCAAATGTACAGAATAGTCATGGTTCAGAACGCGCACTGGATTTCCTAGTGTTAACTGCCCTCAAATGTTCCTTATATCATCTACAGGATGCTGCTACTCGAAACCATTGCTAGTGCCGGGAGGGCGAGCGTTTGTATGGCCGGCGATACAAACCGTGCAGCGCATATCTCTCAACACTATGACCCTACAAGTCGAGTCTCCCACCGTCTACACCAGCCAAGGAGTGCCAATCTCAGTCACGGGGATTGCACAGGTAAAGTTTTTAATGAGATAGATAGATAGAAAATGCTTTATTGCACAAGGTAAAAAACAAATAGGTACACAGGCGAACTTAATGCTAGTTAGCATTCATCATCAGCAGCCTATCGCAATCCACTGCTGGACATAGGCCTCGCGCCACGCGCCCTGTCTTCGGCTTACCGTATCCATCTTCTGCCCGCAGCCTTTCGCAGATCGTCACCCCACCTGGCCGGAGGGCGCCCTAGAACTACGTTTGCCGATTCGCGGTGTCCTCTCCATCTAACTCTGTTTATATTCCAGCTAACCTCTGTGTATTATTGCAATGTTATCACACTACATTGTCTCGGCGGGAGCGCCGTTGAACGCGATCTACGGTTCTTCACGTTCGGGAGCACCACTAAAGACAATCAATTTTTTTTATTATTGATTTGTGGCTTTGATTACACTGTTATGTTGATCGTTATCGGTCTATGGTGCTCGCCACTTGGACCTTCGCGGTTTGAGTTCCTCACTAAACCCTGCCGCTATTATAAGCCACCCTAACAAGAACCTTTGTTGTTTTTTATTTACCACTAAATAATATACTTTACTGTTGGGAGGCATCCCCTGCAGTATTCCTTCAGCCGTCTAGATGGGTACCAGTACATGACTGTGTTCCAGTTAGAAGGGCACTGTAGCTAGTGAAATTACCATCAAAATGTCTCAAAGTGGATTAGCGCTATAGCAGTTTTGTACTGTACTATGTGCAGCAAATCGTGCGTAGCACTTACGATCATGAGCAGGTGTGATCTCTTAACATAAATAGAGTACTCAGCTCGACTCGGCACTTGATTGCATAAAATAAAACTTCGTTGCAGCTACAGTAATTGTGGTCATAAATGTTTCAGGTTAAAATCCAGGGTCAAAATGCCGAGATGCTCCTCTCAGCGTGCGAGCAGTTTCTTGGCAAAAGCGAACAGGAGATCCAGCATATAGCGCTCGTGACCCTCGAAGGTCACCAGCGAGCTATCATGGGGTCAATGACCGTCGAGGAGATATATAAGGACCGCAAGATATTCTCAAAAAAGGTCATATCATCAATATTATCATACCATTTCAATACCACACGTACCTTTTGGATTTGATTGTGTTGCTAGATGCAATGTAGTTTTAGTCGATAAACCAAGAAGGAGGCCTTTAGATGGATTGAATGCAATAAACTATCACTCGGTCGCGTGAGCACATACAGCTCAAAAGTTATCCTCTTTTCACAGCCGGGTAAGGTCTTATTGAGATAATAAATAGATCTTAAATTTCAGGTGTTTGAAGTAGCATCGAGCGATTTGATCACAATGGGCATCACAGTAGTGTCATACACTCTCAAGGATATAAGGGATGAAGAGGTATATATATTTCAAAACGATTTTAAACCTAGCAATAAGTTATGCTCTTGTGTGTTTGTGTCCTCTTATCAGTAAGTAATTTTTTAAACCATTTTTTAGAGTTTTCTTTAAAATTTTCAGACTTATTGAAGTAGGCAAGTATCAAAACTAACGTAGTATCAGTTGTTTGGAAACTGGTCGTCACTTACACAATTTTTCGACAGATTATTTTTTGTTTGTTCGCTTTGATACAGGAGTAGTTTTAAAAGAAAATAATAGGGCACTTGGGTCAGCTAGTTGATACATTAATCGATATGCTACTATGAATATTTTATAAGTGGCGGCATCAAACAGAAACTGAACTTAAGGGTAATCCTCAAATCCGAATTCCATACAAAATGTTTCGGACAAATACTCAAAAAGTACGCCGTATTATAGTTATTTCTTCACACTATTCGTTTCGTCCATGTTTTTTGATTTCGTCAACAAAAAGAGTGAAAGGTTTCATACTTTAATTTAGATTTTATACGTGTTTTTAAGTTAGTAGGGTTAATTTTAAAACACGTATAAAATCTAAATTAATGTATGGAATTCGGATTTGAGGATTGGCCTTAAGGCAAAAACCTTGAGATATTATACAAATTATTTGTAGTAATAGTAGTGTAGATGCTGAACTATATGTTCAAGCTACGCAATATTGTGTAATAAATGTATATTAAATATAGTTATATATAGTATAATGTATTAATTATGATTATGAATCAAATAAGTGACGATCGGTTCTCCTTCCGAAGTAAGTTTTTCTGATAAATATTTTATGATTCGCATTGGCATTATCCCGAAAAAAAAGTACTGTGTGATTTTGTATGAGTGCATGGAACCAGTCCATTTTCGCATGTATAATCCATTAATACCAGTATTTTAGTTTTTATCTTTTTCCTTACAATACTGCAGGGAGCAAAGGTATGTTTGGGTGAACGCGTAGACCGCGACATCATACGCTTTCGTTGCAAACCGACAACAAAACTCCTCTAGTCTATTCTCTGTATACGGTATCAACTAAAGAAAGAAAGAAAGAAAACCTATTTATTTGTGATAATAACTTAAGGTACACTGTACACAGGTTGACACACAAAAGGTACAATTATGGTAGTAAAGCAACGAAGAATTAAGAAAAAACTAACATTAATTAAAAAATACAATAAAAAAATAAAGACTTACGCACTACTTATACCTACCTACCATAAAAATAAGCGTTACATACAACTAAATACTTTAAACAGTCGATAAACGATGTTACAATAGGTTTGCCCCAATGAACAGTGCCTGTATATCACAAACAGGCCCCTGCTCAGCATTTGCTGGACCACTAACGCAGCCCAGCGCTGGTCTTCTGCAGGGGCCTAACTAACTAAACTAAATAGTCTTCCGTCCTACTCGAGTAATGCGCCTACCACACGCACAAGCTTCACCACAGTTTTGCCTGCGCAGGCTGGTTTGTACACGGAAGACTTTGGTAATTTTCACAAAAAAAAATCCACAAAAATTAATCCACAAAAATAAATCCTTGAAAAATCTACTAACTGGCTTGCGCAGGAAAAACAGTAGTGACGCTTGTGCGTGTGGTAGGCCTTTTAGCCATGACCGGCTCTGGTGTGTGAGTGTTCAAGACGCTTGGCCTCCGAGATCGATTCTCGACTGACTATTGTTATAATTGCGACCGACTATAATCATCCGAATCACGGAAGCGCTCTATGATAAATGCATCTATTGCCACCAATCTAATTATGACCACTATTTCGGTAACATCTGCGATCTGTCAAGCAAAAAAAAAGGAACGAGTAACATTATTTTAGCAATAAGTGTACGTAACTATTTGAATTTTATTGTAATCTCCAATTATTCTTTTCTGTAACGTGTAAAGATTCTTGTAAACATAAATAATGGCCACAATTCCATGTTACGAATAGCAAGCAACAACATCCATCAAGCTTCAAATATGCATGTTAACCTAGTAGAGACTTGTGTAGTACATATAAATAAACGCAATTTATTAAATTTTAAATGTTGTATTGCAATGCATGTAATTTGTAGCATTAGAAACTAGTATTGAATGGTTTATAAAAGTAACATTTAAAGAACGTTAACATAGTTATTGAATTGACTACACTACACTAGATTTTATTATTTATATTGAAATAAATTACTATACTTTTCAGTATTGTTGCAATGTATGTATTTAGTGTGGTTTCACCGATGTTTAATCGAGTAAATAATTGACAAGTGCATATTGTCGAGTGTTTGCAGTACATGTGTTTGACTGGTAGCTTTCACTTGTGCCAATTGCAATAATATTGTATCATGTTCTGATGGATCGAGGAATTTGAACCAATGATCTGTAAGAATCAGTAAACGTAACCTCAGGTCATTCGCGTTGTTGATTGGTTGAAATTCCTCGGAAATCGTCTCGAAGTGTAGGTAAAAGAAGCCTTGTATCCTTGAATCTATGATAAGACGATCTTCATCAGTGATTTCTAATCATTGGTGTAGAAAGTCTTGTAGGCAGCCAGCAGAGCATACCCTACAGGTGCTTCCAAGTGCGCTGGTGAGCTGGTGGTAGTTAGATAACACCGCTGTATGTAAGCGAAAACCCCGAGTTTTTCCCAGTTCTAGACTAGTGTTATTTTTACAAGAAAGAAATTGCACAGGAAAGACTACGGAAACGAGCATCTTTATTCATGACTTACGGCGAAAATCTGCTTTTAAAGCTGTTAACAACATCTTCCTATAGTTATCTAGTGTTTACCTACAATCAGCTTAAATCAAAGCTTCAGTCTATCAATGTAGTGAAGTAGCAACACTTCTCCCATATAAGATAGTGTTTATTTGTGCCTTAATAAATTTATTTTTCTAGGGCTATTTGAAAGCACTCGGTATGGCGCGCACTGCTGAGGTGAAAAGGGACGCGCGTATAGGCGAAGCGGAGGCACAAGCGGAAGCGAAAATAAAGGAGGCCATGGCTGAAGAACAGAGGATGGCGTCAAAGTTCCTCAACGATACGGAAATAGCGAAGGCCCAAAGAGATTTCGAGCTGAAGAAAGCGGCATACGATGTCGAAGTGCAAACGAAAAAGGTGTTCAAAATTGGCCTTAACAAAAATGTACTACTCGGGCGAATCAACAGGACACCTGGCGGACACGTGGCTCGGAACTTGCTGCTTCCCCCGCTGCCCCGCGTAGCTTCCTCCGTGTTTCTTCTTCCTCTTATTGCGAAGCCTTATCATTATACTTATCATTACCAAGTATTACAGGACCTATTCTCTATCAACATTATCCAATTCCAAGCTGTGCTTTGCACAAACGTCATTCGAGCCAGGTGTCATGTTTATTCGCCCGAGTAGTATGTGGTAGTGCAGCATAGTAGATAGTAACTGTATAAAGTAAGTAGACATTACTTACTTACCCTGGCAAGATCCATGTCGTGTGCGAGGTAGTGGGGGGATTCGTTGTGTCGAATGTTACAAGTATGCTCGTCTTAGGATCCTTTATTAAACGACACGGTTGGTCGAGTGGCAAGTGTGTTGGACAGCCACGCCGGTGTCGCGGATTCGATTTTCGCTTCAGGATATACACTTGTGTGCTGAACATCATGTGTTTGTCCCGAGTCTGGTTGTTCTCTATGTATTCTTTGTATGTATTTACAAAATAAAACTGTATAAGTATTTTATCAGTTATCTGGTTCCCATGATACAAGCTATGCTTAGTTTGGGGCTAGATATCGTTGTGTGAAATGTCTAAAATATTTATTTATATTTATTATTACTGCTCTAATAAATTGACTGCTCTATTTATACAGTTACTACATACTATACTGCAACACCACATATAATTGAATAGACATAGTTTACATCCCATTATAATATTGTAAATGCGAAAGTTTGTGAGTTTACGGATATAAATGTACTACGATCAAGGGATTCATTTTGTTTTCTCTCTTAGGCCGAAGCTGAGATGGCATTTGAATTGCAAGCGGCCAAAACGAAACAACGCATCAAGGAAGAACAAATGCAAATTATGGTCGTGGAACGCACGCAAGAGATCTCCGTACAAAAGTGGGAGGTGCAACGAAGGGAGAAAGAATTGGAAGCCACAATACGCAGGTAACTTATAACACGAATCGTAATTTTGGAATTTTATTTAATTTCCAATGAAAACACAAGTAGTTTTCGCATCAAATGATCCATCCGTCAAGAACTGAAAAGGTTTAGATAGAGTATAGAGTATAAATGCCGTCTTGTGATTTCATAAATGTTAAAGGCGTGATATCTTACAATCAAGAGAGCACCAAGCCCGTCTCGTCTTTTCATAAAACAATGTCATCTATATTGCCATCTTATAGGATCTGTGTGTCTTATATCTCTCTGCAAGTGATACTTTAAGGTTTCTGCACACTACCTCGCGTGCACGGAGCGTGTCAGCACCGCCAAAATATAATATTGCATGATAACGGTCTAATGGATATAGTATCATACTTTTCAATACAAAGAATATTTTTTTGCCTGACACTAACCTAGCACGGCCATGACACTGGATAGTTTAGCTTTAAGGCCTATCAGCACACAACAGTGCCGGCACGTGCCGACACGTTCCGTACCATCATTCAACCAATAAACGTCGGCGCAGCACTGACATTTACCAGTTCGAATGGTGTCTTTAATTTCAATTAATTTCCACTGATACTGTACGGTACGGGACGTGTTGGCACTGTTATGTGAGTATAGGCCTTTACACAGTTTTATTTTACTAGCCCACGTTGCCCCATTGTTGGGCAAAGGCCTCACCCAAATCTTTCCACCCTTCTCGGTCTTTGGTAGTTATTGAAAGTAATATTTTTTTCATTCGACCCATGGATTTTCACAGAATATTTTCTACGGCGGAAACACTAACAAGTAATGTTACAGGCCAGCGGAAGCTGAGAAGTTCAAACTGGAGAAGTTGGCTGAGGCGCATCGCTTGAAAACTGTGCTAGAGGCGGAAGCGGACGCGGAAGCGGTTAAAGTTCGCGGAGAGGTAAAAAAAAACAACCACAAAATGAACTAGCATTAAATGAAAGAATGTGGTTATATATGGCAAGAGCAAAAAAAACTTATTATTTCCACTTGACATGAATTAGCAAATTTTTCCTTTATTTTGTGATTTGCGTTTATAATTTTTTTTTTGTATTCTGTTTGGACATTTTATTGTATTGAAATGAACATAATAATACATGCATAGGATAACAAAAAAAATGCATGCCCAAGCGGTAGATGTAAGTTGGCACCACTATTATGTAGTAGAATTGTAAGAATCCTGCATGGAAACCCTTACTACGCAAATAGATTTGATTGATTGATTTGAAACCTCGAAAAGTCGAAAGTTTATGATTTTACGCGTTTGCCAACAAGTTAAAAGTTTTTGCAAATTCCTGGTCTCATATTATTATGCACCGGAAAAGCCTCACCCACAATCAATTACAAACCATTTACTGTGCCAACAATCTACTGTAAACATTGAACTCAATACTAGCACTCTGTTTATAGTCTGACAATGTAGAGCAAACAATACATCGTTTTCATATTTGCTGTATAAACCATTCCATAAAAACAATAAGTTACTTGGTCTTAATTGCTAATTATACGTTATTGCTGCAATTTATGAAGATTTTTAAACTACTGGCATCGAACCTATTACACCAAGCTACGCAGACAGGGTCACTACACTAAAGAGTCGATGACACACGGCTTTTTACAAGCTGATTGTTGGCGAGTTTAAAAGCTAGCGAGTGAGCGAGTTAGCTTTTGGGAAGGATTTTCAACAAGCAGATTGTAAAAAGCCGATGACACTGAGCGAGTTAACACACTACAAGCGTAATCGCTGGCTTGTAGCGTGTAATAAAGCCGTGTGTCATCGACGCTTAAGGGTGCGTTCCTACTGACGCACAGCTGGGCAGTGTGGAGAGGAGCGGACCGTTAATTGGCTAACCACACTGCTCGAAATTCCACTTGCACTCCACTTCGAGAACTACTCCTACTTCACAAACTACTCCTCTCCACTCCGCCCATCTTTTAGAACACCAAAATGAACGTGTATACGAATTTTCAGCTGGTTATCTCTCATTCCGAGGTGAAACCCTAATTTGACTGGCCTATACTCTATCCTCACGATGTATTCCTTCATCGTTGCGAGAACGTGGGATGCATATATAGATTTTTTCGACCGAAAAAACCCATTTACGCATTACTGCCACTGGGTTTCGAACCCGCGACCATCAGATCGCAAGGCAAGAGCCTCATCCACTCGGCCACCACGTCCTCTATCATGTTGTTGTTTGTTCGCAGGCGGAGGCGTTTGCGATCAAAGCCAAGGCAGCTGCGGACGCAGAGCAAATGTCCAAGAAAGCGGAGGCGTGGAAGGAATACGGGTCTGCGGCGATGGCGGATATGATGCTTGACACCTTACCCAAGGTAACATAATTTAAATCCTATTCATAATCAATCACACACATTTAATAACCCACTTGTTCTCAACCTACTTTAAAAAAAGAGGAGGTTATCAATTCGGTTGAATGTTTTTTTATGTTTGTTACCTCCGTTAACTTTGAAGTTTATAAACCGATTTGAAAAAATATTTTTGTTTGAAAGGATATACTTTCAGATTGGTCCCATAGAAATTTCATCAATATCAGTTCAGTTGTTTAGTTATTTATATCAAAATAACTGAAAATAATATGTCGTCGAAGTAAACGAAATTGCGTATTTTGCTTGCCTGTGACCTGACAGTAGATAAGATAAGATAAGATTATTTATTTATTTATTTCCTTGTAATTACAACCACTTCTTATGACAGTGGTGCCTACGGTCACTAGAACCGTCTGATTGAAGTCGGTTGTGTACCGACTTCAATTGGACTTCAATCCTGAGTTCCCACAGTGGGGGAATATAGGCTGATTTATGCTATTTAGTTAAGTGTTACATGCAGATGAAAATACCAACGGTATATTCCTGTAACAAATTCTTTAGGTATTGTGTCCTGCATTTCAAACATTAATGAACGACCAAAACTAACTACCATTTATTTCAATTATGGTGAAATAAAGGTACAGTACCCATCTTGGGCTTATCATAACATAAACTTTGCTAATTGTTAATTAAATAATTGATTTATTCAAGGACACTGGCTCTCATTATCCGTGTTTAATCCTCAGTTAAGCTACATTTAGCGCATCTAATCAAAACTGTTATAATGAGAAGATATTACATTTTACATAGGAAAAAGACTTGTAAAAGATTTCTTTCAATATCGCAAATACTATATTTTTATGATTTTTTTAAAGTTTAGAGTTCTAGAAATTAAGCTCGTTCTTGACCGTGCTAAGCATCATTTGGTTAGTCTGTGCTTTCCTGCGTTGTCGTTGACTGAACGTTCCCACATAATTTACTGCTGCATGCAGTCTTTAGACAAAGAGGCTTCATATATTTGGCCAAAGAGAGTGAGTGAGAGGAAAGTAGTACCTATCTTACTCGCACACATATGATTAAGTTAAATCTTCTTTATTGGAACCTTTAAAAAAAGATAATATTTAGCGGTACGCTCACAGTAAAAAGTCAAATAACATTTCGCTAACAAACGAACGGGTAATAACATCACTAAAATGTTTACCCGTTTACCCGTTCGTTTGTTAATGACTCGGTCAACGCAAAAAGTTTTCGGGAATGCCGATATTGTATTCCCTATAAAATCGTCAGTTTTCCAGATATTTTCATGATTTTTTGTTGTCATTTGAATTACGTAAATATAAAGGTTACTCCGCAAGATCGCCATTCAAAATTTTATTCAGGTTGTCCATTGTTAACTTAATTATAATTTATAATTAATTGCAAATCACAATGTAGCGTACAGAGATTAGAGCTATTCGATTCGCTTTCGAACTGCGACCGAGTGCCGCGACGAAACGGTACACGATAAGGTAATGAAATGGAAAACATCTTACTTTGTGAAGGCGATAGTTGGAATTCCCATTTAGGTTCACTAAATAAAAATGATGAAAAACACAACAAATAAACGGTGGTGTGTGAGTCACACTCGGGATTCCCTTTGTCGAAGGTAGATCTCGTCATGTCATGGAATTTTATGGGATGCCCAGCTGTATTCGTCCAAAGGCTGACATCATGATAATAAATCATATAAAAACATATTTTTACAGATGACAGTTATGTCTGAATTTCTAGGTGTAACTTTTATTTTAAATCAACGGGTTCGATTCTTGGCTAGGGTAACTAATGTTTATGAAATCTGAGTATGCAGTGGTAGGTTTCATCAAAATCGGTACCGAGACTCCTTCGAGCATTTTTTGATATTATCTTTATCTTTGGAATTTGGACATCTAAGCGAAAATATAAAATTCACCCTGTAATGTCAATGACTAACTTATTTCTTATTAGAATATGTCACCGCAAAACGGTTTTCATACACGTTTACTTATAAATTATCGAAAAATTGTGAACATTACGAAAGTCTGCTATTAAGTAAACCAATCAATGCACTGTTTACAAATTGACGGTTTTTATATGTATATTATCGTCAATTTGTAAAACGATTACCCAATAAGAGCACTCACTTAGTTCGCGCAAAAAAAAATCCCTATCGTACCAATCAGAGCACGACTGTGCCGTTATTGGTCTGTTTTAAAGAGCTTCTTGTATTAAAAATTAGTTGACAATTTACAATTTAGTGTTTATGAAACCGTTAAATTGTAACCTTGCGTTTTTTGCAATTTAACTTATTGCTGACGATGATGTGATGTTTGTAGATCGCAGCAGAGGTAGCGGCGCCGCTGTCGCAAGCGCGCAAGGTTACCATGGTGTCGTGCGGTAAGAGCGAAGTGGGTGCCGCCAAGCTGACTGGAGAAGTACTCACCATCATGAAGTGGATCCCAGACATGGTGAAGGGAGTCACTGGAGTCGACATCTCGAAGGTAAAGAAAACTTTAACCAAATCATTAAAAAAAATATAGAATAATAAATAGCTATCGCTCACAAAATTTCTAATTTTGCTACATGGGACATACTTCGTTCAAACTTTCGTGTAATTTAATTTTTCAATATGGTGAAGGAAGTCAAAAGAGACAATAGAGTCGACATCTCGACTCGAAGGCTATGCTACTTTTTTAATCCAAACCCTAAAAAATATTTTTATAAAACTATAGCAGATACCTTCGAGAATCCAGCAAGAGGAGGGGTTATATGTTAGAATCTGCTAACATAATTTTCTGTCATTTTTGACGGGGGACGAGTTAAACACGCATTGCACACGCGCTAACAAACTTATTCATGTAAACACACACTATAATAATCTCGCACACCATCATAAAATATGCACACAGTTATCAAATATAGCGTATAGTTTTATTTATCTTGAATGGCCATGAAAGTTGTATGGCCAACAGAGGGGTTCGCCTTGCGTTAACCCCTCCTTTTACTAACTAAATTTAAGAACCAATCAATAAAAATAAATTATGATTAATAGTTACCTACATAATAAATAAGGAAAACCATGATAAACTGCATTACTATGTAAATACATAGGTTGGTACTTGTCTATTTATTTTAAAGGTATAGGTACTATAAGTTTACCGAATGATCGAAAACATTATTATTTGCACCCGGTAAAACGATTTGGCACAAAAATAATGGAACTATTCGCAGAAGTTTTATCGAAGTTGAAAAGGTTACTGGTTTATCACGTCGACCTCCTCATATCGCGATATTAACAGCTACTTACTCGTATTAGTTAGTAGGTACCTATAACAGGTTATGTTGACGGGTCAAAACGATATTAATTTTGCGATTTTGTGTAAATAAAAAAAAATGTTATCTGTAAAGTTGGTTTACGGACGATAGTTTAATGTGACGATAGTTTACCAGCGTAACGGGACAATGAGCGTTACCGGACAATGACGTCAACGTTTTCGTGCATGCAGCCGGCGCGGCGGCTAGTCACGTCAAAAAAGCAATTTAGTACAGCATAAGCTAACTACTACAATCTGTATTACAAAATGTACAAAAGGTAACAATTGGGCCAATCATTGACCGTTGCAAACGATCTATAGGTAGCTCAACTGTTCCAACTCGATACCCGATGGCCGTGAGTTGAGGATACTTGCTGCATTGCCTATTTGTATTGTAAGGATTATTCATTGGGCGAGATAGCTCATGAACATGATCATAGCATAGATCATGCGTCGCATCGATCATACGCTCTGACAAGATTTTGAAAACGCGGAAGGCCTCTGATCCCCAATTTATAGATAGATAGATAGAAAATACTTTATTGCACTTAACAAATAGTACAAAGGTGAACTTAATGCTATGTAGCATTATCTTCCAGCTAAACCTTTGTGTACTGTGAACAGTTGCGTGGGTAGTGAACGAAGAACAGATTTCATTAAGGAATGATTATTATCCTACACAAATATTATAAATTATGTAATATACATAACTATATATATATATATATAATACTATATGTATAAATAAAATTTTATTACAGCATAAGCTAACTACTACAATCTATATATAGGTATATTACAAAATATACAAAAGGAAACAATTGGGCCACCCATAGACCGTTGCAAACGATCTATAGGTAGCTCAACTGCTCCAACTCGATACCCGATAGCAGCGTGCCGAGGATACTGGCTGCATTGCCATTTAAATATATATGTATATATATTTAAATAAATAAATATAAAGTACCTACTTCAAAAGTTGATCTAAATAAAATAAAAAGAAAAAATAGTTCATGGAGATGATTAGCTCAAAGCATTTTTATCGAGAAAATCTATTTTACTTTCTGATGGATGGAAGATCCATTTTACTTGTATTACAGTTTCATTATCAATATCAGTATTGTAGTAGTATATTTTCATTCACGGATATATAATTTCTATAATGATCAATATAAATACGAAAATCATTATTTCAAACATGACAAGTTTTTGTTTCAAATCGATAAATAAATATTAAACCATGTGTATACATTTGTTTCGGTTGCGGTTTAATTTTAATATCAGTAAGTACTCGAACAAGTATTAGGCTGTGTTTTAACTGCTGAACATTATATTATGTTTACTACTACGTGCAGTTTCTGACTTGCGTATTAAGAGCTGCCGAATTGTAAGACAGTGATAGCGCAATTAGACACCTTACCTCGAGGGAAGAGGTTAGATATAGATTTTTGTCGCTCAAAAGTAAGGGACGTAAGCGACAAATGATAAAACATCGTATTGCTTGAAAAGTATTGAATTTATAAAAAAAATCCTTTTCATTTATCTAGGTTCTGTGATTACTCACTCAATAGTATAAAAATAAACCGTAAATATTCTCTAAATTCGGAGGATGGATGTAAATCAGATTTTTATCGTGTTTCTGTCTTACATTTATTTAGATTATATCCTCAAGTAATCACTGTATTAACATCAAGTTTGTAAACTGTACCGTTACCGAGTAAGAATGAAACGCAGCGACTCCAAAATTTCACATAGCCTCTTAACCGAACGGGTTCGCCGCTCGTATTTTGTTTCTTGTAGCGCACATGTTAGCAGCGTGGCGCCGGGCTCGTACGAGGAATGAATGAATGAATGAAACTTTATTTGCATCATACAAGGTTGTCTTGGTTGAGGGTTGTCTGAGCGCCCAGAACCGCTACCAGAAAACCGAGCGTAAAAGCCCGTAACACCCGTATACGCGCGTATTCGGACGCGTTGCAAAAAATAAAACACGAGCGGAGAATCCGCTCGGTTTAATACGCTCTGAAACCGCTCTAATACGTTACAGAGGAAAGAAAAAATATTATAAAATGTTATTTTTATTTATTTTATTTTATTTAATTCGGTACTATGACAGACAACAAACCACGAAAGATTCATTATATTCTTAGTTTCTATAGTATATATGTTTAATTTTGCTATCCACTTATAATTGTACACACTATATATATGTAAAGAGATTTGACGTCTATTGGTGAAGAAAAAAAAACACAAATTATTAGTATGTTATATATCAAAGGTTAAGTAACAAAAATTGGGTTTAAAGAAATTAGGTACCTACTATTTAAATTTGAACAAAGATAACTTAAATGAACCTAAAGATAAACGGAAGATATCAATATCCATGCTATGAATTTCGTCATAAGAAGTGCACATGCGATGTAAGGGGTTGGTTTATCGTTTTAAAGGCTCATAAATACAATATTAAATAAACTTGCTTGCGAAGTCGCTGTGTTTAAAGACCTCGTCTCTCGATTTTATAGGTAGGTACCTCGATAACCTCTGGAAAATAAAACTTCTCGAATGGCGATCTGGACGACGCAGTGTAGGACGCCCTCATTTCGAATGAGCTGATGACATTATTAGTGTCACCTTCGTCTTCTTATCGTGTCACTAGTTCTTTCGGACCAGTGTGGTGAAACGATTTCAGGCGCGCCTAGGAGAGACTCCTTCTGTGCAAGTGTCACCGTAGTGGGTGGAGGCGGCTCTCGACCACTCATTTTTTGTGACAGACCTATTTTATATCTTAAATCTTATTTATGGATCTTAAAATCTGAAATAAAAATTGATTTATTTATTATTATTTATTTATATCCAGCACAGTAAAATCTGAATTCTTATAACAAATTATAACTATATTTATTTATTTTAAACGCAGCCTCTTACATGTCTGTAGAAACCTGTTAGCTGTAACGGAACGTGTTAAACTACTCTTACATGTTCTGCATAATTTATCATGGTTATGCAGCTGGTTTTAAAAATCATAATGTTCTGGTTCACGGTCGCCGCAAACGCGCCATCGACCACAGCGACCATTGGCGGGCGATCGTCAGTTAACATACAATTTGATGCTGTAGCGCGTCGCCGCCACTGGCGACACGTGTAGCGGCCGGCGTAAGATGTTAGTAATATTACTGTTATAACAATATAGGATTGGTACAGCCGCGCCGCCGCTATTTCGGTAAAACTCGAGTAATTTTAACTATTAAGAATGAATGTCAACAGTCTCGTACACACTGGATAAAAAAAGAAAGGAACGAAAGGAGCCTCTTCGAGGCGCACTTGAAATCCTTTTACTGAAGACAGAAGAAGACTGGCCTTTGGCACTGAATGCGTCCAAATCTAGCGCTGTTACGGAAATGCCAGTAGAAAACCGCGACGCAGCGCAACGGAGCAGTGTGTCTAACCAATTCGAAAATAATTTTCTTCATAAAAAAATTAAACAATTACATATTGTATTGAATGTATTCGAGATCTAGTCTGTAGTTTCATGTAACATGAAGCAACAGAAGCATGAGATAATTGTTGGCAATGAATTTTGTAACAGTGGCACTCATGTTAGCATTATCGCCACAAAACACCGCTTATCTTCTTAGCTAAACTGCTAAATAACCTAAACAATGCACAATAACAATAGTAAATACTAACCTTATCTTTACGAGAGAACTTGTAATAAACTTGTAATTTTGTGAATAAATACAACGGCTAAGTGCAAACGGGTCGCCGACTACAGCGACTGGTGGCCAGCATCCTTCAGTTTTCATACTTTTAGTTACTTGCGCGTGGCCGCCACCGGCGAAACGTCGCTGCGTTACATGCTTACTCAGTAACGGTACAGGTTACAAACTTGATGTTAATACAATGATTATTTGAGTATGTAATCGAAATAAATGAAAACAGCAACACGATAGGAGAAAACTTTCAGGATAGTTTTATTTTTTAAATCAAATTTCTAAAAACCTCATTTACATCCATCCTCCGTAAATTTGTGTGCTGTTAAGTGTGTAATCACAGTACTTAAATATATGAAAAAGGATTTTTTTCATATTCAATCCTTATCAAATCAAAACTATGTTTTATCAATTGTCGCTTACGTCAGCTACTTCCTAAGCGAAGCAAATCTATGTATATCTATCCTCTTCCCGGGTTGAAATGTGTAATTGCGCTATCACTGTCTTGCATTTCGGCCCAGTCGGTCGCAATGACATTCTAACATATCGTCTTAAGGCCTGAATTATACAGAAGCGACGTAAAGCGAAGGCACGGGCGCAGGCAAAATTTTTCATACTAAACCTGTAAGCGACGCTTCATGTAATTATATCTTTGTTCCGCCTGCGCCTTCGCCTTAAACCTGTATTTCTGTAAAATTTAGTCCTAAAACTAACTAAGCTGTACTCATTCTTAATCGCTTAAGCGTCGATTACACACGGCTTTTTTACACGCTACAAGCCAGCGAGTTCGGTTGTAGCTTGTAAACTCGCCCAGTATCATCGGCTTTACAATCTGCTTGATGACAATCCTTCCCAAAAGCTAACTTTTAAACTCGCCAACAAGCAGCTTGTAAAAAAGCGTGAGTCATCGAGGCTTTGACGCTTTACTAACCCGCTTACTAACAGGCGGTGACGGTGGAAGCGGCCGCTCTGCCCACACCTACCGCGCGCGGCGACTCCGCCAGAAAGGCGCGATAACCCAGCCACTAACACTAACATACGCTCAGGTACGTCCCACATGCACATCCCAGATCACACGTACCGAGCAAACTGTGTGATTAAAATGTTACTCGGCCGAGACAGTGAAAGCTTACATCACTCGCTCAGCCGAGCACTCGGCGCTATGTTTATACGTACCGAGTACTCGGCCGAGAGCACTGTCTATACGTACCGAGTGAGATTCTGAAGATGTTGGTACTCCTGATGTGATTTGATGTAGACAAAATGAGCTTGGATATAGTTCAAGAGTGCCACCAAAATCTCAAACTGTAAGTGCATCCACAAACGCGTCGCCGACTACAGCTACCGGTGGCTAGTGTCCGTCAGTTTTCATACATTTTGTCGCTGTGCACTTACAGTTTCAGATTTTGGTGGCACTCTCTCAACTAAAGTTGAGTACTCAAAATCTCAGAATCACGGGTACATTCACGGAATTGAAACTGAATACATGGAACACATGAACACATGGAAATTAACAAGAACACCGCTATTATGATATAATTTACTAACTACCAAAGGAGGAAAATTTTATGAGCTTTAAAAGTATGCTGTTGAATTTGAACAGTTACGAAATGTATTGTCAGGTCTGTTATTAATTTATAATGGGTAAACATTAGGATGTTTATAATTGGCACCTGCATGCTTTAATATGTTTTGAACCCAATTGTTAACTTATGCACGTAATAACCTATAAGAATATTTTCTTTTCATCAACAAAAAGTTGCTAAATCACATCTAGTGCACAAAGTTATATGAGAATGTATATTACCGTATTACGTACTATTGTAACATGTACAGTCGGCTCCGTAATGATCTTTACACTCAGCTTACGGCGGTGTTCTCCTGTGATCCAACCACTCACACAAACACATCATGTGTGTATATGAGTAATCTACTGATGTGATTAAACCACTTAAGATATACCCATAATATTAATCACAGGAGAACACCGGCGTAAGTTGGGTGTTAAGACAATTACAGAGCCGACCGTACGTACATACATCTACGAGTATTAAGTTTAAAACATACATACATACTCGTACATTCAGCTGCACAGATATTTATACACTCCGAATTACTCCCAAGCTTTCGCATTATATTACTCTTTATTTTGCAAAGAAAAGTGCACGCAAGCATTTTAATTAATGTAGTCATCTTACTTGACAGGAGAAGAATGTCTTTGCAAAATAAAGATTATATTAATATAAATGTAAAATCTTGGGAGTGTAAACATGTCTGTGTAGCTGACTGTACATCTATTATGTATGTTTGTTTAAATATAATACCTAATTCTCAAACTTTTACCATTATTAGTATGACGTGGCTTGACACTTATTTCCTTTTCAGGGTGTTCGCGCATTTTAAGCAGCATCCCTCAAGGGAGCAACCAGGATACCGTATTTGTAACGTTTATCTTTGAAATGTGTACTATTATTTCGAACAAAATATCTTATAATTGTTTCTTCAAGTGTATCTTCATAATATTGGCTAGCATTTAGTAAATATTATGGTCGTTGCGGATAAATAATACGAGATATAAATCTATTTTTATTACTTAAAGACATGCATTTTTAAATTGAAAATAAACTAATAAATTCAATGATTTACCTAAAGTATGGTTGTAGGTATATTTGGCTCAATATGGCGAAAAAAATAACAGATTTCTTAAGATTGTTTATTACTTTGGTCAGAATACCGATTCTGTGTTTAGGTATTAATACATTTTCATTGATTATCTCGTCTTGTAGAATAAAATGTCATTATTCAAGTCAAAGAAACTATATTTTTCATAGATAATGTTTCTACGTATAACGTTCAGCCGATTGGCTAGTCTCATCTGTAATGACGATTCATGAATAGGCAGCAAAACTTATTTTAAAAATCGACTTTATGGTAATACAAGAATAAAAACTTAATAAAAAGCAATTGAGTAAATGTAACAGTACGCGCCGTATCGCAAAAGCAGATAAAATATGTAAGTTTATCCGAATTAAGTTTGCCAGTACCTATTATATTATTGCTATAATTCATTAGTTATTTATAATTTATAGTTACGCCATATTAAAATATTTACATCAAAGATGTATGTGCCAGAAGTTAATTTAAGGTGGAATAAGCTTTTTGAGTAATCTCGCTATCGTAAAATTCCCTGTTATTCATGATTATAACTTGAAAGTGTTCTCGTAGATCCTAGACTCGAAATGTTTTTAAACAAAACTAAATCAATACTACATTTTTTCTTAGGTTTTGCGGTTACTTTAGTTTAGATCATTGAATTATTTTGTTCAAAAACCTAAGCGCGGAGTCCATTTCCATAATTTGTGTTTGACTACTTACCTACTCGTATTAAAAACCTCGAGAATCTAGCGAAAATTAAAGATGTAGGTCTCTTCAAGGCAAGGATGAAGTCTAAAGACTGGACTTTCGTAATGCATTATCGGACACATCTTTGACCTCGCGTCAAACATGTGTAGATATTTCTCTTTAAAAATATAAGCTGTACTTACATACGTTGGACGTTTTTTACATTGTAAACGTTTCGACTCAGGTAGTTCAATTATTACTGTTACCTAATTAAGTACAATTGTCTAGCGTAAATCTATTTGTGACCAATAGCGTTCATCTTATTTCAATGTAGAAATTTACAAGGACTGTTATACAAATAAATGAAAAACCTATATTTTTTTAATTAGCTAATCTGACATAGAGTATATTGATAAACAACATAACTAATATACTTGAGTGTTCAAAAAAATTGTAGTAACGAATGGTAACATTTTCGTCTTTTTCTATAAAAAAATAAGTAAATGTTTAAGTAGGTAGGTATATTGTAGTTTTTCATGAATTGTGTGGTGGTTGTTTCGTGTCATACATAAGGTAAGCATTGAATTTGGCCCACCTAGTGATTTTAACATACAAGTAATTTTATTATGTGAGCTACAGTACTATTAAGATCTGTTATTAATATGGTTGTATGTTTATTTAACGATGTGAGTCGACGAAATTCCTTTTGAATATAACCCACGTAATTTTGCTTATAAAGTGAGTGCTCATTATCAGTTCGGTTTTTAATCTCGTCTACTATGATTTGTTGATTTTTTATTTTTATTTAAAGTCAATTTACCTATATTCTATATTTACCTTAAGTTCAATAAGGTATACTGTAGCGGTTAACTACATATTTATTAATATTTATTCGAAATTTTGTAGCGACATTGTCGTCGGGTCTAAGTGCCATAGTCTATTTACTGTATGGTTTATTCTCTATTTATTATGTGTATGTTATAAGTACATTATAAGCTTTATAAGAGATATATTTTTAATAATTTATTTTGCTTAATATAATGATGTTGATAAAAAATAATTATTTGCACAATATTTACAGTACAAACTTAAACGAATATAGAATTGTACCCATAGTTTTGATGCCAAGTTTTTTCTATATGCACAGTATTTTAATAACTTTACACCTCACCGAAATTTGTATGTTACCTAGTTTCATTTAAGTACTAATGTGTTATTTGTAATTGACAACGTTTTCGTTCAGACACATCACATAAATACCTTGGACAGATGTGGTTTTTGCCATTATAATGAAAGTAGCATGCTCGCTGCAAAACCAAGGTTTTTCGAAATGTATTCTTACCTTCTTACTGTCTGATTGCAAAGTGCAGTCAAATTTAAACTCAGTATTGGCTTCGAGTGGATAGTATAGGGTCAACATCAGAAACGGATTTATTTAGAGAGGCACAAGTGTTTTGTTATTACGTGTGGATCACAACTTTCAATTACTACGTTTTCATGTATTTGACGTGATTTTTATTAATGTATTCAATAAAAATAATGCTGATATGAGTATTTCATTCCAGAAACCTGGTCTCGCTAGGGTAAGTTTCGATTATTACCGCCTCTATTGGGGTGCGTTTCCACTGACGCGAAATCTCCACTTCGAGCACTGATAGACCGTGACTGCGCCCAGCTCCGCGTCAGTGGAAACGCATCCTTAAGGTGTGTATTCACTATGTTCGCAAACCTCTTTATGTCGGTAGGTAGGTATATCATCAGAGGTAGTCCCAGATAAAAACGTACGTCGAATACTATATACACAGGCGGTTCTGCTGCCGTGGGAATCAGCTTCTGAACCGCACTATACAGAAGTTGTTTGCTGCAAAGCACGGTTTCCCATCGCTGTTCACTATAATAGTAATGGCACTTAGGAAAGCAGTTCACCTAAATTCAACTTTTGACGTGAAATACTAGGAATAGCTAGTAGGTCGGTAGGTATGGTCGATATACCTACACTACAGTTGCGTGAACCAACCAGCATCTGCGATGTGGCCGGCTCATTTCGGCTTGCTGATCCTTAGAGCTACGTCGATTCTCTGTCGGTACTCAGTACCCACTTTGATTCTAGAGTAAGAAAAAAATCCGGAACATAGGTCTCTCCACAGATAGGTACTGAACGCCTAGCTAGACAAGGAGCAAATCATCAAGGTCCCTACTTAATGAAATAAAGAGCTGTAATTCAAGAATGAATGTAATGCAAGAAAACTTGCATACAAAATCTCTATTTTTGGGATATGAATTTGACTAAAACATGTGCCTTAGACAAGCAAGCACCTACCATTTGCAATTATGATATTTACTTTCCTGCCTATTCATTGGCTTCCTAACATCTAATTTTGATAGTGCATTTAGGTACAAAACCTTCCTATTTTATTTACTCAATTGATAAGAATTGGTGGTAGGTAGTTATTATAGGTAGGTATTTACCTAACCGTTTGATGTATGATTTTTACTTCGGTAGGTACTTGCAACAAACCGTCAAATTTTACCTAATTACTAATAAGTAGGCAATTGCTTAGAAACTTAGCCAGTTTGGTGCAAGTCGGCATTAAGTAGATAGGTACTTACCAAAATTCTTACTAGGAGCACGGAGGAACAAAGTACTAAGTAGTAGTGGTATCCTAACAGAAGAATCTTAATATGAAATGAAAATTCAATAAAAAAGAATTATAAAACCAATCAACGATTTATTTGGAAATTACTCTTATTGCCATTAGCTCTAAATGATTTTTAATTCGAATGTTAATGAGATCCAAGTAACTAATGATTTCTAATTGGCACAAACTTGGAAACGATTATCACTGGGTCATACATAACAAAGATTGATCACTTATACATTTGATAAATTACCTAATAACCAATTTGATGAAAAAAACTTTAACGATGCTTAGTAGGTTCTTTAGGAAGTTAGCTGGTCCTTATGGCAAATTCTAGACCGACGTGTACCTGAAACCAAAATAAAACATAGTCATTTTTTATGCCTCCTCAGCTTTCCACGTTAGCCGTCACCCATCACCCAACTCCACCCCAATTTTATAATTTTTCACACCACCTAACCTGCTCGACTCATAGGTACATAATTTTGATTAAGTAAATCTAAATTATTACGTAGAGAAACTTCAACAATAGCTGCATAGCCATCTGAGTGACTTCAAGCTTGTGCATGAGGCTAACTGTTGATGAATAAGGCCTGAAATATACAGAAGCGATTTAAGGTACAGTCTAAACTTTTTCATACAAAATCTGTAAGCGATGCGTCATGCAATTACCTATATGTTAGTGTACCGCCTGCCTTCGCCTTCGCCTTAGGCCGTTTCTGTATAATTCAGGTCAGAAGGTTTACGAATGGCGACCAAAAACTGGACGAGTGTAGGACGGCCACAAGATGGACCAACGACATCGTTGCGTTCGTTGGAAATCGGTGCATGTTAAAGGCTTGAGACCGGTCGTCGGTCGTGGCGTCTTGTGGGAGGCCTTTATCCATCAGTGGACGCCTAGAGGCTGATATGATGCGGAATGCGGATGATGAAGTCCAAATTATGTATCTGTCATGCGAACCATACCGTTAGTTAGTAAAGCCATTGAAATGGTAAAATGTAAGTATAGATACCAAATAAAATGCAGGTAAGTAAATTTAAAATCGGAATCTCAAAATTAGCTAAGAATTCTATTAGTGCTGTTTCAAATTTTTGGATTAAGCCTAATCCTCAAATCCAATTCCATGCAAAATGTTTCGGACAAATACTCAAAAAGTACGCCGTATTATAGTAATTTCTTCACACTATTCGTTACGTCCATGTTTTTTGATTTGTCAACAAAAAAAGTGAAAGGTTTCATACTTTAATTTAGATTTTATACGTGTTTTTAAGTTAGTAGGGTTAATTTTAAAACACGTCTAAAATCTAAATTAAAGTATGAAACCTAACACTTTTTTGTTGACGAAATTTAAAAAACATAGACGAAACGAATAGTGTAAAGAAATTACGATAATACGGCGTACTTTGTGAGTATTTGTGAAACATTTTGTATGGAAATTGGCTTTGAGGATTCCCCTTAACCGGGCGGATTTTCCGTTTGCGTTTTGTTTTATGCAGCGCGTGTACAAGCAACAGCGCTCGTTGTCGCGCAACACACATGCGCGCGACACGTTTTTGAAGTTTCTCGAGTACCAATCCACCCGAGACGCGCGACAAAAATCCGCTAGTCTGAAACCACACTAATTAGATTCTCCCTGACACTAATGTCTAATTTAGCGTCCTATAAGTGTCTCTCCCGCCCCTCTATTGAGTCTACAACTATTACGACTATAAGTTTATTTAGAGTTCATAAATAATTTACTTCACTAGAGATACTCACCCATTTGTAGGTAAGTATTTCAACATTGGAATATCCACTAACATTATAAAGTGCATTATTTGTCTATAACTTCATTCTTGATGTTTGGTGAGGTATATGCCATGGACCAAGTGATTGTTTGGGCATTATACATTATGCCCAAAATGAGAGCGAAATGTGATAATAACTATTGTAACAATCACATTCCCCGGACATTATTACATGCCAATCACCTATTGGGCAGAGTAATAAAAATATAATATATAGCATGTCATTCATAATGCCCGAATTAACCAGTTTGTTCATGACATAACATAAGTCACAATAAATGCATGCCCCCTACCTTTTATTCTATACATTAAGGCTTTCATCCCGGGAGTCTCGGTCTCGAAAATTTCGAGAGTCTCGACGATATTTCGTTATTTTCGAGACTCGAGACTGATGGTTTCGGTACCGGGAATAACGAGACTTTCGATACTTATAAAAATCTTAACATTATTCGGTGTAGAGTAGCCCTTAGTATAATCTAAATAAAGGATAAGACATAGTGGTATACGGGTATAGTCTTATTACTTTAGCTTACCAAAAAAGGGCAAATTTAAAAAAAAGTAATAAGTGTGGAATGAATGTAAATGTAAATAGACTCCCTTTTCCGCACTTGGACTCCTGTTGGTCCTTTGTGCGTCGGATTTCCTGACTAATAGTTTAGCCAGCCTAACTCCGCCCAGAAGCACAGAAGTTTTCTGGGTTCTTCGCAGGCTTCGAGGAGTGACCTCGGGTTTTTGAGGATTTCCTCTCGTTGCTTTGCCACTCCCACGCATTCCAGGATTACGTAAGCGGGCGTTTCCTCCTCGGTCAGCAGCCTTTTTCAACTCTGTAGAATAGTGGGCTGTCTGTGTTTCCAATGTTGTGCAGATGTTTGTTAAGCAGGCAATGTCCTGTGGTAGTACCCACAATGATTCTTAAATCTGGTCGTTTCAAACTAAGTAAACGTCTAGTTAGACGTGGTGCAAGTTGCGGAAAGGCCATTCTTGATTGTTTGCACTCCTTGGTTTGCAGCCAGCGCTCACTGTGCTGTGTCTTTGTACGTTTGCGTATCCACGCTCGCAATTGAGAAAAGGAAGGAAAGAGATCCTTTTCTAGCCAACTCGTCTGCGGCGTCGTTCCCTAATGAGTTACTGTACCCCTTAATCCACTGGAGTGTTATTCGGTTGGCTTGGGTTATTCTCTCCAGTGCTCGGTGGCATTCGTTAACGAGCATTGAGTCGCAAGTATTGCTATCTAGTACTTTTAGTATAGCCATGCTATCGGTTAGAATTCGTCTATTTTGATTTTCGATTTTCCTCCGAAGTATTGATATGTTTATGTTGTAATCAAATGAAAAGACTCCGGCCCCTGTACCTTCGTTGGTTTGTGTCTGTATGTGTGGAATGGGGAACCATTTCGAAGAAAAACGCAAATTTTGATAAATCAGGAACATCGGACATCACCGAACATCATCAAATACTGGATTGTAAAGTTAAACTGTGATGTGTTCGCTAATACGCCATAAAATGCCTAAATGCCATTCCTATAAGTGTGCCTTTATGTTCTATTAAATTAGTCTCGAAAGTCTCGTTTTTCCCGGGAATTTCGAGACCGCATCGAGTCTCGATTTTTTTTTCCCGGGACTCAGAAAGTCATCGAGACTGAAAGCCCTACTATACATAGGTAGTTTGCGATAGTTGTGTTAATAAATAAAAATAGATCATATAAGTAATGTACCTCTTGCTCGGTTACATACCTACCTACTTTTATTATTTCACTATCTAATAATCTATTATTATTAAGGCATGCGGTTATACCTGAACATTAAAATAACATGCTTCATTTACGTTTCGTAATTTACAACATAACAAACTACAAATACCGCATTTTGTAAAAAAAAAAAGCTTGTTTTATAAAATGCAGCATTCCGAGTTTTGACAAGAAGTGAGGCGAACTTTTGTGATAAACAGTCAATAAATACCCAATGGCGAAAAAACGTGACAGAATTCGTACAAAAACATTCACACTTTCTCTTTGAGTTGGAAGTTGGAACGCCAGTCACTTGTAGAGTTGTAGTACTTCTAAAGAATTGCAGAACAACACAATCATCCACCATCACCAGTTATTTTGGTAGCTTTACTTGTAAAGTAGCAATAGATATAAAATAATAAACAACTCTGGTCTCAGCGCACATCCTTGCGAAACCCCTCATCCAAGCTTTGATTTGCTAAGGTCAAAAATGTAGACACGGGATGTGAAAGCGATAATTTTCAATCAAGTTTTTTTTATGGATACTTGGGTTGTTTGAGACGTTGGAAGTCATGCTTAATATGCACTAAAACAGAGTTTGAAATACAATTACGCTATAACAATGCTTATCAGTGCCGTGCCGCCACCTTAGTCATAATACCTATTTTCATAATATTGAAATCCAACAGACCTTGACAAAGTTAGAGTCCACTTAGCACCAAGACGCGATGCATTGCACTGGGCATAAAATAAATAATACATTACTACAAGGATAACAACAAATAATAATTAAAACCACTACATAGTTTTCTGTAGATTGTGTATTTCAAACACTGGACTATAAAATGCATCATCATTAACAATCTAAAATGTATTTGAATGTAAAATTCTTAGTAAATATAAATTCCCTATACTTAATTAATAGAAATTGGTAACAAAGAGCGATTGCATCGTCAGTCAATAATTTATAACAGTTTCGCTTATCTGGTAGGCTAGACACATAGATACTAGGTACAATAGTTCAACATATTTTCCGTGGTTTGCTCTGCCAAATAAATATCTGCTAAACTTTTATTATAACAGTACCTATAGTAAATGTGCAAACTCACATTGAGGGAAAAAACACTACCCAGTAGTTGGAAAAGTTATAGCTATGTAAGTATTTAAATTACAAAGATTTATATCATGGGATTAGAATCAAGAAAATAGTGAAAAGGCAGCTTAGCGTAACAAACCACATAATAGAAGGAAGATGTCTAAATAAAATAATACCTACCTTCCTAATTAATTTTACTCTACATTATGCCCATAATCTTTTATGTTGTGAGGACAGAGGCCCAATGAGACAATTTTAAGGGTAAGAATCCCGCGCGGAACTATCTCGCTTGCTATATTATTTAAAGGTTGGGCGGGAAAAACAGTTTGGCCTAAACTCCTTCGCTAATGCTATTATATTCCATATTAATACAAAAATATACTATATATATTTACATATATTCGTGAGGTTGAAGTAACAAGTTCACCGCTTCACTTTTTTGAAATTTATACTCATGTTAATTTATAACTTCGAAATAGTAAAAATGTGCGAGTGAAAAATCGGCGCGCGGGATTCTGAGTCTTAGAGGCAAAGCGTGCATATATGGCAAAGATCAGATTTCTAAAAAACATTCTGATTTGGTCCCGCCTAACTTATTATTCAATCAAGGAAAATAACGAGCTTGGTCTGACTACACAAAGGATATGAAGTCAGCTCCTTCCTGTCACAGAAGTCACAGAAGAAGGTTGACACGAAGTATGTGAACGATTGTCTTCAACTACATAGGTATTTACACAACGCTTCGTATTGTTATGAAGTCTCGCTCAAATATTAACAATAGACCTTTAATTTATCACACGCAACCGTCGTCACATCGATACTTATTTACTCCGTCTCCGTCGGCAGTTCGGCACTCTTCATTGCACTATAGATATTATGCCGCAAAGTAATGTAAGCATTACTGTGTTCCGGTTTGAAGTGGCACTGTAGCTAGTGCAATTACTGGGCTTTCGAGACTGGCCATCAAAATAACTCAAAGTGGACGAGCGCGTTCCACTGGCCTATGTGAACCAAAGTCCTGTATAGCACTGTTCTGGTCATGAGCAAGTGATGTCTCTTACAAGGAGAACGCCTAGCTCGTCTTTTCACTAAATTATTATTTACAGCTAGGAGTTTCCTTAAGCGTTAATTAAAAATACATTATTTTGTCTAAATTATAAAATTTTTTTTTGCCTACAATTCGTTGTAGCTGTTCATTAAATCTACGTAACCAGATATTGTACTTCATACTGGGTTATATAAATTACTAGTTGCTGCCCGCCCACGCTTCGCCTTCTACGAGGTATTGCGTTCGGTTTCAGATTAACGGATTGATTTTTGACCGGGTTGATTCGCCGCTCGTGTTTTATTTTTTGCAACGCGTGTACGCGCGACAAGCCGCGGAAGACGCCTCATGCTGCTGACAGCTAGAAAAAACCGAGCGTAAACGCCGAAATACGCACGTTCGGCTTTAAGGCTTGACCAAACCAACGCGTTCAGCTCGCGTCCACGGTGGCGTGCGCGGTAGCGATCAGTTGTTGGTCAATCAGAGGACGCATAGATGTGAACAGTCACTATCGATTGGCCAACAACTGATCGCCACCGCGCACGCCACCGCGGACGCGAGCTGAACGCGTCGGTTTGGTTAGGCCTTTAGAAGTTTCTCAAGTAACAATTCACCCGTATACGCGCAAGAAGAATACGCTAGTCTGAAACCGCGCTAAATCCGTTATAAATTCCAGTCCGATTGGTTCAGCAGTTTTGGCTCGATTGAACATCCATCCATATTGGTTTATTCCCATCTAGACAGAATTCTGCAGAGGACACTTTCCACGGTTCTGTTTTTACTAACGGTTTTAAACTAAGTACCTATACTTAATTCAAGTTAAATACTTAAATAAACCTTATCAAAAACCTTAATTATTTTTTAATCTCATAAAACATAATTAATGGAAGTTGATTTGTGTCATTTTCAATCACTTTTAGTTAAACATAATTTAGAATACAAAAAATAACAAGCAACACGCAAGATATGATTAATTTATAGGTACTCCGAAATCTTTTTTTTATTTATAGTTATTATAACTGGATTGTTATTTGCTAATTAGTTATAAGCATTTTTGTTGTGTATTGGAATTATAATAATATTTTATCAGCCTACATCGACTCACTATAGCACATAGTAATAAGATATACACAATATAGGATTCCTCCCTAGCTCGCCACTCTGACGAAAACAGCACTATGTAAATGTTGAAATTGTAACCACGAAAATGTAATGAACTTATTTTTCCAAGGACTATTTTTCTTATAAGTGCGTTTTTTCTGATTTTCCCAACAAAAATATGTTTATAAAAATAATAAAGTACACACCACACCGTGTGCGGAGTCAAACAGCTGAGCTTAGCTCGTGCGACGTATTTTAGCAACTGTTAGCCTAAGTATTATAACAATTGGAATAGTAAAAGATGCGCGATAAAATACAATATGTATGTTACGCGTAGTCGGGTTCACTCGTGGTTGGCAATTGACTTTTAAGCGATACAAGTACATTTTTCCGGAAATCCTATTTATATTAGATTAGTACTAACTTAACAATTAGAATTATTAGCTTACAGGCTAGAAACCATTAAGTTTGGGGGCGAGAGCCAAAAGTCTCCGCGAGTTGTACTAGAAATAAAAAAATCTTTACGCTTAATACAGCTATTTTCACAATCAAAATGGTGTCAATAAATTATATAAATATATTTAGTAATAAATCCGCTTAATTTCTAAACAAAGGTTTTAATTAACTTAAGTTTAGTTCAACTAAACCGAAGAGTCAAAGAACAGAAAACCAAAGTTTAAAGATACGACACGTGTTTCGCCTCTACACGAGGCATCATCAGGAGGTGTGGACTCTCGGCGAGTCCACACCTCCTGATGATGTGATGTGATGATCCGGATTTATTACTAAATATATTTATATAATTTATTGATATTTATGGATTTCCGCAAAGTAACGCCTGGATCAATCAATTATCAAAATGGTGTATTGAGCAAAAAGAAGATATTATACAGAATGATTTATTCAACTGGGCTTGGATGGCTAAAATCCGAAGGTATGGAGAATACATATCGTTCAAAGGATTCTCAAGGCCAATTTTAATAAGAAGTAAAACCGATAAAATTATCTAATTTTGATAAAATACCACTGCATAACTCTGTATAGTATAAACAAGAAAATGGAAAGTATATCATGCCGCTGTAATTTTTCGAAACAACGAACATAATAAATAAAGTACGTACGTACTACATTGGCGTAATGAAACATACACACAGCAGTATCATGCAATGATTAGTATACAACATAATGGCATGCACCTTTTGTGACAAATCAAATATATTTGCCAAGTGAAAGTCCTGCACTTTTGTGTCGAACTCTTAGGGCCGGCGCACATACGGCACATACATTATCTCAACAGTTAATTTCTCGCTTCGATGCTCAATTGTTGTGTTATTTGATATTGGATATTGTTTCAATAAGGATACGTCGATAATAGTTTGACAGTGAAAAATGCTCTGCGCTGCGTTCCGCCATATGTGCGCCGGCCCTTATAGAACCGTCTATATTATATATAAATATATATATATATATATTATGTATATCCAGGAATGCTCTAACAAAAACAGGTCGAGAAAATTATCAATTATGTGTACCGGTTGGTCCAATTGATACCACTTTATTTACTGTGTCCAGTACCGGCCACTGAATAAGCTTTTTTTATATTTTTTATAAGCCAATTAACGCAAAAGAAGCTGCGGAGTGTCAACTATTTAAATATAATAGATCTTGAAAAAATAATTAACAGACGCACAGAGAAAGAAATAGCAATTTCACGACCTCTCTTTGAAACCCCTAATAATTGTATGTATTTTTGTTTAAAATTGAAACACACATCACTAAGATAATTATCTGAATGCCTAACTTCAACCCTCTAGCTTCTACCGAGTTTAGTTCTGAAGTTGAGACGGACAAACAGATGGACAAAAGAGTGAGACTAAAAACTTCAGCTCTAAAATGTATACTTAAATGCTAATTATCCAATGTTATATTAAGTTACCTCTTTCCATGGACAAACTTTGATAAAAGACAAGTAAAACCCATTATGTATCCATAGATCACACAGTTCAGACGATCATTTAGAAGCAAACCCAAATGCTATACTTTACCCAGTCCATGCTTGTAAATCCTTTTTCTGTAAAAACCCCTGGTTAAGAAATATTTAATGACTAGCATAAGAATAATAAAAGATAATAAGTACAGGAGACTTAGCATTCCGATGTCCAAGTCGGAGAAGGGGCTGGGGGCTGCGACGGCAGATCTGCTACGCCTTGCGTCGCGGATCGCCTCGGTCCCGTACATGCCTTGCAGGTACTGATACACTGCTGGCAGGTTCCAAGCACCATTGCCGAGTCGGCACTCGGGACATTTAGCGATACTCGGAAACTGGATCTTTGGGAACTCAGGATCTTCAGTTACATCACCAGCCAGACGCAAATTCACATCGTTGTGCGATATCCATAGCCAGAGCACCGCTTTATCATTCTCTTTCACATCAAACAATCTGTTTCGCTCTGCCAGAGCTTGGAAATGTTGTGAACATTCAGTGCAGCCAAAGAAATGCTTCACATACCCATGCATTGCTCTTAAAACTTTTGGCCCTTCTTTGCCTGGTTTCCTGGCTGCATTAACAGTCAATGTGTGGAACAGGGACCAGAGTCCACAAGTGTAGCCCCGGTATTTAGGTAGACTACCTTTGCATCCTACATACTCCAGATTGGGAGATAAATAAACTGGTGCATAAACTTCTTCTAGCCGTTTTACAGTATCAGAAATCTCAGAACCGGTCCAACTATTCTTTGTAGTGAATGTTGCTCTCAAGCCGATCATATAGTCTTTAAGGTTGGATCTGAATGGAAAAGATGTTATTACGACGTCCAAATAGTCCATCATAGCTTGCAGGGCTTCACCACTCAGAGTCTTGTATCTAGTAATCTCTGTGTGCAAACTACTTCTTAAGGTTTTTTCTAAATCGCTGTAGTAAACTGCATTAGAATTAGGCACAATTTTATCTGGATGTTCATCAGGTATAGGTTCTAGATTACCCTCATTTATGATAGGAAATTGATAATTTTTGGATTTCAAAAATGTATTTATAGCTTTCAAAAGTTTTTGTTTGTTCGGTTCTATCGGCGTCAGGTTAGTTGTCTCTACAGTTGATTTGACAGCAACCAAACCGGGAGAATGCTGTATGCCCGCTACTTCCGCCAACTCACTGTTGTCATATACCCTCTTTACTTTGATATCCTTATAATTGTTTATGTCCAGTGCGAGTTCAGATCCTACAGTGGAGTTCTCATTTTCAAAAACTAAAAATGTGTAGAGCACACTGGAGGGTACATCTCGCACAGCACTCATGTAGGAGGCATAGGAAGCTATGCTGAGAGATGGAGCTAATGGGAGACGGCCCAGTGATTGCTCAGATTGGAGTTTATGTATGAGACTAGCTTTCAGTTTTTCTTCTGTGTCAGTCTGTACTTTTTCACCAAAATTACCATTGCCTTTTGAGTAGTTCACATGAAAATATCGAAGAGATGGATAGGCCATTATTTCAAACTGTCTGCAAATATCACTGTTCTCTTCCACAAAACAGTCAATGACTCCTAATTTGAATAAGTTTTTCCATGGGAGGATATCCGCCGCTATACTTTTAAATTTCGGTGCAAAGGCTCTGCAATGCCCACAGTAGCTGTTATAAAATTGTATAAGCATTCCTTGAGGCTGATGATACACTTTTCTGTCGAAATTATTTTGCGTTAATATTTCTACGAAATCGGACTTACTGTACAGTCCCTGCTGTTCCACATCGCCTCCAGCTATTGCTGCGCCCTGTACTAGGCCGCCGCATGCAGCCATGCACAATAAAATGTAGCACAAATTCATTTTGCTTGAGATGCAATAAATCTCCAGAAAATCACTCCATACGCATAATGTTGATGTCTCTGCCTCAGAATGAGGAGAACACGTCCGCGTCTTTGAGACTCTAATAGTAAAACCGCCCGATAATAAATGGTTCAGCAGAGACAGGCTTTACAGGCTTTTTCAACACGGGCATAGCAATAACCATCTGTAAAGAGACAGTAATGCACGACATGGTTATGCACAACACGGTGATGGCCGACCCCCAGAATGTACCTACGCCATGGAATCCAAATCTTACGCTTGCTATTCCCATGTCGGTTATTCTAGGATCGCGCATTCCAGGCCTGTACATGTACAGGGGAAGAATGCATGACATAGGAATGCATAATTGCATAGGTCATGAATAGAAAGCCGTTATGGAACCCCCCTCCCTATCCGTAGTATATGAGAAGACCCCCCCGCCTCTCCTTTACTAGTTTTCAGGTAACAGTTATTATAGGTAGGTATACGGTTTTCAATATTTTTTTGCAACAGAAAGTAAAAAAAATATTTGGCTAATATTTAACTTTATCAACACAGCGCTTGCTGCGTGAAGCCAAAAAAGCATGCATGTTCAATTCATTCAAAGAAGTTTTTGAATCTAACTCGCAAGAGCGCGAGATTACCTACAAAGGATATTGACTACGTGACCTAAACTTAAGCCCCACCCCGTTCTCCCTGTGACCAGGCGTGGCATTTTGAAGAATGAAGACCGTTCGTACGTGACCCGTGCAGGAGTGGGAGGGATCCCCCTCCTGAACGGGTCACGTAGTGTGGGTATGTTCCCTTAGGACGTGGAATCACGGGCTGTACATTACCGTGTCGTGCATTTCAAGGACTCATATGTTTACGTACGTAGTACCAGGAGCTGCACTCAATTTTCTGACAGCTGTCACACGTTTACAGCGCCATCTTTTGTGCAGATAAATTACATTGTAATGACGCCCTCTTGTTTCTTAGTGCCCCATGCCATGATGGGACCCCATGTAGTTATCCACCGTTTATTGCTGCATTTTTTTCTGCCAGTAGAGCAGCGGTTGTAAAAGTAAATAGTATCTAAAGGCCCATTTACACGATGCAAGTTTCTTGCCTGTTGTATACCATTAAATTGAAGCAATAAATGACTTGTATGGTCTAAACAACACGTAACATTCTTTATCTGTCATACAAGTTTTGTTTCAAAACTTGTCTTGGTGTAAACAATACATGCTATAATTTCTCAAGCAATTCTTGTATTCAACTGGATTCTCTCTTCATATGCAAACATGGGTGCAGTGAGTGAGGGTATGTTAATATACACCGTAAATTTTCTATCATCAGAAATAAAAATGCGCAGACCTAATCAGTTGCCGTTTCTGAACACATTGTATTGGTGTAAACAAAAGGCATCAGCAATTATTTTATGTCAAGACTTTCAATACAATAACTGCATTCCATTTTTTTACTTATTGCCGCGTGTAAACAGTTACTTACAATTTTTGAAGATCAATCATGTATTGCATTCAATTATTGCCGTTGGATGTACAAGAAAATGGTATCGTGTAAATGGGCCTTTAGTCATTGCGTTGCGTTGGGCAGCTTTTCGTATTTTTTAACATTCGTACTGGCAACACTAACTATTGTGCTCCCTTCTTCCGCGCCGCTCTTTGCTCGCTCAGCCCAGTGGTGACCACGGGTTTTCTCCCTAAATTTAGGGGGGGAAATGTAAACAATTTTAGGGATGGACATTTTTTAGGGATCTAGGGCCTGACAATACCTGCAATTAAATAAAACTAAACCTGCGTGACATGTATCCCATGCGTATGATGTCGTGCATTGTATCGTGTAAACGTTTTTGAAGTGAAATATTAATTAGGCGCACTGAACAATTTTATTTTCTATGAGAGAAACCCAATTATAGATTAGAAGACATGTATACCTCTCATAGATGCACGCGTCTCTGTCGGTGTAGTGATAATTTGCAGTTGAAGGCTTTGGGCAGGGCACCACCACAATAATAAGTATACAGTTCTAAGGTGCACTAACGGAAGTGCACTAACGGTGCACGAAAGGAGCCTTTTGCACGAAAGGAGCCTCTTCGAGGCGCACTTAAAATCCTTTCACCACATTATTTCGAAAGAACTAGCGACACGATAAGCAGAAGAAGAAGAAGTTCTAATGTGTATTTTATGTCTTAATTAAAATTTGAGACTTAATTTGCACTGCATACAAAAGAAAATGATGAAAAAATAATTTACATTATTGTGTTTTTAGGGTGATTTGAAAAAAAATACTTAGAGGTAAAATTTGGTATGGGTTGGCAACTCTACACTGGCTCAGCCATCAAGTTCTTTGCTATCAAGGTAAGTAATTATATTTATTTCTTTACCAGATTTCTAAGCAGGTAGGTATTTACTTCAGAAATAAAAGATGAGGAGGAGGGAAAGAAGAGGTTATTACAAGTAAGCAATCCATCTTATAGCACTAACTTTTCGACAGCCCTAACGGCATTCGATAGGTCGACGGATTTTCAGAAATACCAACAATCTACGTTTACGGTGAACACAACATGCCGAAGAGTCTAAAAATATGCATAAATGTTATAATAGAATAAATATTCTTGCTCCAATTTATTTAATGATACAATTTGGACGAGAAAACAAACATTTTATCGCTAACGCATTGCAGCGATAGGAACAATTTGACACTAATATGCAATACTGTGTCATCGCTCAACAGTAAATAAAATGAGAATTTGATGCAGAACGCTTCTTTATTAGTTATAGAGGGTTTTTCAATAATAAGTTAAGTTGATTGAATCACCTTTATTCCAAAAATAATAAAAAACTCTTGACACGAAACCACAATGTGGGTAAGAATATCTCATTCAAATTTAAATCTAGGGAATTACAATTACAAGGGTTTTTGGTTGAAGGGTGCATTTTGCATCGCCTCAAAGACTAATTTGGCTATTCCAAATGTCTAAAATAATGGAACAGGATAAAGAATTAAAATTCAAGCAGCTTATGTAAGCCTTTTGTAATTCTACTCTCCTATATAGCTGGCAGTAGATAACCCTAGGTAGTCCATGCAAGCTCAATAACTTTGCTTGGTCGAATTACCATCTCCTACTTGTATTAAAGTGGCTTGACGAGCGGACTTCTGACTTGGCTTGATGACTATAACTTTACCTAGTTGAATAATAAGTTTGTTTTCCAGGTTCTGTAACCAAAGATGTCCACTCGTCAGATACGTAGACTGCGGAATGAGGATAAAAAGAGACAAAAGATTGTAGATGAGGAAGAACCAGAAGATTTCCAACCTGTTGGTCATGGGAAGAGCTCTACTTTTGCCATGGTAAATATAAAGTTCCGGTTTTATTTATAACTCACTAAGTCTGGTGTGGTCAACAATCAAGTTGTATGTGGAAATAAAAACTATTGAATTTTGAAGGACTATTTTATGGTTACTTTTCAAAATCAATGGTTTTGAATTGAAAAACAGTTCTGTAATCAAAATATTCAAAAACTGTATTCAATACAATGAATACCCCTTTGGACATTTTACTGCACAATCCAATCCATTCAAACAAAAATTCGCCTTTAAAACATTGTGTATTTTACAGTTAGTAATGAGTTCGGAAGAGGATTCTGATGCCGGATGCTGTCAATCCCCTGACCCTAGATCTTCAGAGAGCGAGGAAATCGAAGACGAAGCAACAGCCGTCCCCATTCAAACCAAAAAGAAATCTAAAAAAAAGTCTAACAAAAAGAAACAAAAAAAGCCTTCAAATGTAAGTGATTCTGTAGCATTCCTATTGCTGTGTGGTAGCTTCTTAGAAATATCAGTTGTTTTCCAGATTCTCAATCATTGAATAATTGAATTGAATTGAATGAATGAATGTTCAGAGAGGCTACCCCTGAATCCAATTCAAACCAATACAGTATCAATTTCAATACAATTTCAGATTTTGTGGGCAGTCTTGAACAAAATCGAAGCTTGTCTGACAATGTCATGTCGCGTCAGGAGTAAAAAACTAATAATTAGACCGCATAGTAGCAATTCATGTTCGTCAAGTCGTCGTCAAGTTCTATAAAATCCCAAAAAAAAATTAAACCACACTAGAGGTATACATGTATATGTATATTCAAGAGTTCAAAACTGCACCAAATAGAACTGAAACTGGATCTAAGATTGGCTTCGCGAGTGAGGGATAGACCCCTGATGGTAACAACAAATTATATAAATATATTTAGTAATAAATCCGCTTAATTTCTAAACAAAGGTTTTAATTAACTTAACTTTAGTTCAACTAAACCAAAGAGTCAACGAACAGAAAACCAAAGTTTAAAGATACGACACGTGTTTCGCCTCTACACGAGGCATCATCAGGTGTGGACTCGCCGAAGTTTGACTCTCGTTTCAAAGTAACGCCTGAATCAATCAATTACCCTGATGGTAACTTTTTCCAGAGTAATTGAGCAACAAACATTGATTAATTCTTACAAACATCACTGGTTTCCTTACTTCTATCTCAATACCATGCATGCAAAGCTGCTGACGGAAGGTGATTTATAGCTCTTGCAATTTATTCATTCATTTATTTCTATAGTCATAATAATAATGTTCTTACACAAATCATGATATAAAATATACTTCATAAGATAGAGTGTTGTTAAGTTCTTAATTAGTATAAGGTTTTGCAATAGCAACATCAATTTGAATTAAATTAAAAAATGAAGATGTTATATTATTCAAACTACATCAAAATTCCTAGTATATAACTTGTGTGTAATGTCACCTTTAAATATTTCATTATAAAGCTTTAAAATTTATGAGCATGCTTGATGCATGGTTCATATTGAACCATATAAATGAGTTATGGGCTGTGCATACATTTGTCTTGTGTCAGGAGCAACCAGCAACTGTAGATTGAGGGTGAGGGTGTTTAGTAGGCACTGCGTGATACCCATAAGACTTCTATACTACTTAATAGAAAACAAGTGGCATGAGGACGTGGTGGCCGAGTAGAGGACGTGGTGGATGAGGCCCTTGCCTTGCGATCACATGGTCGCGAATTCGAATCCCGGTGGCAGTCATGGCTAAATGGGGTTTTAGGTCGAAAAAATCAATGAATGCATTCCACGTTCTCACAACGGTGAAGGAAAACATCGTGAGGAAACCGGCGTGTAAAAGTATAGAAAAAAAAAGGTTCTATGGCATGTGACATCCACCAATCCGCATTGAGTCCGCGTGGTGGATTAAGACCCATTCGCTCTCCTGCCGAGAGTAGGCCTGAGTCCCAGCAGTGGGAACATTATATGCTGATTATGGTAAGTGGCATGCTAGCTTGCGCTCCAAGACAGTAACCGGCAAACTGCTCTCGCCAATTTATTTATCCGATCCTGCTTCAGCGACTGTTCTTAGCAAGTGCTTGATCTTAGCAAATGTGGATTTACTATATAAGGTTTTTTTTTAATGTATACAAGTGGCTAGACTGTCTAGGCGTTCTTCTGATGGTAAGAGATCACGCCTGCCGGCCATAACCATAACAGTGCTACACAGAGGCTAATTTTCAGAGGCCGATGCAACATTGCATAGCCCTTGTCCACCTCATTTATTTGAAATGTGCATATTTTAGGAAGTAGTGGCTGAGTGGATTAGGCTCTTGCCTTGCGATCTGATGGTCGCGGGTTCGACTCCCGGTGGAGTCATGCATAAATGGGGGTTTTCGGTCTTTCTATGTAAGCATGTCACATTCTCAAAACCATGGAGGTAAACATTGCAAGGAAACTGGCATGTCATGGATAGAACACAGAAAAAAAAATTCAGTGACATGTGACCACCAATCCGTTTCCGCGGTCTCCTAGCCGAGATTGGGTCTGAGTCCCAGCTGTGGGAACATTGTATCTATGTGTGGTGACTCCATTTTCCGCAAATGGACTCGTTAGTCGGTCCATTTTACGTGACATGTTACTTGCTGGCTACGGATGTACTAGCCTAACTCCGTCCAGAAGCGCAAAAGATTCCTGGGCTCTTCACTTGCTTCACGGAGCGACCACCCGACCCGAGGGTTTCGTGTAGTTGTGATGTCAGTGGGAATATTACAGGCTGATTTTGATAATTATGCTATGTGCATATTTAAGCTCCAACAAGGACTGTCTAGTCCGTCCGTATTATATTTAAATAGAGATTACCAAAGTTGTCTTTCACATTCAACTGAAAACCAGCGCTGGATGGGGGGAATCTATTCAGCATAACGTTGATTTACGTCATTTTTGTTGTTGATTACGTCTTTATTGCCATACCTAGACACTTAAGAAATACGAGTAGGTTAGAGTAAGTCTATTTCTCTAAGTTAGAACTATGTATATATATTAGTTATAAGTTTCTTTATTTTACAGTATTTGTATGTGCATATCAAGGCAAATAAATGCTATTTCATTTCATCCAGCAATGGGTAGATTGCGAATGATAACCGTATACTACTTTTTGGTGTTTATAATTATATTTTTTTTATATAAAGAAGTAGGTATAGGTAACTGAGCTGGGCGCTCTCCTTATTGTTAACAAAATATATCTCCCCTTAATTCAAGTTTCCCATAGATCAAGTTCTGCTTAGTTTGGGGCTAGATGGCGTTGTGTTAAAATATTTATAAATTTATTATTTTCTTGTCTCTCAGGTGGACGAGGTTGAATGGTCTGTCAACGAGGTAAATCGCATCCTGGGCGAGCCGTCTTCGTCGTCAGAAGCGAAACCAGTCGTGGATGCACGGCTACTTCAGGAGAAAATGTTATTCTCTATCAGTGCTGATCATATTAATGTGAACCACGAATTGGCCGTAGCATTTGGAGACAAGCAAGGCTTGAGCAGGTAACTTTACTGCAATAATTTCTGTCACCAATATCTGACTGACTTCTACCACTGATCGTAGATACTTGAAAAGAGGGTATATGCGTCAAGTTGTGTATATGGATATACAAGTAGAGGAAAACCAAAGAAAAGATGGATGAACTGTGTGAAAGAGGATATGAATAGAGATGACGGCTGAAAGAGACGAATGGAAGAAGAAGACATGTCATGTTGTGCCGACCCCACCTAAGTGTGGGATAAGGGCAGAGATGATTGTGCGTCAAGTAGTATAGGCGTGTACTATGAAAGGAAATTTGCAATAATTCGCAATCCAAACAAAGTTGCGGGCGTCAGCTAGTGTAAAATAAACGGAAAAAACACGCTACCCTATTGTCGATAAATGAAACATGTCAAACAAATCCTTACCTATTTTTATTATTTTCAGGCTGCGTCAAAAAGGCACTCGTAGGATGCGGCATGAAATAGGCCTCTCTCCCGATATCCGTGCAATCCAATTAAAAGGTAATTATAGTTTATCTACATAATGTTATCCGCAAAGGTTCAAGGTCACCAATATTAAGAATTAGCAAGCTAAAGTAATAATAATGTTTTGGACATATCACACAACGCCATCTAGCCCCAAACTAAGCAGAGATTGTACTTTGGAAACCAGATAACCGATACAATACTTATATACTTTTTTTTTGTAAATACTAATTCATACATAGGTACATAGAAAGTCAAGGTTTTACAAAAACATACAACAACCCACTTAAATCAGACGGTTCAAGTGACCACTGACAAGTCACGGGTAAGCAAAATACGCAATTTTGTTTAATTCAAATTCAAATCTTTTATTTCGGTATTACACCATATTTTGTTAATATAAGGCTTATTCTAAGGTTAGTAACAAATTAAAAATTATAAATTACACATAACCAGTCATAAATATTAAATTAAATTGTATAGCTTGAAATTAAATTGGTATTGAATTGGTATTATCGGAGTCAAGTGAATTATTTGGCGTACCTACCCGAGGGCACTATATGCGTCTTCTTTGCGTTTCTTTTCTATGCGTTTACTTCGATTTATACTCCTATTTTTTGTAGTAATTTTGATTTATAACCTAAACTACTGAACCGATTTAGATGAAATTTCTATGGGACCAATCTGAATGTATATCCTTTCAAACACAAAAAAATTCAAATTGGTTGATTAACAACAAAGTACAGAGGTAACAAACATAAAAAAAAACTGAATTGATAACCACCTCCTTACTTGAAGTCGGTTGAAAAACACCCAGACTGTAAACAAACTACGGCAACGGTTTTGTATACGAAAATCTGTTTGCGCAGCGCCTAAATCCATTCTTTGTTTCAGGGCTCAGTATGGTCTTGCACAAAATGGAAGGTGACATAAAGCACTTCCGGTTTGAGCACTCGGCTGATTACCAGGCGCGTTGTCGCGTCCTCGTGTCCACGCTTGAAGAATTAGTCTACACCAACGATAACACTAACCCCATCATGCATTCGGAGAATTGTGTGGAGGCTTTGATAGAGGTACACTTTTTCTTATCGTGCCTACTAGTTCTTTCGATAGTGAAAGAGGCTCTTTTCGTGCACTAAGCGACAAGAGGTATGCTAAGCGACAAACAACTTGCGTAGAACCAATTTAACTTAAGAATTGCGTTCTGCGCATATTTGTCAAGTGGTTCGCCAGAGGACAAGTTGTTTGTCGCTTATTATACACTATCATGTATAGCATTACATTTTGTTTATATGAAAGTCGAGACCCGTTTTTACACTTCACATTTGACATGACTTTTAAATTTTATCCTCAAATTATCACTGTATTAACAACAAGTTTGTAACTTGTACCGTTACTGAGTAAGACTGTAACGCAGCGACTCCAAATTTTCACATACATATCCTCTTAAACCGTACATCTTTTGTTTGCAGAACTGCGATTATCTGTACAAGCTAGAGGAACACACGAGCGGGAACAATGCTCTTGAATTAGCTATAAGCTGTATGCAGAGCGTTGGATCAACCTCCTTCAATTTTGTCGACGTAAGTAACAAAATAATAACAAAAGTTTTTTTTAGAATCCCGCGCGCCTTATCAGTACTATGAATAACAGTACTATTTAGCTTGCTGATACAAAAAACAATTCAGTATTATTTGAAGAAATGGGGTCATGGTAGTTAAAATTATCATAAGGGGTGTAAATTTTCGAAGGATTTCATTAATTAAATGATGTACTGTAATAAAAAAAAGGTATTCTTTTTTTTTTTTTTTCTCAAGTAGTCACGATCGCATACCAGCTTATCGTTGAATTTAGGGACACGATGTATATTAAAACCTCTTATTTTCAGAGAAAAACGCGCTTACCATACATATTCGTGGAAAACCGGCCATTTCACATCGCCATACTAAAGTACCTTCACAAGCTGACGAATATCGCCTGTCACCGCACTGCACTAGAACTCGCTAAAGTCCTCCTAAACTTGGACCCGAGCGATCCATTGGCTGTGATATTGATAATCGATACGCTGGCTCTAAGGGCCCGCGAGTTTCAATGGCTGATAGACTTGGTCGAGTTTTGGAAGGAGGAGAGACAGGCGCATCGTCTCTTCCATATGAGATATTCGGTGGCGCTCGCTAAGTTCCAACTGTCGAGAAAAAATCGTGATGAGTGTAAGTTGTTGAAATTGATTTATTGTATACAGGGTGGTTTTTTGAGAAGGACACTGATGGTCAAGTGCGAAACCACGAGAGTTAGAGAAAAGTCGTGAAAGGAGTCATGCCCTCGATTTATAAGAAAACAATAACTTAGTACTCATATTTTTAGTTTTTTTTTCTCTTACTTTTGACGGATGATTTTAAGAAGATGACGGCAAAAATATTTTTTTCATTATATGTTTGCAGCCCTGCTAGAAGAAGCCACTGCTGCGTTGAAAACTGCCATTAAGGAGTTTCCGTCAGTTGCGGCCAAGCTGTTGGAATACTCCAAGATATCAGTTCCTAATGAACTCAAGAACCACGAGCTTTTCGGAAACAACTATGCGTAAGACCTTATTTTTTTAAAGGAACTGAACTGACGCCCGCAACCTGCGGGCATCAGCCATGCGAATTAATAAAATTCCTTTCCAAGTACTCACTTTCAGTGCTTAACGAACACATCCTACAAGTTTTGTCAAAATAAATTTGATTAAAATTGGATAACTGTTACCGTTAGTCGTTTTCCTATAGATGGTACCCTTTATTGATAGTAATTCACATATTTGTTTTATTCATTGTTTGGCAAACCCGGGTACCTAGCTCGAGTCAGCCCGCAAAAGCTCGGCTCGGGCGCCGCACTCGCGCCGCTGTCACTCGGCCATTATGTAGAAATCCAAAATTCTGAGTGCACAGATACGACTGCAGAAAAAATTTAATGGTACAATGCAGATGGGGTACTACCGTCTGCATTGCCCATTGAATTTTTATTGGTAATTAAAAATTGTTTGTGTAAATCTTGCATCTTGTAAATGTTCCAGTGCGAATGAGACTCTGACTCACCTAATATCGATATACGCGTGGATGAACGTGCCGCGATGGCGCGAAGACAAAGTGTGGCGCTGGTTCGTTGAGACCCTACAAGAAGTCACTGATGCATACGATACGGACCCTCTGATCAAGGTATTTGATGTGTGTTTATTTACCTTATCTAGAACGGCTTGTACCAAATATTTATCAATCTATACATATAATAAAGCGGTAGAACCCGAATTCCTGTAAATATGTTTTATTTGTACAGTATATTAGGAGACTGTTTATACGTATGTTTGTTTGTGCGTCCATCACGTAAAAACTACATAGGCTACCAATGAAATCTAATATGGCCGCTGTAAGGCACCTAAATGTGTGAAAAAAAACTTTATAAATTTTGGTAAAATGTGGTACGTTTAGATTTGTTTTAGTCAGTCATGGGATTGTCAAAAATTTAATTTAGCAATTTTTGGGTTAGCGTTGACCTAGGTGAATCTAACGACACCTTGTTTATCAAAATCCGTTTAGCCATCAGGGCGGCCTCCTTCGCAGTCGGGTAAAATATCAGGAATATTTTAAAGGTAATCCCTCAAGGCAAATTTCCATACAAATTAATAGTGTTAATTTTAAAACACGTAAAAAATTCTTAATTAAAGTATGAAACCTTACTAATTTTTGTTCACACAATCGGAAAACATAGACGAAACGAATAGTGTGAAGAAATTACTATAATACAGCGTACTTTTTGAGTATTTGTTCGAAACACTTTGTATGGAAATTTGCCTCGAGGATTACCCGTCACAAAAAAAATGTTTTGGACGAGTTAAACTGGACCAAGCACTATGAAAAACTTGATTTGTTTTGCAGAACACAATAGGGACGTTCGCTCAACTCCGCAAATCGCTCTACCGCCATCTGCCCAAGGAGATCAGTCGGCATATGCATGTGCTAAAACCTATGTCGAAATACGTATTGGACAACATTCCCCTTGATGTAAGTAAACAATAATTTGTAAAACTTGTATTATTTTTGAGTATTATTTATTTTTATACGTTGGACAAAAAATGGGACACAATGAAGGTTGAAAAATTAAATAAAAATATTTATGCATTTCATTGATTGAGATACAGTTTTAAAAATTATCTTGTTTTACATCTGAAACTAGTTAGCACCACCCGCAACTTCTCTGAATTAATGAAATACCCTGATCTATGGGTATTATGAAAGACCGAAGTTCAAAATGTGCATAAAGTTCTCTTCCAGCATGAAACGTATTACAAATGAACTTCTTTGAACAGATTTTATAAGCAATATTTTTTTCCCTAGGGCCCAAAATGTATTTTTATTCCCCCTAAAGCGTGCACGAAGTTGAACTCTACGAGCATGAGAAGCGGAAATAGTTATTGATAAAGCATGTTTAAAGTTTAACCTTTTTTTCAGCCATTGCAGTTAGTGTTGTCGACCATCGCGAGCAATCCGTACCCCGAAAACGGGCCAGCTATCGACACGTACAGTTACTACCACGACTCGAGGACGGATCCGCAACCCCAGTCCAACGCACTCCTAGCGTTCATGCAGAACATATACCCCAATGTTCCTGCCAATTTGTATCATAATTTCTGAGTTCACTGACGAACTCCAATGTAAGAAAATTATTAATTACTAATTATTTTAACTTTTATTACAAAATTTACAAAAGGAAACAATTGGGCCACCCATAGACCGTTGCAAACGATCGGTAGCTAAACTTTTTAATTTTTTTCAGCCATTGCAGTTAGTGCTGTTGACCATCGCGAGGAACCCATACCCCGACAACGGGCCAGCTATCGACACGTACAGTTACTACCACGACTCGAGGACGGATTCGCAACCCCAGTCCAACGCACTTCTAGCCTTCATGCAGAACATATACCCTAACATGTTCCTGCCAATTTGTATCATAATTTCTGAGTTCTTACTTTGTACATAAATAATTAAATTTAGCACTTTAACATCATTAACAAGGGTTTATAAAATAAAAGCTGAAAAACCCGACTGCGGAAATATTATCCATTGATTGCCAATTCATTATTTCAAATTAAAAAGTTTCATTCATCATTATATTTTGGCAAACCGGGGTACCTAGCTCGAGCCAGCTCGCTGCAGCTCGGCTCGGGAGCGGCACTCGCGCCGCTGTCACTCTGTCATTTTGTAGAAATCCAAAATTCAGACTGCACAGATATAACGTAGACCCCCTTCTGCATTGCTCATTTAAGCTTTATGGTAATTAAAAATTTGTGGTGTATATATTTTTGTAATCTCCTTTTAATTTTCTTCATTTTTAGAAGGAGCTAAGAAGTATTTCCCTATCTCCTTCGCTTATATGTTAAACATATCAAAACAAAAAATATACTAAAACATTGCGTGTCTTTGTAATAAAATAAACCAGTCCAGTTTTTTGAAATTTATACCCTGCAATTTATATGATCAAAAATATACAAATGTCCAAGCGAGAAAGAAGCGCGCGGGATTCTGTCTTCCGTGTATATTCAGCTTATATTATAAAAGCTAGTGATGTGATGCGATTTTATGATTGAGTTCAAAATCATGTACTTTTCTCGATTACAGAAAAGTACATAATTTTGAACAAATCAGTGGGTAATGAACAGTTGTGTCTCTACAGCAGCGCCCTCTACTTAGGGTGTAAATATATTTACGTGTCGTGGCGTGTCGTGATGCTTATTGTAGTACACGTCTGCGACACGACATGCAAATATGTCCCTAGCCATATTAAATGTATGAAACCGATATGCTTCTGGCGCGTCACGAGAAGCCACGACACGTAAATATGTTCTTTATCCACATAATATATACATAGCTTTGTTGGGTTTAGTTTGGGGCTAGGTGGCGTGGTGTGAAATGTCCAAAATATTTATTTAATTATTTGTAACTGCAATATATGTATGTATATAAATATAATTAATTGTCGGATTTTTTGCTATGTAACATTCTAATTATTTATTTTATAATAATATATATTTGTGTATTCTTTTAGATACACAATTAAATCTGATGTACCTATTTTTTTTTGTGTGGAGAACCTACATGGGTTCAAAATTAATAATTTATTTGTGATTGAAAAGTGATTGAATTATTATACAAGAATACTTCATTATAATTTATGGTGTTACTGAATGAATGATACATTCTGGTGGTTTTTCAGAATATTAATGTTCATAATAATAATGTTAATGTGTATAGTGTAATTTGATGCGTTATATTTTTATTTGTTATTTTCATAGTTTAGATTTTACTATTTCAAAGAATTTGCTATATAATGGCGTTGGATTCGAAACAGAAACCTATTATTCAGAATATCTATTCTCGAGAACTAGAGAAATTTAGCCAATTTTGTTAATTGTTTATCTAGCCTATAAGTGGTTTTTGTAAAATTAAAAATAAAGTATGCGGATAAATAGCTGAATATAAGTCTTAAACAAATAAAATTAAATGGTTGTAATAAAATATGTTTTTCTCTACGAGTATAAAAATGTTTTTTTTTTCATATGGTCCATGGAGATCGAGAATCCTTTTTTTTCGTACCAGACTCAAATTACCCGAAAATAATAGATTTTCACTCATATTTATATTGTATAAGCTTTGCTAGATTCTCGAAGTATAAGATTGTTCAACGACACTATTCGGTTAATCGTATTAGCATACCAAAACTTTGTGTAGTTGAACCACAGATCTCGGATACTTTCGGCTGTCGCCCCCAAAGCTGAGGTCGCCCCCAAAGCTGAAGTCGCCCCCAATCCTATCTTTATGAGTTGAACCAAGTTGAACCCTCTGAAGAATTTTGGTATATCCAATCTCTTTACGAAAAACAGATTTTTTTTACTTCCTCTTTCCGAGTTTTGATGAGTTTTGATAAACAATATGCAGTTGGACTTTTGATAGATCTCTCTAAAGCTTACGACAGAGTCAAGCATGATATCCTATTGTACAAACTTAACGGGATAGGAGTGCGTGGTAAAGCCTATGAATGGCTTAAATCATACTTACACAACAGAAAGCAGTACGTCCAAATTGAGAACTATAACGAAATTACTGGTGAAATAGTCTCTTTTCAATCTGAAACAAGAAACGTAAACTCTTCTATCCCCCAAGGGAGTGTCCTAGGATGTGTACTATTCTTAATATATATCAATGACCTACCACGAATCATCAAACCCCTTAGTATTCTTTTTGCGGATGACATATCAATCCTTTTCAAATGCTCTAACAATAATGATAACTTTAACGACATCAGCGACACTATAGAAAAAATTAAATCATGGATAGCAGACCACAACTTACAAGTCAATACAAATAAAACTAAATTAATTCAATTTCGACCCTATCAGAAAAAGCAAATGGATTTAAGACCTATTAAACAAAAATACAACATAGAAGAAGTTGTAGATTTTAAACTACTAGGGCTAACAATAGACTCACACCTAAATTGGAAAACACATGTATCTAGAATAAAAACAAAACTATCTCAATTTGTTTATGCTCTGGGCATATTAAAAACAAATACCCAAATGGAATGCGCTCTATCAGCCTACTACGCGTATGCACACGCTTGGCTTAGGTATGGTATTAGTCTATGGGGACATAGCACTGATGCCCATGATCTTTTTGTCATGCAGAAAAAATGTATACGCATATTAGTCAATATAAAACAACCAGAAAGCTGCAGACCATATTTCATCAAACATAAAATACTTACTCTCCCATGTATCTATATATTTGAATTAGCTTTATTTGTTCGCACTCATCATCATTTATATGAATATAATAAAAGCACTCGTCGTAAAAATAAGTTAGTACTACCAGAACCAATATTAGAAATGTATAAAAATAGTCCATTTTACAGATCAATAGTAATATTTAATAAAATACCCAACTATTTAAAAAAAGAGACCACTGATAGTTGTTTTAAAACAAAACTTAAAAACTTCCTTTTAAACAAGTGCTATTACTCTATACAAGAATTCCTAGCTGATGATGACTTTTGTAAATAACTAAGTTTTAAAGTATATATTATGAATTAAAATAAGAATAGATAGATTAGATATAATATTATAATTATACCTAGATAGTTTTAATCCTATTCTCACATAATATATAAATAGTATAGGTACAAAGTTTTTAAGATATGTATATATAAATTGATCCTATATTATTTAAGTTTATCTCCACCTATGGTTTTTAAAACGCCTAGGTAATTGCTAGGTATCACATAGTGATTAGTAACTCTGCTGTGCCCTGACAGGGCCAATGTACTTGCCATACCTTATTTGTGATCTTAGTTAAGACCTATCACCATTATGTACATTGTTGCAATAAAGATTATGATTATTATGATTATGATTATGATCAAACGTAGGTAGTTGATTATATTCTCTTTGGTTTTGATATCACGTTTTTTAATCTTTGGTTTCGAGAATAAACTAAAAAATGGATAAAATACAAAGAGAATATAACCACTACGTTTAATATCAAAGAGAATATAACCACTACGTTGAAGAGACGGGACTTCAAACAAAAAAACAACAAAAAAAAACATTGATCATTCTACGTCAAAACGAGGAAGAATCGCCATTACCAACATTCTAACAAAATAATCGTTAGGAGCCTTACCAACATGAAGAAAAAACTAGTGACGTCCTGGCAAAATTATCGATAGCTTACATATCGATGCTTGTCTAATTTAATTGAATCAGTAGATTTAATTCACACATGTTTATTTGAATATAAAATACCATGTTCATTAAAATGCGAGGTTTCTAACATTTTATTGAACATAATATTTTTTGTTCAAATAATCATTGTGTGGCTTTAAATGAAAATAAAAATATATATATATATATTTGTAATTTACAGTTTATATATATAATATATATGTATACATTACATCTCAAATGAACGCATTATTATTATAAGGTCTCCTGCTGCTTCCACAGCAACGTCCAAACGTCCCTTTGCATATTTCAACGCGCGCGGTGCTGTATCCTGCAATATACAATATATCAATTGGACTGTTAGCCTCAAAATTCTAGTAATAATTAAATCAAATTGTGTTAACTACAAGTTTCTTGTCAGACTTAGACTATTGCTATTACTGTTATTATTATTATTACTAATACTATTACTACTACTGCAACAAAAGTAATATTAAATTAAAATTTCTCGCATATCGATAAAGTACTTTATGAAGTTACAAGATATATCACCGTATAAAAAAGTATATAACTTACTAGGATCACATGTTGTGATTTCGACAGTATTCTCTATCGGAATTTCATACTCATGGTATATAATTAGCTCCTCGTGAAACATATCTGTAGCATGGGCTAATGAATGTTCTGTAATGTTGTTTAAAAAACAAAATAGCAATATAATTTGATAGCAAGTGTGATAGTAGTCCAATGCAAAACAAATACAAATAAAGAAATCTGACACTTAACAATAAATAGGTACTATTATTTGTCGTAAAGTGGTGGTTTGCAAGGCCTCTTATTTGCAAATCACCCATACAACGAGCCTGGTTCACGTCTAGTTAACACATACCTTCATTTGTTGTACAACTTTTATTTAGGCTCAAACAATCAGAGAAAACATGATATGGGAACTCTGATAGAATCTTGTCTGATAGAGGTTGAGCTGTTAGTCGTAATGAAGGTACAGCAGTATTTTTCAATAGGGTTTTTTTCTTTTTGAAATCCTTGTCGTGGAAATGTTTGCCACATATAAATTTATTTGCGTATAACTTTTCAATGGGTATATACGCCAAATCTTCTTTCCCTGTCATCTTAACCCACAGCTTGCACCTGTACACATTAGAACAAATATAATTTTATCGATATCGATATTTTAATTTGACGCACTATTTTCCAAATCCACTATTTTACAAATAAAATGTAAATAATATGATGTGGTTTAAACACTGTTTACCATTGTATCATTTTACTTGTGTTGTACTTACCGAGATTCATCATTTCGAGGGAATCTTGCCATGAAATACCTTCTTTTACCATCTTTTCTTTTCGATATCAAACACAAATTTCACACTTTCGGTACGTCATAGTAACATTCTACAGTCATAAAACTGAAAGTATTTTGTAACAAAACCACTAATATATGATATAAATCACATAAGAAAATTTAGAAATAAATAAAGCAATGATCGGAATGTCGCGAATGAATGACGTGAGACAGAAGAGCGAGAGGTTGGAGACGTGAGTGAAACGTATATATAGCCACCATTAAAATTTTGCCTCCGTCCATACAAAGTTTTTTTAGCCCGTAGTTTCGACAGCCTGTTTAATATAATATGTGTTCTGTGTAAAAAATATGCCAAAATCCAAATAAACACAGGGCAAAAGACTGAATTTAATTTTGCGAGAATGCGATTTTAAGCGAATCTTACGAGAGAACAGCACATGCAAAACTGGTAAGTAGGTAAAAGCTCTTAGATCAGATGAGATTAGAGGTACCAAGATATAAGTAAGTAGGTAGGTACCTTTATATACAAATGTGTAGGTACTGTACGTACCTATCTACACTGGGCCATTGGTCGGACCTACCTATCCCCATAATCTGGCTTTTACCCATAAAATTTTAAAACAAAGGTAAATACGTATACTTAGTAAAGTACTTAAACACACAGATACTTATTGCGACTTTTTTAAATTAATAAAAAACAGTCAAATTACAGCAACGTCTGCCATCTGGTGCTATTGATTTTCGCTAAATTTACAGCACCAGATTGCAATCTCTGCTGCTATACTTTTGATAGTTAGTTTTTAAAGGTCTTTCAAAAATTCGCAATTGACGCGTTTACCTCTCAGTTGACCCTACCTATTGTTACAGGCAATGATCGGTCTTGTGTTAGTTTTGCGACTGATGCGTCAGTTTTAAATTACTGACCTACAATCTACATACATATTTCAGGCAATGATTTTTGTTTCAGGCGCAGACGTCGGTCTTATGTTTTAGTTTTGCGACTCGATGCGAACGGTTCATAATACTTCCAGGATGCTGCTGTTGTACTGATTGAAGATGATTCACAATAATCCAACGTCAATTTTTTGTATAATTGCTACGGAATTTTGCGAACGGTTTTCTTTCTGTGGACTAAGAAGTAAGAAAGTGGTTATATTCAATATTAGCTCGTATTTCGCGGGTTAACCTGCATGTTAAGCGTTGATGACACAGGGCTAGTTTACAAGCTACAAGGCGGCGAGTTTAAAAGCTAGCGAGTGAGCGAGTTAGCCCTTGGGAAGGATTGTCAACTAGCAGGTTGTAAAAAAGCCGATGACACGGGGCGAGATTACAAGCTACAAGCGAACTTGCTGGCTTGTAGCTTGTAATATAGCCGTTTCATCGACGTACCTACTGACCGGTGATAAAGATGAAGCGATGCGACTAAAAGTCCTATTCAAAGGTGTTCATTTCAGAAGTACCAATTTCGCAAGTAGCAATCCGCCCGTATGTATACGCGCGACGAAAATATGCTAGTCTGAAACTGCACTTTGTAACTTGAAGACGATTACCACCAGTCAAATCTACCAATGAGAAACAAGATCCAACACGTATCTGAGGTCATTCGCGTTGCTCATTGGTCATATGTCCGCGGTGGTCTTCAAGTTACGAAATACCTAGGTACCTAGAGCTACTACTGCAGGTTTTAAATGTGTTCCTTTCAGCAATTCTATCTTTGTACCTGCGAAACGTGCTATGCCTCCACGAAAATGCCGCAACTGTGGTGTACCACATATTCATTATGATGTGTTACACCATGCCTCTTGTGGGCGCTATTCTAGCTGACAACTTTATTGGGAGATACAGGTAAGTGCACCCGCAAACAGGTCGCCGACTACAGCAACCGGGGCGTCTCCGTCAGTTTTCATACATTATGTTGCGGTGACGCGTGGCCTGGCCACCACTAGCAATACGTACAGCGGCTGCGCGCGACAGCTACAAATAAGTATGAAAATTATTGTAAACTGACGGACACCGGCCACCACCGGTCGCTGTAGGCGGCGACGCGTTTGCGGGCGCACAAGCCGAACTTCTGAATGAAGAGACTTGAAATTGTACCTGTTAATATTTGGATATCTGACTTATGTATGTAATAAATATTTTTCCAGAGTAATATTGTATTTTTCAATCATATACCTGTTGGGAACAGTGCTAACGTGTTGTTCTGCAATACCACCTTTGATGCTGCCTCCAACGTAAGTTGAAAATAAGAGTTAGGCTCAATTTATATTGCCGAGGAATGGAATGGAAGCGAACGCAATCGTACATAGCGTTAGACGACACTATTAGTCGAGTGGCAAGTGTGTTGAACTGCCACGCCCGCCGGTTTCGCGGGTTCGATTCCCGCTACTGGACATCACACATATGTGTGATGAACATCGATTTTTGTCCTGAGTCTGGGTGTTTTCTATGTAGGTAGGTATGTACCTATTTACAACAAAAAAGGTAAGTATTTTTCTTATCAGTTATCTGGTTCTCATAGTACAAGCTCTGATTAGTTTGGGGCTATATGGCGTTGTGTGAAATGTCCAAAATATTTATTATTATGTATTTATTTTTATTATTAACTTTATGACCATAGTCTTGCCACATTTAGCACGGCTGGAATTAAGCTAATTGACTGCGACATCCATACAAGCGTGTAATTTGAGCTAAATTCCTTGACGCTATGAGATTAGCCTGACATGGTAGGTAATGCCAAGTTACTGACATAGCGTATTCTCTTGATTTGCAGTAGCACATCAATGATTGGACTGACTTTGATCGCCACTGGCACTGGTGGTATAAAACCCTGCGTGGCTGCATTTGGTGGTGATCAGGTTACTATGCGTATTATTTATACTTAATACTTATTTTTAATCACTATTTAAAACAGTAGATAATCAATCCTCGCACTTCCTCAGGGGTCACAGAAAACCAGCGCCTCAGAAGTGGGTAGGTACTACTACTTCTGAGGCAAATGCTGAGTGACCCTTTTTGTACCTTAACACATTTTTTTTCTTTTCGTAGGTAGATTTCAAGGTTTCATTGTCTTTCGAATTTTGTATGTGTAAGCAAATAAAATGATTCTTAATAAGTTAGTTGGCGACCGACAATATCTTGGTATTCCATAGACCAATCAAAGGACCTTTCACTTTACGGTTTTATAATCGTAAATTTGTAAACCTACCAATGCGACTGACTCGGGCGAATGCGCGCGCGCCGCCGTGATTGGTCTGTTTTAAAGATCATGCTACTTTTTCGACAGCTAACAATGTAACGGTCAAATCGTTAAATTGTAAATTAGGTATCGGTTTTTACTTAGATTTACTTAGACTAAAATAATCAAGGTTTTACAAAAACAGTACCTACAACCGTCTTCATTTGACTGTTTTAGTGACCGTAAATTAAACACCACTGAAAAGTTACAGGGAAGCAAAATACGCAATTTAGTTTACTTCGACGTCATATATTTTTCAGTTATTTTGATATAAAACTAAACTACTGAACCGATATTGTTGAAATTATATGGGGCCAAACTGAAAGTAAGTAGGTATATCCTCTCAAACACAATGACAGACCTCGCAAGCAGAATTTTTAACATCTGTTTATAAATAACAAAGTTGTGAGGTAACAAACATAAAAAAAAACAAGTGACTTGATAACCTCCTCCTTTCTTGAAGTCGGTTGATAAGAGTTACTTAATCTATTGAGGACGTGGTGGCCGAGTGGATGAGGTCCTTACCTTGCGATCTGATAGTCGCGGGTTCGAATCCCGGTGGCAGTCATGCGTAAATAGGTTTTTTCGGTCGAAAAAATCTATATATGCATCCCATGTTCTCGCAACGGTGAAGGAAAACATCGTGAGGAAACCGGCATGTCGTAGAACCTGAAGTTCGAAAACATGTGTCGAGTGCATGAAAGGAGCCTCTTCGAGGCGCACTTGAAATCCTTTCACCACACTGGTTCGAAGGAACTAGTGACACGATAAGAAGACTTAATCTATTTTAGTTCCGTTTGCCCGAAGAGAACCATCGTCTCCAGAGGTTTTTCTCCACTTTCTACTGCACCGTGAACTTCGGCGGTTTCATGGGAATGGTGATTACTCCTGCGCTGCGGAGAAGCGTCATGTGCTTCGGAGACGACACCTGCTATGCACTCGGCTTCGGCTTCCCAGCTTTACTGGTGCTTGTGTCCATTAGTAAGTTATTTCCTGTCGGTCATAGATTATTTAAAAAATGAATGCATAGCGTAAACATAAATTGTAAAATCAAGATTTTACAAAAACATACTGGAACCGACTTCAATTGGACTTGTGACCTGAGTGAAAAGTGTAGTGAAAAGTCACATGAGAAGATAGGCAATTTTATTTGCTTCGACATAATAAATACCAATTATTTTGTATATAAAGTATTTTGACTTACGATTTCCTGTCTGTTCAATGTAGGTAAATGTTGAAAACTTTGTAAATTAAGCTCTAAGACTTTACCAAGTGTGCAATCAATTCCTACGGTAAATAAATAATATGAGTATGAGTATTAGTCCTCTTCATCCTGATTTATTTCTATCTTTATTATTTTCAGTTATCTTCGTTGCCGGGAAACCTTCTTACAGGATAAAACAACCCCGCGACAACATCACGTTGAAGTTCGTGTCGTGTGCCTGGGTAAAGCCCGCTCTACGCTCGCGCCGCGAATACCCGTGAAAACCGTGAAACAAGAGTGTAGATGGTTTCGCAGCTACGCGTTCGCACTTTGCGCCGGTGTCGGTTTTTTGTCTTCAAAGGGCATTCGCGAACGTAACTGCGAAACTGCGAGTGTAGAGGAACATGTTTTCACGCGCACGCGCAGTTTCACGGCGCAAATCGCGACGTGAATTCACGCTACGAACCGCGTGCGAGTGTAGAGCCCGCATAACATCTCAATTTATATCCGATTGCAAAGACCGGAGGGTAATGTGTTTCGGGTGTATAATGTTCCCACTGCTGGGACGCAGGCCTAGGTACTCTCGATAGGAGAGCGAATTGGTCTTAATCCACCACGCGGACCCAATGCGGATTGGTGGATGTCACATTCCAAAGAACATTTTTTCTATCCTTAGACGTGCCGGTTTCCTCACGATGTTTTCCTTCACCGTTGCGAGAACGTGGGCTGCATACATAGATTTTTTCGACCGAAAAAACCCATTTACGCATGAATTTCGAACCCGCGACCATCAGATCGCAAGGTAAGGGCCTCATCCACTCGGCCACCACGTCCTCAAGATTGTAAATGCTACTTTCAATTTCTGTTTCCACCCTAGTACGCCTTCACAAGGCGCTTGAAGTATGACGCGAAAGATGGGTTACCTCGCGCCCACTGGCTTGACTACTCCATCGACAAGTTCGGAGTGAAGTTAGTTGAGGACATGAAGACCGTGTTCTCTATCCTGTACCTCTACCTGCCTGTGCCTATCTTCTGGTCGCTGTTTGATCAGCAGGTCAGTAATGGCCTGCGCATATCGGGGCACTGAACGGCAGAGTATTTTAAATTTATCAATCGTATTTAAGGTCCAGAATCACGTGAGATAAAAAATTACTGAGTACGTATAAATTTAAAAAAGTGCAATAACGTCATGAAATGTTTTAGTTTTTTTTTGTTTTGATATGTTAAACATAAGCGAATGAGATTGGGAAAAACAGTTTTTCACAATTTCCTCATCAATCTATAACACATTTTCCTAATCTCCTGCGCTGCACTAGATTCGACCACTGACTGAAATTCATACTGGAATAATGTGGATCGGGCATAAATAAAATTTTTAGTGCAGATGACTCTACAATCTGGAGTCACGGCAATGACTCTAAAGTCAATACGAATAATTTCTAAGTGCAGGTGGCTCTACAATCTGGAGTCACGGCAATGACTCCGAAGCCAAGACGAAGGCTTTTTTTAGTGCATGTGACTCTACAATCTGGAGTCACGGCAATGACTCCGAAGCCAGGACGAGCTAAAGAGTTTTAATCTAATATAACTAATACTAATCTACTCGTATAACAGGGTTCGCGATGGACGTTCCAAGCTTCCCGACTCCGTAGCGAAGTGTTCGGTGTTACTCTGATGCCGGATCAGCTCCAAGTGATGAACCCAGCCATGGTTCTGCTGATGATTCCTGTCTGTCCGGGCGGAGCGTGGCCTCTACTGCCCGATATAGCTCCCCTGCAGAAGATGTTCATCGGTGGAGTTCTGGCAGCTTTGGCGTTTATGTCTGCTGGGATACTGCAGATTGGTATAGAGGTGAGAATATAATAGAATCAATTATAAATGTTTAATTATCACAAAAATAATACATCAAGTACTACTCGGGTGAATTAACATGACACCTGGCTGACACTCTCGCTTATCATTACCAAGTATTACAGGACCTCTTCTCTATCAAGATTATACAATCCCACGCTGTACTTTGCACAAACGTCATTCGAGCCAGGTGTCATGTTAATTCGACCGATCGTCCACTGTGCACCAGGTGTAAAAAGCCTGTATAGCAGGGTCACAAGGACTCGCCGACGGACTCTCAAATCAAGTCGGTGCAACTTTGCTAATATCGTTCACATTGAGATCATTCTTGACAGCCCATTAATTTCACTAGCTACAGTGCTCTTCGAACCACAACACAGTAATGCTGACACATTACGGCTTTACGGCAGAATATCTGACACTATGTTGGTACTTGGTACGCATCTAGACGTCGCGGCACCCTACAGGGGACGTAGTTAACCATATAAAAATAAACGTAAATTTTATTATAACAGTTCAAATTAAACCACATACTTACCTCATTTGTTAAATGTGAATAGCGATTTCAACAGAAGTAATGTAAGCCACAAAGTACTAAGGGGTTTTGACTTCACAAAGAGAGCTTTGCTTAACGCTGTACGGCTCCGTAATTAGAGAGACCAGGGAATATACGAGCGAGACCTCGTACAGGCCGGTAGAGCGATATTCAATTTCCATTTTCACCAGCACTAGCTCTTCTACCTACGATTAGGCTAGAGCCACATTGAACGGATTTCCCGTCGCCGAATATGCAGCCACGCTATATTCCATTGGCAGATTATCAGTAGACTGCCGAATCATTTACAGTGAGCACTGTGCGCGTTTGACGAGGAACGTCCGCTGAATGTGGCGCCTTGTATTAAGGCCTCTACACACCAAAGGCCTGGGAAACCGGCTCAAACCGGCGAATTTAGAACAATTGCTAACAAAACGCTAACCTGGTGTGTTGTGTGTGCCGCTGCCGTTTTGGTGTTAAGTGTAGAGGCACTATGCACTATACTTTAGCACATGAAATGCGTGCGGAGAACCGAACGGACGCCGACGGTGCGCGGTTCGCAACGGAACAACCGATCTTCCGCGTAGCGTGCCCCATTATAATTTAATGAAATTTTATGTACCTTCTGGCCTTACACTGCGTACGATCGCCGACGGCTATTTCGTTCAATGTGGCGCTAGCCTTAGTATCGAAATACCAGATTCGCAAAATACCGGAATCAGACTTACAGAGCAAAATTCTATACCTAGGCCTATATCCTAATTATGCTAGGGTGGTCGTGTGATTTCCGAGAGTTTAATAACATCAGATGGTATCTATGTATATTAAACCATGATGGTAAGGTACAATACAAACACATTTGTATGAAATTGGGAGCGCAAGACTACCTACTACTTTGTGAGCGGCAAAAACTTTATTTTTGTACAATTGGATTACAAAAACCGCGAAATTATAAAACAGTTATTTTTACACCACTGGCCATTTTATACGAGATTTTTATCAGAATATATTTAAGTCGAGTTTAGAAAGGGCTTCAGGAACACGGGATAGGTACCTACACAAGATTTTTCACTAATTTAAACTGAAATAAGCGTTATTTAAAAACAGATATAGCTATCCAATTTTACTACGATATTTGAAATTCGAAAATAGTTATTTTAGGTCCCTCATAATATGGGTATGAAAGCTGAAAAAAGTTCTTAACTTCCCGCATAAAACCTACTTATTACAGACATAATCTCTTTGAACAGATTTTATAATAAGCTAATACTTTTTTGCCCCAGGGCCATGCAGTTTTACTTTCCCTGTACGGAGCATAATATTGAACTTAATGAGCAGAACGAAGTGGAAAAAGTTTATAAGTATTGGCAGAGAGTACCTACTATACAAAAAGTAAAATAACAGTCGTTGAGCGAGATTTTTCACCTGGACATTTTCCGCTGACTAGTATCACATAAAATTATCAACCTACCACAGCTCCAGGCTAAATACTACCTAACAACATAACGAAGAATTTCACGTTGGTGACCTGACAGCGTTGTGTATGAATGCTCGAGGCGAAAAATGTTTTTGATACCTACAATTTTCACACTTTTATCCGAGATTTTATTATTCGGACTGCATTTTTCGAATATACATAGATGATGATCTTCAAAAGAGGTTTGACGGAAATATTCGATGTTCTATTTTCATGGATTTTGGGGTTTCGTTCAACGGGTTCTGTATATGTTGATAATTGAAAATGGTCCTGACTGACGTAGTAACTATCAATTTTAACGCACTTTTTACCACAATTCAAACTTGGTAGGTTTTTCCTGGAACTGCCCAGAATGTTGTAAATACTTGGAAACATTTTCCGGCGCAGCGGAGTGTTAGATCGAATCAGCGAACTTCTGACATGCGAGTTTCGAACTAAATCAAGTTTAGTCCAGCAAAGTTAATGGGTATTAGGGCTTCTTAGACACCACTGGCGTCTCGGTTCAAAGACGGACTTTATTAAACCAAAGAGCGAGCTGCAGGACTTATTATTTTATTAGGCGTCTCAAAGACAGCCGAGCTGCTCTGCCAGCATTTCTCTAAAAATACATCGAGCTCCTGATGAGTAAAGATCTGTAAAACCTGCTTGCTGTTACCAGTTAAGTCTCAAACTTCAGCAGACGTAACAATAACTTACCCACGTAAATACTTTTTAGTAAAAAATAAACTATTATTACTCGGCAAGAAATCGCTTTCAGCTATTAATACCGCCAATTATGACCTTTATTATTTTTTGTTCATTATTTTTCTGGTTTATATTGCACTAGCTGACACTAGTTCTGGTTCAGTGGTTTAATTGTGTCACAGTCAGGACGCTTTTTATTAAGCTTTTATTATACATGTGTACAATCATACACTCCATGACATATACATAATATACTGATGAATGTTTCTTCGGGTCGTGTAAAGAGTTATAATCTAACTTTGCTAAATCCTCGAAGATCTAACTAGCTGACACCACCCGCAACTTCGTTTGCGTTGCGAATTGACAAAATTATTTCCTCAGTACACTTTCTACACTTTTGGTTTGGCTTGTGCGTTGTCTGTCAGTCCTTCAGAGTTATAATCTAATCTGATTTGACATATCGTGTGTAGCGCTCGACGTTGCAAGTACCAGGGCACCATCAAACCGGGCTGGTGTTACTAAACACGCTGGCTTGTCCGGTGGACATCGCGGTGCGGGGGGAGGGGGTAGCGCCCGTGGAACAGCAAGGCACGGCGCTGATGACGCCGCTGCCGCATCGGGCCCTCACGCTGACCGCTAGCTGCCCCGTCAACTGCGCGGGCAGGGTCATGAAGCGGCATGCTGTTAGGGAGGAGATTAAGACCGTCGCTGGCACGGTTCGTATTTTTTTCTTTTGTAGTGGTTACATTGCAAGATAACTTACGTGGGTACTAAATTGGAAGCAAAGAAGGAATCGGATGAGTTGACGGGCGAATATAAAATAAAATAGGTATTAAATTCGTCAATGCAATCAAAGTGGACAAGTTTGTGTTACACACTCGCTGACATCCATAACTTTGTTGATGACTTGTAGATGATCATAATCGACTAATTTTTGATTGTTAGAGTAAGCAGTTATGGTAGAGCATCACCAATCGTGCCATACATCAAACTTTCGCCTTTATACAAAATGTTACTAAGAGATGACCAAAGTCAAAATAAAAGCCACTTGCATCTTTCGATTAAAATAATATATAATACATAAGACTATAATTACCTACAATACAGGGCGCTTACTGGCTAATAATAAATAACTATATGAATTCATAACGTGGAGTTTTTCTGCTGAGTAAAAAGTATGAAGTTAATATTGCTTATTCAAAATAACACTACCAAAACATGAAAGGATCTAGTTACAATTTAATGTTTAATACCTCCTTTAGTAAACAAGTAATGAACAGTCACAAAGAGTGTACTTTTTGGCTTATTTTGTGACTGTGTGGGTTGTACTAGGTCAGGGATGACGAACCAATAGCACTCGTGCCAATGATGGCACGCGACACAATATTTTGGGCACGCAACCGATTACAAAGTTCACTATGAGATGAGATGTAGAGCCCCTACTAAGACAAAATTACTAAAAAACAGTACTAAGAAAAAGTAATATAGAGTAATAAGAAAAAAAATCGCGGATGTAGGTTTATCAGCAGCAGCTCGAACATCTTCAAATTCAAATTCAAATTCAAATTCAAATAGTTTTATTCATTTACTTAATCTATAGTTACAGTACATGGGTTAGAGATTCCCTTTTAAGTAAGAAGATACCTGTGTTAGGGAACCTCGCTCTTCCGTTACAATATTGAGCTATTCGATTAAGTTTGAAAGTTTAATAATATTGAAAACAAAGTACATTTAAGATTGTTAAAGTTAAATTATTTAGTAGAGAATGTAAATATTATAATGTAGGTGTAAAGATAAGTGGTAGGTTTTATAAATTATTTTCATTGTGAATTGACTTTGAGTAAGAGTGTGTGTTGGTGTGGGTGTGGAGGGTGTGTATGTGTGTGAATAATATATGTAGGTATGTGGGGTGTGTGTGCGTATTTAAATGTGAGTGATTGGTAGAGGTGAGTATAGGTGTTAGTTAGTGTTGGGTGTCTCTATCTTAAATATCATCCAGACAGAAATACAATTGGAATGCGTTGCTTCTTGGGTCACTTGGGATAGTAAAGAGTTTTCACGAAGTTAAAATGATTTGACCGACACGTCTATGGCCTTATTAATTTTTTTTAGAAAAAATGACACGTTGGTTTAAAAGCTTCGCTAGTACTAGGTTATTGGATATAAATTGAAGAGTACGGGGAATACCTACTCATTCGACCCTAATGAAAAGTGTTTTTCATCAATTTCAACTTCAATTCCACACACATCGTTCCTTAGGTTCATAGAAATATTAAAGGTCTTTAGAAAGAAATCAAAGTATATATTCCGTCGAATTCACGTCCTTCCACTCCTTTGGAATAAAAATCCACGTAAACCATAGATTAATAGCGGTGTTCAGAAATATTGGTGTATTGACAGTATCAAAGGAAGATAGAAGCGGAAAACTGGATAAAACATTTTTCAGACACCCTGTCAACAAAACTGAAATATCTCCATTTTATAATATTATAGGTAACTTTTTACGCTGGAGTTTTTTTTAAATGAAAATGCCTAGTAGTTTAAGCTTTAATATTTCGCTAGCGCTATTTCTTCTCCTATGTTTAGCATCAAGCTAGTTTCAAATTTATAAGCTCTATAATTATGTTTTTTTAAGTAGGTACATACTTTATATTTTAATTTCTATTATTTTCTTATTATATTTTTAGTTATTATTAATGTAGTGAGTAGCTTATCAGTTAGAAAGCTTGCTTTTGTTTTAAGTATTATTTTCTGGCAAATAATACATTGACAAACAGGACTTCCCTCGCCCCCCTGAACGTAGTTTGGGTATGTTCCCTGACTACGTAACCTATTTTTTATTTGATTCTTCTTAATTACTTTTATACCTATAGTTGATGTAAGCCGTTCTAGTTAAAGTAAATAAAAAAAAAATCAAATACAAATTTCCCTACGTTCATATCAACATCCTCTTGGAACCATCGCCGTCAAAAACACTCAAGTTAAAAGCTTTTAAACTGAAACTACTTTCTTGTAAAGAGTTTCTTATTACACTGATAACACACAGGTAATATGCAAAAGCTTGTAAGTAAATGAAATGCGATGAGATTTATTTGCCTGAAGTATGCTCGAGGAGATATTCATATAGTTATACTGTTTGTGCTGACTGAAACTTGTACTTAATACAGTCGTAGGTGTAATATGGCTGTGTAAATAGAACGAGATTGGATTCGCAGAGCGGTTACAGCGGGGCGATATGGCGCGGTTGATTTCGATTGCATTCTCTCCCAGCTTTATTACGTTCGTCTATGTGGGAAATATAAATGTAGGTAGAGTTACCAGTAGGTACGTATTAAAAAGTCGGATTTACGTGGCTTTTACCATCTATCTGTACGATTTACGTACCTTGGCTAATTTTGTACTCTTTAAATACGTATAATTCTTGACATGCACAATCATTTTTTTTATACATAAAAAAGATTTTGTAAGAATGAAAAGATGCGTTAAGAATTTTTGTTCTAACTGAAGCTAAAATATAATTTATCTACCTTTGGTTTGAGTTATTGTCATCATGTTTACTAACAACAAATGTACACTAACAAGTTTTTAATTCTTATAATTTAGGATTAGGAACAAATGTACCTACAAGCTGTTAATTTTTAGATGCTTATATTACACATACTGGCAACGCTGACTGTAGTTAAGGTACCTAAAGTAAGGCTTTTCATTTTAATTTATTCTTTTCAGTTCATGCCGATCGTTATTGGGCAGAATTCGGACGATCAAATATCTTTCCACTTTATGGACCCGAGTCCATTCGTTAAGTCTTTGACTGGGAAGCCAAAGTTAAAGTCAGTACCTATTTTATTACATCTGCTGCATCCAAAACTTCTCATGCGAATTTCTAATACTCCTTTTGTTAGTAAGTAGAACTTTTAGCTCTTGACGAACATATCCTCTAAGTTTCACAAGTCTCTATGTCCACTGGTTTAGCCTGTAGTCTGTCTGTCAGTCAATCAGTTTATTGATATTTATAGCCTTTATAGATATTTATTGATTATTGATACATAGGTATCTGTTAATTTCAGTCAGTGTGAAACTTGCACGATAGTGTTAAATTTTAGGCACTATTCATACCTACTGACCGGTATTTTTTGTCAATTTTTTTCATTCTCACAACATGTTTGCAACCAAAAAATTGCCTTACACAGTGCGAAACTATTAATAATGACCAGCCAAAGATATGGATCCCTCGAGTTCACTGGCAGTAAAAGAGTATGTTGGGCAGTATTATTTAGTCAATAAAATATATACCTACGGTTCATTTTCATTGCCTTGCCCGAGAGGGGAAAAAGTAGTTTTTGTAAAAACCAATATGTATGTTTCCAATTTAACGGTTTGAAAACTGTTGAATTATAAACTGTCGAAAAATTGCAAATGCAGTACCTATTATAATTAGGTATATATTTCTTTAAAACAGACCAATCAGCCGCACTGAGTGTGCGCTTCTTATTGGGCGCTTATTTACAAATTAACGATTTTAAAACAGTGTTTGAAAACAGTTAAATTGTAAATTTACGGTTCTTACAAAATTACGATGACAAATACTTTAGAGACACATTAAATACATACTTTGGCGAATGGTGATAGATATCAGCGTCGCATTTCATTCCATTCAACTTTGTTCAGGGTGGTGTACGTGGGTGAGTCGGGGCCGAACAAGAACGTGTCTATAGCCGTTGAAACAGAGAAGAGACTAAGCGATATTTATTATGTATCTGACGCGCCGGTGGATCGCATTGGCGAGTCAGCGTATATGTGCCTGCAGCCCGGGAAGTGAGTGAATATTTAATCAAATGAAAAGTTAGCCGAAGCTCGCCATGGTCTGCCGACCGCAGAAACCAGAGTGTACGTTAAGGTGTTGTAATTTTCTGGCATTGATTACGCTGGACCGCTCCAGTTTGCATCCTACTAATTAATATAGATGTGATTTGGGAGAATGTTTGTTTCACAATCACGCCAAAACTACTGGACCGATTGTGCTGAATTTGTTATGGTTTAAGAGTTGGAAAAGCGGGCTAAGTCGCAAGCAGCAGGTAATAATGCATAGCTACGTTTAAAATTGTCATAACAGTAATACGCGTAGGCGACAGATTTTGCAAAATGATTGTATTACCTACTCGCCTACAAGCAATGCTACGCATTTTTCTGGTACGTTTTGTATTTAGTATGCGTATTATTACTGTCAATAAGCCACATGTAGGTAACATTATTTAGGTTACCTGCACACTGTACCTACACATTGAAGCGTTAGGTCACAGAATATTACAAATTTCGAGCAGGAGCGGACTGAATTCGCGAAAATTATTGCGAATTGAAGTTTCAAATACGCATTTCACGTCGGTTTGCCAACGTAAATAGGTATTCGTACTCGTGGTAAAAGTTGTTCGATGTGAAATGTGCTGGCTAAATCGCCTGTCATGTGTCGTTCCCAAGACCCACGATTTTAGGATCCGGGCTACGTGCGCGAAAGACATTTGCGCAAAAAGACACTTATTATTTTACACAATACTTATATTTAGCTTACACTTTACACTTGGGCGACAAGACATTTGCGCGACATAGACAAAGGACATTCACGCGACTGGAAAATTTGCGCGAAAGATACTTGTAAATAAAAAAAATTACATGGATGATGTATCGACAGGTGATATTGCACAAGGAAAATAAAGTTTTTGTATAGCAGCCTTATTTTTTTGTATGGTAAACGCAATGTTTTCATTATAGTTTTCAAAAATAAAGCATAAACTAATAACTCTACAAAAAACTGGAATCCTCTACGACCTATTCTTTCAGAAATATACCTACCCGTTCGCGTAAATAGCATTCACATATAATACGATATGTTAATTGATTCAGAGCATGTGTAAAATAATGTTATTGTATAGCTTATTTTTTTTTGTACGGTAGGTTTAATATTTAAAGACTTTTGAAATTTATTGCAATAATTAATACTTTTGCAAAAATCTCGAATCCTCTTAGACTTATACTTTTTGAGATATACGCAGTCTCGCAAATGTCCTTTCGCGCAAATATTCCAGTCGCGCAAATGTGCTTTCGCGCAAATGTCTTGTCACGCAAGTGTCTTTTCGCGCAAATAGAAACGACTTCATCGCCGAAATCTTAAAATAAATAAATAAAATGAATACAGGCTTGCCCTATCGCGGGGCCAATAATTGTGAACTAGATATTTGTGTTTTTTTTTAAATAACTATGTATTTATTGAATATGAATATCAGATTCCGATGGCGGGCGAGCAGCGCCGATGGCGAAGTGTCCGGTTCCGGAGAAGGGTACCTTCGAGCTGGTGGTGTCTACGTGCTGTGCGTGAGAGAGCGCTTAGGCCGTTTAGACGCGGCTGTTCTCCACGCCCCCAACCCCCCCAATGAACTACATCTAGCCTGGATCGTACCCCAGTATCTGCTAGTCTCGATCGCCGAAATTATGTTCGCTGTTTCCGGACTCGAGTTTTCTTTTACACAGGTTGAAAATTTTCCTTGTTTCTCTACAGCATCATGGTTTCAACCGACTTAAAAAAAAAGAGGTTATCAATTCGGTTAAATGTTTTTTTTAATGTTTGTTACCTCAGAACTTTGTTGTTTATGAACCGCCTTAAAATAACTTTTTTGTTTGAGAGAATATACTTTCAGATTGGTCCCATAGAAATTTTATCAAAATCGGTTCAGTAGTTTAGGTTTTAAATCAAAATAACCTAAAAAAAACGTTAACGATTGATCGAGCGTCCTTTGAGACATTTTGATGGTCAGTCTCTAAAGACTAGTAATTTCATTAGCTTCAGTTTCTACTGCCCGGTCATGTTTTTTCAGGCACCGAATCTATATTAATTTTCAACCTAAGCTTCAACTTGAGGTGTGGTTTGTTAAAGGCAAATATCCCGAAGACATTCAAACTTACGCAATGAAAATACTCATTAAGTTTCCAGACTAGCAAGGTGTAGACATAAATCCTTGGATCCAATGGAGGTTGGTTTTTCAGGCAAATACCCCGAAGATATCCAAACTTGTGCAATGAAAATACTTATTAGGTTTCCAGACTAGCGAGATGCTGACATAAATCCAATGGAGGTTTGTTTTTCAGGCGCCAAAGAGCATGAAGACGATCACGATTGCCGCTTGGTACGTGTCCGTAGCCTTCGGCAACCTGATTGTAATTCTCGTCGCGCAAACCAAGATCTTCCACTCAAGGGTGAATATGTATATTGATAGTTAGCCTAATGCCTTGATCACACGTACCGAGCAAACGGCCGAGACAGTGCTCTTGGCCGAGTACTCGGTACTTACTACTCGGGCGAATCAACATGACACCTGACTCGAATGACGTTTGTGCAAAGTACAGCGTGGAATTGGATAATCTTGATAGAGAACAGGTCCTGTAATACTTCGTAATGATAAGTAATGATAAGGCTCCGCAATTAGAGGAAGAAGAAACACGGAGGGCGCCGCGCGGGGCAGCGGGGGACGCATCAAGTTTCGAGCCACGTGTCAGCCAGGTGTCATGTTGATTCGCCCGAGTAGTATAAACATAGTGCTCGGCTTCTTATCGTGTCACTAGTTCCTTCGAACCAGTGTGGTGAAAGGATTTCAAGTGCGCCTCGAAGAGGCTCCTTTCGTGCACTCGACACACATGTTTTCGAACTTTAGGTTCTACGACATGCCGGTTTCCTCTCGATGTTTTCCTTCACCGTTGCAAGAACGTGGGATGCATACATAGATTTTTTCGACCGAAAAAACCCATTTACGCATGACTGCCACCGGGATTCAAACCCGCGACCATCAGATCGCAAGGTAAGGGCCTCATCCACTGGGCCACCACGTACTCAGTGCTCGGCTGAGCGAGTGATTTAAACTACCTGCTTAAATCACTGTTTTGGCCGAGGAACATTTTACTAGCAAGACTACCTACGCGTAATTTCATTTTTGTTATATATTTATCGGTCCCTGTGATTTTACCATTGGGATTCGTTTTGAAATTCAAATCACTATTTGCCTAGCTAGATTTACACACGCTGCATCCGGCGACATATTTTCAATCGATTGCTCTCACTTCATTTGCCCGGTTTCAATATGTAGACGTATCTAGTCAAATATTGAAATGGTGGTTTATTTTCAAACCTAAAATTAACTTCTCGAGTAGGATGTACCTACTCGTATGGAGGATTGGAGGTTGCAAATCGTAGAAGTAATATTTTCATCTCAAATCCGAATTCCATACAAAATGTTTCGGACAAATACTCAAAAAGTACGCCGTATTATAGTAATTTCTTCACACTATTCGTTTCGTCCATATTTTTTAATTTCGTCAACAAAAAAAGTGAAAGGTACTTCAATTTAGATTTTATACGTGTTTTAAAATTAACCCTACTAACTTAAAAACACGTATAAAATCTAAATTAAAGTATGAAACCCTTCATTTTTTTTGTTGACGAAATCAAAAAACATGGACGAAATTAATAGTGTGAAAAAATTACTATAATACGGCGTACTTTTTGAGTATTTGTCCGAAACATTTTGTATGGAATTCGGATTTGAGGATTCCCCTTAAAATGCTACTATTCCTTTTAGAACGATCTATAAAAAAGGATAGCATAATTTTTAGTGCTGTCGATGAGTGCTGTCAAATTATACTCCGATTTATAATTGAAGATTTTTTTTGTAAACAAAGAAGTGTCATGATATGTCACTGTAACAGAGACAGGTCAGGGTTAAAAACGAGTTTATACCACGGATCACTATTACTAGTAATGGCGCGCGGTTTTGCTTGTGCGATAGTTTCCTATTTTACCTAAATAATTCTTAACCAAACTTATTCAGGTACTTTAGAAAACTGAAAAGTAGGTAGAATAGGAAATAAAATTTGTGAATCTAAACTTCTGGGATATTAATCATAATAATGCCAAGGTGCATAGCAGATACCTAACAAATATTCATTCGATTCACACAATTGCACACGAGAAGCGAAAAAATAACGCATTCGACTTCGTAAGCGGACAAGAGACGAATAAAATTTACAAACACACGTTTAGGTCAAAATCCAAAAATTGTTTCGAACTTCTGTGATTTACTCCGATGATACCAATGTCTTAAAATATTTTTCGCTAATATTTTTTCGTAGAGTTATAACTTTCTGAAAAAAAAATAATAATATTATAATCAGTACAAAACCATTGCTATTTTCCATTCTATGGATATTGACTAGAAAATAAACCGTACCATAAGTATTTAGGAAAATTGAGTAAACGTCACTTTGATAAGTATTTTTTTAGGGTGGTCACACCTTTGTTTACAAAAAAAATCTTGAATTCTGAATCGGGGTATAGTTTAGTTTAGTTTGTCGACATCTGAATTGACACCATTATTGTACTAATATTCAGCAACTGTTACTGTAAAATGGAATTTATATCCTAGGCGACAGAGTTCTTCGTGTACGCAGCCGTGCTGACAGTGGCCATGTTTGTGTTTCTCCGTATGGCGGAAGGCTACGAGTCCAGGAGTATTGAAGGAGATGACTCCTCATCTGAAAACCGCCCATTGCTACAAGGGCGATCAAGGGTAAGACGGTACCGTTGGGAGGCGATCCCTGCAGCATACCGTCTAGATGGGTCCAACACAGTACCAAATATTACCGCAAAGCAGTAATGTGTAAGCATTACTGTGTTCCGGTTTGAAAGGCACTAGTGATATTACTGGGCTTTCGAGACTAACCATCAAATTGTCTTAATGTGGACGAGCGCTTTGGCAGTGTTATGCCGGTCTATGTGAATCAAAGTCCTGTGTTGTAGCACTGTTTTGGTCATGAGTAGGCGTGACCTCTTACCATAAGGAGAGCGGAGGCGTCTAGCTCGTTTCATCACTTGCATAAAAAAATACCCTAAAAGCCTTAATGAAAATTAGCGGCATCCTGCATGGAACAGTTCCAACGGTTAGACTTACGACGACGTAAGGTTGACTGTATTAAAAAAGATAGTAAGTAATACACTTGATTTTTAGACAACCCTGGAGTTACAACGAGTTTAGGAACAAACCTACCTATATTCAGGAAATTCTCCTCATTGCTGCAGCATCATTCCAATCTAGTCACGCGGATGCAATCAAAGTTCAATTTGTCGTTGCATGCATGCATGCAATAATCTGGTTATCCATGAATTCTGTTGCTTTGTCGATGTGTCGATTGCTGTCCTCGACATCGCGATGCTAATGTAAGCTACATTTGTATTTGTTAGAATGTCTTTGTTCTGTGATTCGGCGGTGTAGTCGCTGTTCGTGCGTTGATATTTTAGGTCTCGCTTGTACCGTTAAAAACTGCCAAGTGAGGAAAGTAATTGCTTAGGAGCTTTGGTAGTTTGGTACAAGTCGGCATAAGTCGTATTCCTAGGTAAGGTTTTTAATCTTTGTAAGGGCCTGTTTAGAAACCAGTAATTAGGTACTTATTTAGGTAGGTACATTATTATTACAAAAATCAAAGCCAATGATTTATACGTGTTGCTCACAGTTATCGTTACAAAAAAAATCGGAGGCGTGGAACTCTATTGAGATAAAAAAATGCTTATATATTTTTATTAAATGTTTATTAATTAAAATTATTTTTTATAAATTATCTCGACACACGACAGTGTGTCCAGCCACGGTCAGGCCCAGCGAACTGGCGGGTAGCACTGTGTGTGAGTTTACACGAACCATTTGGAGCCACTTTTGACCTTGTCATAGCTAAAAAACTAATCAATATAAACACACCAAATTTTTAGGTTTCAGGTTTATGTATTGAAAGCCCGGAGTTAATGAAGTACCTCAAATTTCATAAACACAGCTTAAACGGTTATTTAGATATTAATGTTCAAAAATCGTCATTTTTATCACTGATTGACTGACATATAGACGTAAAACCTAACCCACTTCCAGATGACCTAGAAAGTTCAAATTTGGTATCCAGCTAGGTAATTGTGTGTATACAAAGGAAAAAATCTGAAAACAGCAAAGGACATTGGCCACTTTGTATGAGCTTATGGCTTAGGGTGAACAGTGATTTTTGGTATAATTGTGATAGAGGCTTAATAGCTTCTAAAAGTAGGTACCAGAATATAAGGATATCTTAGTATCAAAATGTTCGGTTGACCTACTATCCCACTCATAAAGTTCATGATCGACGGAGGGTTTTATATAATAAAAATGAGTTTTTTTCACATATTTTCTATTTTTCATCACAATTATATGATACATTACATTATCTAAAAGCTGGCTAGGTAGATTCATATTATTTTAGTAGTCCTTGTCCAGTTTATGAACCGTACTGTTGCAATATGAAGCACAGCAACCCACCGTCTTTACGGCCTACAATACAATTACAACAGTACTGTTTTATTGCTTTCCTTTTTTAATTATTACTTTCAAATAAAATAAATTCAATATAGGTATATATTTTGGCTCAATCTGCTTGTATGCGGTGGTTCTGAGGGACGATTTTCCCTTCCTATGTTAGTGTGCTCCAATCTATAAATAAAGGGAAATCTGTTATAGCGAATTTCACAATTACTTACTTAAATTAATTAAACAATAAATGGAAATTGATGAACCTTACAGTTTGCTGAGCCATCCATTGCCATAAATACGCTTGCGTTTCCACTCCTAAATGCAGTCAATATGAATTCCATAAGCAAGTGAGGGTCAACATTAGAATCCATTGTCCATTTAAGAGTAAAAAAACTTCCTCAAAATATAAGTTGAAATGGAAAAAAAATACAAAATGATTATTCTTATTCTTCGCGTTTGGCTCCACACATAGTATATTATAAGCCAGTGTAAAGTAATTTATCGCATTCGTGGTCAAGTTATTTAATAAACATGTTTTATTGCACATTGTATTGAATTATTGTAAAAATTATAAAAAATATTCAGTCAAATGTCCAAAATGAATGACATGACATGTAATGTAGACTTGGGTAGCTTTCACAGTTGCTACAATAGTTGAAGCGTCTCTTTCCAGCAAGTGAGGCATCACGTTTGTTTTGACGAGCCAGCTCACCACTCTTCCCTCGAATGTTCACCTTGGCCTTGATTTTTGATGATTTTTCTGCATACTCTATTAAGGGTAGATTAATATTAATATTACTCATAAAACGTGGCGACAATAAGAGATGGCTACGCTATCTATTTTTGTTAGTATCTTGCGTTGCGACAAGAAATAAGATTAATAATTAAATGGCTCTTACATGAGTACTCAATCGTGGTACCACAGTGAGGGAGCTCGTCGTGTCAAGGAGTTGCCTCGCATACTACTCTATTTTTAGAAGCAAGACTATGACATGACTTTGATCCTTTTTGACGTGTGCTGTGCTGCCATATTAGTATAAAAAGAGATTAAAATTATCGATCGATTAAAAGAATCTATTTTTTCTAAAGAATTTATTTTTTTAGCGATCGAATAATAAACAACTGAGCAAAAGTCGTGTAAAAGAACTTCTATTAAAAACAAAAAAAACGGTATGTGTTTGACCACATGACAGAAGTGAAAACTTCATCAAGGTGACACGTGCTGACTTTACCTTAACAAGTGTTACATAGCAAAGCATAACGGCTGAATCTCGTTGAATACCCACAAATAAACAAGTGTTCAGCACGCTTCAAAAAGTATTCACTTTCAAAAAATGCATAAACACCCTCGATCACATAATGACAATTTGCATTATCGTGATATCGATTCATAAATAAATAGATATTATTCGATTACTATTCAGAAGAAAGTAAATGACAACACTAGTTTGATGAATCATAAGACAAACTAGGATAATATTATCATATTAAATACTAATTAAATAAACTTTTTTTAGGTTCACCTGGGTACTAAAATATTACGCAATAATTAATATCCAAAATTAATCGATTTATTGAACAAATTGGATTTCTCTGAACATCGTGTTCACTGAGGCCAGGAATTAACAATATCCTTTATAACATTTGATTATTTTTTCCAAATTATTCGATTTTATGAGGTAAATTTAGCGCCTTGCAAATTATGAGAGCAATTGCCTTGCAAATTTTTGCAGGATATTTCCATTTCCACGATGAAAGGTTGTTTTTATCGTTTTATGTACATAATTTAATATCAATAATTTAAAAATTATTTACAAAAGCCCAGATGAACGCAAGCTAGTGGAAATGCAAATTGTTGGAAAACACTTTAATCTCCCGGCACATATGTACTTACTACCTACAAAGGCAGGTACCCACACCTTATTTATGTTATTTAAGTAGGTTAGGTTAGACTTATTGTACTTTTACCTACCTAATGTATGTACATTTAGAGGCGATGATGGTGGTGTGTAAGTAAGGATAACAAATAGGTAGGTAACTATTATAATTATACTAGGTACCTAACCTATATACCTTTGAATAGTAATAAATTTCTTTACAAAAAGTAATGATATCTGAACAAAACACATATAATATGTGAAAATAGGAACCACGATCGAGAAGTCGTTTTCCCCCGAAAAAAGACTTCAGATCTACATATATACAATAAATTTATGAATGTCTATTATAGTAGACCTTGGCAAGCCATATATATAGATCTGAAGTCTTTTTTCGGGGGAAAACGACTTCTCGATCGTGGCTCCTATTTTCACATATTATATGTGTTTTGTTCAGATTAATTAATCTTCATTATCCAGATGAAAGATTTTCTTGTTTTTGTGAACTGTACTTACGTAGATTTGTGGCGCGAGGGGAAATTCTTTATTAATTCGATTGCAGATTAAACGTAGAATTGTAAAAACATTGTCCTGTTAGTAATTGAATTAAATTACTTGGTACAAATATGACCCGATGTCGCTTGCAAATGACTGGCCACAAAGATTAATAACGGTGTTCCTATAGAACACCAAGATAGGCAGTATCAAATCAAGATGGAGTCGTGAGACACGATCAAAAAATTTCAGACATCTCGTCAATAAAAATGAAATATCATTAAGTTGTACGCCAGTTTTTCTTTTTTCTACCATCAACTGGTTGACTGGTAGAAAATGCTCTAGCATTAAGTTCTCCTTTTGTACTACATTTAAGTGTGTGCAATAAAGTATTAAATAAATAAATATCTCCATTTTATACAATCTATGTTTTGAAAATAAGCATCGGACCAAAATGTCTAGAAGTTTGCCAGTGTGGCTCCTTTTTTTGGCTCATCATCAATGTATTATATTGTGATTCTATACTTTAATATTTCTATGACTGCTGATGAATTGATGATGATTTTCTAAGCTGATGAAAAATAATCTCAAAAATTGGCGTCTAAAAACAATGTTAATCTTATACTTACGTTTACGATCATATAATATCGTTTAGTTTAGAATGTAAGGGTAGATCGGTCCAACTGTTGTTGACCGCAAGTGTACGTAGGTCCTGGCTTTGTGGTCATCTGGACGATACTACCCGAGCAAGCCGTCTAATTTCCACTCCCTAGCTATCGTTTATATGCCTACTTCGATGTGGTTTTGCTTCCCTTTGCTGATTGAACACGAAAACGTTTGTACAATTGGATTGTTCATGTGCAATCATGGCAATGCTGCTGTTTTGTACAACCAAATATCACTATGTTTTTAAAACCGAAAGGATTTTTAATCACATTTTTTTTTGTGAAATTGGATAGGACCTCTGAAGATAAACCTGCTAATAATAAGATCCGATTGTTGGATTATCTTCCCAGCTAACTGGCCAAGTTTGTAGAATATCTAATACCTACGCTGTAACTTATTTAATAGCATGTAATAGTAATATTTATTGAGACATAATAGATTTACAAAGAGTTTTTGAATCCACAATTCATTTGTAGAGCTGTTGGAGCTCTGATTTCAGGAGCCTGAAGTTTCTCTTTATTTTATAACAATTTGATGTATGTCTACAAAACTAAAAAATAATAAGGCAATAATATATTTTATTGTTAAAAAAAATATAGCTAAGAAAATTAATTAAAATAGTGTTTCAATAATAAAAAAATATTATTCCTGCAGGTGATCTCGGTTCACTCGATGTCTACAACCAGCACGCCCGCCTTCAACGAGGGTAGCAGCAGCGCAGCCTCGTGCTTAGGCCTCATGGAGCGAACCAGAGCGCCTGGATGGCCGATGCGGGCTAACGTGCACCTCGGCACACCCACCACCAGCGAACGTAGAGCCACCACCCTTGCCAAATAACCTGGCCTCTAGAGATCTCGGTTTTCTCACTGTCGACAATTAGTTTACTCACCACCAGCAAACGTAGAGCCACCACTCTTGCCAAATATACTGGCCTCTAGAGATCTCAGTTCACTCTCTGTCGACGACTAGTTGACCCACCACCAGCGAACGTAGAGACACCACCCTTGCCAAATAACCTGGCCTCTAGAGATCTCCGTTCACTCGCTGTCGACAATTAGTTTACTCACCACCAGCAAACGTAGAGCCACCACTCTTGCTAAATATACTGGCCTCTAGAGATCTCAGTTCACTCTCTGTCGACGACTAGTTCACCCACCACCAGCGAACGTAGAGACACCACCCTTGCCAAATAACCTGGCCCCTAGAGATCTCGGTTCACTCGCTGTCAAAGACTAGTTCACCCACCACCAGCGAACTTAAAGCCACCACTCCGGCCAAATAACCTGGCCTCTAGAGATTTCGGTTCACTCGCTGACGACGATCAGTTTACTCACCACCAGCGAACGTAGAGCCACCATCCTCGCTAAATAGCCAAGCCTCTAGATATCTTGGTTCACTTGCTGACGACGATCAGTTCACCCACCACCAGCGAACGTAGAGCCACCAACCACCCTGGCTAAATAACCTAGCCTCTATCAATAGTAGATTATGCACTAAGGGGATAAAGCAGTGTCTTATGTCGCGGGTGGCATATTGAACCCTGAGCTAACGAGGGACTCAGTTACGCGAGGGGGGTCCTGAGTGACGCGAGGGGTTCAAGCTGCCCAAGACGAAGACAGCCTTTATCCCAGAGGAGCATACTCTACTTTTCACACCTTCTGCGAGGCAATAAAAATCCAGGGCTCCGAACTAAGCAGCCAACACCGTCTTTTATTTTACAATCTTTGAAGTCGCGCCTTTGTTCTTTTTTTTTATGAGTGGCCAGGTCGATTTTAGAACAAACCTTTTTACAATACCATATGGGCGTTCTTTTACTTAGAGTTTTCCATGAGTTTCCACACGAATTTGACGTTCCAAATTCAAATCACATTACTACCCTTGGGAGTTTTATACAACAGGTAATGTTTAACCCTAGGTAGGTAATGCTTTGCTTTACCTTGATGATAGCATGATATGTAATTGGATATTGTCGAGCAGGTGGTGTGAAAAAGATATTTTAACTCCAGATACTCTTGCGCCGAGATTTCTGATTTACATTGTCTGTAGTTATTTCATTATAGAATTATTCTACTACACCCTAGATAAGCTTATTTTGCTTAGAGATACAAGTTTCTATTTTTTAAGCTGTTGAATAAATGAGTACCTAATTAATTTATATCAATGTGTTTCTGTTCCGATAATATTGTCTACAGGCGGGCACCATACCTTCAGATATCGATGCCTGAACCTTTGTATGAAATTATGTGCATGAGAACCATGCACATAAATAAGTTATCTATACATTACTAACTTGATATTCTTTACCTATTTCCCTGCCCGGCAATGATTAAACCAACCTGATTTTTTTGCGTCAACGTGTGTGATTACTGAAGGAAAATGAGATTTACAATAATTTTAAGTAAGTGCATTTTACAATTTGAAAACCAATTTCTCACTGAGAAACTTCATGCCTAATTCAATGAAGTTCAAACTCGCTTCTGCGTAAGGCAATAATAACAATATTTCTACACTAGCCAGATATTATTATATTTAGTACCTAACGTTCAATGAATGTATGGTAAGAACTATACCTAGAGTTATTTTGTATGAAATATCATACAATAACAATAAAACGACATGAAGTTGCCGGACAGTCGACGGCTGCTTTGGTGAGTAGGTAGATCTCTTATTTCTATTGACCTTAGCAAGTTCCTATTTTGTTATAATGTATCTTCAAGAAAGATGCCTATGTCCACCAGTGGACTGTGATAAGCTGATAATAATGGTGATGAATCGAAGGATTAGTGTTTACGATATAGGCCTCCACAGTGACGTGGTGTGCACTCCTGAGGATGGCAGAACTGTTGGAAAGAAATGACACCGACGAGAAGAGTCCAGAAGTCAAAGAGCTGTTCTTGTTGTCTGGCTATCCTAAGTCGGGCGATATTCCTATTCTCAATAGAAAGGTACAGGGTGAACTTCAACTGGGCTTGATTGCTAAATCCTAAAGTGTCTATAGAGATTATAAAAAAAACGCTCAAAGGACTCTAGGGGCCGAGTGATAAAAACTCTTAGTAGAATATTTTTATATGTAATTTTTATATTTTTTTACTTTATTGGTACTAGCTGACACCAGCAACTTTGTTTGCATTGCGAATTAATAAAATTCCTTTCTTAAGGCTAATCCTCAAATTCAATTCCATACAAAATGTTTCGGACAAATACTCAATAAGTACGCCGTATCAAAGTAATTTCTTCACACTATTCGTTTCGTCCATGAATTTAAATTTCGTCAACAAAAAAAGTGAAATGTTTCATATTTAGATTTTATACGTGTTTTTAAGTTAGTAGGGTTAATTTTAAAACACGTATAAAATCTAAATTAAAGTATAAAACCTTTCACTTTTTTTGTTGACGAAATCAAAAAACATGGACGAAACGAATAGTGTGAAGAAATTACTATAATACGGCGTACTTTTTGAGTATTTGTCCGAAACATTTTGTATGGAAATTTGCCTAGAGGATTCCCCTTAATACGAGCCTGCACTACTTGGCGAACACACCCTCCAAGTTTCAAGTCTCTACGTTCAGCGGTTTGGCCTGTACGTTGTCTGTCAGTCAGACAGTCAGATCCAAGCCTTTTATATTTATATTTATGAAGCTACTCACCTAGAGCTTCTTGATTTTATAAATAAAGTTCTTATAGGTACCTAGCCTAGAGTCTACAAAAGTTTTCTTCAGTTTGGAAGGGATTTTGACCAATAATGAACGATTACACATGCAGCTTTAAAAAAATTAATGAAAAGGCATTTTCCCCATAAACATAGGTACGCTAACCTAATACAAAAAAGTTTTATAACTAAAGTTCTAAACTCCAAGTTGGATAGGTATCGTAGGTATAGTAATGTAGTGATGTGTATGGTCGAGGACTCAGCCACGCTGTTTTTCAGCCTCACCTTTATCTAACCTACAAATCGGGTTCTCGGAAATGATCATTGATTTAGTTTGTGACTAGCATTTGTGAAATCATAGCAGATACTTTTTATCTTGCTATTGGTTCACTTGAAAAAACACGAGGACTAACTAAAAGCCGATTAACCAGATGGAACATTTAATTGAACGACTGGAAATAATCTGACTCTGAACTGTTAGTCAATGGTGATGCTTAGATCGTTTGCGCAAGTCCCGTGCACTTCGTGGCTGCGCTATATTGGAGTTATCGGGTAGTCGGTACCGTCCGTTGCCCATCACTAGAAGACCCAGCTTCACACCTCGTTTCAATGCCCTGAAATAGCACTCAGTTTCATTCCCTGAAAGATTATTGAGGCTGCAGATAACCTACAGTGTTTTTTTGTCTATGTATTGAGACAATCGCGTATTATTTCTGATCCTTTCTTTGTTTTCTTTAAAGTTGAAATAGCTTGAAATTGAAAGCGTTTGTGATGATACGATATGTTGCTTCATGTAACGTTCAAGTAAGTAACTATAAAATTAATAAAAGCCGTTAAAAGTTTTCTATAATTCAGAGTCTCAGTAGTAAGCAAGTTATGTATTATGATTAGGTACTCGCAGTGGCATAAGATAACTTCTACTAGTGGATGAATATCATTGCTAATACGTTTATTAATGTTCCTTATGTATATTTAAGTAGATACCTCGCTACTTTTCTGCTGAGTTTGTCGTCAAAAATGCGATATTCTGCCTTTATAAATTTAATTATTGTGCGGGAGGTCCAACCAGTGTTTTTCATCAACTTTTTTATAGCGGAGATCACAATCTCTCCCGTGAAGATATTGGATGAAGCTGACTGCTTCTCGGTTTTCTTAGCCATGCCTGAAAACTCCTGAAAATATAAAAAATAGCATTTCAAAGCATTTCTACAAACGACAGAAATAAAATGAAATAGGAAATGATGCATTCCAAGCGAGGCGGATTTCGTAAGACAAATTGTTTGAACCTATCTGAACAGGTTATTTACCTTACAAAATTGAAAATAAATAATAAATAGGAAACAATTTATGCAAACATCGAATAAGAAACAATTTATTTGTAATGACAATGACGTTGTCAATTTGGCAGGCGCAAAGGAGCAAAACCACAGATCTCGGATACTTTCGGCTGTCGTGTGTACTGTACATTCCTTTACTCGTTCTTACAATTTTACGGTGACTATTTTTTAATTATTGCCTAGAGTACCTTCGTACAATGTTCGTAATTTAAAAGGACTTGGGACTCTAGAATGCCGACTCACACGAAAACTGCGAGCCGAAAGAGCTAGAACCAGTAAGGAGTGTGTCTCGTTCTGTAGGGCGACCATAATTTTTGAACTTTGAATATTTCATTGAGACATAAACAAGCAACCAAGGGAAAATTCAATCTGCTCAATAAGCAATCAATGTTATATACATACGTTACTTTGCATTATTGCTTTAAAATTATATTATACATAGGTGCATTAAAATATCAACAAAAAAGAGGGCGGTGCGCCGCATTCTAGTGAGGTATATCTGATTCAATGGTTTAATACTGTTTCTTTCGAACAGTAATTATTTTTCTCGGCAGTTAGGTACCTAACCTACATGACAGCGACTGTACTAAACCTTTCAAATGAATCTGAATAACATTTAGAGCAAATCGTCTAATTTCGAAAATTGTTCCACTTATTTCAAAAATTATGGCCATGTTAATTGTAATTGTATGCTGGCAACTGTGTGAACGAGACACACTCCTTAATGAGGGGGTCTCTATCAAGCATTAAAATCCTTATATTTAGATTTAATTAAAAAAGAACTTTATTTCCAAGGCATAAGGTTCAGAATTCTTAATCCTTAAATAAAACAAAATGGCGTGTTAGCTCTTTAGATACATAGTATAGAAGCTCTTTGCTTGGGACGCCTTGGGTGTGACGACAGCTTAAAGTATCCGAAATGCTGGCCAGCCATATCAACAATACAGTCGTTCTCGTTTGGTGTGGACAGGTATTCAAAGGACTCCGGGTGGGGATTCGGGAGCACCCATACGTGGTTAGCATTCGCCGACTGCACTCACATTACCTCACAGGCTCGCTGATCACTAGGAATATGGTTCTCACCGTGGCTCATCCTTTATACAAGTAGGTACAGGCTGTATACATTAAACAGGCTGAGCCTTTAGAATTACTGCTTGTATTTGCGGGTTTACATAATACCGATTGAAATCGATTATTTTTCGAATAAATATTATTTTCAGATTTGTAGAGCATTATGGTAGCATAGTTCCATAGTTTGATTTATGTTTACCGAAGTTATTTCTAAGTAATTTTAAATCGAACACCTACTAAAGTACCTAAGTGTTTTTTCCCAAAATAGTAAGGTCTAATGTAGCTAGAGACCAATAGATGCATGCTATTGCAGGTATGATAAGTAGCTCTGTAGCACCTTCGTAGCACTTTCGTAGCACACATTGGAGTCTAGCAATAAACAAAGAGTCCCAATTTTTAAAAATTGATTTCTTTGTTTTAAGGGTGTTCAAGGCTTTGCGAATGTTATCAGTGCATGTACATAGGTTATTTTGGCCCTTACATTCTACGCGCTGACCTCAGAGTCCTCAGACTCAAACAATATACTACGTTAAAAATCAGCTGATTTTAATAAAAAATTGGTGCACATTCTCTTCTCATCTTCATTCTTCAATGAAAATCATAGAATTTAAAAAAGTCGTTGTTCCCGCGATAGGTGGTGGGCGGGGGGGGGGGGGGATTACATATCCTACCCCTTCGGCCTCTTATACCTTGATCACACTACCGAGTACTGCTACGCGAATGATGTAAGCATTCACTGTCTCGGCCGAGTACTCGGTACGTTTGATCTAGGCATAGGGGCATTAACAGGCATATTGGGGCAGTAGCTTTGGCTGTAGCTATAGTCTGATAATATTGCAGTGTTCCAGTGCCAGAGCTAGGAGTGGTGTCCGGGGAGAGCTACGCAGACCGCGGTAATATCATCAACACGGTGGTGTTGGTGATTATACATCAGGACTTCGACCCTTACACATTACGTGCCGACCTCGCTCTACTACGTATCTACGAAGATATCAATTTTAAGTAAGCATTCATCAGCGTTACATTTGATTTCACGATGATAATGTGCAGTGTTTTTATCTACTCGAATAAAAGTCCATAAAAAAAAGAAAGGTAATATCCTTATAAGAAAATGTAATAAATATCTCGTCATTTCCTTATCCGTCTACAAATGAGGATATAGACTAGAGCTAGACAAAAAAGAAGTCATGAGAACGATCGCGGTAGAATAGTTTTACCCAGCTCTTGGCCCAGGGGTGAGAGGGGGGTCGAATCAGGATATAACATGAAAATGAACATATTATTCATACATACAATAGAGTATTTCCGAAGACCGAAATATTAATTTCAGGTCATGTTCCAAGTCGATTCAGCTAATCTCTCAGAAAACTAGGATTGAAGAAGAAGGCAGGAAAGCATTCGTAACTGGCTGGGGACGGTGCGATAGCACGGTATGACATACAAAACGTATCATTCACTGTAAATCCACGTCCGATGGTGCGAGATGTGTTTAAGCGGACGAGCTCGCACCGCACGGCGCACCTTTGACTGAAGTTACCGATTCGCCTCTGATCAGGACGCTTCCACGAACGACACTCTTTCCACGGTGCGGCGCGGCAGAGCGCTGGCGGCGGTGCGGGCTCATCCGCGTCCGTCCTTAAAGTCTTGAATATTGCACAGAGCCTCAGTTTTGCTGCTCATGGTCGGAACGAAATGTTAACTAATGCTGTAGAAAAACTTCCGTGCTTGTGGGAGATTAATTATTCACACATACTAATAAATTTCGAATTGGAAATACGAGCATGTGCGCCAAGTTTACGAAAATCGAATCAGTTTTTCGTCTTCGCAAAATCAAAACAGTAAACAGAGTAGGTGCCGGCTAGCCTTAACATGTTAGACTATTCAGAATATTCACATGGTATCTCGGTAATGTAGCTAGGCTATGTAGATGTCGCAGCCAACTGATTGCATTGGCCATTCAAGTGGCTTAGGCCGTTGATCAAATGGCGCCGGATAGCTCTGTTGGCTGTTGGTTTGACGGAAAAGAAAATATCAGCTCAACGTTCGACGCCCATTTGTTTAACTTTGTCGTTATTCAATTGAACGGAGCGTAATTTTATCAATCCATAAAAGCTAAAAGTTAATGACGATTGTGTTAGAAGTTTATCTGTCCGCAAATGTTTATCAGAATAAAATATATTTAACTATACATACTTACTAAGTGGTAGAAACCATGTTAGTTCTATACAGAACGAGACAATTTTATGTGATTTATTTATGTAGAAATCGTTTTAGAAGGTAATAGGCACTTACCTATTATGTCATGATATTAATACCGTTCAGGTTATTCTCAGTTGCTATAAAGATAACATTGACAAACGAACCATTTTCCACACAAAGAGTAACTACCTATTTATTTCATATGCGTAATGTTCATTTCAAAAAACTGGAGAGACCTAATGTCAGTAATCCTGACGTCAGAATGAACGGTCACCCTAAAAACATTAAATTTCTTCTTAAATATAATGGAAGCAAATCTCTCATTGAAGGAAGCAAATAGAAGCAATTGGGAAGCAATTTTTGGATAGCATTTCAACGTTAAATACGTTAAGTGACTCATCATCCTGACGGTAACAAATACACCTAGGTAAATTTATTGAAAGGAACCTCTTAGCTTTCTTTTGTTTTACGGATTATCCCAATATATCGTATCTAATAAATATCTAACTTTAGCTATTTTTTTAGTTTAGCCGCCTACGTAGAGGTGCCTAGTTTCTCTCTAATATTCAAAATGAACAAGAGAAAAAAATATAAAAATTCATTCGACTACTGAGCTTTTCCCTTGAGCTTAGAAATATATTATTTTGATATTGTTGTTGTATTTCGCAATTCCATTACCTACTCATCGACATTCCATTAATTTTTATGGACAAAATTAAATGGCTCTAAGAATTTCAGAGTAACAACTAATTGCAAAACAACGTAGGTACCTATTTCACTAGATTCGTCTGTTTCACTTACTTCTCATGAAATACAAACAATTGTAGGTACAAACAGCTTTATTATTACAATACAAATGCTGAAACGTTATCCTGAGGCTATGAAATCACATCATACCTACCTTTATGAACCATATTCTCACAATAAAATTATTTTTTAGGATAAAAAACAAACTTTAATCAAACCAAAACTACAAAACCAATTTGGCTGAAATTGTGTATGGGTAGGTATGTATAGTTTAAGAGTTAGAATACATGGGCTATTTTTATACAAATACGAGCATAGCCACGGGTAGCTCCTAGTATTTTCTAATATAAAATCAAAGACTCAATAAGTAACTGAGGATTAGTTACAAAAATCTTGTTCAATTCTAGGGATCCGAGCTCTGTCTTGCACGAGCTTCTAAATATTACCCTGACGAGAAATTTGACCCCATGCTGAGAAGTGTTTCCTTCGACTATACACCTTCGAACACCTTTTGTGATGGATATCAACGAGTAAGTTTCGAAACCGACTGCCCAAAAGGAATTATTCACATCTGTCTTGCTCTGTCCGCCTAGGGTGACAGATGGGTCAAAAAAGTGTTATCTGTCCCCCTTTCAGCAACAAGGTGACAGAGGGAACTTGTATTATTTGAACTATTTTATACAGGAGGCTGTTTACACGACGTAGCTTGACGAAGATTTTCAAACGGTTAGCTAGATTTTCATGCCTGTAGTTACCACGATTAAATAAATATTCATTTAAAATATTCAATTGATGAATGTTGTAGGATAATAATATGTATTTTTTGTTAATAAATTAAACATTTTTATGTTCATATTTTTCCATCCGCCCACCCTAATGATTTTTTAGGATGATCGTTCCTAATAAGAACATTTTTTCAGCACGAAGTGTCCCTCTCACAAGGGATGCTGTGCACGGGACCCGCGAGGGAAAATAACCCCGTTAGTCCGTGTTTGGCGGTCCCCGGAGCCCCGTTGGTCGTAGGGGCGCGTCTCTTCGGCGTCCTCTCTTGGGGCTTCGGCTGCGGCTACGGACACGACCTGCCGCTGGTCTACACCAACTTACAGACATATCTCTCGTAAGTAGCTAACCCCGTCAGTCCGTGTTTGGCGGTCCCCGGAGCCCCGTTGGTCGTGGGGGCTGGTCTACACCAACTTACAGACATATCTCTCGTAAGCAGTTATCATTGTTATAAATAATAATAATAAATAAATATTTTGGACATTCCACACAACGCCATCAAGCCCCAAACTAAGCAGAGCTTGTACTATGGGAACCAGACAACTGATACAATACTCATATACTTTTGTTTGTAAATATATATAAGATATAATACATATACATAGAATACATAGAAAACACTCAGACTCAAGACAAACAACGATGTTCATCACACTAATGTTTATCCTGAAGCGGGAATCGAACCCGCGACACCGGGCGTGGCAGTCCAATAATACTCTTGCCATTCGACCATCCGTGTCGTCATATAAATAAAATAAATAAAAAACAAAAAATGGTTGTCTGTAAAGTAGGTTTACGGACGATAGTTTAACGTGACAACGTCATAACCAGCGTAACGGGCCAATGAGCGTTACCGGACAATGACGTCAACGTTTTCATACATGCAGCCGGCTTTCATCGATTTATTAAACGTAGTCACGACAAAAAACTATTTCATATTCTCAAACAATTTTTACATTGGTTACTTCCCAATTCGTACACTCTTTTGTTACGCTAATTTAAGGGGCATCCTCAAATCCAAATTCCATACAAATTTAGATTTTATACGTGTTTTAAAATTAACCCTACTAACTTAAAAACATGTATAAAATCTAAATTAAAGTATGAAACCTTTCACTTTTTTTGTTGACGAAATCAAAAAACATGGACGAAACGAATAGTGTGAAGAAATTAATATAATACGGCGTACTTTTTGAGAATTTGTCTTGAAACATTTTGTATGGAATTCGGATTTGAGGATTCCCCTTAACAAGGCAAACACTTTTAGAACTAACTATAGGGGATACAAATAGCCTAAAATACTCATTATTACACGAAAACAATACGAAATAACAACATACTCACTACTCAGATAGTATTTATTCATATAGTAAACGAAATATATTTAAAAATGGTAATATTTTATAAACAGCCGGGATGTGTGATTTTATATCTGTTTGACGACGCTATCTTTCTTTGAAGTTATTTATCTAGGTGTTATTTAAGAAGACTAACAACACACGAAGAATAACCTAATGTAGGGGTGTTATAGCCCTCGTAAAGTCAACAGAAACACACGTTGTTTTCGATCACGCTCTAAGCTCGCCAACTGATTGAATTCACGACTGAATACTGAAATCAAACAAATTTTCCATCAGCTTGTTTAATAAACCTTAGTTTTGTTAGCAGGGAATATACACATTTTAATGAAATGTTGAGTTTTCTAATAGATTACATTTAGAAATTCTAGCAGAAATTCAATACCCATTATTGATTTCATTTCACTCTACCTATGAACATATGTATTTTGGAAGCACAGAGTACTAAGTGATGTTTTAGAGTTCCGATACGAGCACAAATAATTTTTATTTTATTTTAACAAGTGGTGTGATTAGTTAGAAGCTCTATTGATGGTAAGAGATAACGCCAGCCCATAACTATAACGCTTCACTGGGCTTTGATTTATTTCGATCGTCAGTCTCGAATGCCCAGTAAGTTCACTAGCTACAATACCCTTCAAACCGGAACACAGTAATGCTAACACATTACTGCTTTGCGGCATAATATCTGGCATTGTGTGCGTACCCACATAGATGGCATCCTGTAGAAGACGCCTCCCAACGGTATCCTCACATATACTTATAACTACTCTTTGTTTCAGATGGATTCTCAAGAACATAGTCATTATACGTCCAGTCAATCAGGAACAATTGAAAGCTCTATACGAAGCCTCGAAATCGTATGTCGTTTTCCAATGGCTAATGGAAACCAGATTGATCCCTCCAACCTTATCCATAAAACGCGGAAGAAGCATTGAGCCGCTGGCCATAGACAACGAACTCGCTAATCTAGATGGGGTATTGTACGACGTGAGGGATTTCGTAGAAAACGGCACGTTTCACGTAGAAAAACAAGCTATGTACGAATACATAAGATATACTCAGCTACATGCTGAGGTTATGAAAGAAATTATGAAAGATAACTTAAAACTGCCATCGCCGATGCCCTTTTTGCAGCCAACTGACTTGGACAATTACAGCGTTACTCAAAAAGAGACCTCCGATATCAATACTATTAGGACGACCATTATAAATCTTAAAGTTGCCTTTCCTTGGAAAGAAAAAACGACGACCATCTCAGATGATTATGATTATGATTAATTTATAAACTGTACCTACTATTTCTTCTTTTCATATCATATTCTACTAATATTACCTATGGCCACCCATAATAGACCGTTGCGTTTGCAACATGTTAATTTCGTAATCTACATAGGTTGCTTATATGCTTATTATATATATAAGCTTATATGCTGTAGTAAAAGAGGTAAAACCAAAGAACTTGTATACTATGTATCTAGAATGCCGACTCACACGAAAACCGCGAGCCGAAAGAGCTAGAACTAGTAAGGAGTGTGTCTCGTTCTGTAGGGCGACCATAATTTTTAAACTTTGAATATTTCATTGAGACATAAACAAGCAACCAAGGGAAAATTCAATCTGCTCAATAAGATAGCAATGTTATATACATACGTTACTTTGCATTATTGTTTTAAAATTATATTATACATAGGTGCATTAAAATATCAACAAAAAAGAGGGCGGTGCGCCGCATTCTAGTGAGGTATATCTGATTCAATGGTTTAATACTGTTTCTTTCGAACAGTAATTATTTTTCTCGGCAGTTAGGTACCTAACCTACATGACAGCGACTGTACTAAACCTTTCAAATGAATCTGAATAATATTTAGAGCAAATCAGCTAATTTCGAAAATTGTCCCACTTATTTCAAAAATTATGGCCATGTTAATTGTAATTGTATGCTGGCAACTGTGTGAACGAGACACACTCCTTAACGAGGGGGTCTCTATCAAGGATTAGAATCCTTATATTTAGATTTAATTAAAAAATAACTTTATTTCCAAACGATAAGGTTCAGAATTCTTAATCCGTAAATAAAACAAAATGGCGATTTAGCTCTCTAGATACATAGTATAGGGTAAAACTAATTTATAAATGCGAAAGTAAGTTAGAATGGGTGGATAGATAGGGTAAAACCGGATAAGATGCCCCAAAAGCCCTTACCTGACTTTCGGATATAAAATTAAAGTTTTAAGAGGTAGAGTATGAAACATAAAAAATATGCTGAAAATTTTACCTACCTATTAAAAGTACAAACCTAAATATTGTACTCAAATATAAAATTGTAACAAAAATCAATGGGATTTTGGGACTAACCCATATTATTACTTCTATTTGATTTTCACAAGTAAAGTTTTTAGGGAAAGAGGCACCTATCATTTTGGGGCATCTAACCCTTTTTAAGGGTTCCTCAATCACGACAAAACCAAAAGACTGATTTAGCTGAAGGGTATAGTTTATAAGCTGTAAAAGGCATATAGACATAACAAAACAAATGTTTAGTTTGAGTATCACTAACCTAGAGTTTCTTGATTTTAAATGAGGTTCTTTTAGGTAGCCCTCCTAGAGTCTACAAAAGTTTTCTTCAGCTTGCAAGATTTTTTATTACCAATAATGAAAGCATAAAAATTCGTCTCGCACGCTAACTATTCGACTACGAGTTGCAAGCTCGCATTCCGCGCGCCCTGGCACAAGGTGCAGTCAGATTTCTGCGGGCGATGGCGTTGGCCGCAACGACGACCGAACGTTGTTTCACTGGCTCGGAGTCAGCCTCTGTAAGCACGCGGTCCGCTCGCTAAAAGCGCGCGTGCTGCTAGTCCAGTTGTATGGTAACGGCAAGCGCGTTGACTGCCCTCCGTTGTCTTTTTCATATTATGAAATATATTATACGACACACGATTTAAAGCTCTAATTTGAATGACAAGTTAATTGCTGGATAGGAGCCGTGCTGTTGTGGTGCAGGTATATAGTGTGTCAAACAACTGGGAATAATCTGGCTCAGAACTCTTAGTTAATCGTGATGCCGTTGGTCTTAGCTATATTTCGTTTGCGCAAGTCCCGTACGCTTCGTGGATGCGCGTAACTGGAGATGTCGTGTAGTCGGTACCGTCCGTTGCCCATCACCAGAAGACCCAGCTTCACACCTCGTTTCAACGCCCTGAAATCGCACTCAGTTTCATTCCCTGAAAGATTATTGCAGAGGTACCTACAGTATTATATATATATTTTTTGTTTGTAGTGAACAAATCGCGTATTATTTTCGGTCCTTTCATTGTTTTCTTTGAAGTTGCAACAGCTTAAATTTTAAGCGCTTATGCTAATACATGTTGCTTTATCCATGTAAGTAACTTTAAAATTAATACCTCACATAGTTACATTCAGAAATGCCGTTAAAAGTTCAGAATTCCAGTAGTAAGCAAGGTATTTATTATTTTTAGGATAAATATCATTGCTAATACGTTTATTAATGTTCCTTATGTATATTAAAGTAGGTACCTCGCTACTTTTCTGCTGAGTTTGTCGTCAAAAATGCGGTATTCCGCCTTTATAAATTTAATTATGGTACGGGAGGTCCAACCAGTGTTTTTCATCAACTTTTTTATAGCTTGGTGCACCATATCTCTAGTGAAGATGTTGGATGAAGCTGGCTGCTTCTCTGTTTTCTTAGCCATACCTGAAAATATAAGTTATAGCATTTCTATAGACCACATAAATCAATATGATGAATAAAATTCCAAGCGAATTCCTCGTAAGACTAATTGTTTAAACCTAAGTGAACAGTTTATTTACCTTACAAAATTGTAAATAATAATAAATATAAAAAAAAATGATACACTCGAAAAAAATATTTTTTTTGTAATGACAATTGCTAGAAGATTGACAACTATATTGTCATTTTGGCAGAAGCAAAGGAGAACCTTCAAGCAAAACATACGTTTAATAAAATCTTATGAGCATACCTACCTCATAGATTTAGATAAATTTCCTCAAAGATTTCGGATAATTTCAGCTAACATCTCATTTAAATTTGGAAGGAATCTATTGTATTTGTTGGTGCTATCTGAAGGCTAACACCTGTTACACACTTCCATTGTATTTCACGAAATCACTGCCTTAAAATGTCAGAGAGCGAGAGGAAAAATGTCACACATCTAAAAGCTCGACCTGCTGAACAAAAGCAGCACACAATACTGCAAGATGAGCTTATGCTACCAATAGGTGGAAGGATGGTGTAACTAAAGTGAGGAAGTATGTCAGTGACGTATCACCTCGCCAGAATCTAGCCAAACAACAAACTGTAAACCATTTATCATCTCTTTGTCACAGACTGAAACTGATAGAGTAATGGTGGGTTCTATATTTATTTCTTTCCGGCTATCAGCGTCGACTATTAGTAGGTCGGGTACTAAGTTGAAAAGTATGAACATAATTAACCTGAACTTTCAGAGAGACAAGCCTTAAAGTTTTTAAAACCCGTGTACCCGAATATTATCGCCAAATTCGATATATGATACTTTATTTTTGACACTCTTATGACCTAAACATACCCCATTTACCGAATTCCATCAAGTTTTATTAGTATTTTGTAAATTTTTTTTACACATTTTTTTTTATACTATGCTGGCATTTTGCACTCGCGCGGTCCAGTCGAATCAACGACACCTCATTATCAAAATCCGTTCAGCCGTTTAGCCGCAGGGCGGCGCACAGAGTCAGACAAACATACACACATACATACAAAAAAACAAAACCCTCCTTCGCAATCGGGTAAAAAATTGCAAATCTTAATTACGATATTGCCGTGATTGATAGTGTTTGTGAGACTGTTTGTTCCTTAATTACGCCAAAACTACTCAACCGAATAAGTTGAAATTTGGTGTGAAGTGAGTATAGTTTATGAGCACATGAGCTACTTTTTATTTCGAGACAAGACAGTTTGGATGAATAACATTAGAAACATATGGCGTACTCGTAGACTCGTAGCGGTTTTTAATTGTGAGATCTGACCCAAATAAAATACTAAAAAAAGGTATGTGTACTAACGTTTTACTTTCGTTTTTACTTTCTTGGTTTCCTAAATACTTGTTTATCCCATTATATGCCTGACTTAAAAAGAGAAAAATGAAACAACATTATATGAAACACGACATTTATTTGGTAAATCCATAGGTACAATGTGTCTGCTAAAACATATAGACAAGGGTTTTAAGTAAGAACAATTAAACTGATTATACTAAGTACACAAACTTGCACATTTTCAACATATTCATTTTAAAAGCGTCTTGCAAAATAAATTAATAATGACCAAGAATGAAAGCTGAGAAAACAAATTTATTTGAAACATAAAATTAAATGTAGTTGAACTAACCCTAATCATTTGAATTATTTTTACAATATCTCGTAAAATTATTAGAATAACAAAGATTCCTGCAATATATTCTTAAAATAACTTAATAAAAACTCTGAAATTATAAAGTAATCACTTAAAATAATACAAACTAAACAAGACAGATATTATGACACATTTATACTTAGGTAGATAGATATACGTACATATTATGGTAATATGGTAGTAAAACATTTATAATACTTACCGACTACAACTACTTACAATGTACTAACAAATTGCACAAAATAAAAAAAATGGTAGAGGTAAAACTGAAATGGACCGTACGCTACTTTTGCTAACTAAAAGAAATAAAAATAATTAAATTATTGGTTTTGGAAAGCCTTTAGGAGATATAGAAGAAAATACCGAATAATTAAACAAATTCACAAGCTTTAAGTCTGTTTCTTACATTATCTTTTGATAAATAAATATGGCAGCTGCCTATATCAGCAAGCAACGCAACGTACAATCCAAAACCGTTCTAATCTAAATGCGGTTACAGACTATCGTATTTTTGTCGCGCGTATACGGTACGCGCATATTGTTTACGCTCGGTTTTTTCTGGCGAGTGTCAGTAGCGTGATGAGGCGTCTCTCGCGGCTTGTCGCGCGCGTACACGCGCTGCAAAATCAAAACACGAGCGTCGAATCCGCAAGGTTGATCCGCTAATCAGAAACCGCACTGTCAAATTTCTATAACATTAACTGCTGTTTTGGAATAAATCAATTACTTTTCGCTATCATCCAACGGTTCCATGGTTTGATTATTGTAAAAATATCTATAGGTAAAATACCCAAATATTTGGCGGGACCAAAATTTGTATAATATTGGTGCAGTGTCGGATACTCGCCTGATGTTGGGCAGTTTAACGCCTGAATTATACAGAAACGGTAAACGGCGAAGGCACGGCGCAAGCGGAACAAAGATATAATTGCATGACGCGTGTCGCTTACAGATTGTGTATGAAAAACTTTTGCCTACCCCCGTGCCTTCGCCTTACGTCGCTTCTGTATAATTCAGGCGTAATGACGGACGCATTAGCACTGAAGTGATTGAAGGTAGGTACCTTTCCAAGCACTAGTTTGTTCAATTACAGTTGGTTCTTTGGCCAATAAGGATATTATACCGTAAAGATATTTCTAAAAAGCTTTCGTAACATTTTTACTATATAGTCGTACAGACATATCAAAACCATTCACGCTCACCATATGGTGTTGCCATGTAAACGTATCACACTCCAGATTAAAACAGTCTTTTCCTACCCTTCAATTTACACTCAATAATACCACTAGTAGGCCCTTAGAAATCATACAACTTAAACGCAAATATTAACACTCAAATTTACAAATAATATTCATCGTACAAACTTATCGCTAATATATTAAAATAATTATTATGATTACAGCCGAAATTGAACAAGCTGAAGTACTTAGTTATCCTTATCTAAAGATATTTTGATGAAACGTGGGCCGTACGCAGAAAGGGATTTCTTTAGAACTGGAGCATCTAAATACTGTAAGGCATTGTCCTAATAGAACGCGATCACGCGACCATCGCAAGTTCGCGCGAATCCGCGATCAAACATACGAACGTCAAATAGGCGTCCCAATTGGCATTCGCGCGTTGCGACTGACGTTCCCGCGAACTTGCGATGGTCGCGTGATCGCGTTCTATTAGGACAACGCCTAAGAGGGCAGCCTTAGGTATCTGTTACCAACTTACAGATTAGTAGGTGCCTACGTTTGATCAGCTACGTTTGACCACATTGTACAGTACTATAGTATAATTTTCACTTCAAAATCCAATTGAATTTGTAGGTAGGGAAAATTGTCTGTCCAAAAAATGTAGGTAGAGTTATATTATGAAGAGAGAAAATCAAAAAGTATTCAGTTCAAAACATAAGATTTTGGATGTTTACAATTAAAATATGTACCAACTGCGACGAATGCTCTGTTATTACTTGTTTAGTTTAAATACATGCCAACAAAAATTCTATCTCCTACAAGCCTGAGTACGTCCACGACTATTGAAAGATGTTCAAGCATTGATTTAACATTTAGCAGAAAGAGATAACATTTTCATCGAAAAACACTAAATACTAGAAGAATACATTTAAAACATTGAATAAAATCTATATTCACACGTGGAGTAAATTTTTGATGATTGAACTCAACGCAAAAGGCAGCAAATTGCTGGCAGCGTTTCAGATCTTTTTTTGCGGGTTAGGTATAATAGACCATGACATGACAAAGGACCCTTTGTGTCGTAGTCAAACCATAAAGTCTATACGTTTGTAGCCACAACAGGAATTTCCACCCTCGTTGTTCATTCGCCGTTTAGTATCCATATAAGCATTAACCACCAGTTACGAAATGCCTAAGGGGGATTTGAGTTTTAGTAATCCACAATAATAATTGCTTCGATTGAATAATTAAATATCTTGAGAATCTCGAAACATTTATCTAGGGAACTGCTTTCTCATTATTTTGCTTTTCAATTCTGGTGTGCTTTATGAGACTTAGGTACCTAATTGTACCTAATAAGGAAATAAGTAATCCTCCACGTGCAAAATATCCTATTATTAAGAGATAAGTAGACATCCAACTAACTACTGACGGGGCTCTAAGTGAAAACAAAAACTAGTTTAGCTAACCACTGTCAAAGGCCCGTATCCAAAGAGATTAATACTTACTCGTAATATAAAGGGTAAAAACGTTAGCCGGTTTTTTCATCAAGTTTTTCTCGGGATTTTCTCTGTTTGTCAGGAACATTACAGCATAATTATAATTACTAAATAGTAGTTATTGGATCGACTTGGTGTTTCAGAATCTTAAGCAAATAATCATAATAATAATAATCATAATCTAAATGACTGGGTTTGGAACGTAAATTAAAACTTTTAACTATCGTATTCTTACGGCCCGCCCATAATAATGTGCTTAACTGGGTATCTTTGGTATAGAAAACTTAATGTTTCACTAAACAGTTTAAAATCAATAAGCTTAGTTCGGAGTCCATTATTTCATTTTCCGCTTCAAAGTCGTATCACATACGTTCGTTCCACACGGGAGTGCTGCTTACAATCGAGTGTGGTTTCGCCGTAAGCAATTTATGGGCAGTTGGGGCGGCGGTACATTTTCATCTCGCTGGTGGCAACGGCGATCCACTCATTGCGAGCGCCGTCGAACCAGGTGAGGCCGAGGGTGTATTTGCCGTTAATGTTGACGTGCTGGCAGTGAGAGAACCACCAACCTCCTTCGTAGTTGGCCGCGCAGTGAGTGTTGGAGATATCGCGGTCGTGTTCAACTGTCGAAAATTCCATGTGGTTCTGATATTCGAAGGCATCGCTCGCGTTGCCCTCGAAGCCGCTCACCTCGAGCACATAGCCGATGTCAGCGCTGCCAACGTTGAAATGGCTGTAACGTGCATACCATGAGGCGCCGTAGATGTCGGTCATGTCGATGCGCATGGAGGAGCAGTTGTCGGCGGTGAGTTGGTGCATGTTGTCGAGGCCGATCCAGTATTCGGAGGCGGGATCTCCAAAGCCGGCGCCATATTCAGTGTAGTTGCGGTTAAAGTCGACGGTGCCGTTGTACCGGCGCTGGAGGAGAGTGTATTTTTTGTCACACCAAGCGTCGATTGGGGCCATTGCAGGCCGGATGATGTACTGGCCAGCAGGGCCGGATACGCTGGAGCAGTCGCGGGGCAGTTGGTGCAACAGGTCTTCGTACTCACGCTCAACGGGCTGCAGCTCTTTCACCTCACCCATCAACTCCGGGAGGGAGATCGCCTCCGTCTGGTTGCCTCCGTGAATGTTTCCGTTGGCCTCGCTCTACGACAACATATAACCCAATTAATATTTGAACATAAAATAAGTCAGAAATAAGACAGGGTTCATCTTAGGTTCAGGACCAGCAATCCAAGACCCTATTCGAGAATTAAAATACGCATATTATCCATTAACCCAGGTACCTGAGTTCTGCTACGCCCCACTATAGGAAGTTAATCCATGCAATGCAAAACATCGATTTTTATTATTTCGGCTAGTAATTTCAATACAAAACGCAATCAATATGTAAATTCATATTCCCCGGGACAGTTGACTTGAGCACGTAACTAATGCGATTTCTATTAGCTTAATTTATGCATGTGCTATTTAGAGCCAATACGAGACCACAAACTTTGCATACCTAATAACGTTCTAAATTATTCTACTTATGCTATCTTGAGTTCGGTAATGATCATTTATCATATGATCATTAAATCCGTTGCCTTTTTCTAAAAAAAATATCTTTTTTTTATTTCCTGTTTTTTGTAAAGTGATATATCAAGATATTTTTTATATAATTTTAAACATTATAGGTAGAGAAGGTCGATTTTAGCGGTGATAAGTTCCAAGATATTTTTTAGAAATTAAATATGGTAAGTATCCTGTCAGATTAACCTGATTTTCCGATGACACTGGGCGACTTTACACGCTACAAGCGTAAACGCTGGCTTGTAGCGTGTAAAAAAGCTTGTGTGTCAACGACGCTTTATCTTAGGATACTTCATAATTCATAATTCATTTATTCCATAACAAGCATAATAATAAATCACATTTTCAAATAAGTTAATTAGATTAGATTAACGTGGCTTGCTTGTACAAAAAAGTTAGGGTCACAACACCTACACTAAGTGGTTAGACTTGTGTTGTAGATGTAATACTTGTCAAATAAAATAAAAATAATAATGGACATTTCACACAAAGCTATCCAAAAAGGTAGGAACACATAAACCACAGGTTGTTTACCTTCATGATGTGATCGTTCAGACGGTAGTAGTGCTGCTTGGTGCGAGTCTCCAGTTCGCCGAGGGTAGAGCTGACCTTGCCCATCTGGGCGCGGTCGTACACGGAGCGGTCCAGGACATTACTCATGCTCACCGCTATAGCCTTCACTGATTGACGCAGATTCTCTTGGTTCTCTTTCACATATGAGAAATGAGCGGTCATCTGTAACAAAGAAAGGAACATACAAAACATAGAAGGTGATGTTTGAAGCAAATCTGGAAAAACTCAGAGAATACGAATACTCGTATCATAACTCGTAACGTATCGTAGGTACTTACTTGTGCCACACATACGTCAAGCTTTGAGATCTCCTTGCGGAACTCAGGAATGGTCTTGTCAATCTTGTTCTCCAAAGACTCGACGTCTTCACGAAGCTCGAGAGTAGAAGCGTGTACTTTTTCAAAGTCGGAGATGGCCACCGTGTTGTTGTTGAGACGGTCGGAGAATACTTGAGCTTGTAGTTGGAGAAGGTCGATTTTAGCAGTGATCAAATCCCAGTTGGATTCTTCCAGGCGGTCGAGACGGCGAGCGTGGTCGAGCATCGCGTTCTGCACGGTCTGTTGGTTCATGTCGATCTGTGCCTGGGTTTTGGCGAGGCGAGCAATCTGTGCGTGGACCATTTTATTGTGACGGTACTTGTGGTTGTGTTCGGGCTTCAGGGGCCCAGCGTCCGAGCGTGTCTCGTGAGCATCGCTAACCATGGACATGTCGACGGGGAACTGTTTGGCTTGTACCTAAAACAATATAGAACGTACATTTTAATTGGTTGTAGCAGACAGTCTTATTATGTTATCTATTGTGTAATCTCTACTTTGGTTTGCTATTAGAACGATTCACCGCAAACTATTAAATAAAAATATTATGTTTAAAAAAGTTTGTCATTGTAGAAGCGTAGGTCCACAAAGGTTGGCAGAGGCAGACGTCGGCATGTTTGTGTTTGAATAATGAACGTGAAGCGGATGCGGTGCTTGCTCTGACTGGCCTGCCACAAGGTATTGTGTTGATAAGACCTGAATAATTTAAACCCTTATTTTGTTTACTGTCACAAGCAATAATATGGGGACTGGCTCCCTAGGCTTGGGATAACTCAATGAGATAATACACGTGTGTTGGTTAGGTATTTTACCTAGTATGTTAGATACATCTATATCACCTTGTTCCATATTCAAAGTACATATTATATAACCCAAAACAAGAAATACTCCTCTCCGTAGACCGAAATCACTTTTATCCTTACAAAGATTTGCGTACGTAGCATATTCTATCCAAAAGGTAAAAATGGTTCGCAAAGGACACAGAATGTTAATGAAGATCGCGTTGCAAAGCCACCGCCGGCATATTCATACGAATCACAGGAGCCATGCTAGGAAGTGATGATTCAAATCTGTAAAGACTCTAATTCAACAGTGCTAGGTGTCCAAATCCTGGAGCAAAAACATATTTTAAAATTCCATGTTTTATCTGCATCTGAATACCCTGACAGTAAGTTCGTACAAAGGGTTCTAAATTTTTAGGAAAAGTTTTAGTAAAAAATTTAACTCGTGTCTAACGGTAGTGTCTACGTGCTACTATGAGTGTTAGTAGGTAATAAAAAGAGTTATACATAATATTTTTTTTGAAAATGATTAATAACATCTAACCGACTGTAATAAAGATACTGAATACTGAAATGAAAAGATTTTAAAACATTATACTAAGTTTTTTTGCGTAGGTACAAATGAGAATGTTAACAAAGTATAAAAATCAAGTAGAAAAAATCGTTTATTTTGAATTCGAGATGCATCTGCTCAAAATTAATAAGTGCAATTAAAGTGCGTGCTTCAAACCAGTTTGCGCAGGAGGCTAGCACTAATTCAGTGGGGCTCAAGTCCATTGGCGTTGCGTTAATCATCCGATATTTTATCGTCTTTGTAGACTCACCAGCGCTGGAGAGATAAGGAAAAATCATTTAAAATAAACGGGGATAAGGCCACGCGTACCCGTCTGGTAATAACGTCGCGTATGCATACACTGTTGTCAATAATAATAGTTAAAAATCTTACTTTCAATGATCCGATTTCTTTAATATGGAATATTTTAATGTTGACAGGTTAGGGTAAAATATACGTCTTTACGTCACCGAATACCTACCTTTTATTTTCCTTTGGTTCATTTTGTTGAAGTTAGACAGAAATGATTTCCCACAGGAGCCACACAGTTTTATAACCGGTACTGAATGGTTTTCGGATTTGTTTGATCACCTGAGTAATATTATTGCTGACTGTTTATTAGGTATGAGGTACTTTACTTTATGTTGAAACGAAATTGTCCATTCCATTGTTTTTTTTTCAATCACAGTTTGTGCCTACCCATAAAACTAAACACTTCTTACATTCATACCTTTAAAGTAGCGTTTACGAAAAACATACTCTACCTTTGGCTTCTCCTGTACTCTTCTCTCATAGACTCATAGAGTTAAAAAACATTTGAATAATAATAACTATTGTAAATAAAAACATCTAATAAATGATGACATATGTGAATGCTATAGTGTGTATTAAATAAGTAATGCTGTAGTTATCGTGTGAGACATACTCTGAATACTCGGAGGTGTATAATGGAAACGCGCGTCAATGAGGCATGTATCGGCCAGGTGTTTCGGCAAGTCGCATCTGGGCGTCATCTCATTCTCTTCTTTTATACGCGGTAGATTGTGAACAGAAAAAAATGTTTACACTGTTGGGTGCATTTACAATGTAGCACTATTCAACTTTTACCGAAAGCTATAAGTAACACATGATGGGTGTTACTATTTGGGAAAAAAAATCCTAACGGGGAACACCCTGACTCGGGTTGTTACTCTATGGGAAAAAAACCCATCAAGTAACACTGTTACTCGTTGGTGGTTGCCTTTTTGTATTGCAAAGCTTATTCTTTCCGCGAGCTCTTTTTGTATAGCTGCCAATATAATCTCGCTTCGAAACTATTACCTAGATACCTACTAATTAAAGAATCAAATTTAAATTTAAATTATTTATTGCACATTGTTCTTAAGCCTAGATACCTACAGTTATTGAAAACTTATTACTATGCGCTTAAAGTATATAGACCCTGGAGTACTCGTATAACATATGCCTCTTTGGATCTAACTTAGTAAAAGCGTAAAAGTCTTGCTCATACTAGAACTTTTTGTAGTCATTTCAAATGAAACTCTGCTACCAAAGGTTTTTTGCCCTGGAGAACTATAGAAACATTGTGTACAATTACACCCTCTAGGCTTCACTCGACGCCCGCCGTTCGCCGTCCAATGCATTTGCGAGACCGTACGATATCCGTATTCATTATTGCGAATTAAATACGAAAAACAAATGTCTGTATAGAAATGATTGCTGTATTCAATGGCACGGAAGTCCAACCTGTTTGAGCTGTTTCGTATTCCCAAGGACTTTTAAACTGTCTTTTCATTCGTATGTAGAGCCTGCCTGCTGTATTTATTTATAAGTGAATTGAATTTATTAACTCTTTAAGGCATTTAGTAAAACCTATAGATTTGAATTCTTGGCAGGTACCTATACCTACTACTCGTATGTTTGCGAAAGACATTACTTTCCGATCGAGTAATGTAATGTAGTACATTGAAAACGCGCCAAAAAAACTGGGCTCATTTTAGCCAACTACTAGTACATTTTGGTCCCAGGCCACTTCGAAAAAGAGAAGTAACAGCAAGATGGCTGGAAAAATTATGTAAGTTAAGATTACTAGGTTGTCAATTGTTATAAAATCTCCATCATAAAAAGTATAATCATTTGAATATGAAGGATATTCCATTTTAATTGGCAAGGTGTCTGAATTTTTTTTGCTCTGTTTTACAACTCCATCTCGATTTGATATTGTATATCTTGGTTTTTTATAGGAACACCGTTATTCATTTATAACTGTAAGATTAAAAATAACTCGTATGTCCTTAGGTTCCCGATTCTTATTCAAAGAAAGTATAGTACCTACTTGCTTTAGCAACTAGAACAACATATTTGAAATTTTCCGACGAGAAAATTATTTCAAACTAGATTTTCCAATATCCACTCAATTCCTACTCAGAAATTGTTTATGTTTCCAGTTATTCCAGCGGAAGCTCTTCAGCAGCACATAATACGGATAATAATTTTAGTTTGTGTGTATGTTGTTGCAATCCTGCTTCAGGCTACTAAAGCTTACAACATCCACAATCCAATGAAGGTGGATTAAATATTCTCGCCTATTCAGTTTCGTAAACATTGATATTAATTTATTATCAGGATTAATGAAAAAGTAAACTAAGTATAGTCAGCTGCACAGACATGCATACACTCGCGAGCTTTTACATTTATATTATACTATTAATTTTCTAAGCATCCTAGTTGGCGATTTTTAAATAATGTTTTTACAGTTTACTTCATACTTTTTATGCTTTGTCATTACTTTTTAGTAGAGTACTTAGTAACTACTTATAAACTCAGCACACCTACAACGCATTTCGCATGAAAACTGAAGCTTCATATACGCGGTATTCGCGCTACAGAACTTTGTTATTAGCAAAGCATATTTGCTGCTGGTAACTAGGGTACATAGCGTACCTCATTTCAGATAAAAAATTAAGATGAGTGAATTCTAAAGCTTTTGTGTTGGATCATACATAACAGGTACCTATAGTTCAGCATTGTAAGGCAGCTGTCTGAAAATGCTCAAGCATTTTCATAATTTCGGTAGTTGTTCTCAGGAACACTCATGCGTATTGTTAGTACTATATATTATTCTACATATTTGATAAGAGGAAAGAATTGGTGAGGGTTCTTCAACATAATAAGGATAAGGATTGTTATTTGACTACTTATATTACTCAAATAATGAAAAAAGCTGTTGAACATCTCAAATAAATCATAATGTTTCGCCTACACCCTACACACACGTTGCTCTATTGCCAACTAGACGAAAAGCGACTCAAATTATAGGTTATACCTACCTAAACAAAACTAAAAACACTTTTACTTCGGTTTTAATTGTTCTATCGTGATCGACTGGTTTAATTATTTACAAAATGAAATTAAATTAAAATGTACCTATTTACGACAAAATATTTTATACAGTCTCCGTTCTAGATTCCCACGCCCAAGGATGTTCCTAGCAATGTCCTAAGTGCATCGTTAACAAACACTCACTTAGAAATTATCAGCTCTTTCACCACATCCATGAACTCATTTATATATATTATATACATCTAGCCCTTTAATAATATACGCACAGTTTATAAGGAATATTTGCAGTGCCTCTGTCAATAATAAACGCCATTTATTATCAGATAAAGAGAAAAAAAATTGAATGAAAATATCTAACCAGCATTCTGAGGATTAACACAAAGCCAGTGTCTATTGCCTTTTTTGTACTTTTTTGGTCGTAGGTACCCATCACGTCGTATACACGATCCATGGTCGGGTAGTATAACAGTAGGTACCGAATTCGAGTAAAGCAAAAAAGCGTATCGGTCTGTGTCATCCGTGTTTGATGCATATGCCGCCACTGAAATGGGATACAGCAAGAATGCAGAAATGTAGCGGAGTTTCGACTTCAATTAATCCGGGTCTCTGGTTGCGAACAAAACATATCCTATTCAGCTTTATGGACATGTTTGTCCTGTTCACGGAAATTTTATTAAGGTACCTAAGAATTTGTTTTAATATAATGTGAGCGTAAGCCATCCTACTTTTTATAATGTGTGTATCGTCAAATAAGCATTCATCTTATAAATATGTAGGTAGGTACAAGTATATATAAGACTGTAATATTGCTCTAAAGCTATTTATTATGAAACAAAATAATCTTAGATTATGAAAAATAAAATTAAAAATCATTGCCATTATGAGACTAGAATCATCAGGTTGTCTCTTTTTATTTTTTTATCATATAATCAACAGCGCTCGATATAACTTATCTAAACTTATTTTTTTTCCAGTAACATAAAAATTATCTAGGATTTATATAAAATCGTGTATGTCAATTTGGGTTATAATGCGTGTTTGACCAACGATAAAACTCTTTGAATAAATTCAATAAACCATTTTTATTTTGCAGCATTACGATACAACGATATCATAACAATAGAGCTAAATATTCTTCCACCCAAGAGGGTTGGAATACCATTTGCAAGGCTATTGATATCATAGCGTTATAATACAAATATTCTCGGGGACGCGGACGTCTAGCTAGCGGAAGTACCTGTTATATTTTATTCTATAAATGCCTTTTACAGTGGAAATGCAGGTAGAGTACTATTACATTTACTTATTTGAGTCTTGAAATTTGGTCAAAGTACATACTTATCGATTTTTCATATATTATATGAAAAAACTTACAAAACTTTGATCATATCATGATAAGTAGCTGACGCCAGATACTTTGTTTGCGTTGTGAATCGTTCGAAATTCCTTTCTTAGTTCGCGCTTACACTTTATGACAAACATATCCTCCAAACAATTATCTACGTTCAGTGGTTTGACCTGTGTGTTGTCTGTCAGTCAGACAGGACCAAGCCATTTATATATATTAGATTGATGATAAAACATACAGATCTTCTTATCGTGTCACTAGTTCTTTCGAACCAGTATGGTGAAAGGATTTCAAGTGCGCTTCGAAGAGGCTCCCTTCGTGCACTTACAGATAAAAACCTTATTTTTCTTAATCTGTACTATACACACAATGTTAAAAAATAATATAAAAAATTAAATTAAAAAAAGAAAACCACAGAACGCGCCTTTTTGTGTAAAAATATGTCAACAAAAGCACCAATCATTTGGGACTGAATAGCATGGATGCTTTCTGAATGGCATCAATGGTTTTGAAATGGAGCAAGTTTATATTTATCGACAGCTGTAAGAAGTTGCGCCTGTGTCGGTCGCTTCATTTTATGTTGGGTCATTCTTTTGCAAAATAGTAATCAATTTACAAATCTTTTCAAATATGTATTCAGTACAAGCTCGAGCTCTAGGGATCAGTCCTTTTACGAAAAAAAATCACTGCGAGGCTGTTAAACCTACCTGATAATAACATGTATTTTTTTGGACTTACGTAGCTAAAAGTTTAACGTTTCGCAAAATGACCGTTGGGTAAAATATTAAGGTAATAATAATTAATTAATTTTAATTACATAGGTATGTAACAAAAATATCCAATTATACTTTGTAATTTAAAATAAATAAATATTCAGGACTTTTTACATGACGCATAACCAGATAACTGATACAATATTTTCTTTATAAAATCATACATAGGAAACACCCAGACTAAGGACAAACACCGATGTTCATCACACAAATGAAAATTCCTGAAGCAGTAATCGAAACCGCAAGGCGTGGTAGTTCAACACACTTACCACTCGACCATCCGTGTAGTATGCGAAATTACGAGTATTCCCAGTACGGCACCAATCTCAAATGCTTCGTTCAAAATGTCAACGATATACTCGTAATTTGTACAAAGTGCTCATTGTGTTTAGTAAGGTAAGAAATAGGGCCTTGTTCAATCATCGATCGCGGTTTTGATCAGACAGATACTCATAGAGGATGTGATTGATTAGAATTTAAACGTTAGCAGAGGGCTTGCGGTATGCGGCCCAACGGTCTTCTGTGGCGGTTACGTGCATACACCGTGAAACACACCACACCACCTGTTATTATTGCACTCTTGTAACTATCTCATTACCATGATTTTTCACGATGTTTTTCCTTTCTGCACCACTGATTTTACTGGTCACAATTATTTATTTTATTTTTATATTTATTGGAATTCCAACGGCTTGAAAAATTGGCGGCTGTGAATGAACGAACACCCCATACAAACATACATTCCGATTTTTTGGAAAGTAGATAAATACCTGATCTTAATATAATTTTCATACATAACCGGATAAGAAATAGCTATGTCTGCTGCAGCCGTTTAGTTTTTCAAGAAACATAATCATCATTAAATGAGTGAAACTAATTTCACCACCAAATCTAATCATTTTCAAGCGATTGTTTATACATGATAAACACCTACCTACATACATACATACTTATCTATCTTCGATTTTTTTTACCTTTATCGAATCATCGAAACTTGAAGCAAAAATTGTTGAGTACCCATAACCATAAAATAATGAATATTTTAGTTTATTAAAATTTATGACATCATGAATAGAATTTACTCGTTTTATTACGGGGTTTCAAAAACACCTTTCGTCATCCGCCTTTTCCAAGCTCCTGTACAATTTTAATTAGAATCTGTTTGAGTCACTTTGAGTGGAATAATACTCGTTGTTTCTTGTGACCCCGGCTAAGATATTGCTTTTGAGACAAATTCCTCCCGGAACTCACATTGTTCCTTAGCTTTATTGAAATACGATATTTTTATTTTAAATTGCTAAGGCAGGGGAACTGGGCACCGGGCTCGTAAAACAATACTCCAACGGGAATTATGGAAGAGAAAATTAGTAAAACTGTTATGTTTTATTTATATATATATACTAGATGAAACGCCCCTTCATTTTCTGAAGGAATGTGGACCGCTAATGCATAAGCGCAGTATTTATCTGGGAAAACACATATTAAGCCCTGATGAATTAGTTGAGCTTCCTCACAAAAAACTCCTGCAGTTCATCATAGCGGCAGGGTTTAGTGAGGAACTTTAACCGCATAGATCCAAGTGGCGAACACAATAGACCGACAACGGTCGCAGTGTCACTAAAGCCGCAAATAAATAATAAAAAAAAAAAATGTTTTATTATTTCTTCTTGCGTCTAATGTTATTTTTCTAGGTATTTTGAAGATAAATTATGAGTAGAGCTTTTTAGTATATTTTTCGCTTTTTCAGTTATAGTATAAAAAAATAGAAGCAAGAAAGAGGTGCGCGTAATTTAGACCACTTCACACAAATCCCACGGCAAATATAAATAACGTAATAAGTAACTTCTTATAGCATCGTAAAAAATCTAGTCAAGATTAACTTTCAGGCTTCATCTTCGAATGTTTAGTAATGTTCTTGTTGTAGTCGACCGAACGAAGAGAGGACTCAGAGGGTGATGTGTGTGTGTATTTACCTATGTGGGTATATTATGTTTGTACAATATGTATGTGGGAATGTTTGTATATTTGTCAGAGGATAGCCTTCGTACCGCTCATCCGATCGTCATGAAATTTAGCAAGTTGTTAGGAAAGTTCAATTTTTTTTTATATAAAAATAAACCAAATCGGTTTGGAGGTTTAGGTGCACAGGTCAAAGTTTTAGGCAAACTGCTAGGTAGGTAGGTAGTGGTAAAATTCAATAATGTAGGAAGGAAATCATCATAGATAACTAATAATGAACCGCTTATCTATAATTATACCTAGATGATTCCCCAAATAGCAATCCAATCCACAGTTAGGGGGTCATTAATCGAAGAGGCAGCTAAGCACAATATTGGCTTGAAATGGGCTTGTCGCTCCACCACGCACTGCATTTGGTTCAATGTGTGTGCATATAGCATACCTACTAACGTCATTACTAGATAGTTACTACATAATGCGATTGAAGGGCCTTTTGGTGTTTGTCTCTAAGGCAACTTTATTTTAACTTTTTTTTACTTTCGAAGATACGCAAGTATGTACACTGGGCGCAACGTAACTTTGCGATTCCGAAGTTAACCACAGTAGTAGGAAACAAGCAAATCTGAATCGTGAGTCGCTACTGCTCAATTACTTCAGAAGTTTCAATCCGCGCGTTCTGTAAACGTATGTACTTAGGTGTACTTATAGGGTAAAACAGGGTTAGATGCCCCAAACGGATAGGTGCCTCTTTTCTTAAAAATCTTACATACGAAAATCCAACATTTTTTTATCCATTAAGTGCTCGTGAACGTGTATGAGTGTTGGTGAATGCTGTAAAACGTGACTTTTCGTGTTGCCTCCAAAACTCCATAGAATCCTCTAGTAAATTCGCAACCACCACTACTTTACAGGGGCATGACTTGACTTATCGACTCTGACTTATGACAATATAATCTCTCCAATTACTTGACACTGGATACTATACCTTTGATGTTAAGCCAAAACAGAAGAAATACGATTCTTCAAAAAAAAAAAAAAAACCAACGTATAGAAGTTTCTAAAGATACTGACCTCCTTGGAGAGCTTGTTGAGGCTGACGTGATACTGCTGCAGGGTCTTGCCCATCTCCTGCTTGTCATACTTGAGCCGCTGCACGATGGAGTCTAGTTTATCCAGGCGCGCCTCTTGTACGCGGCTCAGGGTCATCATGTCGCTCGCTTCAGCCAGCACGTGTTTTACCTATGAGAATATACAATATGCAATCAGTATTGACACCCTAATCTTTGTTTGCGTTGCGAATAAAACAATATTCCTGAGTTTTTATCGCGAACATAAAAATGTCACGTCGACGGTATTGAAATTATTTATAAATACATACATGTATATGTGTTACTTTGAATGTGAAAGTGTAAAAACGGTGTTTTTTTACTATGGTGTTGCAATATTGTTATCTGTGATGGTAGGCCAAAATGGTCCAGGTTTAAAAACCGATAAGACTCAAGGGGGATTTAATAATTAAAAAAAAATATTATAATACTGTTTGATTTATAAATAAAAAATAAAATAAAAATATTTTATTTCAGACTACTATGATCCATATTTCACAAACATTATTAAACATTATTAAGATTCAAATTCAATAAAGCTACTAATAAATAATAAATTACAATTACACACAAATTACAGTTACAAGTAGGTACAGGTAGCCGCACACTCAGTGCCAGGTATAAGTTGCTAACACTGAGTGTGCCCCTATCCAATGCCGCAAAAGGCAAAAGGTTTTATAATCAAAACATTTTAATTTGAAATTATATTTGATTCTACTTTTCATACTATTTCGAGCGAAATAATATTAAACTTTCCGCTACGACGACGAAACACCATTCTTAGTTTCAGAATTATGCATGGGCTTGCTTTATTGTACGATATATATTATACGAGTTACCTATCCTATAGTTTCAGTTGGTTTGCGGATAAACTTGGTAATTTCACAGAAAGCTGACTGCCGTTCTATGAATGTATTAAAATTATTCTTGCTTTATGATGGGTAGAGTACAGCCAGAGGATCTCGTTTGCCAGGTCAGAATTTATGCATCAGACTTTTACAGAAATAAAGTTAAACTAAGTAATTCTACTAGATCATAAAACAGTAAGGATACTAAAAAACCTTATTTTTATGAACGAATGAATATGAAATTTACAAGACGACACTGTGATCGACAAAATGTGAATCTAATGGATTTGTCGTCGAATACATATTATAATATTATCTCCCTGTAGGATTACGATCCAAAATCCACTAATGTTGATTCGACTCAGCTCAACCTAAAATCCATGCTCTGATTTATTGATTTGGTGTACTTATTGGATTATTTGCAGTGTGGTTTGGCTTCTGCAAATATCTGTGTATGCACCTCAATATCTGAATACAAAACGTAAATTAGCTAATTGACAGAAAATATTAGCTTATGGAAATAATAAAATACACATACCTACATAAAATATTAACCTAGATCCTGTGAGTTCTACATTTAGTATACAACTTAAAAATACCTTTAGTACGTGCTGGTTTCAGTTTGCTGTCAAAGATTCAAAGACTCAACGTGCTTCAAAGGCCACGACAAGTATTCGGACCTTGCTGGAAATGGTCATAATAGCAGATTATGCACTAAGGGCATAAAGTAGTGTCTTATGTCGCAGGTGGCATACTGAACCCTGAGCTAACGATGGACTCAGTTAACTCCTGAGCTAAGCGAGGGAGTTATGTAGAGTCCTGAGTGACGCAAGGGGTTCAAGCTACCTAAGACGAAGACAGGCTTTATCCCAGAGGAGCATACTCTACTTTTTACACCTTCTGCGAGGCAATAAAAAGCCAGGGCTCCAGCAGCAAACACCGTCTTTTGTTTCACAATCTTTGAAGTCGCGCCTTTTACTTTTTTTTTTTTATGAGTAGCCAGTTCGATTTTCGCTGGACAAACCTTTTTACATTGCCATATGGGCGGGCGTTCTTTTACTTAGAGTTTTCCACGAGTTTCCACACGAATTTGACGTTCCAATTTTAAATCACATTACAATCCTAGGGAGTTTCATACAATATTATCTCCCTTGGTAGGTAATGCTTTGCTTTATCTTGATGAAAGCATGATATGTAATTGGACATTGTCGAGCAGGTGGTGTGAAAAGTCATGTAACCCATGAGCAGTTGAAAACTCTGACAACTCCAAACTTAAATCAATGTAACTTGTTGCCTGGTACATGGTAGTTACCTGGTTGTGAAGGTTGTGCAGTTGATGGAGCATAGCGGAGCTGTTGATGTTCCTCCCAAGCTCGTGCATTTCCACGCGTAGCTCACGCACGGCGGTACGCGCCCAGTCCAGAGTCAATTTCTCATTGCGTTCGCCGGTCGTCTCGGAGTGGCACGAAGGTTTTTGCCTGTACACGATGAAATAAATTAGGTACGTATGTAAGTACTTATAAGTATCTATAAAAAATAAATTATAGCCATAACATTTTATTCGTTCGTTTTTCTATGAAGAATCATAGGGTGGGAAAACTTGGAAAATCGACCGCGAAAATTAGTAGTAGAAACACAGTGGAAATTATCACTACGTAAGAGAATGTTTTAGTACAGAAATCAAGATCAAAAATGACTTTGGCTGACTGACTCGTAGAGATTTTGCGGTTTCCAACATCACTGTTTAATTAATAAAAAAACAACCCGAAAAAAAAGCGCGCGTTCATGCGGTCATATGAAAAAAATAGGGATGTTGACTGAGATTTTTTTTTTTAATAAATCAACTATGATTCCCTAGTAGTTGTGTTTTGTGGTATAATTAGGAAGATTAGTGTTCTATGGCGGGTGGTAGAGACTAGGGACATGGCAGAGGCCTTTTCTTTTGACGTGACTACGTCTAATAAATCGATGAACGCCGCGCCGCGCCGGCTGCATGCACGAAAACGTTGACGTCATTGTCCGGTAACGCTCATTGTCCTGTAACGCTCATTGTCCGGTTACGCTCATTATCCCGTTACGCTCATTATCCCGTTACGCTGATAGTCACGTTAAACTATCGTCCGTAAACCAACTTTACAGACTCCAATTTTAAATAATAATCAATTTTTGACGTATCTATCTACGTCTTATAAATCTATGAACGCCGGCTGCTTGCCCAAAATCGTGTCGTCATTGTTCGGTAACGCTCATAGGGCCGTTACTCTGATGTCCTTGTCACGTTAAACTACTGTCCGTAAACCAACTTTACAGACAACCAATTTTTATTTATTTTGTTAATAATGAACTACCCTTTCGCCTACATCGATAGCTATAATAATATAATGCTGATAAGTCGGAGGGTCAGTCGCAGGATGCGTGGTCATGCGCGAGCGAGCGTGCATTGCCGTATCTCCATATTCTCCACGCCATTCGGGACGGCCCTGACTTCCGCTACCGATTATACCCACGTGTAATTATACGCACCCACCTACTGCGTAGGTAAATTGTCATAGCCCGTGACATTGGGAGCATTGCAGTCGGTGTGCAATGGCTCGGTGTAGTTTTTCCTTTTATAGTCCAGAAATATAGTAAAACTGTCAGCTGAACAAACATGTATACACTCCCAAGCTTTCACATTTATATTATAAAAAACCATGTTCCGTATGAGGAAGGATGGTGCAAATGTACCGAAAGGTTTATCATAGCTGTAGAAACCTTGTGTTTATTTGCACCGACACTGTGCCAATGTTTTCCGAGCTAATAACTGCATATATACAAAAAAAAAATCATTTTTACCTGGTCATTCTACTTGTAAAACTTTGGAATTTATTGTAGAGGTACATTAGAATAGTCATAATTTGTGGTATACAAATTTCATGAGATAGACTTTACCCGTTTACATTTTATACCGTTTTCAAAGTTTCAAATGAGTATTTAACAGGGTTCCGTAGGTGCTAGAATCGGTGCAAATTAGGTGGTGACTCCTGGTGTTATCCTCTATCGATTTCGCAACATTCTACAAATTTTTTAATTTTTTTTTATTGTCACAAAAATGATACATCAAGTACATACAAATTTAACAAAGCCTAAAAAACTTAAATAAGGATCGTACCACAGTGGGCTCTGTTCCCCGCACTAGGTCTAAAAATGTACGAATTATGTCCTATCTTTTTTGGATTTTAACTAGCCTATTATACCTACTCTTAATTTTGCAAAGACACTCTTCTTCTGACAAGAAAGATGATTACATTAATTTGAAAATGCTGGCGTGCACTTTTCACACACATAGCGTATGATCGAATACTAAAGTCAAAATATCGCTCACGTGCTAGACATTTTCAAGTGATCGCCATTCTGCTGTTGACCGTACTTTGCACTAACTTTTTTGCAAATTTGGGAGCTTTTTTTAGCAGTAGTTGGGACCAAAACTGGTTTTTATAATTTATGCTAATTTATTTCAAATGGAATCGGATCTTCTTTCTTATCGTGTCACTAGTTCTTTCGAACCAGTGTGGTGAAAGGATTTCAAGTGCGCCTCGAAGAGGCTCCTTTCGTGCACTCGACACATGTTTTCGAACTTTTGATTCTACGACATGCCGGTTTCCTTCACCGTTGCGAGAACGTGGGATGCATACATGGATTTTTTCGACCGAATTAACCCATTTATGCATGACTCGAACCATCGGGATTCAAACCCGCGACCATCAGATCACAAGGCAAAGGCCTCACCCACTCGGCCACCACGACCTCACTCGGCCACCACGTCCTCACGCAGCCACCATGTCATGGAATCGGATGAAAATTGGATAACTTTTTTGCAGCGGATGAAAACGACCCGCTGGATCCTTGCTCCTGGTCCGGGGCATATTTATATTTACCATTAGTCATTATTTACAGATGTTTGGCCGATTTAAGGCGTGCCTTATCTAAACAAACATGAGGCTCTTCACACTTACTGATATGATAATGATATTATTTTTAAGGCTTACGCAAATAACCTGGTTTTTAAACGGTTTCGGTCACTGACCTTGGTTTTTGCTACTTGCAAGTAAATCAAAGTTTTCTCTAGTTTTAGACTTTATTTATTGTTATACCTAGATAAGATTATTAAACGCAAATCTTTCCATTTAAATCGTTAAAAATTTAAAATTATTTCCCCACGAATAATTTTTAGTTTACCTACTTATTTGTAAGTAATTATAATTAGCAAATTATCACTAAGTAGCCAAAAAATTGCAAGAATGTAGAGTTATTTTAATAAGTGGATTCGCACCGTAATAAACAGTTTTTGAGAATATTTCTCATATTTTATATCCTATATATATCGAATATATATATATATATCGAACATGCCTACAAAAATATTGTCATTCTTAAGGAGACTTAACTTATTAAGGCCCAAAATCCACCTACTATCTCGCTTACACATTTGTACATTTTTGTAGATACCTAATACCTTTTTGTAATACATATTTCTAAGTATACATTTCAATAAAGTACAGCGTATACAATTATACAAAATACAAGTATACAACCTCACGAAATGTTTTGATAATTGAGTATCAAATTCACCGCTCCAATTTCTTAGAAATTTATACTCAGTCAATTTATATCTGAAAAATGTATGAAGGTGTGAACAATGATATTGTGAAATATAATAAATAAAATAAAATAAGTGAATAAAAATGAAATAATGATATGCGCGGGATGAATTTGGGAAAGAAATTATATTTGTGAATGAATGCACAAGAAATTTTGATGGCGATTAAATGTTAGTGCACATGTTTGTACACCGCACGTATGTACTGTACATACGTAGAGATTATGAGAAATGAACTGTGGTCTTTAGGTGAGCCATTGTATTGTAGAAAATGCACGTTCTATTTTACAAAGCATAATTCCTTTAAAACTTAAGCTTACCGAAGGCAGATGCTTTATTAGTAATTCTGCCTTTTTCTATTGCATAGATGCTTGCTCAAATTTCACACAAAAACTTTGATGGAAGAAAAGAATATAAGATGCAAAAAAACTACTGCAAACGGCAAAGTTTATTTTGAACTCTATTCTAATGTGATTTAGAGTCGTATTTCAAGCCAATACTGGCCGCCCTCGTTCGTCATCGTTAGAAATCATCTGCACCTGGATTGGAATTGGAAATTAAAATATTATTTTTTACCCAGTGAGCCAGGTAATCAATTTAAATTTGGGTGTCTGTAAAATTTACTCAAAGATGAAAGTTAGAGGTAACATTGAAAAGCTTCGGGTTTCGTTACCTTCATGTCTTGGTTTCATGAGACTTTTCAGTGGTGCCTACGGTCACTAGATAGAACAGTCAGATTGAAGTCGTTGTATGATTTTGTAAAACCTTGATTATTTAATATTACTAAATTTGTCATATATATGGATAAGTTAATGCTTTGTGTATATCTTAGTACCAACTCTGTGCTTATAAGATCGGAATAATAAAAATTATAAAATGATTTAGCGCCGCCATTATAAATTTCCTCAGTGCCGGATCACCAGAGTATATTATTGGACAGTGTCAATGTTTCATGAAAGAGGCAACATAAGAAGTATCCACTTATAATTTACGGTTGTATCTCCAACATTGCTTTTTTTTCAGAGCGCACGCGCACCGTTTAATTTTGTGGGGCACCGGATGTGGGCCTGAGCACATTACTTCCGGTCGGGATATGAATAAACATCCCATATCCCATTAAAGCCAGATGTGCACCCCTATCGGTACTACCATGTTTTATTTATTTACATTACAAGTACAGAATAATGTTTCGATTCGATCATAGAATACTAATTTATAATGTTTCGTTAATAATCTTCAGTCTTATTTAAGTTATTACCTACCGTCGAACGATTAATTTGATTATATTGGTCTTGATTAATATGCATTATCCCTTACAACAGCTTTGTCAAAACGATATATATAAACTATATCAAAACGCTGCGGAAAAATTTAATGAAAAAAAAAAATGGAAATTTATCTCATAGTAAATTGACTTATACAATACACGTAGGTTCTACTTTATTAGTTAAATTAATTTTTTTCTTTCATACTATAACGGTATAACGAATAATCTCAATAGGCTCCAATTTCAGCATAAAAATAGGTACGTTATAAGCCATTAATATCTACGACGTCTTTCGAGTACAGTATTTCAATAGAAACACATAAATATAGTTTTGTGTAGGTTGTTTTGTTATTCATTAACAACAAAAATAGCCTCATACATATAAAAAATCGAGGAGCAAAACTTTAGGTCCCACCTGGTAAGGCTGCCGTGCAAGTTCGCAAACAGGTCTATCTGATGCGGACCCGGCGAGGGCACGACAAAATACAGAACTGGAATAACTACACTAAAGCTTTTTCACTATCCCGTATCATACAATGACCGTGCCAGGACCGTGTCAGGCAAAAAAATATTCTTTGTATTGAAAAATATGACTCTATACCCACTACACCGATCCGAAACCGAACGTCACGCTCCATGCAATTTTATATTTCGTCGGTGCTGACACGGTCCGTGCAGGGCACGCAACGGGGTAGTGGGCAGACAGCTTAATCCGTGTACTTAATCCTTACTTGTGACATAAAACAGACTTGGAGCTCTGTGGAGTCCCAACCGTTTTCAATCGACTACGTCCGGACATACGAGTATGTACGTTATGTAGGTACGATACGTACGGAATACGTCCAAATGATTCCTATAGATGGGTATTGTGCTGGTTTGGATATGCAGCTAGTGAAATTACTGAAGCTTTTGAGACAGACCCCAAAATTGTATCAAAGGGAGCGGCTATATCAGTGTTGTACCGTCCTTTGTGATTCAAAATCCGATGTAGCACTGTTCCGTTCATGGGCAGGCGTATTCTTACCATCAAGAGAATGCTGGTCTCGTCTGATGATTAAAAAAAAAGAGATACTAGACTGTGTTAATCATTTTTACGTTAGATAACTTGCGTCTACGCGGAAAAGTCTATTATCTGAATAACTTGATGCATTGATTATTTTAATAAGAATAAAATTATCCCTTTTTATTTTTCAGGAAATGAAACATTTTTCATGAAAAATTACTCTTTACCGTCATTGGAGTCGAGGGACACCCCGTTGTTTTAATATGTGCGAAATTATGCCTGAAATTTCCATTCCTTGTAGCCTGGAGGCTTAATTTGTAGCGAAGCTTTTGAAATTCTGAATTCGGAAAAGTGATGACGTATTCTATATATCCCAAGGGTCTCACTTCACTCTTGGAATAATCGTGACGTGTCGATCAGATGGCCTGGTTCGCGGCGAGTGGCTCTTGTAACCATCCACCTCCACTCACCACATCTCCAGTTGTATATTATAACACGTTTTGCAGAGCTTCAAACCCTCGAGATATGTGGCGTTAAAAGAGCTCTGCCAAGAACTATTTGTCTGTGCTGCCATGCTATGACAATGATGAAAGATAGAGTTGGTTTTTGGGAATTATAGTACTGGTTGTGATTTAGACATCGCCGACATTAAAGGCCGGGCTCAATTGTAGAGGTCTACACTCTACATGTAGCACTACTACTGTGGACTAAAGTGTGATGATGATGACATCGTATTGAAGAACTAAGCACTTAGCAATAGCGGTAGACTAGCGTTGGTGAATACTTCAAGGCATCTTAGAGACATTTTACTGTACTCAGTACTCAATAGTTTATTTGCATAGGAAGGTAACTCATGATAAGACAAGCTGTTACATAATTCCAGAATGCAACTATGCTTTGATTTGATATGTGCTGTTACCTATATTTTTTTATATTATCTATCAGTGGGACCGCACTAGTTTTCGTTGACCTACCTGTACCATATAGGTATGTAACATCAAATTATCTATTTTTTTTTTTTTTTTTTCTTCACCGTGTTGGAACTGGTATCACATCAAAGTGAGTAAAGCAATGCGAATGTCGCCTGAAAGTTTCAGAGGCGAGAATCCTACCGCCAGTCCTGATTTCATACATAATTGATACTACCGACCTAATTTACTGAAGTGAAACAGCTAAATTATGACAAAGGCAACTGATTTTATATTCTATTTCTTTATTTACAAGTTCGATAGCTTTATTTTTTTCTTGTGATTGAAACTTTACCGTACAGATAGCATACAGTAAATTATATAGAAAGTGGGCCAACCTAGCTGAAAATAGACACATTTTTAATTCAGTTTATACTTTACTTACTTTTACGTGTATTCGATTTGAAGAAACGTAAAAACCAAACACGCAAACTATTTAAAAGACTGAGCTAAGGGTACAGTTTGCAAATAAAATGTGTACACGATGTATTCGTAGAAGAAACGTGACACCACCACCAAGTACGGTAAATATCGAAATTCTGATTCCTTTTAAAATTAAGTAAAAATTAAGTTTAACAATTATGGTTCTGCAAATTTAGGTACAATATCTTATTTTGTGGTCATTATCTAAGAAATGATTATTATGGAATAGAAGAATAGAGAATATATACATCCTCTAAAATATTATACCTATAGATAAGAACTTATATTTTGTGAATTACTAAGTATAGTCACCATTTTGTCTGCTGACCCTACTCATCGCGCAAAGTTTCTGATCATTGAGCTTTGTGAAGCGTAAATCTTATTAAAGTTAGGAAGGGATGGGTATGGCGGAAGATGAAAACGTTTACAAAGAAGAGAAGTACGTATTGTATAAATGGCTTAGTCCTGACTGACTGACAGACAACGCACATGCCAACCACTGGACGTAAAGACTTGAAAAATGGAGGGTAGGTTCATCAAGAGTTGAAAGTGCGTACTTTTAATTCGCAACGCAAGTGAAGTGGAGGGCATCAGCTAGTTAGAATATAAAAATTAATAAAACGATACACTCGTGATTGTTTTTTTTTCGAAATTATGAAAATTCTTACTGGTCTTAATTTTGAAAAATGTTCATTACTTTGTCAACAAGTTTTCCAATGGTAATCGCTTTGCATTTACGTCGTCCAATCGCGGGCGCTATCAATATATTAAAATAAAAATAATTTTCGCTTTAGCGCGATGTTTTAATCAATAAATAAAAAAAACAGTGAAAAATAATAAAAAATAAGATGTGTAAGCGGTTTTTGGATCTTACGTAATTAATTCAATAAGTTATGTAATAAATTCTGTAAGTCAAATAATAATTATGAAAAAAAATCCCAACATTCTACGACGATTATAAAATTTTATCACTTATTTGTCACAATTTAATTAATTTAACAACTTTATAACGCAATAAAAATATATGTATTTAACAAATTTTTTTTAAATCTAAAAAAAAAACAGGTCAACAAAATAATAATATAATCACTTACTTGATATCCTCGATCTCTTTTCGTAGTTTCTTCATGTCGTTCACGTATGAATTTTTCAGAACATCAAGCTGCTCGTATACACCAGACAGTTCTTTACGGAGCTTTTTAAAGTCCGCGGATTCCGTAGCCTCCGCACTGACCACTAACACCAAAACAATCACCACTGCTTCTTTCAACCACATCATTTTAAGTTTTTAATGTAGCGAATGCGAGCGCTTGAGGGAGGCGTTTGGCCGTGTGCTAGCCTCGGGGCTCGCCGGCAGAATGATCGCACGCTGTCCGCACCCCCTTTATATAAAGTGTACAGGGTGCGTAGTGGCGCAGATGTGTTCAACAGTTGCCTGAAGCCCGAAAGCGTCGCAGCCTGCCAAAGCCGCCCCCACAATCACGTTATATTGCACAATCAGGTATGATTTTTTGATATTATTTCCACTTTAATATATTATTCATAATTGTCGGGTGTACAACGAAACTATTTTTTCCCAGATTCTAAAGCTTATTCTAAATAATCTAACAGAGGTGCAACAAACAGAAGCAAAGTCAAATTTAGAAAGCTTTCTCTAAGGATTCGGTATAGGTCCTAGGTCCCACTGATAGGGAACCAACACAGAGCCAGATGTTCTGCCGCCAAGCTACATTACCGTGTTTCGGTTTATAGGGCACTGCAAATAGTGCAATTACTGGGCTTTAAGTGTACGACAGGAGCCTCTTGGAGGCGCACTTGAAATCCTTTCACCACACTGGTTCGAAAGATGACACGATATGAAGACTGGGCTTTCAAGAGTGATAATCAAAATTTTTCAAAGTAGACGAGCGCAGTGTAGCAACGAACCTATGTAATTCAAAGTCCTATGTAGCACTGTTCTAGTCATGGCGGGACATCTTATCACCAGTAACGTACTCATCGTTATCGTCACTGAAAAAACCTGGTACATAGAAAATATTAATTTTCAAAACATGTAGATATCATATATATGATAGACAAACCAGTTGTTTGATAAAACAAAAAAAAACGCAAGTGTAACCTCACGTCTCATAAGTCATAGTGCCCTTGTTATATGTATAAACAGTAATTTTAGGTACCTTTCAGGCTAGACCCTGCAATGAGTTTTACATAAGCTCAAACTTACATTTGTGAATTATTGATGCCTCGATCCTGAGTTCAACAATACTTACGTCATCGAAAGTTTAATTATTTGTAGAGTAGGAAAAAAATGACAGAATTGCAAGAGTTGAAAGAAAATCAGTCATTAATTTTAGTTTCACAATATTAACATCTAAAGCTCATCTAAATACATTTTCAACCGACTTCAAAAAAGGAGGAGATTATCTATCCGTTTTTTTTTTTTATTATTGTTACCTCAGAACTTTGTTGTTTATAAACCGATGTAAATCAAAATAACTGAGTCTTCTTCTTCTTATCGTGTCACTAGTTCTTTCGAACCAGTGTGGTGAAAGGATTTCGAGTGCGCCTTGAAGAGGCTCCTTTTGTGCACTCGACACATGTTTTCGAACTTTAGGTTCTACGACATGCCGGTTTCCTCACGATGTTTTCCTTCACCGTTGCGAGAACGTGGGATGCATACATAGATTTTTTCGACCGAAAAAACCCATTTATGCATGACTGCCACCGGGATTCGAACCCGCGACCATCAGAGGCCTCATCCACTCGGCCACCACGTCCTCCCACTCGGCCACCACGTCCTCTCGAAAGTAAAAGTCGTGAACTATTTCAATACTCAATACTTCAAATATATATAGATAATATCTAAAAAAATGTCCAGGTTCATTTCGTATAGGTGCACATGTCTCAAGAAGATTCCATTAATAATATTTTACTCATAAGGTTTCCGAAAGTTACAAAGAGTGGCCAATAATATTATCAAAATAAAATGCTTACGCGTAATTGAGCAATGCGATATGAAGCCTTTCAAGGTTTCATTTACAATGTTTTTCTCACGCCATGTGCGGCCGGCCTTTACACTTGTTGGGTGTATTGTTTTACATTCCTAACATTTTAGCAAACTCTGTATAATTTTCTGTTTTGTCTTCGTAATATTATATTTGTTAGTGTTACTTTGTCACTCTACAAAAATAATAGATTATGCACTAAGGGGATAAAGCAGTGTCTTATGTCGCGGGTGGCATATTGAACCCTGAGCTAACGAGGGACTCAGTTATGTAGAGTCCTGAGTGACGCGAAGGGTTCAAGTTACCCAAGACGAAGACAGGCTTTATCCCAGAGGAGCATACTCTACTTTTCACACCTTCTGCGAGGCAATAAAAAGCCAGGACTCTAGCAGCTTTGCTAGATTTTCGAAGCCAGCAGCGAACACCGTCTTTTGGTTCACAATCTTTGAGGTCGCGCCTTTTTTTATGAGATTTCTTTTGGTGGCCAGTTCGTTTTTTTTTTCAGTTTTCGAACAAAACCCATTGCCATATGTGCCAAACAATACCATATGGGGGTTCTTTTTCTTAGAGTTTTCCATGAGTTTCCACACGAATTTGACGTTCCAAATTCAAATCACATTATTACCATTGGGAGTTTCATACAATTTTACCTCCCTTGGTAGGTAATGCTTTGCTTTACCTTGATGATAGCATGATATGTAATTGGACATTGTCAAGGTGGTGTGAAAGAAATTATAAATTTTTCGGAGTTCGAAAAGGAAACAAAATATCGCCATGACAATGAAATAGAAGTAGAAATCATTTCTATGCTTATAAAATACATTCAAGTATCAAGGAATCATTTTAATTGTAGGCTTCGAGGGTAAAGCTGTTACCTTTTTTTGTGGCAGCAGCTTTTAAGACAGCTGTTTTCATATTCGAAAGTAAGAATTAGATTAGGCGAGGTGTGCCACGCGCTTCCTACCTGAGAACACAGAATATTCATAGTTAGTATGATCCCAATATCATTAAAGACAGCTGCAAGACACGTACCGCTTAAAAAAACTTGGTCAATTTTGAACGTTTTTGGGTTATTATTTCTCGTTTCGTTTTCATTTTGTCAGTTACTGCGCTTTGAAATTATTTGTATCTATACTTACTCTGTTCGCGGGGTCGAGCCAAGGACCTTATAAATAAGTAGTTTATAAGTTTTTGGAGTTTGCAAGTGAAAGGAACGCACTATTACCGTAAAGCGACGATGACACAGGACTAATTTACAAGCTACAAGCCATCGAGTTCGCTAGTAGCTTGTAAACTCGCTCCGTGTCATCGGCTTTTATACAATCTGTTTGTTGACTTTTCTTCCGGACCGCTAACTCGCTCACTCGCTGGCTTGTAGCTTGTAAACTAGCCCTGTGTCATCGACGCTTAAGTGGTCAGCCTTGGTTAGTCATTGGAAAGTCATGATGATCGATGTTAGTTGCTCATCAAGCTAAAACTACTGGTCTGATTGGACTCAAAAGCTTTCTATTGTAACTTCTGGTAACAACATTTTATGAATTATGACGGGTAACACGCGAAGGAAGCCGCAGGCGAAATAAGGACCACTTTTTTATTTTCCCTACAATTTGGCATAATATTTAGGTAGCTGCTCAATTAGAATATTTAATGTCCCCTAATTGTCTGTTCTGAATGATTCGTTGAAGTCTGTACGTAGTATCTTATTACTCTGTGGTTGAAGTAGTGAGCTTTGAGGTAAAATTACCTACTGCTTTTTACACGTTAGAACTTATTTTTTATTTTAATGTCATCGTCAGACGAGACGAACTAATCGCTCTCCTGATGGTAATAGATCACGCCTGCCCATGACCAGAACAGTGCTACACACTTTGATTCACACAGGCCGAAGCAACACTGCTACAGCACTCGTCCAGACTGAGACAATTTGATGGTCAGTCTCGACAGCCCATACACATACACGCAGGTTACACAGGTAATTTCACTACCTAGCTACAGTGCCCTTTAAACAGGAACACAGTAATGCTTACACATTACTACTCTGCAGCAGTATTACTAGACCTACTGTATTGGTACAAAACAAAAAAATATTTTTTTAAGTCGGTCCATTTCATATAATGACTACTTATGTTCTGAGGAAACATCCATTAAAAAAAACCGAATTAATAACCTCCTCCCTTTTTGAAGTCGGTTGACAATAAAAGTATGTTTGCACTGCTAGGAGGCTCTTGGGTTCTACCTATACACTACTATGTTACAATTTATAGTTTTGATTGTGGCTATTGTTACAAAGGGACAGGCGGACGGGCATGTGGCGTGGCATCTGCTGTGCGTAGCGCACGGGCCCTCAGCTTTTATACAGAGTGTTGCTTAAGTACAGCCATTGATGTGTGTAAATGTAAATGTAAACGGACTCCCTTTTCCGCACTTTGACTCCTGTTAGTCCTTTGTGCGTCGGATTTCCTAACTAATAGTTTAGCCAGCCTAACTCCGCCCAGAAGCACAGAAATTTCCTGGGTTCTTCGCAGGCTTCGCGGATTGACCTCGGGTTTTTGAGGATTTTCTCTCGTTGCTTTGCCACTCCCACGCATTTCAGAATTACGTGGGAGGGCGTTTCCTCCTCGGTCAAGCAGCCTCTATAGAGTGGGCTGTTTGTTTCCAATGTTGTGCAGATGTTTGTTAAGCAGGCAATGTCCCGTGATAGTACCCACAATGATTCTTAAATCTGGTCGTTTCAAACTAAGTAAACGTCTAGTTAGACGTGGTGCAAGTTGCAGAAAGGCCATTGATGTGTGTATCTAATATCTCTTTTGTGTGTACCTAATCATGAGAAAAAATTAAGAAATACTGAACTGCGCTCGAGGACAACTGCTGACGTTGGACAACAAGCTGCCAAACCTACGTCGCGGCAGACTGCGGAGAAGATGGAGAGACGAGCTAGACTCCCACTTGAAAGACTGGTCGACAATTGCCCTTGACAGAAGAGTGGAAAGAAGGAAGGGAGACCTTTGCCCTGCAGTGGGACGATTCAGGCTCAATATACCTAAATAATAATAATTATGAGACGAGAATAGCTAAGCGCTCTTCTGATGGTCGCGCGTGCAAGCGATGCGACCGTCGCGCGAATCCGCGATCAAACGTACTAACGTCAAATAGGCGTCCCGATTGGCAATCGCGCGATCGCGCGACGCGATGCGATGCCAATTGGGACGCCTATTTGACGTTAGTACGTTTGATCGCGTGATCGCGCGAACTTGCGATGGTTGCGTCATCGCGTTCTATTAGGACACTGCCTAAGAGATCACGCCAGCTCTTAATCAAAACAGTGCTACTCAGGACTTTGATTCACATAGGCTTCGGCCGGTGCAACACTGCTATAGCAATTGCCCACACTGAGAGACGAGACATTTTGATGGTCAGTCTCGAAAGCCCAGTAATTTCACTTCACATTTTACACATCCTGAGAGATTCCCGAAGGACCGATAATTTCTCTCATATTTATTATCAAAATATTTTGTCGGGCACATTACACTTTTTTCACAAGAAAATGTTACAGCTGCAAATGCATAGCAAAATGAAATACTTAATTCCTAAGCGAAGGTACTTCGTATTTTTTACGTGTTAAAAATGGAAGTGTAAAGAGTTGTTTATCAGCGATTTTAGCGTAACCACTTAAATAGAAGATATGTAGAAAAAAAATGTTTAATTTGGAAGTCCTCCACCTCTTTTTCCATTCGTGTTTTATTCATAATATTCTTTCACACAGTCTATCCATCTTGTCTTTGGCCTTCCTTTACTCCTATATATCCGTCCACTTTCATGTTCAGCACTCTTCTGGTTACATGTCAGTATTCCGTTCGCATCACGTGTCCATTCCATACCGAGCCTTAATTTCTTAATTTATCCATATGCACTACTTCCCTTCTTCTCCCTTCCTACTGGCAATGAAGACATTAGTTTAAATTGAATAGGTATTCTTTGTAAGAAAGATGTTCATAAAACACACAGCTACTGAAATTTTATAGACTTTAATAGCTTTCCGAACAGCATTCCATTCTTTTTTTTTATCTACCACGTTTAGATCCACTTATGTCCTTATTATTTTAGTTGTTTATTTATTTATACTATTTTAAGGTAGAGTTTAGTCTCTAAAGCTCAATTCACCTCTTTTTATAAAGCAATACATTATATATAAACAAAATAGTACCCAGAATCAATCACCATCAACCTGTAGAGGGATATCGTCTGAGATCGCGGAGACACCTGCGCCGACGCACCTGCCCGCCTCTGATTCGCCAAAAACGAACAGTGGGACACATCACCTGCCACGATACACTGTGCTTGTACCTACGCACAATATGTAGCTTTCGTGAAAAGTGATCTAGCTTTCATACGAAAGCTCTATAGTGATCTAGATTTCGTAAGAAAGAAAGCTCTATAGGTACTCGTATAAAGTGATAGAGCTTTCATACGAAAACTCGATAAAGTGATCTAGCTTTCATACGAAAACTCTTAGAGTAATCTAGCCTTCATACGAAAGCTCTATAAAGTGATCTAGCTTTCATACGAAAACTCTTAGAGTGATCTAGCCTTCATACGAAAGCTCTATAAAGTGATCTAGCTTTCATACGAAAGAAAGCTCTATACCTACTCGTATAAAGTGATCTAGCTTTTATACAAAAACTCTTTAGAGTGATCTAGCTTTCATACGAAAGCTCTATAAAGTGATCTATCTTTCATACGCATGCTTTATAAAGTGATTTAGCTTTCATACCAAAGCTCTACAAAGTGATGTCTTAATTTTCATAAGAGAACCTTATAAAGTGATTTAGCTTTCATACATAAGCTCTATAAAGTGATCTAGCTTTCATACGAAATTTCTACAAAATGCTGCCATTTTGCCTTAATTATATTCATCACTGTCAGTAAAACTACAGTTCGTCGCTTTTTTCACTCAACACAACAGTTGTTGGTGAATAAATATCTTGTATCCTGTCTTGTCGTGTCTTCGAATGATATATTACACTATACTATACAATACAGTAAATAGACAATTCTTTAGAGTCAGTAGGTAAGTAAAGCGGTCAGTTGCCAACCACTGGTAGCTGATAGCTCAGTAATTTCATTACCAAGCTTTAGTGTCCTTTAAACCGGACCAACAGTTATGCTTACACATTACATTATCATTCCATTTCATCATCACCATCATCCGCAGCCTGACTTGGCCCACTGCTGGGTATAGGTAGGCCTCTCTCTACTCTTGCTATTCTGTTCGGTCCTCTTTGTCATTTCATTGAAATGGGGTAAATTGTTATGAGACAGTGAAGTTACTTTCACTAAAATGTGTTCACAAGTCAACTTGTAAACATGTTTTTATTTGAGAGATGCTGACGGCAATGTTTTGTAAGTCGATATGAATAAAGATGGCTTGGGAGATAAGTTTTATGTAGCAGTCAGGCGATCGAGACAACAGGTGGTCAAGCCTTTTATAAGACCTTGAACAATGATAGTTTCATATCGAAACAATGTTTTTTTTACAGAAACCCTATAACATAGAGTATTATTGGTGTTCCTGGAGAACCTCCATAATCCATTCATAACTATAGGTAATGTCACTGTTAAGTCGTAAAACCGTAATTAAAAGGTACATGGAATTATAAACTGTCGACAAATTGTGAACACTACGAAAGTCTGATATGTATGAGAGAGGATAGACTAATCATAGAACCGTTCACAAACCGTTTTTCTTTTGTAAACTATCACCTAATTGGAGCGAGCGCTCACTTCGCGCGAAGGAAAAAAAATACTAACCAATATTAGAGCGATTGCACATTCTGTTCTTTTACCATCGGGACAAAGACATTCTCGTCTATTTTTTACATAAAAAAATAAACTGTCTAGCACAAACTTTAGCCCTCACAATATTAGCGGTTCGTGTTTTAATTATTGAGTACTTATGTAAATGTAATCTCGAGTTGAAACCGTCCAGAGAAAAAAATATTTTATAGCCCTTTTGTGAATGCAACACGAATAAATAGACAACCCGGCCGATCGCCAGGTGAAGCGCCGCCGCGCCGCGTTCGCTGATTCAATGCTGCATGTCACGAGAATACATTAGGAGAATACATTTACAAGTAAGTAGGTACCTACCTAGCCTACTTACTTGTAGGCAACCAGGTAAAACATGATTTTTATTTTATAGAGCGACAGCCATACCTATAATACTTATCCAATATATGTGGTTGCGTACTTATAACTATTTGACAAGAAAAAAACAAGGTTTTTTATCAAGACAATCATAGGACCAACACAAATCAATTGACACCTGCTTACCTCGTTTTCAAAACCGATCAAGTCTGAGTGCGGTTTCAGATTTGCGGGTTACCGAGCGGATTTGCAATTTGTGATATTATACACTCGATAGAAAAAACCGAGCGTTAACTCCGGTATACGCGCGTTGGGCTTTTGAAGTTTCGCCTGTAGTGCGCGACAATAATACGCTTGTCTGAAATCGCACTGATAGGTGCCACTACTTATATTATGTACTTATCTCGTAATACCTAACCTATTTAAATTATATTTTGAAAAAAACCTGTGTATTCATTATAAGGGTTACCTCCTCCTACTCCTACTTACCCATGTCAATATGATGATGGAACAAAAATATGCGAATAACCTACCTACTTATCCACTTTTTTTAGTCTGTCAAGTAAAACGTAATAAAACACATATTTTTTTACAAATTAATATTTATTTAATCTTAAATTACATTGGGACGGTGGCGTTATCACAACGTTAATACTAAACAGAAGAGATCATTATTAACATACTTTACACTCATAAACTCATTGCTAACGAAAATGTATCAATAACACACGTAATGAACATTCCAATACCTACCTACGTACTAACTTCATTGGAATGCTGTCATCGTACATAAAAATAAAAGTTTGAAAGTTTGTTGGGATGTATGGATGCAAAGATGGATGGATGGATAATGAACAGATGGGTGGATGGATTGGATACATGCTGTGGGATGGATGGATGGATAGATGGATGTACGGCCACCCGCGAGAAGCAGATATTTCTACATAAACACACGTACAATGTCATTGCCTGGATGGTATTATTTACTATCTAAATTATTTTATTTGCATGGCAAGAATCCTAATGGTTATTATGTACTTACTGGAATACCACTGCTGCCATCTGTTGGTCACGCGAAAGCTAACTAAACTAAATGGTTTTACAATACAGCACTCAAAGCGTGCTTAAAATTTAGTGCGCTAACATTGAATATTGCTTTACCTTCCACCCGCTAGATGTCGTGATTTTTAATTTATTAAAAGTGCATTAATAGCGTTACCATTTGCAACAGTATAACAGATTTATAACCTATTTTATTGAATTAAGTGGGGGACGAGTAAAACACACTGACCTCTATATACACGGTCAAATATTAATCACCATAAAAAAAATACGCATAGTCAGTTGCCGTTACTGAACAAATCTACGGCAAAAAAAAATATGTATTTTTTTTTATGAATACCAAAAACTAAGTAATTATTAGGCAAACTAATCCATTGATATGTTTTTTACACCAACTAGTCCACCTGTACGCACACATTGAAACATGTGTGATTCCATTTCATTCATAAGCTAATTAAAGCGGGTAAAATCGTGTACCTCCGTGAATACTCGTGAGTGGATGTATTGCTTTGCGTATGCGCGTCTCGCTTTTCAGTACATCGCAGTTCGGAGGCGAGAGTGCACGCGCGCGCACGGTCACTCCGCAATCAAAAACTCCCGCGATCACTTATGCTGGGGGCCTAGGGCTACACAATATCGCGTGATAATTCGTGTCGCGATAAAAACATCGGTTATCGGAGACAGAGAAGAGATCGGTATTGTCCATAATTTTGGGCAGGATATCTGAAAAGTTTAACCTGTCATAACTTTGCCATTGTTAAGTAACTGATAGTTTTTACTTTACTTTTATAATGTCGTACATATTCTGTATTGCCCAATTTTTTTTAATTATTTAATTTTTTGGTTATTAAAAACGACCGTGTATATCAGTGGTAAAACAACAACAACTGAAGGTAAAGGGACCACGCATGCCTATGACCAAAACAGTGCTATACGAAATTGCACTAGTTTTTCGTAGACTTTCGCGATTATCATACATATATTTATCGCGCTCACCTCGACACAAAAACATACGAGGTGAGCGCGATAAATACCCGTTATAATCAAATAACGAAATTGCAATAGATTGAAAATGGCACATGTAATAGCACGATACGTAAGCTTCACAATAGGATGGCGGCAAAAAAAAATTGAAATGTCGATTTGAATGCGTGGCATGTACAGTCAGTTGCACAGACACGTATACCTTTCACATTTGTATTACTCTCAATTTTGGAAAGACAAGTGCACGCAAGCATTTTCAAATTAATGTAGTCATCTTACTTGTCAGAATTATTGTCAGAAGAAAAAGAATGTCTTTGCTAAATTAAGATTATAATATAAATATGAAAGCTTGAAAGTGTATACATGTCAGTGCAGCTGACTGTACCTTTCTTATTGTTTTTGTTTTACCCGAGTATGGCACTCTTTGGAGGTATATTTTGTGAGCAAGGTAACCAACACGACAATATTCACAATGCATCCATAAATTCTACTCTATTTTCTATGGGGAATGTCGAATTTGTATTAAATTACCATTAACATTAAACACCTTACTAGACTTCAATGAAGGATTACTCTATTATCTTTATCTACTAATTAAAAGTACGTAAGCCTATATATGTCATGGTTAGTTCATGTTTAGGTACTTGGACGGATACTGATAAAATCCGGATGAATACGGATTGTTCTTGTTGTTCCGTAACGCGTTCCCTAGACCTACAAATACATTGCACAATATATTTATTGTACAATAAGAAATACAGATTCAATATAAACCCTATACGGTCAATAACATAGCACTTTTCGTCATATTGTGCAATATAATTGATAGTCTAGGGGACGTCTAAGATGTTTTCAATAACGTTTATGTCCCATATACTGAGTCATATACACAAATAGCACAGCTCAACCATAGCTTTTGTGGACGTTCGCGTTGTAATGTACAAAATAGAAACGTTTTACCTACCAATAAAACGTATATTAATATACTTACCTTTATGCAAAACATATCAGTTATTAATTGAGATAGGCACTATCATTTCCCGTCATATTAGCAATAATACAACATAACTTCCTGTCTTTAGTCTTAATTTCTAGCTAACTTCCGGTCTTTCAATTCACCACCAGACAGCAGCCATTTTGTGTCATTGAGTTTTGAGAACACTAGGCAGAACTGAAAGTGTATGTTTTGCATAAAGGTAAGTATATTAATATACGTTTTATTGGTAGGTAAAACGTTTCTATTAATATGACTGTAACTTTATGCAAAACATATCAGTTATTAATTGAGACTTGTTTGTTATCGCCTGGTGGTGGTTAGGAGAGACACGCACGCCAATGTGACGGCTAAAAAGCCGATGGAACAAAAACAATTATATTTTATGGACATAGAAGATATCCAAAAACTGATGAACGATAGTAACAGTAAAATCGTTCTAAGGCTAATAAGTTGTCTTAGTATGAATTGAGACAAATTTTAGAAGGTAAGCTGCTGGTAGAAGCAGATATGAACTGGACAGAATGAGTGTTATGAATCAACGCAATTCTGTATTTATTATTTTCTTAGGATCAGACAAGTAACAATCACCTGATGTTATTAACTAATAAGATAACGTATTATATTTCGCGCTAAGAGCGGAACATGATTGATTGCAGCCAACTAACTTATAAAAAACTTTATTTCATCGTGTAAATGTAGAATAATTATTTACTTACAAAGAATACCTTGAGGCATTAAGCACAAAACGTGTTCATCTGTCTCAGCGTACATACAATGTACTCAGAACAGAAATAACCTCTTCTTCGCCTTTACTATTAGATACTTGCTACCTATAATAATAGCATTTTCATGAGAAAGAATTTAAATAGCGCAAAAAACACAATACTTGTTACATAGTAGAGACAAGTATTATAAAAGTTCACAGCACGCCAAGTACCTGTAGTTACTCTGAGGCTGTAGTTTCTACTCAGGGGTAGGAAAATTAGACTATTTTTATCTGCTAAGACTTCTGTGAAAGCCAAACTAATACGCATTTTCCGCGTAGGTAATAAGTACTAAAATGATAGTCATGGACGTGGCTACCACCACAGATGCAAGTTTAATTTTCAACATTATTTAAGCAAGGAAGCACGATACGTTAAACAATAAGAAGCTTTATTTATTAACCAGTTTTGAAAGAGATGGAGTTCCTTTCTTTTCAAATGTTTGTTACAGGTAGAAACTTAAGTCCTGACCTTGAATAGCTTAAATTAAAATTAAATTTTTAAACATCGTTCAGGTTAAAGTCAAAAAACTTGCAATTCCAAAATCGGTAACATTGTATGTATCTATAGACAATGAATCGATCTTATCCGCAAAGGAATCTGGCAGAACGATTTATGTAAACATCGTAAACATCTATGAGACGTAAGTACAAACACATAAATCCATGTAAAAAACCGACTACCTACCATCAGCCACATTACAACTTCATTCGAGAGACGATATTGCACATTACATAGGTAGGTACATACTCATATGTACCTGCCCACCTCATGGATTCTGTATACCAAGAAAGAAGATTTTCTTCATTACTGAAAAACAAAAGATAGGTACAACCAGGGTTATAATAGTATACCCCACGGTGCACTCTGTTTTCACTCTGTACTGTGTGTGTCAATATTCTATAAGCATTTGTATAACTCCGTTCGTAGGGATGGTAATGCTTTAACCTATTCAACCTAAAACACAAACATCTTTTTATGATAAAAATGTTGGGTCCACATTGATGCATCGATGTAGGTAACGGTGAGCAAGAAAGAAAATTCAAAATATGAATTTATGATGAGCATATAGAAAATATGAACTTAAGAACCACGTGATTTATCTACATTTGCTAAATAAATAGCTGAAAATTCACATAAGTAGGCACTGTTAAAAAGGCTTTACAAAAAGGATCGATGGAAAAGATCAATGGATCTTAATTATGAACTAATATGCCTTATTTCGAATAAGTACGTTGTACAGTTATTTCATTTTCGAAACGCTGTGGTATTAACACGCTCGGTATGTTAGACAACTGCTAGGTACTCGTTGAAACACCCTTACGGAATACGTTAAGAGGCGTTATGAAAATTTTGTCGTTTATTTTTGTGTTTGTTTAGGACTAATAGTTCGTTAATTAAGTTGTATGACCGAAAAAGGAATAAACGATAAATTCCAAAAGAATATTTTGGGTTCATTGAACAATGAAGTAGGCAAAAACACATCCGACTCGGTTGTCATCGGGTAGGTATAATAGGTATTTTATCTACACGCATTAGGCCGTTGTAACCTTCTAGGAACCTAGTACCTCTAGTATATGACCCGCGCCTGCAGGATTGTAAGCAATACCGAAAACACTATCCAAGCCGATACTAGGGAATCACGCAACAGCGATGACACCCTTATCAATAACACTTTATAAACAGGATAATTTAGTATTTTCTGAAATACAACTCGCTGTTTACTGCGCAGGCAGAGATTAACTCATAATCAAAAACAAGCTTACTAGACTTTTGCAAGAACTAGTTATCCAGCACTCCGGCAGCCAATATCGTATTGGGCTTGGTTACTCCTAAAAACTTTCAACTTTACACCATTACTTGAAATAAGGTCATAACTGCAATTCTTGTTTGTATAGAATAACTTCTTCCAATATCGTATTATTTACGTTCGAAAAACTAAAATCGAGGACTCATCCCAACTACCCGCGAAAGCCACGCGCGGTAGATTTTATAGGATTTTAATATCCAAGCTCACACCCTGCGAGTCTTTGTGCGTGCACCTGAAAGTGTATACGACGCAATACAATAAATTTTTCAGCAACTTTTTGCAAAGACATGTCCTCATTTTATCCACGCTCTCTGGAGTTTTTACGTTTATGAAAAGACTTAGCGACTGCTCAACTACCATAATTTCGTGTATGACTATGCATATTTTCGTTAAGAAGGAATATTGGATTTGAATATCCAAGCTCGCAACTGCAAGTATTTGTTCGTAGTGAGTACGACACTATAGGTATTTTTGTTTAAATTACTATATTGTTTCCTGAAAGTTCCTACGTTTGTGAGGAGACTCAAGGACAAATCACTACCTACGCATGTTGCGTGAGGCAGGAATATATGATTTTGATTATCCAGCTCGCAAAAAGCAAGTCTTTTGTCGTAGAGAGTTTGACACAAAACATTTTGAAATAGCTTTCCTGTTTCCTTTAAGTTCCTTCATTCATGAGGAGACTCAAGGATGATTCACAATCTACGCATGTTTACGTGAAGTAAGACTTTGGATTTTGTACATCCAAGCTCCCATATTTTGCAAGGCGTTTTACGTGCACTCACAGAACAAGCGATGCAAAACTTTTTGAACTACCCTCAATATAGATTTTTTCCCCCAGCAGGCAAATTCACAACTGCAAATCTTTGTTTAAATTAGATTCCCTTAAGTTTCCACACTTGTGAGAAGACTCAGGGATTGTACACCTACCCACGAATATTTGCGTGGGGTAGGCTTATTGGATTTTTAACATCCAAGCTCGCTTAAATGCAAGTCTTTGTTACCGGTTTGCGTGCGACGCAAATCATTTAGATATTATCACCTCTTGAATACTTAACGTTGTAGTGTACTTTCCGCTCCACGTATTTCCATACCTATATCTCCTTATCTCTCTGTGGGATAGAATTAGCTGTGCATACTCTTGCGAATAGACATGTCTGATTGTGTGAAAAACTACCTGTGTGTTAGGACTATTGTGCGTGTGAACTCTTACGGTGAGACACGTCTAAATGTTAGTTTGCTACTTGAGAATAGGACTGATGTGCGTACCCCTGCGAGGAGACACGTCTGAATGTGGGTTAACTACCTGTGTGGTAGGACTATCGTGCGTGTGAACTCTTACGATGAGACACGTCTGAATGTTAGTCTGTTACTTGCTAGTAGGACATGTGCGTACTCCTACGAGGAGATACGTCTGTATGTGTGTAAACTACCTGTGAGGTAGGACTATCATGCGTGTGAACTCTTACGATGAGACACGTCTGAATGTTAGTCTGTTAACTGCTAGTAGGACTGGTGTGCGAACTTCTGCGTGGAGACTCGTCTGAATGTATAACCTACCTGTGTGGTAGGACTATTGTGCGTGTGAACTCTTACGATGAGACACGTCTGAATGTTCGTCTACTACCTGCGGGGTAGGACTGATGTGCGTGCTCCTGCGAGGAAACACGTCTGAATATGTACGTCTACTACCTGCGAGGTAGGACTTATATGCGCACTCCTGCGAGGAGAAACGTCTGAATGTTTCCGTCAACCACCTGCGAGGTAGGACTTTTAGAATACCTTTATTGAACTCATCCAATAATCATAACCTGAAAATTTTCACCAAAAATTCCATGTGATAAAGAACTTTACAAGTAATTAATCAATCTTAGTATAAAATAAATAATTTCACTGAAACGGATACTTTGCTTTTAGCAATTTACATGGAATTTTTATGGTAAAATGTAGGTACTCACCGACGATGTCTTCATCTTATCTTCTCATTTACATAGCAGTTATGTTTCGCAGAAACTTTCTATTCTTGAATCACTATGATGCAGAAGAAAGTCGACACACATCGCTAAAATCTTGAGGAAGGGACATGACAAGCTAATATCACGTATTTTACAACAGCTTCACTTTATAGACAGAAAGTATATCTCCAACATAAAACATATCGAACGGCAAAAACCGTTATAAATCAAAATATTTCTCTGGCCAGTAAGTTTTAACCATGTGGCAAAACGATTTTGTCTTACGAACAAAAAACTGGCTCGATGTAAATTTAATCTACCGCGGGACTCGAACCCGTAAATTCGCTTGGCTAGCTTTTAAAAACCAGCCTTGCTACGTAGGTAGGTAATAATGTAACACCACGAGAACATCGAAGTACTACATTAGGTATTTTCAACAACGTTGAAAAAATAAATAAATTAAAAGATTATGAAAAACTTACGTACAGCAGCTACTGCAGACATTTTCTACTTTGATATGCAATAAAACATTGCACTGTGGATATAAATCCTTAAAGTAAATCGTATGACACGACTTTTTTTAAAATGTAGGTAAAATAAAATATATTTTTTATATGGTTGATAGAGCGTATGGCTCAGACAACCGCACTCGACGGGAAACAAAACGCCAATGACACAAAATGGCTGCTGTCTGGTGGTGAATTGAAAGACCGGAAGTTAGCTAGAAATTAAGACTAAAGACAGGAAGTTATGTTGTATTATTGCTAATATGACGGGAAATGATAGTGCCTATCTCAATTAATAACTGATATGTTTTGCATAAAGTTACAGTCATATTAATAGTAGGAATTATGTACAAATGGCAGAGAAAAATCACGCACGCACGTTCCGTTTGACCCTGCCCATATAAGTTGCGTTATATTTAATTTAATTTTGTTTTTATGTTACAGTAAACAACGCTCACGTGTCTGATTTTAAAAACTCCACTTTTATCCTTGGTTCATATAAAAATAAGTCCATAATATTATACTATACCAAAAACCAATAGTATTATCACTTCTCAAGCACGTCACACACGTAGCTATAATATATATTAATATGTATGTATACATATTAATATATATATATATATATAATATGATTATAGCAAGACATATTACGATATATTTTCTATACAAATATTCAAGATACCGCACACGCAGCAATCATATATGTATCTATTACTTGAATATTTGTATAGAAAATATATCGTAACATGCCTTGCTATAATATATATTATAGCTACGTGTGTGACGGGCTTCACGCTCGTGAAGATCAACTTTATGCTACGGGAATGAAATGAATTTCGTGACCTAGCGCAAAAAAAAGTGATTGCTTATAAACTCTTTTCATGCAGAATGTTGATAAGTTGTTGTGAATGTGTTCAAAAAATTCAAAATTCAATCTATACCTATGCATTTTGTGTCCACAAAATGTACAATCATCATAGTATAAGGTACTGTGGATATAACAATGTTCTATAGCCATGAGCCGTGTCCATTGCTGGGGCTGCCCGGCGTGGAGGCGGTCGAGTCGTTGGCGAGCGAGTCTTCTGCATCGTAGTCGGGTTTGCTCTCGAGCGCGGGGTGCCGGCAGAACGAGCAGTGGCCTTTCGTCACCACTTGGACTTCGTAGTCTTCTAAGTAGAACAGCTGTGGATGTAAGGGTGAAGAGTAAAGAGTGAATGAAGAATAAAAGGAGGGTAATGCCGGGTTAGATGACCCAGAAGGACAAATTATGCCACAAAAAACCTTACTTAGAAAATACAGTTTTTAGCATATTGTTATATGTTTCATACAAATAATTCTAAACTTTATCTACCTAATTAAAAAGACCAGTATTGAAGGACCGCTGACAGGTCGCTCGTGGCCGCTTGGCGCGGCGCGCGGCCTATCAGCGGCCCTGCAATACCGGTCTTATAAATATGTAGATAATGTTTAAAATTATTTGGCATTGGAAGTGCTCTGCCAGTCGCTGCCATCCCAGTGGTCTTCTTTTTACTTGTCACTAGTTCTTTCGAACCAGTTTGGTGAAAGGATTTTAAGTGCGCCTCGAAGAGGCTTTCGTGCACTTGACACATGTTTTCGAACTTTATTGATTCTATGGCATGCCGGTTTCCTCACAATTTTTTCCTTCACCGTTAAGTACCTGTTTTAATGCAGATGTTTTTGAACAGAAAAATCCATTGGTGTATGACCGGGTTCGAACCCACGACCTTCAGATCGTAAGTTGAGGCACCTCCTACTCGGCCAACACGGCTTATTGTGGTAATTGAGCCTTACAATAACACGTGTAGGGTCGGCTCTGTAATTGTCTTTACACCCAGCTTACGCCGGTGTTGTCTTGTGATTAAACCACTGATGGTTTATATTGTGGGTATATCATAAGTGGTTTAATCACATCAGTAGTTTACTCACACAAACACATGATGTGTTTGTGTGAGTGGTTTTATCATAGGAGAACACAGTCGTAAGCTGGGTGTAAAGACAATTATTATTATAGAGCCGACCCTACACGCGTAATTGTAAGGCTCAATTACCACAATAAGCCGTGTTGGCCGAGTAGGAGGTTCCTCGACTTTCGATCCGAAGGTCATGGGTTCGAACCCAGTCGTACACCAATAGATTTTCTGTTCAAAAAGATCTATATGTGCATTAAACAGGTGCTTAACGGTGAAGGAAAACATCGTGAGGAAACCGGCATGTCATAGAACCTATAAAGCTCGAAAACATGAGTCAAGTGCACGAAAGAAGCCTTCGAGGCGCACTTGAACAAGGCACTAACAGAGCCGACTGTACTAACGTTATGGCAATTCGGACAGGAGGTGGCCGGCATTTCCGGCAGCATGTTCCTGTAGAGCAGCGGCGCGAGCGGCGGCCGGTGCACCAGCACCACGGCGGCCGGGTTCAGCTGCAGCAGCGCGTCGCGGCCGCACACCACCACGCTACTTTCATCCTCCTGTACACACACAACCAGCCGAAAGGTCATGAATTAATTAATGAGAACTCCTTATTGTATCAGAAAACTTTTTCTTGTGGAAGAAGAACTTTTGTTCTTCGGTTTTTGCTTCACATCATAGGTATATAGCCAGTGTCAAGTAATTGGAGAGATTATTGTTTATTTTTGTTATTAGTCAGAGTTGTTAAGTCAAGTCACACCTCTGTAAAGTGGTGGTGGCGACTTTACTAGATGCTTCTATGGAGTTTTGGAGGCAACACGAAAAGTCACGTTTTACAGCATTACACCATTCACCAACACTCATACACGTTCACGAGCTTTATAAATTTAGATTAGATAAAAAAACCACCGTTTTTACACATACACACTCAAAGTAATACAAGTTTTGTAAAATAATTGAATGCCGCGAATGCGTCATTTTCACGTTCCCGCCAAAAAACCAACCAGGAAACGTTAAAGATACAATTATACAACGTGTAGTGTTATGTCCCTACAAGCCCTGAGGGGGCGAATTCAGACTAAGAGTGTGAATACTATCACGTGTGCAAAGGTTGAATACATCGTATCAGAATTTTTCATACAATAATTATTTAAGACAACCCTATTTGCTATTTACTTCTCCATCTGTACACACCCTCCACGTCACACAAAGACACACGTAAGGAACATGGGCTCATGCCTATGATCTAGTCTAGGTAAGTTGAGTAGGTAGGTTAGGTATTTATGAACCTTTCGATGTAAATAATTAAGAAAAGTTTTACATAATTTAGTTAGACTATTTCAAACTATTGAGATGCTAAGAGAAAATACATACAAATGTTCGTTTTATTTTTATTCATCAATTTCTTACTGAGGACTTTTCTCTTAGTTCTTGGAGTAGGTAGGTACTTGTAGTCTGCAGTTTTCACAGTTGCATAATGCTTTGCACCCGCACGATGGATGCGGCAAGAGAGGGCGCAATGGCGCACATTGGGAAAGGCCTAAATGAATAATTTTGTCCATAACCATAGTTACGAAAAAACAAACAAAATGTCAAATGTCTAACATGTTGTACCAAGGAGTTTTATTAAAGCCATCTAGTATCGAAGGAGTATCGAGTAGCTGAAACCTCTTTAGCTATGAAATGAAGAATATGAAAGACAGAGTGGTCAAAACAAATTACCAATAAAATACTTTGAAAAATCTTGTTTCTGTCCTCGATCCAAAGTACTCTGACACAATTGATGTTCACGTTCCCACAGAGGTCTTGGAAAGTTCACCAAACAGCTGATTTTAGGGTAATCACCACGTTGAAAATCAGCTGCACTTTGGTGCACAGTTCTTCAATGAAAATCATGGAAATTCAAAAAGACGTAGAACATTCGTTGTTCCCGCGGGGGGCAGAACACCCCCCCTTCGGCATTGTAGGGATATTAACAAACAAATTGTATACAAGATAATTAAGGACCGTGTACAATGGGCTAAGCAGCGATCTCTTTCAGGCAACCTTGGGATGGAGTTGGAGAGTGAGACTAAAATATGAAACGTTGGCTAAAGGTGCACTAAAGAGTCTATTTTTAAACTTAAGTCGAGGAAAGCATGATTGAAACAAAGAAATAATTAAAACTTTTGAATAACAATACTATAAACATAATAAAAATAAACTACAAACTACTAGTACTATAAGCCCGCGCGCTTCTAGCGAGCGGGCCGCGTGTTTATTATAGCGCGCCGACCGCGTGCTTACAGCGCACCGTCTGCTTGCAGTTTTGGCGACATGATATGCTGGTAACCTCATGTACTTTGTCCAGGAACCGGTCGGTAGAGTCCATGTCGGGCTGTATCCGCAGCACGTCCCCCCCCCCCCCCCGCGTCTTGCGCCCCGGGCTCGGGCAATGGCTTAGGGCACAGCTCTATCGCTAGTGTTTATTAGTGCAGTGTTAGCGACATGATGTACTGGTTACCTCATCTACTCTGTCCAGGAACGGGTCGGCAGAATCCATGTCGGGCTGTATCCGCAGCACGTCGGCGCCTCCCGCGTCCTGCACCCCGGGCTCGGGCAGCGGCTTACGGCTTATCAGCTCTATCGCTAGTGTTTATAAGTGCAGTGTTAGCGACATGATGTACTGGTTACCTCATCTACTCTGTCCAGGAACGGGTCGGCAGAATCCATGTCGGGCTGTATCCGCAGCACGTCGGCGCCCCCCGCGTCTTGCGCCCCGGGCTCGGGCAGCGGCATACGACTTATCAGCTCTATCGCCTCTTCGTGTGAGATGCCTTCCGAAGGCTCGAAGCGCACCAGCGGTAGAACCTCTGTAAATAATGCCCACCCGACTTCTAATAACCACCACACTGTTAGTCAAGCAAATTATTACCTAACCGTTACACCAATGTGACAGTGCAGTGCAGTTTGAAGGTGTGCCGGTCGCGGAATAATGTACTTGCTATTTATAAGCGTGTACTTTTCTAATGATAGTGCCGAGATTTTATCTGCTGATGCTATTTATATTCAGACAAAACCTTAATCAGACTATGTTTCAACTGCTGAGATTCGTGCATAGGTCGCAGCCAACTGGTTGAATTAGTCATTTAATTATTTCCCTAGGCTGTTGGTTCGTAAGGTAAAAAATCAACAAAGTGCAACTTTCTCTTTTTTTAATTTTTTTTACGTAAAATTATTTGTACAAGTAACATTGTTAGCCTCTAAAGGCTAAAGGTCACAGCTCATTAGAGCCACCCAGCACCAGACCAGCATTGCCACGTCGCTCGGCGTCTGAGGGTGGACGCCGCGTTGTCACCAGTAAACGTCGCGTGGTCATCCAATGGACATCGCGTGATCAAATGAAGGATGGGTAGGGAGCGGCTTATCGCCGACGCATTGTCGTGAATCACTTGCGGCAAACAATACAGATATTATTTTATTTAACTTTTATACATAAGAAGGGAATAAAGCTTTAATTATTTTATTTAATAACCGCACGAGGCGAGGAAATCCTCAAAAACCCGAGGTCACTCCGCGAAGCCTGCGAAGAACCAAGGAAACTTATGTGCTTCTGGGCGGAGTTTGGCTGGGTAAACTATTAGTCAGGAAATCCGACGCACAAAGGACCATCAGGAGTCCAAGTGCGGAAAAGGGTGTCCATTTACATTTACAACCGCACGAGGTGAGGCGGAGCGGTTCGGGTGCCGGGTAGCTCTAATGAGCTGTGACCTGTCTCCAGCGGTACGGCAGTGTTGTACGTACCGTGCGATGCGAGCGAGTGCGCGAAGGCATGCGAGCAGTGTGCGCAGTGCGCGGCGCTGAGCGGCGGTGCGTGCCGGCGACAGCGCCAGCAGAGCTGGGCCACATCCTCGTCGCGAGGGCCCGTCGCGCCGCCATCGCTGCCACGTGTCTTTATCACCAGCAGTTCTACACTCTCCTGCTTTAAACAATACTTAAATAATACAGGATGGCCCATAAGTCCTTTGTAATGAAAAAAAAATAATTAAAATAAAACTAATTACATTATAAATTATATTTTTATTTACAAATAAAGCTTGAAAAAATCATTTTTTGATAAAAACGTTTCCTATATGTAATCCGTTACGATCACGGCACTCTTGCAAACGACACGTACTTAGATACAGTACGCACACTAAAAAGGTGCGGAGCGCAGCGCAGAGCATTTTTGACTGTCAAACTATTATCGACTTTGTTCCAACTGAAGTTATATCCAATATAACATAATATATAATATAATGAACATTGTTTATTCTGAGTCTGGGTGTTTCTATGTATTGTATGTATGTGTTTACCAAAAAAATTTTGTAAACACATACATTTGGGGCTAGATAGCATTGTGTCAATTTTGTCCAAAAATATCTATTTATATTATATTATTTATTTATATTATATCAAATAACACAACAATTGAACATCAAAGCGATAAATTAATTGTTGCATTATTTGATGTTGGATATTATTTCAATGAGGGCAATGTCGATAATAGTTTGACATTGTAAAATACTCTGCGCCGCGCCCCGCCATATTATGTGCGCCGGTCCTGAGGTGGCTGCAAGTAGTATGCAGTAGCCAAACTGAATCGAAAATCGCTACTATGCAAAAACTTCAGATAACCGCGAAAACACATTCATTTTTATAATACTTACATGAAACTTTTGAGGTATTTGTAGTCCCATAATTTTGTCTAGCATTTGTTTCGCCAGATTATAAGCGCCCAACACTTTAGCTTGCTTCGCAAGACATAGATAGATATCACTGTTGCAAGCTAAGGATAGCAATTATTAGTGACTAGAAGTGACTTGTCTACTTTTCAGTCGCTTTGGTTCGCTTTTGTCCTTGTACAGGACCAAAGCCTCTCACGGACCTAATTTTACAACCCCAAAAGGCCGATTTTTTTTTATTATTATTTTATATTTCTAAGAGACTAAAGCCTTATTACGACCATATTGCCTTGTCATAAGTTTGTTATTTTCATGGTACCTAATTTATATTTTTCATACGTGAATTATTGTTTATTTTTGTCATCGGTCAGATAGTCGTTAAGTCAAGTCATGCCCTTGTAAAGTGGTGGTGGTGGCGACTTTACTAGAGACTTTTCTATGGCGTTTTGAAGGCAGCAAGAAAAGTCAGGTTTTATAGCATAACAATATTCACCAACACTCATACACGTTCACGAGCACTTAATGGGTAAAAAACCACTATTTTTACACATTAACTCTCAAAGTAACACAAGTTTTAGCAATTATCCTAAAGCCGCCATCCTTTCATTTTCACGTTCCCGCCAAAACTCTCAAAAGGAAGAAATATGTAACCGTTATCGAGAGATGCATATTTCCGCCTTTTTTGCGCACTGACAGCACGCTGCAGCGCTAAAGACAAAAGCCGCTACAAGAAAATATAGCAGTAGTAATTTTAAAATTAGGCTAGTTTAAATTTTATGCAGCAGATAACTCCCCCATTGGGTAATTAGAGCAGGATATTAAAAAGGATACAACATGGAGACTCCAGGAGGTGGATCTTCACCGATGAGAGACAGTATATATCTGGCAGCATTCAGCAATGCGTCGGGCTGTAACAGCGAGAACGGCTCGTACACGCAGCGGTGTACGGACTCGTATGCGTGGTACACACGAGCTAGCTGCTCGTATCGCTCGTACTTACGCAGCCATGTATCACGCTCTCTGGAAATGTTCCGCATAGTTAGATAACATAATCAAAACCTACGGCGGCGACGGCTACTGCCGCCATTTTAGATTTCTGACATTTTTCGTGAGGTCTTTCCTGCTGGATTCCGTCTAAATAAGTACAAACACTGTGCCAGATATTTTGCCGCTACGCAGTTAGGTGTAAGCATTACTGTGTCCCGGTTGGAAAGGTAGCTAATCATCAAAATGTCTAACGAGAATGAGTGCTATAACAGTGTTGCACCAGCCTCTGCCAATCAAAGTCTTGCGTAGTACTGTTCTGATCGTGGGCAGGTATGTTCATCTCAATTAAATTTGTTAGGCTTCTATTTACTTCATTTTTTGGTTTTTGTTTTCAGTTTATGGTTGGTATCATCTGACAGGCAACTTCCTGTTTACACACTTCCGTTGCATTTCACGAAATCAGTAGCATAAATTGACAGAAAGCTAGAGGAAAGATGTTACACATAGAAAAACAACTTACTTGTCAGTACCAGTAGTGCTATTCTCCAAACACTGTGAGGCCAGTAAGTGATGTAGATAGCCCGCGTCTGCGTATCTCTCCTCACAAACCGCGTTCCCCACGAGGATTGTGAACACCCGCATTGCTGTAGCCGTCTCGCCCGCCATGTGGTATGCTGGAATACATTCAATTGTCAACCTTGTTTTTACACTATTAAGGTTGAAAATGACTATCACATGGTACTAGAGACTGATAAAATTTAAACTAATATTCTGTACCTTTTTAATGGGGTTCTGTACCTTTTTGTACGGGATCTGTACCTTTTTCTTAAGAGTCCTGTACTTATTTGCAAGGTTCCTGGGACTTAATTCGCTAAGCAGTATGGAAGACCAAAATTGACGGACCATTTGAAAACGAGATGACAGCGTAGCGAAGTATGCCCCTTATTTGTTTTGTTCGGGTACTGTATCTTTTCATGTATAGGTCGCTCTACTAATGCAATTTAACTACACTTTGTCAAATTTAGGATGATAATTTTTACAGGTAATATACATGTACCACTCGGGCGAATGAACATGACACCTGGCTCGAATGACGTTTGTGCAAAGTACAGCGTGGAATTGGATAATCTTGATAGAGAAGAGGTTCTATAATACTTGGTAATGATAAGGCTTCGCAATTAGAGGAAGAAGAAACACGGAGGGCGCCGCGCGGGGCAGCGGGGGAAGCATCAAATTCCGAGCGAGAGTGTCAGCCAGGTGTCATGTTCATTCGCCCGCGTAGTAGGTTCTGTACCTTTTTGTGCGTCAACGAACTTGTTCTCCTGCGCCATCCGATGCGCGTAAGGCAGGTACACGTCTCGCCTGCACTCGGGATGCTCGCGAGCCAGCTGAAACGCGCGGGTCCACTCGTTTGCAGCCACTGCCAACTGGCCTACTTTACTGAAACAATGGAGATGATTTGTAGCGTTATGTGAGATGTCCTAACCATAGATTAAAAACGGTGTTTCTATAGAACACCAAGATTGACAGTACGACTCATTTGGCGACATATAATTTAAGTATATAGTTCCGATAATTATTAGGAATACTTAATATTTTTCCGTCTTTTTTCTGCTTAAAATCTACTAATATCGGCCCTCCTCTATGATTGCGACACCCAAAACGGGTAATATTGTGTAGCTGCTCATAGTTCTAGACAACTCATTAAGACTTGAGATGTAACCTACCCAATATGGCAATAAATTACTGAATACTGAACACCAAAACTAAATAATACGGAAAACAGGCCAAAAATGAATCAGACACCCTAATAATTGTGAGTGAAGTCATTTTGTAATGCTTACTTGTAATCTCCCAATCGTTGGTACACGTCGGCGGCTGTTGCGTGTTCGTTCACTGACACCAATGCTTCGGCCACGTGACGTAGCGAGTCGCTCGACCCTTTATCCAGCTTGCGAGCTAGTTCGATCAACCTGGGACATGAAGCATTATACAACGTACTTTTAGATAAAACCAACACAGCAAAAGTAGAGTTTCAATGCAGGGATACGAAATAACCCTATATATGTATGTTAGAAGATATAAATACGAAACATAGTTGTTAAATGTTATAGTTTCGAAACCTGTTAAAACCAAACGTAGGTAAGAGAGTAAACTTTCAGCTTCTTTTCTACTTTGTAAACATACGAAGTTCTTAATGTCAGCCAATCCTATATAAATTGCGCCTGCACGCGAGCGAAGCGAGCGTGCACAGCCTTTTATAGAAAATCATCCAAGGCAAATAGTACCTACTGCTTTTTGTATGATAGTCATCCCACAATTTCAACTAATGTCGCTCGCTCTGCTCGCCTCCTCCCTATAGAGCGAGCGACCCGAGCGTAGCGAGACAAGTACCTGAGAGTTGTGGGTGTAGTTTTCAACTAATCAGGGTTAAAGATTTAGATTTTGGTATCAAAATTCAAATCCAAATCCTACTGCTTATTTCTGTACTGTAATTCCTGGCGGAGTCATTCAAAGTGCACGGCTACTACGTTCGCGCGAAGTATTTCGCGCGCGGCTTGGGACTACCTTATATGCCTATTTGACAGGACTACGTAGCCTTAAGGCGCTGTTCTAATTGGCTAATGATCGTGCGAGCAAACGATGCGATTTGGTCGTACGACGAGATTAAATACACTAATATCTTCAGAGTGTCTTAATTGGCATTGTATGATCGTACGATCATTCATATGGCATATGGGGGGTCTCTTACATGTCGCGGCGCCCCGTCTCGGCCATCAATCTCGCGGCGCGGCGCACGTCGCCGGCGGCTAGGTACATCTCGGCGGCGGCGCGCGGCTCGTTCATGTGCCTCGCCCATTCGGCGCGGCGTCGCGCTAGCGCCGTCAGACCCTCGCCTTCACCCACGTACTCCTGTTACAGACAAGTAGATAATGACTTTGATATGTTATTATTATAGTAGATAATGATTTTAACGACACGGATGGTCGAATGACAAGTGTATGGGACTGCCACGCCCGGTGTCGCGGGTTCGATTCCCGCTTCAGGGCAAACAGTTGTATGATGATAATCGGTGTTTGTCCTGAGTCTGGGTGTTTTCTATGTAAACTATGTTTTTATTTACAAAAAAAAAGTATTTAAGTATTCTATCAGCCATCTGGTTCCCACAGTACAAGCTCTGCTTAGTTTGGGGCTAGATGGCGTTGTGTGAAATGTCCTAAATATATATACTTAAAAAAATTAGACCTTTCTTTAAGTTTGATATGTATAACATTTCTTCTCAGAATTTGATCCAATTTTTTTTTTTAATTTTCTGGTTAATTAATTTAAAAAATAGGGTAACTATATTTTATAAAATCCCTTTTAACGTTTTTCGATATTCCCTATACTTAAGGATTAGACCATGCAAACGAAATATTCACCCAGTAATTTACAGATTGTTCCCAAAGAAATTTCATCAAAGTTGGTTCTAATTTTTTTGGAGTTGGTTATTTTACGTATTATTTAATCATAAGAACGTCTCACTCACAACGTATTATGGTAACCACAAACGAGCCGCCACCGACCACAGTAACCGGTGGCCGGCGACCATTAGTTTACATACATTTGCATTTAGCAACAGAATTCGTAATTATCAACAGAATATAAATTATTAACAGAATTACCATCACTTACCACCAGGAGCCACCACGCTTGTCTATTCTTAATAAAATGAAGAAAAAAAAAAGTCGGTGGCTCTTTTGCGATTGGCCTTTCAAAGTGTTATGCACCTGTGCTTTGTTGAACATCCTCAAGTCCACGAACATGTTGAGTGCACGTTCGTCTCGCCCCGCCGAGCGAAACGAGCGCGCCGCCTCGTTGTACCGGCCGCGGTAAGCTTGCATCTCACCCACTATCACCTCGCGTTTCTCACCAGCTTCTAAACGCTCCTGGAAATAAACAAGTAATTGGTATTATGATAATGATGTTATGCGTATATTACCCCCAGATGCATAGCTAGAGGAAAATAGAGTGTCCACAACAAAACAAAAATTGTTTACATAAAAACCTTGTAGAACGTTTGTTACACTGACTAATTTTTCCAAAAGTCCATTTGATGTATTCCGTACTAAACTGTGAAGTATTTATTACCGTACTTGAATGTTTTTTGGCGGAGCGAGCTGAAATATACGAATTTCTGGCGTTTCATTACGTAATGCCCCCTATAACTTGTCGCAATAACTACATACGTAACCCGGCGAATAACATCAAACCATTTTCCCGTCTTTCCGGCAAACAAGAGAGGGAAAAGAGGGAAAAAAAAAAAATTTGGTCACTGGTCGTCCATAAATTCGCGTGGAGTTGCGTGAATCGCTCTAATTCCTTTGTTTGCCAAAACCGAAAACTGCCGTGGACATGCCGCTGATGCCAAAACGATATTTCACTCGCTCTCACTTGACCACAGATCTCGGATACTTTCGGCTGTCGCCCCCAAAAGATCGGTTAATGAAAGAGATGCAAGTATAGCTTTTTATAATTAAGAGCAGTATAGAACTAAGTCACGTCACTCAAAACCTTTTGAAGCACAAGAGACCCCGTCAGTAATTGTTTGTAAATTATTTTATCTTTTTACAATTATCTACAAAATGAAACCATTTTATTTATTTTAAAGAGCATGGTTAGTTGCTCAATCAATACGTGTGGCACAACGCATAGAAAAAACCCAGATAATCATTCATTTCACAGGTGAGTAATGAAAATATTTGGTTTATTTTCGTAGAAAAATTTATGGACAATTTTCTTCTACAATTAGTTATAAAATCGTTGTGCCTTGTGGAGTTTTGATTGCTCTTGCCGTGTGTACAAATGGTTCTTACATAAATGGAGAAATAATAGATTTTTCATGTAAAAACAAATATTGCTTCGTTACGCTAAGGCTTGATAAAATGATGACGTCATGAAATATCGATAGTACTTAATGAGTAGGTAGTTATGCAAAGTGGTACAAAACTCTTTTCTTTTCTATCGTTAGGGTATTTTTACCTAGTTAAAATAAATTTACCACTTGTGTCATTTTTATTTTGTTTCTTAATATACGAGTATTATTATAACTAATCGTTTTTACTTATTTAATTTCAGCTTACCAAAGGATCCGCAAAACAGAAAAAAATGGTTACAAATTCTTCAGAAACAGAGCGATCATCAAAACAATATAAAAGTTTGCAGCAATCATTTTAAAAACGATTGTTTTTTAATCAGAATACATTAACGTGTTTTGAAGAAAGGTTCGCTGCCTACGTTACATGTTCCAGTAAGTACCATGTTGGACAATGTTTCAATTCAGGCATTCATTAAAGAATGTTTTTTGTGACCTTATGCCGACTTGTACAAAGTTGTCAAAGCTCTTAAGCAATCTCGCTTGGCAGTTTTTAACGGTTCAGATTCAGACCGATCAAGATCTGTCAAGCGAGTGAAGTAATTGTTTAGAACTTTGGAAGTTTGGTGCAAGTAGGCATTAGTCAAGTAATTATTAGATAGGGACTTAAATCATAAATCAACCTCTTTTACAGATTCAACTCAAGAAAAAGCGAGATCCAACTTCATATTGCAATTGGATATTATAGTACCTACCTTACCTACCTGAAACTAATAGGCTACATATATTATGACAGACAGATATACCTACATATCGTGCCTACATATAATGACAAAACTCAGAATTAATATTCTTAAATAAAGTATTTTTCAGTCATTGAATAAAACATTTGCATGGGCTTCATTATTGTTTATTATAATCAACCAACTTTAAAAAAAGAACAGATATATATATTATACATAATCGACTTTTTAGCTATTACAATCTTATTTCGAAGACTACCGCCTATTTGGATTGGTGAGTAAGTTGTAGGTAAATATTGGTAAGTCCTGCTACTATGTATTATGAATGTAAGTTTGTGAGGATGGATAAGTTTTTGTTCCTGAATAACGCCAAAACTTGGCTATTTAGTCTTTAGTATCTAATAAATAATAACCAAACCCATCTCATTCCTTTGGTTAAAATCTTCATATGTACAGGTGGTGACGTAATCAGTGAATAATCTTTCAGCTGCGGGTGGGGGACTTCAGGTCTAATCAGAAAATGAAAATATGTACCCAGTAAAAATTTTAAGTCCGTGGGATTTCTACTGGGAACATATTTTCATTTTCTGATGACCCCCACACGCAGCTGAAGGATTATCCACTCATTAACCCTATTTAAACTATTTAAACTATTAACAACATGATTGTGTAGTAGGCACTATTTTTTTCTCTATTAAGACTTGTGACGCAAAATAGGTAGGTACCACAGTTATCGATGTCGATAAAACATCTTATTGAATGTCCATCACTATTTTTGAGCAACACATAGACAATCACTCGCACATGCTTATTATCATTTCTTGTATCGCATTTGAAATGTCATTACCCCTCTTTACATTCTAACTTTATGCACTTGACTGATACTTCGACGTTGGAAAGTGACACATGTATTTTGACATAGTGCGGTTCGGAAAACTCGGTCTTACCGTATCAATCTTATATTAAGTATTCTATCAGCCATCTGGTTTCCATAGTACAAGCTCTGCTTAGTATGGGGCTAGATGGCGTTGTGTGAAATGTCCAAAAATATTTATTTGAAATGTTTATTAACAAGGGATCTATTTCTATTATTCTTTTCTTGAGCAAAAAAAATAGTCGATTGGTGATTGTTTTCGCGGCGGAGAAAGTGCCTATTACCTGTAAATGATCGATGAGAGTTAAAAACACGATGTTCTCGCTGCGCTGGAAGGCTTTCCGCGCGATCTCGAGCGCGAGGTCTTCTAACGCGGAGAAGCCGAGCCGCTCCCAGTCTAACGCGGTAACTCCTAAACACGCCACTGCGTACGCTTCACTGTGAAAACAATTTAAACACAGATATATCATTGAGTTTTATCGAGTTTTTGATGTGTAACATTAGTGATTTTGTGAAATGCAACGGAAGTGTGTGACAGAAAGTTAGCCGTCAGATCATTAGATGGTACCAACCTCAGAAAATAGAAGTAAATAGAATCCTTCCAGATTTAAATGTTGCTTATTACTCGACTATATTCGACCAGCATATTCGTATCGACGGCTTCAATACGCATACGCTGGTAAAATTTTCATGATTCGGCAAGTGTAATGTACTAAATAATGCCAAATGATAGTTTTTCATAGATTTTCGCGACTATCACACATAGTTATAAGATTGTAATGGTTATTTATTAGATTTATAAGAATTCATATTTTATATGTGAAAAAATTGCAATTATATAAATTAAATTAAATTATATATAGTTAATATTTGTCCGTTTAAATAGATAAATAAAGTGAGCGCGATAATTATCCCTTACAATCTAATAACTAATACAGGGTGAGTTTTGTTGTATTTGACAGTCAATTTTGTTCTTATATAAACATACCTAAACATTTTATGCTCAATGTATTGATGAACTGCGTGCGAGAGAGGAACATTGACGGTCTGCATCGAGTTCGCTTGCAAACAAAACACTCTGCCACCCTGGAAAATACAGAAACTCTGAATATGTTACAAAACTTCATGACAAGTAGGGTAACACCGGAATATACATATGCCTTACAATAACAGCAGGTGTCCCTTTCCTTAAAAAACCTTACATTCGAAAATCAAATGAAAGTATTAATAGGTAAAGTATGAAGCATAAATACACCATAGATAATATAACGGCCATTATCAAATTACTGAGGTGTACCGTCACTAAAATAAAATTAGGCGCCTTCAAGTTTATTCTAAGAGGTGAGCCGTTGTAAAGAAAACTTTCAACGATTCACCCAGATGGTCTCAGGGAGATGGACGGTGGGTAAGAAAGAACTCAAAAAGACGATACGAGCGTTGTGCGTGGTTTAATCACAGGCGAACACTGGCGTAAGGTGTAATAGTAGATTATCACTAAGGTGATAAAGCTGTGTGTTATGTCGCGGGTGGCATATTGAACCCTGTGCTAACGGACTCAGTTAACTCCTGAGTGAAGCGAGGGAGTTATGTAGAGTCCTGAGTGATGCGAGGGGTTCAAGCTACCCAAGACGAAGACAGGCTTTATCCCAGAGGAGCATACTCTACTTTTCACACCTTCTGCGAGGCAATAGAAAGCCAGAGCTCCAGCAGCGAACACCGTCTTTTGTTTCACAATCTTTGAAGTCGCGTATTTTTTCTTTTTATGAGTTCTGCTTATGGTGGCCTAAGTAAGTTTACCTAAGTAAAAGAACGCCCATATGGCATTGTAAAAAGTTTTGTTCGAAAATCGAACTGGTTTTTCACGAGTTTCCACTCGAATTTGACGTTCCAAATTCAAATCACATTACTACCAACAAATTATATAAATATAGTCCGAAACGAGACTCTCTTCTTCTCGTTTCGGACTTCGGCGAGCCCACACCTCCTGATGATGCCTCGTGCAGAGGCGAAACACGTGTCGTATCTTTAAACTTTGAAATTAAGCGGATTTATTACTAAATATATTTATATAATTTGTTGATATTTATGGATTTCCGCAAAGTAACGCCTGAATCAATCAATTATCACATTACTACCCTTGGGAGTATCATACCACATTACCTCTCTTGGGTGATAATGCTTTGATTTACCTTGATGATAGCATGATATGTAATTGCATGGACATTGTCGATCAGGTGGTGCGAAAAGACAATTAAAGAGTCGACCCTAACCCCCAAACCCGCCTGCGCAAGAAAAACTGTGGTGAAGCTTGTGCGTGTGGTAGGCTCTAAGATGTGTACCTGGAAGCCGACCACGGATCCCGCGACAGGCTGTGTGGCTGGAAGGAAGCTTCCCGCTTTTATAGACAGCATCCCATTCCCTGACATGCTCAGCAACTCGTCGCACCACGCGTTCCATGACACTGATGACACGTTCTCTTCCTAACAACAAATATACCATTAGTTTTTCCTGATTTCTCGGGAGATTTATCATCATCCTACAAGTTATTGGGGGCAGATATGACTTGCTCATCATGCAAACTTTCAGTCGAGTTTTGATCCAATAGACTGCTCCGCTCTTCGATTAGAGCTCGATTGGAGGTACTCAGCTCATCCTTAAATATCTAACCCTTGTTTTAATAATGCTTAAGTTTTTGTCACAATTTGTATTTGACTTTATTTATTTATATTAATTTAAATTGTGTAATGATAATACATATAGGAACCTATTTAAAACTTTAATGTGTTGTATTTTTGTATGGATCTGGTGGTCCGAAATAAACATTTTATTATTATTAATTATCTTTCAATACTCAATGGTCTATAAATTTGCATTTAGAAAAGAAATTAAAAAAGAAAAGAAAATAAATTTGTTTATTGGCTCCTCTAAAAAGCTATAGCTACACATGTAAGCAGGTACATAAAACATAAATAACTAGGTATGCCTTAAGTCATGGAGACCAATAGGTCCGGTCTCGGCATATTGTCGTCCTGAAATGCCTAGGTACCCAGCAATCTAGATACCTAGAGAAGGCAGGACAACGCTGGTTTTCAGCCCGGGCCTATGAGCAGTGACGCCTTCCTTAGCAATTAAGAGCTTAACAAAAATATTATAATAAAACAAACATTAAAAAATCTATTTTACTTATAAAAGAAAGAACAATAAAATATTTACAGAAAAATACATATATAAAAGGCAGTGTAATAATAATAAACTATGGTTTAATAAGAAATCAGAAAAATATTTTATATACTTATATTAAATATTAAATAGCGCCACCTATTGCAAATATTATCGTACAAGCTGTCAAAAACATAGTCATAAAGTGAAGACTCAGTGGCACGGTACAAGATGGCGTTTGAGTGGAATATCGGAGTAAATACCTACAGATTCAAGCAATAGCAAACATTGTTTGCACTAGCAATTTAATAGTCTATGGTATGCCCGCGATTACAATCACTAGCAAACAAAACGTCAAAGTTGCAGAGGAGAAGAATGCAATGCATTTCGGATGCAAGTAAGTAGACATGTATGTTCAATAGTAAATGGCCTGTAACTAATGAATGTAATCAATGCATCTGAAACGTGAGCCTAGTCTAGTAGTGTAATAGTAGTGGCCTAGGCTGTAAGCTCATTTGTGTGAGATGGGAGAGTTCAGTGTCGTAGTAACGGCCATCTGCGGCTAACTGCATTAAACTTCCATCCGAAAGAAAAAGTGAGATGGGATTGTTATAGAAAGACATTTTAATAAAAATCTCGTCTCTTACAGTATGCAGCAAGTCCCCAGTAGTCAGGTTGTAGATGCGACAGACGGACGCCTCGTCCACTACAGCGAGGTTGGCGCGAGAAGCGCTCACATCGAGGCAACGCACGCTGGATGGAGTCACTAGGATCATCTTACATGTACCCTCTGATGGCTCTACTTGCCATATCTGTTAAAAAAATAATATTAACTAGCTTTTAAATAAGTGTTATTGGTATTAAAGAGAACTTTATATATTATAGTCAATATAAAGTTCGGGAAGAAATAAAAAAGGTTCAATTTAATCATTACTGAGTGAGAGTGGTACTACTCTCCTCTCACTCGCTCTTTTTGGCAAATATTAAGTTAAATAATTTAGTCTAAAGACTACACGCGCCATCTGCGCTCGCCGAGAGTCCGGTGACGCAGTAACAGCCATCTGCGGCTAACTGCATTAACGTCCATCCGAAAAAAAAAAAAATACACGCAGCAGTAACGTTTTGTAGGTACAGTCAACGATACCTTAAAAAAGTTTTTAGCGATATTGCAAAAATTCTTTGGCGTGTGTTTTTTTATGTAAAATGTAATATCTTCCAGAAATAACATGTGAAGCCACATAAACCTCATTTTTAAAAAATGTAGGCTTGTTTCCTACCTTTCTATACAGGGTAAATTATAATATCATACCTGGCCATTCATCAGCCCTAAAAGTAGCACTTCTTCTAAGTATAGAGTCGTCACTTTCACGTATCGTATCGGAGACGGAACGGTCCAAGACTTCGGGAGGCGCCTTCCGACCATCGCTAATTTTGCATCCTAGAAATGAAAGAAGGAAAGAAAAATATGTATATCGATTTAAAAAACTCGACAAGCACACAATGACATCAGAGTATAGTAAGAAGGTAATAAGTAAGTAGTAGTCTATAAGTATACATGAACAGTACAGTAAAAAAAAATACTTAAAATGGTGTAATTAACGCGGATAAGACAAGACTTTGTGTTAATTTTTTTAATCTGCTTTCTGATATAGCTAGGAAAATTTATTTCATCAAATCTAAAAAAAATAATCTAAATTTACCAAAATCGGTCCCAGTGTTTTATTGCCATATTTCAAGAACTATGATCTTTAAAAATTGGTAAAAAAAAAAATAGTTTACTAGAGATTGCAAAAAATCTTGCAACAGTGTTTTTTTAATGTAATGTCTTTCAATTAAAATATAGGCAGTCTTCTTCCCCATACAATTTCCGTATTGTTAAATCTAAAACTCCTTTACCTGGCAAATAAGAAGCGCATTACTCGTCGCCACTAGTAGAGAGCACTCGTTCTTCTGAGATAGCTTGTCTTTCACTCGATACAACATGCCTTCTACATCGCCTTGCTCATACACCACCACTCTTTCCGGTAATTGAACCTGAAATAAACCAATAATCTACAATAATGGCCAGCCAAAATTATCGTACGGTACGGCAGAATATTTTAAATTGATCAATTTTTTTTTTTTTTTTTTTATTTATTTAACATTAGACTCACAGTTACATTTTTTTCTTATATAAGCTATGAAATATATACTATTCTTAAACCAAATTGAGTCTACATTTTGTTTACTGTAAATATATAAAAATTATAGGTAGGTAAGTCTGGGTAGATAATTAGTAACTCTGACAGCAGTAAATTACAAACAATCAAATAATCGCATTGTGTTTGTCAGTGGTGTGTGTGGAGTGTGAATGTGATGTGTGTGATTATGATTCCATTGAATATACTTATCAAATCGAAATAAGGTATGTATTATAATAATAATGTTTGGACATTTTTCACAACGCCATCTAGCCTCAAACAAAGCAGAGCTTGTACTATGAGAACCAGGTAACTGACAGAATACTTATTTTTTTTATTGTAAATATATACATACATAGGATACATAGCAAACATAGAAAACACAAACACCAATGCTCGACACACAAATGTTTGTCCTGAAGCGGGAATCGAACCCGTGACACTGGGGTGGAAGTCCAACACTTTGCCACTCGACTATCCGTGTCGTTGATATATAATCAGCAACCCCAACCCTTCGAGCTCTTTTCAATTACGGACCGGTTGGCGGCGTCCTAATTGGCATTGATCGTACGATCAAACGATGCGATTTGGTCGCGCGATGAAAATTAGCCATATTTATGATCGTACGATCATTCAATGCCAATTAGGACACTCTGAAGAGATCAGTATATTTAATCTCGTCGTACGACCAAATCGCATCGTTTGCCAATTAGGACAGCGCCTTCCACTATGATTCGATTAAGTATGTTTTATCCGTGTCAACTCACCGCTAATCTATGTTTGTAAATAGCGATTTTCTGCACTCGATCGTGGCACTTGATCCTGACTTTATTCCCAGTGGTGAGATGTTGTATGATCACGTCAGTCATGTTCTCCCGGTACGCGTATCGTTCGCGGTACAGCCCATGGACCGTGCTGAACACGATCTGGTAGCACCATAGTGTACCGTCTTGGCATGCCACGGCCTATAGGAAAAAGGTTTAGTGCACCCGCAAACGCGTCGCCGATTAAAGGGACAGATGGCCAGCATCCGTCAGTTTTTATATATTTTGTTGCTGTAGCGCGTGGCCACCACCGGCTATACGTGTAGCTGTGTGGCGGCATGTATGAAACTGACGGACGCCGGCCACCGGTCGCTTTAGTCGGCGACGCGTTTGCGCGTGTGCATTTATTGTCATTATCAGTTTTTGGACATCCATTGCAAATGGTTTATTTTGTATCAACAATGTTAAAGGATAGTTCGCAAACAAAATAGAAATAAGATTTTTTTTAAAAGACTTTCTTAGGAAATCTAAAAGGGCGCCACTCAGCAGTTACTGCAGCTATTATCAGTAATACGTATTACAGTGCGCACCTAGAGTCCGATACGCAATCTCACTAATATTATTAATGTAAATGTTTGTCAGAATTAATGGATGGGTTGAAAGGCAGAGAATCCGCCGGCGGCTGTGGCGCCACCCACCACTTTAGAAGCCGCTAACAGCCATATCTAGTGTCACTGATGATTCTTACCAGTGTGTTGAGAGACGGCGACGGTGTCACATCCCACACCCAGTCCTGCTCCGTGTGCGCTACCGGCACGCCCTCGGCGGTGAAGGCAGACCAGCCACCGGCGCCACCCACCACTATAGTAGCGCCTAACAGCGATATTGATAGAGCTGCTATCCCTGAAACAATATCATTATAATTGTATTCAGGTTATTACCACGTTTTTTTAAGTTACTTTCGTGTTATAGTTTTTTGTAAACTTTCGCGATTATCACACATACTAACACGACCCAACGTGGTCATAACGTTACCACGGCTGTTGCAATACAGTCGAAACGTCGGGACACAAAAACATATGAGGTGAGCGCGATAAATAACCGTTATTTTCGTGTTATTTTTATGTGTCTGCAGTTTTAGGTGAAACCTTGCAACTTAAATAGTTTCCGATTAGCTATCTGGCTCAAACTTTGAGGGTAGCTCACAACTCGATGACAATGCATTCTAAATCCATTTATCAACATATAATGTCGAACATACTTCTTAAATAAACCACCAAAACCTCTACGATTTTTAGATTTTATCTATATTTCTTGTTAGTTGAGTTTGATGATTTTATTGTTTATCAATGAATGTTTTTGTTATCGAATTTGCACTTACCTATCTTCCTTTCTTTGAGGATCGATTGGCCTTGTACATTGTAGAATGATAGGGTTTCATTCCAATCAGTAATGAGCAGAGTAGACTTAGAGAATATTACAGCCCAAACAGCTGCTTCTCTTGCTATCTTTTGTATTTCTTCTCCAGACTGAAAAAGCACATGAAGTGTAGGTTCTCTGGGAACTACTATTGTAGTTTGTGCCACTAAACCCCAATATATAGCTATTCTCATAAAATTAGTCAAAAAGCAAAACAAAACTTGGATTTATTATCAACTAGCTATTGCCATTTTCTTGGCAAGGGGGCAAGCACTGCAATGATTAGAAGCATTGGAGGGAATTGGAGGAGGCCTATGCCAAGGGGGCACACAGAGAAACCATGCCGGCGTATTGATAAGGATAGGGATTAGTTACGTTAGGACAGATAACCTAATGGTTGTAATGCATGATTTTATTCAAAATTTATTAAGTTATTATTAACTACAATAACATAATAATACATTTTATTTAAAATATTAATAATTATAAATAAGTAGGCACTAGTAATCAAACCCGCACGATGACAAGATTACATTATTTCACACAAAACTTTTGAAATTCAGCAGGTTAGCAGTGAAGTTCCATGAAGTTTCTGCTTTCATAGACATAGCATTAAGTCCTCCTTTTGTACTACATTTAAGTGTGTGCAATAAAGTATTAAATAAATAAAAAATAGACGAGCCAAATCCATTCTCAAATTAAGTTAACAGAGAGGTCAAGAAATTTGGGGAAAATACTTTTATTTGTGTACTACAAATGCAATACCTTATCTCGTAGAGAGACCATCCCACTGGCCAGTCCAATGGCCAGATGCTGTCCATTTGATGACCAAGCACAGCAAGTGATGCGTCCTGACAATCTGTACTTCTGGACGGCTTTTACATCCATGGACCAAAATGCAAAGTCTGTGATAGCACATGAGACCAGATGTAATGTTACTGGGTTATAGGCCAGACATTGGATTGCTTCGCTATGCCTGAAAAATGTCAAGTGTTATTGTTTTAAGTACATGAATTAAGTCTTCTTCTGATTTGTATTAGATATTGAATTGATATTAAAGATAAAGATATAAATTTATTTTGACATTTTGACAAAAATAAAATATTAGCTAAATAGATTCAAATAATGTTATGTAAAAAAATGTTTGTCCGAATTGGGCAAACTGTTGACACCTACTATTTAATTTTTACATCTTGTAATTCACAGTTATAATTCTAACAATAAATAAATATTCTATTCTAATGTTGGGTACATTTTTTATAGTTCTTAGAGCAATATCATATAAAATTGGTCTTCATGACATTTAATTTTTATTTTATTTTCTATATTTCAGTATATTATAACATAACATATATGCACAAAGGACCAACAGGAGTGCATTTACATTTACAACATAAAATATATTGAAATATCAAAAACATAAAAACCAGCAATAATGAAACAGCTACACTTGCGCAATTATCATTAAATTCTAGCTTAAATCGTATATTCCTGGGATTTTATTAGAATACTAACAAGCTTTTTAACCAAATTACTGTCAAAAAACTTACGAATATTTTAGCACCCCTTCCATTTTGCTTGTCCATATAATAACATTTTTGTCAGCGCTGCCGCTTGCAAACTTCTTGCCATCTCCGCAGTAAGCCACAGCATGTACTGCTCCTTTGTGTGCTTGTAACAGTTGCACCAGAGATCCATCACGTGGGTCGTAGACCATGACCTTCTCGCCTGCACCGACCACCAGCTGCGTACCATCTGGACTGAAGCATAGGCTATGGACACTGAAAATATAAATGATTTGGTATTATTTATGTGATGTGTCTATATGTAAGGGTCAATTTTGGTGATGGACCAGTTTCTTAAAGCAACCGAAGGCTTCCAACTAATTTATAGACTAAAACTATTGCAATCTTCCCTTGGAATAGGTTTAATTGTAAATTTCACTTCACTAAAAAAATGTTGCTTTTAGAATAAAGATAGGTGTTGCTCTTGGAGTAGCATTAGCCCTAAATATTTGTGCCATGGATGTGTTGAATCCTGTTATTTAACTAGGTAACTAGGCACATACTCTACTATCTAACTAAGCTTAACTATGAAATAATGCAAATTACTAGACAAACCTGGAAAATTCGACTTTGTCGGCTTCATGGATCTTGTTCACCCACTTGGGAACAGTTCGCATATTGACATTCAAATTATAGCAATATCAATTTATTGCACTAAATTATCGTACATTTCTAAACAACATCAATTAAGTTTTGACCGTGTTTGTGATATATTTAAATTTAATCAAGGGAAAATTGATAAGGTTTGAGGCGTCGATCGAAACCACATCGAAACGAAAACACGAAACAAAATGTAAACACAAGAACGTCAATAATGTCAGTTGTCATTTCCTTTTAGCAATCAATGTCGTTTTAATGTCATCTACAAGCAGTCGGTTTTGGTTTAGAGATGGTCGCCATTACCGGTTGGCGTCCGACTGCTTACATGGTGTAGGTCAAGGACTAATAATTTAAAAGCACGCACACTCTGTTATTGCTACGTTAAAAATGTCCAGGATTTCCCTCAAAAGCTACCTCGAATATTGTTCTTAATTATATTTTATTAGGTATTTAATAAATATATATATTTATTCAATACTTGAGTTCTACATATATGTAGAACTCAAGTGTTAGACGTAGTGGAAAAATGCCCGCTCTAAGCTCGCGCCCGCCGAATACCCGTGAAAGCCACGAAACATGAATGTGGGGAAGGTTTCGCAGCAACGGTTGCGCTTCGCGCCGTTCCTACTATTGAGAAACGGTGTTGGTTATTTATTCCCGCGTCAAAGGGCGATCGCGAACGTAACGTCGAAACTGCTAGTGGTAGAGGATCATGTTTTCACGCAGAGTTCACGCCGACTGCGACGCGCGCGAGTGTAGAGCCCGCATAAAGTATGTGTTAGATAGATATATAACAAAAAACGCTCAAAAAGGACTCTCGGGTGTGTCTCGGGGACAATATTGATAGGGTAAACCAACCTATTATTGGCACCCTAGAGTTTAATATGAAAAAACAAGGAAATTGTAGATTATTCAATTTCAGTATACTTTTATTTATTAAATATTATGTAAAAATTAAAACTTCATACCTACCTCCTTTTATTTTTAAATAAATCGAACTCGTTGATTTTGCTAACTACCTAACCTAACCTAGGTGCCTACTACATCTGTAGGTATAGCTATCATAATATAGGTACCATCTATCTAGGTAGAAACTGCAAAATTATTCACTGTCTTTGATTTGTTTAATACTATTTATCTAGCTTCATATCTGGGCATTAACTCGTAATCTCGTAAAATAATTATTTGAATTATACAAGTATTTTGTATTGTTCCTAACCTGTTAACTTCCAGAACCTAAACCAACAGGTTTTATAAGTTCACTAACGCAACGATATAAATTTATGCAATTTTACACATATTAACGGATTAACGATTAACGTTAACTTGCGTTAATTCTTCCGAAATGTAACGCTTTAACGTTTAACAAAGCTAACTTTTTTTGTAACGGATTAACGATTAACGAAGTTAACTATTTGATTTACGGTGTCCAGCTATGTCTAGCTATGCTATCTGTTGCGTAGGGTAGGGCTGCCAGGACTATCACTGAGCCGCCCTGCTTCAATTAAAATGTAAATGGTCGCGCGCCTGCGGCCGGGAGAGATACCGCATCAGCGCGGGGTTACCGCACGCAGAGATAACATTGCCAATTCAATTTGGCTCATCTATTGTATCTTGGTAATTGTTTGCGTGATCGTATTGCAGAATAATGAGTTGGTAGGTTGGTACAGCAGTAAAATAAAATTAAAACCAAACTTATTTTAAATTTTTATAAACTAACACTTTTCTGCCAAAATTAGCGGGTTCGAGTCTTGTGTCGTGCCGTGTAGGTATAGGTTACCTACCTATAAATATAGGAGTTATTTTTTTGCAAAATGAAAGTTATGTTTTGTTGAACCATCAAACTTATTATTAAAGTCAAAAGTTCATTAGGATTACTTTATGTTTGTGGCTTGATTATGCCAAAACTACTGAACCTGTTGTGCGGAATTTCGGTACGAATTTACCGTTTGGATTGGAGGCGTCCCCTGCAGGATATTGTGTAGATTTGTACCATCACTGTGCCCCGGCCTATGGGAATCAAAGCCCAGTCATGGCCCAGTGTAGCACTGTTATGCTTATAGGCAGGCGTACGCTATTTGTTTACTTACATAAAAAAAGAAACGGATAAGTACCTACCTTATCTCCCTACCTAAAATGGAAAATACAGGCACCTACTACAGTACCTCCTACGCGGGCGAAGTTACGGGCATATGCTCGTAGTAAGCAATTTAAATATATGACAAAGACTCGGTTAAGTACAGAATGGTTTGATATTTTAACTCACAGTCCCATTCGGTCAAGAAATTGATAAAAACTAAGATAAAAACGAATTGATCGATTGTCAAAATTCGCATTTTAGTCAAATTAAACGCTGACTAAAATGCGAATTTCGACTTACGAAGGTTAGGTACATAGGGACTAGGTTGGTAGATTATCAATTATCCCTCCGTAGGCCTAAACATATTCTAGGCGATCCAGATGACGACATCACCGCCGCCAATCCGGTGGCGGAAATGCAGTCATCCCGCGACAGACGTAAAACTCCACAATTCGCTTACCGACCGCGCCGGGCGTGGTCGGAATCTCTCTTACAGGCCCTCTACATCGTTAGGTTCGATTCCTAACGGTGCCTTGGGTCAATAGTCCAATCATCCCCCTGGCAACAGTCCAGGCCGAGGTTCGACCCACCGTTGGGTACCCTTGTGCTGTTTGCCGCAACCTAAATTTTAAGGTAGAGCGCCATCTGCGCTCACCGAGAGTCCGGTGACGCAGTAACAGCCATCTGCGGCTAACTGCATGAAACGTCCAACCGAAAAAAAAAATTATATTATTAATTATTATTAGTGTGTCGATTTAAACTAACAGAATATGAAGAAGCTATCTTATTAGGTACTTTATCAATACTTTGTATGTAGGTTCCAGTACCGGGATTTCGGTACCGGCACACAGCCGGAACCGGGAGTACCGGGATTTTCGGTATTCCCGAAAATAATTAGTAGCCTATTATTAAGTCAAACAGAAAACTCGTCAGAAAACGATAAAATAAAGAAATGTCGAGCGAAATATAACGAAAAGTTATAAGTTATATTTTTATAATTATATAATTTACTGCAAGCATGATTTGTAAGAGAGAAAATTCGCGTAACTAAATGAATATTGCATTAACAATACAGTCCCAATTTTTAAGTTATATATCAAGTATAAATGGCGCGATTTTAACGAAAGTTTTGAAGTGGATATTTCTTTGTTTGCAGGACTGTATAGGATTACAGTTCAAAAGTTAGTACGTCACATGCGTAACAACAGTTCTAAACGAAGGTTGATTTTATTTCTGATAAAATAATAGTTTAATCGTACTTTCTTTGTTATTAATCTTTACAAGCCAATGCTCAATGATCATGTCAATGTCAATGATCGGCCTCATAAGTATGTTAAAATAAGAAAGTGCCAATTTTATTAATTTCCTCTGTGATAAACTATCGATAAGTATATGTGTCAGTTTAAATTTTTTGTCAAAGACGTAACATAAAGAAGTATCCACTTATAATTTACGGTTGTATCTTCGACACAACCCGTTGCTTTTTAACCAGTGCGTCCTACCTATAATGAAATACTCAACCAAGGCGTTAACACTCACTGTTTTGCTAGATATCTATTTAGATAAACGACGCAATAATACACTATAAAACGAGCTACGAATTTGAGATACTTGAAGGGAACTAATGTCATTAACAAAGCTTATAAACCCGTATATCCTAGTCAGCTGGTTTTAATAAACATAAAGTACAGTCGCATTGCAGAAAACGGAATCATTAATCATTATTTCTTATTAATAGTAGGCTAATAAACTGTTGATGACAACATCGGAGAAGATGGAAAGACGAGCTAGACTCCTACTTGGAAGACTGGAAAACAGTTGCCCTTGACAGAAAAGAGTGGAAAGAAGGAAGGGAGGCCTTTGCCTTGCAGTGGGACGATTTAGGCTCATAATAAAATAATAATAAGAAATAAAAATAATACGTTCAGTGGCTTAGGTTGTGGAAAGACCGTCACGTCATTACAAACAACCCCAAAGCCCACGTCATTCTTTAAATAAATGCATTGAGACGACGATACCAACAATAAGCTGATATTGCAACATTTCATTTCATTTAAGTTCTGAACATCAACAGCACCTTTGAAAGTTAGTAAGATGGGCGGGTAGGATCTAGTGGGTAGAGGAGCTCCTGTCTTTCCTTCTTTGTACTAACAGAATGCACTATTTAGCTATGGTTTTAAAGATTAAAACCCTAAAAAAACTCTTATACACTAAATTTTAAGTAATCCCGAAAGTACCGAAAATCCCGGTTCTGGATTTTACTAGTACCGGTGCTGGAGACAGCCGAGAATCCCTGGATTTCCCGGGATTTTCGGTTCCGGGATTTCACGGTACTATGCCCTAGATGTATACCATATTCATAATAAATAAATCATTTTATCTCTTTTCTTACTTACTCGACATTATGTAGTTGTAGCAAAGAATAAGTAATATTATTACATATCGTTGTAGCTTCTCATAGCTATTACTATAGCTACCATACGTGAACATAATCTGTTATCGAGACTTCGACAGACTTAACGCAACCGGAAGTCCCCCAAAATCAATATCTGGTGCAGAAAGAGACGGAGCTAAAAAGAGGCGCGTCTGCTCCGCCCCGTGCTACACTCTGCGACCACCCCTAGAGCCATTGCTGCTCGACAACCCATTTTTTTTTTTTCTTTCGAAGAACCTAAGTTCTTCGGTTTTGGCTTCACATCAAAGGTATATAGCCAGTGTCAAGTAATTGGAGAGATTATTTTGTCATAAGTCAGAGTCGATAAGTCAAGTCATGCCCCTGTAAAGTAGTGGTGGTTGCGACTTTACTAGAGGCTTCTATGGAGTTTTGGAGGCAACACGAAAAGTCACGTTTTACAGCATTACACTATTCACCAACACTCATACACGTTTACGAGCACTTAATGGATAAAAAAACCACCGTTTTTACACTTAAACACTCAAAGTTATACAAGTTTTGTCAATTAATTTAATGCCGCCAATGCGCCATTTTTCATGTTCCGTTCAAAACTCGCTCGACAACCCAATTTATGCGTAAAATTACGTATCTACAAGCTGTCACGAAATATTTATGACTGGCTGCGACTTTGCCTGCCATCGTATACAGATATACCTACAGGGTGGAAAAAATCAATGAAATAAGGACCTGTTTAATATTAATAATTTAAATCCTTAAGATAGATTTAAGGAAACATTCCTTTATTTTTAAAAAACAAAATTTCATTCTCAGATTTCTTGAAAATTTTACCTAATCCGGGAATCGAATCAGCTAAACATTTCAAAAATAAACTAGATATTCAGGATTTGTTCATGATAAAATCTGTAGAGTATGAAAAATTGATGATGTAGAGTATGAAAAAGTGTCTACAAAACCATTTTTCATGGATTGTAATAAATAATTAGATTCTTTTTGTTCAAGAAAGTGTCAATATAGCATTAAATTCAAGTGTATGATTTTCAGTTTTTTAAACTCTGAGCTTGTTATTTTTATTTTCGGTATATATATATTGGTTTTTTGTCACTATATACTTATGCTTATCACTCTACCTACTGCTCTCCAAGGACACGTCTATAATATGCTACTAAATTGATGTGTTTATTAAAAAGAAAACCATAAAATTTAATTTAATGACGTACTTAACAAATAATTACTTATTTCTCAAAAACGATAAGGTTGGATTTTATTCAGAAAATCCAATCCAAGTTTCAAGATAAAAATGCTGTTTGGCGTGTATTTACACAGTTTGATCATTTTGTTAGCATGTAAGTAAATCAGTGTTTTTGTTTGAGTTCTCTGCTAAAGTGCCTAACTCTACTTTCTGTACAATCTGCCTGTATGAACTATGAACATAACTACACTGTGTACCAAAATAGTAGGTATTATTATTAGTGGGTAGGTATGTTATTCATTTTTATATGTAATCAAATCAATATAAGAAAGGTACATACGGAACAGCACTTGCCGATGATCAAAGTTGTGCATAAGAGGAATCACATAGGCCGTATTTTTAATATTTTTTTATGATTACATGTGGCGACACTAGCTAGGTGCTCTCATAATAGTAAGAGATCACGCCTGCCCATAACCATAACAGTGCTACACAGGGCTTTGATTACCAAAGGCCCGTGGAATACTTTTATAGCGCTCGTCCACCTTGAAACATTTTAATGGTCAGTCTCGAAAGCCCAGTAATTTCACTAACAGTATTGCCTTCAAACTGGAACACAGTAATGCTAACACATTTCTGCTTTGCGGTAGAATATCTGGCACTGTGTCGTGGCGTCCCAACGGTAGGTACCAAACGGTTCAACTGCCGATGAAACGCAGGTCCATTTTGAGACATTTGTTATGCAATCTCAAAGGATAGGGAATTCACTAGCCACAGTGCCCTACGAACCAGAATGCTAATACACATTACCTACTGCTTGCCGGCCGAACTTTTTGGACTTGTTCAATATTCTAGATCTAGCCATCTAGATATTACCTGATAAACAAACAGTTTAGACCAGAATATTAACGTTCCTAATTTTTTCTATTTAGTCATTCCAAAATTGAGCGAATCAGCATACGCAGGGTATACTACGAAGAGACACAGAGGAAAAATCCTGATGATGCTTATGGAAGTACTGAAGCACGTGCAGATGAAGATGAAAGCCGTCCATTTCATAAATAGGATGTATTATCAGGTTATCGACTACCAGATGGGGCAGACGGTGTACAAAATTAGAAAGAACTTTAGACGAATGGTCTTCCTCTTTCTTTTTTCCGAAAGTCGTAATAAAACATCGGTAGGTACCAATTTCAACGTTTAGGCAAGCGCAGTGTAGGACGACCTTTGGCCAGATGGAGCGATGATCTGCGCGCTATATCTGGCAGAAGGTGGATGAGAAGAGCGGAAGTTCGGACTAAGTGGCGCGCCTTGGGAAAGACCTACCTCCAGCAGTGGACTGATATAGGTTGATGATGAGGTGCCAATTTATAGGAAACCAGGACAGTTGTGCATTAACCCATCCTATTGCGATACCCTAAAGAGTTGGGTGGCTAAGAAGGAAGTCGACTACGGAAGGCAATGCAAAATGAACCCTTTTTAGTAAACGAGGCTTGTGAAGACCTTTATCTTTAACCGCTTCAGATTGTTAAAAATTGCATTCTCGTTCTATCCTCTTACTTGATCGACCTATGTAGCAATGTAACCGCTGCTGCTCTCAATTCCACTTGAGGTTCAGGAAGTATCAGACTTATCATGAGGGCGTCCCAGGAAAAACGCTTACCTAACCGTGGCAGGAATCTTCGAACTTAGAATAGAATAGCAAAACATTTATTTCGACAAAAGAATATAAGATTTATTTATTTAACATATCTTGTAAATCTTAAACTTAGACTTATTCTTAAAAAAATAAAACATGCCTCTTATGCCGAAACAGGGGGTTGACTCAGAATGTGCTGGATGAGTTCACTCAGCGCTGGTTTTCAGCCAACAACCCTATGGTGATGGTGGTATCCTGTCTATTTATTTAGTGTTAAAATCATGTTTTTTTTATAAAGCAGCCACTCTTACACTCTTCAATACCTACTACTTGTTTCAATAGCTACGTTGGTACCTACTCATTTTTATCAAAATTAAACCCGCGGGTCATTATTTTTTAGATAATGAGAATTTGGGTTGAGGTTTAGATTCTCTCCTAATAGCTAATAGGACGCACTCAAAAACTTATCTGATTATTTTTCTCCATAGTGTATCAGAAACTTAGCAGAGGTCCAAAAGATCCAATTGGAAACCGACAAGATGCTTCACATGATCGAAATGTTTGAGGCCGAAAAATCAAAGATAAGCGAAGCGCACGAGCGCAACAAATTCGTTCTGCGAAATAAAGCAGATGGTCTGAAATATCAAGAGAAAGAAGAAAATAAGCGCAACCTCAGGAAACAAATGCTGAAGATCGGAAAGACTGAGATACAAAAGCAGAAGAAACAGCGACACGCCTTGGAGGAGGGATTTGATACTGATAGATAGATAATAATTGCATTTATTTTAATGTTTCGGTGTTTGGAGTTTGAGTTGATAGTAATTAGATAGATAATTGCATATTTTTTATGTCTCGGTGTCCAGAGTTCGGTATGTTGCGATAACGAGCGATGTCGCGCGTACATGCGTTGCAAAAAAAAGAGCGAACCCACTCGGTTAATCCGCTCATCTGAAACCGCAATAATATATATAATTTCAGAAATTCGTTTGTAGATTCCCTACGAGTAATTTTTCTGGGGTCATTCTCAGTCAGTAACACCACTTCGTCAACTGGAAAGAAAGATGTTTTGAGAAATATTACAATCACTGTTACTTATCAGTTATCACTATTAACTGTTTATCACTGATATGATCACACATCGCTGTAGTTAATTCTAATGAGGCGGAGGCGTTGCAAATAACAAGCATGTTTACTAAGAAAATTCATTCGAATTGAAAGTTACGCAGCTTTTATGCCATTTTCGGCTCGAAGCGAAGCGATGGATACATAAGTTTACTTTTGGTTAAGAATTTGTTATTGTAAGCCATATGGGCGCAGAGCGCGTTTTGTTTTTTTTTCAGTTACGACGAATTTAAGACCAACGTTAAACAATAGGACATATGCTTACGATGTACATCTGGGGTACCTACTGGGGATTCTATTGTTAAATCACGTTGTGTGCTATTAAAATCTCGGATGTTTGGGCCGATCTTAGAAATAACCCATTTAACGGATAATTTTAATGATAATTTCAATTATCAATACAATTTAATATCTGTTTTTATGTATTTTTAATATGTATGTACTAACTTTAGAATAAGCCTAATTACTAACAAAATGTGGTGTCATTGAATAAACAATTTGATTTGATTTGATTTGATAGAGAACCTCACATTCACAAGATATTCTCTACGAAGCGGCTACGAGGTCTACGCTGCATCTAAAGAAAAAGAATTCATAAAATCACTGAAAAAAATATTTTCTTCTTATTTTTTGCAGGTGTAAAAATTACAGGATGTTCTCAGCCAGAAATAAATTATATGTTAAGATTGTGTTTTTATTACATCTTATGCTAATTACTACAATTGTATATTACAAATGTATAGAATGAAACAATTGAGCAAACCATAAACAGATGTAAACGTTAGATAGGTAGATCAACTACTCCAACTCGATACCTAATGGCAGCGTGCCGAGTATACCGGCCGCATTGCCCCTTTGTACAGCAAAGTTTATTTTTTGGGCGAGATTGTCTTAGGATTATTATAAAAAGTCAGTACACTTACTTTTTTACACCAGAATCTTACTTTTTTATGTAAACATAGGATGAGACGAGCTAAGCGCTCTCCGGATAGTAAGAAATCACGTCTGCTCATTACCAGAATGGAGCTACGCAGGACTTTGATTCACATAGGCCGGTGCAACACTAAAGCTAAAGCCACATAATATTACTTATTCTTTGCTAAAGCGCTCATCCACATTGAGACATGAAAGCCCAGGTATTTCATTAGTTACAGTGCCCTTCCAACCGGAACACATTAATACTTACACATGTTAGTACCCATCCATACGGCATCCTGCAGAGGACGCCTTCCACGTTAAATCTTACTTACTTTTAGGATCGAAATCAGGATATCGAAATGGGTACTTACTTTTCCTACCCCGGCCTTAAAAGGTTCCGGAGCCTGAAGGCTAGAAAAGCCTGGGCTATCATTTTCAGACAAGTTTATTTGTTAATCTTCTTCCATCCGATCCGGCATCACAATATAATCCGTACCGAGCTGTGTAATGCGGCAAGTTATGCCTGCTGAATAACGGAGTATTAATATTCAGAAGAGTCAAGATGAACAATATCAAACAGTATACACGGTATCAATAGCGAGGTAATTGTAGGCTGATTTCTTTAATCTACGATATAACTGCATTTTATATTTATGTAGAGCCCTTTGTTTTGTGGCTAGTGTCTTCAATTTGGATTTGTTGCATTAAGTGCGTTTTTTTTATAATACCTAGGTTAAAATCAATAACTACTTTACCAAAAGCTTCTTTTAAATATTTGCCAAACTGTCAATCGCTGTTTGGTATCCTTTTACAAGTCTATGTGCATTATTTTTCCTACCGTAGCGCCTAGTATTTCAAATCAAAAGTAATCCTAACGCGCGTATAACCTGATATAGGTTGGCTCTTAACGCTCGATTACGCTCGATTTTTTCTAGCGAGTGTCAGTAGCATTAGACGTCTCTAGCGGCTTGTCGCGCGAACACGCGCTGCATAAAACAAAAGACGAGCGGCGAATCCACTCGGAATCTGCTAATCTGAAATTACTGTCATTACTGCTTGAAGCAGTCACTGTTAGCTAAGACTGGGCTAGTAGCGAGCCCGGGGGTCATCGCGTTCTATTTAACTCCGGCTTGCTCCACGAATCCACTTATTGCCAATCGATACTTAATTTATTCGAAACTCTTCTCTTCCGGATTTAGCGCAAACTTGGGGTGAGGCACTTTCTCCTGAAAACACTTTTAAACAAGATATCTTACAGCTTTAGAATCATTTGATAAAATAGAAAGACCAAGAAATACTAAGTAGACCTACTTAGTCTGTAGTCAGTTTATGCCGTAATAAATTACTTGACAAAATATACGAGTACCTATACCAAAAACATTAATGTCAAATGTCGGTAAAGTGTGTCCTCTTGTTTTAATGGGCTGCAAAAAATAAACAATTTACAAATACTTAGGTACTAATATTTATCAAAACCTTAATAGATTTGTTACTGTCTCCGAGGATATCATATCTTATACTTTTTTATACGGAACTACTCAGGGGAAACTGTGGGCCGAGGTTAGTTTTATATAAACTTATGCACTACAAAAACGTAAAGAAAGCGTGGGCGGACGCAGTGACAAGGCTGCAATTAAGCCTAAAGAAAATACTACCTTAAACTATGAGCAATATGGTAGAAAATGGATGGCACTCATCAGCCATCTCTATACCACTTCACCATGAATGTCACGGATCAAATCGACAATAAATGTTGAGTATTTACTTTACATTACTCCTTAATTGTGCCTCCACATCGACAGCTTGGGCTCGCTCGCATTCTGTCGATGACAATGCAACTCGGTAGGCAATGTTATTTTATGAAACTAACCACATTTGTGGATGGATACATACCGTTATATGCAAGGGGTGGTAGGACAAAATTCATAGTATGCCTACTTATTTTTCAACCGACTTCAAAAAAGGAGGTGGTTCTCAATTCGGTTGAATGGTTTTTATTACCCTAGAACTTTTTTATTTATGAACTGATTTTAATAATTCTTGAGGATTTTTAAGAACTTTTTATTTCCTAGGAAGTACCTTCAGATTCATCACATACAAATTTAATCAAAATTGGTTCAGTAATTTATAGGAACCTATGTATATCAAAATAACTGTGAAACCTCGTCCTCGAAGTAAACAAAATTGCGTATTTTGCTTCCCTGTGGATTTTCAGTGGTGCTAACGTTCACTAGAACCACCTAGAACGATCCAATTGAAGTCGGTTATTGTAAGTTTTTGTAATTTTGAGTATTGGTTTCTATAAGCGGAGGGCGCCGGCCGCCCCGACTGCAGTCGCTATCAATGTTTTCTAAGTAGTGCTAAAATTTTTGCACCAAGCCATAATTTTTTCAAACTATGTATGTATTACCATATACCTAGTACTGCTTAGCTATGTATTTTTGCTAAATATATTCCTAGTAAATTGCTTGAAAATAAATTATAAATAAGTTTGGTTTTATATAAAATATTAACGTTTATAAGAAACTGTAGGTTCTTATCAATTTTTTTCCACTTTGCCCTCTTTTACCAAAAATCATAACATTTTTCACTTTATTCGCTATAATAAACGACTTTACCCACACGCAGACAAATACCCCCAGAAATAACAAAACAGAACTTCCCCTTCCCACCTAACATAAAATTAACACCTACGCGGATACGATTTAAATTCGGTTCCATTAAATTCAATTTCCCAGTTTCTGTACAGGGCTGGACTTAGTAGTAGCTAGGCGTTTTCTCGTGATTTGGAGCACCGGAAGTGTATTCCAAAATTATCATAATAGTGATGATTTTGATTCTGTCTCACATTTGGCCTCTCATTTGGGATTATATCACACTTTTAGTTACCATAATTTGATTATTATGTAATTAAAATCATTTTAAAATTACAGAGCACTTATTCGAAATATCCTAAGATATCTACAGATACAGAATATTATTGGGTATCTGCTTCTGTAAGAATCTCAGTCAATTTTTGGCAACTTAAATTTTGTCAATATTCTATTATAAGCGGCATTTTTCCGTATTTTCTGCCCCCCACTGCGTACCTACTTTATTATGTCATCTCTGGCTACAGCCCCAGGCGTGAGAACGGAGCCTCATGGTACATAGGTTCTCTGTTGATTGTTGTGTGTACATAGCTAGTACATAGGGTCGGGGCTTGTCGATAAAGTGGAGGGTAAAGCGCAGGCGCGCCGCCCGCGCAACGACCTGAATCGGATTGCTTTGAGGAGAGTTTGTAAAGAGCTAGTCTACTTGGGACAAGAATAGAGTCGCATAATACGGCATTGAAGAACCTTACTTCGTAAAATATGCCGAAATTTATTTGTGGCATTTCACATCCAGGAAAAGTTACGTCAATCAGGTTGTTGTACTACTTCCTAGAAACATTATTTCATTTCTAAAAAGAACATATAACATTAAATTATCAATGACAACTTTGCAGTTTCCCCGATATTTAAATGACAACTGAGAAAAAATCATACTCGTATGAATACTGAATAGTTAGTTTCTAAAAAATCTTTCACAAGTGTTTTTCTTATGTAAAATGTCATATCTTCCCAATAAAACATGAAAAGCGACAATTGGCTGATTATTATCGTTTATAATTTTTAAATTTTGCTACAAAGAACATAACTTTATTCAATGTTGTAGTTATTGGTTTCTGTTAAATGGTGATTTATCATCTTATCCATTGACAGCTTATATGATTTGTTACTACAGATACCTACTGTTACATATTACTTTGTTAGGAATGAACAAGCTTCTTCTTGCCTCAGCTTTGTTATCAGCAGCAGTAAATGATACCGCCCTTGTTTTAAAATTTCGTTATTGCCAAATTCATTTAACCTACCATTTTGGCACCTATTTTTCAGGTTTTGAAACCAATATTTTAAAATATAAAAGTATATCTATTTAAAAGTCAGTGTAATTTTCATTTTCGACTTCGTGGGGGTCTGACCACAGCCGTCGATATGTAACAGCCCCAAATTCATACAAAATCAATTAACAAAGGGCTCCTACTCAACATCTTAATTTTGTCTTTATTGTAATGTAATAAGGAATAATATCCTTTGACAAAGAGTTTACGCACGTCAAGGTAGAGCACTTCATTTTTTTTATAGTCGACAACAATACAAGCTTTTATACACTTTTATTAGCCGTTTTGTAGATCAGTAACTGTCACAAAACGTTTAGTCATCGCCCTATCGGCTGTGTAAACATTTCAATTTGAGGATAACTTGCTCTTCCTTGGTTGTGTTGAAGAAAATTATATGAGGATCGTTTCAGAATATTTTGAGATAAGCTTTGTATTACTTAGGTACATGATGCTTACCGCAGCAATGTCGTCCACTCAGGTGAAGATCGCTGGAGTCGCATGCCTATAATTACTTATGTATAAATAATTACCTACTTACTTAAAATTGCAAATGGTTCTTCACAACTTGCCTTGTGCGCTTCAACTTGATTTGTCTATTTCTTAATACATATGTGGTAGGTATGTGTACATCTTCACATTTGGTCCGAAACCATCCGTGAAAAAGTCACACCATCACCGTAAAGCCATTTATGAAGGTCTCCATTCAGGAAACGCTAACAATATTATCGGTAAGTCAGTTATACAATTCCAAAAAAAAGTCATATCTATACAGGATGAGCAAATCCACCAGTCTCACTGAAGTCATTAACAAATAAAGGTTAATCCTCATTGTGGTAGAATCGCAATAACCGAAAAGTAAATTCGTATTCTTCACAATGGGAATTAGAAGTGTGGCCCATTGTGGCAAATTGGGCATTCCCTCAGCCGTGAAATCGTCGCGCCATTGACAGCGGGCGTTAATAAAAACATGACAACATGTCAAAACTGACCAGATTTAGTCGAGGACAAGTGATGGGCATTGTTAGGGCCGCATTGAATTCGGTGTGGGCCACACCTACGTGCTGGGACCATCCCAGAGAAGAGGCCTATGTTTGCGCAGCAGATTGCTCATTCGGATAATCGGAAGACTCGGAAGTTGAGCACGCCTGCCTTTCTTCTCGACAATGAGGTCTCTTATAAAATAGATAAGTAATTATAGAAATTGTATGATGAAGGTCGTGAAGTCACGTTCGTGTTGTTCACGCGTCGCTTGTGAGAAAGTGATTTGATAAGAAAATTAAAATTGTGCCAAGGAAATTACGCGTAAAGGTTTTATTTCTTCATATTTTCGTGCTGTCTGTACAAGATCTACCTATGATGAATGAAGTTACCCGTAAAAATTAATAATTTATTGGACGATGAAGATTTTACCTTTGAAGTATAGAACTAAATATGGCATAAAAAAATGGTCCACTGACGAATTTACCTCAACCTATATTTAATACTGAGATAAAACTGCTGCATTGGTTGGAGGTATGTATATTAAAATAAATATTTTGGACATTTCACACAATGCCAGCTTGTACTTCCATAGTACCTGATGATTGATACAATACTTAAATACTTTTTTTTGCAAATATATACATAGAAAACACCCAGACTCAGAACAAACATGACGATGCTCATGGCACAAGTGCTTGTCTTGAAGCGGGAGTCGAACCCGCGACACTGGCGTGCCAGTCCAACACACTTGCCACTCGACCATTCGTGTCGTATATTGGTAGAGTACTTAGTCAAACAAAACAAGATTTAGTCTAGTTTAACTTTGTTTCAAACATGCTGTAAGTACATGAAATAACAGTGAGTTCAAATTGAGAAGTTTGTTTAAGCGAGGTAGATACCCCTGTAACTCGCCACTCGGTTATTTTGTACACGATATGGTTAAAATACAAGATAAACAGCGCGGTGTCAAGTCAGTCTCGGCGCTCCGTGTTTATTTGTTTATCTTTTTGGATAAATACCATCTTATTTATCTAGAGCTCGAATACAGCAATTTGGAAGCATTGGATAACCAATGAATTCTCGGACATTGATTTTTCAGTAGAAAACCACTTAAACTGGGACCTTCAAGATTGTGCACTACTCACATTGATTAGACCATATCACATGCCTACATGCATTTCGAAAACTCTGGCACCACAGCTGGGGGCCGCTTAGAAGACAAGCATTAACTTTTAAAATACTACAACTTATTGCATAGGATTGTAATAGAAAATCTTAAATCCAATAAAGCTTCTTCAGCTTATATTTATTTAATCATACTATGAAGCTTCAGAATTTAATTCTTACATACTTGAAGCCTCTTGATGAAACTGCGCTTTATAAAATTTGTCACTCGAAATTTCAAGTGGCGGCGCGGCGGTGCTAAGCCGTGGGTATACTTAGTTCATTTGTTTGCTCAGGACAGACGCATGGAACGGGCGCAAGTGCTCACATTCGAGTCACGAGCGAGAGCATTAGCAGAGCGGGTAATCCACAGACCTGGCTTCAGGGTAATTCAGATATGTTACTGAAGGAATATTTGAGGTAGAGCGAAAAGTACGCACGCCATAACTCTTTTTATGTCGACAAGGTACAAGCAATGTGGTGAACAACTGATGGTAAGAGGTGGTTGGCTATACAGTATCGGTTATACAGATATGTAAGTTAAGATATGTAAGTTTATGCAGGACTTTGAATATTTTTTTCAAAAGTTATAGGTACAGTTGATTAATATTTGAACAACGGCTTGCGCTATGCAAATTTCCATTGCAGCCTAGCAAGCAATATATTCTTAAAAGGTTTCATAGCTTTAAACCAGAGTGGCATAGGACCATGGCAAATAACTATTTCAGATGGAATATTTTCTAGTTTCATACATTTTAGAGCGCGATTTTTTTGGTAGTCGGGTTTTCGTTTTTGAACTTATTTTTTTTAAATTAAAACGCTAGATCTCACCAATATGCGCACACCCCGCACTACCGATACCGCAGCGCGAGTAATTAACCGCAACTCTGCATCAACATCGGCACGTGCAGTGTGCACCCACCCTAACCGCATCGCCGACGACGTAATCTACGTCAACATACCGTATTGAGTGCGTAGTTGCTTTTGACTTGCAAATCACGTCGGAAGCTATCTTGGGGGCAGCTAAGTGTAGCATTAAAAATAAACCTATCCAAATGATTACTTGATTATTTCTGGTATCTTAATCATTATTATTATTTTATTTAGGGTAAAACCATTAATATTGACAAGTATAGATTTAAATTTGAAATTTTAATCGGATAAATTTGATGGCGATTTATTTATTTATTTTAGTTGTAAATACAAAATGTTCACAGTGTTACAACTACGTGATGAAATCAATATAATATCGTTTGAATACTTAAGTATATTTTAATTGAAATCATGTATAAAAATAATAATAAAAAAATGAGTTTTTTTAAAACTTACTTAATACATAAGTAGTCTCCAATGAAAGTCAACGATTTCGGTAGATACTTGACAAATATTTCCTCCAAAAAAAATTTAAATATACACTTAGGTGTTTAAAGTTAACTAAAAGTGTATTTAACGCACCTAGGTGACTATGCTCAGGTTTTTTGTAACGTATGATTCCTTATATTACTGGCTTTTATTGTCTTCCTCAATTCAAAAACCAATATTGTCTCTTCGAACGAACTCTACCATTTTTATTTTTATTTATCAAACATATTATTATAAGACAATTTTTCATTATTATTTTTGTTAGTATCCACGTAAACAATGGTAGCTTTTATGGGCACATCATCCATCGAAGTAAGGACATACCGTGGTCAATAAATCGTAGCATGTTTACCACAGTGACTGCGCCAGCGCATGTGCTCGCCACATTGCACTCAACCGCCCAACTTATTGAAAGGTAAAACCAAATACTGTTTGGGTAGTCCAGGAGCTAGGGGATATTTACTCATTTAAATGGAATATCTATATATATCTATTTTTAACCCCTAAAACATATTTCAACAAGCTTAAAGTTTATGAATACTGCAAAACCCAACTTCCTAAATACATATATTTCCATATTTGATTTTAGTGAATTTATTTTTATTTGATGACACACTTCCATGAGCAAAAAGAATCGAACGTTACCTCATTTACCGAAATCCATATTTTTTTTTCAATGTTTATTGTTACTTTTTCGCACATTTAGTGGGCTTGCAGCCGCCAACGTGGGTTTTTGAGATTTTACGTACCCTTTGTCACTTTCGTAACCCAGAAGAATCCCTAGATATTAGACACTATTAATTCATTCTTTAACATCTAAATATAATAAAAAAAATATAACATTTAGGGCTTTTCTTTAGTGTAGGCATAAATTAACATCCTACTAGACCGCCAGGAAGTAGGAAAAGATATTTCAATAGTCATGCAATATCCGTTTTGAAAAGTTACTAGTACGATAATTTTGGGACTGCATAATGTATGTACATATGTGCTGTAAAGCCTGCAAGTGCGTCCTATCGTAGAACAAACGTGCTAGCTACATTTTTGTCTATAATTATAAGGCTGGTTCCTTGACTATATGTTTTTATTCGTTGAACCCGACCGTTGAAAGGGTTGGAAATCTTGAAACATTGGTGTAAAGAAATAAATTTGCATATTTTGTTGACACACAAGTTTAGTATTCCGTTATAAATTTCTTGTTTATTGTGTTAAAATTGTTGCAAAAAATATTTGGTCCGAAGATACAGTGTGGAATTGATTTTAGTATCTAACGAAGGTCGATTATTAGTTACTCATCAAAATCATCAAATTAGTTTATATACCTACACATACATAATATACCTGCGCTAAGATAAAGCTAACTTAGGTATTTCATAACTTATTGAGATCCATCATCTATTCATCCATATTCAGTGACGCAAAAAATAGTTAATAGTTTACATAAATAGACATATTTCTTATAAATAAATTGTTAAATAAACTTTATTACATTGAGATAGAGACGAGAATACAACAGAAAATAACAATACAAAGATGGGCCACATCTTTCCATCCCATGCCAATTTTAGGGGCGCACTGTTTATACAAGGGATATTTGTATGTGTGTGTATTTAATGTTAAAATAAGTCTACCGACCGAAATTAGGCGTGGAGGCTAATTCCAAAATGCAGCTGTTTGCTCTTCAACGACGACGGCAGATCCACTTTATTCAGTAGAAATAACAGAGTTCATTTGCAACTATCGTGTCTTGCAAATCGCCGGAAATTGACGAATGGATTTTGCAAGTAGAGTAGATAAAGAAGGATTGGTCACAGGTGTGAAATTTCTACGTATGAAATCTATTGCGGATGTTTTGATTGTCTTTCCTCGTGGAAATCACAGGGTTCACCAATGAGTGAAATTCTACAATTCTACAACTCTGTTGTTGCTTTAATTATTATCTTTTTATGAGCCGATAATGAGAGTCACCATCCGTCTTTTCTAACTCATTATTATTATTGTTGCATGGAAAAACGTACACTATATTTGGGTACTCATAATGTACAGTTGACAAAACAATAGGCAGAAACAAAACAATAGAAAGTTATTTGGTTCACCAACTAAAATATACACAAAAACTTGAATTATTTACTCTTATTTATTTAAATAACTAATTACTAACTTAATACTAAAACATAATAAAACTTTATTATTGACCTATTTATCAAACAGTTATTATTTATCTGTCTCCCTTAGTGCGGTTTCAGACTAGCGTGTTTTTATCTATGCAGATTGTTAATCACGAAACTTTATAACTGAACGCGCGTTTAATCAGCGTTTACGCTCGGTTTTTTCTAGCGAGCATGAGGCGTCTCTCGTGGGCTTCACGGCTTGTCGCGCGTAAACGCACTGCAAAAGACAAAACACGAGTGGCGATTCCGCTCGGTTAATCCACTAATCTGAAACCACACATACAGAGAGAAACATGATGTCAATTCTAAGAGCAGTGAATACAGTATGCATTTGATTCAATTTCAAATTGTTATAATTTACTTGCCCTAATCCTGAAGGAACACTTCAGGAGTCCATATTTACTTACTAAGATAGAAATTTAACGCCGCGTAAATGTGAACAAAAGCAAAACGCACGTGTCGTCTGTAATCGACCGTGATGACGTCACGGGGCGGCATCCCGATGATTGCGCAATTAATCCTGCCTTTGAAGTCCCAAGCCATTGCCGTATCGATTCACGCTTCGAGGAAGAACTGATGATGTGTGGACGTGAGAGATATGACAACCGTAGGTTGGTTTATACGCCAGAGCAACGGAAACTTTGATCGGAAGGGGCAGTCCAAATTAGTCCATACTCAATAATGAGTTAGTCAGTCTTCCAGTGTCAAGGTACCGTTTTTCTCAATGAGACTTGCTGAATTTTTGAAGCTTTTTGGCATGAATAGATGAAGGTACCTAATTTATAAAAGAGTAAAAAAGAATATGTTTCCAAAAAACATAACTTTCGAAAATCAAATGAAATTTATTATAATAGGTAAAGTTTATAGCATGAAAATATGCTAAAAACTTGACCTATTATTTCTTCCATTTGATTTTTGAAAATAAAGTTTTAATAAAAAGGGCACCTTTTTTCACCATCCTTTTGAGGTATCAAATCTAACCCTACATGTGATACCCTATATGTTAAATTTTATGCATCTTTGTTCAGTTTAACGGGAGATAGTCACGGTCAGGAAAGAGGAAGAAGAAGGAGTAGGTAGAGTTTCATCTGACAAGTCCTACTCTCCTTTAGTATATAATACATAACTATGCTTCTGTAGTTGGAAACAAAAACGAAGATCACATTAATATTTACCGTTTAGCAACATGTTATGGGTTATGCTTACATTTAGTGGCTGTCATGCGTTCATCTGGACCATGGGACCCATCGTTTCCGTGCATATGTGCGTCATAGTCATCTATATCATCATTTACCATCGAGTAAAATGATTGCTATAAATTAAGCTTAATGGATGTCGAAAGTTTGTCCAAACAGTATAAAAATATTAAATTTCTAGCTCAATGGCATCAACACAAATCCTATTGATTATTATTACTGCGCCTCTAAGAGGTGTGGCCAATGTATGGTTCGTGAAAATCAATCTGTAATTACAACTTTCACATTCTAACTTTATATATAAAGGTACAGTCAAAAAGACTTCCTATTCAGATAGTTAAGTTAGTAAATATATTTTTTCTGTGAAAGCTTAATTAAATATGCTGATAGGATTTCGCGGAACTCCTCAAATAGCGCGACCGGAACTATCACATGTGTTCGCGGTAACTCTTTGATTTCAAATGCGCAGTTTTTGATTGAGTCAGGTGTCGTCAAGTCCATTGGCCAATTCGCGACAAACGTTTGATCAAGCCGGTCGCTGATGGATTGATGAACGGACCGACTCCAGAAATCGATCTCTCACTTCCGCTCAGATTATTTATGCGTTCAGTTTGGCAGACGCATCCGTATCCGCTCCAAAATAAAAATCATAATGAATCCCTAAAATAAATTCGTACCTACTGAATACTGTCGAAATTCTGACAATAATCCGACGTCATCACGCGTATAGCAGGTACTCACTGCTGCATACTGATAAAAACATGAATTGCAATTGTAAAAAACGTATTTGCGGAATGAATAGACGGCTCATCCCTATCTAATTTACTGATAGAAACCCAATTGAAGTTCGTGACAAAGGAGTGTGGTAAAATATGCTGATCCGCAGACAGTTTCGAATTGGAGCTGAATCGAAAATGAGAGTTTGAAAGGGGTGGCTCGGCGTAGCGAGGTGATAACGCCTGCAGCGCCCACGCCAGCGAGCCGTGAACGCCGCGCTGCCACAGTGAATAAGTACCGCGCGTACACAGTTACAATATTTTCATTTTTACCAAATCAGTTCAAAGTAGAAGGAATTAACATAGCATGCAGAAGGTCCGTCCTTTTATGAAAGTTTATATTAGAGAGCTCTGTTAATGATCTACCGACATAACTCCCTAGATGAAACTCTTGGCTAGGTAAATTACGTTCCCACCTGCAAGTTTTCTGTATTTTAATGGAAACACTACTATGAGTAGTTAAATTAAATACGTTCATCGCTCTTCATTTCCTTTTACCGATATGGTGGCATTGCATAGTTTACAGTAGATGAAGATCTTATTTACTGGACTTGAATTACTATTATGTTAGTACACTGTGGCTGATCCACAGTTGCATACAGTGAACAAACCGTGAACCCGCGAACAATACCCACAAAGGAATCGAACCTGCGCTAATCTCCGTATTGTGATGATGGCGACCTACCGCGCACCACTTGTTGTTCAATTAATTTTTACTGCTACAATTCCCACTAAACGTTTCGAAAATTAAAAATTGGCCTTTTTGACACCTACATTTTCAATTGGAATTTAAGACTGCACCAATGAATCCACTATCATATATATATCTACATATTGACATAAACAGATTTCATAGATTGTCTAGGTGTAAAAGACATTCAATAAATTCAAAAATATTTAATCAGAACAATTACATAGGAACTATGTTACAGTAGGAACGGTGAAACTATAAAAGTTATAAAACTGTGTAGTAGTCTCAACGCCCTCCTAACTTAACTCTTAACTTAACGCCCTTCTAACGGACACGTTAGAACGACACGTTCTGCGTTAAAGACATACTTAATTGTTGACATAATATTATTAGGTATGTACTGTACATACCTAATAATATCATATCTTGCTAGATTCTCGAAGATGTACCTACTCGTATAAGTAGAAGTTTAATAAAATTAAATGTTGCCCATGGATCTACTATTGCTCGCACAAGCTCTCTCGGCCAAAATAAATCTATAACGAAAACATGAAAACCCAAGCTACAAAAACAGCACAAGTGACTTTGCTATTTTATGGGTCCGGATTTATAAAATCCTTTAGTTCCTCTTCAAAACATCGCTGAAAATTAAATTACAGTTTTGACGAAGGTCTTTGTTTACACAGCGAATGACATGAATGGATGCCGTAAGAATTCATTAAGAAATATTGTTGGGAAAAACTGTTCTCGTTCGACTTTAAATAACCAACAAGCCGCTGTATTTGTATCTCTATATCATTAGGTTAGGGCTCAAAATGGTATTGTAGCCTTGATGATGTGATGAGGCAAAAACGTAGTCCATCCGGATGGGATGAATGGTGTCAAAATGACAAGTCTTTTTTGCTACGTCCATCCGTGCCAGACCCGATGGCGGGGCGATGGTGCTAATGTTTTTTGTTTCTAGGACATGCCATAAGTGCAACTAGGAGTCCAACTAAAATAAAATTCACGTGTTATGCGAGTGTTAGAATGATAAGTACTTAAAAACATTATTTTCTTAATTCGACTTAGCCAAAAATTTTGACTCTACCTATTGGCCGAAAGTAAAAAAAACACTGGCTCTTTCATCGATATTATTGTATTTCTATTTTTATATCATATCTCGATTCAAACTTAAATTCACAAGACCAAACATTATTAACGATTTCAATGAAAAAAGAGAGATAAAGCAAAAGATATTCCAGTCACTTACTCTAAAAAGATAGAGACCACCAATAATAAAATAAAATACACTACATTGTTAACAAATTGAATTAAATCGGACGCGAAGACGTTTACAAATCGTAAATAAAACGTTTGAGCCGTAAAAAATCAGCAAAATCTAAACTGTCTTATAAAAAATATAACTCTTATATCAGTGTAAATAAGTTTCAAAATGGGGAATGTTTTTTATTAGTGTATTGTTAGTTTTTGCCGATTATCTGTTAGTTGTATTGTGCCCGAGCCCGAGGCACGGTGGCGCGCGAGGTGGATTATTCGCCGCATTACCCTAGGGTACGGGTTTTGTTCCCAATGCGGGCTTTGTATTACCGAAACTGTTGCGCATTTTACAATCGATTGTGGGTATAGCTTACTATTTTATTTTTATTTTTTCGGAACACTTACAGCTAGGTACACGATTGATTACAAAGATAAATATAGATGGCCAATTAAAAATTTTCACAAATTTAAAATAAATTTAATTTAATTTATTTAAGTAATTGTTTGACCTTAAACTTTGTTTTATGGTTACATTCCTTAAATGTAAGTTTCAGCTGACTCTATCATTGAAAACGCGGAAAACACAACACTAGAATCAAGAACGAACGACATAATTTGGTGTTCACAATTTACGACTTCCAGATTGCGTAAAAACACGTCTATAACAACTAAACAAACAGCGGCGCGCGCACCCGTCTATAAAGTGCAAGTAAGGATGCCAGTTCTGATGAGAAAGACGGTCATGTTGAGGAGTCCGGTTTTTTTTAATATGAAGAGTAAATAAAAAGTCAATAAAAATAGCTATTTAAGGCTAATCCTCAAATCCGAATTCCATACAAAATGTTTCGGACAAATACTCAAAAAGTACGCCGTATTATAGTAATTTGTTCACACTATTCGGTTCGTCCATGTTTAGATTAGTTTTTTTTAGATTTTATGCGTGTTATAAAATTAACCCTGCTAACTTAAAAACACGTATAAAATCTAAATTTAAAGTATGAAACCTTTCACTTTTTTTGTTAACGAAATTAAAAAACATGGACCAAACGAATAGTGTGAAGAAATTACTATAATAGGGCGTACTTTGTGAGTATTTGTCCGAATCATTTTGTATGGAATTTGGATTTGAGGATTGGCCTTAAACAGTTGACTCTTACTGTACCTACATTAAACGCGGTGGTATGAAGGTATGTAATCGTTATAAAATCTGGTTCTCCGTTCTAAAGTCCGGCTCCGGCTTTTCCTGTTTTGTACATCCCTAGGCACAAGTTATCCACATTTAATTACATTCTGGTATTTTTGTAAGTACGGTGAGACCGCCAGCGGAGACGATGTGGTGGTCACCGTACGCTCGCACTGCTATGTAAACACACCTTAATTAACTAAACATTACTATTTGGTATCAATGTACGGAAATTTACAGGCTACTATGAGTTCTATGCGTATTTATAAACTCCCTAAACTATACGTCATCATCATCAGCCTATCGCAGTCCACTGCTGGACATAGGTATCTCCCAATGAGCGCCATCGCGCGGTTTCTTCGGCTTGCCGCATCCACCTTCTGCCTGCAGCCTTTCGCAGATCGTCACCCCACCCTGGCCGGAGGGCGTCCTACATTACGTTAGCCGATTCGCGGTTACCATTTAAGAACTCGTTTACCCCAGCGGTTATCGGTTCTTCGGCAGATATGGCCAGCCCACTGCCACTTCAGCTTGCTAATTCTGCTTGCTTTGTCAGTAACCTTGGTAACAAAACTAAATCATTGTATTTAAAGGAATGATAATAACTTGTTTTTTATTTATATATAAGTCGTAGAAACATTTTGAGCTTCTTAACTCACTTGTTCGTAGTTTCGTGGTCAGTGTTACGTGCGAGTTGTTATTCCAACTGAAATCAAAACAAGTCAGTTGTAAATCTGCTGTAAAATAGCATCAAAATATAGCGATCCCATCTAATCTCCTTGTCACAATACGAATGTTAACCATGTTTTTATAACTTTTTACTCTTGTCATGAATGGCGGCGGCAATGTCGACGCCAAACCTCCAAAATCATAAATTAAATAGCTAGACTTAATTAGTTTTTTTTTAATTAGTTGGATACACAAGCTTAGTTGTTTTCAAAAGCATAAAAAGCTACCATATGCAATTTAAAAAAACGCGAATTTTCACGTTTACAATATTCAATTTTAATTTCAGAAATAATGTTTCGGCAGAGTAGGTAGGTACTTAAAAACGGATGCGCTTTCATTCCTTTCGAAAGATGGCAAACGAATGTGACGGGTGATTACCCGGCATAGGGCGAAGTTTACCCAACGGCGGCTCCGGGGTACATAAGGGAAGAGTAGGCAAACATTTAACCATAAACCGCTTGGAACGAAGCCCCGAGCGGCATGGGAGGGTTGGCGGGAACAACCAAATATTTGCCTGGAGGACTGGGAAGCAGCCGACTAATTGTTCTTTAAATACCTCGGGCCCACCCTTCGGCAAACATTACCAAAATCGATTTATTAGTACCGAGCGACTCACAGCTTTTTACTTTTCTCCGAGCTTTACATTGGTCTGTGTGGCTACGGATCGGTTACCGAATAAACAATCTCTCATCATTTATAAATATTTGGTCATTTTATATAGATTTGAATGATATCAGCTCGGGTTGATTCCTCAACCTTTAAATACCAATGGAAAAATGGCAGTTTGTAATGTAGATAATATAGCGCCTTTTTTTCACGGCTGATAAACTTGTAAAAGTTATGTAAACGCAACAAAATATTCCCTCATTCAATTTTACCTAACGTTACGTATACGTAGAGTAGAGTTCCAGGTTCCTAGTATATTATTTGGCTAAAAGCTCACTTTGTCAGCCACGATTTCAAAATATCTTAGAATAAACCGAATGGAGAATTCATTCATGAAGTGCGGCCACGCCACACACACAATTAGGTGTTTCCCTGAAGCCGGGGCGACCGCCTGCGAACTGTCATTACAAAAATAGTGGGCCCAGAAAGGGTAGCCCGAGACACGGACACGTCCCATATGGACCGGAGTCAGAACCATCGGTTGTTTTAATTTATTTTCAGTTGTCTGTCTAGAATGGTCCCACTTAGTTCTGAATGATTTATCGATTGTGAAATAGGAATCGTGTTCCGTTTAAGGGATAGAATACATTCAAGTGGACAGCAGTAAAATACATTAATGTTACATTTTAGTTTATTAGCATCGGTTTGGTGTGCTTAAATGTAGAGAAAGTATTTGTACTTATCGTATTTTGGGTTTAGTATAACATTAAAGAACATTTTTAAACGGTTACTAGGTTAGGTGTTACTCGATGGGAAGCCATCTATTTAATGGGATCAACCATAGTATTATATATGTCTGGTCAACATATTATTAGAACCTATGTAGAGTATGTAGTTGCGTGTTTTTCAAGCAACATTACAATACAAAATGATAAAAAATTAAATTAAATTCTGTTTGAAGAATTTTTGTAACACTTGCTGTAAGATATCATTAATCCAAGTTATTAATATAAGCGGTGATGGTAAAACAATAACAGTAGTAAGCGCGAACTGATCAAAGTCCCGCGAATAGTCCAATCTATTTATGTTCCTTGTAAACACACATTTCCGATTGTGATACAAATTGTTACCTAACTACACAATCATTCCAATTATTTCAGACTGAATGACTAGTCATTCGAAATAGTTTAGGCCTACAAAGTTTATCGTAACGTCACATTCAGACTATTTCAACGGATGTTAGTTGACAAGATTGCATTTCAAACTACATATTTAACCCGTTCCGTGACTCGTTCTAATATTGTGGACATTACACCTAATCTTCTAAATGGGTTTTCAGTCAAAATTTATAGTATTAGAACAGTAAAGAGGGATCTATTGACCATTGACAGCACTTTAAGATTTCTTCAGGAACCACTGTAAGACAATGCGGTCGCTACAATAAATCTTTACATCACCATTTACACAAATTAGACGGACGTGACAAATAGAGGTGATAAAAATAGAAACGCTGACAGTTACACACGTCGATCTGTTCACATGCTACCGACGGGTTCACATTCCATTTATCATTCAAATAATCTGTATAATTAGAAAGAAAAGATCCTTTTTGTGTTAATATTTTTAGAAAAAACATCTTACGGTAATGTATTTTAGATAAAAGATATATTTTTTGAATTAATATCAAGAGGATAATAAATATAATAATAATAAATATAAATATAATAATAAACTAAAACTATAAGTCAATTATAAATAAAAAATAAAAGAAGGAAGTTATATGTTTTACTTTAACAAGCGTCAATAGTTTTTTGCTATTTAATAATCACAAACATAATATAGTTAAGGTACCTATACTTTATGTTGATCCTTTCACCTAAAAATTACTTGATTGCCCATTAAAGAAGGACAAGATTTGCCTAAAATGAAAATGATGAGTAATCACTACGTCATTAGAAATTAACGTACATAATAGTCTGTTCAATAATGAATGGCAAAAAAGTATAATGCTTCAGCCAGATATTTCGGTCACCTACGATAGCTCTGGTGTTCCTACCTATGCTTAAAAATCTGTGATATAGTAGCTTATATGGCCCAGGACAAACAAAATAAGCTGAAAGTATGACTTGCAAAATTTCACAGTTGCGCCCGTTCTGCCGTGCTGCGTGATCAAGCGCATCGCGGTTAGATCTCACGGTTATGTAAACCTCACAAGTCAAGGATTAATAGTAAAGTTTATTATAAAACGTCTGTTATTTATTTATACAACAAGTGCTTAGTAGGGTAAACGTAAACTAAAACATGTACGATAGCCGAGTCCGATTCCGGGTGGCAGGCTGACAACATAGCGTCAGAAGCAGTCTGTCGCTTCCGACATGTGGGATTTTTTGAAATCATTCAAATTTTAAATGCTTTTTTTTCGAATCTGCGAAAGTTTATTTTTTATCTATTTTGGGCGCGGTATTTACATATTTAAATTGACTTATTTATCCTAACATCGTTGTCCTTAGTGCATAGGTTCATGACCTAGGTATTTTATTATTATTTTATACAGCTTAGCTTACATTAGATCAATTTTCATTAGTAGTGAGAAAGGCAAGCCTCGGTGGCCAGTCTCGTGCCAAATTAGACACGATAAACCAAATATTTATCTAAGTTTCAATATAAACGTAGTAGGAGGTGGATAGCCGTCAAATCAAATGGCTTTTCGACTAGACTGCGGGTGGCTTAAATGTTTCTCGGATTCCCTTAACGGGCTTTTAGCATTAATTAAATACTTTCTTGGGGTTATTTCAATTATTTGTGAGTTTTATAAGATTGTTTTTTTACTATGCCAGTCATCATTGAGGAGGTCTAAATTAAGTACTCTAAAATCGTATTTAGAAAGATTTTTGGAGTGTTAATGTATTTGATTATTTTTTACATTTATTTTATTAAACAAATGTTTCTTTGTAAGTTATTCATTATGTAGCCTAAATTATTTTTAAAGTGTATGAACATTAATATAGTTCGGACCTGACTGACTGACATACAACCTACAGGCCAAACCGCTGAACGTAGAGAGTTTAAACAAACACACCCTGTGTTTATCAAGAAGTGCAGGCAGGTACCTACTAAGAAAGTTGTTTTATTTTGCAGTGCAAACGAAGATGCGAGTGTCAGCTAGTCTATCGATATAGCTTATTCGATTTAATTTGGCTTTGGAAAACTCGGTGTGGCATCAGTCAATAAATTGGATGACAGTTTTGACAGAGGGCGTTAAGTGCCGAGGGGCCCCGAAGGGCGTGTACGCCATCTTGGTTTCCATTTACCCTAATATCGTGAGTCATGTTACCCAAACCCTATGTTGTCGTATAATATAACATCGTCGTACGTATGATATTGCCGTACACATTGAAAATAAAATATTTAGGACACAAATTAAAAATTAAGTTTATTAGTAAATATTTGGATGCTACATGCTATATCATACACTTAATATAATTTAATTAAATTTTATATGTATAAAATTTAATTTAACTTAATTTTATATGTATAAAATTTAATTTAACTTAATTTTATATGTATAAAATTTAATATAGAATAAAATATAGAGCTATTTTTTTCCAATATAATTAAGTCAATATTCATTTATTAAAGGCTTGGTCCTGACTGACTGACTCACTGACTGACAGACAACGTACAGCCCAAGCCAATGAACGTAGAGACTTGAAAATTAAGATATTATGTTCGCAAAGAAGTGTGGGTGCGTACTACGAAAGAAATTCGCAAAACTAGTTAGGAATTCGTTATACCATATTCGTTATACCGATTTCGTAGAGGCCCCGTAGAGGGTCTACGATTTCGTAGGCGTAGTCTACGGTAATATTTATCTGAGTTTTTTTAATCGATAATATAAAAAAAAAACCTAAAAAGGTGTGTTGAAAATTGTTCATAAGAGCGAACCTCATAACGGGAGTAAAAGTAAGATAATTTATCGATACCGTGAATGCGAAGCCTTATGCAACAGCGTATAAAACTATGTTATACCATTTTTACAGCAGTTTTATTCTAAAGTCATAAATTTTTAAATCTATCTCGTACACACATGAGATTATATCTAAACTATTACACAAGTATAAAATCTGAATTACGAATGTGATAAATAGATCCAGCTAGAACTCCACAAGTTGTAAAAAATATAAATAATTCCTTAGCCTATGTTTACGCTGAGAGTCGTAACCACATTTTTTAGAACCAATCTGTTATCTTTATAGAGACTCGCATAAAAGATTGAAGATTGTTTTATCCTGGTCATAATTCATGTCGGCGGATTATTTTCTTATACGTTGGAGTATGATACACGAGGGCGCTCACATGCTACCGTTCCGGTGCATCGAGACTATTAGAGGCTTGGATAAACAAAAGATTAAATTATCGACTTAAGACAGAGATAATCCGTACAGATGAGATGGTTGTTGACCTTCGGACTCAAGGAAAGAGAACGGCTGACTCATTTCAGATTATTTTAAAGTTCGACTTCCATTTCATATTGATTAAACTTGTACCTTAGAAAAACGGTGTTCCTCTATGTAGAACCCACCATTACTCTATCAGTTTCAGTCTGTGACAAAGAGATGATAAATGGTTTACAGTTTGTTGTTTGGCTAGATTCTGGCGAGGTGATACGTCACTGACATACTTCCTCACTTTAGTTACACCATCCTTCCACCTATTGGTAGCATAAGCTCATCTTGCAGTATTGTGTGATGCTTTTGTTCAGCAGTTCGAGCTTTTAGATGTGTAACATCTTTCCTCTCGCTTTCTGACATTTTAAGGCAGTGATTTCGTGAAATACAATGTATAACACCAGGATAGACAGTATCAAATCAAAATGGAGTCGTAAGACAGTACAAAAATTTTCAGACACCCTTTCATTAAAAATCAAATATCTCAATTTTTTTTATTTCATATAATGTTTGTTACTTTTTACTATGTAGTTTTATTAACAATGAAAAAGTCTAGTTGTTACAGGCTACATAACATTATATGTGGCTATCTCTTTTTCGAAAATTTGCATCGGACCAAAATGTACTAGAAGTTAGCCAATGTGGCTTCTTTTTTTGTCGCATTTTCAATATAATACATTGTGATTCTATACTTCAATACTTCTCTGCCATTACTACCTGCTGCCTACTGCGGCGCAGTTAACATCAATGTGCACGAAAAGACGCGTCCCCTGCAGGATGCCATACTAACACAGTGTCACTCTACCACAAAGCAGTAATGTGTAGGCATTACTGCGTTCCGGTTTGAAGTTAACTGTAGCAAGTGAAATTACTGGGCCTTCGAGACTGACCATTAAAATGTCTCAATGTGGACGAGCACTTGAGCAGTGTTGCACCGGCCTATGTTAATCAACATCATCTGTAGTTCTGGTCTGTATGTATGCATCCCATGTTCTCGCAACGGTGAAGGAAAACTTCGTGAGGAAACCGGCACGTCGTACCTAAAGTACGAAAACATGTGTCGAGTGCACGAAAGGAGCCTCTTCGAGGCGCACTTGAAATCCTTTCACCACACTGGTTCGAAGGAGAAAGATAAGAAGAAGAACAATAATTATTTAAAGTATACACGCTACACCAAAAAACATACTCAGATACATACCCTATCTTTCTTTACAGAGAGAGACGGGTAAAAAGTAAAAGTATGAACGGTGGAGCACTACTACACGCCAACACCGCGGTATGTGTTGTTTGCATAGCGGCCATGGTTACACAAGCCTACCTGTTCCGCGTAACTTACTATTTTAAACAAATAGAATTTGTGCCAATAACAACACGGGTGTTTCAGAAAAACAATAAACATATCACGAGTTCAATGAACGATACAGTGAGATAGTCTGCCAAAACAAGCACCCTTACCTTCCACAATCTACACTGAGATGTAAAATGAAGTGTAAATAAATAATCTAACCACCGCATGATCGGCCACTAGTGTGTTGATTCTATATTGTGGTTGTACGATAATTCGTATGTAAGACCTGATACAATTGACTGTAATAGGTACTATCCTATATATAAACGACTTCCCTAAAGCTACTACCTACCCAATGGTTTTATTCGCTGACGATAGTACTGCTTTATTTACTGATTCTCACAATTCTAAAACTAACTATGAAATTCCCGCGTTTTTAAAATTTTGTCAGAGCGTCTGGTCGAAGCGACGCGTGATCAGAGGGCTGGCAGCTATCTGGGCCAAAGAATAAGCCTTGCTATACAAAGAGGCAATGCAGCCAGTATCCTCGGCACGCTGCCATCGGGTATCGAGTTGGAGCAGTTGAGCTACCTATAGATCGTTTGCAACGGTCTATGGGTGGCCCAATTGTTTCCTTTTGTAAATTTTGTAATATACCTATATATAGATTGTAGTAGTTAGCTTATGCTGTAATAAATAAGTTGACTATGAAATGACAATAAACAATTCCCTATGTGACATTATAAACTGGTTACATGCGAACAATCTAAATATAAATATTGACAAAACGTGTATCATCACATTTAAAAGTAAAAATTATGTATCTTGTAAATTAACGATAAGGTAAATAAAATAAAATAAAATAAAATTCTTTATTTCTCTCAGGTACTTACATTTTAGTATAAGCCCTAGTTACCAAACTAAGTTTGAAAAAACTTGTACTATGGTAAATAGTGCCTTCCAATATTATTATTATTTAACTAGTACAGACTTTAATTATATTAAACAAACTGATAAGAACTTCTGGACATATTAAAAACGGATACCTACCTACATCACAACAAGGTATATGAATAAAGAAGTTAAGGAAGTCGAATGTACTAAGTTTTAAGGTATATATATTGACTCCAACCTATCATGGAAACCGCATATAGCAGAAATATCGGCCAAGATCAGCCAATGCTCATACGCACTTTACATGCTAAGAAAGGTAGTAAGTAGAAACGTCCTCTTAAACGCCTATCATGCGTATGTTGGGTCAATTATCTCAAATATGGAATTGTTTTCTGGGGAAACTCTACAGATCGAGATATTGTGTTCAAGGCTCAAAAGAAATGTATAAGATCTATTTGTTATTTAAAGAAAACCGACTCATGTAAGCCACACTTCAAAACACTACATATAATGACAGTACCTTCTTTATATATCTATGAGTCCGCATTATTGGTCAAAAGTGATCTAGCAAACTACGACACTCTGTCTAGTAAAAGACATAAGAGTCAACTATGCGCAATTCAGGCAAGAACAGCTTTATACCGTAAGAGTGTATTTTGTATGGGAGTTCCGATTTATAATAGGCTTCCAAATGAAATTAAATCTATTGACAACTTACAACAATTTAAAAATAGGATAAAGACATATGTAATTCAAAAAGCTTATTATTCTATTTGTGACTACTTAAATGATAAAAATGGTAATTAGTAATTTTAACATAATTATGTATAAAAATTGATTTGCACGCCACCTATAGGCTAAATATGGAGACACTTTCATTGCTATCATCACCTGTATCCGAATTACCCATGTTTTGCAAATAAAGATATTGATTCATTGATTGATTCATATCCCTGTCTGTACTGTATGGCTTGGGTAAACTAGCTCTGTGTCATCGACGCTTAATTAAACTAGCTGTGAGCTTTGCCTCGGTCAAAGAATTATTACCGTTATTTATTAAGGTAGAGGTTGGAGAGTCCTGCATTTTTATACGTAAGATACGTATAAAAATGCAGGACTCTCCAACATCACCGCCATACAAAATGATAGAAGAAAACCTGAAGCCTGAAGCTATGCCTATGGTTATTATAAGGTACCTACGGAGATAGGTAGGAACTGTACATCAGGTCTCAGTTATTCGGTGTATTAAAATTGAGTACCAGTTTAATATTCAGAATACTCTAGCACGCTGGGCGCCATCACGTGCAGTGCCAGTGACCACAAATCACACACAAAGTGCTTCACTGCATAATTTACTAACCACAGATTATGTATACAGGTACAGTCAGCTGCACCAACATGCATAGACTCCCAAGCTTTCCATTTATATTACTCTCAATTTTGCAAAGACAAGTGCACGCAAGCATTTTTAAATTAATGTTGTCCTCTTACTTGTCATAAGAAGATTGTCTTTGCAAAATTAAGAGTATAATGTAAATGTGAAAGCTTGGTAGTGTATACATTTTGGTGCAGCTGACTGTACGTATTCTCTTTCGATATGTACATAGTTAAATAAATAGATAAAGATTAATAAGTTTCAAACTACTTACTGGCTATACTCTTCTCATTTAAAAAAAAATTAACTTGAACTCCTATGACAGTTAAAATTGTATTCACTGGTAAATCCTTATTCCAAACAATACCGAGGAAACGAGCTCGCGGGTGGCTTGTCATTTGAAGGATCTGCCACTAAACGTCGGGCCACTTGATGGAGCTTGACGAGGGGCCCACTTCAAGCAGAACCCTGGCCACAGCCGAGATCATCCTGAATTTACGGAGAAATAAGCTGGATCGAAGGCTCTGCCTGCGGTGGGTGTGCGTTATTCATTGTTGTGACCAACTTTAGCTTCTTCAATCGACACTCGATTTTTTCATCCTTGGAATGCAAGGTCGGCCATCAGCCGTCGAGTACTGCTGCCTACTCAGCGTGAATCGATGATAATTGAGGTGACGATTTTTTAAACCTCTTGAATTGTGTTGCATTGTGGTAACTTCGTTTGCGTTGCGAGTTAATAAAATTCCTTTCTGAGTACGCGTCTACATATACACTTCATGACGAAGACACCCTCCAAATTTCAAGTTTAGGTTTCTACGTCCAGTGGTTTGGCCTATACGTTGTCTGTCCGTCAGTCAGTCAGGTCCAAGTCTTAGGCAGTGTCCTAATAGAACGCGATGACGCGACTATCGCAAGTTCACGCGAACGTCGATCGCGCGATCACGCGATCAAACGTACTAACGTCAAATAGGCGTCCCAATTGGCATCGCGTCGCGTCGCGCGATCGCGCGTTTGCCAATCGGGACGCCTATTTGACGTTAGTACGTTTGATCGCGGATTCGCGCGACCGACGGTCGCATCGCTTGCTCGCGCGACGAAGCGTGATTGCGTTGTATTAGGACAACGCCTTATACATTAGGTAGCGTGCTGAGGATACTGACTCTATTAATAACTTTATATATATCATTAACAGAGATATAGGAGGCTGAAGTGCCTAGAGTTGCTTCGAGAAAAGTTGGTAACGGCAGTGCTGCTCGTCTTAGCTTCGGAGTCACTCATACATACACTTTATATTAGATAATTTATTGAATAGAATTTATTAGAGATTCCAGATTCTTGTGAAGTTCGTGATTCGTGCGAGACCCCTTACTAGTCTGGCATTGCGAGCATTACTAATTCAAATTATAATAGTTTCATTAAGTCATTCAAATGATCTTAGGTAATTCAAAGTTTACTTCAAATTCAGAACCACAGAAGATAGAAAGAATCGTTTTTTGTCTATGTTCAGAACATTATTTAGATGAAACAAGTTTCAAAGTTTACTTCCAATTCAGAACCACAGAAGATAGAAAGAATCGTTTTTTTGTCTATGTTCAGAACATTATTTAGATAAAACAAGTGCCTAAGTAGGTATATGCACATTGCAGAGGAGGCAAAGCAGGTTTAAAGGTAAAAATAAAAGATATTTTTTTCAATAAGCTAGTTACAAATAAACATTTATTTTAATTTAATATTTACACTTTATGATTATCACAAAATACTAGCTTTAATTCTACTCGATCGTATTAATTTGTAATTAACGCCTATAATCTATGAGTTTGAATTTTAATACGATTTTGGTAAAAAAACGCTAACTTTCTGAAACAAGATAGACTGAACATGAACACATGCGGTTGCATTTCATCTACACCGTAAGTATTGTCTAAATAAATAATATATTTACAGGAAATATTTTTGCATACATAAAATAACGGAATATTTTGTTTAGTTGTGCGGTGTAAGTTCATATATGAAATTCTTATTTCTAAAGCTAAACAATAATGAGTATTGTTTTACAAAACTATTAATAGGTCTATTGTAAAATTAAATAAATACAACACTGGTATGTTGATGTTCCTATTAAATATAACTACTTATGTAAGAATATATGTTTTTCCAGAACTCGAGTAAAACATCTAATACAATTAAATAATTTAAAGGGCTAGTAGGTACACCTGACCTTATATCAAGTAGAACAGATGAAAGCCACTTTAAAATATACAATTCTCATTAAGCTGTTTTCAGACTACGGTATAATAAAATAGCGTATGGTATATAGCTCATAGCTCAACAATATCGCGCACCATACGTTATGGACACGTTCACACTGTACTGTACTATATATTATTGGCTTACTATACGCTATAAATTGATGCAATGCGCTGAGTTCATGCTGTGATATATCACGCGCCGTCCTCTTCCTCCTTCCTCACCCCCGGCCGTCCCGCAAGCAAAACGGTCAACTGAGCTTACTATACTTTAAATGCTTGCGATAATATCGCGTAATGTGAACACCTTGCTATATAGCATAACAATGGGTCCTTCTTTGCTATACTATATAGCACAAAAGTATAGCGTAATCTGAAGCCAGCTTTACTTTTTACCACTGTAAAAGCTTTGAGCTGTATCCCAAAAAAATTGTTATAAACCTGTGCTTATTTATTTAAGTTCATACCTACTTAATGTGTGTATTGGTGATAAGTTTAATAAAATATTATTTATTATATTTATTTTTTCTATAAAACAACATTTTGGAATTATCCAGAATTAGACTAGAATAACGGCACATTTCTCTAAAAGAGCATCTCGGTAAAAAAAAATGTCTTAGCGTAACTTATAAATTTAATAGTTTATCTAAATCATAGTATCTCAAAAGCTTCATTCAAATAAATAAAATTGACTCAGTATCAAAATTACCTGCAAATTTGTACTTCTAGATATATAAATATGCAATTAACGGAATATATAGCTACAGCAATTTTTCACTTAGCCATGTACAATAAAGGTAGCTTTCCGATGTTGGCGACCGGGACATACGACCGCAAACGGGTCACGCGACTCATTGCTTAGTGAAGCACTGTTGGATGTAAAATGCAAGCGACCGCGCTCGCGACAAGCGCATACATGTCCGGCTAGCACAGTCGCGTGTCGCGGTCGGAATGGTACCTAAAATATCATTTGTTATAAAATAAATACACAAAACAATTATAAGATGCATAAGAATTTGACCTTTATACCAGAACCACCTTTATACCTAAAACATTTCTATCTAAATACTTACAAATATCTTATTTACACGTTCATACAACCACGCAATAATACTACAATCATTTTAAAAATGCTCAATTTGATAATACTGTAAAATTCGGAAGATCAGTCAAATATATGGTTTACCAAACCGAGATTGCTTATAGCAGGGACCAGAAAAATATATAAAAAAAATTATCGCAGCTAGAAGGGCTCTGTTACTAGCGATATTACTATACTTACGAGTAATATAGTAGTAGTTCTGTGTCAGAATTAGTACAGTCTACCGTACACTACTTGCATATTTTTACAATAAAATAATATACAAAACAGAATTTCAGTTAAAACATAAACATCAGCCGTAATCTCTTTAAAAAAATAGTCGATCCAAAAACTTACAAGGTCTTTCAGGAATGGTAAACCTTTTATTTTTCCGACCGTTAAATACATAGCTACAACACATTTCGGTATATTTTTAAGTCCACTGTCGTACAAATATACATACTAAAAGTCTTGTGGCACTTAACTCGGTGTAGTGTGTGTGTGGAGGCTTAACTTTATGATATAAGCACAATATTGCGTCTTTTTGCACATTTTCACACTTCCTCTTCTCGGATTTCTGACATTTACTACACTGCCTTTCCCTTGGTTTCAATCATCATACCTGAAACAATAAAACATAAAAAAGAAATTAAAATAGCGAAGCTTCGACTTCGACTTGTTTCGGGTAAGATATGATATTCCTAACCATACCGCCACACCGCCACACTGCTACGGTGCGTTGCGTCGCGTTGCAGTTCTATACTGGCATTTGGCACTGAATGCTTCCAAATCTAGTGCTGCTACACACATGCCAGCACAAAACTGCGACGCAACGCAACGCCACGCAGCAGTGTGGCTTCCCTTTTACTTGGATTTCGCGTATTTTTATCATATTTGAAGTAATTCAAAGTTTTTATTGAAAAAAATCTGTAACCACATCAGTGGTTTCGTTAAAAATATTTGATACGGATGATATGAATGTGTTTTTTATGCCAAATTATCAGGAAGGTTTTGTTCTAGAAGCAGAATTGAAAAACTAAAAACTTTTATGTTTATATTATACCTATGTACCCACGAAATAAACCCAAGATAATAAACAATGCTGAATATTGTGTTGTTTATTTCTGAACGAGTAGAACTCGTATGAAGTAAATTTGGGAAGTGTTGACATTGAAAAGTTCTGGGACTTTTTTTTACGTAAAAACACCTTGGAAGAGAAAACCCATACGAATGTACTATTGCTTGATTAAAATTGTTGTTAAAATCTAACAAAGCTACTAACAGAGGTTTTAGTGGACTATACAATTATACAATTAGAGCTAAACAAAAGAAATACCTTTAACTTTTATTACCAAAGAATAAGTAATATTATGTCTTCACTAACTACATTAACTCATCAACTACTTTTTATTAAAAAAAACTTACGAGAAATGTACTGATCAAATTGTAATAAAATGGTATTCAGTCCCGTATTTCTGTACGTACCTACTCCCTGAACGTTTACCGGAGAAGCTCGTTACAAACGCTTGTGATTTTAAAAATTTTAATAAAAAGATTATACTACATTTTAGACCTAGAATTGATTTTAAATCCTTGCTTAAATAATTTAATGTTGTGTTGTAACTAGCCTTTAATGATCACACAGCTGTGACTCAAGTCCACTCTCGGTTAGTAGAGCAAATGTTAAGTTTACAGTATTTTTTTTATTAAGTAGAAATATAATAAAAAAATTATCAGTAAACTGGACTGAATCTTAATCCAGGAAGTATAGACAAAACGTGACTTTAACGGACGGGTCTTGGACAAAATCCGGATACACTTAGGGGATTTAATTTTTTTTCATCTTACGACACTGGCTCTTTTGTAATGAAGTAAAAATTGCAGTCAATATTTTTTGAAAATATGTATGCATATGTAAGGTTTTTTTTATTGTCTCTTGTTGGCAAGGTATTTCATTCTACAAGAGAGTAAAAATTACTTATTTCTATTTTGCGCTGATTCATTTTAGGTTACTTATTACATAATTTTGTTAAATAGGGATAAGTTTTTCTGTTACATACTCGTATGTTGGCGACAAACATTATATTGTAGCTTTGCTCATACAAAAGATATCAACGCGCTTTTCTTTTATTGTCATTTTGACGACATTTTTATTACACCTGAATTTTTATGTATTGCAATAACTATAAAGTTTTAATACCATTTATTACAGGTTGCCGGAGCCATTCTATACACGTGGCCCACAACCCACAAGCTATCAAACCAAGTGGGTGGAGTTTGATTGTAAACATCAATGTCGTAAAACAACTATTGCATCCTTTTTCTAAACAACCGACGTTCTCTTCTTTAAAATATATACTTATATTGAAGAATTGACTAGCTTACTAAACCTTACTACCTAATTCAAAGGTTTAATAATCAAAGTTTTTAACAAAAAAACATACTTCAACCGACTTTAATTCGGACTGTTCCATTATTGACCGAATCCAATTATGAATCTCCACATTTTTGAACATTTTTGAAAATGGATTAAATATTAAAAAAATAATATTGGTGCTGTTTGCAAATTATGTTTGCTTGGGTTACGTTATTTTAGTACACAAACGTAACCGTTTTACCAATAAGTAAAGTAAATAAAAAATATAATTAGACAAAAATGACGCGAAAAACCGCACCTGCCCATGACCAAAACGGTTCTACCCTAAACTTTGAATCACAAGTTACTTTAACTAAAATACTTTGTTTGAATTTTAGTATAATCTAAGTAAACAAACATGACATAGGGACCATAAAGAGGATTAAATATGCGTCCCTTAAAATCCATTGTTTTTTACACCAAAGCCACCACTTGGTCACCAGATGGTCATTCATTGTTTGATTGAAACAAACCAGGACAGCCAACAGACGTTCACACTCACAGTCTTTATCACTTCCAAGATTTTCATTTTGTAAACAAAAAATATTTCATGCCACAAACACAACTGTTTAGGAACGTTCATTTTAGTAAAAAATTAAAAAATCCACGAACACCATTTCCACGTACCTACAATATGCATTGTCTTCATTACTAAATTATTAACAGAAATTGACCTGTCGGTTATTCGGAAATAGATGCCTACCAAATCTCTCGCCTACATTACATACGTACACCGGGTGTTCGTATTGGTCCTACACCTTATTATATTAAGACTTAACTGCCCTTATTCATAACGGGTTGATGAACGAACATATTTAGTTATTTACTCACAGGTTAATATAAACAATTTACAGCCTTAATTGTTTATAAAAATAAGCAGAGGCTGGGGAAGTTTCTTGTCGACTTTGAGTTATTAGATCGATATTGGTAAGAACTATGATTAAGGACAGTAAAGTTATGATGAAGCGATACATACCGTACATGAGTTTTTATCACAGACAAGTTTTTAAACCTAGATAAATTAATGAACCTAATTGTGCTGTAACAAACCCATAAGTGTTAGGACAACAGTGAGCACCAAAGACGAGCTAGACCGAGTCAACTATGCATTGTAACAGCAGATATAGGAAATGATAAGTTTTGATGGACATGTTTAGTTGGACATACCTCTAGGTGTGAACGGAGCCGGTCGGCGGCGGCGGCGAGTGGCACGCGGCAGGGTCGGCCGCCAATCTGTAAACAGTGGTTATCGACGCGCCGCCACTTGCCTCCGCGGCATCTCCGGCTACTGCGCTATATTTATCCGCTGGAACAGACGCGCGCGGCTAAATCCGTCGGCACGCTGCAAAGCCGGCCTCCTGCAACCACAACCACGTCACCGAGTGTCCCGGCGTCGCCGCTGCACGACTCGACCTAGCCCATCCTCGAAACACGCACATCGCAGGGGCTCAATTCGCGGACGGCACAACAAACTACAATCTCGCTCGGCGCTAGCCTACGATCAGATAGAATTAATTCTTACCTGAGTGGGGTTTCTCAGTAGGACTTGTGCGCCGGAGCCGGAGCGGCCGCCACGCACGCCTGGTGATGGTAGTAGGAGGGCGCCGGCGTGCGATAGTGGTGATGGGGTGGCGGTGAAGTCCGGTATGCGTCGGGCACGGGCGAGCCTCCGCGAAAGCCTGCCAGCTGGCAGCTCGGCGGCTCAAAGAGGTCGCGGAAGGTGGGCGGCAACTGGTCGGAAGGCGGCTCGGGCGCGGCGTACCAGCCGGAAGTGGCAGCGCGGAATTCCTCGGCCGCCAGCGAGTAGGGCTGCGGCGAGCAGTAGACTGCAGAGGGCGGCAGCCGCGGCTCACCAAACTCGTCGAGCGCATCCACCGGCTTGTCGTACCTCGAGCACTCGGCACCGGGCTCGCGCTTCGGCCGGCACTCGAAGATGCGCGGCTTCACGTCGGGTTTCACATCGCGCGGCCCAAGCGCTTCCGACCCTGCCAGCGCCTCCTGTGCCGCCAGCGCCTCCTGCGCCTGGTGCAACTGTTGCTGACGCTTTATCGCCTCCTCCTTTTCCTTCAGGGCGTCTTTTTTCTTGAACCGGCGCCGCCGTCGTAAGTACGATCCGTTATCGAACATGTTGTAAGAATCCGGATCTAGAGTCCAATAGCTTCCTTTACCCGGTTTTTTGTCATCTCTTGCTACTTTGACGAAGCACTCATTCAGACTGAGATTGTGCCTTATGGAGTTTTGCCATCCTTGTTTGTTCTCTCTGTAGTAGGGGAAACGTTCCATTATGAACTGGTAGATGCCATTGAGAGTGATTCGTCGGTCAGGTGCGTTTTGTATGGCCATGGCAATGAGTGCGATGTAGGAGTAGGGCGGCTTGACCATGTCCTTTGGCGCGCCGACGTGCTGCTGGTGCGGGTGCAGATAGGGCGCCCCATACCCGTACCGGTACTGCTCGTATGCGTAAGGAGCCACGCCGCCCGAGTAGCCGCCGCCAGCTCCTCCGCGATACGCATACGGGCTTTGTTCACCGAACAAAGCGTGCATCATGCCGTTCCACAATCACTCAGCGCGCATTACAAACCGAAAACCCGACGGAACCCCGAGCGCGTTGCTCTTTCGGCAACAAAACGACGACTGACTGATTTTGTTTAGATTCACAACAAGAGCCGTTTACATAGCGGACGCTACCCGAGAGACGAATGAGCGGATACGAGGCACCGCCGTTAGCAGCATTGCGCCCCGCCCTGCGAGGTGGTCTCTGTCTTGCGCACGAGAACACAGCCGGGCGATGTCTCTCTCGCACGGGCATTCGCACGCCCAGGACAGCTCGAGGCGGCACCCAACGTACTACCCGAAGTTCAGCCCCTCTGAACATTTTTCACCCTACCTTACCACTACTCTGCGCCCTTTTTATAGCTGTAACAAAGGTTCTTTATCCATATTCGTGCGCTAAAGTGAAGTTGGACCAAACTAATTTTGGAATTAAAAAGGATTTTTCTGGATTAGACCTTTCTTGGCAAACTAAGTAAATTCGACTCCTGGACTTTTTTTTCATAACTTTGAACAGTGGAGGAAAACATCGTGAGGAAACCGAGATGTCATAGTTAAAAGAAACTGTGGATATTCTATTCACTATTCCGCATCGGGTCCTTCGCTCTCTTAGCCGTCAGTAGGCCTGAGTTTCACTTGTACCTATGTATAATTTATTTTTTTATATTCTATATTTTTCTATCTATTTTTTTCATAAGCACCACCTATCCTACCTAGTCTGTGTCGCTGCACCCTAACAGGGCTCATGTAATTACTATATGAAACTAGTAGACCTTTTTCAAATGTACATGATTACGAAATAAATAAATTCTAATGTAGGTTCTGTAAATTTCGAAACTTGAGGTTATCTATTTTACACTGCCTTTTTACACCTATACGTAGAGATCCATTTTTTATTTAAATTCTTTATTGCACAGATAAAATATTACATTGCACTAAGGGTGAGCTTTATGCCTAAATTCCTGCCAGCTCGTGTAGATACCTACTGAATTTTTATCATCGCCTCCCGTTAGCTTCAAAGGTTTTGAAAAAAATTCTTGAATTGCAATACTATATTTTATTTATACTGTTTCTTACTTTAAATTTGACTGTATACAATAAAATTACAGAATAACCAAGGTAACAAAGGCAATGATGTCTTATATGGCACAAATGTGTCGCTAGTTCTTTCGAACCAGTGTGGTTAAATGATTTTAAGTGAATTAACAAACTGAATTTTTAGAAAAGCAGAAAATTCGACCCTCTTAGTAAAGAGGGATGTCAGTAGACAACAAAGTAAAGTATTTTAAAAAGTAGGTGACTATATAAATACATAAAAAAATAGGTAGTCGTAAAAGTTAAGAACCTTTGAAGAATATTAACAAATATTTCAAAGTTAAAAAATATACTATACTTATTAAAATGTCAGAAATATTACATAATATCTGTAAATAGAGAAATATTCCTGCATAACATTGGTAGACTAGGAATATTCTTGTATAACATTGGTCGTTTGGTAAAGTTTCTTGATTCAAAGAAAAGCTTGATTTAAAATTAATGAATTTCATATCATAATACACGTTTTTGTGGAGATTTTACCACTATAAAATGGATAAAAATTGATTTGTCTCTTATACCCAGATCTGCTTTTTTCCTGATGACATAAAAAAAAATTATATAAATTCAAAAACTAATTGACAAATCATTTTATAATTTAACAGCATATTTAAATATAATTTTAATTTGTTTATACCTACATATTATTTCGTTTTACAAATAATTACGGATTTATTACTGAGATTTATATGGGATAGTGTGACGTTCTCAAATGGACTAAGATTTTTATTGTTTAATTCCTTGTGTATGTTAATTATGATTTTTATAAAACAAACTATTTTTCTTTTTGTAAGGTGTATTTACGGTGAAACCTTCGATATAACCATACTTCAGGCAAAATAAGTCATTTCAATCATTTAATTTCATTTCAACATGAATTACATTTTTTTTTTGATTAACGAAGAACGATTTTTGTTCGCGTTTGGCTCTACACATAGTGTATTAAGCCAGTTTCAAGTCATTTATCGCATTCGTGGTCAAGTTATTTATTTATACATGTTTTATTGAATTATTGTAAAAATTATAGAAATTATTCAGTCAAATGTTGAATGTCAAAAAAGGCTAACACTAAAATTACATTTTTAATAACAATCTAGGTAGCAGTATGTAATATTATTTATTCTTTGGTAGCAGTTTCACCTTCATGTAGAATAAAAATTTAAAGTAAAACACAATCTTTCCAAGTTTATGGAAATATTGTGTATTTTACTTTTGACTTTTACTTGGAAAACCTAAAAATGAAAAATCAAATTAAGAGTGTAACCATTCACGATAACAAGCTCGGAAAAACATCCGGAAATTACCTGAAAAACAGATTCCTTACAAATTTTTAATGGAACTTTCCCTGAACTTTTCCATTATACCTACAAAATAAATTCGTCAAGTGCGAGTTACACTTGCACAAGGTTCCGTAATATTACCTATATTTCACAAAATTATTACGTTCTTTATTATGAAATTAGATACGATAGATAGATAGATAATTCTTTATTGTACACATGGATATATACATATATACATAATATGTTCATTGTTCATGGGGATTTCGAGACAAAAATATTCCCGATATGGTATTACTAGGGATTTAGATACTCTTTTCCCGAAATCCCACTAGTGGGGATGGCTGGTGGGGATTTCGGTAATGAGCCGCAGAACCGAAGGATTTTTTATTTTATTTGTTAATTATTTTGTCTTTACAGTGACTGGGCATCTAGCTGAACTACCAAATCAAGTAACATAGTAGGTTCTGGACGATAAGACCGCCTATTGTTTGTATTATCTGTGTATATGTTTTTGATGTACATTAGCGCCAGAACGTGGTATACCTACGGTACCTGTCCCACCGCCGACGATAAGCTAAAAACAAGTAGAGCTGCAACTAGAAACAAGTTGGCGAGAAATGATAAGCGAGTGAGTTGTTTGGATAGTTTTGTCGCTGGGCTATAAATAGTGCGCGAGTGCGATTGGCGATTACACACAAAAGTTTCTCGGGGCCCCTTAAAAAATAAAAAGAGAGACAGTTCAATTTCTACGTCGTCGTTAGAACTGAATGCTCAGGCTTGTGTATATCTTGGTACTCTGTGCTCGGGCGGACTATTCAGGTATTCAGTCACCCGCTGGTATGCTTTATTACTAAGCGAGAGTGAAGAGTTTTCTGCCCAGCAGCTAGCGAGCGTCGCTGAGCGAGTTTTGTTTTATAGCTCTAGTCGCTGCGACTAACTCGTGAAAGAGAATCCTCGCGGAGGCATCGGCAGTGTGAATGTAAACTAATGTGACTAACTATTTTAACATTTCTAATTATTTTACTGATACTAGTCTTCGTCTTCTGTACGTTTCTCGTCAGGCAGCGGTGAGAGCTGTTTCGGGAAAAAATACTGTAGGTAATGTTGTTATTCAACGATACAGTGATTCGTCCAGTCCAGACTGGACGAATTCCCAGTCTTTCACACGTCCAGTCGTATGAAGGACTGTGAGAATCACTGAACGACTTGTTAATGCGACTAAACGTATCAGTAAGAATGACCAAGCAAGCTATACCACAAACGCTTATGATGTCGAGAACTCTACATATTTAAATAAATCTATCAAAATATCCCCTTTTTGTGTTCAAGGTTTTTTTACCACTCGCTTGTGTCAACACCGCTGTAACGACTTCCGACGCTTAACTGAATAGGTAATTATCGAGACCTTTGTAGGGATTAGAAAGATAAACAAGGGATTTTGTAGGGAATGACATTTTCGACCCGGTTTAGTAGGTGAGAGCGAGATAATATTACGTAGCAGGGTGGAACAAATATCAGTTATCTTCACATAAATTGTACTATAATATAATCTATTTTATAATACCTAGGTACTTCAATAAAATATAGTATTTCAGTTTGGCCTGTACGTGTACGTTGTCTATCAGTCCGTCAGTCCGTCAGTCCGTCAGGACTTAGCCTTTTATACAGGGCGTCCCACGGCTATGCCACATGGACGGAAAGTACCTTGAATATTGTAGTAGTGGTAGTAGAAGTATGATAAAGCTACAGAGTGATTATTTTTCTCGTGTAACGGGTTCGATTCCCGGTTCAACCATGTAATTAATTAAATATCTATGAATGCAGTTTAAATTGTTTTTTAAGTTCAAATAATGTCTTCTTTCAGTAACATGTTCCATCTACAATATTCAAGGTACTTTCCCTCCATGTGGCATAGCCGTGGGACGCCCTGTATATTGAAGTTAGTTTTTAAAGTACCTATATTAATACTCGAACTAACGAGAATAAGAACTAGAGAATTTAAATGATACATTTAAAAAATACGGTTCTATCTCGTGTTTCTGGGCTGACTGGAGTCAAGTCGTCGAAAAACTGAATGAAGAAAATTCATACCCCATAACACATGTTAGAGTCCACCCCGAAAAAATACGACTAGGGACATCTACCGACGTATTAACATAGTTTTTAGCTCGTGAGGTTCTATAGAAATAGTTCATTGAGGATATTGCCCAATGTTAGTTCGAAGTACCTGCTGCAGATGGCGCTATTTGCCTGAAACCTTATTTTGGTGATTTTCTTCACAAATTGGTTTGGCTCTGTTTTTTTTATACTTATAGTGGTTTCAGACTAACGTATTAACCGAGTGGATTCGCCGCTCGTGTATTATTTTTCGCAGCGCGACTGGCGCGAACCCATCGATTCGCTATATTAGCAATAGAGGCATTATGTTTCTAAGCTGCTTATTTAAAATTAGAAATCAAATTTCGATATAAATAAGTTACAATATGAGTTTTTAGGGATTTTGTTAAACCATATTATCAAGAGTTTTCATTAAATAAATAAAATTTGTATGGCGCCGTATCACGGACATACTGACACCAAAGTTAGACCATAAAATAAGTACCTTACTACATTTCCCAAGTCTAGTTCCAAACACAAAAATCAATACATAACATATGATATGAGTAACGATGTAAATAACTTCCATTTGTATGGCATTCTCAACATGCTATATAAATTTTATCTAAACATAACCACGCTGTATAAATATACTGTTGTATTAAATACTTTTAAATAAAATAAAATAAATAAGTAGGTAAATCTTAGGTCTTATCAGCCACGTCTTTAATACTATATTTATGTATAATATACTGGTCTTTAATACCATATTTTACATTAATTACTAAAGGTGCCTAACACACCTTATTTCTTTTTCCTTCATTTTGCAATCCTCACTGGCTTTCTCTTTCTGTAATTCATAAGTTTCTTGCATTTTTTTCTTCAAAAGTACGCCTTATTATGCTTTTTATTTTATCTTATTTGTATGAATATAAATACTAAAACTGAAATTAAACTAAAATTGATTTACTAAATAATAAAAAGGTACAATAAAATTAAATTTAGACTTATTGGGTACACAAGCAATATGCTAAATTAAATTTATTATGCACAGCGTCATCTAGTCCCAAACGGAATTAAACAAATTGTTTATGAAGCTATTTTCAAGGCTGACCAAGATATCAACGAGGGACAAATACTATATACTTCCTTAAATAATTTTAAGTCAGGTATTAATTAATTATTATTGAATTTTATATAATAAAATCATTGTATAAAAACACTATTCGTGTCAACTTCCACTTATCTAACATCATATCATTAAAAGTCTATACTTCTTTTGCACCCTTGTGAAAATACACAAGTTACAAAGAAAAGACTATCAATCTCATGTAACATGATAATCATGAAATACATTGATGTCTTAAAAAGCTACAGAAACTACTAGGAATCCTTAAGTATCGCCATGGGTTTACCTAGCCTCCTGTCTGTATCTTTTCTGGATACTTCAAAGTCTTTTTGGAGTCCAGTTGCTGCTTCGCCGCTTTAGCATCCGCCATAAGATCATCAAATTGACTCTGAAACATAAAAATATTAAAATATAAAAAAGTATAATATTAAAGAATAAAAATATAATATATAAACAAAAGCAGCCCAAAAAATAGTTCCAGTATTTTAAAGTCAGGTTTTTTTGTTTTTTAGTGTGATTTTTTATAAGTTGATGAGACCTTTGCCCTAGCATCTTATGATCGCGGGTTCGAATCCTAGTGACAGTCATGCGTAAATGGGGGTTTTTTGGTTAAAAAAATCTATATGCGCATCCCATGTTCTCACAATGGTGAAGGAAAATAGTGTGAGGAAACCAGCACATTACAGAGAAAAAAAAATTGCAGCATCCATTAATCTGCATTGGATCTACGTGGTAGATTATGACCTATTTGCTCTCCTAGTCGACAGCCTGATATTACTATACTAAATGTAAGTTTTTTAAAATTCTAATTACAAAGATGGCCATGCTCACCTGGCAAGTGATAACTTGATTCCTGATTGAGACACAACTGTCCATAACATCATGAAATCGTACCCGATCAGCATCATACAACTTCTTAGTCTCCGTCAGCAATTTTTCTATCTTATCTTTGTAGTCCGTTACAGCTGAAATGTAAATCATATCTTTTAATACTGTTGTTATATATCTCCAAAACTATGACCAACTGTTCCCACAATGCCTCGAACAGAACTAGATGGAGATGCATAGCTGGACTGCTGTTCACCGGGACCCGTTATAACTAAAACCACAAGCAGGAGTACCCGAATAAGATGTTTACTAATGTATGTAAGTACCTTAAAATTTTTAACAGCTGTGTGGGAGAATAGGTCATCTTACATTCAGAGATCCTTTGAGTTAACAGTCACACTTTGTAATAAAAGCGAACTTTTTGAGGGAGGATGGATGAATAGATGATTGTTACCAATCACGCGAAACTGAGCTGAACCTTTCTAAAGGCATAGATAACAGACCTGGCTTTTCGATACTACACTTTTCAAAGTGAAAATGTATTTATTCTGATAAATCTATGGTGAAAATACTTTACCAGCTAGTTGATATCGCGTTGTTTCCAAATCAGCCTCGCATCGCTCTTCGCTCGATTTAACGTCCCGATAAGTGTTACGAACATTATCAATGTGATAATAAAACGCAACCGTGGACATTAAAAGTATTAGCATGATGAAAGACATTTTTTCTTTACTTATTGCTCGTACCATTACAGAAAACAAATGAAAGAAAAAAGAGGCGGCCACACACACTGTTCACTGTTATGAAAGTAGGATATGTAATATGTAGCTATTACCACAAAACAACACAACAACACAAACACTCAAAACAGAGAGAGATAGTGTTTTTTTTTCTGGGCTTTTAGAATAACAATTAAGCAATGCTTGCTTACTGCCCTTCATTTATTTTTTTGCTCTACCTTTTGAGACTTTGGTAAGTCTGAAAAATATAGGCAGCCAATGAAAATAGAGAAGCTGAGTTTTTGGCACAAGTCTCACCAAAATCTGATTGTTACAAACAGCAAAGAAATATCGTGACACGCGATTTCCAGATGTTTTTGTACTCTCCCTATTTCAAAAACAGCGGGAAATCGGAGACAATGTATACGTAGTTAGACGATAGGTATCGGCCCAGGAGAGTACACCATGGAATCAATTACATTTTAGGCTCTAGATTTCAGGCTTAAAATACTTATAAACCTAGATTTTTTGATTACCCGAACAGCAGACATAAATATTGTAAAAATAAATAAAAAAGAAAAAGAAAGAAAAGAAAAAAAATTATTGATGAAAACCACATGAAACATAAATTAACAAAAAAAGGTCAGAGTAACAGAGTCCTCCATCAATGGGGGCCTAGCTCAGCTTTCATGCTGCTGATGCTGCTGCAGCGTACTGGCAGCACGCTGCAGCGCTGGTGTTCTATATCTATCTATTACTATGTTAATAAGCAGGTATATTTTCATTGTTTGTTTTATTTTAGATGTAAATATTTTGTAACAGATTTTATTTTGTAAAAGCTAAGCAGGTATTTTGTGTAATTATTAACATAATTAAAGTTCCTTGTTAAAGTATTATTAGGTAGGTAAGTACTTAGTTTTTAATTTTTTTTTTTTATAATTTGTTGTGCCCTAACAGGGCGCAAAGAGAATATAATCACTACGACAGGGCGTATGTTTGAAACATAATATTATGTAAGATCTTAATGTACAACATACTGTGCAAATAAACCATTGAGTATTGAGTATACGTAGGTATAGGTGCGTGCACTTTTCTTTGCTAAATTACGAGTAATAAAAATGTGAAAGCTTGGGAGTGTATGACTGTGTAGCCAACTGTACATTCCTTCCAAGACAATTTTTGTATAGGGGTGGAATGTACAGCATGGTAATGCGCGACACGAGCATGCACTACACTAGAATAGAAATAAAAAATGCGTATTCCCATGCTGTACATTTCTGTGTCGTACATTACAGCGTGTCACGTAAAATTATCTTCCAAATAGATAGGTCGAAGTCCACTACATTTCATTCATTTCGTTTGTTTGTCGTCGTTCATATAATTTATTCACTTCATTCAAAAGTTCGTCTTGTTCTTAGTGGCACGTACCTAGATACCACGATATTTTATTTATTTTTTAACCTGTGATTGTGATAGTTTAGGTGTGTATAAAAATCATTATTATTAGTTCGGTTTAATTTTACTAGTAAAAAATGTACGAAACTAGTGTTGGATGTACTGTGTAAGAAACATTTGGTGTTTGTTTTGTGCTCTTTGTGTTCATTGCTGTCCTGCACTTATCTGTGTGGTAAGTTTTTTATTAATTTTGTTAACTAGACTATTCGATTGCATAAATTAACCAGGTACCTAACTAGTTCGTAATCAAACTTTGATGGTTCAAAAAAACTTACACCTTGACAATCTTCCTAAAATTTTCTTACGTGGAAAGCATGTGACTTGACCCCAATTTATTCTGTATTCTAAACAAAATTATTTGAAAATAGTTTCGAGTTTCTTTTGTTACTTTTAAAGCTGATGCAGATTTTTTGACAAAATATAAGAAATTAAATCTATACCGTAAAACAAAACTAATGGTTCTCAAATTAGACTTTGACACTTATTACGCGTGTGTGCTTTGAAGACGCGTATTTAGAATCCGGTCAAGCCAGCAACCGTGTGGTAGTGTGCAACGATTTCTCTAACTAACTCAGTAGCCGTAGCCATAGCCAACCTAGTTAATTATCACCTGCCAACGCTAATTATTTACTTATAATATTCTTAAAAGCAGGTTAGGAAGGTAGGTACTTACTTGCTGATTCATCATAATCATTTTCTACTAATTTATTATGATGTTAACTACTGAATGGAATGTAACAAATTATTCTTGAGAGTAGGTTAATTCAGAAGAAGAAATAATTTTATTGTCTTGGAAAAAAAAAAATGAACAAAAAAGGTTGAATTACAGTAAAAAAGAGTCCTCCACACAATGTTTCAGGTACCTTATAACTGGTTCAATAGTTAATTATTATTTATCTTCTTTCTTTTCTTCTCTTTAATATAAAAATGAATAGCTGGTAGTCATGTTAAACTCATGAACAGCTTGACTGATTTAATTTTTTTTTGTTTGTTTCAATACTAGGATGTTTTTAACTCGGGTGGGTAACGTTGTAGCTAAAAAATTTGAGTGGGGTTGGTAATAAAATCGAACTGCAGGTCCAAAAGCTACGATATAAAAATGACTTTTTAGGCTTAAAACTCTATGTCTGTTATACAGGGTGGTTTTAAGAGAAGGGCACTGATGGCCAAGTCCGAAACCACAAGAGTTACAGAAAAGTTGCGAAAGAAGTCATGCCCTCGATTTATAAGAAAACAATAGCTGCATATTTAGTTCTTTTTAATCTTTTGCTTTTAATGAAAATCGGCACAAATTATAAAAAAAAAACACCTTGTTTATTGAACCAATGAATTCTGTTGCTGATGAGGATCAATCTTTGCCAAAAATGTATCACTAACAATTCAAGGAAATAGCACAAATTACTTTAAATATCTCAATTTTACTCAACTTGTAAGTTGCTCAAAATGGTTTCCATTGACTCCAATGCAAAAGTTTATACGTCTCTCTAAAGACTTTACTGCCTTTGATACTATGACAGGAAAAAATTGCCCAAAGTCTGCCCAGTTTGAACTTGTTAATTTCCATAAAACTATTTATCCAAGATTTTCTACAAAAATATGTAACAACAGTTATTGAGAACTAGTCCTAAGTAACAAGCATTGATGCATGCTCACAAACTTTTGCCGTATAGCAATAGTTTGGAATAGAGGCTCAACTTACTAAACCAGCCTTCTTTACCAGGTAATCCATCATGGCGGAAGCTCACTCAGCTGTCGCATTCTCCTTTGCGATCACCCACGATGGATGGGACGTAAACTTCGACCGAGAGGTGCTTTACCTCGTCTGGGAGTCTGGCATCCGGTCATGGAAGAAGCGTCTCGTCCGGTTCAGAGTAAGTGACATATAATATTGTAGTCTTTGGTAGGTGGCTTTAAGGTGACTGGCGAAGCACTGCCATCCAAGTTTGAAGTAATAATATTACATTGACTTGAATGAAGATATGTCAAAATTTACGGTTTGAAGCTGCAGTCTGAGTTGAGTTGCTCCCATAACTTAGGAGAGAGAAGCCTAGTCAACCAGTACTAGTCTTTTACCATTTGTGGCGAACTGTGAGAATCAACTTTCTATCACCACCTGTACAGACTCATATGTAGTTCCAATACCTACTGCGTCCTCTGCAATGTTCCTAATAACAAACATGACCACGTTTGAAACACGTTTTTGTTTATTTTAGTCAATGAGCCTACATGCCAAATTTCAAGCTTCTAGGATAAGTGGTTTTAGAGATATACGGCATTTATGTTAAATCTTTGACCCCCGTTTAGACCCCTTGGGGTGCGAATATTTAATAGTAGATTATGCACTAAGGGGATAAAGCAGTGTCTTATGTCGTGGGTGGCATATTGAACCCTGAGCTAACGAGGGACTCAGTTTCGCTCAGGAGGTTATATAGAGTCCTGAGTGACGCGAGGGGTTCTAGCTGCCCAAGACGAAGACAGGCTTTATCCCAGAGGAGCATACTCTACTTTTCACACCTTCTGCGAGGCAATAAAAATCCAGGGCTCCGAACTCAGCAGCCAACACGGTCTTTTGTTTCACAATCTTTGAAGTCGCGCCTTTTTTCTTTTTTTTTATGAGTGGCCAGTTCGATTTTAGAACAAACCTTTTTACAATGCCATATGGGCGTTCTTTTACTCAGAGTTTTCCACGAGTTTGCACACGAATTTGACGTTCCAAATTCAAATCACATTACAACCCTTGGGAGTTTCATACAACATTACCTCCCTTGGTAGGTAATGCTTTGCTTTACCTTGATGATAGCATGATATGTAATTGGACATTGTCGAGCAGGTGGTGTGAAAAATTCCTTTATCAGTACTCACTTTCAGATCTCGGCAATCACATCCTCCAAGTTTCAAGTCTCTACGTGCAGCGGTTTTATCTGTACGTTATCTGTCAGTCAGTCAATCAATCAAGTCTAATCCTTATTAATATTGATTTTAGTTTATTTCTACGGATATATTTATATTTCCATAAGGTATCATATATTGGGATTAGTTCTGGATGAACTGCTTAAATTTTCCCAATAGTACGGGTTTGGATGAAGAGCATCACCCAAGCATTTTGTCCACAGAATAGCATCAACAATGGCGTCTACCCTGGACACTTGCAGACTCTGTACGTGTTGTGGTCTCTCCTGGTAGCAGCCCACTTCGTTGGGTTCAATATACCCTTTGGATTAGTACAAAAAACTTTGGCCATTTTACCTGGGTAAGTTTTATCCATTTATTTCGTGAAACTCATTCGTGTTCGAAAAAACTCTCACTCAAGTTTTCGTGAAGTTAACGACATAGTTATTTACCATTTTCAAATTTTCAGATACTTTTGTAAGTATCATGTTAAAATTTGAAACACATGCACTTTTTGTTAATACCCGTACCGTACGTATAAATTTTGGGACCCATTTATTTATTTATTTATTTGGGCTTCTGTTCCCTCTCACCCACCAAACCTTTTGTCAGACAGATCATTATCATAGTAAATTCCAACTCTAAAGGTAGGATTCAACAAATAGTGTGCAGTGAAGCACATTACGCGATAATATTGTGCGCGAACATTTTTAGAATGTTAGCGCACAATTTGTTATTGTTTTCTTGAGTGAGTAGATCAGAATAAACATTTGTGTCGTACACTGTGCATTAAAGTGCAGCACAGTTCGACACACTGGTGGAATTAGCAGTAGCAGCAGTAAACAGCCAGAGTAAAAAAAAAACGTAGCTTCATTTAAAAAAAAATACAAGCCTGTTTTTATTACGTATTATTCTTTGACTCTATTGACGAAGTATACGTCTATTGAGGACGTGGTGGCCGAGTGGATGAGGCCCTTACCTTGCGATCTGATGGTCGCGGGTTCGAATCCCGGTGGCAGTCATGCGTAAAGGGGTTTTATCGGTCGAAAAAATCTATGTATGCATCCCACGTTCTCGCAACGGTGAAGGAAAACATCGTGAGGAAACCGGCATGTCGTAGAACTTAAAAGTTCAAAAACATGTGTCGAGTGCACGAAAGGAGCCTCTTCGAGGCGCACTTGAAATCCTTTCACCACACTGGTTCGAAAGAACTAGTGACACGAAGAAGAAGAAGACGAAGTATTGAATGTTCCTACCGTTTCTCCTCTAAATCTTTGACAACACCACTTATTGTTATGTCGTGTAATAAACTGTCGTAAGAATGTTGACTCATCATACGTAATTATACCCATAACCATTCTATGGTTGTTGCGCGCTATGTACAGTACATACATATGATGTGCCAGACATGTAAAACAGATTTTCTTCAATACATAATTTACTTGTCACGGAAGCACCATAGAGATTATATAATTATAGAAACGTTAAAAATCTTACTATCAATGTCTAACTTGGCGTTGTAACCCGTAGTCACATTATGTGCTTATGATAATTCACTTTAAAAAATATATTTATTCAATATATTCTATAAAAAGGTTAGGATCTGATGATGATGGAGTTAAAAAGAGCGGAAGTCAGTTCTTAAATTGATCATAATATTAAAACATTTTCCTTGTTATTGCAGCCAGTTTTAAGAGTCGTGTATATGTATGACGCTTAGGGCAGACCCAAGAAACCAGTTGGACCGATAACCTTTACCAATAAATTTACAAGATTATCCAGACCGAGGAAAAGATTCAACATTCACGTCATATGGGTATCAAACTGGCACGTGCAAATCGACATTCAATATAATATTCATAAACTAAACGTCATAACTGTTGTATAATTTTCTGTCATAAAAATAAAATCTATTACAAAATTTACAAAAGGAACCAATTGGGTCACCCCATAGACTGTTGCAAACGATCTATAGGTAGCTCAACTGCTCCAACTCGGTACCCGATGGCAGAGTGCCGAAGATACTGGCTGCATTGCCTTTTTTGTATTGCAAGGCTTATTCTTTGGCCGATATAACTGCCAGCCCTCGGATCACGCGTCGCTTCGACCAGACGCTCTGACAAAATTTTGAAAATGCGGAAGGCTCCCATGATTTATAAATGCCTTATAAACTTAACTACCTGACGCCCGCTACTTTGTTTATTTCGCGAATTTACAAAAATATTTCTTAGTATGCACTTTCAGCTCTTGATGAACACATCCTCCAAGTTTCAAGTCTCTACATCCACTGATCCACTGACTTACAGCCGACAGTAGCCTCTCGGCTGTCTGTAAGTCAGTCAGGATCAAGCCTTTTATGTATTGATAATTTTATACTTATTAGTATGTAGAGGTTAATTAGAGGCATATGTTTTTCTCGTAGAGCCAGCCATTCATATTATAGCATTTTCATATAGTAAACAAAACATTTTTATCAGAATCATTGCAGACATCAGATAAAACATAAGAGTTTGTATGAAAGGCAATTGTGTGCCCTTGTATTTATAGAGCTTCATGTTTACGCCTATTTAGAATGTCAATTGAATCTATGGCGCATATTATACAGAAACCACATTTTAACCCTAGTACTAGTAAATTAAGTTTCAAGTCCTTTTTACCCGACTGTCAAGGAAGGGTTATGTTTTTCGCGCGTATCTTATATGCAAATTTCTGTTACCTCATATCTTCCAAACGGCTGGATGGATTTTGACAGTTAAGGTATCGTTAGATTCGCCGTTAGAGGCGATAAATAGTAAGTCGTTAATAAATTTTTGTATACCAAACCTATAGAGTAGGGTACCAAAATGAAGGAAATTAAAAGGAGATTACAAAAAAGATATATAAGTCATATTTGATTGTCTTATGACTGTTGTAGAACATAAATAATGTATTGTCTTATGTATGACTGTTGTAGAACATAAATTCAATATAAATCGTTTTATTGAATTAATATATTATGCAGTCGAATTTTCAGTGTTTATAAACTTTATGCCTGTTTCCTTTTTTATGTTTCAAATTAATGATTTTTAATTCATCCTAATAAATTATTTACACAACTAATCACCAACTTAAAGCTAAATTAAAAAGATGGCGGGATCAGACCTATAGCCGTAGGCACGACTTACCGCCGCCTCGCCGCCAAAGTCTGCTGTCGAAAAGAGGCCGAACATCTAGGCTCTTATTTCCAACCAATCCAGCTAGGATTTGGTTCGCGAGGCGGTTGTGAGGCCGCAGTACATTCATTACGTACTTTTTTGGACCAAAATTGCGGGGAAGTCATTTTGAAGGTGGATATTAAAAACGCCTTCAATTCCGTAGATAGGGGCGCCTTGCTAAAACAAATTCAAGAACAAATTCCAAAAATGTATCCATTTCTTTGGCAATGTTATAGCACGTCCTCTAAATTAATCTATCAGGACCATGTCATTTCGTCATCTGTTGGCTGCCAGCAAGGCGACCCTCTAGGTCCGGCCATTTTCAGCCTTGCCATCCACCCGATTATTCAACGTCTCCAATCCAAACTTAATGTTTGGTATTTGGATGACGGAACATTAGGGGGCGACGTGAACACGGTGTTCGATGATCTTAAACTAATTTCTGATGAATTTCGGCAAATCGGATTGGACCTAAATTTTTCAAAGAGCGAACTATTCGTGTCTGAAACTTGTTTGGATCGAAATTCGGTTATCGCTAAATTTAACAGTTTGGCACCGAACATTACCGTAGTGGAGAAGTGTTCTCTTCGGCTCCTTGGTTCACCAATCTTTGACGAGTCTTTTGCAGGTTTTGTAGATGAAAAAATTCAAAATTTCTCACAAACCACCGACAAACTTCTGAAATTAAATCCCCACATGGCCTTTACAATTATAAAATTTTGTTTGTTTGTTCCCAAATTTACGTACGCTTTACGGTGTTGTCACCTGTGGAAACACACTGAGCTGATGGAAGGCTTAGATAACATCATAAAGAATACACTGTCGGTGGTTTTGAATATCGCGCTGGATGACAGGGCATGGTCGCAGGCCTCCCTTCCTATTAAAATGGGAGGCTTAGGTATACGCAAAATTTCAAGTGTTAGCCTACCAGCTTTCTTGTCCTCAGTCTATAGCACAAGTTCTTTGGTTGAAAAAATTTTAGCTCCGACGGTTTCAATTCAATCTGGCAACATTTTCAAAATTTCACATTTAGACGAGGCCAGGAACGCTTGGCAAATTGCTTGCCCAAATACTACTCCCCCCAAAACCCTTTCGTCTCAAAGGCAATGGGACGGGCCTATCTGTGAGCTAACACGGAACTGTCTGTTACAAACGTGCTCTAGCCCCTCAGATCGTGCTCGCCTCCTAGCCGTTTCCAAATGGGAGTCAGGACTTTGGCTGCAAGCATTGCCCTCACAAACGATTGGCACATTATTGGACCCTTTAACTTTCCGCGTTGCAACACGTTTGCGGTTGGGTGCTCCATGCTGCGCTCCACATAGATGCCGGTGTGGTACTGCGGTCGAACATCTTGGTCACCATGGATTATCGTGCACTAGGAGTGCTGGCAGAATTTCCCGCCACAGTAGTCTTAACGAAATCATTCGCCGGGCTTTTACCACCGCCAATGTGCCAGCCGTTCTCGAGCCGAACGGTCTAAGTCGTGACGATGGTAAGCGGCCTGACGGTATGACGCTTATCCCATGGAGAATGGGCAGGCCCTTGGTGTGGGACGCTACATGCGTAGACACTTTGGCACCTTCTCATTTGCCAGGGACGCAAGTTAGGGCTGGTGCGGCGGCAAACTCTGCTGAAGATCTCAAGCGGCGTAAATATGTAGGTCTTGATAGGTCGTACATGTTTGAGCCCTTTGGGGTCGAGACCCTAGGTCCATGGGGAATGGGAGCCTTCCGCGTTTTTAAAATTTTGTCAGAGCGTCTGGTCGAAGCGACGCGTGATCAGAGGGCTGGCAGCTATCTGGGCCAAAGAATAAGCCTTGCTATACAAAGAGGCAATGCAGCCAGTATCCTCGGCACGCTGCCATCGGGTATCGAGTTGGAGCAGTTGAGCTACCTATAGATCGTTTGCAACGGTCTATGGGTGGCCCAATTGTTTCCTTTTGTAAATTTTGTAATATACCTATATATAGATTGTAGTAGTTAGCTTATGCTGTATTTAATTTTAACTTAATGCTATAACATAATAAAACTAAAATTACTTAACTAGGTATAAACATAAAAAAATTAGCGCCTATCTAAAATTCTTGTATACCTTCTTCTGTAGTACCTTCTTGCACTCACTTCTTCGGCTTAGAAAACGATGAATGCCCATGCGATGAATTCCGCAGTAAATAAAGTCAGTATATCCAGCCAAGCCTAGTGTACGATATCACCTTTTAAACTACAATTACGCGACAAGGTCACCGCCATGACCAATTTACTAGTCCTGTATTGTTTACTAACAAAACTACTTTACATTATTTCGTAGTACCAGTAGTACCTACCTACATAAGCAAATGAATCAAGGACAGATTGCTTGATGCTCTTTGCAATATTGACCTATTGTCACAATTAATTAACGTACTAAGCTGAAAAGTCATGTTGCCGAAGTATATTGTTAACTTTGCATGATATATCATGATGCTATATACATACATACATATGTACATACATATGTGTTGATTGACTACTATCAAAGTTTGTCGCATTCTTCAAGCATGCGCTTCGCAGGAAAAAAAATACGCATAATCAGTTGCCGTAACTGAACACAGATATGGTAAAAAACACACATACAACGTAGTACCCCTTCTGCATTACCAATTTAAGTTTTTTTTTCTAATTAAAAATTTGTGGTGTATGTATGTATATGTTCATTTTTACTTTGTTTCATGCAGCGATTCAACTATGTGGCAAGTCATTGCCTGCTTGCTGGCGGCTCTCTCGATGTGGCTCTCGGTGATATTCCTCATGCGGTACATGCTCAAGCTATTGCTTATGTACAAGGTAAGAATTCTATAGTCATCAACCCGTATTTACCTTTTTGGCGATCCGAGTCCGATAAAGAACCTTTATGGTTTCGCTATGTCTGACTGTACGTACAACCGTCCTTTTGTCAATGATACACTCTAGCTACGAGTAAAGTACCTAATAATAACAAGAAATGCAGATAAAAAAATCTAATAAACACGTTTTTATGATTGTGCCCTATCTCGTTTATTTTCGAGATGTCTCTGTTTTTATGGTTTTAAAATGCATTGTCAATGAATTGTGAGTTACCCTGAAACTTTCAGCTGAGTAGTTTTCACCCGGAACGAGATACAGACAGACCAACAAGAAAGTAACTTAATGAAAACGTGGTAATAATATAAATAAGCCATACTCAATTAAGGTTCAATTACATTAATATTTAAATTTTAGTCGCGTGGCGTGGCATATACATTCGTAGTAAGTACGTACTTAGCCGTTTAATACGAGTACATTGTGTACCTCAGCATCTACTTGTGCCTGTGACTGTAAAAAAGAGTATGTTTTCCAGTTTGAGCTCAACCCGTTTAGTATTTGTGTGATTGATACATAAACAAACATCAATCCATCCACCGATACGCATAAACGCTGAGAAAGAAATAGTAAAGCGAATCTGCGGTTTCCTGGTTAAAGCAAACGATCCATCGATATGAAAATTCATAATAATGTGATTCTCTACAGACTCGTGCGATTTGTAGCACACACACTTAATAATAATTGAAATGAGGTCGATAGAGATAACGTTTGGACCACTCGCCCATGCGCTGAGGTCTCTAAGTACCGTGCTAGCGATTAGAACAGCAGTCTAGCCATCCACAATCATAATTCAGAGGACCGACAGAGACCTGCTGCTCTTGATATGGAATCTAAAACGACCTTGCACGGTATAATCTTACTGCGTAGATTCCTGTATGGAATGTAGACTATTCGACTAACATGTAAAGTTCGTGGACTAAGTAGAAATTCTATGTGCGTTTTGATGATGATGCGGTTAGACAAATCGCAGGCAGCAGCTAATTCTAAAGGACAATGCGCAAAAATGTATATAGCCCGATTTTTATTCTACCTGCATGCAATTTTTTCAATCTACCCCCGAAAATCATTCCATTCTTCCACCATTCGCTCAAACTTTTAATTTATAACTAGATGCAACTTTGTTAACAAAGTTTACAAGCTATAAGCCGGAAAGTGAGCGAGTTAGCTTTCGGGAAGGATTGCCAACAAGCAGATTGTAAAAAAGCCTATGACACGGGGCGAGTTAACAAGCTACAAGCGAACTCGCTGGCTTGTAGCTTGTAAACTAGCCCTGTGTCATCGACGCTTTACACTTCAAAACTGTTACCTGTAAATATTGCCTTCAATTCCATGATATCTTTTTAGGGATGGATGTACGAGTCTCGTGCCCCAGGCTCATCTATTTCTCTTAAGACTAAGCTGTGGGTCAGCATAGTCAAGGTGCTTTCTGGGTGGAACAAGCCAAAACTCTACAGCTTCCAAGGATCGCTCCCGAGGCTACCATTGCCTAAGGTCTCCGATACCATGAAACGGGTAAGCCTAATTTAGTAATAGTAATATTTATTCGGACATAATATTATTTACAAAAGAGTGAATCCACAGGTCCCGAACTAGCAGAACGCTGTATTTCAGGAGCCCGAGTCTTCTCTTGTTTATTAAAATTTGGGTTATGTCTATTACAAAGGGAAAGAATTTAAATCAATTTTTAAATTAAACTTAGGTTAGAAAATTTACTTAATTTTAAACAATAAAAGTTATAATCTTTTCGTAAAAAAAATAATAATAATAGACAGATGACCTCAGAAATAATTCATTATAAAATAAAACAATAGTGTTGAGTGTATGTGTGTGTGTGTGTGTGCGTGAGATTTGTGTATGATAGTATTATTGAGTGGGTAAGAATAAATTATAAAGTTATTCTTTACTTCACGGAATAAACTTGTATCTCAACATATTCATCTCATCATCAAATGTATCGGTACTCGGCAACGAAGGGAGAATTGGCACAGCGCTCCCCTCAAGCACTGCTTCACTGTGTAGGCACGGACTCCCCAATAATAATATATATAGTTATATATAAGTATATGTACAGGGCGTCCCAATTTAGGACAATAAAGACAATCAAGGCGCTCTTTTTTTTTTTAGTATCCTCCATCCTATTATACTATCTCATTGTTGGGCAAAGGCCTCCTCCAAATTTCTCCACTGTTCTCGATCTTTGGCAGTTCAAAGCGCTTTAATTATGGTAAAAAATCACCGCTGCGCTGTGTTTTGAAATTACATATGGCTTGTAGTTACACTCGTCCACTGTAAGTTCGTCTACTTTACCTTTATCCCCTTTATCCAAAATTCAAAATATGCATGTTATGTTTAATCGTTTGGTTTCAAATACTTGTTCAACTTCGTGCACGCTCTGGGGGGAGTAAAACTGCATTTTAGGCTCCAGGACAAAAAAGTGATTGCTTATAAAATCAGTTTCATTTACCTTATAGGTTTTATGCCAGAAATTGAGAACTATTTTCAAATTTCGAACTTCGGTCCTTCATAATACCCATAGACCAGGGTATGATAAGGGACCTTAACATAACTGTATTTTCGAATTTCGAATATCGTGGTTACATTAGATGGCTGTCTCTGTTTTTGAATTAGCAATAGGCGCTCATTTCAGTTTGAGTTAGTTTAATTTCTTCGATTAAAGTGAAAAATCGTATGTGTGTATACCTACCTCGTTCCTGAACCCTATCTTATCCTCGACTTAAATATCTCGACTGATATTTGAGTCTAAAAGTATCGTTTATAATGGCTTGCTTCAGGCACTTGCACTCGTATTCTAAGTCCTTATATTACTCAAACTCACCTTACGTCTTGTAGTAAAATGGCCGCCGCTTTACTAAAGGTTTCGTCTGTCACATAGTTTTGTGGAGTATAATTCCTGGAAGTTTCATCGATATATTAATTCCAGTACCTGATCAGCGTCCGCCCACTGCTAGATGATGATAACTTCAAGCGGGTGGAGCGATTGGCCGGTGAATTCGAGAAGATCGTTGCCGTCAAACTGCAGAGATACTTGGTGCTCAAATCGTGGTATGTATAATTTCTTTTTACTTTTTTTATATCTTATACATTACATTACATACTACATTTAGTAAAATCGTACAAGTATGTTACTAAATGTAGTGCTAATATAAAAGCCTACGTAATTATTAAATTATAATGTTTGTTTTCTAAGAGACACTAATTATTTATCTAATCTGTGAATAAGTAAATGTTTAATTTTTTATAAGTTTTTAAATAAGTCATCTGTACTTAAAAAACAGAAAAATATATATGTTTGTGTAGTTTTTAGGAATATACGTACACTGGAACTATGCTAGAATAAGTGACGATATAAAGAATTTTTGAAATTGAATTGATTCGAATCTAGACCTAAACAAAGCAGAGCTTGTACTGGGAACCAGATAACTGATACAATACTTAATTAATATTTTTTTTTAAATAGGTAGGTACATGTGTAGAATATCTAACTGAAGCTTATAATGTTCGTGTAGACTCGAAACCAGCAACATTCTAATTAAAAATTATATTATATTAGGGCGTGGCTCGGACTAAGCTAGGTCTAATTAAACCCTCCAGTAGTTAATTTCGAAGACATGAAATATTTCGAAGAGATGATTCGGGTCTTTCCCGATCGGTAACACCCCGTCGTCCACACTGTTGACGATCGGGAAAAAAAGTAACTGTACACAATGTTGACGAATGCAACGTTTTATTCCCGATCGTATGCACCTAGTACAAGAGTCAGGATGTAAAAAGCGAGTTCAATGAATGATGACACTGATTTAGCAAATGACAAATAAAACTGAATAACATATATCACACTTTCATTGAAATCCGCTTTTTTACATTCTGACTCTTGTACTAGGTCTGTACGATCGGGAAATAAAAAGTTGCGTTCGTCAGTCAACATTGGGACTTATTTTCCCGGTCTGAAAATGTTTTGTCCCGTTATTAGCATCCATTTTTGCTTTGATACTGTCAAAGAGTAGAGTACTATGTCGCAAAGAACTTGTATACCTACTACTAGTAGGTATACAAGTTCTTACTTATACAAAGTTATACAAAGTTCTCGCGAAGAAGGTACTGTCAGTCTTAGTTAGGAACTCCGTTTTTAATCTATGCACGGAAACATAAAAACAAAAAGACGTGCACTTTTTGGTTGTCACTACGCGCCGTTATATCGAGTTATCAGACGCGTTATAAAAACCCGTCTGGCTTGTCTACATTGTTGTTAATCTGTGGTCTACTGGTCGGGTCTGATATCCGGGTGAATCCGATAAAGATGGTTACATTTTGATTGATCTGTTGATCATAATTAGGTCGCAAATCCCCAAGGCCAAAGTAATAATAGTAGATTATGCACTATGTCGCGGGTGGCATATTGAACCCTGAGCTAACGAGGGACTCAGTTAACTCCTGAGCGAAGCGAGGGAGTTATGTAGATTCCTGAGTGACGCGAGGGGTTCAAGCTGCCCAAGACGAAGACAGGCTTTATCCCAGAGGAGCATACTCTACTTTTCACACCTTCTGCGAGCCAATAAAAAGCAAGGGCTCCGAACTCAGCAGCCAACACCGTCTTTTGTTTCACAATGTTTGAAGTCGCGCCTTTTTTCTTTTTTTTATGAGTGGCCAGTTCGGTTTTAGAACAAACCTTTTTCAATGCCATTATGGGCTTTCTTTTACTTAGAGTTTTCCACAAGTTTCCACACGAATTTGACGTTCCAAATTCAAATTACATTACTACCCTTGGGAGTTTCATACAACATTACATCCCTAGGTAGGTAATGCTTTGCTTTACCTTGATGATAGCATGATATGTAATGTGATATTGTCGAGCAGGTGGTGTGAAAATATATTAATATTGTTAGGTTTTATACAATATAACAGCTAGTATTATGCGAATGTTTTTAAACTAAAAGTAATAATCAAGGTTTTATAAAAACATAGTAAACCCAGAAAAGCCGAATACGCAATTTCATTTACTTCGACGATATATTTTGTTTAACTTATAAACTGATTTTAATGAAACTTCTATGGAAACAATCTAAAAGTATATCCTCTCAAACACAAAAATAATTTCGGCCAAATCGGCTTACAAACAACAAGTTATTAGGTTACAATAAAGTTTTTTTATTATTATTATTTATATTATTTTCTCATTAAAATTTATTTTTTACAATAATATATTATTATTAATTATTTCTTTTAAGTCCTACCTGACTGACAGACAGACAAGGCACAGGCGAAACCACTCTACCCCGATTCAGAATTCAAGATTTTTTTTGTAAACAAAGGTGTGACCACCCCAAAAAAATACTTATCAAAGTGACGTTTACTCAATTTTCCTAAATACTTATCGTACCATAAGTATTTAGGAAAATTGAGTTTATTTTCTAGTCAATATCCATAGAATGGAAAATAGCGATGGTTTTGTACTGATTATTATATATTATTTAATTTTTTTCAGACATTGATATCATCGGAGTAAATCACAGAAGTTCCAAACAATTTTTTGGATTTTACCTAAACGTGTATTTGTAAATTTTATTCGCCTCTTTTTCGTTTACGAAGTCAAATGCGTTCTTTTTCGCTTCTCGTGTGCAATTGTGTGAATCGAATGAATATTTGTTATGTATCTGCTATTCACCTTGGCATTATTATGATTAATATATAGTCTAGATTCACAAATTTTATTTCCTATTCTACCTACTTTTCAGTGTTCTGAAGTACCTGAATGAGTTTGGTTAAGAATTATTTAGGTTAATTGGAAACTATCGCACAAGAAAAACCACGCGCCATTACTAGTAATAGTGATCCGTGGTATAAACTCGTTTTTAACCCTGACCTGTCTCTGTTACAGTGACATATCATGACACTTCTTTGTTTACAAAAAAATCTTGAATTATAAATCGGAGTATAGACGTTAAGTCTCTATTTAAAATTTCTAGGGTATTTTCGTCAAAAAGTGTAAGCGCGTGCTATGAAAGGAATTTTGTTAATTCGCAACACATACAAAGTTGTACGTGTCAGGTAGTACATACGTGACCTTTCTGTCTATGTATAAGAGTCGCACCGATAATATATGTATGTATATAAATGCCTATCTCAAATGTACAGTCAGATGCAAAGACATGTATTCACTCCCAAGCTCTTATATATATATTATCATACTCTTAATTTTGCAAAGATATTCTTCTTCTGACAAGAATACTAATAAGTAAAATGACTAAATTAATTTGAAAATGCTTGCGTGCACTTTTATTTGCAAAATTAAGAGTAATATAAATGTGAAAGCTTTGGAGTTTATACATATCTGTGCAGCTGACTGTAAATAATTACGCTTGTAATAAAAAATACACTTACGAACTTGCATTTTCACATTTATAGTCGGTACACCTTAAAATTACAAGTCACCTTGAAACCATTCAGTCATTTGCAAAACTAGTTAGCCATCAATATTTTCAATGTTGCGTGATTGCGTGAAAAGTTCGTAAGAAGTTGTAAATTTGTAATGTACCAAATGTATTTGTTATGAACAAAGTGATAAATAAGGGGAATTATGTATAATGCCCAGACATTATGAATAATGACTAGCTACATCGGGTAAAGAATTTTTTTATTACAGCATAAGCTAACTACTACAATCTATATATAGGTATATTATAAAATTTACAAAAGGAAACAATTGGGCCACCCATAGACCGTTGCAAACGATCTATAGGTAGCTCAACTGCTCCAACTCGATACCCGATGGCAGCGTGCCGAGGATACTGGCTGCATTGTTCGGGCTTAATTATTAATTATAAATATATATTAATAAATTAAATAATAAATTAAGTTAGGGCTGGTGCGGCGGCAAACTCTGCTGAAGATCTTAAGCGGCGTAAATATGTAGGTCTTGATATGTTGTACATGTTTGAGCCCTTTGGGGTCGAGACCCTAGGTCCATGGGGAATGGGAGCCTTCCGCGTTTTTAAAATTTTTTCAGAGCGTCTGGTCGAAGCGACGCGTGATCAGAGGGCTGGCAGCTATCGGGTAAAGTGATTATTATTATCTAAACTTCATTATTTATTACACTGTCTGGTCAGTATGAATATTGTTACATGATGGTCGGGCAATGTGATAATATAGATGGTTAGTGGTGAATGCCCGCCGTGTTTCGCTACAGTGAGCAGAAATATCTGTCTTCCAGTACTAATCGTAGACTAGTTTTGATGTTATTTATTAGGGACAATAAACAGCTATACATTTACCTTGTAGCTGTAAGCTTGTACAGCTGTTATATACATTTTACCTTAGTCGTATAGTATCTCCACTAAGTCGAGCAAAAAAGTGGCACGGCCGTACTATCCTTTTCTCGAAGCAGTTCAAGCCATTTTCGACCCCCTATAGCTTCGTTGTGAATAAAACTAGAAGCCTGAATTTTCAGTACCCAAGCAGGCATTGTATAAACACGGTATATTTGAAATTTCATTCAATTTGAACCAGTAGTTTAAGAATTATAACTAGTCAAAATTCTTAATTTTGTCACTGACTGACTGACTGACCGATCATCAAAAGTCTAAGGCACTTCTAGCAGACATAGAAGATTCAAATTTAGAATGAAATTAGTGTTTAGTGTATAAATCAAGGAAAAACTAAAATATTTTGTAATATCCATCCAGTTTTCTAGATACACCAACTGCATAAATAACTTTGTAATCCCATTTAAATATATGGGATTACAAAGTTACATTTGCAATTAATGAATTAGCGTACCTGTATTGTATAATTTAATGGAATAATGGGTGTAGATCATCATCATCATCATCAACCTATACCGTAAAAGAAAAAGAGGAAGACTACCTACAAAAAGGAATAAGATGCCATCAAAACCAATTTTGTAAAAATTGAAAAAATTTGTACCAATTCTCGCTTTCTACCGTAAAAATTTCTGAGATCCATGTAACACCAAGCCGGTTACTTTATTAATTCCCTACTTAAGGGACCTACTGTCTTTAGTTATTACGTATATATGTTAATATGAATATTAAAAATATTTTATGTTCTAAATAAAATAGATTGACTTGGCAATCGCACTAATCAATCTTATTTCATATAATAACTGTATTACTTGTGAGATACATTGTGTTTTATGCGATGGCCAAGTCAATCTATTTTATTTAGAACATAAAATATTTTTAATATTCATAATGGTCACTATAAGATGTTGTTAGGTTAGCTAATTACGTAATAACTAAAGACAGTAGGTCCTTAAGTAGGGAATTAATAAAGTAACCGGCTTGGTGTTACATGGATCTCAGAAATTTTTACGGTAGAAAGCGAGTATTGGTACAATTTTTTACAATTTTGACAAAATTGGTTTTGATGGCATTATATTATCTGTGCCTTAGTAATGATTTATAGTTCACACCCACAACTTCGTTTTCGCTGAGAATCAACAAAATTCCTTTCTTAGTAAGATAATACACCTTTTCATTTCAATAGAGTATTAGTTGTATTTCTGTCTCCATCGCAGGTGGTCGAGTAACTACGTATCGGATTGGTGGGAAGAGTACGTCTACTTGAGAGGTCGCTCGCCTCTAATGGTGAACTCTAACTTCTACGGCACAGATGCGATATTGCTTCGGCACACCAACAATCAGGCGGCGAGGGCCGGCGTCATCATACACCTGTGTCTCAAGTTCAGGAAGCTTATTGATAGTCAGGAGTTAGAACCGGTGAGTATTGGAAACTGTCACAGGTTTGGAACGACACTGTAGACGCCTTTGTCTAGCAATGCTCATGACAACGTAAAATTGCAAGAACCGTGGTTTGCAAACACGTTTTACAAACTTTGTAATGAAATAGACCAATCAATGGACCGTTTTCAAATACGGTTTTTAAGTCGTTTATTTGCAAAATATCACCCAATTAACCACCTCTTCTAACATAGATCTATCAAACTTACCAGAAAAGCCTCAAAACCTTGTAAAAATCTACATCTACTACTAAAATTAGAATAACTATTTTTCTTTTTTTTATGAAAAAAGATCACTCCTTGCGCGCTAAGGCGACAAAATTATAACTCTAACCTACCAATCAGAGAGTGATTGTTAACATAACCTCAAAATACTGAACAGAAATGACAAGTTCAACTTGTTTCAGATAATGCTTCAAAACATGGTGCCCTTATGCTCATGGCAATACGAGCGATTGTTCAATACCGTGCGGGTTCCAGGCGTGGAGACAGACAAGATAGTACATTACCACGACTCCACTCACATTACGGTGTACCACAAGGGACGGTATTTCAAACTGATGGTCTATTCGCGCGGAAGACTGCTCAAACCAGCCGAAATACAAGTGTAAGTACTTTTTACTACGCTATTATGAAACTTATAATAAAAACCTGTGATAAAATGTACATGTAATTAAGATTTCTTATAAATAATTTATATTATATAAAATAATGTCTTTTGTATGTACTGTGGGACTCTTGAAACAAAGGAATATATTTTATTTTCGTACATTCGGTGGATGTACCGATGTACATGATTCGAAATTCGAATGATTCGAAATTTACAAGATCGAGTTCGCAATATCGAGATCCCGCGTCGGACAAAAGTCCATGATCTCGGAAATCGGGTTATGGAGCTGAAGTGGAACTGGGCAGGACACTTGGCCAGGCGAAGTGATGGCAGGTGGAGTAAAGCTTTGACCGAGTGGTGGCCGGAAATGGGATATCGAAGTCGTGGTCCGTTGGCGCGGTGGGTCGACGACATTACGAAAGTCGCGGGCAACTTTTGGATGCGAAAAGCACAAGACCGGAGAGAATGGCGTGTACAGAAGGAGGATCACACCCAGCAGTGGGTAGTTATGGGCTGTGGATAATGATGATGACATTCGGTGGCTCTTTATAATTTGCAATGCAAAGATCCGCCATAATAAAAAATAATCATTTTATTTCAGAACTTACATACATTTAGTAATTACTTGCATGAATACATTCAATTAAATGTGCTATGCTAGGCGTGTCTAAAACAAATAAATCAAGCTTATCATTCCTAAGCCTAGCATGAATGAATGAATGATTTATTTCCGAATCTAGGTACATTTACTTATTAAGTACCAGCTGGAGTAAAGAGAAGTATTAATTTAGTTTAGGTTTGGAGTGCAAGTGTAGCTACCAATCAACAAAAAAAAAGTATTCAGAATAATGCCTAAATCGATGTACGATTGAATTAGATCGCTCTTTTAAGTTACTTTCTACGTGGAGACGCACTATAACGGACTTGCTCGAATGAACGTAAAGCGTCGATTAGGACGTACGTGTGGATTAAGCATAAGGTACGAGGAAGTATTAGAAGGATGGAAGTGTCGGGTGGCTCAATTGAATCGGCCCTGGGCCCTATCTAGTCGATGTTACCTGACCGCTTACGTACGAGTATCAGGTGTAATTTTGCTATTAACCTTTGAACTATCTCGAGAGATTACCAACAACAACTCTGTAATTCAGTAATATATTACGTGAAATATGTAGCTTTATTAAAAACAGAGCTTAGAGTTGCACAAAGTACATACGACATATACAGTCAACTAAGGTAAATGAGTCAATTGATTTTTGAGAAATGGCTATAATAATGTAATTAAAAAAAAATGTTGTAAACGTTTTGGCTCTTTCAGACTTTCTGGAACGTAATTATAAGCAAATTATGTATTATATGATTATTACACTCGTGTTAAAATTCACGAAATCGTATTATACCTACATTATGATAATTATAATAGTTACAAGTCAGTTATTTTTTAAATTTTTATGTCTGAATCTAGATAATTTTTTCGTCAAGTGAATCAACTATGACTCTGCCAAAGAATTTAGGTCATGATCATTTTATGTATCAAGGCAAAAACGCACTTTCACGAAAGGCGACATATAAAAGTGACTATTTCATACACGTTTACCCATGACTAAAAATGGTTCACCTGCTACATTACAAAGACCAGTGCACGAAGTTAATTATAGAGTCAGTAAACCGTGACTTTATTATAAATTATAATGTTAAATTACTGAAATTCCACGCCAACCGCAGACCAAGTACCTACTCACAAGCTGCGTGATGTAATAAAAGTTTTGTTACAACAAGAAGACAATAATTATATCTACCTGCCAAAGATAGAATACACTGAATATAATTGCTTACACACCTGCTACCAATATTAGCCTTTATACACATGTATGTATGTTCTCTGTTAAGCTTACCTACCCATAAATTTTTAAAGCCTGCTTAGAACATACGATAAGAAATACTACTCAAATGATAACGAGTCTTAGGCCTGAATTATACAAAAAAGGCATAAGGCGAAGGCACGACACAGGCGGAACAAAAATATAATCGCATGATGAAAATGAATCTGCTGGCACGCGTTCCTTCGCCTTATATTATGCCAGAATTATACAGCCCCGCCGTGGCTTATGCCGTTGTGTGCTTATGTATAAATCAAGAAAGAAAGAAAATTATTATAATTACCAGAAAATAATACTTAAAAGTTAAAACTAAAGAAAACTTCCTACCTGCAATTACTTACTACACTTACAATATGTAGGTACCTAAATCAGGCCTTACGTCGCTTCTGTATTTCTGGCCTTACAGCCGTTTATCGTACCTACTTGCAACGATTATTATCATTATCATTTTTAACATATAATACTTCAAGCATAAAAATAAGTTTGTTTATCAGCGCGTGTACGGTTTTTACATTTCTCTCAAACAAAAAAATATTTATTCATATCGTTTTATCAAGAAAAAAGTGAACACATAAAAAACACATTCGACCGTATTGATAACATCCTTAATTTTTGAAGTCGGTTGAAAATTAAACGTTGTTGGTGTTGTTACAGACAAATCCAACAGATTCTAGACGACAATTCCTCGCCGATACCGAACGAGGAGCGTGTGGCCGCGCTTACCGCCGGCGAGCGATCTCACTGGGCGCACATACGACAGACTATGTTCAACCGCGGCCACAACCGCACGTCTCTGCACTGCATCGAACGAGCCGCCTTCAACGTCTGCTTGGGTAAAATATTACACTTATACAGGATGCTATAATAACAATAATCGACTTTCGATGAACAGTCTCTGACTAGTTCGGAGAGAGATGTCCTCCTGATGCACTTAACATTGTACTGAGACCAACGGCAAAGTCGTAGGTTTCAGCACAATGTTGTTAAGTTAGTTTATAAGTATATAGGTTGTCTGGAAGAAATTATAATTGAAGATAAGACCGCTTTTTGTGAAAACCCCAGCTGTACATTGTTACATGTTTTTACAATTAAGAATTTATTATTATATTATTTCAGACAACTTAATATTACCGAAATGCAATAAGCCCATAGAAATACATATACACCTTACAGTCTTACATACATTCATAAAGTACAAAAGATAATGTCATGAAAACCACGAAACAATAATAATTTTTTTTTAAATATGATAATGGATTTCAGATGATATCGAATACGGGTTCGATGCGAAGGATCCTAGCAAGCTGGATCAGTTTGGGCGCGTATTGCTCCACGGAAAAGGCCACGACCGCTGGTTTGACAAATCCTTCAACCTCTGCTTCAGCACTAATGGCTTTGTAAGTATAAAGGTCATAGCACACATCTTAAACGGCGTTTAGTGCAAACAACATGAAGTGGGTATTTAGGAACCATCCATTTAATTACCACATGTTTATTAAGACCATTTCTTGTTTGTCTGTCTGTCGTTCTGGGTGGAATCTTGCAAATAAAATTTCGAGCACTTCCCGATAATGCGGCTGAAACTTTTGACTTCTAGACCTTAACCAAATTGTGTTATATTTTTGCACAGTAAATGAAATAAACCTTATTTATTTTTTGTTTGATTTCAGGTTGGCTTCAACGCTGAACACACTTGGTTAGTATGTTATGATAATACTAGTTGACGCCCTCAACTTAAGCCCTGTTATTTGTGGGTGTTTTCTATGTATTCTACGTATGTATTTACAAAAAAAAAAAAAAGTATTTTAGTAATCTATCAGCATCTAGTTCCCATAGTACAAGCTCTGCTTAGTTTGGGGCTAGATGGTGTTGTGTGAAATGTCCAAAATATTTATTATTTATTTTATTTATTTATTTCTCAACATAAGTTAATTCTCATTTTCGAAAATACGTTAGCCAATTTAGCTCCCTTTTTTTGACGCATTTTAAATGTACTACAATGTAATTCAATACTTTAATACTTCTGTGGATCAGTATAATTGTGGTAGTGTAGTAGCCATTTCAGAATGTGTATTTGTGTTCCAGGGCAGACGCACCAGTGATGGGACATTTGTGGGAATACGTCATTTGGTCCGAACTGGAAATCGGGTAAGGTCTCCGATAATTTCCTATTAACTATGTCTCAATCCTTTACGAATCCAGTGTTCTGCTAATTTACCGTTGGGAGGTACTCCCTGCAGGATGCCGTCTAGGTGGTTACTAACCCAGTATACACTTTATGACTCAAAATAACGCAAGTTTTGGGAAAATAATACAATGTCACGACAAATGTCCTTTTCAAGATCCCGCCAAAACTTTTTTAAGCACTTGGTATATTTTCAGATATGCACCTGACGGGAACACACTGGGGTCAGTGACCTCCCCGCCACCCGCGCCCATCCGCCTACAATGGGACCTGACACACCCAGATCTCCAGTCAGCCATCGACGTGTCATACAACGTCGCGCAGAAACTATTAAACGATGTGGACCTTAGGATATTGATGTACACTAAATACGGAAAAGGTACGTTCATTTCTTACTAACTTCTACATACACTGCTTTTACAGGTCATCTAAATCTCTGTAGTTTTAGTTAAGAGGCTATGTGAAAATTTGGAGTCGCTGCATTTCATTCTTATTCAGTAACAGTACAGTTTACAAACTTGTTGTTAATGCAGTGATTACTTGAGAATATAATCTAAATAAATGTAAGACAGAAACACGATTGATGAAACTTTTCTCGATAGATTTGTTTTTTGAAATAGGCCCTCATTAAATTTGATTTACATCCATCCTCCGATTTTAGAGAATATTTACGGTAAATTTTTATACTATTGAATGAGTAATCACAGAACTTAGATAGATGTAAAAGGATTTTTTTTATAAATTCAAATCTTTTCAAGCAATACGATGTTTTATCATTTGTCGCTTGCGTCCGTTACATTTGAGAGACAAAAATCTATATCTAACCCTTCCCTCGGGGCAAGGTGTCTAGTTGCGCTATCACTGTCTTACAATTCGGCAGCTGTCATTTCTGACAGTTTCACATATCCTCTTAAGTTCATCAATATATAGAAAAGGCTTGGACCTGACTGACTTACAGACAACGTGCAGGCCAAACCGCTGAACGTAGAGATTTGAAACTTGGATGGTGTGTTCGTCAAGAAGGCACGTACTAAGAACTTTGGAAGAAGAAACTTGCAGGTGTCAGCTATATAAATGCTCGCAGTTTGAAATACATAAGCCAATATACATCCGACACCTTTGTCGTTACGGTTAAACTATCGATGTCAGTCCGACCTAATGTGAAGCCGCTTTGATGTGGGGGCTTGTCGTGAACTGAACGTTAATAAGTTGATGATCACACCGATTTTTTTTTTTTTTTTTTTTAGGTTTCATGAAGAAATGCCGCGTATCACCCGATGCATTCATCCAGCTAATCCTCCAGCTGTCGTACCAACGTGTCGCCGGCCGCTTCTGTCTCACTTACGAAGCGTCTATGACGAGGTTGTTCCGCGAAGGACGCACCGAAACCGTGCGTCCTTGCACCATCGAGAGCTCCGAGTGGGTGAAGGCTATGAACAATCCCAATGCCACGGTAATTTCAACTTTATTTATGATATTTTGAATTTATAAAAAAAAAGTATAATAATAATGTTTTTTTTTTACTATTATATTTGCCTATATTCGATGTTGTGCAAATATTCAAATATTCCTGTCAATCACAAAAAACTGAAAGAAAGGAAAGAAAGACAATTATTGTTTTTATTAGTGTTTATATTAAAACATTTAGGTAGGTTATTCTCATTTAAACTAGGTTAAATTCAGCTACCTAGAGCACAAATAACAATCTACAAAATATAAAAGTAAAAGTCAAACAAATGCAACATTGAAAATTAAAAAAAAAATAGAAATATAACAAGGTAACCTACATAATTATGATATAGTTATTTGATTGTAACGGGTATTTTTAACGACCAAAATGAGGGTAGTTCCCTCATTTTACCGGTACTCCAATACGTCAGTCAGCCCGTGACCTATGTTGCAATACAGTCGAAACGTCGGGACACAAAAACGAGGTGAACGCGATAAATACCCGTTACAATCAAATAACTATGTGTGATAATCGCGAAAGTCTACGAAAAACTATAATTATGATAGCCTATATTCTTTATGTCGCAGAGTTTCTGGCAATAAATAGACTCAACTCAACGTTATGCTGTATAGATAGGTTTCCCCATCTATCCAGCGCTGGTTTTCAGTTGAGAAACCATTGGTAATTTCCAGGTGGATCAGCGTATGGATCTGTTTGTGAAAGCGGCGAGCCGACACCAGCTCGGCTACCAAGACGCGATGGCGGGGCGCGGCATCGACCGCCACCTGTTCTGCCTCTACGTGGTCTCCAAATACCTGGAGATCGAGTCGCCTTTCCTGCAGGAGGTGTTCAACGAGCCGTGGCGCCTTTCCACCTCGCAAACACCGCACGGTAATTAGTACCTTCCATTATTATGATAAAATAAGTAATCATTTTTTTTTTTAAATGAGCGAGCCTTACAGTTTAATTTACCATATGCTAGTAATATTTGACATTTAAAGAAATAATTCTATTTACTTCAATTTTCTGAGGTAAGTACTATCTGACGGCTAACTTCCTGTTACACACTTCCGTTGCATTTCAACCACAAATTGTCATAAAGCTAGATGAAAGATGTTACAGGTCAAAAATAGTAAATCTCATCGTTACATTTAAAGGGTATAAATAAGCTAAAGCAATAGCGCATTCAGTTGCACATAATCACTTCATCATATCTACACACCCACTGTAATTTACTCAAGGACATATTGTTTAATTGATATAAAAGTTTCACTTCATCATATCTACACACCCACTGTAATTTACTCAAGGACATATTGTTTAATTGATATAAAAGTTTCACTTCATCATATCTACACACCCACTTTAATTTACTCAAGGACATATTGTTTAATTGATATAAAAGTTATCTAAAGATTTTTGCTGTGCGTCTCAGTTTGTCAAAGTAACCGATAACTTATTCCTGGCCTGATCTTCCATCCATACTAAATTGTAGCTAAATCCGTCCATTAGTATAGAGTATTGAGTATGAGAGATCTTTCCATTCATTATTGCTTTTGCCTAATTTATAAATCTACCAGCGGCTTATTTAATTGTACGAAGAAGACATATCTAGGTACTTTTTACGCAAAGCCAAAGTTAAAATCATACCTAATTTTGCGAAGAATGATCTCAATTTTTGATTTATTGATAAAGCCGAGCTTCGATTTAACATGCCATTGCAAAATTTAAATTCAAAATACAATTTATGCTTTGCCTATTATATTTTACTTGTGACTAGTTGCTACCTGTAATTTCGCCTGAATAGTATCCGGTTAGATGGGTAGTGATGTATTTCAGTATCTGACTATGTCTTTGCGAAATTTTAGCTTAATAAGTTCTGCAGTTTTGGTGTGATTGAGTAGCAAACATCCATCCATCCATCATTAGTTATCGCAGCAGGCAATTTTGCTTGTGTTCTCACAAGATGAAAAGTAGTGTCTACGTCTTTTACAGATCATTAACTAAGTATACCGAATTTCAGTAAAATTAAGCCAACAAAATGTGTGAAAAAATGAAAAAAAAAACCATCAAAACTTGGTAGATTTCGGTAAATGAGGTATCTTTAAATTCAATAATATTTCGGAAGTCGGGTTTTTAGTTTACTTTGCGATCTAATATGCAGGCTAAGCGTTTTTTGCCCTTGCATAAAATTTATTATACTTTTATTCTAGCATTGCTTGCCATCGCCATTTTATGTTTCTTGATTTCATTCTTTTATAAATATACGAGTATTTACGAGTATTTACGATGTATTATCTCCATCAAAAAACATCCCTGAATCTAAAAGTAAAAAGTAATCTAAAATCTGAAAGTTTATTAATAGTAGTAGTTAGCTTATGCTGTAATAAAATTATGTTGTCAACTGTGATATCATAAAAACAATACATATTACGATAGACGACACGGATGGTCGAGTGGCGAGTGTGTTGGACTGTCACGCCAGTGTCGCGGGTTCGATTCCTGCATCAGGACAATCATTTGTGTGAATAACATCGGTGTTTGTCCTGAGTCTATTTATTTATTTGTTAGTTATCTGGTTCCCATTGTACAAGCTCTGCTTAGTAAGGGGCTAGATAGCGTTGTGTGGAATGTCCAAAAATATTTACCAACAAAGTTCTGAGCTAGATAATTAAGTTACTGGTTAAATGCTACGTCGGTGTTCCTGCTTTAGCATAAGCTCTTGTGTAATTGTCCGTCCTGAAACGTGAAGATGGCGCGTGTTGAAATGTCCTAATATTATTTACTAGGTGCCGCCAGCAACTTTTGCTTTGCGAATTTTAAAATGTATTTCTTGGTACTCACTTTCAGGCTTGACGAACAACTCTAATTTTCAAGTGTTTACGTTCAGTGGTTGGGCCTGTACGTTGTCTGTCAGTCAGTTAGGTCCAAGCCTTACATATGATGATGATGATTTTAATCAGCTTTGCTTAGATGGGTTAACCAGAGTGCGCTAGTCCACTTTTTTTAATAATGAAATGAACAAAATGTTCATTAAGTTATTTATTTGTTAATAAACGAGCAGCTTTTGCTCATGTGTCTATGTCATACCATGTTTGATTTTTTAATAATTTTGTGTCACTTTTTTTATCATAGTTTTGTTGGTTCGTAACCAAATGTGAGCCAGGTAAAGGTTAACATTTGGTTTTTGGCTCCAAAAGATTCTACGCTTACCAAATAAAGTGTGTCAACAGGTCAGACGAGCATGTTGGATCTGAAGAAGCATCCGGCGTGCGTGAGCGCCGGCGGCGGCTTCGGGCCCGTCGCCGACGACGGCTATGGCGTCTCGTACATCATCGTGGGGGAGGATACGCTATTCTTCCACGTGTCCAGCAAGAAAAGCTGCAGCATCACAGTCAGTATCTTAACTTTCAGTCTATGAGCTCAGTGGTTGAAAGAAATGCAACCAAGTTACGGTTTAATAGCGCTGACCTTAAATGCGCAGAAGTCGATTTTTAGATGTGTTTGACGGAAGGGGTGCGACGAGACAGTGAAGGTGACCAGCGGCGGCGCCTATTGGTCGCTTAGCCACCTTCCCGCCGCGGCGGAACCAATAGGCGCCGTCTCGCCTCCACTTTTGCCGAGCGCTATTAAACCGTGAAGACACCTATACCAGGCATTCCCTTTATCGCATTAAAAATCTAAGTGCATATGTATTTTTTGTTTAGCTTTCAATGGAAAATGCTGTTGTAAGTTGAATACTTTGCAACACAATATGCTTACATTAGATTGTACATCGCATCTTATTATCATACTTGCAATTTAATTTCAGAATTCAACAAACTTCATCAAACAAATAGAAAAATCTCTACAAGACGTCCAGGATCTTTTCACTGAATACAGCCAAGGCAAAAACGGCGTTAAGAAAAACAAATAGCACATACATTGAATTTACATTGTTTTAGAGTAATTTTATTAATTGAATATTGTTGTTGTTGTAATGTAGATAAATATATCTTGGTTAGTTATAAGCGAACACTCAATGCAAACTTAAGTATTTTATAGATGTCTGTTATGTTCTTCCATAATTATTGTTGAAAACAATTTGTCCGGTTTCTTGATAAAAGTAGAGCTCACATAGCGAATTAGATTTTATCAGGTGTTTTTATTGATTGTGTGTACCTCATTGTTTTATTATAATAATTTGCAATCGTTGTGTTATTGTCTCTCGCAGCTATTTATCTTCGCATCACAAAAACTTGTTACTATTTCCACATTTAGTCGCCACATGAAATGTACGATGTTCTACATTCATATTCATATAATGCAGGGTACCTAACATTGTTGTAAATTGTATTTTGTATGTAAATGAGCCTAAAATAATAAGTCGATTTTAACTTATATTTACAAAAAAATCTATTGATTAAAATAATTTATAAAAATCTACTACTCGAATTAACATCGTACAAAGTAAATAGATCGCAGTTTATCATGAATTAATGTACAGCCAAGTGCTAAATATTTTTAAATGCTATATTACCATTTTATACGAGGCTGTACATTCATTTATAGATTATTTGTATGTATTATGTGATTAGTTACAAACAATTCGTGAGTGTGTTGAATGAAGTTTATAAATATTTTTTTTTTGTGTGGGTTTAGGTGTAATGTAATCTTTTTGGGTTATAATGTAGCTTTAACAGTTTTACTACTGTAGTTAACATTTTGAATCAGGCGAATCAATTAATATTAAAGTATTTATTATAATTTTTCACAAAGATAAGCAACCAATTTTGTATGGATAATGTCATGATGAATATTTTTTATTAATAAGTAATGCTTTTACACGCATTTTGTTTTGTATATTAGATAACCATAAACAAGCCAATGATATAATCATGATTAGAACAATAACGCATTGTAACGAAGATTGCATCTTCTACCATGAAAAAAGTTTTAGTGCGGTTTCAGACAAGCGTATTTTTATCGCGCCTATACGGGCGGATTAGAACTCGCGCAACTTTAAAGGCGAACGCATGTACACTGGCGTTTATGCCTAGATCACACGTACCGAGCAAAACGGACGAGACAGTAAAATGTTGCTCGGCTGGGACAGTTATGTTAATACGTACCGAGTACTCTGCCGAGAGCACTGTCTCGGCCGTTTGCTCGGTACGTGTGATCAAGGCATTACGCTCGGTTTTTTTTAGCGAGTGTCAGTAGCATGAGGTACGAGCGTTGTTATACACGCGCTGCAGAAACAAAAGACGAGCGGAAAATCCGCTCGGTTAATCCGCTAATCTTAAACCGCACTTACACTATGCTAATTGGTTGGCTGGCAAGAAATGCCTTTAGGTATTGAGCTGGTCCTTTGTGCAATAAAGAATTTGAATAAATAATGATACTATGATTTATGGGTTATTTAGAACTTTGTGTTTATTGTGCAGTCAGTGAGGTATTTTAAATAATTGGTAAGTACCTTGTGATTTTGTTTATTGAATACTCGGAAACGTTTCTGTCCACTAACACATACTTATTATAGTCTCTTATAAATGGAAATATTATGTATTCTTTAGTTACTGTATGTTGTGAGTCCATTCTGTACTAGTGCGAAAACCGAGTCTTGTAAGAACCGTAAATATATAATTTAACCGTTTACAAACATCATTAAATAAATAACACACTGTCGAAAAATTTAAAAAGTCACCGTAAAATTGTAAAACCTATAAAAAAGGAATTACCTACTACTACCTACCTAGGTACTTAGTAGTTTATAAATTCCTTACCTATAAATTAAAAAATGAAATAGACCTTCAGAGGGCGATTGCGCCGTGATTAAGGGCATGTGATGGTAAAATTATAAACCCTATTGCTGTAATTAATTACAAAATTGGAAGCATCAATACTACAAACCTAAAAAAATATTTGAAATTGGACTTGACGAACGCTTGTGTTGCATTTTAAAACCTAACGATCACGACTAATAAATAAGCTACCTACTTACAAACTTTTATCGATTTATTGTAAATAAAAATTTATTGAAATTGAATGAATGACTTTCTTAGTGTAGGCCTTTGGGCTTTTCCTGCTCAGCTACAACAGTACGCTATAAACTTTCCTTAAGGAACTTATAAAATATCAGTTTAGAAGTTCTTTGCCTTTCATATATAGTACCTACACACAGAAACCGTGAGATAGATATTAAAAGCCTGATTATTTACTCTAGAAGTAAACCGAGAGTTAACCTTTATATTTATTGGCTAAATAAGTTAAAATTACAGCTACAAAAAAAACTGCACGCGCAGGTAAAACGCTTCGTCCTTCCTATGCATTTTAATAGAAATACTACAGCAGCAGGACATGGTGCTCTACTTTTTGTACCACAGATCGTTAGCTCCGATAGATAAAATTACTTATCTTCGTATGCTAAGCGTGTGGGGTAGTATAATATATATAAGTATAAGTCATCATCATCGGTTCCTCCACAGTCCGGTTTTTTGACTGACTGCGGGTAAGGGCCTCAAGTGTTAACCCTTCGCCCTGACTTCAACTCTCGGGGACAACAATCCTCGGGTCATTGGGCTTAGTCCTTCGTGCCATCTTGGCTTCGTTGGACATTTCGTCGGCCAGTCTGCGGTTTTTGTGCCGCTTGTGGCTTGACGGTGGTTTGTCCGTCACTGTCCTTCTTCAACCTCTCCAGTCGGTGAGGTTGAAGGGTCCAATAAGTATAAGTGTTCAGCGTGTAAGCAGCATGTCAATCATGCCAAAGTCAACTGTCAAAACTGTGTTTATGTCATTATCATTTCATTTGAATCGACTATTTCGAAAACATAATAGTTAGGGTTACCATGTTTGAATACTTTTACTACCTTTGAGGAAAATTATACTAAGGAAGAAATCACTTTAATGAACACACTAGTTCATTATATGCATATTCAACGTTAATAGCATTATATTGTTGTAAAATTCATAATTCTATTGTAGTGTTTATCATTATTTAAACGCTTATCAACTACTATACTTAGATAGTTCATCACAATTAAAAATTGAAGGGACTCGATAACTGGGTAATTTTTGTAATGTTATGGCAGCCCTTTGTAGGGTTGTTTAGATCTACTTTCTAAATAAGCTCATCCGGTATAATTAAAAAAACATTGACTGCTTCGAAGTGGGTTTTATTTATTCTGTTGTCAAAGAGAATATAATCACTACGTTTATCTGTTGTTTTGAAAATGTTTAAAATTATCGGGAAATTTTAAAGTGAAGGACTATAAATAATAATCAGTTACAATAGCGCTAAATCAGGTGTGCCTATCGGCTTTTTTTAAGCTTTTTGCTTCTGTTGATTTCGCCAAGTGAGAGCCGAAGGCATTTTGCCATTGTACTTATTATAAATTGAATCTATCTAAAATGTTTCAACAATGAACGGGAAAATGTATCACATCCTGAGAGTTATTTTGTACAGGCTTTGGATAGTATCCATTTTTACATTATTTTCAAGCGTTATTGTATTTTGGTGTTATGGTTTTTATGTGGCGTTCCTGGTGTTCATCCTAGGAATTTCTGGTAAGTCTAACACGTAAGTTTATTTTTTTTATTTCTCTAAATAGATGCATTTCTTTACTTCGGGAGGGATACCAAGGGGCAGGGGAATCCTCCCCTCTCCACCTCTCCCCTTCTCGTCGCTCTTTTCGTGCCAATGTGTACTAAATCTTTCCCCTGTTTTCATTTCTCTTGATAAAAATATAATAGTACAATATCTACTTCGGTTGTCACTTTATAATTTTATAACATTCTCTAATAACCCAACCAGTAATGGCTTTATAATGGTATTTTATTTTGAACAGGTATATTATACAGTGCGCAAGACCTGCTGCTCTATTACCCGAACGACCCTCCGGATTCTCGAGTCTTTGTCCTACAGCCAAGCAACTATAAGTTGCCCTATGAAAGTATCAAAATAAACAGCAAAGATGGCTTCAAAATTCACATGTTTCTCATCAAGCAGGAAACTAATGGCAATCATATTCCTACCATGATATTCTTCCATGGAAATGCTGGGAATATGGGCCAGCGGTAAGTGTCCACTGTAATTATTTTCCATCTGTTCTGTGTATTTTTTATGTATTCAAGTTATCAATATCAAATGAGGTAATATCAATATAATTTCCCAAGTTAAATGAAGGCAGTTCATAAAGAAGGTTATGAGATGAGTCAAGTTTTATAACTGGAGCAAGCAAATTAATAATTTTATCACTTTTCAGACTATCCAATGTCTCGGGTTTTTACCACAAGTTGAACATTAATATCCTAATGGTGGAGTATCGTGGCTATGGGTTATCTGAAGGCTCACCCTCTGAGCAAGGCTTGTACATTGACGCGCAATCTGCACTGGATTACATCATGGAGAGAAACGACATTGACACCACCAAGCTTATAATCTTTGGGAGATCGCTAGGTACTTTATCTTTTGGAGCTTAAACATATAACCTTACATGATGAAAATCATTATATTAATGCTAATTAAGGTTGTGTCATGCACTTATGCCGATGAAGAATATAAATTTTTATTTAGATGTTAAACCTTTCATTTCAACAAAAATGTTTCAGGCGGAGCCATCGCCATAGATGTGGCATCAAAATTGGAGAACAGAAATAAAATATGGGCAGTGATCGTTGAGAACACATTCACGAGTATACCCGACATGGCGAAAATCATTCTGAAATGGAAGTTTTTGAATTATCTGCCTAGCTTTTGCCACAAAAACAAGGTAATTTTTATTTTAATTTGAACATCATGATAATAATTACATGACAATTTATAAAGAGTTATCTAATTAAAATATATTGTTACAGTACAAGTCTATTCAAAAGATCAACCACATAATCACACCGACACTGGTAATGTGTGGCTCTAATGACAGTTTAGTTCCTCCATCGATGGCTAAGGATCTGTACATGCGATGCGGGTCTATACACAAGAAGCTGGTGGTTCTGATTGGCGGTGGCCATGACGATACATGGACTTGCCGGGAATATTACTCCTCTATACAAAGCTTCCTGGAAAACGTCCCTCCATTGCCCACAGAAACTGCTCCGTTCTTTGATGAAAATAAGCCAGACTGCTGCGTTGTTCACACTGTGTAAGATAGTCAAGGGTTTCATAGGATAGGGTTGTGAGGAAGTATTTTTGGAATGTCAACTGTTGCAATGACAGTCAAAGGATATTTTGGAAGATAATGGTTGCAGTCTTGGTTGTTTATCATGCTTTATTAATGTTTGTTTTGTTTTTCCTCGTAGAATCCATGTGTAGTTTTTAATATGAATGGTGCATTACTGCAGTACAGTAGAAGTGTATTTTGAAATGGTAATGGTTAGTTACAGTTGTTTAGGTTGTATTTGTATAGTATCCTTTTAATAATCGATGTTGTTAGTTCACTTGTAGAAATGTTTGTAATAACAGTCGAAGTATATTTTGGAATATTAATGATTGCAGTACAGTTGTTGAAGTGCATTTTGGAATGGGTACAGATACTGTCTTTGTTGTATAATACAAATACTACTTTATTAATCTGTGTTGTTAATTCTCTTGCAGAATTGATTGGTGTTAAAGTATACTTACTTATTTTAGAATAATAATAGCAGTTCAGTTGATGTTAATTTTAATAATCAATGGTGTTAGTCATTTTTATGTAGAATTGCAAATGCGGATAGCTGAAATAATAGGAATCGATGATATAATAATAAAATAATGGATAAATACTATTTAGTGATGTGTATCATAATAATAATGTAGTTTACAAATCACCAATCTAGAGATATTGTGTTTTAGATAACATTTATGTACAACAAATCTAGGTGAAAATTACACATAATGGTGTTTACAAAATTTAATTAACGAAAAAGTAAAAAATTGCTTGTAAAATTTTGGCTGAGCTTCCTTTATTGTATAACTTAGTTCAATAAGCCTCTTCACAGCCCTATCTACTGAAAGTGTACGTATTTTATGCCGTCGTCGTGCGTGACACTAATTTTGAACTAGCATAATGTTCGATGTGAAATTATTTAAGTTTGTGTTTAGTACAAAGTGGTGAATGTAGTGATTTAGGTATGAAATTATAAAAAGTTCTGTATACCAGTGATTATATCTTTTTCAATAAAAAAATATGTAATATTGTTTTCTGTGAAAAGCTATAGCCTGTAAAATTTTAGCTACCTATCTACTTAGTTTCTAGTTACATACTTGACTAATTTTGATTATATATACCCACCTTATATTTCGAAGTAAACGATAACCTATAATTAGTTGATTGCACAAAATATAAGCACATCTTTCATCTGTTAATGTAAATCAAATTGATTGTAATAACTGATAGCTGTAATGAAATCGACTCTTATTGTTAGTGTTAATGCAATGAATGTTGTAGTAGAGACGTGTTGTATGTAGGATCTTTTGAAATTAATAGGTAATGTATTTGACGGTATTTTTGACAATATGTTAACAAACAAACAAACAAACAAACATTCACACACTCACACCCCTGCACTAGGATTCCCTGTGTCGCAGGTGGCATGGACACATACAAGACATCACAACATCCAAGACCCGAGAACAAACATTTGTGTTCGTCACAAATATTTGCCCCGGCCGGGGATCGAACCCGGAACACCGAGCTTCGTAGGCAGGGTCACTACCAACTAAGCCACGGTGTCATCAATGTTGAATACATACTATTTATTATTAAGGGGAATCCTCAAGGCAATTGTCCGTAACATTTTGTATGGAAATTTGCCTTGAGGATTAGCCTTAACCATAAATGTCCATTGCTAAAAGAAAATAATAAAAACTTTGTTAATTTAGCAAAAAAATATTAATTTCTATGATTACGTGGGGTTAAAAGTTTCCGTATTAGAACTGGAGTCAATAGTTGTTAAATTTTTCAAAATGTAAGTTAATTTTTATTGATTCTTTATAGGTACAGATTATTACTAATCATAGATATTTATTTTGTCAATCTATATTTTTATTTATATACCTTTAACCAACATGCAAAATCGGTTCGGATTTGATTTCAGCATGAAATGGAATTTCTTATTACATAAAGGTAGATGTTGGTGTACATAATTACCTACCCAATGCTTCATATAGCTTCGCAACATCGTCTATATGTAGGTAGGTATGTTTATTCATTATGGCTCTAACTCGCATAAACATATACCACCTCTTCTCTTTACCACTTTTTAACCACCGCCGATGCATCAAGAGAAGTGTTATTTGTAACTAGTCTTTCGTATACGTTCTATGTACATAGAATATTTATTTGTTTTTGTGCACGACCCCACTGCCAGTAGCCATCAGCAGACCTGAGGTAGCCACACTTGGGGGGATCAAAGGGAATAATAATTCCTACGTAGTTAAAACAATTGTATTAGTAGTCTTTTTAATTAAATAAGAGTGGTCTATCAATATATGTATATTTACACAGGACAGTACAAAGGTTTGCTTTTAAATTGCATCAGATAAAAACAAAGTCCCATGTTATTTTAAAATTATTATAAAATTTAGACTGTATTTGTCCATTTCAAGCATTTGAATGAAACCCGCTTGAGTAGCTCCTTCCCTGTCTACATTGCATTTATGATTACAAAATAAAATTAAGATTATTTTTCCTACTTTGTTTTAATTGACAAACCTTAAATTGTCGGGTGGGTTTGAATAGAAACTTCAAATTATTTCCTAAAATATTTATTATATACGACAAATAGTTTTAAATCCACGCACCAATATTATGGTACTCCAATCATCAGAGTATAAACATCAATTATGGTAAGAGTAGCTTATTATAACACCTCGGAATAGAAGTTTGTTTACCAACTACGAGACAATAAGATTGTAAAATACAATACCATACAACACCGAGCTGTGAACGACTATTCATATAAATCATACAGGAAATAAACAATTTCAGACTTTAGATTATGCAAAGTTCATAATTATTATAAAAATCCTACAAACAAAAACGGTGTTAAAAAACTATATCAACATATACGTAGGTGAAAAATCATAATTCCTTTGAAACACCGATGCTAATAAATAATGAATATAACAACGAAATAAAAAAAAATCTACATGTATTTTATGTAGATAAACAATCCTCCTACAAACATCTAAGTAGGTAGGTATTTCTATGGGTAAAGAGTCAATTGATGATCTCATTTCATGTAGGTTATAACATTTATTTGAAGAACTAATTGATATAATGATCTACAAAAAGTCATCGAATCTGTGAGCAATACGCTAAACATAAATCTGTTTACAATGAAACTAATCCCAAATCGCATCAGATTTAACATTAGCGAATGCACAACAGACAATCACTTAAGTCCTGGATTCATAATCAGCAAAGAATCGTGATATGTGGCCGTGGATAGGCACTCGCCGCACCACGCCGGGCGGACTCCACCTGAGGTCGCGCACTGTACTGTAACTCATTTATAGGAAGTCGTATAGAACGGTGATGAGACTGATTGGGTTGCGGCAGGTGGCGCAATGGTCTCGGTGCGCGCGCCGCGCGGTGGGGTCCAGGAGCGGCGGCGGCGGGCGCGCGTGTTAGCGGCGCGCTCCGAACTCGGTGGCGTCGTCTTCGGTGATGTCCCCGTGGCGCCACAGGTTGAGACGCGCGCTCTTCGCCTGCTCCTGCGCGGCGCGGTACTCGCCCACCAGCGTGGCCATGCGCGGCTCGCGCACGCCCTCCACCAGCACCAGGCCCTCCTTTATCAGGTTCTGCAACAATCATATGTATGAGGCGTTATAAAAATACAACGTTTACACGTCTGTACCATGAATCAAATCGGTAACACTCGGTTAGTTGTCTTTTGCAGACAGTAAAAGACAACTAGTGAAATAGATAACATTTTTACCTATTCTTGACGACTTTTATGCACCCTTAAAGGCACCTAATAAAAAGGAGAAAATAATCAAGGTTTTACAAAACACATAGACAATCGACTTCAATTGGACTGCTCTGATGACAGTAAACACCACTGAAAAGTCACAGGGAAGCAAAATACGCAATATTGTTCATTTCAACGCCTTTTTTTCAGTAATTTTGTATCAAAACCAAAGTACTCAACCGATTTTCATGTAATTTGTAATTTGGAGATATATCATTTCAAATCGGTTTATAAAAACAAACAACAAAGTTCTGAGGTAACAAACATTAAAAAAAAAGCAACCGAATTGATAACCATCTCCTTTTTTGAAGTCGTGAAGGGGAATCCTCAAGGCAAATTTCCATACAAAATGTTTCGGACAAATACTCAAAAAGTATGCCGTATTATAGTAATTTCTTCACACTATTCGTTTCGTCTATGTTTTCCAATTGTGTCAACAAAAATTAGTAAGGATTCATACTTAAATTTAGATTTTATACGTGTTTTTAAATTAGTAGTGTTAATTTTAAAACACGTATAAATATATATGGAATATAATATAATATGGAAAATGCCTTAAGGATTCCCCTTAAAAAGAAACCCACTGATCAAATATTACCTTGCCCAAGTCGAGATTGGTGGCGGGGTCGAGCAGCGTGACGGCGGGCGGCGCGCCTCGCATCTCCACGTTGAGCAGCAGCTTCTTGTTCAGCGTGTCGGCGGACAGCACAGAGATGGCCTCGGCGCGGTCGTCGGCGTCGCTCGGGAACTTGACGCAGCAGAGCGTGTACTCGTGCGCGTACGGCGGGTCGGCCTCCGTGCCCGCGGGCAGAGCGGCCAGCCGGTTCGTGTGCACCACCTGATAATACGCCATATTAAGGCTAAATCTCAAATCCGAATTCCATACAAAATGTTTCGGACAAATACTCAAAAAGTACGCCGTATTATAGTAATTTCTTCACACTATTAGTTTCGTCCATGTTTTTTGATTTCATCAACAAAAAAAGTGAAAGGTTTCATTCTTGAATTTAGATTTTATACGTGTTTTAAAATTAACCCTACTAACTTAAAAACACGTATAAAATCTAAATGAAAGTATGAAACCTTTCACTTTTTTTGTTGACGAAATCAAAAAACATGGTCGAAACTAATAGTGTGAAGAAATTACTATAATACGGCGTACTTTTTGAGTATTTGTCCGAAACATTTTGTATGGAAATTGGGATTTGAGGATTCCCCTTAATGTTGTACAACAATCCATGCCTTAAGCGTCGATGACACTGGGCTTGTTTACAAGCTACAAGCCGGCGAGTTCGCTTGTAGCTTGTAAAGTCGCCCATTGTCATCGGCGTTTTTACAATTTGTTTGTTGACAATCCTTCCCGAAAGCTAACTCGCTCACTCGCTAGCTTTTAAACTCGCCGGCTTGTAGCCTGTAAAAAAGTAGTGTGTCATTGACGCTTTAGTGACAGGAAAGCGCCTGAAAAATAAGTTTATTTGTTCCGACGCAAAATTTCATAACCGGCATTTACATTAAAATAAAATATATATATTTCTCTGGAAGATATTTTGAATAAGCTTAAGACCGCCTTTTGTAAAAACCCTAGTTGGACATTGTTACATATTTTTACAATAAATAATTAATTATTATTATTTCATTTGAATTGATGAAGTGTCCGAATTATCGACACGATTTCATCTATTGCTATACATTTTATAGAACATCTTACCTCGCGGTTGCCGTAATCAATGTACAGGATCTGCGCCATCGTCTGGTCGATGATCTTCTCGACCTTGGCTCGGTACCACTGGTCGTCGATGGTGAATCGCGATGCGCATATGTTCCCGCGCCGGCCCGTGTACGATCCCGGCAGAGGAGTGTTGATCTTGAACTCTTGGTGCAGTCTCTCCATCAGGCTTTCAAGTTTGGCGCCCAGTTCGCAGCTCTGAGCGTAGAAGCTGCCTTCGTTTGTGATCTCCGTTATGATCACCTGTTGATTGGTTTGTAAGTTAGTCTACAATCAATCTCTTATGCCCAGATCACACGTAAATTTTGTGCAATGCAAGTATAAGCCCTAGTTTACACGTACCGAGTACTCGGCTGAGACAGTGCTCTCTGGCCGAGTACTCGGTACGTATATACATAGCGCCGAGTGCTCGGCTGAGCGATTGACGTATGCTTTCACTGTCTCGGCCGAGTACTCGATACGTGTAATCTAGGCATTATACTTGATGCATTGCACAAAATTTTAAATCGCGGAGACGGACATCTCAATCATTATATTTTATAAATAAAATAAAGTCGTGTTAGTTACATTATTTATAACTCAAGAAACGGCTGGACCGATTTGGCTGAAAATTGGTGGGGAGGTAGCTTAGAACCAGGAGACGGATAAAGGATTTTTATATCGATGTTAAAAATTCCCGACGCTAACAAAGTTGCAGCGTCAGCTAATATTAAAATATAGAAAAAAAAAGAGCATGACGATTATAGCATATTTTGAATATACGCGAAAACCCCAATAATAACAATATTTGCAGTAAATAATGAATTTTGTCATTTGGATGTAGCTTTAAATCGCATTGAGGCAATACCCAGAGTTATAGCGCCGAAGATAGTACAGTAAGTACGAGTTACCTCTAGTAATCTTCATAAGTAAATAATTCTCTTAAAACTCTGTGAATAACGTAGTGGGCTGAAATATAATTAATATGCTTAAGATGTTATAACTGTTAAGTAAAATGTATATTGCAGCTGTTTATTGTCCCAATATATAAAATTAAAATTAAAATTACCTTTTCATATTTGAGCGTGCGGTCCTTCACAACAGCATTCTTTTCCTTCTCGATTTCCTTGTCTACTTCGACATAGTCCCTCCAGATGCCGATGCGTCGTCTCATCGCGTTCTCCTCTGCCTGTTTGATCGTGCGCGCGAACTCTGACGTCTCTGCGGTGTGGTGCATCGAAGCCAAGCCATGCTCTACCAGCGATACGGACAAATTCTCGTTGTCGATCCACAGCCAACCGATGAAGTTGCCAGCTTTGTCCATCTCTTCGATTGTCACCACTACGTCGTGTTGGAGTATTTTCTCCTGAGAAACATAAAGTTGTGTTCAGAGTTGTCTTCTTGATGATTTTTTTTTTGTTCACTAATTGAAATAATCACTAGAACATACAATTATTTGACCTTATTACTTATAAAAGAAAACAGTGTTATTCCATATCTTTTATATGGAATAACAGTGAAAAGGAATATTATCTTTGATTATGACTATGAAACTATATCAAACACTAGAAACTCCTACACCTACAACAGACTGATGATGAGACAATATCTGCATCTCGCTCTCTCTATAAAATATCAAGGTCCAGAGATAACAATGAAGATAATGATGGGATGGATATACTGTATTCAGTCTTTTGTCGGAAATACATAGACTTTCCAGTGTTAGATAGTCAAATTGGTTGGAACACAGAAGGTATTAAATAACTATTTTCTAACTAAATAAACTAAATAATTATTTTCAGAAAATATATGGAGAAAGGAGATTAAGAAAATATATTTTATATAAAAAATAAAGAGAAACAATAGAAAAACAAATAAGTAATGCATTAAGAGGAGGCTTTTCCATTTAGTTGGACACAGAAATAAATGTATTTTAAATCTTTATCTAAAGAACCACAAATTAAAAGAGAAAACCAGAAAAACAAAAGTTAAATTAATTTTAAATACAAGACGTTGAATAAGATAAAGAAAAAGAAAAGAAAAAATATATATAGATACATAAAGCTTATATATAATAAACCATAGTAATAAACTAACTAATAAATAAGATAACACGTTATACTTAAGTTGAGCAAGAAATAAAGCTTATTTTATACCTTGGTGAAGTGCAGAGCTTCCTCCCCGAATGGTTCTGCCGGTTGCACGCCGCCGCCGGCGGGAGCGGGCCGCGCGCCTCGCGGGCACGACACGCCGGCCAGCAGGAACGTCACGAGCACAGACTCTTTCGGAATGTAGATGCGCATACGTGAACCGCTCGCCACAAACTCCACGATACCCTCCGTTTTTTGCGCACGCTGCAACAAAGTAACAGGTGTCTTAGGGCTCTTTTAATTTAGACGTTTCGTGTCGGACCGCTGCAGTGCGTTTGTCGTGAGGCGCACGGACGGTCATTTATTTTCATACAAAGCGCACGGTGCGGCACAGTGCGGCGCGGCGTCGTTCATTCGTTCGTACCGACGGCGACGTCTAAATTGAAAAAGCCCTTAGTGGACTTGGAAAAGCCGTGTTGGCTGAGGGCCTCAATTTTCGATCCGCCGACTCCGTCTCGACTCGACTCGACAGCCGTTACGGCTGTTGGATTACAGTCGAAACGTCGGGACACAAAAATAGATGAGATGAGCGCGATAAATACCCGTTACAATCAAATAACTATGTGTGATAATCGCGAAAGTCTACGTAGAAGTGGACTCAGTTTGTGGGAGGTAGTCTAGGTGTAATCCATTATTATTTATTGAATGTAGGTATTTTTGTATTAAATTAATCATGGCTGACGTGCTGAGTTTCATTGACAGGGCTCCTATATAAAATACCTTTACAAAATTACTTAACTTACCAAAGGATCCCTACCGGCTGCGCCATGCCGGTAGACATCTTTAGTCCCGGTTTCAAGGCAATAATTGAGAAAAGCCGTACGCCTTATCGACAGTTTCATGTTAGGTACTATGCAAGAGCTTGCTTTAAGAGTCGTTTTTTCTTGACGTGTAGAGACGCCGAGTGCCACCTGCAGCGACATCAACTCGGCCTCCAGCAGCTTGTCTTAGTGCGATCTAGATCAATCAGGTTCTAGTTTTTTGTATATTACCTTCAAGAAGGGGAAGAACTTCTTGGACTTGGCGGCGTCTCCGCTGGTACCCTATATGCGGTGCGCGGGGATGTCCTTATTAGCGTGCACTCCTAAGCCGGCCTTTTGCGCCTTCATCTCGGCCTCCAGCAGCTTGTCGTAGTGCGATCTAGATCAATCAGGTTCTAGTTTTTTGTATATTACCTTCAAGAAGGGGAAGAACTTTTTGGACTTGGCGGCGTCTCCGCTGGTGTCCTGTATGCGGTGCGCGGGGATGTCTTTCTTGGCGTGCACCCCTAGGCCGGCCTTCTGCGCCTTCAGCTCGGCCTCCAGTAGCTTATCGTAGTGCGAGCTACGTTGGTCATTGTCATTGCGGTATCGTACCACCGTCGCGTAGCCTTTAGCTACTAGACCTTCTGCTATGTTCCTGGGAGAGGATTGGTATGTATAATATTTGTATTGATCAAAGCCTAACAAAAATCCCCTGAACTATTTTGGGTGATGAATAAACTCAAAATTGTATTTATAAAGTTTGAAATTTATTGTGAAATGTTAATGTTAATATTAATGTACTTATTTTACGATTGAAAGTGACGGAGCTAAATTGAGTAACTTTATATCAAATTTTTAATTTGTGTACGTTATTTTTGTTTGTTGAAATTTTTACTTTTAAATGTTGGAACATTAGTACAATTGTTTGTCCAAAGAAAGATGTTAACTGCTGCCACAGAGTTTTATTTTAAACTTTTGCAGTAGGCACTAGTCAACACTCCCCTTTTATAATATTTACTCCTTTTTATGTTCCAAATAAATAATTTCGAATTTGTATAAATTAAAGAGACAGGATATATGCAAAGGTCGTTAACTTACTGTCCAGCAGCAACAACAGTGCAGCAAGTCTTTTCCGGGAAGTTGTCCTTAGCGGGCTGAATGTAGTCCACGGTGACATTGACCTTCTTGCCGATCAACTTGCGGCGGACGGACTCGCGCGCCTCGAACATCCACGGGATATCGTACAGCGGCTTGAACCCTTTGGGCCGGGGCGACTGCTTGCCTTCCTCGTTTGGCGGCCCGCCGGAACTATAAATAATAATAATTATAATAATAATAAAGAAATATTTTGGACATTTCACATAACGCCATCTAGCCCCAAACAAAGCAGAGATTGTACTGTGGGAACCTGATAACTGATACAATAATACATTTTTTATTTTAAGTCCCAAAGTAAGTCTGGTTTTCTGACAAACTTTGTCCTGAGTCTGGTTTTCTATGTCATAGAAACCCAGACTCAGGACAAAGTTTGTCCGGAAGCGGGAATCAGAACCCGCGACACCGGCGTGGCATTCCAATACATTTGCCATTCGATCATCCGTGTCGTTCATCAACTGGTTTAACAAAAACATCAGACTTCAATTGGAAGGTTTTAGTGATTTATTTATTTATTGGAGAACCAACAGCTTTATACTTCTAAGTAGACAATAGCTTTAGAGAGCCAATTACAGGTTCCCACGGATAGATAGTGATCGTTAACAACACCGACAAGTCAATACCCAATTTTGTTTACTTAGCCGACATAGTTTCTTCAATTATTTTGATTTAAAACTATACTCCTGAACCGTTTTTGACATAATTCTGAGGTGAGAAATAAAAAAATAACACCAAATTGAGAACCTCCTTTTTGAAGTCGGTTGAAAAACTTAAAGCAACGTTAGTCACCTTTACATTCCACAGTGTTTGATTGTGAGCGCAACATTTATTTGAAAATATTGACACACTGCTTTTTTACAAAGTACAATAAAGGATTAAGAGGCTATGTGAAAATTTGGAGTCGCTGCGTTTCATTCTTACTCGGTAACGGTACAGTTTACAAACTTGATTTTAATGCAGTGATTACTTGTGGATATAATCTAAATAAATGTAAGACAGAAAAACGACGGTGAAACTTGTCTCGATAGATTTATTTTATGAAATAGGCTCTCTTAAAATGTGATTTACATTCATCCTCCGAATTTAGAGAATATTTACGGTTTTTTTTATACTATTGAGTGAGAAATCACAGAACTTAGATAAATGTAAAAGGATTTTTTTATACATTCAATACTTTTCAAGCAATACGATTTTTATCATTTGTCGCTTACGTCCGTTACTTTTGAGCGACAAAAATCTATATCTAACCTCTTCCGTCGGGGTAAGGTGTCTAATTGCCCTATCACTGTCTTACAATTCGGCAGCTGTCATTTCTGACAGTTTCACATATCCTCTTAACTTACTTTTCGCGCGGTGGTCTGATGCTGGCCAAAAAGATTTTTTTGGAGACGTTGTTGTTTAGTTTGACGACGAGAGCGTCACCGTTGACCACCTCCATGACGGTAGCGACGAAGTCCTTGTCCTTGGCGGCGATGATCGGTGCGTTGCTCACGTAGTTGGCCCAGATACGCAGTTTGGCATCTTTGGCCGCGCGCTCGGATGTGCGAAGTGAGGATGCTCCTGGAAATATTTCAGTATGAAGTGCCATGCGTTTGATGCTGAGTGTTTATTTATTTATTTATTTTTATTTATTAGAACAACAAACAATTACACTAATATATAAACTATAAGCAGTCTTAGGTATTTATAGTATTACTTGTAGTGTAATCAACCCCGTTGTACACATATTACTAAACATAATGGGCTATTATTTAGGTAAGTAGGTAAAGTACATTATTAAATTATGTAAGTAGATAGTAGTAGGTATCCTATGAAAACATTTACCTAATAAGTTACTATAAAGTAATCTAGCTACAACAATAATTATAATTAACTAGGTTATAATTAACTAGGTGCGCTATGATAGTCAGACGTGATCTGGTTTATGGTGTATGAGTGTTGGGCGACGAAAGGGACGGATGAAAGAAGAGTACACGTGGCAGAGATGCGAATGCTGAGATGAATGTGTGGTGTGACTAGGATGGATAAGATAAGAAATGAGTATATTAGAGGAAGCCTGAAAGTAGCGCCAGTAACAGATAAGTTGAGGAATAACAGGTTATCGCCGTCGTATCGTTATCGAAAGTAGATGGATAGAGACCAAAGAAAAGATGGATGGACTGTGTGAAAAACGATATGAACAAAGCAGGCGTGAGTAAAGAGATGACGGCTGATAGAGACGAATGGAAGAAGAAGACATGTTGTGCCGACCCCACCTGAGGCGTTGTCCTAATAGAACGCGATCACGCGATCGTCGCGCGAATCCGCGATCAAACGTACTAACGTCCAATAGGCGTCCCGATTAGCAATCGCGCGACGCGACGCGATGCCAATTGGGACGCCTATTTGACGTTAGTACGTTTGATCGCGTGATCGCGCGATCGACGTTCGCGCGTTCTTGCGATGGTCGCGTCATCGCGTTCTATTAGGACACTGCCTAAGTGTGGGATAAGGGCAGGGAGATGATGATGCGTTTGATGCGTTAAATAAGCTTGGGCTGTTTATAATACACTCAATTCGACTCCTCCTATTCGATGACACGATTGGTCGATTAACAAGTCTGTTGGACTGCTAAGCCGAGTGTCGCGGGTTCGATTCCCGCTTCAGTAAAAACATTTCTGGGTCAGTCAAAACAGTCCAAGTCTGGGTGGTTTCTATGTATTCTATGTATGTTTTTATAAAAAAAATATCATCTAACCCCAAAAATCTATCTAAGCAAGCTCATACTATGGGAACCAGATAACTGATAAAATACTTATATACTTTCTTTTTTGTAATAACATACATACATATTACTATACATAGAAAACGCCCAGACTCAGAACAAACACCGATGTTCATCGCACCAATGTTTGTCCTGAAGCAGGAATCGAACCCACGACACTCAGCGTTCAACTGGACCGCGTGTAAATAAAGGTGAATGATAAAACTCAATAACATCCACAGCAAAGTCATATCTTTAATCTATTAGCCAATCAGAAGTGCTCACCAGATTTCATGACAGCAAGTGACCAATCCACGCATTTGGCGAATCCTTGTCTCAGCAGGAGCTCAGCGATGTTGCCTTGAGGATGCAGTAGGGTGCCCACAAAGTTGTTGTTATTCACCGATTCAAGAATCACTTCGATGTCTTTCTGGAGCAGCCTGGATTCGACGAAGAAGCGGGCCTCCTCTGCATAGGGCTCCGAATCGCCATCTTGTTTCACAGCTGGGCACTGCGACGTCATTACATCGTAAATACAGACAATTCGAATACAGGTCCGTTAGCTAAATTAATATTACACAATTTATAAACAGCAAAACAATAACCTGTCTCCTTCATACTTATAAACTTGGTTGCGCGCGAGAGAGACTGACAGAATTTTCAAGATGCGCATGCAGTGCGACGTCACGCCGCGCTCATATTCACAGACACTACACAAGCGCAAGTGTGAATGTGTTGAACATGCCAGCTTTCGGTAAGAAATATACAATAACACTTCAACAAAAAATATGCGTTCCAAATTTTACGACTACCCGGTTTGAAGCTGTTGTTTGGATGTCCGTGTTATGCTTTAAATTTTATTTAAAAAATAATGATAAACAAGTAAATGTCCATTCCAAGTTCAGGATAGCTAAGATCGTTCGAAAATAAGAAGCTCATTTTCGTCGAAAACAGAAACCAATGTACATAACTTTACATTATCTAAAGTTATCCCTCTTTTCGATTCAGCTGGAATTAACGCGATATTTTCTCATTTGAATTTTGTTAATCTATTCAAATGACTTTATCTCCTAAAATGATCTTTTATTCTAGTTGTAATCTCAAGTGTGTTTGTATACAATCGAGTATTATAACACAATCTATTTCAATGGATATCTTGAAGCTAATAAAGGAAGTCACCACAGAGTCATGTTGTGGTTCCATTGTTATCCTACTTCAACACGGTAACCGATACTGCTGCTATAGGCTACTTAATGTGACAATGCTTCGCATGAAACGGAAACATGTCCTTTTTGTGGGGTTAAAGAATCCACGATTTATTCGCAGACGCAAGAAAATGCGATTCGAATCCATGCGGGAGTCTAATCTACTTCGACATTGCCGCCTGTTGATGCCGCGTACCCATTATTTTCAACAGACTTCAAAAAAGTAAGAGGCAATTCGTTATTTTTTTTCTATTTTTTTTTGTGTTTGACCTTTGAACTTTGTTGTTTATAAACCGATTTGAAAAAATATTTTTGTTTTAGAGTTTATACTTTCAGATTATAGGTTCCATATAAATTTTATCATAATCGGTTCAGTTGTTAAGTTTTTAAATCAAAATATGTAACTGAAAAAACAATTCGTTGAAGTGAACAAAATGCGTATTTTGTTGTATTTTATTTATTGCGTCTTCCCTATGACTTTTCAGTGGTGCCTACGGTCACTAGAACAGTCCGATTGAAATCGGTTGTTGTATGATTTTGTAAAACTATGATTTTTTTAACTAGTAACGACTAGCTAGGCGTTCTCCAGATGGTAACAGATCATGCCTGCCCAAAACCAAAACAGTGCTTCACTAGAATTCGATTCACATAGGCCGGTGCTATAGTGATCGTCTACTTTGTGAAATTTTTGATGGTCAGTCTCGAAAGCCCAGTTATTTCACTCTACTACAGTGCCCTTTAAACCGCAGCACAGTAATGAATATCTGGCAGTTTTGGTACCCAACTACACTGCATCCTGCAGGGGATGCCTCCCGACGGAATTCAGGTGGAAAGCGTTCAGAAGTTTGAAAATAGAACACCCCTCTCTTTCAATCGCCTACGCTAAGCCGATTATTTTCCAATCCACTGAATTGTTTCGAAAAATATATGAAAATATCAGAAAGTTTGAAATATGAGTAAAATTTATAAAAGCAATTCGAAATAGAGCTTGTGAGGGCAGTAGGTCACGCAGAATCGATAACTGGGAACCTAGATCCCGCGCCTGCGCATTGCGCGTAGGGATTACCTTTATTGGCGGGACTCTCTATTTACAAACTATGGCTAAACCTGGGATATGTCTGGATGAGAGATGCACAATATTGTAGGTATAAATTTATATCAAAAGATGTAACCGGGCTGTTGTGATGATAACCAACTATACCCCGTTTCATAATCCAAGATTTTTTTGTAAACAAAGAAAAGTCAAGATGTCACAGTCACAAAGACAGGTAAGGTGTAAAAACCAGTTTTTACCACGGATCCCTATTATTAGTAATGTCGCGCGGTTTTCCTAGTGCGATAGTTACTTATTTAACCAAAATAATTCCTATCCAAACTTATTCAGATACTTCAGAACACTGAAAAGTAGGTAGATTAGGAAATTGAATTTGTGAATTTATACTTCTGAGATATTAATCATAATATGCAAAGGTGAGCGTCACTTTGATAAGTATTTCTTTATTGTGGTCACACCTTTGTTTACAAAAAAATCTTGGATGGGTAGATTAGGAAACAGAATTTGTGAATTTATACTTCTGAGATATTAATCATAATATGCAAAGGCGAACGTCACTTTGATAAGTATTCCTTTACTGTTTTACTTTACTTTGTGGTCACACCCTCATTTAGAAAAAAAAACTTGGTTTATTAACGGGGTATAACAAATATGGATAAAAGGCTAAGGGTTGATTTTCGCGACACATTAATTCTTAGACATAAATTTGTTTTTCGGTAGAATATCTAGCACTCTGTAATTGTAACAATGATGAAAATCACTTACCCTAATACCGGAGAGCATCAGCGTCACCGGAATGAACTCTGGCAGAAGGCAAAGCCGGACCGTGGATCCGTCGCGGACGTATTCAACAACGGCCTTTATCGGCGTGCCGTTCTGTTTGTTCACGAACTGTTTCGCGTTCTCCACAACCCATTTTATGTCACGCACGTGCTCCTAAGAGGAGATTATAAATTAATATAGTGAACCTTAAATCTAAATAACAACATAACAAGTTTACAATCTACAAGCCGGTGAGTTTATTTGGTTGAAATAATGTCTGAAACCACTTATACAGGCAATCGCATATCTTTGAATGTCTCGATAAAATGGCGTAAACCAAACCTCAGGTTTTTTACGCCGTGAAACAGGAGTTGTTGTAACTTTAACTAAACTAAACTTTAGCTAAGTTCATAAAACAGCTAAAGTTTAAGTTTCTCTTTGAATTGCGAACAATCGGTTGAATGTTTTTTTCTCAAAATTTTTGCTTTCAGGAAGCCTAAGAGTTGCTTAGATGTTTACTCTTTGTTCAATTTGATTATAATTTCCGGGCCAAGAAGACCTATAAGAGCAAATAAGTTTGTATAATTAAAAATATATAATATAAATCGAGCTAGCCTTACTTAGTCGCTGATGATGTGTAACATCTAACATCTCACCTTGATAATAAGCAACATTTAAATTTGGAATGATAATATTTACTTCATTTTTATTAAGTTGGCACTATCTAACGGCCATCTTCCTGTTACACACTACCGTCCCATTTTCACGAAATTACTCCCATAAATTGACAGAAAGTGAGAGGAATGATGTTACAAATCGAAATATTTGGTGGAGTATATTCCTAGCTTTATATCTTGCAAAACGTCGATTTCAAACGTCGATTTACAGAATTTCAGATAATAATTAAATCAGAACTAACGGCGCCGCACACCGTAAGTACCGTTTACTCGTAGCCATGATTCAACAGGTAACTCAATTTCAACAGGAGAGGACGCCGTACTCATCTCGTCACATTTTACAAGAAAAGGTTCATACTGTTTCGCTATAGTGACAGAGAAAATCAATATTTTGGACATTTTTTACAATGCCATCTAGCCCCAAACTAAGCAGAGCTTGTACTATAAGAATCAGATGGCTGATAGAATACTTAGATACTTTTTTTATACAAAGAATAAATAGAAAACACCCAGACAATAAATAAATACAGAAATAGAAACACTCAGAACAAACACCGATGTTTATCACACAAATGTTTGTACTGAAGCGGGAATCGAACCCGCGACACCGGACGTGGCAGTCACACTTGCCATTCGATCATCCGTGTCATCAAAAGGTGACAAAAAACATTACATAATATCTGTGGAATATTAAAATGTAATACACGAAATTGAAATGAACTTACATGTGCTTCCGCCGACCAGATGCCTTTGCCTTGAGCTTTGGCAGTTTCTTCGATATCGACCAGCCGTTTGAGATAGGGGAGGTTTCTGCCGCCGTCGCGCACCTTAGCTAACCCTTCAGCAAGCAGGGCCTCCGTGACGTTTTCATCCTTGGTGGGGTCTTTTCCCGCCCACACGCAGCCATACTCTCTGGTCGCGGAGTTGGCTGGTTTCTCAGACGTGAAGATCACTTCCTTTCCTACCAGCCTCTTTCTGAGGAACTCGCGAGCTTCCCATGCGTACGGCTCGTCCTTTGTTTCGATATCACTGTAAAACATTAGCAATACTGAATGAAACTGCGATGCGGTTGGTATAGTAGGTACGATGACACACGGCTTCTTTACACGCTACACGCCAGCGACTTCGCGAGTCGCCCAGTGTCATCGGTGTTTTTACAATCTGCTTGTTGACAATCCTTCCCAAACGCTAATAGCATTTAAAAAGCCAACAATCAGCTTGTATAAAAGCTTGTGTGTCATCAACATTTTAGATAACTTTTGCCTAAATTATTTATGGGTGGTAGCAGTTTCGACGCGATACTTTTAGTGTTGACCATTTTATTACATTAATATTATGCTGATCAATGGAATACGCGTGCATGAATACGTGTTTTACAACATTAATACTATAAGACATCAATATTTTTTACTTATTGAATCACCATTCCTATAATGCTTCATTGGCATTCATAATTGAATAGCAAAGGTTGGGCGAAGGAGATTAGAAATTTCGAAGAATTTGAAATACCTAAGGCGTTGTCCTAATAGAACGCGATCACGCGTTAATCGCAAGTTCGCGCGAACGTCGGTCGCGCGAATCCGCGATCAAACATACTAACGTCAAATAGGTCCCAATTGGCATTCGCGCAATGCGATCGCGAACTTGCGATGGTCGCGTGATCGCGTTCTATTAGAACAATGCCTAATAGCTGTATCAACTCTAGTTGCATATCTTCCACACTTCTGTTGCTAGAATTATAAATGGATTGATATTGTTGCTAGACCTTTTTATTCAGAGTTAAAACTTATTCTGCATATATTTACTTTTACATAGACGTGCATGTATGCAGTTACAGTGCAGTGCTCTCTGTCAAGTTATCGATAAGAAACTAACAGTACACACATACACACGTACATACGCGTACCTATATGTACTCGTGCCTTGATAGAGGTAAATTGAGATATTTCGATTCATAATTATTTTGATTTCGCTCTTTCAGCCCAGTGACTTTGGTGTCTCGCATTGTACAAGTTACTTGTTATCTGAGCGAATCAACAGCTGAGCTGTGTGGCAACTTCTTTATTGATCATTAAGCAACAACCAAAACAAGACAAAAATAGAACGACGGGGAAGTTTGTGATGTTAGGTTGCAGTAAAAACATAAAATATCCATGTTGGTCAGCGATCATTGTCCCTTTCTACCTGACACAGATCATTTTCGAAAGTAAGAAAGGTAACATTTTTTTATTGAACGTACGCGTGCCAAATAAAATTTCGCATGTCAGGTTTCCCGCGCTGCTTACCCAATCCTATTTCGTCTACTTCTTAACTTCTTAGGAAATTTTTGTCTTCAAAGAAGTTGTTGTGAAGTGGTAAAGTTTATTTTAAACCGCAATGCCAACAATACTCCGCGAAATTTATAAAAAAAAGAATTTATGGAGTGAAACTTTCTGAACAGTGTTAAAATATGCAAAGACTGAAAATCGCAATTTGTTCACTTCACAGTTCTTTGTGGTTCAGTATATTTTGGCAATATTGAGATTCCAAAGGACGACCAAACTTGATGAGTTCCTTTTAAACGCCCACCCTTAGTAATTGCTATCCCATTTATCGTTAACTAGTCACTGATTGCTAAAAAGTGGAACGGTTTCTGTTCATCCCGCCTGGGAAATCAGTTTTTACGATTCCGCGATCGAACTGCAAATATGCAATCAACTTCGATTGAGCATGTCAGAGGCAATCAACAAAGCGGAAAATTCTATTACATCGCTGGACGGTTTGGATCGTATTCCTAGTTTTTGCTCTGACAGCAGTTCGAATGAGGCCATGAATGACACAGCTATTCAAACAAGCATAATTACCAATACCATTGTACTAATTTGCAATCTGGCCAACTTTTACAATGACCTCCGATAGTATGTTTAAATTTAGTCTAAAATCACTAGTGCTCGAATGTACGAGCATGAGAGGCATGGCGGTGTTTATTGTGTTCATTCGTTTCAATCAGGTAAAAGGCAGTTGCATATTCGCAATACATAACTTGATGGTTTCACAATACAGGGTTGCTGGTAACTCGACGAAATCCCTGCTCTGCTCTGTAGTAACACGAAAACGTAAATAAATAATGTTCTACGATTTTTACAGTTGTGTATGTAAAATAAATATTAAAATATGGACACACTGTTACTCTATAACTACATATTTAACCTTTTTAATTCTAAACTCGTTTGGTGGAACTACATTCTTACTCACACATTGATGGGTACTCTTTAATGGGTGCCTTAATGGGAATAGTGCCTATTATTAATGTTATTCGGAGTGGTGCCATACTGTGATACTATCCGAAAATAAAAAGATAAGAATAATAACTCTTCGGATGCAGGAGGTCTTAACAGAATACAATTATTTTGACTAAAAGGGCACTTAAAAATTATGCTATTAGTTGCCAAGCAACCGTGGCTGCCGGGAGATGGAATTAAGTAAGCCCCTATTCACTACCTCCTTTGCGTATAGGTGAAGTAGAAAATTCATAAATGTAATAGTAGCAGAAGAATAAATCGACCTACAAATGTTCCCACAGCTGGGACTCCAGCAAGGGAATCGGACCTACTCGCTTAATCCACAAAACGAACCCATTTTTTTATGGAAACACTTAACGAGACGAGCTAGACGTTCTTCTGATGGTAAGAGATCACACCTGCCCATGACCAAAGCAGTGCTAAACCGGACTTTGATTGACATGCCGGTGCAACACTGCTATCAGCGCTCGTAGACTTTGCGACATTTTGATGGTCCGTCCCGAAAGCCAGAAAGATGAACACAGTAATGCTAACACATAACTGCTTTGCGGCAGAATATCTGGCACCGGGTTGGTCTTCACTCATCTTGACTGAATCCTGTGGCGTACACTTCCCAAAGGTGGCTACCGGTTAACGGTTGGTACCATTGCGGCCACCAATCCGCATGTCCATGACATGTCAGTTTCCTCACGATGTTTTCCTCAACAATCGGACCGCAAGGCAAGGGCCTCATCCACTCGGCCACCACGTCCTTATTTCATATTACAGTACTCAAAAGGAAAATAAGTCTCGAAATAAATATTACGCCATCGAATAAAACTATGGTACTCGTAGGTACAGTAACAGGTTAGATATGGTAAAAGTTTAGAAAGGAATAGAGGATAGTTGCATTATTAATTAAGCATGATTGTAACCAAATTAACCTAAATAGGCATACAGTATTATTTTTAAATATTTTACCACACTGTTAAAAATTGGAGGTTTGACCCAGCTGTGGAGCGAGAATGACAATCAAATAAAAACTTTATGATGGAACTTTATTGTCAATCATAATCACTATAGTCATCAAAAGTTAATCTTAAAAAGGTTTAAATTGGTCATAATGTTGTGTAATTGTTCTTAGGGCCTTAATATATTTAACGGCGCGCCCGCTCTTACGACGATATTCCATAGTCTTTATGCAACGAATTATATGAACAACGGCGCGCTACCGTGTAATACCAATACACTGGTATCTTAAGATACCATTTACAAAACACTGTATTCACGAAATCTTTATGGTTTAAATTCCAAAACACTGAAATTAAAAATACCGTGTCCATATGACCAGGTTGGTGCATAATTGTAATCCCTTGAAAATTATACCAAGCGATATTCTTTAGTAGTTAAAAGAACAGTCGACTAAAAAACAAAAAGTTTATTTGCGCGGTTAATCAAAACGCTAACGTTAATCAACATACAGACAAAAAAAAAATATAACTGACAATTTGTTAAAAAAGTAAATATGACCTGCCACTCGACGCCTGCCACAGGCAAAAGTTCTAGTTCGTAGAAGTCCATGGTTGGTACTTGGTAGGTTCCCGAGTTTATCCTGACAAAGCAGAATATGGATGCAGGTGCTATCCTATTTATTTTATCACATCAAAGTTTTAATGTATAATGTACATATTCATGCGAATAAAAAATTGAGTATAGAGTATTATTATGAGTACATTTACAGCCTCACCGTGGGCGGACCGTTCGTCGTCATAACTTAATGAGGATAGATCGATATGGCGGGGCTTGCTCACCCGATACTATTCATATTTTAAAATAGTGGCGGCCGATATTCCAGCCCAATCGGTTTTATTTATTAAAAATGACGAACGATGATTACCAACTTCATTAGTGTTGTACCTTAAACGACATTGTGTCGCGGGTTCGAATCCTAATTCAGGACAAGAAGTTATGTGATGATGAACATAAGTAATACATATAATAAAAACACACTTAGTTTTATTTTTTTGCGATGGGATTCTATGAACGAAAGTTCGAAAATTCAATTAATATGAACGGGTTCGTAAAAAAATTCTACTCAACTGTCTTTTTTGAGCGTACAAATAATGCAGTGTTGTAATTATGTACTTTCACTTTGGGTTGGTTGGTACATCTAGGGCAGCGGTTCTATACGCTGATATTGAATAACCAAAAGTAAGAGTACCTTACCTACCTACTTAAATCTGGATTGCAATTAGCCTGCATGTAACAGTCGCAGGTAACATGTCAGGTTAAACTCGTTTGGACGGTCACTGCCAAGTGCAGGTGCGAGGTGCGGGATGGTGCGGGTGCAAAATGTCTTCTCCACACAGAACCAACTAATAAAGTGATGATGCAGTAACAGCCATCTGCGTCTAACTGCATTAAACGTCCATCCGAAAAAATCGGCTATCATGAGAGCATGATAGCCGATTTTTTCGGATGGAATTTCATAGAGATGAACGGGCAGTGAACGAGTTGGTTGGGGAATGTAAAATAATACGTAGAAAAAACGTGAGAATAGACATAATCTGTAAATAGATTAAGGTTCTTAAACTACTAAAACAGAAAAAGCAGGCCTTTACTTTAGATAAAGAATTTTTACACTAGCCGGCAATGGGTAAGTAACATTTTTTATTTCCTTTCGAAGAACCTAAGTTCTTCGGTTTTGGCTTCACATCAAAGGTATATAGCCAGTGTCAAGTAATTGGAGAGATTATTTTGTCATAAGTCAGAGTCGATAAGTCAAGTCATGCCCCTGTAAAGTAGTGGTGGTTGCGACTTTACTAGAGGCTTCTATGGAGTTTTGGAGGCAACATGAAAAGTCACGTTTTACAGCATTACACTATTCACCAACACTCATACACGTTCACGAGCACATAATGGATAAAAAACCACCGTTTTTACACTTAAACACTCAAAGTTATACAAGTTTTGTCAATTAATTTAATGCCGCCAATGCGCCATTTTTCATGTTCCCGCCAAAACTCGTAAGTAACATTAACTTGATTCGATGTTAATGTTACGAAATAGGTACGAGTCGCACTGTAACAAAATAACACCTATATGGCTGGATCGTTGAGTAAAATACGCATTTGCTTTGCTGACGGTACAGCTGGGCACTGTAACTTAGTACCATGATGAAAACAATAATCGTGAATTCGTGATATAGATTTAGGTTAAGGCTTTCTCCTTTCACTTTTGCCTAGCTGCAGGGTATAAATCGATTTAACACTTAAAATACCTACTGGTAGAGATATTACGGCTTTTTACCCGACTGCCAGAGAAGGGTTATGTTTTTCGAGCGTATCTTGTATGTATGTAAATTTCTTTGTTACCTCTTTCTTCTCTTTATTAACTTCCAAACTACTGACGGATTCTTCATTACATTTGTCTCATTAACTAGTGTCCTTTGACGGTATTTAAAAAAAAAATAAAAAAAAATGGCGGATTTTACTTTGGCCTTAAATTTATTAATTTAATAGCAAAAGTTAGTCGTAAATAAAAATGTTAAGATATGGAGTATAAATAGGAGTGAGCTGAAAATATGTGAATATGCATCAATAAAAAGTTCCTAAATTATGATAGATACATAAAATGGTCCAATCACAAATTGCTTCTAATTCTTTGATGTATGCTGCGTCATAGTATAATTTTTATTAAAGTGTCTATGGTTTTTTTGGCGGGAACATGAAAAATGTCGCATTGGCGGCATTAAATTAATTGACAAAACTTGTATAACTTTGAGTTTTTAAGTGTAAAAACGGTGGTTTTTTATCCATTAAGTGCTCGTGAACGTGTATGAGTGTTGGTGAATAGTGTAATGCTGTAAAACGTGATTTTTCGTGTTGCCTCCAAAACTCCTTAGAAGCTTCTAGTAAAGTCGCAACCACCACTACTTTACAGGGGCATGACTTGACTTATTGACTCTGACTTATGACAAAATAATCTCTCCAATTACTTGACACTGGCTATATACCTTTGATGTGAAGCCAAAACCGAAGAACTTAGGTTCTTCGAAAGAAAAAGAAAAAAAAAGTGTCTATTTTTTTATTTATTTATGAAACAACCGCACATCATTATGTATAACTTAGTCCTAATATACATACATATATGGGTAAAATTACCTCTTAATTGGTTACCTCAACAAGTTCCTTTTATATAACTATAAAAAAATAATAGTTATCTATAAGCTGAGATAGTACTCACAATTGTCTTGCTGATTTATAATACATAGATAAGTGAAATATTAATCAAACTGAGTGGTCTTTGCCTTTTCTTTTATCTTTTAAGACCGAGTTCTATTTTTATTCGACCGCAAAGAAGGGTCATGTTCCTTGTAATATCAAGTGTATTTTGTAAACATAAATATGTATTAAAGGCTTAGTCCTGTCCTGACTGACTGACTGACTGACAGATAGACAACGCACAGGCCAAACCACTAGACACAGGTACTTGAAATTTGGAGGGTAGTTCATCAAGAAATGTAGGCAAGTACTAAAAAAGAATTTAGATAATTCGCTACGCAAACAAAGTTAAAGGAGCTAGTTATTTCTACTACAGAAATAGCTAGTTTTATCCATTGCTTGGTTCATTCACCAGGAGGAGTTAATTGTAAACTTTTCTCTTGAATGCAGTATTTTACTGTTGTAGAGGTTGCCTATCTTTATTAATGTAGGTATTATATATTTAGATATTGTAGGTTGCTTGAAAGTTAGAAACCCGGGTCGGCCAACAGCCCGGTGGGTCGACGACGTCGCAAGGGTCGCGGGGACTACATGGATCAGAGATGCACAAGATCGTGGAGGCTGGTTAAAGCGAAAGGAGGCCTATACCCAGCAGTGGGTCCTACCTGGCTGATGATGATCATGAAAGTTCTGACGCTTCATGACTGTGAGCCGGGGACGTCTGATGTCTACGGTATGGCATTTTTCTTCTTAACATATCACTAGTTCTTTCGAACCAGTGTGGTGAAAGGATTTCAAGTGTGCCTCGCCATATGCCATTAATACCAGACACATCAACATACAAACAAGAGATTAAGTCAAAGTTGCAATGGAGTTCGCAGTGATCAGCATAATGAGAAAGACTAAAGAATAGGGCTTATTAAACTTTTACAAACACATTTCTTGTGACTTAAACTTTTTCAATTGGGTGTTTATAAATTTTATGGACTTACCTATTGGGTGTCCTTTGACGAGCGAGTTTAGGGGCGGTGATGCCCGAAAGCGCAATTATCTTCTCAGGCGGCGGCCCGTTTACTGGCTGCTTTCTGATGATTACCGTATCTCCAGACAACACCTACGCAAAATAAAGAAAAGCATCACAAAGCTGCATTAATCGTGGAATTCCTGGCACAGAATTACTCGAAATAAACAATGCAATCTGGTAGGTATAATATGAGACAACACTGCGTTAACAACCACAACTTTCTCATGGAGATTGAAGACGCAAATACTACCTAGCTCGAAATGACGCCATTCATTTATAAATATGATTTCAAGTATATTTAATCATATTCTTACTTTCTCCCATTTTGGTGAAAGATGCGGTGCGGTGCCAACGGGGCATCGCAGGAGACCACAGCACGAGGCACTTTGAGCTCATCAAAGAAATAAGATTCTATTGAATTTATGTATTACCTGCTTTACTATTCCGATTTTGTAAGACGGTGCCGCTGCAGGAGCACTCATTTTTGACCTTTCTAATTCTAGATCCAGTAGAGAGATGTGTGAAAATACAGTCGAACAACTTCACAAGACGAAAGACGGGCGAAACGTGGCGGGACGGGACACCAATCACCATTGGTGTTTCCATAAACAAAAATTAAGTGACGTTATCGTTTGACAGTTACAACACGATCGATCGCCATTTTATTGACATTCTCGATACGAATACTCATCTTGTATCTACGGATAATGTGCCGATTTAAACAGACCCTGTCTATTTTTTGCAAGATTTTATTGTGGGTTTGAAGAATATGCATAATTTTGTGCTAGATGGCGCCACAAAGTTACAAAGCTTCGTGAATGAATGGCACAATTGGCGGAAGTTTTTAAAAAATGTGATGTTTTGCGTTTACTTAGGTATGGTCTGTATCTTAAAGAGCTTCTATACTATGTTATACAAGTTCTTTGCTGTATCTACACCTGCCTACAATACTAGAATACACCTCTACGAAATACTTTACGTATGTATTTTCGATATGGGTACCTACACAAAAACATCAATAGTGTGAAAAGTACTTAGTAGCCAAGTCAAGAATAAATATAATGATCTTGTAATATTAAGCCAAGTCTCCGTTTATCGTTTACTTTTATTCGGAACAGGGTGTAAACTAATACCCCTAAAAACTTTTATTCGTCGTCGCGTTGCACCTACACGTACCTTTACACGTAGGTAGGTAGCTACTTTTGGTTTTACGAATGCGCCATAACATACCTATACTAAGTACTGTTTTTTAAGTGGATTATTTAAAGCACTTTACTCTAAAGTAGGATAATGTGCAAGTAGGATAGTGGTGAAAATTACCATAAATATTGTGTGACGTAAATATTTTCACGAGAACTTTATGCAATTTGAATAAAAAACTTCAAAAATTGTAAAAGCTGTGAACATTAACTCGATGTAGAACAAACGTTGTCTGTAGGTAGATAGGTAGGTACCTATGTATCTACCCCTACCTACTTAACACATAAAATACTAGAATATACCTTCTCTACCTACTAGGATATACTTATCTATGTAGGTAGTATATATTAATAACAAATAGCTACTTACCGTTACTGTTTAATTGGTAGTTAGGTGCTTTCGAAATAGTTTTTTTTTTGTGGCGTATCTGGATAGTATTGATTTCGAAATAGTTAAGTACCTAATTTTGCTTGATTCTCGAAGACCTTTTATTAATGTAATTTTAAGTAGGTACATACATTCAACCTCTTCTATTAGGTTTTGAAACTCTTTTCAGTGAGCTAAAAACTTTCAAAGTTTCAATTTCGAACTAAGAACAAACGAAAAATGACAATTTTCAAACAAACATCATTTGATTGCCATCCGTTCTTGTAGTAGGACTATGTAGTATTATACCATCGCCGATAGTCATTGTTGTTCATGTATTTTTTCAAAATAGTGTACTTATTTTACCCAGTTGGTTGAAAAAGTGTTTATAATGGCCACCGCAGACTTTAGAAAAGACACTACGATGCCAGTGCGGCCCAGAAGTGTCTATACAGCACACTCTTACAACCAGGTAACCTGACATTTTCTAGTAGGCTAACCGACAAAAATCGAGTGGCATTAGGTAGGTACTTACTAAAGTAGTAGTCTCTATTGGTTAGCATATTTTATTATGATGCCCAGTTTTTGGTTCTCCATAGAGGATGGTCTCCTGTCAGGATAGTCTGATATCTTACCCTGGACAGTTAAAGTACGAACAGGAACTGTGCAATATACAGGCAAACACTGGGTCATAAGTATCCAATCACTATTTAAAGCTTGTTATGCTATCCATTATTATTTCAGGAGGAGTCCAACCTCTCTGCATTCCAAGACTACAGCAAGTTTCTCGAGGGCGGTCTCGGGCAGGCTGAGCTGGTCGGCGCGGCAGGTTGGCAACCGCCGTGGCGCGCGCCTCTACAGCGCAAGGCGCCTTTTTACCCTGGCGATGACATCTACCACGCCGACACTTGGAGGGAGCTCGAGGTATGTTTACATGTGACGAGGTAGCCTCATACCTTTCTTGCAGTCAGAGTTTGGTTTCTCTAACTTTCGAAGAAGTAAGCTTTGGCTAATGATGGAAGCCGCGGGTCGCGTTGGCCCCTAAAGCGAAAAGCGCCTACTCTACCCTGGACGCTCTAGTTGAGAGATTGATTACGTAGTTCACAGCTTATAAGTGAAAACTGCAGTCCACCATCTTTAGGTCTCATTCTCGGTCTCTATTATCAATTTATCACGCATCAGATACCTACATTGCGTATTCTGTATCTCCTTATGAAGGAAAAGTAGCTTTCCCTTCTAGGTGTCACAGTGCTCGAAATTCCACTTCATCTCCACTTCTAGCACTGTGATTGGCCGATTCACGGTCTGCACCTCTCCATGCCGTCCGGCTTTGCGTCAGAGAAGAATCCGAAACGAACTATTTTTCCACCAAATATATGGGACTTATTTTCTGAGAAACTAAAATTTCTCTCTTGAATCTCCGACAGGTGACCGATGTGGTCGGCGGAGCAGGATACAATGCCTCAGTAACGCCGCACGGAACAGTTTGTCTACGGCTCCGGGACCGAGTGAAGTGAGAAAATAACCTTACTTACAGCCTTTGAGGTTACTCCATGCATACAGCTCGTTCGATGTAAACCTGAAGAATTCAATTTGCCTGCGCAAGTTGCGTGCGCAACAGGCAGGCCGTTGCGCACTTAAACTAACTTAAACTCTGCAGTGCAAAAATCCATCAACAGAATCGTTATTTAGCATGCACGATGTATGGAACAGAAAGCAATCAATCTTCATCATCATCAGTACTAGCAGGACATAAATCAGCTGGTTTCTCTATAGGTACCTACGTACCTACATTAGAGCAAGACTTAAATCAACTTGTAAGCTCAACTTGGTTTAAACAAAACTCAAATTCGTCGTCTTATTTGCCAACCTAATTATATCACTTGGCCTTTACGTATCCTGCTCTTCTTCCTCCATTTTCGGTACTATACAGGACCCTGGATGAGCGTCTAAAGTCTTACTCAATCTTTGTTTCTCATTATAAGTAGCCGAGTCGTAAGGTACTGGCTTCACACAGAGAATGAATTACCGCTGAGCCGCTGACTGACGTTTTAGGGGAGAACTGCCTCAAGTATTGCCATGTCTTTTAATTTTTACTGATTTGCGGGCATCCATTAATTTCGGGGTTTTAGGGGGTTGAGGGGGTCGACCAAATCTCACGTGGGGGCGAGGGGTGGACTCGGCAATCTCACGTAATTTTTTTTCCGCAGGAAAAAATGTAATGCCGCGAGAAAACTGGGTGAAATTCAGTTAAAAAATGTTTCTCCACTAAAATATGACGAAAAATCTCGCGTGAGATTAGGGGGTAGGGGGAGGGGTCGAGCAAAATCTCACGAAATCTCACCAAGGGGGGAGGAGGGGTCGAAAAATTGCCAAAATTACCTCACGTAATTAATGGATGCCCCCTTTTCTTTAAACCCTGTGTGTGAAGCCAGTACATAGGACTCAATAAAAGTCTCTATTTCATCGTAGAGTGGATATGACGATAGACGGCGCAGTGCGAGTGACGAATGCGAAGAACAACATAATCCTGGCATTGTCGCGATCCGGCGCGGCCGCGGCGCTTATCCATCCAAACGGGAGGGTGTACCACTACGGCTCTAGGGTGGAGATACAGGCGCGTCACCAACAAGGCAACAATAAGTAAGTGATAAGGATTGTGCTGTACATTATTTTGGTAGAATCCTACTTTTAGGTACTACTCGTTGCTTCCGTATTTACGGAGCCCGTGTCAGTTTTCAGGAAGCCGGTAGAGCTCAAAAGTCCCTTAAGAGAGATGTAGAGATTTTCAAGATCCTAATTTCTTGCTGTTGCTGGGTCTTCAGTAGACTGCACGACATTTAAAAATTCTCACATGATACTCCAATGGGTTGTAATATTCTTGCTTAGCCACTTTGATTGACCGTATTGTGGTGGTAGAGAGTGACCCTGAAGGAATTTTCAATTTTCAACAATTTCTACAGACCAGTATTGAAGGACCGCTGGCAGGTCGCTCGCGCCGTTCACCAATTTCTGTCTTACATTTATTCAGATTATATCCTCAACCTATCACTGTATTAACAAGTTTGTAACCTATACCGTAACTCAGTAAGAATGTAACGCAGTGACTCCAAATTTTCACATATCCTCTTAGGCGCGAATTATACAGAAGCGACGTAAGGCGAAGGCACGGTCTTTTTCATACAAAATCTGTAAGAGACGTAATTTATTTTTGTACCGCCTGCGCCGTACGTATCTTTGCCTTATGCAGTTTCTGTATAATTCGCGTCTCAAGTCACAGAATAGCTAATAGTCACATGCCAACTATTAGTATTAGCAGAGACTATTAAAAAGATTATTTTTACTAGTCTCTGGTATTAGTCACATATGCCAACTAGTCGTCGTGAGTTTTCATGAATTTCGACTAATTTTAAAACACTTATAAAATCTAAATTAAAGTATGAAACTTTACTAATTTTTGTTCACACAATCGGAAAACAAAGACAAAACGAATAGTGTGAAGAAATTACTATAATACGGCGTACTTTTTGAGTGTTTGTTCGAAACACTTTGTATGGAAATTTGCCTTGAGGATTACCCTTAATGGGTAAAAATCCACCATTTTTACACGTTAACTCTCAAAGAAACACAAGTTTTAGCAATTATTTTAATGCCGCCATCGTTTCATTTTCACGTTCCCTCCAAAACTTCCCAGGTACGCCAAGATGTGGTACAAAGGCGTGTCGTTCACGGCGGAGCAGTGCGCGCTGGTGTACCTGGTGGACGCGGCCGGCACGCGAACCACCACCGACACCTTCCTCGACATGAGCCAGGACTTCACGCTCAACGTGTTCTACAAGTGAGTTGAGTACAGATCTGTACCTTCCTCCTAATACTGCCGCCACAGGGCTTTTTTACAAGCTACAAACCAGCGATTTCGCTTGTAGCTTGTAAACTCGCCTATTGTCATCTGCTTTTTACTATCTGCTTGTTGACAATCCTTCCCGAAAGCTAATTCGTAGCATGTAAACTACCCTTTTTCTTATTTTTCTTTTTGTATAAATGCCACCATTGAACAGGTTGTTCTTGAAATGGGACTGGACGTTCTCAGACTAGGATTCATCGATCTCAGACTCTACTATTTCAGACTGTGACTTGTCGCACTCCAATCTGGGACTCATCGGACTTAGATTGCGACTCGTCGATCTCAGACTGGGACTCGTCGATCTCAGACTGGGACTCTTCGATCTCAGACTGGGACTCTTCGATCTCAGACTGGGACTCTTCGATCTCAGACTGGGACTCTTCGATCTCTGACTGGAACTCTTCGATCTTAGACTGGAACTCTTCGATCTCAGATTGGGACTTTTCGATCTCAGATTAGGAATCTTCGATCTTAGACTGGAACTCTTTGATCTCAGATTGGGACTTTTCGATCTCGGACTGGAACTCGTCGATATCTTACTGGAACTCGTCGATCTCTTACTGGAATTCGTCGATCTCTAGCTGGAAGTAGTGGTTGCTTATCTCAAATCTTACAGCTACCGCCACTGGTATGATGTTTCAGTGAGTCCCGCCACGGACCTTCATACGTGAATGAAGCAGTGTCCCTACTTCAAGCTGCGCAGTACTGGCTGACTGATGATGGCATCGACAACTGGATCATCAATAATGTGCGCGTCAGTCAAACTGCCGACGGACTAGTCAGGTACACACTTGTGCTCTTAGTGTTGCCAGGTATTTTGAAATTATTATGATCTATTCTAAGTAGCGCTTCAGGACAGGCATTACAGGACTTGCTGATGTTGGATAACAAGCTGCCAAACTTAAATGGGATTGGGAGGGTCACGTCTGCCGGATGTCGGATGAGTCATGGGCAAAAGCCACTACAGAGTATCCACTCTTCCACTCTTCTGTTCCACTCTTCCTGTCTTTGGGAGTCCGCGAAACGACGTCGCGGCAGACCGAAGAGAGTTAGAGAGACGAGCTAGACTCCCACTTGAGGCCCTTGACAGAAAAGAGGGGAAAGAAGGAAGGGAGGCCTTTGCCCTGCAGTGAGACTATTCAGGCTCACAATAATAATAGTTTTAAGTAGGTAATGAAGAACTCCCTTGCCCCGGATAATTTGTTAACACGTCGACGACACGGATGGTCGAATGGCAAGTGCATTGGACTGCCACGCCCGGTGTCGCGGGTTCGATTCCCGCTTCAGGACAAACATGTGTGTGATGAACATCGGTGTTTGTTCTAAGTATACTATGTATGTATTTACAAAAAAAAAGTATTTAAGTATTGTATCAGTTATCTGGTTCCCATAGTACAAAGCTCTGCTTAGTTTGGAGCTAGATAGCGTAGTGTAAAATCTCCATAATATGTATTATTATGTAAGGAATTTGTAACAGGATCCACCGGTGCAGTCATAAGTACCAGCTGCGAACGAGTCCTAGCAACGGATCTGCTTCCATCACTAGTCCCTTCCTGCATTGTACTGCTTCTCTCGGCCAGACGCAGCATCTCTTTGTGAGGTAAATGATCCATCGGTGCAGTCTTATGTACAGTCAGCTGCAAGCATTTTCAAATTAATGTAGTCATCTTACTAGTCATAATTCTTGTCAGGAGAAAAATGACTTTGCAAAATTAAGAGTAAGTATAATATAAATGGGAAAACTTGGGAGTGTATACATTTCTTTGCAGTTGACTGTACCTACCCACTATTGTACACTGTGCACGAGTCCCACCAACGAATCAGATTCCACAATTCGTCTCTTTCTACATCTCTCTGCCAGACTCAACAAGTTCTTCCAAACTAGCAGGGTGTTATAAATCAGAAGACTATAAATCCGTACCGCAAAAAGACTTATTCAAGATCATCATCATCTTCCTGCCCTTTATCCCATACTTAGGTGGGGTCGGCACAACATGCCTTCTTCCATTCGTCTCTATCAGCCGTCATCTCTGTACTCACACCTGCTTTGTTCATATCCTCTTTCACACAGTCCATCCATCTTTTCTTTGGTCTTCCTTTTCTGGTAAATCCATCTACTTTCATATCTAACATTCTTCTAGTACATGGCATTCATCACATGCCCATACCACCATAACGGTTATTCCTCAACTTATCTGTCACCGGCGCTACTTTCAGGCTTTCCCTAATATACTTATTTCTAATTTGATCTATTCTAATCACACAACACATCCATCTCAGCATTCGCATCTCACTGAGATTCAAGGTGGATCGGTAAAAAAATTGAGCCCTACGAGTTTTTTTTTTTGTTCCTTTCGAAGAACTTAAGTTCTTCGGTTTTGGCTTCACATCAAAGGTATATAGCCAGTGTCAAGTAATTGGAGAGATTATTTTGTCATAAGTCAGAGTCGATAAGTCAAGTCATGCCCCTGTAAAGTAGTGGTGGTTGCGACTTTACTAGAGGCTTCTATGGAGTTTTGGAGGCAACATGAAAAGTCACGTTTTACAGCATTACACTATTCACCAACACTCATACACGTTGACGAGCACTTAATGGATAAAAAACCCACCGTTTTTACACTTAAACACTCAAAGTTATACAAGTTTTGTCAATTAATTTAATGCCGCCAATGCGCCATTTTTCATATTCCCGCCTAAACGAGTTTGCATCAGATTTTTTTCCATCCCACACGGAGAAAAAAAAACTGGGATAGCGAGACAAAATAGTAACCGATAATATATTTTCTTGTACCCTTTACTAACTTTTGTTATCTAGAACTATTATATTGTAATCGTTACTAAATTTCGTGAGCATGAATTATTACTATTGTAATCTTTTCTAAATTATTCTCTCTGTCACAAATTCAACTAGAATTTTAGTAACTATAACGAGATTTTTTTCTCCGTGCAGAGTGCCTCCATTCGTCAAATTTTTGGATTATTCATACAAATAACATGCTCACGGAAAAAGGATCGACTAACGAGTACAATTGCGGAAAATGGACTCACCACACATAACTTATCACATAACTCATGCAAACGCTCAGCAGTATTTTGAATATGCAGACGGGGCGAGAGACGGATGCACTTTGACGGCAACTCGTTCATCGTCCGCAACGCAGGCCACTCCGCCGGTTTCGATGACAAGAACCAACTCAAGGTGTACTGAACAGAGTCCCGTCTCCTGAAACAGCTCGGGAACAGTTCTAGCCATTTAAAACACGACTTATTACATTTTATCTAGATTTAAACGGAACTTGTGGGAGGGGCGTGTCCATATTTCTGTGCCCCCCTTATTTACGCGACTTCGTGTTGAAGCCTTGAGTTTTTGATGTATTTTTCTGTAGTTTACGTTCTGCTGCCGGGGGCTCGATTACCATTTACAGACCGCGCGGTTGTAGAATAAGGTTACAGTTTCATGAAAAGTGTGAGATCATCTTTTGATAGTTGCCAATTGTTTCATTTTATACAGCAAACGTACGTAAAGCTGAGATCACACGGGTCGTTTTTTTTTTCATTTTTGTCTTTCATTTTGTATCTTTCACTCCAAGTTACGCATCTGAACACAAAATGAAACATTAGTGCCGAAGGAAAATGAATGATTCACTGGAGTGAACATTCACTCGATTGAACCGTCTGATCACGGCTTAACGATCTCTAAAGTGATTATCTTCTTTTATACCGTCAGAATCTCAACATGATATCCATTTTCAGTTTTCACAACATGAATGGAAACTTGCGTCGTCAAAGTGATTGTTTCAAAACTTCACATTAATAATGATGAGTGAGTTTTTGTTATTAATTTGAGCAGTGCGTTGATCGACAAATATTTTATAACAACCATTTTAATATTATGTACCTAAGTGTTAACGAATTAAGTTGTTCAATCGTACCTAACGATTCAACGTTTCATTGAAATGATCACATACAAAGCAGTTCCTAAAGCTTATACAACAGTTGAATGCATTTCCGCTGTCATCTAACCTATTTCCTTGTTTCAAACAATAAGTACCTACTTATCTAGTTCAGGAATATTCTGAACTCTTGCTACGATTTTCCTAGCCCGATATTTATTATTACAACATGAGCTCGTACTTTTCTAACGACTCTACAATACGTCGAAACTTAGTTCCTATAACTGCCGTAGATTCATCTTGATCGTGCCAGTTAACAATTTTAGTATACATATATTTTTTAATCACATCGAGATACCCTAGGCAGCTACAACCTTATCTGTTTTGAAGTGTGTGTTTATTTTGGTAGTGACGACTTATCCCATTAGTTCCTCGTTGTATAAAGTTCCAAGTGTGTACTTGTTGTGAAATAAAGCAGTGTGCTTTAGTTACTATTGTGTTTTATTTATTACATTTTCAGATAAGGTACTACCTAGGCATATTATTTATGCTTTGATTATCTATCTATTGCTATCTAACGAGGTTTCTCCAAATATCGGTGAAAAACAATGTCACAAATAAATAAAAACAAAATAATGAGTAGGTAAGTAATGTTAATGCCAACTATGCCTAGATCACACGTGCCGAGTACTCGGTATGTATAATCCGCATAGCGCCGAGTACTCGGCTGAGCGAGTGACGTAAGCTTTCACTTGTCTCGGCCGAGTAACATTTTGCTGTCTCGGCCGAGTACTCGGTACGTGTGATCTAGGCATAAAAATTAGTCTTCAGAATTAATGGGAATCCTCAAGGCAAATTTCCATACAAAATGTTTTGGACAAATACTCAAAAAGTACACCGTATTATAGTAATTTCTACACACTATTCGTTTCGTCCATGTTTTCCGATTGAGTCAACAAAAATTAGTAAGGTTTCATGCTTTAATTTAGATTTTATACGTGTTTTAAAATTAACCCTACTAACTTAAAAACACGTATAAAATCTAAATTAAAGTATGAAACCTTTCACTTTTTTTTTTGACGAAATCAAAAAACATGGACGATACGAATAGTGTGAAGAAATTACTATAATACGGCGTACTATTTGAGTATTTGTCCGAAACATTTTGTATGGAATTGGATTTGAGGATTAGCCTTAATAGCACATACCTTCAAAGAGCCTCTAAACATACTAGTAGGTTTACAATTTCTTTGCATACCTCTAAATATTTGATAGCAAGGGCTATATTATCTGTGTCCCGGATTGACGAGATAAAATTATACAATACAATTATTGTAAATACCTACATTATTTTTAAATTAGATCTGTAGCTAAAGCTTTGATGACACAGGGCTAGTTTACAAGCTACAAGCCAGCGAGTTTGCTTGTAGCTTGTAAACTCGCCCCGTGTCACGTGTCATCGGCTGTTTTACAAACTGCTAGTTCCTTCCCGAAAGCTAACTCACTCACTCGCTAGCTTTTAAACTCGCCGACTTGTAAACTAGCCCTATGTCATCGACGCACTTTCAAGACTGCCCATCAAAAGTTTAATATCTCTAAAGGACGAGCGCACTATTGCAGTGTTGCACAGGCCTTTGTGAATCAAATTCCTGCCTAACTCTGCTCTGGTCATGGGTAAATGACTTCGAGAATCCAGCAAAAATTATGATGATTCAGCAGCTGGTAGCGGCAACTGTTGTTAAAGACAATCAAAAAAGTATGTATCTATTTCGTGTCATTTAGTTTTCGCCATCTCTACCTAAGTATATCAATTGTGTATGTAATATTTCATGAAATACGGCCATTTCATGAAATAGACAGCCACTTCATGAAATGGCCAATTCAATGATCCGGCCACGACATATACCGCTCTATCTCTCTCTGGTAAAAAGGGCAAACAAAACCACGGACAGAAGTAGGTGTTACTTGTAAAAAGAGGGTGTTGAGATACAGAAACAACCCTCACAAAATTAATGTAACCCCGAAGTTTGCCACTCATACGAGAGCGCAGCAAATATAAATCGAAAATCGCTACTTCAGTTATCTTTGGAAACAAACTCGTTCGGTGCGCATACTGTACTTTGTCTTCTGTATTGGATATTCTGTGAGCGGGGGTTGTGGTTCTGGCTACCCCTCAGCTACCCTGCAATCGCTCCGTGTCTGCGCAGCGTCTCTAGCATCCAGCATGCCGCGGGCCAACGTAAATAATAACTGCAGTAGCGCAGGCCTTGGAATATTGAGTGATGATTTTTTTCATCTTAAATCTTAATTTTTTGTCTTATCAAATCCAATTCAGGGATACCAAATTTTATCCCAAATGTCTCTGTGTATATAATTTACCACAATGCCGATGGTGAATAGATAATAAACGGCCGATCTTAGATCCAAATCGATGACTTGAAGAATTTCAGTAGAATTTATCCGATGTATGTAGGTAGGCGTGATGTTTATTTATCGGTAAGAAGTACTCCGTACATTATCTATTTATTATCATCAAGACTCATATACTTAGTTCAATGAAATTCTTATCCTACGTACAAATTAATGAACTGGGTCAAGCGCAACGAAAGTCATCTTGCGTTGGATGTTACGAAAATAAGCTAGGTAATTTATTGTTTTTGTCGTATACCCAGTATGTTTAATTTCAGTAGCGTGAGTGTTCTTGCTTTCAGTGTGTCGAATCGAGGACACGTTTGTAGATGAATCACTGTTTACTAGTCGCATCGCTTCGGGGCGGCGCAGCGCGGCGCGGCGTCGACGGCAGCGGCGCTTCGCGGGCGCGGTATTGATCGGGACGGCAGTGGCGCCGCTCGTGGCCGGCGTCGTCATCAGCTCGCGCCGGTTGTCAAACACGTGACGTAACCGGCAACGCGCACACCGCCGCCGGCCTCCGCTTAGAACGTCCGTGTCCCAGTGCTCCACGCAGCGAGCGAGCCGCGACTCGTGCACTCGCGCGTCTGCCCCGAAACGTGCATCGCGCGCTTTGACAGGTGAGGCAGAGGCCACCGCCGCGTCCCGGGCCTATCTGTCTTCGCGTCCCGGCAACCGCGTCCCGTCTCGTCACATCTAATGTTTATAAACAGCTGGCCGCATCCATTCGCTCCCTCTTGTTTTTGATGTGACCGGCGAAAACGGTCCTGACAAGGCCCTCCTGTAAGATCAACCTACGCTGCAAGTTTGTAGGTATGCTTGCACTTGTTTGTTTATCCCTAGTTGATATACGCAGTATGTACGCACGTGCCGCTGTGACGACAGCGTTCACGTCAACAGTACAATAACAAAACTAAAATTCCGCAGCCAAAATATTTTCTTTTTCGTTGGCAAATTATATTCGATTATAAATTATTTCTTACTTGGTTTTCCCTCTACCAGCATTGACTATAAGAGTTTCGGTAAGCATTGACATATAAGTATCAAAATTAGCAACTCATGAGCTGCTGCAGTTTTCTTCATTACCAATTTATGCCTCTACCCATTTCATACGCTAAATCCCCAATACAAACTCCCCCTCATCTAAATAGATAGGGTGGCGAGGGTGGCGGACGTAGCAATCGGGTGGAATACTGGAAACAAATTATAGGTATTCACTGGGTGTTTTGTGTTCCTACCGTAAATGCACCGATGAACTGCCAAGTGACGAAAACTAACCAAAATAAAGGAATCTCACATAATTGCTCGCCTATGATATCAAACTAACGAGTGACAACCTGACAACATGTGTAGTGTAGGTATCTACCTCGTTACAGTTATTAGATTAACTACGCGTGGTTGCATTTCCACAGACTAATGCACTCAATAATGCATAGTGCAGCTTATGCACAGAGGTGTAAACTGCAAAGCCTCCACATATTGCGCAAATCAACTGGTTTTCCAGATATTCAGAGCACTGTTGTGACATTTTATTTGCGTTGCTCAATTAATAAGTAGGTTCATAGGTATATCAGCACTTTATTAGTATGTAGTATAAATTACGAACAACGCCGAGTTACGTTATCATTTTTACTTACCAAATGTGCTACTCTTGGCTCTTTTTGGTCCTTCGAGATCAAAATAATGTTGGGTGAAATTTATATTTTGTAGTAATGAAAACGTTTTTCCTCGGAAGTTTGGTTCGTATCCTACGGTATTTGTTTACGTGATGAACTGATAAAAAGTTCTTGCAAAAATTATTTTACTCATTAATTCGTTTTCAATGTACTTAATAAATGCCAAAGTAGGTAAGTACAACGTACAATGAAACAATTGAATTTTTAACATGCATCCAAATAATCTGATTAATCGAATACAATAACATTATCTTCAACTCCAATTGTGTTTCAATGATTAAACCACTTGTCCTTGGCCACCACGTTTAATTTTAATGCGTTTATCAGAAAGTACAATAACATCTTTAGCTCGTTTATGAAGTCGTATTTTCAGACATGTTTTACTTCTTGATGAACGAGGAAGCATTAAGGTTTTTTTTTATTAACATGGACCTAATTGCCATACTGTAATTATGTTAACGTTGTTTTCCATTCTCCGTTTTCATCGCTCGTTACTGGCATTCCATTGAATTTTGGTAGAAACTGGCTTTTCTATCTGGAAGAGTCAGGCTTTTACCCTGTCTATGGCTTCTATCCGCGTTTTCACTGTTCGCTGTCTACTTTATATGTATTATTGAATTTTGTAAACTATTGACTTTTCTTTTTGGTAGAGCAAATGTTTGTTACTGTACCTAATTATTTAATAAATGTGAGGATATACGAATGTGTGTGATGGTTATATGCCTCTACTTACTAACTGGTGCGGCTTGCTTCGCCCGCCTAGTCTCCGAATAAAAAGTAGCTTAAGGCCCAGAATCCCGCGCACCGCTATCTCGCTCGCACATTTGTTCATTAATGAACATAAAAATTGACTGAGTAAATCAATGTCAAAAAAGTAGAGCGGTGTATTTGTTACTACAACCTCTAGAAACATTTAGTTTATTTTTTAACATGTTAATCATAAGCGAAGGAGATTGGAAAAAAAACAGTCCTTTTCAGACACCCATACTTTCTGAATTTCAGCTGAATTTGTTATACTATGTGTTACGTAGTTCAGGAGCAAATACCTACAAATAAGTATTTAAACTTCAACTTCAAACAAACAAACTTTTGCCTCTATAATAATTATACGATTGTATTGAAAAACAAGTCTACTTTGATCAAATATATCACGTTGGATACAGCTTTCTTGGTTGATAGATAACAAAGATCGCGGGTTTCGTAGTAACGGCGCGCGTTCGCACTCGATTCACGACTCAGATATTGAATGAATGAATTACTAAATCACGGATTTATCGCCTGCTTTATCACACGTCCTATATTCAAATTCTAGCTGTTACTCAGGGTGCTCGTGATACTTGTCTGGGTCGTTCCTTAGATAAACTACGAGTGTCTAAAGAAATGATTTCGGCCGCTCTCCAATTTTAATAAAAAATTATAACGTTGGGAAGCGTACTATCATATTGAATTATATCAGAGTCGCGTAGTTTACTTCATACTATCATTATCATCATTTTTAGATGTTCGATAAGTCTATTTGGAAGATGCGAGGAAACAAAGTTTACATACATACATAAAGCGTGTCCCAGACAGACGCGGCCTGCGGTGGCGGTGGCGGTGGCGGTCAGTTGGATGACTTGAGAGTTCTAGGAACGACATAGACACACGCGGCCTGGACGCGGTCACAGGCTTACCGCGGCCGCAAGCCCCGTTCCCTCCGCCACCGCTTCTGTGTGAATGAGCGCGCGGACATGAGGCGGCCATTACGCGATCAGTTGTAAATATTTACAAAAGGCCGCGTGTACCGCTTGAAATGATGCCTATAAACACTGAGTTATTTATTCAAACAGTGCAAAATTATCCAGTTTTTGTATGATACATCACATAAAGACTATAAAAACAACAGTAAAAAATACTGCGTCTAATTTATCCTAATAACGTGCCTTCAAAATGATGGATGTCCATTTTTCTTTCTTCACTTTAGAGTAAAATTTTATTATGATTGGATTATTTTTATATACATATTACCCTCTATTATCTAAACCCTTTTGAAGAATTTTATAGAAGACTTTTATAGGCAAGTAGATCTTCTAAGTCAATTTACTCCATCATTTCGTCTTTAGTCCTCGTCAATGTGTTGTCAGTTAAAGAACGGAAAGGAAATAATTTATTGTGTTTTCTTTCATCTTCTTCAAGCGCCAATAAAATAAAACTTCGTAACGATTGGCCATTACTAACGTCCACTCGCAGGTGAGACTCGAGAGCTAATGTGCCGCCGTAGGTTAGAATGACCGCCACCGCGGCGGCCGCGGCAGTGTATTGTTATCACAGTCAAGCAAGAAGGCAATAGCAGATCGCCACCGCAGGCCGCGTCTGTCTGGGACACGCTTAATGCATGCATACTAATAAACAAGATACGCGCGAAAAAAATAACCATTCCTTGGCTGTTTGGTAAAAACTAAAACTGCATTAGTATTGTGAACGAAATTTCACCGATTTGCCTACGCCTCAGCAGGTAACTACCTACATTGCCAGTGGCGTGACCTAGTTTCAGTTGATTTGGTGAGGTCATATCCGAAAGGTCTGAATGATGGCAGGAAGCGTACATTTTCTTACATTCGTCTAGGCTAATCGTATGACATCCTGTAGGTTGCGAATTTGCCTGTCATTACCCGTCAAGGCAATTTATTCCGTGCAAATAAAATTTTTTATAGTAGGTTCATAGTCTATTTTCAAAAGCTGGCATGAACAACACACTTCACATGGCTTATTCCCAGGGGGTCCACGACTCCATTGTTATCAAAAAAACTCGGTTCATACTTTGATGCCCAACGGGTCCACGACATTTTAAAATAAATATTATTTCCTTTCCCAACGGGTACATGGAATTGTTTGGTACAGTTAGCAATAAAGGCTTCGATATGATAGGACAAATACCTGTTTCTTCATGAAATAAAAGACAATGAATAGATAAAACAGGACTCTTTCTTAGATCACAAAACATATGAAATAATGTTGAATAATGCAAATCTCATAATGAGCTGAAAAAAAGTCGAGGCTGCGGGCGGCTAATAATTTTTAAAAATTAAAATGTCGAGATGAGCCAGGCGCTATCCTGATGGTAAGTGATCACGCCTACCCATGACCAGAACAGTGATACACGGGACTTTGATTTACAGGCTGCTACAGCACTGCTATAGCGCTCGTCTACTATGTGACATTTTGATCGTCAGTCTCGAAAGCCCAGTAATTTAACTAGTGCCCTTCAAACCGGAACACAGTAATGCTGACACACTACTGCTTTGCGGCAAAATATCTGGCATTGTGTTGATTGGTACCCTTCTAGACTGAATCCTGCAGATGACTCCTTCCAACGGTAAATTCAATTCTTTATTTGTATAAACATAATATTTCAGGATATTCCATTGCGTTTTATTCAGACATTTATAAACAAATCAACAATCATAACAACAGTATTACACAAGTAAAACAGAAAATTAAGTTATAAAAACAAAAAAAACACAATTTTACAACATAATTGTATTATTATGGCTATATTCTCACAGAAAATGAAACACATACAGAAAGAAAGTTACACAATAAAGATCATGTTTGTACTGTAGTTACGACAAATATTTTGGCAACCTCATTTCCAGCGCTAAACTTAGTCCTGCGGGCGGATGTCTTTCGAAGATGAGCAAAGTAGAACGGCTTGAGAATATCTATCATTGTCAAGATGGAAGAAACTCTCTACTTTATAAGGTTTGATACCATAATTAATTGATCTAGGACCTAGGTGTAGATATTCTACGATAACTTGACTCTATACAACTGTAAAGCGTCAATGACACTCGGATTTTTTCATTTCATTTCATTTCATTTATAACTATGGCCCCACACTAGGCTCTAGGCCTGTTTTACATGCTACAAGCCAGCGAGTTCGCTTGTAGCTTGTAACTCGCCCTGTGTCATCGGCTTTTTTACAATCTGCTTGTTGACAGTACTTCCCGAAAGCTAACTCGCTCACTCGCTAGCTTTTAACTCGCCGGCTTGTAGCGTGTAAACTAGCCGCGTGTCATCGCATTAAAGACGACGTGGTGGCCGAGTGGATGAGGCCCTTGCCTTGCGATCGCGGGTCGCGATGGTCGCGGGTTCGAATCCCGGTGGCAGTCATGCATAAATGGGTTTATTCGGTCGAAAATATCTATGTACCTATGCGTCCCACGTTCTCGCAACGGTGAAGGAAAACATCGGGAGGAAACCGGCATGTCGTAGAACCTAAAGTTCGAAAACATGTGTCGAGTGCACGAAAAGAGCCTCTTCGAGACGCATTTGAAATCCTTTCACGACACTGGTTCGAAAGAACTAGTGACACGATAAGAAAAGATCGCATAAAAGCGGTTTCAGACTAGCGGATTAACCGGGCATATTCGCCGCTCGTGTTTTGTTTTTTGCGCGTGTACGCTCGAGAGATGTGATTACAGACATAGATCAAGACTATATCTGTGGATGTGACACTCGCTAGAAAAAATCGAGCGTTAACGCTGATATACGAGCGTTGGGCTTTTGAAGTTTCGCGAGTATCAATCCGCCCGATACGCACGATATAAATAAGTAAGTCTGAAACCGCACTCACGCGTTTTTTTATGTAAACTAACGATTTATTGTGATTTAAACATTCATAGAGAAAACCTTTACTTTTGGAATTTCGTTACATTTGAACGCGCTCACAGCCACCGCGCGTCAGCTGTTGACAGCTGAACAATGAAAACAGATCTTTACGGTCTTAGACATACATTTGAAAATAGAACGGTGCAGTGAGACAGGCACGGAACTTCTGCTAGGTACATTGGCAGATCATCTCCATTGGAACCGTGACCTTGTTGGTAGATCCAAACACGGTACAGCCGCGGCCATTGAACTTGTCTTTCGGCCCGAAACGGTAACTTAAATCTCGATACCATTTCCCTTGTCAATTATCCCTTTTTGTTTACAATAGAGCTAGCATGAGTTGGGTCTATTACGTTATGGGAAAGTATTTTTTTTTTTGTTGATGTCAACTAGTAAAGTTTATTACAGCATAAGCTAACTACTACAATCTATATATATATATTACAAAATTTACAAAAGGAAATAATTGGGCCACCCATAGACCGTTGCAAACGATTTATAGGTAGCTCAACTGCTCCAACTCGATACCCGATGGCAGCGTGCCGAGGATACTGGCATTGCCTCTTTGTATAGCAAGGCTTATTCTTTGGCCCAGATAGCTGCCAGCCCTCTGATCACGCGTCGCTTCGACCAGACGCTCTGACAAAACTATTGTTTAATTTTGAAAAAAATGGGAAAGTATTAAATATTGGTATTGGCAATATCCGCATTAATCAATATTAATATACTTATACAAAATGCTTGGTTCTGTATAATCATATAATATAATATAATACGTTATAATATCTGTCAATCGACAGACATTATAACGTACAGGCCAAACCATTGGACGTAGAGACTTGAAATTTTGAGAGTATGTCCGTCAAGAAGTGTAGATAGATACGTACTAAGTAGTTCTATTAATTCGCAACGCAAACGAAGTTGCGGTTGCCGACTAGTATTATATTAAAGAATTTGTCCTGTCTGACTGACTTGACTGACTGACAGATAACGCACAGGCCAAACCACTTAATGTAGAGACTTGAAATTTTGAGACTTAGTTCGTTAAGAAGTGCAATGCCTTTTTAATGCTTACATGCACTTCTTGAGGAAGATATTTTCAAGTCTCTACATTCAGTGGTTTGGCCTGTGTGTTGTCTAAGAATCAGTCGATAAGTGGTCGATAAGGACAAAACCTTTTATAAAAATACTTATCTTACCATAATATACATATTAATATAATTTTGCTTTATTGTAAGCATAGCAATCAATCATAAGATGCGTCAGTCAGATTAGAACGGATGATCGACAATAAGTCGATCAAGAAAGACTTGGTATATTTTGTAAAACCAGTAAGAAGGGTTTAAAAATGTCTCTATACTTTGATTGAGAGTAAATAATCAAAGTGTCTTTGGGTATTTTTTTATAAACTTACCTATTATTGAAGTCAAAATGAATAAGATATGTATAGCTATAACCACCTATAACGGAATACCTAATACCTAGGTACGTACACTAAAATGGGCATCTTACAGATAATTGGAAATTGATCACGATCGCTGTCAAATCTTCTACAGGAGTCACGATTAGGTTCAATGGATCCGTTCAGTTCATCTAAAGCTATGTGGAGAAATAAACGGCGAGGTTCAAAAATATAGTTCTAAGCTGTTGCCCGCGGCTCCACATGCGTGGTATTGAGTTAATAGTGCACAAAAGGAGCCTCTTCGAGGCGCACTTGAAATCCTCTCACCACACTGGTTCGAAAGAACTAGTGACACGTTAACAAGAAGTTAAGTTTTTTATAAGTTAAGTCCTACTCCTACTGTTTTGGCTAAGTACTCGTAAAGTTTGTGTACTTTTATGCACGATGTGGTCATTTATAATTGAAATTGCATTCAACTTAGTTACTAGAGAGATATATAAGAAATGCACGACACCATGTATTTTTTTTTTAATAATTGGGTTATTAAAAAAAATACATGGTGTCGTGCATTTATATAAACAAACATAAATGAATTGAATTGAAAAAAAAGTTAATAATCAAGATTTTACAAAAGCATACTACAACCGAATTTAATTGAACTGTCCTAGTGATCGTAAACACTATTGAAAAGTAGAGTCCGGTGACGCAGAACAGCCATCTGCGGCTAACTGCATTATTTACGTCCATCCGAAAAAAAAAACTATTGAAAAGTCACAGGGAAGCAAAATTCGCAATTTCGTACATCGATGACAATTTTTTTCAGTTATTTTGATTGAAAAACTGATCGATGTGCGTAATATCTATAAGTATAAGTCTAAGAATCTATAATAAGTATAAGTAAGTAATGCATTCGTGCAGTCAGAGGCCCGAGCACGAAAAAATCTAACAATTGAGTTGGTATCGTATCCGCCACCGAAGGGATATAAGTTTGATAGCCGCTCGTTATTCGTTTCGAGTGCTTCGTTCGCCCTCTGTCGCATTTTTGACGAATATCCCTTGAGTGTTACGCGGTTCAAAACGAGCATGTTACACGGATTTCACACGGCGTAACGCAACGTAACACCGGTGAATACCCTCTCTAAGATACAAAACTAGACAATAAATAATTAGGTACACATCGGGCTTTAAAAAAAGACGATGAATTTATCTACGGATTTGAAGAGCGTCTTCCTGCCACTCATCACAAGTGACATTATGTCGCTAACTTGTCAGTTGTTCAACAAATGACTGAAGTTTATTGCTTCGTGCGGCTGACACGATGCTTTACTATAAAATCTGAAAGTAGGTAACGAATTATGATCAGTAGAGTCTTCTGTAGAGTGTGTAAGATTTATGGCCTGCAACTGAGGATATAACTATTCTTTTTTTTTTTGTACGTACGTACCTATCAACTTAACTTGTACCTACTTATGTACCGAGCGAGCCTTTACAGTATCGCATATGATGTGTAAATCTAACATTTCTAAGCAACAAAGAGGAAAGCGATTTTTTGAACTTTTGGACGATTCTATTTACTACCATTTGACAGCTTACGCTTATTGGTCAAATCATATCTCGCTTCCTCGGCTTCCTGTTACACACTTCCGTTCCGTTTCACGAAATTACACCCACAGATTGCAGGAAAGCGAAATAAAAGATGTTACACATAAACATAAAAAAAAACCTAAGAAGTACCTACTGCCAACACTTGAGAGAGAGAGTTCAAAAGAGGGACCGACTAAGTTTTAATTTTAGTTAGAAAGTAAAAGAAGAAAAATAAACAATAAAGTTCCCAAAACTTAATCTATTTGTGCCGAATCGAATCGGTGCACCTTGTGCATAATGACAAACTTTCGCATTTATAAGTGACAAGTTGGTTTCCGCGGCTTTGCCTGTAAGGCTTTTGGAACCTTGTGGAATAAAAAAAGAATAATTATCGGAGATACAACCGTAAATTCTAACGTTGGCTCTTTATCAAAATTTGACACTTACATTATACATATGTGTACTTATATCGATGATGTGATGGATGATGATTGTAAATGTAAAATGTAAATGACTATTACCTATGACTATTTTCTTATAAACGCGCGAGACGAAAAAGAACAGAGTACCTATTGTAAATCACAGCATTTTTTACAAAGAAAAAATACTGCCTTTGTAACCTTTTTAACTACTCAGCTAGATGACTTCTACGTAATTCGATAACTACTGGCCTGCGCAAACTAGGCAGTCAGAACGGCAAAACATTTTTAATTTAATATTTTCTATCATTTTTAATTATCTAATCGAAATAATTAAGGTAAGTAAGTACCTATATATTTCAATACTAGCACGCTATTCTCCGGACTGCTCCGCGATACTCCGAGGTCGATCACCGAGTATTCAAATATAATACCTTCTTAGTTATTTCGGATTGGATAAGTATTAAATTCAATTGATTAATTTAAAATACTCTGCAGTACCGTGCGCCAATGTGCGCAGGCCATTAGTCGCCGTAGTCTACGTAGATACGTGGAGGTCACGTACCTCGTAGACATCTAAGCACCTCCTATCTACGACGTCTACACAACTACGGTGCTGAGTGACCTCTACGTAGCCTCTACGAAGAAGTCTATGCAGCTTCAGAGCTACGTGACCTCTATCTAGCCTTTTCGAAATCTACGTAGCTTTACATTTACAGAAGAGACCTCTACGCTTACACAACACGACTGTTTTTGCGTCGCTACTATTATGCATACTCAATATCCTATCTTCTATTCATATACATTTTCATAGTGCGTCTAATATTATCTGTAATCAAATTCGCTCAGCGATAAACATGATGCGTTTGTTGATGCCACTTTGTTCCACTATACTCGATTACTCGTACTTATTAAACTTACCAGGTATCGTAATGTTAGCATAAATGAGTTCAAGTTTGAATGGCACTGTAGTATCAAAAAATCGTTTGCATTTTTACCTCCGATAAAAAAATATATTTCTACCCAAATAGATTTCAATTAGCCATTTTCCTCTGAAGATGCCAATAAATCCACCAGAGGCAGCTCCAGTGGAGGTACATCATTTTTAATTTCCGTATTCACAGTAACGTTATTATTAAACGTACATTTTCAATCCCTCTTTTTACCCGTACATTGAATTTAGTAGAAAACTGAAATATATTCGGAGATTATCTAAATGTGACTTTAATTTAGATATTGTCTTAATTCCAAGAGGCAGGTGCATTTAACTTTTAGTTTAATAGCACCTTCAATACGTACGTACTGATGTACGCCCCTTGGGTCTGCCTCAGGTGGATTTTTTTAATCTTCATAGGCTACTTGCTACCCACAGTAAAAACAATGGGGTTTTGTACCGTCACACAGAAACATACAATTTGTATTGAAAGAGTTGTAAACGTGAGCACACAAGAATTATGACGGGTCTGTAATCTGTATACCTACGTAATTGGCGTTTTGTTGCGACCACAAAAGCGGGTACCATTAAGCTATAAACGCATTGCAGTGGCACGTACTGGATCCAGCCTTTTGGGGCAAATATTTCAATGTGTTCCCGGGACGTTTGCTTTTGTACAAATGAATGCTCCCTACTGCAAACATTTTTACCGAGTAAATACATAAACTACTGCGTTTTGCTGGACAAAGGTCTTTCTAACAGTATATCAATAAGCTCGATCTTCTTATATATTTATTTAAACTACATAGCATCATGTTATTCAACATCAACTTAGCACAGTCCATTGTTGCACATAGACCTTTCCCAATGTACGCTATGGCGCCCTTTCTTCGGTTTACCGCATCTCGCTCAATCTTCACTTTTTCAATAATGTCTAAGAATAAGTCGACACCGTGGCTTAGTTGGTAGTGACCCTGCCTACGAAGCGTGGTGTTCCGGGTTCGATCCCCGGCCGGGGCAAATATTTGTGTCGAACACAAATGTTTGTACTCGGGTCTTGGATGTTGTGATGTCTTGTATGTGTCCATGCCACCTGCGACACAGGGAATCCTAGTGCAGGGGTGGAATGTTTATTATAATTATTGTTTATTATAAAAAAAATGTTAAATTTTGATTTCGATTTCCCCTTATTTGTTTTTTGGGTAGAGCAAAACATGGAACTTCCTGGCCTATATATTTGCTGACGCCCGCAACTTCCTTTGCATTGCAATTTAATAAAATTCCTTTCTTAGTACGTGCGTGCACTTCTTCCCAAACACACCCTCCAAGTTTCAAGTCTCTACCTTCAGCGGTTTGGACTGTACGTTGTCTGTCAGTCAGTCAGTCAGGTCCAAACCTTTTATATAACTTTGGTTTTACCATGTCGCTATAAAATGACTCACTAATTCTTATCGTTATAGTTCTTTCAAACCAGTGTGGAGACATGTTAATCGAACTTTTAAGTTTCTATTGACATGCCGGTTTCCTCACGATGTTTTCCTTCACCGTTTTACATGTTTTAATGCACACATAGAATATAAAATTATTTGAACTGACAAATCTATTGGTGTACGACCCGGTTTTAACCCACGACCTTCGGAACGAAAGTCGAGGAACCTCCCACTCGGCCAACACGGCTTCAAATGGCTCACTTCTCAATTGCCGAGAACTGTCAGAGAGTATTATAATAGAGCAAACATTCAACAATAGTCATAGCCAGCCAAGCCCCTGGTCATTACGGTAGCGTAGGGAGCGGCATCAACACCGAATCATCATAGTATCCATATTGTGGTATCTGTACAGACAGATGGTCAATTAATACTCGTTCGGATCTGATCAAAGCTGAATGATGCCAATGAGCTTTGATGTTACTAACAATGTTAGTGTAGGTACAGTACCAACCTATAGGTACGTTTTTTTAATGTAATGAAGTGACGAGACTAGGGCGCTCTCCTGTAGATAAGAAAGAGATCACGCCTGCCCATAACCATAACAGTGCTACACAGGACTGTGATTCCCATAGGCCGGTGCAACACTGCGATAGCGCTCGTCCACCTTTAGACATTTTGGTGGTCCGTCAGTAATTTCACTAGCTACAGTGCCCTTAAAACCGGAACACAGTGAATCTTTCACATTACTGCTTTAGAATATCTGGCACTGTGTTGGTACTTGGTACTCATCTAGACGGTATCCTGCAGGGAATGCCTCCCAACGGCATATCACATGCAGCCTTCCGTGAGGAGGTCGACTACGCTAGCGGGTCTGGTGGAGGCTTTATTACGAATTAGGAATGTCCCTAACTAGCTAGCTATAGGTCCCTTCAGATCATAAACTATAATACCCATGCTGAATTTCTAGCCTGTTTGGAATGATTAATCAACAAATTGGCTGCCTTATTCTGCAACTACGGAATAGATAAGAGTACCGACCGCGCGTTTCAAAACGCCCAATGTGTACCCGCTCTGATACAACCCTGCTTTGTCGTAACATTCTTTATGAATCTTGAGATAAATAGAACCGCGTGCGATGGCAGTATTCGATGAATGGCGATCAATTGGAGCGCGCACTCGTTGTGCGGCCAGATAGCCTCCGGTCCACCATTGTGGTCGCACTGCGCTTAGCAGTTAAACAACAATAGAGGCACTCCTAAGCTGTGGTTGGTTTTCTAGGACATGGATGGGGCGATTCTTGCGATTATTCTAACGATTTTTAAACTCCAGAAAATAGTAACATTGAAATTTGACAGGCGACAGAGCTAAAGCGGCTGCCATTTTAGGTACTACTTAGTTTGAGGATAAGAAGAATACGGGTGTTGGGATTTATCGACTAATGGTCTCACTGACTGACTGACTGATAGACAGCCTACAAACTAAACCAGTGGACCGTAATGGTTTGAAATTTAGAAGATGAGTTTGTTAAGAGGTGATTATTTTTTTGTCATTTTATCAAGTTTGTTTTTATTATACTTATTGTTTGTCTTTTAAAATAATTAATATGGAACATTTTTGCGACGTCCAATTTTTAATATTTTATTATTGGCCATAGATTTTCGTTTGACCACAATTTAACGTGTTCTAAACTGATGATTTGAGCAAATAATGGATTAAAAAATCTCTAGCAAACATCTATTCACGCTTTTCCATAGAGTTAAACCATATGAACGCATCAACATAAGTATAACATTCCCCAGATTCCATAAAACATTCCCTGCTAATACCCCTACAATTGAAATTCCATAACTGTGTTTCGACGGAACAAAATAACTTCATTTAGCGACACGGTGGCACGCAATCGCAGCGTTTACACTTCAGCGTGAATACAACGGCAAATTGATTTGGAAATGCGAAGAATTCTGTTCAGGCGTGGAAAACACCCTCAGTGTTTGGTATGCAAAGTCTTGGGTAACACCAAATGGGCAATTGGGAACAAAAATAAAAATGAAAATGATGGGATAGATAGAGTATGATTTTCTAGTTTAGAAGAACGAACGTTTAGACTCTACAAACATAATACATAATTACTTACCTACTTACGAATCTCGCTTTCAGATATTTTTTTGGATTAATTATGATTTTAGTTTTAATTTTAATATCGATTTTATTATGATATTTTTTTAATTATTCTTGTTTTGATATAAGTAATTAATTGGTTTTACCTATTTATGTACCTATTTTTTTTTACGGACCCTTGTAGTAGAAATAAATAATTATTTTAATATAGGTACATATTTATTTATTTACATATGATCCTAACTATCTAACTAGTTACATTCACGAGGTTATAATGTAAGTTTTTCAGTTACTGTTAAAGATAAAGTAAGTTAGTGATTGATAAATACTTAGTTATATAACTTAATACTATATTCTATGGCGTTGTTCATCAAAATAACAAACTCCTACAAAGTGTAGAGTACATTGAGACAGAAACGGGTGCCTTGTATGCATATACTCCCAAATCGTCCATTAACCAATCGTAAACCAACGTCCTGATAAACTGGCTAATGTTTCGAAATACGTCAATAAATGCAACATTTTGAGTTTTATTAATGCATTATCCAAATCGTGGACAAAGGTCGGAACCGACGGCATTGAAATAGATTGTTATGTAACGCAGGCAACGCTATGGGTGAAGCATAGTAAAGTAGATAGCAGTAAAACAATGTCCATAATTTAAGGACTAGTAGAAGGATGACTGGATATCAATAACCAAAAAATAATAATTTTTACCCCATTTCTTTTTTGTTGTTTATTTATCTTATTTTATCAGAAAAACACGGGAAGGGCTGATATATTTATCCAAAACGCCCAAACGTTATTATAATCACAGGGTACTAAGATATACACGACCTTAATGATATAATTCAAGATTAAAATTTAAATACAATTAAACAAAACTCACTCAAAAACTATGAAAGTAGACCTTTAATAATAAGCTTTGCTATTCGCTTATTAACTTCCAAAACTATAGGCAAAAGCCAGTTTGAATGATTTCAGTATATTAATTTCGTGTATGGATCATGAGTTATATGTAGGTATTGTATAATAAACGCAAAAAAAACTCGCTTTGGAACTACATATGAAGAGCACTGAGATACTGCTTATAACACCAATACTATGTCGATACCTCTTCATGGATAGGGTGTGTTGATTGGAGACATTGTCTTGACACTTTGTTAATAATGTATAGATCAATAAAATACCGAAGTAGATAGATATTTATGATAAACTACACTGATTCCCAATTTCGTATATGAATGAGGCTTCCGAACTGCTCTTCAATTTTGAAATTTCTGAAAATTTTGATATAATTATGTTTCCTTATTTCATCATTGGGTCATGTAATTTTTCAAACTCTACGTTTAGTGGTTTGTCAGGACATGTTAATTTTATTGTTCTATAGATTGACAGGGTCACTAGTAACTTCGTGTATTTTTTGCACTGCGTTGTAGTGTCACTATGTTCTCTAGTTTTCAATTAACTTAAAAAAATGGAGGAGGTTCTCAATTCGGTTTATTTTTTTTTATGTACTAAAATGTTTTAATTTACATTATTTATCTGAATAAAGATGCAAATCCTATTAATTTATTTTTCTAAATAAAAGTAGTTTGTAGGCAATTTTATTGAATTTGACATTCTGTTTTACCTATACCTAATTAGCTGTAGTCGTTGTAATGAAAATAATAAATACAAATACAATACTAATTACATAATCGTACCCAGAAAATACGGTAGATAAGTATGCAAAATCAGCGGCATTTGCCTTATCTACGCCTTACGTAAGACGCAATTAAGTAGCTATAAATGCCACTGAGAATAACCCAGAACCACACCAATATACATTATTAAAAAGTTACACACAACACATGTATCTAATCACAGAGGTTGAATCAAATTTAATTACACCTCTCATAAGGTCAAATTGAAGTTAATAGGTTTTAAGTAAGGGGTCATTTGGCTGTGAACCTACCATTTACGAAGACATTTTAGTTTGAAGAATAGGTATGAATTGTACACTTTCTTATTTGAGTCTAGTTGCTGCCCACGGGTACAAAACGAGAATGTACGTTTTTTTAACGTAAGGTAGAGCAGTGAACTAAATTGTTTTTTTTTTGTTTAAATTATATTTTAATTTATTTGAATTAAAAATAAAGGTATTTGATAAATTAAAAAGATAAAATAAAATAATTTATTTACTTCATCATTTCCTTTCACTACTCGTACCTAACCTACTAATTTGACATGCCTGTTATGAAAATTACTATGAACACGCCTATTAATCCTAGAAAACGTCAATAAAGTGCTCTACATTGGCTAAAATGCCACGGTAACTGTCTATACTGTCTAGTTAGAAACCCACAATTTCCTGGTGTTCCCCTAGCGAATTGACGAGCGAGGCCGGTCAAAGAACGCAAGCTACTTTGTACGTTAAATTCAATTTGTAAACCAGATGTTCGGCTATCGCCAGTTCAATAAAACACTTACGTTCCTCTCCTATCGCTGTGGTATTGTTATTGAAGCACGTATGTGGTGGACGTGAATGATATTGGATTTGAAAAAGAGTTAACTATTTGGCTATTTTTTGACGTGACTACGTCTTATAAAACGATGAACGCCGCCGCGCCGGCTGCATGCTCGTAAACGTTGATGTTATTGTCCGGTAACGCTCATTGTCCCGTTACGCTGGTAGTCACCTTAAACTATCGTCTGTAAACCAACTTTACAGACAACCAATTTTTTTTAATCACTTTGCCTTTTCACGGTGCGTTATTTAATTCAAAATCCTGTGTAGCACTGTTTTGGTCATAGCCATACGTGATTTCTTTTTACCAGGAGAGCGGATAGCTCTTCTTGTAAATTGTCACACAATAAACAAATTGAACAATGTGCCAATTATTTATCTTTGCCTATGCCTAGACTAGTGACTAGTCTATCTTCTATTTCCTAGATAGTTGTCGCAGTGCACCACTCACAGAGTATATTATTACCTACGAGCTTGCTGCCACAGTAAATCTGCTTTGCACAGTAATTCATCTTCAATAAATTTATCTCAGTTTATATTGTTCCGCGGAACAAATTTAATAGACATTTTATATTTTATTTTGCGTTTAGTTATCATATCAGTTCGTTGTGTAATTTAACATATCATGGTATTTGGGTTAATCACGTATTTTCTTCTTTCTTCTTTAGAGCCTAGGTAGTTGTCACTGTGTAGGTACTCAGAGGATTTATATTGTTCTGCGGAATGCAATGGAAATTGTTTTTGGATTCGGGATATTTAAGACAATGCCCTTAGCTGGGCATTATCTAAACAGCAGTTATTGTTTTTATTACATCATAAGTGAAAATAAATAACAAGTAAACCTTCGCAAACCAACCTGGCCTAAAGATTTTTCTTGACATTCTCTTAAACACTTTTTTGAAGTTCACAGTTGTGTTACTGAGATATTTTCACTGTGTCATTTCTACCCAGCCGAGCGTAAACAATGTACCACCAGAGTTGAGAGGACTAACAAGGCTTTCTCATCAGACCTATCTAAAGTTAGGTGCTCACAGTTAGATGCAGACCACTCGAGGGGGGCTAAGGGTCTATGCCTGCTTAACTTTTTATTACCTGTGGTTTGCACCTGTTTTTTGAGGATACTTGTGTAGAACTACCAAAGTAATTTCCGCTTTCTGCATTGGTGTTTTACATACCCACAGGGCTGTAAGCTTAGCCTTAAACTATCGTAATTTTTTAGAAATAATTTTGTTTACAAATTTTTCGAAAAATTTCAAAATTGAGAAAAAGTTTCCGAAGTTTTTATATTCGTTCGTTATAGGTATTATTCGTTACGGATCCTGGACACTTGCGCGAAAGACACTTGCCCGACTCCATTAGTGCAAAAAGACACTTGTGCGAGAATAAATTTGCGTGAAGGGACACTTGCGCGACTGGACATTTGCGCAACTGAACATTTGCGCGGCTGCGGGACATTTGCGCAACTGAACATTTGCGTGACTGGGACATTAGCATAAACTAATAAAAAATAAGTATCTTTTCGCGCAAATAGAATCGCGCAAGTGTCTTTCGCCCAAATGTCCTGATAACATTAGTTACTTATCAACTACGTTAAGATACCAACCAAGTAAGAAACAATTATGCAAATGCCGCCGCCGGTCTGAATACCTACCTACAAATGGCATAGGTGCATCGCTATCGATCCGCCAAACACTGAGTGCGCTAGAAGCCGTAAAGAGCCCTATCGTCTACTCCTAATTAGGTTATTCGTGATTGTAATCAAAGTTCGATCAAAACAGTAAGAGTTAACCCAGTTGCTAATAAACACGAATCCATTGGTTTTTGTGAGGTTTATAATTTCGCGCAAAAAATATGAAAAGTAGAGGAAGCTAGCTCAAGACCGAGCCAGCTTTATTCCCAAGGATAAAGCTAACTCGGTCTTGAGCTGAGCTTGAGCATAAAAAATAATTATAAGTAACAGCTGAAATAGGCTGGCCTTTGTGATAAGTTTGAGGTCAGTTTCAAAAACCCTCTAGCTCTAATCACTGGCTTCACTGCGCTACAATTAACACAATATTGCTTACACATTGTTGGCGGCAAAATAATACTGGATAGAAGAATGATTCAAAAATATAAATCAACAAGTTTAATGTTTTAGAAAAAGGAAAAGTTCAAGTTCTATGAAAGTAGGATGTAAAGATATTTTCTTTGTTTCGATTCGACTAAGTTTTATAAATATGTATAGATAGCTCAATAAGGGAGCTCATTGACCGTCTACCTGTCTAGACTAGACTACTTATATACATATGCTTAGTACTAAGCTGATAGGTAGGTACTATTGTTTACTTTCTTAGAAAAAAATGGTTTTTACTAAAGACTTAAAGAAATATCAGAATAACGATTTTTCTACGGGTTACAGGCTTTTATTGGCTGGCTTAGGCGCAAAATTACTAAAGTACCTATTATACAGATTTATGCCTCTTTAGAAAACGTCTAGGCTAGGTACTATAGAAGCTTCGGTCTATAATATTACAATACAATGTGAGTATGAAGGTGGATAATAAGTTGAGAATCGACGTGCATCTGCCACAAACAATCTCAAAATGTAATTTCAAAATAGATCGATACATGACGTAATATTTACCTACTTCGTATCTAGGCCACGCAATGTTTTGTGGAACGTCATAAACCTCGTTAAAGCTATGGGTATTTTAAGCCCGCGTCTAACGGGCCTAGCAAGGTCATAAAGTACACTCAGATACAGTAATTTAGATCTATATAATGATGATCTCAGACTATAAATGTGCGTTACCACTGAAACCATTTGTTTCTTGTGGTTTTGGTTAGATCCGCTTATGGGCTATGCCCGTGATATTAACTGCTTTCTTCTTCTTCTTCTTCGTGTACTTCATTACTGAAGGTCGTGCCCGTCTTGAAAGACTTGAGTGGCTCGATTGACGAGCTGCTTCCATGCTTGTCTGTCTTCTGCATGTCTCAGGGCGGCAGAGACAGGGAGTCCCGTGAGTGTCTTGACCTGGTCGGACCAGCGGCTAGGTGATCGGCCGCGTGGTCTTTTGCCTTCAACCTTTCCCACTACAACCAGTTTTTCGAAATTGTCGGGTTGCCTTAACTGATTTAAGCATCTTCATTTCCATCATTCATGCATTTGTCACTGATGATTTTTTCTAGATTCTTGGAGCGACCACTTTGAATTCTTGATTAAGACAAGTAACCGCAAAATTGGTCTTTAAAAAGTCTTCAAAAACCAGTAGTATTTAGTATTTATTTATTTACTTTAAATAAAACGGTTAAACAACCAATTCCATTATTTAAAGATTAAAGAAGAAATTATTACAATACAAATTAAATTAAAAATTAAAAATTACTTAAATTATAAATTTAAAATAGTCATCAAATATATTAAATATAATTAATTATATTTATGTCAAAATTTGGATTGGCAGTACCAATGGAAATCTGAGGTGAGCTCTCTCCATTGATCCGCAAATATGTCACTATGTGGACTGGCTTCTAGTGTGTTTTCTTCTATCATTACAATATTGTCGCAACGCAATCAAATAATTTTACTTTTTTATTTTCCCTTCATTGTACCACAGAGTACTAACATATATACACAAGTTATACATACAGAAGATGATTTTTGTATGGAGGATTCTATTTAAAGACGAAAACTTTGTTGATCCACGCGGAACGAAAAAATCTTCGTATCTGACCACGAAGATTTTTTCGTTGAAAGAGGCTATTCAGATTCAGATACTAGGTATCCCTAAATTTAAATTTTAAATAAACCTCATATTTATGTATAAAACAAATATATTTATGAAAGAAAGTCTTTCCCTAGTGCTTCTTGTAAAAGTCCTTGCCTTTTCAGGTCGGGTAAGGTCAGGATAGACTGAACCCAGTGGTGCCGCGTTCGGAAGATGAAGCGCTGAAGAGAAAAACATTGGTGAGTTTACTTTAAAAAATACTTAACTTGACTCTACTTTTTAAAATACTTTTCGGAGGCAGAAATAAAAACATTTTAATAAAAAAACGAGCGAGCCATAATGATGTGTAACATCTAACATCTCATCTTGGTAATAAGCAAAATTTAAATTAGGAATGATTCTATTTACTTAATTTTTCTGAGGTTGTTACTATCTCTCGGCCAACTTCCTGCTGTACACTTCCGTCCTATTTTCAAGAAATTACTCCTTTAAATTAAAAGTAAACGAAAGGAAATATGTTACACATCAATAATGCACAGTTTCAGTTGTTATTTCAAATGGTCTAGAGACGAAACGAGATAGTATTTAAATATAGACTGCATGCTTAGATCAAAGGTCAAAGTCAAATAGAAGCGTGGATGCATGACAATGCGCAATCTTGCTTTCATATTGTAATTCAACTATCAAAGATCTTGGTGCATTTCTATACTTAGCTGTAAAGTGGGCGAATACCTCACGTAGACAACGTGTGAGAATTTTCCCTGAAGATGTGAGGCGCGGATTGTTGAAGCGCGCGAAATGATTTTCCGCCTGATACAGGAAGTCAGTTTATTGTGGGTAAGAATAGAACGAAATGGAGATGTTGCTTTAGTTAATTCAATTAGGAACGCAGCTGGTTCATGTTTGATTGTTCTACTTTGCTCTACCATTATAGGTATCAATGCCAGCAATGCAGTACGTTATTGATGTTAAACATCTTTTTTCTCGCTCTTTGTCAATTTATGGGAGTAATTTCGTGAAAATGGGACGGAAGTGTGTAACAGGAAATATGCGGACAGATGTAACTAACTAACCTTAGAAAAATTTAGTATGTACATAAAATCATTCGCAATTTAAATTTTGCATTTTACCAAGGTGAGATGTTAAGCGTCGATGTCACACAAGCTTTTTTACAAACTGATTGTTGGCGTTTTTGAACGCTAGCTTGTGAGCGTGTTAGCTTTTGTGAAGGATTGTCAATAAGCTGATTGTAAAAACGCCGATGACACTGGGCGACTTTACACGCTACAAGCGTAAACTCTGGCTTGTAGCACAGCTTGTGGCGTGTAAAAAGCTGTGTGTCATCGTACTATATTAAATGTTACACATCATATGCCAGTACTGTACTGTTTTTTGTTGACTTGTTCGTTAAAAGTGCGCAGAATTGAAATAAATAGGTAAATACTGTAGGTAATGTATAGTGCACAGTACAACGGTGCACAATGCACTGCGCTACCATTGTTAGGCGAGCGTCAATCTATTGAGTTTCACTAGATTTAGGACTGAAGATAAAACGATACGTAAATAAACTACAGTTATGATGGTGGCAAAAGTCAAGCAAGGGGAATAAGTCATAAATATTCCTCAGTTCCACACTCAATCCCGCTGTTATAAGAGAAAAACTTCCAGTAGAGGAAAGTACCTCGAGTGTTCCGCACGTAAAGTCTTCGTAGATATATTTATACATCTTAGCAAAATCAAAATACGCTGCTGATAAAGTACAAATGAAACCACCTACTTTTAAAAAAAAAGTTAACTTAGAGTCCGGTGACGCAGTAACAGCCATCTGCGGCTAACTGCATTAAACGTCCATCCGAAAAAAAAAAGTGCTTGTTATACTAGTTTTGTATCTAATACTTGTATATCTTAGTATTCTGTGCTAATACTAACTCATCATTTTATAATAAAATCCAGCTGACATGCAATTCTTTTTGCGTTGAGAATTAACAAAAATCATTTGTTAGTACGCGCCTACACTACTTGATGAATATAACCACCAAATTTCAAGTGTCTACATTCAATAGTTTGGCTTATACGAGTTTTTCAGTCAGTCAAGACTAAGCCTTTTCAACCGACCTCAAAAAAGGAGGAGTTTATCAATTCGGTTATTTTTTGTGTTTGTTTCCTCAAAACTTTGTTGTTTATAAACCGATTTGAAAAATTCTTAGGTATTTATTTTGTTTGAGAGGTTATACTTTTGAGATTGGTCCCATAGAAATGTTATCAAAATCAGTTCAGTAGTTTAGTTTTTAAATCAAATAAACTGAAAAACAAGTCGTTGAACAAAATTGCGTATTTTCCTTCCCCATGATTTTTTTGTGGTGCCTACGGTCACTATGTCTATGTCTGAAACAGACAAAACTGTTGAACCTTATCCAATTGTTAAGATCTATTTTGACATAGTTTTCGACAATAAAAATATTCTATTCTATTCTATTCTATACTAGAACAGTCCGATTGAAGTCGGTTGTTGTACGTATTGATTGATGTAGGAGGTATAAAACATTTGTGTTTCAGATCTCTATGTAACGCCACGGTCGCCAGTTGTGATATGAAAGAGTATTAGCGCGGAGTGCGAATCAAAGACTGAAATATTTTCATGTTGGTGAAGAGGGAATAGGCAGCAATGCTGTCTTATATGGTGCCTGTGGAGGAGAAGCCGCCGCCGGTGCCAGGGAAGGGGCGAATGGCGCTCGAGCTGATCGGAAGCCCCGGTAGCCCCGAGTCCGCCGCGCGCCGCCTTCGGTCCAACATCTCGAAGGAATCTTCCACCAGCTCCTTCGCTAGCGATCTGACGATATCGTCCTCGACTCCCACGGGAGCTCACGATAAACCAAAGCACAAACTGCTCGGAAATGGCACCAAACACCAAACATTGAAGAGGTAAGTCCCCATATCATACTATCCTTAACAAAGAGTAGGAGTAGGTACTATGTCCTATACAGGAAAAGTCCTTATCAACTTGTGACAAATTTCTTTTGGCGTTGCGAATTGACATAATTTATTTCTTAGTACGCGCCTCCTTCGCTACTTTACGAACATTCTCTCAATTTCAAAGTCTCTATGTTTAGTAGTTTGGCCTGTATGTTGTCAGTCAGTCAGGACAAAGGCTTTTATATACATATATTGGTGACTAGCTGACGCCCGCAACTTAAAAAAATAATTCTTTGTTAGTTCGCGTCTATACTTCTTGACGAACATGCCCTCCAAATTTCATGTTTCTACTTTCAGCCTCTAGTTTGGCCTGTGCGTTGTATATCAATCATTCAGTCAGGATTAAGCCTTTTAAATGTAAATTGGTGACGGCAACTTTGTTTGAGTTGCGTATTTTCAAAATTCCTTTCTTAGGACTCGTTTTCAGCTCTTGTCGAACACATCCTCCAAGTTTCATGTCCATTCATGTACGTTCAGTGGTTGAGTCTGTAGGTTGTCTGCCATTCAGTCAGGACTAAGCCTTTCATAGTTTATGAGCGGTTGGTGAACTAAAAAAGAACATAGGCTATTACTTCTCGGCTTGGCTTCGGCTATTCTTTGCCCCGATACCACGAGAGTAAAGCCACGAACATCAGATTAAACCTATCTGTTTGGTTCACTAACAGTTATTTCAGTCCATTAAAACAACGGTAGGTAAGAAATGGGTTTATTAGCTTGCATATTTTTTAGTTATTTCGAGGAATTTGCACCGGTTACTTTTTATTATTTCCAAGGACATAATAATTTCATAAATTCTATGAATTATACATAAATTCTACATAATATACTTTTTAAATTATAAGATTCGTAATTCAAGTGCATTCATCTACTTGCACAAAGTGGATTGGTACAATTCAGTTATCAACATTGGTCCATCTCTTCATCAAAGTGTCTAGTCTAGTCTCACAAAATAACAACTCTATCAAGAGAAAGATACCTAAATGTTTCAAGTTCAATGCTTTTTTTTTTTTTTTTAGTAAGTTATTATTTCAATGTCAATTTATAGCTATACATATACAGGGCATCCCACGGCTATGCCACATGGAGGGAAAGTACCTTGAATATTGTAGATGGAACATGTTACTGAAAGAAGACATTATTTGAATTTAAAGAACAATTTAAACTGCATTCATAGATATTTAAATAATTACATGGTTGAACCGGGAACAATATACACGATAACAATAATCTGTAGCTTTATCATACCGATCGAAAGGCTTCATCATAAGGATTATTTTTGCTAAGTATCATAGTGTCAAAAATAAAAGGAAGCCCATGAATTTTAATATCATTTTTCTCGTGTAACGGGTTCGATTCCCGGTTCAACCATGTAATTATTTAAATATCTATGAATGCAGTTTAAATTGTTTTTTAAATTCAAATAATGTCTTCTTTCAGTATAATGTTACATCTACAATATTCAAGGTACTTTCCCTACGTGTGGCATAGCCGGGGGAAGCCCTGTATATCAGCAATTTATTTAGGTATTCCAATTATTTCGCAACATTGATAGCAATGAAAATGAGAAGACATTATAATGTACCTAACACCTACTTAGTCTCCACTGGTATTTTATTTTCTTTGGTAATACCGTGAAGTGAAATAGGAAGGAAGTTTCTACCAGTGAAATTACTGGGCTTTCGAGACTGATCATCAAAATGTCTCAAAGAGGACGAGCGCTAAGCAGTGTTGCACCGGTTGACGGGAATCAAAGCCCTTGTAGCACTATTATGGTTATGGGCAGGCGTGATCTCTTACCATCAGGAGAAACCCTAGCTAGTATCGCCACTTGTTTACATAAAAAAAAGAAGTTCATTGCTCCTTTCAACGATATACGTATATTTAGGATTCTCTGCAAACGATTATAAATCTAACCGAACGAGCGCCCAAACAACAACGTTTACACAGAATTAAAAAAAATAACTAGCTAATTCAAAGAAACTTGATTCAGTTGTTTAGTCTTTGAGCATTTAAACACTGAATGAAAACAAAACTGGTCCCATGGGAATAAAACAATAAAAGTAGTGTATCGTAGCGCAGTATTTTCTAATTGCTGATCCAATTAACTTGGTAATGTGTTGTTTTGTTACTAACTGACAACAGCTTTAACCACAGCACTTAGCGTGTTGACGGAAATTTAGATAGCGATTATGTGTGTTACATTTGCCAATGACAAAATACCATAAGTTTCAAAGATTAGTGTTCAGAAGAAGGGCCAAGGTAGCCCTTGCAGTCCCAGGCATCAGGAACCCTCAATGGTGGTTTAGACAGCCAGGAAGTGTAGATCTCTAGTTGGCAATCAGGTCTGTGGACAAGGAAGCGTCTGTTTGACTAACCTACATGTCAAGTTACGCTAAGGAAGCGGTGAGAACATGCGCTATTCAAACTGTCCGTGTCCTTTTTAATGAAGTACGAAGGTGCTTCAAAGCGAACCCTTTCACGAAGATTGCGCCTCGCCGAGCTGTGTTCATGCAACTTTAGAATCAATTTTAGTGCTTCTCGGGTTTTCTCACGGTGCCTATGTAAACGAGTTCATAAAAACTGTCTCCGTGAATCGTGCAGTCGTGCGATGAATGTTTACAAAGCGAGCGTGATATCATTTTAGCGACGTCTAAATATTTTGGAATTCAAAATGAAGTTGTTGACCTTTTAAAAGGCCATGAGTTTGTAGTTACGGCTAGATTGGTTGAATGCATTTGGATGGATTGCTGATTTGTTTCACGCATGTGTGGTTACCAGGCATGGAAATGATTGCTACTTCTATTTCATTGTCACATGGTGATATAATCCCATTTTGTAACAGTGAAATCACCGATGATTTCTCATCAGTGGCCTAGTATGATAATGTCACATTTTGTTAAAATAATTTTAAGCGTGACGCGACGTCTCGCAATCACTCCCACTCACAGTCAGCACACTACTGACTGTCTGTTATTTTTATTTACGATACGAATGAAATTGTGAATAGTGACAAGTATCATGACATCACAGCGTACAAAATCGACAGCAGGGGGCGGGTGGATATCACCGGAGATTTTGTAAAAGACTTGGTCTCAGAAAGTAACAAGTGTTATGTGTGATCAGTTTTATACCATGATAAATAACATGTTACTCGTTATACTTTCTATGCCTAGTGGTTGTATTGCGTTTTGTCGGGATGTGCACCGGCGCCGGTAGCGATGAGCGCAAACAACGATTGCTATTCTTCGACCGTGACCGTGCTTCTCGAACTAAATAAAAAGGTTAGGACGAGGTTACGTGCAGCGTCACGTCACTGACTCGCCGCGACTTTGTTCTTGGCCTCGACCTCGCCTCGTCTCGAATACGAATTCACGGAAACTTAGATAAGGTTAGATTACCGCATTCCTTTATCATCTGCATCGACAGGTGGAAACAAAATAGGTACTATCATATCTTTAGATACGCGCGCCGCTAATTTGGGTAAAACAGTTTTGGCCAATCTCCTTCGCTTTTGTTAAACATATCAAAACAAAAAATATACTAAAACATTTCGTGAGGTAGTAGTAACAAATTTACCGCTTCACTTTTTTGAAATGTATACTCAGTCAATTTATATCTCCAAAAATTACAATCGTGCGAGAGAGATAGAGGCGCGTGGGATTCTGAAAATATAATTATGCAAAATTATTATGGACAAAAAGCGCAGTCGAAGAAGTGAACCTACCTACTTCCTGCTTACTATAATAAATACACATAAATCCAAGTGTGTCGATAATAAAGTGGACATACTTGGCGGAGATCCAGCCGATGACCCCGGTGGATGTGATAGGCACGGGCTTCAAAGTCTTACTGGTTTCCAACATGGAGGCAACTTGAGGAAGAACGTCAGCAGCCTCCTGTCGAATGGCATCCGCTTCTTCCAACGCGCGCCTGACAAAAAAACATAGAGGCACGGATCTAAGAAAGTAAAGTAGAGGTTGATTTTTGTCTTTGATTTTCATTTACAAGACTTATTTATCAAAGCAAGTTTATTTATATTAAAAATACGTATACATATTTTGATGCCTTAGTTACTGTGTATAAAAATCATATAGGTATGAGTAAGTAGAGCAATTGTTTTTTGATAAAGATAGACGCCATCTGACCATTAATTACGCCATCGCACTTTGGGTCATCAGAGGTATTATAAATTCAAATGAAGATTGAAGACCCTAACACACAGGAAAGGTGTATTGTATACTAACCAGCTAACAGACAGAGCGTCTATCGATTGATAGCTGCAGCAGTTACATCTACTTGTAGAACGAAAATTTACATTTTTTTACAGCGATTTACGGATCCTAATCTAGTGTAGTTTTAAATTCTTCTAACACGGTCTAAAAGTTAGCTTCTGACCGCAGCAGAATTAGTTAAATCAGTGCAGTATGTCCACTAAATATAATCACCAAGATCTGTCTTAGAACACATAATTTCATCATTTTTTCAATGAATTTACGAATTCGCGTAGCAAGTCTCGGTACGTGTGAGACGAATTTCGTCGATTGCTTGCATTAGTGACGTACTGTTTTATTTTTTATATTTTTGCGGTCGGTAGCAGACATTTTGACCGTGTAGCCATAGCAAGTCCATTATCGTGTCAGCCAACAAAATAGCCACTTTTTGCTTCGGAAATGGTTTTCGTGAGTTATGCTATTTACGACTATGAAAAAAAGCCTACCCCTGAATCGTTGACCGCGGGGAACTCTTCAATCCTCGTCGTTTAAATATTATTAAGCAATGTTAAATTTATTTGGACCAAATCTGGAAATAGTAGGTACTTATCTTATTATTTGACTTCAAATGTGTAGTTATTTGCTTTGCCATTAGAATTTTTGTTTCTTCTATCTAAGCTTCAATAGATCCTCTAAATAGATAAAATTTAGGTACTTTAAAATTATCAAACTGAGTGTTTCCAAAAAAATGGTCCTAATAAAACCGGCCTGGTGGTATGTATATGTAGGTAGGTACCTAATTATATTACCTAGATGTGACAGAGGTGGACGTTGAGACTGCTACACAGTATATAGTGGTACTATATTCTTAATAAATATTTGAAATTTGAACTAACTAACTTTAGAGCAAAAGTCTACTCTACTTCTTGCTCAAGTTTGCAAGTGCTAGCTCTAGAGTTATATAGAGTTTGCTGCGTTTCGAAAGGCATCCACGAAGACTCAGGAATATTATATATTGAAAATTATATTAATGAAAGCTATCAGGGATTTGATTTCAATACTCTACTAGGTCTGCGTACCGATCCGCATGACAGATCTTTGGTACTTGACACCCTGATTATTCGTTCTGATACATTTCCGCAAGACAACGTGCGCTGAACTTGCAGAGAAAATAATGATGTTTTACATTAATTAATAATTAGCTCGTGGGAAGCAATCGAAATATTTTAGTACTTAGAGCGGTTTCAGACTAGCGTATTTATGTCGCGCGTAAACGGGTCTTCAAAAGCCCAACGAGCGTATACATACGCGCGTATGTATACGCTATATACACGTGTTATGTATACAGGTGTTTGGGGTCGGTTTTTTCTAGCGAGTGTCACGACTCTCGCGGCTTGTCGCGCGTACACGTGCTGCAAAAAACAAAACACGAGCGGCAAATCCGCTCTTTGAAACCGCTTATTGGAATACAATCAATATCTTATTATCCTGTAAGCATAGGTATTTTAAACCTACATAATAAAATGGCAATAGGTAGTGTACCTACCTACGTGAGCCAACCGTGTACAATATATTGGACCAAATGAAACAAGTGCCAAAATCTGCAGTGCGGTAGAAAAGCTATATGGCCGCGAAGGAGATTCGACATGGAAAATTAAACTCATCATGAGCCGGTTATAGGCAGTGTCAGTTTTAGCACTAATACCGCCCTGGGCGCGATTTCTATGAAATATATATACGAAAAAAAGGCAAATAATACAATGAAAAAACTATTAATTAGAATAAATAAACAGTGAATTGGTACGAGGCATGTACTACTTCACGATTGCCATTCTATTCTAGTGTTGCCATCATAATGATTTTTGGCTAAATTTTGCTAAATCTAAACAAGTAAGCAGGCAAAGTGTCTGCGGCGCCCATTTAAATGCGGCGCTCTGGGCGGTCGCCCGACCGCACCCTGCGGCTGCCCTGACGCCGCTACTAGTGATAGGAACGCAGGTATGGTACTTACCTACTACGTAGGTAGGTTCGGTACCACCCGTGTCGGCTATGCGAAACCAATAGCGATTATAGTGGCTAACCAAATACATCGTTCTGGCTTCGACGAACAGGCAGGAAACATGAGCAAATTTTTGTACCTACTTACAAATTAATTACAATACACGCGCCGTACCTTTCTATACTCAGATCCACCCCCACTCAATACACAATATTTACTGTGTTGTAATGTGAGATTTGTACCTTATTTCTACCCGAGAAATGATCAGCGTTGTAAACGGATACCAAAATGTAGGCGATATGCGTGTATCTACATAGCAACACGTAGTAAACCCTAGCAAGAAAAATCTGAATCTACATAGATTCTAGGGCCATTACGGCAATAGGTATGCAGCAAAACTTAGCTTTATATAGGTATCAAGGTCCAAGAGGAATAATATTTAAATTTATAGAGACTTACGTTATTTAAGTAAGTAAATGAAACGTGTAGGCAGCTCAAAGGACACCGATCATCTATTGATCAGTAATTAGTACGCCAGATCTGCTATAGGGCTGTACCTGTTAGTAAGTCAAGCCAGCTCCTCACCGTATCGAACCACTACTTCCTGCAGTTATTCATATTCTGACCAGTGGTTTAGGCTATGTCTTGTCAGTCAGTCAAGCCGTTGCTATCGCACCTTCTCTCGTCCAGTAGCCAGCTCCACCTGTCGAATCACTGCTTCATGCAGTTAGCCATATTCTGGCCAGTGGTTTAGGCTATGTCTTGTCAGTCAGTCAAGCCGTTGCTATCGCACCTTCTCTCGTCCAGTAGCCAGCTCCACCTGTCAAACCACTGCTTCCTGCAGTTGTCCGACTTCTTCCACTGAGCACGCATTTGGAAAGCCTCCGTGTTCGGATCGAACTTTGGGATACCTGCCTCTTTAGCCATCGTTCTGGAATCAAAAAACAAAGAAATAGAAATAGTTTAGCGAGTATGGATGTTTGTATGGAATAATCATATATCTTGGGGCACTTTAGCTAATTTCTAGCATATTTCTAGAAAGCCAAGCCAACTATTACGTTTCCACTTGTAGGTTATAGCTGGTAGAAAATGTAATTTTGCAAGGAAAGAACACAAGTGTGACCAGTACCAATCGGGCTGTGCCTGTCAATTTATGTGGTTTCCAATTCCAATCCAATGTTATCTAGTTTACTACTTCGATATGGAGGTAAGTAAGGTACTGCATACACAAGAACCTAAGCGAGATCAGACTTATTTACTTAGCACACATAGTAAATCCAATTTTGATGTGATGAGAAAAGAGCTCTAGATAGGCTATAATATAGATAGGTAAACTATAAGATTGCTTCTTCACTGGTTTCATCGAGTTTCGCTTGATGCTCGCTTTAGGATAAAGCCGATCCCGTCGCTAAGATAAACCAATTTTAAGACAATCATGTTCACAAAATTGAAGCGAAGCATGTTGATTGGTTTTAAAACTAATATTTATCCAACAGCGGGAGGTAGTGTTAATTTGTTTGTTTATGGTAACAAAGCGAGGAATCTTAAATCCAAACCATTGCAATTTGGAAATAAGAAAGAATTAAGGGAAATTAAGAAACTTTGGGTGTTGACGTTTCCCTATAGTAATAGTAACCTTGCGGATTTACTTCGTCAAACCTGATAACGAAATTGATTGTTTATAGTACCTTCATACTTTTTATTACTTCATAATTTTGTTTCGCTGTTAGCGCGCTCGTAACTTCGTTACGTGCAAATTATTTTACAGTAAACTTCTACACCATACCAAAGAATAAACCATACCTAAAGAGAAATAAGTTTTATGTTTAAAAACATCCTCATAAACGTTATCATTAGTGTAAAGATGTAGGTAAGGTAGGTATTTAGAATTATTAGTTGTATGCAGAAAATTATTGATATATAAAATCTAATTCGTTTTCCATTCAGCAAGTTTGAATCTGCTCTAGCATAAATTTAATTCAATTTATGCTGTCTAGTTTTGGCTAGTTCAATCAATCAATGAAATAATGCCGAACAATGAATGGTATTATATCTCTTCGAATCGACGAGCTCCAGGGTTCCTTGGCATATCAGTTCTATTGAAGTCTCTGACAATAGGGGCACGTAGAAATTAGAAGTAGATTAGTAGAGCAAGTGAGTGCCGTTCCTTGTGCCCCAGTGCAAAGTGGGGCAAGCATAACTGAGAATGTTAAGTAGCTCTTACGGAAACGGAACTTAGCAAGTTTATGCAAGAGGGAAGTTAGAGTGACATAAATGGTGTTATGTTTGACCAAAATCAGCTGCTGTCCGCAGCTTAGCCCGCGTTCGCATGTCTCCTAAAAGTCAACGATTGGATATAAAGTAGAGATGCCACGAATATTCGGCTACTATTCGGTTTTTAACCTTTACAATTCGATACTCTGAAGAATATTGTTAACCATTTCAATGATGCAGGTGGAACCTGTCACCCGCGAAATGTACTAAGGTGCCATATTCGGTATTCGGCTAAAGCACGATTCGTGGCATCCATAATTTAAATCATTCGGTACCTATAATCCTTTAATAGTCAGTATGTACAGATAGCATCATAGATAAGTATCTCTCTTGCATTATAATACCCAGCTTCAAATCCCTTTAAATCACAGTCGCGGCGAATGCGGAGAAGTTTTGCCTTTAAAAAATTGATTTATATTTGTATAACCATATGTAAGCCTAAAAATATGTTTAAGTATTACAATTTTTTGAAAGGATTTATAGCTGGGTGTTTTGTGCAAGGGGGATACTTATCTCTGACGCTGTCTGTACATGTAAAGTTACTTAAGCAGAACTTTTTACGTGTGTAATATAATCACCTGTGCATCTATTCAGGTAGGTATCTATTTGGGCCTCAAATAACAAAAACTAACCTACTGACAGTTGATTTAAAAGTGGCTGGTAGATGAAACCATTCATTACCAGCGATCATACTGTTTGATATGGTTTGATAGGGTTAACGCGACCAATAAGTTGGTGTAGCTCTGTAAACCCTAAGTAGGTCGATTAGAAAGTGTCGGCCTATCGTGATCGATGGTTGAGCTAATTTTGAACGCAGCCTTTCTCATTGTTGATTTTTAATCTTTGGAATCTTTTCGATCACCTTTTACTTGCTCCGTTGCGTTACGTTGTGTTGCAGTTTTGTACAGAGCCAAATGCCGCAACGCAACACAACGGAGCAGTGTGGTATCGCTCTTAAGCGACGATGACACACGGCTAGTTTACGCACTACAAGCCGGCGAGTTTAAAATCTAGCGAGTGAGCGAATTAGCTTTTGAGAACAATGAAGGAGTATCCACAAGCTGATTGTAAAAAAGACGATGACACTGGGCGAGTTTACAAGCTGAAAGCGAACTCGCTGGCTTGAAGCGTGTAAAAAAGCCGTGTGTCATCGACGCTTTAGGTAGAGTCATATAACTGCACTAACTACTAGTTGCTGCCCGTGGCTCCACTTGCGTGGAATCGGGTTAAAAATTAGCCTTGGTTATTATCCAGCTTATATACTACACCCATACCGAATTTAAGCTAAATCGTTGCAGTTGTTTTAGCATGATTGAATCGAAGAATGAACATCGAAATCAAAATCCATTCATACTCACAAAACTTAGAAGATGTAGGGGTCACAATTCGAACAGTTTAAAAAACTTACATTCGTCAGTAGAAGCAGATTTTAGCAAAAAAAAGGCTTGTGTTCAATGATTGACAATGTTAGCTCTGATAAGAAATTATGTAGGCCACGATTTCTTGTAGGTTTCGTTTCACAGATTAATCTAAGGGAAAATATTAGTAGAAGAAACCTATAAAATTAATTAGGTATTTAAAGGTAGGTACTTTGATTTATTCAACATAAATGATTTTGTTATTTTTAGGATTCCGTTATCAAAAGGAACCGTTATATCACTTGTCTGTCTAATGTCTTCCATCCGGAACAACTAAAAAAATTTAAATAGGTAGATAATACGTACCATACTAACTACTTATAATAACTTATTGTACAAAATATGTAGGTATGTAAAGTATTGAGTTCGTAATTTATTTTATGTATCAGAAAAAACTTATAAATATAATAAGCACAAATATTATCTTTTCAGTTAACTCAGACACCGATTAAGGAATATACTCAGCCTAAAAATTAATTCTGTTATTAATTTTTTTTATTCTATATATATTATTATTATTATCATTTATTTATATTTTTCTCTCATTAAAATTTATTTTTTACAATAATATTTAAAAAATAAACTATTTAAAAAAAACAGCAGTATTATTGTAAAAAATATATAAAAATTATTATTATTATTATTAAATCGTTAGTTTCAGATAAAATCCATAAGTTATTCACATAATTAAAAACATTTACAATTCAAATACACATTAATTTAAAAATACAATAGGAAAATAAAGAGACAAAAAAAATAAACAAAATATAAACCTACAACTGAATAAATAATTTCATAACTGCACTGTACCCAGTAACAGATTGATCCATTTACTTTGGACGCGGCAGTCCAGTCTTGAGACAATCATCTGTAGGATGCTGTTGCTCGCTCACGCTGGAGTAGGGAAGCGACCATGTTGTGACTCTTTCTTATACTTACGCAATATTTCTAACAAGGGAAAACTAGCCTGCTTCCACAACTTCGTTTGCGTGGCCGACTTATTGACTGTTTTGTTACCCATTAATATCTGAAAATTCGAAGGTATTAAATTCGAACGTAGGTAAATGTGCGTTTTCTTCATATTCTCTGTAGATTGCCGATACAAAGTGCCTGAAATTAACGGTGTCAGGATAATAGAGCGTTTATAATTTTATATTGTAGAGCGTTCATGTTAATTTGGTCCTCGATTTATAAAATTCCTTTTTTTAGTAGGTACCTATATGGTTACACCTTATACCTAAACAAAACAACCTTCCTAGTTTCAAGTCTTTACGTTATGCGGTTACGTAAAAATAGATTTAAACTATTATACCGAACCCTTGACGCGTGAGTGTAACTTGCATTTGGCGAATTTATGTATATTTGGATTGTCATTTTCTAGATATATAGAAATCTCTTTGGATGGATGGTGCATAATTTTGTAAAAATAGTCCATAATCAAAGAGTTACTTATTAAATAAGTAATTTAAATAATATTTTTGATATTTCTCACAACGCCATCTGGACCCAATTTTTTTTCGAGAATAATAGATCAGATGCAGCTGAGAATGACCCAACTAAGCAAGCTTCTCAGATAACTGATAGACTACTATACCTATTATATTATTGTATGCCTGCCTACTTATTTTTGAAAATAAAAATAATGAAATACAAGTGGGCTGAATGAGGCGCCCGGCCTTTATGTACTTGATTAGAGTACGTGAAAAGAGCCGATTTATGATCTACTTACCTACTAAATATGTAGGTATTGGTGCAGGTTTTCAGGCATATATTAAAAAGTCACGGAATTAATGATGATATACATAAGTAGGTTAGGTATGTAGGTAGTTATATGAATACAGGGAGCATGGATTTTTAGGCTAATGAGATAGGATCAAAACATAATATCATCGAAGAAAGAGACGATATCAATACAATTAAACTCATATCGATGAGATAATATGCCAGTCGTGTGATTATAAAGTGTGGTCTTGTGGTGAAGCGCGTCCTGTTGTCACGTAATGTACTACTAGGTACAACTTGTGATATAAGTTATAACGGCTCTACCAGCTGAGTCGTGAACAATGAACCGCGAGTTAGGTACCTACAGTATAGAAACTTAATAAATCTATGCCTGCAGCCACTAGTATCGGCAATCATAAACTCATTAGATATGAAAGCGCCTCCGAAACAGACGATTTCATTTTCCTAGTAAGAAAATATGTAGATTCTCTAAGATCTAAAAAGGTTTTATAGTCAAATATACAAATGTAGAGTTCTTAAAAGCCTTAATACTTTACTTTGCTTAAGTGGACGATTATAATAAGAGTACCTACCTATATTCCAAATAAATTATTTGATTTTTGATAAAATACCTAGTCGTCATTTATGAAGGAAGTAACTTTATTTTTAAATTTTTAGTAACCACTTATTTACACATTTTAGGATTCGCAGACATAAAGCTAAGGGATAGAAGCTAAAGATATTTTCGGCGGAAAATTGGAAAATCGTAATTGAACACTTCTTTGAAGTCGAATATTTAAAATAAACGTAGCTTAAATATTATTAGCTTGTGTATGTGTAGGTACCAGAATGTTATTACCTTATTATTTTTACTTAATGGAGCCTGCACTGTCCCACTGCTGGGGGCCTCCCACATTTCCTTATTCTTTCCTGACCTGTGCCAACTGTTCTTACTTACCAAAGGTTTTGCTTTGTATCTTCCACAGAGTATCATTCGGCAGTTCCAAGGGGTCAATGGTGGAGACGCTGATCTACGAGAGCCCACTGCAGGAGGAACCGGAGAGCAGTCCTCCGCCGCGGGTTCAGGAAACCAGTTTTCCATACACGCCCGTGGAAGACGAGTACGTTACATGCATTAATTTCATGAGTATGTTGATTCATTTTCATTTTGCCATGGGAGCGTTGGTGCGTAAGCGAATTTTCTTTTTGCGTTAGCAAACTTTGTTCATTTGTTTTTAGAATACAACTTACTACTTTTAATAGTGGGTTAGTCTGAAGAAGCGAACGCGCGTTTACCGGCGTTTACACTCGGTTTATTCTAGCGAGTGTCAGTAGCATGAGGCGTCTCTGGCGGCTTGTCGCGCGTAAACCGCGAGTTTTAGGTGCGACGCTTTCAGATAGATAACTAGCTGTAAGTTTTCCAAAAATTAAAAAAAAAAGGCGTGATATTATATTAGCTTATAACTATGTGTTTTCCAGCTCATTTAAGTATGATGCCTACCTAAACCAACTATACCTAACTTTAGTAATTCCATCTTGACAAACTTTCGCATTTAACTATAAGTAGGTAATTTCCTATCTAAGATAGAAATAGAAAAAAATGGCGAGAGTTGGAGGAGGCCTCCTACCAAAAATGGGTGACCCAAAGAAAATAATTAGGACTTTAATCATACTACCTACTTAGTACCTACCTAACCTACTGTCTTACTACCTATTATTATTAATCTAAAGGAACAATGTAAGTGCCTACATTACTTACTATTTCTTTTGAGTCACAAATCAATTACGACACGCACGACTGGCCTAGTAGCAAGTACCTGTTGGACTGGCACGCCAGGTGTCGCGGGTTCAATTCCCGCTTCAGGACAAATATTTGTGTGATGAACATCGGTGTTCGTCCTGAGTTTCGGTGTTTACTATGTTTTCTATGTAGGTAGGTAGGAAGACGTACCTATGTATTCAAAAAAATATATGTAATGTATTTTATCAGTCATCTGGTTCCCAAATTACAAGCTCTGTTTAGTTTGGGGCTAAATGGCGTTGGATGAAATGTCCTAATTATTTATTATTTAGGTATTTAAAAAAAAAACTGGTTAATAATATCTTAGGTGATAGGTGCAGGCTCGCTCATCTACCTCCTACTCTTTGATTATACAATACATAATCAAAGCTCCTACTTCAAAAAAGCTTATCGAACGAAATATTAGGTAAGAGCGGCAAGTTTATCGGTAGGCGTCGTCGTCCGTCGGTCGGTCGGTCGTCGTGTCGTATCGTAGAGATTTCATAGGCGTAGCGTAGCGATAGCAGCGTAGGTAGCGGGTGATGTAGCGCGCAAGCTTCGAGGTTGCTCACGTTGCTGCTGCCGCAGTAAAGGCTATTTAGGCACAAAAATAAAGTAGGGATCGCTGGTGGATTAGTCCGCGAACAGTAATTCAGTAATTTATTGCAAACTTACTAGCTAATTGTACTTACACACCTTGTTGGGTACAGTAACTTAATAAAGAAATTTTAAAAACATCAAAGAAGAAAATAATTTTTATGAAGTCTTTAGGTTATAGGTACTTACTACTTAGGCATATTTTAAACTAACATAATACTTAAAATTACAAGAAGTTGCAAATTTTTGTTTCCTTATATTTACATACCTACTCAACATTTAGTAGAATATAAAGCATGCATTAAAACTAAATGGAAATAGAAGCCATAGGCTATTTCCTACATTCATCAAAGTATAACGCACTTATTTTTTTTGTGTTTTAGAGAGCACATAGCGGATAAAAACCGCAATTTTTCCATCATAATACTCAAAGTAATATAAGTTTTGGAAAATGGTAGAATGACACTCACAACAAAACTTTATCTCGTTTCCGCCAAAAACTCCAAATATATTGGCTTGGCTGGCCTGGCACCTTTAAGGTACTCAAGAAATAAACGGAACCCTAAACACTAATAGCAAACAGCACTCTTTATCAGTATGTGTCTAATCTACGCTGTCTATAAGTGTGAGTGACTAATATTTAGTGCGAAAATAGCTTCAGTCGCAAACCTTGTCCGTCCGAGACCGAGATCGATGCTCTTCCATTCCATTCCACGGAGTGTATTTTGTTACGTTCTGTTCATTCTGTTAGTTGGCTCTGTGTGTGTTTAGCGTCGACGAGCCAAACCCAAGACCGATTCATAAAATAAAACTAAACGTAGTGATTATTTCCCGTGTGTTCTATTCAAATCGATTTTGTGAAGTAGTTATTCAGTGAAAATAAGAAAATAAAGAAAAGGTTGGTAAATATTAGTTAAATTTCGTATCACGTCATTACTGTTACCGATTGGGTGGAGTTCCTTACTTTGATCGAAGATTTTCACATTTCATGCGTACATACTAACTTTGATCCTGGCTGTCTTATATTTTACGATAGATTGTCTCGTGCATCAGAAATTAGTAGTCTCATAAATGTACGTATAATTATTTTGGTCAGAATGACGTCACTGAACCGATTTATAATCATGAAACTACTTTCTGTTCTATCCAGCAATCGGGAGCCCAAGGTCATTAGTCGGCAGATTCATGTAGTAAACATACATTGGCAATGATTTTAAAAGGTCTATTTATAATGTAAGTCTCACCGTTTCCGCGCAGGACCTACCCTGACGCGCCTCTCCACTCAATTCTTAATTGAACTTGATTCATAACCACCTTGGTTTATACTTTGTTCCTACTTAGTGTAAGTGTGTCACAAAGACTCATTAAACTAGCTAAATGTAAATTGCATACCAAGTGTCTCTTTGAAACTATTGCTGTCTTCCTAACTGTATAATTTATTTGTTTTTGATAGAATTCAAAACTTAGGGACTCTTTTGTTTTAGAAGTTTTTTTACATACTTATAGTCATTTGTTTTTGACCAATCAAATGTTATTTTCATACTACAAATGCTTGGCCAAAATGTAGGCAACCGCGTTTGTGCTGTGCTGTAATAATGTAATATCAATCAATTAGGCACCAATGAAGCCATTTGAATGAATGCAGACTCAATTAGGAACATAATTGAACTCTAACCGCTTCTTATACGATGAAATATTTGTTTCTGGATTACATTGTGTTTAAAAAAAGTTGGTGGTCTTAAAATACACAATACTTAAGCTTTCATTGCTGCCGGCAGCTTGTTGCTTATGTGGATAGGAAGTAGCTTGTCTTTTCAGGTCAAGCCATGAGCATTAACTAATAAAATTATTGATCTTACTATAACAAGCTTCACCTTGGCCTTCATAATCCTTGTTGAAACAAAGTTCGTAAAATTGCTTAATAAGTTGGCAAGGAACAAAAAACTTTGCAATACACAATGTTTTGCAAAACTATTTTATTTATTGTAACTTTTGAAACACCCTTGAGGGTCAACAAGTAATATTAGGAATTTAAACAGTAAGTACTTACTTGCTTCTACTACCCATACTTGCCTGTAGTTTATCATAGCGGCAGGGTTTAGTAAGGAACTATAACCACATAGGTCCAAGTGGCAAGCAGAATAGACTGATAACGGTTGCAGTGTCGTCTAAGCTACAAATCTATAATAACAAAAAATACTTGCTTCTATCCAAGGCATGGAAAGTATACCAAGTAACATGTTATTTATTATGGTATAAAACAGATAACACATAACACTTGTTACTTTCTGAGACCAAGTTTGTCGCAAAATCACCAGTGATATCCACCGGGCGCGGCTAGCGAATTTGTACACTGAGATGTCATGATACTTGTCACTATTCAATATTTCATTTGAATCGTAAATAACAACAGACAGACAGTAGTGTGCTGACTGGGAGTGATTGAATAATTATTTTAACAAAATGTGATGTGACATCATATTAGGCCACTGATGAAAAACCACCAGTGATTTCAATGAAATTGTATCACCATGTGACAATAGACATAGACATTTATTTATTTGCTTCAATGTGGTACTTATGGTAAGGTGTTTACACAAATAGATAGCTCAGCACATTCTCCTTCCTGGCATGGAAATATTGTTTCACTTATATATTATTCTAAATTTCGAAATAATTTATACATACAAATTACAAATATTCTTAGAACCAAAAATTTATACAATTGACATCTACTCACACTAATTCTATATATATCTCTATCTCCATCTTTCTTTTCTTTCAATAAATTCTTTTATAGATTAGATTCAATGAAATAGAAGTAGCAATCATTTCCATGCCTAATCCAAGCGGTGAAAACTAAACCAGATCCAGCTATGACATCAGCAATCAATGCAGTTGTTAGCGACTCAATGTGACCCCGTTCTTTACAATGTTTGCATGATGTGCCATGGAGCAATCCACATTGTGCATGACCTTGGGCCCATCAATTATGATGATGTCACTATTAACCCAGTGATTGTTGATAACTGTTCAAATCCCTTGTAACATTCATTATGATGATTTTTGATAATAACATTCGTAATCCACTATACACAGTAATTTTTCGATCACCAGATAAAAAAATGCAGAATCAGTAGCCGTTATTGAACCGGTGTTCAATAACGGCTACTGATTCTGCATTTTAACTAACTAACGCAAAAGTTGTCCAATTCTTATCATATATCGGTATATATGATAAGAATTGGACAACTTTTGCGTTAGTCGTAGAGTCCGGTGACGCAGTAACAGCCATCTGCGGCTAACTGCATTAAACGTCCATCCGAAAAAAAAAAAAAAGCGTTAGTCGTTTTCCTATGGCCTTGGTCAATAGGTAACCCATCGTTGATAAAAATGTTGTTTTGTTTAATTCATCGTTTAGCAAACCTGGGCACCTAGCTCGAGCCAGCTTGCAAAAGCTCAGCTCGGACGGCGCACTCGCCCCGATGTCATTCTGTCATTATGTAGAAACCCAAAATTCTGACTGTACAGATGCAACGTAGTACCCCTTCTGCATTGCCCATTAAAGTTTTTTTTATAATTAAAAATTTGTGGTGTATATCTGATTTAAATGAATAAGTTGCGTATATTTTGGAATTATGTATGTGAAGATGTAGACGCACTGATCAGCCTGAAATTAATTAAATTCGATTTGGGTACTCTTTATTCTAATAAAGTGCAGGCAAAGCCGAGGGCACTAGCTAATTCTCCTTAAAGGAATGTGTGATCTCAGAATTCTATTCTACTTGTTAGCTGAACGCTTATCCCTGCTATGACTCTAGGAGTGTAGGTGTTGCATAATTTTCTTGAATTTGCTGTTATTGAGGACATTAGGTATGTGCCATTGTGTGTGCTAAATCCCTGACTTCATTAATAGATATACGCATCTCATCTATAGTATGATTGTATATACATAAGTATAGTTATTCTAATTGAGGATTTTCTATTCAGTTTTCCTTGTTCATCAAGAACCAAGTTAGGTACGATATTGTACCTACTCTAGCATGTAGTCTACTCCTCTTCTTATTTTCCTACATAAGTCATTTACGGATATGCAATGTTATGTTCAAATAAACAAAAATGGTTCCGTATGTTGTCCTGTAATATGTAATTATTTTTACAATTGGTTTTAATCTATACTATTGATTGACGAATATACCCTTGAAATTTCAAGTCCCTACGTCCAGAGGTATGGCCTGTGCGTTGTCTGTCAGCCGTCAGGTCAGGACTAAGCTTTTTATAGATATTGATGATCGAATAATATCATGTTCTGATCACACACAAAAAACTGAGATATATAATTTGTGTTATAATATAACCGCTACTTAATTAAAACAACATAGCTGTTATGTAATTTCTTAAAATGGACATTTAAAAGCCCGAGTTGCGTAGGCGTCTGGGCGTCATGTGCTAATTCAAAAGTGGTGATCTTATGAACCTAAAGTTGTTAGTGATGCGGCGGATCGTCTAAAGGCTTGCCGTTCTCGGTATACGGATACGGACATAGCTATAACTTAATCTTTCTAGTAACGTTAGTCACAAAGGTAATACACAAAGGCATTTTATTAGCCGTGCAACAATTGCGTTGGTATGATCAAGCAAAGTCCTCACCTGCCGCCTGCGGCCCCCCTGGGGCGCTCATCGCTAACATCCCGTAATCCCGTCTGATGCAGTTATATTAGTGTTGTGTAGCCAATATAAAAATAAAATAAATCGGTGATTTTGCATTTGAAAAAAAAAAATATTTCATTTTACTATTGAATGAAAAGCAAAAAAAATATTTTTTATTGTAAATTGGATTGCTTATGTGCTAGCTGGTGACCAGTTAAGTGTCAAAGTTTTTTGGTTATCCAAAGTCTTTCGTCAACATCTTAGTTGTGCAAGAAAATCAGTTACATAAATACTAGCAGTATAAATTAAAATGCAGTCTATGTTCTAATGGTCTTATTCCACTTGCAAATTCCAATCTAATCAATTGATTAGATAAGGCGTGATTGAGCAAATATCAATTCACCTTTCCATCCATCTCTACATACTTTCGCATTTATTCATGTTGAATGTATCCATGCGATAGTTCATTCCCAGATCCAGCGAATACGGAAACCTGGTACATCACTTGCCACTAGGCCCATGATTGAATCACCTTCAATTTTAATAATGTGCTGCTGCCGCGCTTTACCGCGAACATCTTGCAAGGCGAATGTATACTGTGAATTGCATAATCCAACCGGTTTCGGGATTGTGAAACGGGTCTCACTCTTATTGAATAGCTATAAATTTTATTGATACGTGAAGAAACCGCTTGTATGAAAACAGTTACAAAAAATATTTTCTTATTGTTAGAGGTATCAATTGAGCAACTTTCCCTTTTTGGCCCAATTGTTCCCTTTTGTAAATTTTGTAATATAGATTGTAGTAGTGAGTTTATGCTGTAATAAACTAATTTCTTTAATGATAAAAAAAATCGCATATTGAATCAATTCATAAAATATCCTCAGAATATCCAGTATCCTCGGCACGCTGCCATTAGGTATCGAGTTGGATCAGTTCATGGTGTCTATGGGTGACCCAAATGTTTCCTTTTGTAAATTTTGTAGTATGATTATAGTAATTAGCTTATGTTGTTATAAACATAATTAAAACCAAATTAAATAAAAAGCTTCTGAAAGGAGACTCTTTGAGGCGCACATGAAATCCTTTCACCACCCTGGTTCGAAAGAACTAGAGACACGATAAGAAAAAGAAGGCTTAGTCCTGACTTGATGAAGTACCAATGCAAAATAATCCTTTGAGGTTTTAAATATGCCTATATCCAGCTGAGAGCATGATGGTTTAACAGATGATTAGGAAACTAAAGTCATTTGAGTGTCTGTAAAATTCTTACGCTTACGATACTAATAAATTAGACACAGCCAGTAAATAAAGTAAACCGTGTAACACATATGATGATGATCTCATTCCGTCATGTGGTTTGTTTGTATACAATCTGTTGAACATTTGCCTCTACCAAAAAAATATTAATACCCTAATGCTGACGCGCTTCCCCACCGCCACCAAATATCTAGGTATCGCATTAGCAGTAGCTGATAAGATTACCTTATCAGTTGCGTAACGAATCAGCAGGTGAATTGTTATTGTTGCAGTAAACCATTCATAAATATATGCCTTGACCTGTAAAACATACATATATCTGGTTCTGAATGGTCCTTGTAAATCCCATGCAATTTCAGTTTCTACTCTAACATCATCCACAAGTCCTAAACCAATAACATTAAATACTCCTTAAATGCCATTCACTTTGGTCTCCTGTTTTGAATACCATTCACTGCGGTCTTCTTTTTTAACGCAATTCACTCCGGTCTTTCACTTTTCGCATCCAGAGTTACCCGCTACGTTCAGTTGGTACACCTCATTGCCGTCCTACGTCTGAGAGATTGTTAAGTGCCATGACTAAATTTTTGGTTACAGGCTAAAACGTGCCACTTCGTACCATTAGGATTAGTAAACCGTAACTAGTGGTACCACATTTTTTGGGTACAACGTTTCCAAAAACGTGCCACTTAATAAAATAGTTAACTGATCCTAGTGTAACTGGCACATTTTTAGCTGTAAAAAAATTGGTCATGACACTTGTTTTAAGACATAGGTCGGCAGTACTTACTTACCACGAATTACGTAACTAAATTCTAGTGCCCCAGAAAGTTAGTCTGTTATTATGTTCACAACGATGACTGGTTTCGTGTTGTGACATTGGAAACATGACATTACGAGAGAATTGAGAGCAAATTTCGAATTATAAAATCCTGTTTCCTGTGTTACGTGCAAGAATAAAAAATAATAAATGCAGACTAGTGGTGGAATAATAATAATAATAATAAACCCCCATAACAAGGCTAGATGTCTGTGTTCTCATGTTTATCTTTGAATTCAGGAATCCCTTGTGAATGAAAGGTCTTGTATCGGTATTTTCTGATACCAAGTTAAAATCTACTAGGTACCATAAAAAATATTTGTTTAGGCCTAATATCGAGGGAATTGATCTTCCATTTATGAATCCACACTTCACCAGTATTCAGTTTTCACCTGTGAAATGGTAGGATACTAGGAACCTAGATTAATCATAGAGCAAGCGTGAACGCAAGGCGATGGAAAAGAGGAAATTAAGGTTTCCTATCCTCGTTCCAATTCCTTTCATCGCAATTTCACGTCGCTCAATATTCACGTAAGTTCTGATATTGGAAATTCTAACGAAGCCACGTCTGGAAACCTTATCACTATCAGAGATCGATCCGAGTTGCCGGCGTATTTAATTTGTTTTTTCAATGGCACGTTTGAAGTTAGAAACTTCCCGAAAATGAAATGTTTTTAAGTTTCTTGCCACATCTAACCTAAACTAATATTATTACGAATATTCGAATCAGCCATCAATCGTGGTAAATAACAAGTTTCCGATTTGGCCATAATTCAATTCCATGATTTCGTCATCAATCATAACTGAGGAACTCGCGTTCCCGCAGCGAATTCAATTTCCTAATGTTTCATTGCTTTTGCTTACGTCAACAGGAGCGAATGCGCTATATCGTGTTTCTGGCAATCATTCGATTGTTGAACATCCCGTTTTGTGTTTTCAGTTCGGAGCGTTCAAAGGTGCGCGTTTCGTTCTACCAAGGAGCACGACCACAGTGCTTGTCCCCGCCGCCTCCGCAGCCCGACACACACGTCTATTACGCGACGCTGCTGTCTAACGCTGCACAGGACATGGCCGAACACGGGATGTACAACAGGCAGACCAGGTAAATTACATACACGAAAAGGGAATAGACTAAACGTATGGAACGTATTAGTTCTCCGATCGCCTCGTCTCTTCTCTTTTCAAGACTTTAGATGCAGACTCAAGAAGAAGAAGAAAAGAAGAAGCCTCTAGATTAGCTAAGACAGATTATGGGCTCAGATATTTTTTGACTCTAACATTTTTGTCTGGTTGTGTTGGTATTGTTGCAACTCAGTTGCTAGCTTCAGTTGCAAATCTACTTAGGTACTTTGTCATGCAAAGGTGGAACAAATTGTGGTAGATATTATTGCACGATTTTTATATACAAACATTTCAATAATTTTCTGACACAATTTGGCTAATATACTCGTTTTCTAGGTGAAAAGAAAAGAAATAATTTTATTGATGAAAACCACATGAAACATAAATTAACAAAAAAAGGTCAGAGTAACAGAGTCCTCCATCAATGGGGGCCTAGCTCAGCTTTCATGCTGCAGCGTACTGGCAGCACGCTGCAGCGCTGGTGTTCTGCTAGACCCCAGGAGCAGTTGGGGTCTAGCAGAACAGGTGCAGAGCAGAGCAGGTGTTGATCAGACGATAACTTGTTGTGTTTTCTTATGTAAATTCTCGTCCAAGGTGAGTGGAATTCGATGTGTAGGTACAAAAATGATGTCATTGCAGTCTCACATGCTGTCGTGAGTACATTGTTGTCTGGCATGAAATAATGATTTGTATGGGCTACCGTGGAACTGTGCAGTCAATGTCACGCCAACAATGCACGCTAGCTTGATGAAAAGCGGCTGAAAATGTACCGGAAATGCCTGCGTTTGTGTTGTGAAGGAAATTACTTGCATAGCATTTCAAAAAGTACCTTTGCACTTCGCTTTTATCTAAGCAAAGCTGATTTACGTCGTGTCATTTCTAATAACCTTCGAAGGTCGGTTGTATCAATTTGGGCTCAGAAACAACGTAATAAGTTGTTTATTACGTTATAATTATAAGCTGTCATTTTCAATTTTTTTGTTTGTGTTTATGTGTTTTTAAAAACTACTTGTTAAAAAAAATTGTTTCGTTCTGTTACGACGATTTTAAACATCGCATACAAACTTATCTACTAAAGTACCTTCTCAGGAGGCATATTTTTTACTGCAGAGCTCGTTAATTGCATAAACAAAAGACGTTTTCCCTCTAACTGACAACGCACAGGCCGACTTGAAATTTCGAGGGAAGGCTCTTCAAGAAGTGCGTAGTTTAGGTACTAAGGCATTTTTGTTAATTCGCAACACAACTGTAAAAGCTGTAACTAAGATATGCTATGAGCTTGTTATTCGCAACATATGTCCAATCCTAAGTACATCAGTAGATACAACCTCTTCAAACAATAATGTTTGCGCATACCTAACATAGTAGAGTATGACTAATATCGTAAGACCTATTGAACATTTTCCTACTGGGCATTTTAGATAGTGATCGGCATTGACGTAGAAGATTTTATTCTTAATGATAGAGGGAGAGAGAGATTTTGGAGACAGTATTGATTGGATAAACACGATAGTGTTATTCAAGGTGAAAAGAGGTGGCTTTGAAATGACTTATTTATATGCGGCTCTATACCGCCCTCGACAGGCAGTAAGATGAGAAACTGTAAGTATAGAACGGCTGGTTTGAAGTTAGGCGACAATAGAGCGAGATAAACGACACGAATACCAACGAATGCTAAAATGAGACGGAATGATTCAAACGCGAACTTCAAACCGACCAAGACTTGCCGGCCATACTATAGCTGAGTTTAAGGCCCAGACAAAACAGTTTTCCTTATTTCCTTCGCTTATGCTTAACATATCAAAACAAAAAATATACTAAAACATTTCGTGAAGTCGGTCGTAGTAAAATTTAACCGCTCCCTTTTTTTTAAGAGACTCAATTTATATCTTCAAAATTGTACAAATGTGGGAGCGAGATAGCGAGGCGCGGGATTCTGCGCCTTAAACAAATACTAGCAGCTGTCCATAGTTTCGCCCAAGATTTTGATATACACCAGCAGAAGGGTACTACGTTGTATCTGTGCAGTCAGTATTTTTGGTTTCTACAAAATGAGAGAGTGACAGTTGAAGAGAGAGAGAAGACAGTTGAGAGAAATTACTGATGAGGCGTATTTTTTTTTCTAGTGAAAAAAAATCGCGGTTTGTAATGGTTGGCCATTTCCGGGTACGAGAATCCCTTTAAACTAAATATAGGGCAGCTATTAATCAACATCGATACTAGCACAAAGAAATTAAAATACAAGGCATGAAACAATTAACTTTAACAACCTTAACACAATTTCTAGGTATGCGAATATACGATACTCAATTTGTTCTGCGCTTAACCATTCATAACAAACCAATTGAACGCAAATACAAGTCATTGTTCTTGTGAAATCATGCGCATTCACATTTTTTTTGCAGTTGTATTTTAATCTAGATCTTAGTATCTTGCTTAGGCAGCTACATTGAGCGAAAGTGAACTAATATTAGGTGGAGTACCTTTTTCTTTGCCTTCGTTGCGCTCTTGACAGAGCGGTCGTGGTCTTCACGAAGTTTTGAGTCGCGGGCTGTGACTCGCCTCAACTCAATATATCTCGCCACTTTTCCCTGCTCGCAGGCATTCTGGTGCACTCATGCAAAGGGCCGCCCACGGCAGATTTAATTGCATGTTAGTGAGGATGTTTATGATATGTTTATAATAGATGGATGTTTGCTCCTAGATTGCGCTAAAACTACTTAACAGATTACCAGCTGATATCATAGGTGTGTGTATAGTTTACCTAATCTTGTTTGTCTGTCTGTCCGTCATCCCGGGTGGAATCTTTCAACTCGAATTTCGAAACTTTCAGGGTAGATCACAACTAAACCAATGTATTCTAAAACCTCAGATATTAAACCCTCAGATATTAAAGATGTACACTCATTTAACGCATTTAAAACTAAACTTGCAAGATACATACTGAGCGATCACTCACTTCTTGATAAGAATGGGTTAGATGGGGTTTAATTTATAAACTACAAAACGACAACTGTAAATATTTTTAACTATTGTTCTCAAGTAAGTGACTTTGTGTCTTTTTGAGAATAAACGATAATAAACCTTAAATCTTAAAAGGAAAATAATACTTATTTTTTTTTGTAAATACATACATAGAATACATAGATAACACCCAGACTCAGGACAAACGATGTTCATAACACAAGTGCTTGTCCTGAAGCGGGAATCGAAACCGCACCACCGATGTGGCAGTCCACCACACTTGCCACTCGACCAATCGTGCCGTCGTGTCGTACGTAATAAGTATAACAATAGTTTGGTATAGGCGTCAAACAATTTCTCCTCTGGCGAACCACGTGACTAAGATACGCAGAACCGATTTGACATACGAATTGCGTATACCACTACACGCTTAGTTTAAACTAAGCTTATATATAGCTTTAGGATGCTGATGGAGCTGCCTCGCTTTTGCAGTGCATCTACCATGTTTGCAGAGGCGCGGGTCGACGGCTTTCATGCCATCATGCGCAAGAAAACCGCGTCACTACTCTGCAGAACGTGGATAGTACCAACAGCATCCTACAAGTCATCGGGAGCAGATATGACTCGCCCATCATGCAAACTTTCAATCGAGTTTTGATCCAATAGGCTGCTCCGCTATTGGATTAAGGCTCGATTGGAGGAGCTCATGATGATAGGTTTATTTTTTTTGTAATGTGTCTTTTTTAATGTTTTGTATGGATCTACATAGTTGTCCGAAATCAATATTTTATTATGTAATAGCTGGTGCCCGCGACTTCGTCTGCGCAGTTATCTTTATAAATTGTAGCCTATGTGTCATTCTGATGTATAAGCTATATTATTGTAAAGTTTCATTAAAATCTATTCAGTTTTTACGTGAAAGAGTAACGAACATCCATCCATCCATCTATCCATCCTTACAAACTTTCGCGTTTATAATATTATTAGTAGGATTTACGAGTGTTCTGTTGTTTTCAGCACGGAGAGTGGATGGGACAACCCATTCCGGCCGGACGGCGACTTGAGCCGCGAGGCTGACGAGATCGTGTCCCTGATCAAGGGCGGCAAGCCCATCACGCCCACGCCCATCGCCGACCCGCACATCGTCGACGAGAAAGCAGAGAAGGAACACGTCAATAATCTCATTGTAAGTTCTCTATTCTATGCCTCTACCTACAACTGTAACGCTACTGTAGCTGAAGTGGCAGTGGGCCGGCCATAACTGCCAATGAACCGACAACCAGACGACAGCAGAGAATGAACAACACGTCAATAATCTCATTGTATGTTTCCTCTACTTGGTTATCTATTCTATGCCCTCTATCTGAAGTGGCAGTGGGCTGGCCATAACTGCCAATGAACCGACAACCAGACGACAACAGAGAATGAACAACACGTCAAAAATCTCATTATATGTTTCCTCTACTTGGTTCTCTATTCTATGCCCTCTAACTGTAACGCTACTGCAGCTGATGTGGCAGTGGGTTGGCCATATCTGCCGAGAAACCGACAACCGTTGGAGTAAACGTGTTCTTAAGTGGTTACTGCGTCTAGGCAAGCGAAGTGTAGGACGACCTCTGGCTAGATGGACCGATGATCTGCGCAGTAATAGCCGGCAGAAAAATACGCGCAACGATTAAATGTGCTTTTCAAGTTATCTGGATAAGTTGCACATTACCAATATTTAATTTAGATTTGCTACTGCGCACTATTTGGTTACTTCGGAAACATTCGTCTGTAATAGTAGTAATTTGTATGAAACTTTTCAATATTCAGTAGTACTACTGTTCCCTGATCACAGAATGATGATACTTTCAGGCTAACGCCGCTCCGGTGACGCCGGAGAGCAAAGTCGCTAGCCCGGTGCTGCAGAGCACGCCCAAAGCCATGAACGGCACCAAGAATGGCACCGCCGACGCGCGCACCGGCCAGCTGGAGGTCCTGCGCTCGCCGCCGCAGGAAGCGCAGCAAGCCGAACGCGTCACCATCAAGAAGAAACCCAAGTGCAAGTGCTGCGTCATTCAGTAAACCGCTCGCGCAACACCGCAAAGCTCGGTGCTACACCCTCACACAACTCTACATCACCACCCACGATATGCCTGACATGTGCAACCATATCATGAACATATTTGACAAGCGTATTTGGATAGAAGCCGTCACTAAAGGGTTTATCAGGGTTATGACTTATCACCTTTCTAACAACTAACTGTCGGCTTCTCTGTGCCGGCTCTGATACGAATCCATTTGTCAAAAAGTTTAGTGATGCTACTGCAACAACACCTTTTGTTTTTGCATGTCGCCGGGCGAATTAATCCATTACGTGTTATAAGTTTTTTGATAATTTTATGTGCTAAGTTTATTCAAACTTTAGGGTACAAATAAAAGTATTTATTTTGTTTAGCTTAGATATTGTTAGGGTTCAGGCGTTTCATTTTCTGATATCATTGACTTCAGTTCTATGCATGTGAAAATAAACTAAATGAAGAATCTCAGAATTACGTGAGGCAGCCAGAAAAACTTTACGAAAAGTTCAATTTTAATACATTTATATCATCATGACCTTAAACCAAAATGGCTCATTTTAATAAATTATTATATTAATTAAGTAAAACAATATAATTATCATTATTTATTTATACAAGTTGTATCTGAGTTGAATCATTATAAATTACATAATTGTATGTATATTTTTATATTTTAACTTATAAAAAAAATATAATAAACTAAGTATTATAACCCTTACAATGCGGCTTCAAATCATGGTTATGTGACTATACATGAATGCTATTTCATCATTTAAAGATAAAATTAACTAATATTAATACTTAATGTTCAATGTTTTAAATAAATGTAATATTTTTATGTTATCGCTCATGAATATACTAGCTGTACTGTAGTTTTGAATTATTGTTTATAATTTTTAATGTATGCCAATAGTTTACTATAGCGTTCATGTGTAGTAAATGGAAATATTATCTTCTTAAAAGTAATATATTATGTTACTTGTAGTCTGTGAATGTTGTATCTGTTAGTATTCAGTGTGTAGCTACTTACATAACGTTCCGCTTGCGTCCAGTAGTAAAATCACACACAAAGACCATAAAATCGGTAATTTTATAGTCATACATATATCAGTTTGTCTCGCAAACCCTGCAAAACATTATGTAATAGTATGTTATAAGACTGTGTTGTTCGCTTACGATTACCGGGTGCTTTACAATTTGCATTCACATTGGTTAGTGAACAAGAGTTGACCGCCAAATTTATTATTAATCATTTATATTTGGCTAGTAGAAGTGATTAAAATAAGTAATTTCACAAAGCTTTGTCAGCTGATAGACGATTCCTAAGATTCTGGAATTATATTTCCGATTGAAACGATGCCTGATTGATATCGAATTTGTATGTACATACCTGCATACATCCATCTGTGGCAAATATACGATTTATTGTGTATAGGATTGACTGGGAAATATCCTGATGATGAGAAATAGCATCGATAAGGTTATAGCTAGGTGTAATTAGTGAGGTCATAGGATACCTGCGTTACTTTGTTGTTAAACAGATAAATTATTTTTGACTTTGTTTAGATTTTGTATTAGAAAATGGCGTTGTGTCGTATCGGTGAAAGCCGGAATTCAAAATAGTTGCCACATTCTGTTCGGTAGGTATCAGGTTATAGAATTATACGACGTATTAACTGCAGTGGTAAAAAATGACGGTCCATTTCATAGCGTACATGTTTTCAAATGAGGCGATAGTTATTAGATAGAAGTCGCGATAGCTTCATCGTGCCGTCCCAAATGTTCGCCTTGCGATTCGCAAACATTTTGATGAGATTGGCCGTATTGAAACTGAGCTGTAAACTAATTCAGCTCAAGCAAAAGAAACGCAAGTTTTTCGTAGACTTGTGCGATTATCACACATTGTTATTAGATTGTAACAGGTATTTATCGCGCTCACCTCATCTATTTTTCAGTTCCGACGTTTCGACTGTATAGCGACAGCCGATGTCACGGCGTATTGGAGCCGTCGCGATAAATACCCGTTAGAATTTAATAACTATAAACGCAAGTTAATCCAGTAGCGTGGCTTGACATAAATTATCGTACCCATTGCTGATAAAAGCTTGATTGCTGGACATTGCATTATGTCGAGATTTTTTATCGGTATGCTTCAATTACATAGCAAATAGAACACTAATCCTGAATATTGCACTAGTTCTGATCTACACTTTAATCCATAGGACTCATTTGAATATAACTAATATCGCCTGTATCGTTTCATTCGCCCCAAATACAGTCTCATCTACTTTTACTTTAGTTAAGTACTACAATAGTCAAGGCCGTCTTAAACTATGCTGGGGCCCTTGGGCATACAAGAATTTGGGGCCCTTATGGAAAGTAAAGAAAGCAAATTATACCAGCATTTTTCTACTATGATCTTTTAAAAGCTCAGGAATTATTTCGATTATTATATTTTGAGCTGTAACTTTTTTGTGTAAAAAGTGCCCGACAAAAATATTTTGGTAATAAATGTGAGAGGAAATGTTGGTCCTTCGGGGCCCCTCTCAGGATGGGGGCCCTGGGCACGGGCCCCATGTACCCTTATGGTAAAGACGGTATTGACAATAGTGCTTGTTATTGTCTTGTTTGTTTTTGTATCATAATTTTAAGTGCGTTTATTTGGGCACAAAATACTGTTGATAACTTTTGTAATGTGTATGGATTTTAACAACACTAGACTCTGTTGGTAAGTTTCGGTGCTGGCTGAACAAACACTGATTCGTTGTTTCGATCTATGTTCTTGCGATCCAGCTAGCATTGTTATAATCACTCATGCATATTACTAACTTAAATAGTAAGTAACAATACAAATTATGATTGTAGTCACTATAGATACATGATTGTGATTGATTGTCCTGTTAGTATTCCAATTGACGAAAATATGTTCCTTAATAAAGTTTTTTATTTTTAAGTAAAATACTGGCATTAAGGTCTCATATTTTTGAAATCGTAGTTTCTACTCGTTGATAATATCGAAATTTCTTCTATATAATATACGTTAAAATTGTATCACTCAATTCTAAATGTGGAATATGTTCTTATTTCCAATATTTTAAAACGTTATTATATTACCTACCTAGCTATTATGTGTAAAATTAAAATGACATTATATTTGTATAAAATCTTTACTTTCTATTATATTATTGTCAATCAATGAGTATGTACAAATCGATGACATAATAAATCTTTAAAGGCGATGTTATTGTTTTTATTTTAACAGAACGGAGCCTTAAGTGCCTTAAAGATCCTAGATTTGGTATAATCGAGATAATATTAATACCCGATACTACTAGTATAGTATTATATTATCTGTGCCGATACTACTAGTATAGTATTATATTATCTGTGCCGATACTAAATAATGGCATAGAAATAATGATATTGTTTAGGACATTTCACACAACTCCATAACCCCAAACTAAGTAGAGCTAGTTATACAGGGTCATCCAAAAAGTGACGTCAAAAAAATTTTTTAGATTTCTCACGCCTGGGTGTATCCGAAAATATGAAGTATAAAGTATGTTCCGCGATTTTTAATAGTTTAGAAGTTATTATTTTTTTTGTGCGAATTTACTTCCGGAGCACCTTAAAAAAATCATAACTTAATTAATAGTACTAATATGGTCTACATAACTTAATAGTACTAAATTATGTAGACCATAAAAATGAAATAAATAAGGTAAAACTTTTTTTTCGGATATTTTTTTCTTTACGCATGCTCACCTAACTAATTTCGGTGCCAAATTCATCGTAAAATTGCCTGTTCAGAGCAACATTTTTTTTATTATTTGGTAAGCTGACAAAGTGCTGAAGTTTTTAAAAGTAGTTTGAACCTATGAAACAACAGTTTTGTACTGTTGAGAAAATTTTGAAAATTAAACTCCGTTCAATTCAAACCTAAAATTTTCACTTTCGACCCTTTTTTCGGTAACTTGTAATGAAGAATATTGTATAGTTGATTATAATGTATGAAAGAATAATTCAAGACAATCATGTTTGAAAAAAAAAATAAAAAAAATCTTACTATTAATTAAGTTATGATTTTTTTAAGGTTCTCCGGAAGTAAATTCGAAAATACACATTAAAAAATCATAACTTCTAAACTACTAAAAATCGCGGAACATACATGGGGTATTTTCGGATACACACAGGTGTGAGAAATCTAAAAAAAAATTTTTGACGTCACTTTTTGGCTGACCCTGTATAATAGAATACTCATATACTTTTTATTTATATTTGTTAATTCATACATTAACATGTATGAGAATAGAAATGGCCATGATCCGTGAATGGCCACAGGGTCAAGGACTAGATAAATAATAATCATCTCTATTAGATAGCTTTAGTGCGCAGCCACACTGGTCCTTGCGTTGCGTCGCACGCAGCGCTAGACGCATTATTTCCATTGCCAGTACAAAATAAAGGAGCAGTGTAGCTTCGTTCTAAGGATGCCAATAGTAATTGCCGGCGGCTGCATCAGAGGCTTTGCTAGCTACCTAACTACTAGTCTTTACTCGATGCCAGCAGGCCAACCTATAAAATAAAGCTACGCGGTTCTTAGTGAAACAAACCAAAAGGTAGCCAGTTTCCATTTCAACCTTAGCAACTTCATTGAAACGTCCCATGCAGGATTTATCCTAGATACCAACCAATAAACAGTGCCACAGAGTTGAGGTAGTGAGCGCATATCCATACAAGTCTGTATAAAAATACTAACCGCACAAAGCGAACGGTGCGGGTCGGCGAGTTTGGCCCTAATGAGTGGTGACCTTTATTCTGCTGCCGAACAGAAATATGTAAGTATAATTACTAGTTAGCTAGTGATGATGTTAAGCGAAATAAAGTTCCCTCCTCAGCCAAAAATAAAACCAAGATTAGTATTATTACACAAATTGGTTTATTAATTACGCTTAGATCCTTAGTCAAAAATTTAATCATCTAAATTTATATTTAAGATAATAATTATTTATCAAAAAGTAGATAATAAAAAAGAGAAATAAAAAGAATAGCAAATAAAGGCCAAAGCTATACCTGTATTATAGCAAATTCTACCTTCCAAAATTATGCGAAAGATATTTAAAATTCGATGTATTTTACACATAAATGTACATAATAATATTTTAATATGTATGTATTAAAAAAACTTTGAAAAATAGAGCGATAAGGTACCTACATACATAAGTCAAGTAAAATTATATTTCAAAAAGAAGTAGGTAAGTATACAATTTATCTATAGGCAGATTATATAGTAACGAAAAAACATGAAAAGTCCTGACTACATTTAACTTTCTAATTTATTTAAATTGATCTATTTATTAATGTCCTTAAATTTATATTTTAAAATAATTAAACTAATATTTAATAATCTATATATCGGATAAAACGACTAATAGATATTCTACAAACATCAAGAAAGACAGTCTGGAATGTAACGGTATTCATGGACGAGATTATCAGTTACTATTTTACGACAAACACATAATTACTACTCGGGCGAATTAACACAACACCTGGCTCGAATAACGTTTGTGCAAAGTACAGTATGAAGAAGAAGAAACACGGAAAGCGCCGCGCGGGGCAGCGGGGGAAGCAATGAATTCCGAGCCAGTTGTCATGTTAATACGACCGAGTAAAGGTCTATCCGCACACAACAGTGCCGGCACGTGACCCACAGTTCCGTACCGCACAGTTCCGTGACGTGCTATTCGCACTTATCAGTACCGACACCGACGCGTGCATATTGTCCGCTAGAAATTCACGTCGGAGCACTGACATCACTGAACGTCACTGACACTGACCAGTTCGAATGGTGTCCTTATGAAATGTATGAAACAATATTAATTCTCACTGATACTGTACGGTACGGAACGTGTCGGCACGTTTCGGCACTGCTAGGTGCGTAAAGGCCTTTATACGTAGTTACAGATACCACACATCAAGTAAGTACATTCAGATAAAATCTATTAGATATTATGATTTATTTAACAATAAACAAGTGTACTATGTATTTAAGTATTAATATTAATTTAATAATTAAATATTAATACATAATATATACTTGCCATATTCATATCGCAAATCATTGTATCTTTATCTTATGATTTAATGGCAATACAAATTTAATAAATCTATAATTTTAGAAACTAAACACATCATTAAGATAATAACTGCGACACAATCAACCTGTCGCGAAGGCCACAAATCAAGAATTGAATTGAATTGAAGATAACTGTCCAGCTGTTGGGCTAATAAATGAACGTACTTACTTAAAAAAAAACATTAATAACTTACACACAGATACTTAATGCCTAAATATTTGGACACATAGTGCATATTTTAAAAATGCACTGATAAATTCGAACCTTTACAAACATCGTCCAAAAATTTTAGAAATAGTGTTAAGTATAGAAAATTTCATATTGTTAATAAATCCATTCATAGGCTATATAATAACATAAATAAATATATTACGACAATTTATAGCTCTAATTCCTATACCTATAAAAATATTTTAAAATTTTACAAGATGAGTAAATAGCTTCGAGAATTTAGAAATAGGAGGGGTCAGAATCTGCAAACACGCATTGCACAAGTGCCTAACAAAACTTATTCATGTAAACGCACACTATAATAATCTCGCACATGTGAATGTGACTGGACGTGAATGGCCAAGAAGGTTATATGGCCAGCAGAGGGGTTTGCCTTGCGCTAACCCCTCCTTTTGCTAAATTCTCGAAGGTTAATAGGAAAGTTTTAGGCCCAGAATAACGCGCCGTTATCTGGCTCGCACATTTGTACATTTTTGTTTTTATTTTTATCATAAGCGAAGGAAATTGTGTATAACTGTTTTTCTCTCCTTTGCTTATTTTAAACATATCAGAACAAAAAAATACTCCACTTTTTAAAAAAATATACTCAGTCTATTTGTATCTTCAAAAATGTACATAAAATGTGCTAGCGAAATAGAGTCGCGTGGGATTCTGGGCCTTAAAGAAAAGATACGGCTTTAAGATCTTAAAATATTACCCAAATAATCACTACTCTTTACACTTTGACTATACTGGGCGGTTTTACTCAGTAAGTTGGCATACGGCAGTCAAATTATTGATTTGTGTCAGTAAAACGCATTTTTTAAGACAGATTTACACAGGAAAGCGGTAGAATTTACAATGATTGAATATTTGAATGTTTTGTAAAAAGATTGTAGAAGACTGTTGGAATAGTAACGGAAATATTATAAGAAGAAATTGTTTCTTTTATATGTAAAAGAAACTTTGGTAAGAAAATAAATCAAGACAGTCAAGGAAAGAAGTACAGTCAACACACAAAAGCCTATCATCAATTCGACAACTACATTGTACTTATACTAATCTATATTACGTACTCTAGTCAAAGTCCTGATTTAGGCCAGCTCCACATCCAGACCTATTTCGAGATCCACAACCAGACCCTGATCCGGGTCCGGTTGCATAATCGGGACCGGATGCAAAACCGGGTCCGGATGCAAAATCAGGTCCGGATGCAGAACCGGGTCCGGATGCAAAATCGGGTCCGGTTGCAAACTCAGGGAGGCTATGGCATGAGCGTTTGGTAATCGTTGCCCACTGCCCCATCGGTGGACGGGTGACATGTAGGCCCGTGTTATGTCAGGGACCCGACACTTCGACCGCTTTGTTCATGATTAAAGACACATCCATCGGAGGGAAGTTCTGGAGCAACTTCACATTCGATGCAAAGTCCCCGTTCAGCAAGTTTTCTCTCACCAACCTGGAATTAATGTAATTTTAGTCATCATCATCATCAATGGCCTATTTCATCTATGGAAGATGATTCAAGCAGCGTTTGTTGTTGAGGTGCGGCACCTACGAGAATGACTAATATGAAATATACTAACTATCCCATATATTTTTATTAATTCATTTATTATCAGACAATACATCCATATTACATTACACATAAAATAAAATTTAAAAATGTCATTAAAAAGAACTTAGGAATATATGAGGACACGGATAGTCGAGTGGTAAGTGTTTTTGACTGCCACACCGGTGTCGCGGGTTCGACACCCGCTTCAGGACAAATATTTGTGTGATGAATTTTGATGTTTGTCCCGAGGTTTCTCTATGTTTGTTTACAAAAAGTATTTAAGTATCGTGTCACTAGTTCTTTCGAATCAGTGTGGTGAAAGGATTTCAAGTGCGCCTCGAAGAGTCTTTTTTCGTGCACTTGACACATGTTTCCTGATGATGTTTTCCGTTAAGCACGTGATTTAAATCCCCACATAGATCTTTTTGAACAGAAAAATCCATTGGTGTACGACCGGATTCGAAATCAGAACCTTCGGATAGAAAGTCGAGGTTCCTCCCACTCGGCCAGCACGGCTTACATAATAGTACTTACATAATCATGGCACAGCAAACATCGATGAGCGAATCGAATCTACGCGGATCGGCGAAGAGACTGTCCCATATCCGCACGACATCAGGCAAGGAGAACTCTTGGGAGAGCATAAGTGTCAGCCATCTGCAATAAAGTCCTCTCACATAAATACCAAGACCTTTGAATTTTTTTTATATGTGGAAGTCTCACACAGCCGCCTTTTACAGTGTTATGGTCTGCGCAAACTGAGCTACAGGCTTAGCACGGACTGGGGATAAAAATTTTGTCCCCCGTTTTTATCCACCTATAAGGGATAAAATTGACTGGAAGGTGGATAAAAACGGGGGACAACATTTTTATCCCCAATCCGTGCTATCGGTGCAGAGGGTAAAATACGGCCGACATATCTTGGCGAGTCTGAACATAGGCTAAGCGAACTTTAGCGCATGTACACTCGTGTAGAAAACTGTTGATGCCAATTTCTTTTTTATAAACCAACTAGCATAAGCCCGCGCTTTCGCCCGCGTTGATATATTATACTTATAAAACTTTCTAACACGAGTGTACATGCACTAAAGTTCGCATAGCCTATGTTCAGACTCGCCAAGATACGTGGGCCGTATTGTACGGCAGAGTATTTTAAATTTACAATAGAGTTTGATACTTATCTAATCGCAATACGGTATACAACGCAATATCACCAGAAAAAAATACGATTTTTCGAGGCCGTTATTGAACTAATATGAAAAAAAAATTAAGTCGTTTTTTTTTCAGAATAAATGTATGAAAATTGGATAACAGTTACCGTTAGAAGTTTACCTATGGATTTGCGTCACGCGGTACCAGTCATTGACAAATAATTTAAGTTTCATTCATCGTTTGGCAGACCCGGTTACTTAGCTCGTGCCAGCTCACAAAAGCTCGGCTCGGACGCCGCACTCGCCCCGCTGTCACTCGGTCATTTTGTATTAATCTAAAGTTTTGACTGCACAGATACAACGTAATACCCCTTTACCCCGTACCTGAAGCTGTAATACTGAGGGCGCAGCTCCTGGCGCTCCAACAGGTGCCACACGGCCGGGTCGCGGCGGCGCAGGCGGTCGCACAACTTGGCCATCATATTGTTGATACCGCTCTCCGTCTCGTCCAGTGTGCGGATGAAAAAGTCTCGAATCTCGGCCATCAGGTTGGTGAAGCAGAAGAAACAGTCTGCTTCCGCGTACTCTGTGTAAACAAGTATGAGTATTATCCTACTAGTATTGTATAAACGCATTAGTTTTGTGATTAGGTTATCGACCCGCTCGCTTTACACGGCCCGTGCTAAGACAAGCTATGAGGAGCCACCATTAGCATAGTTTAACCAAACAATGTTTAAAACATTTTGTTAATGTGTGCTGTTGGCATTGCCTTATTGAATAAATAAATAAAATAAAAATTTCGATTATAGGGGGATTACACGCCTGTGGCGCGGCGTGACCCGTGCTAGTACAAGCCATGAGGAGCCACCATTTGAGTCACAGGCAAAGGTGTGGTAAATGAGCCCGATGAACTTATTCATGCCCTGGACGTAGCCCTGAGCCGGTTCAGCCTTGTGTATATGAAGATCATACGTTCCACCACCTCCAAAGCGCCTCACAGCCTTCGGTTGATAAAGTACTCACGTCGAAACTCCTTGTTCGAATCACAGGCGAAGGTGTGGTAAATGGGCCCGATGATCTCATTCATGCCTTGGACGTAGCCCTGGCCTGGGTTCAGCTTGGCGTATATGAAGAGCATACGTTCCACCACCTCCCAATGTGCCTCGCAGCCTTCGGTTAATGGAACATAGTCGCCAGGTGAGCTTTCTGTACGGCGGACCTCGTTGCTCAGCTGCAAATAATGCTTTAATTTGAAGTACCGTATGTATTCTATTAGTTATTTGGTTCCCATAATACGGCCGTTGGATCTAGGCCGGCTTGAAGTTAGGCAAAGATACTTTAGAGCGACACGAACACCAACAAATACTGACATGAGATGGAATGATTCAAACGCGAAATTCAAGCAGGTCTAGATCCGCCGGCCTTATTTTACAAGGTTTTTAGTATGGGGCTAGATTGCGTTCTGGGAAATGTCCAACATTATTTATAAACTTATATAAAATGCCTCCATTTTGAATACGTTTTAGGGTACACTTTAATTGCCTATCTAAAAGATCCGCCTCTGTGATCAGGGTGACGATGACGGTCTAACAACGTTTAATTAACAGTAACACCGCTTATACCTATTGATTCCAATTTAAAACTTAGTGTAATAAAATATAGTGTTTCGTATAATAGATAACCTTTACTACACCAATTCCTCTACGCTCCAAGTTTGAGTACTCTAAGACAGACTGTTCAACTCGAGTGTGCAAACGTTTGATGCCATTGCTGTTCACAATCTGAAATTAATATTATAAAATATATTAGATATTAGGCACGACGAACTGGATGCGTTCGACGGGGAATGGAGAACAGCAGCACAAGATCGAGATCATTAGCAGAAAATGGGGGGAGGCCTTTGCCCTACAATATGGGCTCAGGCTGATATTAAATAATAAAAAAATATATTAGACATGACAAATGTCTCTCGTTTAAAAAATACATATTTTAATAAAATCTGATCAATAGGATCTTACGGTATATTACATTTTATAAATTACCAATTTTTTTTAGTTAAACTATGTTATGTTAATCTCATGGCCTGTGTAAAAACGGGCCGCGCCGCGCCACAAGCCGTGTGAAGCGAGCGGCCCGAGGCTGCCCGGGCGGACTCGTCTACGGCGCGCGCTCGCCCGTACAAATGGCCTTAGCGCGGCGCGGCGCGTGATAGCACAGGCCGTGTGAAGCCACCATAAGAGCGTTCAATATATGTATGGAAATAGTTGTATGGTAAGCTCTTATACAATAAAAAAAAGTTTGCACAACCCACCTCTGCACAAGGGAACTCGGTAGCAGACTGAAAGAAGGAGATATCAGGACAGAGTCTGCGTACATCCTTGTCTATCTGCAGTAGGACCTCGTTGTCTTTGAAGTAGTTGCCCCAGGAGCTATCAGGGCTGATATTCAGAGGGTGGTCACTTGGCCCGCCGGGAGACACCACAATCTCATCTAGAAGAGGTTTCTTGTAAGATGGTGTTCAATGTTGATTGGAAGTATATCTTTTGGAAGCCTGGGTATTCGATACTTTAGTCATTCTACTTTTTTCAAGCCTGGAATTCCGTATACAAGTTCTAATTTAAAATTATATTGCCCCAGGAGCTATCGGGGCTGATGTTCAGAGGTTGGTCACTTGGCCCGCCGGGAGACACCACAATCTCATCTAGAAGAGGTTTCTTGTAAGATGGTGTTCAATGTTGATTGGAAGTATATCTTTTGGAAGCCTGGGTATTCGATACTTTAGTCATTCTACTTTTTTCAAGCCTGGAATTCCGTATACAAGTTCTAATTTAAAATTATATTGCCCCAGGAGCTATCGGGGCTGATGTTCAGAGGTTGGTCACTTGGCCCGCCGGAAGACACCAGAATCTCAACTGGAAGGGGTTTCTTGTAAGATGGTGTTCAATGTTGATTGAAAGTATAACTTTTGGAAGCCTGGGTATTCGCCTACATAACTCATAGTCTTCTTTTTTAAAGCTCCGTACTCACATACGGTTTTGCTCGATCGAGCTATCATGTCGAGTAAAAACCATGGCATGAACTTTCGTCCACACAATCTATCGACGCGCACTGTACAGTATTCACCGAACCGTTCGAGCCTTAATTCCATCGAGCCGGCTCGATGCGAGCCTTCGAGCTGTGAGTTTTGCGGTCCACATATTTACTCGTTTTGGAGTAAAACTATCGAGTAATACCGAATGTGAGTACGGAGCTTATAGGATGCAATTTGATATACAAATTCTAATTTAAAATTATATGTTTAACATAATATAATGTATGTTGCTTTACAAGTGTAGAGATAAAAAAAAATTACCAATAAATTGTTTGTAAAGCTGCCTCTTCGAGTTCAGAGTGGCTTCCTGGTTAGCTCTTTCCTTCGGCAGGTACCGCAAGAGAATCTTCCACACAAGGGAACGCAGACCTCTTTCATCAGGTATACCTAGACAAGCAGAGATGTTTAATACCCAATGCGTAAATATAAAGGATACTGATTATCCTATAATGTTATTTTTGCCGGACTCAAGCCTACTCTCTGCTAGGAGAGCGAATGGGTCTTAAATGTCCTGTTTTTTTATGTATAGAAGTGACGAGACTAGCTAGGTGCTCTCCTGATGGTAAGAGATCACGCCTGCCTATAACCATAACAGTGCTACACAGGACTATAGCGCTCGTCCACCTTGAGACATTTTGACAGTCAGTCTCGAAAGCCCAGTAACTTAACTAGCTACTATTATGTCATATACCTACACTAATATAACTATTTAGGGTAAGTGACATTTATTATTCTTCATTGGGTCTGCGTGGTGGATTAAAGATACTTTTAAGTCCTTTTTTACTTTAGTAAAAAATACAGATTACTTACTACTACTATTCTTCTTCGTGTCACTAGTTCTTTCGAACCAGTGTGGTGAAAGGATTTCAAGTGCGCCTCGAAGAGGGTCCTTTCGTGCACTCGACACATGTTTTCGAACTTTTGGTTCTACGCCATGCCGGTTTCCTCACGATGTTTTCCTTTACCGTTGCGAGAACGTGGGATGCATACATAGATTTTTTCGACCGAAAAAACCCATTTATGCATGACTGCCACCGGGATTCGACCATCAGATCGCAAGGTAAGGGCCTCATCCACTCGGCCACCACGTCCTCAGAACGTCCAATAGAAGTAAAACCACATTATACATTATGTGTATGATTTTATAGCCTGGTGGTGTAATCTTATCCTACCAAAGAAGGTCAAAGGTGTGGCATTACAGTCCCAGCCATCTTACATAAATTAATTAGGATGGCTTCAACAAAGAAAAATCCTAAGTATGTTGTCCTAAGTATGTATTTTAGTCTGTATTATATTTTTATGGGCATATTGCATTTCTGTAATGTTCTTGCCTGAATTAGATGGTTATCATTATTATTATTAATTATCTTGACAGACTTATACACCATTTCTATACATATTTATTCATATAATATTTGTTCTGTAATGGCAACTGATTATGAAATTATTTTTTTTAAGGTGAATAAATTTACAGTGTATATTGATGAGAAACCTTACTTGCATACAACTAAGAAAAACCACTTGTGGCTTTTTAGATGTACATATTCAGTTTTAACTTCATGTATTCTTAAACTACCTCCAGCTAGAACTACATAAGATAAGACAAGTCATTTCTCCATCGAAAATCAGATTGACGTACCGTTGAAAGCCAGCTTCTGTAGTTTGGTGATGTCAATCACATCTTGAGCCAACACCAGCTCAAACGCCTTAACTCTAGAAACAAAAAGTAATCCAGTAAGATTTTAGACATATAAACATCTCCCAATTTAAAGGTAGGTAGTAGATAACCATTGGGGAACAAAGCTCGAATGGCAACCACAAACTGGACAACTCAGTATAGGTCACCCCTTCATCCAGGGATGGTTGCAGTGCACTAGGGGCGTGCACTGCAAGCAGAACTTGGGGTTGGCGCAAGCCTTCCCTAGGACGGGCCTTAAAGGCAACGTTCGTGAGGGGCACCAGTACATGTTCTTTATGATATCCCAGGGTCCCTATAATGCTCAGAGGTCGGCCACCATGGGGTTTTAGTCGGTTAAAGTCTGACATACCCGTCCGCCCTCCCCCAAGCGGTGGGCATCCATGAGCATTTCACGATGTCAAACAAAAAAAAAAGGTCACCCCTTCAAGTAAGATCTAACTTCGAAGCTGACGTCGGTAGCGGACGTCGCGGACGTCGCGTCGGTCGGGCGTACGAATATACACGGCGTGATATGTGGCACCGCACAGCGATGCTGCTGTCGGCGGAGGAGTAAATGAAGCGACGGTACGTACGCGACGGACGTCAGCGTAGGAGGAAGGCAGGCCTAATAGACTGATGACATTCTAGGATTTGCGTTAAGCTGTTGGATGAAGAACACTATCATGACATTGTACTAGGTCTATGTTCAGCACACGTCTGTGTCTATGTCCACAGGCTTATAATGATGATGAGGTAGTAGCAATCATTCTTGAGTTTGGAGATAACGTAGCTAGAACTAAGATATAATATAAAGGTAGGGGTGTAGTCAACAGGGCACTGAGGTAAAAAGACTTGAGAATTTTTTAATGATTAATTTGCTTCCTTATTAACTCCTACTTCTTATGGTACCAACAGAGGGGGTGGCATAAGGAGAAACTTTAGTTCTTGGTACTGACGGCTGAGGTCAACGACCGTCAAGCTAGCTAAAGTAGGTGGCTTTTTTTTGCGTTAACATGCTAGCAAAGTGAACACAAACAGCCTTGTGACAATAAAAAAATCTAAATCTTTTTTTCCATAATACCCCAATTGCGACACTGACCGAAATAAATGTACCTACCTAAGATATTTCCGCCCAAACTTGTACAAACAGTATGACTTGAATTGATTAATGAATGTCTTGATTATCAACAGGAAACACATCTTGAACTCCACAAGCCACAGAGAAACTTAAATGGCTACTTCAAAAGAGAAATTAAAACGAAACCTGCTGAAGAAACCAACTAGTAATGCAAGCTCACAACTTTAGCTATCATTATAATTCATATGCTAAGATGAGATTTTTATATTTTTCAGTGATCAACAATGGATGTTGAAGGTAGTATTTCATAGGTACATTTCCCATGTTACCCATTATTTACCATGTTTATATAAACTGACTTTCTAGTCTATTTGTCATTCCGGGTGAAATCTTGCAACTCAAATTTCAAAGCTTCCCGTTAATCCCGTAAATTTCAAAGCAGGGTTGCTCACATACAAACCATTATATCTCGTAAAGTCAAGACAGAACAAAAGCATAAAAAACTTGGTTTTTATATTTTTAATCCTTAGGTAATATGTTGTCTTACCTACTGTCCCGTTTTAGACTACCCCTTTTACAAATTATTTGTTAATATTCTGTAGAGTTGTGTACTTGCATTTTAGGTAGGGGTTCGACATTGAATTGGAGCAACAAAGCAATGAATGACAATTAGGAGGGTAAAATTTAATTGATTGTATAATTTTTTGATATCAGAACGAGTGTCCCATCGATCGAGGGGTGTATCAATACGCAAAACACACACAAGAAAGGTTTCATAATGTTTATATCAAATCCGTATTTTAAACTGAATTGTAATTTTCACCTACCTGGCTCTGTGTAAGCTCATTTTGATATTTAGAGGGTATTAGAAAATAAAAATTGTATTATTCTTCATTACACACAACAAGCTTTTCCAAAACGATGAAACAAATGTTTTTTAAGGGAATGAATGACAAGTGACATGAAAAGTGTGGCCAGTGTGAAAAAAATATAGATACCAAAGATTCGTCAAAAAGGTACAGATGTAAATTCTACCATCACAACTCTTCGACCATCTATTAGACTAGCTGACACCCGCAACTTCGTTTGCTTAACGATTTTTTAAAATTCCTTACACAATACTCACTTTCAGCTCTTGACAAACACATTATTCAAGTTTCAAGTCTCTACGTTCTAAGCAGAATAGATATATGTATGGTGATAAAATGGTATTGCATGAATATTACCGCTAATAACCGCCTAAACTGGTTTCAATCGCATGTTCGACTTCGAAGTTTGCTATCCAGATTGGAATACAAGATTCTTGATTGTACGTAAATATGACTTTGTAATAACATTCTGGCAGTCCTTAACATGCACGAATGAATGAAAAAAAAATAAGATACTCGATACGATACTAAGGTTGAAGCTATTTTTGCATCAAATGTGCACTTAACTTACTCTTTGACAGGATGCTTTTGATTGAGCATGCACACTTTTTTTTTTTTTTTTTTTTTTCTTTCGAGGAACCTAAGTTCTTCTGTTTTGGGTTCACATCAAAGGTATCAAGCCAGTATCAAGTAATTGGAGAGATTATTTTGTCATAAGTCAGAGTCGATAAGTCAAGTCATGCCCCTGTAAAGTAGTGGTGGTTGCGACTTTACTAGAGGCTTCTATGGAGTTTTGGAGGCAACACGAAAAGTCACGTTTTACAGCATTACACTATTCACCAACACTCATACACGTTCACGAGCACATAATGGATAAAATACCACCGTTTTTACACATGAACACTCAAAGTTATATAAGTTTTGTCAATTAATTTAATGCCGCCAATGTGCCATTTTTCACGTTCCCGCCAAAACTCCTCACGCACACTTCTATATTATAGATCAAAGTTCTTGTATTTGCTGTCAGAATGGAACGCCTCGTTTTAGCGTTCCCAGTCTGACTAGGAACCCTTAAATTATCGCCATCTCTATCCTACTTCGAGAACTCGAAGATAACCTAGGATTTCTAAACAAATCTATTTAACCGTCTAGCATGGGCACAATGCAAATGGACTTTTCAAATCGATCGGGATTTCTACGATTACATTAAGCTAGAACTGAATTTAGCAAAGCTAGAATGATTATAATGTTAATGTATTAATTTTATTTTTTTAAAGGCTAAGGCGCGGGGAATACCGGTTATCGCGCGCGGTCACTACCACCCACAGATCAGTCGTGGTAATATATGGAATGGAGGTCAGTGGATCAGTCAGAGTACTACGTTACCACCCCTCCTCCGTGATTGTAGCTAAATCTTCGAGAATCTAGTAGATAATGTAAACGGGTACGGGTCGGTATCTCATGAAAGTACCTACCACACACTATGACTATCCTAATGTGCCTCTAGATTATATTTCAAAGTTTTACAAGTAAAATGACTAGGTAATAATTCCAGGTAAGAAAAAGGAATATATTTGTGATTTTTTCTGTATTATCTAAACATCTATTTAGCTTTGCAAGATCCTCGAAGAGCTAGATAGATGTGTCCGAAAAAAACACAAAGTTACAAGTACTCTAGAGGCACATAGGTAGGTAGGTACCGACTTTCAAATGTGTGGTATACTTACCTACTTATGGCGCATCCGTTAAACCACATGACTAGGTACAGTACAACCATATAGATAGGTGCAACGCGGGGACAATGTTTTCAGGGGAATTAATATAGGTACCTAAGTACCTACACTTTGTAGATTAAAGTAGTTACATTGTACTGTAATAAAAAAAATATTACCTAAAATTTAACTGTTTTACTTATCAAGTCAAGTACAATATAAAAGAACGAGGTCCATCAAATATACCACAACACTTAGCATTGAGACAAAGCCTTTATTTATAGATTGATCGATATTTAAAGATTGTGAGTAGAACTCCGTAAAGGATGTCACCGAAATAAATAGATTTAGGAAGCTAGCTGTGACGAGGAAAGATGCTTCTATGAACTTGTCCGAATCGACATAGAGCCCTGCTTCTATGAGCATGCCGAGGGTTACGATGGAGAAGCTACCGTAGACCCCTGACATGATGAATCGAAGCGTTGTCGTCAGGTCGTAGCTCTCCCAGTTGAAAAACAGTCCGAGCAACATCATAGTCAGCGTGAATCCTCGCAAACACATTTGCACCATTTTGTAGGACATATCTAACTATTTTTAGAGCAACCACGAGGTATTTTAGATAGGTAGATTACATCTACGGGTTATGTAAACTGTAAAAAAATATATTTTTCGCATCAAAATAGGAATGCAAACATGGCGAGCTATTAGGTATGTGACATTAGCAATAATCAAGTTTTGAACGTCATAGACGACGCAGTAGCAAGCTTACCAAAGAGTAGAGTTCCTCTATATATAAGCTTAACAGAAAATACAAAGACAGCACGGGATAAAAATTATAAAAGGCCTTCGAGAATATAAGGCGGAAGCGATTGGTAGGATGGGTTCATGATGGGTTTACCTAGTTACTTTTGACATCACTAGTAAGTAAAACGTCATTATATAATTATCATGGTACAAAAGTACCTGCAAGGTATGCTTCTCCGGATAGCAACACGACATCGTCTGTACAAGTGTACACTTTTGTACAACAAAATTTAAATCTTGTACAATAAAATTACTTTTGTATATTTATAGTTCTATTCTATTTCTATTAATTGTTTTTGTACAATAAAATTAAATTCTATTAGCTTTACCTATTTGTCTTATCTCTAACGAGACAACCAAATCAACATCTTATTATATTAAATGAATACATCTTTCGAGAGCCGCTAATTAGCTTTAGGCCAGCAAGAAAGGAATTTTGACTCTACTCCACCGATCTATTAGATACCTACTCTAATAGATATCACCTCTACTCTAGCTAAAGTCTACTCTATGTAAGTATGTTTTATTTACCTCTGTGCTCTACCCACTGTTTTCTTCTGTCATTAGCAAAGAGAATATAACCACTACGTCATTAGAGAATTTTATTTCTACGAAATGCGTATCTTTTACTTAATTTTGATTATTTTTATTGCATTTTTCCTAGGTCTCGTGTTTTGTGATAATGATACTGATATCGGACAGGACTACTGTTCCCACCCGGATTGCTCTTTAAAAAACCAGCACACGATGTGTGTCGCTTCGAAAAGGCAGAGCCCGAGACTCTACGCTTCTGGAATGACCACTTGGATGCGGTACCAGATACTCTTACTGCATAACAGACACCGGGACAACATAGCCATGGGGCTGGAAGCCGGTCAGCCTCCCGCTACCAATATGCGGAAAATGTACTGGGACTATGAGTTGGAGCAGATGGCCGAAGTATGGGCGCGCCAATGTCAGAAGCGACACGACGAATGCAGGAACACGATACGTTTCAATGTGCTCCAGAATATGGACGTCCGTCCTGTTTTACATAGGGTTACCGAAGCGCAGTTGCTGGCGGATGCTGTAGGAGCGTGGTTTTCCGGTTCAAGAGTGTTGCCCCCTGAGCATGTTTGGTCGTTTAAGCGGAGTAATTGTAGCGCTCCGGGAGGCTGCAACGCTCATTGGTACTCGGCCGCTGCTTGGGCGTCTACCTGGCGTTTAGGCTGTTCCCAATCTCTCTGCACGGCTAAGAAACGCTCCTGTGTGCTGTTTCGCAAGCGACGCCGTCTGCGCTCCGAACCGCTCGACGGACAACTGGCGAATGTAACGAACACGTCTCCGAGCGCTGATAACATTCTCCGTCGCACCAAATACATGACCACAGAGAAAGTCACGCGGTTCGAGGATTACGCTAAGAATGATAATCTGAGCACTAAAGAGAGCCCTTTGCACCGCGGTCTGTTGGATTTAGAGGGTGAACGGAAGCGTAGAGAACCTAATATTATAGCGTTTACATTTTGTAACTATGGCCCGGCGGGGAATATAGATGGGTTTCCGATTTACGAAGCGGGCAATACGTGCGCGAATTGCCCGCAAGGCACGCAATGTGGCGACCGCACGCATCGCGCGCTTTGCTCAGTGCTAGGGGATCCTGATGGTCGATAGTATTTTATAACCTGTAATCCTGTTGTTAAAGTTTCATATCGCCATGTAATGTAGATAATTTCATTTTGAATAAATATTTACTTTGTAGGTACAGTTGGTTTTTTGTTTATGAAAAAAAGAAGAGAAAAGTGAACTAAATGTAAAGTGTGCGAAAAACTTTGTGTTATTATGTTACTGTGCTACGACGTTCGTAGCTGTACCTACGTAGCCTGTTTGAATTCGATGGATTGATACGTGCTACGCCATGCGGCGCGCCGTAGCACCTTGATATTGCACCCGTCTCGAAAACGAATGGAAATACAAAATTCATCAATTTCTTGTTCTAACTATTCAAATCGGGATCCATGATATTATATCGCAACCTCCACCTGTTTCGAAAATAATATTCATATAAAACCAATTTTTTTATAAAACTTCCTATCGCATCCAGCTGCTAAATTCTCGAAGCATAGTACACATAGATCAGTCAGAGTACTTGATTAGTACAGTCAAAGAGTTTGGATATGAGAGTACAGTGCTAGCAATGAAAAAAAAGATCCAGCCCTAATAAAACCTCATTTTGATTATATTTTTACTTTTACTTAACCATCGTGTATTTGAGGTTGCTTTTGTCAAAATCAAACAAAATATCATAAACATTTTATATCCGAGTGTTTACATTTTCATTTTGTATCTCTTAAATAAACTTTAACGAAGATGTTGACCGCCGCTAAAGTTCGCATTCATGGAATGCAAGATGAAAACTGGGTTATAAAGGACAAAATTAACCAATATAGGGGTCTTATAAAACTTTACGGTAAGTAATTACCTAATTTCAATAATCTGATTAGAGAAGACTCTGATCCTGTTTCAGAGATAGTTGAACTTTTGGCTGAACGATGTGCATAAAAGGATTTAGCCTGACTATTAGACAATGCACAGACCAAACCACTGAACGTAGTGACTCGAGATTTCGAGGGTATGTCAAAAGGCCGTTTAGAATGATTAGGGCCTTACATTAGCCCCTATGATTAGTCATAAGAAAGGAATTTAGTTATGTCGCAACGCAAACGAACTGGTGGATGTCAGCTAGTCTAACATATAAGTTTAGTGTCTCTACGCATCACTACGCATCAATAAGATATAATGTAACAGATTTAAAATGGCTGAATATAAGCAGGTAATGTTGTTTTCTGTAAAATCTTAATGTTACAAGTGTCTTACAAGTCTACTTAATAAGGTGGGTACAGACCTACTACTACTACTGACCATTTACAAACTAAACTACTGAAAGGATTAGATGATGAAAGGACTTTCAAATAAAAACTTATTTCCAAATCGGTTGATAAATGACGAAGTTATGAGGTAACAAATATTTAAAAAAAGTACAACCGAATTTAGAACCTTCTTTTTTTCGAATGGTTAGAAAATATATCGACGCTTGAAAGGCAATAATTACCAAGCGCATGTTGGCAACTTTACAGGAGAGCGTTTTAAAGTTTTTTTTTTGGAAAAAAAATCGTTATAAATCGCCTATTAGTCGTAGTCACTTGATTCCAACGAGTTTTAAATGTAGTTTAAACGCTTTATAAACTGGCATTTAAAGATTATCCATTTTCTCAATACTTTAAGAAATAGTGTCGGTTAGTAAAATATTTATCAAAATCACAAACAGGTAAAAACTACTTACCGACAAGATTTTTTTTTTATAAAACATGTAAAATTAACTAAATCCTAGTAGTTTATAATTGTGTTTGAAGCAAAATGATACATCCAGATCTAAAGTATGTTTGACACATAGGTAAAATGATCTAAATAAAAACCAAAAAAACTTTTCTGTCAAGCAATTTCAACCAAATTACAAATTAAATGAGATATGTGTAGGATTTTTTGAACAAGTAACAAAACAATTAGGTTTTAGCACACAAAATTAACAATATCGCCGAACTTGCTCAACTTGCTGCACATACAGGCAACCTGAAAGAGCTTTATAACTATAACTTTATGTGATAAGGCCACGAATACCCTAGCAGGATAAATAAACTTCAGAAAAGTACCCATCCGTGACAAAGAAGGCAAACCTTTAGCTATTCCTTCAGCTCGATTGAATTGATGGCACGAGCATTTCCAGGAAGTATTTAACCAGGGATCTTCTGAGTTACCAATAGACCCAACAATACCAACGATGCCGCCTCACTTATCTAAGACGCTAGAAATAAGTGGTGATACCTCTTCTAAAGACGAAGTCGCAAATGCCATTATTGCCCTAAAACCAGGTAAAGCCCCCGGAATCGACCTGATCTTACAACAGCCGTCAAATGTCTAACACCATTACTGGCCAAGGTCTAGGATACTGAAACTCTAACCAATGACTGAAACACGGGGCTTCTTGTTACTATACCGAGAAAAGGTGACATAAGCCAGTGCAGTAACTGGAGAGGCATCGCACTTCTCTCTATACCATCGAAGGTTCTTTGTCGGGTAGTATTGGATCGACTATCCAAGGTAATAGACCCACTACTTCGCAACGAACAGGCAGGGTTCCGGTGGTTAGCACGCTCCTGCACCGATCAGATAAACAAACATCATTGTAGAACAGGTATCAGAATGGCAAAGAGAGATGAATCTTATCTTTGTAGATTTCGAAAAAGCTTTTGACACTCTTCAATTGGATAGTATCTGGGCGCGTCTATACACTCTAGAAGTACCGCCAAAGATAATCAAAGTGATCCAAGCTATGTATGCAAAGTATACCTGTAAAGTGAGCCATGAAGGGCTGGTCTCTGACAACATCATTGTGCAAGCAGGTGTATGCCAGGGCTGCCTCCTCTCACCTTTGCCTCAAACTTTCTGCACTGCCGGTCCCAAGCCCGGGTAAAAGAGGAGGGTTCGTCGCAGTGCTAACCACCCAGTATGGTAAAAAAAAACCCGGTTACGAAGACTGCAACAAAGGAAAATACCGGACCGCTTAATAACCAACGACCTCGGCTTAAAAAAAAAAGGACAAACAATATAGCATGCGAATTGGAACTTGGAATATACAGACTTTGCTGCAGGCAGGAAAAATGAAGTAGGTTGGAGATGTTCTCTGCATCTATAGCCTTGACTTAATTGCACTACAGGAAGTCAGATGGAGTGGGAATGGCCAGATTGACAAGCAAAACTTTACGCTTTACTATAGCGGAGCTGTCACACAAGGTCACTATGGTACTGGTTTTATGGTCAGTCGTAAACTTAGCAGAAGCATCCTAGGGTTCGAGCCTTCAGTGACAGATTATGCAGCTTAAGAGTCAAAAGTCACATGTACAACTCTACTTTTATCTGTTGCTATGCCCCTACCGATGAAGCTGCGGACGATACCAAAGAGCAATTCTACGAAGACCTCCAAAGCACCTGTGATAAGGTCCCGAAGTATGATGCTTTGATACTGCTGGGAGATGGGTTGTAGCGCCGAAGAAAGTAAGTAAGCTGGAGCGTGTCAACAAGAACACACGCCGCGGAATTGAATGGGGACTCACGGAAGAACTAGATGACCTAGACTATGTCGATGATCTTTGTATTTTCAGCCAAGGACGCGCAGACATGCAAGCCAAACTAGATAACCTCAGAAAAGAAGCAGCAACCACAGGACTTAAAATTAATACAGGCAAAACTAAGGAGATGAGCCCGGCTGCGTAAGCAACAAAACGCCTTTGTTGATTGGCCAGGAACAGGTGGAGCAGGTCCATCAATTCGTCTACCTTTGGAGTACGGTATCTGAATTTGGTGGCACCGAACAGGATATAGAATCACCAAAGCTGAAGGAGCCTTTGCACAGTTGCGCCCTACATAGCAGTCACGGAAACTGACCAGTAGAGTGAAGCTCAAGATATTCCGGTCCAATGTCAAAACCGTTCTGATAACCATACGAGGCGTGGAAAGTAACGAAAGACCTCACGCGTAAGATCCAGGTTTTCATAAACTGGTGCCTTCGATAGATTCTTGGGATCTTTTGGCCGGACAAAATGACCAACGTCGACCTGTAAGACAAGTGCCATGAATCGCCCATGGATTCCCAGATAAAGTGTTGTAAATAGAAATCGGCCTCACGCTACGCAGAGCGCCCGACCATATCCCAAAACAAGCTCTAGACTGGAACCCGCAGGGCAAGAGAAAGCGTGGCCGTCCCAAGACTTGGCGAATATCGGTGGAGTCGGAGGTCAAAGCCATGGGTAAATCCTGGAGCGAAGTCAAACGTGAAGCTTAAGACAGATCACTGTGGACGCCCTCTGCCCCACTTGGGGGTCATAGGATATAAGGCAAGACACAAAATTAGAGATAAAAATGCGAAAAATCTCTCGCAAAGTGGCTAGCTGATCTTATAAAGAACGTAGACTGTCGTTGTTAATAAATAAGGCATTTTATTTTTATACATAGCATTTATTAGAAATTTCAAAATCAGTATACCTAGTTAATTAGATTAAATGCAATTTTTATGAAGAAAGTAATAGCTATTAAAACGACTGTTACATTAAATTAAATACTGGAATGGGTTTATGGTACCTATTCATAATTATTTATAGTACCTATTATTTCCAATGAAAAAATTTAAATCAACCACATCAAGTATTATTTTTCAGCAATCTTGCGATCTTCAATATCTTGACCCCTAGGAATTAAATTTTATTTTTAGTTGTTTCTATACGTTGCGATTGAGAAAATAAAATATTTATTCAACAACATAAGTTGTTACATTGCCAAATTCAAATTTCTGCTATCCTACCCGGCGTTTGATATAGCTAGCTGAATAATGTTATCTACTCTCGTATTCCGATTCATTATGTACCTAAAACAATAAATTTAAATCAATATAAAATGCACATTAAAAAAGCTAATTTCATTAAATCTTTAAAATGCACTTACCGAGTATACAATCCAAGCTACGCGATGCACTATGTGCGATACGCGGGAGCACGCAGGTTGCCTATGCGACAAGACTAAATCATTATTTTGTTACCACAGCCACTAAAAATCTGCTTTACAGCGCATATAAGCGACAAAACATATTAGGGACATAGGGATAAGCTCTCTTTTATACATATTTCATATCAGAAATAGTTATCTAAGTAACAAAAACAGTAAAAAAAAATAGGTAAAAAATTACCAAACGACAAAATATATCCTTTTTAGGCAGGTAAATATTACTACTTTACGTTTTTAAGTCCATTGCATTGAGGTTAAAAATACTAAATGAAAATTTATACATAATTAAGGTGGGTTAGAAAGTCTTTATTAACGAGAAAAAAAAATATTATTTCAGGTAAAATTTCATAAGTAATCTTTACACCCTAGGTACCGTAAGGCAAAAAATACTTTATGTTCAAACGCATTATTTCGAATCTAGGCAAAAATTACTATGGACAAAAATTAAAGATCGAATAAATACTAAGTGAAAATTAAACATAAATCGCTAAAATTTTAGTCGCTTGGACGCCGAAAACTGTGAAAATGTGTATTTTTTTTAAATTACCAAGCGACACCAACTTCGTCCTAGCGACATGAGAGTAGGACCAATCGACGCAGAATTTTTTTCTGATTCCAATGATATATATAACTCAATATCGCCCAAAATGTCGCTTGGTAATTTTTGCCTTTCAAGCGTCGATATATTAAAATATCTACAGAGCGCGACCGCAAAATCCATGAGGGTGACTTGAACAAACAAAAGAAGCGGTATTCCCGCGACATCCGCACCCTTCGTAAGGACATCACCACACGGCGCGAGGAACTCGGCGTCGCGGTCTATGGAGACAAGCAGTTCCTGAGGAACGCCTTTCAGGAACACAGGCGGCTACAGCTCACATACATGAACAGCCAGGCTGATGTGAGCGTTCAATCTATTTTCATCCTCTTGAGTCATGATCGGCATCTCCATTAATCAATATACACCACAATTTTTATATTACCAATTAAACTTCGTATCTGTGCAGTCAGAATTTTGGGTTTCCACAAAATGACAGAGTGACAGTGGGGCGAGTATGGCGCCCGAGCCGAGCTTTTGCGTGCTAGCTCGAGCTTGGATACACGGGTTTGCCAAACAATGAATGAAAATCAGATTATTATCAATGATGGGTACCGATTGACGCAAGGCCATACAAAGTCAAACGACTAACGGTAACAGTTGTAATTTTTTTTTATCGTATATATTTTGAAAAAATCGACTTAATTTTTTTGGTTTTCTTGCCATACTTATTTGTGTTCAGTAACGGAACTGGAATGCACTAAAAAGGAATGAGTATATTTTAGTGTTCAAGATTATTCCAGTGGCATTTCAGCACTGGATTAGACCGCTGGACTGGAATACTTTTTGGAATAATATGACCCGGGCATTAGGTATTTATTTGGTGGTAGTAAGATGTTTAGTGCGGTTTCAGACTAGCGTATTTTTGTCGTGCGTATACGGACGGATTGGTACTCGCGAAACTGCAAAAGCGTTTCGCGCGTATAGCGTATAATTATAGCGTACACTATACCGGCGTTTACGCTCGGTTTTTTCTAGCGAGTGTGAGGAGTCTCTCGCGGCAAAACGACAGTTATCAAGCGTACACGCGCTGCAAAAAACAAAGCACGAGTGACGGATTCGCCCGTTTAATCCGCTTATCTATAAACGCACACTCAGAAATTGATAGCTCATGCAAATATTTTTTCAATCGACATTTTCATTCATGTATTATTCTTTATTTTTGGGAGGTATTCCTGCTACCCTGCAGGGTGTTGACTAGATGGGAACGAAAACAGTGCCACATATTCTGCCGCAAAGCAGTAACATGTCAACATACTGTGTTCCGGTTTGAAGGGCAGTAGATGTGCGAGCGAGATAGCAACGGCTGAATCCCGCCATAATACTTCTTTAAAAATGAATAAATTTACTGTAAGTGCTACCATGAGATACAATTTCTTTGCTTTCAAGCAATAAAGTTTCAGCTCGGGTACGCTCTTCCGAACATACATATTCCATACAAACTCAATGATTTGAAAGCGGAAGTAAGTAAGGTTCGACGAAACGGATATTGCTCCAGCTAGGGCCTTGTAGGCTACCCAGAGCACAAAATAGTGAACTTAGAGAATTACAATATATTGTGTATCTCGAATAAAAATTGAGTTTATTACCAAAATAGATCTACGTATGTATACTTTAGGATGTATACATAGATCTAGTTTAGGATGTAAGGATTACATTCACCGCATAAAATATTTAATAGTAAATATGATACTTAATAGAAATCTTATAAAAGTATACATTTTTATGTAAACTAGTGGCAAACTAGACATTTTTTTGATGGTAAGAGATCACGTTAGACCCTCACCAGAACAGTGCTACACAGGACTTTGATTCAAATAGACCGGTGCAACTCTTCTAAAGCGCCCATTCACATGATATTTGATGGTCAGTCTCGAAAGCTCACATGGAGAAAAAGAAATGGGATAGCAAGACAAAATAGTAACCTATAATATATTTTCTTGTTTGTTGGTACCCATTAAATAACTTTTGTTAGCTAGAACCATTATATTGTAATCGTTACTATATTTCGTTAGCAGGAATTACTATTATCGCAATCGTTACTAAATTATTCTCGCTGTCACAAATTCAAACAGAATTTTAGTAACTATAATGAAATTTTTTTCTACGTGCAGTAACTTTACTAGCTACATAAAATTACAGTTTTGCGGCAGAATATCTGGCACTGTGTTTGGTACCTATCTAGACGGCATCCTGCAGGGGAAGCCTCCAAACGGTGAATGTTGTATGTAATATTTACGTAGTTCGAATATGAGCGCGCTCGCTCCCTCAATGTGGTCTTTAATTTCAATACAAAACCGGCAACAGTTATCTGCAGCCTTCATTATTTCCACACATTGTGAAATCTGAAACTGCAGCTTTCACGGTACGTTTTGAATTTCACAGTTTATTAAAAAGCTTTGTTAACTTAGCGTTGCTTTTACACAGTTTTCCTACAATGAGCTCCGGAAATATAATTCTAAAATCCGATATTAGAATAAGCAAACATTTGCTCATTATATACGGGTATATCTTATTAAAAACTTTGACGGAATTTAGTATTGTAGGTACAGGGTACAGTCAGCTGCACTAATATGTGTACACTCACAAGCTTTCACATTTATATTATACTAATAATTTGCAAAGACATTCTTCTTCTGACATGAATGCTGACAAGTAAGAAGATGACATTAATTTGAAAATTCTTGCGTGCATTTGCCTTTGCAAAATTAAGTATAATACATGTATAAATGTGAAAGTTTGGGAGTGTATACATGTCTGTGCAGCTGACTGTACAATCAACTACGCAGAAAGACGATGTTTCTTGCGCTTCTCAGATTTCTCTTAATTGGCTGAGCAATTCGAGAAATCAGCGATGGCTATGCTTGTTACAAAATAAACAAGTTTGATATTTTTATTAGCAGAAAACCCTATTGTTAAAACTATTTTATACTTATCTAATGATTTTGTTAGTACCTATCATATTACATATTACATATCATAATATATAATACTTTCGTGGCCAAGGCTCGTATTATAATCATACACCCGAAGCATACTACATTCATATCGAAAACATTACCCTCCTCAGAGTTGTTTATTCGTAGTCTGGTTAACATCAAATTATCTTAAATTTCCTTTTCTTTTTCAGAGAGTACTAGATAGCATACATCAAGAGAATTTCAATAAAAGAAAACAACTAGACAGAATAAGGTATACGAAGAAAAAGAAAATGGAAAAATTTCGACACACTCAGGTTGGTAGTTCAACCGCTGCAATGCAACGATTTGTTTATTTCTGCAAACAAAAAAATCATCTGCCTGGAAAATAACTTAGTTTTTCCTTATAATTTCTTAAAAAACAAACCTACATTCATCCATTTTCCCAGTCTACAACATCGCACCAAAAGCATCACAGCTTTTAAAATATGCTTTGCTTTGCCTACTCGTGAGTAGATAATTTCCGTTTTTATAACGAGCTGACGTCCACTTCAGACGAAACTAATCGAATCTTGGGCTTCGAGTCGTAATCGTTTAACTCGGCGCGCAGTGGCGATTCGCTGATCAAATTAGGGGCTATTAATGCTCAAACCGATTCAATTTGGTTAATCTGGACTTCTCGCTTTAAATTAACTTCTTAAATACTTTTAGCTCGAATCAGCCGAGCTTCGAGACCGTTTAATTTATGAAGTTGGGGGCACGCTGCCAGCAGAGAAAAAGGAACAGGCTGTCGCGAATTATGTGCAGCGAGCCAACATAAAAAAGAACGCAGCGCTTGCTATCAAAGTCATGTATAAGAAAATATTGGATATACTGAAAAAGGTAACGAAATTCTATCTATACCTTTATGTATCGTCATTTTATGGTGTGCAATAAAGAATAAATATATACCTATCTAATAAAACTACTAAAAGTCAAGTTTACCTACATTTTAGCCGATGCGATGGTATGGTTGCTCCTGCCCTTAAATTGTAGGGAAGCGCTTTCCAAATCTATGAGTAATTGCTCGTTTTCGCGTCACGTAGCATCGTATCACGCACGGTGCGTTGAGGTGCGGTTTTGAACATCTGCCCTATGTGACGTTTGTAAATAGCATCCCTTGCCTCGTAGTCGCCGCATAGCTTGCTGTTACTTACTCTCCGATAGGTATAAGTCACAAAAGGGGTGTAATAAGTCTCGTAGTTAATGAGCTTGTCCCTCATATAATAAATAAAAAATCCTTCATACTAAAATACTTAATTATGTTTTCGGTGTAGTCTCTACGTTTTTATTTGGCTAATTAATGTTTTTTTTATTTCCGTCTCTACATCAATTCAACCTTTGTTAGTGTTTTTATGAAAATTGTGTATCATATAGATATATATATACAACGTGTAGTGTTATGTCCCTACAAGCCTTGAGGGGGCGAATTCAGACTAAGAGTGTGAATACTATCACGTGTGCAAAGGTTGAATACATCGTATCAGAAATTTTGATACAAAAATTATTTAAGACAACCCTATTTTCTATTTACTTCTCCATCTGTACACACCCTCCACTTCGCACATAGACACACGTAAGGAACTTGTGCTCACGCCTATGATCTAGGTAAGTTGAGTAGGTAGGTGTTTATGAACCTTTCGATGTAAAGGATTAAGAAAAGTTTTACATAATTTAGTTAGACTATTTCAAACTATTGAGAGACTAACTGCCACTTGCACCAAAGTCGAATAATCGAATACTTTGATAGGTATTTTTTAATATAAGTACTGCCAACTGGCTGTAAAACTTAACTTAGATCAATTTCCATTGCACCAAACAGAACACACTATGTAACTCCCAAGTTTGGTGATTTCTAAATAAGTGAACGAAAGAGCGATTAATCTCGCGACCATCTAGATTTTCTATGGTTTATTCTGTGGGTTTATTGGTTCATTGACCTCAGACAAATAACCAATATTATTTTATGCAAAATATATTTACGATATTTTCCGAGTTTTGTGTATAAAGCGAACAATTATTTAGGAAAATAGGCTCAGATATTAGGAAAACGAAGCTGAGATGGACAAAAAAGTGAAAACAGTCGGCGTTTTTCTCAGAGTTATATAAATTAAAATAGGTAGTTCCTACTCCTACTTACAACAAGAAAAGGGAATAATATTATGGAAATTAACGTGCAATGATTCAAGAACAACAAAGTCAAAGCTGAGAAGAAATTAAATGCCAATTTCAGCGGCTCTAGTGATTATATTTATGATTATACGTAACATGTTTGTTGGTAAAATTATATGTTTTTGGCTTATTAATGTGTTTTATACGGTTATTATGAAGGGCTATGTAGGTAAGTGAAGAGTTGGGGTCCGTCGTTGTCTAGCTAGATCATCTAGGATTTCTAGATAATCGTATTTTAATTTCATATGGGTAGGTAAGTAGATACAGTGCTGCCAGTACTAATGCATAAAAATGTACCTACAAAAAACTGCTCAAAAAGGTACGTTTTAGCGGGGGGGCAGAACACCCCTTCGGCATTGTAGGGATATTAACAAACAAATTGTATATATATTAATCAAGATTTTACAAAAACATACTACAAAAATTCTAGTGACCGTAAACACCACTGAAAAGTCACAGGGAAGCAAAATATGCAATTTTTTATACTTCGACGACATATTTTTTTCTGTTATTTTGATTAAAAGGCTAAACTACTTAACCGATTATGATGAATTTTCTATGGGACCATTCTGATGTATACTTATTATTATTATTACTAGCCTGTACTGTCCCACTACAGGGCAAAGGCCTCCCTACCTTTCTTACACAACTTTCTGATACTCATCTCGAACAAAAAAAAATCTTCAAATCGGCTTACAAACAACAATTATAATAGGTTACAACCATAAACAAACCATTTAACCTTAAGGGGAATCCTCCCAACTAACTTAAAATCACGTATAAAATCTAAATTAAAGTATGAAACCTTTCACTTTTTTTGTTGACGAAATCAAAAAACATGGACGAAACTAATAGTGTGAAGAAATTACTATAATACAGCGTACTTTTTGAGTATTTGTCCGAATCATTTTGTATGGAATTCGGATTTGAGGATTGGCCTTAATGAGAACCTCCTCCTTTTTGAACTCGGTTGTAAATAAAACTGTTTATTTTCTAGGACTCGTCGTACTTTACAGTGGTACTTGAGGCTTTGAAACTCGACTGCCGAGCGCAAGGCAAGTGTCTCATGGGCGCGACGGAGATGGGGCAACTTGCCATGGAGTACCTCGACGACAGAAAGTTCGAGTTTAGCAAGCTGGAGAAAGAGATAAAGGCAAATATGAAGGAACGGGAACGTACTCTGAAGCTGGCGCGCAGAGAGGTATCCTACCTCACAGACTCCTTTCCGGACCTGATAAGGAAGGAAGTAAGTATCTACCAACTACCATAGATGAATAACAGTGTGTTATAGAACAGTAAGTTGGACAGTATCAAACCAAAATAGATGCGGTATATATAGAACATTTTTAGACAGTTAATAAAAGTAAATAGGTATCTTTATTTTCAAATATCTAGACCTGTTACATCTGTTTTTCGAAATTTTGCCTCGGACCGAAATATACTAGAAGTTAGCCAATGTGGCTCCCTTTTTTTGATTCATCTATGTATGTTACGTTCTTGGAAGGCTTGGCAACATCGACAACACAAGTCTTACCACTTAGTGTAGGTCTTGAAACCCTATATTATTTTTTGTACAAGCAAGCGAAGTAATTTTATTAATTTATCTGAATATGTGATTTATTATTATACTTGTTATTTTTTTTTTACTATATATAGGCTTGCGTTTGACCACCATCTCACCTGATGGTAAGTGACGATGTGGTGGACGATGTAGCACGCTTACCTAGAATAATCCTATTCACTCTTGCCTTGAAGACACCCAAATTATAGTGATCGGGAAACACTGACGCCGGCAGAGCATTCCATTCCTTGGCGGTTCGCATAATGAAAGTGGAAGCAAAGCGCTTTGCGAATACATGGTATGTCCACTATATATTCGCATATATGTTATGGAATAAACGAATTATCAATTACTTAAAGCATTTATTAATTATTACTAATGTTTCGCTAAAATCTCGCAGCGAGTCTGACGCTAGTTACCTTCTTGTATACCTACTTACTTACTACTACTTTTTCTTGTAGCTCTCCACTACTGTAGGTTAGCCGTCAGCTCAGCGAACTTTTCTCTATTTTGTACCAAGCGCAAGAGGTGTTCGGCGCTGGCAATTGTTGTTCACACCCGAATGTTCCGCAGCCATGATTTCATTCACCTGCCAACACTTCGTTTTCCGCTACTATTACTACTACTACCATGCTGTATTTTCTGTCATAGTACGTAAGTTTTACTCTTTAAGAAGTGGCCGTAATTAAATAAATTATTCTAGGAACTAAGCCTAGAATTAACTTAAAAAAAAAACAAAACAATGAAAACCAACAAAAATTTTTGAACCTTAAAAATTAACAATCAACAAATTAACTTAGAATTCAACTTCAAACAATAATTAGGCGGCAAAATATTAGCAAAATGTCAGACTGACAAACACCAGGAAGGTGTTGCCTCGTTGAAAGCTGGCGATCGAATGACCCGGCGTTTTTTTTTTTTTCGGATGGACGTTTAATGCAGCCGCAGATAGCTGTTACTGCGTCACCGGACTCTCGGCGAGCGCAGATGGCGCTCTACCTTAAAATTTAGGTTGGGGCAAACAGCACAAGGGTACCCAACGGTGCGGCCCGGCGTTTGCAGCGCGGCGCCTTTTATACTTTTCCGTGCGACTCATCGTGATATCGTCTACATTATATTATCTTATTCTTTTACGCAGGAAGCGACTAACCTGGACGATTTGTACGAAGACGAAGACGCCGGAAGCTGTCACTCGGTACACTGGGAGCTGGAGGAGGTGATGAGCATCTGCAAACGGCTGCAAAAGGCTACTTTGGTCTCCTCCTTCGACAAGATACTGCTTAGGTTATTAGCATATTTTTTTTAAATATAGATCCGGCTATTTCTTCTGCCCATCGCCAATACAAAGTACGCAAGTTTTAATTAAACTGAACTTATTTAATTATACCACATCAAAGAAACACTAGCAATAATATATCAGATTCGTGACACACTAGCAATAATGATCAGAAAAGACACATTGAAAAGTCATTATTAATTTACAATAATGACGTTTTAGAAATACCATATTAAATCAACGAGACGCTAAACAAATTTTCGGTTCGCTGAGAAAAACGCGTGCACTTACACTCTGTTTTTATTGCACATACCTTTTACCGAGTGTGGCTTCTTATTGGCTTGTTGCTTTCTACTCTCATACGTATAGTTTCTTGTAAATTGCGTTACCTCGTCTTACCTCGCGTCCCCATCATGCCCCGCCTTCCCCTAAGTGTGTTAGACTTCCACGCTGGTCGCGGGTTTTATTAGGTCATAGGTGATGAATATGGGTGTTTTTTCTAACTTTGGGTGTTCTATGTCGTTTTGTATGTACATATTGTACATATTATTAACATGTGTCAATAGTATTTCACAATCTACAAATTCTGCTTAGTTTAGATTTTTTCTTTTAGATGAATAAAGATGGGTTAGATGTCTAAAACCATTTATTTATAAATTAAATATATTATTAGGAAATACCAGAAATGGATTAAAAGACGATTTACAAACACAAATAGCTCATAATCTTCCAAAGCAATAAAATCAAGAACAGGAAAATATGCATGCCAACACAACGTCAATCACCGTCTTCCTTCCTTCTTTTATTTCAAACGTATGAGCCCGAATCCACTCCAATCGTAGAGGTTGCTTAGAAGACTCTAAGGAGTCTGCCAACACGGCCTCTCCTGGCACCCTGGCGTCCCGACAGGTATCTCAGCTGTGTCTGTAATGAGAGAGCGGTGTTACAAAAGAGAGGTGTAGATCTACACCAAACATTGACCGCTCTGTAATAATCAGCAGACTTGAGAGTAGAGCTCACTGTCTCTGTGGCTCTGTCCGGGAATCGAACCCTGGATTCAATTTACTGTTTACTTGTCTTATGTAGAACAATGTGGAACAGCAATAAAGCGAATATAAATAAACTTTGATCTATGTATAACCGATACAAATGACAAATCAAAGTTTCCTTAGATTCAAATAATGAAAACATAGCCCTGTTTGTTGCCTGGACTCTTGGCAGAAACTGTCAAGTTGCTCTTGACCTCGACGCTAGCGGAAGACCTGGATGATCTTGAAGTACATCAATGCCAATCTGCAATGAAATTCACAGTTACGTAAACATAATCAATTGCCAAAGTGCACGAAACATTAAAATAATCTCATACACCTGACGATACAAACAAGTACACAAGAATGACACAGAAGTATTCAAAAGTTCAACGCTGAGCACTTTGACCGGTGTAGCCTCAGTAAGTGGCTGACATCCCGATCTCGAGCATGCCCAGCAAACTTACTAAAACAGCCAACTACACCTGCTCAACGACTTCTCGGTCTAGGCCATTACCGAGAAGCTTTCAAACATCAAGCGCACCTGATGACCCTCGCTAGCTTAGGCTTTTAAAACATTGAGCGCACCCAATGACCTTTCGCGAAAAGGCTTTTCAAACAACACAGGAACACTCCCAAAAGATGTCTTGATGTCACTGGCCTCGTGCCAACCACGTAGAGTGCACGCAGAGCAAAGAACACACAAACAGTATCCAACAGCAGAAGTGATGTCTTCACAATTCAAAGTCGAGTAAAAGTAGAGCCTCGGTCTTGATCCTGACTTCTACTTCAGAAGCGGCTTACTCTAAGTCACTCATTCTTTCGAACCAGTGTGGTGAAAGCATTTCAAGTGCGCATTGTTCTGGCTTTAAAGTTGGTACCGCAAATGTTACGCCGGCCAAATTTGGTCTATGAAGGACTTCCTTTTCTTCATCCGTTGTTTCTTCTTCAATGTCAACGAATGGCAGGAGATTGTGGAGTAGAAGCTGCCAGAAGGTTCAGTAATTAGGAAGCGATACATGGAGTGAGGCGATCAAGAAGTGCTCAAACAGCAAAACGTTTCTTCTCTGACAACGTACAACGACATCCAGACAATATTCCAGCAGTCCTCAGACAACGTACAATGGCATCTATAAAATATTCCAGCAGTCCTCAGACAGCGCTCAACAACAGTATACAACGCTCAACAGCACTACAACAACTCAATACCACTCATGCATCATCTCAATATTCTTCTTGTAGACATACTCATACTCAGATAGTACTCTCATACATCACCACAATATTCTTCTTGTAGACATACTCATACTCAAATAGTACTCACGTAGATCGTAGTAGTGCTTATTTAAAAACTCTGAATTGCTCAGACAGAACTTAGGTAGCACACAGACAGAGCTTAGACAGCCCTGTGTCATAGTAAGGGCTCACCATTTACCATAACTTTGTTACTACCTGTTTCACATTTGTAGGTATCTCTGTCGTTTTTCAATTCAGTCCACGTCGAACGTCATAACGATCTGGTGTGGTGACCTAATAGCCAAAACTTGAATCAACTTCAGCACAATATTAAAACACCAAAACGCTCATTATAATGCGAGCACTATATGTCAAATATCTCGTTTTATTTTGAATGATGATCACGAAACCGTTTGACGGTACTCTCTGTAGTCGGTACTTGATAACTGAAGATCGTGATCACCCATTTTGTATGTGCGGACGGCCTGCCTCCAACGGTTCCGGTATTTGGCTGCCTGCACAACATTGTAGAATGAATCTTTAACCTGGTCAGACCATCTGATCAAAGATCTGCCACGCGATCTTTTCCCCTCTACTTGTACGACGATGACCAGTTTTTCCAGGTTTTCTGCACCTCGTCTCGCAATGTGGCCGAAGTAGGCTAGGATACGGCAGTGGCAAATCGTAGAGAGACAATCCTTAATGTTGAATTGCTTGAGGATTGACACATTTGTGCACTTCGCCGTCCACGGTATTTGCAGCATTTGCCTCCAGCACCACATCTCGAAAACGTCAAAGGAATGTCATTAACTATTTCGCAAATAATATTCACCATTGCTAAGATACATAGTCTCACACATCCCAAAGGTTGCCTGGCGAGGATCGCTGCTTAGTGATAAGGCAGCCCATTGTACATACTCCATATCTTGTATGTTTCTTGATGTGATAATGAATTCTCATTCATGCATTCTACTATAGTTTAGCAAGACAAATAGATATATCTCATGCAAAAGACTTAAAACCAGCAACCTAAACCGGTTACTCACTAATCAAAAGGTTGGTTCAAGTAGTTGATGTTGGTTCAACTGTTCATCTTATTAAACCATCGCTGGGCAATATAACTACTAGTGCAAACATTGAAGAATAGTTGTTAAGTACTGAAATTAAGTGAAAACACAAACCAAATGTGGACACGCACAGAGTGACCAACTTGCTCATGATACCGTTCTGTTCCATACAAGCATCATATAGGTACTCTTGCTTCTTTGGTATAATGTAATTTTATTTAATTTCGCTATAGCATTTGTTGAATTCACTGCAAAGCGATCAATCATCACATAGATTGCGTGTAACATTCTATGGATTGTTCTCATAGTTATGTACCTGTAAGCTGCAACAGAACACTCCAAGAAATGCACACAAATAAACATCGCCACATTTTTAGAACATTAGTTACAATCACACAACCTGATGAGGCGTAATAAGTATGTCGATTATGTAGTGCATGTTAGAGTTTATGAGGTAGAGTAAGGGTAGGTATATGAGTAAGAGTATGCGTGTTGTCTTAACCGTTCGGCATATTCTGACTTCTTACAGCCGAGTACCGATACATAATTTACAGCAAAGCCACCAAAGCAGCAGCATGAATTAAATATAACTTGTGTTCAACGTTAAACTGACATCAAAACGAAGAGTTCAAAAGCTGACTTTGCGTCCAAAGTCATCATTCGAAACTCAACTTTCGATTCAAAATTTAACCTTGAGTTCCATTCAGCATATTAACTAGGTAGAAATCGATGACTATCCTTTCTTATCAAACTTAGGTGTCAATGCTCTGATAGGGCAGTGCAATGCAGTGCAGAGATGCAGAGAAAACCACCTGCAGCCGCGCTGCAAACCACGACTATTTCATGTAAGATAGCATCCTACAAAACATAGATACTTACATTTAATTTATCTCTCCAAAATAAAACCATTAAAAGTCCATTATTGTTTCATTTACAATTTTCAGGAATAAAACCAGCGCACTCAGTTCACTGACCGCATATTGACATTTGACAGCCACATTCTGAAATAAAGAAAATCGCTTATGACTGCCATCTAACGGGAACGTTGAGTATTATTATAATAGCTTTCTAGCCCTAGATGTATTTCTAACGGGGTAGGAATAATTATGAACCCTTGGACAAAAAAGTTCAACAAAAAGTAAATAGAGCGCGCCAATTCCAAGCGCGTGGTCACAACAATTGTTTTTATGTTGCACTCAGGGGCGCTAGACGATGGGAAAAAGCACAACAAATCGACTTATCAAGACTTAGGGGTTCCGCTGGTCACGTGAACCAAACATAACAAATTCACTCAATTCCATAAACATGTCTTCCTGCTAGAAACATGTAGATAGGTCAACTTTATCATCACTGCTTCAACGATAAATCTAGATGAGTACCTGGTACTTAGTTTTTATTGAACAAAGTAAAGAACAATTTCTCAATAGATGGGTTAGGTACTGTTCCTCAAATATCACTTCTATCTTATAGAAAAAGAAATACTTACGCAAGCAACGCACATAATTTTGAGTATCAAATCAGGTCGTAGTAAGTGTAGACCAACTATTCTCGACTTTGTCAAAGCAGCGTCAAACGCCTTTATAGAAAGCAATTCATATAAATGCAACTCGTATATACACGAACAATGTTCTAAGTAGGAACTTGATAACGACAGACTAGTAAAACAACTACTTACAACCGTCTTAGCTCAGTTTCTCCTCGTCGATCCTAAAACTTGCTCCAAAACCTTTATTAGAAGAAAGGGGTACCTGCTAATGCAACAATCAATCTTTAGTGATTAAAATCGTTCGGAAAGAATATCGATGTGCTTTTAAGTCACATTTACATCTAAGCATAAAGGTACGTGGTGCCATGGAACACTACACTCGAAACACTTTTTTATACAAAGTATGCACTGAAATTGGCTATAACTTTACTCTTGAAAAATGATCACGTCATTGGACAGGAACATGATTCACGTAGGTACATCATTATTTTTGCACACCTTATGATATCGTTCGTACAACAACGGCAAAAGTATCTCGCTCACCGTACGAAGATGCCACAAAACTACATCAACATCTCTAACGCGAATCACACGAAAATTAGCGTAGTACGAATAGCTAGGGTAGGACATGATTTACCCATAGACGCATAGGTAGCAGTTTAAACAAATAACGGCACAGATTTGTCGATAAAACGGAACTGAACTCATAGCAGCCGTTTTACAAAGGCATTTTTCTATCCCAAATGAAATACAACAAGCGTACTTACTGCAAAAACACCAAACCACGCAACGCAAGCTGAGAAGTAGGTAGGTATTGCTCACACATTACTCAATGGAAGATTTGCATCTTGAGCCCAGCAGCCCAGCACACGCCACGTCTCGTCAGGAGGAAAGTAGGTACAGATGACCTGTACAGAAAACTCAAACTGTGGGTATGTGATCTTCGAATCCCACCTCTGATATTAGGAAATACCAGAAATGGATTAAAAGACGATTTACAAACACAAATAGCTCATAATCTTCCAAAGCAATAAAATCAAGAACAGGAAAATATGCATGCCAACACAACGTCAATCACCGTCTTCCTTCCTTCTTTTATTTCAAACGTATGAGCCCGAATCCACTCCAATCGTAGAGGTTGCTTAGAAGACTCTAAGGAGTCTGCCAACAATATTTATAGTGAAATAAAAACATGAATATTTAACAAAAAACTATAGCTTTGTAGCCAAAACTCTAATTTCCAAACCAGATTCCAAATCTAGAGTTATATTAAGACTGGCAGGATTAAATCAAAAGTCCAGCGCAGCACATGCCACAAAATGGCGCTTCACATTTCATTTTATACAAATTAAGTTGATACTTCATTCGTAGCTAATTAAATTTACCGCTGGTCCTCTACATACAGCGGTTTGCGCTTTAATTTTATACGTTGCGGGTAAAACTGTGGAATCGGTTTAATTTATAACACTAGATAGAGATTTACCACTAATTGGTAAAACGCTGGTATTCTAACAATACTATAAGTATATAGGGATATAGTATAAGTAGGGATTATTCGGTTCTACATATAAATCCGGGCTTATTAATGGATGATCAATATTTATAAAAGGCTCTGACTGAACGACTGAAAGTAGAAACTTGAAATTTTGATGATATTTTGATTTTGCCAAGATGTGTAGCGCGTATTAAAAAAATACTTTTGTTATTCGCAATACAAACAAAGTGATCAACTAGCTAAGCTATGTTATTTAATATGTTATTGTTATCCAATAACATTAAAGGAAGTAAATTTACTTTGAATGAAAAAGTTATTTGATTCACAATTTTTTTTTTGTGAAAGTCAGTAGTCGACTGGTTGAGTTTTCAAACGCTCGATATTTCAGACTGAAAGAGCAACGGTACCAGACAGATCGTCTGATGATGCAGCTGACCCTCAACAGCGCGAAGCGGGACTCTCTCATAGAGGATAGAAAACACGCAATCATGATGCTAGACACGCTCAAGAACGTCGGCCAGGAGAGGACGGCCGCGTAAGTACAGTAATTTTATGGGATTTTGTGACAACACGAACTTAGGCGCTCATGACCAGAATAGGCTGAATAAGCCGTGTTGGCCGAGTGGGAGGTGCCTCGACTTTCGATCCGAAGGTCGGAGGATGGATGTAAACCAGATTTTATAAAAAAAGAAAAGTAAATCGTATTTCTATATCTGTCTTACATTTATTTGGATTATATCCTCAAGTAATCACTGTATTGACATCAAGTTTGTAACGTGTACCGTTACTGAATATGAATGTAACGCAGCGACTCCAACTTAACGCTCGATTCAATAAATAGAACGTGCAAATTTCGATCCAATTACATGGTTTTTTAAAACACTGCGTGCACACAAATGTCACTTAGCACTGAGGATATTGACTAAAAAAACAATGGTTTACTCTCCAATCGATTATAGGGGATTTGCATATCAAATCATTAGAGAGGGACGCCGCAGGCGAGTGGGAGAGCTTGTTTCTGATGGAAACAAGTAATGGGCTTTCCTGCCCCTTTCTACCCTATATGGACTAATCACACAATTCACACACCGGAAGCGGAACGTATAAGTGTATACAAAATCATCCAGCGAAATGCGAATTGAGCTGAATAAGTGTGATTAGTCCTTTACTCAACTACTCGTGTATCTCAGCTACAGTATGTTTCCAACCCCTGACATAGCAACCAATTTGAGCATGGGTAGTTTGAAACATTTTAGCGTTCGGCAGTAAAATATGGAAAATATATTTATGTGTTATATTTATCTTTCGACCGATCCAATTTGCTTAATTAGGCCCCGATTCTGACTGGTTCTGCGTTTCCCACGAAGTTTATTCGTACGAATGGGGGAATCACTGAATATCAAAATAAATATTATTTCCTTTCAGTGATTCCCCCGAACCGAGTTACTAAGGCTGTTTTGTATTTAATTTATGTTTTTGTACAGTCAGAGCCAAAAAAGGTCCTCTTGATGCTGGATAAACATTATAAATAACAGACTACTGAACTCAAAATCATTTATTAAAAGACATAATTAGGTATGTATGTACTTATTATTAAACTTAACATAATTTTAAACCTTTGTCTTGAGATGAAGTCGTTTTCTGAGAAGAGACAATTGGGATATTGTTTTATGACCGACATAAACCGGTTATCGATTAAACCTATATTTAAATTAGCGAATTTACTTTTTGAATTGGTCATTTCATGAGATCGGAAAAATCAGACCCCCATTCGGTGTTGCTCTATTATCAAAAATACAATAAAAAAATAACTTAAAGAACGGAACCTACAATTGAGTAGTTTCACAAGAGAAAGATTTTTAATCCCCTAACGTTTCAGTTGAATTTGAAGATAATTAATTTTGTGTTCAATTTTCTTAATGCCAAGTGCCGCGTACATTCTCAGATTATTTGGTTACAAACCGGCCGTATCCGTTATTCGATGCAATTCACACTAGTGAATAACATCGTGCAAATCCAATCACAGATGCACCCACTCAAATACATGTTCCCAGAATATTGAGGTACCTTGTATTACACTCGGCTGGCTGCGTTTGCCCGAGACGCCATCTTGCCTGGTAGCTTAGGTCACGACATTTACTATACAGTGCTCCAATCGAATAAATATTAATATTCCATATTTCTTTAACATACTGAATGGGGCGCCAGGCAGACTTCATACAATATAAATTTATCTAATGGATTGGCTTTATTCAATAAACCTGTTTTACGCCTGAATATGAACATTTCTTCATACGACATTAGATTTTACGCGAATAATGAACATATTTTTTTTTTTAGATACAGACTCATTCACGCCTTAATAATATTAATTCCTTACCTAGGATCCAGTCCTAGGTTTAGTACCTACCTTTATACTGGATCCTAGGTTAAGGGCAATTCCTCAAGGCAAATTTCCATACAAAATGTTTCGGATAAATACTCAAAAAGTACGCCGTATTATAGTAATTTCTTCACATTATTCGTTTTGTCTATGTTTTACGGCGTACTTTATGAGTATTTGTCCGAAGCATTTTGTATGGAAATTTGCCTTGAGGTTGAGCCTTAAAAAATAAACTCATGATGATAAAACTCAAAGCTTCAAGTACCTACCTAATTTATTTTACCCATACAGTTGTAGAAACTTAACTTACCTTAAAGTTAACTTAACTAATACATTATTTATTGTTTGCAAATTATTGTGGCTTCATATACGTTTACGAAACTAAAATTGGTATCCAGTATCCAAGTACATCACATAAAGTGAAAATAATAAATGATTTTTTTCCCGTTTGATCCTCCTCATCAAAGCATAAAGGCATGTAATTTCGAGTCCTCTTCAGAACTCACGATGTAATATTAATTTTACGCTGTTCAACTTAACGTGATGTTACATCGCATAATAGGGTGATTACTGATATTACTCGTACTAAGCTAAACAGCGTGTTTAAAAATACGGCCTTGTCAAGCTAAATATAGTGGCTCTGGGCTAATAGAATAATTACACACCATTGATGCTTTAAGTTATTATCGATTTCGGCTTTCTATTGATCTGTTAAGGGCCAGCGCACATATAGCGGAGTGCAGCGCAGCGTATTACCAGAGACTAGTAGAAAGGATTATTTTTACTAGTCTCTGGTATTACTAACAAGCTGTATGCGATATTGTTCTCATTTTAATAATATCCATCCAATAATATGTTTTGCTAATTTTTGTCCAGAAGATGATTTCCTATGGAGTAAAAAAAATACTATTATATAGGTACTTTCTTTGCTGAATCATGTTGTACCATTAAAACTGTACATGTGGCACAAATACAGCAAATACCAGAAATGCTCTAGCAAAAAAAAAAATAGGAAAATTCCTAGATTTGTTATCTTTGCAGCAACAAAATGGACAGAGTTAAAATATATTGAATTTTCAAAAACGTCCAGTAACTCGAAATATATGGGATTTTTACTGGGTATTTTCATTTTCTGATCAGTACCAAAGTCCCCCACCCGTAGCTGAAGGATTATCCACCCATTACGGCACACCCTGTATAATGTAAAACATTTGTTGTGTTAACATAAATTAAACGAGAAATAAACATTCTCAACACATTTTATGAAAAACGGAACCTATTTTAACATGACTTAAAATGTTATCAAGAAAGGCTAGCGCTTTCAGATAGTAAGACTACCTATCCCATGACCAAAACAGTGTCTTGCCAATAAAGTCTAAGAATAAATGCAACACTGCTAAAGACACTCCTTAGTTTATATTTTGGTAGTGATATCGAAGTCCCACTATCTCTGACGGTGCTCTATGAAACGGACGGAACTATATATATTTTTTTTTATTTTATTTATTTATTGGAGAACTAACAGCTTTATACTTCTAAGTCGACAATAGTTTAGCTTTAGAGAGCCAATTACAGGTTCTCAAGGATAGACATAAGAACATTAAGAAAATGATGGTAAACTAACTTAAGATTAGTGCATACATAAAGAAAAGGAGAACAACAATATAAAGCAACTCAATATTTAACTAATAAACAAATGAATGCCACTGGCACGTTATTTAGACATTAATTGTACGCTAAGAAGAAAAGAAGGGAGTTTTGGGAACATGAAAAATGGCGCATTGGCGGCATTAAATTAATTGACAAAACTTGTATAACTATGAGTGTTTAAGTGTAAAAACGGTGGTTTTTTATCCATTAAGTGCTCGTGAACGTGTATGAGTGTTGGTGAATAGTGTAATGCTGTAAAACGTGACTTTTCGTGTTGCCTCCAAAACTCCATAGAAGCCACTACTTTACAGGGGCATGACTTGACTTATCGACTCTGACTTATGACAAAATAATCTCTCCAATTACTTGACACTGGCTATATACCTTTGATGTGAAGCCAAAACCGAAGAACTTAGGTTCTTCAAAAAAAAAAAAAAAAGAACTCACTGCTTATCCGCGCTCGGGCCGAGGGGGTGCTGGTGCAAATACTGACTATTACTGTTTAGCAGTAGAATACCTGGAATTATCACCTGCACCTGTACGAAAGCAATTTTACGCTCTACGGGGTTCAAACTTGCTACCATGTGATCTTTACATTCCGGATTCAAAGTTGAAGACAGAACTCAAATATACACTCACTGACTTACGAAAGTTCAGCCAGTCCTTTGCATATTCACTTGCATATTCAGTTTAGCTTGACATGTAACATAACCAATTATTACGGCACTACTTCACTACCTGTATATATTATATACATATTATATATATACACATATTTACTAACTTGGTACAAAGTGTCAAAATATGACCTTTAAATACGATATGTATTTGATTCATAGATTTATTTCACTCCGTAATTAGTATAAAATAATGTGACATGTCAGTAAATCGACGTTTGCCCGCCGAGATTAACAAGGCAAGTATCGTAGAACGTCTCGAAGTTACGACTCAAAAACCTTTGACATGGATAGAAATGAAGTGCTTTTGCGATAGCTTCAGAACTTCAGAACAAAGCTCTTAATTTTATTTTGCACTGAGCTTTGTACCAATTTAATAATGAAATCTTGAACAAAGTGCAGCACATCCCTAGACACAATGGAGTCCAGGATTTATGGCAGAAATGTTAAAGCTGAGTATTAGAACGCAACTTTCACACTCGTTAAAGAATAAACGCAAATTAAAGATCAATATATGATTACTTCATTTACTATTTCAGTTGTAATTAGCACCACTGCTAACAAGTATGATGGCACCACAGCAATGGCACATCCCTAGTCCTACTTAACGCCACTAAGGCTATTGGTCACTCGCTTATCAAACTGTAGTTACGCAATGCATTTTAATCAAATAAGACATCGAACTCTAATATATCAAACATTTCCTACCCATGGTACCTACCTACTTACTCCTATGTTCCCAATGATGCAAGGAAATGTCCCTCCTAAAATGATACGTAGCTGGCAGATGTATTTACGCTCTGTTTTTTAATATAATAGGTATATTTCTTTCCTTTTTTTTCATTTACAATGATCAATATGGGTTAATTGATTTATCTCGATTTGGTTATAGTTACTTCTAAAATTTGATAAGGTTTTTACTTTTTATTTTTTACTCGTTTTTAAGTAGTTTAAATTTTCACACTGTAAGTTATAAATTATTCTCATTAACCAGCAAAACTTAAGTTACTAGAACTCATTTTGTATTAGGTACTTTTGTAAACGGATAAACAAAATCTTGATTTCTTCCATATATTTACACTGTGACCATATGTGAAAACTCCTTATCTTATAATTCCCATCATACTTAATCCATACTTTTTAAAATAATGCTGTATGTTTTCCAAATATTGTAAAAATTGTAAATAAAATAAAATAAAATGTAAACATAAAATAAACTAGTAAAGAATTAGAATCAATCACAGTTTTAATTTGTTTTAATTGATTTATTTATCAAAAGGATCCTTGCTCGCCAGAGAAACAGCGTACTGAGAAAATTCAATTAACCAACTTATAATTCACAAAAAGTTGCAGCATACCTACCTACCCACAGAGCTTGCCAATTTGAAAGATTTTATTAAATTTCGCCCTTAGAAAGTCGGTCGTGATATTGTCTCGGAAGAATTACTAAAATAATATCAACATATTATGTTTATTCCGTTTTCCAGAAATAAAAACTAGGAGAAAAAAAATTGCGAATACTTTGAACTATTCGAAAAATCAATCCAACCAAAGAGTTGGATTTTTCATAGAAAGACATGCGAACGAATGAAAGCAAATAAAAGCTTAGATTCTAATAGGATTGGTTGGATAACGCTATGAATAAGAATATTATCATATTAATATCCAACAGGTCCCTCAATAAAGCCTTAAAAATACAAAATTAATTTTCTATGCGCTACTTAAAGGCGGGTACTGATCGGTTTTACGGGGCGAATGTGAACGGTGTAATGTACCATTCGCAGCGAGCATTCTAGTGCACGAAAGGAGCCTCTTCTAGGCGCACTTGAAATCCATTCACCACACTGGTTTGAAAGAACTAGTGACACGATAAGAACGAGAAGCGAGCATTCTTGCAGTTAGTACGTGGAAACGAACCGAACACGAGCAACGAGCCGCTCGTTGCTTGCTGCGAATGGTTCATTCCGAACATTGAGCAAATTTCGAGCAAATTACGGTCAGTACCCACTAAAGCGTTCAGTCGGATTACGATGCAGTACGATGTACAGTCAGCTGCACCAATATGTTTACACTCCCAAGCTTTCAGATTTACATACATTACTCTTAAAAAACAAGTGAAAAAGACAAGTGCAAGCAAGCATTTTTAAATTACTGTAGTCATCTTGCTTGTCAGAAGAAGAATGTCTTTGCAAAATTAAGAGTATAATATAAATGTGAAAGCTTGAGAGTGTATACTTTGGTGCAGCTGACTGTACCTATTGTATAGGTTTTGTGAATTAATTTTATGTTAGCTACTAGCTCCTGCGTGCAGTCTATGCAGTGGCCCTAAATTATGTATTGGACAAAGGCATTGGCCTAACAGCACAATCTGTTCAAAGTTTTAAGAAATGCTTACGTGATTTAACTTCACTTATAATTAAAAGTCGTTATTTCACGTACATATACCTGAATTTTCACGTATCATAATGAGTTTTCAATAAACGTTTGAAAAAAAGACAGAAAGTTGTTATATCAGAGTGTTGGCAAGGCGCGCCGCGTCGCTCGTTTAAATTATTTATTTCTTTTTAAATTTTTGTCAAGTATTTTTATCCGGAAGCAAACATCCTTTATACATCCTCACATCCTTTCGCATTTGTAATATTAGTGTGAGAAAATTGTGCACTGATCGAGAATAATGGCATTAAGGATAAACACAATCGCTCGCCACACAATCAAAAAGCCAATTTATGGCAAGGCTATACAAAATTCAAAATTAATTAATTTGAAAGATTATGTTATGTATGTAGCGTAGCTGTAACCACTGAGTGGTCTTTCGCGATAAGCGGGCGTAGGTTAGGGCAGAATAATGAAAGTCTGAGTAAGATTTCAGTTTAGTTGATTGAGTACGGAGATGAACAATTTGTAGTTTAACTTCGGCAGCTTGTGACGAGTCCGTCGCATCCGATTGCCAGCCGGATATTAAGCTATTCACGCTTTCAAAGATTGTTAGGGCTCGAACATGCGAGTTCTTAAACTAGATTATCACCATCAACTTGTACATATTTGTTCAACTCTAAAGTTTAGACTAGTTTCTAGCTTGTTGGTTGCCATATGGTGGCCTTTTTATTAGGTTTCTATAAGTGGAATTCAGTATTTGGTATAATAGTATTTTATTACATTTAAGTATATTTTACTATATGCAGTATCTTAGCTGACTCGGGAATCCCCATACATAGATCCTATTATTTAAATTTATGAAATTATTTTGAAGCTGACTAAATATCAACGCCTAAACTAGAAGTCCCAAGTATGAAACCTAAAGGGTACTTAATATTCATTTCATAGTAAGGCACTGAGAGAGAAATTTTCATGCAAACGAAGTATCGGAACGTGTAGTCAAGTATAAGGTTAACAGAAGTAAGGAGAATATAAAATAAGACTAGGTAGGTACCAATTAAAGCGAACTGCGGTATTTGTATAGAAAGTGTGCATATCTAAGTTATTCCAGGACACGAAATGCATCTTTGCGCAAATCAATACAATTAGTTTCCGTTCCAGCAAAACCAACAGAATTACTTGGTTCCTATAAACTAAAAGAATTGCAGAATTGCCCTTATTCCTTTTGCCTGGAAATTGCATTCCTGATGGATTTTATCGCAAGATGATTGTTAAAAAAATAATATCTATTTGGTAACAGTAATATATTAAAATACTGACAGACCCGCGTGATACTTTTTCACCTGTGGAAGAAATTTTTATCGTCGATGTTGTTGGTTGCACCCGCGGAAGAAATGTCACAGAATAGCAAAGTATCAGTACTAAGCAAGTCAATAAATACTTGCCAATTTTAATCACTTATACATTGAATTTGAAGGAGCCATAAGTGAATGAATGGGAGCAATTTCAATAAAATTCGGTAATTGTTTCACCAGTAGGTAATGCTTTTAACTGCTCCATATTATTCCATGTCACTCAAACTTACACTGTGTTGTGTTGAATAGTTGCTCTATATTGGTTCACATTACTCCATACTCCATGTCCCTCAATACGATTTTAATTTAATTTTAATTTTATTTATTGGGACAACAAACAGCTGCAATATACATTTTACTTATCAGTTATAACATCTTAAGCATATTAATTATATTTCAGCCCACTACGTTATCCACAGAGTTTTAAGAGAATTATTTACTTATGAAGACCACTAGAGGGTCGGTAGGTATTATCTATAAGGTGAGCAGCTTCTATCAGTGTTGTAACAAGAGTACCTCCTAAACGGTGAAGGAAAACATCTTGAGAAAATCGGTTTGTCATAGACCCTAAAAGTTAACAAGATTAACAATAGTAATTTACAAATGTCGTTACGATATGGCGCTATATGGAGCAACATTGCTATTAACGGGTATAGCAGTTTGTTGCTTGAATGAAGCGGCTGTATCGTCATTACTGACCAATATTGCATAGAATTGAGCATTTCCAGTTGGCCGTGTAAGTGCTCCCATTAGGCGAAAGGCAATATACTAACGAAGCGGTTTATCTCACTTGATTGGGTATCAAGCATCGATTTACATCGATGGTATCAAGTGAGATAAACCGCTTTAATTTAAGGATTGAAACAAAAGTCAGTCTAAACATTATTTGCACAAGTTAATGCTGATGAGTCAGGCCAAAACACTGTATGTTGAAAATGTGCGTTTTGCTTAGCTACATGAAAGTGGTCCTGCATTACTGGTCTTATAAATATGTAGATACCTAATGTTTAAAATCCCAGCCATCCCAGTGGGAATCGAGCCCACGAAAGGAACTTAAAATTTTAGTATACTTTTCGATTTTTCAACTGAATTACAACAGCATCTTTTCAATCGGACGCGGGGCTCCGCAAGACATAACACATAGCATTCAAAATTATTAAATTTTAAATAGCTACTCGTACCTTATAATGCGGTACCTAAACTACTTTACTTGCCCTATCACAAATGCGGCACTCAAAACGAATTAGCAGGTGGTGTACCTCGATCACACTGGCCGTTATAATATACGGTCGTCCGTCCAAGGGTATTACTAGTTTGCCAGACATAGTCGAGGCCCCATTATGAGGGAACAAAGTTCTAAGAGCATTATGACCTAATTTAGGTTACATAAACGGGCTTATTACGAGGATGATAATAAATGCTGAGCGAAAGAGTTAATGGCATTTGTCAATGCATATGACTCGCTCTAGTGGATGCAAGTGCAAGCATGTAAAGCTCCTACGTAATGAATGGGCAAAGCGTACACGAGCTAGCGTCAGGAGACGCTACCGAAAAACATGATGTGTTTTTTTATTGATGTTTGAACAGCAACTTTGGGTTTCTCGACGGGTTTGCTAATGTTTTAAAAGAGAAGATTGATAGAATATTAGTATTAATTTTCAAAAGAAGTTAAGATTTCATAAGAAGAAAGTGTGATTTTTTACTTTTCATTAAGTACCTATGTAGAACTTACTAATTTTTTTTTATTAAAAGTTTTATAAAGAACTGCAACTTCATTTGCGTTGCGAAATTAACTAAATTCCTTACCCTCTAAATTTCAAGTCTCTACGTTCACTGATTTAGCCTCTACGTTGTCTGTCAGTCAGTCAGTCAGTCAAGATCAAGCATTTTTCATAATATGATTGATGGTTTCGAAATATTGTGGAACACTATTGACATACCTACCTATCTTAAAAAAAACGTAGAGATGCATTACGTCGACATGGTCCATTCCGCGGAGAACTCTATGAAGTTGCAAAACAAACTCTACTTTAACATGTTGGTCACAAGACTGATAGTCGAGCGATGGGCGGGGGGCGGGTGAGCCATGAATGTTTAAAAATATCTTTAGGTCAATATTCTTGTGATGAATATCGGAGAATTCTCGACTATGTGTGGGATGTGCGTCTTAGAAGCTCTTTATCACAGTTCCCTGAAGTCGTTTGAAGGTTTAGCTCGAAGATAATGCTACATACATACATACATTCATTAGTTAATGTCTTAACTCGTTAGGTTAGTTATATTATAATTATAATTATGTATTTTGAATTTTAGTTGAGTATGAATATTGAATATTAATATTATATAATATATATATAATAATATACTATAATATAATAGTATATTATAATACGTGGAAGGCCCAGAAGGAGATGGCGGGACGAGTTGGACGGATACCTGCCAACATGGACCAGCGACGCCCTTAGCCGCAAGGAGTGGAAGGAGAGGAGGGAGGCCTTTGCCCTGCAGTGGGACACAGATGGCTGAATAATAATAATAATAATAATAATAATGAATATTGAATAAATAAATTTATTATTGTTATTATTGCGTCTTTATTTATGTTTTATTGTATTTATTATTATTTTCCCTTTACTTATCTTTGAACTCATTTATGTACATTTTTTACTATACTATTATAAAAATAAAACTACGTATTTAAAATTAAAACAGCTTATAAAAAATATATAAAAATGGTGGACCACCAGCCTCAGAGCGGAGTAGAGCCCAAGCGACTGGTGGCTAGGGCTGCAGAGTGAGAAATTCCTTACTATGCCGGCCGAGTCTAAAAGTACTGCCTTTTCCATCTGACCCTTGACCCAGCCACCATGCAAGAACCTCTTAAATTATTATTATTATTGAGTTTACCTTTGTGCTATTTGTTAAAGTGCAATAAATAATGTTCTATCTATCTATCTATCGTTTCATAGAGCTTTTCCTATGACGCGCACAATAATGACGGAATGGATAGAGAATATCAAAAGCCGCACTATTAGTTCATAATAGCTTTGTCTGACTACACAAAGCGTTCCGATATTAGATTTTATAGTTGCCCAATCAACCAATAGGTACCATTGTAATGGACAGTATAATTAATTGTATGTATCACAGACATATGAGACAGATATGTTAGGAAGCACATCAAAGGACGACACCGATGGTCGAATGGCAAGTGTATTGGACGGCCACGCCTGGTGTCGCGGGTTCGATTCCCGCTTCAGGACAAACATTTGTGTAATGAACATCGGTGTTTGTCCTGAGTCTGGGTGTTTCCTATGTATTATATGTATGTATTTACAAAAAAGAGTATATAAGTATTGTATCAGTTATCTGGTTCCCATAGTACAAGCTCTGCTTAGTTTGGGGCTAGATGGCGTTGTGTGAATTGTCCAAAATATTTATAAAAAAAGGGAACTTGAAATAAATACGTTTGATAGAACATAACCAAGCATCAAAAAAAATGCAATAACACTTATTGATTTTGACACGGTCTTTCTGCCATTTATTTTCTATTTAAACTTCAACCTTATGGGGAATTTGGAGAATCCTCAAGGCAAAATTTCCATACAAAATGTTTCGGACAAATACTCAAAAAGTACGCCGTATTAAAATTAACCCTACCAATTTAAAACACGTATAAAATGTAAATTAAAGTATGAAACCTTACAATTTTTTTGTTGACGAAATCGAAAAACATGGACGAAACGAATAGTGTAAGAAAATACTATAATACGGCGTACTTTTTTAGTATTTGTCCGAAACATTTTTGTATGGAACTCGGATTTGAGGATTACCCTTAAAGACCAAAGTGTAAGAATTGGTAGTCAAAGTATGGAAACTTAAATATGAATAAACTATTATTATCGGAGTGCACGAATTGAGAAGTAGCCAATAATTGCTACCCATCTCGCTTGCCTGTTGGTATTGTGATTTATGCAATGAACTGGACAATAATAACTTGCAGCTTGTTCCGAACGGATGCCATAACGGATGAACGAGACTATGTTTTGAACAAGTTTTGATAGGGTTGTGGGTTCAATGGTGTACTTATTGTAGGTACCTAAGATTTGTGATAGGCGTTAGACACATTCATGGATTGGGCTTCGTGCGCGTAGCAGACGTGGAATATGTGAAATGGCACATATTATGTGCCGTTTTACATATTATTATTTAGCCATCACAAGGCAGATGACGTTTTTCTGCCCTTTTTCTTAAATTAAGTCTTATTGACGTGATTACGTCTAATAAGTCGATGAACGCCGGCTGCATGCACGAACACGTTGACGTCATCGGTAACGCTATCATTGTCCGGTAACGAGCATTGTCCAGTAACGCTGACATTGTCAGGTAACGCTCATTGTCTCGTAGTCACGTTAAACTATCGTCCGTAAACCAACTTTACAAACAAACAATATTTTATTTTATTTTTCTTTAAATTAGTATGTAAGGCATTGACTAGGAATGCAAGAAAAGTCAAGGTACGCCTAACGCCGTTATTAAGCCTGTGTATGGCTTGCGCCAGACACAGAACTAAGCCGACGACAAAACAATAGTTTACGATGACGACCGTATTACTTTATGTAAATTACTGTTGCTGGATATTCTCTCAAAATATGTAGTTGTGGTTTTGAGAGATAAATGTATCCGAGTCATGTAGGGACTGAGTTAAATATACGTAACACTAAAAACCTTGGAATTACAATAAACTTAATACGATTTAATGAAAACTTGTAGACAAGTTATCATTAAATCGTCCTACCTTTTACCTATTTACCTACAACTTAAGATATAAAGTTCATGTGATACCTGCTATCTGAAAAAGAGTGGTGGATCAAAATCAACTAAATACCCCTTGGCATTGGAATTAATAAATTATGGAAGCGTACCCTCGTAGTATGAAAAACCATGACCAATATTATGTACTTGGTCTCTTTGATAACTTCTAGTACCTAATATGTTTTTGAGATATAATTAGGAAGTAATTAATAGCAATGACTCAGCTTTATTGGTGTGATTAAAACACATAAAACATTAAACAAACATTCACACACTCACACCCCTGCACTAGGATTCCGTGTGTCGCAGGTGGCATGGACACATACAAGACATCACAACATCCAAGACCCGAGAACAAATATTTGTGTTCGTCACACAAATACTTGCCTCGGTTTTGGTTAACAAGCCGTCAATAAGCTAGCTAGTCATTGATTTTTGGACTTAATTTACATGAGCTGTCGACTTGTGATCGCTTGTCTGACCAAAAGTGAATTACCCCAGACACGTGATATACCTACCTATATAATACCTACAGGTTGAGGATAAATCAATGTTTGTGATAAACAGAGGTGCATCAGTAGGTTAGAATCGTATGTTTTCTATAGATTGTTTAGCAAAAGGCTGTTTTTAGCAAAGAGTTTGTGTATTGATTGTTTCAGGTATTTACAAGAAAAAAATAATTGTAAAGCTCAACTAGAAGCCGAAAGCCGCGAAGAAGGTAACCTCAATAAGTCGCTCGACGAAAAAGGAAAATTGATCATTGAAATGAAGACATCCCTTCAACAGATCAACGAGCTTCTATCAAGCGTTGGTGAGCAGACTGAGCAGATTACTTTCTGCAGTCATTTTGATATTACGTTCATATTGATGTTGATAGATAATAGTTTTTTTATTTACAAGGGCAAGGTTTAAAACTAAGATGTTAGAATTAGTGATCTTATCGCTCAAAGTGATGTTTTTTTGGATAAGGGTGGAGAATATTTATACCATAGAAGGGCTAAAAATAATAGGTACAGAATAGAAAGCTGGCGCTGTCAAAGTAGCTACTCACACTAATGCAATTTCATTATACATACATATTACACATATATTGCTTTTTTGCGTTAAGTATTTATATTATGTATGTTATTTTTCAGTTTTAACTTTATTTGTTCTGTGTACCCCCGACCATCTTGTATTATTCGTAACCGTCCATACTGGTTGTCTGGAACAGATCGCTTAATAACGATAAGACCACCCATTTTACTAAATTTTTGTAATGTTTCCTTCTCTATGTTATTGTTTTTTCTCTTAGGCGCTGTCCTAATTGGCTAATGATCGTACGAGCGAAGGATGCGATTTGGATACACTAATCTCTTCAGAGTGTCCTAATTGGCATTGTATAATCGCACGATCATTCATATGGCTAATTTTCATCGCGCGACCAAAACGCATCTTTTGATCGTGCGATCAATGCCAATTAGGACGCTGCCTTATGGTGTACAATAAAGCATTTTCATTCCTTCAGTAATTCATACACATTAACTTTAGGATAATAAGTTTGACAGGTCACAATAGCGACACGCCGCGCTCATATTTACAGATAGATACATTAATAATGTACGAGTTCAAAGGAAAATAATTCTCGTTATACTTCGAAATTTTAATGAGGAGAGAACACAATCAAATGATGCGTAAATTTAATTTTGCGCTGAATTCCACTATTTATCCAACATTGAACGGTGGACCTATCAACAATTTTTAACAGCGTGTTCGTATTGAATCCGTTTCAGTGACTTCAATAGTTTAGAAATAAAATCCTTCTACTAATCACGATCTATCACGATCATTTTTGTTTGTTTGCATAAAGTTTTTGAAAAAATTAACTAATTGATTACCCTTCTGTTCTGTGACAGTTTGGATAAAGAAGCGATTGTCAGAAATTGGTGTTAGAGCCTCTGATATTTTTCTTTATTTATAAGAAAATAAGTCTTCTTAAGAAACTAGTCACCCTTTTTTATTCGATATACGAATACGCCAATTGTCAAAAAGTTTGGTGATAGGGCTGGGATACTGTTTGTCGGTACCTGTCCATTTTCATTATGCTTCGACTGAAAAACTTGCACCTTCGTTAATATACGAATATTTTGTATTGATATAACGGTTAAACGAATTCATAATTTCAAAAGGTATGGCATAAACTATTTTGGAGTTAAATAATTCATTTGTGAGTTTCTAGCGGTATGTAGTGGTTTGCTAGCATAATTAGAAGTATACACTTCAAATGCCTTCCATCAAGAAGACCCAAACAATGCTTCGGTAGAATTTGGACATGCACATAGAATGCTCTACCACTAACTGAATGAGATGATGTTTGACGAAAGCGAAGTATTTTGTAAGACAAATTTATTAGAAGTTCACCATTTTGCCATCTTTTTTTTTTTGGTTGGACATTTAATGCAGTTGGCCGCAGATGGCCGTTACTGTGTCACCGGATTTGTCGGATCCCCGCTTTATTTCTAGTCTACGTATATTACCTACTTTAAAAATTATACCTAAATAAAACTCACAGTTATAAATTAAACTTTCTGTATTTAATAAGTATAGTCAACTCATCCAACTATAATGTACCTAATAATGTAGGTAGTCCTGTCAATTGAATAAGTGCTTTTACATACGACATTTTCTTTATAACCATAAGTCGGTTGGTGTTCACTTTTCGCGTAGGTGTCACGCATAAATTTATTACTCATTTCACACCCACGCACTTCCTGCCCGTGCCGATTAATCACCATTTCTATGGTATTGTCTCTTAAATAAGTATATGAATTTAATTAACTTTAGACTGATTTAAATATAATGAAAATTGTGAATTGAACGTTCACTACCGTATAAAATTAGAAAATAATTATTATAAAAAAATCTCCACGCAGTTTTTTTAGACTACTTTTTAGGTGTATTTGGCGTAAAATTAATAATTTCTGATTTGATGGTTCCTTTTTTATCTAATAACTATATTCTAATTATAATGTTAGGTTAGGTGTACACACGGACTGACCTTTCAGCATTCAGGCTATCTGTAGGTACAGTGTGTTTTGAGGTTATCAGTTTGTTGATTACTGACTTGATTGAACCCTATTATCTGTGGTCAGGTGCGCCGAACGCGCCCCGCCCCTTTGGTGATGTGCCGCCGGCTATCCAATATGCCCTGGACGATATGTTGCAACCCGTGCCCGAGGTGGAAGCCGATTGTGAGTACCGGCAATATTTATGTGTTGATAGACGAGCAACTTTCGCAAGCGCTGTGTAGGACCTTTGGCCAGATGGAGCGATGATGTGCGCGCTATAGCTGGTGGATAAGGTGGATGAGAAGAGCCGAAGATCGGGCTCAGTGGCACGTCTTGGGAGAGACCTACATCCAGCAGTGGACTGCTATTATTGGTTGATGATGAGTCGAGCAACTTTCGCTGATGTGTCTATGACACAACAGTGATGGATATTTTGAAATTTTGTGACGTGACGATGTCTTGGCTAGTTTTGTTACTTAAAAAATTTGGAATGTTGTCAATTAAGTGTTTCGTCAGCACAAAGGATCAGACTTCGCCCGAACGCCAGCGTTTTCGACAATTAAGCAATTAGGTACATTTGATATGACTGAATATAACCGGGGAATTAATGCTTGATGCAAACTGAAAAAAGGTAAAATACGGTATCTTGTTTGTTCACATTGTATTTCGCAATATCAATATTGGAATTACTAAATCGTTTTCGATGGTGCAATACAATTTGAGTATAATAATCAGCGCTGTGTAATGGAGTTTCAGTGGTTGTTCTACGCGTTTTACGTTTTATTCAGTTTGTTTTCTCTATGAACAAAATATTATATAATACCTATATATTATAGACACATCTATACATATAATAAAGCAGAAGACCCCGAATTTCTGTACATATGTTTTTTTTGACGGATACGTGATCAGACGAGATTAATTATCATGCACCAATTTTTTTTTATTGGAAGACTTTGTTTGTTTGTTTGTGGGTTTGTGTGTTCGTCCATCACGTAAAAACTTCCGAACGGATTTAACTGAAACTTTATGATATCATAGCTACTAAGCCTGAAATGGTTATAGGCTATATAATATTACGCTACATTTTTTCAGAGGGTAGATATAAAAGTTTAAAGTTTGTATGGAAACAGTTTTTTTATGAGTGTATACATCTCAAACTTTGGAATTATATTTTACAAAACAAATAATTAGATACGGGTTTCACCGATTTTCAAACTTAAAGTTAAAGTATGTAAAAGTACGGATTTAAGGTGTTATAAGACCAAAAGTTGAATGACCCTATCTCCTCAGGTAAACACAATATTTAATTAAAAGTTGCATTTTTATAACCTCCGAAGACAAATACCGTTTTCTACTAAATTCAATGTTTGAGTGGTTAAAAAGAGGGTTTGAAAATGAGTTTTGATTGACTTGCTTAGTACTGACACTTTGCTATTCTGTGACATGTCTTCCGCGGGTGGAACAAACAACATCGACAATAAACAATTCGTCCACGGGTGACGAAGTCGCACGCGGGTACAGCTAGTTTAATATAATCAGCGTGGCGAGAGCAAAGAGAGGCCTATACCCAGCAGTGGGTCAAGTCAGGCTGCGGATGATAATGAGGATGATGAACAAAATCAATTTTACTATTACACACCGCAAATTTTTAATCACTTAAAAAAATACACTATCAGTTGCCGTTACTGAACACAGTTAGGGCAAGAACTTGAACAATACAAATACATATATTTAATGTTATGTCAAAATAAATTTGATTAAAATTGGATAACTGTTACCGTTAGTCGCTTTCCTGTGCATTTGCGTCACGTCGTCGGTAGGCGGTACCCCACATTGATAATAATTTAAGTTTTTTTCATCGTTTGGCAAACTCGGGTACCTACCCCGATTGAGCCAGCTTTTAAAAGCTCGGCTCGGGCGCCGCACTCGCCCCGGTGTCACTCGCCCATTTGGTATAAATCCAAAATTCTGACTGCACAGGTACAACGTAGTACCCCTTCTGCATTACCCATTGTCATTTTTTTGGTTATAAAAAAATTGTGGTGTATGACACTAATGAATCGTGCCACACATTGAGTGTTGTAGGTTTTAGTGGTATTCACAACTTTGGTCTTACCTATTTGCTGCTAAACTAAATTTAAGGACAATGGGCAGATTGGGACCACCCTCCAGTAGAAATAATATGTATATCGTTGGATAGGTCTATTCAATCGGAACAAGTATTGCTATGACAGCTTTGCTGTTGCAACTGTCCGTTCAAAGATATAAGACTTATAAAACTTCATGATACATTCAGGTGTCATTGGGTCGGAGCTTACTGAACAATAATGTAAGTAACATAAATCGCAACAACATCAAAGGTGTGCTGTCTTTATGAGTGTTCTTCTTATTGTTTGAAACACGATAATAAACACTCGTTACTTCACCTATTTGCGTTCTTTGTAATCTTGTGTTGATGTGACATAAAAAAAGCTTAGTTATTCATCACGAAAAACAACAAATGATATTTTAAATTCAACGTGATTTCAAATTTCATACGATTCGTTTTGTAAAATCTTTTTGCAACTTTTGAGAAAAATAAATCAGAGGTACAATCTAGTTATCTAAATATTTGATGCGTTCAAAATTTACAACTACAGCAGGGTATGAATCTTGTTTTGCGGCCTGACTTTTTTTCGGGTTCTGCTCTAATCTAAACTGACTATGCTAAGCAGCATGTATACCTACTTAGTTATCTATTGGGCAATGCACGAAACGTATATCAGAAATTAGTTGTTACACGCTAAAGGTAGGTATTGTACTTTAAATTTGCCTTTATGTCAGAATACCATTGATGGCACAAGTGCCACAACTTTGTAGGTATCCTTAGTACCACCAATTGTACTATGTAGTACCATTATGGATATTGTTGTATCCACAAATGGAGCTAGTGAACTATGGTTCCATGTAAAGCGTAAATTTTCAAACCAGTTTTTTTTTCAGTTGACAAATTGATATTGACGGCGAGACAGAAACTACTAGTGCTGATCCAAGCCGTATCCAAGATGGAGGTGACGCGCGAAGTGAAGATCAGCGCAAACGTTTTCTACCACAACATCCTAGCGCGGTCTATGCGCGAGAATTATAAGGACGAGGTGGTGGCTGAAGGAGGTATGATCGAGATCCCATCTGGTAAAGAATATTAGTCCTACACAGTCTGTGTCTATGTATATGTCTAATCATATCATCTTTCTTAGATCATTTATGCTACCGTCGAACCCCTATAAAGATTATTTTGATGCCTACTGTGTAACTGTACATATTATGTGCAGTTTATGGGCTAAGATTGCTCTTTCGATATTAAAATAATTAGTGACCCGGCGCTGCTTCACCAAAATTGCACTATAATAATAGCCTAGCCTAAAATTTTGGACCCGCCTATTTTTCAACTATCACATACATGGCAAATATCACATTCGGTTCATTAACAAGTATCAATGTGATTCAGAAACAATGGATCAACCAAATACCATGCATCATGATGTCATGATCAATCAGAATCACGAGTGACATTGAAAGATGTTCGCACTTTGAAAAAATGACGTAATATAGTACTCTTTTACACTGGAATTTGGGCTTTCAACTGGTAGAGCTAGCCCTACGTCCCGTACGTCTACGTCCTGCAAACGAGTGGAATACTGCCGAACGGAACGAAGTAACGTTGGGAGGCGTTCCCTGCAGGATGCCGTCGAGATGGGTACCATCACATTGCCCACATATTCTGCCGCAAAGCAGTAATGTGTAAGCTTTACTGTGTTCCGGTTTGAAGGAAACTGTTGCTAGTGAAATTACTGGGCTTTCGAGACTGACCATCAAAACGTCTCATAGTGGACGAGCAGTGTTAGCAGTGTTGCACTGGACTATGTGAATCAAAGTCCTATAGTCTCTTACCATCAGGAGAAGAAAAATAAACTTAGGGTTTCTATTACTTCAGCAGTGTGTCTTCATGTCATTGTCACGAACACTTTGTCATTCTATGTACAGTCAGCTGCACATATATGTATACACTCCCAAACTTTGCCATTTATATCATACTCTTAATTTTGCTAACATATTCTTCTTCCGACAAGAACTCTGACATGTAAAATGACTACATCAATTTGAAAATGCTTGCGTGCACTGTCTTTTACAAAATTTATAGCAATTTAATTGTGGAAGCTGGGAGTGTATACATGTGTGTGCAGCTGACTGTACCTATTCTCGCTCAGCCCGCTCATCTCACTCGCTTACAATGGAAGCACTTTCATGAAATTAACTGGAGTCAAAGGGAGCCGGGATCATTCACAGTGGAAAGCGAGAATAAGCTCCCTAAGGTTACCGTTCTGTCCGTTTCGAGGATGTAACATTAACAGTGTTGCTCGATGGGATTTTTTTTCCCAACGAGTAACACCCATGTCATAGTGTCATGGTCCCACTCGATGGGAATTAAATAATAGAAATGGTGTTACTCGATGGGAATAAAGTGTCACACTTGATTATTTCAAAGATAATTTAGGTGATATTTCTGACTCGAAAACTGATGTCTTTAGGAGGCGAACCTCATAAAACTTCCCGGGCGTAAAACAGATATAAAATATATAACCTTCTGTTTTTCCGTTTCAAATAAAAATTAATTATGAAAAAGCACCTAAACGGAATAAATCTCCTGGGACTTTGTCATGTCATGTCTAAATGACATTTGCCATCCATTAGTGGTACCTACCCGAAGAAATCCAGTTTGATATCTGTCTCGTCCGTCGTATTGCGAATTACGAACAAGCCGACAATAGATTTTCTGGGATTTATGATTTCTTTACTTGTTTCTTGTAATTCAATTCGCTTGCTGAATTATTTGCTAGTTGACAAAATTGATAGTTTGAAGTATCAGATCAAACTTCGAGAATCTAGCCGTCAAAGGAGACGTCATACGTCAGAATCTGCAAACATAAATTTCTGCCATTTTTTACGGGGGACGAGGTAAGCACGCATTGCACACGCGCCTAACAAAATCTTATTCATGTAAACGCACACTATAATAATCTCGCACATCATCTTAAAATATGCACACAGTTATCAAATACAGCGTATAGTTTTATTTAACGTGAATGGCCAAGAAGGTTATATGGCCAATAGAGGGGTACGCCTTGCATTGTCATCACCTCTGGCTAGATTCTCTAAGAGATCAAATGTTCTAAAAAAGGATTAGTTTTAATAAGTTGACAGTTCTGGAAATAGGTCTCTACACTACACGCAACAGAGCCCTGTATTCGAATCTATCTACCCACCTTAAGCCAGCTAAAGTAAGCAGATTCTCACTCTTTAATTAACGTTTGAAAACACCTATGCCAAGTAATTATCAGGTCTCCTTCTTCATATCGTGTCACTAGTACTTTCGAACCAGTGTGGTGAAAGGATTTCAAGTGCACCTCGAAGGCTCCTTTCGTGCTCTTGATACGTATTTCGAACTTTTTGAGTTCTATGACATGGCGGTTTCTTCACGATGTTTTCTTTCACCGTTCAGCACGTGTTTAAATGCACACATAGATTTTTGAACAGAAAAATCCATTTGTGTACGACCGGGTTCGAACCCACGACCTTCGAGTCGAAAGTCGAGGCACCTCCCACTCGGGCAACATGGCTTTTCATTATCAGGTATTACACATTAGTCGTCCGCGTAAAAGCTTTCCATTGCGCTCTTTTCTTCATCTTTAGGTACAAGCTGACTTGACATATATCAAATACGTCACACATTGTCTAGCTAACCATTATACTCATTGTTTAGACGTAGCACGAGTCTGTAAGCCTTCCTACATCCATTTACTCAAACCAATACTACCTACTACTACATGGATGTCTGAGTAATACGGGCTTGAATGTGTTCACCTGTCCTGTATGCCAGATTTTCTACGTAACAATAGCGCTGTTAGATCTGACAAGTCTTGTAACGAATATGACATCATTGGTTTGGACTCGGATAGGTAAAATGCTGATAATAAAGTATCACATTTCATGTATCGAGAGAACGTGAGTGAGGTTGTTGTACCATAACATTTACATTTGATTTGGTGTTTCGATAGCGTTTGACAAAAATATATAGGTTTATAAAATATGTAGGTATATAGAAAGAGCTTAATAAGTGAGTCCATTAACACGTCTGAATAAATGTACATTTATCTTAGTTTTTAAATCAGCAGTCGTTGTTAAAAAAATACTGTTACACAGAAGCTAGTATAATTTTGTAAGCAAACAAATTCACCCGCTTCATTTCCCGTTGTTTTTGCTTATTTTTTAAGTAGGTGGTGACAGTATTTTCTGTTTTGATTTTATTTTAATATCTCGAGCTCGCGTATTAAAATAAGGTACCAGTTACCATGGCAAGTGACAGCTACAGTATCCTGTTTTTTTTCGAAAGGAATGTATTTCGTTCATTAAGTAAGTTATTACTGAGTTGAGTTTTAAGGGTTCAGATTTTTAGGGCTCGCCCAGAAAAAATGTTGAAATATAAGTACGTACATTGAAAATCATATGTAAAATGGATTGATATACCTAATATATTTTTATTCATTGTCAGTCTCTAGTGTGGCATAATTTATTCTACACTTTACTGAAAGAACCTAATAAATGAGGTTCAGAAAAAAACATTGTAAGCGCCTATTGAATAAAAAATATTTACCTATAAGATTTTTTTACATCCCTCAAAGTACTAATCCCAAACGGGTTCTGTACCTCGCTTCACATAGGTAGGTCTTGAAGGTATATATGTACTGTGCTGTAAAATACCTCGGATAACAAGATAATGAAATAACACTCACCTCGTCATGTCAGTCGACACACGCGCTAAGTGCGGTTTCAGATTAACGGCGGATTCGCCGCTCGTGTATTGTTTTTTTGCAGCGCGTGTACGCGCGACAACGCTCGTTGTCGCTCGTATGTGCAGCATGTCAAGCCCCGAGTGACACCACATGCTACTGACCTTCGCTAGGAAAAAACCGAGCGTAAACGCCGGAATACGCGCGACACGCTTTTGAAGTATCGCAAATACCAATCCGCCCGTATACGCGCTACAAAAAAAGGGAGGCTAGAACAAAACCACTCGAGTAAGAGTAATGCGTATCGACGCGCGGTTAGAGGACCAACACGACACTTCTACGCTGTACACGTACAGTCACAGACTATAGAACGATAGGTACGCAATCATAATTATGGCTCATTATTTTATATTGGATGACAAGACTCGAGAGTCGGGCTCAATGGTGTGCCTTGCGAAGCTATTGGACTGGTGGAATCATGAGCTATTATCATCTAAAATATTTTAACTAGTCCACGTTTTTTGTTCTTAAATTATATCTGATACCGAATTTTTAGATGTTAGCGGAACGGGATCCAAAATTTCATTTCGAGCGCTGTGATAGACCAATTCACGATCATTCACTCTAAGCATAGTACCAGACTGCAAGTAAATATACTTATTGCTATTTATCTATAATTAAGTATTGTTTTTTTTTATCAGGATTGATCGAGTTCGAAATGGAGGATCCCAATGTACCAAGCCATGCCATCGTGAAGCTGAGGAGCAAGCAGTTGGTGGACGCTCAAGTCAGCGAATTCGACGTACCAGATGCACCCAAGAAGTAAAATGCACAGTTGCTCGTTTAAAACATTGCAAAAGTTACTCGGATTACAAGAATACGCTGCCGATGATAATAGGGTAATACAGTGTTGGATGCCCCACAAGTAGAGGTGCACCATTTTTTTTAAAAACCTATATGAAATTAATTACTCATAAATAACTTTACAGTTCACTTAGACTGAGCTTTGCTTTTTTTTTAAATCTAAATTAAAGTAGGTAATATTTATTTTTCATTTTATTTATTCTCAATCAATTTTTACATTGTATCGGTAATAATGCTTACTTACTACTAAACAACGCAATCACATAACATGATAACTTTGTAACCATAACTATATTTATGAAATAAAAATAACTAAGAGAATGAAGAGTGAGATGATATATGAGACAATACTCCTTGTATTGTCTCATACAAACAAAAACATAAGTAGTGAATAGTGATAAAATTGGCCTATTCCTTTCTAATACCAAAAACTAATACCAATGGTATTTTTTTATTACCCTAATGAATATTCTATTCCCGACGAATACCACTCATAAACGAATCCCAAAACAAGTTAAACGGCATCGATGTACATCGATGGCTACTTGTAAGTTAAAATGCCGGAATGAAGAGAATTCGTAAAGGTTTGTTACTTCATTGAAATATTTAAAATTTGGTATTCGTTAGGAATAGAATATTAATTACGACCATAAACAGATACCATTGGTATTCGTTTTTGGTATCGGACGGGAATAGGTCATAAAACTTGGTCAGAAAAGTAACTTCCGAAAAATGAAAATAAAAGTCAAATTCAGCTATTAATAAGTGAAGTTTTTAGCATATTTTTATGTTTTATAGGTTATTTATTTACTCACATTTGATTTTCGAAAGTGAAGGTTTTAGGAAAAGTGTCACCTATCGTTTTTGGGCATCTAACAGTTGTACCCTATGCAAGCTTTAAGTGCTAAGCAAGGTTCTTAGATCTACCTTTTGATTAATTAGCTATTATAATGCTGACTGTCCCCATTTAAATATGAACGCAAGTATTGTCCTTGTTAATAAATTGATAAATTTTCGTGAATATAATCTCAGCAAAATAAAGATTTTAAAAAAATATTAATTCTTTGAATAATTTTGATTCGTATAACAAAAGAACAAGTACCTAAGTAAGAGTTCTAGAATCAATACGCCTGTTGGAGGTAGGTATCTAGCATCTAGTTAGTGAGGAATATAAAGGCAAAGTCTTTTTTTATGGTAAGAGATCACGCCTGCTCATGACCATAACAGCTACAAGTAGCGGCACGAAACTTGAGCGCTGGCCGTTATTGAGCAGAAGTAAAAAGTAAGGTATTTGGAGGGGGGCTATACAATTATACATACAATACATTTTTTGATTGCTGCCTGCAGGCATGCGGCTTCGCCCTTGTGGTTTCAGAATACAAAATGGCCCATGGTTCGTAAACTTTACCCACACCAGATTTCAGGACAATCGGTAGTTTTAGCGTGAGTAAGAAACAAATATCGCTTTTATAATATTAAAAGTAGGATATTTAGCTCCTAGTGGCAGTACCTTGGACAAAGGTACAGAAACACTGTTCTATCAAATGTAAACATATACAATACATACGAGCACAGACTGTAAACTGAAAAGCCTTCTTCTGCATCAATACTCCAGCATATTAGCTGAAATGGCCAGCGTTTTCATGAAATGGCCAATTCAATGATCCGGCCGCGACGTATACAAAATGTAAGACTTGACTTAATATTTATATTGATAAATAAAATATGTTGATGTTTTATCTATGGTGTTATTATGAGGAAAATGATTATAGATGTTTTTTAGATAAGGAGATAATAACGGTTATCATAATATATTATCTCGACCTTAAGATAACGTGCGTGAAGTAAGTACCTAAGTACTAGTTTCGATAGAAGGAATACGTATGTAGTTTGTAGTTCAAAATGTGAAGTAACTCGATCGTCCCGTCTTTTCGGATACCTTATACTTTTATGATTATTATGTTGTCGCACTAAAAACCTTTTAATTTTGAGTCTAGCTATGGCTACAGAAACGAATCTTTCGTTAAAAGAATTTAGAACTGTTAGCCACCTGAGTAAACTTAACTACTTCCACTATAAATAGTCCATACAATGTCGATTTTTAATTTTGATATTTAGATATAGGTACGTGGTCAAGTAATTATGTAATTATTAATTACAAGCCAAAATAAAGATATCTAAATAATCCAAAATTAATATAATAATATATTATGTTAATTTTAATGTAGGTATATCACATGCCCATGCGCCGCCAAAGACACCGCCCGCGCCGCGCCGGCCGTTCACGTCATTCGTCCACAAGTAGCCAGACACGCCTGCCGAGTGTCTAGATTACGTCGTTTACATTATTTTTCTGTGGCAGTAGCCACAGGTGGTACATTCGCCGTGTTGTTTGTCATAGCCGATACCGACACTGAGCTGTAAATGGATCGAGTCACTCGATATCAATATTCGAGTACTCGTTTTATTGCCCATCATTCGATATTGTTTCGACTTTGCCGATAAATTGTTATCGTTACTTCCTTCACTATGATTTGTTCAGGTGTTAAGACGTGTGCCTAAGCAGCTGATAATAGTATTGTGTTAAAGTGTTTTGGTGAAAAGTGTTTTTATAAATAGCTACCTATAATAAGTGTATTTTCATACGTAACGATACTTGATGCGTTTGCAGCCATGGAACGAACAAAGCAGAAATCTAAAAAAGAGAAATCAAATAAGTATGGCGAAAAAGATAAACCATCTGCCAGTGCAACGGACGCCAACACCTTAAAAGAAAACATAAAAATAAGAGAAATATTAAGGACAGTAAAAATGAACAGTAGTATGCGTATCAAAGCACCTCGTGGTAGCAAAGTTATGCACAATAAGGATTTCAATGAAAACGAAAATGTATTTGAGGATTTGATAAGCTCTGAAGGTCACCTAAATCAAGCAAGTGCCACTAATACCGTCCTAAAAAATAATATCGATAGCGGTATAGAATTTGAAGAAGACTGTATTAGTTTAGAAGACAATCTAACAACTAAAAACGCTGAAGCACGTGTAAGCGAAGAAGTGCAAACAGACATTGATGCATATTTTATTCAAAGATCAAAGAGTTTTTCTGAAGGCTTAGATGAAATTTCAAACGCTGGTGACACAAATGCACCAAATAGCAATGTAGTTCCAACTTTTCCAGCCGAAAGGCTTCGATCCCGGAAATTATCTCTGGACCAAAAAATTAGTTCATGGAGTGAAGGTTTGTCACAGTCCGAAGTAGATCTACAGGCCATAGGTAAACTACCTTTGGAAAGAAATACATCATTTTTCCGGAAGAAAATGGATAGCTTTCTGAAGAATACCACTGAAATATTCAAGCGGCAATCAAAGAGTAGTAAATATACAATGTCACAGCGGATGAACTCAAACAATTCACGAATCTCGATATCGTTGCAATATTTGAACGAAAATGCCGAAGACGAATCAAAAAGTCAGAACCACGTAAGTACCTTCCTTACATTATCTGACACACACAACTTCATTTGTGTTGCGAATTAATAAAATTCCTTTACTATAACGCCCTCTTAAGTACATCTCAGAACATATCCTCGAAATTTAAAGTCACTATGTTCAGTGGTTTAGCATGTGCGACAGCTGTAGGGTAAGGTTGGTAAAAGCTGAAATTATACCCTACATAGTGTTTCTAACATTGATGCGACTTGTTAGTTGATTACCTAGCAAAAAAACCCGAAATAAATGTGTTTTATCCATTGTATGATTATGTAAAAGCACTAAAATGCTGGCAAAACTCATTCTTATTATTTGTTAAGCGTCGATGACACAGGGCTAGTTTACAAGCTACAAGCCAGCGAATTCGCTTGAAGCTTGTAAACTCGCCCCGTGTTATCGGCTTTTAGACAATCTGCTAATTGACAATCCTTCCCGAAAGCTATTTCGTTCACTCGCTAGCTTTTAAACTCGCTGGCTTGTAGCTTGTAAACTAGCTCTGTTTCATCAACGCTTTAGCGTCTCATTGTATATTTTTCGTTTGTTTTTTACCCATTTCATCAATTCCGTAAAGCTGATATCAGACGGTTCACTCGAGTGAATGTTCACTCCAGTGAATGGTTCATCTTCCTTTCATTCTATGTTCACACGGTTTAGAGGGAATGATATAGAAAATAGCATTCACTGTTCTTTTCTTTTAATGTGTCATCGAATGAAGTCGTGCGACCGGTTCAAATCAACGCAGAAAAAATATAAAAACGTGACGTATACTTCAGCTACAGGACTCGAGACAAAATAGCGAATGGTGAATGAACCTTCTCTCAGGGTTTAGGCCACAGATCTCGGATACTTTCGGCTGTCGCCCCCAAAAGATCGGTTAATGAAAGAGATGCAAGTATAGCTTTTTATAATTAAGAGCAGTATAGAACTAAGTCACGTCACTCAAAACCTTTTGAAGCACAGGAGACCCCGTCAGTTATTGTTTGTAAATTATTTTATCTTTTTACAATTATCTACAAAATGAAACCAATTTATTTATTTTTAAGAGCATGGTTAGTTGCTCAATCAATACGTGTGGCACAACGCATAGAAATAACCCAGATAATCATTCATTTCACAGGTGAGTAAAGAAAATATTTGGTTTATTTTCGTAGAAAAATTTATGGACAATTTTCTTCTACAATTAGTTATAAAATCGTTGTGCCTTGTGGAGTTTTGATTGCTCTTGCCGTGTGTACAAATGGTTCTTAAATATATGGAGAAATGATAGATTTTTCATGTAAAAACAAATATTGCTTCGTTACGCTAGGGCTTGATAAAATGATGACGTCATGAAATATCGATAGTACTTAATGAGAAGGTAGTTATGCAAAGTGGTACAAAACTCTTTTATTTTCTATCGTTAGGGTATTTTTACCTAGTTAAAATAAATTTACCACTTGTGTCATTTTTATTTTGTTTCTTAATATACGAGTATTATTATAACTAATCGTTTTTACTTATTTAATTTCAGCTTACCAAAGGATCCGCAAAACAGAAAAATATGGTTACAAATTCTTCAGAAACAGAGCGATCATCAAAACAATATAAAAGTTTGCAGCAATCATTTTAAAAACGATTGTTTTTTATTCAGAATACATTAACGTGTTTTGAAGAAAGGTTCGCTGCCTACGTTACATGTTCCAGTAAGTACCATGTTGGACAATGTTTCAATTCAGGCATTCATTAAAGAATGTATTTTGTGACCTTATGCCGACTTGTACAAAGTTGTCAAAGCTCTTAAGCAATCTCGCTTGGCAGTTTTTAACGGTTCAGATTCAGACCGATCAAGATCTGTCAAGCGAGTGAAGTAATTGTTTAGAACTTTGGAAGTTTGGTGCAAGTAGGCATTAGTCAAGTAATTATTAGATAGGGACTTAAATCATAAATCAACCTCTTTTACAGATTCAACTCAAGAAAAAGCGAGTTCCAACTTCATATTGCAATTGGATATTATAGTACCTACCTTACCTACCTGAAACTAATAGGCTACATATATTATGACAGACAGATATACCTACATATCGTGCCTACTTATAATGACAAAACTCAGAATTAATATTCTTAAATAAAGTATTTTTCAGTCATTGAATAAAACATTTGCATGGGCTTCATTATTGTTTATTATAATCAACCAACTTTAAAAAAAGAACTAAATATATAATATTGGTAAGTCCTGCTACTATGTATTATGAATGTAAGTTTGTGAGGATGGATAAGTTTTTGTTCCTGAATAACGCCAAAACTTGGCTATTTAGTCTTTAGTATCTAATAAATAATAACCAAACCCATCTCATTCCTTTGGTTAAAATCTTCATATGTACAGGTGTTGACGTAATCAGTGAATAATCTTTCAGCTGCGGGTGGGGGACTTCAGGTCTAATCAGAAAATGAAAATATGTACCCAGTAAAAATTCTAAGTCCGTGGGATTTCTACTGGGAACATATTTTCATTTTCTGATGACCCCCACACGCAGCTGAAGGATTATCCACTCATTAACCCTCTATTAACAACATGATTGTGTAGTAGGCACTATTTTTTTCTCTATTAAGACTTGTGACGCAAAATAGGTAGGTACCACAGTTATCGATGTCGATAAAACATCTTATTGAATGTCCATCACTATTTTTGAGCAACACAGAGACAATCACTCGCACATGCTTATTATCATTTCTTGTATCGCATTTGAAATGTCATTACCCCTCTTTACATTCTAACTTTATGGTTTAGGCCGTTCATTTCTCGATCATTGGGAGTGGGAGTGAAAGATGCGAATGCCAATATCGGTCACTAATGAATTCATTCGGCACTATTGTTTCATTTTGTGTTCAGATGCGTCACTTGGAGTGAAAGATGCAAAATGAAAGACGATAATGAACAAAAAATGACCCGTCTGATATCAGCTTAATCAAAATTCTGGACTCCACTGATACAATATTTTCATATGAAATGATGAGTGTTGTTTATAGGAACATGGTAGCGTGACAAGCCTTCGATCGGCGTTGACAGCGAGGAGCAACTCCAGTCTTTCGGTGAATGTGAGTGAGCAGCCTCCGGACCAGTCCGAAGATAGCCTGGCCAGCAGCCGACAAACACTCGAAAACCAGTTCCATGAAGTTCCTGCAAGTAACAGTGAGTTATTTTTCACTCTTCATAATATACCTCCGAGAATGTTATTTTAATTTTTCCATTTATTTGTGTAATGGAAATATTCAGACAGTACAGAGGTTACCTGTTGGCCCTTGCAATTTAATTTATTAATGTTTAATTGAAATTTTTTTCACTATTTTACGCGACTGAAACCAAAGAACACAAAAGTCTCGCAAAGAAACAGAAACGTCTCTGACAATGCGATATGTACCTACCTAATTTTTTTTTGAGAGCTGCTTAATAAACGTTTTACATGGATAGGTACGACTTCTACCAATTTGCAATTTGTGGTGCTGCCAAGGAAAATGAGCATTAAATCTACAAAAATCAATAAATTTATTATCAATATCTATAAAAGGCATAATCCTAACTGACTGACTGACAATGCTTAGGCTAAACCACTAAACGTAGAGGCAAAGAATAAGTTATATTATGTGCCATAGAACCTGAAGTTTCGAAAGTATATTCAACAAGAAGTGTAGGTCCGTACGAAGAAAGGATTTTTGTAGAACCTTAACGCAAACGAAGTTGCGAGCGTCAGCTAGTATTGTTATACAATTTCTCACGAAATGTCCTTTCCTTCCTTTGACTACGAGCGTTGGTCCACTTCAATTTTGACTAAGATCACAGACGGTAGCTCTGAAAGCAAAAACGGCAGTCAGTATCAAAGACGTTAACGTAATTATGAATGGAATAGTGCTTCTGGATTTTGAGAATTTGCAAAATGCAAAGGTTTAAATAAACATTATAATATTTTCAACCGAGTCCAAAAAAGGAGGAAGTTATCAATTCGGTTGAATGTTTGTTTTTTTTTTGTTTCAACAAATTTGTTGTTTTTAAACCGATTCGAAAAATGGTTTGGAAGAAAAAATTCATAAAATGATATACACTTCCAGAATGGCCGCTTAGAACTTTTATAAAAATCGGTTCAGATCTTTGGTTTAATAATCAAACTAATTGAAAAAAAAATCGTTGACGTGAACAAAATTGCCTATTTTGCTTTCCTGTGCCTCTTCAGTGGTGCTTACGGTCACTAGAACGAAATGATGAAATGAAATGAAATGATACATTTATTTGCATAATATAGGTGGCTACATTTGTTGGTTGTATAACTTTGAATCACTATATTCGACCTTTCGGCCGTGCAAATGTTTTAAGTACTTAGTACTAGGTCTAAATTAACTAACTACAATGAATAAGCTACTACCGATAACTAAATTATTAGATAAATAACTACATAGTGTTTAAATTAGAATATAAGCCTATAAGAGTCGATCCATGAAGCAAATCTTATCAGAGTTAGGGGGTTAAAGTAGTAAAGTAAAAGTCACAATAAATAGTTTACAATAAATAGTGAACAATCGGATTGAACCTTGTATTCATTCAAATGATTAGTGACCCTGCTGTGCCCTGACAGGGCCAATATGAATTAAGCAATTAATTAAGCAATAATAAGAGTGAATAGGATTATTCTAGGTAAGCGTGCTACATCGTCGACCACATCGTCACTTACCATCAGGTGAGATGGTGGTCTAACGCAAGCCTATATTTAGTAAAAAAAAATGTACAGTCAGCTGCAGTACAGTACAACAGACATGTATACAATCCCAAGCTTACAGTTTTATTACTTTTAATTTTGCAAATAAAAGTGCACGCAAGCATTTTCAATGTAGGTAATGTAATCATCTAACTTGTCAGAATTCTTGTCAAAAGAACAATGTCTTTGCAAAATTAAGAGTATAATATAAATGTAAAAGCTTGGGAGGTGTATAAATGTATGTGCAGCTGACTGTACTTGTGATACTCTGTGATCGCATAAGTAGTTATACCTGTCACCATTTATGCACATTATTGCAATAAAGTTTATGAGTAAGATAAATTGAAGTAACATAAGCTATGCCGTCCGTCCAAATGAAATAGTACCTACCTAGAAGTATCCATTATACCACAGAGTAGCTACTAAGATATACACAATTATACTAACTTTCCTGTCGTGGTTTTGATGAGAAACAGTTTTGTTGATGCTTCGGCGAAATTTCAACGTTTTCGTTTATGGGACAGGGTTGAATTTCATTTGAAGAAATTAAATTAACTTGCCGCCAATCCTTGATTTGAAATTCTTATGGACTTTAATGAGTGTCCAAGCCCCGAACCTTCGTCACAAAATTGCCAAGGTAGATCTATCAACGAAAAGTAGATGGTCTATTATTTCACCAATTTCAATATCGTATTGAACCTCATTACGCACTAGTGCGGTAATGTAATGTAAAACGCACGAGCGCGGTAATGTAATTAAAAAACGAAGGTCAAGGAACGAAAGTAGTCCACATTTTATGAATAAAATTAACTTTGGGAGATAAAATATAATAAATAAACATTTAATTCTTTAATTAAAATTATATTGACCATAAATTACAACCATTTAAATGTAAAAAAACACAAAAATATTAATTTACTTTATTAGTAATAGAATAGAAACCTTTGACTTTTTTTGTAGACGAAATCAAAAAACATGGACGTAACGAATAGTGTGAAGAAATTACTATAATACGGCGTACTTTTTGAGTATTTGTCCGAAACATTTTGTATGGAATTCGAATTTGAGCATTAGCCTTAACGGTGAAGGAGAACATCGTGAGGAAACCAGCATGTTATATAACCTACAAAGTTCGAAAACATGTGTCAAGTGCACGACAGGAACCTCTTCTAGGCGCACTTGAAATCCTTTCACCACACTGGTTTGAAAGAACTAGTAACACGATAAGAACAAGACTTATGACTAATTAGTGGGTTCATGTATATGTCGCAGGCATATTGTATAACTCGGCATTTTACAAACGGCGTCGTCCGTTTACAAACGCTCGCTGTTTTGTAATATGCCGGAGGCAAATTGTAAATTGCCTCGGCATTTTGTAATATGCCACAACATTGGTGGACCATTCAAACGCCGTTTGTAAAATGACATAAAAAACACTAAGGTGTCCATGGAATCTGATGCTTTTAAAGGACACGACCGTCGAGCAAGAGGTTAGATAGAATGATTAAAATTTCGATGCAGATAAAAGTTGGGTGACGGTAGGTTATTAGGTTATTTTTTTGTGCCCCTAACGCGAGCGAAGCGAGCGTGCTGCACAGCCTAATGACAGAAAACCATCTAGGGTTGATAAGAGTTAGGTGACGGTAGGTTATTAGTTTTTTTTGTGCCTGCACGCGAGGGAAGCGAGCGTGCACTGACTAATGACAGAAAATCATCATAGGCAAAAAAGTACTTACTACTTTTTGTATGATGGTCACCCTACAATTTCAACTAATGTCGAATTGAACCAGTTGTCAATTTGCCTTCGGCATATTGCAAAACAGCGAGCCTTTGTAAACGGACGACGCCGTTTGTAAAATGCCTAGTTATAAAATATGCCTGCGACATATAGATCAAAGACAATCATGATAAGTAGGTTCATGTATAAATTAATATTGATCATTATTCAATACAAATACAAGTTCTAAGTTCTGGACCTAGTGTTACCTAATGTACCTTTTATATACATTAGTTTTTTAATATCTTTATTTTTATAAAACATAGATAAATATATGTTTTATAAAAAAAAATCAAAGTTTTTTCGTTTTTAGTCTTTATTTCTCAAAGTAAAAAACAAGTACATAGGCGAACTTAATGCTAGTTAGCATTCTCTTCCAGCTAACATAAACATAGGTATCATGGAGTGAGAGGCAGTCACAACAGCATACTGAATGCCATAGCTGATACATTTGATTGTCCTATCCTTTGTCATTGGGTTAAAACTGTTATTGTTTTTTTTAAATTTTATAGTTTTTTCCTATATTTTGTGTTCTCTATCTATATCTGAAAATAAAGAATTTATTATTATAGAAGCACAATACCATAAGAATAGAAACAGTACTTATGTAGTCGTTATAACGATTTGCAAAAGGTGGACATCGTAGGTGCTCATTATTAAATCTAGCACAATTTACCTATAATTTATCATAATTCCCTCAGGTGCTTCCAGTCTCGCTAACTAGCTGACATAATTTACGCGCTAGACCCTCACGAGGCTTACTAGCCTATACAGGGTGGTTTCTTGAGAAGGGCGGTGATGGCTAAGTCCGTAGTTTACAGTAAAACAAAAAAAAAATGCAGTTATTGTTTTTTTTATAAATCGAGGGCATGATTCCTTCCTCGACTTTTCTCTAACTCTCGTGGTTTCAGATTTGGCCATCACTGCCCTTCTCTAGAAACCACCCTGTATTTACGTTTACTACCGTACCAAACCAAGATTTTTTTATTCGCTTTCCATATGGTCTGGAAGAAATCGCTTCTCAGCGATAAGGCCACCGATTGTACTTTTTATTATTTACTCGTAAGTAAGGATTTAATCGTACGTTTTTGGTGTATTGGTAGATATAAATTCTTCATTGTACACCAAAGTTATCAAGTGTTATAGAAACTTACTTATTAGTCAGGTACTATGTATGTTTTTATAAAACCATGATTATTAATTGAAGCTGGATAAAACGTAATGCCAGATCACACGTATCAAGTGCCAGACAGTAGGTAAAATGTTACTCGGCCGAGACAGTGAAAGCTTACATCCATCCACTGCGCTCAGCCGAGCACTCAGCGCTATGTTTATACGTACCGAGTACTCGGCCGAGAGCACTATCTCGGCCAAGTACTCTGTACGTGAGATCTAGGCATAAATACGTTACTTTTTATCACGATATCTCGCGGGTGACGCCGCGAGCGGTAGCTAGTACACAATATCGATTAACCTTCGCCCTATAATTTGAATGCATAATATCGACTCCCGTTAGTGAACACTGAATTGCTACAGTTGTCGGATATACCAGCCATTTTCAACCGACTTAAAAAAAGAGAGGGGTTTGTTAACTTAAATAAAAAAAAAATAAAAAAAATAAGCCTTTATTCGCTGACTCACATTGTACAGAGATTTTATATTTATGATATGGTTTAAATAATGTTTGTTCTAGTTTGAGTCAGGTTGTCCTTCGACATAGGCCTCCTCCAGATTATGCCAGGTCAGGTTTGTTAACTTAGAACCTCGTTATTATCGCATTACTTTGGTAGGGTGTGGTATTTTTTTTTTTCATAATAATCAAGGTTTTACAAAAACTATACAACAATCGGACCGTTTCCAGGGACAGTAGGCAGTGCAGGCACCACTTAAAAGTCACTGGTACAGATAGCGTCATTGAAAAGTATCCCCCTTGCAAAAGACTTCACATCTTTGAGCGTCAAATTCCTTCAAAACGCCCAACGCGGCGTACGAAAAAGTTTAGCCTTCAAAAACAAATTATATTTTTATAACCATTCAAGCCTAACCATGATTTTATACAATGTTTTAAAGAGATTTGAAGCTGGGTATCTTGTGCAAGGGGGATACTTATCTATGAAGCTGTCTGTACATATGCAAAATATGCAATTTTGTTAATTTCAACGACTTTTTTTTGGATAGGTAGATATAATAGATAGGTCTTCTTATTTATACTATTTAAAAACTATCATTAGGTTCACAGTTCAGCTCAAATTCCCAACAAAAAATTATATGTATATGTAATACTAGGTGGTGCCCGCGACTTCGTCTGCGCAGGTATCTTTATAAATTGTAGACTATGTGTTATTCTGATGTATAAGCTAATTTATTATAAAGTTTCATTAAAATCCATGCAGTAGTTTTTACGTGAAAGAGTAACAAACATCCAGCCATCCATCCATCCTTACAAACTTTCGCGTTTATAATATTAGTAGGATAGTAGGATGTAGTCAAAGACATACTACCGAATAATGTTATCACCTATTCTGCGAGGTAATCCTTCATGAACTGTTACAATCCGAGAGTTCTAACTGGTGTCTGAATGAATAATTTATTATGAGCGAATGTATGAATGAATGAATGCTTGTATGAATTAATGAATATTTCTAATGAATGAATAAATTTCGGCAGGTTTGAATGTGGTTGACCCCTCGCTAAGTATGCGCGCCATATCTATGAGCTCTGGACTGGACACCGCTACTGGTCAACGGAAACGAAATACCGCTCGATTCAACAGGTAATTAAATTTATTAATTATTATTAATTCAACAGGTACTTAAACCAAGAAACCAGCTACCGGCTACTAGCATAGCCTTTATAATGAAAATAATAAATGCATCCTGTTACTATGTTTAGGATTAAAACTTTGTAAAATTATATAATAAATTAAAATATATTTTTAGACATTTCACGTTATCTATCCCAAAACTAATCAAGCTTGTATTATAGAAACCAGTACAGTGCCTAAAAATACAGAAACTAAAATGTCCAAACTATTGCAATCGATCACTACTGACCTGATAAATTGAAAAGAAATCCAATAATATGGAACATCTATACCGCGGTCCCTGATCAATATGAGTGTAATATTTTCTTTGAGGTAAGATAAGCAATATCTAACAATAGGGTATGGATGGCAGAGTAGACACTCAAAAGGCTTGCTACGCCTTACTTTGATGCCTTATCCCAGAGACATCTAGCAAAAATGGGCAGCAAATTTCATTTAGGATCGTCTACAAAGAAACCTGGAGATGGAACGAAGGAAGTTTCAACGGGTTCCACAAGGCAGCCAATATTTCTCTTATTTCCGTTTTGAAAAGCCATTTCTGACCATTTTCGTTGTCTTAAAAGAAAACCTATCTTAAACACGTTATAGTTTGGCATCGAGGAAGATAAGAATTTTTACCTTTTGTTAAAAACTAGCTGCTCTCGGTTCGCTTGCTAGTATTAAGATAAAAAGTCTATCCCTTTTCAAGAGCCTTTTTACAAGGGAGTTAGGGGAGCTACTGGTCTAGTGGTGAGCCCGACATACCGCTTTAGCCAGGGAGTGGCTGGTGGCATACCGACTAAAACCCATTGATATTCCTTCATTCACCTTGCTAATGCGTCGTCAATGACTCGTCATCAGATGAGATGTTCGACGGCGCATAAGCACTAGACAGGGTCACAGGGTCCCGGTCGACTGCGGTCTTAACAGTGATTGACTGCCTATGGCGGACTCTTCTGTATCCGCTATGAGGGACCGAGGGATGTCCCGGAATATTAAGGACACCTGGCGGCGTAGAAGGCCTGTGCAATGCCGGAATGGGGCTTACTGCACCCAAGCCCAGCTAGACTCCATCAAGCGCAAGAACACGGTAGGATTCCCGCCGTCTCTTTCCGGTCTTCCCAGATCAGCTGGAGTCCCTTCCTCCCAGATCCGCTCCGATCTCTTTTTCAGAGATTACACTCAAACAAAGACTTAGTAGGTATCATCTTAGCATAAAAATTGGTTATATTTTACAGAGTGAGCTGGCTAGCGAGTGAAAGTGTAACGAACTACCTCTACCGTACATACCCGGTAGAAAATAGTGAACACATGCAAGGAAGCAACTCTTACCAGGACTTTTCTACCATACCGGAGAACAGCCCCGAGCAAAAGACCGACTCCAAGGGCAGACGGCTGTCGTACATGCGAGCAGTAGCTGGCGAAGATCCAGCGCATGCTAAAAACTACGACTCCAATAAGAGAAAAAAGAATCCAAGAAATGAGGTAAGTGTCTGTTTGTATGTTTTTTGTTTATTTAATTGTTTATTGCCATTAAATCTAGTAAAGAGATAACATCATCTAACTTATCTTAATATTATACCTACTGTAGTTGAACTTTATTTAGAGCTACTTCATAAAGGTTGATATACGTTTGTAATTTTGCGTTGTTCTAGAATGCACAGAAACTAAAGTGTGAACCTTTGTAGCGATCTTTTCTTAGTATAGCTAAGCGCTTTCAAACTAACTAATCAACCTGACTTTCATAGCAGAATTGGACGAATATAAAAAAGTCATACTTTTTATCGTGCCTTATACTTATAACGGGACCTACAAACAAACTTGAAAGTCATCATTTTTTAACGTTCCTTTGGTATACCAATTTGGTGTACCTATAGTCACAGACAGCGTCAGATATAAGTATCCTCCTTGCACAAGACACCCAGCTATAAATCCTTTCAAAAAAAATTAATATTTAAAATTATTTTTAGGCTTACATACGGTTATAAAAATCTAATCTATTTTTTAAAGGCAAAACTTCTACATTCATCGCGACGGTAATTTAAAGGGATTCGAAGCTAGGTATTATAATGCAAGGGGGATACTTATCTATGACGCTGTCTGTAAATATACTTATAACGGGAACTACAAACAAACTTGATGACCATTTTTGCCAATTAGTTTTCTTCTACATAACCATCTCGTTAGCCACATAACGTACTAAATGTTACGTAGGTAGGTACGTATAACAGGTTTGTTCAATGTTCGCCATCAGATCGAAGTTGGGTTATGCTCGGATAGCGTGTTACACGCACTATCATACTCCTTCATTTAAGCTTCAGCCTGAAGCCGCGCTAATATCTTTTTCCATATCTCAAACGTGGATTTGTAAAAATCCTCCACATATTACCTCGGTCTTATGAAACCGAAGTTTGCCAACGCTTCATTTTGAACTTCGGGATGTTTTCCATTTGCATCTAGTTTACTATCTTCGAGCTCAAAAATACTTACCTAGGTTAAAGTATAGAGAGATATATTTTAAGGGCCATCTTCATTGAATTATGTCCTTAGATGTTTTTTGGGCATTCTTGATTGATTTATGTACGAATATAGAAGCCTACAAGAGTGGGTGCAAGAGGCTGGTTGGATAGATAGATAGGCATACAGTTAATATGTGGAAATTGTCCAAGGCAGTAAGACCGATGTCGCTTTCATATTCCTCAAAGAGACCTTTGACCCACGTCATAGTTGGACTCTAACGTCAATACTGCCTAATCCATTAGTCCGATAGCAAACAGGTTTATACGGCAGCTTCGCAGAAGTATCCTTTCACAGATAACATAGTAACTTCCCAAGGCCTATACAAGCAGACCGAGTAGTAGGCATGCCAACGGAAACGTTTCAATAGCATTGACGAGCCCATCACGATTGAAGTTATGCGTGTCTTATAACTTTTGTACCGTATTTACCGTTGATCGAAACTTAGGCCTGAATTATATAGAAACGGCATAAGGCGGGACACTAGATTATTGCATGACGCGTCGCCTACAGATTTTGATTGAAAAAGTTTTTTCTGCGCCCGTGCCTTCGTCTTACGTCGCTTATGTATATTTCAGGCCTTTATGGAACCTTCAGGCTAGCAGGTTTCGTAGATGAGTATGGTATATGCCAACATACCTAACATTTTTAGCTTGCCTTCATATGTAGTGGTAATCAATAAATATAAAAGACTTCGTCCCGACTAACTGACTGACTGATACACTGACCAAACCACCGAACGTAGAGAGTTGAAATTCGGGAGTTTAATATATATTTAATATTTCGTCAATAAGGGTAGGCTTGTACTTAGAAAGGAATTTTGTTAATTTGCAACGCAAACAAAGCTACGGGTGTCAACTTATTAATTAAAATATGAATGAGCTTGAGCAGTGAGATTTGCCGCTGCTGAACGAAGCAATTTTCCAGTAAGACAACAGATTAATTGCAACAGATTGTGAGGAAAGACACGTCAAAACTACTGAATGTATGTTATTTGTCACTTTGTATAGCTTAAAGACTACATTCCAGGTATCGAGCAAGAAAATCGCAGGCAGAAATTAATTTACTAAGTAGTAAACCAATGACTTCATCGTCAAGTTGGTAGATAATGTTGTACGATACCACTGAAACTTAAGCGTTAGTTTTAGTTGAAAGCCATTTAATTACCTGTTTGTTTCTGTGCTTTCAGTCTAGCTACTAGATTTCACACACATTCAAAATAGAATCTCATTCAACTTTTCAGATTTATTTACGGTTTAAGATATTTTATTCTCAAAAGATTTAAACATAAATCACTTACAGAGAATACATCATAATTTTTAAATAATAACATAATGAGCAATGAGAACCTCATGCATTTTAATAATACTTGATAAGTAAGGTACACATTTATGTACACCTACCTACTTCCAGTTAATTAAGGAAAAAAAAAAAATCAATAGCACGGAAAACATTATTATCTAAAATAATATTCCGAAAGCAAAATAACCATGCAAAATGTATTTAGAATAGCAAAATAAAACCAATTGCAAAAATAATACACAGCATTGGACAAAAAAAATAATATCATAGCTCATAGATATGATAGATAGACAAATAAATATAAGAATAATGTAATTATAAATTTATGTATAATAAACAAATTTTAAGCCAAGAAATAATTTTACTACCTTAGATTTTTGTTCATCGAACAAGTATTTTTTCAGCGGTTTTTTAAAAGAGTAAACAGCATAATACCTATTTCAATACTTACCTAGCCTCACCTTTGACAATTAAAACCTGATACAGGAAGTGAATTAACAATGAATCTTAGAGGGCGGTTGATGTAAACTGAGTCTGGCTTTTGTGCGATATAATCTACCTTTATAAGTTGTACTTTTGTTTTGCAGGGTTTTGGGGTAAAAGTTTGGTAAAAGTTCGCCGGCCGTCGGCGGCTGTTTTCAGTTCTGTCTTGGCGTTATATTCGACCGCACGTCGCAGTCCTCGTCGGGACTCCGCGAAAACGTTACGAAAGGTTGTGATAATCGATCTCGTGAAACACTTTTTTGTGATTTTCCTGCCGCTTTCCGTGTTCTGACCTTTTCCAAATTCGTAAGTAATTTTGTCATTTATTTGTATGCGTTTTGGAAATTTAAGTATATATAATATGTGCTTTATTTGATTTGACTTTGGTTTTAATAATAATGTTTTCTACGTCGGTAATAATTTTATATCGTTTATAAAAAGTTTTTGTAAAAACGTAGATAATTCTTCGAAAAAAGTGTGAAATTGAAAAGCTTCATAACCTGTTAATTTAAACTCAAGTTTGGACCATACGTTAACATTTTCGTAGTTATACAACACATGCACTATAAGTGTTGAGAAAGGGACAAGTTTTATTATATTTATACGCCGTAAATTTGATAGTACCAGAAAAAAAATACACATAATCAGTTGCAAATAAATTTGATAATATAGGTTCTGAAGCACATTTTTGATGCTGAAAGAGCGCGATGCCTTCCTCAGTGATTATTTTTACCATCCTGCTATTTTGACCTCCTGAATATGGTTTTTATCTGTTTTCATTTTACCTAGAAATACACCATTAAGACCTATTTAAAAACGTAAATGTCTAGGTTCTGAAGTATATTTCACGAATACCTTTCATATTGATGATTTGACGATCTACTTTCTTTGACCTCCTGGATTTGTTTGTACCCATTTGTACCTCTGAGGTATAACTTTATCTAGATAGTTAGATTTACATTCAATACCTAATAATATAGAATAATAGAGAAGTGTTGAAGTTTTGTAGCATTTTAGCTGTTTATTGGAAAAACACGGTCGTTGTTCATCGGGTTTGGTTTAAAATCTTCATGTCTTCCTATCTTTTTAAAATAAAAGCGGTGCTATCATCCACTAACTGGGTCAAACGTATAAAACATTTTTTTTTAATCTTGAACTCGGTTGCGGACCATTTTTTTTCAAAAATAAAACGGACAATCCGGTTCAAACGGTAACAATAGAATAAAAATATGTATCAATAAAATAATTTTACAAACTAGGTCGTCAGGTTCACATAGGTGATAGGAAGTCATATTTAATTTAGGTCATACTGACTGTCCTAGTCTCATTTGAAACATTGCTCATCAGAACTGTTACCTGTGTGTGCTAATTCAGCTCCTCCCAAAGCGCTAGCGCTGAAAATACCAGCCAATAGGAAAATAGTTTCCAAGAGAGGCGTATTTTCATTGGCTAGATACCTCCTACTTTATTAGTGTTAAATAATTCGAAATTATTTTCAATATTCATTCAAATTAATCAAGTACATTAAGCAGTACTTAATGGCTATTTTGAGCAATTTTGGAAACAAAAAAATATGTAGCTTGTTTTCGAAAATGCATTGAATTCTCATTGCAACAGAGTCGCAAGTGCAATGTATCGTGGAGAGGAAGTTGGGGTTGGGGAGGCAGGTAGTGTGGAAAGTGGGGAGTCACCTGGAAACGCGCGGGCGGCTGCGCACTATAAAAGGGAACCAGATCAGATCCCAGCCGCAGAAGTCCGCTTCGTCTCAATCCGCGACTGATCAAAATGAGGAACTTTCAAAGGCTCCCCTTGGTCTGTGCGTTTTTTTTCAAGTAGTACATTTATAAGTGCCAGTGTTAAATAAATAATTTTAGTGGTTATCAAAGACTTACCTTAGGTTTACCTTAAATATTATTTGTTTTTTAATTATCGCGCTAATTATTTTAACTCAAGTTCTTCTGGGAGTCGGTAAGTAGATATTCTTTTTTTTTTAAGAAAGTTTGTTTCTTGCTTTCATTATAAATGTGTTTTTATTAGAAAGCTACATAACTAACGTGAAATTCACGTGAATAATGAAAAGGGTTCCTTTAGGGAAAACATTATTAATTAACTTTCAGTTTGTTTAAATGTATATTGAGTGAGTGGCAAAACCAGTGAGCACCAACCGAAAACTCGTAAAAGGCGAACTAGTTCAAAAATTAGTTGTTACCTTATTTTTAATCTCTGATTTAGTTGGTTTATAAAATAATTACCTTAAAAACGCGTCAAAAGCTATTAACATTATTGTTTGTATAATATGAATGTAAGGTTCGGGCATGACGAAAATACGGAACGTGATTATTCAAAGAAAGTGCCCTTATAAAAAAAAAACTCTAAAAATTAATTATTAAGAAGAATAAACCTAACGAACTTTTTTGCTGTGTGTGAAATCGAGCAAGGTAAAATTATTAATGGGATTTTCAGTTGAAAAAACTTATTATAATATATATTAGGAGTTTAAATACTAATATTCACTAACTAATTATTATTAATATTGTTTGGTATATTACCTAACAAATGTAAAAAAAACATTTTTATTATATATTCCCAAAATTCTCTTTTAAAATTCCCAAAACTAAGCTGTTACTGAAAATTTTGGTTTCGACCTCTCATTCCGACATTCAACGGAATCAAATATATCATTTATTTTTATACCATTAACTAGGGAAAATAAAGATCTAGAAATTTGCAGAAGCTATACATGAAACACTATTTTTTCTTTGAGAATCTCCTCTTTTATTTTAGTCGGTTTTATAACACTTTTTTAGACTATTTGTGCAATTTTCCCGTTCCGGAACGTTTTAGGACATCTTTTCGAACGATTCCGTTGTTAGACACCGTATTTTGAGAATGAAAATGCTGACGAGTTTTCCTCCTGACCCTGCGAGTTATGCGAGTATTCAAGTTTGTATTAGTAGGTCATAAGGTGAATTCGAGTTAACCCCTCATGACCATGAAGTATGGTGGCCGTGGCAAACCCTAGTCACGGTAATAGCTGCGCCACCGGCACCCGTATTGTATCTTTTACCCAACTGCCAAGGAAGGTTATGTTTTTCGCGCGTATTTATATGCATGTATGTATGTATGTTTTATTTGTTACCTCGTATCTTCCAAACGGCTGGGTGGATTTTGACAGTTAAAGTATCGTTCGATTTGTCTCAATTACCCGAGTGTTCTTAGATAGTTTAATAAAAAAACAAAATGGCGGACATTGCGCTAAATAGTATAATCAAAATGAAGAAAATTAAAAGGAGATTAAAAAATAAATATTAGGCATTTATTTTTAAATTTAATTTGGAATAATGAATTGGCAATGAATAATATTTTCGCAATAGGGTTTTCAGTTTTTATAAACTTTAAGCAACTATTCATCAAAAAATCCGCAACTTGTTAAAAAGGTTTAAATGTTTCTGGAATTACTTTAAAAGCTTTTAGATGTATATTTTTCCAATCATGTTGTACCACTTACAATTTTATGTTGATTCCTTCAGTAGGTATAAGTTAGATTATTTGTCTTATGTTTTTTTTATGAGTAAGTAAGTACCTTTTTTATATTATTACAGCCTAAGATTTCGTTTGCGTTCGAATTAATAAAATTTCTTGCTTAGTACATTTACTTTATACATTTTCAAGATAAAAGACTAAATAATATCATAACATTTTTTTGAAAGTATTAACCTTGCTTGTATCCTATCGGTTTTTAAACCTGGAGCATTTTAGCTTACCGTCACATATTACAATATAGCGACTGACCTAATTCCTCTTAATGTCCGTTGCCATTGACTCACTAAGAAGAAGAACCTATCTCACTGATATTTTGTATCCAATAAGCACAAAATTACGAGCAGAGATTTGCTTCTAAGCCGAGGGTTGATTTAAGCCGCACCAGATAATAATCTGCAGGCAAATTAAAACTTGCCGACTGTGAAATTAAAGCCTCCCACACTACATTTACCGCAATAAGTTATGCTTGCCTCAGTAATAACCATACTGATCACCCTATGATTGATCAGATCTTCGACATAAGTTTATTAGTAAGATTCGGTAACTGGCATAAGTATAGGTATCAGTACCTACTCGTTCGTACATTATAAATGAGATTTACCCTATAATTCTTCTTAAAATCTTTTCTTTGTGTAAGTTTGGGTAATATGCCGATTTATGTATCTACCGATTTATAAAGGAATTTGACGTACTCGTTTATCAATATTTATATAAAAGGCTCTGACCTGACTGACTGACTGACTGAAAGACAACGTACAGGCTAAACCGCTGAACGTAGAGACTTGAGATGTTTTCGTCAAGGGCTGAAAATTCGTAGGTGCTAAAGAAAGTTATATGAAAGAGTTGAAATTGATACAGCGAATGGGTGAAATACTAACAAATGGCTTACGATATATTTGAATCGAACCAACTGTTATTTCTTTATATCTAATACAGAGAGGACACATCTAGATATTTCGTTATACCTAGTTGCTAGTTTATTATATTATATATATGTAGATGATAGTTACTTAAATAAGTATTGTATTACTCACGCTATTTCGTCTGTCGTCGGTACTTTCTCTGTACCTCAATTTTATGTTAGTTATGTTCTTCTACTTCTAAACGGGTAAAGATATTTAAGAAAACCCTGAGCGGTTAAAAACGCAAAAATATACCCACTATTAGTTTTTACTTGTTGGAAGAAAACTTCAGGTATTTATTTTTTTGAGTCAGTAGACTTGTCCTACCTGAAACTAGTTTACATACTTTTGGATTATGTCAATATTCTAGCGTTATATATCAAAAAATATTAATATAGTGTTATTTCTAAGAAATATTAATATAGTCTTCTAAAGAGGAAAAAAAAGGCAAGTGATAGATTATTTTTGTTTTCGTGTACGTACCTTACTCGTACAATATGTACAATGCGAGCTAAATGATCTTACCTCGGCAACTGTAGATATATTTTACCCGCAGTGGTATAATTCCCTACATCTCTGACAATTCACTCTGTGAAAATTTAAGCTTTCATTTGATTGTGCTCGGTTTTCATTCTCGGGAAAAAACATTTCATATTCTGTTCCGTCGTGCTTGTAAATATATAACACTCTAATCTTAACATTTCTTCACACAGGTACAGCAAGGAACTTTCTTTTTTATTATTTTATTATTTAGTTTTAGTTTATATTGTTTCTTATCATCATGTCCGGGCATCATACGCCCATCGGGCATCATACGCCCATCGGGCATCATCGGTCTGACTCCGTAAGTACTTACTGTAGTTAGTTTGTTCATGACTGTTGTTGTAGTTTGTGGAATAGAACTACGAGCCTTCATTCTAAAAGTCCCTTCATTTAAAAATTAACCGGAGCAAGAACTAAACTATTTACTGACACAAGACAAAGAATATTTAAAAACTTCGCCTATATTATCCGACTGCCAAGGAAGGGTAATGTTTTTCGCGCGTATCTTGTATGTATGCATGTATGTATGTAAATTTATTTGTTACCTCGTATCTTTCAAACGGCTGGATGGATTTTGACAGTTAAGGTATCGATAGATTCATCACAATAACCCTTTCATTAATTCATCAAAAGTGTCCTTAGATGTAACTATTTAAAAAAAAAGATGGCGGATTTTTGGCGTTAAATAGTAAGTTGTTAATTAATTTTTGTTTACCAAACTATCGAGTAGGGTATCAAAATAAAGGAAATTAGAAGGGGATAAAATATATTTAAATTTTTTATGCTTGTTTTCGATACATTGAACTCTGAATGTTTTTACAATTGTACAATTTTAGTGGGCTTTTCAACATATTAAGGTATAACTTAAGTTCTTTATTTGCGCGATGCACCTTATATTAACATTAAGGACAGGGCTTATTAAACATAATTTGGACAGGGGTTTGTTTGTGAATCCGCCCGAGGCTGTGAGGGGTAAAGTTTGTGCACGGTAGTTGGCTTAGTGCCAACCGCCTACGAGTAGGTATTAGGTTAAATTAAAAACGCCTAAGAAATGTAACTTTTCTTTCAGGACATGTTGTTGTGGTCTTCAGTCTTTCACATTAGTACTCGTTGTACATTTTCTATTGAACTGTACAAATCGTCTATTTATTTGTGAATCTCATTACAATTTAGGTCTACCTGTCCATAATGCTGATTTCTCATGGCTTCTAGTTGAAACTTTTGTCGGTATTACTGTAGAAATCTGTAACTGGTTTAAAGTTTAGAGTTTTATAATCCGCGACATCGCATTCAGGTTTTGAACTGTACATAAATGAAATCCTAGATATATTTTTAAAAATAGGTATGGGTACAATGATTTTGGCGTGATTTAGCAAAAATCCATCTTCACAATATTTCGCATCTATAATATTAGGGATAGAATACCACTTTGTTTTGCTGACCTTCTTACAGGAATCCCTACGTTTCCATTTGGCGGGTAGTAAGTGGTCCCAAATAGGCAAATAACAGGCAAGGGGAAGTCAGCTATTAGGCCGCGGACAACAGGACAGGAGCGGAGCGTCCATGCAAATCACCTTATCACTCTGCCGCTACTGCTGCGTCCATACATACATATCACTATATCGATCTGCCGCTACTGTTGCGTTCATACATATCACTTTATCGCTCTGCCGCTACCACTGCGTCCATACATATCACTGTATCGATGTGCCGCTACCGCTGCGTCCATACCAAATCACTGTATCGCTCTGCCGCTACCGCTGCGTCCATACCAAATCACTGTATCGCTCTGCCGCTACCGCTGCGTTCATACAAATCACTGTATCGATCTGCCGCTACCGCTGCTTCGGTACAAATCGCTCTATTCATCATAATCTGCACGAGCCTTATGGGTGCTGGCAGGTACCCTACGTCATTGAACGTAATGTGTATCACCCGCTTCGTTCGTCACTCACTCAAGTCACTCTAGTCGAGGCCTTTAGAGTTGTAAAGTTGTGTGTTATGGAGCCGCCTGATAAAAGGCTGTACAGTACCTACCTAGCGGTTCGGTGTACCCATAGCCAGTCCCATACCTATTGAAAGTGGCGTTATATTGCGCATTCGAGGATCTTGGCTTTATTGGTACCTAGAGTGTAAATTCATAACGGGTCAGCGGATCCCTCCGCTAAACGTCTAAACTATGATTTATTATTTATTCTTATAACTAAAGCGTTCATAATTACTGTTTTGTAATCACAAATAGCAGCATGTGACTGTGTTGTCTTCAAGTACGCAATTTTCAAATCAGAAAAAATACATGAAATTGGTTGTACCTGTGCCAAAATACGAAACAAAAATGTTCAGTTCATCCTATGCAAATATTGTCATGAAACACCAGTCCGTATCAACGGTGTGCGGGTTAACCAAAACCCACATACATATGATATGTTCAGCACTAAATCAGTATAAAATGTAGCTTATCTATTTTTTAGCTATACTCATGCCAAATACGTTTAGTAATTTTGGAGTCATTTAGTAGCAACCCTCCATCTGGATGGATGGAGGGTCGCTACTCAATTAGTCTAAAATATAATACTGATACGTGCTCACAAATTATTACCATCCAGCAGATTCCAAAGCAAATTTACTCTTATTATTATAATCAAAAAAAAATATCAAATTGTGAACTATATTTTAAATAATTTAAAAGGCCATAATCGTTGTAGTGCCCTGACAGAGTCATGTATGTTATGTACACAGCTAGGTACTATATTAGAACTTATAGGTACTATTAAGACGATTACATGTAAGCAAATGTAATAAGGAATAAACAATATAGATAGGCACTTTTGTTTTGCCAAAGTAGAATTCAGTATTCAGTATTTATTTGCAATATTGGGTAGGTAGGTAACATTTCAGGTCTTGGTAAGTCAAATAGATAAAAGTACAGGTACACAATAGGTATTACCCGGATAGGGTCTTGCAACTGATAGAGACGGCCCGATATTTTTCAACTAGGTATATTGCTACGTCACTAAATGAATCATTCATAAAATCTTGCAGCTCGTAATAGCATTTTTTTAAAATCATTTCTTTTAAATTCATTTAAATATGTTATCATTTTCCTGGATTTTTACTTTATCTGGAAGTTAATTGTAATTTTTTACCGCCATTGCATTGATTAATAGGTATACGTATACGTTTAATTGATGTCAAATCTAATTATGAGCACAATCTTTGTCCATTTTACCTGAATTGGATTCTATACGGCTGACTTGCTTTGAAAAGCTGCGTTATAAGAACAATGGCCCCTTTGAACTCTATTAAAACCTTTAGATTTAATAACCAGGACTAGCACAAACGCCTTATAGTACGATGAAACATGGCTTTTTTACACGCTACAAGCCAGCGTTTACGCTTGTAGCGTGTAAAGTCGCCCAGTGTCATCGACGTTTTTACAATCTGCTTGTTGACAATGACAATCCTTCCCAAAAGCGAACACGCTCACACGCTAGCTTTTAAAAACGCCAATAATCAGCGTGTAAAAAAGCTTGTGTGTCATCGACGCTTTAGTATTCGTTTAAATAGCCCAATTCTAGGCAATTTAGTCAATAATTATGACGTATTTTAAATGTTACATATGACGTTACTAGCAATGTTTCTTTTATTGAAATTGCTGTTGCTCCACTAGTTGCTCTAGACTTATTAATGGAAAATAGTTGCTACAAAATTGCCCGTTTATTCAAGGAAATATTGGTTCAGTTCAAGTGGGAACGTTAATGGATGGAGAAAGGTCAGGTACAAAGGCGTAATCTATTGAATACTGCCTAATGATTTAACATGAAATCAGTTTTAGCTTTTATTTATGAATAAAATAAGCATGTGCAAATTTGTATTGTAGTATAAACATGTGGAAGTACGTTTAATGAATGAAAAATATGTTTACTAGTCGACTACGCTAAATATGAAAATAGTGCAGGTCACGTTCACGCCTAAAGTTTGGTACCTAAAAAAGGACACGCCTTTCAACTGACTTCGAAAAAGAGGAGGTTCTCAATTCAGTTTTTTAATGATTGTTACCTCAGAACTTTGTTGATTAAAATTCGACTTGAAAAATGATGTATTTGAAAGAATATACCTACTTTGATTGGACCCATAGAAATTTCATGAAAATCTGTTCATTAATTTGATTTTGAAATTAAAAACACTGAAAAAGTTACGTTTTCCAAGTAAACGATATGGCGTATATTGCTTCCCTGTCACTATTCAATGGTGTTTATGGTAAAACAATCCAATAGAAATCGGTTGTAATGTGTTTTTGCAAAACATTGATTATTTCCTAAGGCAGTGTCCTTATAGAACGCGATGACGCGACCATCACAAGTTCGCGCGAACGTCGATCGCGCGATCACGCGATCAAACGTACTAACGTCAAATAGACGTCCCAATTGGCATCGCGTCGCGTCGAGCGATCGCGCGATTGCCAGTCGGGACGCCTATTTGACGTTAGTACGATTGATCGCGGATTCGCGCGACGGTCGCATCGCTTGCTCGCGCGACGATCGCGTGATCGCGTTCTATTAGGACAACGCCTAAGACCTACCACGCAAAGGAAGCCGCGGGCACCCGATTGATTTGCACCAAGTGTATATACCTTCTTCCCAAATCTTTATAGGTAGGTACAATAGCTTGAAACAATGTGTCCGTTTGGATTTGATCAAACGTGTCATCCAAGCAATAAAAGTAACAAAAATTTATGAAAACTGAAAACCCGACTGCAAAAATATCATCAAATTCGATTTTTGAAGCTTTATTTATATTTCTGACAATCCTCTGACCAAAATGAATTTCCGAAATCCATCAAGTTTTGAGTTTGACTACGTCTAATAAATCGATGAACGCCGGCTGCATGCACGAAAACGTTGACGTCACTGTCAGGTAACGCTGTCATTATCCGGTAACGCTCATTGTCCCGTTACGCTGGTAGTCATGTTAAACTATCGTCCGTAAACCAACTTTACAGACAACTAATTTTTTTTACACATGTTGGTGCATTACAGTCGCCATATTAGTTAGTGTCAACCGAGGGTCCATGCTGAAAATCAGCGTTGCAGTCTACTGCAACACATGCTGAGCATGGACCTCTTTTGACTGCACTGTACATGCACATACTTTTAATTCGAGTACCTTCTTACCTATATTTTGTTTAATGTCATTGTGTGCTTGTACAGTTTTTTGGTCCTAATAAATATTTTTTCTTTCTTTCTCTTTCTTCTTTCATATTAGATTGTTTATTAATTATTTTAGCTTATAGAATTTGCGTGATCCAGACTAATCCAACGGCATCCTATTTATCAAAATCCGTTCAGCCGTTTGGCCTGCAGGGCGGCGCAAGAGTCCAGACATTATTATTTCTTGTTTACTGGATTGGAAATGTAATATTTATATTTTCTTTGCACCGGTAAATTACTGTTATAACTCTTTATATAGGTACTGTGTGGAAAGAAACTTACCCACTAGCTTGATTAAAAAAAAACACGACGTTAAAAATTATAAATTGTAATGGATTTACAGGCTTGCCAAATGACATAAAGCTATATAAAACTTACGGTTGATTTGAAAGCCGCTTGTCTGATATACCAATCCGATCAGCTTACAAATATCATTGGATTGCTGTTTACTATCAAAAGCTGAGACCAGCCCCCCGCTTAGTGCTACCTATATTCTTGAAGTTATAACTACTTACTACTTATAGCAATAAATGAGAAAGTTTGTGAGGTTGAATGTATAGATACTTTTTTTTTAAAACTGTTTTGGAGCACCGAAGCGGTACGTTGTACCTACCTAATTAATATTTATTTAGTGCTACTTTTGCACAACAAAGCCTTTCTTTGTTAAATTGATCCCGTCAGTTTTCTTTTCTTTGTTAGAATTTTATTATACTTAGCAACACCTAATATTGTGATCCTCTTGATCATGGAGAAATGCCAAAGAAAGGGCAACAATAAGGTCAAATACTGACCGTAGCACTAAGTAGGCACTCGCGCGGCACTTACTGTGATCATTTGCATACGATATACGTACTGGATAGCTACACGGAGAAAAAATAATGGGATAGCAAGGCAAAATAGTAACCTATAATATATTTTTTGCACCATCAAATAACATTTTGTTTTAGCTAGCATAAATTGTAATCGTTACTAAATTTCGTTAGCAGGAATTATTGTAATCGTTAATAATTTATTCTCGCTGTCACAAATTCGACTAGAATTTTAGCAACTATAACGAGATATATTGTAATATTTTTTTTTGTCCGTGCAGTAAAAATAATAGTTTTAACCTTAAACCAAAAAGTAATATTTAAGTGAATAATCTGTTACTAGGATTATTTGTCATCAACACGGTTTTTATACTAACTTAGATTTTGTTTCTGTTATTACCATTTTTTTTCTGATCTCATTATGGTTTGTATCTGGCTGTAAAGCAATAAGTAATATAGACAGATTCGGCACCAATTACCATTAGGGTTAAACGTTGCCTGTTAGGGCATGTCTTCGAGTCGTCACCCTTAATTACGTCACTTTGCTTTGTATTTTTATCCAATGAAAATGAAATAATAACTTATTTAGTAAAATTTCAACAAACCTAGTACTCTGTGCTAATACGTATTTATTTCGTGAAATAATATTTTACCTTATTGTTTTTATTTATATTTGTACCTTTAAGTTTATTCGTATTTCGTTTTAATACAAATCGTAATTTAACAGATGCTTGAGTCTGCAAAATGTTATCGTCAACAGTTATATAGTAGACTAGCTGTACCTGCGTGCGACTTCGTCACCCGTGGAAGAATTGTTTATTGTCAATGTTGTTTGTTCCACCCGCGGAAAAAATGTCATAGAATAGCAAAGTTTCAGTACTAAGCAAGTCAATCAAAACTTGCACATTTTCAATGCCTCTTTTTACCCACTCAAACAATGAGTTTAGTAGATAACTGAAAAATATGGCGGTACTTATCTTCGGAAATCATAAAAATGCAACTTTCAATGAGATATTGTGTATACTTGAGGAGACAGGCTCATTCAACTTTAGGTCCAATAACTCCTTCATTCCGTACTTTCACATCTTATAACTTTAAATTTGAAAATCGACGAAACCCGTATCTTATTATTTGTTTTGAAGAACATAATTCCAAAGTTTGAGATAGATACACTCATAAAAAAAACTGTTTCCATACAAACTTTAAACTTCTATATCTACCCTCTGAAGATATTTAGCGTAATATTATATAGCCTATAACCATTTCAGGCTTTGTAACTATGATATTGTAAAGTTTCAGTTAAATCCGTTCCGTAGTTTTTACGTGATGGACGAACACACAAACCCACAAACAAAGTCTTCCAAAAAAAAAAATTTCGGTCATGTTTATTAATATCGTCTGAACGCGTTTCCGTCAAAAAAAAACATATGTACAGTAATTCGGGGTCTTCTGCTTTATTTTAAGTATAGATTTTATTGTAACAAGAATGACGCGATGGTTTTGGCCATAAACCTTCACTAATATAGCCCTATAAAGCTGTTAAACTGTAAGCCCAGTAAGGTTGACCTCACCTTCCGATTTCAAAGGTCGGAAGTTCGCCAAAAATGAAACAAAGTCTTCTTCCGTGTTTTGATAATTCGATCGTTTAATTTTACGTGGCTAGTACGACTTCGTTCATCTGTTTTTAACTATTATGATTAAAGTATTTACCATAAATTGAAATAAACCTAAATCTTGACTAGCGAAGGCTCTACGCAGCAAGTGCTACGACAATATAGCAAGTGCTAAGTTCTAAATGTGGTTCTACGTAGCAAGTTCTAAATTTCTACATGTGGGTCTACGCGTAGCAAGTGCTACTCTAGTGTAACAACTGCTAATCTCTAGATGTCGTTCTACGTAGCCGGTGCTACGTCAGACTAGCAAAGTCTAAATTATACATGTGACGTATGTAGCAAGTATTACATTCCTAAAGTAAGTGCTAAGGTTTACCTGTGTTTCTACAAGTCTTGTGATTATGTAGATACACGGTGGCGTCTTAGGGCCCAAAATTGTTTGGCAACTATTTAATTATTTTTGGGTCGTGCGACTTGTACTTTACTGCGAAAAAGGGTCATGTTTTCGAATGTATGTATTTTTGCATATGTGCCGCCCTGCAGGCTGAACGGATTTTGATAAATGAGGTGTCGTTTTATTTGTCTGGGTCACGCGAGTGATATAAGCTACCTGTAATGTCAAAGTATCCAATATAGTGGCTGAAAGGCGCCAAAATGTGTGTAAATATGACAAAACCATCAAATCTTCATGGATATAGATAAATTATGGTTTAGATTCGTTTTGATTATGGGAGTGTCATAGAACACAAACATTTTTGGCGGGTTTTCAGTTTTTATAAACTTTAAGCTTGTTTCATTCCAGATTTTCAAACAACATCACAAACGATTTAATTCATGGACGTCCTCACTAATATTATGTTGCGTGTAAGACCCGAGACGCTTGCAAATGTTGACGGAATTACTCTAATGAGGGCAAATAATGAGAAGCTTCACCCACGCGATACGGATACAAACTTTTCAACCTCCCACCGGAAGGGTTGCTACAACCAGTGTAATATTATATATTATAATTACTATAATACGGCGTACTTTTTTAAATATTTGTCCAAAAACATTTTGTATGTAATTCGGATTGGAGGATTAGCCTTAAGATGCGATTATTTTCATGTGTTTTACTAAGTATATTTTACTTTATGTTACCAAAAATTTTCTTTGCTTTTGAATAAATACCTGCCTGCACGCCCTTGCATAATACGAGATACTTATTTTGTAACATTAATGCGGCTGTGAACCCTCAATATTACGAGAATATACTTTAAAAGAGCTCTCCTTGTGAAATAAAACTTGAGAGTGTTACGTAGAACTTGGAGAATCTCAAGCTATTTCATAAATAGGAACCTAATTAATTCTAACGAAGTGGGCTGAAAAATTCATAATTATGAATGCTTTTCTCTTGGGACCGGCGCACATACGGCAGACCGCAGCGCAGATTATTTTTCACTGTCAATCTATTATCGACATTGTCTTCATTAAAATACCAATTTTTTTTATTATTCGATGCTCAGTAAAATTGTTGTGTTAATTGTTATTGGATATTATTTCAATGAGGACAATGTCGGTAACAGTTAGACAGTAATAAATGCTCTGCGCTGCGCTCCGCCGTATATGCGCCGGCCCTTGTTAAAATATAGACATTTTCAATCGAGTTCACAAATGTAGGAGATTCTCTTTTTATGTTTTTCACCTCAAACTGATTTATTTGTGACGGATTCGATACAAATGAGCTTGTTACAAACCTACGGGCTACGTACCGTACATACTCAATACAGAGTTATACCTATATACAGAGTTTACCTGCTGAGCTTGTATAATTTACCGTTTAGCTTCTAATTAATAAATTCTGATTAAAAAATAAAAGTTTCATCTCTAAAGAAATTGAAAAGCATTTTACGTTGCCGTACGTCCGGCGGGTTCGAAAGGCACTCGACCTCTAAAGTGAAATGGGTGTTTCCGCCAGGTAATTTGTTTCGCACAAATATCCTATCTACCTGCTGGCCGCGAGTTGCCGCGTATCGAGATAAAAAAGTAGCCTTGCGGAATGGAATGGTAGCGAAAGGAATTGTACAAAACTATATAATTATCATACAAACAGTGTTCATTAATTATGACCTACTGTTGCGAATTAACAATGGGCTGATGAATATAGGTAGGCGTTTGTTTTTCAATCTGTTCAAAAAGGTGTTATAAGAAAGAAGAAGAAAGTAAGAAAATTCGTATAATGGCACCAATTTATCTAAGGCGAAATATATGTACTTAGGTACTTATTATTTAGAAGTCAGACTACTTAGAACAAACCCTTGTGTTGCGCTAAGTTCCGCGTATTTGTTTGTCCTATTTGCTCAACTACGTACCATAGTTTTTACATTTTGGTTTCTAGTTGTTTTTTTTTTTAAATATATTTTTTATTAAGAATAGACAAGCGTTTAACCCACAGGTTTAACCACTACCTCTAGAGGTAAGTGATTGTGTGGTCGAAGATTTAGTTTAAAATATAGTTTAAACGTTTCTAGGCGAACTTGTATGCGAGTTCTTGTTGAGGAATATGCCTAGTCTGTTACTTTAGTAATAACGTTTCGTGTCGTGTGCAAAATAAAACCTTTATCTCTTCTTGTCTCTTTAGAGCCGCCCTGCATCACTGCCGGATATAACAATCGCCCTCAATGAATTTGCAAAAAATGGCATACCAAAGCTGCCCGGGTACACCGTGCTGAAGATATCTGATGAAGCGACGGCCTACCTCAAGCGCTTCAGCGTCCCCGACAGCCTGGCAGCACTGACGGAGTTTTTTTCTGGTAAGTACTTAAAATAACCTCATGGAAGGAGTTTAGGCGGGAACGTGAGAGTGGTATCATCATCTCCCTGCCCTTATCCCACACTTAGGTGGGGTCGGCACAACATGTCTTCTTCTTCCATTCGTCTCTATCAGCCGTCATCTCTGTACTCACACCTGCTTTGTTCATATCCTCTTTCACACAGTCCATCCATTTTTTCTTTGGTCTTCCTCTTCTCGATAATCCATCTACTTTCATATCTAACACTCTCCTAGCGACATGGCATTCATCCCTCCGCATCACATGCCCATACCACGATAACCTGATATTCCTCAACTTATCTGTCACTGACGCTACTTTCCTTAGCGCCAGTGACAGATAAGTCCTTAGGCTTTCTCCAATATACTCATTACTTATCTTATCCATCTTAGTTACCATATCACACACATACACCCATATCAGCATTCAGGAACGTGAGACTGATATTAGTACGGGAGGCGACGATGCTAAATGAGGATTTGCTCGAGCGTCATTGAGACCTATTGAGTTGCAAAGCTTAGATGATAAGAAGAAAGAAATGATATATAATATATACCTTTTCCACCACCACCGGTGAGGGAAGTGGCTATAGGCTATTTAAAATGTAAAAAAAAAACTGTTGCATATACATACTCGAGCGCGTCAGATATTGATAGCATCATGGTCCTACGTATTTTTAATAATGTAACGTATGTTAATCTGACCGTTTGCATGATGGGGATGGCTGTACTGACGGGTTGAAAAAAAAAAATGTATCGAGCGCTTCTGATTTTCTAAGGGGGTGTTAAGTGGAAAACAAAACAAAAGGTCTTATTCAATAATCTGACGATTTCGATGTAACGCAAACTCGTGGCCACTATTTAATGTGCAAAAAAATCGCCATTTTGACTTACTCGAGCGCGTCAGATTACGATATGTATGGTTCATCTTGATGTCCTAGACATGGTGTCTTATAATCTGACGATTATCTAGAGGGATTCGCTTAATCTGACAAAAAGCAATTTTTTTTTTTTATAAATAATTGTATTTTATTAATTGAAAAGCTCAGGAAATAGCATGGAAATAAAAGAGTGTATATAATTCTAAAAAGAATACTTGTATTTATAAGAAAATAATAAATAAAAAACTTTTTTTTATAGTTAATTGAATCTTCTTCTTATCGTGTCACTAGTTCTTTCAAACCAGTGTGGTGAAAAGATTTCAAGTGCACCTCAAAGAGCCGCCTTCGTGCATTTGACACATGTTTTCAAATTTTTAGGTTCTATGACATGCCAGTTTCGTCACGATGTTTTCCTTCACCATTAAGCACGTGTTTTAAATGCACACATAATTCTTCTTGCACAGAAAAATCCATTGGTGTACGACCGGGTTCGAATTTAGGACCTTCGGATCGAAAGTCGAGGCACCTCCCACTCAGCCAACACGGCTGAATAATAATTATAGGCTAGATTCAATATTCAAGATGAACACGTGCTTAACGGTGAAGGAAAACAACGTGAGGAAACCGGTTTGCAAAAAAATAAAAAAGTATCTACACATATCAGGGCCGTGACCGGGACGTGCCAAAAATCGGTATCGTACATTTTATATGAATTATGTTTTGAATTTTAGTTTAGATCTTACTTAATACCTTATTTTGTTACATAAATGAGCAAGAAGTTGGAATTTGTGACAATAAGTAATAAACTTTATCGGCGATTTTTTGTTATTTCGGCTTGTGGAAATCGTCAGATTATATGTTTTTCGTTATCCTTGAATTATTTCAAAATAAAAAAAAATTTAGCTGCGCTTGAGAATGTCGAGACGTCGTTTTTTTTTACAACTTTGCAGCCCTCCCCTTTCTTTACCCCGCGCTCAAATTGTCAGGTTAGTGGAATATACACTTTTTAGCATGTAAACAAACTTATAGAACCTACTAGCTATAATTTTATTTGCAAGCCCACTGTTTTCAAATATTAGCTAACTTGGTTAGTGATAAGTCTTCTGTAATGAACGAAACTGAGAATAATGCTGAAAGATTATAAGAGAAGAAACTGTTGAACCTTCTATGGGACCAGTCTGAAAATTATGTCCTCAAACAAAAAATGTTTTTTCAAATCGGTTCATACCTCAAAGGTTCACAACGAATCTTTGAGGTAACAAACATTAAAGAAACAACCAAATTGAGAACTTCATCTTACTCAACCGACTTCAAAAAAGAGGAGGTGCTCAATTAAGTTGTATTTTTCATGGAAATTTCATGAAAATCGATTTAGTACTTTGGTTTTGAAATCAAAATAACTGAAAAAATGACGTCATCCAAGTAAACGAAATTGCGTATTTTGCTTCCCTGTGACTATTCAATGGTGTTTACGATCACTATAACAGTCCAATTGAAATTGGTTGTAGTATGTTTTTTAAAACATATAATCAACCCTTTTTTATTACAGCATAAGCTAACTACTACAATCTATACTACAAAATTTACAGAAGGAAACAATTGGGCCACCCATAGACCGTTGCAAACGATCTATAGGTAGCTCAACTGCTCCAACTCGATACCCGATGGTAGCGTGCCCAGAATACTGGCTGCATTGCCTCTTTGTATTGCAAGGCCTTATTATTTGACCGAGATAGCTGCCAGCCCTCTGATCACGCGTCGCTTCGACCAGACGCTCTGGCAAATTTAAAACATGGATTGGATATTTAAAGTTGGTTGAAAAATTGATGCTTCACGAGGGGCGGTCCTTTCTTAAGAGACTTGAGGACCTGATTATCTAGCAGGAAATTTGTATCGAGCATCCTTGATGAAGGGTATATTAAGTACCTACTGCGTTTCAGAACTCTCGAATACAGCTTTTTAATATTGACTAGGATAAAAATTTTGTTAATTTTGCATTTTATTTGTTTTAATTTGCGGTAATTTACGTGAAATCAGTTAGGTACTTGAACGAGCAGATACTCTTATTAGGCAGTGTCCTAATAGAACGCGATGACGCGACCATCGCAAGTTCGACGTTCGCGCGATCACGCGATCAAACGTACTAACGTCAAAAAGGCGTCCCAAATGGGCATCGCGTTGCGTCGCGCGATCGCGCGATTGCCAATCGGGACGCCTATTTGACGTTAGTACGTTTGATCGCGGATTCACGAGACGGTCGCATCGCTTGCTCGCGCGACGATCGCGTGATCGCGTTCGATTAGGACAGCTAATATACCAATTTTAATATAAATAAATATTAACCTTTGATGATCATGTCATGAAATACAGCCACCGCATCATCGTATCGGTGTATAAAATAGGTACATTTTGTGATTTCAATTACCTGTGTTTTGCGTGGGTTTTTTTATATACTTACCTATATCAAAAACAGTCTGATCACAGATTTCTGCCCTGCGGGACTCCGTACGTAACTGCCAACTAACTGCGTAGAGAGTAGGTACTTTTAAGTTGGGTTTGGGATAGGATTACTTGTTTTATTACCTAGCTTAGGTTAATTAGTATGGAATAAATCATACGGACTTCTCAGATGAAATTCATAGTTACAACAACAACTGACTTGCATCGGCCTTAAAAAATGTGCATATTTTTTTGCGGACAAAGCAATTATATGCACCTCATCATAAACTTGATAAACTTATCAAAAGCTAACAGTCCTGTACTACCTCTTGACTTCACCTTAGCTACATCGTTTAATTTTGTCCAAGTAGTCGAGAGAAACTAATGTCTACAGCCACAGAACAAATATTTGTAAACGCAATATGGCTGTAACTAGAAATATTATTTGAACCCCTTGGACAGGGATGGCGAACCAATAGCACGCGTGCCCGTGATGGCACGCGACGCAATATTTTGAGCACACCCCAACCATCACAAAGTTCAGTAAGAGATAAAGAGATAAGATGTAGATTACCTATTAAGAAAAGTAGTCTAAGTAGTATTTGTGTAGTTGTGTACTTGGGTGACTTATAGCACAGAGGAAAAAATACTTATAGTAAATTAAGAGTTTTCAATTCACGAATTCAAAATTATTTGTGGGCACGTCTAAGGCCTCATCCAACATTTCTCTAGATAAATGGCGCGTTCGTTGGTACAAAAAGGTTCGCCACCCCTGCCCTAGGAGATTTCCAACTGCGGAGAATTATTTGTGTCATTATTGCTGTAGTATTTCTACATGAAACAGCAATGGAATAAAACTGTGATTGTACGAATGCTTTCACAGTTATTGTAAAAAACTGCGCAAGCATTCTTTTTAAAGAATCTGTGACTGAACAACCTGAACCTATCTATCCTTACAAACTTTCGCATCAAGAATGCACACAGCATAAAACTGTTTTAAGCTAGATATAAGTAATCATTAATGTAATAGCTGTTGGTCAACCAATAAATAATAAAAACATTACACCGTGGCCCAAAATAACATTGACTAAATTAAAAAGTAAAAATTTCAAAAATAGAATGTTCTACGTTGTCTTTAGTTTTTTGTAATTGTAAACACATTCATTGGTGCCATTTTTAACTTACTTTGTTTCGTAAAAAGTTTTAAAATCTTGTTTTTTTTACTATGTCAGTGCAACGTGGAGCCATAATTTCATTGTTTAGGATTCGCGTAGTCACTACTTTAGGATTTATGTTTATTTCGTAGTGATCAAACCCTAAATTGAATTGATTAAGTAGGTAATTAGGTTCGATAAATTAAAAACCGAATATTTGATACTGATGTATTTACCGTACCGCGTTTGAACCGAGACTAAATGCTTTACAATAATAAGAATGTATGCTTTACAAGAGCTGTACAGATTGACTTATAGTTAGTATTAGAGTATAATGACGTATTGAGTAATAGCTTATTAAATAGTAATTAAACACATTATGTAGTGTATGCTACATATACACCGCCCTTAAAAAAAAATTAAATCAACATGAAAATTGAAAATAAAATGTTTTAAAAATACAATTGAAAAGAAAGTGTAAAGGCGTTGAGCGTAAAATAATACAAATTTTAAAACAATTATGTAGCCAACATGAATGGGTTGGAAAAAAAATAATTGAAATTATGTAAATCTCGATTCGTAAAAATAATAAACATTGATGCAAAATGTAATCAAAAATATAAATGTAAATTAGTGTAAGTAGTAAATTATAATTAAAAACTAAACAAGTAATTGATTATAAAAACACGATACATGATTTGTTTGTTAAAATAAGTAAGTAAGTAGTTTCAAATAACACATTATAGTAAATTAATTTAGTTTGATTAATGTAAATGTAATACAAATTGTAAAAAAACATTAATTTGACATAATTGATTGACTTAAAAATATAAAACTCATTGAAAAATGCTAACATACAAGTAAGCTAGTTCTCGTAGAGATAGTAATAAAATAATATAAATGCATATGACCTTTCTTTGACAGGGAAAGGTAGGTAAGGTACTTGAATGGGTAGCGATAAGAGTTGAGTTCTATTTTTAGAATATAGTCCCTTAGATGGTACGATATCATTTTATTCACTGGTTTAACCCGCACTCAAGTTTTTATTTTTTATTGATTTTGCACTTCACTGCACTTACACTTACACAGTACACTGTTGGACGTGGGCATGTGCATGGTTGGGCCACACACGATCGATGATGTTAACGCTGCTGGCACGATGATAGCGCGCTGCTGCTGTAGCAGGCGTCATTGAAGGTGATTGTGTGTAATCAATTGTACCATTATAGTTGACGCAGGAAAACTATTGACGCATTTATCTGACGGCTATTTACTAAACAGTCACTAAATGCGTTGGTTGATTTCTGCTGCGTGATGAATAACTCGTTGTGTTATGAGCAACGTATTGTGTGTGAAGTGGTACTCATATATCAAATCTCACTGTTTTTTTTACGGTGCGACCTGATCTCGTAACGACTGGCGGCGTCGTTGCATTTGAGGCTGTTGTTAAGTTCTTTGTTCCTTGAAGTGTGGTTTGTTTGGGTACAATGGTCAATGGTTCGGGAGCAATAGGTCCTTTGTCCGACGAAACAATTCGATTGTTTGAAACCTTAGGTGCCTCGTCCGGTGTTATGTTAGTAATAGCATTAAAATAAGCAGGTTTGAGCCTATCGAGCGATATAACGACATCCCGAGTACCTACCCGAACTGTGTAGTGTTTGGAATTTCTGAGAATTACTTTGAATGGCCCCTCATAAGGCGGGGTTAACGATTTCTTAGCTTCACGCCTAACGAAAACGTATTCAGAATTCTGTAAATCTTTGTGCATAAAAATCTTTCGATGATCAGCTTGATTACGTGTGGATGTCTGTAGCGTAGATAATGTTTCCATGAGCTTCGTTGTGTACTCGGTGTCGTTGATTTTCTTTTCGGATGCGATGAAAAAATCTCCAGGTAGAGCTAATGATTTCCCGTAGACGAGTTGAGCGGGGCTGAAACCTAGGTCTTCTTTGATGGTTGACCTAAGTCCTAGTAATATGAGAGGTAACTCTCTTGCCCAGTGAGTTGTGTCTTTGCATCGGGCCATTATTGCGCTTTTGAGTGTTCTATGACTGCGCTCTACCATTCCGTTTGCTTTCGGGTTATAAGCTGTTGTGTGGATTTTTTCAATACCGAGTAATTTGGTTATTTGGGTAAACAGGCGTGATTCGAATTGACGACCCTGATCGGTACTTATAGTAGATGGACAGCCGTATCTTGAAATCCATTGTGTTAGAAAAGCTTGCGCTACCGTTTCGGCGCTAATTTCTTTGACTGGAACGACTTCTAACCATCTAGTGTGTCGGTCGATAATTGTAATGCAGTAATTGTAGTCTTCGGATGGTGGTAGTGGACCGATGATGTCAATATGTATGTGGTCGAATCTTGATGAGTTTTCAAATTCTCCAAGCGGGGTTATCGTGTGTCTGTTTACCTTTGATTTTTGGCATTGTATACAGTTTTTCACGTATTGAGTGATATCTGCATTCATGCGCGACCAAAAATATCGTTTAGTGATTAAACGTTTAGTAGCGAGTACGCCAGGATGGCTGACGTCATGGATAGACTTGATAGCCGTTTCTCGATAGATTTGAGGTAAGTAGGGTCGCGCGCATGGTGTCGATGTCTCGCACGTTATCAGTTGATCCGATCCAGGAATGTTGATAATTTTGAAGGACAAATTTTCTTGATTTTTTAACTCCTCCAGTTCTTTGTCTTCGCTTTGAGCGGCGGCTAATTGTTGATAGTCGAATAGACTCGGCATTTTGATTTCGTTCATTCGTGAAAATGCGTCTGCTACTGAATTTTCTTCGCCTTGAATGTATTCTATTTTGTTGCAAAATTGCGCAATAAAATCTAGTTGTCGGATACGTCTTGGTGTGTCAGCTGTTGAATTTTTCTTGGTGAGAGCGAAAGTAAGTGGTTTGTGATCCGTTACGACTGTGAGTTTGCGCCCTTCGACCATGTACCGAAAATGCTTCAGTGCCATGTATATAGCTAGTAACTCGCGATCGTACGTACTGTAGCGTTTTTGAGTTTCGCTCAGGCCTTTTGAATAATAAGCCAATGGTTCAAGTTGATTGCTGACGAGTTGTTGCAATGCTGCTCCGACGCATGTACCAGATGCATCAGTCATCATAATTAGTGGCGCATTTTCATCAGGGTGATTTAATAATGTGCATAGCCTAATTTCTGTTTTGCACTTTTGATAAGCCTGGATCGCTTCTTCAGTCCATTCGATTTTGGTCTTGTCTTTTTTCTTTGAGTTGTGTAAATATTTGTTGAGTATAATTTGAGATTCGGCTGCTTTTGGTATACTGCTTCGGTAAAAATTTATAAAACCTAAGAAGCGTCGCAGTTCCTCGATAGTGGTTGGTTGTGGATATTCTGTGATGGCTCGTACCTTTTCTTCGTCCGGTTTGATGCCGTCACAGGTGATTTGGTATCCGAGAAACTTGAGTTGGTTTTTGCCGAATTCACATTTGTTTGTATTGATTGTGATTCCGTATTGATCTAGACGTTGAAATACTGATTCCAGATCTTTCTTATGGGAATCTATGTCTGTGGAAGCTATCAAAATGTCATCTAAGTAGCTGAAAGTGTTGTCGGTGCCTTTCATGACATTATTGATAAATCTTTGGAAGCTTTGCGCACCGTTGCGTAATCCAAACATCATTTTTTTAAATTCAAAACTTCCAAAAGGTGTGGCGATGGAAGTTTTCTTAATGTCCTCCGGTGCGATTGGTATATGATGATAAGCTCGACGGATATCAATTTTAGAAAATACGGTTTTCCCCCTTAGTATATAAGTAAAGTCCAAAAGTCTTGGAATGGGGTATCGATCGGGCTCAGTGATGGCGTTTAGTCGCCGGTAATCTCCGCACGGTCTTAATTCGCCATTTTTTTTATTAACTAAATGCAAAGCGTTTGCCCAGGGACTCGTGGAAGGTCTGCATATTCCGAGCTCTACCATACGCTCGAATTCTTGTTTGGCCGCTTTATATTTGGCGGGATTGAGTGGCCTTGCCTTTTCATACACTGGTGGTCCGTTTGTGCAAATATGGTGTACGACGTTGTGCTTCGGAATGGACTTAAATGATTCCGGTTTGGTAATATCCGGATAACGTGCTAATATTCTGTGGTACGGATCTGTATTGTTGATTGTTTGAATGATCGGCGTGTGTTGATCATCCGAGGATATTTGCGTAATCCTCGCTAAACTTGTGATCTTGTCTACCAACTTCCTACCGTGTAAATCAACCATTAGTTGGTTCTTGGCCAAGAAGTCAGCACCAATAATCGATCTTTGTACATCCGCTAAAATGAAAGTCCATTTCAATGGGCGTCGCAGCCCTAAATCAAGTGTGATAGTTTGTACGCCATACGTTGAAATTGTAGTCCCGTTGGCTGCGTAAAGGGTATAGTCTGATGTTTTTTTATTTCGACCCTTGAATGCGAGAACCGATACGTCAGCCCCCGTATCGATTAAAAAACGTGTGCCACTTTGCAGATCGGTGACACAAAGGCGATGTGTTTGGTTGGCGTTGGCACCTGCGCTCGCCATCGTGGGTGCCGATTTTAGTTTTCCGACATCGTACATTTGTCATTGCCGCATTTTGATGCATTTTCGCCGTAAATATAATGATAGTAGCACTTGAAGTTAGCGTCACCGGGCTGAGCTGTTTGGCGGCGGTAGCGCTCTTGATTAGCGCTGCGTGAGCTCGACCGGGATCTCAAGTGTGCGGGCTGTCGGTCTGGGTTACGACGGGTGGTTTCGAGTTCATTGAACTTTTTGTTGAGTGCGGCGATGTCTTGCGTAATTTTTTGTAACTGATTTTCAATGCCGGTATTGATTGAGCTAGTTGATGGCTTTGTTGCGCTATAGATTTCAGTAGTTGGGCGCACGGATTCCATAATTTTATCAGCAATAGTAGCTGTATCTTCTAATTTTATGTCGCACGCAGTAATCACGGCGCGTACGGCTTGCGGAAGCCGGGTTATCCATAGAATCTTTAAAGTATCTTCAGGTATCTTGTTTCTCCCTAGCTCCTTCATTTTTCTCAGTAGCTGGGAGGGTTTCTGATCACCAAGTTCTATGTCATTTAGTAATTTATGAAGCTGTTTGGTCTCTGACTCTTCATATGCAGATATGAGTCTATTTTTGATCGCTTCGTATTTGTTTGTCGCGGGCGGATTCTCGAGGATGTCGCTAACCTGCCCTAGCTCATCCCTACCTAGTTTAGCTATAACTAGTTGATATGTGTGGAGGTCACCTGGTTTTTGTGGTGTGACGATGGCCTCGAAGTGATGAAACCACAGGCGCGGCTTGGTGGTCCAGAACTCGGAGATCCTGGAGTTCACCGTTATCGCGTTGGCTGCAGATTCGGTGGTTGCAGGGATGGGCGCTGGTGTTTGAGGTTGATGCGCGCTGGCGGTGGTGTGAGTCTCGGGCTCCATCGTAGTGAATGGAATATACGGTCACGGCACGTAATGTTTTTTTTAAATAACCACCACTAAAGTCACTTTTTCACAAAAGGTCGCGGAAAGTTATAAAAAAGAGTTGTCGGGGTCACCACTTTAGGATTCGCGTAGTCACTACTTTAGGATTTATGTTTATTTCGTAGTGATCAAACCCTAAATTGAATTGATTAAGTAGGTAATTAGGTTCGATAAATTAAAAACCGAATATTTGATACTGATGTATTTACCGTACCGCGTTTGAACCGAGACTAAATGCTTTACAATAATAAGAATGTATGCTTTACAAGAGCTGTACAGATTGACTTATAGTTAGTATTAGAGTATAATGACGTATTGAGTAATAGCTTATTAAATAGTAATTAAACACATTATGTAGTGTATGCTACAATTGCATGAGCGTGGAAAAAGGCAGTGTGAGATAGCAAACATTCTCGGTGTTAGTCGTCAGTTAGTTTATTCAGCAATTAAACATTATAACGAGTTCGGCCACATCGGAGACCGTCCTGGAAGAGGACGCAGGAGGACTGTTAGAACTTGTAGGAACCGACACATTATCAAACAAAGATTAGTCCGTAATCCACAGACCAAGGTGAGAAAAATGGCACGAGACTCGGGAATCAGTCGCTCCAGCATACAGCGTATCGTAAAGCATGATCTACAATTGGTACCATATAAACTCAGAAAAGCGCAATTGCTTACGGACAAAGACAAAAAAAATCGGCTTGAGATATGTCGTTTGCTCAAACAACGCTCCGCAGCGTCAAATTGGGAAAATATCGTATTTTCTGACGAAAAATTATTTTTCATAGAACAAGCCCATAATCACCAAAACGACAGGATCTTGCAATTATTCCACATCGCCAAAACGCTGAAACAGTTATGGTTTGGGGTGCGATTTGCGCTACTGGCAAAACTCCCCTAGTTTTTGTAGAAAAGGGTATCAAAATTAACCAAGAAAACTACCGTCGAGATATTCTTGAAAATGTGCTTCTTCCTTGGAGTCAAGAGCACTTTGGTAACCGTAGATGGATATTTCAACAAGACTCTGCTCCAGCTCACAGGGCCTTAAGTGTTCAACAGTGGTGCAAAGACAATTTTCCTGATTTCATAAGCTCCAAAGAATGGCCACCTGATCTGAATCCGATGATTACTGTTTATGGTCTAGGTTAGAAGCAAGTCCTGTGCTACGCGTCATAGAAGTGTTGACGAACTAAAGGCAATTCTTACACGGGAGTGGAACAAAATATCTGTGGAGGAGCTGCGGAAAATTGTAGAAAATTTTACCAAGCGTTTGTCTCTATTTATCCGCGCTAAACGAGGTTATTTTGAAGACAAATAGGGCTTTTCGTAGAAAATAAAGTGTATTTTAATAATTTCTAACCTTATTTAATTCACGTGTAAAATTAATAAAATGTTTTATAAAACCTCTTGTCATCGTTATTTTGGGCCACCCTGTACTACAAAAACAAATATTTTATTGAGAAAATAAAGAAGAAACTATCGGAAGTTATATCTAGATAATTTTTAACTTACTTGGCTATGTATGCAAGCGTGCCTCCAGTTATAAAACGTTGCGGCTTTTAGTAAGTAAAGCTAGGCTGAACTGCCCCTTCTGAAGTTAAATTGGTTGTATTAAATGATGATCTTTGACTAAGTTTGCGGCTTTGGTTGTGAATCCAGTATAATAATCGTTTTTGATGAAATTGGATATCATGAAACACTTAATTTTGTTAACAAAGTTTTAAATGTCACAAATTTATAAGATTGGCAGAATTAATAATAATAATCTCGGACATCTAACTAAAATGATTTAAGTCTTATAGACTTATATTAGAGGAAGCCTGAGAGGAGCGCCAGTGACAGATTAGCTGAGAAGTAACAGAATAGCGTGGTATGGGCATGTGATGCGGAGGGATGAATGCCATGTCACTAGAACAGTGTTAGATATGATAGTAGATGGATTTACGAGAAGAGGAAGACCAAAGAAAAGATGGATGGACTGTATGAAAGAGGATAAGTACAAGGCAGGCGTGATTACAGAGATGAAGGCAAAGAGACGAATTGAAGAAGAATAAATGTTGTGCCGACCCCACCCAAGTGTGAAATACGGGCAAGGAGATGCTGATGACATTATATAAATATGTTTGGAAATATTACACACACCGTTTAATACCAAAGTAATTACACTTATGGCTCATGGGATTCAGATAATTGATAAAATACTTTTTTTAATACATCTAAGTACCTAGAAATACATATAAAACACCTAGTCTTAGATAAACACTGATGATCATCACACAATTTTTTTTCCTTATGCAAGAACCAAATCTGCGACCCACGTCCAACACCTAGCCACTCGACCTACCGTGTCGTTTAATAAAACAAGTCGTTGAGGTACTTTAAAACCATTGCCTTTAGTGTCTGGCCGATTTGGCTTCGTTCCAAACAGATATACTCAGTGTTAGATTTACTTATAGGCCGAGAATGCTAGAGCCTAGGGCGGCGGAAAATTTGCAGTACTAATTTTTTTTTTTCAGAAATTAAAAGAGACATAATTAAAATATATGAAAAAAAATGATTGGTATTGTTCACATACAAAACCTTAACGGTACCTACATAGAAAATGAAATTTCTATGGGACTTATCTGAAAGTATATATAATCCAAAGGTAATCCTTTGATTATGTTAGCTTTAGTTAATATTTTAGTTAATCTAATGCTTACCTATATATCTCTATTATGTATTTCTTGTAATATCTTTTTTGTGTCAAATAAATTTATATCTTATTATATCCTCTCAAACAAAAAATATTTTTGAAATCGGTAGGCTCTTATCTTATATTGTTGACGAAATCTAAAAACATGGACGAATGAATAGTGTGAAAAAAATACTATAATACGGCGTACTTTTTAAGTATTTGTCCGAATCATTTAGTATGGAATTCGGATTTGAGGATTGGCCTTAATAAGAGTACTTCAAATTGTAACACACCTATTAAATAAACAACTTGAATCGAATAAAACATGGTATTCACCATAATCCGTTTCTATCCGATTTTTCCACGGGTAAAGTTATCTGGCACGGACTCTAGCTTTCAAGTTTACTGCCGTCGATGACTGATGAAGGCAATAAAAGAAGAATTACTGCTTCGTAATTACAGAAGGCGATAACATCTTGTAATTGAATGAGCATGAAACATGATTTGCTCTTTCGCACCTTTGGATTCAGTAATTCAGTAATTTATTGCAGATAAATATGTACAGACAGCGTCATAGATAAGTATCCCCGTGCATTATAATACCCAGCTTCAAATCCCTTTAAATCACCGTCGCGATGAATGGAGAAGTTTTGCCTTTAAAAAATAGATTATATTTGTATAACTGTATGTAAGCCTAAAAATAATTTTAAGTAATACAATTTTTTGAAAGGATTTATAGCTGGGTGTCTTGTGCAAGGGGGATACTTATCTCTGACGCTGTCTGTACACTTACACCTTAGGGCTATGGTATACTATATTCACCCTGTTGGGCACAGCAACTTTATTATTAGGAACTTAAGTTTATTTCCTTACATTTAATAGGTAGTATCACAAATTCACAATGTAATTAAATATAAACTTAGTTTTTAAGATGGCACATTAAATACATACTACTTAGATTTGAATGAATAGTTTATTTAAGTAAGTACCTATATTATAATCTTCTATAAATTATTTTATACTATAATAAGATTTGTGTATGAAAATTGGATCTGCAAACATGCTGTATTCTCTTTTCAACCGACTTCAAAAAAAGTGGTTATCAAATCGGTTGAGTGTTTTTTTTTATGTTTGTTACCTCAGATCTTTTTTGTTTATAAACCGATTTAAAAAACAATTGTTTGAGAGAGAGGATATACTTTCAGATTGGTTCAATTGAACTTATATCTTAATCGGTTCAGTAGTTTAGTTTGTAAATCAAAATAACTGCAATGGCTATCGAAGTAATTGCCTATTTTGCTTCCCTGTGACTCCTCAGTTTATGGTCACTTAAACAGTCCTATTGAAGTCGTTTGTCTATGTATTTGTAAAACCTTGAATATAATATAACTGTAACTTACTTTTAACGAATCAGTTTTTTTTATATTTATTCTATTAACATTGATATTTTATCTATGAATTGCAAACAAAAATCTATTTTTTATTGAAGTGAGCAAAGTTTTGTAAGTTTACACCGATCACATCGATTTGCCACACGCTACTTAGACACGCAAGGCATAATAATACTAACGAATCAAATAACATAACATTAAGCGAGTCTCATAAATAAATAAATATTTTTTCATGACATTTCTTACAACGCCATCTAGCCCCAAACTAAGCAGAGCTTGTATTATGGGAAATAATTAACTGATAGAATAATTAAATACTTTTTTTTTATCTCACACAGACTCCCGATAACTACCCATGTTTATTACACAAAAAAGGTCCTGAAGCGGGAATCGAACCCGTGACACCGGCGGCGTGGCAGTCCAACACACTTATCACTCGATCAATCGTATCGTCATATAAAATACTATAAATGTATAGTGTAGATCATTCATAGCAAAATCGTAACTACCGCGTAGCGATCTTGTGGAAACCTTCGTAGCAATCTTGTAGCCAATACGTAGCTTTCTTGGAGTTTCCTCGTAGCGATCACGTAGACCCCACGTAGCAATCTTGTAGCCAATGCGTAGCGTTCTTGGAGTCTCCTCGTAGCGATCTTGTAGACCCCTCGTAGTAATCTTGTAGCCAATACGTAGCGTTCTTGGAGTCTCCTCGTAGCGTCTCGTAGACCCACGTCCAATAGGCATCGCCGACAGCCGCGTTATCAGTATGCTAAATACGGAATACCAAATTACAAAGGTCCTGTCATAGTTTCTGACGACATTTATCGCAAACATTGCTTTATTTATACATAAACCATATCTATAGAAACTTTTATATCGAAATACCTCTAGGTGATGGAATAATCAGGGCAAAACTTTATGTTCAGCGATATGTTTGGTACTTTTTTATCGAGGTTTTGGAATTGGTCATAGTTTAACCTATATCCTTGATATGAGTATCGTGTGTTTAAATTTAACTAGGACCACTACTAACTAGGGTGACCGTTTCCAAATACTGCGCCTCAATGTTTGCTTCAGGAAATTGGATTTGCAATCATTCAGGCATGATTCAAGCAATCAACATTTGTATTAGATACATGGTTCTACGTATTCCAGGAAGCGTTAGATTAGTTGAGCAGCACATAACATAGCTATCAATCGTTGGTGTACCTACGTGATAATTATGTAATACCTAGTATGAGACTAAGAATATGTTTGTATAGAAGGTGATTCAGTTATTTACATTTTTATTGAAACTAAAATATAACAAAAAGTATTTGATGCTGGCAGGGATATAAGAAGACGAATGTTACATAAACTACGTATTTACACATAGAACTTGTATAACTTACAATAAAAGACAGTAAAACTGAATTAATTATTCATTTAAAAAATATATAATTCGTTAAGTGCTTATTGCGGATTGATTTTAAACTACTATAATAAAAGGTGTGTCTTTATTCATGAACGAGGTCGAATAGGCCAACCCATAGATGATAAATTGACAGCACGGAAATAGAAGCCATTACCTTCACTTAAGGCTATGTTTACGGCTTAAGAATTATTAATAGCGCACAATAAAACTGCCAATCGAGACTTCTCGATAGAGGATTTCCTCTTCCGACTAATCGAGGGATGAAGTGAGAAGGTAACTCACAATTTTTCATCATACAGGGTGATATTTCAACTAGGCTTGGAAGGTAAATATAAGGTATAGGGAATATATACTCTGTTTCGAAATATAGCATTAATTAGCATCGTACCAAAGTGTAGGTAGGTATATACTAGAAGTTATCTAAATTGTAAAAAAAAAAAAATGTAGTTTTTAATATACTACATTATTATTCTAAACCTTAATACTTTATGGTGTCAGCTAGTTTTATTATTATTATTGTGAGCCTGGGATCATCCCACTACAGGGCAATGGCCTCCCTTCTTTCTTTCCACTCGTATCAATCAAGAGCAAACTGTCGAACAATCTTTTAAGTTCTTCAGTCTAGCTCGTCTCTCTATCTTCTCCGCGGTCTGCCTCGACGTCGTTTCCTGTCCTTGGGCATCCACTCTGTCGTGGTTTTTGCCCATGACTCATCCGACATCCGGCAGACGTGACTAGTGTAGTACTCGGCTGGTATACTATAACACGGAGAAAAAAATCTCGTCATAGTTACTAAAATGATAGTTGTGACAGCGAGAATAATTTAGTAACGTTTATATATATATCGACGCTTGAAAGGCAAAAATTACCAAGCGACATTTTGGGCGATATTGAGTTATATATATCATTGGAATCAGAAAAAAATTCTGCGTCGATTGGTCCTACTCTCATGTCGCTAGGACGAAGTTGGTGTCGCTTGGTAATTTAAAAAAAATACACATTTTCACAGTTTTCGGCGTCCAAGCGACTAAAATTTTAGCGATTTATGAATAATTTTCACTTAGTATTTATTCGATCTTTAATTTTTGTCCATAGTAATTTTTGCCTAGATTCGAAATAATGCGTTTGAACATAAAGTATTTTTTGCCTTGCGGTACTTAGGGTGTAAAGATTACTTATGAAATTTTACCCGAAATAATATTTCTTTTTCTCGTTAATTAAGACTTTCTAACCCACCTTAATTATGTATAAATTTTCATTTAGTATTTTTAACCTCAATGCAATGGACTTAAAAACGTAAAGTAGTAATATTTACCTGCCTAAAAAGGATATATTTTGTCGTTTGGTAATTTTTTACCTACCGTTTTTTTTACTGTTTTTGTTACTTAGATAACTATTTCTGATATGAAATATGTATAAAAGAGAGCTTATCCCTATGTCCCTAATATGTTTTGTCGCTTATCCGCGCTGTAAAGTAGATTTTTAGTGGCTGTGGTAACAAAATAATTATTTAGTCTTGTCGCATAGGCAACCTGCGTGCTCCCGCGTATCGCACATAGTGCATCGCGTAGCTTGGATTGTATACTCGGTAAGTGCATTTTAAAGATTTAATGAAATTAGCTTTTTTAATGCGCATTTTATATTGATTTAAATTTATTGTTTTAGGTACATAATGAATCGGAATACGAGAGTAGATAACATTATTCAGCTAGCTATGTCAAACGCCGGGGTGGATAGCAGAAATTTGACTTTGGTAATGTAACAACTTATGTTGTTGAATAAATATTTTATTCTCTCAATCGCAACGTATAGAAACAACTAAAAATAAAATTTAATTCCTAGGGGTCAGGATATTGAAGATCGCAAGATTGCTGAAAAATAATACTTGATGTGGTTGATTTAAATTTTGTTTCATCGGAAATAATAGGTACTATAAATAATTATGATTAGGTACCATAAACCCATTCCAGTATTTAATTTAATGTAACAGTAGTTTTAATAGCTATTACTTTCTTCATAAAAATTGCATTTAATCTAATTAACTAGGTATACTGATTTTGAAATTTCTAATAAATGCTATGTATAAAAATAAAATGCCTTATTTATTAACAACGACAGTCTACGTTCTTTATAAGATCAGCTATCCACTTTGCGAGAGATTTTTCGCATTTTTATCTCTAATTTTGTGTCTTGCCTTATATCCTATGACCCCCAAGTGGGGCAGAGGGCGTCCACAGTGATCTGTCTTGAGCTTCACGTTTGACTTCGCTCCAGGATTTACCCATGGCTTTGACCTCCGACTCCACCGATATTCGCCAAGTCTTGGGACGGCCACGCTTTCTCTTGCCCTGCGGGTTCCAGTCTAGAGCTTGTTTTGGGATATGGTCGGGCGCTCTGCGTAGCGTGAGGCCGATTTCTATTTACAACACTTTATCGGGGAATCCATGGGCGATTCATGGCACTTGTCTTACAGGTCAACGTTGGTCATTTTGTCCGGCCAAAAGATCCCAAGAATCTATCGAAAGCACCAGTTTATGAAAACCTGGATCTTACGCGTGAGGTCTTTTGTTACTTTCCACGCCTCGTATGGCTATCAGAACGGTTTTGACATTGGTCCGGAATATCTTGAGCTTCACTCTACTGGTCAGTTTCCGTGACTGCAATGTCGGGCGCAACTGTGCAAAGGCTCCTTCGGCTTTGGCGATTCTATATCCTGTTCGGTGCCACCAAATTCAGATACCGTACTCCAAATGTAGACGAATTGATGGACCTGCTCCACCTGTTCCTGGCCAATCAACAAAGGCGTTTTGTTGCTTACGCCGCCGGGTCTCATCTCCTTAGTTTTGCCTGTATTAATTTTAAGTCCTGTGGTCGCTGCTTCTTTTCTGAGGTCATCTAGTTTGGCTTGCATGTCTGCGCGTCCTTGGCTGAAAATACAAAGATCATCGACATAGTCTAGGTCATCTAGTTCTTCCGTGAGTCCCCATTCAATTCCGCGGCGTCTGTTCTTGTTGACACGCTCCACCACCCCCATCCAATACCACAGGGAACCGCAAAGGTGAGAGGAGGCAGCCCTGGCACACACCTGCTTGCACAATGATGTTGTCAGAGACCAGCCCTTCATGGCTCACTTTACAGGTATACTTTGCATACATAGCTTGGATCACTTTGATTATCTTTGGCGGTACTTCTAGAGTGTATAGACGCGCCCAGATACTATTCAATTGAAGAGTGTCAAAAGCTTTTTCGAAATCTACAAAGATAAGATTCATCTCTCTTTGCCATTCTGATACCTGTTCTACAATGATGCGCAGTGTGTTTATCTGATCGGTGCAGGAGCGTGCTAACCACCGGAACCCTGCCTGTTCGTTGCGAAGTAGTGGGTCTATTACCTTGGATAGTCGATCCAATACTACCCGACAAAGAACCTTCGATGGTATAGAGAGAAGTGCGATGCCTCTCCAGTTACTGCACTGGCTTATGTCACCTTTTCTCGGTACAGTAACAAGAAGCCCCGTGTTTCAGTCATTGGGTAGAGTTTCAGTATCCCAGACCTTGGCCAGTAATGGTGTTAGGCATTTGACGGCCGTTGCAAGATCAGGTCGATTCCGGGGGCTTTACCTGGTTTTAGTGCAATAATGGCATTTTCGACTTCGTCTTTAGAAGGGGTATCACCACTTATTTCTAGCGTCTTAGATAAGTGAGGCGGCATCGCTGGTATTGCTGGGTCTATTGGTACCTCAGAAGATCCCTGGTTAAATACTTCCTGGAAATGCTCGTGCCATCAATTCAATCGAGCTGAAGGAATAGCTAAAGGTTTGCCTTCTTTGTCACGGATGGGTACTTTTCTGAAGTTTATTTATCCTGCTAGGGTATTCGTGGCCTTATCACATAAAGTTATAGTTATAAAGTAGTAGTTATAAAGCTCTTTCAGGTTGCCTGTATGTGCAGCAAGTTAAGCAAGTTCGGCGATATTGTTAATTTTGTGTACTAAAACCTAATTGTTTTGTTACTTGTTCAAAAAAGTCCTACACATACCTCATTTAATATGTAATTTGGTTGAAATTGCTTGACAGAAAAGTTTTTTTGGTTTTTATTTAGATCATTTTACCTATGTGGCAAACATACTTTAGATCTGGATGTTTCATTTTGCTTCAAACACAATTATAAACTACTAGGATTTAGTTAATTTTGAATGTTATATAAAAAAAAAATCTTGTCGGTAAGTAGTTTTTACCTGTTTGTGATTTTGATAAATATTTTACTAACCGACACTATTTCTTAAAGTATTGAGAAAATGGATAATCTTTAAATGCCAGTTTATAAAGCGTTAAAACTACATTTAAAACTCGTTAGAATCAAGTGACTACGACTAATAGGCGATTTATGACGATTTTTTTTCCAAAAAAATAAACTTTAAAACGCTCTCCTGTAAAGTTGCCAACATGTCGCTTGGTAATTATTGCCTTTCAAGCGTCGATATAGGTTTAATAGTTCTAGTTAACAAAAGTTAGTAAAAGGTACAAAAAAATACATAATTATCGGTTACTATTTCGTCTCGCTATCCCATTTTTTTTCTCCGTGTACAATTTGAAAACAGTGGGCTCTCGTTTGTGTTTGTTCTGTGTAAAAAGTACAAAGTATAATTCTTGTTTCAGATATCCCTGGTTCTGACCAGAACCACCATGCAGCGGTGTTGGAGCTGGTGCATAGCGAAATAGACCATATCAAACATCTTAAAGAAATTGCAGACGTAAGTAGGAACTTCCATATTAATCTGCTTCCCAGTCGTTGCGTTATATTATTTTATTTTTAATATTTTCTGAAAACTTACAGCTAGGTTCACGATTGTTCACTAATGTAAATATGGATGGCCAATTATTTTTTTCACAAATAGGTAAAGGCAAACAGGTATTTAGAATTTAATTTTAGTATTATTTTTAATACACGCTTCAGACTAACAGTAATCGCTTTTAGTAATCGCTTACGCTTCTTGACGAACATATCCTCCAAAAAAAGAGTCCATTCGTTCAGTGGATTTTCTGTACGTTGTCTGCCAGTCAGTCAGTCAGGACGAAACCTTTTATACATATTAATTATTAATATTACTAGTTTCTGCTTTCTACTTGATGGTTCGCATCACGACACGCAGATCTACTACGAGCATAATAAGTAGGTACGTAATTTTGAAATACTTGTACTCCTAATTTAACGAAGCATTGACGGAAGATTAACGAACGACAGAAATGTGTAATTATTCTTGTAGCGAAATATAGCGGTCATACAGAACCTTAGCATTTAAGGATGCTAAATATAAAGAGGTCATACAAAACCTTAGCATTTAAGGATGCTTAAGATTCAAAGCCGTTTTGTATCCACTCTCAAAATAACGAAGGTATTTAATGGTCTCAGATTACGTTATCGATTAGCTCATTTCGCTTTCAACAGTCCATGGAACTAAACCGTACCCTTTTAATGCTATAACAGATTTTTGTTGAGGTAATGTTGACGAAATTGTCTTCCTTACCTACATTTATTACAATGTGCCTACATCCTATTTTTTTATATATGTTTGTGAAGATGGATGAATATTTTTTTGTCAATCACACGAAATTAATTGATTTCGATATGAGTGTTTATAAGCCACATTTATTTCGATACCACTGATGCGATGTCAGAAGTAGCCGCACTATCACTTATATCAGATACTTGTATGTATCAAATCACTATTTAGCTACCGTTAATCCAGTAATAGACTTTCAAGAACGAAACATTACAGCCACGAATGATAGGTTTTAGAAAATAAACATTATTGCGGAGAAACAGAGTCTATTTCGTTATGATTACGTTAGTAGATCTTGGATTATTTTCCCCATTTAACAAGAAAATCAAATCGGCATTCGTCATCCGTACCTAACATGCCATGAAATAGGTAGGAACTCACCTTGGTCGGATTTAGATCCGACTGCAAAAAAGAAGAAATGAAAAAAAAGATCTCGGATATTAATTTGTAAAAATTGAAATTTCAGATTTATGAATAACATACTTATTAGAAAGCGTATCAAGGATTAGGAAAAGTCAAGTTTCATTTTATTACCTTGTAGATTCTACGGGAAAGATCTAGCTTGTCTGTCTTCTTCTTCTGTCGTATTGAGTCAGCGACGACTGAATACAATCATAATCACTTTCGGTCTGTGAACAGATCCGACCTGAGTTCTTCAGTAAATTATGTGGCTTCCTTTTAGTGGCGCATTTTCAATGTACTACATTGTGATTCTGTACTTTAATAGTTCTGTGTTTTAGGTGTATTTAGCAGTAGCGCATGCGTTACAAGAGCGCGGAATTCTGAGGGAATTGGAATCGTGCAATTTGTTCCTGAATATTCCGGATGTTCTTAACGCCAACATGCTCTTCTGGGAAAGAACATTGTTTCCCATGCTCTACGCTGCCAAAGAGAAAAAAACAGCGTAAGTTTACTTGTGCAACCACAACTTAGTCTAAAATTTAGAAATTATGAGCTGGTACACATGAGTGTTTATAAACGCGCGCTTTGCTAAGGCACGTTTTAAGAACCCCGAATTCTATTGAAGTCTTCACATGCAAGCGCGCGTTACTTGTCAAGCGGCATAGTGTACACTTCAATAGGGTTCTAAAAACGCGCGTTAACAAGCGCGCGTTTAAAAACGCCCAATCTGTATCATATCGTATCGGTTCCCATAGTACAAGCTTTGTGTTTAGTTTGGGGCTAGATGGCATCGTTTTAATTGTCTTACTCATTTTATTTATTAATCTATCTTACTCTCCTCGCTGGTAACAGAACTGCTTCGTTTCCTTTAAGCTTTACCAAGACAACGTATCACAACGTTCTCATTTAATGTAGGTACATTCCATGACTTACATGACTGTTCGTTTTCAGATTCAACACAAGTCTTACGGTTCCTGGTTTCATGGAGTTTCACGATGTCTTTGAGCCTTACGAAGTGTACGTCCAAAAACAGATCATTGCAGTGGACGTGCTTCGCGATCTTAATCAATCCTACGACTTCTCCGTCTACCTAAATTGGTGTAATCTCCACACTGGAAACAGGTAACCTCAGACACCACGAGGCCAGTACCAATCGAACGAATATAGAGTCCATACCCTATCCATCTAATTGGCACTGCATAACTGTCAATACTAAATCATAGTTAGCGCCAAAGAACGCGATATCATGCTCATAGGTAACATGTCGATTAAGGCCTAGGGCAACAATGTAATTGCTTATAAAATCTGTTCAAAGAGTTTCAGTTTATAATAGGTGTCATGCCTAAAGGTGATAACTTTTTCAAATTTCTCCTTCCATAATACCCTGTAGAGGAACGTAAACATAACTATTTTCGAATATCGAATAGTGTGGTAGCATTAGGAGGTTATCTCTATTTTTAAATTATAAAATGAGCGTTCATTTCAATTAGAATTTATTTAATTGCAATTTAAGTGTTAAATCTTAAGAACGTCGTTCTGAAGCTCATTTTACGTTTGTTTCAGACTCCAACTCTCTGACATCTTAGTGAAGCCAATGCAACGTCTGGCCAAATACAACCTGCTTGTAATGCGCCTCATCAGTTATACGACTGATGATAATAAAAAGATGGAAATGTTGAAAGTGGTAAGTGGTTGTTCAGGACCTCGTATCGTATGTTTTATTAAAATTTAATAAGGATCGGATATAATAATCTTAAAGACTGATATGTATGAGATTTGGGTATATACGGGTGATGTCGGGCATTCCCAGAAGGGAATGGGAACATCACCATATACACGCATACAATTTAACACTCACACGATTTGTTTAGTCTAGTCCTTCACTTCGTTCGTTGAATTGTTCGTGTATCAAATTGACTGGTTGTGGTTATCTTGTTAACTTCTTCTAGAAGGTAGAAGGTTTTGCTCATGACCTCAGTGGTCATATAAAGCTGATTTTCAGCTGGACCCATTTATTAATATGTCCCTACACTTTCTGACGAACATCCTTCAAGTTTCAACCCTACGTCCGCTTGTTAGGGAGGAATTCTCCAGCAACGAAGTCACTGGTACTCTCCTTGGGTCTCTTTAGGTTTTTTTGCTGAAATGGTTTTTGATTCGGAGGTAATCGGTTTAAGCGCCGTTGACTCGCACGTGCTCTTCATAATTTGCTACAAAGGTCTAGAGGAGGTGGGAGGGAGCTCTGTTCGGACTGTTGCATTGCCCAGAGGGGTCGGATCACAAAGTGATTGTGGTGAGCCCATCCTAGCGAGATGGTGGGAACGTTTGTGATGGGACTGGTCTGTGCGCGCCTGTAGTCCAGCTCCTAGGACCTAGACGTGTGCTAACGGTATTCTCAGCATTTTATAGAAGTATGACCTCTGGCAGGTCATACCTACCACGACCAGACACTGACTTACCCCCCAAACTGGTTTAGCCTGTATAGGCGGTCAGTCAATAAGACATAATTATCAAAAGTGTTGTAATTTCAGGAAGCTCACGTCCGAGCTTTCCTTCTGTACGTGAATCGCGGCGTGCGCCAGAGAGACGAGTATAACGTGGTTAAAAATTTGGACCTTGAGAGCTACGAGCCAGTAAGTTTTTAATTCACAGATATCTCCAAATTTTTTTTAGTTCCATTATGTGCCACTGGCGCTCTTTCTAGAGTTAGGTAACCATAGGATAGCGCTGTATAGTTGGTATGTACTACGCTTTTGTGGTATGACTGTTTTAGTGGTTTTATTTTGCCAGTTTTTCGACTAGCAACATGAATACAAGCCATGTGTACCTATGCTTGTTTTTGATTCAATATACTGAAACTATTAGAACACTTTGTGTAAAAAATATCAGTATTAATCCATAGTACTCAACTCAAGCTCAGATCTTATGAGCTGACAAACTCAGCAAACTCCAATGAGCCTAAAATATTTTTTATAAATGACTTTTATCATGCTTACCTTTAGAATATTTCATTATTTTTAACATAAATTTTAATCTTAATTAATAAAATAATACACACACTTTTTAAAATAAAGTTATTTATCATTTGAAGTTACCAATATAAATTGTATTCTGTTTCTTTCATTTACAGCACTTTAAAGGCGACGTCGAAGTGGCAAAGCGATTCCGAAAATTTAAATCATTTGAAATATATGGCCCCATGATAGACTGCGGGCATTTCGTGTTACGATCACTCGTCCATCAAGGAGACCTGCGCTTCAAGGACCATCAAAAAGAGGCAAGTAAAATTTAACTGCAGCGCTACTGATCCTTATTTCGTCGGTTTTGGAATAGTAGAGAATAGAAAAATAACAGAACTTTCTACTGTACTGGAATCATCTGTGAGGAAATTGTACGAGCAAACAGTGCCTAATAAGCCATTTTCATGGGGATGTAGTGAGTGGATCGGCTGGGATTAGAATATGATCACACTGCACACACAACTTGATATCATAAAAATATTTTTATCTTCCAAAATCTGGACAGAACACGTTCTTTGGATGAATGTTGATAATGACTGTTAACCTTTAATACAGTGTGTCGTAAACAATGGATAATCCTTTACCTGCGTATGGGAACATAATCTTCAGTATATAAAAAAATAACCTTTTCAAGTAAAAGTAGGTACCTACCACGGTTTTCGAATTATTGGACGGTTTCAAAATTTCAATATTTTAACCATAGTCAACTCTTTTTGATGCCAAGATTACAAATCAAGGAATTTTCTCAATCTGTTTTTGCTAGAAGCACATTTATCAATTTTTCTAGCAAAAACAAATCGAAGAATTCTTCTAAAAATCTTAGCATCAAAAAGAGTGGACATGGGTAAAAAAATGGAAATTTTGAAAAAATGGGATATTTACTGGGTCGTTTTTTTATTTTCTGTACAGTCATAATGTAAAGGATTATCCACTCATTATGACACACCTTGTATGTATGTTATAATAAATTGTTATTTATTACAGTTCGATGCACACATCCTGTTGTTTACTGATCTTTTGTTGGTGTGTAAAAGATACACAAAAGGGAACAGAACCAGACTGAGGATGGTAAGGTAAGCAAACAGATTTAATTAACAATCTTTGTTTGGTTAAGGTAAGATAAGATAAAAGATTATTGACCAGTAGTCTTTTATCATCCTTTCGCATAAGTATCTACCAGTAGGTACCCATTACTTTTAAATGGTTTATTATTATCACAAAGTATCGTATTTTGATATGACTTTGTTCATTTATACGATAGTAAGTTAGAGCGATATTTGACATCCAATCCGCATGGGGTCTGCGTGATGGACCTATACTCTCTCTAAATTGAGAATAGAATAGAATATTTGGGTCCATTAAGAGTATAATTTAGGAATCGCTTCGTTAAGCTAATCTTAGTAGTTATTTTTCACTACTAAATTATACAATTTTTGAACTACTAACTACAGTGCACGAAATACTCTCACAACACTGGTTCGAAAGAACTAGTGACACGAATAAGAAGAAGATTTATCACTACATTATTTTCAGACCAAGATATCTATTGAACCGCACCGTGCCGTACATCCAAACGGGAAAGGGAACGCAAGACATTCCTAACTTTATCTATGTCGTACTGGACGAATTTGGAGTCTCGTACGAATCTTTTGTGCTCAGCGAGACTAGTAAGGATTCTAACCCTGCTATAACTATGAAGGTACGCACCTCAGTTAGAATGTTGTTAAGTCATTTTGGCTATACTTACTATGTATATATTAATATCCCTATAAGCCCAAAAGAGGGTATTCCCCACTTCCTGGCGAACAAAGTTTGTTCTACAACTTTTGAAATTTTAAAGTTCTTAATTCATAAATTTTAATAAATTCACGTGAAATAATATGATTTTTAATTGAAAAAAAGCTCAATTCTTTTTTCTTTATAATTTACATTATGAGTAAAGCTTTAACTTACTCACTCAAAATAAAAAAAAAACACAAAATATTTTGATCACTAAATAAGTTAAAAATTACACACACTTTGATAAAAAAAAACAATAAAATTGTCTTGCACGTCACGAGCTTAAATAAAAAAAAATTGGATATTAACTTACACCATGTATTATATTATAACTGTTTTGCACATACCATCACATAGGTACTACTCGGGCGAATGAACATGACACTCTCGCTCGCAACTTGCTGCTTCCCCCGCCCCCCGCGCGGCGCCCTCCGTGTTTCTTCTTCCTCTAATTGCGAAGCCTTATCATTACTTATCATTACCAAGTATTACAGGACCTCTTCTCTTTCAAGATTAACCAATTTCACGCTGTACTTTGCACACACGGCATTCGAGCCAGGTGTCACATTCATTCGCCCGAGTAGTACCTACCATTTTTAAATGGTACTTATTTATTTATTTAATAAAATTGTCGCTGACTTTATCATTGGTTATTTCGTTTTAGGAATGGGAGCAGAAAATACAAGAAGCAATGATGTCTTACGAATTAACAAAGTGGTATAACAAATACCCAGTCAATGAACTGAAAATTATCGAAAACGATTATAACACCGAAGAGTTTAAGGTGATTTATCACAAAGAACTAGAAAATAAGCATCTTCTAGGCGAAAAAGTGAAGCATGTCGTGGTCTAACGCAAGCCATATTGTAACCAACTTCAAAGAAAGAGGAGTTTCTCAATTTAGTTGTAATTTTTCTTATTTTGTTTGAATGGTAAAAATCGAAAAACATTCAAATTGATACCAAACAAAATTTCATCAAAATTGGTCTAGTAGTTTAGTTTTGAAACCAAAATAACTAATATGTCGTCGAAGTAAATGAAATCGTGCATTTCAGTGGTGTTTACGTTACAACAGTCCAATTGAATTCGGTCTTAGTATGTTGTTGTAAAAAAATTATTACATTATTAAAAAAGCTCCGTAGGTAGGTACTGTCTGAAACCACAATTAATCCTTGCAGAAAACGAATGCAGATGCGGTGTTAGTTGAAAAAAGGGCGCGGGAGCGAGTAGCGGCAATGATGCATCCTAATATGCCGAGGTCGCGCGATTCTTCGCTTGAAAAACCTGAGGTTCCCTTAACGGATTACGAGCGTAAGTAATTTCATTGGGCAAGACAGTCTTTATAATAATTTCATATCAAGCCATCTAGCCCCAAATTAAGCAAGCTTGTAATATGGGAACCAGATAATTTATACAAACCTTTTTTTTTTTTAAATACAGACATGGGATACATAGAAAACACCCTGACTCAGGACAAACACATTTCACACAAATTTCAAAGACATTCATCGCACAAATGTTTGTCCTGAAGCGGGAATTGAACCCGCGATATTCGGCGTAGCAGTCCAACGCACTTGCCACTCGACGATCTGTGTCGTCAGTATCATCAGCATCTGCCCTTATCCCTTCCTATTATTTAGAACGAAGCTACACTGCTCCGTTGCGTTTTTTATTATAATATCGTTTTTACAGGTTATTCTCATGCACGTTATGAGGAGGCACCAACTTTGTTTTATGGTTGGTGCCTACTTATTCTAGATATTGATGACGCATAATTTTTAGGTGCAAGGGGTCCAGCAAATCTACACGATTATTGTGTTCCGGGAAGCGAGACGTATCGCGGTTTTGGAATCAACCGCCAACACTCGGTTCAACAGTCTACCGCAAGGTAATAGGGGGTGGTAAGGTAAATGCCTTCGTTCAGCTTAGAAGCGGTGTTACCGTTTACTACTGGGTTAAAAGTAGACTATGGTATTTCATAATTTCATTTGGGCTAAGGTAGCCACTGAGTAGAGTCTCAAAGCAGCGCGGGCGTCGACGCAGCTGACCGAGAAGAAGATGGCGGGACGAGCTCATCACGTTCGGTCCAGGCTGGAATGCATTGGCCCAAGACAAAGGGAAATGGAGAGAATGGTGAGAGGCCTTTGCCCAGCAGTGAGACAGCGAGGGCTCATAAATAAATAATAATAATATTTATATATCAGGCACTGAACTAGATTCTACTACTTATCTGTATATTAATGACCCTATAAGGTCGAAAGCTGTATTCCCAAGTGTCCCGTCCTGGCAAACAACGTTTGTTCTTCTTACAACTTTTAAAATTTCGAAGTTTTTTTACACCTTGTATACTGAATGTTGTATTTTTCAGCCATAGCTCACAAGTATCACAGTATTTGTCCAGCATTGATCTTCGCACTTCTCTGAGGTAAGTTACTTATTCTTTTCTGCATAGTACCTCCTACCTACCTATAATTTTTACGTATGCAATGCACAGTAAAAAAACGTAAACTGATTAGTATATATTTTATAGTATAGCTATAAAAGAAAATAAATATCACCGTTAGTATAACGTTAAATAAATAAAAAATAAAATAACAATAATTAAGTTATTGTTTAAGACTTAAAACATATATTTATTCGTACTTTTGTTCCTACAGCGGATCTCACGAAGAACTACAATCAATTGCCTTACAAAAATCAGCTGGCAGCTCTGTGGATCAAGGGCATCCAGATGATGGTGAGTTGGAATTATGTTAGTAAGTAAGAAAAAACCTAGAAACTAAAAAAAAACACGCTACCTACTGGCACAGGCCAGCGAACCCAAGCTTAATCGTATTAATACGAGAATTTATGCATTCGTTACATAGGTGTACTTACGCATGCAAGTTTACTTGTTCTTTGATAGGCATTGATTGATTGATATATTAATAATAATCCTCGCACCCTTACTGCTCTAAACAAGGACGAAAAATCCTGATTTTGATGTAATTGCGGATGAATGGAAGAAGCTGATGATAGAGTGCCTGGTGTTTTGTGAGAGTGATGAATGAAAATATTAATGAATTAATTGCTAATGAATTATATTATTGACATGTGATACTTTTGTTTATTGTTTAATGATTTTTTTATATTATGAACATAATTTTTAATTTTAACTAGAACTGTATATTTTTTATGTGTGATATTAACAATTAATTAGTGTAAGTGGTCTGTGACCGTTCTGATTAAAATAAATAAATACAAAATACAAATTAAACACAAGCGAAGGAAATAGGGGAAAATTTTCAAGTTTTTTTGGTAACTAAAAACTTGTGGTTCTCGTATATTGATTTAATGTTATTAGTTTCAGTTCCACCTTCAATAACAGTCAACATTGTGGGCGATAATGATTGCGAGACTGTAGTGCCGACGCGGCTTTCCACGGTGAGCTAAAACAACGTTCTTATAATTACTCTAAATTTATATTTTTAATCAATTGCAAGATTTTACCGGAACATATGTACATACATAGTATAAACATTCCTAGTTAATAAAAATATTGTATAAAATAACGACGCTGTGATGTCATGATACTCGTCACCTTTCACAATATCATTAGTATCGTATCGTAAATAATTATAACAGTCAATAAGTCAGTAGTGTGCTGCCTGTGAGTAGGAGTGACTGCGTGACGTAGCGTTATGGGTGAAATATAATATGACATTAGTCACATTATCTAATAAATAAATTGCAGTGTGTTATTAAATCACCGGTGATTGAGCTGTTACAAAATGAAATCATATCACCATGTAACATGCCTTACAGTCAAGCATACCACTTCTCACAGTACCCTTTCGCGGACAAGGTAGACATAACTGTACGTAGGTAGGTTCGCTTTCAATTCTGTTTTCTAACACCTTATCCATTTTCCAGCCGCCAATGTTGGTACTGCAGGCCTCTTCTCCCAATCAGTCGCTGGGTGGGCCGCGAAGCGCTAGCGCAGATAGCCAAATGGGAAGCGAAAACACACTTCGCGTGTCTTCAACTCACTCCAGCGCCTTGAGAAGCTTACCTGATCTCTCTACCGCTACCCTTCAGCCGTGAGTCTAGGAAACTGGCATAGGTTGAATCGAGCGATGTTACAAGTTATTTTGATGTTAGTTTTATGCTTTTTAAAATTTTATTTTATGTTCATGTATAAAGTAGGATGTAAGGAGTTACTTTAGTTTTATGTTTTTTAAGTTATATTTTATAAAATTTTGGTTTATTTGTTTTTTATTAGTCGATTACTTTCATAACAAATACTCCTCACTTTAACACTGTAGATTCAGAAATATTCGAAGAAAATTAAATAGATTATTTCAGGGAAAAGTTCTATTGCTTTACAAATAAAATTGTTATATTTTTTCTCTTAATTTTTTTATAAATGTTTTTTTTTTAAATGCAAGTTCATACATATACAACATTTTAACTCTTATTGGATTGAACTGAAAGATAGCATGATAGATCAACTAGAATACTCGAACAAAGCTTACTTTTATGTTATTTATTTTTATATTAATTTATGTTAAGTTATAGTTTCATATTTATGTTAATTAATTAATCATATATAAAGCAATTCTGTTCCTTTTTTTACAAAAAAACCCGTCACTGTGTAACTATCACTCCAGTTTAGGTAATAAATATTCAAAGAATATAAGAGTAGTTTATATCAAGAACAAGTCCTATTGATTTCAAAAGACTGATCATTTCATTTAATTTTAACTTTTATCGAACTGAACCGGAAGTTGATACATCAACTTGAATATTCGAACAAAGCTCTCCACTGGATTCCGCGAGAAGAATGAAAACCAGCTCTTAAGGCACTGACTTACTAAACACGAGATGAAAATGCTTTATCTAAGCTCAAGTTTGGCACCATTGTTTAGGTTACCGCAAGCTGCCTCGGCGTTAATGTACCAGGTACATATGCAGCATTTGAAAAGGAACCAACTGACTACTGGACCCCAGTTTCTCACCCCGAACCATCGCGGGTCCAGCTATCCGCCGCCCAGTTCTTTCAGGTGACACCTACTGTTGTGTTACACCTAAAATAGCTGCACGTAGAACCACTAGGGTGTTTTTTCTATTAGTGTGAGATAACCATCGCGGGTCCAGCTTTCCGCCGGCCAGTTCTTTCAGGTGACACCTACTATTGTGTTACACCCAGAATAGCAGCACGTAGAACTACTAGGGTTTTCTTCTATTAGTGTCAGACAATCATCGCGGGTCCAACTATCCGCCGCCCAGTTCCTTCAGGTGACACCTACTATTGTGTTACACCCAGAATAGCAGCACGTAGAACTACTAGGGTTTTCTTCCATTAGTGTCAGACAATCATCGCGGGTCCAGCTATCCGCCACCCAGTTCCTTCAGGTGACACCTACTGTTGTGTTACACCTAGAATAGCAGCACGTAGAACCACTAGGGTTTATTTTTCTATTATTGTGCGATAACCATCGCGGGTCCAACTATCCGCCGCGCCGCCCAGTTCCTTCAGGTGACACCTACTGTTGTGATACACCCAGAATAGCAGCACGTTGAACCACTAGGGTTTTTTTTTATAAGTGATAGACAACAATCAACTCTTCTAATGGTAAACGATGGTGGGGTTGATGAATCACGCCGGTCTAGAAGGAACCTATTCACTCTTTATCAAGTACAGGTCTATTTCGGTTTGTAAGATCTATTTTGTTTACTTCTGTTAGACTTATTATTTTGTAAAAAAGGTAACTAAATAAATCTTTTATTTTCTTTTTGTTCTTATTTACTTTTTTGCCGATTAGATAAAGTATTAATAATTTTATTTGACAACGTGTGTATAATTTTGCGAATTGGATTTTATATTATAAGGCTTACCTATAAGTTTTCAATCTAGCCTTGGAGGCTTACTTACTTAGAGCAATAAACTGAAAATGTTTTGTTATATGTTCTATGGCATAGAGGTGTACGCCGATGCCCTTTTGACCGGCGGCGGACGCCGGCGTCAAATCAGTCGGCGGCGGCGGCGTAATCGGCGTGATCGGCGCGGATTGTGAAAATTAAAGAATCAACTGCCGGTTTCTTATTACTGTACAAAATCAGCCATAATATTATAAAAATTATGCAATAGGCATATTTTTCACCATAATAATCATACTATCATAGGTTTTATCCCTTCATTGTTATCCCACGCATAGGGAAAAGTTTTCACTCAAATATTAATAATTTAGAAAAAGAGCCTCTTTTTACTGTAGGACGTGGCAAACTATGCCTATATATAAACTAAGCCTTTCCTCTTCTTCGGTAACTTTTAGAAAAGCCTTTTTTGGTTAATTAATGCAGCCCACAATAGCTAGCAAACCAGTAGTAGACGCGGTGCGCAAAGCGAGACGCAGCTTTTTTTCAGTAATTTGCTTAAAGAAAATATTTGCGAAAAATTATTGCATAACAAATAGCTATGAAGCCGCAATATGGCGACTATGGCGAGCTAAATAAAAATTTAGCCCGCTTTAGTTACTTCAATACAATTTGTTTCTAGCAAATCGATTCTGGCTACAATAGCTGACTAGTGCATTATTCGCTGCTGACTAGCAGCAAACACAGCGAACCAAGTGAACCGCAAAGTGTTTCACACAAAAATTTGCTCCAGGAAGGATTTATTTTTGCAAGAAAGCCTGATATAGTAGGTCACGCCACGAGAAAGTCAACCTAAAACTTTTTAACACCGTTTACTTCTAGAGATGCTTACCCATAGTATTCTATTAAGTCTATCTATTTTTATTTTGTGCCCGTAATGTCCAACCAAAGGGCAAAGGCCTCCCTTTCCTCTTTCTAGACTTTTCAGTCTAAGGTTTAGACTGACCAATCCTTTGCATGGGCGTAAAGTTCATCTCTCCATCTGCGCCGCGGTCTGCCGCGAGGTCGTTTCCTGTTAGGAGGCGTCTGTTCCGTGGTGACTTTAGCCCACTCATCCGACATGCGGCACGCATGACCCACCCAGTCCGCCTTCAACTTCCCGGCCTGATACCTAACGTCAGCGATCTGAGTTTTGAGGCGCAGCTCGCTGTTTCTAATGCGGTCTAATAGTTTGACTCCCAGGATGCTGCGCTCCATAGCTCGCTGACAGACCCCGAGTTTGGATTTCTGCTGGGTGGTCAAAGACCAAGTTTGTGCACCATAGGTGAGGATGGGGAGAATACATACATCCATAAGCTTCCGTTTAAGCGATATGGGAAGGTGACCTTTCATTAGATATTTCATGGACCAGTATCATTTCCAAGCGTTCTCGATGCGCCTTTTAATTTCGAGATCTTGTCGTGTCTGAAAGGATACTAGTTGGCCTAGGTACACATATTCTTAGGGGAAAAAACCCGGCTGAGAAGGTCTAGCAACCGAGTAGGCCGGGCTGGAAACCAAGAGTGGCTCTCCTCCAAGCGCGGTGGGCATCCATGAGGATTTCCCCATGTAAAAAAAAAAAGGTACACATATTCTTGGACGTATATATTCTATATCTCCCCATTTCTCACCAGGATCTTGCGTTTAGTGCTATTTGTCATTATCATAGTCTTCGACCTGTTCATGCTCAGCCCAACCTCGAGGCTTGCGGTGTTAAATTCGTTGAACATCATTTCGAGTTCGAGGGCTAAGGAAGAGAAAAGTACAATATCGTCAGAGAAACGAAGGTTGGTAAGTCTTTTCTCGCCAACGGTAATGCCCTTTCCCTCCCAGCTGGGTGTCAAGGTCTTAAACACCTCTTCTAACGTCGAAGTGAAGAGTTTCGGTGAAAAAGGATCTCCTTGCTTAACTCCTTTTTAATGTGGAAGGATGGTCCGATATAATTTATTTTTTATAGATGCTGTGCTATTTAAGTATTTTTATTTCAAAAGGTTGATATATGTTTGAGGTATATTCTGGCTAAGGAGAGATTTAAATGTAAAGTCTATCTATACTTAATGAATATAGGTAAGCAGTGCAGGCTGACTGTCAGACAGTCAGTCAATTAGTAATTTGGTATTCGGTTGGGCTGAAAACTCCGACATCAGAGTTGGCCACTAACTAGCTTTCGTGAGAAAGAAGAAAATAAATCCGTAATACACAATGGTTTTTACGTATTGGTTGATAAATAAGTCACTACAACAGTAAACGAAACACTTACACGCGTTTTGGTGTGCTTGAAATTGTTTTTTTAAAGAAGACTTATATCAATATTCCGCGCCGATTTCACGCCGATCAAAATATTGGCGGCGGCGGCGCGGCCAAAATCGTCGGCGGCGTACATCTCTACATGGCATGAGACCAATTCGCATCGGGTCTGCTGAGAGAGAGCCTGAGAGAATGCTTTACTTTATTAAACCTATGTACTTTCAAACACTTGTTTATTTAGCTTAATTATATGTACCTTCACATACTTCAAACACTTGTTTATTTATTTTTTAATCAATAGGGTTAACGCGCAGGGCACAAGACTAGGACGGATAATACTGAAACTAAAACGCGACATAAGTCCATATCTTACTCCACTAGCCGCTGATCCCTCAATCGTTTACAGAAGCTCGCTTACACGGGGTTTCGGATTCAACCGGAGTCTATCAACATCTTATCGACGACTCACCAGGTCCCAGAACATCGATAGAGCATCGCCAATTCAATACGAAGCACCATCATTTGCAGAACAATTAATCGTAAGTGCTTCTGGTAACATATAATATAATAATTACATATACATATAGGTAATCTATAATATATACATAGGTATATATTATAATAATATATACAGGGTCAAATTTTAATCACCATAAAAAATACGCATAGTCAGTTGCCGTCACCGAACACATAGTCGTATACGGCAAAAAAACTTGTATAAATTAAGTCGAAGTTTTGTTAAAATAAATTTGATTAAAATTGGATAACTGTTTGCCTCAAGCGGTACCTTTAATTGATAATATTTTAAGTTTTATTCATCGTTTAGCCAACCCGGGTACCTAGCTCGAGCCAGCCCGCAAAACCTCGGCTCCGGCGCCGCACTCGCTCCGCTGTCACTCTGCTATTTTGTAGAAATCCAAAATTCTGACTGCACAGATGCAACGTAGTACCCCGTCTGCATTGCCCATTTAATATTTTTTGGTAATTAAAAATTGGTGGTGTATATTATAAAATCATCTAAATTCTAGGGTGCGAGCTTCTCAGTATAAGCACCTAAAAAAGTAACGATACCCCTAAAGTTTTTGCCTATATCTCTCGTATGTCCATGACCGTGCTAGGACTGTCACCGACGTATAACTTAGACAATTTCATCACAAAAATGTTCGCCTACATTTCAGTTTTCACAGTGAATACAGAGTTTTGATGAAAAAATATTATTTTTAGCAAAAGTTTGCTGCTGGAAGGTCTGCCTCAGCCGAAATCCAGCAGGGTAGAAGCAAGTCATGTCATCAGTCTCCTTCGTTGAGTGCTCGAACCACGCCCACTCCCTCTATTAGGGACATAATATCTAAAGAGATTGTGGCCAGTACCAGCAAAGGGAATAACTCCAAATCCCCAGTTTCTGAGAAGAAGGAACAGGCTAAGAAACTCTCCCTTCTGGCTAGGTAAGTTTATCTCGCTTTCAAGGACACAGTAGGAGACAGCGATATGGTACTCTTAAGTGATAAGACTTGCAACACTTTTAACTTTGATATGTTCACGAATCTGGATCAAAACATACTTAATTATGTGCATAACTTTATTTTTAATTTGAGTGAATTTCTGCTTTGTGAAATCAATAAATTAAATGAAATTGAAAATATATGGCATAATAAGACAGTTTATTGAGTCATTATAAAAACCTTTTATTTTTTACATTCATAGACGAACTAAGAGTTAATTAGTCTGTTTAATAAGTGAGAGCATAACGGGGCCCACATATATTTTATAATACTCCTTATTTTTATACTTGATACATATTCTACTGTAACCTGACTGTAACATTTTCTAATTTAACTATCTATTTTCTTTTAGCTTCTGATTTGTATCCTCAATGCTGAAGCATTTGCTTGTAATACAAAAGCGAGTGGGCCATCCTAATTTTTACTTACTTAATTACTTTAGTAGTTATTACTTTAGATAATACTCTAGTTTTAAATTTCTCAATTTCTATATTCTTTCTTATATACCTACATAGTTATAGTCAAATTGTTTTCCTTCACTGTTTAGTAGGCGTTTTTATTTATCTATTACTCACTATTGCTACATTACTTCTATAACGTTTTTATTTATTTATAATTATTACCTACCGACCCGCCAGTGGTCTTCATACCTATGTAAAATTGATTTATAACTCTGTGGATAACGCAGTGGGCTATAATATAGTTAATGTAAGATGTTATAATTATTAAGAAAAATGTATATTATAGTTGTTTGTTGTCCCAAATAAATAAAATAAAAAAATAAAAAATAAGAGATAAGATAATGAATAAAAATAGGTAGGTATAAGATAAAGTAGAATCATGGACGAACGTCCATGTTCTTCTTCTACTTTATCCTAGTACTAGCTGACGCACGCAACTTCGCTTAGTACGCGCCTACACATCCTGACAAAATAGTATACAAATATTTTATCTACTAACTTAATCTTTTATATTATGTATAATATATCAAATTTCAAGAAGAGTATACTCTACGTTCCGTAGTTTGGTATATGCGTTGTCTGTCAGTCAGTCAGTCAGGTCCAAGCCGTAAATACATTTAAGTATATTGATTATAAACTAGCTGAGGTTAAGGGGAATCCTCAAATCCGAATTCCATACAAAATGTTTTGGACAAAAACAAGAATTCGGATTTGAGGATTGGCCTTTAGGGGTGCTTACCAGGCTTACTTCTCTGTTAGGGCCGTCCAGATCTTCAGGGCAGAAGATACTTCACTATCCACTGATGGCCTGTCACGAGGAAAAAGGAAGCTGACGAGATGGTCTACAGTTGGAAAATACTTTACCACGTAAGCAGTAGAAATATACCTACATTACGTTCACATGTCATGGTAGAACTCATTTAACAAATAACTAATCATCACAGATTCACAGTTCTTGAAAAATAGCGTGCGTGTCTTTGGGGCATGTGTTAAAAACAATTGAAATGCTCACTCATTTCTCTAAGTGCGGTTTCAGATTAGCGGATTCGCCGCTCATGTTTTGTTTTTTGCAACGCGTGTACAAGCCGCGAGACTACTAACACTCTTAACTTAGTCTTAACTTTTAAGTTAGTAATGCCTACTTGCACCAAACTGTGAAAGTCCCTAAGCAATTACTTGAGTCGCTTGGTAGTTCTTAACAGTCCAGATTCTGACTGTTAAGAACTGTCAAGCGAGTAAAGTAATTGCTTAAGATCTTTGAAAGTTTGGTGCAAGTCGGCATTAGTTAGTTTAACTTAGTCGTGCTACTTACACTCGCTAAAAAAACCGAGCGCAAACGCCGGTAAATAAACGCGCGACACGCTTTTTATGTTTTGCGAATACCAATCCAGCCGTATACGCGCGACAAAAATACGCTAGTCTGATTCCGGAATAATTCGATCAGTAACAGTAACAGCAAGTGTGAATAATACCAGAGACAAGTACTTTTTACTCGTCTCTGATAATACTTAATAAAAATATATTTTTTTTGCAAATTATATTTTTTAAGAACTGAATGTATTTTTTCCTACCGATAAGCGTAATATTAGTCACTATAATTATAAGAAACCTACCGAATTCGATCCTGTTTACGCTTTTGTAGTAGGTATCTAGTATGTACCTACTTATATTGTTTCCTATGCATTGCTAGCTCTCAGATTTACTTGACATTGCAACCTATGTCAGCTTTACAATAGTACATTATGATATAAGTGCGGTAAGTTGATAATTACAGCCGAGGCGATATTGCTAGCCCGAGCCGTAGGTGAGGGCTACAAGAAAGCAGAGGCTGTAATTATCAAAGCGCACGTATGTCATACGACGTTTTATAACACATTTGCGAGGAAATAAATAAAGAAATTCATCATTACTTGACGACATTTTCAAATAAAAACAATACAGCGAAAAAAAACAGTGCGCGGAATAATTTTTACATGTTCTCAAATTAGCGAAGCGCGCGCATCAGCGCTTTTTTTTAAGGCAAAGCACAGGCAAAGGCACAAAAACAGCCAGTATTACTAATAAAGTAAATTAATATTTTTGTGTTTTGTTACATTTAAATGGTTGTAATTTATGGTCAATATAATTTAAATTAACGAATTAAATGTTTATTTATTATATTTTATCTCCCAAAGTTAATTTTATTCATAAAATGTTGACCACTTTATTTCTGACATAAAAACTCTTTGCTAAGATTCAAAAAAGTACCGTTCGTTTTAAACGGAGATCCTTGATAAACCTTCCTTTTTTAATTACATTACCGCACTAGTGCGTTTTACATTACATTACCGCACGAGTGCGTAATGAGATACAATACAATATTGAAATTGGTGCAATAATAGACCCTTTACGAGCAAATGTGTTATAAAAAATATAAATAGCACAACTTCCTTTACACTTTTTTATTAATTTTTGATATACCTACTTACCTACTTACTTATGGATTTGAAAGCTTGCTACCTACCTACTTTTGCTCGAATGATACCTTTTTCAAAGTATTAACGTAGGATAGTGCATGCGCATAGGTAAATAGGGTTGTTCATTAATAGTTCATAGTCATCAATAAGCGCGGTCAGCGTTACTAGGAAACGCTTCATAGTTAACACCCTGACGAGGGGTGTTACTCGATGGGAAAAAAAATCCCATCGAGTTACAGTGTTACTCGTTTGGGTGTTACTGGATGGGAACTCATCGTAATACATACCCGATCGTCAGCGTCAGCGTGACAAGAAAATCAGCCTAGGTGCCTACTTAAATAACACTTATTTTGTTCTTTACAGAAGTAGTCCCAAATTCAGCGTAGAAAAGTCCGATGATAGTGACATTGAGCTCTCAGAAAATGACAACGTTGAAGACATTATGGTGGACGATGATCGCAGATCGCAGAGCAGACGCAGTAGCAAAAGTGCAAAGAGTTCCAAAAGCACCAAAAGCCATTGCCAGAACCAAAACATCTCCGAAATAGACCCGGCTTCCTCCAAACCTGACCAAAAGAAGGACCGATCAAGCAAAATGGACAAAAAAGATAAGGAGAAAGGCTGACATAAACTTTCATGTTTTTGCTGGTTCAAAAAAAACTGAATGGTGCTCATTTGTGATACCTAAAACATTGATAACGGCATTTGTGATACCTAAAACGGTGAAAGTGATAACAAACTATAATATTGTTGAAGCAGGAGATAGCCAAAAATGTAGGTACCTAATCGTGAACATTTTCTGAATACATAATCATAAAATAGGAATTTAATTTATTAGGTACTTAATAGATGTTTAATTTAAGATTTAATTCACGTTACGTGACGAACAATTGTGCGATACATAATCATTAAATACTCAATTAATAAAAAGTAAAGAAAAAAAATCAAAAAAATATATAAAAAATAAAATAAAAAAAGCTTTATCCCCTTCCAATGTATAAAATATATAAAAAAAATACGTATTGAGACTCTATCTCTTGCGGTCCTGCCTTCTCCATTTCTTTACAATATTCTCTTCTATTTATTGCTCTCTACTGGTGGTAAATTTATTGCAATTTGAGCTTATTTTTCATTAGGTACCTACTTTTGTTTTCTCTTTATTTACTTTTAGACCTATGAATTTGCTTTATAAACTCAGAGACTACCTACCATGCCTTATTATACTATTGAATTTCAGCTAGTAGCACAATGTCGTCAGCTATTATCAGGTGTGAGAGATATCTGCCGTCAATCTATATGCCCTTGTTTGTCGAATTTAACTGCCCAAATATGTGCTTCAGTACTGCTATAAAAATATTCGGTGAGAGCGGGTGTTTCACGCCCCGTTGTATTTGAAAGGATCTCATCCGTTGGTCCAAAGGATTTCATCTTCACTCTTGCCGTGTTCCTTTTATACATTTCTTTGATCACCTCTATATAGTAGGAATTTATTCCTTACTCTACCAGCGACTGCCATATTGAACTATGCGATATAGAGTCAAAAACTTTGCAGTTATCAATAAAGCAAAATATATATAGTGGTTTGTCATATTTCAAATACTTTTCAATTACTTGTTTCAGTATATGTATTGTATATGGTAGATAGTGGAAAAGATTTTACAAAAGCCTGCTGCTACGGGTTGGTTTTTGTCTATAAGCTTTGCTAGTAAGCTCTGATTCCCTATTCTCATATAATGGTATTTTGTTGTGTTTCTGTAATGATATTTTTTGTGTTATTGGAAAGGTAGTTGCTCCTGCAGAGTTCTCTTAGTCTGCAGAATTTGTTGTGGATACTCTTCCTTCAAATAAAAAGTATGTAATTAGCCGATGTTAAATAGTACCTATTATAATATATTATATAGTAAGATTTAATTCCGGTTACAGGATGAACAATTCTGTGATGAATATTGGTGTTACTCGGTGTAAGTATGAGATTAAGGAAAGATGTATACTTACTGACCTATGTTTTATGTTTATTATCTATGGCTAGCATATTTATCGACCTGTTATAAAAATTTTTTGACTATGATAATAAATTTAAAAAAGAAAAAATATGAAAAAAAATGTAGTAATTGTTACTAGGTCTGTATTCTCGTAGGCAGGTAATTAAATACACTAGAGTATACTGACTTATGAGCTTTAATCTGTAACATTGTACCTAAATATCCTCTCGTTTTTTAAAGTAGCTATGTGTATCAACCCTGTCTCCAGAACTTACCAAATCACTATTTCTTAGATACTTACCTACCTATTTAATTTATGTAAAGTCTTGTATTTGTTATTTTCCATTTGTAGGTACAATAAAGAATCTGTCTACCTATCTATTTAGCTTTGAGATTATTAAGATGAAATTGGCTTAAACATGGTCAACTGCTGGTGTGAGCTTTAATCTATTTAAATAAATGTAATCAAATTAGACCCTTACCATAGTTTTTGGCCAGGTACAAGGCCCTACGCAGTGGGTGTCGAACTTAGTTCCGAATTTCCCCATCTTCAGTCGATTCCATTTCATGTCTGTTTGTAGACCTGATAATGACTATGGCGAGTGTGAGAAATGAGAAGGGATTCAGCAATCAGGAAAAATGCCAATATATATAGTCTTCAATGACCGGAACGTACGTAATATAGCATATTAATCATCCGTTTCAAAGTTGTTGATCTAATAGACGTAGGTAAGTACATAAACGAATTACAATTCACCTTTTATTTTATTATCAACGGGACGCGGGGTCGCAGTTAAAACCCTTCTGAATACTTACTTACAGAATAGGATTATTTAGTAGGTGTTGGTGGAGAATTTCATGATCAGACGTTAGTAGAATTTGTTGCTGTTTTTAGATGAAAAAATTAAAATCTTTCATAATAAGTAATTTATAACAATCGTATTTTGTAAATTTATTTCGCCGAAAAACGTTTAATCTGTATATTATAATACTTTGATAGTAAACTTCTCAGTGTCCGTGATAAAGTAACGTGTGATCGATGTTTAATAAAATGTAGCATGAAATCTTTAATATTTATAAGAAAGTGTATCCCTAACCTAAGTATCAAATAAATTGTAAATGAGAGCATCAGCTCCGATAGATTGTACTTATCCCTGTTTGTCAAGCATTAAAATAGTAATCAAATAATTACAGATAGGTACACTATACAGCTTAGCATTCAGGGTATAGATATAGGTACATAGGTAATTGTAGTACCTATAGGTTAGGTTACTAAAATCTCTTTTCTATATACAAATACATAGGTTGTATGGATCTTCTGAGAATAGCTCCCGATTCGAGATAATTTTATTATAAGGATGATAATGTAGCTATTGTCATTCTCTGTAACAAATATGTATGTAAACTTAGTTTTGTCATTTTATTAATTTTTACCTGACTACCGAGGAAGAGTTATGTTTCTCGCGTGTATCTTGTATGTATGTAAATTTCTGTGTTACCTCGTATTTTCCAAACGGCAGGATGGATTTTGACAGTTAAGGTATCGTTAGATTCGTCTCAATCACCCCAGTTTTCTAAGATGGGTTATTTAAAAATATTTTATTTTATTACAAAAATACATGTAAGTAAGTTATATGTTTAAATTTAATTTGAGATAATGAATTGATAATGAACATATAATTATTTCCCAGTCGGGTTTTCAGTTGTTTTAAACTATACCTAAGCATATTATTTATACGATCTCCTAGCTAAAAAACTCTATTGACGAAAGTTTTTTCATAATATTACTATATGAAGTTTACAGTATACATATATAGCCCAGTACCTACACCTCCTAGCCAAAGTAGCGATCCATTGTATGTACGATCATCTGCACCAACATGTATTACCTACTCTTAATTTTGCAAAGACATTCTTTTTGACAAGTAAAAGGACTACTACATCTGGTTAGGCTTTCAGACCCATGAAAACCAAGTAAACATTTATGTATAGTTGCACGATGGTTGCATAATAAACCATTTTTGTAAATACTTACTATTAAGTATTCCTAAAACAACTTTTAACAATGTACTACTTACCTACTTACTACAAAAATAAGTATCTATTTAATACCAATAGGTATGTGTATAGCAAATGTATTCAGTATTTAATTATCCCACCAAAAACAATAATGTGAAGCATCGGCAGCACATAATATACGATTAGATAAAAAAATAGTGGAATTATAGACCTAAATGCAAGTTCAAAAGCGCTTTATTGCATATTGTAATGATGCAAACATTGTACTATACAATTGAATAAGTCAAGTTTTATTCATATTTATTTATCAGATTACAATTACTTCAACTTTACTTGTCGTTACGATTTTTTTTATAAAATTTAATTAGAAAAAACATTTATCATTACTTATTATAAACAAAAAGTTTTAAGTAATTAAAGTTGAAGTAATTGTAATCGAAGAACTACGAAATACGAAGAACGATTATTCTTCGCGTTTGACATATTAAGTATTTATCGCATTCGTGGTCAAGTTATTTTCTAAACATGATTTATTGAATTATTGTAAAAAAAATAAAAAAATATTCCTACGAAAACTTGACAAGACTTAACAAATTATATAAATATATTTAGGAATAAATCCGTTTAATTTCTAAACAAAGGTTTTAATTAACTTAACTTTAGTTCAACTAAACCAAAGAGTCAACGAACAGAAAACCAAAGTTTAAAGATACGACACGTGTTTCGCCTCTACACGAGGCATCATCAGGAGGTGTGGACTCGCCGAAGTTTGAAACGAGAGTTTGTTTAGAAATTAAGCGGATTTATTACTAAATATATTTATATAATTTGTTGATATTTATGGATTTCCGCAAAGTAACGCCTGAATCAATCAATTATTGACAAGACTTGATCAACTAATATTTCATATAACAACAATAAATCATAGAACAACAATAAATAATAATTAAAAATGAGTTTTTTTATTTGTTATTAAAACCTCCGACACTGCTAAGATAAAATTTGATATAATCTGTGATAATTATAGGTACAGAGAAAAAGAAGAAAACCTTACAGAAATAGAGGTACAGAAACTCGAACAAAGAACCACTCCTCTGATAATGAAATGCAAAAGTTTGTGAGGATGGATAAATAGATGGATGTTTGTTTGATGCTCAAACACGCCAAAACTACTGAATCTCGCCATGTTTAATACCCAACGAGTACCGAAATTTGGACTTATGACCATCTGCCCCAAATTAAGAAGAGCTTGTAGTGTATATAATATATATAATATATATAATCACTTGATACCTTATAGACATTCCTTTGATTTTAAACATACATGAATAAAATAAAATAAAAAACACCCAGACTCAGGCCAAACGCCAATGTTTGTTTGTTCTGAAGCGGGAATCAAACCCACAATGCCGAAACGCCCGGCAGCGTGGCAGTCCAGTTCAGTCCAGAACGTTTTGGGTGAGACCTACATCCAGCAGTGAATTGCTATTAGGTTGATGATAATGAAAAGCTCAGGTTAGTTACATAACATCTTTGTCACTAACTTTACGTACCTATCTAGCTATGTTTAAAACTGCACCTGCCTTATTACAAAGACTAAATAGGTATTTTTTTAATAACTAGGTAGGTAGGTACTAGGTAGGTCTACTTATTTTATAAGTAGGTGAGTAAGTAAAATCATCATAGCTCAGATGGTCTGACCAGATAAGTAAGTAATGCGTCATTCTACAATGTGGTGCAGGCAGCCAAAGACCAGAACCGCTGGAGACAGGCCGTCCGCACTTACAAAATGGGTGATCACGATCTTCAGTAATGATGAAGTACAGAGAATTAGATTAGATTAGAGATTAGATTACAGAGAGAGAGTAAGTAAAATTATGTTCTTTTATTAGTTGTCTGCCTTTATGTTTTGCACTTATTATCACAGCAATTTCCAGTGGGAGCGATGCGGAACACTCTATTTTGACGATCCTTTGCATAAACAGCGCCGCGATCAGCCCAGAGGCCTTTCCTGATACAGGGTGCCCACATCACTATCAGAACCGTAGCCAGAACAATCCCAAACACCATTTTTCAATCATAATCTGCAACAGAAAATAATTGGGGTGTTAGTAGGTTAAGAAGAAAAACTGAAAGACAAATTCTTATGAAATATTTCTGTAAAAAATCTCATGGCGAACGCACACCTGACACCGCAATGCAGGAACGCAAATTGCGTTCACTGCGTTGCGCTGGTACTAAACGTAGTGATTATATTCTCTTTGGGTGGTACCTTTATCTATAGGTACAGACAGCGTCATAGATAAGTATCCCCCTTGCATTATCATACCCAGCTTCAAATCCCTTTAAATCACCGTCACGGCGAATGCAGAAGTTTTGTCTTTAAAAAATAGATTATATTTGTATAACAGTATGTAATCCTAAAAATAATTTCAAGTATTGCATTTTTTCGAAAGGATTTATAGCTGGGTGTCAAGGTGCAAGGGTTGTGCAAGGGGGATACTTATCTCTGACGCTGTCTGTACATATACCTCATTCGTATAGTAACACCACCACCATTATGACTTTTAATTTTATGGTGGTTGGGATATCATAACGGTAGGTACCTACCAATTTGATAAAAAATCGCGTTTTAGGGAGGTTTATCATTTATTGAAATTATCAGTTAATGTCACAAAGCTCACAACCAAAGAACTTATAAACTGATCCTTTAAAAGGTCCTTGCTCGCAACACTTTAAGGTGACATAGGTTAATCATTTACAGAACGAGTTCAAGCAATAAATTATCAGAGAAGATAAGGGCTTTGATTATTATAAGTACATAATCAAAGGATAAGGGCTATGTTCAATAAAAAAGTACTCGCAGTCTAAATCACAACTCAATGAGTAAAAACACAATACCTACTAACGCTTTGCCGATACCATCTTTAAGTTGTTTGTAATTTTATAAGATTTTAAAAAATACGAAAGAAATAAAGAAAATCCGCCGCCCGGGGGCAGCCCGTCAAAAATAATGTCAGAGAATAAAATACATCAATATAATTTTATATTGATCTGCCAATGACTTAACAAATAAATAGGTTTCATCATTTTGGCAGAAAACGCAATCTTTTACACCTTTAGCCCAAAGAACTTGTATACCTACTATACTAGTAAGTACCTATACAAGTTCTTTGCTTTAGCCTTTAGGCGCTATGAAACAATGGCATCATCTGTGTGTTATAATGTAATAATTTCCTAGCATTTTTGTGTATTTGGCTGCTCCAACGATGGGCGCAGTAAACCTTGAAATTGTGTTGTTCTATTAAATTGCGTTGTTAATGAAGGTCTAGATGACGCCTTAGAGTGCTCCCTCTGCCCTCTGGCGGACAACCAGCTTCATTACTAAGACATCGACTGACAAATTAAGAATACCGTAACGCCATCTGCTGAAAACATTACCACACTGCTCATTATCAGTCTTGAGTGTGTTATTTGTTATTGTATCATTTTCAAAATGTTAAAATATTCTTAAATTCGAATAATTTACTATTACTAATTTTAATCTAATCTAATAGTAAAATTAAACGAATATCTATTGCAATAATGTAACGAGATAAAGCGAGCAAATCTACGAGTCTGCAACAAAAGTGTTTGCCCTTTGCAAAGTGGCTGATATCTATGGAAGAAGAATAGGAAGTTTAAACGAAACGCATAAAGACAACCAAGGATTTATCTCGACGAAACGGCTCAGCAGTCGGCGAATACAGTAATTTTTAATTGAATAATAATTCACTCGGTTGAAAGACAACTTCCCGACCGTGTGTCAAGCAGGCCCAAGTAAACAATTCACCTAAAAAAAAAGGCGGTAACGTGGAACCACCGACAACAAATACGTGACAAATACACACAATAAATAATAGACAATAGAACTTGTGAAATAATTAAAAGGCAGTGATTGGATACACACACTGACATAAGTGTTCATGTGTACATTTATGTCCGTGTGTGTATCCAATCACTGCCTTTCGCTGCACGATGTTGTGTAGCAAATTTGTCTATGGTTAGCTGCTAGAGCCTACCTTTTCGTTCGTACTACTCGTAAGTACTCTGACTAATCTGTGTACTCGTAGTTGTCTCTGGTTTATTGTGAAAATCAGGGCGTGCGGCGTGCTTGGTGTGGTTCACTTCTTTACAAACTAAAATAAAAGTTTTTGTTTTCCAATGTACTTAACAATAAAATTTGAATACTCTAACCGACTGTGCTTCGAGAAAAATTAGTAGAGTTACCCTACCTTTACCTTTTTGCGTCGTCATCAAGAACAAAGCACATGTTGTAATGGCATCTGAAGTAAATTCATCACATCCAACTTTTTACTAACAATAACGTTTTATTTAATCAAAATACCTTGAAGCAAAAAAGCGGTGGGCGTGGAGCCAATATTGATGAACATATATGTGAATAAATCGTTTTTCCGTGAATTATTTTGGGTGGGAAACGGTAAGTTTTCGAAAAGTATTGTGTCGTGACGTGAAATTGAAAGTGCTGTTTACGTGTTTTAATATCTAGATATATGTAGTGAAAGGTTAACCTATTTATTTTAACCTTTCTATTTCTTTACCCGACAGGATGCAGAATAATAATAGTCATCATGGACGCCAGCCTGCGTCGCAACAGGCATCGCCCCCAACGGATCCACGAACAGATCCGCGAATTAGACGAGCTGAGGAACGCATCATCACCGGAGATCCAGCTGTTAAAGGCATTTGTAGAGACTACATTTGGGGTATATGCCAAATGGGCGCACAATGTAAATACCGCCATAAACTTGATATCAACGTGATGAAAACAGTTCTAAAATTTTGCCATGATCATCAGAATAGGACTGGTTGTTTGCGCCCTGACTGCACATATTTGCACACCAGTCGTGAAGAAGAGGTAGCGTTTCTGACAACAGGTCAAGTACCAGTAATGCTCGCAGAAAGATATACTGCTCTGCAAGCAGATGTAAGTGTCCAGGGCATGCCATGCCCGAGTACGGCTGGCCAAATTATGACAGGTCCAAGTATACCTGGTCCTAGTATGACTGGTCCTAGTATGCCTGGTCCTAGTATGCCTGGTCCTAGTATGCCTGGTTCCAGTATGGCTGGTCCAAGCATGGCGCCTGTACTACCTTCAAATTTGCTCTACGAGTATTTCGGACAACCGCCGCCGCCACCACCGCCGCCACCTCCGGCGCCCGCACATAAAAGCGCGCCTCAGCTTCCAATTCAAGGCACACAGAGCATACTTCCTCAAATGCAAGGACCCCAAAACATGCCACCTCCACTGCAAGGGCCTCAGAACATACCGGCTCAAATGCAAGGACCTCACAGCAAACCTGCTCAAATGCAAGGACCACAAAACAAACCTGCTCAAATGCGTGGGCCTCAGAACATAGCTCAAATTCAAGGACCATCAAACAGGCCAGCACAAATGCAAGGATCACAAAACATGCCTCCGATAATGCAAGGGCCTCTGATGCCACATCATGTTAGTTCCATGTTCGTGCCGCCGCCACCGCCGCCGCCCACTGCTGCTACCACCACCATGCAAATGCCTGGTCCTGTTTACTCAGGTATTATTTTTGTTCAGCTTTAGAGAATCAGGATAAATATAGCCTTTGTTCCGTTTTATGTCTTACACCCACACTGAACTCTTCATTGTATGTAGAGTGTAAATGTTCTAATAAGTTAGTCATTTTAGAGCCCCTTATAATTAAAGTTCATCAGTTAAGTTCACACCTGATTATGAATCTTGTTTCAGCACCCATGCCATCAACCTCAAGGATCATGCCTGGAATGTATCCGAGCCATCAGCTGCCTGTTCTTCCTGTGTAAGTATTTGTTTAATTTTTATACTTGAATATACCGCCCGCATGGTGTCGGGATTAAAAATATCCTATATGTTTTTCTAGCTCAAACTTTATTCATATCGATTTTCAGCTCAACTGGTCTAATACTTTTGTCGTGATTAAGGATAAAAACCATTCTTATTCTTGTGTGTTGAGGGTACAGCGGTCTACACTGGCGTCTCATTGAAGGGTGCATTGCCCCCAAAAAAATACAATTAACAGAGCAGGATACTGGATTGTTGAGAGCACTGTTCCAGTAATGTGCTGGTCGACACATTTGGTGGAGGAGAAAACCACTATAAATATCTCTATTATTGAAACTGTTGTATGTCTTGTTACAGTTTTGACCCGACAAGACCACCTCCACCATTACCTTCAACACATTCACTAAAGAGGACACATTCAGATGAATGCGAAGGTAAATTCATTTACATTTCTTTTTTATTAATTAAAAAAAAATTATCATGCCTTACTTGATATCATCTATCATCATCTTTATATGCTCTGCGACATTGATCACACAAGAGCTATAACAGTTTCTACTATAGGTACTCAATAACCTTCTTAATTTTTCTTATTATTATAGAATTAAGAACAGCTGTTTAAAAAACAAATGTAGCAATATGCGAATAATGATAAAATAAGGCAACATGTAAAAGTTGTACCAAAAATAAAGTTTTGTTTATATGTACGTACTTTATACATTACATTTTATTATTTATCGCGTCATTTCAATTTATCGCAAAGTACACATATTATAAGAAGTAGAATTTATCACAAAAAGTCTGTCCAAATTTGCTTTTGTTGCCTTATTTCGAAAGCCTCGTTTTACTATAATGTATTGCTTATAAAGGTACATCACAATAGAATCCAGCTAGTCATGAGTTTAGAGTTCTCAATAAGTTATGCATTTATTAGCTAAGGGAATGGGCATAATATAGAGATCTGTGTCCAACAAACAGTGGATATCGGCCGAAATGATAATTATTATAATAAAATTATGCGTATACATAGCTGGTTTAAATCCTTGGTAAATGAACATATTCACTAACAGTGCCAAATATTATGCCGCAAAGCAGTAAGTTGTGAAGCTAGTGCAATTACTGGACTTTCGAGACTGAACATCAGAAATGTCTCAATGTGGACCAGTGTTATAGCAGAAACACCAGCCTATGTGAATCAAAGACCTGTTTAGCACTGTTCGAGTTATGGGCAGGAGAGCTTGTGTACATTCAGCCACTGGCTCACGACTTTCTATACATATGTTTGATCAATACCATAACATTGTGGAACAACAGTCCGCGTTATCGGGCGTCAGAGATAAACACGGTGATGTGTTGGACATTTCTATTGTATTTATTGTGTTATGGACACTGCAGGTTATTATTTTAAACCGTTTTTATAAGGAGTTAAAACGTGATCAGGTGTATATAGGTATAATGCTCACAGATGTATGGTATTAATCTTAGAGTAATCAAATCACTGTATTAATAAAGAAACATAACCTATATTGAACATAATATAAATGAAGTCTGCTCGACTGCGCTATTTGTACCAATTTTGAATACTTGCGTTGCCGAATACGGTCTTGGCGTGATATACATTCTAATGTTTATACATTTTAGTTCAACTTAAACGATATATAAAACATTTTCTGCTAAGAGTATAGACAGCATCGTAAAGACAGTATATTTGTCCCGTCTTGACCTTGAATACCAATTGACGCAATCGCTCGATGTTTCTGTTAGCGAAGGTAAACTCGGATAAGTATTTAAAGTACTATGTTCAGTGAAAGTTAAACCGCGTTGATGAAATTATTAATGTAACAATATTAACCTGTGGTGTCCTTTACTGTCGTGTTATTGTAAGTAGAGATCTTCTACATGACCAGCACGATTCGTTATTTATTTGTAATTTAGTGGAGTCACTAATGTTTTCTCTCCACCAATGTGAATGGTATTAATTGCTTTTTGGAGGAACGTGCCGTTAACGTAGATGCTTTCTACTCAAATCAAGTATGAGATGCTGTGATTTCCGTGTTATCTAACTTTTTGGTAATAATTAAAATTGGTTTCATGCATCAATGTAATTGATACATTTATACCCCTGGTGGTTCATATCCTTCTTGCTGAAGGTGTTAATTAATTATTAGCTAAATAGGTCGGTCTAGAAAGATTTTGTACGACAACATTATGAGATACCTAGTAATATCAATGTGCAAATGAGCGGAAATCGTATGCATACCTACTACCGTGTAATTTTATTTAGTTTTCTAACTGCCACTGTATTTTGCTATGCGCTCATTGATTTTGTTCTCAGCTGGGCCGAGCAAAGTCAGAAAAACGGAGTCTGCTCTTGACAACTGCGATGTTTGTGTCCAGCGCTTGCTAAGGTTTGATTCCTCAACATTAAATATTAGTTCGCATGTTACTATAGTTATAAACCAACCGAAAGGATAATTATTACATACAGTGTGGAGAATAATACAAGTGTGTGGATTAGCGAGTGAGTTTCATGATTTTTTAGCAGCAAAGCGCGTTCTCAATCGAAGCATCCAGCCTACCTTTTCAGCGAATTTTTAGTAATCGACAATTCGGTATGGCTACGTTGCTTTGTTTTGTCTGAAATTCGTAGAAATATATGATTATTAATGGTATTTATGTATTATATGATTTTCTATTATAATAGTATTGTAATGATTAATTCATTAGCTATCAACGGCCTTGTCCGGCTTCACTGAGGCAAGGCAAGTCATTTGCTGTGCGACAAAAATAACTTAATCGCTACAATACTAAAATGGCAGCTTTTATCTACGACTTTTATTTATGTACCTATTTAATTTTTTGAAAGTATAAATATAATTCCATTTAAAATGCTGAGTTACATATTTGTGTAGTTCTGTAGTATACTTACTAAACGTTTACGAAGTCTTAAAAATACGTAAGCAGCTTAAACTAATAGTTCATTAAAACACAAAGGAAGTAACCCAATAGGCTCATTTTCGTAATTGTTCCAGCCAGTTACGTAATAATTTCGGTATTTTAATACAAATTAGGTAAAAATTAAGGTCATTTTAATCATCTAAAAGGTACTTACCTACCTCTAAATTTTCTATTATTCTGATGTTCTGAATCCGTAAAAAAATACTTAGCAATATGCACCAATATGATACATTAGCATTAAAAAGTGCAAGTATAAAATATAATTTTACTTCTCTCTACCTGGTCGTTACCTAAATAACCATTTATTCTTTCTAATCCGTACCGTAACTACAAAAGAAATATTTTGTGCATTATAAATACATAGACGAAAACCCAACCCAGGTACCTTAAATTTAGATCTGTGCCAGGTACCGTTTGACATCGGCTACCTTAAGTTCACGTTAATATCATTGTGTAATAATCATTTTCTAAAACATCGCGTTCCCACTCAAGCATTCCCCTATTTGCTTGGTCTATTTCGGCCATAAAGTTGGGGAGCGACAGCCGAAAGCACCGAGATCTGTGATTCCGACCAAAGTGTATGATATTTCGACTCAAAAACGGTGACACTGACAGATATGTCAAACCCCGTAGGCGCGGGCGCAGCTAACGAGACATTTGCGAAGTTAATCAGGGACCGGTTTTAGGGTTAGATTTGCTGCGCACTACTAGCAGATAACTTCAGACAAGAAGTCTCTGGTCATACTGTACTTAGGCCGCCATTTCTTTTCAATCGTCCATTTCGCTTGCCACCCTCGCCGTGTGACCACCTCGGGTTTTAAGAAAAATTTACGTGCACTCAGAAGGAATTCAAAATGTGAGTTACTTAATCTAACGCTTTATTTTCGATTATGATTTTTCTGGTGTTGAACTTTGTCCTAAAATCCAAAATATTGCTCCTTCATTAGACACGTGTTTTTAAAGTACTTTGAAAAAACACAATCGTCGTTTTTAAAATCATACATTTGAGAGCTTGTTTAAAATCATTAAATAAATTGTTTAATTATCAACTTTCTTGGCTTTGAAATCCATATTCTTATAAAAAACATCCTTTGTTCACGTTAATTTTTTATTTTTTGAATTTGAATATATTTTTTAACAGTTTAACTTGTAGTAACTGTAAAAGTAACAGAATTGTATTCAATTCGTGATTATTCAATATATTATAGTGGATTTTCATCATAACTTATAGCTATTAATACAAACTATTTTAAACTACCCTCAATTTTTTTAAACGCCCTTAGATTTTAGTTTAACCGAACGCCTTCACACTTGTGTGGTTATTACGAAAGTTTCTAAAAGATTTTGTTCCAAAATTTATCGTTACAGAAACTGTGCGTGATTACAATTGTAAAGACAGCTAAAATACACGCGTTTTGGTTGCAATTGCCAAGTGCACACGAAGTCTTGCATCGAACTGCATAGTTATGATGGCAGAGTAGGTACTCTATATATTATTACAGCAATACCGCATTACTGTAATAAAGCACATTGCGTAGCGCAAGCTTTAGGTAGGTTAGGTATCTTGTCGAAGTTTCGTTGAAGGTCAAACAAACGTGACCTTCACCGTTCTCGTACATAACTTTAATGGCAATGTTTAAGAAGTAGTTATGAATTTTGTTATATCTTCCCTCACGTAAGCTATTGTCGCATAAGGGGTAAACCTATTTTACATACCTATTTAAATAAGTTTGAAATGAAATCCAAAATAAATTGTTTCTTCTCTTCTTTTGAGTGGTTTCGTTTGTGTGCCCAAGCTTATTGTAAAAATATTCGGTTATTTTGAAAATTTTAATTTAGTTAAGGTTTTTAAGAAACGTGGCAATCCTGTTAGGGCATCTATTTCTGTTTTACCCTATGCCTGTTAACTTAGCTTACGTCTCGGGGAGCCAAGTTACGTAGTGACAGTATTTTTTCGGTTAAATTCGGTTAAAACTCCCGTACTAAAAAAATCTCAAAATACCCACTCGTACTTTCAATAAAGTTAATAATTTATAACTCTATGTATCGTTGCGTTTGTGCCATGTCCCCTCAAAATCAATTCAAATCAGGTTGTCAAATAAATGTTGAATTCATTTTCTCCTGTATAGATTTATACGCATAGTTCTAGCTACACGCTGAGCTATTTGCCATGTCGTGTTCAGTAACGGAAACTTATTATGCATATATTAAAATTTTGAGCGTGTGCTAATAAAACAAGTTTCTAATCAGTATTTTTTTTCAGGAGCAACATCTACCTCCAACAAGTCGAGTTCCAACAGGAACAAAATGAACAGATGCGGGCAGCGATAGCGCGTAAGATGGAAATCTACGAAAGCAAGAAGACGTTGCTGCGGTCTTTGACTAGACCCGAGTCCTATCGTCGGACCGAAGAGTTCGTGGAAAACGTAAGTTATGCTCTCAGATTTGTTTTTTGTGTACCTACAGTATTTTATGTTTGTAACCTTAGATACTTTTTTCCTCCGTGCCTTAGATAGAACGTCTGCATGTATCAGTCACCGTAATTTTGAAAAAAAAAACGGTAATTTACAATTTGACGGTTTGAAAGCAGATAAATTGTGAATGCAAGTACCATGCTAAAACAAACCTACCAATCAGCGCATTCGCTCTCTGATTGGTAGGTCCCCCCTGCAGGATGCTGTCTAGAGGGGTACCCAGTACACAATTCCAGATATTCTACTGCAAAGCAGTCATGGTGTCAGCATTACTGTGTTGCGGTTTAAAGGGCACATATGCTAGTGAAATTACTGGGCTTTCGAGACTGACCACCAAAGTGTCTCTATGTGGACGAGCGCATGCAGAACAGAGACCATGAATCAAAGTTCGGTGCAGCACTGTTTTGGTTATGGTCAGGCGTGATCTTTTAACATCAGGAGAACGCCTCCCTCGTATCCCTCTGTATCGTTAAGACGTTCCAGCGAGTTAAGTAATTGCTTAGGAATTTTGAAATATTGTGTATGTAGGCATAATAAAATTATAGATATTATATATATAGATATATTATGCAACATTATAATCTTTTTAGGAATCATCGATGCCACTTTCTTGGAATCCCGATCTGGTATCACCGCCATCTATGCCAACCACTTCGGTAAGCATTGATTAATAATTACTTTATACTTTATAAGCCGTTTAGGCTTGTATTATTCAGAAACGGTATAATGCAAAGGCAAGTGCGTAGGCAAAGCTTTTCAACAGACTTCAAAAAAGGTTATCAATTCGGTTAAATGTTTTTTTTTAATGTTTGTTACCTCAGAACTTTGTTGTTTATGAACCGATTTATGAAATTATTTTTTTTGTTTAAGAGGATATACTTTCAGATTGGTCCCATACAAATTTCATCAAAATCGATTCAGTAGTTTTTATATCCAAATAACTAAAAAAGAGAATGTCGTCGAAGTAAACGAAACTGCGTATTTTGCTTCCCTGTGACTTTTCAGTGGTGTTTACGGTCACTAAAACAGTCCAATTGAAGTCGGTTGTCTATGTTTTTGTAAAACCTTGTTATTATTTAATGTTTGTTACCTCAGCACTTTGTTTTTTTATGAACCGATTTGAAAAAAGTATTTTTTCGTTAGAGAGAATATACTTTCAGAGTGGTCACATAGATTTTCTCATTTCTCATATCATTTCTTTCATTTTCATTACTAAAACATTTTGTATTGTATTGTATTTATTAATTGCCTCCATGTACATACAGGTAAGTATTTTAGGTCTTAAGTGGTAGTTACAGACAGGTATAGTACATGGACCCATGTATGTATGTCAGGGCGAATGCAACATGGTATTTCTGAGTTCGATTATATCAAAGGTCTATCTGGTTATTTCATTAGGTTTTCCTAATATGTATACCTGAAAATAAAATTATTTTTTTGTATGAGACGATATACTTCAGATTGGTCCCAGACATTTGATCAAAATCGGTTCAGTAGTTTAGATTTTAAATCAAAATAACTGAAAAAAAGTCGTTAAAGTGAACAAAATTGTGTATTTCGCTTCCCTGTGACTTGTCAGTGGTGCCTACGGTCACTGGACCCATGATATTGAAGTCGGATGTTGTATGTTTTTGTAAAACCTTGATTCATACAAAATCTTTAAGCGACGCGTCATGTCATACCTTTATTTCGTTCGCCTGTGCCGTACCTTCGCCTTATACCGTGTCTGAATTATTAATCACTTTAGCCGTTTCTTAAAATGCTATTTATTTGAACAATGTCTTATAATGTCTAAAATGGACAGATTATTAACAAATAGTATAAATATATTCAGTAATAAATCCGCTTAATTTCTAAACAAATAAAAAAATTAATATATTTATACTATTTGTTAATGTTTATGGATTTCCGCAAAGTAACGCCTGAATCAATCAATTATGGACAGATTATATTGCTGCGTGCGGCTTCGTCTGCGTGATGTCTCTATAATAAATGCATCAACATAAGTGCATGCACCCATTGTTCTCAATTTGTATCTGTTTTCTCCATTTAGTCAATGGTCCATTATCATCATCAATAATATAAAAGGCTTGGTCCCCATTGACTGGCAGACAACCTACAAGTCAAACCACTAAACGTAGAGACTTGAAATTTGGAGGGTAATTTCGTCATGAAGTGTTTGCGCGTACTGAGGAATTTGCTTATTATTAGGCTTAGTCCTGACTAGGGCATAGTACCGGGAAATCCCGGAACCGAAAATCCCGGGAAATCCCGGGATTGTCGGCTGTGTCCAGTACCGGGACTAGAAAAATCCAGAACCGGGATTTTCGGTACTTTCGGGATTATTTTTTTTTTTTGTGCTTGAGAGCTTTTTTAGGGCTTTAATCTTTAAAACTATAGCTAAATAGTGCATTCTGTTAGTACAAAGAAAAAAGGACAGTAACTCCTCTACTCGCTGGATCCTACCCGCCCATCTTACTAACTTTCGAAGGTGCTGTTGATGTTCAAACTTAGGAAATGTTGCAATATCAACTTATTGTTGTTGGTATCGTCGTCCCAATGCATTTATTTAAAGAATGACATGGGCTTTGGGGTTGTTTGTACTGACGTGACGGTCTTTCCACAATCTAATTATTTTATTATGAGCCTGAATCGTCCCACTGCAGAGCAAAGGCCTCCCTTCCTTCTTTCCACTCTTTTCTGCCAAGGGCAACTGTCTTCCAGTCTTCCAAGTAGGAGTCTAGCTCGTCTCTCCATCTTCTCCGATGTTGTCATCAACAGTCTAATAGCCGTTTTCCGCAATGCGACTGTGCTATGTTGATTAAAACCAGCTGACTATGGATATACGGATTTATAACATTTATTCCCTATTACCTCAAACTCCGAACATAGCTCGTTTCATAGTGTATTTTTGCGTCTTTTATCTAGATATCTAGCAGAACAGTGAGTGTTCACGCCTCAGGTGAGTATTTCATTATGGGTAGGACGCACTGGTTAAAAAGCAACGGGTCGTGTCGAAGATACAACCGTAAATTGGTGGATACTTCTTTACGTTACGTCTTTGACAAAATATTGAAACTGACACATATACCTACTTATCGATAGTTTATCACAGAGGAAATTAACAAAATTGGCTCTTTTTCATTTTAACATTCTTATGAGGCCGATCATTGACATTGACATGATCATTGAGTATTGACTTCTGAAGATTAATAACGAATAACAAATAATATACGATTAAAAACAACTGTTTTTTTATCAGAAATCAAATCAACCTTCGTTTAAAAGTGTTGTTACGCATGTGACGTCCTAATTTTTGAACTGTTAACGTATACAATCCTGCAAACAATGAAATATCCACTTCAAAACTTTAGTTATAAGCCGTGTATACTTGAAATATTACTTAAAAATTGAGACTGCATTGTTAATGCATTATTCAATTAGTTACGCGTATTTCCTCACTTACAAATCATGCTTGCAGTATGTTACATAAATGTAAAAATGTAACATTTAACTTTTCGTTATTTTTCACTCGATTATTCTTTATTTAATCGTTTTCTGACGAGTTTTCTGTTTGACAAAATAATAGGCTACTAATTATTTTCGGGAATACCGAAAATCCCGGTACTCCCGGTTCCGGTCGGGTGCCAGTACCGAAATCCCGGTACTGGAAAAAGGAACCGGTACTGGAGGCCCTAGTCCTGACTGACTGACAACTTACAGATGAAACCACTAAACGTAGAGACTTGAAATTTAAAGGGTATGTTCGTCATGAAGTGTAAGCGCGTACTAAGGATTTTTTTTAATTCACAATGCATACGAAGTTTTTACCATCACCTAGTTTGCTATAAGTTTGACTTAACTATCTGTCAAAGTACATTTATTATTCTTTTTTTTTATGCAAAAAGTAGCAGATGCCCTTTGGAGGAGAATCGCCGCAGAAAAGCAAACGTCGCAGAAGTCGACAAAAAATTTCACCTACACAATAAACATAAGACATATAACATAACATATAAGCTAGTTTAAAAATATAATTTAATTTAAAATGTAGTAGTACTTAGAAAAATCACAATAAAGGCTGTTTTAATTTTATCTATTTTTTATTTTTATGTTTTAATATTTTCATATATTTTTTTTATTATTTGTTACAGACCAGCTTTTTGCATCAGCTTCTCGAAGTTTTATTTGATAAACCAAGAAGTGAGCCCGTACGTATTCAACTTTATATTGTTATATTGTAGCAAACGTTTATACAATATGTTACCGAATAACATATAACATCTTTATTGTAGGTGCAATCGGAGGACTTCAACTCATTCCTGCAGTCGTTGGTAGGCAGAACGCGCTCGAACCCCAACGGACAGTCGACTACTGACACTATCGACGTCCTGTTCGACATGTTCACAAGTTGTAAGTACATATTAAGAAACCTAGTGTGATATTTCGCAGGGTATACTATTTTATTTTCGATTTTATACGATTAGTGTGGTATGAAGCTGTTTTCCAAAAACCTAATATATTTTTAGCGCCTTCGGATCGTTCCACCGTCCCTGAATGTCGTGCAGAAGACAAAGCTAGAAACGCTGCGTCGCTGGGAAATTGTAACAATGGGCTGAGCCGTTTTCTGGGCGAGGGAGAGCCGTCGCCGTTGAATGCGTCTCGGTACGCGGGCCGGCCTTTCGCGGAGAGTGCCGCGCGCGCCATCGTGGAGAACACTCCGCCGCCCACGCGCCCTTACGCTGACGCCACGTTGGTAGCGGGCGTCGCGGGTCCGAGCTCGCGCCCTTACGTCGACACCACGCCGGTGCCGGGGCCGAGCGGTCTCGCTTACACCGAACCGCCACCAGCGGCTTACACCGAGGCCGCAGCTGGCTTGGCGCGCTTCCCGCACGCGCCGCCGCCGCGCCAGTACCACCCGAGCCAATTTGAGGGCGCCACGGTGCCGACCACGGCTAACCCGCCGCCGCCCTACATGCCCGGGACGTACTCGGCGCCCGCACCGCAGCCACCGGCCACGCGCGCCAACTACTACCCGCATTTTCTACCCCCAAATAGTAAGTATTTTATGTTTATTATATGAAGAACCGATAACCGCTGGGGTAAACGAGTTCTTGAGTGGAGACCGCGAATCGGCAAACGTAGTGTAGGACGCCCTCCGGCCAGGTGGGGTGACGATCTGCGGAAGGTTGCGGGCAGAAGATGGATGCGGCAAGCCGAAGACAGGGCGCGATGGCGCTCATTGGGAGAGGCCTATGTCCAGCAGTGGACTGCAATAGGCTGATGATGATGATGATATTATATGTGTACAACGTGTCTTTCCCCTGTTTGTAGACAATAACATTTTTAACTGAATAATGCACACACTCCAACTGGCTGCATTTGGGAAACATCTTTGGCCTTTTCAAAGAACAGCATAGTAATATATAAATTGGCTTTAGTAGGTGCGTGTCGATTTTCCAATCTGTATTCGCTTCGTGGTTCCAGCAGTCAAACTCTTATCTGACACTAAAGAAATGTTGGAAACATTACTAATTTTTATAACTGAAGTTTATATAAAAACGTATTTCAATGTAGTTTTCTTTTCAGCTATGCCAAACTCCCCATACGCTAACGCACAAATCGCTCAAGCTCCACGCCCGCCGCCGTCCGGCGTCCAAACGATGCCGCAGAACGGTCAAGGCTATCCGCAATTTATGGGTAGATACCCAAACCCTACTCACTTTTACCCACCCTACCAGTAAGGTAAGGAACGAATAGACTGCATCGGGTTGTGCTAGACGAAACTTAGTATTAAGACAATGACGGTTGTGTCCTTTATCTAGTTCAAATATTAACGGTATTTACTTCATCCTAGTTCTATTATAGTATAGGTGATCCATGAGCGAAATATTTTTTTGCGAATTTCAATAATTGCAAGCTAACTTTTGTCTTTTCTTGCGTTGTACTACGCTATGAGATTTTGCATTTGCATTTTACAGTCTGCTGACTGTACCTATTTAGCTGCAATAGATAAAAACTTATAACTAAAATATGGCGTTTGAATAAACTATGTTCACTAACACAAACAATTTAGCTGAAAATCTTTTTGATTAAGTACCTTTTTTTTCTGTACAAACAAAGCTTTTTTGCGTTTCTAAGTATTGGTGTCTATTCAGATGTCGCTAAATCTAAACTAAATTAATTGGACAGCACTAAAAATGTTACTTTGCCTTTTATAACGATCGAATTAAAAATGATTGCATAATATTTAGTGCTGTCCAATTAGTTTTGTATAGTTTTGGGGACATCTGAATTTACACCATTTCTTTACTTAATTTTTTATCACACATTATCTTTGAACATCACTAATGTGCAATATAATATAACTTATTAACTTATCTACAATAAATAAATTAAAGTCTTGTCATACAAAGTAAAATTGTGAAAGCGATTTGCTAATTAACTGCAATTATTGAAGTATGCTAATATAAATAGACGTCGTGAATGGGACACCCTTACAAACTGCGTTGTAAAGTCTGATTTTACAGTATCACTGTTTCCATATTGCTTTTGCATAGGAACAGTTAGTCATACGTTATAAGAAGTAAAAATTTTTAATTATAGAATCTGCTAGCTTATTTTTATGGTAAAAGTCTTCATTTTCCGCTAATGGACTCCTATTGGTCCATGGTGCGTCGAAAATGTTTGTAGTTTTTATTTGATACTGGTAAAGGACTTGGGTTTAGGTTAGAATTTTTAGAATGATTAATGATTTTGTGAATGCATTGCGAAGGGGCGGCTTGTACTTATACCCCATTGTCTTTGAAAATGCAATAAATACCCGGGGACCACCCGTCGTCTTAATTATTTTATGCAAAAAAAAATTTAAAAACAAAAAATTAAAAAAAAAACTTTGTATTTTTGACTCAATCATTTTTTTTTTAATAATTAATATTTAAATGAATAATTTCGTGGAATTTCGTGTTTGTGTTTATTTTAATTTTTGTAAAGGGGCGGTCTTTTACATATCTGAAAGTTTTAAAATATTATCAAGTTATTATTTATCACTCGCCTACAATTGCGGTATCAGCGCCGCTCTCTCATGTAGGGGAGATGGAGCGAACTGATTATCACAGTAGATATTATAACATGCAAGATATTATGACATGCTTAAAATTTATTAAATATCTTTTTTTTTAATTTCTAATAGCACAAATATTTGAATTTAAAGCTGGGTACAGATTATTTGCAACATAACATACAATGCAACGCGAACTTTATGTCGACGCTACGCGCCTTTACTGCGAACGGTTTTCAGCGTTCACGCCATGGCTTGCCAAGCATCATCTCTTTTTGTTCTTTGAAATAATTCACATTTTAAAGATCCCATCGTACGGTATCTTTATAGATAAGATAAAAAAAGCTTTTTTCCTCGTTCATGTCATCATCTCCATTTTTTTTATTCACATATCGCGGGCTAGGTAGATGCTTGTACGCAGTCCGCACATCTGTTGCGCTAAATGGCTGTCCAAATAACACGCAAGTTAAGTTAAGTTGAAAAGCAATCAATGGGAGCAACCAACTGGCGCGTTGCATTTCATGTTGTGTTGCAAAATTCTGTACCCGGCTTTACTCCCCTCAGGATCAAGTCTACCGAGTACCGGCCGCCCTGATTTATACAAACTAAATACTCTGATATTACGTATACAAATACCGAGTATTTAGTTATTTTTTAGATTATAAGAATGTCTTGTATTGTAATTCAATGCCGTTTTGGCCACTCATTAACTAATAAGTCAACCAAAAGTTCCTATGAATTTAAAATTAAAACATTCCTAACATAAAAGACTGATTTTATGAACTATTTGCAGAGTGTAATTTAACTCTAATTTTTTTTCTCAGTATTGTACTATTTACCACAAGATACTTATTCACTTCATTAAAATGCCGCCTAATCTTAATGCCATTCCAATTACTCTTAGCAACTTAAGATAACACGTTCTGTATCGTTCTCTCGAGCCTGTTTTTTTCTTAATACGTTTTTGTGATAACTGTCCACCTATCTCATGAATATCTCAAACAAACGTTTACGTTGAAGGGAGCAGTAAAACGCTAATAGGGGCCAACGAAAATAAGGGCCTGAACTTCTCAGGGTCTACTAATCGAAGCGCCATTTGATTGATGGCTCAATTCTTCGAAAGGCTTTAAACACCAAAGCCTACTATTATGCGTAAAGCCCAGGCCCTATATAGTCAGCTTTGAATCCGATGTCCAATAAATATCTGCTTTAAATTACCGTTAATTGTTAAAAAAATAGCTAATCTTCCAAATATACATCATATATTGCCGTTTTTTTAAAGAATAGAAGATGCCGAACGTTTTATCTTAAATACATAAAATATCTATTCTGTGGTAAATCTGTGTATCAAGTTTAATTTTTTGCATTGCGAAATTGTTTGGCATAAATTATAACCCAATAATAATTAAAATAACAGAGGTACCTCTAGCGTGCTTAGTATGTAAGTTCATGAGTCACAAATATATTTGAATCATATTAACCGAATGAGACTTTAAGAGTAACTCTAAAATTAACGTCCAATATTGACCTTTTCTGAAAACTGTTTTGGGTTATTGTTTATGCCTAATCATTTAGTTAGTAATAGTATCTTATCAAATTTGGTGTGCCTTTATACCAAAGATAGCCTTATAGTACATAAAATGCCTTTGCGAATAATATATTTGTAATAGTGACTATGTCAAAACTAAGTCAAATGTTAGCAATATGGACAACTGCCGCCATAGTGCCTATAGCGTAGATAACTTTTACAATCATAAGAATTAATTAGTGTTAGTCGATATGTCCGCCTACTATCTTAATGTTTTTTGATCCTCAATTGTATTATTGCTAGTCAAAAATATCATTTATTTCATAATTTTGTCGAGTTAATTGTTTTTAAAACTGATAAAAAATCTTGATAGGTATAGATTTTCTACTGAATAGAAATCCAATGCTAAGCAATTTAAGTGTATTTAAAACGTGCTAATTAGTTTATAAGCTCGAGTTCAATATTCATAGTTAGATAAAAAAAATGTGCCAATTTACTGAGATAATAATTTTTTGTTAATTGTAGACAATGAGTTGATATATTTTTTATAGTTCAATGTTCGTAGGAAACGTGCTCCCATCAATACTATGCTATTATTGTACCTCGATTTGATGACCTTTTCACCCTATTTCTATAGACCATCATTTAGTTTATAAAAACATTATTATTTTAATATTTATGATTTAATTTACAGCAACGTTTTTTAAGCAATTTCGAAATTTTCAAATAGTCTGACCATAATTTCTGCGAATGTTATTTTAATTTGTTACAAGGAATCCAGAAAAGTTAAAAATAGAGATGTAAAATCAACCGATAGTATCGGCGTTTGATTTAGTTATTTTCTTTGGTTGATGTTATTTCCTCTCTTCTTGGCATTGATGGATACCCTTTTAGCGGCCCAGGAAGTTAATTCACATGCAAGTTGAAAGAGATATTCATAGAGATCGCAATTTGTGTACTTAATTTTTGCCGTTTACTCCCGCTGTTGCATCCCAAGTTAACAGTTTACCGTTTATGATCTTTCGTTAAACTTTTAGTCAACAGGAACTAAATAAATTGCTTACATAATATTATGGTTTATCAAATCGGGGCGTCAATTAGTATGAAGCACGTTTGTTGGGAATGAAATTATATTTTGGTGCCTCATTAGGATTATTTTGTAATTGATAATCGCTTGTATGTACCTGAATCTCATTTTTTGTGACTTAAGTGTTTTAACCCGTCCTACCATTTTTGAAAATAATTTTGTTTGTGACTCATAATATATGACTAATCGTGATTCTGGACTTTTATTTCCTCAACATTTAGCTATATGCCTTAGCGATAACTATTTATCAATTATGCAATTGTTCTATATTGAGAAATTAGCTCTTTCAAATTTTCTTAGTAAGTATAAAGTATTCATTATTAGGACAATGATTAACCAGATCGAGGTTAATATAACCTTGTGCGTGAAACGATAGTGCTGTGCGTGCGGTATTAAACAATAGAGATAGCATCACTAGCATCATAAAACTCAAATGCTCGATTATTTAGGGACAAAGATGTGAAACAATAGAGATGCCATGCGGCTTCGGCCTGCATCTGGGTTAATGAGTGATAGACTTGTACGTCAAACGATAGTGCTGTGCGGTAAAAATTGAGGTGCCATCACGATCTCTTCGCCCACCTGGGAGAATCTTGTGTGAGAACGACTGCTGTGCCACTTACAGCGATGGTATTTATATTGCGGTGTTTTTCGCGAAGGTAAAGAACTTTTTCTATTATGAAATATGCATGCTGAGTGAGATAAAACTTGCTACATAGAGTGGTCGCTGATTTATTCCATGTTTCAGGGATCATCGGTTCTTTCTGAGGCCAAAACAGTGGAAATGTTCTCCAGCGCCTGCGCAGATAAACCCTAAAATAATACAAATACGTACATAACTTAATTCTGACGAGGCATCAATTAAAAAGTTCCATATTACTATATCATAAGCGTTAGTAAGTAGCTATGTGTATATAAGTTAGATTAAGTGTATAGTTTTTATACGATTGCTATAACTTCGCCTATAACTTGGTTTAGAAATAAAGCGCTGGCTTTAACGCTCGCGCGCTATGCGATAGCAGTGTCACTCCATCAACACTTGTTTCATGGCTTATTTCATACAAAACACCTACTGAATTGTCTGACGAATATATAAATGTAAAAGCAAAACACAGTTCATGCCACGAAATGTTAGCTTCTGCATCTGAGTTTGCGTTACGAGCCGTCATGCTGCGCAGAAGTGTTTTTAGGTTATTGCTGTTAAAGGTGCGTAACAAAGGTACCTGTTGACGTGTGTCACGGAATCAAGAAAATTAATCATTAACTGTGCCTTTATGATGTGAGATTCGACTGTATTGTAAGCTAGACGCGGTTTTGATTCTAAACTAACATAACAATCGCATATTTTTTGTCCCTACCTAGTTTAATTAGCTATTACTTTTTAAGTGGATACTCTCGACAATATTTCATCTATCTTTCATCTCATGCTTCTTCATCTCTTCTCTTCAGTCTTTCTATTATGTTGATATTTCAAATGAATTTATTAAAAACCAATCACTTTGTAAAACAAAGTTACTTTTGTGCGTTGTTTTTGTGTTCCAATAATATTCTGCGCATCTAAAATAAATAAATTTTACCCTAGCCTAATATGTTATAGGTAAGCTAGGAAAGTTATTGTATTTCTAGTACTAGGTACTTTTATAAGTATTTTTTAATTAATTTTAGTATAAGTTACTAGGCAATAAGATAATGAATTATCGTTTGTAATAAAACCTACCTACATAAGTGCGAGAATTTGCCCCAGCTCATAAAAAGATGTTCGCCTGGTAGCCTTACATTCACTGATATTAATTAGAAACATCCTTTGCTGTTGCTTAGAAACATCTTTCGCTTATGCTTAACGAAAAGATTTTTTCTAGCAAAATTCTGAAAGCCTACCTACAAATACACAATATCAAATGGATTTTAGGAAGAGTAGAGTAAAGTTGAGTTAAGAGTAATAGGTAGGTACAGTAAATGCGTAACCTTTTTTTTACATATTACCTACAGCCACAACTCTGTCAGACTCGGTTTACTTGCTACAGCGAACGAGGTTTCTAAATGACACAACTGATAGGTATATCGGACTATAGTTATATATATATATATATATATATATATAGTCCTATATATATATATATATATATAGGACTATAGTTATGATGGTATAAACAACATCCCATAAATGACCGTATTATAACTTAAAGGCTAATGAATTCGTATAGTTAAATATACTTTCGAAAATTGTAAACACAACTTCTTTAAAACATATTAAGCCGATGGCACACTCTGATTGAATCAGGTCAGGTGTGATGAGCGAAGCGAGCGCAACAAATCATGTGATTGTTAACATCTTTACGGGCGATAGAAAAACCGTAAAATTGTGTAATACGCATTGATTGGTCGATTCCATAACATATTTTAGTTTTGTTTATAATTTTTGGAACGTATATCATTTGACGGGTTTGTAAGCAGTTAAGTTATGGACTAAGGATTCTTCTAACTTTCTGGTGACACTAATACTTATGCAAAACAGCCTTAAAAAATCGCAGTCTGCGGGCAGACACTGTTTTTAAGTAAGTAAGCTATTTTAATGTACAGAAATTTAATTTAAGTATTTAATAAGAAATAAATTCTAACGTGAAAATACGCTTAGTTAAGAGTATGATAGTCTTTTGATCTTAGGTAGGTACAGTCAGCGTCAGAGATAAGTATCCCCCTTGCAAAAGACACCCAGCTATAAATCCTTTAAAAAAATTGTAATACTTAAAATTATTTTTAGGCTTATATACGGTTATAAAAATATAATCTATATTTTAAAGGCAAAACTTCTCCATTCGCCGCGACGGTGATTTAAAGGGATTTGAAGCTGGGTAATATAATGCAAGGGGGATACTTATCTATGACGTTGTCTGTACATCCTTTTATTTAAAGTTATTGTAGTTCGATCTTGCTTTTGATCATTTATTACGATTTGAACTATGTTAGTAGGTAGGTACTTAGATACTTATTTACTCTAGGAACTAGTGTTCCTAAACGGGCTATATTTTTTAATTTAAAATGATTGGGAGTTTTCATCCTCAGTTTTAATACAAGGCTAGTTTAGACATCTCGTCCATATATTTGTTTTGATAATAATTAGAGTGCTGCCCTCTTGATTCCATAAAACTGCTAAGCTATAGCGATTGAGACAATATACCCCGTGGAGCGGCCTATTAAATTTCTCATTTCTCCTAATACCTAGTCAGAAAACGTGTGGTGGCCAGGCCATTCTAAAAACCCATAAAATTTTGGTATTAAATTACACACAATTTTCTTTTTTTAGGACATACTATTCCACGATCTCGTTAAAAATTTGGCCTTTTTGGTTCAAAAACTGTCTAATTATGAATTTATTGGTATTTGAAATGAATTTTGACAGTGTTTATCTATTAAAAGGTAGTGATTAGAATTGAGTACTTACATTAAGGCCCAGAATCCCGCGAGCCGCTATCTCGCTCTCACATTTGTACATTTATGAAGATATAAGATAATTGACTGATTATAAATAAACAAAACCGAACGGTGAATTTGATACTACAACCTCAAGCAATGTTTGAGTATTTTTTGATTCGATATGTTTAACATATGTGAAGGAAATAGGGAAAGAAGAAGGAAAGAAATATAAAAACTGTTTTTCCAAATTTATACAAATTTGCGCTTTTGAGCGGGGGATTCTGGACCTTATACCAATTATTTGGTGCATCATAATACAGATCTTCAAAAGGTTTGGTCATAAATACTTATACATAGGTACTAAGTTCTCACATATCTTATTTACTCAGCCTGCCTAGATCAATTACTCAATTTTAGTCACTATTGGCAGTAAGACTAACGTCAGCATCAGAATGTATAGCTTAAGGTTTGATAGTACATCATGTTTTAGTTAATAGTTTGGTGTGTGTGTATATGTAAGAAAATAGGTACCTAAGCAGAATAAGTCGCTGTACAAATAATATCTAAGAACGGTTGTGATTAACAACGATAAAATTGTTAAACGCGGGCTTCATACAGGTAAATATAATTATAAATTTCACGGTCACTCCATCCATTATAGGAAATTTCTAGTTGGCTCATTCATTAACAATACCTTCCATGAAACAGCTGTGTGACTTCCAAAGGTAATAAATACATGGTCCGTATTTTTAACACAGGTACGCAAGTTACCTGAAAATACTTAATAATATATTAAAGCGAGCGTTCTGATACCTACCTACCAATAGCTTAATTAGATGTTCTGACGATGCTCTTTCAATATTGCTGACCTATCGAAAATTTATAGCTTGAAATCGGAATGGATCTGGCGAAATAGACCAAAGGTTTTGAGTCTCAATCAATGGGACATTGACGTACATTTTTGAATACTTATACATGTATATTAACATAAGCTGGCATAACCATTGAACAACACATTCACACGTTCGCTTGTGTAGTGTCTGTGAATAAGAGCGCGGCGTGTCCCTATTGTGACCGGTCAAAATAATCATCCTAAATTTGTCAAAGTGTAGTGTGAGTACTTTGACAGCGCCAGCTTTCGTTGAGCGACCTGTAGGTATATGCATGTTTAAGTACCCGCGTGGTCATGACCTCGCGTTTTTCTCAATATCATTTACACATTTACTTATGTTAACTGCACCTATAGCTTGCTACATTTTGTCTAATTTAAACTGTTATTAAATCTGCTTTGTTTAAATGATTTTAGCCGTTTTGTGTACGTTCACGCTTGTTTTTTTAGTTGTCTTTTATGATTTATACTATCTTTTACGCGAATTTAGAATAATTTAATAAAATTTAAATAAATAAATTGCTGTCATTTTACTGTCCTGTTGCGTTGCAATTAGGTACTGACTAATAGCATAGCCTTAATCAGCATATGGGGTTCCCACTGCTGGGACCCTGGCCTAAAACGGTTGGACGCCATAGAAAGTGTTTTCGTTGTTCTACGAATATGACACACTGTTGGTTTCTTCACGATATTTTTTCTGGTATGCACTCGAAAGATTTAACATTAGCTAAGAGAAACTAAATATATCTGACCCCATTGCCATTTTATTTTTGTTAAGCTGTATTCAGATTGTTTTTTTTTTTCTGTGCGCTATATGCTGCAGATTTTTACCTGTAAGCGCTTACCTAGCCTACGACTTATTTTTGGAACAAAACATAGACCCGCGAGCTCTGAGCGTGAGCTAATGACCATTTTTATCAGTGCAAAAGGTAGATTTTATGTATACATAACCATAATATGTGCCTCATCCTATGAATTTAACATCCAGCGTGAAGTTTGGGTATGCAATATTCCTTGTTTTTATAAGAAGCTGTGGGCAGTAATACTATTTTTTTCAGATGAATCTTTAGTTATCTTGGCGTGATATAAAATAATTAATACTTAACATCGATCCATTTATAAATATTAGTGGTTAGTGGCAGACTAGCTCACTGTAGCCGGTGACTTGTGCGATGGTAGTTTATTCGCTCGCTTATCTTTTATAATGTGGTTGATCTTTATAATTAATTGTAAAACTAACTAGAAAGAAGGCTTACTGGGACGAAGAAAAGCATATTTTTAAGAGTAAAATATATATTTCAAAAATCTTAAAGACAAAGCACCACATTTACACCATGATTGTTTAAACATTGATCGTTACAAAACTCTTCATATAGTATAAAAAACCAACCATACACCAACTTAAATACGTTATGGAATGATCAAAATAATATTTGTTTAATAAACAACAAAACAATGGAATAAGATATTCATTACAAAAGCGAGGCGTCATAACACAGTTCCAAAACCCAAAAAAATTACACTTAGTTTATATAAACTAAGTAAACATGTGCCAAAAAGTGGTAAGGCACTCTTAAGGAAGTACTATAGGGCTGTGCTTAGTTGTTATAAGTTGAGGCACATACGTTGCCTCCGTGGCCAGTCCAGTTGGTGTGTACGAAATCTCCTGGCTTCGTCAGCAGCTCGTATGTATGCGCGCCGAAATAATCTCGCTGCGCCTGTAAATATACAAATTATTTAACTTTTTGTTTATAACCCACAACAGAACAAGAAATTGCAATAGCTCTACTTGAATCATCAACGTGTTTGGAGACACTGAGGTGTTAAGTCAAATTCAGAGACAGATAGAGTTTTAGTAACTTTTTTGCTCTGTTAGAGGAAGCCAAGTAAGATCACAGGAGCCATCTCCATTTCTGATGCGAATGATTTATAATTTATTTCACAGCTAGCGGAGTACGTATCGGACATAACATTGAAAAATAATAAACTCTGTCTAAGGTTGAATTAACTTTTTACTGAATGAAGGGTAATGTTTTTCCAGTGTAGGTGTGTAAGTATGTTTGTCTGACTCTGTGGCGCCCTGTTGAAAATGATGGTATTGGGTTTGTTAGGTCACGGAAGTGATATGATTCACATAATGTAAAAAAAATAAACAAAAACAAAGCGGTTTTAAGTCACCTTATTGTATCAAAAGCTGTAAGTGTTTTTGTACAATATCAGGCTTGTTCCAAGATCTCAATCCATACTCCCAAGCGACAGCTGCCGCTAGCGGATGCTTGGGAGTGCTTGGTGCTTGTGCGATTTAACTAGACCTCGCGCTGGTGAATTCATTGCTAGACAAATGCAGAACTGAACATACCGAACACACAGCTCCGCGCGGGTTAGCGGGAAGACTGCCATACCAGCGAGGCGTTTAGTTATATCGCACGCGTTCTATGTAACCTGTCTTGTTTTGTTACTTACCTGCAGCAGATTGGCAGGTAACACCGAAGCGCGGTATCCGTCGTAAAAGGCGAGAGCCGCGGAAAACGCAGGCGCCGGCACTCCACAAAGCGCGGACTGCGCCGCGATCTGACGCAGCGAGCCCTGGGCCGCCGCCATCTTCCCACTGAAGTAAGGATCGAGGAGTAGGTTGCACAGATCAGGATTCGATGTAAACGCATCCTGCAAAAGGAAACATACAGATAACAAGTGACGAAAGTCCAAGACACAACGAACTAACTAAATAAAGTCGACGCAGTGTAGGATAACACCCCTTCTTCTTCTTCGTGTCACTAGTTCTTTCGAACCAGTGTGGTGAAAGGATTTCAAGTGCGCCTCGAAGAGGCTCCTTTCGTGCGATAACACCCCGTACGATGGACATTGAACAGATGTCCAAGGGCTATGATGATCAAAACGAAGTATGCATTAATGTTGGTAGAATAGGTTTTACGGATAGGTCCCGCTCGCTGTAGGGTGTTTAGTGCAACTTAAATCTGATGGTAAGAGACCGTGCGTACTGAACTTTGAATGACGAATAATGGCGTAGTCACTTCCCACTTCATAAAGGATATCCATACTGAATTTCAGCTCAATTGGTATAGTAATTTTTTCGTGATTGTGGAGCAAACAACGATCTATCTACATAGATTGTAGGCGAAAATTTGTGAGATAATGCAGATTTTTTTTTATTATGCAAGCAGAACGTTTTAAGGATTAAGTATGTATTACAAGCAAACGTAAGTATGGAAGCCTCTAAAGTATGCAGGGGTCTTCAGTACGTTTATGGTAAGTAAAAACGTCTGCCATAAAAAAAAGAATACTCGTATGTATATATCGTATATATATGTATGTATGTATATCATACCATGATTACCAAAATCGATAATATATCGGTAACCTACTTTCCTGAAATGGAGCAACGAATACCTATAATCTTAGATGGTATCAACTAGCAGGCTTTCTGATAACATAGACATAGATAGGTAGGAATGCTACATCATCGTTTAATCGCAAATAATCATGACTACGAGTAATTATAGAATGTTCAAGTTTTGATGGAAAGATCTAGCCTGAATGCACACAAAAAGTAGGTAAGTATTACCCAACACATTTCCGATAAAGATCGTGAACCGACAGCAATAAATGGACGACCGAGCTTCATTCACATTATTACTTAAGGGTAATCCTCAAATCCGAATATTCCATACAAAATGTTTCGGACAAATACTCAAAAAGTACGCCGTATTATAGTAATTTCTTCACACTATTCGTTTTGTCCATGTTTTTTGATTTCGTGAACAAAAAAAGTGAAAGGTTTCATACTTTAATTTAGATTTTATACGTGTTTTTAAGTTAGTAGGGTTAATTTTAAAACACGTATAAAATCTAAATTAAAGTATGAAACCTTTCACTTTTTTTGTTCACGAACGTATTTGTCCGAAAAAAATTGTATGGAATTCAGATTTGAGGATGCCCCTTAAGAAACCCAACTGTAGTTTAGGTACAAAAGTTGAATATTATCGCAAACCATCCTACCCTACATTTTTTTTATTCTAATGACAATCTTATCCTTATTCCAACAAAGGTTAGGTACATAAAAAAAGGTTTATGTATTTATATTTTGGAATAATTGGCGATGTGTCCTTCTCATAAGTAACAGGGTAGGGTATTGTGCGATTATCTACCTACGCGATACTGCATTCATGGAGCTGATATGGAAAAATAGGGCTTTGCCCCTTCGGCAAAATCATAATGCTCGCATTGTCTTGTCAATTACCCTGGGGTAGGGATCACGCTACCTGATAAAGGACCGGACCCGAGCCCCTAACCCCTAAGTCCCGAATACAACAAAACTCACATCTGCTATTATCTAGTGCTGTACCAAATGCCGTTCTCTACTAAAACATAAGATCGAAACTCTCGTATCCTACTGTGATTTGGTTACACCACCATACCCTCGCATTATTTTTTATTATGAGCCGTGGGTATCGGTCGCTGCGGCATATCTGAGAAGAAAATGCCACCAACATTGAGGATCTGCAGGTATGTGGTTAACAGGCAAACACACTCAAGGGACCCGACTATGGGATCAGCCTCAGGGCTTGGTATCGGCTTCAAGAAACTGATGTCACACACTTATTAACAAATTATAAAAAGCCTTGACTTTTCCGAAGGTCGTGAGTTCAAACCTGGTCGTACAACAATGGATTTTTCTGTTCGAAAAAAGTATGTGTGCATTAAAACACGTGCTTAAAGATGAAGGAAAACATCGTGAGGAAGCCCGCATGTCATAGATCCTAAAAAGTTCGAAAACATGTCAAGTGCACTAAAGGAGCCTCTTCGAGGCGCACTTGAAATCTTTCCACCACACTGGTTCGAAAGAACTAGTGACACGATAAGAAGAAGAATGTTTGATAAGTTATTATGTCTTCATCCTTTTTAATAAATAAATACAATATGAAACTGACGGCACCGGGCTAAGTCGGTAGTGATCCTGCCTACAAAGCTTGGTGTACCGGGTTCGATCCCCGGCCGGGTCGAATATTTGTGTGACGAACACAAATGTTTGTTCTCGGTTTTGGATGTTGTGATGTCTTGTGTGTGTCCATGCCACCTGCGACACAGTGAACCCTAGTGCAGGGGTGTGAGTGTGTGTATGTTTATGTTTAATACAACACAAGGACATTTTACTACAACTTGGAATCATGAATTTATTTGAATGCCATATAAAAAATCTCCTAGATATATTAATAAAAACTAATAAATAGGTGCTCCAGTAATTCTGACGCATAATAGTTATTGTCCCTAAATTATTCAATTAACAAATCACTCATTTTAACAACAATGATTGTACTCCTCATTATTTTCACATTTATAAATGAGTCCGTACCGTACTCTGTATACTCAAAAAGGTAATTTACAACACGAAAACGGCACTGTCAAGACAAGACCTACTCAATAATCTATGTAATTAATTAATTACCATACACAAATATCCATTACCATTCCAAATATCGATTGTAAGCCCGCATTCTTATCGTTTGAGCTCGTCCTTTTCTGATTAGTCATCATTTCTTGTAAAAAAGTTATAAAACTAGTTTCGAGCTATTGTGTGGACTTTGTAAAGTCATGCCGCGTCATGCTATATCAGGTATTCTGAGGTAAGAAGACCCACTTGTACAAAATTACGAATTGCGAACTATACACATATGTGTATAGTTTACGTACCTGCAATTACCATATGGTAAGCTAATATATCGCACCTTTAAAATGAAACCCTCACTAAACGAAATTTCGTGAATCAGCTTACCTGGTAAGCTAATATATGTCGTCGTACAGTAAGAGCAATGGAATGTGCATTTTTATAACAATCGACCAGCAAAGCGTATTTTAGGACAGATATGCTACTCTTTGCTAATGAATTGGTCCTGAATTGTTAGTATGTACATAGATGAATAACGGTGTTCCTATAGAACACCAAGATAGACAGTATTGTAGGCGATGGAAAGAGAAACGAAGGATTCTTGAGAAAGGGTTACAAAATGACGAGAGTCGCGACATACGTCGGAGCGCGGTCATTCATAAGGATCACTGCATTAGAAAAATTAGTTAGGCCGTAGGTCGGCAGGCACACCCCCCGCTACCCCTCTGACCTCATTACTTGTTCGCGCCTCTTGCGCATTTGCAACATTTTATTTATTTTAAACCAAATACAGGACAGTAAGTAGGTACTTAATATATCATATTTCAAAGAAAAAGAGACACAAATAAAACCAGTAGGTACCTATCTAAGCAAAATATAAAAATAATCTAATTGTAGTCACGCGTCGTCTACAAGTATCAAACCAAAATGGAGTCGTAAACCAGGACCAAAAAAAATCAGACAGCTTATCAATAAATATGAAATATCCCCATTTTCAAATAATGTTTGTTACTTTTTACGATGTAGTTTTATTAACAATGTAAAAGCCTAGTAGTTTTAACATATAATATTTATCTAGCCCAGTTACTTTTCTTTTTCGAAAATTTGCATCGTAGTTAGATGTCCTAGAAGTTAGCCAATGCGGCTTCTTTTTTTCTGTCGCATTTTCAATGTACTACATTGTGATTCTATACTTTAATACTTCTGTGTGAATATGCATATAGGAGCTCAACCCAAGTTGGATGGCTTACACGAGGGAAAAAAAATGTACCTCACCTACAATCGATAGGTCAGTGCATACGGCACTTGGATATGAAACTGGACAACAACTGATAGTCCACTCGAGACCCTGACCTCAGTCGTGAGCGACGACAGCAGTTATCGCAATTTTACAGGCCGCCAAGGTAGCTACTTTACCTATAAATACGTGCAATGAAACATTGGTGTAATATATCGCTTAAACTAAACTAAACAACCTAATTTGACAGCACTAAAATAATGCCATGCTTTTTATTTCGATCGTTATAAAAGGGACAGCATCATTTTTAGTGCTGTAAAATTAATTAAGTTTTGGCTATATCTGAATTGACTCAAAAAGTACGCCGTATTATAGTAATTTCTTCATACTATTCGTTTCGTCCATTTTTTTTTATTTCTTCAACAAAAAAAGTGAAAGGTTTCATACTTTAATTTAGATTTTATACGTGTTTTAAAAATAACCCTACTAACTTAAAAACACGTATAAAATCTAAATTAAAGTATGAAACCTTTCACTTTTTTTGTTGACGAAATCAAAAAACATAGACGAACGAATAGTGTGAAGAAATTACTATAATACGGCGTACTTTTTGAGTATTTTTCCGAAACATTTTGTATGGAATTCGGATTTGAGGATTAGCTTTAACTTGATTATAGTGCTCACATATTTTGACAATACGGATGGTTGAATAGCAAGTAGGCATGTTAAGATTGCTACGCTGGTGTAGCGGGTTCGAATTCCTCTCCACAAGACAAACATTTTTGTGATAAACATTGATGTTTGTCCTAAGTAGAAAATTATGTTTTGCACCTTTATTGCACAGTAAAAAATAAAACACGCACACGCACACACACAATTTAATGCACATAGTGTACACATGTGTACACAGGCACAACTTAATGCTAGTTAGCATTCTCTTCCAGCTAACCTCTGTGTACTATGGAGATTTGTATAATGTATGTGTTGTAGGTATGCGAGTATCATTTGGCGCGCTGCTGTAGCTAATGACTAATTCAATTTTAAAATAGATGTTATTGGGTCTGTCTAGTCCCGAGGGTGACATAGGATACATAGTTAAACCCAAAATAGACAATTCACATTTTTATGAGCTTACCTTGATGTTTCCGAGAAAGACACTTCTGATGATACAGCCTCCGCGCCACATCAGCGCAATGCTACCGTTGTTTAGATTCCACTTGTTGGCCTGTAACAAAGATACCCATTTGAAATATCTATAATCATAATCATATATCTTCATTCTATAATTAATCGATACATGCTTCTATGTGAATGGCGACACGAATGGTCAAGTGGCTTTGTACTGGATTGCCACGCCGATGTAGAGAATTCGATTCCCGCATCAGGACAAAAATTTGAGTGATGATTATACGTGTTTGTTCTAAGTTTATGATTTTTTAAAAAATAGATACCGACATTGTTTATGTAGTACTAGCTGACGCCCGCAACTTCGTTTGAATTGCGACTTCTCAAAATTATTTTCTTAGTGAGCACTCTTAGCTCTTAACGAACACATTCTTTAAATTTCAAGTATTTACATCCCCAGTGGATTTAACCTGTAGGCTGTCTGTAAGTTAGTCAGGAAGTTTTTTGTATATATTGGATGGATATATACGAAAGTACCAGAAAAATGTATTCTTTGTATATTTTTCTGGTACTTTCGTACTAGTTCTGCTTCGTTTGGGGCTAGATGTTGCCATGTTAAGTATTTCAGCATTTTTCTTTATGTTTCCATTTGCAGGTGTGTCTCATTCCCGACTAGTGAAAATGGTATGCTTCGCTAGATGCAGCTTGGAGAAATTCACAATTATGCCCTTTGTTGTATGCCCTTACAGAGAGAGGTAAGTACATCTACTATACATAAAAATTTGTGTTCCTATAAAACACCAAGATGGACAGTATAAAAGTAAAATGAATGCGGAATACAGGACAGAAAATTTTCTCTCTGTAGTAATACATTATGACCGGTATTTGGATACCAGTGGCGTCATCTATCTGATTTCTGTGACAAGTAGATTAATCTTAAGTCGAGTTCTAACATGAATCCTTGTTGCAACACAGGCGCCACTTATAACAGGCTAATAAGAAAAAAATCTTATTGGCAGTTCGACGAATACTCCGCAATATGTATCCAAAATCCGAATAGACATATGGATAGTTCCCAGTACAATGAAAAAAAACATTCCCAAACAGCAGCTAGTATTATACACACGCATTTATAAGATACTAGTTGACAGCCGCAACTTTGTTTGCGTTGCAAATTATTAAAATTCCTTTCTCAACACGTGCCTAAACTTCTTTAGGAATATAACATCAAAATTTCAAGCCTACGTCCAGCAGTCTTTCCTGGGCGTTGTCTGTCAGTCAGTAGGAAAACCCTTTTGAAGTAAAAGTGCAATTCAACATATCTCTCATAATAATAATAAAATTATTTATTGTAAAACATGGAACAATGTACAACAATGGTTTTACAAAAGGGGGACTTATCGTTAATTACGATATCTTACAGACAACCTATGTACCTAACTATAAACTAACTGATACAATTCTTAAATATAATTTATATTCTTCATATTATTAGCCTGTTATAAGTGGCGCCTGTGTTGCCACAAGGATTCATGTTAGAACCCTACTTGAGATTAATCTACTTGTAAATAAATATAATTTAAGAGTTGTATCAGTTATTTGGTTCCCATAATACAAGCTTGCTTAGTTTGGGGCTAGATGGCGTTGTGTGAAATGTCCAAACATTATAATTAAGTTAGTTTATAGGTACATAGGTTGTCTGTAAGATATCGTAATTAACGATAAGTACGCCTTTTGTTTCTTTTTTTGTAAATACATACATAGAATACATAGAAAAGACCCAAACTCAGAACAAACACCGATGTTCATCACACAAACGTTTGTCCTGAAGCGGGAATCGAACCCGCGACACTCAGCGTAGCAGTCCAATGCACTTGCCTCTCGATCAAACGTGTCGTCTAAAAGTAAGGACTTTGCCGTTGATGTCAGCACAGTGTTCAGTGCTTCGGGAAGACGGACTCATAGTTAACATATAAATAAAATGAACTCACGACAGCGGCTTCTCTGAGCAGCATGAATCCTTGCGCGTATGAGATGAGCTTGCTGGCGAACAACGCTTTACGAAGGTGTTCGAGGAATTCCTTCTTGTCGCCGCTGAACTTGTGAGAGGAACCTGGGAGGACCTTGCTGGCTTGGACTCTCTCATCTATAATCAAGGTTTTAATAATCAAAGTTTTAATAATCAAAGTTTTAATAATCAAAGTTATATAAAAACATAGAAATTCCGACTTCAATCGGACGGTCCACGTGACCGTAGGCACCACAAGTCACAGAGAAGCAAACTAAGCAATTTTGTTTAATTCGACGCAATATTTTTTTACTTATTTTGATTTAAAAACTAAAGTACTGAACCGATTTTGATCAAATTTCTATGGGACCAAACTGATAGTATATCCTCTCAAACAAAAAAAAAAAAAATTCAGAATAATGAAGAAAATGATGCATCGCATTTATGTCCTGGCATTTGGATGCGTCCAAATCAAGCGCTGCGACGTATATACTAGTTCAAAACTACGACGCAACGCGCCAATGTGGCTTCATACTTCAAGTTTCATGCGCATCCACACTCATATGCATCTGTTGCGAAACTGATTTGTTTCTGTGCTCTCCATCATGAGCGGGGAGCACAGAATTAAAAAAAAAAATTTGCATGTTTCTCAGTGAATACAAGGCTTTAGTCTATTTATTTTCGGGATGCAGGCATCATAGAGCAGGCTACTTTGGAGACTGTAGCTTTTGGCTAGGCAAAGAGAAGGTTACAGTTACCTTTGATGGCAGAGAGGCATCGAGCGAAGACAGCTTCTCCAATTAGAGTGACGGGTACTCCATACTCGAGAGCAGCGATCCCGGTCCATTTGCCAGTTCCCTTCTGACCAGCTGTGTCTCGGATCTTGGGTAGAAGGTATTTGCCTGCACGCAAACAAGTTTATTGATAATATTACATAGAAGTATTATTAAGGGGAATCCTCAAGCCAAATTTCCATACAAAATATTTCGGACAAATTCTCAAAAAGTACGCCGTATTATAGTAATTTCTTCAAACTATTCGTTTTGTCTATGTTTTTCGATTGTGTCAACAAAAAATAGTAAGGTTTCATAAGGTACTTTAATTTAGATTTTATACGTGTTTTAAAATTAACACTACTAATTTAAAAACACGTATAAAATCTATACGAAACGAATAGTGTGAAGAAATTACTATAATACGGCGTACTTTTTGAGTATTTTTCCGAAACATTTTGTATGGAAATTTGCCTTGAGGATTAGCCTAGTATAATATCATACGGTAGTACATTGCAAACGCACCAAAAAAAAAAGGGATCTTAATTAGCTAACTTCTAGTACGTAGTCGATGTCACAGGGCTAGTTTACAAGCTACGAGCCGGCGAGTTTATAAGCTAGCGAGTGAGCGGGTTAGCATTCGGGAAGGATTGTCATCTAGCAGATTGTAAGAAAGCCGAAGACACGAGGCGAGGTTACAATCTACAAGCGAACTCGCTGGCTTGTAGCTTGTATACTAGCTGTGGTTCAACGACGCTTTAATCATCGTTTATGTAAATCGGGTTGAATTAGTGAAAACCGTGACCTTGTTACGGTTCATTGAAAACCATCACAAATGTGACTATCATATTTAAGTCATCGTTAATTTAGATCGGGTTAAATTTGTGATAAATGGTTCTATGATACGGTTCTTAGATAATCATCATAAATGGGACTATTACATTTTAGTCATCTTTAATATAGATCGGATCGTAATAACTGTCACTATGATACGGTTCATTGATAACCATCACAAAAAAATGTGACTATCATATTTTAGTCATCGTTAATATAGATTGGATTAAATTTGTTATAACTGTCGCTATGATACGGTTCTTTGATAACCATCATAAATGTGACATAACATTTTAGTCATCATTTATTGAAATCGGGTTAAATTTGTGGTAACTATCACCATGATAAGGTTCTTTGATAACCATTATAAATGTGATTATAACATTTTAGTCATCATGAATTTAAATCGGGTTGAATTTATTAAAACCGTGACCTTGATACGGTTCATTGATAACCATCACAAAAAAAATGTGACTATCATATTTTAGTCATCGTTAATATAGATCGGATCAAATTTGTAATAACTTTCACTATGATACGGTTCATTGATAACCATCACAAAAAAAATGTGACAAGGTATCATATTTAAGTCATCGTTAATATAGATCGGATCAAATTTGTAATAACTGTCACTATGATACGGTTCATTGATAACCATCACAAAAAATGTGACTATCATATTTTAACCATCGTTAATATAGATCGGATTAAATTTGTCATAACTGTCACTATGATACGGTTCATTGATAACCATCACAAAAAATGTGACTATCATATTTTAACCATCGTTAATATAGATCGGATTAAATTTGTCATAACTGTCACTATGATACGGTTCATTGATAACCATCACAAAAAAATGTGACTATCATATTTTAACCATCGTTAATATAGATCGGATTAAATTTGTCATAACTGTCACTATGATACGGTTCATTGATAACCATCACAAAAAAATGTGACTAACATATTTCAGTCAATATTAATATAGATCGGATTAAATTTGTTATCACTATTATAAGGTTCTTTGATAACCATCACAAATGTGACTATCACATTTTAGTCATCGTTGACGTAAATCTAGTTGAATTTGTGATAGCTTTCCCGTTTTCCTATGGTGCGGCGTTGCGGGCTGATCCGCGTCCGTCTTTAAAATCTCGCATCGTCGGAAAGAGCCTTAATATGTCCGCTAATCTAAGTAGTATGTATTTGAACAGACTCTACATATTTGGTTGATGACAAGCGAGTGTAGAGCACGTGAAATAACTTCAAAAAAAAAAACATTCATATTGACACCTATGAGATCAGTGAAGGTCAAGCATCACTCAGTTATGAAACACGCAATCGCTTCTGTTCAATATATTCTCAGAATCGTGCATAAAACAGTGTAATGATATTTTTTTTTATGTAATAATGCGAAATGCAAAGTCGTGGGAATGGGATGATAATATCCTTATCTTGTAACTTTTTACGTCGCGCTAAGATAATGCTTTACATATATTTCTACCCAACATAATCAAATTCTTGTTCGAAAACTAAATGTAATAAAAAAGTAAAGGTTGGACATTTCACACAACGCCATCTAGCCCCAAACTAAGCAGAGCTTGTACTATGGTAACCAGATGGCTGATAGAATACTTTTTTTTTTTTATCTCCTTGGTATCTTGCAATCTGCCCCTACGGGCATTGAGCTAGAGTTGTGGCGGATAGAATACTTAAATACTTTTTTTTGTAAATACATACTTAGAATACATAGAAAACACCCAGACTCAGAACAAACACCGATGTTCATCACACAAATATTTGTCCTGAAGCGGGAATCGAACCCGTGACATCGGGCGTTGCAGTCCAAAATACACTTGCCACTCGACCATCTGTGTCGTCGTAATAAATTAATGATACAGGTATAGGCACAATTTTAGTATATTGTGCTTAATTGAGTCCTTTAATATATAATGTAAGAATAAGACTATATGAGCAAAATATAGTTTTAAATTGGGTGTAAAATTTGCTTGCATTGCTCAGCCAATACAGCAAAATTGCTATGCCCTACGCATACAGGATGTAGGTGTAAATATATACCTAAATGTAGTCAGGTATATTTTAAGAAACCCACTACTTATATATGTATCCTACTTGGCAATAAATAATTGACTGAATACTGAAGTAATACAGTTGTTCTATTGATAAATGATCAAGGCAAAGTCGAGGTGTGGCTGATACACAGCTAATCAAACACCAAGTAAAGAATTCAATCGATTACGTTACTGCCTTCTAGTTGGACAATCAGATAAAACTACGTATCACATTGGGCTAGAAGTTTTAAGATAAAAATGGCGCGCCCAACCTACACTTCAGAGACATGTTTTATCGTTGCCACGATTTTTATCAGTCATTCATAACTTTATACCAATATTATCAAAATCTAGCGATACCTACATGTAATTTAAAACTATTAGTTACAAGATTTGATTAAAGTACCGCCCCATAGCAAATTTCTAGTCACTTGTAAGTTACTCTCGTGACCCATCCAAAGACACATAATTAGTCAAAACTATGGAACTTTCTACAGGACGCGCCAAAGGACCAAACTCACATACATCATACATAATATGTACACTCGAAACGTGGGAACTCGAACGGGGAGTTATCCCCTTTCTTACTTTGGGCCGGCGTACATATGGCGGAGTGCAGAGCATTTTTCACTGACAAACTATTGATAAATGCTGTTTGCTGCACTCCGCCGTATGTGCGCCGGCCTTTACAGATACGGCAGGTGCCTACAATAAGTAAAAATATACCTAGATTAAGATTCTGAAGTAATTCATTCATTCATTCATTCCTCGCAGTCGTCGCAGAGTGATAACTTACCATCAGCGTCCTTGAACTTCAAGATATCTCTGGTGATCTCGATGAGGAAGGAATCCAGCTCTCCTTTGTTCCATTCCTCGAAAACTTGCGCCATTTCTCCTTGTTCTAAGCCTATCAACAGACATTACAATTACTATATATTTTATTTTATTTATATGTTGATTATTATCATCTGATGATGAATTATAATCATCAATAATAAATTTAAACTGAAATGACCGCCCATTTCGTAATTCAAAAACAGAGCCAGCCATCGAATGTTACCACGATATTCGATTAAGAAAAAAAGTTATGTATAAGGCCCTCATAAAACCCTGATCTAAGACTGAAGTTCAAAAATTGAAAAAAGGTTCTCAACTTGCAGCATGAAGTATATTACAAACTGAAACTCTTTGGGCATATTTTAGCACCAATCATTTTTTTGCTCTAGGGCCTAAAATGCAGTTTTACACCTCCAAAGAGTACAATGAAGTTGAACTTAACCTCATTCGAGCCAGGTGTCATGTTAATTCGACCGAGTTATAATCAAATGATGATGTTGGTATGGTTACCTAGCACGTCCTTCATGAGGTTGTAAGCCTCGCAGATGAGCTGCATGTCTCCGTATTCGATGCCGTTGTGTACCATCTTCACGAAGTGGCCGGCTCCATCTTCACCCACCCAGTCGCAACACGGCTCACCGTTCGCCTTCGCGCATATTGCCTGAAATTATTTTTATACAGTCATCCGAACTATGAAACGCACATCTCCGATCTTCGAAGAAAACTCTTAGGAAGGGCTAAGGATTTTTTACTCCACGTTTGTAATGTTATTTTCTAGATCCTGGATGTCCGTTTGTTTTGAAATTACAAGAAGTAATTGTTAAATCTTCACAAATGTAGGGACGCGCGAGCGAAAGAGCGAATCTGGGGTACCATTCGCCTTAGACTAACCTACTTAGTACTGTTTCATGAATTTCATGATGAGCGGTTCGAAATAACGTAGGTTCTCAACGTTTATTACGAAGTATTTTGACGAGCGCTTCCATATCATCTAGTTAGGACTACTTCGTTAGCTAATATGAAAATAAATATTATACATAGGTAATTATTGATGTAGGTATAGGTAGTGTATTTGCACAACTCAGCAAAGACAGGTTTCAACTTACGAAAGTTAAAAAGACGCAAGGGTCGAGGTTACACTGACCTTAAAACAATCTGACAAAATGAAAGTACCTAGTTATCTTTCCTTCTAAAGCATAAATAAAATAATTATTTTCAGGTCATTTGACCTTAATTCGACCTTTTTTTTGAAGTTACGATGTTTAGTTAAGATGAATAAAATTAAGCATAGTATTTATTTCATTGAAACATATTTGAATTTTCACGCATGAGGGAGTGGGCATTTCATCGAGGGATATATTAATGTCAAATAAACATCGAAAGATATTTTGCTAGTAGCCATTTCATCGAAAGTTTTATTTGACATATAACGAGGGAGTTGGTATTTCGAGTACATCGGAAGATATTTTGCTAGTAGGCATTTCATCGAGAGTAATATTTAACGTATCACGAAGGATTTGGTATCACGATACGAGTACATCGAAAGATATTTTGCTAGTGGGCATTCCATAGTTGTATTTGACGTACATGGTATAATTATGGTTATCACGCGTTAGTTGGTAATACATCAAAATATATTTGGCCGTATCATGGGAGAGGGCATTATATCGAGACATATTTGGACGCGTCACTGACACTGAGGCATTACATCGAGAGATATTTGTTTTGTCATGTAACAGTTGGCATTGCAGAGAGAGATATCTTGACACGACACAGGAGAGAAGACATATCATCCATATATATTTGACGTGAAAGATAGAGTACTCGTAATACGTCGAGCCTTCGTGACGCGTCAAAATATGTCTCGATGTAATACCTACTCTCATGATACGGCAAAATATCTTTGGATGTATTACCACCTCACTCGTCATATAAATGTGTCCAGTATTACATCGAGAGATATTTGATTTGTCACCATGCAGTTGTCATTGAAGCGAAATATATTTTGACGCGTCACGAGAGAGTAGGCATTATCATCGATAAATAGTTATTATGTCACGAAGGAGTGGTCATTACATCGAGAGATATTAGACGTGATACGATAGAATGGGTATTACGTCGAGATATATTTTTCCGAGTCATGAGGGACTGGGCCTTGCATCGATAATATTTTATGTACAATACAGATACAAGAAATATCTTGTCACGATGCAGTTAAAAAAAAAAAAGTTTTGACGCGTGACGAGAGGGTTGCCATTACACCGAGCGATATTTGTCTTGTCGCGTTACAGTTGGCATTGCAGAGAGATATTTTGACGCGACACGAGAGATTATCATTGATAGATATTTGACGTGAAAGAGTGAATATTACATCATAGTGAATATTACGTCGAGACATATGTATTTTGACGAGTCACGAGGACAGGACATTAAATCGAGAGATATATGTCTTGTCATGACGCAGTTGGCATTGCAGAGAGATAATTTGACGCGTCACGATAGAGTAGGCATTATCATCGATAGATATTTAACATGTCACGAAGTAGTGGTTATTGCATCGAGAGATATTAGACGTGACACGATAGAATGGTTATTACGTCGAAACATATTTTGCAGAGTCATGAGGGACTGGACATTACATCGACAGATATTTTCTTGCCACGATGCAGTTAACATTGCGGATAGAGATATTTTGATGCATCACGAGACTAGAAAAAAAACAGTAGTAGGCGATCCAGCAATCTGCATTAGGTCCGCTTGGTAAGACACATTCGCTCTCTTAGACGAGAGTAGACCTGAGTCCCAGCAGTGGGAATACTATAGGCTGATTATGATATCGGTGTGATATGGTTATGTATTATATAGCAGCAACTTACTTGGAATATGGGTTTGACGTACGGCCACGCAGCTGGGTGACCGCCAGGCATTAGCGAGGGTCCGTACCGGGCACCGTCCTCTCCACCACTCACCTTGGATAAGAATATCGAAAGGTTATACTTATACATAAAACGAATAACTGAACTAAAAGTTTGATCCCACTTGTTTTGCGAGATACCGGTCTCTAGTTTGGGGTGTAAACAACGGGGCACTGAGGCACAGAATTAGATTTTTTTAAGAAAAATTGGCTTTCCAAGGCCAGTGGTAAATCTTTCTCCCCCTCATATATATTTGCGGCTAATGCCACACCTCAGAATCCACGTTAATATCTCTTAACAAAACGTTTAAGGGCATGCTGCTTTCGAGAGTTCGCGACACCGTTTCGAGACTGCAGTGCTCAGTAAATGAAAACCTCGCAAATGTTTGTGAATATTCTCTTTAACAACACCTACTTTTTTATGGTGCCACCAGAGAGGAGGTAGGGTAAGGAGAAACTTTAGTATAGCGCATTGACCTCTGTCAAAAACCGCTTAGCTAGAGGTCAAAACATACCCGACATTACTTTTTTCGTCCACACACGAGCGAAGCGAGCTTGCTCAGCCATGACAATACTACATTTTTTAGAATGCAGTCGTGTGAAAAGAGGGGTTATAACTTAAAACTGTACTTACTCCCATTCCAATGTATAAGATTCCAGTAGGAGCCAACTCCTTGCACCACCTCTGTGTGTCCGTGTATTGTGAGTTTCCGCCATCAATGATGATGTCTCCCTTGTCCAGGAGTGGGACTAGGTTCCTCACAAACTCGTCTACTGCTGATCCGGCTGTGAAATGAAGAGCACAGTGAATGTTAGACGGGACTAACATTACCACTAGCTGCTGGCCGCGGCTTTGCCTGCGTGGTGTCGAGATGACAAACTATATCTTTTTCCAGTAAACTGACCATCTATACCAATCATCATCATCCAGGTCAATCACCGCTCCACACACTAAAAGCCGTATTGGCCGCATGGGAGGTGCTCGACTTTCAATCCGAAGGTCGTGAGTTCGAACCCGGTCGTACACCAATGCATTTCAAAAAGATCTGAGTGTATATTTAAAACACGAGCTTCAAGGTGAAGGAAAACATCGTGAGGAAACCCGTATGTCATAGAACCTAGAAGTTGGAAAAACGTTTGTCAAGTGCACGAAAAGGGCCTTTTCGAGGCGCACTTGAAATCCTTTCACCATACTGGTTTCGAAAGAACTAGTGACACGGCAAGATCACGACCGCTCCACTTTTTTGAAATTTATACTCAGTTTATTTATATTTTCAAATATGTACAAATGTGCGAGCGAGAAAACGGCGTGCCGGATTCTGGGCCTTAAGTGGAAGTTTAAAGTCCCCAAGACCAAGAAGTAGGTATTTCTTTACCTTTGACCAAAAGCATGACCTTTCTGGGTGTCTTCAGTTTAGCCACCATGTCTTCCAAAGATGTTGCTCCAATAATTTTAGTACCCTTTGCTTCATTTTGAAGGAACTGTTCAACCTGTGTACATAAAAAAACACTTGTAGTTACATTACACAGATTAATCAGAAATATCTGAATTGACTACTAAGGAATAGTGAAACTTATTTCTTAGGATTACCAAATTAATTCATAAAAGCTTACAAATTATAAATTAATTACCAATTATAGCCATAGTTGAAAATTTGTCATAAAAATCTTACCTACAATATCATTGCACAATAAAAAAAATTGTACAATAAGATTGAAAGGCGCTTTGAATCCAAATAATCAATTATTTTTAAATTCTCAAAAGGGGATCAATTATATTGCGAAATAAATGCACAATTCGTCATACTGCACACTATAATTGATTATCTAGGATAGGGGAAATTAACATATGCCTAAACATGTTTAGTTAGGACCATATCATATTCAGGTTATAGGTACATTTTAGGATAAACTATACCTATGGCTTAAGCCTAATCAAGTATAAAGTTATAATGAACTCTACCTCAACCAATTCAGAGTTGTATTTACCTTGGCAACAGTCCTGTTGTATGCACACACCACAAATCCATGGTCATCCATGTTGAGGATTAGGTTTTGGCCCATCACGGCCAGACCGATGAGAGCAATATCAGCTTTAGGTCTAAAGATAATAATGAAAACTTTATTAGTACAAGAATACAGCTTTTTTGGTAGAATTAGGTTGAAAGAACAAATTAAAATTGGGTTCATACTGGTACTTCTTCTTCGTAACCTGAGTTTCTGTAAACACTTAAGACTCCATCATTAGAAAGATTCATCTGATTCGGGTCTTTACTACTTCAGTAGTTCTTTTTTATTTTAAATAAATTGATAAAAGAGAAAGAAAACTTTCAACACAAATTTATATGCAGCTTATATTAATTATATACCTACTTAGTTAATATAGTCTTAAATTGTATAGTTTCTTTTTTGAATTTTAGCCTTCATTAATTTCTTTCTTCATTTTATATTACATTTACTTAAACTTGTACTAACCTATATACTAAGACTTTTATGAAATAAATAATTTTTATCTTTTTATCATCATTAGATCAGTTTGAGGTCAAGTTTTTAAAACTTAGCTCTGTTGTATAGTAATAAAAAATATATTTATAGATGGCAATAAAAAAATATATCAACAGTACCTAGTACAAAAGTTTTCAACTTAGCTCTGTTAAATAAAACCTGGTAATAAAAACTCATGTTTTGTAGTTTAGTGAGAGTGACAGTGAAACAACACAAAACCCTCAAGCACCCGAGGTCACTTCACGAAGCCTGTGAAGAGCCCAGAAGTCTGCGCTTCTGGACGGAGTTACCCTGGCTACATCTATAGCCAGTAAGTAACATGCTTAGGCGAAAAGAACTGAATAACAAGTTCAACTGTGGAAAGAAGAGTCACCATAAATACATATATTCATACAACTCGAGAAGTACCTAAGTAATAAAATATTGACATTAACCCAATTTAAAAACATGTAGAATTTTTTTAATTGTTCATTTAGTAAACATAATGTATTGTACTCAATAATGTATTCAATAATGTAACTTGAGTTAAATTTTAGTTTGTCTGTAATATGTAGTAGAATGGTAGGTAAGTAAGGTAAGTAAGCATTCACCTTGAAATAACCTTTCTTGAAAATGTAAAGTAACTTGACATTTTTAGGTTAGACGCTCATTTTGCAAACAATTGTGAAACTTCGGTAAATATGTAGATATTTTATAGTTTTTCTGCACTTACTCTTGGATTTTAACTTTTTACACATGGAAAATGATCATGTGTAACATCTAATAGTAGGTAAGTACCTACTTTAAATCGTTTTGTAAGAATGACCAAGAAGTTTATTGGGATCAAGAATGAAAATCTGATCTGTTTTGAAAGAAAATGAAAAGTCTCAGGTAAAATTCAAAGTCACTGTGCTTATTTACCTTGTAAATAAGTTAGATGGATTATTAACTCTATCAGGATTTTTATTGTAAGTACACAGGTAAATTCAAAGATTTTGGGTAATGTGAGCATAAAATAATACTTACTGTGCCATTTTGAAGTATAAAGGTATATTTTCTCAACACTATTTAACTAAATAAGAATAAACTTATTTTCAAAACTTTTCTTGTAAGTCTTAAACTTTATTTTAATTAATTCGCGCACCGTTGCACCGTACACTACAACACAACCCAGTAAAATAGTGGTAAGGCCTATCGCACACTCAGTTTTGTTTTTGTCGAAAACACAGATTAGCACAGATTAGTCAGAGTACTACGTAGTCCAAAACTATTTTTTCCGCTTGGTCCACACACTGCAGACTAAACTGTAATCTGTCGTGAGTGCTGTCGATCAGTTTTATCGGAGTTTGACTAGTGGAAAATAGCCTGAGGTTCTGTAAATATAAATAAGTACCTAGGTACCTATTAGTTTTTGACCGCATAACGATTAAAATTAAAATTATCATAATAATATAAAAAAAAAATCACATTGATTCTGCTGACATATTTTAATGATTTATTATATGTTAATATTTTTGATTGTATTTAATAACTAAATAAATAATAACCATATGAATAATTAGTGTTATTGGCATGTGTCGTGAAACTCGTCTGTAGCTGTCGCTAGCCTTCGAATTCCTGTTATTATGGGAATAAGTTTAGTGCCTTTTAATTTATATTTCCACTTAGGATCGGAACCGGGCTGGAACCATTCTTCTAGCGCTTAATGGAATACATAACTTAACTTGAAACTTTTTTATTCCTAGTGTCAAGACAAAACAATTATGTCGTTGTCTGTCGTGTCGTGTCGTGTATGTGCGATAGCCCTTTCTAAAGGGCATTGATTGCGGTCGGATGCCGACCGCGTAGCAAGTAATTTTTTAACCTGTGGTCCTAGAGTTGGAATCACGAATACTTAGCATAGAATGATGGCGTACTTGCATCGTGGCGCGAAATTCGAAACTGACAAAAATCCAATTTAAAATTAAATACTTGTAGTACCTAGACTACCTAGTAATGGCACTGAGTACTGGTTGAGATTGAGATAGGGAAAGGACTTGTAAACATAAAAACAGTTTGATTGTAATTATTTATTCTCCTTTTGTTTTAGTCGCAAAAAGAAAGAAAGCTATAAAAATTGTTTTAAAATTTTGGAAGGTCTAACAAATATACATAAATACTCGTACATTGAGAACAAAACAAACGCACAATCCATTCATTATTTTTTTGTGATGATAACTTTTTCATATAAATACGCACATCATACCTACTAGTATATAATAAAATACACTTAATAGAATAGGAACTAGTAAAAATACACGAAAAGTTGGGAAAAACAAGTTACTTACTTACTTATTACCAGATTAAAATAGCATTTAATGAAGCATACTACAAAGGGAATAATTCCTGAACTTATTTCAACGTTTTACATAAATGACCATTTCATCATATTTAATTTATCATGTCACTTTTAATAATCCAAAAATCATTTTTTTTTTAGTTTAATAATGTAACTAAAATATTATTTATATTCTTGAATTAATCTTTAGCCATTAACAGCCATTATAAAATATACCTTATGCATAAATAATCACATAAAAACTATTCTTAAACAAATCTGTACATACATAAATATAACTATGTTCTTATCTAAACTTACACAGTGTACTTATTTACAGATTTTGAATATATTCTAAACATTTTGTTCATGAGGTCTAAACACAGACTGCATTTAAATGATTAGATAAACAGTGAAAACGCCATTTTACCAGACTGCGGCTTAGCCGAAAGAGAGTTATGTTTAGCCTTATTTTGAGGTTCTTACAGTTCCCTCGAAGAACTATAAATCCATAATAATACATTATTATTATTATAATATTAAGTATAATAAATGTATTGGTCCTATTTTCAAATTTATAGTACACTATAGTTTTATCTTTTTACATAAGCCGCGTGCTATGATTGCATACAAAACCGAGCTACCAATAGGTATAGAAATTTCACTTTTAATTAATTAGGCTTAAGATAACAAAAATATCCTTACAGAATTAAATAATTAACAGATCGATCGATAGTCATTAACAAATATATACAAGGTTTGCGTCTTTCAAACTTTACTGTCGTTGCTAAAAAAGAGAAATCTGAGCTCTGGGTACTTGCGTATGAATGTGTAAAAATATTTTATTATTTATAGTTTAAAACTCAAAATTTACGAAATTTCCCAACAGAGGTCATAATAGAAGAGTTTAGTCAAGTTACAGCGAAGCCACACTGCTCCTTTGCGTTGCGTTTCGTCGCAATTCTGTAATGGCATTTGCGTGCGGAGTGCTAGATTCGGACCCGTATTCTTAGACGATTTTTTCACTCAAAGAAATACTTACCTTTGAAATTAGACAGGTGACAGCCGAAACCTTTAGTAAAGCGGCGGCCAGTTTACTACTTACGTAAGGTGAGTTTGAGTATAAGGACTGACTTAGAATACGGGTGTTCGTCTGTCGCCTGTCAAATTGTAATGTAAGTATTTTCCTGAGTGTAAAAGTAGTATTATACCTAATTGCACCAAACTGTCTAAGTCCCTAAGCAATTAATTTATTCGCTTGGCAGTTCTTAACAGTCCAGATTCTGACCGTTAAGAACTGATAAGCGAGTAAAGCAATTGCTTAGGAAATTTGAAAGTTTGGTGCAAGTCGGCATTAGAATACGGGTGTTAGTACCAAATGCTAGCGAAAACTAAATGCTACAAAACAGCGACGCAACGCAATGTAAAGGAGCTGTGTGGCTTCGCTCTTAGCGCAGTTTAATGATTTACTATTTCTAGCATATGAATTAATGATAAATATAATACTATAATAACATTATAAACAAATACAGAGTAAGTGAATTTTACAAATATATACTCATGACTTAACATAAGTCAAAAAGTCTGACGATAGCTTGACCGGAACCGTTGCCCCGCATCAAAAGCCCGAGATATACGTGGCTAGTTTTTCACGCCAGAATTGCAAGATAGTGATAATAAGCTAGCAAGCTAGCTATACCTATTAGTGTAGTGTGTATCGCAACTAGATTACTTTCTTAATAGTTCATTAAGCTAGTTATGAAGCTAGTTCTGTTAAAGACCCATGTAACCAAACTTGTATTACTTTGAGTGTTTAAGTGTAAAACTGGTGGTTTTTGTTGATTGTCGGTGAATAGTGTAATGCTGTAAAACGCAACTTTCCGTGTTGCCTCCAAAACTCCATGGAAGCCACGTTCTTCGTAAGCTCGTGGTCTTTCCCCGTCTCGCCGCCAGCGGTACAACGGTTCCGGTCATACTGCACCTATCAACGCTTTTATAAGGCAAAACGTGACGTGAACAAACATTATGATTATTTAGGACTAGAAGTGTTTCGCTCACAATAATATTATGTTATAATTAGATTTCGCAAGTTAAAATAAATAATTGAATAGCCATCTTAGCCAACAATCGTCCGGTGAATTTATAGTATTATTATAAATTGATTGGATGTTTTTTGACCAACTTTTAAATACTAATTACAAACATTATTCGGAATCCATTTATAAATATCAATTTTATATCAAATATAAGTAATATACTGTCCCACAATAGGCTTTAATCCTCTCCTTACGAACATATAGAGCCCATTCCTAGTTGCTGGGTGTCGGATCCGTACTTAATCCGATGTCGACTCTGTTGTCAATCAAAACAGCTTCATATAAAATGTTCAGCCACTAGAGCACCCGACATTTTATTCGGGCCCAACACCCGACAAGTGGAAACGGGAAAGTTCCATCTGTCACCCTGTTGCTGAAAGCGGGACAGATAGAACTTTTTTGGCCCATCTGTCCCCTAGGGTAACAGAGCAGGGTGACAGATGGGAATTATACTCCGTAACCGGTTCCAATCCTCCTGGAAAGCACCGATATTATATACTTTTATTTTATAACTCTAACTTAATGTTATAAGACACTGTAGAAGTCTTTCGTTATCACCCTAAAACAAGGAATACGGTTAAATTTCCAAAATAACTTCTATTTAGATATCCAATATCTGAATTTATAAGAATCTAGATATTATTTTAGCCATATCGATTTATTTATACACCACAATTTTTTAATCACCAGAAAAAAAATATAAGCATAATCAGTTGCCGTTAACACAAACATGGCAAAAAACCTTGAAAAAATTAAGTCAATTTCCTAATTTTTATCAAAATTATTTTGAAAAAATGAGATCATTGATAATAATTAAAGTTTTATTCATCGTTTGGCAAACCCGGGCACTTAGCTCGAGCCAGCTCACAAAAGCTCGGCTCGGGCGCCGCACTCGCGCCGCTGTCATTCTGTCAATTTCTAAAATCCAAAACTGCACAGATACAACGTAGTATGCAGCTGCTGCATTGCCCATTTAAGTATTTTTAGTAATTAAAAATTTGTGGTGTATTTATTCATATCTATTGGATACTATTTTCGATATTTCAGTAAGTCTTGAAGTAAAACAGACTTTGGCCTCTGTTCAATTGGCACCAAACTTAACCTAAATTAGTATTTTTGGCAACCACTGCTGGCAGTACACTTGTAAAACCAAGCGGTAATAATACAGCAGTGGATGCAGTATTCCTAGATTCCGCTTAAATTTGGTGCCAACACAATTACGACCATTATTTTCGTTTGCAGAAAACCAAATAAAATACTGGTATCAATTCAGATGTCGCCAAAAATAAACTAATTTCACAGCACTAAAAATAACGCCATCTTTTTTATTTCAATCGTTATTAAAGGGACAGCAACATTTTTAGTTTATAGGTAGGTACAGAGAGCGTCATAGATAGTATCACCCTTGCACAAGACACCCAGCTTCAAATCTCTTCAAAATGCCACGAACAGGAACAGCGTACGAAGAAGTTTTGCCTCCAAAAATCAATTATATTTTTATAACCATGAACCCTAATCATAATTTCTAACTATTTGAAGGATTCGATTCTGAGTGTCTTGTGCAAGGGGGGTACTTATCTATGACGCTATCATAGGTGGTCTGGCAAAGTTCTTAATTAAGGATAAGACCGCCTTTTGTAAAAACCCCTAGTTGTACATTGTTACATGTTTTTACAATAAGAATATTTATTATTATTATTATTATAGTGCCGTCTAATTAGTTGAGTTTTGGAGATATTTGAATCGACACCACTGTCCACCTCGAAACTTACTCATTTTCACCACTTACAAACAGTGGAGCTATAAAAATGTAATTAAAAAATGTTTTTCCTTTGGTTTCGGCGCATTTCGAACTGTTTTTTTCATAGTTCACTCGTGTTTCATGTCACCCAGTTTGGACACTAGAGGGAATCGAACGATCCTCAGCTGGTTTGCGTAGTCACATACAATGGCGTCTTTCAACGGTAAGATTTGCCGCACGAGAATGCACCCATCGCTTTGACCTGATGAATAAATAAATAAATAAAATAAAACGCTTCATTTCTCTCAACTACTTACATTTAATTTAAGCCCTTAAAAACAAATTGGCTGCCATTTCAAGGGGAGCTAGCGGGGTAGGTTGTGGGGGAGGGCGGACTTACCGATAAAAAAACTTGAAAAACTGTTCAGAACTTCTATATATATTCAAATTGAGTGTCACTTATTGAACAGAAAATGATGAAGTATGAATGAATAAGAATCGACTTGATTATCTTATAGAATTAACAGATACACGTAAGTTATGGAGCATGTACGTACAATGGACAGCCTTATCGCTAAGCAGCAATCTCTTCTAGGCAACCTTAGGATGGAGAGTGAGATTATAATCAAGGTTTTTCAAAAACATACTACAATCGACTTCAATTAGACTGTTCTAGTGACCGTAAACACCACTATTAAGTCATAGGGAAGCAAAATACGAAATTTCGTTTACTTTGACGAGAGCGTAATAAATAAAAAGAAACATATAAATATGTGTAAATAATGCCTACTTGCACCAATCTGTCAAAAGTCCCTAAGCAATAACTTGTAATTCTTAACAGTCCAGATTCTGACCGTTAATAACTGCCAAGCGAGTAAAGTAATTGCTTAGGAACTTTGAAAGTTTGGTGCAAGTCAGCATAAATGAAGCATGTATTACCTAGTAGAACCCGTCTTATGACGTCGCCACTGCTTAGGTCGTAGGCCGTAAGACCGCTTCGGTCACCCATCACGAGAAGTGTGTGGGTGAGGGGTAACATCTTACTCATGTAATTGAGACCCTGAAAGAAAAGAGTCTTACATTTTACACATGCTGATTTAAAAGTCATAGGTATAGCATAGTGAGTGCTTTAAAAACACCTAAATAATAACATAACATCGCATAATGTGCCAAAATTATCAAAATGCAGTAAACATGAAAAAAAATCAGCATCGGACCAAAATTAACTAAAAGTAAGTTGAATTGGAAATAGTTATTTCTACACAAAAGGTCTAAAGTAAGCCATTTTATACGAGTTATCGGCCCGAGCCAGTTGAAACAGTTGAAAATGAAATTAGCGCTTATATCGTAATTCAAAAACAGAGACAGCCATCCTCTACCCTAATCTATCGGTATTATAAGGCTTGCGTCCATAGGCCGGCATCGGACGTATCGGACGCATCGCACTTAACGGATTTTAGGATGACTTGTATAAAAACTCTTACAACAGCGTCCACTGATCGGCATTCCGTATGACGTCATCGGCAATGCCTACATGCGATGCGTACCGATGACGTCATACGGAATGCCGATCAGTGGACGCGCCCCGCGCGCTCGCTCCGCATAGTCGGCCATTTGTCGCGAAACGTAATCGCGAGGAATTACAAAAATCCGAATGAAGGTGACATCGGCAATCCGATTGCTAATACTCGCGTCGGCAATCCGATCGCTGCCGATACAGTGGAGGCAGTCTAATTAATCCGTTACGTACGATGCGTCCGATACGTCCGATGCTGGTCTGTGGACGCTTAGCTATAAAGACCAAGAAATTAATATAAAAAAAAAAATACTTCCAGCATGAAAACTATTATAAACTGAACCTCTTTGAACAAATTTTAAACGCAATGACTTTTTACCCTAGGGTCTAAAATGCAGTTTTAATCCCCTGCCTGGGTAATTAAATTGCACTTTAAGAACATGAGAAGTGAAAATAATTATTTTGACACATGATGCTAATACTCACAATATGTATAGAGTTGAGCATGTGGCCTTGAAAGCGGTCCCATATGCAGAGCCTTTCGTCGGCGCCCGCAGACACTACGTATGAAGCTGTGTACGCGAGTGACGTCACCGCGCCGTCATGGGCCTGCATACTGTACACGCATGCACCTGCATTCATGGAAACATAATTTAAATAATCACTGAAACATACAATTATTTAACTTAAATTTAGTGCAAAACTAGGAAATTAAATTCAAATTGAAGCAACAAAAAACAAATTAAACAATAATTAGTTTCTAATCATGTACAAAAAAAAGGCAACAAAAATATAGTAAAAACAAAAAATAGAAATGGTTTAATTCATTGCATATTAATATGACATAGAAGATTGTGGAGAAAGAAATGTGAAAAGTTCTGTACTTTATCAATGTAGTGTCTATGTAAAGTGTATTCATAGCCACGTTAAATATTTTTCACAGGTGGTGTGAAAAATATTTAACGTGGCTATGAATATAAAAATAATATGTTTTAGCTCGACAATGTCCAATTACATATCATACTATCATCAAGGTAAAGCATTGCATTACCTCTCTAGGGAGGTAATGTTCTATGAAACTCCCAAGGGTTGTGATGTGATTTGAATTTGGAACGTCAAATTCGTGTGGAAACTCGTGGAAAACTCTAAGTAATAAAACGCCCATATGGCATTGTAGGCCACCATAAGCAGCAAAAAGGCGCGACTTCAAAGATTGTGAAACAAAAGACAGTGTTCGCTGCTGGAGCCCTGGCTTTTTGTTGCCTCGCAGAAGGGAAAGGGGGAAAGGAGTTAACTGAGTCCCTCGTTAGCTCAGGGTTCAATATGCCACCCGCGACACAAGACACTGCTTTATCCCCTTAGTACATAATCTACTATTATATTCAACTTCGTCCGTTCGGGATAATACACGTAGTAGCGTCTAGCGCAAGTCACTCTGCACTATTTTGAGAGACCTTCATGGATAAATCAAAAATGACAACTTCTGTCTGTCGCTCAGCCTTGCCTTCATTCGTTTTTTAGTGCTTGTCACGACGCACAATTTATTTTTAAGTTTTCGTTTTTAGTCAATAAATAGTGAAAACAAGATTGTGCCATGCCTAAAAGGAAGAGAGAAAATGATTACACATCATTGTTAAAAAATTTAAAAAGTTAGAGAAGAAAGTGCGACGACGTTGTCGTTCGATTTCAAGAAGCAGATCACCAAACAGACCCGAGAACCTTGATCACTCGGAGTCTTCAGGATAATAAATAGTGAAAACAAGATCGTACCATGCCTGAAAGGCAGGGAAAAATTAATTACGATTATTTGCTTGAAGAAAGTACGACGACGGGGTCGTTCGAAATCAAGAAGCAGTTTACCAAACAGATCCGAGAATCTTGATCACTCGGAGTCTCCAGGTCAGTGTATCATGTATATTACATGTTTATATCTTAATTGTTTATATTAATAAATACCAGTATTTACCCATATGATCTAGTAAAGTATATAACTAGATAATTTTGATAAAAAATGTAGTAAGAGAGAATAACCGGTTCTGTTCCACTATCATACCTAAATGTATTAGTGGTAAAAACAGTAAGGTGGATTTGACGGTTCCTGCCCAATGGTGGCGTTTATTACCATAGTTGGTTATGATTATTAAATCTTAGTTTCTTAGCACTCGGGTTTGCGTACTCTTCTTTGGATTTGTATTACCCATCAAATGGTTTTGCGAACAGTACTTTGGGCTGTTTCTTAACTATATATAAAAAGTGCACACTTTTAGACCTGGGTTTGCGTACTTCTCTTTGGGCTGTACTACCCGTTAAATTAGTTTTGCGAACAGTACTTTGGGCTGTTTCTTAACTAATAAAGGTCATATACAGAATGTGTACATACACATTAGAACGAAGTTGCGTTAAACAACGTTACTAATTCACCTGACAGAGAAAAAGTTATTGAATCTATCATCACACCAACAATAGAGATGAGAGTTGAGCATGTCAACACTGTTGATTCTGCGATATCAGGCGCCATTGCTGATTTCGGAGAGTTCACTAGATAGAACTTACTCGAAATATTACATGATCCTACAGTTTTACCTTATTTGGTTCAGAAATATATAGATTTAGCCGTCAGATTAGACTTACCGCCACACGCGGATTATCCAAAGAGGTCAAGAAGGAGTTGGTGGAAAAATATTGGCTTCCAAGTAATTGTGAAAGCGACCATAAAAGAGGTTGTTGCCAAACGCAATAAGAGCATTGTCATTCAACAGAAACAGAATTCAGCTGCAACATCATGCCTCGGCCCACTGATTGACATCAGGATGTAGATCTGACAATTCCAAAGATGATTATGGATGCTGCTAATATTTTATGTGATTTGTAACACCAAGACTCAATGATTTGGAAGAATTTTATACTCTCGAATTTGAAAAAGATACCAGAGATCAAATATAAATTATTAAACCTGATGCTATGCTATTTGAAAAAGATTTCGGTGTAACTCTGAAGGTAGCTAAAACGATTAATAAATCGGGAGCTGATCTCAAATCCCTGGCCCCTAAACCAATACAACAGATTACTAATAAGAAATTACCCACAACGAGCAACTATTTCAAGTCTTTAAACTGTAAGGACCCCTACCCACCACGGAAACAGCCGATTTTGCAGAACCATCCAAAGTCGAGGTACCCGGCTCCTTTTTCGAGCAAGGATCAGCAATACAACTCTTTGCAGCAACATCATCTGATGTGCAGCCGCCGATAAACATGGTTACTATACTGGAAGATTGCCCTTCTCTTATAACCAATGGTCAATGATCACTAATAATTCCTTGATTATAACAAGTATTCGAGACTATGAAATCCCATTCGCATGTCCAGTTATCCAATCATCTTTACCAATGGTTAAAGAATATTCAGAGTCAGAAAGGCAATCAACTTTTAATGTAATTGACTCCCTGATAGCAAACAATGCTGTCTCCAACCTGTCGAAGGTCAATTTATATCAAATATATTTTTGATACTTAAGCCAAATGGTAAATTAGAGTTATTTTAAATCTAAAGAATTTAAATGAATTTGTTAACACTGATCACTTCAAACTTGAAGATTTGCACTCAGTATAAAAACAAATTACTTCATGACTGAGATTGATCTTAAGGATGCTTATTACTTTATAAGCATATATCCTGATTCCAGAAAATATCTTAGATTTGAATTTAAAGAAACATTATATATGAAATATAAGTCTTTCCCATTGGGTTCAGTTCAGCACTTCAAATTTACTAAAGTTATGAAACCTGTAGTTCGGTTGATACGCTCTGCTGATCTGATTTATCTACAAATTATTTAGATGATTATTGGTTAATACTGTTCTATGATCAGTATACATATTATGATACGACCCAAACTATAGGGTATATATTATAAAGTATATATTACGTGATAACTTCCCTCGATTTCGTAATAAATGAAGACAACAGTTTTATGATATCATACAAAATTATATTATTATGATAAGCAGGTATAAAATATGCGAATTTCTTCAATTCATAGGATTTTTAGTTTCGATTTGTCCCGAGGTAAACTATAGTTGGCAATATACCTACTTTTTCGAACGATTAAAATATTTTAATCTACAACCAGTTGATGATTACGAAAAATACTCGAGTTTTTTAATCACGTTCTAAACAGATCTTAGATGGTGGAATGACGCAATTAAAAATATTTTTTGGAATATAAAGAACGACACGCATGATCTGAAAATTTTGTCAGATGTCTCAACTACTGGGTGGGAGGCGGCTTGTGGACAGGACAGGGCTAGCGAGTAATGGAGTTTACAGGGACGCTCTCGCATATGTTAAGAAAATCATACTACATTATTAAAGTTCAAAGCGTTTTGTGTTAAATTTAACTGATTGCCAAATTGTGTGTAATAACATGTGGACAACACAACAGCTATTTCTTACATAAATTAGTATTCAGTTGATATTCAGTTCCCCCACCTCACTGATATAACCAAACAACTATGGCAATGGGGTGAAGGTCGTAGATTACATTTCATGGCTTCTTATATAAGATCTTCACATAACTACGGCAGATGCAGAATCTAGGCGTATACCTGTGCGTATACCCTAATATAGAGTTGGAACTAGCTAACTGGGCGTACCAAATATTATATCAACGCTTGAGTTTCTGCAAATAGATTTATTTGTTAGAAGTATTTTATTAATAAAATATGTAATCAATACATTATATGCCATTGGTATCCAGACTCGATCACAATTGACAGTATTTAATATGTGATCTTGGATCAACTATTATTTCTACGCTTTTTCCATGTTTTCAATTTTTGTTTTTAATGATTTTATGAGAAAATAAATGTAATAGAACTACTGGTATTATGGGTTTACCTTTTTGGCTCACACAACCGTAGTACCTTATCTTTAAGAATATTCTACTATCGTCATATTATCATATGACGTCATACTATATCATATTACTATAACTTTCAAAACATATAACAGTCCTATTATTTGTTCCAATTCAATCACAATATACACAACAAACTTACCCTGATGGCAGGGATCTTGTGCTGATGACATGGTTAAGAAGAAGTATACAGCCGTCAGCAATTATGTTATGATGGCTTCTCTATCAGATAGCTTCCGATCAATTTTTGTATAGATAAAATATCAATAATGATTTATCTAATGCATCAACTCCACAAATTATATACTTCTTGAATAGGCATTATGAAGAAAGAGCCCAGTTTGGAACGTTTAATAACTGTAGATCCGCGCTTGCTCTTCTGTTAAGGGGAAACTTAGCTTAGGATGATAAAGTTAGACAATTTTATAAAAGCTTATTCCGTCTACGACCTCCATTACCTGAGTATATTTTATTGACATGAGATATTTCAGTCCCACTCAATCAATTGAGTTTATTACAATCTAATAAAACTATATAACTTGAAAAACTTTTCAAAAAACTATTACTTTGATCATTTAATATCTCATGAAGTACAAACAAAGTCAAAGATTAATATAAAAAATATAGAGATTTTTACAAACAGAGAAAGGATTAAGATTCTCTATCATTTGAAGACCACGCGCCAACTAATTGTTAAGGAAAAACTTTAACAGCTTATATATTTACAGAAATATTTCTTTTTTGTGACAGTATGGACCCTCTCTTCATAAGTCTAAGAAAACCCAACAAATCAGTTGGTTTACAAACTTTGAGTCGATGTATTGAGGACACTTTATTGATGTCAATATAATCACAGCTCACAGTACACGGCACGCATCTTCATCTGTAGTTCAATATATGAGTATAAACTTAAATCAGTTAAGGAAGACCACTGGTTAAAGTGGTTCTTCGGTATATGTTCTATAGTAAATCTTTAAGTAATGTTACCGAGGTTAATAATATTGATGCGTTTGCTACAGTTATTGTCAATAGAGCTCTTGATGAAGTTATTATGTAATTTAATTCTTTATTTAAATTGTGATTCATTTGTTCATAATAAAATGATTATTTACATATGTTTAAGCAATAGAAAAATATTTTAACACCAATCTCTAAAAGTCTACGTGTATTATCCCGAACGGACGAAGTTGAATATAATTAATAATTAAACGAACTTACCTGTACGTGAAGTTCTATTATAATTATATGAAAACTTCGTCCGGAGGGATAAGTTTCCCTCCCTCCCAGTGTATTTTAAAGACATCCCATATTTTCTGTTAAATATTTTTCCAGCATCTCTAAACTGAATGAAGGCAAGGCTGAGCGACAGACAGAAGTTGTCATTTTTGATTTATCCATGAAGGTCTCTCAAAATAGTGCAGAGTGACTTGCGCTAGACGCTACTACGTGTATTATCCCTCCGGACGAAGTTTTCATATAATTATAATAGAACTTCACGTACAGGTAAGTTCGTTTAATTATTAATTATGCTATGACATGCCGATTTCTCATATGAACAAAGCAGGTGGAAGTACAGAGATGATGACTGATAGAGACGAATGGAAGAAGAAGACATGTTGTGCCGACCCCGCCTAAGTGTGGGATAAGGGCAGGGAGATGATGATGCCGGTTTTCTCACGATATTTTCCTTCACCTTGTAGTGTGAACAACGCACTCATTTCTGAACTCAATCAGTGCAGTGCGTATAGTACATATCTTACCGGTATGCAAGTCCCAAACACACAGCAGTCCATCTTGCGAGCCACTACCGGCGATGGTGGGAGTGGCGTGGTCGATGAAACTGCTGGTAATGGGCCCGCAGTGTCCGTGTAGTGTGAACAACGCACTCAGTTCTGAACTTGAGAACACCTGCCAATTAAAAATAATCTCTGATTAGTCCGATCCTAGGCTTTTCAAGGGTTTTTAACCGTATTGTTAGACGATTTTTTCACTCAAGGAAATACTTACATTTGAAATTTGACAGGTGATAGCCGAAAACTTTAGTAATGCGGCGGCCATTTTACTACTTAGGTAAGGTGAGTTTGAGGGCTGACTTAGAATACGGGTGTAATTATGTATATTGAGCGGCGCGGCCGCAAGGCTCGGATGCTCTTGCCAGTTTGAAGCCAGTTGGAAGAAATATCACAATAGCAAAGTGTCAGTAACTGCCACTTGCACCAAAGTATTATAGGTATTTTTTAATATAAGTACAGCCTAAAACTTTACTTAGATCAATTTCCATTGCACCAAACAGAACCCACTATGTAACTCCCAAGTCTGGTGATTTCTAAATAAGTGAATGAAAGAGAGATTAATCTCGCGACCATCTAGATTTTCTATGGTTTATTCTGTGGGTTTATTGGTTCATTGACCTTAGACAAATAACCAATATTATTTTATGGAAAATATATTTACGATATTTTCCGAGTTTTGTGTATAAAGCGAACAATTATTTAGGAAAATAGTCTCAGATATTTGGAAAACGAAGCTGAGATGGACAAAAAAGTGAAAACAGTCGGCGTTTTTCTCCGAGTTATATAAATTAAAATAGGTAGTTCCTACTCCTACTTACAACAAGAAAAGGGAATAATATTATGGAAATTAACGTGCAATGATTCAAGAACAACAAAGTCAAAGCTGAGAAGAATATAAATGCCAATTTCTTGGCTTATCAATGTGTTTTATACGGTTATTATGAAGGGCTATGTAGGTAAGTGAAGAGTTGGGGTCCGTCGTTGTCTAGCTAGATCATCTAAGAATTCTAGATAATCGTATTTTAATTTCATATGGGTAGGTAAGTAGATACAGTGCTGCCAGTATGAAAGCTTAAAAATGTACCTACAAAAAACTGCTCTAAAAGATACGTTATTTGACTGAAAGATACTTAATTTAATTATAATAGGAGTTAAAAGGTACGTAAATATAACTTTTTAGTACGTACTGGCATTGCTGGTGTAGAGTAGTACTGATATAGTAGGTATGCTCAATAAGAGTGAAAGAGACAAATATGTATTCTGACAGAAATGACATGACGGCTCATTGGGATAGGGAATTTCTAAGTGCTATGAGGTCGAGCAACGGGCTCCCAAAGTTAAGGAATTCTTTAGGCGTTAGATGAATACTTATAGTTGATGCAATGAATTTGGATCGTAAAGATCTCCCTAGCGAGTAAAATTATTTTTTAGGATTTTTTTAAGGTTGGTGCAAGTAGCCATAAGTACCATGCAAGGCAATCAATACTTATAATTCTATATCTACCCTCACGAGAGATGTAGCGTAATATTATAAAGCCTATGTCCTTTTCAGGCTCAGTTGCTATGATATTGTATAGTTTCAAATTCGTTCAGTAGTTTTTACGTTATGGACGCACACACAAACAAACAAAGTCTAAAAAAACCATAATATGTACAAGAATTTGGGGGCAATTGTAGAAATAAAATCTTTTCTTTACCTTGAGCACGTGGTCCTGTCCGCCCGTAAGGATACGCCCGCCTTCGCTCTGAAGCTCCGTGATTGGCTGCTGGTGCGGTCTGCATTGAGCCACTCGTACGCAAACCACCTCTGCAATAGTACATTGTTAGATTTTTTTTATATTTGGACTTTTTTACTAAACGCCATCTAGTCTCAAATTAAGCAGAGCTTGTAGATACTTGAATACTTTTTTTCTAAATACCATATAGAATACACTCACACCCGTATTCAAAGACGATTTTTTAACTCAAGGAAATACTTACATTCGAAATTTGACAGGTGACAGCCGAATCTTTAGTAAAGCGGCGGTCATTTTATAACTTACGTAAGGAGAGTTTGAGTTTGAGAAATGACTTAGAATACGGGTGTCAGACTCGAGGCGAACACCGAAGTTCATTACGCAAATGTATGTTCTAGAGAGATGGAGAGAGCTATGCTCGTAGTTTCTCGGCTAGAATCCGAAATGAGGTCATCCGACAGGGAACTAAAGTGGTCGACATAACTCAGAGGATCAGCAAGCTGAAGTGGCAGTGGGCAGCTCATATCTATCCAAGAACCGACAACCGTAGGGGTAAACGTGTTCTTGAGTGGAGACCGCGTCTATGCAAGTGTAGTGTAGGACGGTCTAAGGCCAGATGGAGCGATGATCTGCGGCTATAGCTGGCAGAAGGTGGACAAGAAGAGTCGAAGATCGGGCTTAGTGGCACGCCTTGGGAGAGACCTACATCCAGCAGTGGTCTGCTATAGATAGATAGATAGAAAATGCTTTATTGCACAAAGTAAAAAAACGTTTAATGCTTATTTTTAGTAACATAATTCTTACGATATTATACAAAATACACTAATAAATAATAAATAAAATGCTCAAGTATTCTGGAGTGCCAAGAAGTGACAAGATAGTTTGGATTTGAAGACGTCAATGGAGGAGGAATTGCGGATAGCTAAAGGAAGAGAGTTCCACAGTCGGATCGCGCTGACTGTGAATGAGTTGGTATTATAAGAGGTTTTGTGGTGTGCTATATAGGTTGATGATGATCTCACCGTCCCCGTCGCTGAGTTCCGACTCGAAGCAGAAGCTCATCCGACCCTGAGTGGAGTCACCTCTCGCAGCGCGCAACGAACCCGCCGACCCGGTGCGTTTGTGCGCTAAGGACAAACACACACTGTACTTCATTAGTTGATAGCCTCACGCACAGCGATAACCAAACGAACCGATAACGATGTTCCAAGAGAACCAAGATTGACAGTATTTTGATGCAAGACGGAGGTGGAAACTAAGTCACGCACAGCCATAACCGAAACCGATAACGGTGTTCTAAGAGCACCAAGATTGATAGTATCAAAGCAAAACGTAGGTGGAAAACAAACCAAAAAAAAAAATAGTTATCATTTTTATTGACCCCCATCAAATATTTCCATTTTCATATAATTTTTGTAACATTTTACGATGGAGTTTTTGTTAAAAATGGATCATTCTAGTAATTTTGGCGCGTTTTCAATGTACCACGGTATTTATACTATAAAACTTCTTGAATTTTTTCTTGAATTCAACTGTGATTGGCGAGAAATAAAACTGGGCAGTTAGATAGTTACAACAGACGGTATTCCGACGCTGCGCGGTACTGAACCACCAGTCGACGCGTACGCCGCTAGTCGCGTTGTACGCGTCTAGTCGTATAAGTGTCAAATGCCCCCAAGCGATGCGAAAAAACCGACATATTTGTACGTCATAAAACATTTGCGTTAGATTGCTGTTATAGTTACAACAGACGGTACTTACTCCGGCGCTGCGCGGTACTGAACCGCCAGTCGACGAGCGCACCGCTCGTGATGTTGTACGCATCTTGCCGTAGTAGAGCCAAGTGATGCGACAAAACCGACATATTCGTGCATCATAAAACCATTGCATTAGATTGCTGTTATAGTTACAACACACGGTACTTACTCCGGCGCTGCGCGGTACTGAACCGCCAGTCGACGTGCGCACCGCTCGTGATGTTGTACGCATCTTGTCGTAGTAGAGCCAAGTGATGCGACAAAACCGACATATTCGTGCATCATAAAACCATTGCATTAGATTGCTGTTATAGGTTACAACACACGGTACTTACTCCGGCGCTGCGCGGTACTGAACCGCCAGTCGACGAGCGCACCGCTCGTGATGTTGTACGTATCTTGTCGTAGTAGAGCCAAGTGATGCGACAAAACCGACATATTCGTGCATCATAAAACCATTGCATTAGATTGCTGTTATAGTTACAACACACGGTACTTACTCCGGCGCTGCGCGGTACTGAACCGCCAGTCGACGTGCGCACCGCTCGTGATGTTGTACGCATCTTGTCGTAGTAGAGCCAAGTGATGCGACAAAACCCACATATTCGTGCATCATAAAACCATTGCATTAGATTGCTGTTATAGGTTACAACACACGGTACTTACTCCGGCGCTGCGCGGTACTGAACCGCCAGTCGACGTGCGCACCGCTCGTGATGTTGTACGCATCTTGTCGTAGTAGAGCCAAGTGATGCGACAAAACCGACATATTCGTGCATCATAAAACCTTTGCATTAGATTGCTGTTATAGGTTACAACACACGGTACTTACTCCGGCGCTGCGCGGTACTGAACCGCCAGTCGACGAGCGCACCGCTCGTGATGTTGTACGTATCTTGTCGTAGTAGAGCCAAGTGATGCGACAAAACCGACATATTCGTGCATCATAAAACCATTGCATTAGATTGCTGTTATAGGTTACAACACACGGTACTTACTCCGGCGCTGCGCGGTACTGAACCGCCAGTCGACGTGCGCACCGCTCGTGATGTTGTACGCATCTTGTCGTAGTAGAGCCAAGTGATGCGACAAAACCGACATATTCGTGCATCATAAAACCTTTGCATTAGATTGCTGTTATAGGTTACAACACACGGTACTTACTCCGGCGCTGCGCGGTACTGAACCGCCAGTCGACGTGTGCGCCGCTAGTCGCATTGTACGCGTCTAGTCGTAGTAGCGTGAGATACCCGCCGAGGGACGCGACGCATAACCGACGACCGCCCGAGAGAGCTTTCACATGCGTCAGGCCGACCGCATCCTTATTACGAGACTCTGAATTTCTCCATACACACTGAAACACGCAAAAAAAAAGCATTGAAAGGCGTCCCGTTATCCCTTACTGGAACCGATTAGATGGGTAATGGGTATTATAACAGTGCCACATATTTTACCGCCAAGTAGTAATGTATAATGTTTTGATTTATAGACCAGTAGAAATACAAAATTCAGGTCCTTCTATTAAAATCTTAGTAAATAACTAGCTGACCCGCGTGCGTTTATTGGAAAATATTGTCCAATTTTTTTCTTATTTTTTTTTAGTTAGGTATATTGCCAAGCCCTTCTCGAGTTATGAACTTAACAACACATTTAGCGATTTAATCTTATTCATTTTAATATACCAATCATTTTATTTATTTAGTCAGAATTTTTATACAGCTTACCCGTTACCTGATTTACTTTAGAAGACATGTAGAGGGAATTAGCCTTAAAACACTTACCACTAACTTTCCCGTTCTCGCCTCCCACATCTCAAGCCTGCCGTCCGCGCAACCCAATATAATAAGATCATTGCAGAAGTCCATACACCATACTGGAGATTCCTTCACCGCCTTCCCACTCCAGTCGAAATCGCTCACTGGACTGACTGCATCACCGTTCTCAAGTGGCTTATCACCGAAATGGTTTTCTTGTTTCTTTGTGTAAAGTATATCGTTTTGTTTGTGATTTAAGTTGCTTATGTCTACATTTTCTTTGGTTTCACAGTCGTATATTTCCGGCTGCTCGCTGCAGTATAGGTCTCTGAAAGTGTTAGAGATTTGTCGTGAAAGTCGGAAAAAAATGGTTTATAATAATAATGCCCTACTCCGCTGGTGGTCCACCGTTTTTATACAATATTATTTATAAGATGTTTATTTAAATAGTTTTTTTTATAATAATATAGTAAAAATAAATTTTAATAATATAAATGGCATAATAATAATAAAAGATTTATTTCGGACAACTAGATCCATACAAAAATATAAAACATTAAAAAGACACATTGAAATTTTAAATAGGTTCATTATCATCACAAAATTGATATAAAATTATACTAAATTAAATTGAAATTGAATTGAATTTATAAGCTGACTTACTATGCTTTACTATGTTACTATTGAATTGTCTTTCTAAAAGAGCACGAACAGTTCAATTATGGGGCGTTCATTAATGTGTGGTGATTTTTTACTCCCCCTGCCACTCAAACATTGAAACAGAATGCATTACACGTACCTGTAATTCTTGGCGAAGTCGTATTTGGTAGTTTCAGCAACGGGCAGGTTGGCGGGGGTTTCCCTCACCGTGGGCCTGAACCTCAGCCCGCTGAGATGGTTGCCCAACCCTCTACGTAACCGATGAGTATTCTACGAAAAAAATGTTTTTTTTTTTTTTCTTTCGAAGAACCTAATTTCTTCGGTTTTGGCTTCACATCAAAGGTAAATAACCACCGTTTTACACTTAAACACTCAAAGTTATACAAGTTTTGTCAATTAATTTAATGCCGCCAATGCGCCATTTTTATGTTCCCGCCAAAACTCGAAAAAAATGTTATACAATAATCCAAGTTTTACAAAAACATACAACAACCGACTTCAATCGGACGGTTCCAGTGACTTACGGTCTACTTGGCACTACTGACAAGTCACAGGGAAGCAAAATACTCAATTTAGTTTACTTCGACGCCATTTTTTTCAGTTATTTTGATTTAAACACTAAATTACCATACTATTTTTTCAGTAATATTACCTAAATATTTTTTTAAACACATAGAAAACTTACCTCAACTTTCTTTGGTGTAATCTCTTGTACAGCAATATCTGAAATCATGCCTTTTGTTAACTTAACTACATTTTTTTTTATAATAATGAAAGAAAAAATATTTATGACTATCAGTAATAATTTCTTGGTTCTAAATTGTCAAGACAAACATTTATTATAGCACCTAAGGCACTTTTATAAGTTAGGGTTTCTTATAGCCTGAAATAAATTACTTTTATTTATTAAAGATGAATATGTCGAAGACTAAGCTCATGACGAACAGCACGAAGCGCAGAGTAGAAGTAGAGGGTGTGGAGATCGCGTACGTCCAGGAGTATCTCTATCTTAGCCAAATAGTCTCTCTCCAGGCACGTCAAGACAAAGAGATAACTAGACGCACTGAGAACGCCTGGAGGAGCTTTTGGTCAATGAAAGAACTTATGAAGGGGCCACTACCTCTATCCTTAAAGAAGAAACTCATGGACGTGCGCATTCTTCCCATCCTCACGTACGGTGCCCAGACTTGGTCTTTGACTAATCATCAGAAGTCCGCTCTTGGGATATGCCAGCGAGCCATGGAGCGCAGTATCCTAGGAATAAAGCTGTCAGACCGCATGCGGAACAGCATACTGCGCTCCAAAACACAAATTGCTGATGTTGGTCAGAAAGCCGCCAGCCTCAAGTGGGACTGGGCCGGACACGTTTGTCGCATGTCCAGCGACTTGTGGGCAAAAACCACTACGGAGTGGAGCCCACCAAACGCGAAGCGACGACGTGGAAGGCCCAGAAGGAGATGGCGGGACGAGTTGGACGGATACCTGCCAACATGGACCAGCGACGCCCTTGGCCGCAAGGAGTGGAAGGAGAGGAGGGAGGCCTTTGCCCTGCAGTGGGACACAGATGGCTGAATAATAATAATAAATATTAAAGATGCGATCACATACCGCTTGGATGCGCTTGAGAATGTCTTTTACCATTCAATACAACTTTGTCATACAGCTCTTTCTGCAACTTGAAGAAACTGAAACAATATACAATGAACATTTAATCTACTAGTTTTCTGTATATTCCAAAGTACAAACTCAAAAGGTTACATAAAACCCCTACTTGTAGTTCGAAAGACCAATGAAGGTAAAATAATTACATAATTAATTACACTAAAGCCGGCTTCTCACGTTGACTGCCCGGTCCGTGGTCGTCTTACAGGTATATTAACAAAAGCTGGCATGAACAACACCATCACATTAATTATTCCCATCTGTCACCCTGCTCTGTCTCCATAGGGTGACAGATGGGACAAAAAAGTTTTATCTGTCCCCTCGTTCCTAAAAGGGTGACAGTGGGAACTTTTGTTAATTGTAAAGTTCTATCTGTCCCCCCGCCCACCAATAACTATTTATACAGAAATAACTATTTATTCCTGCCACATGCGCTTGTGTAGTGAAAAAGAGCGCGGCTAGTCGCTATTGTGACTTGTCAAAGTTATCATGCTAAATATGTCAAAGTGTAGTGAAATTGCATTAGTCTGAGTACTCTGACAGTTCCAGCTTTCATTGCGCGACCTGTACGTGATAAATCCGCAGGTTCACGCGCCGTGGGAAGCAACCTTAACAGGACTACTCGGGCGAATGAACATGACACCTGGCTGACAATCCCGCTCGGAACTTGATGCTTCCCCCGCTGCCCTGCGCGGCGCCCTACGTGTTTCTCTTTTACCCAGTATTACAGGACCTCTTCTCAATCAAGATTATCCAATTCCACGCTGTACTATGCACAAACGTCGTTCGAGCCAGGTGTCATGTTCATTCGCCCGAGTAGTAACAGTCACCTGGCTTCCGTTAGTAATGTTTGAGTACTCACGCGCCTCTATCGATATTGGTAATGATCTCGCCATTCTGCGAGTCCCACACCTTGATGTTCCCCTGGAGACAGGAGCTGACCACCTTCTCGCCGTCCGTCACGAGACACTCCACCTCTTGACTATGGCCCGCCACCACTAGGGGTACTGCTTCCATTACCAACTGTACACAAATAATAGTTATGTAACTACAACTACACCAAGCTTAGTTTACACTATATTTCAATGTACCTATGTATAATATAATGTTAAAATCAATAAATGCAAAGTAAAATCAAATCTTTTTGTATACTTTTTTAAAGTCTTAGCGAATCCTTTTTTGGAGACCGTACCTAAGCGTCAGTGAGACATAATCGACGCGAGGTGCAAGCTTAGCTTGGTGGAGTTGTACACGGGATAGATAGATACCCAAAATACATCACTCCAGAGATCCACATAGATCTACTTAATCTATGAGCGGGACAGCTCTTGTATACTAAGCGTCAAACAAGTTGTCATCTGGTGAACCACGTGGCAAAGATGCGCAGAACCAATTTGAACTAAGAATTGCGTTTAGCCGATGCACTTGCCACTCGACCAATCCTGTCGTCGGTCGCATGAAAAAATGGGGCATGTTTTTTAAACTCGAAAAACATATGTACAAAAGTTCAGGCAGAAAAGGATATAGCCTACTATTTATCCCGATATCACGGCGACGAAACCTCGGTAGCATTCAGCTTTGTTACAAAAGAATCGTAGATACCTGAATGGCGGGTTGTTTCGCTATACTCCTCTTGTATTCTTCATCTTCGTTCCACGACGCTCGCCATTCGGCATAGTGACGGGAACAAACACATCTGCAATCATTCAGTGGTTATTGTATAATGTATGTACATTATACAATGGATTTATTACAAACACAAATACAATTGTAACTATGAGTCTAATGTAATCCTACTAATATTATAAATTATAATTATTTTGCTTTTTTTACTATTTTGTTTTGTTTTGTTTTTTAGTGTTAAGTTGTTAGTTTTAAGACTCTATGGATCTTGTGTCTGCAATAAAGTATTTATTTATTATTATTATATCATTTATTTATATTTTTCTCTCATTAAAATTTATTTTTTACAATAATATTAAAAAAATAAACTATTAAAAAAAAACAGCAGTATTATTGTAAAAAATATATAAAAACGGTGGACCACCAGCCGCGGAGTAGAGCCCAAGCGGCTGGTGGCTAGGGCTGCAGAGTGAGGAACCTTCTCACCATGCATTATTATTATTATTATAATATTATTATAATTATAATAATATATATATATATATATATATATATATATATATATATATATATATATATATATATATATATTATTATAAACGCGAAAGTTTGTAAGAATGGATGGATGGATGGATGGATGGATGGATGGATGGATGTTTGTTCCTCTTTCACGTAAAAACTACTGATTGGATTTTAATGAAACTTTACAATAATATAGCTTATACATCAGAATAACACATAGGCTACAATTATAAAGATACGCGCAGACGAAGTCGCGGGCACCAGCTAGTGTAAAATAAAAATAAATTAATAAAAAATATAAAGACAAAATAATCAAGGTTTTACAAATACATACAACAACCGACTTCAATAGGAACTTTTCTAGTGACCGTAGGCACCACTGAAAAATCAAAGGGAAGCAAAATATATGTTTTCGATGTCTATCAGTAACGGCAACTGATTATGCTTAATTTTTTTCCGGGTGATTAAAATTTGCGTATAATCAAAATCATTAATCAATCTTATAAAACTAACTATCAAAAACAAAAATATTTTTAAGCATTTGGGTTTCTTTATGCTAATATGAGATAATTGATTAATTCAGGCGTTACTTTGCGGAAATCCATAAATATCAACAAATTACATAAATATATCTAGTAATAAATCCGCTTGATTTCTAAACAAAGGTTTTAATTAACTTAACTTTAGTTTAAATAACGTTTAGTTTAAGTAACTTTAATTTAGTTTTAGTTTGCTAATATGAGTACAATAGCTCCCGCTGAGTACCGAGTCTGCAGCATAGCATGGCATAGAAAATATTTTACAAGCTTATTTCATAAAACTGTAATGACTTTTTGACTTACCAGATGCAATGTAACATATTGGCTAATAAATTATTAAATTGAATTGAATACCTGTAAAGTACGACCATCATATACGCGATGACGGCGACGCTGATGGTACATAAGATGGCCAGCAGTAGAATCTCAAGCGGAGTCGTGGGGTACATCGGCAGCTCGGCACCCTTACCCCACGGCGGCGCGCCTTTACCCTCCACCAGTTCCAATTCTACAAGGAAATATAAGAATTTATGTAGTATTTGTGCAATAAAGATAGATGTAATCTTTATTGCACACCTTAAAATAAGGATACATGAAGAAGAAACAATACTGAAGAAATGTGTTTCAGTGGTCGGCCTTATCGCTTAGAGAGATCTCTTCCAGACAACTTTGGGATAAATAAATGATAACTATTATAAAATAAAAATATTTTATTCAGACTACAGTTATGTCGTGGCCGGATCATAAAATTGTATCTAATATAATTAAATATCAGATGGCCACATCAAGAAATGGCGCGATTTAACCCTACTCCTAATTTCAGTTGTTTGCGGATTTGCCCCGTTTTTTGCTAATGTATCGGCTTTGACGGCTTCGTCAATGCTTATACAATAACTTGCCGGTGTGTTGATGGGGTCAAGCGCCGCGGCCAGGGTCTGCCAGCACAGCGGCGGCGGGTCGCGCTCTTCCGGGTTGCGCACTCCTGACTCACGCGGTTGCTCACCATCACCGGCGTAGCACTACAGTGTACCGACCCGCTATGGACTCATGTGAGGTACCTGGCAGTGTGTCGATGGGGTCTAGCGCCGCGGCCAGGGTCTGCCAGCGCAGTGGCGGCGGGTCACGCTCTTCCGGGTTGCGCACTCCTGACTCACGCGGTTGCTCACCATCACCGGCGTAGCACTACAGTGTACCGACCCGCTATGGACTCATGTGAGGTACCTGGCAGTGTGTCGATGGGGTCTAGCGCCGCGGCCAGGGTCTGCCAGCGCAGTGGCGGCGGGTCACGCTCTTCCGGGTTGCGCACTCCTGCCGCCAGCTCCGGACTGACGCGGTGGCTCACCAACACCGGCGGAAGCACCACAGCGTACCGACCCGCTATGGACTCGTTGTAGTGAGACAGAATAGCCGACCAGTGATGCGTTGATAATCTGAAATCGTTTGAAGGATTTACTGTTTAGTGTCGTTTTAGTGAAAATGCGTCGCCGACAACGACCGGTGGCCGGCGTCCGTTAGTTTTCATATTCCTCATTTCATTTCAGTTGGTTTAGCGCGTAGCCACCACCGGCGACACGTGTAGCGGCTACCGGTCGCTGTAGTCGGCGACGCGTGCCTTTATAAAAAAATATTAAAAAACTAGCAATTTGGCAAGGATGATATTTGTGAGGTGTAAGCGCACTAATAAATAGAATTTGCAAGAAAATTTGAGAAAATATTGTTAAATCTGGCAGATATAAATAATCCTAAAATTAAATTAAAAAACTAGTATTAAGATTTTTTTTAAATTGATTGGTGTGGAGCTTTTCGAAACTAGGCCTCGGGAAATACAAAGCAAATAGATAAGAAGTTGCGAGATCTTGGATTTAATATTTCTTTTTGGACATAAAACACATCCACATATTAAGCTACGTTCTAGAATACGAAATATTTAGATTTTCAAATAACGTTCAGAAAAGGCATATGTACTTAATATGGCACGGCGATGATTATCGCATAGTTAACCGACAATAATTAATGAACTGTGTTCTTATTGTCCAATGGTAAAATACAATGGCGTTGTTAAACGCGTGGAATTTTTCATACCAGCATCATTAACTATTTTCAAAAGAAAAATCACATAAGCTTTCAAAAACCTTTACAATATCGTCATTATTAATGAGTTTTGTCAACGCCCCGGTCAAGGTTATTGTTTTACGTCACAACCAATTTTTCATCATAATGCCTATAATTAATATTCCATGCGTATTTAAATTCAGTTTTTCCAATTAACTATTTATAGTTTGGGTAAACAAAAAAAACATGTTTGGCTATTACGACGAATAACAGCTAGAAAAAACGAAACGAACTAATTAAACATTAAAAATTGACGATAATCATGGATATAAACATCATGTTGTATAATTACCTGGCCCAAGGTCGCGAATGCGGTGTGTGCTTCAACATAATCGTGTCGTTTGCGTCCACAGAACCTTTCTCACTCTCCGCAAAATCCAGCATCGGTGGAAACACCAGGTTATTTCTATCGCTGTTGTTGTAGAATGTGTACACGGTCTGCTTCATTTCACTCTTGTCATTTTTCTTATTGCCTTCGGTTTTGTCGATTTTCTCCGTGGTGATGAAGTAGTCGACGACGCCGGAGTTATATACGATCATTGATATCCAGACGAGCATCCAAACCATGAACGCGCGCTGGAAGAAGCGTGTGCGCGCCCAGATGTTGACGAGGCGAATGCGCTTCGGCACTCGGTTGTCTTGGTGGCCCGGGCTCGAGTTCCGATTAGCCACAACGTCAGTCGGACTGTTAGTGAGCCCGTTTAACCGCGGGTGAGACTTAGACTTTGTCATTCGTTGCGGCGAAAAATTTTCTTCCGGCCCGCTCCTATTGAACCTCCAATTCAACGCGTTATTCGAATGGAAATACTCCTTCAAGTGCAGTTTGTTTTGGTCTTGAAAGTACTCCATCCGGCGAACTTCAACGCCGAGAATCGTAGCGAAGAACGCCATTTGAATAAAATAATCCGAGATCAGGCTCACAATCATAAATATCGAGAATTCTTGTATGAACGGGACGAACGTGAAAAAACTGACCGTCAAAATTGTGATTTCTATGAGCAGGTTCTTGGTTATAGACCAGCCTTCTTTACTGAGGCCTTGTGCGAGACGAATTTTCACGTCGAGGCGGGAGTCTGTAGATGTGACGCTTTTGGTTAGCACAAGCACGTTTTCTAGTCCAACGATGATAACGAGGTAAGGGAAAATCTCTTTGCCTTGGAGGCTGAGAGAGAATCCGAAGAAGAAGCAAATTCCCATAGACATGGATAGACTGCCGGCTATCGTGAGCACGGCACAGGCCGCTAAACCCAGCTTTGACTTTATGAACTCTATCTTTCTCACGGAGAAATACACGTATAAAAACAGACCCACAAAGGTGATAGTGAGCGGTACTAGCTCGTGATAGTTGAATTGTCCAGGGTAGTAGATTATTGTCACTTCGTCGTCTCCAGCGAACGGCGGGTCTTGATACAGTGGATACATTTCTTTTAACTTTTGCGTTAGGGACCTGACGAATCTGCAAAGAGACAAACAACTTAGTTAAAAATGTGTATAGGAACAACTCGGGTAAATGCGTCAATGCGAAGCGACTTATCGACTTACTAAAAAATTATCAAAGTACAGAAAAGTATGCCATCTGACGCTTTTTATTTTCACTAAAATTTTAATCACTAGATGTCATACTTTGCTGTACTTTTAATAGTATTTTAGTAATTTCAAAAAAACGCATTTACCTCAGTTGACTACTGATGGCATAAATGACACAATTGATAAGGCGTATGTATCTGTTTCTATGTAAATAGTGAAATTATTTTCTTAATATAAAATGTGAGTGCAGGCGGTAGAGGTTGTCATAGTGTGGAAAATTTAATAAATCTTCAATCATGTATTAATAAATGTACGTACTTATTTGATTGTTTCGATTAATATTAAACATTGTTGATTCAGCTTTGCTTGTTATAAAACGGCCTTGGATGGCGTATATTAAGGCATCACAAATGTATTGCGGCCCTTGAACGAATGAAATTATTAAGCAAATGACCAATTTTCAATATTAATGTTACAAGAAATTCTACTCTAAATATTTTATCGATCACTTTCGTCCGGTTAGTTATTTCTCGTAACATGTGGCTATAACCATATGTTTTTAAAGCCAGTTATTAAATATTTCCGAGCCGAAACTACTAAATGTAAAAAACATTTTTTTTCGAAATCTATTTATGTGTTAAAGCTATCAGTAAGTCGGACACCGTAAATACGTACAAACTAAAACAAAATTGCAAAAAACAGTCTTGTTGCGATAAAGTGCCAGATATTCTACCGCAAAGCAGTAATGTGTAAGCATTACTGTGTTTCGGTTTGAACTACTACTGGGCTTTCGAGACTGACCATCAAAATGTCTCAAAGTGACTAGCGCTACAGCAGTGTTTCAGCGGCTAGCAATTTGAATCAAAGACTGGGTACATATTTTCATTTTCAAATAGTCCTGAAGTCCCCCACCCTAGCTGAAGGATTATCCACTCACACACACACCCTGTATTTTATTTCTTTAGGATATTTACTTATCGTCGGGCTGGTCGTAGAATATGGTGACTGCGTACTGCAGAACCCTCGGCCGCGCACGTAGCGGGTATCTCTTGATCCCCGTATCTCGTAGAAGCATGCCAAACGCTATCTCAGCAATAGACGCTTTGCTTTTCTGGATATTCTGTAGAACAACATTACATGGTCACATCATGCTGTAGAGCTGGTATTTGCGGCTTTATTTACGTGCTAAATAATTGTTTATTATTTATTGGTAATCAACAGCATAATATGGATGGACTGTGTGAAAGAGGATATGAACAAAGCAGGCGTGAGTACAGAGATGACGGCTGATAGAGACGAATGGAAGAAAAATACATGTTGTGCCGATCCCATCAAGTGTGGTATAAGGGTAGGGATGGGAGGGGATGATGGTAATCAACAGCATACATAAGATGAAAATTATCTTACATATACATAGAATAAGTAACAATGCAAATTATAGATTACGCGGTTGACGCGCTTATAAGTTCGTATAAGCCCAAATCCACATTGCTACTGACACTCGCTACTCGTTACCACCAGTTCGGGCGTACACACCGGAATAAGACCGTGTATGCGCGTTCAGTTTATTGAAGCTCGTATGCTGTATATGCACAAAATGGGTACTTAGTTGCCCTAAAATCTATGAAGTCGAATCGTATGAAGCTAAAGGAACCTCAAGATATATGGCCTGCTCATTGCCACTGTACCTTGCTTGTGAAGAGTAGCATAATATAGAACTAAACAAACCTGGTAATTGTAAATTGTATTGACGATGGTTGCATCAAGCGAGAAGGTCTGAAGATTTTGCTGCCACAAGTTTGCTGGTGAGAGAAGGAGACAGCTATATTCCGGCAGAACCCTTTCTACGCTGGCTTTACTATCCCGTCGCTTGATACCTCCTATTTGATAGCAGTGCTGGAGTAGGGTGGTTTTCCTGAAACAATAAAGAAACATGTTTTATGTTCTTACCTATTTGTATTTATTTATAAGGCTATGGGATTTTCTGAAAACAAAAAGTTTATTTTCGCAATTTCAGTGCTTACCGCTATTGAAGAACAAATTCCATGTGACTCAAAGCCAATCGCAATATCCCTGCGACTATTAGGCATCGTCCTGATAGAATGCGATTACGCGATCATCGCAAGTTCGCGCGAATTTCAGTCGTATGAATCCGCGATCATACATACTAATGTCGAATATCGTTCGTCGTCGTTCGCGTCGTCATTCGCGCGTTATTTTATTTTATTTTATTTTCTTAGGACACCCAGTTTTTGCCATCGCGCGAACACGCCATGGTCGCATCGCTTATTCGCGCGATAATCGCGCATTCGCGTTCTATTAGGACGATGCCTTAGCTTTCTTATATTTGTTTTTCTAATAATATATCCATAAAAGCAAAGAACACATCAATATACGAGAATGGAAAACTATCAATAAAAATGAAATTAGTAATTTTGTAAAAAAAACCTAAAAATACCAGTATTGTATTTAATGTAATCAAAACAACACGAGCTTTCCTATAGAAGAGGAAAGTAATCGTGAATTCGACAGCAACATTACAAATAAAGTCATCATAAGAACTACATATTTTTTTATGAATCGAATTAACTTTATGACTTCGACTTTAATGTCAGGATTGTTGATGTATTATACTAATTATGTGTATCGCAATGATTCACAAATTACTAGTTAGAGCACACTTTGGCACAGGTTTAGACTCAGTTTCGCCCACAGGAGCAAAAAACTTATTTGAAAAACAGGTTTCGCCTGCGTGCTTTCAAACCTACACAACGCAGCTTTTTGCGTCAATAGCGTTTTAATGACGAATTATAGATACATATACAGGCTTGCTCCTGACTGACTGACAAACAACGTACGGGCCAGTAATACAAAATTTCGTATAATAATTAAAAGAGACACGCCGCGGTTTTATTCACGGACACTACACAAGCGCACGTGTGAATGTGTTGTTCATGCCAGCTTTTGAAAATACACTACTACTATTGTACATACATACTAAGGAAGGAATTTTTGTAGTTTGGAGTTGCGGATGTTAGCTAGTAAGTTATATTCGCTTATGCATTATCGTCCTGGCGTTACGTAGCACAACAAACCTGTCAATGATGTAAGAGTGACTCACGCAATAGTGAGAATCACCTTGTTAGCTTGAAGCATCTAACACGAAGCAGGAAAGATATTCTACTGTGTTAGTGTGCGAGTTTCAGTTATATGTTAAGGAAGCTACGGTTGTTTTTCAATTGCAACTTTCAACGTTAAACTTGTAAATCATAATGTGTGTCATGGCGAGTCAATGGAGTTGGTTTATACCTATTTACCTACGACATTGAAGGCCATTCAACTGAGGAGTTAGTCGGTCCTAGTATTAATTGATAGATTTTGGTAGGACAATCATGCCAAAACAACTGAACCAATTTAGGTGATACTTAGAGGAAAACAATTATAAATGATTCGGCGCTAGCACTACCTACGTAGAAGTAAAGTTCCATAAAAAGACAAACAATTCATATTAATTGAAATAAATTGCATGAGAGTTTTTATTGGTATCAGGTATAATAATATACATTTGCGCAGAAGGCACTTGCGCTACTATATTTGCGCGACAAGACATCCATTATTTCATCAATAAACAAAGTATTTCGTATCGTGAATCGTAACACGCTAAATTTAAACAGAGAACCTGTATTATTGAGCCGCAAATAAATTATGATAGTATTATTATTCATCGTTTATTATTTTGAAAATTGGATTTTTGACACTTTAATTTCACGCTAAAACACATTAATTGGAGTTTTTGGAGGGAACATGAAAAATGGCGCACTGCCCTCCCGAGCCTAAACAGCAAAAACACGATATTGAGAAAAATGCGTTTAAAGTTAGGAAACCTAATAAAAAATTCAAAAGAGGTGATTTGATAAAATTTTGAATGCAAAGTGAAAGGATACTTAATAAATTATATGTCTAAACGCCGTTACATAAGTTTTTCTTCAAAATACAATAATTACAGGCTATTATTAATATTAATTCAATTTAGCCCCTGTTACAAGCCCCTGTTTGCAAGTCATTTCGGACAAATACTCAAAAAGTACGCCGTATTATAGTAATTTCTTCACACTATTTGTTTTGTCCGTGTTTTTTGATTTCGTGAACAAAAAAAGTGAAAGGTTTCATACTTTAATTTAGATTTTATACGTGTTTTTAAGATAGTAGGGTTAATTTTAAATGATTATAATGTTTTCCTTCACCGTTGCGAGAACGTGGGATGCATACATAGATTTTTTCGACCGAAAAAACCCATTTACGCATGACTGCCACCGGGATTCGAACCCGCGACCATCAGATCGCAAGGTAAGGGCCTCATCTATTCGGCCACCACGTCCTCCCATCAGATCGCAAGGTAAGGGCCTCATCCACTCGGCCACCACGTGAAACACTAATTCCATTCTGCTCCTCAGAGGCTAAAAGTTCGTCTCACCCGCTCAAAGAGCTTGCAAGTGCATGTCAACTTCTGTCATTCAATTATGTCAATGTAATTTAAGCGTCGATGACACACGGCTTTTTTACAAGCTGCAGCAGCAGCAGCAGAGCTATTCATTAAGCTGTCATTAGTTCTCGTTATTGAATTCGATGGTCAAGACTGGGAAAAAAATGACGTCACCATAGGATTTCTGTCGCTATCGGCTTCGAGAGGTCGGCCATTTTCTGTCAGATTTGACGTATCATTCGATAACGAGAACTAATGACAGCTTAACAAATAGCCCTGCTGCTTGTTGGCGAGTTAAAAAGCTAGGTTGTGAGTGAGTTAGCTTTCGGGATGGATTGTCAACAAGGAGATTGTAATAAAAAGGCACGATAACACAGTGCGACTTTACAAGCTACAAGCGAACTCAGTGGCTTGTAACGTGTATAAATGCCTGTATCATCGACGCTTTACGAGTACCAACGCATTACGTGAAGTGGTTGCACAGCTAGTTTCAAGTATCAAGATATTTGCATTAGCTGACGCACTATTAAGTCAAACAAGGAATGTGACACCAGTAAAAATTCCGAGAACACGGATTCGCTCTACATGTTTACGTTACAACATAAGTATGAATTGCACCGGTGTTTGTGTGCAAAGAGAGTTTTTGTTCGCATTACTACCGACGTGTATAAAGTAGGCATACGGATAAATTTCATGTTATTTAAATGTAGGCGCGTGGAATGTTTACGTCATAAATATAGTATGAAAACGAAAATAGGCTTGATGACGAATATTTTATATTGCGTCATTTAAAAAAGACCTTGATTGAGTAGACTCGATTGGAAAACTAAACTAGTAATTTGCCCCAAACTTTGATCTCACGCACCCCTGAATAGATTTGTCTTAACTAAGAACTCCTACTACTACGAACCAGGCTACACCCCATTGGATACCGCTTGGATTCATTTCGTGGATGGTCGCAGCAGTTGACGGAGAATAACTAATTAAAGGACTTTAAAAGTCATCGCGAGCACTTCGCACAGCAGAATAAAGTGTTACTATCTGCTGCCCGTAGCCGCTTACTATCGGGATAAAAAGTAAAAGTGGACTTGCTACTATGACCCCGATATGGAACGGGCAAAGCCGCGTGCAGGAGCAGTTCCACTATACCGCACCTGAGGTACAGGTCGGTCAACGTAAGCTGGCGATGTCAAAGTACTCACACTGATGCAATTTCACTACTATAACACAATTTATAAACAGTAGCAGAAGCAAAACAATAACTGTCTCCTTCATACTTACGAGTATAAGCTTGAACGCGCGCGAGAGAGACAGACTTTCCAAGATGCGCATTTTGCGCATGCAGTGCGACGTCACGCCACGCTTTTATTCACAGACACAATCGCACGTGTGAATGTGTTGTACATGCCAGCTTTCGGTAGCAGACCTGTATTTGCCATTACGCCGTCAACGATGTAGATCGTGCTCTTTCCTTCCCTCCCTATTCTCACCGCCCCCGGTAAAGCAGTTCCCATCAAACTATTGGTAAGCGAGGTTGTGGAGAGTGATGAGATTTAAGTTACTTACGTTTCGGGATCTTCGTGGTTTCGGATGGTTTCCAGCAACCGAAACACTTCTTGCAGTGGTGCCCTGAATGCGTCCCACATTTTCAGGTTGCTGTTCCATGGTGAAACGCCTTAAAAAATAAAATATATTCCATAAAGAGCTCCTAGCATAGCTTACTTAACACTTATTCAAATTGTAAGTACATTTCTGAAATTAATGTTGTAACACCTAACAACCTTTCGCCCTTTAGATATTTTATTAAAATAAATGAATGAGTGATGAATGATTTCTTTGTCTCAAGTATGGTTAAGCAGGCTCTACATTTGATAGAATATGTAGAGCAAACAACGAACACATAAAAACCTAATTGTGATTATCTTATAGTTTATATCTGTCTGTAAGTATCTTAAACTAACTAAGTATGATTTTGAAATACATATTTTTTTATTGCAATTTTATAAGAAGTACAACAATTTTATAATAACTATTGAAGCAGAAAAATAGGGGCAATGTTCACTTATCTTATAGCAGTTGTTTGGTATCTTTATGGATATTTTTAGATGTGTAATTGGTTTTGTAATAAACTGTGTTAATAAAACATAATTTTTATTAATGTCTAGGTAAGTATGTTTTATTAAATATTAAATTTGCCAATTCATCCAAAGTGGACGAGTTTGTGTTAGATGAGCTGTCGAAGGACTCTTATTTACAGGCAAAATTAAGACATGAAAAGATGCAGACAAGGTTTTTGCGAGATATGTTTGTGCTCTATGCTGGTTACTTTATCTTAACATACAATCGGAAACCAGGTTTATTGTGACTATTTTGTGACCTTTTTCTTGGCTTATGGTAAACAGTAGCAAGTTTTGTGGACTTGTGCGTCATTTGAGATGAAAGCACTTGATGTTAAATCTACTGATTTATTTGTGAACAGAAAAGTTTAGTGGGTATATTTAATAGATAGATAGATAGATAGAATATACTTTATTGCTCACCATCTTAGTACTAACACATTATAATAGAAAAATAAAGCTAGGTAGTAACAGTGGACAATGGGCGGTCTTATCCCTAAAGAGCGATCTCTTCCAGACAACCTTTGCATGGACTGGATACTGTTGGACAAATGAGGACGGTGGGCATATCGTTAATTTAGAACGAAAGTTTAAAAAAAAAATGTAATATACTAAATTGAACAATTAAGAAGAAGAATAACTAATACGGCGGTATATATATAAATATAAATATAAATATTACATAAATGAGTGATAAAAATTAACAATAAATCAAGAGCTGTGAAAAATATTTTATTATTTTGGAGGTGTGGCTAAATAATGCTCAACGACCATACTTTTAAAAATTTGAAGGGACTTAGCATGTTGAATTGACACTGGCAGTGCATTCCATAGCTTAGTAGCTTGAATCGTAAAAGAGCTGCCATAGAAATGCGGGGTATGAAGTGGGGTTTGAAGATGAAGAGCATAAGAGGAGCGTACGGATCGAGAGTGGGACATCCAGAGATACGTAAAACGTTCTTTGAGGTATGCAGGAGTGGTAGGAATGAATAATTATAATAATATAATAATAATTAATAGCTATTAAAATACCCACTAAACTTTACTATTAACTATAGTCATCATTTCCTAAGTGATTTAAATGATTTTTTTTAACGCAGCTGTGTCGTGAAGTACTTATCCAAAAAAAACAATAATTATTGTGAAAATTATTGGCAAGCTCTCAATCTTATGAAAAAATATTGAAATATAGAGCTCTGTGCAAGTTCAAAAGCGCTTCATAACGTGTTTTAATGATGCAATCCTTGCATTAACAATGAACTGATCTAGTATTGATTTTCATAAGAACAATCAGCTTTACGAAAACTTAACAAGTTTAAGCATTTTCACCGGCTTATATCTCCGGATCCATTCAAGCTACGTTACTGAATTTGGCAGGCTTAATAAGGACATGTATTAAATTGCAAATGCTAAATTTCACAAATTTATCTCAATAAGAACTAGGTTTACGGAGTGGGTCAAAATGGCTCGAAGCGTTTCGTGTAAATAGTGCCCAGTGCGCTGCAGGCGTTTTCTTTGAGACCTTGCCTGTGCGCTCCTGCGCACTTTGATCTATGAGATATTTTTTTTTATATAAAACAGGAAGAAACGAGCATGTAAGAAAAACGCTTGTCTATGACCAGAAACGTGCTAAAGAGGACTTAATGTTTGATCCTTTGATCCTACTGATATCTGTGCACTTTTTAGTACATTTTTTTTTATACAATGTGTAACTTCTACTACCTAGAAACATCTTTATCTTGGTATCGTTAGTCATATCGGAGGAGTGGTGAGTGGCGTGAGGTTTTATCGAATCTTATGCCACGAGACACGGCTTAATCAAATATAATAATAAATATTCGGGCCATGTCTAGGGTTGCCATTCGTCCCGATATATCGGGACTGTCACAGTCATTGGGCTTTCTGTCCCGACGTCCCGACAAAGCACTATTACCGTCCCGTTTTATCACATAACGTAAGGTCAAAGCAATTCAAAAACTCTGTAGAAGAGAAGTGGATTTACTTTTTTAATCTTACAGAAAATCCTGAAAGAAAATGCCAAATGCTCAAATTATATTTGTTTGCAATACCTGGCCACAACGTTACTGTAGAAAGAGTATTTTCATTAATGTCGAGCCAATGGATCGATGAAAGAAATCGCCTGCTGCCAGAGACTGTGGAGTCGATATTACAGTGTCAGGTTAACTTCAATGTGACTTGCACGGAGTTTTATAAATATGTAAAAGGACAGAAAGAATTACTTAAAAAAGTAAAGTCTTCAGCAAAATATGACCAAGCTGCGTCTAGCACTGCTTCTATACAGTAGATTTGTAATATTAAAAAAAAAAATCTTATTTAATTTTTCTCTTTGCGTCCCGACACGAGCCTTGCCAAATATGGCAACCCTAGCCATGTCACACGCCTAACAGAATAGTTCTAGTGGTACACTGCATTTTTACAGCTTCAATCAGATTCAACATTTTCACATTCATCTAAAATATGTATGAACGATTGAATTGAATGGTACGATTACATAGTTAATTTGGTAACTACATCCACAGAAGTGAACCAACCCAGCGTAACCGATGCGTTGAAAAGTATGAGGTTATCGAACGACCTGTCGCGTGAGATAGGTAGACTTCCGTATTGTCAAGTTGGTAAAACTACACCTAATTGATCTATGTGTTTCATATAAACACATTGCCTACACCTACATTACACTTATGCAACCGACTATTAATACCTTATTACAGTCATTCATACATAGCTAGTTATTATCACTATCTTGTTCTAGTCTCAAACTAAGTGCGTTTTCAGACAGCGTATTTTTATCGCGCATATACGGGCGGATTGTTAATCGCGAAACTTCAAAAGCCGAACGCGCGTATACCGGTGTTTACGCTCGGTTTTTCTAGCGAGTGTCAGCAGCATGAGCCGTCTCTCGTGGCTTGTCGCGGGTATACATGCGACAAAGAGCGTTAAAGAACATAACACGAGCGGCGTATCCACCCGGTTAATCCGGTAATCTGAAACCGCACTAACTTTAAGCAGACGGAATAAATGAAGTAGTTACATAGCTCCAGAATAATTTCGTAATAATTCTTATCTAGCTTTAATTAATTAATCCAAGGCCGCTCCAGTCCCCGCCATACAACCTAATGATCCATTTCATGTGTATGGTATGCATGCACGCTTACCTGAAATGCGTTGGCAACTCTCACGTTATCATCGCTATGTATACTTGGGTACAGTAACATTATAAATGCAAAGAGTTTTCAGAATTATGGATTTAGACAATCAGACACTACTTAACGAATTGGTATGAGACATATTCAGAATTTGTAATAACATCTGAGCTACCACTAGCTATGGCGCGGACAGGGCATGTCAGGCACAGTTGGTTTCAGGTAGAAATGCTATTAACAGTTCTATAAAGGACACTATTATATAAGGCTATGATTAGGTTATACTGAGATAACAAAATATTTCTAAGAATCATGGAGAAAGAATTAGTAAGTACCTATTGAATATGAATATTCTAGCAAACCGTGCTACACATAGTCGACTACGACAATCTATCACTTGAAAAAAAAAACATTATAAGACCTAGGTCCGGTTTTTAGGCTATACAAAGAACAAGAGTGCGAAAATCTGGTTGGTACCGTGATTGTATTATTTCTACGTCACAGCACAGTAGATTATATTACAGGACGTTGTTTTATCGCTTGCTTTAATCATCGTCGATCGCAGACGTGAACTGCCATGGTCAAGGTCGCAGATAATTTTAGGAAAGAAACCAATCCAATATTATTATTCAAAATTCGTTTCTTGGTTATTTTTTGTGGCTGGTTCAGATAAAATATTCCATTTTCGTTATAATGAGTAAGTTAGGTACGGCTGCGAGCCCTAACGGAATACAATATTAAACAAATAAAAAACCGGATTAGTGGATTTATTAACGTGTTTAGAGGTTGTAAAGATAATGAGATCTGCTTCCACGACGGAAACCAAATTATGATTACGGGTCACTAAAACCTTGCAATGAGATTTGAAAATCATTACTGGTATAATTATACTGGTTGTCCTGAAGAGATCGCTTCATAGTGATAAGCCTTTGTACAGACAGCGTATAGTATCCTCCTTTCACAAGACTGGGTGTCTTCAAATCCCTTCAAAACGCCTTGACCGCAACGTAGGAAAAAGTTAAGGCTTCTAAAAACATTACCTAAGTATATTTTTAAAACCATGTCAGTCTAATCATAATTTTATGCTAATTTTAAAGGGATTTGAAGCTGGGTGTCTTGTGCAAGGAAGATACTTATTTATGACGCTGTCTGTACTAAATTTTTGTAATGTTTTCTTTATGTCCTTTCCTATGGTTTAAAGCATTTTCATTCATTTATTAATTCATCATTATGTATGTATGTACTCGGAATTATGCAAGACACTTAGAACTTCTATAAAGATTGACTAACTGATAACGCACAGCCTAAACCTCAAGTCAAAAAAAAGTATGCTCATTCATGAATATAGCTTGGAAGATATATTCATATATTACATTCACTAAAAAGGGATTTTCCATGCAAACTGGTTGCGGGCGTTTACGCCAATGAGGTTTATAGGTATGCAAGCCTGTCATGATACAAGAACAGATCAATTAAATATTATCTCCACATCTACATAAGGTATGCACGCACGTGTGGTCTTGTCCCTACGTATGTATGCAATTATTTCGTCGCCTTCGCCACAACATGAGCAGTAAGTATAATAAATTGTCCGACTTCGAATGCCGTATCAAACAACAGTTACTTTTTTTTAAATATTTTATGAAACCTGTTTGTGACCCAACAATTACTATAATGTTGTGTTTTGTTGCAAATCTCGCGAACATAATCAGTGGAGGATCATAAAAACTGAGTGCTTGTGTGAGGTAGAACCCAAGCGCTTAGATCTAAATCGTTGAATTATTGGCTAGCGTGTAAATCGTGTAATGAAAGATAATACTTCAACCAGTACTAGTATAACAGAATCGCAGTCTTCAGTTAACCTGGTCGACTCATATTATATTTTTAGTGCTAAAGAAAAAAAAGGGCGAACAAAAATAAAAATGTGCTGCCCGCGTCATTTCCTGTGTGATATTAGGATTATGAGGATAATAAGTAGATAGCATTAAGAGGATAATGTTAAAATTTTGAGTGTCTCTGTTACATGCTTACTCAGTAATGGTAGATGTTAATAGAGTGATTACTTGAGAATGTCATCTAAATAAATCAAGAACAGAAACACTATTGGTGAAACCTTTCTCAGTAGTCCTCTTCCATGTCCTTTATGTATATCTATCTATACTAAATTGCAGTCAAATTTACCCAGTACTTTTGGCCTGATTAAAGTAATAAATTTTTATCTGTCATCACAATCTCCCGCATTTGTAATATTACCGTGATGGCCATAACGCTGATTTCATTGTTTAGGTAAGGTACATAAATTTCTCACAAGTATGAGTAAACCGTAATTTTAGGTGTCAATATGCAACTCACCAACTTTCATAATAATTTGCTGCACGTAGAGTAGAGGTCTGTCTTTTGCCCAAATGTACGGAAGTTTCTGCGTTTCATTAGATAGGAGGTCTAATTGGGATCTGCCCTCTGTAAAGAAAACAAAGACAGTTGAATAATTGAAAAAAAAACGTAAGAAATAACATTCTGTAATTCTTTATTGTACACACAAATATGTTATAGTATATAAAACACAAAAGAAAATACATGTACCAAGTCGAGCTTAATCCTCACAAGAATTCTCTTCCAGCAAACCTTTGAGGCTAGAGAGAGTAAATGTGGGGGATGTGTACCTACCTATTATATTTAAAATAATAGATCTTTAAGTATTTGAAGAAGAATATAAATACAATTAAGGTCTTTCAAACCATTAAACTGTAAACTTACAGTTTAGTTATTTGATTGTAACGGATATTTATCACGCTCACCTCGTAAATAACTATGTGTGATAATGGCGAAAGTCTACGAAAACCTTACAGTTTTTGCAATTTTATGCTGACATAAACAAGTCTTACACTCCTTGGTGTCATGTATTATGTTGTCTGAGGATCACTCTCTTTAACAGGTTAAGTGGTGTAACAACATGCAACAATGTCACTGCTCTATGAAGCAGCCAATTTAACAATCACAACCAAAGAGCAGAGTTAAGAGTGTTTCTTATGAAATTCTAAATATATTACCTAAATATGTTTTATGAGTCTGAATGAGTAGCAAATAATGTACAGCCTAAATAAGGGAAAGTACCCAAAAAATTTAACCCATTTTTGAATATTTTTACCCCTCTCCCTCCCCATGGTGACCATCCATAGTTTTTTTATCTTTCAAGATGGTTTGCAACGGTTTATGGCTGGCCCAACTGTTTCTTTTTGTAATATAGATTGATATACACCGCTATTTCAAGGAGCTAGGATGGCTGGGGATAGGTTAAATAAATATCAGGGGGGCAATGCACAATGCACCCTTCAACGGGAAGCCAGTGCAGGCCACTGTATCCCCTTCTTAGAATTAGATAGATTGATATAGTTAGCTAATGCAGTAATAAACATTCTTTTGACTATTCAACGTCTACAGGAATTTCAAGATGTTTAATACTGGTATATACCTAAGTACTAATTTACCTACTGAAGCACATTATAAAATACAAACCTTGCATACAGTTTGCTCCATAACATTTCAGATTTGTAGTATGCTGGTCTCTTAGTGGAAAATTGACCACAGTGGGTATATTACCCGGCAGAGGCACATTCAGTAATGGGAAGCTGAAACAAAAGAAGTCAATTACAACACATTTTTTATAGATATTTTTAAGATTTTGGCAATAAAATTTATGAAAGTCAAAGTATTGTACTTAATTAATTGAAAATTAATGATAGCATCTCCCAAGCTCATCTAAACTGAAAGTTTAAGATAGGTAGATTCTGATTGGTGTTATACAGGTAAGGATAGTATAACCTGAGTAGGATGTATGCTTGGAACTCAATACTCTGCAGATAAATCTCTAGATGAGCTAGTAATTAGAATTGTTGGATCTTACTCATTTTAATTAAATTTAAATGATGTGGATAAAGTAGATACAGAAATAGCAGGATGATGCAGTGTTTACAATCTCTGGTATTTTATTGACAACTCAATGTTTCAACATGTAAACAAACCATGAGTTTCATATGTAACCTCATATTATTTTTATTTTCTATCAATAGAAATAGGGTTGAACTGAATGCAGCAAAAGATTTTTACTAAGACAACACAGGAAGTAAGATTGCAGGTAAATAAATAGTTATTTATTTCTTTAAAGCATAAGGGCAGGTCAAGGGTCGAATCGTCAATAAAATGGTACCTAATGTTTACTTACCAACACAATAACACAACCGACAGCGCTAAGGAGACCACCGTAACAGGATAAGACGAACAGAAAAGACCGTACGTATAGTATAACTGGGCCACCCTTTCGGGCAGCGTCGACCCTGCCATTGTTTCAGGTCAGCACCTCATGTAAAGTCCAAGATATTGCGTATGATAAATTCATGGAGTTCTCTATTAACCACACTATTTACTTCACTGAAACTGTAGGTACGGTTTACCTAAGTCACACAAACTGCATCTATCGGTTTGCGTGCGCCGCAGAACTTGAAACGATCACTGGAAAACTTTGCATAATGCACGAGCGTGCCGCTTTCAATCACTGTAGCTATTACATCAGCACAATAACTGGTCTTTATAGTCAGTATTCTGATGAAAAGGTTTAATTTTTGAACAAGAAAAATCGAGCATTCGAGCAACAAGGCTGACGAACGAGCGAGCGTGTCAATCAAATTGACATATTTGACATTTGGTGAATCATGAAATCTAAAGTCACTGTCAATGTCACATACGTCACTTTAGAACAGTACAAACGAGATATAACTTTGAGGTTGAGTTTTGGCGGGAAAATGAAAAGTGGCGTATTGGCGGCATTAAATTAATTGACAAAACTTGTTTAACATTGAGTGTTTAAGTGTAAAAACGGTGGTTTTTTATCCATGAAGTGCTCGTGAACGTGTATGAGTGTTGGTGAATAGTGTAATGCTGTAAAACGTGACTTTTCGTGTTGCCTCCAAAACTCCATAGAAGCCTCTTGTAAAGTCGCAACCACCACTACTTTACAGGGGCATGACTTGACTTAACGACTCTGACTTATGACAAAATAATCTCTCCAATTACTTGACACTGGCTATATACCTTTGATGTGAAGCCAAAACCGAAGAACATAGGTTGTTCGAAAGAAAAAAAAAAAAAAAAAAAAAAAAAACTTTGAGGTTTTCAATAGCGCTATCTACGTCTTGTTTCAAAACTAAATTAAAACTTAGTTTATGCGTTGACCACTAGATAGAGTAATCAGCGGTCTCAGCGAGTAGTTTCACCTTCAATGTTAATAGATGGCGCTACAGGTACATACCTACCTACTATTTTAGAGTCCGGGGTCGCAGTAAAGGCCATAATCTTTAGAAATTGTAGTTATTTCAAAAATATATTAGTATCTCATCTAATTTTTTTACACTTTTTTTTTCATTCGCCATTCGTAATAAATCGTTTTGAAAATTAATTTTAATCCTACCACCCCATAATAGATGACGCCATCAAACTGAACTAGGAAAGGTGTGACGATTGTGCATGCTTGACTTGGTGTTTATTGAAAAAAATAATTACCCTACTTATTTCGATTCTAGTGTCGGAGCAGAGTGCATACCTACTGAACAACAAGTTAGGTAGGACGACTTATCATCCATCATAAAATAAATAACAAATAGACATAGACAAAAAAGCGATTCTCTTCAAGATTCGATAATAAATAGGTAAGTACCTAGTTTATGATACACAGTACACACATCAAAAATTACAGAAATTCCCAATAGTAGTCACACATTGCCCATCTATAGTGGAAGCTTGGCATCGTCTCCGATCTGTTGTTTATGCTTGGCTTGGCACCGTCTACGACTCAATGCCTTCTTATAGGCAAGTCTTCCGGTGCTTTTTATATTTTGTACATACAATAGAGTACCAACACCACCACACCACACATTACAGATAAATTTATAATTAGGTATGTACTATGTAGCATGTGTATGTGTGTGTGTAGTGTGTGGCATACCCACAGATCTCGGATACTTTCGGCTGTCGATGGGCATACCAGACAGATTTTACATTTACGTGTTACATTAGCAAAGGGTGCAGTGTTGCATTTGACGCGCGCAACGCAATATAATTTTAGTTGCGGTCAAAATGTTAAGAGCACTAATTGGCGTGTGTATGAATGACGTCATTGTCTGCTCGTATCAGTTTCACCGTCATTCGCGATCTTACTGCATAAAATCATGGTGAGATTTGATTATTGAATATTTGATATGGAAACGTACAGAATTTTCTAAATCGGGGATAAATGATAATAATATAAATAGTTAATGATAAATTATTAGGTACAAAGATATACCAATAACCTAATTGAGAACCTATTCGTTTTTTGAAGTCGGTTAAAAACAAACGTTTGTTCCTGAAAGGTTGGCTCACAAACAGATTGTTTAAATTAGAACATCGGGCAGGTAGAGGTGGGGATGTTCGTTAGCTTTAATTAAATCGTCCTCGCGGCTCTCGCGCTTTAATTCCACCGTTATTAACGCTGTTAAAAACTGAGCATCTCGAACAGTGAAGCTGTGGAGTCGCCACGTTTTTGTAATACTTCTTTGTTTGCAAGTTGTACAGTTCAAAAAGTAGTACGTAACATCCGAGACAAGCTTTTAAAACAAAGGCTAATTAAAAAAAAAACAGGTGATTTACAAATTTTAGTTTATCATGTTCCTAAATCCGCTAGATTTAATTTTGCAATCAAGGAGATGTTGCACCCCAGCGAGCGTTTGAAATTCCGTTTTGGATTTTTTTTCGATTTCTGATAATATTCACCTATCGTTAATCTTTAAAAACTATTTACTAAAGCTTGACCGATTCACCGAATTTTACATAGCATCTAGAACCGATTCCTAGCTATTCTGTGAAAAAAATAATGTCTAATTTTATTACACTAGTTCGATCTCGTAGCATCGTAGCACTTTCGTAGCAAAGATGTTGCGTCTGTAGCTAGAGACTCTACAGTTCTTAGCGTTTGTATTTTTTATAATCAGTTCCATCTATGTCTACGATAACTTGCATTTTTAAACTAAAAGATCTATAATATGACCTTTATTAGCCGTAGCATCATGTCACGTCACATCATAGCACGGGGAAATACTATCACAAAAAACGTTACCCTAAACAGCTCTACAGTTTTCCTTGTTCACTAACATCAGCGCACGGCGGACAAGTGGCCACAGCGTTTCCGCAAAGCGATAAGACGTTCATCCCTCCCCCCCATTCTATTCAGAGGGTAGAGGGGTGTGGGGGGTGGGGGACTCTCCAACAAACTGTTTGGATTTTAATATTACGCTTAAGTGTTGTTTCTAAAGACGTCCTCGCCTAAGTACTAATTTGTCTCGACTTGAAACGATTCTGTCCTATCTGTGTGAACTCCCCTTAATTCGTTTTAATTGCGCATTGAGATTTGAGTGACGATTTCTATTGAAGTTTTATTTTTGGAAATAAGCTGAAAGGAGGTAGGTTAGGTACTTACTTACATATTTATGAAGGTACTTTACGGTTTAGTTTGTGTCACACATTCGTAAAATTGCCATACCACCAAAAAATTGCATATTTGATGCATGTCTGTAATTCAGTTCTTCTTTGACGGTTTTCAGTGGTGTTTTCTGTGTTTCCCGAAAGGAGCCTCTTCGAGGCGCACTTGAAATACTTTCACCACTGGTTTGAAAGAACTAGTGACACGATAAGACGAAGAAGAAGAATCAGATAATAATAAAAAAAGACTAATAACTTTTAAAATTAATAAAAGTTCCATTTGTATCAGCAACGGTGGGACAGATAGAACTTTTATGTCCCATCTGTCACCCTAAGCGGACAGATCAGGGTGACAGATGGAAATAATTCAAAGAAACCACTGTTTAAAAATTTCAATCAGACCTAAATGTGTTGAAAGTTTTTGGTGCATTCTCATAACAAGGTACCTAATTCATAACTATGATGCTCTGAATAGCACCATTTAAAATAGTTTGTTTGTCCCTGCGGTATATTCATTGGCGTCAGCGGTAGCCCTAGCCCGATTATACGGGCTGTGACGTATCACGTGACGAGGGCTCGCGTCACTGATAGCCGGTGCTTGATCCCGCGTGATTTACGAGTCGCCCGGCTAATGTGCACGCAGCCTTACCGCAAACTCATACGCAAAACAATACACAAACATGTAGAGAAGCGCAGCGCAGCGCATTTATTTATCATATTTTTAACGTTTTAACGTATTACATAATGTAGTTTCTAATAGTAGGAATGGATAAAAAAGGTTGTGTTTTTATTATAGTAGGTATGGGTTGAATGTAGGTGATCTAGTACTTATTAATGTAGAGTCCGAACCGAGTCACTGTAACCCTACAATACAGGCTCTTGAGGAGACCTAGTGTAGGGTACAGAGCTCCAGTAGGTACATCTAAAATTTAAGATAAGTCTGCCATGATATCCATTACAATGTACCCGATCCATATTTAAGAAACCAATAAACATTTTTTTTTATTTATTTATATATTTATTGTCAAATTATTATCGAGATTGACTTCATTGAAAAAATATCCAATATCAAAATACCTACAATTCATTTCTCGCTTGGATGTTATTTGATATTGGATATTATTTTGTTGACGACACGGATGGTTGAGTGGCAAGTTCGTTAGACTGCTACGCCGAGTGTCGTTGGTGCGATTCCCGCTTCGGGAGAAACATTTGTTTGACGAACATCGATATTTTTCCTGAGTCTGGGTGTTTTCTATTTATTCTATGTACCTATGTATTTACAAAAAAATGCTAGATGGCGTTGTGTGTAATGTCCAAAATATTTATTTATTTTAATATTTATTTCAGTGACGACAATGTCGATAATAGTTTTTCAGTGAAAAATGCTCTGCTCTGCGCTCCGCCGCCGTATGTGCGCCGGCCCTTAGGCCTGGTAAAGGATACCAAAACAGTGCTGCACAGGAAATTCATTCATTTATTTCTTTAATTACTTCATTATTTAATTTCATGAATTCGATTTAAGATCATAATGATGATATGTTGAACTGAACATAATTATGCTATCGAAATCCGATTTTGATGAGACTGATACTTACGAGTACTTATACTATGTAGATAGATAATAAAGAATTTCAATTAAAACTCCAGTCTTATTTCGATTAATCAAACCTACTTAGAACCCAAAAAATAAATTCAACGTTTTCATTAAGGTGAGACTGGCTCATTTGCAAAATGATAAATATGGCATAAATTATTTCATTTAATATTCAATTCGGTTCTTTCACTGTTATTACGTAACGAGTAGATACTTTGAAAGCGACACCCTTTTTATATTTTTATTTTATCTGGGGTACGATACGACGCTGTTTGCTTACAGGCTCTTAATTTTGTGCTCAAATATGGGGGAAGTTCAAAAGAGTGCTCGGCGATCCTAGGAATTTACACAGACACGTCTGTCGTATGCACCTGATGACTAAGGCACTAAACTTGTCGCAACTTTTTAACTCAAAACTATAAGCAATAAATGCTTAACCTACTTTAATTTGAACACGGAAAAATAATCTCGTTATAGTTACTAAAATTCTAGTTGAATTTGTGACAGCGAGAATAATTTAGTAACAATTACATGCGATTACAATAATAATGTTTTTATATTGTTTTTATATGACAAGGCCCCTTTACAGCTATATGAAAATTATAATAGTAGAAACTAGATTTTAAGATATGGTATCCCTACCAACTAATTTGACAAGGAACTGTACAGCCGCTTACCCTGTTATTAATGTAAAAAAAGACGAATCCAAGTGTTCTTATAGTATGTTCCTATGGAAAATAAAGAAATTGAATTGAATTGAATAATAATTCCTGCTAACGAAATTTAGTAACGATTACAATATGATAGTTCTAGCTTACAAAAGTTAGTAAAGGGTACAACAAAATATATTATCGGTTACTATTTTGTCTCGCTGTCCCATTTTTTCTCCGTGTGATATATTGCACCTTCTAACGCGCGGAAATGGTACTACCAAATCTCAAACTGAATTGGTCAGTCAGTATCACAAAACTTTTTGAAAGCATAGGTATTTATTCGTTTCGACTGACCAATTATACCTACATTAATACAATTCAGTATGAGATTTCGTACCTAGAGACGAACCTAATGTACTTTAGCGTCACGAAACTTGGATGGAACTAGGTATAGTCTGTAACTGACCAAAAAGATATTCGTTTTACGAATTCTATTCATCCCCATCGGTTTTTAAAAAACTTTTTGGGAAACTTAGCAAATATTTTAGCAAAAGTTCCCTTTATTAAGTTGTTGTAAGACTACACATAAGTCCAGCGAGTCATGAAAGGATAGTTTGTGAAATTTATGACATGTTATATTATAATTTAGTGTCGCGAAAGCAGTAAAGTCGAGCTTAAAAGATCAGGGCAGAGGCCAATACAATCCAGGGGCTGCCGGGACCTCTCCACCATACGACATAAATTGTAAATTGGTCGCATATAACTTTGCTATATATTATTTGGCTAGGAACTTGGTTGGTTGGGGTCTACTCAGGGACTCTAGATTTTTTATTTTTTCTGTTATTGCGATTGTCTGGACTTACTGCCAGTGTCACGTATTATGAATAAAAATATATAATTTAGACGACGTAGTTCAGAGAATATTAGGCCAAATGGCCACATTTAGAACGTTTGGCCTAAAACAAGTAGAGCCAAATACTTACCAACTCGACACCCGAGCCACAAAAAGAAGAAGGGGAATACCTTCAACAACGTGGAGTGATGACATTGTAAAGGTGGCCGGATAACTCTAACCAAGAATAGCAAGGGAAAGAAATAGTAGGAGAACCTTCGAGGAGGCTCTTACCGCCACATGCGGTCCGTTCCGTATGAAAGAACAGTAAAAACTTTTTATCCCAACGAGTCACTGTTCCAATGAGTTACAGTAACCCACTGTTAGTGTAACTCATTGGAAAAAAATCCCAACGAGTAGGTATCACTATAATTCGCTTTAAGTGTAACTTTTTGGGAACCCATGATGACTTTCTTGTTAGCTTTAAAGAGCAAAATAAAAAGACAGAACCAGTTTAATAACATAATACCGTCACCCTACAATCAAGACGCTTAGCCCCAACTTCGAATTTATGAAATTTAAAAACTTCTCCGCCCCGGCTTCTCCGGGGAAAAATGTGATTAAATATGTTTTGTTCAAGAGCAAGACATTAAAGCGATGTTAAGGGTGTGATAATGAGGGTGTTGATAAGCGTTTATTAGCCGCGGCCCCGGGCTCTCGGGGCAGCGGGCACTCGGTGAAAAATGGCAAGGACCCGCCATTGCCAGTGTAGCCAGCTTAAAGATTAACATTACCCAACTTATTTTTTTATATTTATCTTATCTTAACTTTAAAGATTTTGAGTTTTTAAGATCTCATCGCGCCTCTTTAGGCGATAGATCTTTATTTTGTGTAATGAGACTGAGCCGTCACACTCAGCTATGTAACGCTCGTTCGGGCTCGGATTGAGCCGCCTTAAGTAGTTTTCACTTCTGTCATGTGGTCTTTAAACATACACCGTGTTTTTTAAACAGAATATTGTAAACTTATAAATAAGTAGCACCATATTGTTTGCAATTTTTCGTATTAAATAGTCATTATTTTTCTATAGGGTAACTATAAATAAGGTGAAAAGGTGGCTCTACCTACTCGATTATTGAAATGTTAGCTAGGAACTACCGGCAGTGTTAATTTAAGAAACTGCTAGTCTTGACTAACTTTTGTAACTTTTCAATCTATAGGTATGTCTAGTCTACTTAGCGGCAAGACAGGACGATAGCTGGCAACATTGCGTCTGCTCCCGCTTAGGGCAGTTCTCAATAACAACGTCGTAACGCTATCTAAGGAGAATTAAATCATTTTAACGTAGTTTGCAACTTCTGAGAAAAAATCTGATATAAGTAGGTACGGTACGCAGCTTGGTGATATTGCTGGCGGTCGGTGCCTTTGTTTTAAAATCAATTATATTTGTTTTGAATATAAAGGATGAAAAATAAAATTTAAGGACAATATTGAAACGACATAGATTGAAACTGTCAAGATAATTTGTTTAGTTTACAAAGTAGGTACTTAAAAAAAATAGTCAAATCTAGGGAATTCCTTCACCGAAGGTATGTTATTAAACAAATCCTCTTTGTCTTTTTCGTAAATTTTGCTTAAGACTACTGTAATTTATTTATATTTTCATAAGCAATAACCCAAATGAAATAATATTTTATAAATCGGCATCCACAGGTCCACAACGGAATCCTCAGTGCTCTTTCTATCTAGATCTAGAAAAAATATGCAGTAAGTTACGCAGTCATGTTTGGTATTGATGCCTGCACTAACGATGTGTGCAAATCATTTATCCGACGAGCGATGAATTGCGGTGGGGTGGCTAAGCTGCCGGCTAAGCCAGAGTTGTCGAAGCCGCAGGTGCATTGCAAATCCAACACAAGTAATATATTAAAATTGTTTATATTTTATAATACAGGCGTATCACTAATACCACACATATACATAATACACCACTAGATTTTAATTATTGTTGTTGTTACTGAAGACAGGTATGGAAAAAAAACTTAAAACAATTAAGTCGATTTTTATTTCATATAAATTTGATAAAAATTAGAGATAGACATAGGTACTGTTATCGTTAGTCGTTTCTCTATGGTCTTGTTGCGTTAATTATTAATTTATTTCAGTTTCATTTATATAAAAAAATACCCACTGGCAAGTGCTGCCAACTGCCCATAGAACAAGCGCTGCTTAGTTTGGATAGCGTTAAATTAAATATCCAAACATTATTATTATTATTAGGTATCTTTTTATCCTTTTCTTTACAATATTTTGTAGGATATTATTTTTTCCAGTGTCTGTCAGTTCTCAAATAAACAAAAGTGTTCACGGGCTGGGGTGCTAAGTTGGTGGCTTATCCTGAGCTGAGACGCAGGTGCGCGTCGATCCCAGCTTACCACACCACTATTGATGATATTACAAATGTATGTGTGCAGTATCGATTCACAAACAAATACGTAAGAAATTAAGTAAGTTTTTTTCGATTGATAAACATACTTTTCAATATAAAGATCCGTGTAAAAAACTTACTTTTTCGGTGAATATTGTAGATTATACGTATATATATATACGTATTACACCATGACAATTAGCCCACTTTTTATGCATTCTGTCTTCGAATGTATATTTTTTCTTACTTCAAATTTTATTTATCTGAAGTTTCCTTTCGTGATATTGTAATTTGATCTACGTTAGTCACGCGAACGTCACCCAGAGGATTAAATCTCTCGTAAAACATGTCTACCGCAATTAGTGGGCTAAAATTTGAATTTGATTGGAGTAATTGCATCTCTTTACAGGAGCGGAGGCACAGTTGTTATTAAGCGTTTCTAATTTAATATCATTTGCATAGGCGTGACCTGCTCCATACCGTCGGGTTTTTACGACTTTCGACGTGTGTTTACATGCCATTTAACATGAAATTGCTGTACGGGGCGTTCAAAATCATTTATATTATTATTGATTAAATTATTCATCCGAAATGTTGATTTTTTTCTAGCTACCAAGAGGACTCTACCTACTCTATCACTACGTTTAATCTCCAAATATACGTATTAAAAATAGACAAACTCCATAAAAGTAAATTACCCTAATCTTTTCTACGTAAGCAGCATTCCAAGAGGGGGTTGAAAAGAAAAAAGTAATTTTAAAGAGCCTCAAACATTTTCATTACTCAAGGAAATGATAAGGAAATGGGGCGGGCAATAATAGCGTCGTTGGACATAGAGTGAGTAATACGAGAGGACACTAATGTGTGATACAGAAGTATCTGTCAAATTAATTGTGAGAACGAGGGTGAGAGGGCGCGGGGAGTGAAGGAGCCCGTACCCTGTCACTGATACAAATCGCGCGGATTTACGCACACTCCAGCCCCACTGGAATTTATCTGACGCGTCTATTTACGTATCCTTTTATTTGTTTCGCTCCTATTAGTCCCGATAGAGAATTTTTATGTTTGCATGCCCTCGGCGCCCGGGCTCGTAAAGCGGCGACTTGTGAACGCTTTACAGCGGGGATAACACAATTTTCGCGTACGATCTGTGTTTATCGGATTATATCGCAATAAGTTAGCACTAGATGGGAGTAAATATTTTCGCTTGAGCGTCGGCTTAGCGTGAATAATTGCGCGCATTCGTCGGCCGAATCCAGGTGCGTTGACAGTGTTTAATCCCCCCAGTAAGCGACAGGGAAAGGTTTACCGATGTCGTTGCCACGTGTGGGTTGTTGACTCGACACAGTACCAATACAATGCACGTCATGCCAAAAATAAACATATCCAACATTGCAAAGACATTAGATAAAAGTCTAGTCAGTTTAATAACATCACAGTTTTACTGTTAGTAATAATATCACATCGCCACATACCTAGTAGAAAGTTATACTATTTGCTCTACATTACCAGTACCACAGTGTAGCTATTCCAGTATTTATTTTAAGTTTGCTACAAGTACTTTGTTAACAATACTCGTAACTGAATAGTAGGTCGCGTCTCGCCTCGCATGGTAAGAAAAATCACAATAAAAGTTGGCTAAAATATGCGCTGCTACCTAAAGTCAACTAAACTAAACTTGTAATTGTACATTGGCCCGTGATAAAAAAAAGTTCTCATACATTACTCTGCCTGCCTCGCATTCAGCGTTGATCGAATGGTGAATATATTTATGTCGTTGGGGACGGCGGGAATCCGCGGCGCAAACATTTAAATTAATGTAATAAAGCGCCGTGAAATTCACGGCTTTCGAGGATGGCGGGATTAGCAGCAGTGGTAGCTTTCTAGCTTGTACTGTGTTTCCAAGCTTTAGGGTCCCGTAATCCAATGGCGTAGTCCGCTCATCAATGATCATCTACATTTTAAGAGCAAACTGAAAAAAAAAAGCTCTAGGCTGGGTAAAACTCAATGCCTACCTGAATAAATCGTGATTTTGTTGGTTTTTATGATTGTATCATAGGTACATAGCATACGTATACGTAGCACCCAGCTAAGTGCACGTAGCAACGTTCTGGTGGGATGTTATGGTGTAAAAATGCGTTCACTTATGCATAAATTAGAATTAAATTACTCTCTACTCTATGAACATCTCATCTCATTAACAGAAGTTTTACGCGCGAAGAAGACACGCTATAGGGTCGATAAAAAAAAACATTTTCAAAATTGGAATTAAATTCAAAGCTTTGGTATAGGTCTACGCCCCATCTACTTATATATCAATGTTGTAATATAGACATTGGTATCAATTCCTTATCAATTCAAATGTCGCTAAAAGTAAACTGAATTAATATTGAAAACACTAAAAATGTCGCTACTTTTTATAACGATCGAAAGAAAAAGGATGGCATAATTTTTAGTGTTAAATCAGTTTAGTTCTGACGACATCTGAATTGACACAATTATAATATCAAATAAACAGTGACTACTGAAAATATTTCCTTTCCAAAAGCACCGGTCCAATTAACCTGCCTATTTATTAACGGAGGTTGGGCCATTGGTCAATAAGCGATCGTGATCGGCAAATTGCGTCGCAGTCGGCATAAATCCTGGCTGTCGACGCGGCTTAGCACCGGTTAAGCCTCGCTTGATAATGGGGTTAACACGTCCACGGGACTTAAAACTCCATGCTCCCTTGTTCAACTATAATTGGTTGAAACTGTACCAGAACCATTTAGTTATGCTGAAATTTGGTGTACTTAATATTAGTGCCAGGTCATAGAAAAAAAAGAAAAACGTGATTTATTTAACTTCTAAAAAAAAAAATCGTGTCACTAGTTCCTTCGAACCAGTGTGGTGAAAGGATTTCAAGTGCGCCTCGAAGAGGCTCCTTTCGTGCACTCGACACATGTTTTCGAACTTTAGGTTCTACGACATGCCGGTTTCCTCACGATGTCTTCCTTCACCGTTGCGAGAACGTGGGATGCATACATAGATTTTTTTCGACCGAAAAAACTCATTTGCGCATGACTGCCACCGGGATTCGAACCCGCGACCATCAGATCGCAAGGCAAGGGCCTCATCCACTCGGCCACCACGTCCTCACGTTTATGTTCTGTGTCGAGTATACTGCCGCAAAGTAGAGTCATCGCGTTACCAACTGAGTCGTGCAGCCATAGTATTGTGAGGATGTGACGACTCAGTTAGTAACGCTGTGTTCAGTTTGAAGGGCACTGTAGCTAGTGTAATTACTGGGTTTTCGAGACTGATCATAAAAATGTATCAAATTGGTCGAGCACTAATAGCAGTGTTTCACGGGCCTATGTAAATCATAGTCCCATGTAGCACTGGGACTAGCACTATCAGGAAAACATCTAGCTCATCTCTGTAATTCTGCAATTCTTTATTATACACATAAACACGATATGGTATAAAACATAAAAGAAAAGACATGAACAAAGGCGAGCTTAACCCTAAAACCATCGTCAGTACCGTACCTAACTTGTTAATATAAAAAAAAAACATCAGATCAACATAAAACTTTAAAAATAGTACAGAAATTAATAAGATCTTGCCCAACAACGCAAGAATTGGCACATTCCGTTTATAATTTTCTATAGCAGATATAAAGCTTCAGCCAAACATTAGCGACAGTCGTGACGCGTGAACTTATTGCACAAGTTTGACAACAAGCCGTCACTCAGAAACTACGTGACGGGGGAAAAACGATACACGAGTTTACGTGACGATATCAATTTCAGCGATATTACTCATTTTGTAATGAACATTTTACAGCTATGCATATTGTATATTCTAGACTTTTTATACTCACTAGTAGTCGAAACTTTCATCTCTACTTAGGTAGAGTTTGGTATTTATTTATGTATTAGTGTTTATTTATTTATCAAATATTACAAAATGTGTTATATTCCGTTGGTGCTTTAAAACCTTACCAGGTATGTCACTTAATTAATTAATGTAATTTTCCAATGTCTAAGGAGACTCTATCGTAGTATCCTAGCACAAATCGTGAGGCTTTAGCACAAAGCTAACAAATCAGACTGCACAATTCATTTTAATCACATTGTCACCTAAACGGGCGATAAATTTCACATCAAAAGGAAAAACATACATCATATCGGTCTCATATGTTCCAAGGGTCGGATAAAACATTCCAATCACGTTGGCTCGCTTGTTTTACAAACCGATACGACGTGGGCTACCGGGAAAGTATTCAAATACCAGAGAAAAATAAGCCTTAACCTAATAGTACTAGAGTAGAAAGTGATAAGTGGAGAACGGTCCACTAGACATGACAATGCAATCAGCGGTGACCGGGCGGGATTTGGCTCATACATGAGCGGATTTGCGGGATGAATAAGTTTCGACCCCACAATAACAAAGGCCTTATTGCACGTAACGCGTTTTATAAGGCCGTTTGCAAAATTCTTTCCTCTCAACTGTGACAAGCTGTGGACGTTATAGGATGGACACAATAAAGTAAGTGAGTAGCATAACGTAAACATATCATAGCATATGCGGGAGGGGTGACCCTCGCTCATATTTACATAGTTGAACCGCGAGACCTCGTTAAATTATTATTTTATTGTGAGGTCAACTTTAAGATGGTCTTATAAAGATTTTGAAAAAGTAATTTACATTTACTTTGTGGCTATTATGCCTAGATACTAGTGCTAGCATAATACAATTTAAAAAGTCTTAAACAGATGCTGAAGTGTCATGATGGTTTTAGTAATTAGTAGTTTAAGACACAACGTCAACGTCAGTTTTAGACTTTTTAGTAAGTATAAGTAAATAAGTACTTAGTTGCATTTGTTTTTGAAACACAAAAAAATTAATTGCCGAAATTACTTAAGTACTTAGCTAATTTAAAATAAACGCAAAAAGCAGCAAGCAAATTTAGGTTAACTCGAGGATCCCATTGAAAATATTAAACAAATAATATTTGGACCCGTGTTCAAAATTCAAAAATATACGCAATAGCGGCGAAAGCCTAGAATGGCATCGTGGGCGAATGCCAGTCAACGGCCGGATATGGAGATGCGAACAGCGGAAAACTATGGTTGTGCTCCAGAATGGGCTTTTTGATTGCACACTTGCGTACAGGCCGAAATTGTTGCCAACTTCGAAAATTTTCATAAGGATAGTTTATCACTTGTTAAAGAATTTTATTAAATGCAAATAAACATAGGTACTGAAATGTTTATACTTATACGAGAAATATTATTCTATTAAACATGCATATTAAATATATTAATAATAAAATTATATTTCTGGTCAAAGTTTCCCAATATAATTTAATAGCGATTTGTGATAATAATGTAAGTAGATACATTTCAGCTTCGCTTAATTATTTTTCAACGAAAAATAAGAACTACCGTTTTTATGAGAGTTTACCTGCTATATTTTATGGTAAGAAGAAATTATTTTAAAAATGGATAATACTGATAACTTATATGTTGGAAAAAAAGACTTAAAAAAAAAACAAAATTTTGCTACATCTGAAGCATGTTCAACAGTGCGTTGTAAAAAAAGCTCAAGACATTTCGCTAAAGCCAAATGTAACCAAAAAGCTGAGAGGTGGCAACATTGACCGCAGCGCGGCCGTTGCGTTGCGGCGACAGATTAATGTCAGTCATCTAATATTCCGACAGGTGCGGTGGTGACACCAGCGAAGTTTTCGTTATTATGTGGATCAGGCTTTAATTATCAGAAATTAAATTCAATTAGCATAAGGGATTATTAGAATAAGGGCGCTTTTCAGAATTAGTTGAAAGTTTTTTTTATTATGTAAAACCGATAAAGTTATCATGAAAAATCACGAACTCATAAAAAAAAACTCGTATTGTATTAGGTAGGTACGTACTTATAAAAATAAAACTTTAAGTAGGTCATTTGGATCAGCAGCATTCAAGATACCTATTTATTCCTACGTATAAAAAAGCCATACCTATAGATAATTTCATAAAGAGTCGTGGTAAAACGCTTATCAAAATGTGATTTGTACTTCCACGTCTCGATAAATCACGTGTTCGCGAGGTATGACAGCTGCCACTAATCGGCCGCGTGAACCGGCGTGAACCAGCGTAAACCGGCCCTGTGACGGGACTCAAATCTGCAAAACTTCCCGAACACCATTAAGCCAATCTGTTTTACAAATGTTATTCCATGACAGAAGTTTGGGGAAAGCATTAGCTCTGATATTGCTGATGTTGGTGCTTCAACGTAAGTTCTACGGAGTGTTCAATCAAGCCACATTGCGCGCATATTAGACAAGAGTAGGTGTCTAAGCTATTGTGTCACAGCTTGATTTACTTCACGAAAGCTTATTTCTCTTCTTATCGTGTCACTAGTTCCTTCGAAACAGTGTAGTGAAAGGATTTCAAGTGCGCCTCGAAGAGGCTCCTTTCGTGCACTCGACACATGTTTTCGAACTTTAGGTTCTACGACATGCCGGTTTCCTTATGAAAGCTGAAAACTGGACACATTGGTATCAATTCAGGTGTCGTCAAAACTAAACTAAATTAATTTGTCAGCACTAAAAATGTTTCTGTCACTTTTTTTACGATCAAAATAAAAAGGATGGCATAATGTTTAGAGCTGTCAAATTCGTTAAAATTGACACTCTGTCTTTGGCATCATCATTAGTTTGACGACACCGTGGCTTAGTTGGTAGTGACCCTGCCTACGAAGCTCGGTGTTCCGGGTTCGATCCCCGGCCGGGGCAAATATTTGTGACGATCACAAATGTTTGTTCTCGGGTCTTGGATGTTGTGATGTGTTGTATGTGTCCATGCCACTTGCGACACAGTTGGTAGTGACCCTGCCTACGAAGCTCGGTGTTCCGGGTTCGATCCCCGGCCGGGGCAAATATTTGTGACGAACACAAATGTTTGTTCTCGGGTCTTGGATGTTGTGATGTGTTGTATGTGTCCATGCAACCTGCGACACAGGGAATCCTAGTGCAGGGGTGTGAGTGTGTGAATGTTAATAAAAAAAAAAATGTAAGTAGGTACTAAGAAAATGAGAAAACAAAATATTAGAAATAGAAGTTAACTTAGTTTATTATGCGTTATTTTATATTTAATTCTATGTTATTATTGTATGTCCGAAAGGATAAGCTTTTGTTTCTTTTTTTACTCTACCACCTTGTACAAATTCACACAGTTTTTGACAATAGAATATTCTTATTCTTATATCAATCAATTTATATAAAAGGGTTTGGACCTGACTGACTGACAGCTAACTTATAGGCTAATTCGCTGAACGTAGACTTGAAACTTGGAAGATTATTGATATAATTATTAATAATTAAATTAAAAACATGCACAAAAATATATTTGCTACTTACTCATTGCAAAGATAAAAGATAAAAATGTTTTATTTTTAAAAATGTCTTATAATAAGATACATAGCATAATAATATATAACTAAGAAATAAAAAGAACTACATTAAATCATAAAATTATAAGCAAACAATTTAAAAAGGAGTAGAGTAACTATAATACTTGTAATTTAATATAAATTGTTCACCGTGTGTGTATAATATATAAGATTTGGTATTCAATTTATTACTATTGCAAATTTGCACGACCTGTACTATATCAAACTTCGGGTTCCTTGATCTAACGAAGTACCTTCTGGACTTGTGTTTAGATACAAGGGACCTCTGTTTCGGCTGGTAGGTACTGACTTTAATAAATTTACGTACGTATGTAGTTACAATATTATTGTTATTTTTTGCTATGCTATAAATATTTACTAATATACGTAAGGGAATTACAATGACTTAGATACTATTTCTATTTACTGCCTTTGTGTAGGGGTGAATTGCATAATTATATATACAGTATGTACTTATTATGTAAACAATTGTGCGTGTATGTGTGTATGTGTGTGTGTGTGTGTATGTATAAATGAATGTGTGGGTGTGTGTACAGTGTGTTGTGTATGAATGTAGTGTAAAAATATTGTGCGTTAGTTTTACGTTGTAGAGTCTAGATAGATAGGTGTCAGAGATGGTATTGATTATTTTGTGATGTGCATAAGTTCCTCTGTTTTTATATTGTTTAGATTTAAATGTAAATATTTGTGTAATTTGGTTTTGTATTCGTTGTTCATTATTATTGATTTGTTGATTTTATTATATAAGTAAGGAGCGAGAAAGTAATTGTGTTTTTATGCTAATACATACATAGAAAACACCCATACTCAGGACAGACCCCAATGTTCATCACACAAATATTTGTCCTGAGCGGTAATCAAACCCGCGACACCAGGCGTGGCTCTAACACACTTGTCACTCGACCATCCGTGTCGTGACCATGACTCCCTTTACGTTTTAAAATCTACTATCGTTATGTTTTCAATTAAGCCGCTCCACTTGAATCATTAAGGATCTAATTGGTAGAGCAGCGGCCAAACTCCTTTATTACCGGAAATGTTTCCAGCCCCCTTCACCCCCAACGAGAACACAGAATTACGATGGAATTTGATGCCCATCACTGCATTTTAATACCAGTGTGCTATCAGCCTTGAATTAACTAGGCAATGGATTGTTCAGATAAATTATAGTTGATTTTAATTGGGATATCTATCTATAATATTAGTTAATTTCTTGTATTTTTGATGTATTTTGCTTGAGTTCTTCTGACTTTTTAAATAGCTATTGATAAGTTCAATATATGAGTTCAAACAAGCATAGGTTAACTTGACCTGGCCATACAAGTGTCTCATATACTGTTTGAATCGATCAAATAAAGTTCCTTTTAAAAGTATTTCATAAATATTTTATGAGTTTTCGGTGTTTTACGGAACCCTTGAAATCTAATGTAACTCCCTGCATTCGAGCTTTCATCCAACAAACTATGACTGATCTGTGTCCAACACCTACCGTTTTCGTGGCACTATGCTACAGTTCCATTTTTAAAATTTGAATTAAAAACTTTTTTGCTCGACCTTCTTCGTTTACATCGAATGGTTTTTTGGCCAAGTGTATATAAAATTAAATCAAAATAAGGTAGTGTAGGTACCTACTTTAAAATTTAATCAATTTCACTTCATTTAATGAAATACCTATTTTTATTCATATTATGTATTAGGTAATATGTAAAAAAAAATATGATGGGTACAACCTACGTTTTCATATTATGATATTTAAATAGCTTTATTTCCTAACGATATGCATACGATATGAAATGAATTTTTGATTAATGTATGATGAAAAACTAGTTCCATTAATTTATTTTTCATTTAGAATGTTCTTGCAACATAAAACAATGTTTTATCGCGCTCTGTCCAGTGCGTATCATGACAAATTAATAGCAAAGTGATGCAAATTGTCTGCGTCGAGCAAGCGTGATTTAAGCGGTGCACAATAATCAATTTTGCCAGTGGAAATCATAAGCACAGAGAAGTTTGTATGCAGCTGGGTATGTTCTTGATGGTTTTTTTTTATGTAAAGTAACTATTTTGTTTAGGTAGGACATGTACTAAATTTTATGTAGGTAGTTTTGGCGGGAACGTGAAAATGTCACATTCGCAGCATTAAATTATTTTACTAAACTTGTATAACTTTGAGTGTTTAAGTGTAAAACGGTGATTTTTTATCCATCAAGTGCTCGTGAACGTGTATGAGTGTTGGTGAATAGTTTAATGTTGCAAAACGTGACATTTCGTGTTGCCTCCAAAACTCCGTCAATAGAAGCCTCTAGTAAAGTCGCCACCACCACTACTCGACCTAAGGACACTTAGATGACAAAAACATAATTCACCAATTACATGACACTGGCTACTTAATAAACTATGATGTGGATCCAAAATCGAAAAACATAGTTCTTCGACAAAAAAAAATACATCTTATTAGATGTAATTTTTTTTGTACAACCTAACCTAACCTAATACAACATGAATTAGATGAAATTGTGTTTTTGCTACAAGAATATTTTTTATTTTTTCTTATTGATGAGATGAACAAGGCACTGATGGTAAGATATCACATCTGCCCATGACCAGAATAGTGCAATTCAGCACTTTGATTCACTGCTAGCGCTCTACCTTAAAACTTTTAATACTAAGTTAATTTCGAAAACCCAGATATAAACAAGCAACAGTTATTTTCAAATAGGAACACAGTTACATATTACTGGTTAACGAACAATTAATTAATTAATTAATTAAACAATTAAACATTCACACACTCACACCCCTGCACTAGGATTCCCTGTGTCGCAGGTGGCATGGGACACATACAACACATCACAACATCCAAGACCCGAGAACAAACATTTGTGTTCGTCACAAATATTTGCCCCGGCCGGGGATCGAACCCGGAACACCAAGCTTCGTAGGCAGGGTCACTACCAACTAAGCCACGGTGTCGTCTGGTTGGTGGCATAATATGGATCACTTTGTGGTCACATTGTGGTCGTGGTGTGTTTTTTTACCATCACAAAAGTGACCGTCTTTTCATAAAATAGGGAGATGAAAGTACAGTAAAATATCTACTTCTTAAGGGTGGGTAAGGGTAAGTGAAAAACTAGCGGGTCATAAGTTTACCGAGCCTACTTTCGATTCCCGGGGTTCTCGGCTCGTCAACATCTAACTTATTTACGAGATCTTTTCTCCCTCTCGACTGCAAATGGTGGCTAATACGCGATAATACTTATATTTTACGTTAAAACCTTTTTATAATACTTACAAAAAATACTATGAACAGGTTTTCGTAGACTTTCAAGATTATCACATTTATCACACATAATTATTAGATTGTAAAGGGTACTTACCGCGCTCACCTCATCTATTTTGTATCCCGACGTTTCGACTGGATTGCAACAGCCGTGGTCACGGGACCCGTTGTCTCGCGACACAAAATAAGATGAGGTGAGCGCGTTAAATACCCGTTACAATCTAATAACTATACTATAAACAAGTTACATATAAAAATAAATTGTAATAATTTTTAGTTTTGATGTAAAATACAATTACTTATATCTTTCATTATAATCACCTGATCATCACATTAGATTTTTTTTTTAAATCTGAATCTAAGCTACGCAAAACCGAACGACAAACCTGCTACGGCACTTTAAATCAGAAAATCAAGAACTACGCTTCGCACTACGACGTAGCCTACTACGAAGCGTAGCACCGCAGCGCGTAGCACCAGCTGTGCGCAAATTGCTTAGACTCGATAATGGCGTATTCAATTTGCGGGGATTTGCAACTTGTCTTTTTGAATAGACGTTGAAATATAACCACTGATTCATTTAATTTTGCTACAAATTAAAAGTTATGGTAAATTTTAAAAATAAAAAGTTAGTTTTAGTTATTAAATTATAACGGGTCATTATGGTATTTTCGATTTTTGCCCGATGCAAGGACGAATGTTGACAAATATTGTCATGCGGGACAAATAAATACTTATTAATGGCTTGGGCTGGAAATTAGGGACGAATATGGCATAAATCAATGCAATACTATTATTAATTAATTATGTGTTAGTAAAAAGCCAGAAACCTCGGCACGCTGCCATCGGTTATCGAGTTGGAGCATTTGAGCTACCTCAAGTTCGTTAACAACGGTCCCGATGATTGGTAATTTAGATTGTAGAAGTTAACTTGTGCTGTAATTTTTTTTTTTAATAAATAATCACAAAATCTACAAAAACCTGAAACCAGTTAGGTAAAAAAGCAATCTCAAAATATAGCATAATATTCCACGAGATGTGGTATTACGCGCTCTGTTTCCGTAAAACACGTTGATACGGATAATCCGCGAGCGACATAACAGAGATTGTATTACAGCAATAAGTCGGCCTACGAGCTCGATAAACGGGGCCTTAATCCGGGCAAGATTTTTTTCACACGTCGACCCTCTCCGCGGCGCGCCTTTGGCAAAACTAATAAAGAAACCATCTAGCAGTCAGCTGAAGCTTGAAATGTATTTTTTATATAATTTACCGCGAATTGATTGTGCGAGAAACATCTGAAACGTTGTATCGGATGTTTTGGTCTCCTGTTTTGTAAGTGAAGTTTTACTTTTCAACAGACTTCAGAAAGGTTATCAATTCGGTTGAATGTTTTTTTTAATGTTTGTTATTATAATCTAGTCTGGAATGATGAATAAAAAAAAATTGGTTGCCTGTAAAGTTAGTTTACGGACGATAATAAACCAGTGTAACGGATTACCGGACAATGACAGCGTTATCGAACAATGACGTCAACGTTTTCGTGCATGTAACCGGCGTTCATCGATTTATTAGACGTAGTCATGTCAAAATTAAAAACCTTCCAAAATATTTAAGCGCTGGACGTTAATTATAGAACCAATATAACGTGTTTTATTTTAATTTTGTAAGCATTATCCATTCCTAATATTTTAGTGTTATTTCAAACTATGGTAGGCTAGTGAAACCTAGAGCAGGCGGAAATGCGAAGCGACGGTCACGCACTAATTACACGTCACATGTCGAGACAAAACGTCATCACCCACCGACCGCGCGCGAGCTAGTGCCGGGCCTATGTCGATGTATCCCACTACGAGTAATATGAAAAATGTCATCATCGAGTTATTCGAAAACCATCATCATCGTTATCAATCATCAATATAACATTTATACACCGCAAGTTTTGATTACCCCTTTGGCAAATCACGTTAGAACTACAGAACCAATTGAGCTGAAATTTTCATGAGCTGGAAAAACAGGTAGGCTTTATGCTTTAAGGCGATTTTGTATGATCATATATTTGTATGATTTGGCCCTTTCCTACTATTCGCTATTTCCTACTTTTCAAGAGACTGGTGGATGTTTGTTGCTTTATCATATCGAAACTACTGGACCAATTTGGTTAAAAAAACTAGACGTACATTTCTTGCAGCAAAAAAAAATACAGACTTACACCCGAAAATACTTACTTTTGAAAATTGACAGGTGACAGCCGAAACCTTTAGTAAAGCGGCGGCCATTTTACTACTTACGTAAGGTGAGTTTGAGTTTGAGGTTTAACACAAATGAAAACTAACTTACCTACTAATAGATATGGTTGCATCCCTAAAGAGTGGTCACGACCGCCTGTCCACAATTCCGCACATGACCGCCACGGAGCAAAAACCGTCGGCAAAACGCGCGCCTGCCGCCAGCTTGCCGCCAGCCGAGCCGCCACACGCCATCCGCAAACTGCATCCGACACACACCGCCACCGCTTTCATTTTACATTATTATTGTGGTAAACGTACACAGCTTGCAAATCCACCAAGGTAGGTAGGTATACTATAATACCTATGTTGGTTTGTAAAATTCACTGTCTACCATGTCACCATAATTTTGTGAAACTGTAAATTCGGTTTTTATCACGTTAAATTTGTGTGCATCTGACACGAGGGCCCATTTTTAAAATTTTCGAGAAACGATGTAAGATTTACAGGGAAATTAGTTAAAAATAGTAAAAACTTAAAGCAATCAGCCATTAATTTCTTAAACTTGAATTAAAGCTGTTATGATGATATTACTTGGTCCCTCAATCCAGACGCTTGCGTAAATAGCCATATCCTGAATCTCAGAAAGTACGATATCTAGGCTTGTCATTTTTATTTCAGGATTTAGTTAAGAATTTCTTAAAAGTTTTAAGAAATTTACAAGTCTGTGTAAATTTACTACTACAATCTATATAACAAAATTTACAAAAGGAAACAATTGGGCCACCCATAGACCGTTGCAAACGATCTATAGGTAGCTCAACTGCTCCAACTCGATACCCGATGGGAGCGTGCCGAGGACACTGGCTGCATTGCCTCCCAATATTAAATTACATTGAGCCTATCTCTAGATGAAAAAGGATATTTTTTGTTCACAATAGTAAGTAAATTAATTTAGTAATCCTCAAATCCGAATTCCATACAAAATATTTCGGACAAATACTCAAAAAGTACGCCGTATTATAGTAATTTCTTCACACTATTCGTTTCGTCCATGTTTTTTGATTTCGTCAACAAAAAAAGTGAAAGGTTTCATACTTTAATTTAGATTTTATACGTGTTTTTAAGTTAGTAGGGTTAATTTTAAAACACGTATAAAATCTAAATTAAAGTATGAAAACCTTTCACTTTTTTTGTTAAGGAAATCAAAAAACATGGACGAAACGAATAGTGTGAAGAAATTACTATAATACGGCGTACTTTTTGAGTATTTGTCCGAAACATTTTGTATGGAATTCGGATTCGAGGATTGCCCTTAAATACATAGATAACTTCAGGAGTAAGTACATTTTTTTTCAGATACCTAATTGTGTTTGATTTTTATTACAGCATAATCTAACTACTACAATCTATATAACAAAATTTACAAAAGGTAACAATTGGGCCACCCATAGACCGTTGCAAACGATCTATAGGTAGCTCAACTGCTCCAACTCGATACCCGATGGGAGCGTGCCGAGGATACTGGCTGCATTGCCTACCAATATTAAATTACATTGAGCCTATCTCTAGATAACAAAGGATTGTTTTTATTTACAATAGTAAGTAAATTAATTTAGCTCAATATACAAGATCAAAAGCAATATTCTCCCCTATAATCTCTAATTCTCTAATATCTCTAATTACATCCCAACTAAAATCAAGTACAAAAACTCATTTTTACTTTAGTGCTCTTTTTACTGAGCATCTTTGAAGAGGAGGGGTCTTCAAAGATGCTCAGTTTAGGTGCAAAATAAAAATATCAACTGTAATTACTGAGATACAAGTGCCATCGAATAAAACAGTGCATTGAAAGGCTTTGAGGCAGCCGTTTCACGCAAGTGTAGGTAATGCAATCCGGGTGAGAATCAAAGCGAATGATCCCCTACTAAACGGAATTGCTCAGGATTCAGTTACCTTTTATTCTGTTCAGCTGGTTTGGGATTTTCTTTGAAGTACCTACCTACTAAATATTTTTAACTGTAACTTTCATTATTTATACACCAGCTTTATAGCAGTTTGAAGGTACGATAACTGGTTAAAACAGTAGTAGGTCCTCCTCTTCAGTCATGAAAAGTTCTAAGACATGTGTCAAGTGGACGATGGGAAATCCTTTCACCACCCTGGTTTGAAAGAACTAGTGACATGATAAGAAGAATAAGAAGAATAGGACACTTCCAACTATCTCGGCCAAAGAATAAGCCTTGCAATACAAAGAGGCAATGCAGCCAGTATCCTCGGTACGCTGCCATCAGGTATCAGTTGGAGCAGTGAGCTACCTATAGATCGTTTGCAACAGTCTATTTATGGTCCTATTGTTTTCTTTTGTAAATTATGTAATATAATTGTAGTAGATATCTTATATTAATAATAATAACATATTTATTTGGACAACTAGATCAATACAAAAAATACAAGACATTAAAAAGATAACATAATTTTAAACCTATCATCATGTGATGGATGAGCACCTCCAATCGAGCTGATGTACATTAATTTATGCTATAATAAAGTTTTCAATAAAACTTTAATTATTTAGTAGCGTAGATTCAACGTGATTAGATATAGCCAAACAAAAAGACAAGGTTAATCAAATCCAATCGTATCTACCAGATAACGTCTGTCCGAATTAATTTGCGAATCTGTACAGGGTGATTCAATTACGTGTCGTTTGGAACAGTCGAGGCGGATGGATGGGGAAAAACAGGGAAAAATGTCGCCATGAGATCGTGTTGATAAGTGGATGACTTTTCGCATGGTTTCGCGTCAAAGGGCGGGCACTGGAGCGCGAGAAGCCGCGTGGCTCTGTGGCGCTGGCCTTTGCAATTTCACACATACTGTTTGACCTGTCAACATACCATCAACATATTCTGTAATACTTTATTGTACACACATACACGTTATGGTATAAAACGTTAAAAAATACGAATTATTCCCATCTGTCACCCTGCTCTGTCCGCCTAGGGTGACAGAAGGGTCAAAAAAGTTATATTTGTCCCCCTTTCAGCAACAGGGTGAATGATGGAACTTTTAAAATTTACATGTACAACAGCGAGCTTCACCCTAACAAGAGTTTTCTTCTAGCAAACCTTTGAGTCTAGAGCGAGGTATGTATACCTATACATATATAAAATATAAATACCTATAATTTAAACTTAATTTATTTTTTTTTACCTTAAGACATACATATAATACCTAAATACTCGTGGATAATATAATGTTTCTAAACACACCGGTAATAACCGAGCGAGTACATAATATGAAAAGATTGAAAAAAAATGTGCATAGTGACCACGTTCTCATATAGGTAACTAGCTCGTTTCACGTTCCCATAATAACTATTAATAAATCCTATTGAACGTTGAGATCCGCTCACCCCGGCAGTAAAGCAAATCCTTTATAAATTGCACTCCACACATCCGCGCTTCGATGTCGATATTTTAAAGGAACGAACACCAAACGACATAAAAAAGATACGAGTTAGGACTTAGTATCCATTTACCGAAATTGGCCTCGTTCAAGATAACAACAAGATTTCGCACCCTCGCTGCTAAATGTGCAATTCATACGTGTAACGTACACACATGCTGCACCTTACCCGGTTATGATACGGTACAGATTACAACATAATGCAGGATTTCGCATATCTTATTTCAGATACTGCGTTATCAGATGCTTTTGGACATAGTGGTGAACACCAATTTGTTTAGTGAAAAATGTTTCAGAGATTTTTGGTGTTTTGTGGCTGAGGCATGAATATCAGGTAATATAATAAAGCGTCGATGACACATGGCTAGTTTACAAGCTACAAGCCGACAAGTTTAAAAGCTGGCGAGTGAACGAGTTAGCTTTCGGGAACGCTGAAAAAGCCTGATGACACGGGGCGAGTTTACAAGCTACTAGCGAACTCACTGACTTGTAGCTTGTCAACTAGCCCTGTGTCATGGACGCTTAATAATAAAGTTTGAACATTTTACTTAACGTCATCTAGTCCCAAACTAAGCAAGCTTGTACTGTGGGAACCAGATAGCTAATAATACAAATACCTAGTATAAATACTTTTTTTTGTGCCCAGACTCAGGACCTTCATGACGAACTTATTCGTTTAATTTAGACAAGTTGGTCATATTTATACGTAGGTACCTTCTTTATTCCTTATTAGGGTTTTTGCCCTCAATTCTCTGTATTATAGCCGAATCAACAACATAATGACTTTGCCGAAGGGATACTGCCGTGCAAGTGTTGAAGGTGGACATCGGCCTCTGAGATACAGTCTCCGACTTGTTCGGAGGGAGATGACCCACTGACATACTAATCACAACGCTGAAGCCAACGGCAAAGTCGTTACATTTAGTATTAGGTTAGGTTAGTTTTAGTTTTAGGTAGGTAGTAAGGTGGGCCATTTTTATTTTTTTTCGATTCCTGTTATGTAATATCGACAAAAAGGTGCTAAATAGAGTACAAATAACGAGTGCGAAATATAATTACATTCTGTCATTATTATCAGCCTCCGGATTCACTTTGAAAAATTTGAAAATACCGATTTTGAAGGTCATTTCGTGTGCCAATATCAGTTAATTACATTCGCGTTTTATTTAAAAAAAATACATTTTCTGGCAGCTAATATGGTTTTCTAGCTAAAATAAATCAATCCGCATCATTTACTTACAATATTTAGGTGCAGGGTGAGAGGGCGTGATCGCGCCGAATGAACTTCGCGAGACATTTTACGCGTCAGTAACGCTGCGGCTAATTAAGTGTTGGTAAGACGTTTCAAACATAGAATGCACTCCAAACGCGACAAAATGTTCTTTGTTTGGTGAAATATGCGACTTAAAAGACAATATACTGCCAACTTATGAAGAAGTTATGAAGTGTTACGAGTGGACGAGACGATAGTCAAAATCAAACAAACCTACTCGGAAAGAACCATTATTTTCAGAAATAGCTACCATTGTGACAGCCAAAATTCAAAGAAAATGGGCAAAAGCATCTATTCCGATAGTGTCACATAACTGAGTGACTCAAATGTTGTAATCATATCACGTTAAGTGCGAAAATCTATTAAAATCACACCCCAAAATGTCACCGAAAAAACTCGATAAATTTCAGCGTAGTAGCAAAACTCTGTTTGAAATTTCTGCATGCAAATGTAAGGACCTGACTAAAAGTACCTGTCCGAAAGATGGAAAACAACCAATACCTACAGATTTAGTGGATTTAACAACTCAAGATCTCAGAACCGACCAATCATATCTTTACAACATTGTTTCGACTGTATCGACGTGAAATTTCCCAGATGATTTAGCTAACAAACCACCAGGCAAGATGTCTCTTGCTAGATGGCTCTCGAGCTAATCGTTTTCTTCGTTTGTAAGTTTCCAACACCGCACCTTCTGAAAAACTAAAGATTTTAGCAACGTATGTTGTTAAAGTTTACGCTCCGACGTGGCTCGCTATTAAAACTCTTGCAAGGATGGAGCACGACACTTGTGGACGCTAATCTCTGCATCAAGATACCTATCAATCGATCTCAAAGCTAAAATAGAATCTGCCATCCAAAGAAATGGTTATTTTGCTCACCCCGAGAACCTACTACTGCCAATGCTGACTTACTCACAAAATCAAATTCGTGAGTTAGCAGCGCGTCGTATATTGAAAGCTCGAACGATTTATTAACAATAAAATACGACTATTTGAAGTTCCTTTCTGAATTTGGATGCAAAGTCATACATCGACCTCATCGACTGGCAGAAAAATATAATCGAACCTCCAATTTTGAAGGCTGTAAGCAACGACGAATTGCAGTTGTTACACAAAAAGGTATAGGTGAATAATTAAATTTGCTACGCCTACCATGTCGTACGCAAGCTGTTAAAAGGATCGTCAAGACTGTCACAGAAGTATAACGTACTTTGTGCAGCAAGTCTTCCAGGGAAGACTTTATAAAAGCTCAGATAGAGTCTTGCAAAGATATGCCTAAATTTGATAGCAAAAAGGATTTTTCAGAAAAATAAATATTGTACCAAATTATTTTTGTAATCATTTCTGGCATTTCTTTTTATTCAATATTAAATATAGTCTGTACACTCGTGTTTTAATATTTAATATACAATATCAAACTATATTAAGTACCCTTAATATTTTTTTGACCAAAGGCTTTTTTTTTCAATTATTTGAAATTTCAAAGTCAATCCGGAGGCTAAAGATGATATCCAAAAGTAACAGTTTTTTGTAAACAAAGTAATATTAAGCTATAGCACCTTTATATAACTATTACAAATCAATATCAAACATTTTTTTTTTCTCCATATAAGAGTGGCCCACCCTAGTAGGTAGTCTGTAAGAGATCGTATTAAACGATAAAACTGCCTTTTGTAAAACAATAATTGTACTTTGTTACATGTGTTTTTGCAAAAAAGGTTTTTTATTTATTAATTTATTTATTAATGGTTTGGCCTGTACTATGTCTGTCAGTCAGTCAATCAGGACCAAGGTTTTATAGAAAATACATTTTCCTAATGCCTAGATTACACGTACCGAGTACTCGGCCGAGACAGTGCTCTCGGCCGAGTACTCCGTACGTATAAACAAAGCACCGAGTGCACGGCTGAGCGAGTGATGTAAGCTTTCACTGTCTCGGCCGAGTAACATTTTACTGTATACAGTACTCGGTACGTGTGATCTAGGCATTAGGTACTCGTGTTCCGTCGCTACAGGATGTTGTCGACGAAGAAAAAATCCTAAGTAGGTATTTTGTATTCTATTGTGTGTTTATTGTATGTATGTTAGTCTTTTTTTTATTTTATTTAATTCGGTACAATGACAGACAACAAACCACGAAAGATTCATTAAATTCTTAGTTTCTATATTAAGTATATATATTTTATTTATATAATAATTTATATCATATACATATATGTATATTTCTATGGGCCTATTGCTGAAATAAATCTTTATTATTATTATAAGTATTATAACAGTCACGATCTCCCTCCTCCAACCGCAGGTAAAGGATTATCCACTCGTTACACCACACCATCTATGATAACTAATGATAAGTAAGTAAAATACATATCTACTTATAGGTAGGTAGGTACTATAATCTACGAGAACTTTAGGTAGGTACCTACCTACATACGTAGCGCATCTCATCTTGTGCATACGATTACACGGGTGAACGAACAAAGAAAACTAGCCCTAACGCTCGTGTGCGCATTCCTCACAGAATATTGCCAAAGTAAGGCTTTCTTTGTAGTTACATAGAATGAAACACAGAAGTATTATAGTATAGAATCACAATGTAGTATATTGAAAATGTGCCAAACAAAGGGAGCCGCACTGGCTAACTTCTAGTCACATTATATTATATTATTAAAGTACATTTTGGTCCGATGCTTATTTTCGAAAAAGAGAAGTGCTAGATAATAAATATTATATGTTAAAATACTAGAATTTTATTACATATTATCATAATTATATCAATACAGATATTTTATTTTTATTGAAAGGGTCTGAAAATGTTCTGTTCTGTATTCCGCATCCATTTTGGTTTAATACTGTCTTGGTGTTCTATCTATGCATAAGAACACCATTATTAGATAGATAGCCTTTTATGGAAGATAATAAACAAGCCTAAAGTCAGAAGCAAGAACGGACAAAAAAAAACGAAGCCAGCGACAACGCAATGGAGCTGGCCATCTATCTTTCCAGGACTATATATGATTTATACCATCCAAGAAGAAAAAGCAAGAAAATATTATAGGTACATATTGTGAGGTGAGGGGTAAATGGATGTTAGTTTCTTAATCACACCAAAAGCTAATGGTGTTTTAGTACGTTTCTTTCTTTTGTAGGTATTTGTATTCTTTGTATATCACGCAGATTCGTGCGTACAGTACGTACAATATAATTCAATTTAGGGATGTTATCGGAAAGGGTAGACGAGACGAGGCGATACAAGGGCATAAAGTGAGAGCGGCTATAAACGGGATATGGAGACATCTTACAATACTTTCATAACCCTCGCCGTTCCCCGCCGCTATAACTGTCATCTTGTCACAACTAAAACGTGGTAAATCCCTACATTTCCATACTGCCATATTTTACGGCTCGCCAGAGAAAATAAATAAGACCGATAATATAAATAATATGAGCATTCCCAAACCTAAATCGAAAGGAATTTACATATCAGTTGTTGACGGGAAAATCCCTAATACAAGGTTGATGTAGAAACCCCTTAGACTAGTTTTGGGGCGAACTGAAAATAATATCAATAGGTAAAAAGTAGGCACAGCATGAATAGTTTTATTATGTAGTTCAGTTTTGGCTTAGACTCGAAATATTTTTTATTATTAATACCTATACAAACTCGACTCGTTATTACCCACAAACTAGTTTATGTTTATCCCATCCTAGCGAGCAAGCCTTGCTTAGTAACGATATCTGTATTGAATAAATAAATTAAATAAATGCAAATGAGAAATGACATATTTTTTTGTGGTTTACCTGCAAGTGTTTAATAATGTACTTTTCTTGTTTCTTTAATTAAAAAAATATTTGGATGGTTTATTTATACTAGAACCAGTCAAAACAAGCTGACGAGAGGATGAATTAATATAGGCTGGAAAAAAAACTGTATGATTAAAAAAGTTTTTTATGCCATATAAACCTATACGTACCTAATATAAATACCTTAAAATTGAATATATTACTTATCCACATTGTTGAATGTTTATTGAACTCTTTATTTCACTGAATTCAACAGTAGCATAGCAACCAGCAAATCGAGATTTGTTTCAGAGAAGGAGTTCTTCTACAAATCACCCACGGGTTGGACCAAGGTCGCGGGAGGCCACTAGCTTGCGATAAACTTAATTTGGCATGCGGAATGGCCTGCCTGATGCTCATTTTGTGGATAATCGAAATGGCGTTTGGGCGGAGAGGTTTCGGCTGGGCGGAGTCAATGAGAAAAATTCCGCCTTGTTCACGCCACGCCCCCTGTTCATATTGGAACTTTTACGTTTTTAATAACTGGTATATGTTTGTATGTATAATACAGGCATGTATGTTTCTATATGTGTGGGTTGTATTGGGAGGTTTACCTAGTCCAATTTTCATTCCGTCGCTTGGCCAGGATTTACATTTCATAACAGTTGATTCGAATGTCTACCTGCCTCACATACAGTTCCGGTTATTTGCGCAAGTACTTAATCATGGTTTTATGATCTTGTACTTCTGTAATTTTTGAAAGGTATGCTTAGTTTATGAAATACCTACCTGCTTTGATACCAACCTTAATTTAATTTTATTTTAATAAATAAATAAATTGTTTATTTTGCACAAGTAGGTACAATACAAAGGTACTCTTGTACACTGGTCCGAAGCTCTTTGGAATACTGTCCGGTTGTATGGAGGCCTCACTATGCCACGCATATCCTAAGAATAGAAGGACATTCAAAAATGACACTTTTAGCATTTATCTTGTGGAGCTAAGAATCGCCCAAAGCAAAGTTAAGTCTCCCACGCAGAAAGCCTGAAGTTTTTCAAAGTTTTGGAAAAAAACAGGTGGGTCGTTTTCCGTCAAAAGTGAAAGATATTACAATAATAAACTAAATAGGCAGTTAATGTTTTCTTATAAATCGAGGGCATGACTCCTTTCACGACTTTTCACTTACTCTCGTGGTTACTAACTTGGCCATAGTGTCCTTCTCAAATAACAACCCTGTATACCTACATAAATGTAGGTAGGTATATTCTTTCTTTGAATTGTGTTAGGTACTATTTCTATTCGTTTTTATACATGCAGTGTTTACCTTTAAACTATTGTGCAATTAGCTAGAAAAAATAAATTATAAAATTAAGTAGGTATTGTAAGTTACTTGATGTTAAGATTACCTAGCATTGTAGTAGGTACCAGAGTTCAATCTCTGTTCCCCGCACTAGGACTGAGAGTTTGTAAAGCGCGGCCACAGCGATTTCATAAAAGCCTGTTTTCATTCACTGTAACATTTGGCAAGTACCTAGGTACCTACTTTAGATTAATTAGGTATTACATACTATCTTCTCTTCTGCTATTATGTACATATATGCTTTTCCCAGCTCTAAAGCTATAACTACATCGAATTTCAGCTCAATTGGCTTAGTAGTTTAAGCGTGACTATCAACGATGTAAAAAATGTACCTACTATCAGTACTAAATTACCACCTGTATTTGGCGCGTCTTTGTGTAAATTCAAATGTAGGTACCAACCATAGAAGTATTATACGAAGAAACAGAGTTCAGTACATTGTATCGAATACAGGTCTTACAGAAAGTCGCCAAAGTGGCGCAATTATTACAAACGTGGTTCAGTTGGTACAGTGGGCTCTCTAATTATCCTTACACCCAGCTACAGAATACCCAATAGTAAGCATGTGTAGTATTCAAGGTTCATAACAATCTATTCTATTGGTTAAAATTATTACGACAGAAAAGCGATCAGTGCAACTATCTAATTCATCAGTTCACGTAAGTGCATGATAGCCCAGTGGTATTATCATAGTAATAACCATTGGCTGATATTGTAAGACTTGGTGGTTCGGATCCCTGTCATCGGCATCATTTTTGCATATTTTATTTTACAATAAACACTGCATTGCAATCATTTGAGCTTTCTCTGACAAAGATGAAGCTTGAACTTAAATCCTACCCTCCTTTATTTTCTTTTTTTCATTCTTTGTATCTTTTTGGTCATTGCATCATTGGTGAGAAGTTCAAAGCAATAAACACGTAACAACAAAGTGTTTTCAGATGTGTTAACTGCTACTTGTGTTCATTATGCACTTTTTAAGGAGAATCCAATACGCACAAATAATTGTTGTTCGTGAGAATAATGTGAGCATTCGTGAAATTGCTCACTTTTACAAATTTGAGTAAGTTAAAATATATTTGTTATTGTAACTAACGTACAATAATGATTGTATTGCTTTTGTTAACTCATTGAACATTATTCCCTATTATACCTACTTATTATTATTCAACAGAGAATGACGATCCAGCTAACTAAAGGGTTCATCGGAATGAAAACAGTAGTGGCAGCTTGGAACGTAAAGAGCCGAAAGGCCGTATAGATAAGATACATCGGCTTCTGAGCGCCATAGGGCAATTATTGCAGGCCATTCAACTGGTCCTTTTTTGTCAACATGCTGAAGATACAGCTCTCGGAAAGTCAATACGCGAATAGAATAATTAGATCAATCAGAATTTATATTTTGTGATTTTGAAAACAGTAGGTAAAAGTAAGTAAGTAGGTAATTGGAAATCGAGTGATGTAATTGTTATCTCCTAAGTATAAGGTAATAACATGTTTATTCACCGCCGACAATTACCTTAGTCGTTGTAACATTGTAATATTTATGACAAGGTATTTAAAATTTCTGTAAATAAAATAAAGAATTGTTTTATAAAAAAAATGTGTAATATTTTACTTTAAATCTATAATATTTAACGTAAAACTAAGAAAACGTTGAAATAAATCTTATAATATAAAATAATAAGTTTAAAAATTAACTAAATGTTATTTTTTATATATAAACTAGGTTCGAATCGAACCCAGTCCGTTCAACTTACTTACTTACACAGGCGTAAGCTGGGTGTAAGGTCAATTAGAGAGCCAACTGTACGTAATATTACTTATTCTTTGGTTCAGTGCCAATGATGATTTTGCGGCGGGAACTACCTACGCAATTGATTTTTTGGCGAAAATGGTGTTTGTTGTTTGTTAAACGGATGCTAAACTACACGGCAAAAAAACAAATAAACGATAATAATAATCTTCCATCGGTTAAACTTACCTGTTAATTCTTATTGACGTAAAACTTCCACTAAACAGATAAAATATTAGACCAATTTTGATTGCCGCCATTTCGTGGAATGTTGCCACACATATAAAAATAAAATACCTGGATGGATTTTTTTTCGACTGATTCTGCTAAGAGTTAGTGAGTCTGAAATTCACCTATTTTTTATCTGTAAATCCATGTAATATTATTGAGTAAGGTTATTTTTACCTAATTAAATGCTACCTTCTTGATAAAATGTATGTCCTTGACTTGAAGCCAGGTAAGAAAAAACTTACGATTATGTACAAGAAAAGTTTTAATACTTAAATTTTTAAATTCTGTTGGATTTGTATAATCTTTTTATAATATAGATACCTGTGGTGGCCGAGTGTATGAGGCCTTACCTTGCGATCTGACTGTCGCGGATTCGAATCCCGGTGGAAGTCATGCGTAAATGGGTTTTTTCAGTCGAAATAATCTATGTATGCATCCTACGTTCTCGCAACGGTGAAGGAAAACATAGTGAGGAAACCGGCATGTCGTAGAACCTAAAGTTTGAAAACATGTGTAGAGTGCACGAAAGGAGCCTCGTCGAGGCGCAATTGAAATCCTTTCACCGCACTGGTTCAAAGGAACTAGTGACACGATAAGAAGACTGTTGCGAATTAACAATTTACTTTATTAGTACCAACTCGCACTTCACATTTGACGAACATACCCTCGAAATATCAAGTCTCTACGTTCAGAGGTTTGTCCAGTACGTTGTCTGTCAATCAGTCAGTCAAAGCCTTTATTTATTGATTTGTGAGGAAAGTTATCTTGTATCTATCCTCCTCACAGAACATTAAATGAAGACCTTATCCTTATATTTTTCCTCAATCCCGCCAAAACTACTGAGCCGATTGAGCTCTCGTATGGGGTATTGGGTCGATTATGAGCTATTAAAAACGCATGTGCTACTTTTTGTTAGTTACAAGCTTAAGTTTACACCTTTATATCACACCTATTTATTAAATGCGAAAGAATGTGTGGATGGATAATGAATATTATGTTACTAGGTATCTTGGTAGAATCATAGATCGAAACCAGGTTAAGGACATAGGTATATTTGCCCCGAAACGAGATTGGAATTTTTATTCGACTTGCAACACGCAATCCGTTCCTTCTGTCAGATGGTAGGTCTCAAATTTAGGGAGAAGTCACTATGGCCATTGTGTATCTATAGACAGTATTTGGTATTTCGTCATAATTAATGTATGGTACCTACTATTCTTTAATAGGTACTAATTTCATAGTCAGAATATTAGTTTAACTATAAACTACATATTTTAAACCGTTTTAATTTACTGTGTGTGACCAAAAAGGTAAATAGTTGAATAAAAACTCTATTGTCTTCGATGGCAAAAAGGAGTTCGATAATAAAAACAAACTCCTTACATGATTGCCACCAACTAAATCATTTGTCGGTTTTTTGGCGGGAACATGAAAAATGGCGCATTGGCGGCATTAAATTAATTGACAAAACTTGTATAACTTTGAGTGTTTAAGTGTAAAAACGGTGGTTTTTTATCCTTTATGTGCTCGACAACGTGTATGAGTGTTGGTGAATAGTGTAATGCTCTAAAACGTGACTTTTCGTGTTGCCTCCAAAACTCCATAGAAGCCTCTAGTAAAGTCGTAACCACCACTACTTTACAGGGGCATGACTTGACTTATCGACTGACTTATGACAAAATAATCTCTCCAATTACTTGACACTGGCTATATACCTTTGATGTGAAGCCAAAACCGAAGAACTTAGGTTCTTCAAAAAAAAAAAAAACATTTGTCATTGTCAAATATCTAACAATAAATTGGTAAACATTAATAAATTGGTACCTATTCTACAAAACTTTCCAAAGTAAAAACGTTAGTGATAAATAACCCATTCCAAAGGTTTGGATATGAAATACGAATTCCGTTGAGGGTAGACTAGAAATAGTTTAAGCATAAATTCGAGTTAATAAAGCCAGTCTTTGTCTGCCTCTGCTTAGAAACTTTGTCGAGCAAAATTATTAATATTCGTTTTGTGCGTTAATTATAATTTAATTGTTAAAAAGATGTCAATTCCACCTTGGCTGGAAATGTTTCAACAGCAAGATGACGAAGATGGTAAGATTTTAGACATTTATTTGCTAGTAATCAATTTAACCTTTGTAAAGCGTTCATTGACACGCTGCTAGTTAGTGAGTTTAAAAGCTAGCGAGTGAGCGAGTTAGCGGTCTGGAAGGATTTTCAACTAGCAGTTTGTTAAAACGCCGAAAACACGTGGCGAGTTTACAAGCTACTAGCGGACTCACTGGCTTGTAACTTGTAAACTCGCCCTGTCATCGACGCTTTAATATAGTGTTTTCAATAATTTTATATCCTAATGTTTAAAATACCTATAATTTTCAACAGACTAAAAAGGAGGAGTTTATCAATTCGGTTGAATGTTTACTTGTTTTTTTTTTATGTTACGTTTGTTACCTCAGAACATTGTTGTATAAACACCGATTTGTTTTTTTTTGTTTGAGAGGATATACTATCAGATTGGTCCCATACAAATTTCATCAAAATCGGTTCAGCAGTTTAGATTTTATATCAAACTAACTGACAAAAATAAGTCGTCAAAATAAACGAAATTGAAGTCGATTGGAGAGTTTTTGGCGGGATCGTGAAAATGTCGCATTCGCGGCATTATATTGTATAACAAAAATTGTATTACTTTGAGTGTGAAAACGGTGGTTCTGGTTTTTTATCCATTATGTGCTCGGGAACGTGTATGAGTATTGTACACTATTCACAGTGAAATGCTGTAAAATGTGACTTTACGTGCTGCCTCCAAAACTCCAAAGAAGCATCTAGTAAAGTCGCAACTTTACAGGTGCATGACTTGACGACTGTTGACAAAATAATCTCTCCAATTACTTGACACCTTTGATGTGGAGCCAAAACAGAAGAATTTAAGTTCTTCGAAAAAAAAGTCGTTTGTAGTTTTAACTACCTACTATGTTTTGTGAAACCTTGATTATTGTTATCTAATGTGCTTGTTTCCGTATGTTTAGAAGAATATGAAGGTATAGATAAGGTGAAGCTGATGGATGCTCGTGGTCGCAGTTTCATGTGGTTGATGTGCAAACTATACGATGCTTCGGAAGATGGCGTGATGGGCTCGGCGTGCCTTATACTCGAGCGATGCATGTCCAAGAAGATCATTTCTTTATCGTCTTTAAGACGCTGTGAGTATATTAATTAGTAATGTACCTACAATCGTTCTTTTATGTAAAAAAGTGACGTAACGACCTAGGTGTTCTCCTGATGGTAAGAGATCACGCCTGCCCATAACGAAAACAGTGCAGCACAGGACTTTGATTCACATCGTCCGGTGCAACATTGCAATTGCGCTCATCCACTTTGAGATATTTTCATAGTCAGTCTCGCTCAAAAGCCCAATAATTTCCACTAGCTACGGTGTCCTTCAAACCGGAACTCAGTAATGCTTACACATTATTGCTTTGCGGCGGAATATCTGGCACTGTGTTGGTTGGTACCCATCGAGATGGGATCCTGGAGGGGATGTCTCCCAAAGGTGAAGTACAAACAAATACCTATATTTTAGTCTAGACGACGCCAGCAACTACGTTTGCGTTGCGAATCAATAAAATTCTTGACGAACATTCCCTCTAAATTTAAAGTCTCTACGTTCAGTGGTTTGGCTTATAAAACAAATTATTACGTATACCTACTTTTTGTTTTATATCTACACTAGCTGGTGCCCGCGACTTCGCCTGCGCAGGTATCTTTATAAGTTGTGGCCTATGTGTTATTCTGATGTATAAGCTATATTATTGTAAAGTTTCATCAAAATCCATTCAGTAGTTTTTACGTGAAAGAGTAATAAACATCCATCCATCCATACTTACAAACTTTCGCGTTTATAATATTAGTAGGAGGATAGGAGGATTAGCGTGATGTGTTGTGATGTTTATTCCAACGTTCAACGTGTAAAACATTTAATACATGTTATCCATTCCTCTTGCATCTCAATAAACTCGAATCTAGATTGATGTTGTGTGAATGAAACTAAGTGAAACATTATAATGCTAGCCTAGCCAGATACATAGTGTCTCATAGAACTTGCATGAAACATACGTTTGATTAGTCTCGGGAGTTTGAAAAAAAAATGCAATGCATAGATTGTTTGTTCACAGATAGCCTCGAATGGTGGAAGGTGAAGAACCAGATGGTGTCGCGTATCCCGCTGCTGGCCAGCGTGTGCATAGCGCTCACCACCAAGATGCAAAGCGCAGACCGCATCCTGACACCCAAAATAATGAAAGAGGTGCTTTACAAAATGCACTCAGACTTCTCAGTCCAGGAAATCAATGACGCGGAGATAGAAGTCTTCTCGATCGTCGGTGAGTTTTAAAAACCTCTGCATTTCTTCCTTTATAAGGCCTGAATTATACAGAAACGGGATAAGGCGAAGATACGGCGCAGGCGATACAAAAATATAATCGCATGACGCGTCGCTTACAGATTTTGGATAAGAATGACCGTGCTTTCGCCTTACGTCGCTACTGTATAAATCAGGCCTAAGTGACTCGTCATACAATGATATCTTTGTTCCGCCTGCGCCGTGCCGTCGCGTCGCCTTATGCCGTTTCTGTATAATCAGGCCATTTAATGCCAGGTACAACACCATACCCGGTGTTGTAGTTTCAATCAGGGCGGAGATAGCAACATTTTTGTTAAGCTAGTAAATCTCCGACCACAATCAAAGGATTTGAATCTGTATAACCTATAAATATGAAAGTATGATGAGAAAAATATCGCCAATCTTGTATGACAAAATGTCGAATAGAATAATAATGTTGATGAAGTTTTATTTTGTACTAGCTGACGCCGACATTCTATTCTTAGTAACTCATTTTCCGCTTTTGATGAACATATCCTCCAAGTTTCAAGTCTCTTCGTACATTGGTTTAGTCTGTAAGCTGTCTGGTATTCAGTGGAATTCAGGATATAATTTGTATGACGCGTCGCTTACATAATTTGTATGTAAAAGTTTTGCCTGCGCCCCGTGCCTTAGCCTTACGTCGCTTCTGTATAATAATGTAGACTCGATTTTATAGCATTAGACGTATGTCTATACATATGTGTGTATAAGAAAAAATGTAACTGTGAGCATCTGTGAGTAAAAAAGAAAAGAAAATAAATAAATCCAGGCTTAAGCTGAACCGGCTTTGTATGTTTTTGCCAGGGTTTAAAGTACCCTTGTTCACTAACACGGAGAAAGCCACGATGATGGCAAAGGACGTGGGCTTGAGTGGCCTAATGTTGGAAGGCGTGCCGATTGTCACGGAACTGGCGGAGTGTTACCGTTTAGAGGTGCAAAACGAAATCATCTCACCCGCCTTCGTCAAGCGCTACGACCGCACCATACATCGACTAGGTAAGTTTCACACCGACTGGCACTATGGGACAAATACTTCATAGGTACCTACAGACCGTCATCGATGAAAATAGTTAGATGAACCCTTACCGTATGGTACGGTGGCATCTAACTATTTATATCGAATGCTGCCTATTCTCAAGGCAGACTCAGCTTTCTCGACTCGCCACGCCTACCTACGACACGTACGACTGCCACTGTGTTCAGATGAGCACTGAGCAAATTGAGTGAGCGTCACTCATCTTACGGTGCTTATACAACCAATTTATAAGTATTCCGTCCAAACAGGTCCGATAAACAGCTTTTTGATAGCTGCCTTTCAGCTTGTTACTTATAGTCGCTACAAACATGTCACCGAACACAGCATCCGGTGCTTATTCCCAGAGCCCTATGATCCGGCGCGGTCGGTGACGAGTTTGCTGCTAGCCTTTGACAAACAAATTGAAATGCTACGTTTGTGCGATCTCTAGTTCACTCCGTCTATTCTCTCGTGCATTATGGCGAGGTGCAGATGATGCAGTGCTGATTCGTGCCATAACACGTTGACGACACGGATGATCGAGTGGCAAGTGCGTTGGACTGCTAGGTCGAGTATCGCGGGTTCGATTCCCGCTTCGGGACAAACATTTGTGTGACGAACTTCGACGTTTATCCTGAGTCTGGGTGTTGCCTATTTATTCTATGTATGTATGTATTTATAAATAGTAAAGTCCGAAAGCGCGTTGGGTTGATGACATCACAAAGCTGTAGGAAACACCTGGAGACGCCCAAGACCGGGAGGGAGGCCCATCAATGGGTGACACCGGCCTGATGATGATGATGTATTCACAAAAAAAAGTATTCAAGTATTCTATCAGTTTATCTGGTTCCCATAGTACAAGCTCTCCTTAGTTTTGGGCTGGATGGCATTGTGTGAAATGTCCAAAAATATTTATTTATTTATTTAACAGCTAGTCTATTTTGTAGATGTAACAAATATCAGGAACATGCACTTCGTGGCCGGCGCCTTGCTAGCCACGTGCACGTTCCTCAGATACCACAAGTGCGACCCTGCGCCTCGCTTGGCGTTCTTCTGTCGGTGCGAAGAGTCCTATATCAAATGCATAGGCGAAATCATATACAATTACCTTAAGCACATTTGCACACCCGTCTCTAGAAAGAGGAAGCGCAGCAGCGAATTTTAAATATAGCTCTCAGATTTTGTAACCGCAAGTTCTGGGAATTTCAAAACGACTGTCACACCTTTTTACCTTTTCAAACAGCTTGTTCAAAACTTTTGCAGGTCAAAATTGTACATCGCAAGACTTTGAATTCAGTGAACACGTCTGTTTACTTATTAAATAATTATAATACGTATGCCTACTTGCACCAAACTGTCAAAGTCCCTAAGCAATTACTTTACTCGCTTGGTATTTCTTTACAGTCCAGATTCTGACCGTTCAGAACTGCCAAGCGAGTAAAGTATTTAGTAAGGGAGTTTCAAAGTTTGGTGCAAGTCGGCATTCATATTTAAGAATTTTAAATAACAGTCTGCGTCAGAAATACCTATTATATTGCCAAATGCTAAATTATTGGTTATAAAAACAAGTCTCAGAAAATAAACGCTTAAGCCTTGATTGAATCCGCTATTCCAATGACAGTCGTAGATAAGCAGAAACATATCAAGTTGAAATAAATTGTCATTTTATTACTCTCTTTGTGACACTTCATTACTAAGTATTACTTAGTAATCTTTTTTTTACTTTTTACTTGTTAATAAAGATTTGCGTATTCCTGCTAATTTTAACTTTGAAAAACAAATTTGTGGTCAACTGTCAATTTTGGTTACATTTAAAATAATATATGCCTGATGTTGACTGTACCTGTATAAACTGTCCATTTGTACGCTTTGGTGCAGCTTTAATTGTTGTAATAGTTAAGTTTTTTTTATCTTAAAATGTCTATAACCTAGTAATAAGTTACCTATTAGCTAGTATAGTATTATATTATGTGTCCTATTAGTAAATCTAGTTGTTAAACTATGAACTCTAAGAACTGTAAGTTGTGCTACACTGGATTGACACAAATAAATATCCAGTAGAATTGAAACATTAAACTGTTTAAAGATATATATTGACTGAATATGTTTTGATATGTTTAACATAAGCAAAGGAAATAAGGCGAAACAAAAAATTAAAAAAGCTTAATTCCCTTTGAATGTTTAAAAGTTAAATAAAATGAAATATGTATAGTTTTTTAAGTGTAGCCTCTTTCGGTAAAAGCCTCCTCCAATTCTTTCCAGTCTCTTCTACTTATTGCTCTCCTTGGCAAGAACTTTCCGCACTTCTTATAAGTGATCGTTCCATCTAAATGATGGTTGTCTTCTTTTTCGCTTCTTATCACTTGGGTTCCAGTTTGTTAGTATGTTGTTGGTAAACATAGCAAAACATAAAATATACTAAAACATTAACAAAATAACCCATTCACTTATTTTTATTAATACTCAGTCAATTTATATCTTCACAAATGTACAAAATTGCAAGCAAGAAGGCGTGCCGGATTCGCGTCTTAAGAAAATATCTTTGATTACTTAATTACCTATAGGTGAGCTGATTTTTTGGAATTACATGCATAAAATTAAATAAATAAAATAAGCCTTTATTACTGTTACTTTTAACTTAATAAACAAAATATTTTTGAAAGTTTATTAGAGGTAACAAAATATCGATTACTTAAACTAACTAGGTGCTATCGTCGGCATTCGGTTGTTCTCCCTTCACAACAGCTTGTCTTTCGACAAAGGCCTCCTCTAAGGCTTTCCACTTGTCTCTGTCTTTTGCTATACGTAACCATTCTGGGCCCGCTGCTTTCTTAAAATCATCTTCCCATCTCTTTGTCTGTCTTCCTCTACTTCGCCTGCTTTCTCTAGGGTACCATTCGGTTATAATTTTGGTCCATTTATCTTTCTTTTCTCTCAACATATGTCCTGTCCAGCGCCATTTCAGTTTTCTGTATACTGTTTGAGCTTTTTTGAACTTCGTTATCTCTTTTATCTTTTTTATCTGTACTCTATCTCTTCTCTTTACTCCCAATACGCTTCTCTCTATCCCATTCTGACATATATTGACTTTATTTTGTTGCTGTTCTGTTAAGGCCCAAGTTTGGCATGCGTATGTCAGACATGGCAGGAATAAAGATTTGCGTATTCCTGCTAATTTTAACTTTGAAAAACAAATTTGTGGTCAACTGTCAATTTTGGTTACATTTAAAATAATATATGCCTGATGTTGACTGTACCTGTATAAACTGTCCATTTGTACGCTTTGGTGCAGCTTTAATTGTTGTAATAGTTAAGTTTTTTTATCTTAAAATGTCTATAACCTAGTAATAAGTTACCTATTAGCTAGTATAGTATTATATTATGTGTCCTATTAGTAAATCTAGTTGTTAAACTATGAACTCTAAGAACTGTAAGTTGTGCTACACTGGATTGACACAAATAAATATCCAGTAGAATTGAAACATTAAACTGTTTAAAGATATATATTGACTTAAATATGTTTTGATATGTTTAACATAAGCAAAGGAAATAAGGCGAAACAAAAAATTAAAAAAGCTTAATTCCCTTTGAATGTTTAAAAGTTAAATAAAATGAAATTTGTATAGTTTTTTTAAGTGTAGCCTCTTTCGGTAAAAGCCTCCTCCAATTCTTTCCAGTCTCTTCTACTTATTGCTCTCCTTGGCAAGAACTTTCCGCACTTCTTATAAGTGATCGCTCCATCTAAATGATGGTTGTCTTCTTTTTCGCTTGTTATCACTTGGGTTCCAGTTTGTTAGTATGTTGTTGTTAAACATAGCAAAACAAAAATATACTAAAACATTAACAAAATAACCCATTCACTTATTTTTATTAATACTCAGTCAATTTATATCTTCACAAATGTACAAAATTGCAAGCAAGATAGCGGCGTGCCGGATTCGTGTCTTAAGAAAATATCTTTGATTACTTAATTACCTATAGGTGAGCTGATTTTTTGGAATTACATGCATAAAATTAAATAAATAAAATAAGCCTTTATTACTGTTACTTTTAACTTATTAAACAAAATATTTTTGAAAGTTTATTAGAGGTAACAAAATATCGATTACTTAAACTAACTAGGTGCTATCGTCGGCATTCGGTTGTTCTCCCCTCACAACAGCTTGTCTTTCGACAAAGGCCTCCTCTAAGGCTTTCCACTTGTCTCTATCTTTTGCTATACGTAACCATTCTGGGCCCGCTGCTTTCTTAAAATCATCTTCCCATCTCTTTGTCTGTCTTCCTCTGCTTCGCCTGCTTTCTCTAGGGTACCATTCGGTTATAATTTTGGTCCATTTATCTTTCTTTTCTCTCAACATATGTCCTGTCCAGCGCCATTTCAGTTTTCTGTATACTGTTTGAGCTTTTTTGAACTTCGTTATCTCTTTTATCTTTTTTATCTGTACTCTATCTCTTCTCTTTACTCCCAATACGCTTCTCTCTATCCCATTCTGACATATATTGACTTTATTTTGTTGCTGTTCTGTTAAGGCCCAAGTTTGGCATGCGTATGTCAGACATGGCAGGAATAAAGATTTGCGTATTCCTGCTAATTTTAACTTTGAAAAACAAATTTGTGGTCAACTGTCAATTTTGGTTACATTTAAAATAATATATGCCTGATGTTGACTGTACCTGTATAAACTGTCCATTTGTACGCTTTGGTGCAGCTTTAATTGTTGTAATAGTTAAGTTTTTTTTATCTTAAAATGTCTATAACCTAGTAATAAGTTACCTATTAGCTAGTATAGTATTATATTATGTGTCCTATTAGTAAATCTAGTTGTTAAACTATGAACTCTAAGAACTGTAAGTTGTGCTACACTGGATTGACACAAATAAATATCCAGTAGAATTGAAACATTAAACTGTTTAAAGATATATATTGACTGAATATGTTTTGATATGTTTAACATAAGCAAAGGAAATAAGGCGAAACAAAAAATTAAAAAAGCTTAATTCCCTTTGAATGTTTAAAAGTTAAATAAAATGAAATTTGTATAGTTTTTTTAAGTGTAGCCTCTTTCGGTAAAAGCCTCCTCCAATTCTTTCCAGTCTCTTCTACTTATTGCTCTCCTTGGCAAGAACTTTCCGCACTTCTTATAAGTGATCGCTCCATCTAAATGATGGTTGTCTTCTTTTTCGCTTGTTATCACTTGGGTTCCAGTTTGTTAGTATGTTGTTGTTAAACATAGCAAAACAAAAATATACTAAAACATTAACAAAATAACCCATTCACTTATTTTTATTAATACTCAGTCAATTTATATCTTCACAAATGTACAAAATTGCAAGCAAGATAGCGGCGTGCCGGATTCGTGTCTTAAGAAAATATCTTTGATTACTTAATTACCTATAGGTGAGCTGATTTTTTGGAATTACATGCATAAAATTAAATAAATAAAATAAGCCTTTATTACTGTTACTTTTAACTTATTAAACAAAATATTTTTGAAAGTTTATTAGAGGTAACAAAATATCGATTACTTAAACTAACTAGGTGCTATCGTCGGCATTCGGTTGTTCTCCCCTCACAACAGCTTGTCTTTCGACAAAGGCCTCCTCTAAGGCTTTCCACTTGTCTCTATCTTTTGCTATACGTAACCATTCTGGGCCCGCTGCTTTCTTAAAATCATCTTCCCATCTCTTTGTCTGTCTTCCTCTGCTTCGCCTGCTTTCTCTAGGGTACCATTCGGTTATAATTTTGGTCCATTTATCTTTCTTTTCTCTCAACATATGTCCTGTCCAGCGCCATTTCAGTTTTCTGTATACTGTTTGAGCTTTTTTGAACTTCGTTATCTCTTTTATCTTTTTTATCTGTACTCTATCTCTTCTCTTTACTCCCAATACGCTTCTCTCTATCCCATTCTGACATATATTGACTTTATTTTGTTGCTGTTCTGTTAAGGCCCAAGTTTGGCATGCGTATGTCAGACATGGCAGGAATAAAGATTTGCGTATTCCTGCTAATTTTAACTTTGAAAAACAAATTTGTGGTCAACTGTCAATTTTGGTTACATTTAAAATAATATATGCCTGATGTTGACTGTACCTGTATAAACTGTCCATTTGTACGCTTTGGTGCAGCTTTAATTGTTGTAATAGTTAAGTTTTTTTTATCTTAAAATGTCTATAACCTAGTAATAAGTTACCTATTAGCTAGTATAGTATTATATTATGTGTCCTATTAGTAAATCTAGTTGTTAAACTATGAACTCTAAGAACTGTAAGTTGTGCTACACTGGATTGACACAAATAAATATCCAGTAGAATTGAAACATTAAACTGTTTAAAGATATATATTGACTGAATATGTTTTGATATGTTTAACATAAGCAAAGGAAATAAGGCGAAACAAAAAATTAAAAAAGCTTAATTCCCTTTGAATGTTTAAAAGTTAAATAAAATGAAATTTGTATAGTTTTTTTAAGTGTAGCCTCTTACGGTAAAAGCCTCCTCCAATTCTTTCCAGTCTCTTCTACTTATTGCTCTCCTTGGCAAGAACTTTCCGCACTTCTTATAAGTGATCGCTCCATCTAAATGATGGTTGTCTTCTTTTTCGCTTGTTATCACTTGGGTTCCAGTTTGTTAGTATGTTGTTGTTAAACATAGCAAAACAAAAATATACTAAAACATTAACAAAATAACCCATTCACTTATTTTTATTAATACTCAGTCAATTTATATCTTCACAAATGTACAAAATTGCAAGCAAGATAGCGGCGTGCCGGATTCGTGTCTTAAGAAAATATCTTTGATTACTTAATTACCTATAGGTGAGCTGATTTTTTGGAATTACATGCATAAAATTAAATAAATAAAATAAGCCTTTATTACTGTTACTTTTAACTTATTAAACAAAATATTTTTGAAAGTTTATTAGAGGTAACAAAATATCGATTACTTAAACTAACTAGGTGCTATCGTCGGCATTCGGTTGTTCTCCCCTCACAACAGCTTGTCTTTCGACAAAGGCCTCCTCTAAGGCTTTCCACTTGTCTCTATCTTTTGCTATACGTAACCATTCTGGGCCCGCTGCTTTCTTAAAATCATCTTCCCATCTCTTTGTCTGTCTTCCTCTGCTTCGCCTGCTTTCTCTAGGGTACCATTCGGTTATAATTTTGGTCCATTTATCTTTCTTTTCTCTCAACATATGTCCTGTCCAGCGCCATTTCAGTTTTCTGTATACTGTTTGAGCTTTTTTGAACTTCGTTATCTCTTTTATCTTTTTTATCTGTACTCTATCTCTTCTCTTTACTCCCAATACGCTTCTCTCTATCCCATTCTGACATATATTGACTTTATTTTGTTGCTGTTCTGTTAAGGCCCAAGTTTGGCATGCGTATGTCAGACATGGCAGGATGCAAGCATTCAAAACTTTCCGTTTCTCTGACATTGGCATCTCTTTGTTTTTCATTATTTCGCTGAATGACCAAAATCTCTTCCATGTGTTAGCTATTCTTCTTTCAATTTATTTCTGCATGTTCTCTGTTGGTGATACTAATTGCCCTAAATAAATATATTCGTTTACATATTCTAGTTGCTGGTTGTTTATTGTAATAGCCTCTTTTTCTGAAGAATTGCTCATTATTTTGGTTTTCGCTACATTCATAGAGAGACCTGCTTTTGCACTTTCATCTGATAATTGTTGTAGCATTTTTTCAATATATATAATATACGTATGTACTTTGTATTGATCCCTTGTCTCTCTAATGATTCCCATATGTAGTGATGTTCCAACGAGTCGAAAGCTTTGTTGAAATCTACGAAACCCAGATAGTATACTTTATTTTATTGTATTCTTTATTTATTAAATAAAAAAAGTTCTTAAATGTTAGGCTTATGCCTACTTGCACCAAACTGACAAAGTCACTAAGCAATTGCTTTATTTGCTTGGTAGTTCGTAACAGTCCAGATTCTGACCGTTAAGAACTGCCAAGCTAGTAAAGTAATTGCTTAGGAACTTTGAAAGTTTGGTGCAAGTCGGTATTAATATCTTAAGTATAACTTTTGTCTTCGTATTTTATTCATACTTTCTACCCATTCAAGTGTTCATACTTTCTACCCATTATAGAATATGCGTAATCTTAATTATTATCGATATGTTAACAGAAACGTCTTAGTTGTATAAACGAGAAGTAAGATTCTACGTACCTACTGTTTGATTAAAAAAATGTAATTTTATGAGACAAGAGTAACACATTGTATAAATAAATTTAACACCCAGGGTGTCTTCTAGAAATAAATTACCTTTACTTGTTTGTTGAGACTTTTGATCTAATTAAGCAACCCAGTGTCAGTAGTGTACTAACGAATTATTCTAATTCTAATTTGGGTACTTCTTTCCTCGGTGATTTGGGGTAGAATTGTCCTAATTTTATTTATAACCCCTAGCTAGACAAATATCCATCCATACATACACTTATAAGTGTTGAATTAGTAGGTTTATTTAAACTTATACGTAACATACCCTAAGTATATTAAGGGGAATCCTCAAATCCGAATTACATACAAAATGTTTCGGACAAATACTCAATAAGTACGCCGTATTATAGTGATTTCTTCACACTATTCGTTTCGTCCATGTTTTTTGATTTCGTCAACAATAAAAGTGAAAGGTTTCATACTTTAATTTAGATTTTATACGTGTTTTAAAATTAACCCTACTAACTTTAACTTTAATTACTATAATACGGCGAATTTTTTGAGTATTTGTCCGAAATATTTTGTATGGGATTCGGATTTGAGGATTAGCCTTGGTGGAAAATACCCATGTAGCTAGGTAAAGTTTTCACGGTACTAAATTAAATTCATAACTTTTATTTTGACAGCGAAAAACATTCTAGTCTAGCATATTGTGCTATCATAGGTGGTCGGATGCTTTTTTTATGTGCAAATGTAAGTGACCAGATGAACGCTCTTTTGATATTAAGAGATCCCGCCTGCTCATGACCAGAACAGTGCTACACAGGACCTCTTCTTCTTATCGTGTCACTAGTTCTTTCGAACCAGTGTGGTGAAAGGATTTCAAGTGCGCCTCGAAAAGGCTCCTTTTGTGCACAGGACTTTAATTAACATAGGCCGGTGGATCACTATTCACTACACAAATCACTCGTCCACATTGAGATTTTTTTGATGGTCAGTCTCGAAAGGCCAGTAATTTCACTAGCTACAGTACCCTTCAAACCGGAACACAGTAATGCTAACATAACTCATTTAACTAACGGCAGAATAGCTGATACTGTGTTGGTCTAGACGGCATCCTGCAGGGGACGCGTCCCGTCGGTAAATTGTCTCTGGTTCTCTGCAATCTGGCTGCCGTACCTACCCTAGCTGTGGTAAAACATTTGCAATTACACCACGGCAGATATTAAAGTGCGCGCGCTCGCTCGCTTTGACCAGCGAAGCGAGAGATATGGATGCATCCCCGGCACTCTTGTACAGTTGGGTGCAAAAGTAAGTACTTACGGCAATGATGCCACAAAACAGGGAGGACATAAATAATTTTAAATTACGCGACAGTTAGATGCTAACCTAATCTGATGTAAGTACAGGTACTTACTGATATTTTTTCTATGACAATGGAGGAAGATCGCTAACGCCCGCGACAAGTGGAAGGATTTGGGTGAGACCTTTGCCCAACAATGGGTCAATACAGGTTAAATAATAAAAAAACGTCACCGTTGTTTGTTTATTATTTAGTTTATAATTTTACAGCTAAAGGCTTGACCTAACCAACGCGTTCAGGTCGCGTCCGCCGTGGCGTGCGCGGTTGCGATCAGTTTTTGGCCAATCAGAGGACGCATAGATGTGAACGCGTCACTATGGATTGGCCAACAACTGATCGCCACCGGGTACGTCACCGCGGACGCAAGCTGAACGCGTTGGTTTGGTCAAGCCAAAGGTCAAGCCCTTACTTCTTTCATAACTTTGCGGTGACAAATACAAGTGACAAGACGAGACGCTTGTCTGATGCCAAAATATATCATATCTTCCTATGACCCAAACAATACACGAGAATTTGAAAACTAACATCATAAAATTGTCTCAAATTGTATTGTATAAATTTAGAATAGTATTAAAAATATTTTTCAGAAGTACTCAGTTTTTCAGATAGATTTCAGAGAAATCATACAAATTAATTCTTAACAAAGTTCATTCAATCATGATATAGATTTAATATTTAACACTTTTGTGTGCTACTGTACTTTCATATCTAGAATATGATAGGGTTAAGTTTAATATCGAAGGCAATTAGTTATTGCCTATGAGTAACTCACATTTGAATAGCTGCGGAAACTATATTCGTAGGTAGGTATCGTAGGTATCCTACGAGTCGAGTACATATTAAAAACGACATAGCAATGCGTAAAAGTATCAATCAAAGTATGAATCCTACTATCCAACATACAAATTTACATAGGCTGGGTGTAAAAAAATTAGAGTTCAGACTGTACATAATGCAAAGGCTGTGAGGATAGATGGACAACACTGAACCGATTTAATTAAAATTTGATATGATAAGGGTTTAGTAAAACTAGAAAAGACAAGCTACTTTCAACCCGATACCCGCGGGAAAAGCCGCGGACAGCAGCTAGAACATTAGGCATTCCTTTTTAAATCAGTACTCATTCAGTTTTTTTTTTAGTATTCAGTAATTAAGTGCAGTAAATAAGTCCTGTTAAATTGTTTTCAAAGTTACTTTCAACATATAATATAATATATATAATAATATTATAATTTATGAACTGTATACCATACTTCATGCAATAAACAACTTCATTTCATTTCATTTCATTTCATATTGAATCATATCTATTAGGTATTCTTTATTAGTTAACTTATTATACCGGATAATAATACCTATTTTTACATCATAGAAGTTTCTTTTTTTATTTTATTTTATTTATTCAAAAGACCAACAGCAATTTACATGAAAACAGGTTAATCTAATGTAATTTAGTAATTCAGCCAATTATAGGTATTTCTAAGTAGTTATAAAAGTAATTATTACAAAATAAAGAAGTAAGCTTGAAGTAAGATTAAATCTACATGTAATCTACAGTGAATAACACCTTCTTTGATCCGCAGTTCTTTCATATTCTGCTGAGTTAGCTCAGCGTATCAACCAATGTTATCTATAGGTAAGTAACTAATATCATTGATACGTTGTTCCGTCCTCAACCCTTCCCTTATAAAATAACCTCAGCAAAAAGCCGCGAACCACAGAACGTTAACAACTTATAAAAATTATAAATTAACATCCAGCAGACAAGGGTCCGGTACAGGGCCGAGAGGAGAGGGCGGCAAGAGGGCCCGGCAACAATGGCTGATGCTTTGAGGGGGGCCAATAAAAACTTGACAAATGGCGTTTCATAATCGCATCGCATTCCTGACTTCGTCACCGCCAGCCTTGATTGTCCTCGTGAAATATGTCAGGCCGAAATGGCGAAATTACTTTACATGGCAATTTAACTCGTAGGTATACTGTCGCCTAAATAGGACCTACTGATGTCATACATATTTCATGAGAAATCAACACTTTAACTGTTCCATAGGCTATTTCATGCATTGATAAAATGCACTAAGTATGTACGAACATGGATGTAAAAAGATGTTCTTTTCCGCTACGAATGATACACACGTACGATTATGTAGCTATAGATTGAGTACCTTATGGAACAATATAGAAGAATATAGACGACGCGTATGGTCGAGTGGCAAGTGCATTGGACTGCTTTGGAGTTTGGGGCTAGATGGCGTGTGAAATGTCCAGAATATTTATCCTATTAATATAAACGCGAAAGTTTGTAAGGATGGATGGATGGATGTTTGTTACTCTTTCTCGTAAAAACTACTGAATGGATTTTAATGAAACTTTGCAATAATATAGCTTATACATCAGAATAACACATAAGCTACAATTTATAAAGATGCCTGCACAGACGAAGTCACGGGCACAATATATCTAATCATATATTTTTTTCAGTTTTATTTTCAAAGTTGTTGTCAAACAAAGCAAAAAAACTAGCCCTCTCCAGTTACATCAGTACCTATAAATTTAACACTGAATATTCGGTCCAACAATGGCAGCTATGCGAGTGGTCACCCAGTGCCCTTAAGATTACATTGTAATAGATAGGGCGCGTGCTACGACCAGCTTAATTGAGAGAGAGATCGTGCTAGTGGGTAAGACGTTGGGGCTTATTCCCGAAATCCCCACCAGCCATCCCCACTAGTATCGGGGGTATCGGGTAAAAAGGTCTCCCACTAACAGCAACCGCAGTGGATATTTCGGGAATATTTTATTCTCGAAATCTCCAATAATATGAACAATGAAAAAATTTCAAATAATACAAATCTTTGGAGATTTTTTATTACCATCACAGACAATAATTTCCACAGATAATAAGTTACTAAGTATGTGTATTATTTGAAATAATATGTTCATTGTTCATAATAATGGGAAATCGCCACTGAGTTTGGTGGTTGGTGTTAGTGGGGATTTATAGACTTCTTATTCGATTTAGTGTTGATATGAATATTATCGTCGAGGATTTTTTTCTCGAAATATAATTTTAAGTATTTATTTCATTTTTCGTAAGTTAATTCTAAATTTCTCGTTAGCCGTTTATTCTCGTTTGAGATACAAGTGCAGAGATGCGCGCGCGCACCGCTCTGTATCAATGTTTTCTGCTGTCCCTACGGTTCTGCTGATCGTACGTAAGCGAATGTGCAGATGTGAGCAACTTTTTGCAAAATGTCTTGATTCTGTATGAGGAATGTTGTTTTTGTAAACGGTGCAAGACTTAGAAGTGGCGATAAATAAAATTGTATTGATGTTTTACTTCTGCACGCGGTTTCACCCAAGTGGTTTAATCTAGTAAAATTACTTATCTAATAGGACAATAAAATAGGATATAATTAAAAATAAAATAAATTTATCGCTTTATGATAAGTACAGTGTAAAATAATTATGTTTTTGTATTTATATTTGATTTTTGTCTTGACTTTTACTTACAATTTTAACTATGGATCTTGGTCTGATATACACTATTATTGGAAAAATACCTATGCCATTGTCCTTTAACTTTAGCCAAATCGATTAGTTAATATAGTATAGATAGATATATTTATATATATTTAGTTTTCTATAGTTTGGATAGATAGATAGAAAATGGTTTACACGAGGTAAAGAAATCCCCACTAGTGGGGACGGCTGGTCGGTATTTCGGGAATAAGCCAGACGTGGTCCGACACTGACCGCTCCAGCCAGTGATTCTGGATACGACAGATAACCACATAGTAATCACTGCATGACGTCATCTGCATAAGGGAGTAGGTAAGTACTAAGTAAATATTGGAAATTATTATGTCTACAAACGGCACTTACATGTTGGTTGATATAAAAGTAGATACTGACCGGTGTTTTTCGGTGTAATGTATCATTCGCAGCGAGCATGTAACGTTACGCCGCCGTTCGCTAAAATCACCGGTGTTTTAAGTGAAATGTAAAGAAATGTTGTGATACGTTTAAAAAATAAAAATAATCGCTATATATATGTGTCTTTTTAATTTAACGTTAGTAAAATAATTATTTATTGGATTAAATATGGATCGGGTAAGTACATTGTTATGGACATTTATACAGTGGCAGTTCTTAGATTTATCTTAGATTTTAGAAGTAGGTATGTACATAGACATATAGTCTAGTTATTTCTACCAAAACCACATCGTACATACCATCTACTGTTTATAAAGCTGTGTCCGGCAATCATTCCCCAGATAAGGCCCGTACACGTCGTAAAGTAGCTGTCTCAACTATTATTACGCACTACACGGCTAAAGAATGCCCTAATAAGGGGTAAGATCGGAATATTGTGCGTAGTCACCCCGCCCCGCGACGTTATTAAAAATAATTTCTCATTTTTATTACCCCCTCAACTCTAGTGGTGTAATAAATGATTACGGTGGTTTAGCTAGTAATGATTTATCGCAAGCTCTGCTTCAGGAATGTTGTGATTTCGGCCGGTGGCGGACCCCTGAATTTGATTGTTTTTTTTAACCGACGCTATTGTCAAAAAAGGAGGATGTTATAAATTCGGTAGAATATTTTTTTTAAGGTTCGTTGTCTCAGAACTTCGTCGTTGATCACCCGATTTTGAAAAATATTTTAGTATTTGAAAAAATATTTTTTTATAATTGGTCACTTATAAATTTCTTGAAAATTGATTCGATACTTTGGTTTTCAAATTAAAATAACAAATATGGCGTATTTTTGAGTCATTTAATTGGTTTTAACGGTCACTGTTTCTTACTTTTCAGTTTACTTGGAAGTTTGTTAGTTTCTTTTTTGTTAAAAAATTATTCTTGTATGTCCAAAACAGTCACTGCACTAGGATGACTATGCCGAAAAAAAACAAAAGTCAGAGTATTTGAGATTTCGCTGTGAAAAATAACGGTCACTAAATCACTCTAGAACAACTGGATGACTCTAAAAAAATATTACCTTGTTAGTTATTATTTAAAATATATGACCGCAATTTTTTTCTAATTTTCAATCTTTTTCAACCTAGGTATGGTGCAGAACACTAAAAATAATTTGTGTTTTATGACGGCCCGTAGTCGTTGCGTAGCACCACCGTTTGTAGCACTGTTTGTAGCACTTTCCGTAGCATTTATTTTGAACCTAACGACTTATCAATATTATTTCACAGTATCTGATAAAAAACATGTATATATTTATATACGTCATTTTAATAAATTATTGAAATATATTTAATATACATGGCTCTATGACATAATCTTAATTATTCAGTTTAAAATCAAATTTTTAAACAGAGAGAATCTGAAGGCTTATCACGAAACTCGAGAGAAAACCTAGGTTTTCTGTGCACGAACCTAATAAATATTTGAGAGGATTTGCTTTGATTATTTACTCTCCCGATTTCATAAAAATAGGTTCAAAAAGATTTCATCAAATCAATTTACAAAATCTAATATTCGTACATTTCTCGAAGCTACATGAATGATTTTGTACACGTTTGAATGAATAAGGGTAATAAAATTGAATTTTCCATTTTAACTGTTTGTCTAGGTGTGTTATAGGTGTAAGTGGAGATAAAAATAAAAATGCCAGCCAGATCAATTTGTTTTCTGGTAATCCGTGTCTGGCTGGGAGTGGTCTCGCTCCGCCCACCTCACTTCTTTCCCTTACACAATTTTCCGTCACTCTCTGTCTACATTCACTATAAAAAAAAGGCATTCAAATGGTGCATTAATAAAAAAAACCAGAAATGAAACTTTAGTTGATCATAATGGATAAATCGGAGTAGCCTAATAACATTGTTCCACATCCAAAATATTAAAAATTCTTTTCATTTCGCTTGCTATTGTTTAAGAGAACGTATGTGTTTTTTATCTATAACATACTACTGAATGGAAAAAGAGATTGAGAATAATTGCCACAAAAATCTAAAAACTAAAATTTTATGTCACTTTTCATTCCGGTAACGCTAGACTTAACCACGGAAAATAATTCCATTAGATGACTTTAAAATTCCAAAATAGTACACAGGTCTTGGACGGAAAAAGCCACAAAACAGATAAGACAAGTAAGAAAAAGCAAGGGCTTTAAGTAAAGTGCCACATTCAGTTTCGTAGAAAATTCTAGACGTGGGAAATGTTTTTCGCGAGAGGCGTGGAGGCGTGGTATCGCTACACCCGCCCAGCGCTCGCTCGACGGCAGTCAGCTCTAGAGCTTCGCGGAGACCGCTCGTGCCGATAGCAGTGCAGTGCCGTCCGTGATATCACAGTGCAGTGAAACCAGCATCCGGGGGTAAGTGCTTTTGAAAATAAAAATGCGGGGTGTTAACGATGTTTTGTGACAAGTTAAGATTTTGTATAAAAAAAATTGTGCTTTAGTTTCCAAAACTATTTTTTTATGGTCAATCGACAGTAAAAGTCTTACACTATTGATAAAACACTTTAATTCTAATGATAATTTTGGACCTTTAATTAAATTTAATTGTTGACTTAATTAGTTAAATCCTTTTATATTCTTATTCATTATTATATATATATTTACATCCTTAGTAAATCATCATTTACACATTACTATCACTGAAAATATAAAAATCACATAAAATTAAAAACGTAATCATTGCTATTTTAACGTAGTGTCTGAAAGTTTGCCGAACATAAAGTCAACATATTAGTTACACTTAATAAAATTATTTAAGTGCAGTTATACAAGAATATATAGAAGCTTTTATAATCAGACACAGATCTTAAAATGAATTGAATTAAAATAGGCTTAACCTATTCATCATTTTAATTTAAAAATCTTAAAATATTTAATAAAAAATCATTTATTAGCTAATGTAATACTACCTTCACGGTTTTTCGACTTCAGAATTGTTTAAAAATTATTTAATTACCGAATCTTTTTTCACTTTAATTATCATGGAAACCAATCTATTAAAAAAAATGAAATAAATCTATTATAATTAAAAATCAATATAGGCAATTTAATAAAATTTAATAATGAACATGCTACATGATCTAAACTTTCTAAGCGCATGTCGATAAGAACTTTGGAGGGCTAATTAGAAAAATAAAAGTTGCATAGAAAAAGCAATTTCTCTTTAATTAAATATTATAAGACAAGTTGTTATAAAGTTGGATTTAGATCATTTAGTTTGTTAATGCAGGAAGGTTCTACAACTGACAAGGATCTTGAAACAAATTATAGATTAAAAAGTAAGTAAGAATGTGTGTACATAAATATAAATGGTAACAAAAGGATTACGAATCTTTATTCTTTCAATAAAAGACTTTTTTGCCTACTTGCACCAAACTGTCAAAGCTTCTAAGCAATTACTTTTCTTGATTGCCAGTTTTTAACAGTCCAAATTCAGACCGTTAAGAACTGTCAAGCGAGTTAAGTAATTACTTAAAATCTTTGATTTTTTTTGTGCAAGTTGGCATTAGACTATAATTTGGATTCGTGTACCAAAATAATGTTTTACGTAATCTTAAAAAAACCCAAAGGTTTTTTTTAAAACTTAAGCAAAGAAGTTGTTTGTAACTACAATAATTTATTACAGCATGCACCAGCCCAGTATTCCCTCAAAGGTCTATGAAATGGTCCGGTAGACGACGGTAATAAATCAAACTTATTTTGAATTGATAGTGCGACGGAAAATTAATTGGCATTGCGATGAAATTTATTATTTTCAAAATTGTTTTATTTGTTTTCTTAACTGGATACATTATGCACCTTTATGATATTAGATCTTTCTAAAATAAACAAATTACGAAACAAAAAAAATATCTTTATTACCTCTGGTAATACAACTTAATATTAATATAATAACCAACGCATATGAACTAGAAAAAAAGATTTCACTCTTCTGTTTATGTTAGGTATTTTATACATGCCCTATTTTGGTTGACTGTATTTACCCATTTATTAAAACACGGTTCTATCCCTAGTAAGTGGATTATATTTCGAGTTGCGAAATGAAATCGTGCTGCAATTAAACCATTTTGATCACAAAATTATCCAGAAAATATTTTCTTCGTTCCAACATTTTTGTTTTACTAACTTTTTCAAAATTTCTCACTTCGACACCCACTAAAAGCGATTTAATTGCATACCACGCGCACCACGCAGCGCTAAGCAATGATTTTATCACAGCTTATTGAAAAAAGTGGGGTTCGTTGCAGACTCTATGAGGAAAACTGGTTCATAGGTTACAAAAAAGGCTTGAAACTAAAGCGGAATAGCACCAACTTGAAAAATAAAAATAAGCTAATGGTGCTTCACATTTTGAAAAAAAAACAATTAAGTCGGCTCAAACGAAAATAATATAATAATAATAGAGTTTACCAGCAGTACCTCCTGGAAACACCTAAAATTACTTAAGATTTTATGTTTATGAATAAAATTCAGGTGTGTGATTTTTTTTGCATTAAAATGGCACGTTTTTGCTTGTTAGAACTCAAACAACCGTTCAGAAAACCATCAAGCAAAGTCTAGTTTCGTTAGCAGTAGCGGGAGTGAGCCAGCTATTTCTTCGGTAGTCTGTGGACCGGACGCATTCCTTCTGCGCATAAATCAGGCAGTACGCGTTTCTTTCTCGATTTTCTTTTTATTGCCCACTTATTGGAACAAACTGATATATTAGTTTTATTAGATCTTAGTCTGGAGTTTACCGACCGACTATCGGAAAATAACCACGAAAAGTCAGGATTTCAGAAATCGGAATCAGTAAAGCGCAGAACTAATCACGTCACGATGGGTCCAATGTTTGGTTTATTTTTGGATAAAAAAGACAAAAACTGAAAAATAAAATACATTTTCCTGACTATTCATTTTTCAGTTAACATTTCTCAGGTGCATCTTTAAACCCATTTGTTGTGTTGTAAGATCTAAAAACAGAAAAAAACAGCTCTTTACAAATATTTTGTGCACAATTATTTCTCATTGTAAATAAAGTGGAATAAAAAAAAAGTCTTCTTCGGATTCTGAGAATATTTTCATATTATTCCTCCGTTAGCCGAAATAAGTGAGCTTGGAAGTGAGTTAGAACAACAACGCTTTGTTCTAACCTAGCTAGTGACCGCGTGCACCATCTCATAACGTTTACATCTCGTGTGTTTGTTTAAGCTCTAAGGCGGGCTCTATTCTTTGTTGTTTACCTCCATACAATACATAGCGAGTAATGAGAGCCAGCTGGACGGACGAGGAAGTGGCAACTAGGCAATTTTACGCCGATTTTACCAAAATTAACCCTACTAACTTAAAAACACGTATAAAATCTAAATTAAAGTATGAAACATTTCACTTTTTTTGGTGACGAAATCAAAAAACATGGACGAAAAGAATAGTGTGAAGAAATTACTATAATACGGCGTACTTTTTGAGTATTTGTCCGAAACATTTTGTATGGAATTCGGATTTGAGGATTACCCTTAATAAATACAATTTTCCTTAATCATCCTGTCCAGATGAATATAATAATCCTTAAATCTGTAAATATAAGTACCTTATAGTCTAAGATCCCGCTGCAGGATCACTACGTTCATCAAGTAGGCGCTTAAAACCTATTTTAGCGGTAGCTCAACTGCTCCAACTCGATACCTGATAGCAGCGTGCTGAGGATTCTGGCTGCATTGCCTCTTTGTATTGCAACTTTGCAAGGCTTATTTTTTGGCCGAGATAGCTGCCAACCTCTAATCACGCGTCGCTTCGACCAGATTATATTCTATCTATTTATGAAAAACTAAAAATACTTGCATACAAGAGCTGTATAATTACTACAAACAAAATCCGTGGCACGAGTAAATTGCCTAAATGACTAACATCAGGAAGCATCAAATCATCAAAGCGTGTTTACCGATAATTGGTGACAAGCAAGCGTAGGACGTACCTAGGTGTATCTACGGGCCGACTAATTGGTCAAAGACTATTGGCTTTTGGTATCTCGACATTGTATATGCACGGCAATCATCATAGACTGATTGAGTCTTAAGGTCGTAGCACACATATCAACTCGAAAACGGATTGTCACCGTATGAACTCGAGCCGTTCAGTATTCTTTGTATATGAAACTCTAACGTTGCAGCGCACATTAATAGGAATCGTCACGTAATCGCCTCGCTTCGGGACAAGTTCCGGTGCGGCACGCTTACGGCTCGGCGTCCCCACACTTACGGCTCGACGTCCCAACACTTACGTCTGATTGAACTGGTGCCGCCTAGCTCTCAACCAGCGGTCGGCGAGCCGTAAGCGCGGCTTCAGTTAGCCGTAGCCGAGTCGACTTCCGGTCTTTGCGTTTATTTGTTCCGTTGATTGCGTTAGGTTGACGGCGAGGCAAAAGGCGATACGGTGACGATTTCCAGGTTGATATATGTGCTGTGACCTTTATGGACACGGTCCATTCTCAACTTGCGGCAAATCACTTCGTCGCTTAGCCGGTCCAATAGGAATCGCCACCCCATTTACACGGGTCGATAAAAATTGCAGGTGACTTCATTTGCATCAAAATGTCGATTAAAACAGAAGCTCTTTGATCAAGTGATCGTTTGCGATTGAGCAATTTCATGGATTTTAGTCACCAGCCGCATGCAGCCCTTCGCGCGTCACCGCGCGGCAAAAGGCGGATTCTAGTTTAATTTGGGGCTTGCGGCTGTTGGGGCCTTTTTATTAACAATGGGAAGTATGTCGGGCTTACCACCAGGTTACTAGCAGAGTGCTAATAACTGGTAGCATACCGACTAAAAACCCATTGACCTTCCCTCAATCACCTTAGTGCTAATGCGTCGTCAAACCACTCGTCACCAGACGAGAGATTCGATGGCGCATCATCACTTGACAGGGTCACGGGGTCCCGGTCAGATTCGACCGTGGCAGTCACCTGGGGTCTAGCCGAATCACCATTTAGACGATCATGTTTCAAGATCAAAAATCGTGCGGATTTAGACATCCGTGTAACAACCCATTAGGTGATTTTGCACTGCAAACTTACTAACGTAAATATATAGTATTTAAGTACTACTACTATTCTAAATATAGGTACATCGCTGTAAATTTATGGGATGATTGGGTAACTACTTAGCTTAGGTATCATTTATAGTTAGGTTACCAGAAAAGATAAATTACCCCGCCTCGTGTTGTGTATCCGAAATGGAACGTAACGCAATGATAATATCAGACATTGCGTGATATACCAGCAGCAGCATCGTAAATGGCTAGACACTAATTAGTGCTAAGTGAGATAGCTATTGATTGAAGATATAATTGTTCTGCTTAGTATCGACACGCTCTGTATTGAAATCAGGACAATGCAGTACCATGTAGGTAGGTGGTGTTCATCGATATATACCTACAATAAAAGGCTGAAAATCAAGATGTGTGGGCGCATATAGGAGATTTTATAAATTCAAAATGCAAACGAAGTTGCGGGCGTCAGCTAGTAAAGTATAAATAAGTGCACGGATTATAAAGATCCACATACACAGATAAAAAAAAATATTTACCGTTTTGGAGAATGGGCAGGCCCTTGGTATGGGAAGCATGTAGCGTAGACACCTTGGCACCCGACGCACAATGCACCAACAGGAGTCCAAGTGCGGAAAAGGGGTCCATTTACATTTACATTTACGACTCCTTGGCACCTTCTCGTTAGACCGGGGTCAGGGAAGCAAGTTAGTGCTGGTGCAGTGGCAAACTCTGTTGATAATCTCAATAGGAGCAGAGATGTAGGCCTTGATAGGTCGTACCTATATGTTTGAGCCCTTTTGGTCAAGACCTTTGAAAAAGGCCCTAGGCCTCAGGCCCTTGGAAAAAGGGAGGGCTCCTTCCGCGTTTTCAAAATCTTGTCAGAGCGTCTGGTCGAAGCGACGCGTGATCAGAGGGCTGGCAGCTATCTCGGCCAAAGAATAAGCCTTGCAATACAAAGAGGCAATGCAGCCAGTATCCTCGGCACGCTGCCATTATGATATTGAATTGGAGCAGTTGAACTACCTATTATATCGTTTAAAACGGTCTATGGGTGGCCCAATTATTCAAATATTAGTCATGGCCAATAGTTTTCGTAACTAGATCTATCCACCTACTATATTAATAATATATGATGAGTATGACTTACAAACTCTTGTTATAGGTACCTACACTCTATTTAGATTATATATAGACCTAAATTTCAAATACAAAAAATGTAAAATCTATCAGCCGACCACCAACGCTACAAGACTGTTTATTATTCGTCGCTGGTCACTTTGCCACCGCATGGCCGAAGCATTGAGATCACTCTCAAAATAAACACTTTTTTCTATTCCCGTGGCTAAGTAGCCATTGTACGGAATCGTTTGTTTTTCTTGCCTCTTTATAACCACTTTCAATAATTGCTTTTACGTGTAATAATAAATCTACGTACGCAACGTACGCAACGTACCACCTACTTTTGGATGTGCTATGCGTATCGATTTTACTTGAGCTGAGCGAAACTGAAAATTTGTTGATATTATTTTTCAGAATTATAGGGTAAGTACTTAGGTATTTTCTATGAGTAGGTACTTGACTTTCTCATAGAGTCTAGTATAATTATGTATGCCTAGTAAGGGATAGTCACATACTTTACTACTTTCAGCTTAGCCCTAAAATTATATGGGCAGAGACAATATTGTTTAGTTTTCGTTTTTCTAAGTTTTGTTTTTTGCAGCGCGTGTACGCGCTACAACGCTCATTGTTGCGCCTATATGCGTGACAAACTACGAGAGACGTCTCATGCTACTGATACTCGCTAAAAAAACCGAGCGTAAACGCTGGCATACGCGCGTTCGGATTTTGAAGATTCGCATCTACCACACGCGCGACAAAAATTCGCTAGTCTCAAACTGCACTGTCAACAGCCTATAACAAAACATTTACCAAAAGAAAATGGCCAAGACATAGAAAATTTACCATTCTGGCATGATTTTCTAAGCCTAGCAACTGCTTGCGAGCAATAATTTACATTATCTTTCACTTACACAAACTTTCTACCTTAGAATATCTGAAAAACCATGGAGGGTTTCCTGCATCATATGGCGCCACAGTTTCTGCATCCTGCGCTGCAGAGCTTCGGCTGTGGCGCGTTCAGACCGATAGGGGGCGCTTTCCACCCCCTGTACCCTGGCAAGGCTTTTGCTAGGCATCTAGGAGAGCAATACGCGTTGGGACAAAGCGTAGGACAGGCGCTTCGGGTAAGTCAAATCTTAGAAGTTTCTTTCTTTGACTCCCCTTTTTGTTTCTTTCCCGACCGGGAAGACAGTATTTACTCAGGAACCTGACGTTGATCCTCCTGCGTGACTATGTCTTTTATAATCTAGAGGTTATAATAGGATAAGAATGTTTGTTGTTGGAGTCAAAACCAAACGCCATTATACTTGTAAGGTATGTAGTAGGTACAACTAATGTTTCAAATTAAACCTGCGCACGTTAGCAGACGACCGGGTTCGAACCCACGACGTTCGGATCGAAAGTAAGGCTCCTCCCACTCGTTGTACATGATCCATAACTTGTATCTTTTTATTTTAATTTTTATTTATTAGAACAACAAACAATTACACTAATATATAAACTATAGGTAGTCTTAGGTATTTATAGTATTACTTGTAGTGTAATCAACCCCGTTGTACACATATTACTAAACATAATGGGCTATTATTTAGGTAAGTAGGTAAAGTACATTATTAAATTATGTAAGCAGATAGTAGTAGGTATCCTATGAACACATTTACGTAATAAGTTACTTTAAAGTAATCAAGCTACAACAATAATTATAATTAACTAGGTACGCTATGATAGTCAGACGTGATCTGGTTTATGGCTTTCTTGAACGAAGCAGGTGACGTTGCAAAGAATTCAAGTTTTGAGATATGAGTATTGAATGAGTTTGTGGTTCTTTGGTACAATAAAGAGTTCTAATTAATTCATAGAGCGTGCGCGACGATACCAGCACTCCACCGCTGTACCGCCACGGGTACGTCGCTCGGGACGACACCAGCTCTCCCGGCTCAGCCGCCTCCGCCTCTCCACGCCCCTGCAAAGATGATGAGCCGCCCGCACCCACGCCTTGCACAGACTCCCACGACTTCTTCTCGCGTGAGTACAGATATGGTATGAATGAGTATTAACATGGAACTAATTTCGAACGCTGCTTGAACTACCTTATAGATGAAATAGGTCATTGAAGTTGAGTATTATAAGCATGACTTATACGAGTATGATATGTATAATATGATATCTTTGAGTCAGTGATGGGCACAACAAATTGGTTAATTTCAATAAAAAAGATTTTCTTTGGTAAATACATGATTTTAGAGGACATCACAAAAATCACAAAACACCACGAACGTCAGCTTTTCAAACCGTAAAATTGTAGACTCACGGTTTTTGCAATTTTACGCTGACATATACGATACAGGATGAATACTCTCGACCCTCTGAGTGAATAATCTAAACGGCTATTATAGTAGTTATAGAAAAATATTGATCGGGCTCGATTTTGATAAAAATAAGAACTGCAGTTAATAATATCAAAAATGTTGTGTATTTTCCGAGAACATTTTTTTTTTGCGTACCTATATTGATCCTTTGTCCGATAACAAACAAATACTGCAAAATAACAATGGCTTTATTGTTGTTGAACATTAAACTAATAATCTAAGTTTTCATACAAAATGTACCTAATAGAAGCAGACATCATCTAACAGCTGAAGCAATCAAATTAAAACAAACCTTTTTGTTTGATACCTATATGAAATTCGCATGTTCTCTTCCCAATTTCCCATGTTTTCTACCAGCGGTAGCACAGATCAGCTGGAGTTCGTGCAGCATAACGCAAGCCAATTGACTTACGGTGCTTTTCCACCAGAGATGTGCTATGCAGCTATGCTGCGAAGATGTGAAATCTACGCTACGAAAATATGTGACAGTTTCCATACTAAGCTATGTACCTAGCTGTGCGAGGAAGATGCGCCGCCGCAAAGTAGCTGCGCGAGAAAGATGCGCAGCTCGAGTTATGCGATGTATCGATAGTAGGGAAGCGGCGAGGGCGGCGCGGTGAGTGGAGATATACGGCCCATAGCAGGCATCCATTGCACACATCCATAGCACGCATCCTTCTATATAAAAAAAACATATCTTAGTTGAATCCGTTTCCACCAGTGCTAAGCTATGTGCACCAATGAATATGATTGGTGGATATCAAACGCATCCATAGCAACGTAGCATAGAACATCTCTGGTGGAAAAGCACCCCATCCCCCAATAACCAATAGCACCAACAATAATGTTGGTGAGGATATTCCAGACAATTTATTTGTACAGCTGATGGGGAACGCAAATCGTCATGTGGAGTGTGCGGCACTAGATTGGGGCCAGGCGTGGCGCAGGCCCATTTTCTTCAAGAGTTGCAACATCTGTACAGCTTGAGTGCTTTGCCTCGGGACGCTACCGCCCCGCCTACCCACGCCTTGCACCATCAAGATGAAGATGCTCGTTGGGAGGTACGAGCTGATAGAATATTTTTTATCATAGCAGTTAATTTATTTTTCACTAGCTGGTGCCCGCGACTTCGTCTGCGCAGGTATCTTTATAAATTGTAGCCTATGTGTTATTCTGATGTATAAGCTATATTATTGTAAAGTTTCATTAAAATCCATTCAATAGTTTTGACGTGGAAGAGTAACAAACATCCGTCCATATATCCATCCATCCATCCATCCTTACAAACTTTCGCGTTTATAATATAAGTATGAAGTATGATTTATTTGTTTTGGGTTTTTTCAAGTCAAGAGCGATCGAGTTATTTCTGTGAAAACGTGCTTCAACCTCCACCACACCATCACTTATCATTTAAACATTGGATTATTTTAAATAAAATAATAATTAGAGATTTTAACAAAAACATACTTAACCGACTTGACGAAAAGTCAAGAAAAGCTAAAAACACCATTTAGATTACTTAGATGACATATCTTTTCAGTAATTTTGCTATGAAAACTAAACTACTAAACCGGTTTTATTAAAAATTATGGGACGACTTCTGAAGTAAGTATGACCTACCAAACAAAAAAAGAATCATCAAAATCAATTTATAATTGGCGAAGTAATCGCGTAACAAACATACAAAAAAAAACGGTCGAAACGAGAACCTCCTACTTTGAAGTCTGTTGAAAAAAACCAATGTTATAAATTACCGACATGACCTACCAGCCTGGTTAAAGTTCTTATTCTTAGCAATTTTTTGGATAACGAAAACATCAGTACACGAATTCCTCAACAGACGTACCAGCGCATCCGCGCCAACCGTCAGCGCCGCTTGAAGCTTCGCACTCGCAAGCGCCACCACACCGTAGAGTCCATGTTGGGCTATGACCTGGACGAGGAACGACGCGAGGAACGTCCGCGCGAACCTCGCAATTATGACGCAGAGGATGAACCAGTCGACGTCGAAGGAGACTCTCTCGGCTGGCCTGAAGCGGCCATCAACGTTGATGGTAAGTTTATGTTCATCACAATGCAGTCCATCTTGTATGATGATTTGGACCAGGAGCGTCACGAGGAACGTCTGCGCGAACCTCGCAATTACGACGCAGAAGATGAACCAGTCGACATCAAGCAGTAGACTCCGATTTTAAGTTCTCAACTCATGAATCGCAGTATTCTTGGAGTAAAACTTACAGACCGCATCCGCAACATTATACTGCGCTCCAAAACATAAATTACTGACGTTAGAGGCGAAAGTCGCTAGACTTAAGTCAGACTGAGCTGGCCATAACTACCGCATGCCTGTTGAGCTCTGGGCCAAAATAACCACTCAGTGGCGCCCTGATACAGTGCGCCGCGGACGACCACGCAGATGACATGACGAACTGGATGCATTCAAAGGGGAATGGAAAATAGCAGCGCAAGATCGAGATCGTTGGCGAAAATGAGGGGAAGGCCTTTGCCCTACAATGGGACAGCTCAGGCTAATAATTATTATTAGTTCTCAACTATTGTAGCGGTTCGATGATTTGGGTTGATTTGCAGAAAAGGATCAGCGCAACGAAGGCGATAAGCATCATCTGAGCTACGCCGAGGACCTCGAGATCTCCAGCACCAACGACGCGATGCAATCCCCAGAACGCGTGAGGTATTTTTTGTCTAGGTGTCTCCATACTTACCTTATCATCAGGGTAGAACAGGGTAAGATGCTCTAAAGGGGTAGGTGCCCCTTTTTGGCATCCTTTTTGGGCATCTATCCCTGTTTTACCCTACCGTTTTTGTAATCAAGTCAGTTCTAATTTTTTTGCATGATTGGCTCACCGTATTCATAGATAGCGCTGAAGGCATTTCTACTTCATCCTACGGTGCTGCATGTGACACTTTATCCAAATTATTTTTAATAATACTAAGCGGCACTGTTCGTCTTGAATTATATAATTGAACCTATCATTGTGGGCACTCGTTTATGCAGCCAACATTCTAAAATGTGAACCGGAGCCAAGGTGAGCACAGCACTTTCCTGGTCAAATAATACAACGCTCCGGATGGCAAGAGATCATGTCTGCTTATGACAAAACACGCAGAACTTATTACAAAACTCAGTGCAGCATTGCTATTATAGCGCTAAAGAGTATAGTTAGTACACACAAATAAAACGTTTTACGTTAAAATTACACTACTTAATTAAAAACACGTATAAAATCTAAATTAAAGTATGAAACCTTACTAATTTTTGTTGACACAATTGGAAAACATAGACGAAACGAATAGTGTGAATAAATGACTATAATACGGCGTACTTTTTGAGTATTTGTCCGAAACATTTTGTATGGAAATTTGCCTTGAGGATTCCCCTTAAGTGTCCCCTTGTGTTCTTTTCATAATTAGGTGTTGCAAAAATGTCACTTTTTAAAATTTACAAATTGGAAATTTTGGTTTTGGTTTTTAACAAATTTGCTTTCGATGATACCTACGTGCTATTTTACGAATGTGGCATTAATAAACCTAGCCCTAACCATTGCGAGCAATCATCGTAATGTGAAGTGTTTCCCTAGGATTGAGACTCCCAAGCCCCTATCTCTGGAGTGCGGCAAGGGCAGCGAGCCGAGCGAGCGTCCAGCCGAGGTGACGACAACCGAGTCGTGGGGCGCTCCGCCTGCGCCGGATGCCTGGCCCGCGCTCGCTGCCGAGGCCTACATCCAGGCCACTCGCCACAAGATCGACACAGAGAACATACCGTCTTCAACCGACTCGCGCAACTAAACTCACTACCTACTCATCTTGAAGGGGCAGCGACTCACACACTCGCAAATTAGAAAACCAGACTAGAGGACGCTGCCCTCACGTGCCATGCACGTAGTGTTAGTACCGGTAAAATATAAAATTGTATGGAACGCGAATGTCGGTGACAGAACGATGTATTATACTGGGTATAAAGCGTCGATGACACAGGGCTAGTTTACAAGCTACAACCCGGCGAGTTTAAAAGCTAGCGAGTGAGCAAGTTAGCTTTCGGGAAGGATTGTCAACTAGTAGATTGTAAAACAAGCCCATGACACGGGGCGAGTTTTAAACTACAAGCGAACTCGGTGGCTTGTAGCTTGTAAACTGCCCACTATCCCGTATACTATGACCGTGCTAGGACCGTATCAGGCAAAACCATATTCTCTTTGTATTGAAAAGTATGACACTACGTGCACTACACCGTTCCGTCACCGACCGTCGCGTTCCATGCAATTTTATATTTTGCCGGTGCTGACACGCTCCATGCACGCGAGGGTTATTGGGCAGAAACCTTTATAATTTCCATTGCCAAACGAAAATGAGCGAGGAATGGCTCGCTTTACCCACTTTTGTGACATTTTTAACAAGTATATAGTCCACTCCGCCTAATCTTCAATAAAAGCACTTATATGCAGTTTTCTATTGCGAGCTAAGCGAAGTCCATACGAAGATCATTCAATAGCTCGATCGAGCCTCTGCTCACAGTGGAACGAGCATTATCTACCTATAGTCATCTCGGCTATATAATTTATATATTAGTATTAATATTAAGAAGGCGAAATCAAGGATGGATATATTGATGTTTGTTACTACGATGAATGTTTGTTATAATTATTTCGAAAGTATTAGTACCAATTGAGCTGAAATTGGTATAGGTACTGTTTATAAGCGGTAAAGACAAAGGCTACATTTTATGCGCGAGTGAATCCGCGAGCAGCAGCTAGTTAAAAGTATAAAATATATTGATGAGGGCAGGAAACAAAAAAATAATTCTCAGTATGTATGTAGTTCCATTAAGGCCCATAATTCCGAGCGCCGCTATCTCGCTCGTACATTCGGAGATCTTGAAGATATAAATTTACTGAGTATAAATTTCCATAAAGTGGAGTGGTAGAATTTGTTACTACAATTTCAGTATATTTTTTGTTTGATTTTGTTAACGTAAGCGAAGATTTTTTTTTCCGTTTTTACAAAGTAATGCGGCGCGCAGGGTTCTGGGGCTTAAACTTAATTTAATGCTACTTCTGTGAACGATCTACTAGAATACCTTATTTGACTATACTGCAGCGTTCCTGAAAGCCCCTTCATTTTCTGAACGTACTCGTTCAAATTACATATTAAACCAGGCTAAAATATCGGCATTAAAAAAATCTAATTCTACAGCATGAGATCTTCTTAGCCGTTTAAGGATCATCGACTCGTGGAATAAGGTTTTTGTCAATTTTTAAATATTATCTTATTTCCTGTGTTTTTTGTTTTCATCGATGTTGTATCAACGGCTAGATTTAAGAAAGCGCGCCAGTTTATTTCTCTTCAATGAAACTTTTAAGATAGTTACTACTAATTTTAAAATAAGTAATTATAATTGGAATGTATGTCTCATTAATTCTTGTAAATAAGAAAGTTAGAAATAAGTTAGTTCTATTGTATGTATCGTTATAAACTAACGAACAATTTTACTGTTGTGTTCGTATACGTTATCATAATTAGTTAATTTATTTTCAGTAGTAATAATTTTGAAACTAGTAAATAAAGTTATCTAAGTTCTTCTAAATTGTAAAACAATGTTGTAAATGTAAATAAAAATGTGTTTATTTTCCTGTTACATAAAATAGTAAGTTGAGAAATATTTAGACCATCACGTCAAATAACTACTAGAAGTTAGCAAGGTAGCGAAATTGCATGTTTAGCCATGTAACAATGCTTAGTAGTGATCCCTAAAAATGTTATCTTTTTCGTGAAATTAAAATACTGAGTATGAAAAATAAATCTTTATATTATGGACATCTCAAAGTTTTGCTACAAGTAGCTAATAAAATAAACATCACAATTTATATTCGACGTAATAATTCTTTAAGGACACAAACTTGATAAAACCTGCTGATATAATAACAGATTCACATCACACGTTGTCATTTGATAAAAAAATAACCTAGGTACTGATAGTTAGTCCAGATTAGGTCCTAGACTACTTTTTCTTATCAAGCTTAGACTAGATACATTATTCATACAAAAAATTGGACGACAGGTAAGCAAGATTAGACAATTAGATAAGACAATTTTTTACCCCCGAATGTTACAAAAACTTTTTGTATCAAAATTATTAACTGGAAACAAAATTAAGGAGTGAGTTAAACGCAAAAGAGTTGTTAACTCAAAATATTTGGTACATAAAACATCTGGTCTTGCGCACAATTCAAACAACCAGGCACTTAATGTGGCCTGAAGACGTATTGTCAATTTCATGGAAAAAAAAACATAGATATTGAGGATATTGAGCGCGTGAGGTATACATACCTATCCAGCTATGAAACAGGTAAGTGGGTAGATGATCCAGCCGGGCACGTGTGACGTCACAACTGGTCGCCGCCGTTCAGTTTGTATGTGGAGTGTCGGTAGCCCTCCCCGGCTGTAGACGCGGACGCGCGGAGAGTCGGCTCTCCCTCGCTCGGCGCTCTGTAGTCTTGTACCACCTTGAAACACAACTTTGTATAAGTAATCATAAGAACTTTGTTACGAAAAACTTTTGCATGGGTGAACTTTGAGCCTGAAACCGCCAATAATTGACAACAGCGGCAGACGTCTGTCAGTACAGTTGTCGAACACAAAGAGGTGGCCTGGTAGGAGGGATTATATAAACAATCAAAATTTCCGCTCAAGCGTTGCGTACGTCCTGGCTCACAGGTTTCCGTGAGAGTCTTGTCAATCTGTTCGTACTCGCGGTACAAGCTCACGTACTGCCCTGCTCTACTCTAAAGGCTCTTTCAATTTAGACGTTTCGTGTCGAACCGCTGCAGTGCCGAAGCGGTGCGTTTGTCGTGCGGCGTACGGACGGTCATTTATTTTCACACAAAGCGCATCGGTGCGGCAACCGTGCGGCGTCTAATAGCGTACCTTCCGTATGTAGTCCTGCCTGGCAGCCAGTTCGCTCGCCAGCTTGTCCTTCCGACGCTCGAGTTCCGGCTCATATCTCTCCCGCAGTCTTGTCAATCTGTTCATACTCGCGGTACAAGCTCGCGTACTGCCCTGCTCTACTGCAAAGCTTACCTTCCATATGGTGGTCTTCCCTCGCGGCCAGTTCCCTCGCCAGCTCGTCCTTCCGACGCTCGAGTTCCGGCTCGTATCTCTCCCGCAGTCTTGTCGATTTTTCGTACTAGCGGTACAAGCTCGCGTACTGCCCTGCTAACTGTAAAGCTTACCTTCCGTATGTGGTCTTCTCTCGCGGCTAGTTCCCTCGCCAGCTCGTCCTTCCGACGCTCGAGTTCCGGCTCGTATCTCTCCCACAGTCTTGTGGATTTTTCGTACTCGCGGTACAAGCTCGCGTACTGCCCTGCTAACTGTAAAGCTTACCTTCCGTATGTGGTCTTCTCTCGCGGCTAGTTCCCTCGCCAGCTCGTCCTTCCGACGCTCGAGTTCCGGCTCGTATCTCTCCCGCAGAGTCTTGTCGATTTGTTCGTACTCGCGGTACAAGCTTGCGTACTCGGCGAGACTCTGTTTCGCCTCATGGCTTCCCGCGCGCCCCTTCGACGTAGCGCAGTCCAAGTCCTCGGTTCCAGGATTCGTTGCCAGGCTGCTTAAATCACAAAACGAGCGTTGATAATAAAGTCATATTAGAAAATGGCCTAATAGACTTGACGGTTACGTCGAATCGCTTTCTGAAAAGTATTTTTATAAATCGCTCCCCAGGCTAAGAATAGGCCTTAGTCTCAGCAGTGGGAATAATATAGGTTGATTATGCATGCAGAATAGATAAGATGGTTATGTCCGAAACGCTTCCTGAAAAGGTTAGCTGAGGAGGAAGCTTTTAGAAGTTTTGTGGCCTTAAAACTTTCTTACATGAGCAGGTTAAGACGACGGCATGCAATAGCTCCCAAAGATATAGGGCGAAAAAGAAAATATCAACAAAGGCTAATTCCACCATTACGTGGAATAAGCCGGAAAGAAAGAGAGATAGGGGTGGCATTAAATGTTTTTGAGTGAGCGTTAGGTCTCATGTCCAAACACGGTTTTTCGCCGAGAAAATCTACGGTTAACTTGCCATGTGTAGCACGATCTTCAGTATTTTATGGATCACTGTGGTAGCTTGTTGACATACACGGCGCATACGGAGGCGGCGCCGTGCGCTAGCTACCGCTAGATTTTCACGGCGAAAAACCGTGTGTGGACAAGAGTCCTAAAGGTCCCACCTTTACCTCACCACCAGTGTGGTGAACTGTGTTGCAATGTAATGCACAGTGTACGACACAAATGTTTATTCTGGTCGACTCACTCAAACAAACAATAGCAAATTGAGCTGTATATGTAATGTGCTGGAATCCTAGTTGGTTTGGTGGTCGTACGGTGGGGGGGGTGTGTGTGTGTGTGTGTGTGTGTGTGTGTGTTTGTGTGTGTACTCACTTGTACATGGACGTGTAGAAGTAGTGCGGGCGGCTGATGGCTCGCAGGAAGCGCGGCACCATGCCGTCGCCCTCGCGGTACAAGTTGAGCAGGCGACTGTACGACATATACTTGTACGACGGTAGCCGGAGCATCCGCGCGCCCAGCTTTATCACGTTGATCTCGCGGTTGTCCAGAGACATGGTTTGCTGCTAATATATACAATACAATATATACATACTGCTAATATACAGGGTACATTTTGCGCTTGCATGGCCAAATCTTAAACTATGGGGAATATCGAAAAACGCTCAAATCCACGGGGCCGATTTCGATGAAAACTAAAACGGCATACTCAGATTTTATAAAATCAATTATCCTTGCCTAGTATCAAAACAGTTCATTTTGTTAAAAAATCACATCCTATATAATTCCACTTGTGTCATATTGTGAAACTTCTGGAACGGTCTCAATATTAAGAAAACCAATGTCGAGTGTTATTTGTATATAATTACTCTGGGTATGGCTCTTTATTAAAAAAATAGATTATAAAAATAGACTGACTGAGACTTAATTTGGAGAGCATATTTATCAAGAAGTGTGGGTATAAGAAACGAATTTAGTTAACTCGCACAACAAACGAAGTTGCGGGCGTCAGCTAGTTTAATATAACGGCATGTCACCTATAATCAAGTCGGTCTTATACAGGTGTCGAGATGAGACTGTTCCATTGAAGCGGTATGAAACTGCAAAACCTGAATCGTTATAGACTTAGCCATATTTATGTACTAACTGCGGTACTATATACTCTTTTGTTAAATTATTTATTTTTTACAGCGCGTGTACGCGCGACTAGCCACGAGAAACGCCTCATGCCACTGACATATGCTAGAAAAAATTAGGTTTAACGACGCGCCGGTACAGGTGCGTATACACGCGTATATTGACGTTGGGCTTTTGAAGTTTTGCGAGTACTAATTCGCTCGTATACGCGCGACAAAAATACGCTAGTCTAAAAACGCACTTAGGTTCTTACGCTTTTTCATAGCTATATAATTAATCTTATCGAAAAATGATGGGGAAAATACTTACGGCGGTCGCACTCTTCGTACCATGTGTAGGAACATGCCCTAATCCTGTGTTAAAAGAAAAATAATATTTTAGACGATTATCAAGCCAAAGGAAATCGACTAACGGCAACAGTGGTCCATTTGAGATCATATTTATTTTGAAAAAAATATCGATCGTTTTCAATTTTTTAAGCCATCTGTGTTCAGTAACGGCAACTGAATATGCTTATTTTTTTCTCTGGTGATTAAATAATTGCCTTGTATTTATAAGCTACATACCCATGTGATGAGCAATAGTCAGTGGTATTCCTGACAAAGGCTGCTGTATTTTTAAGCCATTCAGAACCTGTAATTAAAACTTACAGTTAAAACAAAGAAACGTACCACGCGTGACCTTTATGTAAAAATATGCCTGAGCCAAGGAAAACTGCACTTTAAGCACAAGCACGTACAAATAAGGTTCACGCATCCCTGACGCAGGCATCTGATAGTTACTTGCTGTACATTGACTTTCCTTGGTGTACATTAACGTTATCTTTTCTATTTCCATTGACGTTAACTCATGTTTATTGAAGTCACCTTTTGTATCCTGGCGTAACCTATTTTATCCTGACGTCATCAATTGTATACAGTCGTCATTAATTGTATACAGACGACGTCGCCAATTGTATACAGACGTCACCTATTGTATACAGACGTCACCTATTGTATACAGACTACACCAATTGTATACAGCCGTCAGCAATTGTATACAGACGACGTCGCCAATTGTATACAGACGTCTCCTATTGTATACAGACGTCACCTATTGTATACACCAGGCTGTACATTGACGTTACCTGCTGTATATTGACGCCAATGTTGTGCGATGGCGCGGTACTCTTGCTGACCACAAAGGGAATGTTGGTGTGATTCGCGCTGCCGTAGTAATATCGCATGCCGGCCTGTTTCATTTGTGAGGAGACTGTGGGTAGTTCGTAGCGGCGAGTGCGGTACTTAACGCGTCTTGGATGCCGGACGGACTCCTAAATGGAACATACAGAGAAAGAAACACTTACACATAATAGAAGTGTACAACCGACTCCAATTGGACTGTTCTAGTGACCGTAGACACCACTAAAAAGTTACAGAGAAGCGAAATACGCTTCAAAGACTTTTTTATTTAGTTATTTTGATTTGAGGATTCCCCTTAAAAACTAATCTACTGAACCGATTTGATTTGATAAAATTTATATGGGGCCAATCTGAAAGTAAGTAAAATACATCTCTCAAACAAAAAAAAGATTTATTCAAATCGGTTTTAAAACAACAAGTTTAAAACAAGGTCACAAACATAAAAAAATCAACCGAATTGAGATACTTATAATTTTTTTAAGTCGGTTGATGAATAAATCCTATCCTACTAATATTATAAACGCGAAAGTTTGTAAGGATGGATGGATGGATGGATGTTTGTTCCTCTTTCACGTAAAAACTACTGAATGTATTTTAATGAAACTTTACAATAATATAGCTTATACATCAGAATAACACATAGGCTACAATTTATAGAGATACCTGCGCAGACGAAGTCGCGGGCACCAGCTAGTAAAGTATAAAATATTCGATTACCTTTTTAGATCCCGATGGAGTATCGTTTTCGAGTGGGCCTGTCGTATGATCTTCAAACTGTTGGCCCTCTCGTACCACTGAAACATAAGGTAAAGTGAGGCGATACGTGGAATGTCATAAAATATGGAGGACATTTCACAAAACGCCATCTAGCCCTAAACTAAGCAGAGCTTGTAGTATGGGAGCCAGTTATCTGATACAATACTTAAATAGACGAGGACGTGGTGGCCGAGTGGATGAGGCCCTTACCTTGCGATATGATGGTCGCGGGTTCGAATCCCGGTGGCAGTCACAGTTTAACGCATAAATGGGTTTTTTCGGTCGAAAAATCCCACGTTCTCGCAACGGTGAAGGAAAACATCGTGAGGAATCCGGCATGTTGTAGAACCTAAAGTTCGAAAACATGTGTCGAGTGCACGAAAAGAGCCTCTTCGAGGCAGTTTTTAGACGATACGGATGGTCGAGTGGCAGATGTGTTGGTCTGCTATGCCGAGTGTCGCTGGCTGTTTGTACTGAATCTGGATTGTGTTAAATGTGTCCTATGTATTTAAAAAAAAGTATTTAAGTATTCTTCTGCTTATCGTGTCACTAGTTCCTTCAAACCAGTGTGGTGAAAGGATTTCAGGTGCGCCTCGAAGAGGCTCCCTTCATGCACTCGACACATGTTTTCGAACTTTAGGTTCTACGACATGCTGGTTTCCTTACGATGTTTTCCTTCATTTTTTTACGGACTAATACTACTAGAATCGTGAGGTCTAACAGTTCACAGAGCCACTAGTATAATGTTACCTTTCCTAGTTCGTTTGTCTGTGGTCTCGGGTCGCGGCAAAAGGGTTTGCCGTTTCGGTTCCGGCGACGTACTTCCACGGCTTTTGTTGAAAAGCTCCACCACCGGCCTCTCTTCTGGCGGGTTTTGTACTGAAACCAAAGAACCGTGGAGATTAAGCAACTAACGTCATAACCCCTTTCAACCGACTTCACAAAAGAGGGAGGTTATCAATCCGATTATTTTTTTTCGCATAAACGAAGGAAATACGACAACACGGTTTGGCCCTATTTCCTTCGCTCATGTTAAACATATCAACACAAAAAATTTACTAAAACCTTTTGTGAGGTTGATTGATTTGTGAGGTTGAGGTTCGTTGTGAAGTAACAAAATGACCGATCCACTTTTTTTTTTATTCATACTCAGTCAATTTATATCTTCTAAAATGTACAAATGCGCGAGCGAGATAGCGGCGCGCCAGAAGCCTTTAAGACATCCTGTATATCTAATTATTTGTTTTTTTATACTACAAGCAACTTCCAAGCAAGCTTAATAGATGGCGCTATCATCAATGTAGATTCTACATGATAGCTATCCGAAAATGTGAGATGCAGTAATAGGTACCTAAGTTCTGTTGCTGCCGATTGGGCGGCTGGCGACGTCGGTAGGTCGGGGAAGAAATACCTCGAAACCCTGACTTCGAATGATCTGTTTCGTCTGACCACTTCGGAGCTGAAGAAAAAGCAACGAGTTAGTTCAGTTGACCACCAACAGATGGCGTTTTGAATGAAATTTTACGAACTTCCACAGTTTCATGCAAGTTCAATGGTTTTATAAATATATACACCATCTAGCACCAAACTAAAGCGCCGATGACACAGGGCTAGTTTACAGATACTCGCTGGCTTGTAGCGTGTAAAAAGCCGTGTGTTATCGACGCTTACGACCGGGTTTGTACCCACGACCTTCGGGTCGAAAGTAGAGGCACCTACCACTCTGCCAACACATCTTTTTAGCGTTTCCGACTTGATGAAAAGCGAAAACTCGGTTAATCGGCTAATCTAAAATCGCACTTAGCCATATTCAAATACAAACAAACAAACAAACAAACATTGACTGACACAATCGCACCCCTGCACTAGGATTTCCTGTGTCGCAGGTGGCATGGACACATACAACACATCACAACATCCAAGACCCGTGAACAAACATTTGTGTTCGTCACAAATATTTGCCCCGGCCGGGGATCGAACCCAGAACACCAAGCTTCGTAGGCAGGGTCACTACCAACTAAGCCACGGTGTCGTCAATAAAGTAATAAAGCACGGATTACCTGTTTTTGGGGTTTCCCGCGGCACATATCTCCGCCTGTTCGTAGGCGTTTTCAAGTGTTGGCGAGCTTCTATCTTGTTAAGACTCACTATAGGGCTGCGAGAAAGATAGATCTTAGTTTATATTTAGAGAAACAGCTGACACCCGCAACTTTGTTTGCGTTGGGAATTTTCAACTTAGGGATTAAAAGTCTATGTCTATGTATCATATGTCCGTCTCTTGGATCTAAGCTACCTCCCCACCAATTTTCAGCCAAATCGGTTCAGCCGTTCTTGAGTTATAAATAGTGTAACTGACACAACTTTATTTTATTTATATTGATTGAGATGATTGAATATTGATTGATTGATGTAAAGAGACGAGCTAAGCGCTCTCCCAATTGTAAGAGATCACGCCTGCTCATGATCAGAGCACTGCTACATAGAACTTTAATTCACTTCGGACATTTTTATGGTCAGTCTCAAATGCCCAGTAATTCCACTAGCTACAGTGCCCTTCAAACCGGAACACAGTAATGCTTACACATTACTGTTTTGCGGTAGAATATTTGACACTGTGTTGGTACCCAACTACCCATCTAGACGGCATCTTGCAAGGCGACTTTTCAGTAGTCTCTACCTACGGTCACTAGAATAATCCGATAGAATTCGGTTGTTATATATTTATGTAACACCTTGATTATAACTAAAATTTACAGCATCAGATATTTTGATATTTTTTTAGCTATATCAAAAAGGAGCAATAGCCTCATAGTTATTTGATTGTAACGGGTATTTATCGCGCTCACCTCATATGTTTTTGTGTCCCGACTGTTGTCTGTTGAGAGTCAACCCGTGACCACGGCTGTTGCAATACATTCGAAACGTCGGGACACAAAAACATATGAGGTGAGCGCGATAAATACCCGTTACAATCAAATAACTATGTGTGATAATCGCGAAAGTCTACGAAAAACTATAGCAATAGCCTCATCGATGCATTTATCGCAATTGATTATACATACAATTCGTCTTCATGTCGGTCATACGTGCCGGATACTGACAGCTCCTCTAAGAGCTCGTCCTGTCCGCACGCAACCTCCAGCGGCTGTGGGCCGCTGCTGATCTGCACTCCTTGGCACACACCTGGATAATCAAATCAAATAAAAAAAAATGTCTAATATTATTATTAAAATTCTTTATTGCACAACAGAAAATACATTGCAATTGGCGGGCTTAGTGCCTAATGGCATTCACTACCAGACAACCCTTATAGGGTGGAACAGTATGGTTAGCGTGCTACTGAAATATAAAAAGGTTCCTAATTGTAGTTTTTTTAGCTTTTGAAGAACCTAAGTTCTTAGGTTTGGCTTCACATCAAAGGTATATAGCCAGTGTCAAGTAAATGGAGAGATTATTTTGTCATAAGTCAGAGTCGATAAGTCAAGTCCTTCCCTGTAAAGTAGTGGTGGTTGCAACTTTACTAGAGGCTTCTATGGAGTTTTGGAGGCAACACGAAAAGTCACGTGTTACAGCATTACACTATTCACCAACACTCATACACGTTCACGAGCACTTAATGGATAAAAAACCACCGTTTTTACACTTAAACACTCAAAGTTATACAAGTTTTGTCAATTAATTTAATGCCGCCAATGCGCCAATTTTCATGTTCCCGCCAAAACTCTAACTAATTGTAGTTTATTTCGGAATTCAATTGACATTAGTACATAAGGCTTATTCTAAAGTTAGTAACATTAATTGAAATTAAAATTAAACTGAAATGTATCAATATAATTATAATAAAAAATAAATCTAAAATATGTATTAAAATTAAACGTATGGTTTTAAAATAAAAAAAATGTACTTTTGGGTAGGATAGACATTTGGGTAGGTAAGTGATAATGTACTTTGTTACCCGTTTTTTGTGTTTGTTGTTGTTTGTTACCCGTGATTTTATCCAAACATTGCTTATAAAAAACCCACGCTGTAAATAGCTAAAGCTATTTAAAGCTTGTAAACTTGTAAGTTTGTTGTGACGAGGAGGCATCGCGTGGATTTAAAAAACTTCCTAATGTTTGAGATATTCATTTTGTGTTAGGCACCAAGCGAAGTTAGTAAGAAAGGAATAACCATCGCCTTCAGCACGGGATCGCCCTGCGCGCGATTTGTAAGGCTTCGGAGAATGTGCGTACTCATTAGTCTGAAACAAGAGGTAGCATGTAGTCAGGCAAAAATAGTTCGTAGTTTCATTTACACACGAATGATTTTATATGAAATTATTTTGAATATTGGTTCTGCCTAGGTAGATGAGCAAGGCACCATTCGAAAAGATAAACAGCGCCTTCGCATTCGCTTTGGCCAAAGCCATCCAAAGCTTAAATTCCTGACGCCAGCCACTCACAAGAGATGGAAGTAAACCCAAAATACACAGGGTAGTCTTCACACTTCGACCTCTTTTTGGTAAGTGCGGGTTATGGTCGAGCTTAGCTCTTCACCCTGGCTTCTACTTCGGAGGCGTCTACCTCGGTGTCACAGGGTGGTGTCTGCGTGCGACACTATACGACCTACTATTCACCGGAGACGCATACGCTGACACTTGTGTACCCAGCACGCTGTCAGTCACTGTTCTATCTCTGTCTCTATCTCACCTGTTCTGGAAGCGGCTGCTTGTACGAGTGCGAGCAGCGCACCTGTCCCAGCATGCGGTGCTGTTCGACTGTCGCCGGGTCGAGGTACCCGCGCGTCGGATTCGGCGGGATCTCGAGTCGGCGAATGCGCGCCGCCTGCTGCGACACTTCTGTAACCAGTAACGCTGTCACGGTATTCTATCATCATCATCCACACGCGTCTATTGTGCCCCATATAAATTGGATCGAATGCCTAAACAAGTAGGTAGTTAGCATAATCAGCCTATAATGTTCCCACTGCTGGGACTCTGGCCTACTCTCGGCAGGGGAGCGAATGGGTCTGGGAAAACCACCACGCGGATCCAATGCGGATTGGTGGATGTCACATGCCATAGACCTTTTTTTTCTGTCCGTTGACATGCCAGTTTCCTAACGATGTTTTTCTTCACCGTTGCGAGAATGTGGGATGCATACATATACTGCTACCAGGATTCGGACCCGCCACCATCAGAACGCAAGGCAAGAGCCTCATCCACTCGGCCACCACGTCCTCAACAACTCAAGTCAACTAGTAGTTAATTTACATCAACTATGACCCCCGCGCACTAGACAGCCACGAACTACCGACTGCGGCAGCCATTAAAACACCCCTGATTGCATAGCAGCCCATTGGCTGCGCGCAGCCAGAGCGAGTGAGGGATGCTAGGTAGATCGAATGTATGTGTTCCTTCAGTCTCCGCGCACTTGTGGTAGCAGCCAGACGTATTTTTATCAATAAATAGTATAAATATATATAGTAATCATTCCACTTAACTTCCAAACAAAGGTTCCAATTAACTTAACTCCAGTTAAAGATTTTTTGTATCTAAACCAAAGTGCCGAAAGCGGAAAACCCAAGTCGACACGTGTTTCGCCTCTACACGAGGCATCCTCAGGAGATTGCCTGAATCCACATTTTTACCCGATGTTGTGTGACGACGATGTTACCGACTGAATGGCTCACGAAAGAAAGAATACACCCAGCCTGAAAGTTGCCCATGACTGGCCAAATATTTTCAGGAAGTTAAAAAAAGAAGCTAATTTCTGGCCATGTTTCTGATTAACTCTTCTTCGAAGGTTTGGTACTCACTCTTTTTTGGTTGTGTGCGTACTGATATGAACGGTATATTTTCTGTAGGCGGTGGATCATTCAATCTGGTCACGCTGCCAAATAAAAAACTACATCAGATTTGACGCTACCACATACGACAAACAAGCACTGTTATGAATAAATGAAATAATACATATTTAGAATAAATCTAAATCGTTATATTTTTAAACACAAATTAAAGTATCTTTAAAATAAAGTACCTATATAAAAAGCTTGGACTTACAGACAACGTACAGGCCAAACCGCTGAACGTAGAGACTTGAAACTTGGAAGATCGGTTGGTCAAGAGTTGAAAGTATGTACTAAGAAAGGAATGTTGTTGATTGAAAAAACGAAGTTGCGGGCGTGTAGAAGTGTAAAATAAAACTATAGGTAATCTACCTAATATTCGCAGTACTGATTTAGTTAAATCTTGGATCGCAAATAACGATAAGTACCTACCAGTTTTATTACACAATCTAGCCCCAAAATAAGCAGATCTTGTAATATGGGCTCCTAGCTATTACTGACAGACTTACCTCTTCTTAGTGAATATCTTACCTCCTCTTTTTGAGTTTTTTTTTCCTTTTCAATACTTTCACTAAATCGATTTTCTCCTGGAGATCGACACATCGCGCTTCTGCCAAAGCAAATTGGTCCTCCACTTCGGGAATTGAAACTGAAACACAATCTATTACTCTGTTAATTGGCAAAAAACAATAGACTCATAATAAAATCTATTGTTATTTGAAAAAATGTAAGTACTTATTTTATTTTTATAGCCACTTCATTATTTATTACCATAATGTACTGGCTCGCTCTTGCCCCCCGCTTCCCCCGTGTAGTTTCAGGACAAAAGTTAGCCTATGTCTATTTCCAGCTCATATACAATGCCAAATCGGATCAATAATTGCAATTATTTACTTTTGGTATGCGATTGGTATATTTCATAGCAGACTTTCGTAGTGTTCACAATTTCTCAAAAGTTTATAATTTTACGTGTTTCAAAACCGTAAAATAGTAGCGGAGATTAAGTTTGAGTCCCAGCAGTAAGAACGTTATAGGTCGTTTATGTAAATGGTAATCGAGAAAGGTGGAAAGATTTGGGGGAGTAATTGGCCCAAAAATGGGACATAGGCTTATAAAAAATGTTTTTTTTTTGTCAATATAATAATGAACCAAACGTACCTCGTAAATCCAATTTCCGTTCGGAACGCGTTCCTTCTAATACAACTCCAGCAAGACTGCTCGAGCTCCTATGACGCTTATCTGTAATTATGCCACAAAAATCAGTTTTATTTAAGTTATTAATAGAATTTTCTCTTTAAAAATTGCATTCAAGGCCTGAATATTTGTTATAAATCTGCATTGTACCAGTAAGTACACTTTGCAAATTTTTTTGTCCATCGATTCTCGATTAGGCGGTACCTACTCTTCTAATAAAATCGAATAGCAATGTTAGAGCGAAAGCTACAATGCTCCACTGCTGCTACACTGTTGAGTCGTTATTTAGTTCTAGCATTTCGTAAATATAGCATCATATTCTAAAAAATCTAGCGCTGCAACGAAACGGGGCAGTGTGGCTTCACTTTAAGATGACGCATTCAGTTTGAACAATCAATTTGGTTAAAAGGAGCATGAGTATCTATTGATAAATAATTAAATTTTCAATGTCATTCTTGTTACATTCATTAATTCGGTTGCTTCATTCAAATTTATAGCAAAAGAGAACAGGTTCATAATCAACTTATAAAAGCAAACAGAACAGGGTCTATAAGAATTATCTTTCAGCCATTTACTTACCTCTAGATATCTTTATTCCGTCGCCCATTTTAACTTGGAATTTTCATAGCACACCACTCGCAAGCTTTGTGCTAATTTTAAAATAATCAGAACAGTTCTGAATAATTAATCAAAAAGGGTTTTTTAGTAGTAAAAAGCACTAAAAAATCATTACGTCAAAATTGTCAAAATAATCAATCTTTGAACAAGAAAACATCGACATTTGCACAAAAATCTATGAGCTATGGATGAAACACTGGCTGACAAAATAAAAATATTGATACACCCATTTGATCCGTCGAGGTCATACAAAGAAGGGTGTTATCACAATGAGACCATATTTTTCAACACCTTCGTGAACGTGAAAAGTTCAATACTCATCAGTTTGATATTGAAAAGAAAAATAAATAATTATCTAACCAATTGATTTTACACATTATAAGTAATTGAACTACTGGGACTATTGTTTCCACTAGAGCTAGAGTATTCCTGGATAACTGTGCTATCGAATGGCATTTCCTGTTTTTGTGCCACAGGTACAGTTTTTTTGGTACAGCATTATTTAGCAAAGAAAATGTGTTTTGCTCATTTTTTCCCAAAAGTTTGATCCCCTGTGGTGGAAAAAATATGTATGGTGACCCTAGTGACCAATTTGTGAAAAACTTGCCTACTTTATTGGCTTTCCAAAATAGTATAGCACTTGGTGTTTCCAGCTAACAATTCAACCATATTTCCTGTTAAGATTAGAAAAGGTCCTTGTTTCAATTTAAACGTTTAGTAATTTTAGTCAATCAAACGTCAAGTTAAACGTTTGATAAAAATTCACTTCTTGAATTGGAATTTTGTAAACAAAATTCATGCTCTAAGAAAGGAATTTACTAAAATAATAAAATAGATACCTAAAATACATTTATTGCGTGAGTATTATGAGTGTTTCCTGCAGAATGAGCTCAAATGGCTACCTCTAGCTGTAATGCACGCTATGCATCTTCTTTCCAAACTAAATAAGTGACGTGACGAGCTTAGCGCTCTCCTGATAGTAAGATCAGATAGATCATGCTTACGCATGACCAAGACAATTTTTCACAGACGACTACCACTACTACTACTACTAGATGGAATCCTGCAGGGGATGCCTCCCTTATAGTACCCTGATTTATGGGTAACAAGACAGATTATAACTTTTTTTATTTAAAATCTTTTACAAACTAAACCTCCTTTAAAAGATTTTTTCTGTTCTGTTTTTGACAGCACTTTCTGTAGGAAACACTCATAAAACTTATGCAATAAATGTATTTTAGGTATCTAATTTGTTTCATTTCATTGTTTTAGTAAATTAGTTTGTTAGAACATGCATTTTGTTTACAAAACTCCAATTCACGAAGTGAATTTTTATCAAACTTTTCACTTGTTAAAACGACCTTTTCCAATCTTAACAGGAAATATCGTTGAATTGTAAGCTGGAAACATCAATTGCTATACTATTTCGGAAAGCCAATAAAGTAGGCAAGTTTTTCACAAATTGGTCACATGGGTTACCATACATTTTTTTTCCACCACAGGGGATCAAACTTTTGGAAAAAAATGTGCAAAACACATTTTCTTTGCTAAATAATGCTGTACCAAAAAAACTGTACCTGTGGCACAAAAACAGGAAATACCATTCGATAGCACAGTTATCCAGGAATACTCTAGCAAAAAAAAATTTAGAAAATTCCAATTTTTTTGTCTTGGCAGCATAAACAATGGACAAAGGAAAAAAAATGGATGTTTCGAAAACGTCCAGTGACTCGAAATCCGTGGGATTTTTACTGGGTGCATATTTTCATTTTCCGATCAGTCCTGAAGTCATCGACCCGAACCTGAAGGATTATCCACTTATTACGACACACCCTGTATATGATTTTTTATACTTACTACGTATACGTAGTTTATAAACTTTCAAGGTGTGTAAATATGTAGAATGCCTGTGAACTACGGGCGAACGCGCATGGATTTCGGTTTTAAAATATTTTTTATTTCTCAAAAGGACCCAATTACAGTCCAATTAAATGAGAGTTTTTAAGTTAATATTTATACCTACATAGGTATAAATATGACTTAACTATAACGCTAGTGTCATACAAAATAATACAATATTTTATGTTTATTATTATATTTATTAATTCAATATACACCTATATCTACTCGTTCGCACTTACTTATCGACAGAATAACGTTCGCAAAGAACGTTGCCTTGCGCGATAGATCGCGTCGTCTACAATGAACGCAACCTTATAAACGCAAGACTGCCCTATAAATCATTGAGTAAAAATGTTATTGTAATAAAATACAATTAAATAAAGCATAATTTTCGGTATCTATGAATTAGCTCGCAAACGTATTACGCATAATTATTTTTTGGGATAACGTAGTTTCGCATATATCAATAGGCATAACACTGGATCCATAAATTCATTGAAGTTCATCATCTGATGGCAAGTCAACCTTCATGTATTGTATAAAGGACATTGTACTCTACTCTTTGATTACCGTCGCCTTCCGATATCTGCAATATGTAATGTAATATCACTTTTGCGATGTATATCATCTCATTTTTAATTGTTTTACTTTTAAAAGTCATAGCATTGGAAAATTACAAAAATGTCTCGAACATTTAACTGATAAATATAGAGTTTTGGCTCGATGACGGTTAGCCCAAATCATATTGATATAATGCATATTCAAACGGAATATTTTAAAACACATTATTATGCTAAAGAGATTATGCGAAAGGACGTAGACCAAATAATTATTATGATTATCGCAATGCAAGCTTTACATAATGTATGACAACATACAATACCTCGCTTCGTATATGATATGAAAGGCTTACTTCGAAGTTACAGTAATAATTTCAATTTTAGTGCCACTTATAAGTTTAATTCACACAACATCAATTCTTCCCAATGGAAGATCCAACTAGGGTCGATGTTGTGTAAAGTAACTATATAAAAATATATGATAAATTCGTACATATATAAACATATAAATTATAGTGATCATTAATCGGTGAGTATAACTATTACATAAGTTGGAAGTGATAGAATATTAACAGAACAGTGTTCAAAATTCATGTATATTTACTGAAGTTATAAAAAAATTAAGGAATACTTTCATACATTTAACATGTAACAATTTGCAGAATAGAAAAACTTACTTCCGAAAACTTATTTTTATTTATCATGGAAAATAGTTAATTGTTAAAAATCATTAATTCCCAAGATTCATACAAGTTAGAATTAATCTATCATAATCCAGAATTAGCTGTGGCAAAACAGTCTTCTGAATTTAAATATAATCAAACGATAGTTTACACAAACCAAACTTTAAGCTCCCATTTTACTACAGCTATTTTGGATTTGTAATGGTTTTCATCGGATAAACAAAATGTTAATGAATTTTAGTGCATTTTGTTATTGGATTTTTATCCAATAATCAGGCGTTACTTTATAATGCCCGCTGAAATAATATGTAATCAGTTTTCTTATGAATAGTTCCCAAGGCAATCATTTAATTTTAACATTAATGAAGTACAACTTTAATTAGTTTCGTTGCAGGATCGACGGCAAAAGTTTAGTTTCAATAAATAGTAAAAATATTAATTGACTGTAAAATATGCAGCAAAGTGCACAATGAAAGGTTTTGTGCAAACTGTTCTGATTCCAGCACTCATGGAAATTCAGTCAAACGGAAATCCATGTATCAAATAAATGCTTTATCCATTCTACCGTTTCTAAATTAGTGTCATTAATATACAAACTAAGAGAATACTTAAGCAGTAGGTACTTTATATTTACTTATCTGTTACAAAAAGGTTAAGTTTTTTGTATAATTATGTTTATAATTGGAATTATTACAAATTTTATCAAATGTATCAATATTATAAAGTTTATACTTGAATATCAATTAAATTACATTACGCTTTTCCCAATCCATTAAACTACCATTAAAAAATGGTATGCTTATGATCAAAATGAAATATTCATTGTAATGTTATTACAGGTATAGCTAAACTAATTATAGAAAAGATAAACATGACTTAATGAACATTATAAATTAATATCTATAAAGTACATGACAAATAAATGTAGTAAATGTCTTTAGCTCTCTATCTCATAAAGATATATCTGATATCATAAAGAAAAGAATAACCGCAGGCTGAATATAACACATTTGTTAGAAGAGCCATTTTAAACTTGTCTGTAATATTCATTATCTTTAATTATGGCTTGACAGTTATAAAAATATACTGAATATTACAGTGTTAGTTTTATGCATATGCATTATAATTATTATAATATGCAAAATAGCGCAAGTGAGGCGCGGTCGCGGTTACAACCCGCCAACGCAAGTATCATTTACAGGATGAGGCATTTCTTTTTCCTGGCTGGCTCCGGAGGCTCCAGTGCCGCGAGGATCGCCTCGTCGAACACGTTCTTTAATCCTTTCTGGAAGGGATAATTCTCGTTTCAGTCAGGCTTTGCTTAGATATAAATTGTAATGTAACCACCACCAGACTCTGGCTCATTAACAAAAATCACTTTGAAATGAAATGAAATAATGAAAATGAAATATTGTTTATTTTTGACTTTTGTATGAGCTGAGTGCTACTTTCTTTACTGAGGAGCCGAATTAAACTTTAACACCCGATACCGTAGCGTAGGAGATAATCTGCTAAAGTCTAGTAAGTTTTTTTTGGCCGCTTTTTCGATTTATATATTTTAAATCTTTGTCAATCTTAGGACATATATTCAAGTAGTTTTAACTTAAAAACATCCGCTATATACCTAGCACCCACCTATACATATTATTATTATGAGCCTGTTATGTCCCACCGAAGGGCAAAGACCCTCCCTTTCCTCTTATCAAACTCATCAACCAAAAAATATTACATTGAATTCAGTCAGAGATATTTCGAAATCGGTCTAAGGTCTGTGTTCACCAATGATAATCGGAAGTTTAGGCCTCTTCGTCCGTTATCTTTGACGTTTAATCTATGAAAATTCGTGTCAAAAACGTCAAAACATTTGTTTAAAACTTAACCGTCTGTTGGTGAACTCAGGTCTAAGTAGATTATATCAGAATGCTGAAGAGAGACATTAGGTTAGCCAAGCCCAATCTGCCAATGAATTTTAAAACCAGTTTGTAAAACCGGTACGATGATTGCATTTATGTAAGTGCGAGACATCCTCTGGTTAGATGGAGCGACTATCTGCGCACAGTGACAAGGAGAAATCGATGTCTAGCCGTGGCCATCTCATTGGCAGACTCTGGTGGAAACGGTTGATTCAAACGGACTGTCTATAATTCATATTGGCAAATGCATGTATGAGCATAAATACAAATTGTCCGCGCGATGAAATCCCACGCATGAGGATTTGATGCGATCGTCTAGTAGCCAATAGAGAATCCCATAGACCGATGACCATTATTTAGCTCGTTAAACCAATAACAGCTGGGAATTAAAGGTTCGCGAATGGCAATTTGATGTCGCAGTGAACCTCACACAATTCTTCAATCATGTCACCAGTTCTTTCAAACCAGTGTGGTGATTTCAAGTGCACCTCGAAGAGGCTCCTTTCGTGAGCTTGAACGCAATGAACCAATTTACATTAGTGTCTCAGTAAGTTGGTTATAGAGATGGCTCAAACCGCCGCACTATGGCCCATATGCAAAAAAAGAGTAGTGTTGTATGAAGGAGGCCTATGTCCAGCAGTGGACAGCATGATGATGATGATGTGAGTACTAACCTGCGTCAGAGCAGAGCATTCGACATATTTGACTGCCTTCAGTTCCTTTGCTAGTTTCTCCCCCTGCTCCAGCGAGACAGGCTTCTGTTTGATTTTGGCCAGCTTTTCCATAGTTGCCGGGTCATCTCTCAAATCAATCTGCGTTCCCACCAGCAGGAACGGCGTTTTTTGTTGGTGATGAGTTATTTCTGGCACCCACTGGAAAAACATCATTACATTTATTATTTTATCAAATAGTTGGACTAATAATATAAATGCAAGATATATTGATCAACCCATAGCAATCAGTCAACTGCTGGACATAGAACTCTTCTAAGGCACACCTTTGAGCCTGATCCCAGGTTTTTTTCTACCTGTATTAGCAGAGTAAAAATCTATAATAAAGCAAAGGAACCCGAATTCTTGTATGATTGAAGGTGTTATTAGACCAAAAGTTGAATGAACTTCAGGTATACATTTCTTCCGCGGGTGGAACAAACATAATCAACAAAAAACAATTCTTCCACGGGTGACGAAGTCGCACACGGGTCAGCTAGTTCTTAATAAGACTCTCTTGCATTTTCCTCATTTTCACATTTAGTATGACATTTTATCTATTATTATGCGTGATAATTGCGCGGGCCTACAAGTGATTTGATTACCAATGAAGATTAAATTACCTTTTCCTTGACGTTTTCAAAGGAACTTGGACTGACAACGCTGAAGCACACAAGAAAAACGTCCGTCTGTGGATAACTGAGCGGTCGTAGTCTGTCGTAATCTTCCTGACCTGTAAAATAGACCAGACACATAAATATTAATGAATCGTAAAATGATGTCCTTAAAGGCTTGAAACCAACGCGTTCAGCTCGCGTCCGCGGTGGCGCGGGCGTACGCGGTGGCAATCAGTTGTTCGATTGGCCAACAACTGATTGCCACCGCGTACGCCACCGCGGACGCTAGCTGAACGCGTTGGTTTGGTGAAGGCTTTAGAGAACTTCAAGATAGATGAAGATAAAGATTCATATAAAAACGTTCCGCTGTGGGGTGTATTGTGCATTGACCCCTTTTTGTACTAACTCTGCCCCAGCCAGCCCAGCTCCCCAAAATAGCGGAGCAGGACCCTGGGTTGATGGATGGTGTGTTCCAGTTTCCCGGTAGGGTCATCTGGACCCGTATCCAGGATTTTCATCAGCCCAGTCTTCTTTCTGGCCTCTTCTGTAGCCGTGCAGTGCACAACCACGTGTTCAACGGTTTCCTCCTCTGCGAAGCAACCGCGGCAGATCACGCTGTCCGTCGCACCCATCTTGAACAGATGGTGATTCAGGTCGCAGTGGCCGGTTATAATTCCTACCATTGTACGTAGTTCTTCCCTTCTCATCTTCATGAGTGTGTTTGTAAGTTTCTTGTCAATATTCGGTAGAAGCATCTTGTGTGTGCTTGCAGTCCGTTCTTTTGTTCCAAAATTTTTGGTGTTCTTGTACTGAATGTTGATTCAGTCTAGATTTTATTTCCGCTGTTGGCGGTTGTGTCAGGCTTTTGTCCGATGAACTAGGGACTAGTTTCGCCCCCTGTTTTGCCAAGGAGTCGGCTTTGACGTTTCCTGGGCAGGATCCATCGCTCTTAGTCCACTTTATATTGACCTTATTTGCGGTTGCTAGGTTTTGTAGTGCTGTATGGCATTCTGCCACCGCTTTCGATCTTGTATCAGGTCGCCTGAGTGCATTTAACAGTGCGGCGCTGTCTGTAGTGAAGATTATTTTGTGAGCCTGTCTGGTTCCTGACGGTCGTTCAAGTTCCGACAGTATTTCTTTTGCCGCCAGTGTTAGCCCCACGGTTTCCGCCTGGAAGACTGTCGTGGTCTGATTTAGGGGCTGAGCCCTAGCCATACCAGTTTCCGGGCAGTGGAAGCCACAGCCTGCGCCTATTGTTTTCTTGGCTCCATCTGTATAGATGTATAGAGTAGGAGATGTGGAGTCGTCGTCAGGCGACATCTCCTCTGACGTGAGTTCTTATCTTTTATTAGATAGGTATGTTGTAGCGATTCTGTCCGTCCCTTTCTGGGCTTCTGGTACTATAGATATCGCTTTTTCTAAAATCCTGCAGTGGGTGGTCAGTCTACTACTTCCCTTCCACTGGTTTGTTGGTTTGATTCTGAGGGCAGACGCCATTGCTTCTTGCTGGATGTGCAAGTAAAGAGGTGTCATGCCTAGTATGATGTCTAGCGCTGCCGAGGGAGTGGATTTTGAGCATCCACTGATAAGCGAACATGCTAGTCTTTGGACCTGTTGGAGCTTGTTTATGGTGGTGATAAGGTTTGTTCTGGGCCACCATACTACCGCTCCGCAAGTTAATACTGGTCGCACCATGACTGTATACATCCATCGGCAGAGCTTGGGTTTGAGTCCCCAGTCTTTGCCTACCGCTCGTGTGCACTGCCATAGTACGTTTGTAGCCTTGGTTGTGACATGTTCGAGTTGTTTGCCCCAAAGGAGTTTACTGTCGAGCCATATCCCCAGGTATTTGACTTCTTTGCATAGATTGAGTTTTGTGCCAAACAGTGTTGGAAGTTCCAGATTTGGCAGCTTTGTCTTGCGCGTAAACAGAACAATTTCTGTTTTATTTGGGTTCACGGATAGGTTGTGTTTCCCACACCATGCTTCTACAATTCGGAGCGCTTTTTGCATCTTTTCACACAGTGTTGATTCAAAAAGTCCCGATATCATTATGGCTAGGTCATCGGCATACCCGACTGTGTATATGCCGTCCTTATTGAGTGACTCCAATAGCTCGTTTGCCACTAGTATCCACAGCAGCGTTGATAGTACGCCGCCTTGTGGGCAGCCTCTCGTGGCTAGGCATCTAGTGTCTTTGGAGTCGTTTATGGTTGCTGCTCTGTTAGCTAGCATTTCTGTTATCCATTTGTTTAGATTTTCTTCGACTCCCTGTTTCCTCAAGCCGTCAGCTATGCTGAGGAATGTGGTCTTGTCAAAGGCTCCTTCTATGTCTATGAATGTGACCAGACATGATTGTTTGGTTTATATTGCTCCTTCAATCTTGTGAACCACTTGGTGCTAGGGGGAGGCCTGTGCTAGGGGGAGGCCTATGCCAAGGGATACAAAGACACACCATGCCAGTGCATGGAAAAAGATTAGTTAGATATTGTCAGAAACAATTTAAAATTTAATGCATGAATATAATATATATATATTATAATATATATACTATAATAATTTAATAATAAAATCTAAACTATCAATATGTAATGTTAATAAGTTAATAGTTGTCTGCAAAAAGTTTTTTTTTTATTAATTATTTTAACTTATTTTTTAACTAGAGCAACTGCAACAAAAAAACTAGTCATAGATCTTTCAAAATTTTGGTCAAAGTTGCTCAAAGAGCCATGGAGCGCGCTATGTTAGGAATCTCACTGGTTGACCGAGTCCTAATGTTAATCCGCCAAAGAAATTATCAATAAGTTAAAGTTGAGATAGGCAGGTCACCTGGCAAGGCAAGAAGATAGTAGATGGACGAAGGCAGTAACAGAGTGGCGGCCGCGGAAGGGGCGAAGTTCAGCGGGCAGACCACCAGCCCGATGTTCGGACGACATCGTGGGGGCAGTTGGATTTCACTGGATTAACTTCGGATCGGAAAGAGTGGCGAGCTAGGGAGGAGGCCTATACCCAACAGTGGGTCGATGTTGGCTAATATAATAATAATAACTTCTTTGTTTCAAGTAAAAATCTTACCAGCAGTATCAAAGAGACCCAGAGTGTAGGGCTCTCCTCCGATCATAACAGTGACCGCATAGTTATCGAAGACAGTGGGCACGTACTCCGATGGGAACTTGTTTGTGGTGTAGCTGATGAGCAGGCAGGTTTTACCGACCGCTCCATCCCCCACCACTACACACTTGATAGTCTGCATGCTGATGGTTTCTCCCCCGCAACAGAAAATGATTCCAACTTTTGTTCACAACTTCACTATTGAGCGGTCTTCACCATAGCAGCCTAAACGGCTACTGGATGTGCTGCAACAAGGAATGCTAGCTAAATAAAACATTTATTCAATAGGAAATAGGTACATTTGACAGCCCAAAAACCTTAAATAGTTGTAGGTGGACGCAAGCTTTGTTATAAAGCTTAGAACATATTCTACACCTGGTTATGTCTTTTTAAAGCTATATTTACAAAGTTTCATATTTAATAGGCAGGTCTATATAGATCGCTTCTGATTCTGAAGTTGTTGTGTTATAACAATATTCAGTTCAGATTTAGTACTGTATAATGCACTACTTGCGGTTAACATTACAATAACAAAATGTGTTTGTACAATGTGCATGTTTTCCTTAATTTTATTTCTATTTAATTAAATTCTAACACATTCATTGCAATATCAAGCAATTATGAAATATTAATTGTTTATCTTCGAAGAGGATGATCATGAAAGCTATATTTATCCGTTTATTTCATAGCACTTTTTATTAATAATTACTTTCATATACGAATTATTTTTATTCAGATGCAGTTGCTCTCAAAATTTATAGACAATTCAGGCAAAACAAGGTCCAATTCTAAAGCACAAGTACCTAGTTATCACAGTCGCTGTCATTACACTAGCTCAAATAGCACTTATTAGCTTTTAAATTCTATTTAACACATTTTTTGTAACATAACTTTTTAAGGTTAAGATAATGTAAATAACCAATAACAGGTTATTAATGTCCATCTTATCATACTAAACACAATGCAACAAAAACCGCTCAGCAAGCTCATAATTTTTTATATTTATTTACTTTGTACTCGTAAATTGGAAAAAAAGTTATTTTATGATATAAAAAGTAAAGTACAAGAATATAACTGTTAAAAGACATGACTTTAGAAACTACCATGGTTCGTTTCTAAACATACATAAAAAAACAGTTAAAATATAATTCAAAACAATAGGAAAATTGTTGAATGAAATTACTGACTCAAACTTATTTATAAATACCTAATAATGTTGATACTATTAATTGCTTTCAATGACAATGTATTTTATACATAAGTCATGTGAAACAATGAATGAATGTTCAATACTAAAACCATCTAGAACATATTCTTTTGCAATTTATGTATTATAATTCTTTTTGTTTTCCCAAATAGATATAAAATTAAATATTATCTTATTTCTTCTCAAAACATAATATGAGTACAATACGCAAGTTTTTTACTCTGAGAAGAGCCGTTTGGGTTTAGCTATTGTGGGCCAAACGAATACAATAGAACCATATACTTCCAAAATCTCATGTTTGCCATTGAAATGACAAGAAGAATACAATACGCAAGCAGAATAGCTAGGCATGCACAATAAGAAAAATGCCTATTAAAGTCTATGATACTTTCTTCGCATTCTTCACCAGAACTCTACCAAGCATAGGGTTAACTTTGTTAACTTGACAATCTGCCTTTGTTATCAAGATCTTGTAAACACAGATTAACTTTTACTTTTCCTTATTTTTTATTGATTATTGTATAACACCTGCCTTTGAGAGCGGGCATATTATGCGTCCTGTGACTGTGTTCTTGTTTCAAAACCGAGACAAAGATCTCAACAAACTTATACCAATAAAATGCAGATTAAAACCAAAATACTTTTGCATAAGCGTTTCAAGCAAACAGAAGAAAGGAACATGCAATGCATATATCAATAAATATTTTTTAATGCGTGCCAAGTGTGTTTAATCAGCTATTCCTACTTAGGCCATCTATGCCAAGTTGAAAAATGCAGCCTGAAACATTGTATACCCTGTGACATCTAATAAACATTCATAAACATAAAACATAATCCTTCCCCAAATTAGAAATGCACAATACACCCCATAGCGGCACATCAAAGCAGACCTTTTGTAACCCCTTCTCCAAAAAATTAGACATCTAATAAACAGCTTAGAGCTGTATACAGCTGTTATAACATCATCATCAGGCTATCGCAGTCCACTGCTGGACATAGGCCTCTCCCTACTTGCGATATCGCGCCTGTCTTCGGCAGAGCTGTATATACCCGGTTTGGTAAAGCAATTTTGGAATTATTGTAACATTCAAGCCAAGTTTCATATTGAAATCAAAATCTACACACATACATATCTATACACTAAATTTGTAGAACAAGTGCCGAATAGGAGTTAAATAAAACACAGAAACTAATGCAGAGGAGCAATGACCCTATAATGGGTCACGTAAATAAAACTGCATGGTATTTATCCAAATTACAAACAATAAACGAAAGTAAACAATGATTTGGTCCACAGAAACAACGATGTATTGAAGTGTAATCGTACGATAGGTATGCCTTCCTGCCTAGCCCGTCTGGTGACTGTGTGCAAGCATGTTTTTTACCGAGAACTAGCGACAGTTGGTCTCATTTTGAAGAGCAACAATTCTACTCACCTACTAGTAAAACTAAACACACTTATTAAAAACTATTCGGGCATGATTAATTATCGTATTATCCTGCACCTGCAACAAGTGTATCACGAACTATTACCTTTTTTTTTACATAATCACGTCACAATACTTTTGACGTCCATTTTGTAGCGAGTCTAAATGTACAGAGTGGACATGCTCATTGAAAAGAAAGCAAGATTTAATAATTTATAAAAAACTTACCACAAGCAGATTTAGGCACTTTTACAATGAAAAACAAACACAGCTCTTTGTAAAACAGTTGGAAAAACTAAAAACTGCACGTATCGGGTTGGGTCATTGACGGTGACGCCATTGATTGAATAGTGTTGTTCTTTAAATATGCATGATCGATTCGATACATGTTTTAGTACTCGTTATATAATCGATTTGGTCCTGAAACAGCAAATTACTTTATTTTGTATTGTACGTTGTTTGACGGTAGAAGTCACATTGTCACCTTTTAGGGCTAAACGGTACTTTTATTTTGATATGAGTAATTTATTGTTTCATGTTGTGGTAGGGTATCAACGTAGTACTCTGACTAATCTGTGATCAACACACAAACAAAGGTCCTTTTCTCAAACATGCTTGAAATTCGAACCTTATTTTGATAACCTTTTTCGAGTTAAGCATAAAGAACTAACTACCTTGCCAATGCCGGCCTAAACCTAAATAAGTTACTATGAAATCTCATATCGTGTTAGGTTATTTCATAGGATAACATCCCTAATCACGCTCGCACAGACGACGCAAATTGACAGATTGTGACGCGATTGACAACTGACAATGAGTGAGTCTGACAAATAGGTCCCACTGACTTGAGTCAATCAACACGCACGCGTAATTTTATAGGTAGGTCTTACTCACCGTGTTTTTAAACTTTTGTCGCGAAATAAAACATATTCAGTCAGCAGTAGGTATTTATTTATTTATTTATTCCCCTATGAAGGGTTAGTATATTATACACAGTGTACTTAGTTGTCCGTATACCAATTTACAGATCTAAGGGTAATAATCTATGGGTCTAAGCCAGTGATCTAAGCAATGCAGTTCCATCCATGGGCGTCGCCAGAGTCGGCAGGAGCGGCAGCTGCCCCTGCATATTTTATTTCCAATGGGCTAGCTTTGAACGCCGCATAGGTATTCTGACATCTCCCAATGTCCCAAAAATCACTGAGTCAACCCATAGATTTTAATCAACATCACCTAATAAAACTATAAAGTTTTCCTTCACGAATGAATGAGGATGTGTTAGCTCGTTCGATACCCTAGTAGGTAGGTACCTACTTTCCTTCCTAATTCCATCGTGGACTATATTTTACATTTTCATTTTCTCTTAACTTTATTATTTCCTATCGATACGGCAAATTAGAATGTACGAGTAGAAGAATTTCTTTTCTCGAAAAATCTGCATAACTTTCTGTTCCAGAAATGAGGAATAAAGTAAATCTATATTTGAAATTTGCTACTTAGGACTCACTGCTTAGGAGACACCATTCTTTGATTTAATTTTTAATAAAAATGCCATTACTCGGACTCGGAAGTGCTTTGCTAGGTCTTCAGAGTCGTATAATTGATCTCTGAAAATGATGCATTAATTATCCTTATTTTCATCGTTTATATTATCGTTATAAATTTTTTTCGTTAGATTTGTCGCTTATCGAGGGCATTTTTATTGTAACTTTTATTTTATTATTGTTGCTAATCTTCAGCAAACTCCTCAGCGTTAATATGTTATGCTCCATCATCAGATGTGTCGAAAAAGAAGGCTTCACTACAAAGCTTTGGCCACATTCCATGCATTGGATTGGTAAGCCATGCAAAGGTCCTTGTGGCTTAGAAAATGTTTTTCTAGTTATTGCTTGTTCTCACAGGTGTAGTCGCATATTGTGCAGTAAGTTCCTTGTTCCTGGTTCTTTTGTAGATAAAGACAATAGATTCGGTATTTCGTTTCCATTTCTTAGGCGTTACTTTTTTAGGCAGTCATTTTGTTTGTCACAATATTTAGCAAGGTTTATCTTAGGAATGCTCAGTTTGAGGTCTAAACATTTGTACATCTTATGGGACTCTGCGTAATGCATTTTGATTTCTTCCCAGTTTGAAGATATTTCTTCCTCGCAGAAAGCACAAATTATAGTGTTTCCTGTATCTGTGTCATTCGTTGTTACATCTGACTGTAGCATGGTTGTGCACTTTAAAGGACATTCATTGGGCAAAACAGACATTTCCTTGTTAATACATCTGTATGTAAAGTTCATTTTACATTGGTCACATTGTGTTACGACGCGACATATGCGATTTGCGTTGGCATTTGAATTACTAATTATCTCCCGAATGCCTTTGATAGCAACATAATTGCTGCTGGACGCATCGGCAGGCTGGTTGCTCATGTGAACTACTACGCTGTGTTCCACCAGTGTTCTGACCTCCTTGAAGATACAACCGCACGTCCAACATGGGAATACAGCTATGTTAACATGGTTCCGTAAATGGCTGATCATATTACTCTGAACTACCAATTTCCCTGGACACAGTTCACACTGGTAATACATAGCAGCTTTACCCTCAGTTTTATGCGTCATGAGATGTTTATTCATTGTCTCCTCCATGAAACAAGCCATGACACAAAATGGACATTTGTAAACCTTTTTCATATGATTTGCGGTCATGTGATCTTTGAAATCGTTAGGGTGGAAAAGGTGACATTTTGCAACATAGCATTTCAATCGTGCAGTAGCCCTCATCATTTTGAAACCTTCACAGTCGTGGTTGTATGGATAATCAATGTTTTTGCCTGGTAAGTGAATACCACATTCCGGACAAAAATAAGGAGGGTTATTCACATGAAGTCGCAAGTGTGCTCTTAGTCCACAAATGGTAGGCAACGCAAATAAACATACAGGGCATGTATGAACCTCGTTAGTATGTTGCATGAAATGATTACCTCTATCCTTGTAGGCCGTTCCGTTGCTTGGTGTAATAGGAAGCTTACATTCGTAGCAAATGTTTTGTTGCGACGCCTTTTTTAAAATGTCTACCTGCGGATTTAAATTAGGTTTCGCTTTGAAGAATTCCAGTGGTAAAAGTTCGACTTCCAGGTCATTTACATTAATTGTAGTCGTTTTATTCTTATGTGATCGGATATGCAACAACAGCTGGCATCTATTGAAGAAAATCTGCGTTTGGCTACAATAACGGCAAGCGTAGGTTATTTTCATTGATTGGCGATTGATGTGATCAGTGTAGCTGGATTCAAATATAAACCTGCGAACAACAAAAAATAAGTTCATATTGGGATATGAAAGCACTGACATGAGATCAATCTAATCTGCCTACTCAATATCTGCAAACTGCACTGCACTGCCTAAACAACAGGATAAGCATCTAAGGGCTATATTATACAGAAGCAACACACAGGACGACCAAAATTCATACAAATCTATGAAAGCGAAAGTTACTCTTGTACATAATATGTATATTTAACATGCTGTAACATATTAATTAATGAACATATGTATACTTATTGATTATCTAATAGTTGATGAAATGTTGTTGGTAGACCACTTACTCAAAGTAGATTGGATTAGGTAGGTAGGTATAATTAAATCAACGCGTCATGAATTGTATAAGAGCAGCTAGGGCGTTATTTGATGAAGCATCATGCTCTCGCTCCGCCATGCTTTCGACTTATGAATGTCGCTTCTGTACAATACAGGCCTTAAGCCAGGGGTGGCGAACCTTTTTGTACCAATGTGTCATTTTCCTAGAGAAATATTGAATGAGGCTATAGATATGCCTGCCCACAAATAATTTTGACTTGAATTAATTACTTAATAATTTTTTTTTCACTTAATATTAATTATTTATTTCATTTCATACTAAATGAAATTTAAGATTTTTAGGCTACTAAAGATGAATTAAAAACTTTTAGACATTCGGAACGCGATTTTTTCTTATTACTACTACTTAGGACTTTTGTTTTTAGTTTGTACATAGGTATATTTTCTTAGTAGGTAATCTACATCTAATCTCATAGTGAACTTTGTGATCAGTGGCTTGGCCAAAATATTGCATCGCGTGCCATCCCTATTGGTTCGCCATCTGCCTTAGGCCTAGATAGAAGATAGGTTATAGACATTTATAAAATTAACTTACTGGTCGCCACAGTCCACACAGGGGAAGATCTTGTGCCCATCAATAGGTATTGGGATTTCATAATTTGGAATACATTTAGAAAATAACAAACTTTTTATCCCTAATTTATCATCTAAATCCATTGTCTCACTTCAGTGGTTCCTGAAATTAATAAAAAAAATGTAATTTCATTGTAACTGTCATATACAGAAATATTATGCTTTAATGTGTGGGTACTACTTTTCTGCCTTGTTTCATAATAATGCAGGTAAATGTAGGTAGTTGTAGATTATTCACTTTCTGTACAGCTACCGAGCTGGTCTACTGAGGAAATATGTGTTTCCTTTAATATCTGGACATAATAGTAACATAGTGATCCTGCAATCGGATCTCATTCTTTTAACATTGTTTATTTATAAGATGCGTGGGGGGTTGTTCTCGGAAATGTCCAGGCCGTGCATTGCAGACGAAGGCTGATCATTTCCGAGAACCCGACTTGTAGGGTTAGATACGCACATAATGGAAAAGATAACATAATTATGTATTTTTTATTTACAAAATTATTTAAATAAAAGGTCTTATCTTGGTCTAAAGTTCTGGACGCGCCAAATTCGTTCATGACATGAACAAACTTTTTGGAACAGGCCCATGTACGTTCGCAAGAGAGAATTAGTCGAAAAGTGAGAGTTATTAGTGGTTCTTTATTTCTTAACAACCATAAAAGTAAACTAACCTGCCACAAAATGAAGTAGAAAAGTATTTACGATAAGATAAGATTAAAATTCATTCGTTTGTTGTCCAATTAAAAATGTAAATTGTTTTGACAGATGGTTGGAGTATTGCAATTATAGAAAAATGAAAGATGTTGCCACTTTAGAAACCAAGTTCAAAAAAATAACTATCTGTCGATGAAAAAAAAACACCTTGATTCGGTTTAGTCTGTCCGTTAACTTATAAATTGTTTAAAATGTATTTAATTACTTACCTTTTGACCAGTTTTTCGTAGTCTTACCCTTGCCTACCCCATCCTACCCCCTCACCCAGGCATTCATGTGGCAACAACAGAACACGGAGATGGCAACACTACACTAATGTCACCAAAAGTTGTTTTTCTGTCCCTCTGTTGTCTTTTCAAAGATAAACAAAACAAGAACGAATTTTAAATTACGAATAAAATAGTGACAAATTGATTGACATTTGATTGGATTCCTGAATATTCCTAATTTCTATGTCTGTTTTTCTGTATAAAAAATTGCTGAATTTTGTCCCAAATAATACAAGCGAGGTAAAATAACCAACCTAAAATGCTCTTGCTGGGTGATAAGTTTCCGAATTTCTCTGCTAACACTACCGAAGGAGAGATAGAATTTCACAATTGGCTCGGAGACTCGTAAGTTTTGATTCATTCAATCGTTTTAATTCTTACCACATCCGAACAGGTGTAATTGGACTCTTCTTGACCTAGCCAGTCTCTTAATATGACATGTTCTTTACTGAACTGCAGCGCTTTTACAGCCACTGGATGTTTTACATGGGGTCAAATTAGCATGACAATAGTTGAGAAGGGATGGTTGGTAAATGGAGAGGCTAGAGGAAAGTTATTATACATATGGCTTGGAAACTCCATGCTGATTAGCCAATAAAAATGGATATTTGGAAAGTAGGGTAAGGTTTCTGTGAAGTCTAGTTAAAGCTTGATCAGTATAGGGTCATTGGAACCTCATACTAAGGCAAACAGAATCAATTTAGTAAAATTTAGAGACCAATATCAGGCATAACAAATGTCACTGTTTGTTCTGACAGACGGAGTTTTAGAATCAGTAAGAAACCCTGTAAGTAGTAACAAATTCACAGTTTTTTTTCAGTTGGGGAATTTTGTTTACTCACCCATCAGACTTCACGCCAGTCTGTACAACTGAACTAGCTCGGGTGCTCAATCTCTTGCCGGAGTTCACTAAACGAAACACCAAAGTCATCGGACTGTCTTGTGACACTGTTTCATCACACATCGAGTGGTGCAAGGACATCAAGAAATATGCTGGTATGTTTTTTTTTTCTTGTGATGGACTTTACCAACAAATATCCCCACCGGCCCTCCCCGCCAAATAAGCCCAAATATCAGTAAGTACATGAATTTACTTGACCATAAATTATCTGTTTTAGTTAATAACCAAAAACCCAAACCAAGTTGGTCCACAAATCACATATTATGATACAACACTTTTTTTTAAATTTGTAAATAGTTTATTTACCCAAATAACTAAATGCTAACACATATTATAACTAAAATATCTAACAAGCTATTATTATGAACTTTAGATTTTTGGCTTCTATGTTATAACCATTAGCTTTAAATTGGCATAGAAAACTAAGATGTGGGTTCAAATCCTTATGATAGTGACTTGGTTCTTGCACAGATTTGTTAATTGTAAATCCTATCAAAAAATAAATTTAGATTTATTTATCTGTAATCTGTGTAATCTGGGCTGAGACAAATCCTGGATAGTCCAGTCCATCTATTATCTCTCTACAACGTGTAGTGTTATATCCCTACAAGCCCTGAGTGGGCGAATTCAGACTAAGAGTGTGAATACTATCACGTGTGCAAAGGTTGAATACATCTTATCAGAAATTTTCATACAATAATTATTTAAGACAACCCTATTTGCTATTTACTTCTCCATCTGTACACACCCTCCACGTCACACATAGACATACGTAACGAACATGGGCTCATGCCTATGATCTAGACTAGGTAAGTTTAGTACCTAACCTACCTAAGGTTAGGTTAGGTTAGTTATTTATGAAACTTTCGATGAAAATAATTAAGAAAAGTTTTACATAATTTATATAGACTATTACAAACTATTGAGAGATTAAGAGAAAATACATACAAATGTTCGTTTTATTTTTATTTATCAATTTCTTACTGAGGACTTTTCTCTTAGTTCCAGGAGTAGGTAGTTACTTGTAGTCTGCAGTTTACACAGTTGCATAATGCATTGCACCCGCACGATGGATGCGGCAAGAGAGGGGACAATGGCGCACATTGGGAAAGGCCTATGTCCTGCAGAGGACTGCGAAAGCCTGATGCCGACGAATGCACAAACACAACACATTTTTGAGTTATTTTTCACTTAACGCAAACAACTTTATGTAAAGCCGAAGTTTGAGCCAATTTGTCTTCTTGCAGCTCATAACACAGCACTTGTGCCATGTTTTATTGAATTTATGAAGAAATTAATTTAAAAATTAAAAAATAATTCAGTCCATAACCATAGTTACGAAAAAACAAACTCAAATGTCAAATGTCTAAAATGTTGTACCAAGGAGTTTTATTAGAGCTATATAATATCGAAAGAGTATCGAGTAGCTGAAACCTCTTTAGCTATGAAATAAAGAATATGAAAGACAGAGTGGCCAAAACAAAATTACCAATAAAAATACTTTGAAAAATCTTGTTTCTGTCCTCGATCCAAAGTACTCTGACACAATTGATGTTCATGTTCCCACTACCTGGACCAGGGTCATACTCTTCACTAGCGTGATCGTTGTTTCTCCAACACATAGATCAAAATGCGGATTTATAGAGTACCTCTTAGTTGCGAAAAATGCAACTTCCTCACGATGTTTTGTAGGTACACCATTACGTATGGCATTTAAGTTAAACAACAAAACCTAGCATCAAAAAAACCATTTGCCTCTCAGATGCTGTTAAGTTTTCTGTAAATAAGCCTTAATCTGTCTCATCAATAACATTACTGAGGTCAAGGTCAGAGATCTTGGAAAGTTCACGAAACAGCTGATTTTAGGGTAATCACCACGTTACAAATCAGCTGCACTTTGGTGCACAGTTCTTCAATGAAAATCATGGAAATTCAAAAAGTAGAACATTCGTTGTTCCCGCGGGGGGGCAGAACACCCCCCCCTGTTGTCTATTGTAGGGATATTAACAAACAAATTGTATAAGCAAAATGGAACATACCATCCATCAACCCAGGGTCCTGTTCCCTTATTTTGGGGATCTGGGGTAAAGTTAGTGTAATTAAAGGGTAATGCACACTACACCCCAAAGCGGGACATCAGTGCAGACCACATGTAACCCCTTACCCAAATTAGAATCCGAATCAGTAAGATATTCCAGGTAAAAATGAAGATGAGGCGTTCCCGTACCCTATCATCGAAGATAAGGACAGGGCGCTCGCTACCAAGCTTGGCATGGTGGACAAGGATGAACTGGATCACACTGGGATCCCGCTGACGGCACGCGCCGTTTACGTCATCGATCCCACCAAGAAGTTCAGACTCTCGCTTTTGTACCCTGCTACCACCGGCAGGAACTTTGAGTAAGTTTCAATATAAGCTACAAAAGTGTTCACCAGTCTTTGTTTTTATTTTTTAAATTAACAAAAACATAGACAACCGACTTCAATTGGACTGTTTTAGTGGCTGTAAACACCACTGTAAGTAACAGGGAAGCAAAATACGTAGTTGTGTTTACATTTCGTCTATGACATTTTTTCATTTATATTGATATAAAAACTAAACTACTGAACCGATTTTGATAAAATTTCTATGGGACCAATCTAGTATATCCTCCAAGATGTTTATAAACAACAAAATTCTGTGGTAACAATAATAAAAAAAAAAAACTTGCCCTAGATCCCTATAAGTGATAGTGGTTTAGAAGTTTGGGTTTCTGTTTTTTTCATTTGTGTTCAAATTAAGAAACAGAAATTACAGGAATGTGGAGAGAATGCGGCCTTTGCCCAGCTGTGAGGGCTAGCCATGATCTTAGCCCAGATCCCAGAAAGGAGCCTCTTCGAGGCGCACTTAAAATACTTTCACCACACTGGTTAGAAAGAACTAGTGATATGATAAGAAGAGGAAGCCCAGATAACGCCTAGGTAGAAGCCTGGACCCTATTAATTGTAGAAACACAACTTAAGATATGACTTTTTTCAGTGAAATTCTGCGCGTGATTGATTCTCTTCAGCTTACTGACAGGGCAAAAGTCGCCACCCCTGCTGACTGGAAGGTAATTAATAATCTTATCATTATTTAATCCATCGGGCTAACATGAACGTTGCTATAAAATTTTCACTATCTCACAAAAAATTAGACAGTTATACTTATGTATATATATGTATACACTCCCAAGCTTTCACATTTATACTACTCTTAATTTTGCAAAAACAAGTGCATGCAAGCATTTTCAAATTAATGTAGTCGTCTTACTTTTCAGTGTTCTTCTGCTTTCTATTTTTTCACACCGTTTTCACAAGCGGATTGTAAAGAAGCAGATTGTAAAAACGCCGATGACACTGGGCGACTTAACACGCTACACGCCAAGTCGCTAGCGTGTAGCGTGTAAAAAGCCAAAAGTGTGTCATCGTACTATAAGTAGAATTTCATGTAGGCAGGTAACCTGTCAGTTCAACATGTACTAGGACGTGGTTATAGAGTGGATGAGGCCTTACCTTGCGATCTGATGGTCGCGGGTTCGAAATTCATGCGTAAATGGGTTTTTTCGGTCGAAAAAATCTATGTATGCATCCCACGTTCTCGTAACGGTGAAGGAAAACATTGTGAGGAAACCGGCATGTCGTAGAACCTAAAAGTTCGAAAACATGTGTCGAGTGCACGAAAGGAGCCTCTTCGAGGTGCACTTGAAATCCTTTCACCACGCTGGTTCGAAAGGACTAGTGACACGATAAGAAGAAGAAGCAAATTAAATAAGTGTCTCCAAGTCCAGAGTGAATCAGTTTCTTTTAGCCAAGCATGCTCCATGCTCGACCACACCGTCACTTTCCATCAGGTGAGGTGGTCCGTGGTGGTCAAACGCTTGACTATTATTATATACTAGCTGTACCCGCGTGCGACTTCGTCACCCGTGGACGAATTGTTTATTGTCGATGTTGTTTGTTCCACCCGCGGAAGAAATGTCACAGAATAGCAAAGTGTCAGTACTAAGCAAGTCAATCAAAACTTGCACGTTTTCAAACCCTCTTTTTAACCACTCAAACATTGAATTTAGTAGAAAACTGAAAAACGTAGCGGTATTTGTCTTCGGAGGTTATAAAAATGCAACTTTCAATTAAATATTGTGTTTACCTGAGGAGATAGGGTCATTCAACTTTTGGACTTATAACACCTTAAATCCGTACTTTTACATACTTTAACTTTAATTTTGAAAATCGGTGAAACCCGTATCTAATTATTTGTTTTGTAAAATATAATTCCAAAGTTTGAGATGTATACAGTCATAAAAAAAACTGTTTCCATACAAACTTTAAACTTTTATATCTACCCTCTGAAAAAATGTAGCGTAATATTATATAGCCTATAAACATTTCAGGCTTAGTAGCTATGATATCATAAAGTTTCAGTTAAATCGGTTCGGTAGTTTTTACGTGATAGACGAACACACAAACCCACAAACAAGCAAACAAAGTCTTCCAATCAAAAAAAAAAATTAGGGGCATGTTAATTAATCTTGTCTGAACACGTATCCTTCAAAAAAAACATATGTACAGAAATTCGGGGTCTTCTGCTTTATTATATGTATAGATAAAAAAAAAAAATAACCAATATTTCATTTCATTTCATTACAGGTGGGCGATGACTGTATGGTGCTGCCGACTGTGCCCGAGGATCAGATTAGCAAGGTGTTCCCTCAAGGCGTAAAGGTGATCCCTCTGCCCTCGGGGAAGAAGTACCTTCGGAAGACGTCCTGCCCCAAAGTGTAGTTACTTCTAGATGTGGTCATGTCCTATTTACTGCTTGTTTTCTTCGGGCATTCAGTAAGTGAGAATCCTTCTTCTTATCGTGTCACTAGTTCTTTCGAACCAGTGTGGTGAAAGGATTTCGAGTGCGGCTCGATGAGGCTCCTTTCGTGCACTTGACACATGTTTTAAAACTTTGTGTGAAATGTCCAAAATTATTATTTTTTAGTTTCTATGACATGCCGGTTTCCAACGATGTTTTCCTTCACCGTTAAGCACGTGTTTTAATGCACACATCATTTTTTTGAACAGAAAAATCCATTGGTGTCCGACCGGGTTCGAACCCACGACCTTCGGATCGAAAGTCGAGGCACCTACTAATTGGCTAACACGGCTTTTTGTGAGAATCCTAACTATTTGATTATTCGTTTTCGCTCTTACCCCTAACCGTAGTTTCATATTTTAGCCTCACTCTCCATCTCAAGATTGCCTGGAAAGGATCGTTGCTTAGTTTCAGCGCTAAAAATATTTAAAAAAGTCTTCGACCTGACTGACAGACAATGTACAGGTCAAAACACTGAACGTGGAGACTTGAAACTTGAAGGATGTGTTCGTCAAGAAAGTGAGTACTAGGAAAGGACTAAAAAATGTATAATAAACGCAAACGAAGTTGCTAGTTTTTGATGAAATCAATTTTCGCATCTCGAATGCAACCTAGTCACAGATTAAAGCTACATTAATACAAAAATGCCCGCAGAATACAAGCAGAAACTTAGTCACATTATCTTGATATTGTTGAATATACATTACCACTATATGCGCATTTATGTTCTAAAAAGATTTAGGTACTTATTGTTATTTTTATAATAAACTCTATGAAATAAATTATTTATTATTACTAATGGTGGGTGTTCACGCAGATACACGTTTGACGAGCAAGTTTCATCCCAACATGGCTTAACTACAAAAAAATTGCTTGTCTGAAAAGTTAGTTTACGGACGATAGTTTAACGTGACTACCAGCGTAACGGGATAATGAGCGTTACCGGACAATGACGTCAACGTTGTCGTGCATGCAGCCGGCGTTCATCGATTTATTAGATGTAGTCAAGTAAAAAAAATCTCAAGTATTTTGCCTACTGGTCCACCCACATGTATGATCTTGCTCGAATGAATGTTAAAACTTCAAGCATGTGTGTACGTGGGGACTTACCATAACGTTGGGCTTTAGTAACTAATAGTAGATTATGCACTAAGGGGATAAAGCAGTGTCTTATGTCGCGGGTGGCATATTGAACCCTGAGCTAACGAGGGACTCAAACTCCTGAGCGAAGCGAGGGAGTTATGTAGAGTCCTGAGTGACGCGAGGGGTTCAAGCTACCCAAGACGAAGACAGGCTTTATCCCAGAGGAGCATACTCTACTTTTCACACCTTCTGCGACGCAACATAAAGCCAGGGCTCCAAACTCAGCAGCCAACACCGTCTTTTGTTTTACAATCTATAAAGTCGCGCCTTTTTAAAAATAATTTTTCACACCACCTGCTCGACAATGACCAATTACATATCATGCTATCATCAAGGTAAAGCAAAGCATTACCTACCTAGGGATGTTGTATGAAACTCCCAAGGGTAGTAATGTAATTTGAATTTGGAACGTCAAATTCGTGTGGAAACTCGTGGAAAATACTAAGTAAAAGAACGCCCATATATGGCATCTTAAAAAGTTTTGATCTAAAATCGAACTGGCCACTCATAAAAAAAAAGAATAAAGGGGCGACTTCAAAGATTGTGAAACAAAAGACGGTGTTGCTGGTGAGTTTGGAGCCGTGGATTATTATTGCCTCGCAGAAGGTGTGAAAAGTAGAGTATGCTCCTCTGGGATAAAGCCTGTCTTCGTCTTGGGCCGCTTGAACCCTCGCGTCACTCAGGACTCTACATAACTCCCTCGCTTTGCTCAGGAGTTAACTGAGTCCCTCGTTAGCTCAGGGTTCAATATGCCACCCGCGACATAAGACACTGCTTTATCCCCTTAGTGCATAATCTACTATTACCCTTCCATGTACCCGAATATTCGAACACAATTTTCGACCGACTTAAAAAAAGGAAGAGCTTATCAATTCGGTTGAATGTTTATTTTATGTTTGTTACCTCAGAACTTTGTTGTTCATAAGCCGATTTGAAAAAAATCTTTTTTTTGAGAGGATATACTTTCAGTGCCCCTTAGAAATTTCATCTAAATTGTTTTAGTAGATTAGTTTTTAAATCAAAATAACTGAAAAAATATGGCGTCGAAGTAAACAAAATTGCGCATTATACTTCCCTGTGACTTGTCAGGTGTCTACGCTCACTTGAACAGTCTCCATACTTTTGGGGTTTTGGCGGGAACATGAAAAATGGCGCATTGGCGGCATTAAATTAATTGACAAAACTTGTATAACTTTGAGTGTTTATGTGTAAAAACGGTGGTTATTTATCCATTAAGTGCTCGTGAACGTGTATGAGTGTTGGTGAATAGTGTAATGCTGTAAAACGTGACTTTTCGTGTTGCCTCCAAAACTCCATAGAAGCCTCTAGTAAAGTCGCAACCACCACTACTTTACGGAGGCATGACTTGACTTATCGACTCTGACTAATGACAAAATAATCTCTCCAATTGCTTGACACTGGCATATACCTTTGATGTGAAGCCAAAACCGAAGAACTTAGTTCTTCGAAAGAAAAAAAAAAAAAAAAAACAGTCTCCGATTGAAGTGGATTGTTGTATGTTCTTGTAAAACCTTGATTATTCGTGTAAGTTCTTCATCATTTTACTATTTTGGGATACGTCCCCGGCAGGATGCCGTTTGGATGGGTACCACACAGTGCCTGATATTCTGCTGCGGGGTTATGCCAACACATTACTGCTTTAAAGCAGTGCACAGTAATGTGTAGGGATTACTGTGTTCCGGTTGGAAGGACACTGTAGCTAGTGAAATTACTGGGCTTTCGAGCATCAAATTTCCTCAAGGTGGACGAGCGCTAATAGCAGTGTTGCACTGGACTATGGGAATCAAAACTTGGTGTTAGCAAGTAGGTATTTATGTGAGTTTAAGATCGAGAAGGCAGAAAGGAGATTTTGATCCTTGAATTATACAGAAACTTGGTTTTTCACAAATTAATCCTACGATTTATTCTAGGCAGGCTTGAAATATAATATGGCGACTGCTAGCAGCTGCTTTTGATTTGTAGCAAAAGTAATAATCACTGTGGATTTTTACAAATAAGGTGTCAATGGATTTGTCTTGGAAGTGTCATAGAATACGTATTTTAGTGTCGAAATAGCAATATGGACAGTATTTCTGCAGGAAAAAAACCCGTAGCATTTAATTTAAAATTGACATTTGGATCTTAGTTATCTGAATATTTTTTTTAATGTATTTTTTAAGCTTGTATTTATAAGCGGAGGTAGAGTCGTCGATAGGAACAGTGCAGAGCGGGCATGCAGCGTGCAGCATCCAGCGTGTTTGGCGGCGCGGTGTGGTGTGGCGTGGTTGAGGCGAGCGGCGGCGGGCCGCGGTCTGCAGTGAAAGCCCGCACTTTCATCGTGGTGGGGCGCTCGCGTGCTCCACAACAAAAGTGAAGGTGTAGGCGCGCGCATACCGCGAGCCGCGACGATACTCGCAGTACGTCGCCGAGTGTCAGCTCCGTGCGTCCGTACAGAGCCGCGATGACTGCATGGTTGTTGCTAGTGATGGTGGCGGGAGCGGCGGCGGCGGGCGGCCGGCTGCCGCGCACCTCGGCCACGCCGGCCCCCTCCGCGCCCCCCGCGCCCCCCGCTACACGACTGCCCCCCAGGAACATCACCCTCTCCTCCAGAAACTCTATCAGAAACAGGTCAGTTCAACCAAACCACCTACCACTCACACAGTACTGAAAATGTCACCGCTACACGGTCACTATGACCTTTTCACGACTCGCTTAGGTGCATGGGCTTACGCGTATGTCCAGTCCAGTCCATACGCAGTTATTATGAAATGGCAAATTGAACCGAACTAGATTTGGTCCCTGAAAATGTAATATACGATGGGCCTCTCTTATTAGTTTACGTTCCTTATTAAGCAACCGTGCGCTTGCACAGCTTTAGTACATAAAGTTGTCAAGTACGACGACTAAGAATTAACGAGATATCGATGAAATGCAGCGCCCCGATTCTGCTGACATTATTGTTCCAAGTTGGTTCAGTTTTACGTTATTTTGAGTTCTCAACAGGTAGGTTTGTGTAAGTAAAATACAGTATGTAAATAAAGTGAGATGTGAGTGAGAAAACCTCTCCTTTCTCTCCAGTATCGATCTCACGCTGTCGATATTGCAGTGATATCCAATTCGGTTTAACATAAAAAGGCAATTATAATGCCTCTTGTATGAATTATCGTGACGAAAAACAAAACGCTTGAAGTTTTGACTGCGCAACAGAGAATAAATAAATAATATCTGATCACATATTTTGTAACTAAGAAATGAATGAAAAGCCTTGCTCTCGACGTTTCAAAACCGATCGGTCAGGTCAGGATATTTTATTTCCGATTGATTCCGACAGACATAGGAAATTGATAAGGTTGTGATAAAGTTATTATTGTTTGTTTTTTCAAGCCTTGTACTTAATTAAATTTAAATTATTCAATGGAAATCTATTCGATGAATCGATATAAGTTTATTTTTGTCAATGATTTCCTTGCAAATAGCTATCTGACGCGGCTTTACCCTCCTGTGTCCTTTTTCAAAACTACATATACTAATACCGAATTCCCGCTTAATTGGTTCATTAGCTTCGGCGGGATTGAACAACTAAAATAAATCTAAACATCCATCCATCCATCTACACATTTTTTGCAAATGTATTAATTAACTAATATTATATGGATAGATAAAGTGGTAGATGCGTCAACCAATCACATAAATGAGACATGCCTCTTACCTACTTCTCTCATTTTTCTCGGAAGTGGAGTCTGTGGTAGTACCAATAAGTACCTAGTACTTATAACCCAAATAGGTACTTTAGTTAGACTGCTTTAGACAGAAACTTGTTATTGCAAATGGAGTAGGATAGAGTCAGTTTGATGAAGGAAACCACAAGTGTCTTGATTTACCAAATTTAGCTTAGAACGCGTATTACCCGCTATATTAAAGTGCCTAATGCGGTTAAATGTAGAAGTGCGACCATTTTTTTATTACGATATAAATGGGTGTCCTAAGTCCTTGCCAATAAATATCTTGCTAGCCGTCTCTAGCTCAAACAACTGAGACAAATAGCAAACACATACGAGTTACTAATACCTACTAGCTGCCTCCCGCGACTCGCTAATTTCGTGACAATAATGACCTGCGCGAACACTTATTGGCGTGAGGTAGGTATGGGAGAGAATTTAAAATGTATTAACTGTGTTTAATAACTATTGGATTAAAGCTCGATTGGAGGTGCCCATCCCGAAATATTTGTATTTATATTTGACTTTATTTATTTAAATTTCAATTTAATATAGTATAATTTAATTTCAATTTCAATCTTGTAATGATAATTATAGGTTTAAAATTAAAATTTATGTTGTCTTTTTAATGTTTTTGTATGGATCTAGTTGTCCGAAATAAATATTTTTATTATTATTATTAACTACAAGTATTAAAAAATCAAATCAAATCAATAAATAATAACTATATTGCAATGTTTGCTGATCGACTTTGCAGCATCACTGAGTATCGCGGAGCATCTCGCGCGAGCATTGAAATATTTATTTATCTCATTTTTGTCGCCGTAATTTTGACCGAAACGTAAATTTACAGGCCAATGTATATTTATAAGTGTATTCTTGTGTAAGCTCTTCGGAAGTTTCGGTGTAGGTAGTCCTATACAATATTCATACCAAATTTTAGACAATCAGTTCAGTACAATCAGTAATTTTGGTGTGATTTAATACTGAATAATTTTTTTTCTTCGCCACTTGCGAATCATCAAAATTCTTTTGATAATACGCGTTGAGGAACATACCGCCCGCATTTCGATTCTCATTCATGCATTCTACAGTCAGTCACAACAAAGCTTTAGTATGTATTTTATTGATTGTTTGATGTGAGATTTTGGGATTTCCTTAAACGAGTTTTAAAGTTGTTTGGCTTATCTGTCGCAGATATTAAATTATGTGGGAGGAATATCCATCGCAATCTCATATTTGTAGAATGACAGATAATTTTAAGATATTCTCAATTCGCTGGTCGTTTTCCGCCCACCACACCGCTGCATAAATCTACTGCTAAGGCATCTTCATATTTCGTCATAATATTTAATCTCAAACTTTGAACTTGCTTTGCGCCATTGAATATTAAATTAACATATTGACAGTAAAAAAGTCCGCATAAAACATATATCTAATATAAACTAGTTGACACCCGCAACTCTGTCTGCGTTGTAAATTAACTAAATTCACAAAATTTCAAGTCTCTGCGTCCAATGGTTTGACCTGTGCGTTGTCTGCCAGTCGAGACTAAGCCGCATAAATAAAGTAAAAACTTTTTAGCTTACCCATATTCTTTCTGCCCTGTTCAGATTTAGTGAGCAATGAGATGGTGATTGCATTTTTTTATATGCGAAAGAGCGACTCAACACAAAGACTGGTCACTTGGCTCGTTAGACTTGCATAGGTGCGAAGTTTTCCCTTTTCTAACATTTGTAAGGAAGTGAAATGCACCAATCTGGCAATTAAGGTAAATCGAGAGACGTGTTCGTAATATAATTAAATAAATAGGTAATTAAAAGAGAGATAGTATTTGTAGATGCGTGCTGCGCCTACCACTTTCCATTGGCTCAGTAATAGTAGCTATTGTATTTGGAATGCAACTGTCGTGTTCATATCACTTTTACACTAACCTAGTTTCCATTGCTATTGAAGAAATAATTTAATACAAAATTCTAAAGGGTGATAGTTTCATTATACCACTCAATTTGAGTAACAGTTCTATAGCTATAAACGTCATACAATTATCTAATTTCGATACCTTCTACTAGAGTTACTTGTCGCTTAGATTTTCAAATAAGAAAATTCACATTAGTAGGGACCTTTTATGGGATTCTTAGATATATTACAAAATACACGGATTTAACTTTTTACCTAGGTAATTATGATAGACATCAAAGTTTTCCTTTCATGGCTTATGGAGGTGAAAAACATGTTTCGCAAGAATCCCTATTGTTATTTTTTTTATGTAAATAGATAAACCTGCTTACTTTTTGACGAGGAAACCATTGCGTTAAACGATTTATCTAAGTACCTAACCGATAGACAAAGGGACGTTGCGTAGGTAGGTACGTTTTTATACTGGAAAAAATAGCTCGTAACGTATTTACGTTACATTAGCATTAATAAAATATATGGCCGCATTAATTCCCTTTGCCTACCAAATATTTATAAAGTGTAAGGTTTACGTTAATTATTACTTACATACGCATCTATAATCTAATTTGATATCGATACTGCAAGCGCAGCTATTAAACATTCACACACTCATACCCCTGCACTAGGATTCCCTGTGTCGCAGGTGGCATGGACACATACAAGACATCACAACATCCAAGACCCGAGAACAAACATTTGTGTTCGTCACAAATATTTGCCCCGGCCGGGGATCGAACCCGGAACACCAAGCTTCGTAGGCAGTTTCACTACCAACTAAGCCACGATATTGAAGCGCAGATGCGCTATCTGCGCTCAACACCGATTATAAGTTTCGCATGCCCTTAAAATTTTCTTGACATTTAGTTATTATTGCTTTAACGAAATTTCGTAAATATACTGTAGCCTCAACCGTCAAGCTGTCCGATCATACTTAATACTAATCTGACTTTGTAATTACCTTCCACCCGAGATTTACATAGACCCAGTACAGACACTCTTGTAGGTATGCTATGCATATGCATTGAAATAGCAATACACACAGCCTCCGAAGAGAATGATGAAACCGACATTTCGAAGGCAAATATTCAGTCAAATTGCTCTTATTAAACTTATTTTGAAGCCTAATAATACGCTTAGCACACGGGTGCCGTCCACTTCAGCGATACTAATTACAGTTTGAGCATTGGTCCATTATCCGCTGCAATCATCGGGATATTTATGTATTAGCTGGTTTAGTGCATTCTACTTTCTAAGATTGAAGTGCTCTTGGTATTTCAGTGAGTGCTTAGCTAAACAGGTGGACGCGTTCGGCTCGGAGGCGCAGCTTGCTTCGAATGAGATCAAGGTTACCCGCCGGTATTGTTACTGCTGAGCCGCTAATTATCAACACTAATATCTGTAATGGTTCAATAGTGCGTTACTGCCGCAGCTAAAATGGCTTAAATTGGTAAACAATACAAACATAATGAACGGTTGCGCTCACGATCGATCGTAGCGTTTTTAATTCCAGTAACATAAAGGCCTTTAGGTGAACGAATTCGATATCTAATAATGTAAGATGTGCGACCGCTTGATGGGTCGAAAATTGGAAGGGACGCTCGCCGGCCAAGGACGTTTTAGGAACGTATGAATCTCAGATAAACTGACCTTGAAGCTGTTTCAAAAAACAAGCATTAATAGTTTCAGTGTATTCTGGCCTTTTTATCTCCGCCCATGTTAGCGGACCTGTGCTAGTCCATTCCTAAATGTCAATGTCGAGTTACGTTGATACAGGAAGAGGTGACTGGGCGGGGCGACGCCGTCGGCTGCGGCTCTACTTACGTTTATGTATCTATAACAAGGACGCCTGGCGAGGATATTATGTTTGTTCCTCGGACACGTTATTTGCCTGCAATTAACTATTGCTTATTATGACTAGGTCGAGATGGAGGCGTCTGTTTAGTGTGACGTTGTTGGCTGAATGCGTCGTATCAAGTTACACTCGTTTGGACCTTTGCGGTCGGTACCCTAGATGCATGGATATTGACCGGAGGGCGAAGGATTTCTAGTATTTTTGTTATGTCATGCATAATCGGCATCGCCCTACATTATAAAGTACATATGTATACTTACATTTACACAATTACATAGGCCTAAAAGTCGACAGCTACCTGTGTACCAGTGTTTTGCTAATTTTATACAAGGTGCTAACTTTATAAAAAGTAGTACTTAGATATGTCCTTTTCTGGTCCCTAATTATACCAATACTAAATCGATTTAGTAATTCTAACTGAATACTAAATCTCTCTTCTCGCAGAAAAAGCTGTTTTTTATGTAAATATGGGACGAGACTAGCTAAGCGTTCTCCTAATGGTAAAATATCACACCTGCTCATGACCAGAACAGTGCTTCTTTGATTCACATAGGCCGGTCAAATACTAGGCGCTCGTCCACATTGAGACATTTTTATGGTCAGTCTCGAAAGCCCAGTAATTTCAATAGCTAGTGTTGTGACACTGTAATGCGTAGGCATTACTGTGGTAATGCCTACACATTACTGCTTTGCGGCAGAATATCTGACACTAGGTATTGGCAAAGAATAAGTAATATTATGTAAGTACCATAGTATTGGTACCCGTAACTTGCTGAATTCCCGTGGCTTATTCCGTTTGGCATATCAAACGTGATATTCAAATGGTTTCGGCATCGGTTGGTTGCGGTAATCATCAGTAGGAACCTTTTTATGGTAGGGAGTACTTAAATATATTACAAAATATACAGATTTAACTTTTTACCCTGGTAATTATGATAGACATCAAAGTTTTCCTTTCATGGCTTATGGTGGGGAAAAACATGTTTCGCAAGAATCCCTATTGTTATTTTTTTATGTAGATAGATAAACCTGCTTACTTTTTGACGAGTAAACCATTGCGTTAAACGATTTATCTAAGTACCTAACTGATAGATAAAGGGACGTTGCGTAGGTACATTTTATACTGGAAGTAGCCCGTAACGTATGTACGTTACATTAGCATTAATAAAATACATGATTTCATTAATTTCAGCAAAAGACGCCTCCTAACGGTAACTTGCCGAATTCCCATGGCTTATATTTCCGTTTGGCATATCAGCAGCACAGCAGCACCGCCCCCCTCCTTAAATTTGTAAATATATGTGTAATGGGGAAGGGCGCTTCTCGCCCCCCCCCCCCTAACCGGCCGAGTGCGGGGAGTCTAGGCTGACGCGCCAGCGCCGTGCCGAGACCCCCACGCACTCGGACCAAAGATCTAATCTTCCGCACAAAGCGGCCCTGTCTGTACCTTTTCCTGTGTTTTCACTATTGTCAAGGTACAGCAGGGATCACGTGACCCAGGGGTAGTCGCCCCTGGAGTTGAAGCCGGGGCAATGAGCTTAGCTCGAAGCCCCTACACGACTCGAGCCACAGCTCGTCGTAAGATACCAGTAGTTGGCATATCAAACGTGATATTCAAATGGTTTCAGCATCGGTTGGTTGCGGTAATCATGCTACAACAGTTATATGTTACAGCACCAGGTCAGGAGGGCTTTGGTCCCCCCTTGAGGCGTTGCTTTCTTATTTGTGTCACTCCACTCGCCCCAATAATGACTCTACCACAATAGTCTTTATTATGCTCTAGTGCTCTAGCTGCTAACTCGCCTGTAGGTATTGTATCACTTATCATTGATAAGCATTCATGCATCCTCACAAATTTTCGCTCTTTTTTATAAGTTGGAAGAGATGTGGCGTGCAGTGTGCACTGTGTGTAACCTATTCACTCTAGTTTGAGTAAGTTTTAGTTTCGCTTGACGTGTGGAACGAGGCGTACTTGAAAACTTTTAATCACGCCGGTTCGTAGGAACTAGTGACACGATAAGAAGAAGAACTTTTAGTACTTTCTTTCTAAATATTTTTCTGTACTATGAGAATCTTAGATTTTTGTTTTATGCGCATTTGCATTATTCAGGTTGTCTTGATAATAATATGGATTTTACCCAACATGTCTTTATGTCATTTCCTACATGCCTGTATGGGCTGCATACGCATATTATCGACATTTGAGGTTGATAGTGCGGAGTCAAAAGTTGTCTTATAATTTTTTTATATAAACATACAAAATATCTTTTTACTGACTAACTGATTCATGGCGAAACCGCAAAGCGTAGAAAGGTACGTTAGAAAAGTGTATTATTTTTTAGGCTTAGTACGCTCGGAGAAAAGGTCTTTTACATTTGAACCCCAAAGACACATAAATGGGGACATAGTTTTAACATGAATTCTCAAGCCTGTTCAATAGGCGGTCCAAATAATCAATATATAGGTATAGTTATATACTTAACCTTCATTTAACCTTTGAAGTAAGGAACTAAAAAATTGCATAAAAAATGGTCCAATGACGAATTTACCTCAACCCTATAAAAATCTTGGACCTGACTGACTGACATACAACCTACAGGACAAACCGCTGAACGTAGAGACTTGAAACTTGGAGGGTGCGTTCGTCAAGAAGTTTAGGCGCGTACTAAGAAATAAATTGTATTATTCGCTATGCAAACGATGTTGCGGGCGTCAGCTAGTTTACACACAAATTCCTATTATTTAATAAATAAAGAAACAAGGCCTTATGAATTTTTAAATATTTTCAAAATTAAAGCAGTCTAAAAAGTAGACATATACAAAGGCCACGCAAGCGAAGTGGTGGGAATCAGTCTAGTGCAGTCATTTGCAAGTTATGGAAAAACTACACATAACCATGCCAAGGAAACTATGTAATATTATATTTAATTATTACACGACGTTTAGAGCGCAGCAAGAATGTAAGGCGGTTTTATTGGTAGTCCAATTATTATTGCTACTTAGTTATTGGTTCGGCTAACTTCCTATCTACAAACTTACGAACAGAATACGAACCTTTCACCAACAAATGCTTATACAATATAAGCGGGAAATTATCAATATAAGTATGTTATAAACTGACTGACGACAGACAATGCACAGGCAATGCAAAATCATTTACAATAAATAGAAAATTAAAAACTACGTACGAGTATTTAGGTTTTTTATATTGTGGTAACTTAGGTACCTACTTTGTGTAAATTGCATGCTTGCTTTAAGTATCTCGGTAATTAGAAAAACCTCGGACTGCCTCCTACCATATATTGTAATGCCCCAAAGGGGTTCACATGTGAATCAAAATATTGTAATTGTTACCATCTTACCAAACCATTGTGATAACAATAAATATTTTGAGTATTGAGTATTGAGTGGTGAGAGACAAAACCTTATGTAAAATAACGTGAGCCGTAATCGGCTACTGGTTTTAGTTTACGCTCGTCCACTTTGAGACTGGATCAATCATGAAAGCCCAGTAATATCACTACCTACCTACTTGCCGTTCCTTGCGGCAAAATATCTGGTACCGAATTGGTGCAGGCTGGCATCCTTCAGGGGACTCCTCCCAACAGTGAATATACCCAGCTGCACCTGTTTTGCAAGTCATTTTTTCCATTCAAGGGGATTAGTTACTGTTCCCGCAAATGCGTCGCTGCATAGCGACTAACGCCACGCCTAGTGGGCCGCGACAGCTACAATATGTATGCAAACGGAGGGACGCGGGCCATTGGTCACCGGTTTGCGGGTGCACTTAATCGCAAAGTGCTCGTTTTGCTTCGCTTTACCTACCAACTACCACCATTACGCAATCGGGTCGGGTCGTGCCGGAAGCCTACTTAAGGTAGTAGCCATGCCAGCTCCCATTGAACGGTGGAAACACTGCGTAGGCGATTCGATACGAGAAATTGGTCCATTTATTACATAAATGGGACACAAATGCTATTCTATTTTGAACGTTTTCAGGAAACCATTTGATAGCTTGTATGTTGTACATACGAGTTACATTATGTTATCTGTATAATTTTGTAATTGTTATCTGTAAAAAAATATGTAGAGCAGAAACGACAAGATTATATATTTTGTGTGTAAGGTATATTATATAATTGAGATTCCCTTTTGTAAAATTAAAACGGACGTACAGTCGGAATTTGAAAACTTTACCATAAACCCAAAAACTATTATGTTATACCACAACGATTAAAAATAATTATTATTAAATGATTACATTTTATAACGTAACCTTTTAAAACAACTCTCTCTGTCTTCAGACATTCCAATGTCAACGAAAGTTTATTATTCAACTAAGTGCGGTTTCAGACTAGCGTATATTTGTCGCGTGTATACGGCCGGATTGGTACTCGCGAAACTTCAAAAGCCCAACGCGCGTATACCGGCGTTTACGTACAGTTTTTTCTAGCGAGTGTCAGTAATACCTAGATCACTCGTACCGAGTTCTCGGCCGAGACAGTAAAATATTGCTCGGCCGAGACAGTGAAAGCTTCCATCTTTCGCTCAGCCGAGCACTCGGCGCTATGTTTATACGTACCGAGTACTCGGCCGAGAGCACTGTCTCGGTCGAGTACTCGGTACGTGTGTTCAAGATATAAGCATGAGGCGTCTCTCGCGGCTTTTTGCGCGTACTCGCGCTGCAAAAAACAAAACACAAGCGGCGAATCCTGCTAATCTGAAACTGCACTCACTGTTGGTTTTACCGTTAGGATGCGCCTCCTGCAGGATGTCATCTAGATGGGTACCAGTAAGTGGGTAAGCAGTAATGTGCAATTATTACTGTGTTCCGGTTTGAAGGACACTGTAGACTTTAGCTAGTGAAATTTCATTCATTTGAGCTTTCGAGACCATCAAAAAGTCTGAATGTGAGCGCTTTAGTAGTGTTGCACCGGCCTATATGAGTCAAAGTCCTGTTTAGCACTTCTAGTCATGAGCAGGCGTGATCGCTTTCCATTAGGAGAGCGCTTAGCTCGTCTTTTCCCATGTTTACATAATAAAAAAAGCTGTTGCCTGCAGCTTTGCTTGCCTGGTGTTGAAACTACCTATGACCTTTCCCAGGACCTGATTATTTTAATTATTCGCCAATCTTGTCTCACTCCTGGGCAAAAGTCTACCTCTCTTTTCTCAAGGCAAAGATAAGCTATATTCATATATCCTACTAGTTCACCCACTTGATTCATTACTAAGTACATGCCCAATATGTAGGTATACCTAAAATAATTAGTCCTGACTGGAAGAAATTTACGTACCAGTACCAAGGAAGAAATTTTGTTAATTTTTAGAAATGTCGTTTATAATCCATTCAATAATAAACCGTGGCATAGGTTTTATAAATGTGAATACAGGGTGTTAATGATTTGGTGAAACTACAATCGATATTGATCACTTTTTTACTGATGAAGTACAAAGGCATAACTTTTGATAGTAACACAATTATTCTGGTAGCGTCTTTGACAATTTTCATCATCTACTAGATCATTATTATCTTCTACAGTTGAAATAATGCTAAATAAATTTCTTAAATTGAGTTCGACGAAAGGTGATTTCGACACTTGTGTTAGTGCTTTGAGCTCGACACGACAAATCGTGCTAGCAATTGTTTGAATACAAGTCCGCTCATAACCTACAACTCAACGCCATCGCCGAAACCCTTTAAAAGTGACGCCAACGCAAACGTATTAAACGCAAATATTAGGCTCAATTCACACTAACATAGCAGCTGCGGTGGCAGCACCGCGCGGAGAGCACTTACAGTGTTATTTTTTTTTTTTTATGTAGTGTGACTGGATGTGCGCGGCCTCCCGCGGTGTTTCGCGGCCATTTAAGGCCTGACAGCTTCCCTGTTCCTGTAATAAAGTTTAAATTATCTAACAATGAAAACGCTTGCCACGCCGCCCGCCGCTGTCATCTTGATGTGGATTGAGCCTTAGCAGCCTGTACTGCGACTGCAACGCTAGCATCAATACCTACCAATCTAGTGTCAACGTGGCGAACTTATTGCTGGCGCTTGAATGGCGGACGATGTGCAGAATAAACCAATAAATATTAATTTATTGGCAGCATGTTAGCGATCAGGTTTTAATAAAGCTCGAGGGGATTATAATTACAAAACTGGCGACCTTCAAACATCAGATTATCTAAACTTTTACATTCGAGACCGACATCTGAGTGGAGGCTGATACGTGCCGCAAATTAAGTTGACATTGTAGCTCACAAAATATCTATGCATATGTATGTATATGCATTTTAAACATTGAAGTAGGAACATACCTAGGTATTAATACTCCAAGTACCTGATTTTACGCGGGAGTGTATCATCCCACATAAACTCTACTACGTAGACGGGATCATCCTGTAGGTAGGCAGACTCCCGTGTGTGGGTAAAAAGGTGGGGTTAATCTTTTATTTGTTTAAAAATGCTAGCACCTCCACTTAAATGATCAGTATAATAAGGGAATTTCTAAACAAATATATTGTAGGGGCACGCATTTTTAGACTAAAATATCTCTACCTACGTTTTTTCTCATATACGAGTGTTTTTAAAATTAGTGTTTTTTTATAAGAGATACAGCTAGGTATTCGATTTAAAAAATGAAACTGAAATTAGAAAAATAATTCGAATACCTAGCTGTATCTCTTATAAATAAACACTAATTTTAAAAATACTCGTTACAATCTAATAACTATAAACACAAACTTACATTAAATAAACTCTTTGACTCTTGTTTTAATTATACACATAAATAACAAACAAGATAAATGTAAATAATATAAATGTTCGAGCTCTATTAAAAGATGCTAGAAAATTCTTGTTTATATGCGGTTTTACTAATGACATAATATTAAAATAAAGCAAAAAGTGGCTAATGCAGAACCGTTATGTCTGAAAAGTCAACGGACTGTATGCGAGTTGACCTTTTCTAGTGTTATTCCAAGTAGTCATTAATTCTTATTTTACGCAATTTGTAGATTTTCGTGTAGTCCTTGGTTTGATGCTTCCCCAATGAAATAAACAGAACGCCAACTTTGTAACTTAGTGAGCAACGTTTGTAGATAGTAGATCTATCTATGGTAGAGTGAGTTAAAATAAAATGGCGTATTAGATATTATGCCAAATATAGCTTGATGCTGAAATTCTATGGCGTTGTCCTAATAGAACGCGATCACGCGATCGTCGCGCGAGCATGCGATGCGACCGTCGCGCGAATCCGCGATCAAACGTACTAACGTCAAATAGGCGTCCCGATTGGCAATCGAGCGATCGCGCGACGCGACGCGATGCCAATTGGGACGCCTATTTGACGTTAGTACGTTTGATCGCGTGATCGCGCGATCGACGTTCGCGCGAACTTGCGATGGTCGCGTCATCGCGTTCTATTAGGACATTGCCTATGTGATTAAATAATGTATGACTTTGTTAATCACAAATTAATACATATAAAAGCCTTGGACATGACTGCCTGACTGACGGACAGCCTTACAGGCTAAACCAGTGGTCGTAGAGACTGGAAACATGGAGGCTGTGTTGGTAATAGCTCAAAGGGCGTACTAGAAAGGAATTTTGTTAATTCGCAACGCAAACGAAGTTTCGGGCGTCAGCTACTTAAATAATAAGGTATTTTCTAATTGTATTCTTATTTTGAGCGTTTTAATTTGATTTCCCTTCAGAGTAGGTTAGCAAATAATTAAATTTAGACCGTTTTTTTTATCAAACATATTACCGACCTACCCTAAATGTTAGTTTGAGCATAGCCATGTAACACAGACTACAATACCGCCAAAGCGCGTAAGTACATCAAGTACCCTTGACCTGTACGTTAGAGGCCGATTTCTTTTAAATTTCTCATTACAGGATGATATTTATATCTATTGCAAGAGTGTTGTAAGTTTCATCTAGTATTGTTCCGTGCGTAAACATGATAATGTTATTGCGAAAGGAGCTTTTGCTAACGGCCTTCGTATGATGTCTCGGTCACGTTAAATTTTAACGTGATGTACCATCTATGATGGTGTCAATCATATCGTTTGTCCTGTTCATAGTGTTGATGAAACCTCATTTCAAAATATTTGCTACAAACTTTTGAGCAAAAATATTGTATCGTAAATAACTTGATAATCTGTACCTTTTATTAGAATGAACGTAGAAATACCTATCTAAAAATAAATAACCACTATCAATTGCCAATAATTTATCAATGAATTTAAGATTTAGATACATAATAAACGATTTTTTACTGATTATCTGGCAATCATGAATATCTACAAAATGACTGAGTAACAGCGGGGAGAGTGCGGCGTCCGAGCCGAGCTTTTGCGAGCTGGCTCGAGCTAGGTACCCGGGCCCAAACGATGAATAAAACTTAAATTATTATCAATAAAGGGTACAACCTGACGCCAATCCAAAACGACCAACAGTAACATTTATTTTGTCAAAAAATCGACCTAATTTTTTTGCCATATCTGTGTTCTGTAACGGCAACTAATTATGCGTATTTTTTTCTGGTGATTAAAAATAAACGGCGTACCTACCTATATATTTTAATGAGATAATCGTAAAGCTTCGTTATGAATAGAGGACAGCACAATTTAATATTACGTGAGTCGCGCCGCACGTAGAGTCGTAGAGGCGCCCTATACATGAATATATTAGATATATTCATATATGTGTGTGTAGATATTATATGTGTAGTTTATTCTGACTTATTGCATGATTATAAGTAGGTACGTTGGTGCACCAACCGCGCCGGGCACCTAGCTGTTGGGGCATTTGTCCTTGATAAGGTTGTATTAGCTCGGACAACATTCACAATGTTTGTTAAATCTGTAAGCGTAGAGTCGATAACAATATCCTATGCTATATCCGCTTTTAGTAATCTTATAAGCTTCTAACCACAGAAGTATTTAAGTATAGAAACTCAATGTAGTACATTGAAAATGCGTCAAAAAAAGGGAGCCACACTGGCTAACTTCTTTTCTCTAAAATTTTGGTCCGAAGCTTATTTTCTTAAAAGAGAAGTAACAGGGCTAGATAAATAATATATGTTAAAACTACTAGGATTTTTCATTGCTAATAAAGCTCCATCGTGAAAAGTAACAAACATTATTTGAAAATAGAGATATTTCATTTTTATTGACAGGTGTCTAAAAATTTTCTGTCCTATATACTGCATCCGATTTGGTTTCATACTGTCCATCTTGGTATTCTATAGAAACATCGTTATTCATCTATGGTTCTGACTAATTCATCAAATGGGATAAAAATACCTCTTAGTTATTTACTTTTCCGTTGTAGATATTATTGCGTGCACTCTACACTGTCGTGTCAAATGTTTTATTAGTGTCATCTTTTATACCACGCTGTTATATTTTAACAATGCGTGGCATGAGACTGTTAGAATTAGTTTATTTGCTGTGTAGAAATTAAACTCTCTCTTTTAGTTTTATTACATTTACGTATTAGTCAAAATATAAAACTAATAAGTGCGCGTGCAGAGCGCTTTGTTAGCTACTCACTTACATTTACTTCGTGCTTTGCAGTCATTACAGTGTACGGATGAAACTATTACTACCAGGTCCATTGTTTTGCATTGAACACTGTGAGATCATAAAAGCATTAAAGTATAGAATCACACTGTAGTATACAATGCGCCAAAAATAGGGATCGAAATAAGCTTACTTCTAATACATTTTGGTCCGGGGATAAATTTTGAATAAGCTAAAGAAATATTGTAAGTTACAATTACTAGGCTTTTTCATTGTTAATAAAAGTTCATCGTAAAAGTAACAGAAATTATTTGAAAATGGAGATATTTTATTTTTATTTATGAGGTGTCTGAATGTTTTTTGTCCTGTTTTACGACTCTATCTTGGTGTGATACTGTCTATCTAGGTATCTAGGTATTTAGGGAACACCGTTATTCATCAATGGGTGAGATACGAAATACTATCAATTTGAGCCTGATTGACTCGCTTCATAGAGGTGGTAATGAAGTGTTAATCGATTTTTGTGTGCGTCTGTACCGAACTCTACTACTACTGCGGACTTGGATCGCAGCGTAAACTTAAAAGCTAGATCATTCCACTAAAATACAAAATTAACAAACTTAAACAAATTGGTACCTACTTCGATTTTTTTCTGTTGTTAATACATTAGCGTTGTTTTAAACACATGAGTTTAATGAGATGGAAAGTGCTGATTATGTTTGTTATAACAAAAAAAAATCAGACACATAAAAATTAAATATCTCTATTTTCAAATATTTTTTGTTACTTTTTACGATGTAGTTTTATTAACAATGAAAAATCCTAGTAGTTTTAACATACCTATAATATTTATCTAGCCCTGTTACTACTCTTTTTCGAAAATTAGCATGGGACTAAAATGTACTAGAAGTTAGCCAATGTGGCTCCCATTTTCCTTTCACAATTTCAATGCACGACATTGTGATTCAATACTTTAATACTTCTGAGTTTGCAGGTGTTTCATGTGTATAAAATAATATGGAATGTCCCAGTTGTTCCCATTATAATCTGTACCCAAACGGCCTCGCCAACGGACTGAGATAGATATACGATAATAATGCAATTGTTGAAAACTTAAATAATGTGCGCTCAGATACCACAAGGAAGGTTATTTCGATTGTATCGCTATTTGAAAATTGTTAAGTCTGCTTATTTGTACTGCTTATCTACCATTAGTGATTATATTTTTAAGTATAATATAATAAGATTCCCATGGTATTATCTAAACAATATGCATACTGATGTGTGTGTCTACGAAACCCTACTATATGATACAGACAGGTAACAATAAAAATATTTTTGTCGTTGGAGTCGTAGTAATGTGTTAAAATGTGTTTTAAAAAGGTTTTAAGTTGTTCTCACCATAACAAAAGCTCTTTTAAACAAAATCAAGGTTGACACTTGAACTGGATCATACATAGCATCTGATAGAGGTAATTAAAAAAAACGCAGTTATCTCTATTAAAACCTACCAAGAAGAGAGTTTGTAGGATTTTTTTGTTAACATGGATGGAAACGTGTTCAATTTTGCCTTTATTTTGGTTGAAGCAAACGCATTCAATTTTATTTCAGTCTAAAAAATAGAATACTGAAAAACAGAGTCACATCAAAGAGTCTTTAGAACAGAGTTCAGTGTCCACTTCATCCAGCTATTATGGTAAATTAATCAATTCTTAGATTAATAAATTACTTATTATTGTAACATTTTTTTTTCTAATAGAATACTAATAATTTTATATTTGATCCAGAAAAAAACTGAAACCATAAAAATCCAATTTCCATGAGTATGTATTTTTTGTTGATCCGATCGCTAACGACCTTCTTATACGCAGTTTAGTCCAAAATACAAGTTACTCTATAAGGCGTCGCGAATCTACATTTTATGTGTTTCTTCTTATTGGATCTAATGACCTTGGGCCAAACAAGACAATATAAACACAAAATAATATAAGCTACTAATTGATTTTTTATTGTGAAGCAATGTTTTCTTTTATTACAAATGTACCTATTATGTTTTTCACGGGCAATAAAAGTTATTCAACTTACTCGTACAAACAAACACATTATCTTTGACCTGTCATGAATATACATATAACATACTTAATCCATCTTATCCATACATTCACAATTTCATCATTAACATGTCCATACACCAGTTGACAGTTAATCGAGAGATAATTCTTATCTCAGGCTCCTTCCTAGAACTATCAAATAAAATGCAACTAATACCTCTCACTGATCAATCAACTAATCAATTTCAACATGTTTCTTCAATACAGAAGCGTTATACTTCCATCTTTTTGTGTTTAATGTTTCAATAGCAATGAAATTAAATGAATAAGTCATAACAATTTCTTTTTTACATCAACGCAAAGGCGATTGTCGCAACACGAGTTACCTCAACGGGGCGCTGCGCTAGTCCTGTAACGATTGGCCTAACTGTCGATTTTTTTTTTGCAACAAGCATGCGGCCTGCGTAACCGAGACCAGAATTGACTGCTCTGACCACCAGCAAACCCGCTAACGACACTATGATAATTCAAGTTAAAACCTCAAAACGGAATGGCTAGCACGTGCTAATTGTACTAATAACATCTGCAGTTCCGACTTAGAGTGATGTTTTGGATCATTCGTCATACAATAATTGTATTATTCATGGTCGTTTTTTTAACACTTGTTTTCAAAACATACTTTATTGCCGTTTTCTTTATGATCGCCTGAAATATCAGACATCAGAATCAAGATAACACAATATTAAAATAAACAAAACAACATAACGATCATAAACTTTTTACTGGATACGATTTTAAAGTACACTGTTATCAACGTGTAAATCAGCCATTAAATAAAAACAACATTTTACAATCTTTGTCGAACTACCCAATACAAGGCAAGCGCGTTGAAGTCTTTTGTAAGAAAAGTCAATGAGTAAGCTAAAACATTTGACTGTTTGTATAAAGTTATTTTCAATGGTTTTTTTTTACTTAAATATAGTGTTATTAAACTTGCTTTTTCAATAGCTTTCGACGTAGGCGGTTGGTTGTATTAATATTACTCATCGCCCACTCAGTCCAGAAAAACGTTTTTAAACGTAAAATGTTCGATCGAAGTGACTCTATGTAGGATAATAATCTATGCTGTTACTTCTCTGCTGATTTATCTCAAAGCAACCTAACGCCTACGCTGCCGCCGTTCATTTAGCACTTTCTCACGATGACTGTTAATTAAAACTGCTCATTTATCTGATACCGTATTAATAACTTATAAACACCAGAAATAACTGAATTAAATTAACTTTTATGATCGATTTATATCAATTTTGCTGTAGCAGGCGTATGCGACCGGTCGATTGTGCAATACGATTAGCTAATTACAAGGTACTCGTACTTGGTATCCGCTGACCAGCTCGGTCGGCGCGAATTGAGATCAAACACTGTAACCTTAACGACACATTTCATAATAAACAATTGACGTTCTACTACATTGGAGACAACATAGATTTATTTGTTTTGCTCGGCACGTGATGGTATCTTTTGAACTATGCTGAATGAATATTTATCTCTACTTTCAATCGGTGCGGACCACCGCAGTGGTTTAAATATGTTGTCTGGTTTGATTATGATAAAAACTAGGGACCTAATATGAGCCAGCTGGTATGATTATGTTAAGTAACATTGGTAACATGAGAATTACAAGTTATCAACAAATAAGGTGCTTTAGAAACATGCAAGATTTATCCCATACATCAAACTCGTCTCAACTTATTTGGCTCGCGACTTGGCGATTACCTAGTTTGCTCAATATGTCGCATGCTCTATGTATGTATCGTATATTTACAAAGTGGTTTGGCATAAATTTTTTAAAGTTTTGAACAACTGCTTTAACAGTCAGCTCGAAGTTTCGAGACTTTACAAAAGGCTTTCGACACTGACCATCAAAATGATTAAACGTGGACAAACAGTCATTACTGCGTCGGCTTATGTGAATAAAAGTTCTGTGTAACACTCTTCTGGTCGTGGACAGGTATGGTCTCCTACCATCCGAAGGGAGCCTAGTTTATCTGGTCATTCTTTATATAAAAAAATAAGTATTCCTAAACACTACTTTTCAATACAGCTCAATACGACTAATTTACCACACTGCACGTCTTAATATGCTAGATTTTTCTTAATATATTTTACTGTGCGCCTAGAATATTATGAGAAGGGCCAATCCATTGATCTCGTCGTGAGTACGCAATGGACTTAGCGTATACCTTTCGAAACCTCTAGTCGGATCGTCACTGCTACTGACGCAACCTTCTTTGGAGCACCCTAAGCCGTTCTACGTGCTTCATGGCTTCACGTAAAAACGTTGACATTAAACAGTACGTGACACATAAAATATAACGTCTCATGGTATAGTTGTTACGTCAAGATCGTAACTAACTTCTTGCTCCATGAATATCATTAAAATGTATAAAAGACCTGACTGACAGACAGATAATGTACAGACCAAACCGCTGAACGTATAGACTTGGAATTTGTGTTCGTGAAGAAGTGTAAATGCGTATTATGAATGGTATTTTGTTATTCACAACGCAAACAATATTGCGGGCATCAGCTAGTATATAAAAGACTGACTGACTAACTGACTGAAGAACAACGCACAGAACAAATCACTGACCTTATGAAACAAAGAGACTTTAAATTTCGAGGGTGTTTATCAAGCAGTGTAGGCGCGTACAAAGAATAGTAGATTATGCACTAAGGGGATAAAACAGTGTCTTATGTCGCGGGTGGCATATTGAACCCTGAGCTAACGAGGGACTCAGTTAACTTCTGAGCGAAGCGAGGGAGTTATATAGAGTCCTGAGTGACGCGAGGGGTTCAAGCTACCCAAAACGAAGACAGGCTTTATCCCAGAGGAGCATACTCTACTTTTCACACCTTCTGCGAGGCAATAAAAAGCCAGGGCTCCGAACTCAGCAGCCAACACCGTCTTTTGTTTCACAATCTTTGAAGTCGCGCCTTTTTTCTTTTTTTTTGTGAGTGGCCAGTTCGATTTTAGAACAAACCTTTTTGCAATGCCTTATGGGCGTTCTTATACTTAGAGTTTTCCACGAGTTTCCACACGAATTTGACGTTCCAAATTCAAATCACATTACTACCCTTGGGATTTTTATACAACATTACCTCCCTTGGTAGATAATGCTTTGCTTTACCTTGATGATAGCATGATATGTAATTGGATATTGTCGAGCAGGTGGTGTGAAAAATAATTTATTTAGTTAATTCGAAATGCATACGAAGTTGTGGTTGTCAACCAGTCAGTTCCAGTCTCCAGAATTTGGAAACTCTAAATCGTATTAATCGTATATGGCATACAATAGGTAGGTACTTATTTCTGAGATTTTCTGAATAACTCATAGTTATGGGTTGTTCTACAACCAGGTTGAATTGAAGCTAAGTGTTATGAAAGTATCATGCCCAAAAGTGGGACACAATAATAGGTTAAAAAAACGTTTTTTATAATAAAAATATTCAAATTAATTAATAATCTTTGTAACAGTCGATATAAATCGAATTGATCTCATTTGAAATTGATCGCCTTTAACTATCAAATCACTATCTAATTCAGCAATTCTTATTAAATATTACTGCTAATTCTAATACCAGTTTCGGTAACGAATCCTACATTTCATTGAACATAAGCAATAAGCATCTTCATTTAGTTATATATTTCGTAAGCGCACGATACTCGTTAATATTAAACTTGACATTTTAGTTACTAGATGTGTGTGAAACAGAATCAAGCTCTCTAAAAAAAAGTTTTATCGTGTTCTTATTGTTTCGAAATGTCACGCACGCGGCAGAACAAGACACTAATAAATAATGCTAGTAGGAAACATTAAGACAGGCAGCTAGTTTATTAAATATATTAAGTCCCAGAACCCCGCGCGTTGCTATCTCAAGATAAGTAAGGCAAGAGTGAATAGGATTATTCTAGGTAAGCGTGCTACATCGTCGACCACATCGTCACTTACCATCAGGTTAGATGGTTTTTTTTTTTCGGATGGACGTTTAATGCAGTTAGCCGCAGATGGCTGTTACTGCGTCACCGGCCTCTGGGTAAGATAGTGGTCAAACGCAAGCCTATATATAGTAAAAAAAAAAAACTCGCTTCTTCTCGCGATCTTCACTTCTTATGAGTCATAAATGACTGAATGAATGAATGGCACTAACTATGGCCCCATGAACATTTTGGATGGGTACCCTTAAGAAGAGTTGAAGATAGTATTGTTGCCGTTCGCGATGGTGGCGTTCAGATTAGTTAGCTATTCTGGATGTTTCCTCCTGTCTTTAATCACATACATCCGTGTAGGTATGCTTAAAATATATCTGGATCTTTGTTATTTTCGTCAACTGCACGATCTGACAATTGAAGCACGATGACCCGGATTCTACTCGTACTTGTAGTAGGTTTATTACTATAAATTTTGAAATTCGGAGGGTAGGTATATTCGTCAATTAGAGTAGGCGCGTACAAGACTGGCATTAAGCACTGAGTGCGTCCAAATCTAGCGCTGCGACGCAAATGCTAGAACAAAACTGCGACGCAATGCAACAGAGCAGAGTGGCTTTGCTCTAGAGCTCGAATATAATATCTATATACTTACTTGTAATTGTTATGAGGTAGTTAGATATTAGCTTGCGTTACAGCAGTACCAGTAATTTAAATACGAGTGCATTGTTGTAAGCCGCATTTTATTGAAGCCATTTTTAACCAGATAATTTTGAAACCGTTTTAATAATTGCAGTAGTTGCACATTTTATTGTTTGTGTGATATAATAATTGTATGTATGAGCCCACCGGTTCGTCTGTAAATGCGTTGCGTCAATATTCGACACTTACTTTCATAACATTTCTCACTACACAATTGCATAAAGAGTCGGCTACTTTTTGTATTAAGATGTTTGTGATAACTGTCTCAAATTAATATTTACTAAAGTTTAATATAAGTAATTTTGTTAATTTTAGCCCACGTCCAAATATATTAAAAACAAACTTCTTGAATTACGTAACCGAATAACATACTTACTAAAAATATAGAGTCCGTTCCTGTTTTAGGGTTCCGAACCCGACAGAGAAACCTTATTATTTTGCTATGTCCAAGTTTGTCCGTTTGTCAGTTCAATAATTACTTATCTGTTTTATTAATTTTTAATATCACCACGCTATCTCATTTTCGTCTATTTAATTTTATAATCCTCCCAATATTTCGTCGACGGAACCTTGTAACTCTATTAACATTAATAACTCATGTATCTTTTGATTGATATTGCTCCACGTTTGAATAATTTAACAATATATTGTAACCAAACCGCCTGGTAGATGTCCAAAAATACACTTCACCAAACGACGCAGACGATTATTGAGCTCAATTTACATTGCAGCGGAACAAAATAGAAGCAAACAGAATTGTACAGTGTACATAACATAACAGTAACATGAACTATAGCTGTTGGCAGCATCTTGGGAATCGCTGGAAATGCGCTAGAATTCGTTAGGCAACGCTCGACTTATTTTTTGACCGTACCTACTACCTACGAGTAACACCCTAACTTGGGGTGATACTCGTTAGAAAAAAACGATGGTAGAACCCATCGAGTAACATGTAACAGTAACAGTGTTACTCGTTTACATGTTACTCGATGGGTTCCTCCATCGTATAAACTTTGATACGTTATATAAACAATTTATTTCTAAATATTCCGTTCGCTTCCATTCTGTTCCGCGGCAATTTAAATTGAGCCATAGAGTAGGTATCAAAGTATCTAGATATCCGCGTTTAGTTATTATACAAAGTTGTATCCTGTTATGTTTTTAATTGAGTTTGTGTTCACCGAATTTGACATTAAATTATTTAATCCAGTTCCAGTTTTGGCTAAAACATTAATCAGAATTATGTCCCACATCTCACCATCTGATTTCTTGTTGCTTATATTTTTGAAATTTAAATATACCTACTTCACATCTTACAATTTCTGCCTAGTTATTGGTGCTTGCTAGATTAAATATCAGCGTGAAAAATGTCCAAATATTATAAAAACAATATTTATAAGTATAGTTTTAGAGTAGATTATAATATTATCTATCGATTGTTTTTATTGGCCATTATCTTTCATTATGTTCGATGAAATTGTCATGTTATTGGCGGGATCGAACAAAGCGTTCTGTAACTTTCTGATTTGCCAGATACTGTTGCAAATTATCGACTGTTCGAGCTTTATAGTTATCGAGCATCGACGTGACCGCCCGCGCTTCGATTGCCAAAGCTTCGGAATTGCAGTGGAAATTGATTTAATTGTATCGATAAGTTACAAATATTCTATTTCAATATTACGACTACAACGCTCTTATGAAATAAATGCGATAGTTTGTGAGGATTGATGGGAAAACTTCCTTTCAATCCTATCAATCTGAAATTCGGCATAGTTGTAAGTAGATGAAGCCCGAAAGACTTTTGTTGATTAGCCTAATATTTTATTCCAAAATCGTTTTAGAGCGTGTATATAGCGCGTTTTTTAGATAATGTACCTACCAATTTTAGTGCTACAAACCTGACAATTTGAATGTTAAGGTGAATATAATGGGCAAGACACGCACGAAAAAACTGAGAGCACATTCCCACTTGTCCGGTGTTGGATCCGTGTTTTAATCCCCTATTGTGAATTCCATTTTTTATTTGTTGTCTCAAAGTGAACAGTTTCAAATAAAATGTTTAACCACTTGATCACCCGCGTAGGAATGGGCCGAAAAGGTGCCTTGTCGAATTAAGAACCTTAATAATATGAGTCATAGGATGAGATAAGAAACTTTGTTCTCCCATCGTGCTATAATTATTCTAATCTAAACCCTTATTCATGAGCTATATTATATAGTATATAATTACTGATCGGAAGCAACCTTCAGACAGTCAATTGTTTGATTCTAAATCAGCAAACCATCTACTTCAGAGGTAGTCACGAACAATCCTTTTCCCATCAAGTAGGTACCTACGATTCATTGCCGGTGCTTCTCCTCACGATCCCATTAAATCGATCTCATTATTTTGAACAAGGCAGATGCCAGACTGCAAGACATTATTTCTAAGAGTAGTTTTAGACAACTAACTTGATTTCATTCAACACACACAAGTACGCTTTTACGAGACATACTTATAGCAAGCTGAGATCCACAACTTAGGGTGCTTTTCCACCAGAGATGTGCTATGCTACGTTGCTATGGATGCGTTTGATATCCACCTATCATATTCATTGGTGCACATAGCTTAGCACTGGCGGAAACGGATTCAACTAGGCTATGTTTTTGACATGGAAGGATGCGTGCTATGGATGCGTGCTATGGATGAGTGCTATGGATGCGTGCTATGGATGCGTGCTATGTATACGCTTTCCTACTATGGATACATAGCATAGCTCGAGCTGCGCATCTTTCTCGCGCAGCTACTTTGCGGCGGCGCATCTTCATAGCGCATCTTCCTCGCACAGCTACATAGCTTAGCATTGGTGGAGACGGTCACATATTTTCGTAACGTAGATTCTAGCGCTCTAACTTCTAGATGAATTAACCCCACAATGCCAAGCCTCTACGGTCATTGCTTTTGGCCTGTGCGTTGTCTGTCCACAATCATGACATGTGTTTTTATTTATTGTGGACATAAGCAATGGAGCATGAAGAGACTGCGATGCAGTACTAATAGCGTACTGCATGCTATTTCCCAAAAATTAGTCTACCCCATTCTTATACATTGGGTAAAACTAGTTATAATTTTTATGATTTTATGTCTGTGTTTAGTTTTAAGTTTCTATTGTTTGATATGTGTTTTTTTCTATGGACCTCGCTGTCTGAAAATAAAGTTTAAATAAAAAATAACAAATACATCTCGCAGGTTTACGTCTTTTTTTTGCTAGCTTTTTAGAGTTCGAAGGCAAATCAATGATCCTCGTTCTCCAAGTACCAAATCCAAACGAAGAATACAGTATGTTAAACTAGACCGCTTTGTAGGTGAACTGCGAGCTTCGAGTTCGTAAGCCAACGACACGAATAGCAGACAATTAATACATTTTATCAGTGCACAGTGTTTGTGCATTTCAATTAAGTATAACCAACTAAAAAAGAAAACATGCCGTATCTTAATCTCAGCCTTGACTAAAAACCTTTTTTGTAATGATTTTTCTGCAAGTCTTAAAAAAGCAGGGGCGTACGACCTAAGACATATACAGGTGTCTATCACACAAGATCGAATCGAGATCAGTACATTATTATTATAAAAATTCTTTATTGCACAAAAATAAAAATTACATTGCACAATGGGCGGGCTTAATGCCTTAGGCATTCTCTCCCAGCCAACCCTTGTATGGTGGTACAGTATGGTTAGCGTTGGTTGCTGATATATATAATATTTAGAAATTAAATTAGGAAACTAAAATATATAGTACATCATATCAACAAGATAACATTAAAAATCAGTACATATCAATAAGTTATCAAAATAGATAAAAAAATTAAATGTTGTACCAGTGCCTGCCAGTACCTACTGATAGAAATCAATTTCTTACGTACTCATCAAAAAAATTCCTTAAAATTAATGTTTCATACACTTGTTCGATGTAAGCGTGCAAGAAGGAAAAATCCCACGTAATGAAAATAAAGTCACCGATAATGAGACAAAATCGGAAAATACGTGCAATTAGTGCCTTATTCAAGCCCACATCTAGTCCAACATCAATGACAAGTTTTTTTCTAATAGAGACATTTAATGCGGTATTTTGTATACCGTGTCGTATTCGGACAAATATTATGTCACCGTTATTTTGTAAAAACCGTCAGTTTACTATTTAACGGTTATGAAACACGTTAAATTACAAATTGTAAACACCACGAAAGTGTAATATGAAATTGATCAATCAAAGGACGGTTAACAAGTTTTCGGTTTTAAATTGTTTATCACCCAATAGGAAAAAAAAACATTTAACCTAATCTACCAATCAGAGGGCGACTGTGATTGGTTTGTTTTAAAGATCATGGTACTAGCTTTCACAATTTTTGGACAGTTTAGAATTTAACGTTTTTCAAACCGTAAAATTGTAAACTTACGGTTTTTGTAACTTTACCAGTATTGAAGGACCGCTGGCAGGTTTGCTAGTACCCTGCTATACGCTTTATACTATTTTCTTTCTTCGATCACAAATCTAGCACTACCACATCTCCATAATACGCAGAGGTTAGCTGGAAGAGAATGCTAACTAGTATTAAGTTCGCCTATGTACATGTTTTTTACTTTGTGCAATAAAGCATTTTCTCGGCCGAGACAGTGCTCTCGGCCGAGTACCAAGTATAAACACAACGCCGAGTGCTCGGCTGAGCGATTGACGTAAGCTTTCACTGTCTCGGCCGAGTAACATTTTACTGTCTCGGCCGAGTACGTGTGATCTAGGCATAAGAACTGAACAATTTCTGACATTCGTTGCAGTGTGGATAACTAAATACCAATAATACCTATATACTTTTTCGGTGCCAGGCTTGGTTACCAACACGGAAATGGACGTGTTCTGTTTTAAGGTCACTTGTTTGAAGTACCAGTAGGTACCAACGAACTAAAACTCGACTTTAGGATTGTAAGTAAATTATTATTTGCTAGCTTCTAGTGTGCCATGCGATACCTTTATCTACCTATGTTATCTTACCTTCTGGTTTACACCTAAAATACCTATTTATAATCAGATAGAATATGTAAATATGTATGTAGTCTAATTTAAACAAGTCGTTTATTAAACGTGCACTTAATCTAGAATTAAACTCCTATTAATTAACCAAAATCGATACTAACGAGCACACATTATCATTGCGAAGTCGCATAAACTAAACAGCGTGGTACATAGTTGAATTGGATAAACGTAAATATACGAACTGTATAGAACCAGATTTGTAACTCATACATTGATAGTAAAATACATACTAAACTGATTGAAAAAAAGCAAATTATATGTAGAGTGAATGAATGAATGAATGATTCATTTGTCTCAAGTATGGTTAGTTACAGACTGGTCTTATGAATGTATAAAGCAAAGTCACATTCTTCACTGTAGAATATAGTACACAAATTTCCTTTTAATTCATTCCTCCTTTAGTATTATGGATCCAGAATCCATTCCACACACAATCCATAATACATATGTTTGTCAAAACAAAAAGTATTTTTTTCCTTTTGATAAGTATGTTTATCGCACGGGATCCTGGGCCTAAACTAAACCGACAATGGCCGACGAGCACGATTTACGAAAAAAGTGAATCACTTTAGATTCAATGCTAACGAGAATTCTAAGTTCTATCATAGGTTTTTCACTTTCCTAAGAGTTGGATGGAGTTAAGTAAATACCGGCCACGTGAATGGTCAGGCTACCAATAAGCAAGTACTGTGCGTGTGTGTGTTGGGAAATGCACCATTTACTATTGCCATTTACTTCTCACCTTACCTAGCTTTAGCTCACTAGCTACTATTTAGAACTGCTTTATTATTTTATTCTCTAAAAAATCTGATCACAGAAGCCAATTATCGTTTCTAATCAACGCCGACACTTGCGTAAAGTCGTAATTAATATTCCACAGGCAATATTCCACAGGTTGAGTTATAGAAATAAAAATAAATATTTTGTTGAGCCCTCAGTAATCAGGTTGTTTCCTTCCTTCGAGTTACTTATGTTGTCGGTATTTTCGCTGCTCCAGTTAAATTTAATAGGTGCCTACCTCTATGATTAAGCAACAAGGATATACCTAGTTCTTTTATTTCACGGTGCACCTTACCTTACAGTGATTTTTATAGACATGTACCTTTTATTTATAGCTCACACCCACAACTTCGTTTGCTTTTGGAATTAACAAAATTCCTTAGTAGGTACTTCTTGACGAAAATAACCTCGAAATTACAAGACACTACGTTCAGTAGTTTCGAGACTAGCTAAGTTTTACGACAAGTTTTTTTTAGTAGCCGTTATACACCATTTTCTTTGTAAATCAACTCCATTCATTCAGTCAATCAGTGTTTATTGAAACAAAATTGATTTTGATAAGATTGCGCGATGCATTGCATGTAAATGAAGTAGTGTTACTGCTTCCAATCTGACTCATTTCTCAATATTTGTTATTTACATGTTAAGCTTTTTATTGTCCAAATAAGTATTTATAAAACAATAATTAAATTTGGCCAACAACGAAAATTGGCAAATAAGGCAAGATAGAGGTGTTTGAGCTAGCGGCTATTTACTATTTTAATGTAGACACTTACTATATTTTAATTGCAATTCTGATTACATACTTAATATTTTTAATAATTTTAATTAATTTATGTTGCTGTATAATAATTAAAAAAAAGTGTCTTTATACAGGTTTTTAATACCGACACATTCTTTTTACAAAATAAGATTTAAATTTATTTCCTGTATTAGTAAATACTAAGTAGTATACTACTATTTATTAATTGTTTACAATTACTCAATATTTTTTGATACAATTACGGACTGATATTATAATGTTAATGGCCCAAAGTATTACCATTATTGTTGTAAAGTTTAACCAATTTCGCTATCTTATAACGATTATAAATTAATTACGACGCGCTTTACGACAAAAAGGTTACATTATTTCCAAAGAAAAAAAATGTTCATTGAATTCTAATCAAGATCATAGAACAAAGAGTTTCCTCAAAGCTTCGCCATTTGGGAACCCATTAGTTACAAGTTTATTATACAAAACAAAGGCCAAGTGCGTACTTACTTACATAATGTTTTGTCATATTTTTTTTATTGATTTTAATATTCTACCATAACGATTAATGACAGGTGCCAGGGTTATATAATATGCCCAAGTTTACGTTAGCTATGGAATTACTGGGCGTTCCAGTCTGACCACCATAATGTCCGCCACCAAAGTAGACGAGCGTTACACACGTACAGCACTTGCCTTTATCATCAACGGAATGCTTAAAGTAGCTAAAGCCTGCCTTAGACACAGTGAGACATAGATGAATATAACGTTTTATATATTAAGTTAATATTCATAATTTTATAGGCTCTATATTATTTTTGTTGTTGTTTTATGTTATATTTTTTGTGTTTGTTTTCTTTATTTGTAATATTTTTTTTGAACTTGTCTTGTATTTGTACTATATTTTGTGCGTATTTGTGTTTTTTGTGTTGTGTTTTTTGTTCTATTACGTATAGATATAACGATTTGGTGCAATAGTTACTGTAATGTGATAGTCTAATGTCAATAAAAATCTTTGAAATCTTTGAAAATCTTTGAAATCATCCAATGTACTGTGTAGCACTGTTCTAGTCATGGGTGTGATCTCTTAACTTCGGTAGAGCGCCTAGCTAGTCTCGCCAGATGTCGATAAATGTTTTTAAAAACCATGAACCTTCTCAGTACGAACTACATTTATATGTATGTACATTAGGGCATAGTACCGGGAAATCCCGGAACCGAAAATCCCGGGAAATCCCGGGATTCTCGGCTGTCTCCAGCACCGGTACTAGAAAAATCCAGAACCGGGATTTCGGTACTTTCGGGATTACTAAAAATGTAGTGTATAAGAGCTTTTTTAGGGTTTTAATCTTTAACACCATAGATAAATAGTGCATTCTGTTAGTACAAAGAAAGAAAGACAGTAACTCCTCTACCCACTAGATCCTACCCGCTCATCTTACTAACTTTCGAAGGTGCTGTTGATGTTCAGAACTTAGGAAATGTTGCAATATCAGCTTATGTTTGGTATCGTCGTCCCAATGCATTTATTTAAAGAATGACATGGGCTTTGGGGTTGTTTGTACTGACGTGACGGTCTTTCCACAACCTAAGCCACTGAACGTATTATTTTTATTTCTTATTATTATTTTATTATGAACCTGAATCGTCCCACTGCAGGCCAAAGGCCTCCCTTCCTTCTTTCCACTCTTTTCTGTCAAGGGCAACTGTCTTCCAGTCTTCCAAGTAGGAGTCTAGCTCGTCTCTCCATCTTCTCCGATGTTGTCATCAACAGTTTATTAGCCTACTATTAATAAGAAATAATGAATAATGATTCCGTTTTCTGCAATGCGACTGTGATTTATGTTTATTAAAACCAGCTGACAATGGATATACGGGTTTATCTTTGTTAATGACATTAGGTCCCTTCAAGTATCTCAAACTCCGAGCGTAGCTCGTTTCATAGTTTATTATTGCGTCGTTTATCTAGATATCTAGCAGAACAGTGAGTGTTCACGCCTTGGTTGAGTATTTCATTATGAGTAGGACGCACTGGTTAAAAAGCAACGGGTTGTGTCGAAGATACAACCGTAAATTATAAGTGGATACTTCTTTATGTTACGTCTTTGTCAAAAATTTGAAACTGACACATATACTTATCGATAGTTTATCACAGAGGAAATTAATAAAATTGGCACTTTCTCATTTTAACATACTTATGAGGCCGATCATTGACATTGACATGATCATTGAGCATTGACTTGTGAAGATTAATAACAAATAAAGTACGATTAAAAACTATTATTTTATCAGAAATCAAATCAACCTTCGTTTAGAAGTGTTGTTACGCATGTGACGTACTAACTTTTGAACTGTAATCCCATACAATCCTGTAAACAAAGAAATATCCACTTCAAAACTTTCGTTATAAGCCATTTATACTTGATATATAACTTAAAAATTGGGACTGTATTGTTAATGCAATATTCAATTAGTTACGCGAATTTTCTCTCTTACAAATCATGCTTGTAGTAAATTATATAAATATAAAAATATAACTTATAACTTTTCGTTATTTTTCGCTCGATTTTTCTTTATTTTATCGTTTTTTGACGAGTTTTCTGTTTGACTTAATAATAGGCTACTAATTATTTTCGGGAATACCAAAAATCCCGGTACTCCCGGTTCCGGCCGTGTGCCGGTACCGAAATCCCGGTACTGGAAAAAGGAACCGGTACTGGAGGCCCTAATGTACATGTCATATATGAGGACAGTAAGCAGTTTTTGAATAAATTACGACATCAATGTCATGTGTGTTCGCGTGAATGGAAACACTTTGTTTCGGCTGCTTGGCTATGGCAAGGTGAATACGTGGAATATTCATTGTCAATAAGTTATATCAGCGTTTCAGATCCAACAATGTTTCCTAATTTATCACTGGGTTAGTAGTTTCAAGAGACCTCATCAAAACTCTCATAAACAACGATCAATGATAAATATGGTTCCATAATAACTATTAACTTACCGACGAAGTCTAGTATAGTATTATATTAACTATGGTAATACTATAATCATATAAGACCTTGTAAATACTATACTTTACGCAACTTCACTTTACTTATTTCATTTTATAACTTATCCTCATTCATCCTGTTACACCTAAAAAAATGCATAGGTATATAATTTTATAGCAAAGTTTAATTTTTTTTTCTTATGTGTAACACCTACAAAATGTATGAAAACTAAACGCCGGTTACCGGTCGTTGAAGTCGAAGCGTTTGTGAGGGTTTAGTAAGTTTCCAAATTACGGAAACATAAAGTACTTCAATGAGGAAAACATAATCCAGGTCGAACAGGACTGTTTACCAACACTTGAATAAATCGCTGGGTCCTTAGCCGTTGATTTGTGTACTAAAATGTGGATCACTTATGCGGAAGTACATACCTACCTTGCCCGCTCTCAGTTAGGCAATGTAGGGCGGCCGGAGCGGCTAAATGCCACATATAATGGTACCCAGCTTGCGAACTTTCACGTTGAAATTACGAGAATAACATTAACACGCTTTGTTTTTTTAAGTTTTAATTTATGTACAAACTAGTTAACAGCCACAACTTTGTTTCAACAAAATTTCCTCACACTATGCTTATACTTTTTCCTCCAAATATCAACTCAAATTTCGTCTCTACGTTCTGTGGTTTGGCCTGCGTTGTTTGTCAGTCAGTCAGGACAAATCTTATTGATATTTAAGTCCCTTTTTGTGTCCATTGAAATAACGATTCTGCATTTTCTTTGAAACAGCTAAATTTACCCGGGCAAGGCAAATATACAGTATTGTCATAAGATTCTCGGCCGCAAATTAAAACCCGACTTGTTTTATGAATGAAGCAATCTGTGGTTACACTGAGGATTTGCTTGCCAGTTACTAAACAGAAGGTCAATTATGGCAAGAGAAGTTACTGCATGCAAGAATGTTTCCAAAGCCAAAGAACGATTCAAGTGTTTATTAATTAAGTATCTATTTACTTTAGTTCTTCAATCTCATCATATTTTAATAATTTAAACTCATTGTAGGGAAAGAGTACCTACTGCAGACTCAACAGTATGAAGTCGTTTTTGTGGATGTGATAGCGATTTTGTCCAACACCAAACGGAAGCTTAATCCCTTATTTAGTCTACTCGGGGATGGACATAATTATTATCTCAAACTCGAAAAGGGTCTGCCTTGGAGTGTATCTACCTTTTGCTCTCGCTACTACATAGTAAAACAAAAACTTCAACATCGGATCGGAATTAAAAAGTAATGCCGCTTAAATAACGTACAGTAATTAAGATGAAATATGTAAATACGAGTATCTACTAATCAATTGATAACAGCCTCCTATTTATTTTCATCGTAAAAAAACTATGTAAGATTTTTTCGTAACTACGAAAGCAATTAATAACACTCCATTCAAGGTTATTATTTCAAATGGTAATTGGGGCTTTATTCTAATTACCCGTCGGTAAGTGTTTCACTGCGAGCGACTTATACGAAACCAGATGTAGATATTAGGTACCAAAGTACTAAAACCAGTAAAATCGCAATAAAAATTGATTATTCGTTCCCCTTGTACCGATTACATTCAATTATACCACATTATAAATAATAATGTGCTCTGTAGATTACATACTCACTCATAGACGTAAAAACTTTAGGAGAGTAATTGGAATATAAATTTATATTTTAACCATATAATATAGGACCACCTAGTTCAATAAAGCTTAGCCGAAACCCTAACGTGTAGAGGTAGTAAACATCTACTTATAAAGTTATTTGAAAATTCGCATACCTTTAGATCCGAACCAGGGATCGGAAGCTCTAACGCCGTTACTTCAATCAATGAAATAAAACAATCGTAATTTGAACGTAGAATCCTTATTAGTGAAATAGAAACACATACCTATCATTAGTTTTCATAGAATTCTGTAAGTAGTCAGAGAGTGAACCAAGGGAAACATGATGGTCTTGTAAATTAAATTTGGGAAAAAATATATTTTTACTTGAGGAAATCTAGGCTTCTTATATAATATTTCACACAATTTCCTTAACCAGTCTTTAGGTGGGTATTTTTCTTAAGATTGAGACAGTGTCTTGCAATATTTCAATTCGACTTCGTGTAGTGTTGCTCTTTAGAGAAGGCAATAATTAATATCAATTAAAACAAGGTAATTAGAATATTGTTCATTTTTAGTATGTTCTGCACCAATTTGAAATGAAAGGTTTTTGTATTGAGGTTTTAATGAACAAACCTTCGAGAAGATGTCTTAATTTGTGAAAAAATATGATTGTTCACATCTTTACGGGCTATAGATAAGCAGTAAACTTGTAGACTGTGAAATGTTTTATAAGGGTTACTTACGACTTTTGCAGCTAAATAAATATTCTGTTTCATAGACTCGTCAGTTAGTAGGTATCAAAAGTCAATCTGATCAAGCCAAATTCGTAGCCTATTTATCTCTGTCGTAGGCGAAATATGAAGCTTTTATTGGACTAATGTAACCACTTAGCATAATGAGGTTGGCAGGAATATATATATTTTTGGAAGAGATAGTGCGAGTTGGTATGTGACTCTGTTCTCTAAGAGCGACGCCACGCTGCTCCGTTACGTTGCGTTGTGTCGCATTTGGACGGATTATTTACAAAATGTCAGTCCAAAATCACGGTTTTACAAAAACATAGACTACTGACTATTAGACTGTTTTAGTGACCGTTAACACCACTGAAAGTTTCACGGTTTCCGCGTGATAAAGTAAAAAAAACTCTACCGATCCGTCCATCCACGTGATCATTTGCGTTAAAAAAAAATTTGTTTGAGGCGTGTAAAAATCATGGTTCACACAAGTACCTAACTAAAACTTTCTGGAAATTAATACATATACATAATAATATATACATATTGACATATACCGAACTAACATGCGTGAACGGTACCATGCGGAGGATGATAATTTATTAGACTGTTTACTGTTAATCACGCCCATAGTCTTGTATTTTTGGCAACAAAACACGTCTAATTCGAATAAATCTTAGCTAAAGTTCAGATTCTGCAAGTAATTATGTAAACGATGCCGCTAAGCCTCGGCCAATACCACCTAATGGTATATTTTATCATAAAAACAATGCAAGTGCTTGTTAGAAAAGCACAACAATGCAGTGCGTTGTCTAGCTAGCGCTCAATAATAATTAAAGAGACGAGATTTAATACCTTCCGCGGTCGCGGAAAAAACTAACAATGGACTAACTGCTTTTATGTGTATTTTATCTTGCCAGATAGTGCAGGGTCGCTCTGACTTATTCGGTCAAGGCACGCGCTCAACAAAGATAGATTATGTTATTTACTTACCCTTCTCATATCTTAGGTACTTGCCAATTATTGTTACAGTAATGAATATAGGCCTTTACGGAATTGCTGTGATCTCTCTGTACAGGCTCTCAGTCCTAGTGCGAGGAACAGAGACTAAACTCTGGTACTACAAGCATTGTTTTTTGGCGTTATTAAGTTCTTTATTGTATTGTACCGCCAAATTTATTGTGCAAAATAAACAATTTAATTTTATTTATATATATTATTAATGGAAAAATTTGTGACGATAGATTGATGGATTTTTATTCCTTGATCATGCAAAAACCACTGAACATATATGTATAAGCTGAAAAACACATTAGAAATAGTTAAGGACCTGCCTGCGCGTTCCGCTCAGTAAAATACCTTTCCCGGTATTTAATATTACGAAACTGAGTTTGCGTTACGAAATCAGGCTATCCGCGAAATATCCAGCGAGCTTTCACTGTAGTGTAGAGTGCAGTGAAATGGCGGTTTTCGTCCACGTGTCTACAACATCATCAATCGTCAACATCGAATTTAAATTCAAATTATTAGTTAGCAACAAATAAGTAAATATATGGTGTTTTTTATGGTTACAAGTGACGAGACGTGTACGCACATGACTAGAATAGTCTTACACAGACTTTATTTCATATAGGCCGGGGGAAAACTGTTATAGCGCTATTTTAATTTGAGAAATTAATGTGCAGTCTTGTCCAGTAGTTTCACTATTCACCGTATATTATGGTACCTGTATTTTCGGATTATATAGACTATAAATATATATATATATATATGGCTTTGGTTTGCCGAATAATCGAAGGCAAGGTACGAGTATAAGGCGTAAGCCGAAACGTAACGTATACGACGTATAACGACCGGAGCGGTCCACCTTGCCGCTTGTCTATCGCTTTTAGGTACTACTGATTTATCACCATACGAAATCTTAATTCATTTGAACAGACGAGCGTCAATCATAGGCTTTCAATCTTCTACAGATACCTTTCTGTTATCCCCTAACATTATCTCATAACAATTGTCTAACTAAATATATTTTTCCTTACATAACGGTTTGTCTCTTTTTAATCCTACGAAGGCTAGTTTTATGAATTAATATTTGTCAATTGTTACAACGTGGGTGAAGCTGCGGGCAATGGCTAATTATGCATAAGATACTCCCAAGTCCCAGCGTTTATGTACCTATCCTAATTCTGCCTAATACATAGTCAAAGTAATAGTATGTTCATATGTAAAGGGATTCTCTATATATATATTTTGAAAAAGTATTCTATCAGATAACTGGTTCCCATAATACAAACTCTACCTAGTTTGGGGCTTGATGTCGTTGTAAATATTTTTTATTGATTTATTCTTTGGTAGTCTCTGACGGTGTTGTCTTGAGAGCGCAGCCTCAGGCGACAACTGCATCTGATATCACGATTGTATTTGTTATAATTATGCTTTGAATGTCGGAATTGCAGGATATTAATCATTGTCGGCAGGCCCGCGTGCGGCGAAGTTGCCGCAACGATTCACAGCTAATCAGTCGCTACCTAAAACGAAGTTTCGAAAGCTCTTACCCCTATAAATACTCATATAAGCTAATACATTAATCAAGTCATTTCTTGACGCAACTTTGAGCTCTATTATTTCCAAAAAATACTAGCTAATGTGCTCTAGTTTGGTTTTATTTAAGCAATCTATAACTTGAAAAAACTAAATAATTATTTATTATTCATTCGTATTCGTATAAAAACAATTGCGTTGTATTTTTATGATACCTATTAAGAACTTAATTATGTACAGCAATCAGTAAAACTAAGACGTCTACTCATGCACAATGCGTTGGCTGAAAACAAGCACGTTTGTACATATAAGCTGGTGTAGAGACTCGAGTAAACAAACTGGTTTTGAAAAGTGGTTTTCTTGTTAAATAGGACATTGAACTTTTTGTTCCAATGAGTTATGTAATCTGTAACGAAATAATAATTAACTTCTCTATATTGCTGTGTCATTATGGTTATATTATAACCATGTTAATGCAACGGGTAATTAATTTATTATTTTTGTCATCATTAGAGATAAAAAGTGGAGCCACTGCTTTGCTTTTTAAAATTATGTAAGGTCCTGAAATGTTATAGGTTGTAGTCAGCGTTGCATGAAAATGAGTTTTGGAAATGGTGACTTCACAAAGTGTCAATTTACAAGGTACTTGTTGAGAAAGTCTCACTATCAAAATAAAGCACAATGTATAGTACCTACTTACTGAAATAGATTACCTACTTTGTAATGAAGCTCACCTATTCACATTACCTTTGGTAATTTACGGATTAATGATCAATTAGGCATGCAGTACCGTACACAATGATGTAACACCACTTATTTTTTGATGCAACTTGTATAAAAGTTAATGCGAATTGCAGGCTGACTGCCTGTAATTCGCATTAACTTGCAGTCAGAAAGTTTACATTATCTTGAGGTCTCGACTATAGTAAAATTACTTAGATAAATGGGTATAAGACAGCTGGTTCATAAGTTAAGGCTGTAATTTATGTATACAAATAGATATATTGAATGAACGATGGTAGGTATCCATACATTGAAAGTACATAATACTAACATTGGCATTTTATGTGTAGGTACCAGGTAAAAGCCAGTATTCTGGTCACGTGTAGACTTTTCTAACCTTTCAGCTAGATCTTTGTAGATCACAATGTGCTCCTGTCCCCAAGGGGTCTTAATGTTTCTACCCCAAACGGCTCAAATATCTATTAATTATCTAGGAGAGAGTTATTATCATGATTCTGGGGTTGAATAGCGCGTTCTTGACAATTCCAGCAGTTGAGGCCTAATTTCACCTTCAATTAACGTGGCCGCTTAGGTAGTCAGTACTGTAGAGCTAAGGTTACGTTAGATCGTAATACAGGTAATAGTCAGAGTGTGAGCGACAAGTGGTTACACAAACATCACATTGACAAGGCACTTCGAGTGTACGAGTATATCGACTTTATCGTTAGCTAACGTGCCTCCATTACGTCGGATTATGAGTTATAAGTGCGTCATATTATAACAAAATTACCTACTAATTTATTATAGTGTATATCGTGCACGTAACCTCGAAATAATGTTAGAGTTTGAGAAAACAATGCGGGGTTTCATCATACAGTATTTGCTGCGGACTATCATTTACGATGCAAGCGATATAACAATGATCTCAGTACAAGGGTTGCGAATTTCATTAGGGTTCCGTCGATTGGGACCAATAGGTATTGGAATTGCGGTCCCAATCGACGGATAACATTTTTGACATGACATGACTTTGTAAATTCTAAAGATGGTAAAATTATTTGCCTGAAGCATACTGTACTTCACTAACATCTATGTGTGCATTAAAACACGTAATGGTGAAGGAAAACATCCTAAGGAAACCGGCATGCATAGAACCTAAAAAAGTTCGAAAACATGTGTCAAGTGCACGAAAGGAACCTCTTCGAGGCGCACTTGAAATCCTTTCACCACCCTGGTTCGAAAGAACACGACGAGAAGAAGAAAAAGAGTGTACTTATTTAAAATTCTTAATAGTTCTATAGGGAAATTATGTTATGCTACATACTTCGAGCGGAACTCCGCCGGAGGTCGCGTGGTGTTTATGGGTCGATAATCAAGCTACCGCTCGCGCAAGGTTACTACCATTATACCAACCGGCCGTTATAGGTCGACTCCATTCAACACGTTGAGAAACGAAACTCTCTAGAAATAAGCGAACGATTCACACAAATAATGCTGTTTTTATTAATAATCGAGGTTTTACAAAAACAGAAGTACTACGACCGATTTCAATTGGACTGTTTTAGGGCCCATAAACACCAATGAATAGTCACACAAAAGCAAAATACGCAATTCGTTTACTTGGAAGGAAATTGTTATTTTTCATTTATTTCGATTTCAATACCAAAGTACTGCACCGATTTTCATAAAATGTCTAGGGACCAATCTGGAAGTATCCTTTAAAATTTAAAATATTTTTCAAATCGGTTTATAAACAACAAAGTTCTGAGGTAACAAACATTAAAAAAACCGAAGTGAGAACCTCCTCCTTCTTTTCAAGTCGGTTGAAAAACGGTAGAGAATGAATTCCATGTTCATAATCAATTAAGTCAGTAGGTGTAACACGTACTCTGAAAAATTATTGCCTAGATCACACGTACCTACCGAGCAAACGGGCGAGACAGTAAATATTTTTCGGCCGAGATAGTGATGTTAGCTACTCGCTCAGTCGAGCTCTCGGCACTATGTTTATATGTACCGAGTACTGGGCCGAGAGCACTGTCTCGGCCGTTTGCTCGTTACGTGTGATCCAGGCATATGAAATAGAAGTTAGAGGTGTTCCTTTGTAAGCCATGGGCCTGTTTTGGTGTGGGAGTTCGTTTTCAAGCAGTCACAAGATTACTTTTTGGAGTTTTGGCGGGAACATGAAAAGTGGCGCATTGGCGGCATTAACTTGATTGACAAAACTTGTATAACTTTGAGTGTTTATGTGTAAAAACGGTGGTTTTTATCCATTAAGTGCTCGTGAACGTGTATGAGTGTTGGTGAATAGTGTAATGCTGTAAAACGTGACTTTTCGTGTTGCCTCCAAAACTCCATAGAAGCCTCTAGTAAAGTTGCAACCACCACTACTTTACAGGGACTTATGACTTGACTTAACAACTCTGACTTATGACAAAATAATCTCTCCAATTACTTGACACTGGCTATATACCTTTGATGTGAAGCCAAAACCGAAGAACTTAAGTTCTTCGAAAAAAAAAAAAAAGATTACTTTTTCGGCTTAATGCCTAGCTGCCTACTTACGTTCATCAAAACATATTTATTGCATGTTACTTAGGTATAAATAAAGTATTTTTGTGAGAATAGTTCTCACAAAGACGTTTCATTTTATGATCTACTTTCTTTTCGCCTCACACTTTCCTTTCGCATTAACATCCATCCTCCGATGTGGAGTGGTAGAGAAAAGAATAATGTATCATTATTAGTAAGGTATCTATCACGTGAGAATAGGCCTTAAGAATCAAAATAAGAGTACCTACACAATAGGTACACCGAAATCGGGGTACATTCTTAACCTATATTTATTCGGTCTGTATGTTGTTTTAGGTAGAGTCATATTTAGAATGTGACTCTTCTATATAAATTCATGTGATCTGTGTGTAACTAACCATACTTGTTTTAGTATATTTCTTGTTTTGATATGTTTAACATAAGCGAAGGAAATTGAGATAAAGATTAAGTTATTTTGTCAGAAACACGGTAGGTAAGATGTTAAATGTTATGTTAACAGTACAAATGCATGTTTCACCAGGAACTAGCATACACATATTACATTACTTATTCAATTTAATTTTTACGGATGCTTTTTTTTATTAGTAATTAGTAATGAGGATTTTTTGTTTTGTTTTGTGTTTTGTGTTATGTTTAACATAAGCGAAAGAGATTAAGAAAATTTTTCCTCACAAATAATATACTAAAACATTTCGAGGTTGTAGTAAAAAATCCTACCACTCTACTATTTTGAAATTTATACCCAATTTATATCTTCAAAAAAGTACAGATGTGGAAACGAGATAACGGCGCTCGGGATTCTGGGTCTTAACCCTCAACACGAATACATAAGAACTGAAGATAGTCGTGGAGTTTTTAAAATCAGACATTACAGAGATTAGCCTTGCTTACCTACATTAAGCATCCTAATTTAAATCGTGACAAACTCGTAAATCCTAATCAAAATCGGGCTGGGCCTCGTTGTCATTGAACCAGACGTAGTTGTTACCAAATATAAGAGGTTCTACGAAATACGGGTATTACAAACAGCTACGGATGCGATGCTATTGGTCTTTCTTTGCACTTCATGCGTTGGTTGGCCAACATCAAGTTACACAATTAATTTATCTGCTGTTGACATGAACACTATTGTGAGAAGAACGTTTTTTTCCCTTTTTTGACTTAGAAAACTAGAGATCTTTCTGTCTAAAGCGTCGATGACACACAAGCTTTTTTACTCGCAGATTCTTGGCGTTTTTATAAGCTAGCGTCTGATAGGTTTTGGGAAGATTGTAAAAACGTTGATGAGACTGGGCGACTTTACCATCTACAAGCGAAGTCGCTGGCGTGTAGTGTGTAAATAAGCCGTGTGTGTGTACTATAAAGTGCAGTTTCAGACTAGCGTATTACACGGGTATACGGGTGGATTGGTAGTTGCGAAACTTTAAAAGCGTTTCGCGTATACGCGCGTATAACTGGGTTTACGCTTGAGTTTTTTTAGTGCGTGTCAGTAGAATTAGGTGTGTCGCGCGGCTTGTCGCGCGTATACGCGCTGAAAAAAAAAACACAAGCGGCCCGGTTAATCAGTTAATTTGAAAGCTCACTTACCTTTGTTTAGCTAATGATCTCCACACTATGCAAGCCTGTATTGTATCCTATAGATAGACCTTGTTCTTTTCATATTTTCAAAATAATTTATATATTGTACACATATAATTTTATATACCTACACATTTCGCACATTATATGCATTATATTAAATATGTCATCGAACCACTCTCCACGTCGATGTCGTGACCTCGACTTGTCTCCACTCACAAATAAATGTACCTACTTAGGTATACTTAGATGAAGGAAACAGGCTCCACGGTACTGGTTTTACGGTAAATTAATAATATTAAAAACAAATACTTACTTATTAATAAATATGTGTCAATATCGAACTTATACCGTTAGATATATGGTAATTAGATTTGTTGTAATTATCCCATAATTTAATAGAAGTTGTACTCCCAAAAGGTAATTATATATGTAGGTACCTACGTAGTACTCGTATGTCTACATATATATCTACGTATTTTGCCTGCATAAAAGCTCTTTAGATACAATATAAAATTTACTTTTAGAGTTTGGTTATTTTTCTTTAAATAATAATAAATAAATTACACAAAAACTATAGTAAGTATAAATAAATAAAATAAAATAGATATAGGTACGCACCTTGTTCAGGAATAAGAATACAACTTTATCCATAGGTGTTCTCGATGAAAGCTTGAATTATCTTGATAGTTTTATTATAGAGAAAAGACCATTAAACTACAAACCAAATAATAAACCAATTCCTACTTGGAGCATAAACCCAATTTATTCAGTTGTCACTAGACAACAATGGTGTAATGCTGTTCTGTAGCAACTGTAAAAAAACGTTAGTGCCAATATTTCAGTAAAAGATTACAGCTGTGCGTACGTAATACCCGTTCAAATTTACAGGCACCTGTAGACTTTTGATGGTAGCTTAGCTACAGTTGATAAAACAGCGGTCTATTTTATAATTAGTGTTTCAGCAAATTGTTTATTATCATTATCTCGTCATAACAAAATTTTAACAAAATATTACAGTAACTTTTTCAATTTTTACATTGGGAAATCCTCATGGATGCCACACTTGGGGGAGGGCGGACGGGTTATGTCGGGCTTTAACCGACTAAAACCCCATTGCAGCCGACCTGTGCGCATTAGGAGGACCCCGGGATATTCGAAGAACACGTCCCTCACGCATGTTGCGGTGAGGCCTTTCCCAGGGAAGGCTTGCGCCGACCCCGAGCTCCGCTTGCAGTGCATGCCTACCCGTGCACTGCGGTGGAGCCTGCACTGTCTCACTGCTAGCACAAATTGCCGGATATCGCAGTTAAAAGCGGGTATTGCCGGAGGCGTATTTAAAGTAGTTTTAATAAGTTGATACGCAATGCTCGGCTCTCTACGCACGCGCGCCGCGCGCCGGTTTCGCAACCGCGCAGTGCTCAGATGAATAAATCGATCAAAATCTGCTTGTTGCCTTGTACTGCTCAATTGGAAACCACCTGTTCATCGTGTTTATTGCAACTTCGATGACTGGTTTAATATTCATTCAATAATATCATACAAGGCAATAATAGTGCCATCCTTATTGCGCCTATAACATTCAGCGTTTATGTAGAGTAGACAAAAGTCATTACAAGTACCATATAAATCATGTTTAAGTAAGTAGATATTAGCTCTAGACATGAATTATTGGCAATGCTAGTAAGTAGAAAACCGATAGGTATTCTAATAATGTTTACCAACGTTCCTGTTGCCACTGATAAAGTTACCGGACGGATTCGCCACTCGTGTTTTGTTTTTTGCCGCGCGTATACGCGTGACACGCTTTTGAAGTTTCGAGAATACCATTTCGTTCGTATACGCGCGACAAAAATACGCTAGTCTGAAACCGCACTTACATGCATAAATAAGTTAATAGGATACGATGATTTGTATACAGCACAGATATATACAAGGTCAGGGTGAATACTCTTGACCGCTCTGAGGGAAAATCTTAACGGCTAATTATGGAAAGATGTTGATGTTAAGAGTCACGGGCTCAATTTTGATATATATAAAAACTATCAAAAATATTTAAAATAAGTATAAAAAAGTTGTTCATTTTCCGATTATATTGTTTTTTTTTTTTTTACAATATATGTATATTTTGATTCTCTGTCTGATAACAAACAAATACTGTAAAATAACTCTTATGTTGTTGGAAAACTTAAAAATAATAATTTTGAATTTTCATACAAAATATTTTGAAGGGATAATAAGCTAAAGCATATCAAATTATGACTGTATTGACCAATCTTTAAATAGAACCCAAATTCAACAAACTATCTAATTTACGAGTCTAATTACAGTCGTGGCCTCAGATTATCCATAGATAGAATTACCTTTTGGGGAAATGATTGGCACTCGTGTATTTTCTTACTTAGATTAATTAGTACCAGTGTGTCGAATATTTTATTAGGCAATGTTGATTTAATATCAGCCTAACCCAGTTTTTGTTTTGAGTAACTGCGGAGCTCGTTTTAACGAGAATTTTAATTTTGTTGAATATGTGTTGTTCATCGAATTTATTTTAAGTTTAATGCACCTGTAGTTGATTATTTAATATTGTTTTTTGTGTCGATTGTAAACCGCCTGAAGGCGTTTGAATTAGCATTATGACTAGACTTTATTGTTATAGCCGGAACCGACATTTCGCCATACCCTCCAAAGCACGAGAGCACTTCAGTTGTTGATCAGTCGCTGATCTAAAAACGACCCCATCACTGATCGTTGCTCTACAAATCTACGTTTATAATTTTAATGTAGGTAGTACCTAAATATAAAGCCAGTTGCAAACGATTCGCTGACCCCAGCGACCGGTGCGGTGGCCGGCAACCATCAGTTTACCTATCCTATACTATATTTCGTTGGCTGTAACGCGTCGCCACCACCGTCGGCACCAGCGACATAGGTATGCAGCGGCCACACGTTGCAGTAAATAAATTATATGTAAACTGATTATCGCTGGCCACCCCGGTCGCTGTGGTCGTACGAGGTCAGATAGTACTATGGTATGATTGATTGAGGGAGCATAGCAATTCAGCAATGTTTAGGCACGAGCGACGAAATCTCGTTTTGTTAACGACTCGTGATCAATTAATTTGTTTGCATTGCATCGATTACGTGATTAACCAGCCTTTCAGTCCGCGACTACTGGACCTAGTTCACACGATTTACTATCATGAACTACTGGTAACTGTACCTTAATTACACATTGAGGAACTGGCAATTGCACCTGCAGTTATCTACAGCTTGCGTGCTTTGCCTGCCTGGTATGTAGAGAATGGGACCTTGATGTATAAAATGCTTCGTTCTGACTGACTGACAAACAACGCACAGGCCAAAACCCCTGAACGTAGCGACTTGAAATTTGGAGGGAGGATATATTCGTCAAATATGTAGGTACGTAGTACTAAGAATGGAATTTCGTTAAGGCGTTGTCCTAATAGAACGCGATCACGCGATCGTCGCGCGAGCAAGCGATGCGACCGTCGCGCGAATCCGCGATCAAACGTACTAACGTAACGCGACGCGATGCCAATTGGGACGCCTATTTGACGTTAGTACATTTGATCGCGCGATCGACGTTCGCGTGAACTTGCTTGATCAATTACTCTAATAGAAACTAAATGCTGCTTAAGAGGATATGTGAAAATGTCAGAAATGACAGCTGCCGAATTGTAGGACAGTGATAGCGCAATTAGACACCTTACCCCGAGGGAAGAGGTTAGATATAGATTTTAGTCGCTCAAATGTAACGGACGTCGCTTACGACAAATGATAAAACATCGTATTGCTTGAAAAGTATGGAATTTATAAAAAAATCCTTTCACATTTATCAAAGTTCTGTGATTACTCACTCAATAGTATAAAAATTAACCGTAAATATTATCTAAATTCGGAGGATGGATGTAAATCAGATTTTATGAGGCACTATTTCAAAAAATAAATCTATCGAGAAAAGTTTCACCAATCGTGTTTCTGTCTTACATTTATTTAGATTATATCCTCAAGTAATCACTGTGTTAACATCAAGTTTGTAAACTGTACAGTTACTGAGTAAGAATGAAACGCAGTGACTCCAAATTTTCACATAGCCTCTTAAAGGCTTGCAGGCGTGTTTACTAATTTTATGAGGCTGCCTTGATTGTCGCCATATTATTAGAGCTCGCTCGGTTGGGGCCATGGAGACATGATTACCACATTTCAGATTGCTCGTTGATCGCGGGTGATAAATAGGTCTTTCTCTAAAGTATTGCAGTAGCGACCGGTCCAGTATATTTGTGTCAAACAAATACAGATCGTGTCTTGCTGATATGTACCTAAGTACAACTATAACCTACATACTCGTATCAACAACTTGCAGTGGGAATTACTTAGGTACTTAGATAGGTACTCTATCATGACCGTTATCTGATTTTATCATACTGACAACATTAGGCAGGCTTCTACTCGTAGGTACGATACAGTATGGTACCTATGCATGCAATAGGTAGGTACATACCATTCGTTCTCGATGTTTGAGTCAATCCAAATAAAAACTATTTAGCAGCCAATGGGCATCATTAACCATTTACGCATATTCGCGTAAGGTTAGTGCGGTTGCAGACTAGCGTATTTTTGTCGCGCGTATACGGACGGTTAGGTAGTCGCGAATTTCATAAGCCGAACGCGTGTAGGTATACTGGCGTTTACGCTCGATTTTTCCTAGCGAGTGTCAGTAGCATGAGGCGTTTCTCGAAGCTTGTCGCGCGCGCGTACACGCAAAAAAAAACGAGCGTCAAATTCCGCTAGTCTGAAACCGCACTAAATTACGGACGCGGCAAAATAATTTTTTCTTTGCCTATCTCACTTAGATTTTCTCATAACCTTGTGATTAAACGAGACGATTCTATCAAGGGTTATCAATCATGATTGATTGGTATCCGGAGGCTAATCCTCAACAATGTAAGTGGATTCGCTGAAACAAAAGGGCTCGTGATGATGTAGCCCATAACAATAGACGGTAAACTGCTGATACTCAATCAAAATGTAATATTATGAGTTTTAATATACCTACCTAATATGTTTTTATGACTAATAAATAACACCTCTCAAGGACTTTATAAAAAAACACAACGGGTAGGTAAGGTACCTACGTGCTGATATTGAACTTACTGCTACAGGCTTCCGGCAAAGTAATTTCGACTAAAATTATGCTTAATTTTTTTTATATAATCTCAGTCGACATTACCTATATTGCTAATTTAAGCACTATGTAGTTAGTTATCTAATAATTTAGTTATCGGTAGCAACTTATTCATTAATTTGACCTAGTACTAAGTACTTAAAACATTTGCACGGCCGAAAGGTCGAATATAGTGATTCAAATTTATACAACCAACAAATGTAGCCACCTATATTCATGCAAATAAATGTATCATTTCATCATTTATTGATTTATACATAAGTACCTAAAGGACGAAATTGTTATTTTTGGTAGTAACGTCAGCCTATGATGTGATGTTATTTTAGACTAGCTGACACCCGCAACTTCGTTTGCGTTGATAATTAACAATTCCTTATTACACGCCTGCACTCTTGGACGAACACACCCTCAAAATGTCAAGTCTCTACATTCAACAGTTCGGCCCGAACGTGTCTATCAGTGAGTCTAAACGTAGTGGTTATATTCTCTTTGAGTGAGTCTGTCAGCCAGGTCCGAGCCTTTTATAGAATATTATTAATATTGAATTATGCTTTTGTACTACGAGTAGGTAGATATTATTTTGAGAGAATTTGATATCAGTGATACTCATAACACGCAGTGTATTTAAAAAAAATGTACCTACCTACTCAAAGTTTTCTATCTCAAACTGTACCTTATTGTACCCTCGAAGATTGCGAGGTATTGAGTTCACCTGTGGCCGAAAACCGAAAATCAAATAGTAAATTAATGTAAAAATGAAAAAAAAACAAATCGGGACCTAAAACAAACAAGAGAAAATACGGTTTTGTTTAAGTACCAATTTGTGCTGTGCTATTACGATTTATATTTTTAACACAGAGCTTACAACCAAAATTAACTTTATACCAAGGTACCTAACCTACATAAATATAGTTAACGCAAAGTTGGAGGCAACCCAATCTTCCGAGTGCGGAAACAGGTTATATTAAAATTATAATCAGCCAATACATCAGTTTGACTGATTGGTTTATAGTGGTCAGACTCCTACTCCTATCTACGACAGTAGCTCGTTATGCCACTTTATAAACTCATGATTAAAAGTAAGTACCTACCTACCTAAAGTATCTAGGGCATGATTTATAAATACCCAAGTGACCAAGTAGGTAAGTAATTTAAGTCTAATGCGTAAGTGAGGCTAACAATATAGAGCCGTCCCTAGAGTTCCTTTTGTACCATTTCCTTCAGAATACAAAATCGTATTCTGAACTTCTGAATCATATAAATTTTGCAGGACAAAATGTGATCTACAAAATTTAGAATTCATTAGTATCGTATCAAGGGTAAAACTGGGTTATATACCCCTTTTCCTAAAACCTTCCTTTCAGAAATCTTCTTCTTTCTGAAAACCCTGAAACTTTTTCAATGTAGGTACACCTGTGTAAAAAAGGTAAATAAATGATAATTTGTTGAATGACAATGAATGTACCCTACCATACCTTAATATCAATAAAGATTCATTGAAAGTGAATTATTTAGGTAACGTAAGACACAACTTACGATAGGAAGATACCTACTTACCTACTTCCCACTGGAAGTCTCGTAAAGGCAGGGTCACTTGCCGCCCAAGCGCCCAACAAGCGACTCTCGATTTCGTTTGGGTTCGTCGTAATTAATATAAGTAAGTAGGTACCTACCTATTACATAATATCCTTTCCATGACTGTGGGCGTTGGCTGTCAATCAAACAGACTGACTCAATCTGTTTTACGATATCAATTTAGTTTATTTCTTCTTAGATATGTAGGTACGAGTAAATAATACTTATCTAAGAAGGATAGGTAGATAGATTATTGTTTCTTAGTAACGCGAATTCCTACTTTTTGGGAAGTTATCATTGCTGTTTTTTTTTTAAGAAACTTTAAAGTATGCTTACTTTAAAAATTTACTGAAAGTTATAAAAAAATTAAAGTAGGTAGAGTCAGTTGAACAAACTTGACGATACAATTTTATAAAATATCCTCAAACGATACGATTGTTATTGGTTTTTTCAGAAATCCCCACTAGAAATCACCACCACTGTGGAGATTTCGGGGGAAAAAAAAGACTATAAATTCGACTTAGATGACATTTTCAGACCGACGACTGTTCATTTCCTCAGAACAAAATATCATAACGTCAAAAAAAAATTAGTTTCCTAGTTAGGTACCGAGTTATCTAGGGTCGAGTTACCCTATATGAGAAGACTGCTGTAGATTTAGAAGAAAAAAAAACATATTTAGAAGTAAGAAACATCGAAGTACCCTACTTACTAAGTTTTCATCACTTCGACTATCGTTTGAGTGTTTATTACAAAAATACAATAAAAGACACGTTCGAAATATTACGGTCAGTAAACGTGGTCTATTATTTTTGCATCAAAGCTGTCAATTTCGCAATAGTAAACCTTGGATCTTTGAAACAGCTTGTAGTCTGCTTATCCGACGAGCGGACAGCAGTGCACGCCAGCAATGCCCGTGCAACCTACTATCCCATAAGTAGGCACAACCTTAGGTAGGATAGGCACAGAATGCATGAATAGGTAGGTACTGTACCTACAGGCCTGTTGGCATTTTGATTAGTTGCAGTGCAGGTAAACGTGCACTGTGCAGTGACTCTTACTGCAAAGCAACTGCACTTCGCATTGACTGTCCTATGTCCAAAGTCAAGTCTTTCTGATGTGGGAAAACCTGGACAGGTGCGGAGCAAAAACACAGTCCTTGAAAAAACCCAACAAGTTGATTGATAATTTAATAAAATAAATAAATACATTAATTTAAATAGAAAAATAAAATATTATTATTATTTACTTATTCTGAACTACAAATAAAAACTAAAAAGATAAGTAAGTACTAAGTACCTAGTATCAAAGTTCACAAAAACATAATTCAGTATTTTTCATCTGATAACTTATAATATAACACATCACAAGGTTTATTAACAAAAAGACAATAAAACAATCAATAACTTAAAAATTAACAATTCTATTTTCAACTGTGGTATTCCTATCAAGTAACAACAGTCTCATACTAGATGATACTTTATATTCATATATTATAAAAAGTCACACCTAAACACATATAACTACATAAAACTTTTGGACTTTTTTGGGTGACTCATTGGGAACCCATTATGCCAGTTTGGTTACCCAATGTAGCAGAGCAGGACTCTTAAGGTGGTGTATACACCACTTAAATAATAATTCAAGAATAGAAAAAAGAAACACTTAAGAGTAGTGTCATTTTCCGGCCTCTTTTGTGGCTGTGTGCACTATGCATTATCTGTTATACCTACCATTTTATCCTGTGTAATATCTTTAGCAGAACATACTGCATTGCTCCCATCTTGACTGAATGATGGTTGAAATCACATTGGTTGGTAAATTTTGTTCCATCAATACACTAAATATAAATGCTTACTTATACCTCTACACTAGTAGGATTCACATTTATGACAATAAGCAGTAATGTCCAGGCCGTTCACTATAAGATTTACCCTGCCTTGGGAATTGGCAGCATTGCCTACGGTATCATGGCAGGGGACATCTTATGGTGAAAGGTCTAATACATAGCATGTCACTATTAGCACAGAGACTAAGATATACACAACTATTAGTAGGTATCTATTATACAGTGTGATAGATAATCTTTAAAAATCACTATAGTTCAGAGCTGAACATAGTTGTAATTATTATTATCATGTTATTTTTATAGGTGGTCTAATGAAAGAGATAGTTTACACTTATGGGTATATATTTAATATATTACCTTACAAACTAGGTCCGATTTTTACATGAGATCATGATCTTAAAAATAATATTTGGTTCACTGCTTTCAACCTTCCTTGGCTTGCATTTCTAATGCTACATCCGATTCGACTCTCCATCTCTTCATATCTCCTTTATTAAAATATGTAACATCAATATGTACTCGTAATACAAACTATTCTGAAATCTACTATTACATTGTAGCACAGAATAGAAAGACAGAATATATTAATATTATTAATAGAATTATGTTTATCTGCTGGTGCCTGCCTCGTTGGATTGATTCCGGACATATTCATAGTATCGCTCGCGAGCTTCCTCGCAGACGAGGGGCGGCTGGAGCACGCCCGGCGCTCCAGCCAAGCAGGACCTCAACACCTCCACAAATCTGGACAACTGCATCACTTCTGCTTGAATGAACAAATCATGCGCTGGCTCCTCGAAAGATACCGTGATCCTCCCTTGATTTATGCACTTTGTAAACACTTGTGTTGGGTTACTCTTCAAGGAGTATTTTGTGTATCTCGACCCCGTCATAGAGCCTCGAGTGACGCTCGAGAAATGCAGCATGAAGTAATCAATTTCGGTATGTGTTTCCTTCCCGATCGCTATCGTTGATTTGATGTAATAGGGGCTGCTCTTCGTTTTCGGATTTCTATTCATTACTCTCACTTTGCACTGGAACTTCATCTCCGGTTCGGATTGAAATAAGTACGATTGCAGAACGCAGGGGACTTTTAGCTATACTTTTAGCAGCCGGAAAAGGTCTAGTGAGTTAAATCACAGCCGAACAAGTAGGTACAAACCAATCTTGGTTTATAGAAATCAATATTCAATACAAATAAACAAAATAGTAGAGAACCACAACAAACAATGAGAACGTGCGTCAATAAGTCACATTTTGATTTTGTCAGTGTCAGTTTTGTCTTTTTTTTTTTGTAATTTTATTTAGCCATTTAGAAGAAAATCTTAGGTTTTTTGGCGGGAACATGAAAAATGGCGCATTGGCGGCATTGAATTAATTGACAAAACTTGTATAACTTTGAGTGTTTATGTGTAAAAAAGGTGGTTTTTTATCCATTAAGTGCTCGTGAACGTGTATGAGTGTTGGTGAATAGTGTAATGCTGTAAAACGTGACTTTTCGTGTTACCTCCAAAACTCCATAGAAGTCTCTAGTAAAGTCGCAACCACCACTACTTTACAGGGGCATGACTTGACTTATCGACTCTGACTTATGACAAAATAATCTCTCCAATTACTTGACACTGGCTAAATACCTTTGATGTGAAGCCAAAACCGAAGAACTTAAGTCCTTCGAAAGAAAAAAAAAAAAAAAAAAAATCTTATCACCATACCGCCTTGTCATACGTTTATTCAATTAGAATATAACCACTACGTTTACGTTTTTTTTTTTTTAAATTAGTAATTAGTCATTTTTGCAAATAAATATGTACACTTGTTTACGCCTTAGGGTTATGGTATACATACTATACTTAAACCCTGTTGGGCACAGCAACTTTACTTATTTATTTATTTAATTTTTTTTTTAAATACTCATTATTTAAACTGTATATTTCATACACGATGTGATTTAATGTTTATTTTTGTCGTTAAGAGTCTGTCATGCCCCTGTAAAGTGGTGGTGGTGGTGGTGACTTTACTAGAGGCTTTAGGGAGTTATGGAGGCGACACGAAAAGTCATGTTTCACAGCAATAAACTATTCACCAACACTCATACACTATGTCGAGTACTTTTCGGGTAAAAAACCACCATTTTTACACCTTAACACTCCCAATTATACAAATTTTGAAAAATAATATAATACCGCCCATCGCGACATTTTCACATTCCCGCCAAAACTCCTCAGTTTTGTCTTATTGACATGAAAAGATACTATAGACCATAGACAACCTAGGATTTCTCTCGTCGAGTACTACACGGTCGGGTAGTTAATTCCCAACCGCAACAAAATAATATACTGAAAAAATATTTACAACCGTCTCTGTCTTATAAAATATTCACTTTTTCTATGGAATTAATAATAAATTTTTTTTTATTTGACAATAACTAGGTATCTACGATTTTTTATTGTTGAAAATACTGCTAAATCGTATAATTATTATTGTGGTCGGAAGCCGACCTGTTATCTCTTCATAAAACAAAGTCATCATGCGCAGCGATTATTTTCATTTCAGTTTCTAGCTAAGCTGAGCTACTTGTGGCTTCTTCTTTTTCTTCATATCGTGTCACTAGTTCTTCCGAACCAGTGTGCAATGTGGTGAAAGGATTTCAAGTGCGTCACGAAGAGGCTCCTTTCGTGCACTTGTTACATGTTTTAGAACTTTTTAGGTTCTTGACATGCCGGTTTCACGATGTTTTGCTTCAAGCACGTGTTTTAATGCACACATACCTAAGTAGGTAGTTCGAACAGAAAAATCCATCCAAAATCGACCGGGTTCGAACCCGGTCGTACACCTTCGGATCGAAAGTCGAGGCACCTTCCACTCGGCCAACACGGCTTTCGGAGTATAGTACCAGTACCAGTGTTTACTTGTACCTATACTCCGAAACCGGTAGTGTAGATATCGAACGAAATAAATCGTTGTGGCACTGTTGCGGTTATTGGCATAGGCGGGCCTGAGCTCTTGTGAGTCTCTGTCTGGGAGTAAGGCCTACTCTTTATGAAAGCGATAGTTAGCTACAGATATTTTTATCACTGTTTAGCTTATTTCTGCACTTTCTGCCCTTGGCTTCACGGTGAAGTCAAAATAGCATTTTTCGTGAAATGGGTTAGTTGATGATCTACTGTAGATCAGTGCAATCAAAAGATCGCAAAGTTTCCTCAAGGTTCTAGCTTCACCTCTACTACGAGAATGCTAATTCTTAGGTCATTAAGTAGCACACACGTAGGTCGCAGGCATCGGCCAATAAATAAATCATAAATACTAGGTAGGTAGGTATTTATAGTTTATAATCATAACCGCAGATATAATACTTACTTACTAATCGAACTCTGCCTACATGTATAGGGTACATACATAAGTAAATATGAATACTTATTCAAGGAAGCTCTTCAATATTTTTTGTACATACATACTTATGTATCATAAATACTAGGTAGGTAGGTATTTATAGTTTATAATCATAACCGCAGATATAATACTTACTTACTAATCGAACTCTGCCTACATGTATAGGGTACATACATAAGTAAATATGAATACTTATTCAAGGAAGCTCTTCAATATTTTTTGTACATACATACTTATGTACCTAAATTAAGAATACTTATTCAAGAAAGTTCTTCAATAATTTTTGTTTTTTTCATTTGTTCCAGGGAGCAGTACATTTTCAATGTCTTTGAAGTGATTGTAAGCACATTAGAAACCAAACTCCAGAGGATAGAGAACCTCGATAAAGCTGTAGAGCATCTCATGAGGAGGGTGGAAGCACTTGACTCGAGGGTAAACGACAACATTCACAAAACAGACGCCATTATATCTAAGCTAGGAAACTTAGACTTAAAGTTGTTCAGCCAAATCGGTCAAGATAATGAAGAAAATACTACAAAGAGACATATAGAAAACAAAATCAGCAGCGCACAGTTACTTGATAGGAAATTGGAATCACTAGATCAAAAAGTCTCAAACATAGACACAAAATTAGTTGGCTTGAAGACACAAATCGATAACAACTTCCTGCCCGTCGACGACATAAACGCGGAAGCTAGCGAAAAGAAGCCCATCAACTTGAACGTCATCGAAATCGCGAAAGGATTGAACTCCGAAGTGGTCAATGAAATAACTAAAGAAGTTGATCAGCTCCGGACGTCGATGTCAACCGTCGATCGGAAATTGCAGTTCCACATCAATCTTGTGTCTGAGAACTTGGGTAAGGTACTTTACATGATGGCAGACGTCCACGCGGCGATAGTGGAGCCGGAAGCCGCCTCCATTAATGTGAACAGTCTGTTCAAGAACCGAACGGCGACGAGCACGCAGCCGCCCATCGCCAAGAACAGCAAAATCGACACCCTAGTCAACAAGATTATCCCAATGATGAGCGTCTCGGAAAAGATGGACGAAGTGTGGGACGTGGTGGTCGGCACCAAGAGCTCCGTCGACGACCTGGTACCCAAGTCCGATGAGTTGCTGACACAAACGCAGCGGCAGGAGCGGGCCATCGGCCAGATTCACAGCGATTTGAGGCTCAAAACTAATCTCATTATAGAGAATTTGGACATGGTAGAGAAGAGATTAAAGAAGCAGGAAGATGACGTAGCGACACTCGCGCAGCGACCCGTACCTCCAGAGCTGCTACTAGACCCGACCTTCGACAAGCTGGATTACGCGCCCACCAGGTACCGCGTGGACGAGCCCTCCACGGACCCCTCAACCACTTCGCCCACAACCATCAACAACAGGTGACATCCATCTTTATTTAACAGCTTATGCGATTGTTTTGTTTGAGTTATCTTGCGAATGTTTATTGTATTGTAATTCTGCGTGCATAGCGTCGTTTATCAATCTGTGGCGCGCGCCTGTCGTGTTGACTAATGATCTCGTGGTGTACAGCGGAAGCGGCGCGAGCGGCACCGCCACGGTTACGGTGACTCCCGCCGGCGTGGGGCCTACAAGTCCACGGCCTGCTAGCAGAAAGGGCGGCATCATTTTCCCCAGCGTCAAGAACAAACCCATCATCGGCAATAACACTTTCGCTTCCGAGATCGTCGCCAACTATAAAGACGTGAAAGTGAGTTGCATAAAGAATTAAAATACCTTGTCATGTTCCACACTATTTATCTTGACCTAACCGCGACATTTAAGGTACTTTGCCATGAATGCCTTTATGCGAATGACAGACAGAACTGTAAAGTAAAATAGACCACAGATTCATAGTTGGTAGTTTTCAAGCCATAACATATTGGACCAATTCATGACTGATGTGAGCAAAGCAGGCTAATAACGCTTGGAATTAAATAAGTGGGTTGAAATGCTAACAAAAGGCCTATTACCTACATATAACATGAACTGTTATGGTAGTACTCTGGAGCTCCAAACAAGACCTGTTCTAAGCAGAACATATCAGGTAATTACAGAAAATGAAGGACTAGGTAGGTATTACAAATCATTCTAATAGGGAAACAAATAACTATTTCTAGGAAGTTGCTAAAAGTGACGGCTGTGCACGCTCCTGATTTAGAAATAGGCGCAGGTCTGCATTCATACTGCGGCACGATTGGATTGGGATATATTCAGAAACTAGAGCAATATTTGCACAATTTTCCGTATCTCTGAGACACAGCGGTCATTCTGTTTTCGCAAGAGGTGGTCGTCCTGATTTCACTTGTTCCTTATCGCCAGCGTCCTCGGTCGGCCCTAGCTCGGATGTTCAAAGATCGGCCGCCTTGAAATTTCCGTGCAAGGAAAGTTGCTTCGACCGTTACGTAAATATGGTTCAGCCAGCTTACAGAGTGCTTTCCGCGCTTTGTGGGCCGTGCAAAAACCTGCTGTTCCCACCGAATGACAATTACCAATGATTACACCGTGTTTATTGTCTTAACGTACGAGAACTGGCGGTTATGTCGAGCGGTGATGCAATGCGCGTAACGCGTTTACCCTACCCTTATGCGTATGCAAGTGCACAAAAAATTCGTTCTACTAACGTCTGATATTATGAAGGCACTTGATATGACTAGCTTGGTGATCGCAAGAGCTAGAACTGAGCTAGTTCTGGCATTCACATCATCCAAGGGTCTGACTCTGCAAATGAATAATGAATATTTATTGATTTGCGGTATGAGCTGGGTAGAAGCATAAATAAATGAAGGGGTAAGGTACCTAGTACCTAGAGTTAAAATAATAAGCCTTATCAAGTAATACGTAGCCTGGAATGGTAGGTATTTCGCAAATAGTTGTGAGTGCCACTATTGTAGGCTGCTGTATTCAAGAGTAGGTATGTAATCAGGAAATTGTCAGTTCGTGACAGCACAGCTCATGATAATGATAGGAATTCGTTGACTTTCCCTCTCTTTATGGCACGGGTAGGTATCTATTGATCGGATAATATCATCGCGGGCTACTATACTTACAACACAATACCATCTAACTTAGCTCGAATAAATAACGTTTCCTTATCGACTTAATACGTAAAACTTTGAGTTTTCTTCTTTCCTTATATTCCCGTTTATCCACTTTCCCGATTATCTAGTGATTTGCAGCAAATGAATTAAAATATCCCTACTGCAACACGTCTTATTTGAATGACTAAAGTAAGCTTACATAAATGGGTTTTAGTGTCTTAGTTGTATAATGGCGTGAACTCTATATCTACCTTATGTGGTTTCAGACTAGCGTATTTTTGTCGCGCGCGCGTTTTTGGGCGGATATGGTAGTCGCGAAACTTCAAAAGCGTATCGCGCGTTTATCGGCGTTTACGCTCGGGTCTTTCTAGCGAGTGTCATGTCTCCCGCGGCTTATGTCGCGCGTATATGCGCTGCAAAAAATTAAACACGAGCGGTGAATCCGCCCACTTAGTCCGCTTATCTGAATTCGCACTTTATCAATGCTGTCCCAGAACTTTCTATGACAATATTGACTATTATCAACACAAGGGGCTTTCCTTCCGCTGCTTTAGACGTGGACTACGGAAATATTCGTGTTGCAGTGGGGCGTTTGCTGCAAAGTAATCGTGGTAGCTGGCTAAAGCCTTATAAGAAAGACACTATATACCTACCTACACAGCAGTGGGTCCTACCATTCGAGAATCTAGGCAAAGGAGACGTTATACTTCAGAATCTGCAAACATAAATTTCTGCCATTTTTTACGGAGGACGAGGTACCTAAACCCGCATTGCACACGGGCCTAACAAAATCTTATTAATGTAACCGCACACTATAATAATCTCGCACACCATCTTAAAATATGCACACAGTTATCAAATACAGCGTATATTTTTATTTAATGTGAATGGCCAAAAAGGTTATATGGCCAACAGAGTGGTACACCTTGCATTAACATCTCCTTTGGCTAGATTCTGGAAGGTCCTACCTGGCTGAAATGAATGAATGAATGAAAGCAGAGATTACTAGTCTCTGATGAAAGTAATCACAGGGAAAGAAACACTTGATAATCGGAAGGGAGGTACGGTACGGAAATATCCGTAGTCCACGCGTAAGCCGCGGAAAGAAAGCCGACACACAGGAATTGCACAACTCTGCTAAGAATAATTATTATCTTGTCAAACAAAGCCGGCCACCATTCAGACCAAAAAACAGACCATTTACCAACTTTCCATGGACATATTAATGGTCTGTCACATACCCCTGTCAGTAATTGGCGTAAGAAACCGCAAAGTCTTTTGTAATGTTTGACCAAAATGAACGGTCTCTTCTCGTTATACACCTCACACAAAGAAGCCATTTTTTTAAGTAAGGTACCTACTATAACCCGATTCAGAATTCAAGTTTTTTTTTGTAAACAAAGGTGTGACCACCCTAAAAAAATACTTATCAAAGTGACGTTTACTCAATTTTCCTAAATACTTAAGGTACGGTTTATTTTCTATTCAAATATTCATAGAATGGAAAATAGCAATGGTTTTGTACTGATTATTATATTTTTTTTTTTTTCAGAAAGTTATATCACGACGAAAAACTATTAGCCAAAATATTCTATGACATTGGTTTCATCGGAGTATATCACAGAAGTGCGAAACAATTTTTGGATTTTGACCTAAACGTGTGTTTGTAAATTTTATTCGTCTCTTATCCGTTTACGAAGTCGAATGCGTTCTTTATTCGCTTCTCGTGTGCAATTGTGTGAATCGAATGAATTTTTGTTAGGAATCTGCTATGCACCTTTGCATAATATATGATCAATATCTCAGAAGTATAAATTCACAAATTCTATTTCCTATTCTACCTACTTTTCAGTGTTCTAAAGTACCTGAATAGGTTTGGTTAAGAATTATTTAGGTAAAATAGGAAATTATCGCACCAGCAAAACCGCGCGTCATTACTAGTAATAGTGATCCGTGGTATAAACTCGTTTTTAACTCTGACCTGTCTCTATTACAGTGACATATCATGACACTTCTTTGTTTACAAAAAAAAAACTTGAATTATAAATCGGGGTATAGTTAGGTAGACGTTCTTCCTATTACTATTCTAAGATTTTTCTTTGAACTCTTGTAAGTTGCTTTTTTTAACGATTAAGGCCATTATTATTGTTTAAAATGTTAGTGTACACGCACTTAACAAAATGTCGTTCAAATGGAGGACTTAATGCTAGAATACTTTTTACCAGTCAACCAATTGATAGTAGGACCAGAAATATATGGCGTACCTACATCTAAAATGCTAATAATATTATCTAAATCAGACTTATACATATATATATACATATTACTTAATAGCAATAGTAAAATAGATATCAATCTTCAATATTTTTTGTTTTAATAGCGTCCAAGAGTTTTTAAAGACTACGTTTAAGCTTCAACCTAACAATATGTGATCAACAGTGAATAGACAAAATTATATCAATGTGTTGCAATACACAGCTAAAGGAATGAAAGTGGGTTACGCAATCTACATACATACCTACTATATTGTCATTCGTCATTCATATCGATAACAGTGTGCCTGAAGGCACTGTGCTTTTGAAAAACACATCAAATAATTTGAATATTCTGAGAGTGTCGTCAAAATAATATAACCTATTGTCTAACAACGCCTAGCGAATAATCGATAGAATATTACGACACGTGAGCGAAATTATTTTTAGTACCTAGTCAAAAAATAGTAATAGATACCTAGGTCTTAAAAATATGGTTTTTGATTTGGTTGAAGAGACATTAAAATGAGTTTTTTTATAAGTAAAGAAGATGGCGAAAGCTAGCTACGCGCTCTCCTGATGGTAAGAGATGACACCTGCCCATAACCATAACAGTGCTACACAGGAATGTGATTGCCATAGGCTGGTGCAACATTGCCATAGTGCTCGTCCACCTTGAGATATTTTGATGGTCATCTTAAAACTCCACAAATTTCACTAGAAACAGTGCCCTTCCAACTGGAACACAGTAATTCTTGCACATTACTGTTTTGCGACATAATATCTGGCAATGTGTTGGTACCCCTACGGGAATTACATGATTCCAACGGATGGCATTCCAACGGTAGAGTGACAAATGTTTCTAGTCAACTATATCGCATCGAATCTGATAATACTGTGTAAATCTCAAAAACTCACGGTCGTACCCGGATATTTTCCCTTGGGCATAAATAGTAGATTATGCACTTAAGGGGATAAAGCAGTGTCTTATGTCGCGGGTGGCATATTGAACCCTGTTCGCGAGGGAGTTATGTAGAGTCCTGAGTGACGCGAGGGGTTCAAGCTATCCAAGACGAAGACAGGCTTTATCCCAGAGGAGCATACTCTACTTTTCACACCTTCTGCGAGGCAACAAAAAGCCAGGGCTCCATCAGCGAACACCGTCTTTTGTTTCACAATCTTTGAAGTCGCGCCTTTTTGCTGTTTATGGTGGCCAGTTCGATTTTCGAACAAACCTTTTTACAATGCCATATGGGCGTTCTATTACTTAGAGTTTTCTACGAGTTTCCACACGAATTTGACGTTCCAAATTCAAATCACATTACAACCCTTGGGAGTTTCATACAACATTACCTCCCTAGAGAGGTAATGCTATGCTTTACCTTGATGATAGCATGATATGTAATTGGACATTGTCGAGCAGGTGGTGTGAAAATATCATAACGACTGAGATAAATGTTTAACTTATTACACCCTGTTTATATTATCTTTTTCATCGGCGAGTTTCTAGGTAATTATGTATGTTCCTATAATGGTGATATTTTCAGGGTTTCTCCTGCGTGGACCTCTTGAATGCCGGGATGCGAGAATCCGGGGTGTACTATCTTCAGATTCGGGGTACAACCTACTGGTTCCTCAAGGTTTACTGCGAACAAAACGTCGCTGAAGGCGGATGGACGGTAATATACTTTGTAACTTACCCACTTTCCATAGCATCTCTTTAACATCAAAGGTATGCTGGAAGTTTTTTTTATTAGGGTTAAGCTCGCCTTTATACATGTCTTTTATTTCATGATTTATATTTTAACGAGTTTGTGTGTACAATAAAGAATTCCAAGAATTGCCTATTGACCAAGGAATTTACCAAGGGTTGGCTGGTAAAGAATGCCTCTAGGCATTAGGTCGCCCTTTGTGAAGTGCAATAAATTTTTTTCATTGTGCAATAAATAAATAATTTTAATAATAATAATACCTACCTACCTAAGTACAATGAATGAGACAAGCACGCAACTCTCCTAAGATCTTAATTCATAAGAGATTACGCTGGCCCATCACCAAACAAAAACAGTGCACGAAAGGAGCCTTTTCGAGGCGCACTTGAAATCCTTTCACCACACTGGTTCGAAAGAACTAGTTATACGATAAGAAGATCACCAAAACAGCGATTAACAAGCATTATTTATTATAGTATAGTCGGCTCTGTATTTATCTTTACACCCAGCTTACGCCGGTGTTTTCCTGTGATTAAAACCACTTACACAAACACATAAGTTGTGTGTGTGAGTAAACTACTGATGTGATTAAACCACTTAAGATATATCCATATTATAAACCACCAGTGGTTTAATCACAGAACACCGGAGTAAGTTGTGTGTAAAGACAATTTATAGAGCTACATAAAACAGAGCAAAGCAGATTTTTAAAATACGTAGTCCGGTCAGCACTGCTAACAGTGCTCGTCCACTTTCAGGCACTTATCTTCTCACTATCATCATTAATATGTTTAATACTAGCTGGTGCCCGCGACTTCGTCTGCGCAGGTATCTTTATAAATTGTAGCCTTTGTGTTATTCTGATGTATAAGCTATATTATTGTAAAGTTTCATTAAAATCCATTCAGTAGTTTTTACGTGAAAGAGGAACAAACATCCATCCCTCCATCCATCCTTACGTGCCCGCGACTTCGTCTGCGCAGGTATCTTTATAAATTGTAGCCTTTGTGTTATTCTGATGTATAAGCTATATTATTGTAAAGTTTCATTAAAATCCATTCAGTAGTTTTTACGTGAAAGAGGAACAAACATCCATCCCTCCATCCATCCTTACAAACATTCGCGTTTATAATATTAGTAGGAAGGATAGGATACAAAATTAATTAAACCATATCTTTCCATTCATTTTGAATGTTTTTCTTCGAATACCACATCCGATATATTTTAAATTAAAAAAAAACCTATATCTACTTCTTTCTACTGTTGAAAGTATGTACCAACTTACGTAGTAGTTATCTATTCAAATGGAAGGTATTTAGACAGGAAACCGGTCAGCTGAAGGGCATCTGATTACCGAGAGACCAAGCACAGAACTTCTGCGTCATAATGTCTTCAAAACATCGCTTGTCAATTTTAATAGGGTTGTTGTTCTTGACTAGCTGATGCCCGCGACTTCGTTTGCGTTATGAATCAACACTAAGTATTATTTTCTTAGTACGCGCTTGCACAAATTTCAAGTCACTTTGTGCAGTCGTTTGGCTTGTGTGTAGTTTGTCAGTCAGTCAGTCAACGGAGCCTTTATGTATTTAAATTGATTTGTCATAATCATAAATAAAGTGAAACTATGTGACTCTACTTTATAAATATCAAATCATCAATATTATAAACAGAATTGAAACTTGCAGGATGTGTTCGTCAAGTGTTGACTTGAAAGTGAGCATAGGTTCTAAGAATAGATATTTCTACACCAAGGGCCTGAAGCAAACCATTTTATACTTTTATCAGCCCGAGATAAAGGCAAGACCCTCATAATATCCTGATCTTTGGGTATAATGAAAGACCGAAGTTCGTATTTGAAAAAAAGTTCTTATCTGCCGGCATGAAACTTATTACAAATGAACAGATTTTATAAGCGATTACTTTTTCCCTAGGGCCTAATATGCAGTTTTACTCCCCCGGTACCTTGCATAAAATTGAACTTTTCGAGCATGAGAAGTGAAAAGGAATTTTGAAAGCTCGCAACACAAACGAAGTAGCGGGCGTCAGCTAGTACAGTTAATGACAAATAAGTTGTCATCTGGCCAACCACCAATTTGACCTAAGAATTGCGTTCTGCGCATCTTTGTCACGTGGTTCGGCAGAGGACAACTTGTTTGACGCTTACTTTACATTCTTATGACCTGTCTATATCTAACCATACTTGAGGCAAATAAATAAATCTCTCATTCATTCATTCAATGATTTTCCCAGGTGATTCACCGGCGAGATGACTACGGCGTTCCCGCTGAGAACTTCAACCGGGACTGGAGCGACTATAAGAACGGGTTTGGAGACCCCAGCAAGGAGTTCTGGCTTGGGAACGAAAACATCTACATGCTCACAAACAACGATGATTACATGCTCAGAGTCGAGCTGGAGGACTTTGATGGGAATAAAAGGTATGATAAAATATTATTCAGTAATGTTCAATGCGGTTTCAGAGAGCAGATTCGCCGCTCGTGTTTTCGTTGTCACGCGAGAGACGCCTCATGCTGCTGGCACTAGCTAGAAAAAACCGAGCGTAGAAACCGGTATATGCGCGTTCACTTTTGAAGATTCGCGAGTGCTAATCCGTCCGTAGGTATACGCTCGATAAAAATACGCTAGTCTGAAACCGCACACATAATCGCTATGCCACATGGAGGACAATGAAGTTAGAAAGTCACTTAATTCTTAAACACACAAACAAAGCCACAGAAACTGAGTAAATACATTTTTTTATATGAAAATTGTTTTTTTTTTGTTGGAATTTGAAGATTAATTTAAGTGGGTCTCATATACACCGGCAATAAAGTAATTTAAGACACAGTTCTACCGGGGCATAGCCCGCGCGGGTTACCAATAGGTACACTCACCCAGTTACTAGTAGCTATAATAATAATAATAAGAGGCTCTTGCTTGGTGGCTGGGTCAAGGGCCAGATACAAAAGGTTCTTCACTCTGCAGCCCTAGCCACCAGCCGCTTGGGCTCTATTCTACTAAATTTTATTGAGAAAAAAATATAAATAAATTATAATATAATAATAATAATAAATCAATTTATTTCAGATTAAAATCCATACAATACAATACAATTAAATGTCACACAAAAAAATTATTAAAAAGTACACAAAAATCAAAAATCAACACAAAACATATAAAAAATTAAATTTACGTATATAAAGGAGGCCTGGACTGCGCGTGCACGCTCGTCCAGTATCTCATGAAGGCATAGTCGGTATCCAGCCTCTCCGCTATGAGGTTCAGGATAGTGTTGGTACTGTCGCGCACCCTGCGTATCAGGAACGCCGTGCGCTTACGCATTATCGCTTCAAAGCCATCTACTCGCGCCTCCGCGAACATCCCTGACGCGCTACAGAAGCGCTATAAATGGTAAAAAAAAATTTAGATTAATTTTAAAGAGGGTTAATAATTATTTTAATCAATTTATTATCGATTAGGTAAATGATTTCTAACAAACGATTTTCAGGTTTCGTATAAACAAAATGTCCTTTAGGACCACCACGTTGAATTCTCACTAAGTTGAATTCCCAAAATGTTGATTTCCTATAAAGTTGAAATCCTGTTAAGACCTGTGAAGTTGATTTCGCGTAAAGTTGACTTCCCAAAATGTTGATTTCTTATAAAGTTGAAATCCTGTTAAGACCTGTGAAGTTGATTTCGAAACAAAAAAAAATTTAAGTAATTAATAATTAAATAATAAATAATAATAATAATAATAATATATTTAATAATTAATTAATTAATTTTTTAGTAATTTAAATTTAATTTTTTTTTTATTTTTATTTAATTTTTATGCATGTTATTAAAATAAATGTTTACGATGATGAGAAACAATTCTTTCTTTTATCAACTTTATAGGATTCAACATTCCGCAAATTCAACTAATTGAGAAATGATAATTCATCATGTTGGGAAATCAACTACATGGAATTCAACATTTTGGGAATTCAACTTAGTGAGAATTCAACGTGGTGGTCCTAAAGGCAAAATGTAACCTTGTATTTATGAATTACAGGTTTGCTCAGTACTCGCACTTCAAAATCTACTCTGAAGCGGAGTACTACAAGCTGGAAATAGACGGGTATGAAGGAAATGCGGGAGATTCCCTCAACGACCCCTGGTACGGCTCCAACAACAGTCCCTTCTCGACGTATAACAGGTGAGAAACGAGCAGTACCTACCTACAGTACAGATAAAAGGCTAATAAGGTCCACTATATTTGAGAATCATGCCAATTCGGCAATTCGGCTGAAATTCGGTACTCGTTTATAAACTAGGAATTACTACATTTTTATGAAGCTTTATTATCTTTGCAACTCAAAATTTAAGCATTTCCCAAATAGCTATCCGGCTTAAACTTTAAGGTAGCTCGATGACAACTTCTAAAAAACCATAAAACCGTTTTATTCGTAACGGAAGCCAGATAGAGCATAAGCATAAAAACGTGATTTTAACATTTTAATCGACATTTCTTGTTTATGCCAGATCCAGTTATGACACCAGCTTTATTACCTACACAAATAGGTATAAATAAAACGCACAGGGTTCCTCTAACACGTATATTGATGGACTGGTTACAGAGACAACGACAGATCCTCCCTGAACTGCGCGTCGATGCTTAAGGGCGGCTGGTGGTGGAAGTCATGTGGGCGCGGCCTTAACGGACTCTACCTACATGACCCGCAGGATCTCACTGCGAGGCAAGGTGAGGTTATAGCATAGGGCTTCTTACTAAGTGGAGGCAAGGGGAGCATAGGGCTTCTTACTGTGTGGAGGCTAAGTGAGGTTATAGCATACAGCTTCTCACTGTGAGGAGGCAAGGTGAGGTTATAGCATAGAGATTCTCACTAAGTGGAGGCAAGATGAGGTTATAGCATATAGCTTCTTACTTAGTGGATACAAAGTGAGGTTTTTGCATATACCTATGTAGGCAACTTCTATTTTGTTTCGATTCCTATCTTACTGGTCTTCTAGTCTCCTTTATGTTGGGTTCAATAGTTTTTTGTCCGCATTCCAAACAAACATACCACCACGCAGTACCCTTTAGCTGACCATATTCAAGGAGGATAAAATTACAGTTTCATTACAATTAACACCAACTTTTTATATTACACCGCCTTTATACGCCCGTAACACATCCGAGTGGAACAATGCCCGCCATAGTGGTAATCAACCTTACAACGTTCTACACAATTTGTACAAATTGTAATATACCTACTGACAAATTGCTGTACTTGAATACTAATCGAATAAACTCACACCTAACGTCTATAGAATAACTGCATTAAATTTTATAGAGTCCTGATATGGCGGTGGATTTTACCAATCTAAGTTTTCCGTTTATGCAAAAACATTAAAATGTTATTATGCTGTTTTCAAAACACCACTGAGCTCACTATTTAAACAGAAATCACGTATATGGTAGCTATACATAAAATGCAATACAATACACCGCCAAACCAATAAATTCATTTAATTTACAGAGACCGCGCAAAGATACAGGTATATGTACTCGTAAGATACATATAAATATTACAAAAACATATTTCTAATTGGTATCTTATCTCACCTAGAATCAGGGTAACAACATCAAGTATTTGAGCCACATATAATTTGTGCAAAAAATATAATTTATTTCTTACTGATCTTTCTGATAACATTTTTTTTTATTCCATTTTGGAATAACTAACAGCGATTTAACAAAAAAACATATTTTTTCACGGATAACATTGATTTTGGCACACGAACAATACATGGAGTTTTTACAACACATACTAATTGATTACCATAATAAATCGACACCAATAAATGTTTACATAATACACAATATTTATTAAGTAAGTTTGGATAGTAATAAAAGTACATAGATCAAATACAAATACAACATTTATCAACAGTGACAGGACCTATAGAAGTAGGCGAAAATAAGGGATGCCTTAACCCTACAGAGATTGCAACGTAGGTACAGACAGGTTAGCGTCATAGACTGCAGAACATAGGAACTTATTGACTGTTTCAGGTATCGTCTGGTTCCGTTGGCGGGGTTGGGATTACACCCTGAAGAGAGCTATTATGATGATTAAGCCAAAAGGACTACAAGCCAACACGTGAAATATCGCCACTGCACATTGCTGACCCTCCCTATCCAGCCTCTGTTCGCTCATTTCGTGGATTCAACACATCAGAAACATGTCCATCAGTACAAAACGTTACCTCATTGTACGTACACACCTATCGTCTTTTCCGCCAATTAAGTATAGGTTAAACACAATTAGGTTCCTGTGATAGTATTGATGAATAATGTCGTGATTTTATGTAAATATCGTTAGAAATTTCCTCGAATCCATATAATGACATCGAACATAGTAGGCAGCTAATCGCTCAAATATTGTACTTATTTCTGTAAATATATTATCTTGCATCGATCATACAATCATTAATTGTAATCGCTCCTTTCTTGTAAATAACAGAAACTAGACTTTGTATGTATTATTGAAGTGCCACATTATCACCCAAATTCATTAATTTATTGTTCATTATATTTTGACATAAAAAAACTTTCGTTAATTAGGTTTATAATTTAGTTTTAAGAAAAAAATTAATTGATAAGATGTAAATAATATTAATAATATCGTGGATGCGAAGACACAAACAAAATGACAATAAATATATTATAACTATAATGAATGTGTGTGTAAACTGTGGACAAAGAAACTTGCTCGTATATGTATTGTGCACAATAATTTTATCATAATAAGATAATTTATAGGATCTAATAAGTATGTAGCTAGCGATATTTCTCGAGTTGGAAAGTTCATCCTAAGCCTATTACTGAGTAATAAATAATGATGTAGCAACCAGGATTTGAAAACTATTACCAATAAAGTTGCCGAAGATATGTATTTGTCCACTACAAAGTTTACACGAATATTATACGAAAATAAATCTACTTATTTATACCATTGTGGTTTCATTGTTCCGCACGTTAAGTCAATCAGTTACACAATACACGAGTTTTTGATTCGGTGGCGAGGGACCCTAGAATCATGGCATGACGTAAATATGCTATCAGGCGGTTCACTCGAATGAATGTTCACTCCAGTGAATGCTTCTTTTTTCTTTCATTCCATATTCACACAGTTGTGCTAGAATGACATGTAAAAGAATCACCTGTTCTTTTCTTTAAAAATTTCGTCAAACGAAGTTGTGCGTCTTGAAATTAGTTTAGTGGCCGAATCCGAATGAAAATTATATGTTGTGTTCAAACTGTTATTTTTCGTTAATTCTGATTGGAAGTGAACGACGCTAATGCCAATATCCAACACCGTTAGATCAGTTCATTGATTAATTCATTCAGAACTCATGTTTCATATTGTATTCAAACATTCCATTTCGAGTGAAAGGTATTGAATGAAAGGCGAAAATGAATGAAAAGTGAATCGTCTGATAGCACCTTAACGCCAATAAATGACTCTCGCGTGTAGAGTGAAATGGAATAGATTAATCCGATGATAATTGGATTAAATGGGGACGCTTACTCCAGCTCGACGTCTCTAAGCCGCGAGACGAGCGTAAGCTGCTGTCAGTCGTTTCCTTCATCATCCTCGTTATCGCTGACGTTCTGATTCTGTGCGTTCGGTGCAGCTCTGTTTTCGTCAGCTACTGGTTCAACAACGTTGGGGTCGGGTCTGTCTTCGTCAAATATATTGGCCTCAACTATATTCTGATCAAGCTGATCATCTTCAAATACATTCTGCTCGAGTTCAACGACGTTGTCGTGGATCGGTATGTCCTCGTCAAATATGTTAGGTTCATGAATATTCTCATGACTATCCTCATTTCTTACATTAGGATCGCGAATATTGGCATCAGGCCTGGCTTCCTCAACTATGTTCGGGTCAACGGCGTCGTGTTCAGTGCTATCATCATCAAATATGTTTGGTCCAAGTACAAAATATTGTTCGGGTCGGTTAAATGCGTGTATGTTCTGAGTGGGTAAGGTGCGTGAAAGTATTTCTAGGTCGGGTGGCTTCAGCTCGGGTTTCTCTGGCTCAGACTCACGTTCATGCTCAGGCTCAGGCTCAGGTTCAGGCTCAGGATCCAGGTCGGTCACGTTCACTTCCTCGTCAGTATCATCATTATCTTTTGGCAAATCGATCACGAGATTTCCCGGAGATCCGGAGTCTGCGTCATTCAGATCATCTTCGTTCAAGGTATCTAAGAAATTAACTGGGAAATCTGGCATGTCGAAAATGTTACTGTTTAGAATCTGGGGGGGAATTATCACATCTAAACTGTCTTGAGACAAGTTCTCTTGAGCCCCACTGTCTCTATCCCCGTTCTGCCGAGCGAAGGTGGATGTGAAGTTATCAGAGGTGTGTGGCGGCGTCGGCGCGTCCTGGTCTCTGTATATGGAGTCGAGGTCCGCGAGCGTGTATCCGATGTCTCCGCCGGGCGACAGTACGTTGGAGGGACTGGATTGCGAGCCGCGTGAGGCCTCGGCGAGGCCCGGGGAAGGCGCGGGACGGAGAGGACGCACGGCCGCGGGCGGGTACACCGGGGCCGAGGCGGACGCGACCGGATGTGGTGCCGCCGCCGCCGCCGCGCGTGCCCGGTTCTGGCGCGTCACCATGCCCGAATCGGAACCCGCCGGCGCGGACTCCATAATGGTCTCCAAGTATCTGACCGTGCGCGGTGGATCGGGGGCTGGTATCGTTCTCCCACCGCGCATCCGCTTCGTTCTTGCAGTCCTTGGGACTCGCGTGCGTATCGCCTTCGGCTTCGGTTTCGCTACGAGCCGCGACGGTGGAGCTCGCGGCGGCGGAGGGCGCGGTGGCGGTGGAAGACGCGGCAGCGGTGGCGGCGGAGTAAAATCATCCGATATGTCGATCGTTTCCACGAGCATCACATCCGACGTCGTCGGCTTCGGCGTCTTCGGCATGACGTAGCGGCCCGAGGCGGAATAGTTAAGTCGCAGCAGCGAGCGCGGATTGGAAATCGACGCCGGCGGTGGCGGAAGTGCGAGAGCTTGCGACGTGGCCGGGGCCTGAGCCCGCGAGGCGTTCAGCGCGCGGAGAAAAGCGCGCGCCGGCTCGAACGACGGCACCGAATACGGTGACGCGAACTCGTACTTCTCTTTGTTACTCTTCTTACCTTTCTTATCAGATTTAGACTTGGACGATTTAGAGGTGGAGACGACGGCGGACTGCAGCGCGGCAGTTGACGTGGAGGGGACGTCCCACGATGCGCGCGGGGCGTCGGTCGACGTGGAGGGAACAGCGAAAGACGTGGAGGGGATGGGGTCTGCCCACGATGTGGACGGCGCGGGGGAGGTACGCGCTGCGGCGGCGGACGCGTCGAGCGGCGCCGCGGCGGGGGGCGGCGGTTCCACCTTTCCCCCCGCTAAAGGTGTGTGTTATGTTTTCATGCGCTTGTGCCCTCTCTTCTTGAGTTTTTCCCTCGACTTGGAGAGGATCGTGCCGAGCCTCTTGGACTCGGCCAGTATCTTGAGGAGCTCCACGATGAAGGGCAGGAAGTTGTGTCTGCGTCGCGACATCTCCTGGGTGTATCGCACCGTCTTGCCGTCCTCGAAGTCGAGCTGTGTGCGGAGGCGCGCCACCTCGCCCTCGATCTCGTCCGGGTCCATGCCGAGCAGCGCCGAAGTGCCCACCAGGTCGTGCATCTGCCGCGACAGCACCAGCTTCCTATCCGACACCAGCGCCATCAGGTTGAAGTGGATCTCGCCCTCGGTGTACCTGAAAAATTATCTGAATTTAATCTGTCCGGATAGCAGCTGTCCATAAGTTTTGAAACCAACCTAATGCCTAGATCACATTGTGTATATCTTAGCTTAGTACTCTGTGATCACACGTACCGAGTACGAGGCCGAGACAGTACGTGTGATCTAGGCATCACACAACGAAATGGACGAGTTTTTGGCGGGAACGTGAAAATGGCACATTGGCGGCATTAAATTAATTGACAAAACTTGTATAACTTTGAGTGTTTATGTGTTAAAACGGTGGTATTTTATCCAATAAGTGCTCGTGAACGTGTATGAGTGTTGGTGAATAGTGTAATGCTGTAAAACGTGACTTTTCGTGTTGCCTCCAAAACTCCATAGAAGCCTCTAGTAAAGTCGCAACCACCACTTCTTTACAGGGGCATGACTTGACTTATCGACTCTGACTTATGACAAAATAATCTCTCCAATTACTTGACACTTGAACTTAAGTTCTTCGAAAGAAGAAGAAAAAAAAAACGAAATGAACAATGACAGAATCATGGCAATCACGACACACGTGCGCGCTTTTCAATAGACAATTAATGAACTAATAAAAGTTACACAAACATATTACCTTCAACCTACTTCAATTGAGCTGTTCTAGTGACTGCGAACACCACTAAAATATCACAGTAACGCAAAATACGCAATTTCTATTACTTTGACGACATATTTTTTCAGTAATTTTGCTTGATAAAATACACCTATAATAAGTATATGACCGACCAAACAAAAAAAGAATCATCAAAATAATTCATAAGTTAGCGAAGTAAAAATATTGACATTAAAGCATACTTATTTGACATTAAAATTAAAATTTAAATTAGAATTAACAATATTTAAAAGTTGACATCACTCAAACCAATCACTTATCTAATGCTAATATATCAATATTTTTGTAATATTAATTTGACTATGAAATAAAAATAAGTAAATTAGATGCCTACCGAGCAAAAATTAACTTAAAGTTGTTGCGCCCTTACACGGTTCATGTGCATTGTGTACCTATAAGCCACTTACACCTAAGTTATATAACCTGTATGCATATGAAACAATAAATAAATGAATATGAATATGAGTAATCGCATAACAAACATACAGTCAAATTGAGAACCCTCTTTTGAAGTCTGTTAAAAATTTATGTGCATCTCATTCATAACATTCATAAACATTCACACACTCACACCCCTGCACTAGGATTCCCTGTATTGCAGGTGGCAGGACACAGACAAGACATCACAACATCCAAGACCCGAGAACAAACATTTGTGTTCGTCACACAAATATTCGCCCCGGCCGAGGATCGAACCCGGAACATCAAGCTTCGTAGGCAGGGTCACTACCAACTAAGCTACGGTTCCGTCTATACTTACTTGTTGATGCGCGTGCGTATGATAGGCCGCACGACGTCCAGCCAGTCAGCGTCCGCCGCGATAGGGCCGTGGTCTACTGGCCCCGCGCGAAGCCCGTCCAGCTCATACAGGCGCCCGTTAATGGGCATGTAGCCTATGAAGTGATACACATCGTCGTCCTGTGGGGAACATCACTGTTTTATTGTAATGCATTTGTATGTTTTTTTTAAATATATTTTATATTATTGAAATACTTATGTGTAGCTTTATTATATCCATATAACGATAACCTTTGAAAGCGCACAGCTTTACCACAAACACAAATTAACTAATAAATTTAAATAACAAAATCTTTATTGCAAAACATGTAACAAGGTACAATTATTGTTTTACAAAAGTTGGTCTTATCGTCTAATACGATCTCTTACAGACTACCTACCTAAAACCAAAACTAAACCTAACCTAATATTGCTAATACTAAATGTAATGACTTTGCCGTTGGCCCCAGCGCAGCGAATTTCTGCCACACAGTTTATTTTAAACTTTTGCAGCGGTAAAGCCTTTCATTTTTATTATGTACTCCTCCTTTAACCGATGAAAAGAAGGAGTGTTCCCAGATCGACCCGCATACTTATGGTCCAAATGATTTGATTTTTACTTAGGGGAATCCTCAAATCCGAATTCCATACAAAATGTTTCGGACAAATACTCAAAAAGTACGCCGTATTATAGTAATTTCTTCACACTCCGAATTCCATACGTATGGAATTCGGATTTGAGGAATAGTCTTAAACCTTAATTGGAGTATCAACTCACCTTTCCCGTGGCATTCTGGTCAACTTCAAACAGGTAAGTGTTTCCCATGGAGTTGTGGGCCGCCCGTATCACCTGCGAGTTGCTAATGGCCGTACCCCGCATATGAGGGTCGAACGACATACTGAACTCCTTCAGTTTAGTCAACTCCACGCCCAAATCGAGGTCCGGGTGGTCGCAGTTCAGAAGCAGGCTGATTATCGCTTGCGTGGCGCATGCATTGGTAATCGTCTGAAACACAGAAGCAAAAGTATAGATTCACAATGTAGTACATTTAAAATCCGTCAAAAAAACGGGAGCCACATTGGCTAAATTCTAGTATATTTTGGTCTGATGCTAAATTTAAAAGAAGAGAAGTAACAGGGTTAGATAAATATTATATGTATGTTAAAACTAGAAGGTTTCTTAATTTTTAATAAAACTACATCGTAAAGAGTAACATTATTTGAAAATTGAGATACTTTCATTTTTAATGATAGGGTGTCTGAAAATTTTCTGTCCTGTATTCCGCATTCATTTTGGTTTGATACTATCTATCTTGGTGTTTTATAGGAACACAGTTATTAATCTATGGTCTGAAATAACACAAATATTATTTTCACTTCTCATGCTGGTAAAGTAGTAGGGTCATCCGGACCCGTATGCAGGATTTGTCTCAGCCCAGTCTTCCTTCTGGTTTCTTCTGTAGCTGTACAGTGCACAACCACGTGTACCATGGTTATGCCCATTATGTTCTCAAGTTTATGAGGTCACATACCTGTTTGGCGAAATAGATGTTCTCTAATGCTTCACTTGATGTAATCACTGGACCTGAAGGAGGCACCAAGTATTCTTCTTTTTGATATTTAAACAGAAATATCAATCCATGCACTGGTCTAAAACAAAGAAAATGTTAATATTACAAAAAAGTTTATTTGAGGTTAGGTGTAAATGGAGATGGTAACATTATATTATAATTTAAAAAACTAGCCTTCATTAATATAGCCTATAATAATACCTATATAAACTATCCTGATTATTATACACCTAAATAATAATAATAAAATTCTTAAAATATAAAATTTTGTTTATGTGGCATGGTGCCAAGAATAACTTGCTGCATTCACGATTTATTGCTTACCTTAGATTTTCAAACATTTCATCTTCAATTGTCCATAGTTCTTCTACCTGGACACCACTGGCTCCTAAAAGAGAGTAATCATTTCAGAAATCAAAATCCAAAATCTCAATGGACATTTTAAGCAAGTCTTTAAGATGATTAAATTATTACCAAATGTTAAAATGAGCTGAGTAAACACCCCCGGATCACTCTCGATCAGGCACCAGTTCCCCGCAGATTCCATGATCTGGAAAGATAACTTTATTTACAAAAAGGTTTATTCGAAACGCAGAGTTGTATGCCATCCTGCAAGTCATCACAGTGGCTATAGAGATACAAGAGGCTGCTCATACTTATTGCAAAAGGCTAGAAAACCACCCAAACTACTGAGAGCTCTTATATCCTGGGTACAAGCTAAGGCTCAGGCACAAAGATGTCCTATATGACAAAGGAAACTGGAACACACATTCATCAACCCAGGGTCCGCTATTTTGGAGACCCGCTGGGCTAAAGTAAGTGTAAAAAAGGGGTAAATTCACAATACACCCTATAGCGGAACCTCAGAGTAGCCCATTTGAAACTCCTTACCCAAATTAGAATGAGAATTAGATGACGAAGGAAGTGTGAGTGAATATGAAAAATATTTTACCTTTGCATTGTAAGTATAAGAAAATGCGTCGCCTTGTTTTGTGAGGTCTCAGAGCATAGATATTGGAAGAATCGGCTTTTGTATGTGTGTATGTATGATGTAGGTATATATATATTTTATGTATTTTAAGCTTTCCAATATGGCGGCATGAGAGCAAAAGTTACGAGGTTGAGTTAAAATTCTGAAAGAGCACATCAATATCTATAAAATTACCTCCTTACTCCCAGTAGATTTTACAGGCAACGTTTTCTTATGAACTAAATACTTAAAAATTGAGCTTCTATAAATGAAAATATAACATTGTGTGTCAATATTTCATCCATGTATTGACTTTATTCAGGAATATATTCACTAATTTGAAATTCAAATCCTACAAAATATGAAACCACTAGCAACAAACACTCTTCCTACAATAATCAATTCAATAATTTGAAATTCCAATTTTGAAAAATATTAAAATCACCACAACAAAGACCAGTCAAATATTTACATGACTTGCGGTAATTTACAAACAATATTTACATCTTTAGCTAATGTAATGTATGTGTGTTTGAGTTGAGAAGAGAAGAACTACGTACAATGGTAGGAATTATAACCGGCCACTGTGACCTGAATCACCATCTGTTCAAGATGGGTGCGACAGACAGCGTGATCTGCCGCGGTTGCTTCGAAGAGGAGGAAACCGTAGAACACGTGGTTGTGCACTGCACAGCTACAGAAGAGGCCAGAAAGAAGACTGGGCTGAGGAAAATCCTGGATACGGGTCCAGATGACCCTACCGGGAAACTGGAACACATCATCCATCAACCCAGGGTCCTGCTCCGCTATTTTGGGGAGCTGGGCTGGCTGGGGTAAAGTTAGTACTAATAAAGGGGTCAATGCACAATACACCCCACAGCGGGACGTCAGTGCAGACCATATGCAACCCCTTACCCAAATTAGAATTAGAATTAATGTAATGTACAAACTAGACTCTTTCAAGACTGGTTGACAATGGCCAAAGACTGGGAGGTGTGGAATGAGTTGGGTAAGACCTTTGCCCAGCAGGACAACATAGGTTAATAAAAAAAAATGTGATGTAAGTAGACAAAGCCCACAATGAAATGTGCCAATTCATGTTACACACGTTCGTGCCCTGCTATATGAGACTGCTCTTTCAGCCATTGAGAATGACTATTACTTTCCGGATTGATGGTGATAATAACCCTGGAATCATCTTCAGTAGCAATAGCTAGCATTGTTAATACAGACGCGCTCTGAATGAGTGTTTCCGAAGCCGGCCGTAGTAGTAGTGCACAGGTTATCTTTATCGAAAGTCGCTAGAACTAGTCTCACCTCGCACACGACTAAGGAATCCCGGAGAGAACTGCCTAGTAATTAAAACTACACTCACTAGTGAACTACACTTGACATTGTTTGCCTTATCTTATCATTTCCAGTTCAGCTAAAAGCAATAGCACAGCCGTTTTATAACTTGATTAATCATCAATTCACAGCATATATTTTAAATGAGTCCAAAGAGCTTCTATACTATGTATCTAGAGAGCTAACACGCCATTTTGTGTTATTTAAGGATTATGAATTCTGAACCTTATCGTTTGGAAATAAAGTTCTTTTTTAAATAAATCTAAATATAAGGATTTTAATGCTTGATAGAGACCCCCTCGTTAAGGAGTGTGTCTCGTTCACACAGTTGCCAGCATACAATTAAAATTAACATGGCCATAATTTTTTAAATAAGTGGGACAATTTTCGAAATTAGACGATTTGCTCTAAATGTTATTCAGATTAATTTGAAAGGTTTAGTACAGTCGCTGTCATGTAGGTTAGGTACCTAACTGCCGAGAAAAATAATTACTGTTCGAAAGAAACAGTATTAAAACCATTGAATCAGATATACCTCACTAGAATGCGGCGCACCGCCCTCTTTTTTGTTGATATTTTAATGCACCTATGTATAATATAATTTTAAAACAATAATGCAAAGTAACGTATGTATTTAACATTGATAGCTTATTGAGCAGATTGAATTTTCCCTTGGTTGCTTGTTTATGTCTCAATGAAATATTCAAAGTTCAAAAATTATGGTCGCCCTACAGAACGAGACACACTCCTTACTGGTTCTAGCTCTTTCGGCTCGCAGTTTTCGTGTGAGTCGGCATTCTAGATACATAGTATACAAGTTCTTTGCCGCTGACTGAAACACAGAAAAAAATCTACCAGTACTGGTATTGCCAGTATGATTATTTAAAAAGTGCTTAAAGTTGCTTATATAATATTTGGTTGCAGCGAGCGGGCTGCCATTATAAAGAGCACAGTGGCGCCTCCATTTTTTTCTACTCTTTTTTGCCACTCAAGCTGTAAATTATAAATTCCTTGTTTTTGATCTAGTGCATAAATTAGACACAACTTAGGAGTCTCAGAAGAATTATAGGTACATATATCCAAACTCTGCTAGGAGTACTACTTGAGGGCACAGATACAAAATGGCACAGATTAGTCAGAGTACTACGTACAGATGGTCGGCTCCAAAGAGGTTGGATATACTATGTCGGCTCCGCTCTAGGTGAACTATATTGTAGGAATGACCGATTGGTCATTTGATTAAGACCTATATTTTTTTTGAGAGATTGAGTGCACAATTGAGTGAGTGAATTTTTTTTTAGATTCCTCACACCTGGGTATATCCGAAAATACCCCATGTATGTTCCGCGATTTTTAGTACTTTAGAAGTTATGATTTTTTTTATATGTATTTTCGAGTGTACTTCCGGAGCACCTTAATTTTTTTTTTTCTCAAACATGATTGTCTTGAATTATTCGTTCATACGTTAAAATCAACTACACGACATTCTTCATTACAAGTTACCGAAAAATGGTCGAAAGTGAAAATTTTAGGTTTGAGTTGAACGGAGTAAAATTTTCAAAATTTTCTCAACAGTACAAAATTGTTGTTTCATAGGTTCAAACTACTTTTAAAAACTTTAACACTTTGTCAGCCTGCAAAATAATAAAAAAAATGTTGCTCTTAATAGGCAATTTTACGATGAATTTGGCACCAAACTTAGTTAGGTGAGCATGGGTAAAGCAAAAATTGTCCGAAAAAAAGTTTTACCTTATGTATTTCATTTGTATGGTCTACATCATTTGTAAGGCATCATCAAAAGTAGTCTAATAATCTCAAATTAAACGATCAGTGATACATTAGAAAACAGTTTACTCTAAAAATGTTTGGTTTATTATACATTAATACGGTTATTTTGCTTTGTTTTGGTATCAATAAACAATAACACACAAATTAAGTTACATTACTTTTCAAAAATTTCAAATTGATTTTTTTTTATTCTCATTTTGAAAATTAATAAAGTAATGTAACTTAATTTGTGTGTTATTGTTGTATCGACACAACACAAAAAAAATACACAGTCGGCAACTTCTTAAAAAAATATTTTTGAAGTAAAATAAAGGCGTCAAAAATTGCGTCTCGCTTCGCTTGCAGCGACAAAAGTTTGTGTTTTCGGGCCGTGTTAAAGCGATTTTCTCTTGTAAACTAAAGGGCTGAAAATTTAAGTTCTCTATTGCATGTTTAAGTTGCCAAGTAGTAGTGATAGAAGAAAAAACAATGATTTCCATGTTCTTTTGATCACAAAATTTACACTCAAAAAATAATTGATTTGACCCCCTGGACTAAAAGCTGGGTAAGCTCATGCCCTCACTCAAATAGTGAATAAACAGTAATTTGTTTATGACGTAAGTATGTGGTTTGTTTTCTTTCATTGTTTTGTTAACTTTCTTTTTAATTGACATAGCAGTGAAATTTGTTTTTTTAAATGAATAATATTTATTATGGGGTTTTAGGCGTATTTGAAAAAATACTTAGGGGTAAAATTTGATACGGGCTGGCAACACTGAGAATTTTTCTGCCCGCCGTCGTGGGCTTCGGTCGTGGTATTGGTCAAATCAATTTATTTTCCCTGGTTAGTGATTCTCAGTTGGTTCTTTTCATTTGGTACGTACAATTTTATAGATTTATTTAATTATGTAACTACCTGATTCAATAGGAATCTTTAACAAAACATTATCATTTATTCTCAAAAAGACAAAGTCATTACTTGAGAACAATAGTTTGCACTTTGATTATCCTCCCTCATTATTCAAAGAGTTTACATTTATTTTGCGTAAAACTATAACAGTTGTCGTATCGTAGTTTGAAGATGAAAACCCATCTATGTAACGTATTTTTATAAGGAAGTGAGTGGTCTTTTATTTACCTTTTAACACAAGTATAACACTTAGTGTAGGCACTGCGAACCAAAAAAATAAACATCACAAGCCATCATAATGTATGTTATTTTTAGGTTATCATAATATTTTTAAGCTTGTTTATTAAATTTAATTTATTTGTACCATAAATGGTACAAATAAATTTATTTATTATTTGTACCATAAATGGTACAAATAAATTTATTTATTATTTGTACCATAAATGGTACAAATAAATTTATCTATAACTTTATCTTATCTTTATTTCCTATTGTATCTTGTAAGTTTAGTTTTGAATTCGCTAAATGAGTAAGTAAGTAGTACATCTTTATTATCTGAGGGTAGTGCGCTTAAATTTGCATAAAATATTGACCGTGGTCATTTCTTAGTATAGAAATGATAACCTATCTCAATTTCTTAGTGGTCGCTTACTAAGTATCTTGCAAGATTATAGTTATAAATGCATTAAGTGAGTGTACATCTTTAAATATCTGAGGGTTGTTGATTAAAAAGTTCTTGCCTTCGAAGGTTATCGTTTTATAACCATAACTTTTTGTTTGACTTTTAGGCAGGTTAAGATATACTGCGATGCGTACATCCCCGCATTGCGTACATCCCTGCATTGCTGTTTTTAATGTAAAGGTTTTATTGGTGTGTATTGACTAGTATAGTATTTTCCAGATAAGAAGGCATATGTGGAAACCACATCAACTTGTTTAGATACCTACCATATGATTCAGTGACGTCACTTTAGGCTCAATTGTCACTATTATGGCCAGCAGCAAACCAGCGAACCAAAGAGTAGAGTACTATGTCATATACAGGAAAAGCTAACAACCACAGCGACTGGTAGTGGCGCATCGATTTTGCATCTGAAAAGGGGCGGGCTGCACAACCTCGAGATCTTCTAGCAATACTGATCTTTTAAGTGTGTAGGTACATAAAGTTAGTTCTTTAAAACTGAAAGGGCTCTGCCGGCCGCTGTCATCTTAGTGTGAATTGACACTTATATCTTCTTAATGACATCATCACTATTTAAGGAAACCTTAAAACAAGAAGAGTTTTTTTTTTCAGAAAAAGTACAATGTGGGGCTTAGTGCTCAGCTTCCTGGCCTGGGTGGGACTGAACCCCCTGCCCTATGTAGCTGGTCTCATTGGAACTACGGAGGCTGCACTGAAACTACTAACGTCAATTATGATGTCCTATCCTCTCGCAATTATCTACCACAAGTATTTTAGAAAGCACAAGGAATTCAGAAATTGGTTCTTCATAATCACGGGAGCAGACATGGCATTCTATAATTTTGGACTCTCCATGTACCACAACATCATCCCTGCTGTTGTTATATTTGCTTCGACCAAAGTACTCGGTCCTAGTAAATGGAATGCTTTATTCTCATTTATATTCAACATGTGTTATCTCCTAGCTGGGTATATTGTGACTGAGTCTGAAGACTACGATATAACATGGACAATGCCCCATTGTGTGCTCACGCTCAAGCTGATAGCATTGACTTTTGACCTGTGGGATGGCCAGAAAAAGTTGGAAGGGCAAGAACTGTCTGCCAATAACAAGATGAGTGCAGTCACTGAACCACCTACCCTTGAGGAACTTCTCGGCTTTGTGTATTTTCCTGCATCATTTCTTGTTGGGCCAATATTTTCATTCAAGCGGTACAAGGAGTACATCAATGACAAATTTCCTCTAGATTCCAGCACCAAGGTTTATGAGGAAGATTCCAAAATGAGGCTTATGCAGGGACTGGCATATTTGGCAGCTTTTCAAATTGGAGGTAAGACCAATTTATTGTTATATTGCTAACTAGCTGGTGCCCGTGACTTCGTCTACGCAGATATCTTTATAAATTGTAGCCTATGTGTTATTCTGATGTATAAGCTATATTATTGTAAAGTTTCATTAAAATCCATTCAGTAGTTTTTACTTGAAAGAGGAACAAACATCCATCCATCCATCCATCCATCCTTACAAACTTTCGCGTTTATAATATTAGTAGGATAGGATAGGACAATGGTCTGCATTGCACCAACGTCTTGCACGGGGTGTATTGTGCATTAACCCCTTTCAAACTGTACTCCAGCAAGACCAGCCCCCACATGCAACAGAGTAGGTATCTGGATTGATGGATGGCGAGTGCTAGTTTCCCAGTACATTCACACTTGATACTTTTATCAAGAAGCATAAATAAATTAGTATTTATTGATTTCTTTTGATTTATTGATTTGAAGTTGAATTCAGGTCATTTATTTTCCGTATCTATTCTATATGTACTCCCTATTTTATATGCCCTATCATTTATTTTCTTTCAATGACCTATTGTATTGATATGTTTCATTTCATTCAATGACCTGTTCTGTACACTGACATGTTATTATTTTTTGTTTTATTGACCTTTTAGGACAGAAACTTAATTATGTTATGTTTGTTGCAGTAACTGTCTTCAGCATTAATTACATGATGTCCAAAGAGTTTGCTGAAACTTCAATTCTGTACCGTCACTTTTACTGCGGCTTATGGGGACACTTTGCTCTGTACAAGTACATTTCCTGCTGGCTGCTCACTGAAGGTAACTGTCAGACACAATTTTACACATCCTTGCACTTTCTCTATTTTCGGGGGGCAATGCACAATGCACTCTTCAACGGGAAGCCAGTGCAGACCCCCTAAACAGATAAAGAATAAGATCCTTGCACTTGGATTGTTAGTGGCAACATGCAAGAGCTGAGAACTACATTGCATCAGTCTGAATGGATGAAGTGTCACTTGAGCTTTGATTTTATTTAATAGATCTTTCAATTAGTTCAAAGGATTTGATCCTTTATATGCGGGACTTTGGGATGGCGCATTAAATAGGTGTGTTTTTCAAAGTCAAGAGTTTAGATTCTCAGCTAGGAAAATAACAGTTTTATATTTTACCTAAATCTAGTGTTTTATGTAAAAACTATTTCATGTTTGCCTAAACTATTTCACGCCGTTTTGTTTACAGAGTACGTTGTAACTTTATTTACATAACGCTTTTGTACATTACCTTTAAAGGGCGCGTCTAGTTATATGTAGGTTATTAATATAGTTACGTATATCTTCGTTTGTGGTTAACTTGCAATAGAATATTATCCTTCTATCCTTTTGATGCTACTTATATTTTAAATGTGAATCATTCTTATTGTATACTTTTATGATAAATTATATGACTAAAGCCTACTTGCACCAAACTGTCAAAGCTCCTAAGCAATTACTTTTCTAGCTTGCCAGTTCTCAATGGTCCAAATTCAGACTGTTAAGAACTGTCAAGCGAGTAAAGTAATTGCTTAGGAACTTTGAAACGTTGGTGCAAGTTGGCATAAGTAGCATTTGATAAAAGCATTAGGTATATCGTAGAAGGTGACATAATTATGCAGTCTACCCTCTATTTTATTCATAGTGTATCGATCTCAATACAATGAATTTGTATGAAGCAGTCGGCCGAGTACAAAGGTCTCGCGACCTACTTAAAAATGTGAGCTGTATATGACAAAGGTGCCAGAAATTAGAATAGTCATTGTAAAAAGACTGATTATTTGGGCTCATTCGTATAATTTGCTGCTTCTTGTTAGCTGTTTGTGTAACTCTAAATACACGAGGCTAGTTTTTCAAGCAAGGATAGCAAGAAAGTTATAGTAAGCTAGCAGATCTGGCTTTTTAACAATAGGAAAAAAATCCAGATTGTTACTAGTAGGAACGCAGGGAGTAGAAACAATCGAGAATAGGCGGCCAATACACTCTCGACTGTCGCTAACGACGACAGTTTTCACCTATCACAATAACTGACTTAGTTCATAAGACTGCAATTGAGTGCCCTTAGAACTCACTTCACTTTATAAAATATATCGATTTAAAATTAATAGGTTAGCCAAATAAAAATTAAGCATAGCTTTTTTGCCGGCATGCAGTTAGCCGCAGATGGTTGTTACTGCGTCACCGGACTCTTTGTTGACAAAGCGATCTTACAATATTTTTTTAGTACCTATTGGAAATGTTTATTTCTTGACCCTTGGACATGGTCAAAATTTCATGCCCTTAAATCTGTGCAAAGAAAATTTCGCAATTTTTTTTATTCAAGTTCTATTCTAAACTATACCTATCTATTTCTGTTCAGTAGTGTCGGCGTAATTGAGTAACAAACATCAATCCATCCTTACTTAGTATTCTATTTGTTAAGCCGTGTTGGCAGAGTGGGAGGTGCCTCGGCTTTCGATCCGAAGGTCGTGGTTTCAAACCCGCTCTCACACCAATGGATTTTTCTGATGGGAAAAAAATATGTGTGCATTATATAACGTGCTTAACGGTAAAGGAAAACATTGTGAGAAAACCGGCATGTCATAGAACCTAAAAAGTTCGAAAACATTTGTGTCAAGTGCACGAAAGGAGCTTCTTCGAGGCGCACTTAAAATCCTTTCACTACACTGGTTCGAAAGAACTAGTGACACGATAAGAAGAAGAATTATATTTGTAATATTGTTGTGATTGTTGCAGCGTCGTGCATCAGATTCGGGTTGTCGTACAGCGGCGAACGCACGGCCGACAACGGACAGACCGTTACCTCTTGGAGCGGGTGCAACAACATCAAGCTGTACCGCTTCGAGAGCGCCACAAAGTTCCAACATTACATCGAGAGCTTCAACTGCAACACCAACCACTTCGCCGCAGAGTACGTGTATAAGCGGCTGCGCTTCCTCGGCAACAGGAACATCAGCCAAGTGCTGACGTTGCTGTTCCTCGCGGTGTGGCACGGCACGCAGTCCGGCTACTACGCCACCTTCTTCAACGAGTTCATCATTATGTTTATGGAGAAGGAACTCGAGAGCATCATCGCCAAGACCCAGTTGTACCAGGACATTTGGAACAATCGCGCCGGCCGCTACGCGATGTACGCTCTACTCAAGATTTACACGATCGTGTTCATGGGCTGGTGCTTGGTTCCTATCACCCTTAAGACCTTCAACAAGTGGTGGGGCGTGTATTGTAGCCTCTGGTTCTCGGGCTTTGTTCTTTTCCTGCCCTGGGCCTTTGTGTATAAGCCAATCCTAAAGATGGCCATTAAAAAGTACACAGCACACAGATAAATTTAGAATAAATTGAAGTTGTGATCTTATTTTAAGCGGAATAATTACTTATTATGAAAGGCTGATGCGATATGTTAGCCGCTTCGCTATTCGCTTCGCATCGTCCCTTTAAACTTTTTGTAAATTAATGTGCAACACTATATTTTGTCACAGGCCTACCTATTGCAGCCATAATAGCCTTCATTTATCCTACTTTACTTCTCTCTTCTTCATCTATACAGGGTGTGTCGTAATGAGTGGATAATCCTTCAGGTGCGGGTGGGGGACTTCAGGACAAGTTACTCTAAATCCGTGGGATTTTTACTGGGTGCATATTTTCATTTTCTGATCAGTCCTGAAGTCCCCCACCCGCACCTGAAGGCTTATCCACTCATTACGACACACCCTGTATGTCACCTTAATTTTAATAAACCGTAAGTTTACAATTTAACGGTTATCAAACACACTGTATGTTACAAACTGTCGTATGTCGTAACACGTTGTATTAGAAAATTGTAAGCACTGCGATAGTCTGCTAAGAAATCGTATTTTAGCATACTTTAACCACATAAGTATTAAAGTATTAAAAACATAATGTAGCACATTGAAAATGAGACCAATAAAAGAAGCCACATTGGCTAACTTCTAGTAGAACATTTTGGGCCGATGCAAATTTTCGAAAAAAAAAGTAAAAGGGCTAGATATAAAATATATTATATGTTAAAACTACTAGGCTTTTTCATTGTTAATAAAACTACATCGTAAAAAGTTACAAATATAATTTGAAAATGGAGATATTTCATATATTTATTGACAAGGTGTCTGAATTTTTTTGGTCTTGTCTTACGACTGCATTTTGGTTTGATACAGTGTCCATCTATAGGAACACCTATCTTCATCTATGACCTTAACCAGAGACTAACTAGTCTCTGCTTTAACCTATTCAATAGACTAGATATATAAAACGGCTGTGATGTGAAGGTGTGTACCAAAATGTGAGTGTGCAATAGTTTGAATATGAGATATGTAGTGATGCTTTCTTATGTCCTGCTAAATTTTTATCCATTGTTTAATATTATTATCAGAATTACAGTAATTATGTTGTTGTTTTAACATGTTTGTTGTAATCGAAATGAGTTTAAAAAATCGTTATAGCCTTGAATCCGCAAAACTTTTTATCCATTGCTTAATATAATTCTGATAATAATATTAAACAATGGATAATAAGTTTTGCGGATTCAAGGCTATAATTCGTTTCGATTACAACAAACAGGGTAAAACAACAACATAATTACAGTAATTATGTTGTAATTACTGTTATTATGTGTTTGTTGTAATCGAAATTTTAAAAAAATAGTTTTAGCCTTGAATCCGCATAACTTTTTATCCATTATAATTGTTTGGATATAATTATCAGAATGCAAATTCCAATCGACAATATTAAATTACTTAACACAATTAAATCAATCAATCATAATTGATTGATTGATTTGTGGAAATTGAATGCAAATTGTAATCAATTTGCATTCTGATAATAATATTAAACAATGCATAAAAAGTTTTTCGGATTCAAGGCTATGACGATTTTTTAAACTCGTTTCGATTACAACAAACAGGATAAAACAACAATATAATTACTGTAATTCTGATAATAATATTAAACAATGGATAATAAGTTTGCGGATTCAAGGCTATAACGATTTTTTAATTAGTTTCGATTACAACCAACAACAACATAATTACAGTAATTATGTTGTAATTACTGTTATTATGTGTTTGTTCTACCCTGTATGTTGTAACCGAAATAAGTTTAAAAAAATAGTTTAAGCCTTGAATTCGCAATTTTTTTTATCCATTGTTTCATATAATTATTATCAGAATGCAAATTCCAATCGACAATCAATAAATCAATTGGAATTTGCATTCTGATAATAATATTAAACAAAGGATAATAAGTTTTGCGGATTCAAGGCTATAACTATTTTTTTAATTCGTTTCGATTACAACAAACGGTAAAACAACAACATAATTATGTTGTAATTACTGTTATTATGTGTTTGTTCTAACATGTATGTTGTAATCGAAATAAGTTTAAAGTAAAAGTTTTAGCCTTGAATCCGCAAATATTATAAGTAGGTATAGAAGTTCCCGCGCTGCCGTTATGAAATCATTTACGGTTAACAAATTAGCAAGAGATTAATGAACATAATATGAATTAGGCTCACAAGATAGAGGCTGGACGTCAGATTGTTTTTCTTTCTAACAGTATATTTAATTTTATAAGTATTTTTGTTTAATTAAGATATTTTTATTTTATTTTAAATCTGCATAATAAAATTTTATTTTGACTAAGTAAGTTTGCTCGTTTATTTGACTCACTATTCTATTGCTCAGCTGCAGGTAGGTAACTAGGTTAAGTGATAGTACATAGGTACCTAAACTACTAATACTGACAGACAACGTACATGCAAACCACTGAACGTAGAAACTTCAAACTTGGAGGACGTGTTCGTCAAGAGCTGAAAAACGATAACGAAATTGCTAGTGAATTATAGGTATGCCATACCTACTTACTGTCCTTCGCTTCTAGATTGTTCGGAGGCCGGTATTTCGAGGGACCTAAACATACCTTTTTTGCAAATTTCGAATATATTGTGGTAACATTGGATGGCTATCTGCTTTTGAATTACGGAATGGGCGCTCATTTCAGTTGTTTAATTTCTTCGCAACTTCTATTGTGAAAATTCTTGTGTAGGCAATTAGGCATAGGTACAGTCTGCTCTGTAATTATCTTTACACCCAGCTTACGCTGGTTTTCTCCAGTGATTAAACCACTTACGCAAACACATCATGTTTGTGTGTGAGTAAACTACTGATGTGATTAAACAACTTAAGATATACCCATAATCTAAACCACAAGTAGTTTAATCACAAAAGAAAGACAATTACAGAGCCGACTGTACCTCGTTCCTGAAGTTCATTTTATTCTCGACCCTCGCTTTTGGCTCAGGCTGATAAGTCTCGTGTAATATTAAATATAGCTTGCTTGTTATTTGTACACCAAGTAGGTACTTATCTCAAGATCGGCCTATGTGAATCATAGTCCTGTGTAGCACTGTTCTGGTCATGAGCAGGCGTGATTTCTTACCATAAGAATAGCGCTTAGTTCGCCTCGATCCATGTGTGTTACGTGACAAAAAAAGGTGACTTATAACTTGGTGTACAAATAACTAAGAAGGCATCTCTCAGCATGTTTTGTGTGTCATGCTCATAAGGTAGGTACCTATTACCTAATAACCTAGGTACCTAGTACCTACTTCTATTGAATTGTGTAACAAAGAGTTAAAAGATCTGAGGATTTATTTCCTCCCCCCTACCCTTTGCCCCTCTAGCGGAATCAGGGGAGGGGAAAGGGCACAAAGAGGCGTCCGTGGGAAGCAGACATATGGCACCAATCCCTAGCCTACCCGACATATTGATCTACTGACAACCCCCAAAGTACACAGGCTCCAATTCCCAGGTTTTGTGTTATGAACATTTTTGAAGTAAAAACTTTTTGATTGCGATTTCCGACCCGTATTTTTGTTGAGCGTACCTATATGTACCTACTACGGGCGGATTGGTAGTCTTGAAACTTCAAAAGCCGAACGCGCGTCTGGCCGCATTCAGGTAGGTAGGTATATGCTCGGTTTTATCTAGCCAGTATCGGCATAAATATGATGAAAAATTGCTTCTTTCAGTTCAAAGACATTCAGTCGTTTTACTAACTTATTGTTAGCAATGTCTTCGTTATCAGCCCATATTTAGGTTTTTTTTTTTTCGAATAAAAACTTTACTAGAGGCTTCTATGGAGTTTTGGAGGCAACACGGAAAGTCACGTTTTACAGCATTACACTATTCACCACAGATCTCGGATCAAAGAGTTTGGATATACCTATAATAGAGATAATCATAGGAAACTTCAAAGAAAGTCCCACAATTGTTATGTGGGACATAATTATCCAACCAAGTGTATTGTTAAATAGTTCTGTCGCTTTCCATCTACATTGACTATCTTTCAAATTTAATCTCATAAAATGTCATTGTTTTTGTTTATTTTTCAACGGGGTTTTGGTTGTTTTATATTGTTTAATACGTATTGAACTATTATAAATAGTGAAAAAAATATGTGAAATGTCGAATTGTGCCCTCGTATTATGCCAGTCTTCCGCAAGTATCATGAAAAATCAAGAGAACCTGAATTTTCAGCGGTAAGTATCTATTTGTGTATTTACTCATTAATAACCCATTCTAAACACATAATTATTACGTAGAAACATTGAATAACGTCCAATAAGTATAGAAATATGAAGAATCGGCGTTTTTCATGCTAAAATCATGAATAATTCGAGGCTATGTTATACTAACTAGGGATGTCATAAAACGTAAAAAGATTTGTCGATAAGGCTATGCAGACTGAGTATAGTAAGATTCTTCGAATAAAGTGAGCCATTGTGGGATTCCGTAGCTGACCCATCTCACTTACACACACTCACACTCTTTGTATTTCGTTCGATTCATATTTTATTTATTGGTATATATTTGCCGTCTTGCTCACTGTATCATGGTTAAACACAATATCTATGTGTTCACTGTTCAACCATGATAGTGTAATATACAAAAAAAGAGAGCTTCAAAATAATCACGGCAAATATTACGTTTACACTATTAATATTTCAGGGTGTCCCTTTGGCGTCCAATAACGATCGGCAAGAGCTAAAATGTTCTTCCGGCTATTCTTCAACTTGAACCAAATGCAATGCTCGTGAAGCGTCGCAAGCTAACGGTCAGTACTGAACTTAAAATTGCGTGTTATAGGTATATTATAATTAATATTAAATGAACTATAAATTAAAAATATAATGTGTTTCAGGATATCCCTTTCATCAATGTACCTACACCAGAACCTTCGGATATTACAGAAATAAGTTCATCAGTGTTTTCAGACGTACCACCGAAGAACACTAGCGCAGAATTACAGAATGTGCAGTGTGAGATGGTCGATAAAAATCTAGCCTACTCCAGTTTGCTAAAAATTAACTGTTTTAGACAGCGTACGAAAAGCCTTGAAAAAAAAGTACTGATAAAGTATACCAAGAAAATATAATAATAATTTTATTAACTTTATTTATAATTATTATAATTAAAGTTAAGGAACTAATCTATAGGTAGGGAGCAGACAGAACAAGGTTTAGCTCAAATGTAAACTTGTGTTAAGTATAAATTTTGTAATGTACTCATTGACCTGTGTATGTTGTATATTATTTTATCTAATAAACAATTGTCATCTTAATTCGTGGTTTTTACAAGGTTCAAGGTTCCTTTAATCCAGAGTGAATCTAGATAACGTTATCTTAGTCACGGACTTTAAGTTGTTAGGATTGACATATCAATATCGGTATCGATGAGAATAATTGTAGATCATCGAACTGTTAATATCGATATCGATATTTTATGACTTGGGTCATCTCTGTGGCTCAACGAGTGACAGATTCCCCCTATATTATGACGTACGACAAATGCATGTTTTGTCTCGTTTTATCTAGTGCAAAAAGTGTTATGCGCAAAGAAGATAGCGAATTTGTCAAATTTAGGATTTATTCTATTTACTTCATTCTTCTGAGTCTCGGATACTTTCGGCTGTCGCCCCATTCACCAACACTCATACACGTTCACGAGCACTTAATGGATAAAAAACCACCGTTTTTACACTTAAACACTCAAAGTTATACAAGTTTTGTCAATTAATTTAATGCCGCCAGTGCGCCATTTTTCATGTTCCCGCCAAAACTCCAAAAATTTAGGTATATTTTATTACAAAATAAAATGATAAAATCAATCAAGTGTCAAACAATTGGTTCCGGTCGGCCGCGGCCATCTTGTTGTTTACCGAACTCAAGGCACTTGTTAAGCAACTAAGTTCATTTCTCTCTCTGTAATAGGCCCTGATCTGAACCTACTGTGGTTATACAGTGGTAATAGGTAATTGTTTTGGCTAATCGTAATATTATAATGTGCATGAAAATATAAGAAATAGTACGAGTCATTATAACAATGAGCTTCTAAAGTTTCTGTGTTTATTTTTTCTCTTTTGTTTTCAGAATATCAAATGGATCACCGTTCCATTTTAATGCCTAGTTGCAGCGTAGTATTGCGACGATGCCGCCTTCTTGAAAGCGATGACCGAGCATGCGATGACGGAGCAGATCAACAACTGGTAAAGGTTGAAACACCACAGCTCAAACAGACAAGGAGAATTAGCTACACACCTGATCGCCGAGGTGACAGGTCAACAAGGCAGCAATCTAGTAGCCAGACACAACGGTCGCGCAGCCAAAGCCCATCACACCACCAACGCAGTCAGCCACGGGACAACGAGCAATTTCGGCACAGTGAGCATCGCGACACCGATCATCAGCACAACAGCCAGCAATGTGATGCTGACCTGCACCAACGCAATCAGTCACGGGACAACGAGCAGCGCCGTCAAAATCAGCTTCGCGACGCCGAGCATCGGCAGAACAGCCAGCAACGTGAGGCCGAGTATCAGCAGCGGCGTAGTCGGCAACGTGACATCGAACGTCGTCGCGTCGTACAGCATCGCAGCCAAATACAAAATGCGGAATATCAGTCTGACGGAGCACGACCGCGTAGCTCGCGTGGACATCGGTCTCGCAGTCCTTTACAGAGGGATGTCGACAGCATAGTTAACCGTGATTCAACAGGTAACGCCGCTGCTTTAAATAATAAAGGTAAAGATGAACTAACCTTCACAGAAAAAGTTAACGCTAATGACACATTAACATTGTTAGTGCAGGCGTTAAGATCCATTGCCCAGGATTCAGACAAAGTACATTCTGTACATAATACTATTCCTGAATTTGACCCGTCAACCAAAGAGCAAACTATGTCAATGTGGTTGCACAAAGTCAACGAGTGTGCCACCATATATGGATGGTCAGAAAAACAAACAATACACTATGCACTGCCGAAGCTTCGAGGCGTAGCTAAAAGGTGGTATGAGAGCCTCCCATCACTGCTTTTTTCTTGGAAGGAGTGGCAGTCCAAACTTCTATCATCCTTTCCATCTGACGAGAACTATGGACAAATGCTTTGTGATATGTTAGCGAAACGCGCACGATTCAACGAATCATTGAAAGACTATTTCTATGATAAGATCGCTTTGATAAATAGATGTGGCATAACCGGCAAGAGAGCTGTGGAATGTGTAATACATGGTATAGATGATCGCACAGTTAGGATAAGTGCAGAAGCAGCACAATTTGAAGATTTAGATAAACTTTTGACGTTTTTGCGTAATGCTAACCCCGAACAAACGAAATTTTAGTCCAATCTAAAGTCACACAGACCACCAGGTTGTTCCAGGAGGCAGACAGCTCTTCAGGCCAAAACCACACTGTGTAAATTGTAAACGGGAGGGACACACATAGGGTATCCATTGCACGATCTCGACACACGACAGTGTGTCAAGCCACGGTCAGGCCCAGCAAACTGGCGAGTAGCACTGTGTGTAAGTTTACACGAACCATTTGGGGCCACTTTTGACCTTGTCATAGCTAAAAAACTAATCAATATAAACACACCAAATTTGGTTTATGTATTGAAAGCCCGGAGTTAATGAAGTACCTCAAATTTCATAAACACAGCTTAAACGGTTATTTAGATATTAACGTTCAAAAATCGTCTATTTTATCACTGATTGACTGACATATAGACGTAAAACCTAACCCACTTCCAGATGACCTAGAAAGTTCAAATTTGGCATCCAGCTAGGTAATTGTGTGGATACAAAGGAAAAAAAATCAGAAAACAGTAAATTTATAAGATTTTAAATTTATTTTCCAAATTATTCTATTTTATGAGGTAAATTTAGCGCCTTGCAAATTATGAGAGCAATTGCCTTGCAAATTTTTACAGGATATTTTCATTTCCATGATGAAATGTTGTTTTTATCGTTCAATAATTTAAAAATTATTAATATTATTAAATTATAATTACCTACAACTACTGTTGCAGTTGATAAACTAAAGCCATGGCTAGTTTTTTCAAGACCTAATAGCAAATACTTGATGAAGAAGAACCTGATTAAAGCTCCAATTGTGTACTATTGAGACTATACAATTAATATATTAATTCATTTGTTTCCGATATATTAAGTTGATTATTTGTTGAGTGTTCAAAATATTTATGTGAATCAATATACTTACATTGATATGTGCAAAATAAACTGAATAGCACTCTTTGTAGGAGCAAAGATGCTAAACAGCTAAACCTAGTTATAGGGGCAAAGATACCAAACCTAGTAATGGTGGTTTAGATGCCAAACCTAGTTAGAGGAACAATGATATCACATTTAGTTGTAGACTATACAATTAATATATTAATTCATTTGTTTCCGATATATTAAGTTGATTATTTGTTGAGTGTTCAAAATATTTATGTGAATCAATATACTTACATTGATATGTGCAAAATAAACTGAATAGCACTCTTTGTAGGAGCAAAGATGCTAAACAGCTAAACCTAGTTATAGGGGCAAAGATACCAAACCTAGTAATGGTGGTTTAGATGCCAAACCTAGTTAGAGGAACAATGATATCACATTTAGTTGTAGACTATACAATTAATATATTAATTCATTTGTTTCCGATATATTAAGTTGATTATTTGTTGAGTGTTCAAAATATTTATGTGAATCAATATACTTACATTGATATGTGCAAAATAAACTGAATAGCACTCTTTGTAGGAGCAAAGATGCTAAACAGCTAAACCTAGTTATAGGGGCAAAGATACCAAACCTAGTAATGGTGGTTTAGATGCCAAACCTAGTTAGAGGAACAATGATATCACATTTAGTTGTAGACTATACAATTAATATATTAATTCATTTGTTTCCGATATATTAAGTTGATTATTTGTTGAGTGTTCAAAATATTTATGTGAATCAATATACTTACATTGATATGTGCAAAATAAACTGAATAGCACTCTTTGTAGGAGCAAAGATGCTAAACAGCTAAACCTAGTTATAGGGGCAAAGATACCAAACCTAGTAATGGTGGTTTAGATGCCAAACCTAGTTAGAGGAACAATGATATCACATTTAGTTGTAGACTATACAATTAATATATTAATTCATTTGTTTCCGATATATTAAGTTGATTATTTGTTGTGTGTTCAAAATATTTATGTGAATCAATATACTTACATTGATATGTGCAAAATAAACTGAATAGCACTCTTTGTAGGAGCAAAGATGCTAAACAGCTAAACCTAGTTATAGGGGCAAAGATACCAAACCTAGTAATGGTGGTTTAGATGCCAAACCTAGTTAGAGGAACAATGATATCACATTTAGTTGTAGGTATAGGCAAATATGCATACTTGTACTAAATTATATTAAAACCTGCAAACTTGTAAACTTGTTTTTATTCATTGATTTGATCGATTCATTTCATAATTATGTGAGTAGGTACTACAATAATGTTCGCCGTGTTCATAATTTTACTATTTCGTAAGCCGTGAAGTTATAAACTTACTATTTTTCTGATGACATGCGGAAAATACTACTTAGTTCAAAATGAACTCGCCACCACTGATTCCACCCCTCTGAGAACCACGCACCTGTTAGAGTATTTTTCTAAGTTCTAGTAAGTATCTACCTATAAGTAGGTACATAGCTTTTCCCCCTACGATTGTGAATGTAATGTTCGACAAAGGAACGTAATGATAGCCTTATACTCGTAGTAGGTATGTTGTAGCACTGAACTACAATACTTACCAAATACTCGTAGGTATAGGGACTTACCTTGTTACTAAATCTGTAGAGCCAGATCTATAAAAAATACATCAATAAAACTCCGTCAATATTTTCTATTCATCATATTTTATAACGAATTTTTATACTATTGGTATCCTAAGTTCATACTTTTAACTTCTCTTTGGAACGTTAATGCTATAAATAGGTGTAAATGGCACCTTTTGTGCCTAAATAGTGGTAGGTAAGGTACCTAAGTAAGTACAGACCTACAACGTCCTAGACTAGAATAAGGAAACAAATAAGCCGATGTGTTTTTTCTAAAAAGATACCTTATATATTACATTTAATTCTATAACTCAACTTTATTATACTAAAAAAGTACTAATTCATAAATTATGTATTAAATATAGGTAATAAGTACAAGTTATATGTGCATAAACCTATAGGTACACAAATTGACTAGACTTGCATGAGAATTTAATGGTAGGTAGGTATTTTATTTTGGTACAGAAAGTAGTTTAGGTAAGTACCTCTTTTGTAACATGATGTAGGTATCTTATAACTATGATTAGGAAGGCGTATCTAGTGAATAAATAAACAAAAAACTTACCCTCCTTCGCAGTCGGGTAATTAAATGAGATCAAGGTACATTGCTCCTGTGCGCGCAATTTTTATCTTAGTTCTTCTTTCTCGATGAGGTTTATGGAGCTGGGGAAGATCCTCGGGTCTTCAGGGATCCAAATCTTAGCGTGGAGGGTGTTGCCAGGGGGTCGCTCACCTCGCCGAGACCACGACAGCGAATGAGCTTGACAATTACTTCCGAAAAGAAAGTAGTTTAGGTAAGTACCTCTTTTGTAACATGATGTAGGTATCTTATAACTATGATTAGGAAGGCGTATCTAGTGAATAAATAAACAAAAAACTTAACCCTCCTTCGCAGTCGGGTAATTAAATGAGATCAAGGTACATTGCTCCTGTGCGCGCAATTTTTATCTTAGTTCTTCTTTCTCGATGAGGTTTATGGAGCTGGGGAAGATCCTCGGGTCTTCAGGGATCCAAATCTTAGCGTGGAGGGTGTTGCCAGGGGGTCGCTCACCTCGCCGAGACCACGACAGCGAATGAGCTTGACAATTACTTCCTGTTAACAAAATTATCAATGAAAATTAAAAAGAAAACTAAAAAAAATTGATAGGTACTAGTAAGTACGACGTATACCTATCTATCTATCATCAAAATTGTTTAAGGGGAAACCTCAAGGCAAATTTCCATTCAAAATGTTGAGGACAAATACTTGAAATGTACACCGTATTATAGTAATTTGTTCACACTATTCGTTTTGTCCATGTTTTTTGATTTCGTCAACAAAAAAGGAGAAAGGTTTCATACTGAAATTTAGATTTTATACGTGTTTTAAAATTAACCCTACTAACTTAAAAACACGTATAAAATCTATATTTTGTATGGAATTCGGATTTGAGGATTAGCCTTAAAACCATCCTATTAAATACCTAATCAGAAATATGAGCCATGAAAATATATATCCTTTCCTTAGAAGTTCCTTGAGAAAGGATCTCTCAAACTCAATAAAATAATACATAGGTATTTTTTATTACCCGACTGCTAAGGAAGGGTTATGTTTTTCGCGCGTATCTTGTATGCATGTATTATGTAAATTTCTGGGTTACCTCGTATCTTCCTAACGGCTGGATGGATTTTGACAGTTAAGGTATCGTTAGATTCGTCTTAATAATCCAAGTGTTATAAAATAATCAAAATGGCAGAATATGTTTTGCTAGATAAATAGGTAGGTACTGTGCTTATGCATTAGCGGTCCACATTCCCTCAGAAAATGAAGGAAACAATTACCTATGTACCTACATACATAATCGTACATACTTATTATGTAAAACAAATGTTTATCAATTTTCACACATTCATCCATATACGTATCCATCCAATGACTCGCAAACTTTCCCATTTATAATATTAGTGAACTTGAGGTTTATTTATCAACAATTAATATTGTAGAGCGTCGCGGGGTATTCACAATGTGGTATTATGGTGTAAGTATCGGGGTGTTATTTTATCCAGGGGTGTTTACCCCTGGTGCACGTGCGCCCTATTATAGCCCTTTGCCCCTCACTTTGTCCCTACTGATAGCGCACGATATGATTGACCTGTCCTACGATTTTTTATGATAACGTTCATGGGACACCTGAATTTACCACCATAAAAAACTATTTCTCGAAACTTCCTGCTTACCTATGTAGGTACGTAGTACTTACATACCTATTTTAAACTTGATAAGTATGGATGAAGATTGAATAGGCACTTCGTATATGTAGCTAATCTAATAATTGACACGACTGATTTTCTTGTGGTTTATTTGGGTCGTTTTCATCCGCTGCAAAATATACCTACGTAGTTTCCCGTTCGCATCCGATTCCACGTAAAGTTTGCCACACATTTTATTAAAAAAAAATATTTTTTACGATTATGATGTCAGACTTGCAATCGGAAAAAAACGGAACAATATCTTATTAGCTTCTTATTAGCAGGGGGGGGGTTCCGTGTTGATCAGCTTATCTCAGCGAAAAGCTTGAAGTAAATTTTAGAATGCTCACTTGAACGCTTGCTTCAACGCTCGCTAGAATGCTTTTTTATATTGTGAGCTTTAACCTGTAAATCTGTAATATAACTGTTATGTATGAGTAGTAGACACATCAGTAACATTCGCAAGAATGCTCATTGAAAGTGCAGGTATGCCATTAGGTAAGGTGGTAGTCAAACGCAAGCCTATAAATAGTAAAAAAAGATTTAAAAAAATGCTCAAGGATATCAGAATTATTAGGCACAAAATACTTTAATTAAACTAGAAAAAGAGCCTATAATTAAATAAGACACCGATGTGGTGTAGACTTAGGTACCAAATGCAGTTTGGGTAGGTAATTATTATGCGTGCGCCGTAAATATTTCTATTTGTAGCAAGCGGTCTAATCACAGGAAACACTATTGTGCTCTACACGCCGAGCTGTTATTACAGAATGTTGTCATATATATCGTTTATTATTTTCCGAATCAATGGATAAAGGCATAGGGAACTTCAAGCATTTTGTTAGCAAGAATTGTCTTCGCAATTATTTTATTCACGAGATGGCACAGCGGAGTTGGCGACTTCTAAAACTTACAAATAAACAAGAATCAAATAAAACTACCAATAAACAACCATGAACTCTTCTCTTCTTTTAGCTCAATAACCGGTAATCTAAAGCATTTTCCGGCAAAAAAGAGTGGTTAAAATAATATACGATGAGATTAACAGAAGGCCAAAATGAAGGTGTTCTTATAAGGAGGAAGGCAGGGCCTACGAACTTCTTGCTTATAGGTATACCTTACCCTTTGGCCATTTCCTTTTTCGCGGTTATCCCCTTTTTACCCGACTGGGAAGGAGGGTTATGTTTTTGTTAAATTGAAGAGACGCATTATCTAAGTAGGTATGCTTGGCCTATTCGTTGTTTAGTTCGACAAAAACGGCGGAATAATAAATTGATCTATTTACCTGAACGCTTAAACTGCTGAAAGATTAATAAAATTCGATTTCAATAGGACATAACTTTTTATTAGGCTTGACCGCGATAATTTTTTCCTGCATATTTTGACAAAGCACCCAACTCTTCTTCGATCCTCAAAATCTGGTTGTATTTCCCGACTCGTTCACATCGCGCCGGTGCTCCACACTTGAGCTGGCCTGCCGAGAGTCCGACCACCAGGTCCGCCAAGAACAAATCTTCCGTGTCTCCCCATCGGTCGTTCACTACTACACCAAATCCATTAGATTTGAGTATCTTGAACGCATCGATCACTTCAGTTAGAGTCCCGGCTTGGTTGATTCTTAAACTCACCGAGTTTCCTGCTTTCTTCTCCACCGCTAATCCTACCCTTCGCAGGTTGGTCTGCGTCAAATCGTTGCCGATTACTTGAAACTGAGTGCGGCTCGATAGGGTTGACCACGCAGACCAGTCGTCGAATTCGAAAGCGTCTTCTACAGATACAACAGGAAACTCTTTCATATTATCAAGATATATTTCAGAGAGTTTATCAGAAGACATGTATTCCTGCGGGTTAGAGTTGGGATTTTTAAATTCCAAATCGTAAGCACCGTCTTTAAACATATCAGTGGCAGCTGCGTTAATTCCAATCTCCGCTTTTCCCATGTACCCGCACTGCTTGATGGCATCCGTTAAGAACAGAAGCGCATCTCTGTTGCTTTGTAGAGGGACGGAGAATCCCCCCGAGTCGCTGACATAGGTGCATTCAGTGCCATACTTAGCCGCAACAGCATTCTTCACGTAACGGTAGATTTCGGTTCCGATTCGCATAGCTTCGTAGAAAGAAGACGCACCCGTAGGCAATATTAAGTATTCTTGAAAGGGTAGACCATTAGAAGAGAGGATACCGCCAGTTAGTATTGTGAAATGAGGAACAGGTAGTATTATGGTGGTGACGCCTGCCATGTCCGATATGTGTCGGTAGAGTGGAACCCCCTTTTTCGCAGCTCCTGCTTTAGCCACTACAAGCGATACGCTCATTATGGCGTTGCCTCCGAGCCGTGACCTGGTCTCCGTGCCGTCGAGGGATATCATGAACTGGTCGATTTCCTTCTGCATAGTTACTTCTAGGTTTTGCTTGATAAGTTCCGGGGCTATGATGGTATTAATGTTTTTCACTGCGCCCGTGACCCCCATACCTGAGTGCTCGGTAGGGACATTGTCTCGTAGCTGGGTGGCCTCTGCTATCTTTTTATTGTCGGTAGACGGGACTCCGACACGGAACAGCCCTAGTTCAGTTACCATGTCCACTTCGATCGTCGGGGTTCCAGTGGCGTCAAATATTTGGCGAGCAAGTATAATTTTGATTGGCATGTTTAAAGAATTTCAGAAAAAATATTTACCTAAAAAATTTAGAAAAAATAGCACTGAAAATATGTTCCCATAAATTTGCAATAAAATTATGCGTCAAAATCATGTCAAACTTAAATATTGTTAGAAAACTGCAGGCCAAAATTTACCGAAAAAGGTTAATTAGACAAAATGCATAGCGGTGCAAATAAGAAACTTATCCTAGGTCTCTTCGAGTCTTCTTCGGGATCTCGATGCTTCGAGTATTATGTATTATTATGCATATGAGTATTATGCTAGATAGTATTATTTAATATTTGTATATATTTACTAAATAAAGAGCGAATTACATTAGGTAACTACTAAATAACATTTGATTAAAAAGATAAATTAAAATTTAAGGAAAATAGAATTTAAAATTAAATAAAATTTATATCAATAATTTTGGAAAATTAAAAATGAATAAAATATTAAATTAAATTAAATGGTATCTACTTATATTATTTATCCTGGTACTAGGTAGATTATTATTTATTCTGGTTCTAGGTACTGTACAACCATACCTAACCCGCCTATTACCTAATACCTACTCTTATATGTAGAGTTATATTAACTTTGCATATTCGCTAGGTAGAACAACACTTCGAGGTAAATCTCTCGATCGCTAGAGGCGGTGCACGTGTTCTAAACCCTTGCTAAATCCTACATTACATTTTGATAAAGTCCTTTGTTTGCACCTAATTGAAAAAGAGATTACGTAGCCCGTGTATAAAATACACAATGGTTTATTTTTTTATCGTCCTGTCCCAATAAATTGAGATAGTGTATCTTTTTAATACAAGTGTACGAGTAATAAGTAACTCATTGAAATTGAGTGCCTACGGAATTAATAAAGTACCTACCTATCTAAGTTAATGCGTTGAACATTGTAATTTGATCAATAATATAAATTTTTGTCTCATTATTCTACTGTATTAAATTAGGTTTGAAGCCGAGCGATTTGAATTAGCCGAGCATGACGGCTCCAGTGAACGCAGATAAAACATGGAATAATTCCTTCAAAGAAACTCGGCTGGAATCTCAAACCATAAACACGAATGAACTTCGCGCGTTGTCCGTCCTACTCGGGACTTCCCCAAACTCGGTCACTGTCTATGGTAACAATTAAGAGTCGACCTTATTGTGTACGAGATTGGGTTGGTTTTGCTGTGTCAACGTCAGGACTCTTATGACGTTTAGTGTATGAAACGCAGATTTCGTCACGCGCCCCCTGGATGATTTATCCGTAAGGTGCAATGCAAAAAATTGTCAGTAGTTTGATACTGTATTTAATGTAAAATAAATCTCCACAAATAAAATCTAATGGTTCTTTACTCATCATTACCATCATTAGTAGATTCTTTTTACAAATTACTCGACTACGGCGAAGCAAAAGGAGGGTTATGATTTGTACGTTCATCTGTTCGCTCATATCTTCCAAACTACTTATCATAATTTGACAAATGAAGTATCGTTAGAAGCGTCTCGTTTGTCCTCTGCTAATAGACTATGTGACGTTACACCAAAATCTGCATTCCACTGCTGGACGTAAACCTCTTTAAATGTGCGCCAATGCGCCCTGTCTTTGGCTTGCCGCATCCTGCATTTTGCATAACGCCATCCCCATAAAAATCAGGTAGGTAGTTACCTACTTAACATTATTCGAGTCATCAAGTGTTGCGTAGAAAAATACATACATTCACATGGCTACATTCGGCATAGCACCGTCCCCATAGAAAATGTATAGGAATAACTTTCATCAAAAAAACATGAATATAGGCGATTAAACGAGGTAATTACAAATAAAACCTTATCCCAACACTCTTGTGATGTATATCGGACCGACTGACACACCATTTTACGGCACAAGATGGCATTTTTGGTGTCTGTAAAAATAATTTCACGCGAACGCCGCCATTGCCGGCTGCGGGCAAACTAAACTCGTGCGCGGCTCAATATGTAAGCCCCACCTACCCCGGCTCGATTGTCGTTGAAGTATTTTTGGGCGCTAGGACCAATTCTATGTTTTTTTCCTTCACTGGACGGCTCAGTCTCATTGAATACCCACAAAATAAAAGCTCATCGTGCTGAAAGAAGTTTTCACTTCAAAATATATAAGCCAATACCTAATCAACAGTGATAATCAAGGTTTTACAAAAACACACGACAATCGAGCTTTCCTAGTGACCGTAAACACCAATGAATAGTCAAAGGGAAGCAAAATACGCGATATCGTTTACTTGGTTTACGTAATTTTTTTAGGTAGGTAGATATTTTGATTTCAAAACCAAAGTATAGAACCGATTTTCATGAAATATATAGAACCAATCTGGAAGGAAGAAATCCTTTCAAATAAAAAGAGTTTTTGAAATCGGTTTATAAAGAACCAAGTTAGTTCTGAAGTAACAAACATTAAAAAAAACACCCGATTTGAGAACTTCCTCCGATTTTTCAAGTTGGTTGCAATGAAAAGAACAATTCAAGACGTTACACTTGCTGAGTAAACAGCGTCCCAAAGTGCAATTAAGGGTAATCCTCAAATCCGAATTCCATACAAAATGTTTCGGACAAATACTCAAAATGTACGCCGTATTATATTAATTTGTTCACACTATTCGTTTCGTCCATTTTTTTCATTTTCGTCAACAAAAAATTGTAAAGTTTCATACTTATAGATACTGTATTTTATTCAAAATTTAAAGCTCTACTTATAAAAAAAAATGTTACTACTCCATTACAGACTTCATAAAAGATAAATATATGTAACTCCAACTGAACAGTATTAAATAGGTACTTAAATTTAATTTAAGTATTAAGTGCAATAAATAGTACAATAAGTACCTAGTTATCTTAGATAAATTATATATATTATGATAGGATCATGATACTTACCTACTGTTATTAGATACCTTTATGAGCAAAATATAGTTTTAAGCTAAGGTAGTTTTAAGTTGGGTGTAAAATCTCTTTGCTTGTATTCTCAGGCAATACAGCAAAATTGCTTTCCCTACGCATACAGGGTGTAGGTGTAAATGTACAGACAGCGTCAGAGATTGCACAAGACACCCAGCTATAAATCCTTTCAAAAAATTGTAATACTTAAAATTATTTTTAGGCATACATACGGTTATACAAATATAATCAATTTTTTAAAGGCAAAACTTCTCCATTCGTCGCGACGGTGATATTAAAGAGATTTGAAGCTGGGTATTATAATGCAAGGGGGATACTTATATATGACGCTGTCTGTAAATAAATGTAGTTAGGTATACTTACTCTAAGAAACCCACTACTTATTTATGTACCCTACTTGGCAATAAATAAATGAATACTGAATGAATACTGTAATTTAGATTTTATACGTGTTTTAAAATTAACCCTACTAACTTAAAAACACGTGTAAAATCTAAATTAAAGTATGAAACCTTACATTTTTTAGTTGACGAAATCTAAAAACATGGACGAAACGAATAGAGTGAAGAAATTACTATAATACGGCGCGCGGCGTACTTTTTGAGTATTAGTCCGTAACATTTTGTATGGAATTCGGATTTGAGGATTAGCCTTAATTACGGTTTGCAATTTTTCCAAAGCATTATTAAATTAATTGTCCCCTCGGTCATTGCCTTCAAATGGGGTGTCGAAAGCATTAATAGTGTTCTAATACACTCTTATCGAGGGAGTTCTTCAATTTGCTTCGGTGTGATTCACAAATATGGTCGTACCCTTGTTTACACTTTTAGATGTGCCCATTGTCGACACAAGTGTGCACAGCTCGCGAATTAGAGGGCTACTGCAAGGTGTGCCTTACCCTTTACGTAGGTATAGGCATGATACAGGGTAGATGTTGCTCTTCGGAGGTATAGCTTGAGATTTAAAACATGGTACAAATAATTTTAGAGCTTTTCTATAGTCATGGTATCTTATACCTACCTAGGTACTCAATAGGTAGTAGGTACGAAAACTGTTTTGGCGTAGGTATTTGTAATTGAGTAACAAAGAACAAACATCTTTATCTTTAATTGATTGATTCAGGCGTTACTTTGCGGAAATCCATAAATAATAACAAATAGTATAAATTTAGTTAGTAATTATTTAAACTAGAGCTAAGTTAATTAAAACCTTTGTTTAGAAATTAAGCGGATTTATTACTAAATATATTTATACTACCTATTTGTTAATCTTTATCTATCTTCATAAAGGAGGAGATTTCATTAAAATTGGATCAAAAGTTTAGTTAAAAAATCGAAATATCTGAAAAAAATATTCAAGTACCTAACGAAATTTATGCGTATTTTGCTGGGTCGTTCTCATCCGCTGGAAAAAGCATTCGAATCCATAAATTCCCGCGACCTTTCAGTGGTGTCAAGAATCGGTTGTTTAAAAGTCTTGTTGTAGTAACCTACCAATCTACAATTCAAAGTAGGAAGGTAGTGTTGGTGATGGCATACTTTTATTGATTTTAATGCAACGAGTCACGCAATCGCTTGACCGTCGATTATAGCCATAATTCACCCTTCGCTACCTGAACTGTACGCTACTGTGGGATCGATCGGTTTATCGCGATGATAATAATTATAATAACTGCGTGGGAGAGACGCCCGTCGCCCATCCCATGGCTCCCATCCAACTCCCATCCCGTGAATATGGCTGCGCATCACGCAAGCCGTGAGAACGACACCTGGATGCAATGATGCTAAATAAATAAAAAAATTACGCAATGAACCTTGGACCCGGATCGTTCAGTTGGGGACTGACGACTGACCTACATACATAAATTATTTGTTACATCAGTATATATCTACACCGCAAATTTTTAATCACAGAAAAAAAAAACACATAAATCGGTTACACACACTGAGTTCTCAGTGCCATTACATGCCGTAACTGAACTTTAGTCAAAATAATGTTGATAAAAATTGGATATCTGTCACCGTTAGTCGTTTGCCTATGTATGTAGCCAAATGATGAATAAAACTTACATTATTATCATTAAAGGGTTTTATTGATAATAATTTAAATTTGATTGGCAAACTCGGGTACCTAGCTCGAGCTAGCTCGCAAAAGCTCGGCTCGGGCGCCGCACTCGACCAGCTCGCTGTCATGTCATTTTATGTACCTATTTGTAAAACGATGCTAATTGAGTATGATGAAATAATGAAATAGTATTGTTAACTAAGCATTTATCGGAAAACCGTTGGTGAACCAATAAATAAAATAAAATAAATTGTTGTCTGTAAAGTAACCGGACAATGAGCGTTACCGGACAATAGCAGCGCTACCGGTCACTCACAGCGTTACTGATGACGGCAACGTTTTCGTGCGTCCGTCAATAAATGATGATAGCCGACGAACCGATATACCGATATACCGATAGATGCCGTTACCGTTGCTGCGACCAATCAGAGTAAAGCATTGCGTTGGCTCTTGGCCAATGAAATGGGCGTATTTGTAACGATGATATTATTTGCAAGATTGTTATAAAAAAATACTATTGGCTCAAAATGGTTAAAAAATATCCTACAGACATTAAAATGAATTAGTTTAAAAATATAATTTTTATATTTACACTTGTAAGCTGTTGAATGCTAGTATTACATGTGTTGTACTTATTTAAATATTTAATTGACGAAACCTGAAAACATCAATCCCTATGCTCGTTTTGAACTAACTATTAAAGTTTATCTCATCAAATTGACACAACTGCTAATGTTGACCCCGTTACAGTAATTTGTAGTACAGTATGTAAAGGTGCACAAACAAAGTGTAGCGGGGGTCGCGACCTGGCACAGCAGGGGGCTGAATCATCGCGCTACGCTCCATTGCTCACACTGCAGTTGCTATTTATGCGCACTTTAGTAGGAATGAGATTTTTTTTTATTTTTTTTCTCATAGAATCAACAGCACCATATGTATGTATATACTTATTTAAACTTATCCTCTTGCCAGCAAGTAACAGATTTTTTAAATAAGGTTTTTTTTTAATATAAATAATTTGCAGGCATTTGCTAATAGTGAAATACCTAAGATACCGTATAGATGGATAGACAGTGTTTGATATTCTGTCACAAAGCCAACAAGAGATGTCGTGATATTTAATTCAACCCCCTCCCCCAACCCCTAATCTTACGTGAGATTTTTCAAAATGTGGGTTTCTTACGTCAACGCGTTGGATTGTTATTGTAAAAGAAAAAAATGCTTCGTGTTTTATTTACGACTAGTTAAGACTAGTAATCAATATTACTGAGAGTTTAAACGAGTTCGATACTGACTATAAAAATGTCCAAAGGTGGACGAGCGCTATTATAGTAGTGTTGCACTGGGATATAGTAATCACAGTCCTATGTAGTACTGTTATACAGGCGAGATCTCTTTACATCAGGAGAGCGCATAGCTGCTAGTCTCGTCACATCTTTAGATTAAGTACCTACTCGTATCATATCATCCCGTATCATATCATGACCATGCTAGGACCGTCTCAGGTAAAAAAAATCGTGTTTGTATTGAAGATAACATTACTTATCTATTTATCTTCTTATTACTATTGAAGATTACATCCACTTCACACCGTTCCGTCACCGACCGTCGCATTCCATGAAAATGCATGGCACGCAAGTAGTGGGCAGACACTTATTTATCATGCATGGACCTACCTCGTATAATCACTTTCTTTTGCGAATCCTTGTTCTGGCTGTTAGCGACACCAGACAGCATTGTTTCTGTATTGCTGCGATCAGTTCGGACCTGGTGAAAAAAAACCACATTATTAATTGCTTAATTTTGTGATGATTTGATTAGACTCACTTAATAAATATTAATGTTATAAAGATCACAGAGCAAATGTCACTTTACAGGAGAGATCGGCTGTAGTTTTGCCTCCTATTGTCGCCTGTATTTAGTTAGAAAAAATATCTTTTTTTCAGGACCCAAGATATTAGGTTCTGTAAAATAGGGTTCAGATTTTCAGTTTACAGGAGAGACCTTTGCCACCTTGGCCCCATTTTGGTGTAGCCTGTAGTTTAGTTTCAGCAAAAAATAAGGACCTATGAAACAACGCATTTTTTAAATATTAACTTAATAAAAATGCATTTAATCAAAACTACTAAAACTTTTTATTCTCAAGGGGCGCTTTAGGTGGCGGCGGCAGTGGGCCTCATAAGCAAATACCTGTCTACTAGCCTATTGAATTGGAAACCCGGAGTAGTATTTATTAACTTGAAGACCACCGGAGAAATTCAACCAATGACAACGCAAATGGTATTCAGATACGTGTTGGATCTCGCCGTTTATTGGTTAATTTAGCCGGAGACCACGTCTAGGCAAGCGCAGTGTAGGACGACCTTTGACCAGATAGAGCGATGATCTGCGCATTATAGCTGGTAGAAGTTGGATGAGAGGGCCTTGGGATAGACCTAGCAGTGGACTGCTATAGATTGATGATGATGATGGTTAATCTTCTTCAAGTTAGTTACAAAATAGAGCGGCCAATCCTGGCTGTTCGATTCCAGTCAGCTTCAACGTACCAGTTCGCCAAGAAAGCTGATGTATCCAATCGCCAGCTTCAAAGTATCGACCTTGGAGAGGCGTTTCTCGTACGGCAAGGTGGGGATGTGAGCTCGCAATCCTTCAAAAGCGTCGTTTATGGACTGCATTCGACGCCGCTCCCGCAGGTTTGCCGCTTGCCGCTGTTGGATCTGTTGCTGAGGGCAGCGTGAGCGGCGGCGCATACGGCGGATCTCCGATCTAGAGGAGGTAGGCATTAAAAACGGTTAATAAATAGTATAAATATATTTAGTAATAAATCCGCTTAATTTCTAAACAAAGGTCTTAATTAACTTAACTCTAGTTTAGATTTTGGCGAGTCAACATCTCCTGAGGTTGCCTCGTGTAGAGGCGAAAACGTGTCTAGTTCTGACTTGGGTTTTCTGTTTTCGGCGCTTTAGTTTAGATACTAAAAATCTAAACTAGAGTTAAGTTAATTAAGACCTTTGTTTAGAAATAAGCGGATTTATTACTAAATATATTTATACCTACTGTTTATTAATATTTATGGAGTTCCGCAAAGTAACGCCTGAATCAAACAATTATATTAAAAAAGGTGTTCCTATACAAACCCAAGTTGACAGACAATAACAAAGCAAAATGGATGCGGAAAACAGGACAAAAATGTTCAGACCAAGGAACTTTTCTAAGGTAGTTTATAAGTTCATTGGTCACTGTGGCCCTGGGGAGTTAAGTGCTGGGTTTTAGATAAACCCTAAGTTTTATTTTCATTTTAAGATATTTTTAGACTTGTGTTTTTATGCAAATCGTTCGTAAAGCGCTCTAGCGGGTTCTATCTACCCCTAACAAAGGTATAGCCTTGGCCCTAGGCTATACCTTGGTCTAAGTCTAAAAATAATCTAAAAATGAAAATTTAACCTGAGTTTTATTTAAAACTGCTTACTAGCCTTAACTACAGGTTAGTAGGTACCTTAGTTAGGTTAGTAGCTCGCAAGAGCGCTTTAACCTTCTTAAAATAATCTAAAAATTTAATAAAAGTTTTATCTAGCTTATCCAAGCTCGTAGGAATAACTCACTAAAATATTAAGCCCGGCCGCGGCTTCGCCAGCGTATCAGGGTAAAAATAGCCTACATTTTTTAATCACGAGAGAACACCGGCGTAAGCTCGGTCTAAAGACAAATTTGAGAGCCGACTGTACATAGGTACCTAGGTATACTATTGTAAACTTACGAGTACCTACATACTTCTATCTTTTCTACCAACTTGAATTAGAAAAGTGAATTGGAGGTAATTGGAATAGTTTTATAAACTATAAATATAAAGTTTTAAAGAAGCAAGAAGATTAATTTTTGATCTATAATAATTAGTTATAATCAGAGAGCTTTGGCACTTCTTAAAAATTTAAAAATTTTCGGGTCGAAAAAAATCTATGTATGCATCCCACGTTCTCGCAACGGTGAAGGAAAACATCGTGGGGAAACCGGCATGTCGTAGAATCTGAAGTTTGAAAACATGTGTCGAGTGCACGAAATGAGCCTCTTCGAGGCGCACTTGATTATCCTATCACTACACTGGTTTGAAGGAACTAGTGACACGATAAGAATAAGAAGACCAACTTGAATTAGAATACCCAAGGTCAACATCTACATATTATTTCACTGGCCATATTATTTCACCTCCTCATGACCTCCTCCCAGTTTTATAAGAGAAAGAAGCAAGAAGATTCATTTTTGGTCCTTCAATATTTCGCCTAGAACTTTGGTACTTCTTAATATTTTTAATATTTTGCAGATCAATGAAGACTCAATGAACCTCAGATTGCCTGAGGTTCTGCGAATCTAACTTTCGATATAGGTATATATTTTTATTCGTCGCATAGCAATTAAAATTATAATTATCTAAAATTTTGATTGATAATTCTGTCTATACTATATTTTTAAAATTATGATTGTAAATGTATTATTGACTTTATGAATAATTAGTGTAATTTCCATGTGCCGTTCTAATTATACATTAAACAACTAAGTAAATAAAATTGTACCTTTTCCTGGGATTTGAATGGTTTTCCTGATCGCTCGCGTACAGACTCCCGTCGGACATGGAAGAATCATCGTACAAGAACACCTCGGCCCCTTGTGGCGTAGGAGAGCCGCCAACGGAGGCCGGTACAACCCGAGCACCTTCGACCGACCCCTGCCCGTTACCATCCATGCTAAACATTGTCTCACCAACACTATCACATGGTCACTAGACTACTGGATTCTCCGAAAGCTTAACTTATTCTGACAGTTCGGGTGTTGGAGGGATGATAGGGAGGCATCGGGAGACTCCGCCCACGTGGTAAGCTCCGCCTCACGACACCCCCGACCGGCGTAAGTTGAACTGCGGTGAACTTTGCCGTAGGTGCCTGCCTACCACTGTGCCAGTCTGTGCAGTGGCGTAGATGAACCTTCTGATACCTAGCTATTCAAAATTATAGTAAGCTCTTTGTAGTATTAAAATCTTGACCTTACCTTACCTAACCAGTCTGCAGTTTTCAGTTAATATATGTCGTGGACAAGGAGGTGGCTGAAGGTAAAGTATGAATGTGAATCTGATTGGTATCACAAAGAAATTAATTCTTCTACTTGTTTACACTAAAATAAAAATATAGTAAAGTATAAGATAAGATGGTTAATTAGTTCCGTCTTATTTGTTCTGACTCCAGGAAGTATCAATAGGTACTAAAGTATTTTCTCAAGCAATATCCTTTTTTAATCAAGTAAGGCTGGGGCTATGAGTTTTGCCCGTTACACGGCCTTTACCTTTCTTCCATAGTTTCCAAATCAGGTTTGTCTATCATTGTCAGTGGTTATGAAATGACATTACTTTGTTTACATTTTTACAGTGCTTTCAACTAAGCAATTTTAGAGCTTGATTTAGCACTATTTTCATTAAAATAACACTAAATTTTTGAAGCACAACTTAAGTTGAACTGATGTTTTATGAATTCCGCAGAATAAATATAATACTACTGCATACTTCTTTTTCTTTCTAAGATCACTTGCAAATTACCTAAATATCGAAAGACAAACACTACTGCTTGTCTGTTCTAATGTAATCAGCCTTTCTTAGTAGTATTTTATTGATCTGATCCATCGCTTCTAAATAAAAAAATAAATTCACAGAAATATGCTATGCTAATAATTAGCACTGCTTACAATTTTTGTAATTCTATAATAATATTTTGTGCTAACAATCTAGCACCCATTGGCCATTCGTGGATTCGAGCTGGCAACCCTGAATTTTATTCGCCAAATGACATCTCTAATATCCACTAATAACTGTGTTTATTAAAATTTATTTTATAGTATTCGTAGATAGTTCTTTCGAAAACATAGCGGGGTAAATAATAATAATTCTCATTCTTACTTGAAGTATCACAGTAGAAACGCTAATACTTGAATTGTGAAGTAAAATCAAGCAACCTTTGAACCAATTTCAAGGAACTTATCCCATCGTCTCCCGTCATGTTCATTGTAGGCCTCACCGGAGGCCTAGCTACGGGCAAGAGCACAGTCCTCTCAATGTTCAGGGAACAAGGAATCGCCGTTATTGATGCTGATGAAGTAGCCAGGACAGGTACTACAAAATCTTGTATTATTTCGAAGCTCGAGCTGGCGAACGAATCTTTTTTATGAAAATTAGCCGCAAAACGAGCAAAGCGCTCTCCTGATGGTGAATAACGCCCACCCACGACTGAAACAGTGAGTTTTGAGACATTTAGATGGTCAGTCTCGAAATTACATTAATTGACTACTCAAGAAATTGTCTAAAGCAAATGTATAATAGTCTCAATGTGAATTGCTGCTCGTGGCCAATGCTTTGATTATGTAATGCTATTCAAATTAACAAAACACCAATGTCATTGATTGTTGCCAATATGTGAATGCATGAAAATTGCCAATACGAGCTATTGCAATACAGATTTCAGTTCAGTGATTTATTGCAAAATACACCAGCTAATACCCAGCTTAGACTTACAATTTGTAATCATCTAGCTTAGTTGTTTGGTATATAAACTCATGAGTATTGCTTGCAACCTTTCTAAGTAAACTATTTCTATTTCACTTTTGCAGCTTTGTTATCATTTTCTTACAATGCTATGCAATAAAGTGGGCTATACACTAGAGCTAAGCAAGTTGCAAGCTTTGCAAAAGAGCAAATTTTGTTTTTTTAGTAAACTTTTTGTCTTAAATGAAATGTATTGTTTTGGAAGCGAGTGGTTTTAGAAAAAAGTAGCCTATTACTTGTTCAAGTCCTTATGTACAAGGTCCAATATGTTAAGGACTTTTGGCTCGATTGAGTTACAAAAAAAACTTTGCGAACTACTAACAGATCTTTACATTTCATAATTCAATGTATAGACTGCAGCTTCATTGTTCTCAATATTCTTTTGTCCTCTTGCATTTGTTGTACAGACAGCATCATAGATAAGTATCTCCCTTGCATTATAATACCAAGCTTCAAATCACGGTGTATGGAGAAGTTTTGCCTTTAATAAATAAATTATATTTGTATAACCATTATGTGAGCGTAAAAATAATTTCAAATATGACAATTTTTGAAAGGAATTATAGCTGGCTGCCTTGTGCAAGGGGGATACCTTTCTCTGACGCTGTCTGTACCTATTAAAGGCCTGAGCTTATGCATTGTTAACTGGTTCTTGCTGCCATGCAATTTGATTTATTTTTATATGTATTAAATTAAATTTAAAAAACATGTAGTAGCTTAATGTACTGGGCTTTTGTGTCTGGCCATTGAGCTCTACATTGCCTCAACCTATGTATATGATTCATAGTCATAACTCCTATTGGACTTCACCACTTGATGAATATTAGCCAAGAAAAAATGTAATCTACACAGAAAGACTGTTTCTCTAGCCAAAATTAGCACAGGACCAAATCGCTGCTGCGCAAAAATTACAGATAACTACGGTTTTAGATTTTGCGCTACCAAACTTAACTTAACTTAACTTTTTAATTTTTACCATTATGCTGCAAAATAGACGTAACAAACTAAATTGTATCATAAGAAGAAACAGACCTATAGGGTTACAAAAACCTACTGTACTGATGAACTAGTAACAACATTGTTCAGACGTGATTCAATTTCCATTCCAGTGTTAGAGCCAGGCACAAAAGGATGGTATGAGCTGAGGGAATACTTTGGCGACGAGGTGCTTCTTTCGGATGGCAGAGTCAACAGGGCACGGCTGGGGGAATTAGTATTTGATGACATAGAAAAGCGAAAGAAACTTAATGCAATAACACACCCACGAATACAGTCAGCCATGATAAAAATGGCAATGAGCTACTTTTTCTCAGGACATAGGTATATTGTGATGGAAGTACCACTGCTTTTCGAAACTGGAAAAATGCTCACATTTATGCATAAAATCATAACTGTTGTGTGGTAAGTGAAATAAAATCTATAGTTAATGAAATTATGTACTAGTCTACTCTATTTTTAGGTAGGTATTTTAGGTACCTTTTTACATTGAAAATATAAGAACAATTTTAAATATTTGTCTATCATCATGTAATAGCTCCCTGCTCATAGCTTACACATATGTAGGTGGTATTGGTACAACACGTGTTCTTCTTCTATTCATCTCTGTATTAACACTAAAGTTAGAAACGAATTTCTAGTTAGTACATTAGTATATTTCGGTATATATTATTACCTTTTTCTAGTGAAGACCATCAGCAATTAGAGAGGTTATGCAAGAGGAGTGACTTTTCGGAAGTAGTGGCGAAGAAGAGGATAAGTTGTCAAATGCCGTTGGAGGACAAAGTGGCTAAGTCGCATTTTGTGATAGATAACTCTGGGGACATCGTCGGCACGCGGCGGCAAGCCGAGAGCATTATGCGGACTCTGAAGAGGTCTAAATTCACTTGGTGAGGTTATATTATTACTAAGTAGGTATATAGCCGTTGCAACTTGCAGGACAGTGGCGAAACTAAGTGAGGTTTCAGATTAGCGGATTAACCGGGCGGATTCGCCCATACAAGGGTGACGAAGTCGCACGCGGGCCAACTAGTCTACGGTTATAATAATTCATTTGGATAATTCGCACACAATAAATAGTAGAACATAAATGAATCCATGTTCAGAATCAGCAAGCTGAAGTGGCAGTGGGCAGGCCATATAGCTCGACGAACTGATAACCGTTGGGGAAGAAAGGTTCTCGAATGGCGACCACGAACTGGACGACGCAGTGTAGGACGGCCCCCCACGCGATGGACTGACGACATAGTTGCGGTCGTTGGAAGTCGGTGGATGGAGAAGGCTCGAGACCGCTCGTCGTGGCGAATCATGGGGGAGGCCTATGTCCAGCAGTGGACGTCCAAGGGCTGATATGATGATGATGAAATAGTAGAACATAAGATGCAAATAATACAACATGCTATGCGAACTATGTTCTTGCGAAATTATCTTGAATCACGTACTCGAAATGCGAAGATTGTGGCGTGGGTATTTTTAGTACTGTTTCTCACAATAGTGTATAATATTATTTTTTTTTTCAGGTATTTTAGAGCCATTTTCTTGATAATGCTCCTCTCGGTGATGTTTGGCGTAGCGCATATAATCAGCAACATGATTGAAGACAATTATTGATAAGTGTGCACACCATCACAAATATACCACGAAATTCCATCTCGCTAAATTAGGTATAACTTATAACCCGTGCCATTAGATAAAAGTCTTATATCGCAATAAAAACAATTTAAGCTACTGCAATAGAATTAGGAAAAAATGGCTGTTAGCGAGATGAGCAGTTTTTACATTGTAAAACTTTTATTTGCTGGCATGCGACACACTAGTTTTGTAAACGGATAGAAAAATGGTAATATTAAATTATCCATATATGTAGGTGAATGTAAAATACGGTTATACGAAGTAAGCAAATATTCCAGTAACGTATTTATTGTACAATGTAACTGTGACGGCGAGAATGGTGGTCAAAATGTATCGGTGTATTTACATTTTGGTTATGTAATATTTTTACATACATATGCATGCATACCAAAGGAGAGGTTTATTACAGTATAAGCTAACTACTACATATAATAATTTATTAAAGAGACGTGATTTGTTAAATCAACTAAAATGTCAAAAAATTTAACATTGATAGATTAGAAATGATCAGATATAAACATTAATATACCGAATGAAAATATTGGTTAATTTAACAGAGAGGTGTGGGTTAGGCGATACAATTGATAGATTTACACATTTTCAATTATATTTAATAAACTAGATGAAAATTAGAAAGGTGTGTGTGGACAAAACAGTTCTTGAGATGGACACAACTGAGGTGATTTGAAATCGGTAAGCATGTACTACAATAATTTATGCCTCTAGAGTGGACAAAACATTTCTTGAGATGGACACAATCAAGGTGGTTTGAAACTGGTAAGCATGTAGTAGAATAATTATGCCTCTAGAGTGGACAAAACAGTTCTTGAGATGTACACAACTGAGGTGATTTGAAATCGGTAAGCATGTACTACAATAATTTATGCCTCTAGAGTGGACAAAAAATTTCTTGAGATGGACACAATCAAGGTGGTTTGAAACTGGTAAGCATGTAGTAGAATAATTATGCCTCTAGAGTGGACAAAAAAGTTCTTGAGATGGCACAACGAAGGTGGTTCGCAACTGGTAAACACGTAGTAGAATAATTATGCCTCTAGAGTGGACAAAAAAGTTCTTGAGATGGACACGATGAAGATGGTTTGAAACTGGTAAGGATGTAGTAGAATAATTATACCTCTAGAGTGGACAAAAATTTCTTGAGATGGACACAATCAAGGTGGTTTGAAACTGGTAAGGATATAGTAGAATAATTATGCCTCTAGAGTGGACAAAAAATTTCTTGAGATGGACACAATCAAGGTGGTTTGAAACTGGTAAGCATGTAGTAGAATAATTATGCCTCTAGAGTGGACAAAAAAGTTCTTGAGATGGCACAACGAAGGTGGTTCGCAACTGGTTAACACGTAGTAGAATATTATGCCTCTAGAGTGGACAAAAAAGTTCTTGAGATGGACACAATCAAAGTGGTTCGAAACTGGTAAACATGTAGTAGAATATTATGCCTCTAGAGTGGGCTGTGTGGTTCTGTGATCAAGGTTGGATCTAGTGGTGGTCCGTGTGCGTGTTTTAGCGCGCGCCCACCACTTGTTAGACTTCACTGTGGCAGGGGTGACGTGTTTCCGGAATAGCACTCTATGCGTTGTCGAAGTCGGCGTCGCCGTCGTCATTTCCGCTCCCTGATCGCCGATCTCCGTCACGCCGATCACTGTGTCGTTCTTAGCGTCATGCACGGTGTTGACATCCTCAAATATTTGCAGTATCGGGTTGAATTTGTTGGACCCGAATATGGCTCTGAAAAAATGATTGTTTAAAAGAGACCTAGACCTACCCTACTTCCTACGTTCTAAGTATTGTATTTTTTTTTCGGATGTACGTTTAATGCAGTTGGCCGCAGATGGCCGTTACTGCGTTACCGGACTCTATGTATTGTGGTACCAGAACCAAATACAATACGCACAAATTATTCGAGGTCACGATTGGTCAAGTGGCAAGTGTGTTGGACGGTCACGCTGGTGTCGCGGGTTCGATTCCCGCATCAGGAACATACATTTGTGTGATTAACATCAGTGTTTGTCCTGAGTCTGGGTGTTTTTTTATATATTATGTGCATTTATTTAGAAAAAAGAGTATATAAGTATTCTAAATGTCATCTGGTTCCCATAGTGCTGAGTTTGGGGCTAAATAGTGTGTGAAATGTCCAAAATATTTATTTATTTAATTTGTATGTCTATTAGTAGGTATATGTACCTGTTTAACAATAAATAAACAAGTAAGTACCTACATTCCTCATGCAAAGAAATAACTAGGTACTTCTGTCCCTTCGATTTTTGTTTGTAAGTTCTTCTATTCAATTTAAATATACCTGAGTGGGCATAGAGCGATATAATGTTGGTAATACTAATAGGTATGTAGGAAGTAAATAGTTAACTTTGTAAGTTGGAGGAAATTTTGTTATTTTTAATTTGTTTTTTTTCTATATTTACGGTTTTGTTACCATGTTATTACTTTATTAAACTTACGGTTTCCAGTCTTCTTCAACTATAAATCTCTGAGCACCCTCTGGTTTTTCATTTAGAGCATCGCAATAAAATCTAAAAAAAACACATATTTTTATAAGTTTAATGAAACATAAAAACACCCAACAGCTGAAACAAACACAAGCAAGCCAATTTTTTTTTGCGTATATCTGCTCGGTATTTTCGGTGCCCATATAAGGTACCTACACTACCTACCTAGTTATACCTAAGAAGATTAAAACTTACTGTAAAAGTATTATGTGGAGACCGCAAGCGTAGTATAGAAATAAAAACATTACCTACGCCAATAAAGGATTTTTATTAACATTATTTTTTATAGCTTAGCATAACTGTTTCGGATTTACTGGTTATGAAATATATTTATAGTGTTTTTTATATTTTACTTGCTGACGCCCGCAACTTCATATGCATTGCGAATTAATAAAATTGCTCCTACAACGCCTATAACGTTCAGTAGTTTAGTTTGTCTGTCAGTCAGTCAAGTCTAACCTTTTTATAAAAAATGTAGATTTGCTGGATTCTTGAAGATGTAGATAGATAGTTGCCTAGCCTACCTTACATGGTAAGTACATGAATGAAAAAATAATAATACAGATTAAAACGATAGGTACCTATTTATGATAGATGTAAGAGACCCCCCCCCCCACACTAGCGTCTTCGAGCGTCTCGACGTCTCGGGCCAGCGTCCGCACAGCGTCGACGCGACGTCAGCGCTGGCCGGCTACTGAACGCTTTGCTGGCGTCGCGTCTCGCGTTACCGCGGCGCGCGCGGCGTCGACTACTCGATAGTACTAGTTTGCCAAAAAAACGTGGCGCTGGATGGCGCCGCGGTGTCGACGTCGTCGCGTCGACGCGCGACGCTGTGCCGACGCTGGCCCGACGTCGACGATCGAAAAACGCTAGTGTGTGTGGGTCGTGGTAGAGTCCGCACACCTGGCAGCCGCGCAAATAGCGCAGGCTTTGATTATTATTTAGTAAATAATGAAAGAGCGCAGGCTTGCGCTGCAGGTATAGTTGCAGGTGGGTTATACATACCAACTATGTACATGCATGTAGACAGATTCCTTCCTCATTTAAGTACCTACCTAATTATTTTTTTAATGACCTTCCTCAAGTACCTAGATAGTCAGCCGCAGCCAGGGACTCCCAAGTCTCAATTTATTTAAGGCTAAACGTAGCCATGTTATTAAATACAACGTTTTATATGTAAAGGAGGAGATTAATTTATTACCAATTTCAAAGCTGCTTACATCTACCTGGTAGCGCTGTTTTGGTTATGGTCAGGCAGCCGTAATCTTATACCGCTAGGCAGGAGATCGTCATGCTCTCCACGCTATTCAATACTTGGTACTCGAAGATTCTCGAGGGCAAGGATAGATGAATATTTGTTCCTCAATCACGTAAAAACTTCAGAACCGATTGCGCTGAAATTCGATAATGGTAGCTAAATTATTATTAGCTGGAAAAAATAAATAAGGTAATATTTAGCCTAGTACTACGCGCGCAGCAGAGCTAGTACTTTGGCTTGAGCAAGGCAGTATGGAGGGAAGACGACCTCCATGTACAGGAAAAGTTCGGGCCGCAAATCCCAGTTTGTACTCAGCATTACATAGACAATAAAACCACAAGATAGACTCGAACTTGACTCATATCAGACGTTTGACACTAATTATGACGAAAGATATTCGTAGGTCTAATCATACTCCTTATATAAGGATTCCGTGTTATTATCTAATACGATTTTTGCCGCATAAATTCAAAACATACACAGTTTTACAACTTTACGATGAAGTAAATAATACGGTTTGTAATAATATATTTATAATATTTAAAAAAAGTTTTAGTCAATAAAGTTTTATTGACTAAAACACGATGCACTTTGTACGTACGGTAAGTCGTAAGGCTATGACCGAGTAGTCATCATAGTTTTCTTGCGGCTACGGAACACTAATTCTATTATTATCGCTTTTTCCTTAGCAGTTTCTGGTCTATAAATATCCATGTTGAATGTTTTGATCAAAATTACGACGAAGAAGTCCTCTGTCATCCGTGGTTTATTTTCGTCATTTTATTTTGTGAATTCCCAATTTCTGTTGGATTTTACTAAATTTTTGGTATCCTTGAACGTTTAGAACTAATTTCTCAATCAAATAATAGTTTATGTTATTAAAAATCATTTAAAAGTAAGCTGTAAAACTGACGAAATGAAGAAATCCTTTGTATGGTTCCGAACTATATTTTGTTGAATTTTAGTTACTATTTGTATTTCTATTGGGACAAAGGAAATACACAATGCGTAGTTAAGATACAGCCTTATAAAAACGTAATTTAACGTTGAACCCAAAAGTTTGAAGAGCAAGATGTCTCACTTTAGTAGACAAAGTGTTACGTACGAGTCTCTCAACAATACCCCAGACCCTATACCCCCCCGTAGAATGCTTATCGACAACGCCACAACAGCCCCTACGTTGGTAGCCCTGGACCACGAACAGGAAGACACAAACAACGTCATCATTCACAAAGTGCCCAAAAACAAAGGTAATCATAGACCAGCGCCTTTGTTTTCTGTGTTCCTAATCTAACGCGGGATAAACAAATACCTATCGAACGTAAATTGCGCGCTGTCTATGCTAGCACAAGGTCACTGATACATTTTGAAATATCATCATTTCAATCAGTCTGCTTGTTAGACCTAATTACTTAATTAGAATGCAACATGCTTACTATGTTTCGAATGTGTATGTTATGAAGCTAGTAGGATAAGAAAAGTGATTGATATCCTGATTTTTGTTCTGTTTTCAGGAGGATGGACCCACATAGAAGACCTGGACTCATTTTTCACAAGAATGTATAGATATTATGTGCGAGGCGGGTTCTACCCAATGATATTTTCAGATATGTTCAGCTTGCTCCAGTTCATTTTCATCATATGGTTTTCAACATTTCTAATACACTGTGTAGACTATCCGAGGCTATTCCGGAATGATGAAAAAGCAAATAGAAGTGAAAAGCTTACCTTAGATGATGTCATTTTTTCATCTTCGGAGTGCATTGATAATGTGTCATGGAAATGGTGAGTAAATTAAATACCATAACAATATTGAGATAAAAACCATTCCAATGGTAAAAAAAAGTATTTGTTTTATACCAACCAAGAAGATATTCCCAATAGCCAAATATTTTTTCAGAGGGCAATGCACAATGCATACACAGAATAAGAATAAGAGGATAAGTTTTTGCGTCCGCCCTGACAGGGTTCATGTGCATTGTGTACTTTTATGCTACTTACACCTGAGTAATACTACCTGTATGCAAATGAAACAATTAACTATGAATATAAGAAGCCAGATGATTAAATTTCTGTTTAAATTTATAAAGATACCAAATCTAAAACAACTTTTCATAAATTGTTGTTTTATTGAGCTTATTTTCAGAATTCAAATTTATAAAATGTTATGTTTTCAGGTGGAGTCTAATCGTCTTATGTACAGTTATATGGTCCATGAGATTGGTTCTGTCTATTTATCATTTATATTATGCATATGACACTAAATTATTTTACAACAACGCACTGAAAATACAAGAGGTGAGTTGAAGTTATAACCGAAAGCTATCTCTTGCAGACACTCTTTGGATAGACTGGAACCAAAGTTATGCTCCATTTATAAAATACTCATTGACACAACTTTATATGCATTGTGAATCAACAAAATTCCTTTCGTAGTACGCACCTACTCTACTTGACAAACTTACCCTTGGAAATTGAAGTCCAGTGGTTTGGTCCATGCATTGTCTGTGAGTCAGTACTGACAGAGCCTTTTTTATTGATTTGACTCTAATGCAGCCAATGTTTTTTTTACATAAAGATTTATTCTAATAATAAAAAAAAAAAACAAAATCTAAATAATATGTGTATTTCAGAATGACCTAGCGTGGATCAATTGGTCCACGATACAAGACAGAGTGCGGGAAGCTCAACCTGAGCATCATATGTGCGTCCATAAGCAAGAGATCAACGAACTAGATATATACCATAGAATACTCAGGTAATATACTCAAAACAACCCTCCTGCTTTTCTAACCCTCTTTTTAAAATTTATACTCGGTTCAAATTATGTCTTAAAAAAATTATAATGTGTGAGATATCTCGCTCACACATTATACACTTTTATCATTACACAAGTAACAGTTTTATATCAAAAATTCTGGATGGGCTAACGTAAAACTCAAAGGCGCTCAAACGCTATTACACTACACAGAGTAAATAAACTTAAAGTACTTCTTTTTCTTATTGTCTCTCTCACTAGTTCTTAACCAGGGTGGTGAAGAGATTTCTAGTGCGCCTCGAAGAGGCTTCTTTGGTGCACTTGACACATGTTTTCGAAATTTGTAGACATGCCGGTTTCCTCACGATGTTTTCCTTCACCGTTAAGCGCGTGTTTTAATGCACACAAATTTTTCGAACAGAAAAATCCATTGGTGTACGACTGCGTTTGAACCCACGACCTTCGGAACGAAAGTCGAGGCAACTCCCACTCGGTCAACACAGCTTTCTTACTTAAAATACTATACATTAAAACAGAGTAATTAACAGATAATAATAATTTAACTGTTTTAGAATAAATAACTACATGGTGGCAATGGTGAACAAAAATCTACTACCTCTTCAGATCCACATACCTCTAGTCGGAGACTTCCATTACTTGTCGAGAGGCTTGAAGTGGAATTTGGAATTTTTACTATTTTGTGAGTATGTTTTGATTGAATATAGGTTCTTATTAAGCATGGAAATGATTGCTACTTCTATTTCATTGCCACATGGTGATATGATTTCATTTTGTAACAGTGAAAATACCAGTGATTTTGTCACCAGTGATATTTCGTGAGTGGCCTAACCTAATGTGATAATGTCACATTTTGTTAAAAAAATTCACTCATGACGCGACGTCACGCAATCACTCCCACTAACAGTCAGCACACTACAGCTAGCTGTCTGTTATGCCTAGATCACACGCACTGAGTACTCGACCGAGAGCACTGTCTCGGCCGAGTATAAATATAGCGCCGAGTGCTTGGCTGAGCGAGTGATGGAAGTTTTCACTGTCTCGGCCGAGTAACATTTTACTGTCTCGGTCGAATACTCGGTACGTGTCCTTATTGTTAGCACCGCATTCGGCCCACTGTAACCCTTTCATTTTTTTTAAAAACCCTAAATTCTGACTGCACAGATACAACGTAGTTTCCCTTCTGCACTGTCCATTTTTTATTTGTAATTAAAAATTTGTTGTTTATATTATTGACAGCTAGTCCATGGAGCCCGTGGGAGAACTGTTGGCAGTTGCGAGAAGCATATAAAGACCATTCTAAGCGTATGTTGCTCGCTCGCCAGTTGGAGCGGCAGATAATGCTGTTAGCGCTGTTCAACATACTTTTCGCGCCTTTCATACAAGCCTGGCAGATACTCTATTTCTTCTTCAACTACGCAGAGGCGAGTTCTAATAAATATTTTTTTTGGACATTTCACACAACGCCATCTAGCCCCAAACTTAGCGGAGTATGTTCTATAGGAACCAGATTACTGATACAATACCTAAGTAATGTTTTTTGTTATTACATACATAGAATACATAGATAACACCTAGACTCAGGACAAACACCGGTGTTTATTACACAAATGTTTGTCCTGAAGCGGGAATCGAACCCGCGATACCGGCATGGCAGTGCAATACACTTGCCATTCGACCATCCCTGTCGTCAAAATTACATGAAACGCTGAGCGAATGCTGCTTCCCTATAATAATGTTAAGAGTGATGTTTACTCCCTATTCTGCAATTGGTATTTTGAGCTTTCTTGGTGCTTTGAGTCGGGTATCTAGGCTTCTTCTGTCTAGCCAACCTATCTCGCTGGCTTGTAGCTTGTAAACTAGCCCTGTGCTATCGGCGCTTAAAGCCTCGATAACACAGAGCTAGTTTACAAGGCAGCCAGTTTAAAAGCTAGCGAGTGAGTGAGTTAACAGTTCGAAAGGATTTTCAACTAGCAGATTGAAAAAAAGCCGATGACACGGGGCAAGTTTACAAGCTATTAGCGAACTAGCCGTGTGTCATCGAGGCTTAAGAATCGTGTTTTTTCCAGTTGATTGATTGTTGCACGTGGTCGCTGTACGCGAGGGTGACTCTGCGCCACGTCAACGATAGACTCAGCTAGTTTACAAGCTATTAACTCGCTGGCTTGTAGCTTGTAATCTAGCCGTGTGTCATCGAGGCTTAAATGTTGTGTTTTGTCCAGTTGATAAAGCGCTCACCCGGCTCTCTGGGTTTGCGTACGTGGTCGCTGTATGCGCGGGTGACTCTGCGGCATTTCAACGAGCTAGAACACGAGCTGCGCGACCGACTCAATCGCGCTCACAAGCCCGCTACCAAGTACCTCAACAGCTTCTCGTCACCCATCACCACCGTATTCGCCAGGTAAACACATTTTAATTAAATACAATCATCAGAATAATTTTTTTTTGAATAACCTAAGTTCTTCTTTTTTGGCTTCACATCAAAGGTATATAGCCAGTGTCAAGTAATTGGAGAGATTATTTTGTCATAAGTCAGAGTCGATAAGTCAAGTCATGCCCCTGTAAAGTAGTGGTGGTTGCGACTTTACTAGAGGCTTCTATGGAGTTTTCGAGGCAACACGAAAAGTCACGTTTTACAGCATTACGCTATTCACCAACACTCATACACGTTCACGAGCACTTAATGGATAAAAAAACCACCGTTTTTACACTTAAACACTCTTTTTTCGAGGTTATCCGACAAAGAACCAAAGTCATCGACATAGCTCATAGGATTAGCAAGCTGAAGTGGCAGTGGGCTGGCCATATATGCCGAAGAACCGACAACCGCTGGAGCAGGCGGGTTCTTGAGTGGAGACCGCGTATCGGCAAACGTAGTGTAGGGCGCCCTCCGGCCAGGTGGAGCGACGACCTACGAAAGGCAGCCGGTAAAAAGTGGATGCGGAGAGCCGAAGACCGGGCTCAGTGGCGCGTTATGGGAGAGGCCTACGTCCAGCAGTGGACTGAAGTGGGCTGATGATGATGATGATGATGACTCTTTTTTCACTTCACTTTAATTGGTGTAATATTTTTATCTCCCCAAGCCGTGATTAAAATAGAATAGATTTGCAATGCTATGACTTATAACTTTACACATGAGCTATATGAGCATAAATAAAATTTAGGTATGCGCCAAATAACAATTAGTTTCGCTTTCAAAATAAATATATTGCGCCGAGTTGAGAGAACAAAATCTTTCCAACATCGATTTATCGAGAAATACCGCTGGGAGGTGTTCCCTGCAGGATGCCAACCGAATTGAGAGGCTCTTTTTTTCGGCCATTGCAAACCTTTGTCACTCTAGAATTTGAATGAGTATTGTTTTTTTTTTCGAATAACATTATTCGTTGCGTTTGGCTCCACACCACACATACTGTCAAGTAATTTATCGCATTTGTGATAAAGTTAGTTCATGCCCCTATAAAGGCGTGGTGGAGTTTACTGGAGACTTCTATGAAGTTTTGGAGGCAACACGAAAAGTCACGTTTTACAGCATTACACTATTAACCAATACTTATACATGTTTTCGAGCACTTTATGAGCAAAACACCACCGTTTTTAAACTTTAACACTCAAAGTAATACAAGTTTTGTTAAATATTACAATACCATCGACATATCATTCTCAAGTTCCCGCCAAAACTCCGAGCGATTTTTGTCGTTGCAGAAACATCGTGTTCCTATCGGGCAGCGTGCTCGGCGTGCTGGTGATGCTGTCCGTATACGATGAAGACGTGCTGACGGTGGAACACGTGCTTAGCATCATCACCATCCTGGGCTGCATACTGGCTGGAGCCAGGTGAGTCAGTGTTACTAGTTCGCTCCTAAACCCCCAATTACATAGATATAATCTAGATACTATAGCGGCTATAGTATCTAGAATCTGAGACCATCATTTCGTTAGGGTCAAAGATAAATTAATAACATACATAAATAAACAAATAAAAATTGTATTGTTCACCACTTTAATACGGATTCCCGCAGGGGAGCTCTATCTAACATGGTTAGGCTTAGGCTCAATTTCCACTGAGATGGGATGGGATGGGATGGATTCCTTGTGGCCACTTGGCGCCTCGCACGGCCTGCGAATATTGGTGTTATTAGTATGTAGATAGATGTTCAAAATTGTTTGACACTGAAAGTGCTCTACCAGCCGCTCCCATCCTAGTTGGAATTTATCTTATAAGTATGTAGAAAATTTAAAATTGATTGACACTTAAATTGCTCTGCCGGCCGCTGCCATCTCAGTGGGAATTGAACCATAATAGTATCTAGAAAAAAAAGTTTAATTGTTTAACAATGAAAGTGCTTTTGCTGACTCTGACGGTCGCTGCAGGGGCAATAAGCAATATGAGTATAAAGGGTATCACTTAGCTACGCACTTGAGCCTGGTTGGTTGCAGTGTGTGAGCGTTATTCATTTGTTCTGTAGAGCACTTATTGGCGACGAGGAACGCGGCGGCTGCGCGGGGCCAGACCGTGGCGAGGAGTTGTTCGTACAAGTGCTGGGCCACGTGCATTACCTGCCGGCGGCGTGGCGAGGCCGCGCGCACACTAAGGACGTCGCTGCTCACTTCCAACAGCTGTTCCAGTTCCGAGCGGTGAGCCAACTCCTACCATACAGACTGCGTGACGTTCAGTGTGCTCGGGGACTATAGGAGCTGTTGTGCCACATGCATTACCCGACGTTTGTTTGGCGAGGCCGCGCGCATCTTAAGGACGTCGCTGCTCACTTCCAACAGCTGTTCCAGTTCCGAGCGGTGAGCCAACTCCTACCATACAGACTGCGTGACGTTCAGTGTGCTCGGGGACTATAGGAGCTGTTGTGCCACATGCATTACCCGACGTTTGTTTGGCGAGGCCGCGCGCATCTTAAGGACGTCGCTGCTCACTTCCAACAGCTGTTCCAGTTCCGAGCGGTGAGCCAACTCCTACCATACAGACTGCGTGACGTTCAGTGTGCTCGGGGACTATAGGAGCTGTTGTGCCACATGCATTACCCGACGTTTGTTTGGCGAGGCCGCGCGTATCTTAAGGACGTCGCTGCTCACTTCCAACAGCTGTTCCAGTTCCGAGCGGTGAGCCAACTCCTACCATACAGACTGCGTGACGTTCAGTGTGCTCGGGGACTATAGGAGCTGTTGTGCCACATGCATTACCCGACGTTTGTTTGGCGAGGCCGCGCGCATCTTAAGGACGTCGCTGCTCACTTCCAACAGCTGTTCCAGTTCCGAGCGGTGAGCCAACTCCTACCATACAGACTGCGTGACGTTCAGTGTGCTCGGGGACTATAGGAGCTGTTGTGCCACATGCATTACCCGACGTTTGTTTGGCGAGGCCGCGCGCATCTTAAGGACGTCGCTGCTCACTTCCAACAGCTGTTCCAGTTCCGAGCGGTGAGCCAACTCCTACCATACAGACTGCGTGACGTTCAGTGTGCTCGGGGACTATAGGAGCTGTTGTGCCACATGCATTACCCGACGTTTGTTTGGCGAGGCCGCGCGTATCTTAAGGACGTCGCTGCTCACTTCCAACAGCTGTTCCAGTTCCGAGCGGTGAGCCAACTCCTACCATACAGACTGCGTGACGTTCAGTGTGCTCGGGGACTATAGGAGCTGTTGTGCCACATGCATTACCCGACGTTTGTTTGGCGAGGCCGCGCGCATCTTAAGGACGTCGCTGCTCACTTCCAACAGCTGTTCCAGTTCCGAGCGGTGAGCCAACTCCTACCATACAGACTGCGTGACGTTCAGTGTGCTCGGGGACTATAGGAGCTGTTGTGCCACATGCATTACCCGACGTTTGTTTGGCGAGGCCGCGCGCATCTTAAGGACGTCGCTGCTCACTTCCAACAGCTGTTCCAGTTCCGAGCGGTGAGCCAACTCCTACCATACAGACTGCGTGACGTTCAGTGTGCTCGGGGACTATAGGAGCTGTTGTGCCACATGCATTACCCGACGTTTGTTTGGCGAGGCCGCGCGCATCTTAAGGACGTCGCTGCTCACTTCCAACAGCTGTTCCAGTTCCGAGCGGTGAGCCAACTCCTACCATACAGACTGCGTGACGTTCAGTGTGCTCGGGGACTATAGGAGCTGTTGTGCCACATGCATTACCCGACGTTTGTTTGGCGAGGCCGCGCGTATCTTAAGGACGTCGCTGCTCACTTCCAACAGCTGTTCCAGTTCCGAGCGGTGAGCCAACTCCTACCATACAGACTGCGTGACGTTCAGTGTGCTCGGGGACTATAGGAGCTGTTGTGCCACATGCATTACCCGACGTTTGTTTGGCGAGGCCGCGCGCATCTTAAGGACGTCGCTGCTCACTTCCAACAGCTGTTCCAGTTCCGAGCGGTGAGCCAACTCCTACCATACAGACTGCGTGACGTTCAGTGTGCTCGGGGACTATAGGAGCTGTTGTGCCACATGCATTACCCGACGTTTGTTTGGCGAGGCCGCGCGTATCTTAAGGACGTCGCTGCTCACTTCCAACAGCTGTTCCAGTTCCGAGCGGTGAGCCAACTCCTACCATACAGACTGCGTGACGTTCAGTGTGCTCGGGGACTATAGGAGCTGTTGTGCCACATGCATTACCCGACGTTTGTTTGGCGAGGCCGCGCGCATCTTAAGGACGTCGCTGCTCACTTCCAACAGCTGTTCCAGTTCCGAGCGGTGAGCCAACTCCTACCATACAGACTGCGTGACGTTCAGTGTGCTCGGGGACTATAGGAGCTGTTGTGCCACATGCATTACCCGACGTTTGTTTGGCGAGGCCGCGCGTATCTTAAGGACGTCGCTGCTCACTTCCAACAGCTGTTCCAGTTCCGAGCGGTGAGCCAACTCCTACCATACAGACTGCGTGACGTTCAGTGTGCTCGGGGACTATAGGAGCTGTTGTGCCACATGCATTACCCGACGTTTGTTTGGCGAGGCCGCGCGTATCTTAAGGACGTCGCTGCTCACTTCCAACAGCTGTTCCAGTTCCGAGCGGTGAGCCAACTCCTACCATACAGACTGCGTGACGTTCAGTGTGCTCGGGGACTATAGGAGCTGTTGTGCCACATGCATTACCCGACGTTTGTTTGGCGAGGCCGCGCGCATCTTAAGGACGTCGCTGCTCACTTCCAACAGCTGTTCCAGTTCCGAGCGGTGAGCCAACTCCTACCATACAGACTGCGTGACGTTCAGTGTGCTCGGGGACTATAGGAGCTGTTGTGCCACATGCATTACCCGACGTTTGTTTGGCGAGGCCGCGCGTATCTTAAGGACGTCGCTGCTCACTTCCAACAGCTGTTCCAGTTCCGAGCGGTGAGCCAACTCCTACCATACAGACTGCGTGACGTTCAGTGTGCTCGGGGACTATAGGAGCTGTTGTGCCACATGCATTACCCGACGTTTGTTTGGCGAGGCCGCGCGTATCTTAAGGACGTCGCTGCTCACTTCCAACAGCTGTTCCAGTTCCGAGCGGTGAGCCAACTCCTACCATACAGACTGCGTGACGTTCAGTGTGCTCGGGGACTATAGGAGCTGTTGTGCCACATGCATTACCCGACGTTTGTTTGGCGAGGCCGCGCGTATCTTAAGGACGTCGCTGCTCACTTCCAACAGCTGTTCCAGTTCCGAGCGGTGAGCCAACTCCTACCATACAGACTGCGTGACGTTCAGTGTGCTCGGGGACTATAGGAGCTGTTGTGCCACATGCATTACCCGACGTTTGTTTGGCGAGGCCGCGCGCATCTTAAGGACGTCGCTGCTCACTTCCAACAGCTGTTCCAGTTCCGAGCGGTGAGCCAACTCCTACCATACAGACTGCGTGACGTTCAGTGTGCTCGGGGACTATAGGAGCTGTTGTGCCACATGCATTACCCGACGTTTGTTTGGCGAGGCCGCGCGTATCTTAAGGACGTCGCTGCTCACTTCCAACAGCTGTTCCAGTTCCGAGCGGTGAGCCAACTCCTACCATACAGACTGCGTGACGTTCAGTGTGCTCGGGGACTATAGGAGCTGTTGTGCCACATGCATTACCCGACGTTTGTTTGGCGAGGCCGCGCGCATCTTAAGGACGTCGCTGCTCACTTCCAACAGCTGTTCCAGTTCCGAGCGGTGAGCCAACTCCTACCATACAGACTGCGTGACGTTCAGTGTGCTCGGGGACTATAGGAGCTGTTGTGCCACATGCATTACCCGACGTTTGTTTGGCGAGGCCGCGCGTATATTAAGGACGTCGCTGCTCACTTCCAACAGCTGTTCCAGTTCCGAGCGGTGAGCCAACTCCTACCATACAGACTGCGTGACGTTCAGTGTGCTCGGGGACTATAGGAGCTGTTGTGCCACATGCATTACCCGACGTTTGTTTGGCGAGGCCGCGCGTATCTTAAGGACGTCGCTGCTCACTTCCAACAGCTGTTCCAGTTCCGAGCGGTGAGCCAACTCCTACCATACAGACTGCGTGACGTTCAGTGTGCTCGGGGACTATAGGAGCTGTTGTGCCACATGCATTACCCGACGTTTGTTTGGCGAGGCCGCGCGCATCTTAAGGACGTCGCTGCTCACTTCCAACAGCTGTTCCAGTTCCGAGCGGTGAGCCAACTCCTACCATACAGACTGCGTGACGTTCAGTGTGCTCGGGGACTATAGGAGCTGTTGTGCCACATGCATTACCCGACGTTTGTTTGGCGAGGCCGCGCGTATCTTAAGGACGTCGCTGCTCACTTCCAACAGCTGTTCCAGTTCCGAGCGGTGAGCCAACTCCTACCATACAGACTGCGTGACGTTCAGTGTGCTCGGGGACTATAGGAGCTGTTGTGCCACATGCATTACCCGACGTTTGTTTGGCGAGGCCGCGCGCATCTTAAGGACGTCGCTGCTCACTTCCAACAGCTGTTCCAGTTCCGAGCGGTGAGCCAACTCCTACCATACAGACTGCGTGACGTTCAGTGTGCTCGGGGACTATAGGAGCTGTTGTGCCACATGCATTACCCGACGTTTGTTTGGCGAGGCCGCGCGCATCTTAAGGACGTCGCTGCTCACTTCCAACAGCTGTTCCAGTTCCGAGCGGTGAGCCAACTCCTACCATACAGACTGCGTGACGTTCAGTGTGCTCGGGGACTATAGGAGCTGTTGTGCCACATGCATTACCCGACGTTTGTTTGGCGAGGCCGCGCGCATCTTAAGGACGTCGCTGCTCACTTCCAACAGCTGTTCCAGTTCCGAGCGGTGAGCCAACTCCTACCATACAGACTGCGTGACGTTCAGTGTGCTCGGGGACTATAGGAGCTGTTGTGCCACATGCATTACCCGACGTTTGTTTGGCGAGGCCGCGCGTATCTTAAGGACGTCGCTGCTCACTTCCAACAGCTGTTCCAGTTCCGAGCGGTGAGCCAACTCCTACCATACAGACTGCGTGACGTTCAGTGTGCTCGGGGACTATAGGAGCTGTTGTGCCACATGCATTACCCGACGTTTGTTTGGCGAGGCCGCGCGCATCTTAAGGACGTCGCTGCTCACTTCCAACAGCTGTTCCAGTTCCGAGCGGTGAGCCAACTCCTACCATACAGACTGCGTGACGTTCAGTGTGCTCGGGGACTATAGGAGCTGTTGTGCCACATGCATTACCCGACGTTTGTTTGGCGAGGCCGCGCGTATCTTAAGGACGTCGCTGCTCACTTCCAACAGCTGTTCCAGTTCCGAGCGGTGAGCCAACTCCTACCATACAGACTGCGTGACGTTCAGTGTGCTCGGGGACTATAGGAGCTGTTGTGCCACATGCATTACCCGACGTTTGTTTGGCGAGGCCGCGCGTATCTTAAGGACGTCGCTGCTCACTTCCAACAGCTGTTCCAGTTCCGAGCGGTGAGCCAACTCCTACCATACAGACTGCGTGACGTTCAGTGTGCTCGGGGACTATAGGAGCTGTTGTGCCACATGCATTACCCGACGTTTGTTTGGCGAGGCCGCGCGCATCTTAAGGACGTCGCTGCTCACTTCCAACAGCTGTTCCAGTTCCGAGCGGTGAGCCAACTCCTACCATACAGACTGCGTGACGTTCAGTGTGCTCGGGGACTATAGGAGCTGTTGTGCCACATGCATTACCCGACGTTTGTTTGGCGAGGCCGCGCGTATCTTAAGGACGTCGCTGCTCACTTCCAACAGCTGTTCCAGTTCCGAGCGGTGAGCCAACTCCTACCATACAGACTGCGTGACGTTCAGTGTGCTCGGGGACTATAGGAGCTGTTGTGCCACATGCATTACCCGACGTTTGTTTGGCGAGGCCGCGCGTATCTTAAGGACGTCGCTGCTCACTTCCAACAGCTGTTCCAGTTCCGAGCGGTGAGCCAACTCCTACCATACAGACTGCGTGACGTTCAGTGTGCTCGGGGACTATAGGAGCTGTTGTGCCACATGCATTACCCGACGTTTGTTTGGCGAGGCCGCGCGTATCTTAAGGACGTCGCTGCTCACTTCCAACAGCTGTTCCAGTTCCGAGCGGTGAGCCAACTCCTACCATACAGACTGCGTGACGTTCAGTGTGCTCGGGGACTATAGGAGCTGTTGTGCCACATGCATTACCCGACGTTTGTTTGGCGAGGCCGCGCGCATCTTAAGGACGTCGCTGCTCACTTCCAACAGCTGTTCCAGTTCCGAGCGGTGAGCCAACTCCTACCATACAGACTGCGTGACGTTCAGTGTGCTCGGGGACTATAGGAGCTGTTGTGCCACATGCATTACCCGACGTTTGTTTGGCGAGGCCGCGCGTATCTTAAGGACGTCGCTGCTCACTTCCAACAGCTGTTCCAGTTCCGAGCGGTGAGCCAACTCCTACCATACAGACTGCGTGACGTTCAGTGTGCTCGGGGACTATAGGAGCTGTTGTGCCACATGCATTACCCGACGTTTGTTTGGCGAGGCCGCGCGCATCTTAAGGACGTCGCTGCTCACTTCCAACAGCTGTTCCAGTTCCGAGCGGTGAGCCAACTCCTACCATACAGACTGCGTGACGTTCAGTGTGCTCGGGGACTATAGGAGCTGTTGTGCCACATGCATTACCCGACGTTTGTTTGGCGAGGCCGCGCGTATATTAAGGACGTCGCTGCTCACTTCCAACAGCTGTTCCAGTTCCGAGCGGTGAGCCAACTCCTACCATACAGACTGCGTGACGTTCAGTGTGCTCGGGGACTATAGGAGCTGTTGTGCCACATGCATTACCCGACGTTTGTTTGGCGAGGCCGCGCGTATCTTAAGGACGTCGCTGCTCACTTCCAACAGCTGTTCCAGTTCCGAGCGGTGAGCCAACTCCTACCATACAGACTGCGTGACGTTCAGTGTGCTCGGGGACTATAGGAGCTGTTGTGCCACATGCATTACCCGACGTTTGTTTGGCGAGGCCGCGCGCATCTTAAGGACGTCGCTGCTCACTTCCAACAGCTGTTCCAGTTCCGAGCGGTGAGCCAACTCCTACCATACAGACTGCGTGACGTTCAGTGTGCTCGGGGACTATAGGAGCTGTTGTGCCACATGCATTACCCGACGTTTGTTTGGCGAGGCCGCGCGTATCTTAAGGACGTCGCTGCTCACTTCCAACAGCTGTTCCAGTTCCGAGCGGTGAGCCAACTCCTACCATACAGACTGCGTGACGTTCAGTGTGCTCGGGGACTATAGGAGCTGTTGTGCCACATGCATTACCCGACGTTTGTTTGGCGAGGCCGCGCGTATCTTAAGGACGTCGCTGCTCACTTCCAACAGCTGTTCCAGTTCCGAGCGGTGAGCCAACTCCTACCATACAGACTGCGTGACGTTCAGTGTGCTCGGGGACTATAGGAGCTGTTGTGCCACATGCATTACCCGACGTTTGTTTGGCGAGGCCGCGCGCATCTTAAGGACGTCGCTGCTCACTTCCAACAGCTGTTCCAGTTCCGAGCGGTGAGCCAACTCCTACCATACAGACTGCGTGACGTTCAGTGTGCTCGGGGACTATAGGAGCTGTTGTGCCACATGCATTACCCGACGTTTGTTTGGCGAGGCCGCGCGTATCTTAAGGACGTCGCTGCTCACTTCCAACAGCTGTTCCAGTTCCGAGCGGTGAGCCAACTCCTACCATACAGACTGCGTGACGTTCAGTGTGCTCGGGGACTATAGGAGCTGTTGTGCCACATGCATTACCCGACGTTTGTTTGGCGAGGCCGCGCGTATCTTAAGGACGTCGCTGCTCACTTCCAACAGCTGTTCCAGTTCCGAGCGGTGAGCCAACTCCTACCATACAGACTGCGTGACGTTCAGTGTGCTCGGGGACTATAGGAGCTGTTGTGCCACATGCATTACCCGACGTTTGTTTGGCGAGGCCGCGCGTATCTTAAGGACGTCGCTGCTCACTTCCAACAGCTGTTCCAGTTCCGAGCGGTGAGCCAACTCCTACCATACAGACTGCGTGACGTTCAGTGTGCTCGGGGACTATAGGAGCTGTTGTGCCACATGCATTACCCGACGTTTGTTTGGCGAGGCCGCGCGCATCTTAAGGACGTCGCTGCTCACTTCCAACAGCTGTTCCAGTTCCGAGCGGTGAGCCAACTCCTACCATACAGACTGCGTGACGTTCAGTGTGCTCGGGGACTATAGGAGCTGTTGTGCCACATGCATTACCCGACGTTTGTTTGGCGAGGCCGCGCGTATCTTAAGGACGTCGCTGCTCACTTCCAACAGCTGTTCCAGTTCCGAGCGGTGAGCCAACTCCTACCATACAGACTGCGTGACGTTCAGTGTGCTCGGGGACTATAGGAGCTGTTGTGCCACATGCATTACCCGACGTTTGTTTGGCGAGGCCGCGCGCATCTTAAGGACGTCGCTGCTCACTTCCAACAGCTGTTCCAGTTCCGAGCGGTGAGCCAACTCCTACCATACAGACTGCGTGACGTTCAGTGTGCTCGGGGACTATAGGAGCTGTTGTGCCACATGCATTACCCGACGTTTGTTTGGCGAGGCCGCGCGTATCTTAAGGACGTCGCTGCTCACTTCCAACAGCTGTTCCAGTTCCGAGCGGTGAGCCAACTCCTACCATACAGACTGCGTGACGTTCAGTGTGCTCGGGGACTATAGGAGCTGTTGTGCCACATGCATTACCCGACGTTTGTTTGGCGAGGCCGCGCGCATCTTAAGGACGTCGCTGCTCACTTCCAATAGCTGTTCCAGTTCCGAGCGGTGAGCCAACTCCTACCATACAGACTGCGTGACGTTCAGTGTGCTCGGGGACTATAGGAGCTGTTGTGCCACATGCATTACCCGACGTTTGTTTGGCGAGGCCGCGCGCATCTTAAGGACGTCGCTGCTCACTTCCAACAGCTGTTCCAGTTCCGAGCGGTGAGCCAACTCCTACCATACAGACTGCGTGACGTTCAGTGTGCTCGGGGACTATAGGAGCTGTTGTGCCACATGCATTACCCGACGTTTGTTTGGCGAGGCCGCGCGCATCTTAAGGACGTCGCTGCTCACTTCCAACAGCTGTTCCAGTTCCGAGCGGTGAGCCAACTCCTACCATACAGACTGCGTGACGTTCAGTGTGCTTGGGGACTATAGGAGCTGTTGGGCCACTTGCATTACCTGCCGGCGGCGTGGCGAGGCCGCGCGCACTTCCAACAGCTGTTCCGTTTTCGAGCGGTTAGATAACTCCTTACTTAGAGCGAATTCAGATCAGCGTTTTTTTACGCACGTATACCGGCTTTGTCGTTTCTATGTGTTCAGCTTCTTAAGCTGAACTCGCGTGCACGCAAGTATATGGGCTCACACCGGCGTTTACACTCGGTTTTTTGGTAACGACCAGTGTCAGTTCACCGGCGTTTACCCTCGGTTATTGGTAGCAAGTGTCAGTAATAACGCGGACGCTCGAACCCGTAGCGCGACAACGCTCGACGTACGAGGGGTGGCACAAGCGTTCAAGCCCGTAAAAAAAAAAACGGCGATTCCGCTCGATTAATACGCTAGTCTGATCTGAAACCGCCTTTACAGGTTACGTGACGTACAATACGCTCAGTAAGAAATACTAATGATGGTCTTTCGCACGCATCGCAGACGAAAGACACCCCAGCGTGGCCTTGCCTTTTTTTCGGATTGACGTTTAGTGCATTTGGCCTCAGATGGCAGTTACTGCGTCACCGGACTCTAGGTGAGCGCTGAAGGCGCTCAACCTTAAAAGACGTGGCCTTGCCGTTAATTGTCAACCTGTCCTTTTTATGTTGGTGCAGGTGTACATTATATTCGAGCTGCTGTCTCCTCTGCTGAGCCCGCTAGTGCTGCTGGCGCTTCGTTCGCGCGCGCTCGACGTGGTCGACTTCTACCGCAACTTCACTGTCAGCGTACTCGGTATCGGCGACGTCTGCTCCTTCGCTCAGGTCACTACCAACACTAATGCCTAGATCACACGTACCGAGTATTCGGCCGAGACAGTAAAAGCTTACATCACTCGCTCAGCCGAGCACTCGGCGCTATATATATACGTACCGAGTACTCGGTGCGTATATACATAGCTACCTATAGATCGTTTGCAACGGTCTATGGGTGGCCCAATGGTTTTCTTTTGTACATTTTGCAATAAAGATTGCAGTAGCTTATGCTTACATATAATTATTGCATGTTTCAGTTGGATATTCGTCGACACGGTCATCCCGATTGGCAGACTCCCGGCAAATATAGAGAAAAGCTAAAAGGTAATGTATTATATTTCATTCATAGGTTCAATCATAAGAATGCTTTGTGATCCGTGATAACAGCGTGTGGTCTTATGTATTTTTTTCGTTGTGACTTGACTACCAATATTAAGATATATTTTGAAGTGTAAACTTCTTTCGGCGCCCTGAGCAATTTATTTTGTGTGTTGAATGAGACTGAGCCGTCAGACTCGGTTTTGTAACGCTCGTTCAGGTAAATTCGGCTCGAGTCGACTAAGGTGATGTTTTTTTTTTATCCAACATTTAAGATATTATCTATTATTAAATATAAAAGGCCTGAACCTGACACAGACAACGTACAGGCCGAATCACTGAACGTAGAGATTTGAAACTTGGACGATGTGTTCGTAAAGAGCTATGAATGAGTACTAAAAAAGACATTTAAAAAAAAAACAAAACGCAAACCAAGTTGCGGGTGTCAGCTAATATAATTAGTTCTTTGTTTCATTCAATACATTCCACAATTTAAGTTTAAAACAGACTCTTTAGCACACCTTTAGCCAACGTTTCGTATTTTAGTCTCACTCTCCATCCCAAGGTTGCCTGGAAGAGATCGCTGCTTAGCGATAAGGTCGCCCATTGTACATGCTCATTAATAATCTGTATATTTGTCTTTAAGTTCCTGGTACAATAAAGAGTTTTCATTCATTCATTCATTCATAATACATATAAAGGCTTGGACCTGACTGACTGATAGACAACGTACAGGCCAAACCGCTGAACGTAGAGACTTCAAATTTAGAGGATGTGTTCTTAAAGAGATGTAAGGGCATACTGCGTACTAAGAAAATAATTTTGTTAATGCGCAACGCAAACGAAATTGCGGGCGTCGGCTAGTAAATAAAAAAAAAAATACAATAAGCCTTTATTACTGTTACTTTTAACTTAATTAACAAAACATTTTTATAAGTTTAGTAGAGGTAAGAAAGTATTTGTTGAGTTTTGGCGGGAACATGAAAAATGGCGCATGGCGGCATTAAATTAATTGACAAAACTTGTATAACTTTGAGTGTTTATGTGTAAAAACGGTGGTTTTTTATCCATTAAGTGCTCGTGAACGTGTATGAGTGTTGGTGAATAGTGTAATGCTGTAAAACGTGAATTTTCGTGTTGCCTCCAAAACTCCATAGAAGCCTCTAGTAAAGTCGCAACCACCACTACTTTACAAGAGCATGACTTGACTCATCGACTCTGACTTATGGCAAAATAATCTCTCCAATTACTTGACACTGGCTATATACCTTTGATGTGAAGCCAAAACCGAAGAACTTAGGTTCTTCGAAAGAAAAAAAAAAAGAAAAAAATATTTGTTACCTCTACGTCAGCTAGTATCCCATATCAATTCAATATCACAAAAAGTTTATTTGTTGTATGTATAGCAGGCAACGCTCAGTACGACCAGGGTGAAGGTGGCAAGACGGAGTTGTCGCTGGTGGCGTTCTCGTGCCGCCACCCCGGCTGGACGCCGCTGGAGCCGGCACAGCGGCACTTCCTGCGCTCGCTGCGACAGAGCATGCACCACGCGCTGCCCACGCCACAGCTGGTGAGTCATAATTAAATTAAATTACTTTTTACACCACCTGCTCGACAATGTCCAATTAATTACATATCATGCGTTCATCAAGGTTAATGCAAAGCATTACCTACCAAGGGAGGTAATGTTGTATGAAACTCCCAAGGGTTGTAATGTCATTTGAATATGGAACGTCAAACTCGTGGAAAACTCTTAAGTAAAAGAACGCCCATATGGCATTGTATAAAGGTTTGTTCTAAAACCGAACTGGCCACTCATAAAAAAAAAGAAAAAAGACGCGACTTCAAAGATTGTGAAACAAAAGACGGTGTTGGCTTCTGAGTTCGGAGCCCTGGATTTTTATTACCTCGCAGAAGGTGTGAAAAGTAGAGTATGCTCCTCTGGGATAAAGCCTGTCTTCGTCTTGGGTAGCTAGAACCCCTCGCGTCTCTCAGGACTCTACATAAGAGTCCCTCGTTAGCTCAGGGTTCAATATGCCACCCGCGACATAAGACACTGCTTTATCCCCTTAGTGCATAATCTACTATTATTTTCCATAGGAACATACAAGAACACTTGGATTCGTCTTTGTTTACATTATTAACAGGGTAAGCGGCTGTACAGTTCCTTTTCAAAGAAGTTGGTAGGGATACCATATCTTAAAATCTAGTTTCTACTATTATTACCCCCACAGAAGTATTATAGTATAGAAACACAATGTAGTACATTGAAAATGCGTCACAAAAAAGGGAGCTACTTTGGCTAACTTCTAGTACATTTTGGTCCGAGGCTCAATTTCGAAAAAGAGATGTACTACTAGGCTTTTTAATTGTTACTAAAGTTCCATCGTAAAAATTGACAAACATTATTTGAAAATAGAGATATTTCATCTTTAATTGACAGGGTGTCTGAAAATTTTCGCTCCTCTAGACCGCTTCCATTTTGGTTTGGTACTGTCCATCTTGGTCCACCTGGTCATCTATAGAAACACCGTTATTCATCTAAGCATACCCCACACTCGACACAGGACTGAGTTGTCGCTGATAGGTCGTAGTTAGGTGAACATTGCATGCTTATAAATTAATTTAAAATGCGTTGGCATCTAGTTGTTAGCTATTCTGAAAGTTTCAGCCGGATACACGTTGCTCAACGAAAGCTGGCGCTGTAAAAGTACTCACACTAATGCAATTTCACTACACTTTAACAAATTTAGGATGATAATTTTGACAGGTCACAATAAGGATACGCCGCTCTTTTATTCACAGACACTACACAACCGCATAGTATGGTGAAAGAATTTCAAGTGAGCCTCGATTAGGCTCTTTTCGTGCACTTGACACATATTTTTCTTTATCGTTAAGCACGTGTTTTAATGTACACATCGATTTTATGCATAGAAAAATCCACTGATGTACGACCGGGTTCGAACCTACGACCTTCGGATCGAAAGTCGAGACACCTCCCATTCGGCCTACCTTCAAAAATAACGTGTGTATGTTATTTTAGCACAAGACAATGCTGGGCTCGTATATTCAGCAAAGTTTGTTCGGGGCCACGACGCCGATGCCCGCCGTGCTCTCCTACTACCCGCAGGCGAAGCAACAGTTCAGATTACCGGTAAGCCTCAATTCTCTATGGGATCGCAGCGACCGGTAGAGCACTTTCAGTGTCGAACAATTTTAAACATTATTTACCTTTATTTAGGCGAATAATCTAGCGCGCCGCTATCTCGCTCGCACATTTGTACATATTTGAAGATACATTTAAAATTGACTGAGTATAATAAAGGGAAAACAGTTTTGTCCAATTTCTTTCGCTTATGTTAAACACATCAGAACCAAAAATATATTTAAACATTTCGTGAGGTTTTAGTAACAAAGTTCACCGCTCCAGTTTATGAAATTTATATTAAAAATGTACTAATTTGGGAGTGAGATAGCGGTGCGCGGGATTCTGGGCCTTAAGCTGACGAGTTATGTTCTGCGCAGACTGCCGGACGGTACGACAGAGGATTTTAAATCGGAACGCATCATTGATAATTATTTAAGTTTCATTCATCGTTTGGCAAAACCTAGCTCGAGCCAGCTCGCTGCAGCTCGGCTCGGGCGCCGCACTCGCCCCACTGTCACTTTGTCATTTTATAGAAACCCAAAATTGACTGCACAGATACAACGTAGTACCCCTTCTGCATTGCTCATTTAAGGTTAATCCTCAAGGCAAATTTCTATACAAAATGTTTCGGACAAATACTCAAAAAGTACGCCGTATAATAGTAATTTCTTCACACTATTCGTTTCGTCTATGTTTTCCGATTGTGTTAACCAAAATTAGGTTTATATTTATATATTAAGGTTTCATACTTTAATTTAGATTTTATACGTGTTTTAAATTAGTTGTTAATTATTTTGGGTAATTCAAAATTTGTCGTGTATAATGAAGATAAAATTAATAAATTGTCATTTCTTTATACACTTAATCAGGAGATGGATGAGACGAGTGATGAGGACGACGACCCGCCGAACACTTCCACCCACCAATCACAGTCTCCCGAGAGAATGGCCGGTCTCGCCGGCGTTGGGTCGGCGTTAAACGCGAGCGCGCTCGGCGTTAGCGCGCCCCCCGCTCAAGGCCGCGACGCCGACGACATGTCCGTGAGCGCACTGCATCTGTACGACCTGCATTTATCGCAGGTGAGAACATCACTACAGGTCGGACAACGAAAGCTGGCGTTGGGTAAATACTCACACTAATGCAATTCGACCACACACGACAGTGGCAAGTGCATTGGACTGCTACGCCGAGTGTCGCGGGTTCGATTCCCGCTTCAGGACAAACATTTGTGTGATGTACATCGGTGTTTGTTCTGAGTCAACCAAATTGATAACCTCCCTATTTTTAGAAGTCGGTGGAAAATTATAATAAAAATATGTTTTATTTCAGACACAAGAAAAGTACAATGTAGCTTAACTAGGGCCCATATGTATGATACCTTAGATATACATACCTTAGAGACTAACATAAGTATATAATTTTTTTTTTTATTATCAATTATTGTGTCACTGGCACTGGGGCAATGACTTCGTCCATAAAACTTCCTGAACACGATACCCATCTGCCAAAATCCGGTGTCCATGAAAGTTGAGAGTCGATACTTCGACACTCTCACCATTAATGAGGCGAAGCTCACGTTACGGCGAGACTCCAACTTCTCGACTCTTAAAATAATGTCGGATATTTGTCAAAAGAAAAATATAAAAAAAGAAATTTAATGAATGTGGTGTTACAGGCGAGTGCGACAACATCTGCTTGTTGCACCAACAACTGTAGCGAGCGGATGCGCGAGGAACCACGCTTAAGCAGCGAAAACACACCTTTACTGCAGCGGCCCTAGCATTGGTACTTGCGGGAGTCCTGGAACACACCCACCATTTGGGTGTAGAAGCCAAGACCTACGCAACCATTACTCAACGTTGGTATAAAAATATTACAGCATAATCTTATTACAACAATTTATATTACAAAAATTATGAAATGAAACAGTATGGTCACCCAGAGACCGTTGCAAACGATTCGTAGGTAGCCCAACTGCTCCAACTCGATACCATAGTGTAGCGTGCCTCTTTTTATTCGTTTTTTTTCGGATGGATGTTTAATGCAGTTACCCGCAGATGGTCGTTACTGCGACACCGGACTTTAGCAGCGTGCCTCTTTGTATAGCAAGGCTTATTCTTAAGGCGACATAGCTGCCAGCCCTCTGATCACGTAATATCTAACGTTTTTTTAAACTTGTATATTATCCCGATTTTTGTATACTAAATACGATGACACACGGCTTTTTTACACGCTACACGCCAGCGATTTCGCTTGTAGCGTGTAAACTCGCCCAGTGTCATCGGTGTGTTTACAATCTGCTTGTTGACAATCCTTCCCGAAAGCTAACACGCTCACACGCTAGCTTTTAAAAACGCCAACAATCAGCTTGTAAAAAGCCGTGTGTCATCGTACCATAAGATAATACAAGGCTCAAATTTTTGTGGTGTATTCGATGTTCGTATCACAAATTAAATGGAATATTCAATGGTTTTCAGCAACAAAGTGCACCAAATATCTGAATTTAAAATTTATCGTGGTTGTGTCTTACGTTTTGCAAGATTTATAGCAATTTTTATGTCGTATTGTGGTTTTATTTTATTGTTGATTGTTAAATTAATGGCTGCGTTTATATTTCCTGCGGCCTTTCTGATATTAGAATGATAATCTTTTCTTTCTTTTGAATATATTGTATTGCGTTGTAAGTCCGCTGTGATAACGGACCTCATTTGATATGAGTCTAAACGAATTTAAGGGTAATCCTCAAATCCGAATTCCATACAAAATGTTTCGGACGAATACTCAAAAAGTACACCGTATTATAGCAATTTCTTCACACTATTCGTTTCGTCCATGTTTTTTGATTTCGTCACCAAAAAAAGTGAAAGGTTTCATACTTTAATTTAGATTTTATACGTGTTTTTAAGTTAGTAGGGTTATTTATTTGTCCGAAACATTTTGTATGGAATTCGGATTTGAGGATTCCCCTTAAATTAAAAACTTGATAATTGCCCGCTTCTTCCTTGTAGGTTTGAATTAGGAACAGTATACACACCGCCTCATTGGCCCTACAATGTAGCCAAATGGCAAAATGTAAAAAAAAGGTTGGTTAACGAAAGCTGGCGCTGTCAAAGTACTGACACTAATGCAATTTCTCTATACTTTGTCTTTAGGATGATAATTTTGATAGGGACGAGTCACGTTACTGACATGCCAGCTTTTGAAAATATACTTATCACATTGTAGTAAGATTTGGCAGGTTACCTCTCACTCTATAAAAACTTAAAATTAATAATATTTCAAAGAAAAAGAGACCGAGATAAGCTTAACCATGTGTTCAAAATTTTTAGCGCAAGTTCTGACAAGTAGGGTAAACCAACCTATTATTAGCACTCCGCCTATTATTGGCACCCTAGAGGTTAATGCGGAAACACAAGGAAATTATAGATTATTCAATTTCAGTATGCTTTATAAAGTAATAAAAGCACACTGAAATTGAATAATCTATAATTTCGTTGTTTTTTCGCATTAAACTCTAGGGTGCCAATAATAGGTTGGTTTACCATACCTTCCCATTCTTTTACATTTAAAAAAAAATCTTCATTGATAGGTAGAACGAAACGAAAAATGCGTGTTGAAAATGATAGCGGTGCGTATGGCTGTATAGTGAACCACGTGAAAAAGATGCGCAGAACGCAATTCGTATGTCAAATAGGATGCGCATCTTCGTCACGTGGTTCGCCAGAGGACAAGTTGTTTGACGCTTAGTATACCAAATGTGTAATGGTTACAAAAATTGTGTCAAAAAATTGACAAAGCTTAGTTTTGGGCAAATTTGACGTATGGTAGGTCTTCCTATGTAACGGTGTTCGATGCTAGCAATACGTAGTTATATGAGATTTTATTTTGTGCTTTGTATGTTACCTTTTATCGGGTATTTCCAAAATTGTTGTCATTATCTATAAAAGGCTGATTGCAGCTGCACTGAAACTTAAACTGACGAATCGCGTGAAATTCTCTTTATACATATATACACATATTATATACCTACACATCATGTATTTTTATACTAGGCAAAACATACACGAAAATTCTAAATCGCTGTAACTGTAAATAATGCAAACAATTCAAGTGAAAAATCATTTTATTTTGACAATGACCACGTGACTCATCTGGAACGGCAATAAACACTTCTAGATCTGAGCGAGCTGAGTCTTGAGGTAGGGGCTGGATTCAGGTCCTCAATACTCAATATATTTATTGTCATCACAATGGTTTGGTGAGATGGTAACAGTTACAATATTTTGATTCACATGTGAACCCCTTTGGGGCATTAGTCCTGATGGCCTCACTAGGAAACTGGAACACGCCATCCATCAACCCAGGGTCCTACTCCGCTATTTTAGGAATTTTGGGCATGCACAATACACCCCACAGCAGCGGGACCTCAGCGCAGACCATTTGCAACCCCTTCCTCTTATCGTGACACTAGTTCTTACGAACCAGTGTGGTGAAAGGATTTCAAGTGCGCCTCGAAGAGTTCACTTGCCACAATGTTTATCGAACTTTTTAGTTTATTCTATGACATGCCGGTTTCCTTACGATGTTTTCCTTCACCGTTAAGCACGTGTTATAATGCATACATAGATTTTTTGAACAGAAAAACCCTTTGGTGTACGTTCGGATTCAAGCTCACGACCTTCGGAACGAAAGTCTAGGCACCTATTATTAACATATAATATTTATCTAGCATCAGGGCTCGATAAATATTATATGTTAAAAGTACTAAGCTTTTAAATTGGTATTAAAACTTCATTGTAAAAAGTAACAAACATTATTTGAAAATAGAGATATTTTTTTTTATTGACAGGGTGTCTAAACTTTCTGTCTGTGTATATACCGCACCCATTTTGGTTTGATACTGTCCATCTTGGTGTTCTATAGGAACGCCGTTATTCATCTATGCCTAGCCCTATATGAATCAAAGTACTGTTCTGGTCATGAGCAGGCGTGATCTTTTACCATCAGAAGAGCGCTTAGTTAGTATCGTACCATGTTTGATTAAAAAAAATACGATGTAGGTGTACACAAATCAGAGATCAAGTTAATGAGTTACGTTTGTCTTTTTTTTTTGTTGTTTGTTTGTTTGTCTTCACTAACCTTGCATTATCATGATAGAAAATCTGGATATTAATCTTTCATACATTCAAATGATTAAATTGTAAAATTTACGCGCTATTATACAATGTTTTATTTAATACGCACATTCAATATATTTATATAATCAGAATTTATGATATTATTGACAAATTTACTGTTTAGATGTATTCAGTTCAAATGTGTAAAAAAAATATCTTATATGCCTCATCCTATTTAAAATTCTTATAGTATTACATTTTTCTGTGAAACTTGTGTAGGTATTAATAACGCCTTTGGAATGTCAAGATTAGATAAAGATATAAGTATTTTTATAAAAATATATGAAAGAAAACCAAAAAATATGATAGTCCTAAATCTGTAAAAATGTATGCACACTCGTAATTAAGTAGGTATTTATCTATAATCTATAATTTTTTGAAGAGTGTGTTTTTTTATGTATAAAGTTATTTTAAAACTTTATAATATAAAGTCATTTTAAAACTTTATAATATAAAGTCATTTTAAAACTTTATAATATAAAGTCATTTTAAAACTTTATAATATAAAGTCATAACTCAAATAAGTCAAAACTTTATGATATAAATTCATTTTAAAACTTTATAATATAAAGTCATTTTAAAAAACACAGGCTACTTAATTTTATATTGATACCATGCAGGTAAAGTCGCGAAAAAGCTAGTGAGCAATATTTTTGTAATTGACTCTTGCCTACGCAGTATTACCAATTTATTATCTATATATTCCACAATATTATATATTTCTACAATATGAATTTTCTATGACATATTTTCCTATATCGTAAATATAACAATACACATAATTAGGTAAGAAACATATTCACTGTGCATTATTAGAGCTAAATAACACAAATTATATAATACAAATACTACTCGGTCCAATGAACATGACACCTGGCTCGAATGACGTTTGTGCAAAGTACAGCGTGGAATTGGATAATCTTGATAGAGAAGAGGTCCTGTAATGCTTGGTAATGATAAGTAATGATAAGGCTTCGCAATTAGAGGAAGAAGAAACACGTAGGGCGCCGCACGGGGCAGCGGGGGAAGCATCAAGTTCCGAGCGAGAGTGGCAGCAAGGTGCCATGTTCATTCGCCTGACTAGTAAGTATATCTTAGCCTGCAATTCTGGTCTTATATTAATATATTGATAAGGTTTAAAATTGTTTGACTCAGGAAGTGCACAAGTGGTAATTTCAAACATATTACGATGTATGAGAGCGTTCAAACGCGAAACGTTTGATTTTTACTGACGAAAATAAAAAAAGAAGGAGGTTCTTTGTTTAACCCATATTTTGTTCTATTTTTATGTTGAAGCATATCTTTTTACAGAATTATCCCATATTGCCCATTATTTTATCATGTGAAAATTACATCTGAATTTTTTGTATGGCATTCGACGAAAAAGTAAAAATATAGATTTCACGTGAAAATAGAATTATTTTATTTTAAACATTTTAGGAAAATTAACAGCGAACTATGAGTATAAATAAAGTACTAAAAATGTTGTGAATGTCAATTAGAAATTTCCACAGATAGTAATAAAAGGAGAGGTGTTTGTAACAAGGATAAAACTTAACGAAAGACACTATAAATATGGAAAATAATGAAGAATTTCGCTAACAATTCGGTTGGTATGCACATAATACTGCCCAACACTACGCGCGCCATTTAATTTTATAATATATTACTCAAATTAAATAATAATCATACTTGCACCAAACCATTAAAGTTTCTAAGCAGTTGCTTTACTCGTTAGGATTTAATCTGAACTGTTAAGATCTTCCAAGCGGGTAAAATAATTGCTTAAGAACTTTGATAGTTTCGTGCTAGTACCAAGGCCTCATAAACATAGAGCGATCATAGATGTTTGGATGTGTATATTTTACTAAAAAACGTATTCTGATATATTTTATTTACATTCTTAAAATTTAAATATTTACTGACATTTATATTGCTTAGTGTAAAGTTCTAAAACGCGAATATAAAGAGAAAAAAGTTACTACAAAATTTTGATAAATTCTTAGACATACGATGACGAGTCAAATATAAACTGATGGAAAACTTTACTCATTATCAATATTTATAAAAGGCCCAGGGCTCATTCTCACGAGCAATGTTTTAACGCGCTTTAAAAATATGTTCAAACGGAACAAATGCATTTCCAAGTAGCTGTTCGCTCGTCAGCGCATTTAAAACGCGCAAAATGCATTGGTTCTGTTTGAACGCGCGTTAAAAAATCGCTCGTGCGAATGAGCCCTTAGTTCTGACTAAATCACTAACTGACAGACAATGCACAGGTCAATGCACTGGACGGAGAGATTTGTAATGTTGAAGTTATGTTTGCCAAGAAGTGTGTAGGCGCGTTCTAAGTAAGGAATTTCGTTAATACGTAACGCAAAGGAAATTGCTGGCGTCAACTAGTTATGAATACGAATATTCTTGTAATATATTGAATACTTGTGACTTAGTCACACCAAAATCACTGAACCAACCTATTGGCACAAATAGTTGTCTTGAAAATAATACACAGAAAAGCAAAAAACTTCTTAATCACATATCTCGAAAGTAACTCATTATCGAAATCTATCATCTAACTTTTTGACAAGTGTATTCGTATCAAAGCCAAAACAATCACCGTCAACGGTATAAATGACGTTTTGAAAATGTTTATTCAAACAAACGGACTTAATTTGCTAAGATGTCATCGGCTCTCGTTATCGAATATTACGTCAATTTTGGCATTTTGGTCTCCCATTTTTTTCCCAAAATTAGATAACGAGAGTCGATGACAGCTAAACGTTAAAAATTATCCGCCGATAATTTGTCCTAAGACAGCCTTGCTACGAGTAAGCGTGTCAAAAAAATCATGATACAGTAACTGTTTACTGGCTTTGTTAATTAAGGGTCTTTATGGAGTTTTGAATAGCATGCAAGTGATATTTTGTTAAAGCCATAGATTAAAATTTCACGCCTAGTTATCTCATACATACTCGTAACTAATAAACCGTGTGTGTGTTGTAAGGTATTTTCAAACGTTTCGTGATGTGTTCAATTATTTTCGTTTCGTGCCATTTTGTTTGGCACACTTTCTTGTTAGTATGTAAACTTTAGTTTTCTATTTAAGAAATTCAGTGATAATTAATAATTAGACGATCTATTATAGTATTTTTGTACAGGTGTTTTATTGATTAATTTTTGTATGTTATATGTACATATTTCGTTCAATTCGATTGTGTTAAAATGTACGAAAGTACTCGATAAGTGTAATATTGTCATGTGATATATTAATTTTGGTAGCTTAGTTATTTTTTAAATTAACATGCCTAATTTGGTGACATATGTAGTTAATGGTTTTTCATATATCTGTAAATGGTACTAAGTTCACCCGCAAATGGGTCGCCAACTACAACGACCGGTGGCCAGCGTGACTGACGGACGCCGGCCACTGGCAGCCGTAGTCGGCGACCCTTTTGCGGGTGCACTTACTACCTATCGATTCGCTAACGCATAACTCAATTAGTGTAAATAAATAGTTTTAATAATAATTGATTTGTTTTATTCCTATGAACTACCTACACGACCCGTTATTACATTTCAAACATTGTATGAATAACGAGAAATGATCTTTCTATTGTCTTTTATTTTAGGCTTGAAGCGTTCATTTAGTACAAGGAAAGAAATGAAATGAAATATTGTTTATCTTCTAGAACATGATGTATTTACAATAAGATCTTAAATAAATTGAGTCCATTTTATGTACTGCCGTAATGGTTAGTTACATACCTTCCTAATTCTAATATCAATGATAAGAAATTTTAAGAACTTATTATCGAATAAAAAACTCTAATGCTAAATGATTCAGGTTAGAAAAATATTATATAGATCGAATCTCTTGTAGTTTTTATTTTCTTTGTTTGGATCTATTCATAAGTTTTGGTGTTTAAGGCTAATCCTCAAATCCAATTCCATACAAAATGTTTCGGACAAATACTCAAAAAGTACGCCGTATTATGGTTATTTCTTCACACGATTCGTTTCGTCTATGTTTTCCGATTGTTTCAACAAAAATTACTAAGGTTTCATACTTTAATTTAGATTTCATACGTGTTTTTAAGTTAGTAGGGTTAATTTGAAAACACGTATAAAATCTAAATTAAAGTATGAAACCTAACTTATTTTATAATATATATTCTATAATACGGCGTACTTTTTGAGTATTTGTCCGAAACATTTTGTATGGACATTGCCTTGAGGATTCATAGAGATTTTATATCTATCTATCTAAACATATGTAGCCAGAGCTGGAGATGGAAGTTGGAGCTAAATAGTACTTCACTGGTTCCCGAGAAACTACTTGCTCTAGAGGAAGACCAAGGCGGAGTTGGAATGACCTCATGGGACTGGCAGGCGCCACCTAGGCTAGATTCTATGGGTTTCCATTGAGTAACACAACAGTGTTACTCGTTGGGATTTTTTCCCATCAAGTAACACCTCGCCCATCCTAGATTCGCCTAAGATAGAAAGAAATGGCAAAGGTTGGAGGAGGCCTTCACCCAAAAATGGGTGTCCCAAAGAAAATAAATAGGAATATATAATATAAATTCAAGCAAGCTAACGGGCAAATCGCAAAGCAAGAATGTGTAAGCATTACTGTGTTCTGGTTTGAAGGACTGTAGCTAGTGAAATTACTGGGCTTTTGAGACTGACCATCAAAATGTCGCAATGTGGACGAGCGCTTTAGCAGTGCTGCTCCGGCATATTATGTGAATCAAAGCCCTGTGTAGCACAGTTTTTTCTGGTTATAAGCAGGCGTGATTCCTTACCATCAGGAGAGCCCTTAGTTCATCTCGCCCATATATGTTGTCAGAAATAAAGAATTCAATTGAATTGGATAAGTAAAACAATTGAAGGTTTTACAAAAACAGACTACGACCGACTGTACCTACCTAGTAATTGAAATGTTTTAGTGATCGTAAATATCTCTGAAAAGGTGCAGAGAAGCAAAATTCGCACTTTAGTTTACGTCGACGACATTTCTTTTTTGAGTTATTTCGATTTTAAAACTTAACAACAAGCCGATTTTGATAAAATTTGTATGGGATCAAACTGAAAGTATGTACCTTATTCCAAATCGGGATGTATGACGAACTTCTGAGGTAAAAAACATTAAAAAAAACAATCGCATTGACAACTTCCTTTTTTAAGTCTGTTGAAAATAAATCTCGCAAGTAAAGCCACATATGTAGGGTCGGCTTTGTAATTGTCTTTACACCCAGCTAACGCCGGTGTTCTCCTGTGATTAAACACTTGTTGTTTATATTATGGGTATAACTAAGTTGTTTAATCACATCAGTAGTTTACTCACGCACACACATGATGTGTGTGTTTAAGTGGTTTAATCATAGGAGAACACCGGCGTAAGCTGGGTGTAAAGACCATTATAGAGTCGACTGTACAATAAATAACAAGCATCAAATTCTTAATACTGTATTGTAGATTTTAAAATGAAGAAGACAAACAAGTTTGACCTGCGACTTGCGTCCTTGACTTTTAAATCATTTGATGCACTGACGAGTGTTCAGGCCACTTAGCGATTTCATAAAAAATTATAAATGCAATTCAATTATTATATTAGATTTACAGGTATCATCATCATCTCCCTGCCCTTATCCTACACTTAGGTGGGGTCGGCACAACATGTATTCTTCTTCCATTCGTCTCTATCAGCCGTTATCGCTGTACGCAGGCCTGCTTTATTAATATCCCCTTTCACACAGTCCATCCATCTTTTCTTTGGTATTCCTCTTCTCGTGTAGATTTACAGGTATCAATTATGTATAAAAGGCTTGGCCCTGTCTGACTGACAGACAGATAACGTACAGCCTAAACCAATGAACGCAGAGACTAGAAATTTGGAGTGGTTCGTCAAGAAGTGTAGGCGCGTTCTAGAAAAGGAAATCAGTTATTCGCAATGCAAACGAAGTTCCGGATGTCAGTTAGTTGATTTCCTAACACCCATCTATCCTTAGGTATCAACTCTCGCATTATAGAAAGAAATTATGTATTATTATTAATATTAAATTCTTAAGGTTATGTTCTAAGAGCGCAGTCAACGATTTTAAAGCACGGACACAAGGGAATATTAATTTTAATGGCTCATCAATAAAACAATATAATTATGTGAAAAACCCGCTCTGAAGGTTTATGAGTCATATAAACTTCGTAGAGGTGAACATTTCGCAACTTTACAATATGAATGTAAATCCAAGAACTATGGAATTGGTCTTTCCTAAAAAAGCTCCTACTCCTTTATGTAATTTATTTCATAGCGGCCTAGCATCTTTAGTTACCTGCTGCTACCACTAGAACTCTTGCCTTCTTTCTTCGCCTTTCTTTGCCAGTGACCAGCTTTGGCGACAGAATGTTTCAAGCCATCCAAAGGCTTTCATCTTAGCATGAAGACTATTAACGCGTCTGTATAAAAAACAATGAAATTGATGTGTAGAATTTGAATTTTTTTAATTAATTTTCCTTCCAGCATAAATCCAAATTAATATTGAGCGTTCTACCATAATATTATTTATTCTTTGGTTCTACTTCCAAAATCTCGGGCTTGCCATTGACACGATAAGAAGAAGCATAAATCGTTATAATAAATTTGGAATAACAATGATAAAGATTTCAATTAGTAGATAAGTTCAGGTTTCTAAAACTTATTTATTATCCTTTGTTTGATGAAAACGTCAGTAAAATAACAAGCTGAATTCAATTATTTAATCACGTGTGTATTGAAATTATTGATTCCGCGGATAGAGCGCGTTGATGTCTTTTGTATCGGCACTGCGTCTGGCGAGTCAATTGACCTCTATGTGACATGATGCCTATTGTATTTTTCTATACTTATTTAAAGCCTTTATTCATAGACTTTACGTCTTTAATTGATTTCGTGATTTTGTATTTTCATTTATGAATTGCCTTGAAAGCAGCGGAAAGTTCGCCAGAAACCACAGTCGAGAAGCGGAAAGTTTTGCAAAAGTGAATGCTGCGGCAGGACAGGTGATATCGAAGGTGAGCAATTAAGCTGGTACAGGAGCAGCACCTTGGGTGTGAGCAGTGAGGGATGCTTGTGACAAGCCAGAAGAGGAGCGGCCGGGGTGGGCCTGGAGCGCGTGTTCGCGCCGCGAGTGCGCTGGTGGGCGCGCGCGGCTATAAGTAAGAGGTGGTCGCGCGCCGGCGAGGTTAGTCGCCGTACGGCAGCGCGTCGTCAGCGGTGTCACGCTACCCTCCGGTGCGTCACCCCTCCCAGCCCCGGCACGCACTCGCCTTTCTTACACGATCACTGGCGATCCTCGCTTGCGCAACTCCACTCCGAACCGAAAGGTCGCCGCTATTGGCATTTAAACGCTCTCTGACATTAGCGTTGCATTTAAATGTGCGATGCGGCTTCCTCGTTGAGCTTCACTGTCGCAACTTGTGTCGCTTGGGAAAGGCGCGTGTGTTGACGTGAGGTCTCTGTTGCAGCCAGCAAGCAAGCAGCAAGCCCGAGCATACCGGGCAAGCGCGCACGCGCACCTCTCAGCACCGCAACGCAACGTACAACACGCAACATGATCGCCAGGATAGCATTGTGAGTACCCAATACCCACACACATCACCACACTCAGCAGAACTGATTATAATTTAACATTCATTATGGTTGAAGTGTTAATATAAATATTACATTTCATGAAGTCATTTTAACACAATCACTTTCTAACGTCGACGCCGATAATACATTTGTACTCGTACCAGCTAGTGTAAAGTATTGGAATCTGTTAGCGTGTCGTCGTCTCGTCATTCACTTTCGTCGGTTGTTTGCTGAAACGTCTTGCGATAGTTTACGTAATGTAATGTTTAGGATGCTCGGAGATAGACGCATGGGTAATGTGATAATTTGATCTGATTTCACTTGTGGAAATCAAGTTTTCATTGCTCAACGACAGCCAACTGACATCACGAATGGGGGCACTGTTTCTCAATGAAGGCTGCGAAACATTGCTCTAAGAATATGCACGATTTTGTGCGCATACATACCTGCCTACTTTTTGCATACCTATAGATCAACAGCATAATATTCTTACTTTAGTTTTTTATTAGTCTGTGGGGATAAAACTCTTAAATGTTATGTTAATCTTATTGACAAACTTACTTAACTATTGGTTATGATTAAAAAGTTCTTATAATAGAAGTAAAGTAGGGGTAGGTAGGTATTTATCTGTTTTCTTAGATATACTCGTACAATGTAGGAGAAAAAAGAAGAAATAACTTTTATTACTTATTTCTATCAACCGTAATCTTTTGATACTAATAATTGTAAATGAAACCCCAAATAACACAGTAAAACGTTTTCAGAAACATATCTAAGATGATTTATTATATTACTAATCGTTATAAATAACGGAACCTCCTTCAAAAGTAAACATTTAATGTAAAATAAAATAAAATTGAATTGTTATTATTTTTCCTACTTGTGTCACTATGAAATTATCATGCACTTCGCTGCCGGCAGGTTTTTCCACATTAATAGCCGGGCCTTTAAAAATATATACCTATATGATCTAGCGAGTAGTATTATTAACATCAAAAAATATCTTAAATTCAATTTGCCTTCGGAACAAGTATTAAATTAAAGATATGACAGGTGTGTCAAGTAAGTCCGTGGGTTTGCATTGAAAAAAAAACATATGAAAAGTCTTCAATTTTGTTGTTTATATTGGTTTTTTGATTTGTTGATTGTTTTTTAAAAATTACTCACTGAGTGTAAAAAATGTGTACTCAAGAATTATAAACACTCATTTAAAAATATTTGGCTGTAAAAATATTCTTTAGCTCGTATTTTTTTTTATTAACGAGACCATGTTAAATTTAAACATCCTGAACAATAAATAATAGTATCTATTCCAAAATTCAGCCCAATTAGTTCAGTTGTTTGGCCTGGATGACCAACAAATATTCATCCATCTTTCCGAACATACGGTCGCTTTCAATACCCGTTAAAATTGATTACGGAAAATTCTACGGTATTATATTAAAGGTTATAGGTTAAAGGCATTTATATTAAAGTCCATAAAAAAATTGCGTGACTAAAACAAAAACCTACCACCCGAAAATTCGATTTTTCATACTAAATATTGAATATTGAAAGTTCGTTGATTCACTCAAACGCGACAACTTTACCTACCATAATGCGATAGAGAGTGAGCAACGAAAGCACAACGACGGATTTTTTAAATGCCGCAGTGTCACATAGGCCTGTATCAATATTATATCATAGCCTCCAATAAAAATGATCTAACAAAAAAGTCAAAGCTCTCTCTATTACGACACGACACGATGTGTTAAGTGACCACGCGGATGCCCGTAATTGGCCTATAAACTTTGACTTTTATTTGACTAGCCTGTCGATAGAGTATTGTTTTAAGTCGGTGCTTGCACGCTACTTGTTGTGTTAATGAAGCGTGAACTTTGCGGCCCATTCTTGACATACACATTTTCTGGCAGAGACTACGAGAATCTAGCCAAAGGAGATGTTAACGCAAGGCGTACCCCTCTGCTGGCCATATAACCTTCTTGGCCATTCACGTTAAATAAAACTATATGCTGTATTTGTTGTAATAAAACTATAACTGTGTGCATATTTTAATATGGTGTGCGAGATTATTATAGTGTGCGTTTACATGAATAAGATTTGTTAGGCGCGTGTGCAATGCGTGTTTACCTCGTCCCCCGTCAAAAATGGCAGAAAATTATGCTAGCAGATTCTGATGTTTGACATCTCCTTTTGCTAGATTCTCGAAGGGCAGAGACGCAGAAATTGTAAGTTAGGTACTCGTAGAAAATAAATTCTCTTTGCAAATATTTTAGTCTTTAGTTAGAAATTCAAAACAGTGTATGTAAAGGTAACAATGAATTTATCATTGCTAATGATTTAGTTTTTAGTTCGAGATTCAGAATATTGTATGTAGGATTTAAAAAAAAAACTCATCGAAAAAAGTTTAGTCTTTTGAGATTTAAAACATTATAATGTAGAAATTGAAATAAATACTCATTGCAAATAGTTTAGTTTCTAAATCAGAACATTGGAATTGGAGTTGAGACTAAAATAAATACCTACTCCTTGTCTTTTTTCGTCTATACACTAATTGTGTGCATTCAATACCGTCTTCTTATTGTATCACTAATTCTTTTAAACCAGAGTGGTGAAATGTATTCAAGTGCGCCTCGAAGACGCTTCTTTCGTGCACTATATTATATATTGGATACCGTGACGAGTGAGAAGACCATGATCTCTATCAAGATAAGATTATCATCGGCATTGTTCTCGATCGGCTCTTTGACAATTGTCATACTTTCTTTATGTAACAAAATAAAAAAAGAGTCTTCGCTGTATCGTTGTATATTATTTTTGGATAAAGTCACAGGCAGTGTCCTAATAGAATGCGATGACGCGACCATCGCAAGTTCGCGCGATCGTCGATCGCGCGATCACGCGATCCAACGTACTAACGTCAAATAGGCGTCCCAATTGGCATCGCGTCGCGTCGACGATCGTGCGATGGCCAATCGGGACGCCTATTTGACGTTAGTACGTTTGATCGCGGATTCGCGCGACGGTCGCATCGCTTGCTCGCGCGACGATCGCGTGATCGCGTTATATTAGGACAACGCCTCAGTCTACGTTGTCAGCGTACGTTGACACAAAGCTTCGACGTAGATAGTCAATGTTTCTAATTATATCTGATTGATCAATGAATTTACATAAAAGGTTAGGTGACTGAAAGACAACGCATAGGCAAAACAAATGGACGTAGAGACTTGTAATTTTGAGAGTATGTTCATCAAGAAGTGTAAGCGCGAACCTACTAAGGAAATTAGTTAATTCGCAACGCAAACAAAGTTGAGGGTAGCCACTTGTGGTTTGATTTCAATAAATTTATTCAAGTGTAATCATGTTTTGATTATTGGAATTATTTCACTTTCCCTGTTGTAACGTATTGTTACGTCGCTTTAAATGCGAAATTCGCTCTGGCTTATGTTTCCGAATACAAATTAGATTGGGAATTTCTCCATACCACAGATTTCGATGAGACATGTGTGAAAAAGAAAGTGATTCGAGCGTGACTATCAATGTTTAAGACACTATTAAGCCTTCTTTTGCGTCGACGATAACTTACGCTGACGACGTAATTTCGATTACTTGTGGCGCCCGCGCACGTATCGAACGATTTATAGTGACTACACTCTTGCTTCCGCTCGAAAAAAAATCTGTTCATTTTGGCAAATCTTTGAAATGATTGGAGGAAATCGGGTCTTTTGATTTCGCTTCATTAGCAGCGGGGCAATTAGACGCATGCAACCTATAGGCATACATATGGAGGAGTTATTGTCAGATGTGCTGAAGTACGGATATCCCACCGATTAATCAGAAGTTGGCACTGGTGTTGCCAGTTTCCCCGGATGCGGTACTACTAATAACAGCCGCTGTCCGGTACTATTAGTATACCTTTGTCAAAGCCTTAATCGTATGTCGTGCTATGGCTAAAAAAAACTTCAAGTAAGCCTTTGATTCATCCTGTATTATCTTTCACTAGCTCTTATACTACGAATCTAGGCTAGCTAAACTATTAGTCAGGAAATTCGACGCACAAAGGGCCAACAGGAGTCCAAGTGCAGGAAAGGGAGTCCACATTTAGACTACGAATCATATTCCTTGGGTTAAATGGTGGGTCCGCTGGATCGATAATTCCGTTTTGTGTAACGAAAGATGTAGATTCATTTTGCTAGCTTCGCCCGCTGTCTGTTGGGTGTTGATATTATTTATCTTTACCACGAATGATCATAATAGTTATAACAATCTAAAACGAGGTCACGGTAAGAAAGCCACGTGGACAAAGAGTTGACCCGTGCGCCCGTACCTCTCACTATCTGATTTAGATTCGAGACACGTCATCAAAATCCAAAGTTGCTGTTTAATATTTCAAGGATTTCGTTTAAAAATAGGAGGTATGCATGGTAGCCGGAGACCGGTATGCTGCGGCCTTCACTTTCGCTTTCTGTGAATCTTCGACCTGACCGCACGTTGCCGCCCGCCGCCTCGCCGCCGCCGCTACCGCCGTCGCCACTATTGCATTGTGATATGAGTTGTCTCATTCTGGTCTACAAAATCGTAAAAAGTTTTAATTATGTGTTAATAGTGAAACATAGAGTAAAGCACTCTTCTGATAGGCTTTGAAACAAACAAAGTTTAGAGTAAAATCACGTACTGTTACCTTATTATGTAGTTTATTGGTCAAAAGGTACATAAGGATAGAATACTTGTCCTTCCATCCACTAAATATACTCGTAGGTGATTATTTTGTTTGAGAATATAAAGTGTCGTGTCTGTAGAGATACTTACTAAAAAGTCCTTGACGCCATAGTAACATGATCTCGATACTGAGCAGATGCCACATCCGCTCTGCCTCCACACTCCAGCGCCATGCCTGTGGTCATACCTGACCGGTTAAGAATAATATTTTTTCCAATAACATCAACATAGCAGAGATTTTTTGAAAAACTAGCTGACATCCACAATTTTGTTTGCGTTCGGAATAAACAATATTAATTTCTTAGTACGCGTTAACGATTCATAACGAAAATACATTTATAGTGTGTATAATATCTTCACCTCCACATTTTGTAGTTCAGTGGTTTGGCCTGTGCAAAAGACAGCCAAGACAAAGCCTTACTATACGAGTATGCCTACATTGATTGATAAGAAAGTACATAGTCTACCAACTGTAGAGCAACCAATTGAAAACGATTTTGACTGTGTAATTTTTTTATACGAAATGTTTTTTCCTACTGCTACGTAACATAGTCTTAAGCTAAACGAATAAAATGTTCTTTGATAAATACTTTCCAAAATGTATTAATACAGGTATTTCCTTTTATAATCAAGCAAATATTATGTATTACTTTTTTGTAGAAGTTACCACGATGTACTTCATAACAATTTATTTTCCAGAAAGCGACAAGATTTAATCTCCCAAGATCTGTTACGGTTATGTAATAAAACATCTTGAGTCGGCAAAGCATCTAGACTTCAAAAACTTTCATTGTTTAGTTCCTTCCGTGGCAATGGTCACATGGCCAGGTCATAGAGATAAACAGATCTGATAAAATGGAGGAAACGAGACTGTGTGGGAAGCGGCATTGGACTAGGACGGAAATAATAAAGATTAAAAAATTGGTTTTCCTATAAACTTCACGACCCCAGGTTTATAAAGCCCACAAGGATTTCCTCTTTTCCCAGGTAGAACCTTCGAAAATTCCTTTGTTTGATTAATGTAATTACTTGTCTCGTCTCAGTAAATCAGAGGTCCGTTCTGGTGTCGTATTTTTTTACCCGCTCGTAGGTATCAGCTTCGAAAAACCATCTGAACGAATCTATCACAGTGTATTCAAAAGTATTAATCACCGTCTAAGAATGTTCGAAGCCGAACAAATCCGAGATCTGTGCGCAAATTAGTAGTTTTCGCACTATACACTGAGTCTTAAATGAATAAATTTTATTTCCAAAATGTTACGCTATTTTTCCATTTAGCAATGTTGCGAATTCATTTTACGAGATAGAAAACTTATGTATTGGCTCATGAATGTAAATGGTATGGTTGTAATTTTGAAAAATAAATCACACCTTTGCGTGTTCATAGCATTTTCAAGGATAAACTACATGACACTTAGTTCTACAATGTGCTTACCGATTCATTTAATTACTTGTGCAGCAACCGAACTTTTTCATGTTCACTTTCTACATAGAAACGAGTAAGAAGTCATATAAAATAATGTCAAGGGTAGCAAGTAGTGGGTGGATGAGGCGGCTGCGTGGTGAAGCGGGTCACGACCCGGCTCCTAATCTGACAGTCTCAGAAGACTTGCACAATCTCGAGCCTATTGTTTCAGAGCCATCTCTTTTGCCTGAGCCAATGTCTCAGCTGTCTAATGACTATAACTACGTCATCTTGGGAGTGGAGCCTGCATTAGCACACTTTTTGCGAGTAGGTTAGGTACAGCCCAAGTGACCAATTTTTAGGTTAGGTTCATGCGAAGTGTAAGTTTATCTTTTATCCAATACGCTTGAGGCTATAAGAGTTTCGTTGGAAGTCGATCGATGATAGACTTATGATAGATAGAGCCGATCAATGGTAATAGAGTAAATAATGTTTTGAAGTTTGTGATACAGAACTCAATACTTGATCAATGTTTATTTGTTTTAAAGTTTATCTCAGCACTAGAAATAAATGATAATCCCGTAAAAGGCTTCCGTAGAGATTGACATTGCGGATACTTGTGCTATTGTAACTCAACTGCTTACTAATATCGATTAATCAACCTGGAAACACAAAATTCACTTCGGAACCGGCTTGGCAAGATGGTTGGCAATTCGAAGCGTTGCGTTGTCGCAACCCCACGTTCATGTTTTAGCACGATGTAGCTTCATGCGGAAAATGAGAAAACATTTTTCTTGGCACGTGCAGTAGTAGGTACAGCGACAGTGCAGCTTTGTAGGAGGCTTCGCGATTTCGCTGCTTACATTTAGATGCAGCCATGCCGAGAATGCGGCCAGGTCGTGTCCTGAATGTAGGCAGATACTTATTACCAGCCAGAGATATTTTACCTTTAGAACTTAGAATCAAGTTTTAGACATAGAAATGAACTTGGCCGCCTTGACGCCTTCATCCGTATACTAACTGAAATTTACTGAGCCTTCATCCGTATACTAACTGAGATGCAAGTACCTAGAGCTAATATATGCAATCAGAACTCTTACTAGTGATGGGATGAGTCCTTTTATTAGATCAAATCAATCGACGTAGGGCCTCGCGTCCAAAATCGTTAATTTTGATGAAACTGGATAACTTTTGCCGATCGCATGGTCCAGTACTGGCGATGCATCTTTCAAATGTCTGCCTTATCAACTTTCAAATGTCTGCCTTATCAACTTTCGAAGGTAGTTTCAGCGACTACCATTGTTGTCACGGGTAACGGGGAATCAGGGTTCGATTCCGGCGTGAATTTCTTAAATTAAAATATCTAGTGACCCAAAACTAAAAAAAAAACCACTAATTTAAATTACACTTATAGTGGTATTTTAAAATCACGTTTTTGCTTCTGGTTTATCTGGTTGTCAAATCATTATAATTCCAATCGAAATTATGATGAGATTCAAAGTTAATATTTGATATAATTATGTAGGTACTAGTTTCTCGTAATATTTCACGTTTAATAAAACTTAATGGTTGTGGAAGCTTATCAAACCAAAATATTTATTTCGGACAACTTTAAATGTAGATCCATATCAAAACATTAATTAAAATCATTAACAAAACATTACAAAAAAATAAATTTAAACCTATCATCATGAGCACCTCCAATCGAGCTTTAATCCAATAGTGGAGCAGCCTATTGGATCAAAACTCGATTGAAAGTCTGCATGATGGGCGAGTCATATCTGCGCCTAATGACTTGTAGGATGCTGTTGGTACTGTTCCACGTTCTGCAGAGCAGTGAGGCGGTTTTTTTGCGTATGATGGCATGAAAGCCTGTTATGCACAGTATTTCCTGGAAATGATGTTTTGAGAATTTAGGTATAAAGTTAATATAAAAGTACCTATAATTTTTAAACAAGCTTTTTTTTTTGATAAATTACAAATAGAAAACGAATTACCTATAAGAAAATATTAGTAATCAATTGTATGTGCATGACGATATTTGCATAAATATTTTAGAACATTAATTTTGTTTACGTCATACCATTCCGACGGGGCGTCCGGCAGCGGCGCCATAGCTCATCAGTCGCGGAAAAAGGCTGGTGAGGTATTAATAAATTGACATTGGATTATGTTCGTTGCATCAGTGGGTACAAAAAGTCCGGGTCCTCCGAGCACATGCCGGCTCTTATTTATGTGCTTCGTGTTTTGCAAGCCTAAGTTCGACTTCGAACAGTTTTACTTTCCTACAGTTGACCTAATTCTAATTCTAATTTGGGGAAGGGGTTACATGTGGTCTGCACTGACGTCCCGCTGTGGGGTGTATTGTGCATTGACCCCTTTTTTTTGTACTAACTCTACCCCAGCCAGCCCAGCTCCCCAAAATAGCGGAGTATTCTTTCTGGCCTCTTCTGTAGCTGTGCAGTGCACAACCACGTGTTCTACGGTTTCCTCCTCTGCGAAGCAACCGCGGCAGATCACGCTGTCCGTCGCACCCATCTTAAACAGATGGTGATTCAGGTCGCAGTGGCCGGTTATAATTCCTACCATCGTACGTAGTTCTTCTCATCTCATCCAAGTGACCTTTTGAGGAATGCGCTGAGATAAAAAATTGAATAAAATATCATTATAACGTAGAGCCAGCTCTGTCCTACCTTATATATATATACGCTTTGGCTTGCCTCCACGTAGGGCGAGAGTACTTCGTAACGAACTAAAACCAGTAGGTTTTAGATCAAGCTTTTTTGACACACTATACAAATGTAGTAACATTTGTATAGTGTGTCAAAAAAGCTTGACAGCAAAATAGTTCAAACCAGAAAAGCCACATCATTAGTTTAATTTTTCCTTTGTCCCATAGTTTTGTAGGAAGTTCCGTGACTCATTTGAAGACGATTTAATACTGACAGACCATTTTTGTAAGGTTCAAAAGAAACAACGGGTGCCAACCAACGCAAACGGATCCTGTTTACGAAACATGTTTTATGTGCTTGCATTGTGGTAAAAGTTGAATTTCGGCTTGGGAAGCGGAGGTATTTTGGTAAGTACTTAACAAAGTACCTACGAAATACCAAAACATATTATTTTTGGAGTCTTGCCAATACCATTTTAATGATAGGAATGATGACTTTAATAATGACAATAAATGATGATCGAAAATATAACAATAGCTCATTTTTACTATTAAAAACGCTGAAATACAAGGTTGATTTCCTATGTAGAGTTTGTGATTGATGCGCCAAAGCTCAACTCTACTATTTTCAGGGTACCAAAAGTCAAACTTAATTGTTACAATACCTGGCGATACTGTATGAATCATTTTGTAGGTGGTAAGTAGGTACAAAGTAGTCATATCATTTATGAATCGCGTTGCGTGCATGGCATGCCAAGGTGTGGTAGCTTACTACATTTTGTGATGCAGAACATGTCCTGGTGAAATAGGTACAGCCAGAAGCATAATGGTACAATAAAGCTCGTGAAAATATCTAGCCATGCTAAACAAACTTAAATTAGTTGGTATTGAAATCATTTTGATTCAGCAGAAGGAGTAGTTACTACTCGGGCGAATGAACATGACACCTGGCTGACACGTGGCACGTAACTTGATGCTTCCCCTGCAGCCCCGTATTTCTTCTTCCTCTAATTCCTCTAATTCCTTATCATTAATTATCATTACCAAGTATTACAGGACCTCTTCTCTATCAAGATTATCTAATTCCACGCTGTACTTTGCACACAAAAACGTCATTCGAGCTAGCTGTCATGTTCATTCGCCCGAGCACGAGACACTTAGTACTACTCGGGCGAATGAACTTGACACCTGGCTGACACGTGGCTCGGAACTTGATGTTTCCCCCGCGGCTCTGCGCGACTTCCTCCGTGTTTCTTCCTCCTCTTATTGTGAAGTCATATCATCACCAAGTATACCACATCCTCTTCTCTGCCATGATTATCCATTTCCACACTGTACTTTGCACAAACGTCATTTACCAGGTGTTATGTTCATTCGCCCGAGTAGTACGTACGTTAAGTACGACTGTGTGTGTTTAAAATGCCTTGCTTTTTTCTGTCCGTCTAACTTCTGATTATGTATCGTTCATATAAGTATTTTCTAACTGTCCGTGTGTCCGTACTTGCATGCCACCTAACGCACCTATGTATATGCCGTTTCACCAGAGAGAGGCGCCTCGGCTGCTTACCAATGCACACCGCTCGAGTAAATTCCGATCGCAACCTCTATTATTATACAAATCGAGATTGATGCAATGTATCTTGACATTTCGAGGAATACCAATAGATACCATACTGGTTTAGCGTTGACACATTCTTCGAATTAAAAGTAGGTATACTACACCGACATTGAATCAAACTGATTATGATATCGAGATAGATATGCATGTGAGTCGAATCGAGTCTATAAGTATGGGATAGATTAGTTCAGTTTTTAGCAGAAACAGGCTTCCTGAGAATGTCATATTTTGGGTGACTGCAAGGTTATTGGCATTATTCTAAAGTGTTGCCAATCTGCATCAGATATTTATCGCTCTCATTGGCGTGCAAGGCACGGACGAAGTGTTAATTTTTACGTGAGCACCATTTAACACGAAGGGTTGATGAACCTTGCCATACCGTTGCATACCATACGATTTACGAAGCGGATAACTAACTATTTTTGACTTCTAAGGGCAATGACTGGTTTTACGCGAGTATTCTTTCCGTGATCCCAATGCAATCACCCTTAGCGCTCAAAGCCTTATTTTTTGCGTAGAGATTACAAGTAATAGGTAGGTATTGCAATTATTTGTCACTGATATTATACAATTGATCGATCGTTTCTTGTCACAGAATTTTATAATTATGTACTTACAGTATACCTATCAGGTTTAGAATTACAATGTAAACTTCGTTTATTATTCCTGAGCTCAGTTAAATCAGTTGCGATGTTCTCACGAGCTATACCGCTCTCCATAGGTATACTTACGTACATGCCTGGAGCCAGTGGAAGAGAAAAGAAAAGATTAAAATTATTCGTAATTTTCCCGAGCTGAAAATGCGTCATCACGCTGCTGTCATCTAGCAGCATGGTTTATGATGAATGAAGTGGATCTAAACACTTTTGATTGCTTGTTTTGAAAGTGTGATCAAATAGATATGTAGGTACATCTATTTTCCTTTCCATTTCATTTCGCATCATCACGATCGCTTTCATGTTTATGCGTATTGTGCACGAAACGCTCTTTGTAGTCACCATATATATTGATATTAGATTTATATACGAGTATAAGGTGGCATCTAGTAAAATAGCTTATATTTCCTGCTAAAGCTGGCTTTTAACTTTTGCAATGACACTTTGTGCTTATAATTCAAGGCTACTAGATACTTTACCTAATTGTGAATTACACAAATAAAAATTCTTGCATCGTCTCGAGATGTTGATTGCTGTTTTGGTCACGAGTTTTTCGCATCATTTTTCTGAGAACATTGTGGTTTCGGGATGACCTCCTTGTCGCTCACGTAGCGAGTAAGAGAGGTAGTATGAGACTCAATAAGCAATATATTACGCGTATGTATGTATATATTTGTCTCCGTACGTTCACCGGCGACCTCGGAGCTTGGAGCACGGCAGGCACCAGACCTTGGTTCAGGACACTACCGCTGCAGAGCGACACTTTAGTCGCTACGCCAGTGACTGCCTTAACTATCACGTGCTATACATGCACTTCTCAAGGAAGTCCATTTTCTGATACAACCATTTGCTTGACTTATAGGGTTGTTCACGTATTGTAAGACATCGACAGTTCGACAGCCCTATTATAATCATGCATGTTATCGCTAGTGCGCCACAGCTACTTGTGCAATCAACATTTCGAGGTGCTTACGCCTTTCTCAGTATTACTTTTTCGTAACCCTGAACTCAACTTGATCATAACTATCGAACGGATTATTAACATACAATAAAATTATTTGCTACTAAACGTTAAAAGTAACAGTGGTTGTTCGGTACACAGTTTATTTCACGTTCTTGAACACGATATATTAATTAATTCCATGACTGAAGCTAATAAAGTAGACCCCATGAATAATACAATGATTCTTTTGAAAAATGCTAACGTTCATAAAATTGGGAAAGATAATGATAGCTCTCAAATTAGAACCCAATAATAATATTCATAATGGACACTTTAGCTATGCACATATTCCCATCTTTCTTCCTTTGACCTACATAAGTGGCTGGTCCTATTTTCGGACTTTTCAACTTGAAATCCTTTTACCACACTGGTTCGAAAGAACTAGTGACACGATAAGAAGAAGAAGAACAGCCTCCGACTTAACGATTACAATAAAATGACATTGCTGTAAACAGGACTAACATCGAGTCCGGTGTCGCAGTAAACGCCATTTGCGGTTTAAAAATTTACATGCCATCTAAAGCACGTAAGCTCCCTGTTGTAAATACCATTTACAGTCACCCATCCAAATAGTGACCTTCTTAGCGAGTCGTGTCCCCTCTCCCGCCTCAACCCCCCTGAATATTACCTATGCTATAGGTATGGTCTGTCAAGAGCTCGTACATATAGTAGGTATACTTCCAAATATTTAACTGGAACCAGTTGGTTATGTAAGCTTCTTATCCGCGTATAGAAATTATTATTAATTCGGATCCGGGTACCTCTGTCTCCGACTCATGAGTCACATTATTTTTTGTTTTTAAGGGCATATGTGACATCACCGTTTACCTGCTGCTTAGGCTAGTGCTTAAAAGCTTAGAAAACAGGTTTAACACATATTTTTCATTTAATAATTGTTGATAATTTAAGAATACTTGTTGTGCCGACCCTTTATATTACTTCTAACGTAATGTAGGTATTCTTAGGCACTATTAGCTAGGAAAAGGGAAATTTATTAGCAACTTCGAAAGCTTTACTTACCCGTAACGCCAATATCCTTCAGAAAGCCCTTATGGAGATTCAACTCTGCCCTGTGCCCTTATCATTGATGATTTCTCCTCAACTAGCTTTCTTCAAAGTAAGCGCACAAGTTAGGAAAGTTTTTACCATCGTTTTACAAGATATACCATGTGAATAATATTATTTGAGGGAATAGAATGTTGTAGCTGTCCGCGTTCGCCTGCGTAGTGTTGATTGGTCCCCTTCAGGATGCCGTCTAGATTGGTACCAAGACAATGCCAGATATTCGGCGAAAAGCAGTAATGTGTAAGCATTACTGTGTTTCGGTTTGAAGGGCACTGTAGCTAGTGAAAGTACTGGGCGTTCGAGACTGACCATCAAGATATTTCAAAGTGGACCCATTAGGAGAACAATTAGCTCGTCTCGTCACTTTTAACATAAAAAAAAGTTTATCTTTTCCAGCTCTCATACTAACTATACAGAAAATATCAGCAATATAGCAAAATTGTGATATAAAGATACATGATTCATGGTTTTTATCTTCCAGTATTTAAAAAAACAGAGTAGGTCTCCCCAACTTCTTTATTAGAAAATACGAATTCCACAAACAAAGTGGCGGTCTAGTTGGAAATATTTTCGACAGAGGCCTCTCCTACATTGCATAATGCGTTGCATCTAACATCCTAGCAAGATGCTTCGTTACGAGACTTGTTTGCGCACTTTTGCAAATACCATCTCGAAATATAAGATAATGTCAGCGGTGTGCACTCAGTGGTGTCGACTATAATACGTTGAATGACTGGGAAATGGACTTCAGCCCTTGACCCACTATTATCGCTGCTGCAGTCCCACGGATAACAATCACTGATACCACAATGTATCAAATGACCAAACTGCTTTTGACCAAAAGTCAATGCAAAATTCTTTATTGGTCTAATCATTGCAATATTGCAAATGTTAAAATTTGGCCAAAACCAGTTATTGAATCGATTGGGAATACATTTTCAAGGATGTGATTCACGACTTAATCAATATTATAAGAATTATAGAATATTTAAAAAGTTTAGTTATTTATATTTTTTATTTAGGTGCTTAAGTATATATGTTTTTTTTAATCCCAGACGAAACCGCCTGAAGTATAATAGCTAGTAGCTCCCTATAAGAAATTTTATGAGCGTACCCTTGCTTTGCTCTCCTATGCCTTGCATTTTGCAATCTCTATTTAAACGGTGGTATTATGAAGGAACTCGTTCAATTAAAAAACACTTACCTACATAAGATCGTATGTCTTTAATGTAGTACCTGAAAATCTCGAATTACAGAATTAACGAGTACCTAAAGTTGCAAAAAAGTGGCATTTATAACATGCATAATTGCCATAACATCCAATTTATAAACTTCACTCATGTCGGTGCAACTGATGGAATTCTCAGTCTCCACTTTTTTCTAACTATGTATGTCTTAGAACTCTATTAGTTCTACGACAATAATACATGAATATGAATATTGTATTATAGGAAAATGTATTTTGTATACCTGCCTGCTTCGTACAATTTTAGTGTCTATTCAAGCGTAACGAAGTAACGTTGGTTATTTGTAATTGTAGCTGTTAACTTCCACGTTTCTTTCTTTTTTACTGTTTTTACGAGTTATTTGTCATTATTATTTTTGTTTCATTTCGAGTCCTTTATTCTTCGGTTAGGTGCGTTCAAGTGTTTCTTATATTTTTTTAAAATTATTAGACCTTTACTACGCGACGGAAATTATACGCAAACCTGTTTTACAGGAAGGTGAAAGGAAACTAGATAGAGATAAGTGCTCTGCCCTCTCGCTATCAGTTCTGTTTCGTAACGTGTTTGTGATAAGACCTTGCTCTAAACACTCAGTTTTACCAAAACTGTGGGTGCTTATATTAAGATCATATTTCAATCTTCGTAGTTTCACCTTGCGACGTCTACTGCTGGACATATAACAGAGGCCTTTTCGTGCTCTCCTAAGGCTTGCCTATTCCTACTGGGATTGCAGCTACTGGCAGCGGCCGGCAGTCAAGCGACGATTTTGCATGGAACTGTTGGATCTGACAGGCTGCGAGGTTACTCCGCGGGCGGCGGCGCGACCTTTTTGAGCTTCACAAGCGATAATGGTCTTCTTAGTATGTAGATAATGTTCAAAATTATTTAATATTGAAAGTGTTCTGCCGGTCGCTTCTTACCAAGTGGAAATTAAGCCTAAGGCTTTCCATTTAAGGCAAAGGATTCATCTTTACAAAAGACAGCCATTTTATTTTAGATTCATTTCGTTAATATTTTTTTATTGTTGTTAGATTACTAACGTTACGTTTATAATGACATGATTGCCCCTGGATTATCAGTTTCCTTGAAAAACTAACCTGCTTGCTTATAGAAACTGCAACTTTTTGCGTCGATTGGCAACATAGCGCGGCACGCGACTGCGGTAAAAAGTGTTTGTAAACCATTTGTCACGGCAGTTATGGCTAGTTTACTGTGGTGGATAGTTCAAATTCGAAACATAATTGTGAATAAACCCATTGCAATAATTTTAATCCTACATTTTAATATCATCATTTTATTTTCCTTTTCCCACTTACGTGGGGTCGGCACAACATGTCTTTTTCTTCCATTCGTCTCTATCAGCCATCATCTCTGTACTTATACCTGTTTTATTTATATCATCATTCACACACACATCCTACATTTTAGTAATGGCTAAGTTAAATGCATTTTAACACACAATACTCTACCTTAGCGTACAAAAGTTTAAAAGTAATAATTAAATAAAAATATTTTATTTCGGACTACTTGTACGTCGTATTTTATTAATCTGTGACTTTAGTAAGAATATTAAATAAAAATCCTTGACCCCATATAATATAATTTAAAATATTTTTTATACTAACTGCTAACGAAACCAAATAATTTATATAAAAATTGAAATCTGTGAAGCAAATTAGTTCAGTGATCAAGTGACCTTTGTAAACTAAATAAAAACCTCATATTAAAACTAGCTATTTGAAGATAAAATAGATGTAAAAAAATCGTAGTTTCTATGTTAATGAACTGAATTCAGTTAGACGTTTCTTGCTTTACTGAACTAATACTTTATCGATGTTAGACAAATTTAGCTTACTATTTAGCTTATTGCTGCTAAGATAACTCATACAAAACATATTAACGTTTAATGGAATCTGAATCAAAAATCTAAGTAGCTTTTAAAGAAAGCTATCGTAACATTTAAATTACCTAACTTTTATCTTAAAAGGAAGCGTGTACATGTTGTAAATTAACTTTATATAGAAAGGAAGTGCGTTATGTTCTAGGTTCAGTACAGTGGTTTCTACAAGCTCCCAAGTAGACACGCTTGGTACACTCGCTAGCCTTGCATTCGACGCGACCTTATCTAGTGAAATTGAACCGGTCTGATCTGCAGATTATCAGTTCTGAACTACTTATTGAAAGACTTATTTTACACAATATTAATAATGTTTGGACATTTCACACAACGCCATCTAGCCCCAAACTAAGCAAGCTTGTACAAACACCATTATTTTTAATTACCGTAAAAAATGAAATGGGCAATGCAGACGGGGTACTACGTTGTATCTGTGCAGTCAGAATTTTGGATTTCTACAAAATGGCAGAGTGGCAGCGGCGCGAGTGCGGCGCCCGAGCTGAGCTTTTGCGAGCTGGCTCGAGCTAAGGGCCCAGGTTTGCCAAACGATGAATAAAACTTAAATTATTATCAATAAAGGGTGCCTGCCTGACGCAAATCCATAGGAAAACGACTAACGGTAACAGTTATCCAAATATAATTGAATTTATTTTGTCAAAAATTCGACTTAATTTTTTCAAGTTATTTTGCTATATTTGTGTTCAGTAACGGCAACTGACCATGTGTATTTTTTTTATAGTGATTAAAAATAGACCGTGTATAATGGGAACCAGATAACTGATACAATACTTAAAAACCTTTTTTTTGTAAATACATACACAGAATACATAGAAAACATAGAAAACACAAACACGGATTTTCATCACAATGTTTGTCCTGAAGCGGCAATCAAACCCGCGACACTCGGCGTAGCAGTCCGACGCACTTGCCACTCGACCAATCGTGTCGTCAATAAGTATTAGCACAGAGTACTAAGATCACTAATATGTAATGTCGTCAATAAATATTAGTAAAGTATTATTATAACGGTTTTCAATTCACTACGCGAGATATAGCCAGCATCATTAGAATTTCTATGCAAATCGGTATTCTAATCCACTATTCATATTTCTTACATAATATTACGTACGTGGTGGATTCGAAACCCATTGATAGTTTTGAGGTGAAAACATAATTTAGTAAGCAATTTACGATTGAAATTTTGAGGAAATGGAAATATTATTAGTTGTTACTCGACTCAGGAAGTAGCCTATATGGTCAACGCAAATTTATAGTCTTCTCATAATGTGAGCATAATAATTATGTTCATTTTTATTTAAGAGCAAGAACGATACAATGCAATTCATATTGAGTAAGTCATTTTATTTGGACTAATTTTGATTGAACGTTAAGCTTCGAGAGTACTTAAATACCAATTTTTTTGTTTCCGAGTATGAGAACCGTTGTTGTTAGCTATCTCTTTAGTGTGTTTCCGTGTGAGTGCCCGAGACAGTAAGAAACTGCGGAAGGAGACACTTCCGTCCGCGATAATTGTATCCACGTCAAAGTAAACGCGTTATGATTCATTGCACTTTAATCGCTAGGTTGCTAAAGCTTCGACCCAGACGATCCGATGCTTTGTCGCATACGCTGCCTAGCCTACACGATACATCAATGTACACCTCGTACGTAATGGCAGTTCATAAATTGGCGGTTTGACAATATTTCGCAGCGGGGCACGTGAGAGTGGGCTCGAAGGCGAAAGTGATCGTCATCGCGGCATTGCCTCATCGATCTGCGCTCGCGCGGAATCTGCATGCGTAATACACCCACGTTCCGATTTTCGCTGACAATTTCTCACGACTCCATCAACATTGAAACTGTTGCAATGTTTGACAATGCGCGTTTTGCAGTCATCAAGCTTAGTTTTCACACAAGTTCTTTGCTAGGTATGGTCGCAATCGAGGCGGTGTCGATGCGATCATGCAAATCAATATGTAGAAGTTTATGAAATACGTTGCACAAAAATAATGCTAACTAATATGAAATATCATGCAAATAAAAGCTTTATGGAAACCGTGAAGTTTTTTAATAGGAGGCAGGCATCATAGACAATAAGCAAGGAATGTGGTGATGAAACGCTCAGATGACGCACGGCTCCTTGTATCGGTTGGCATCGCGGGCCCGCCCCGTAGGCGATCCAGCCAGCTGTTTGCTGAGTCACGGAGCGCTGACTCCCGACGCAGCGACAAACCACTTTCGTAACCTAATCGAGATTATCAGCTCACGAAAGCCATTTCATTGTTACAGATGTATGTTAGTATGTGGCCTCTACGGGGCGAGTGCCGATGTGGACATCATCACAGAGCCGCGGCCCGGAGAAGAATACGTACTCGTCAGCTCCGGCCAACAGACGCCGCTCCGGAACTTCGAAACCTCTCACAAAATACCCGACAAACATCCCAACCACCGCGTGTTGAAGCCCGACGAAGTTGAAAGAGTCATAAAAAAACTACACAGCGGGAAGACCAAGCACCCGTCCGAAGGAATCGTCGCAATCGAAGAGGATAAGAAATCTTTGTACAAAAAGGGACAGAGGAACAAAGCCGCCGAATCTATCGAGATCGACATCCCCGTATCGAAAATTGAAGATATCAAAATCAAAGAAGTCACTAAAAATGTAGAGACAAACCCTAGAATGGCTGTCGCTCTGGAAGCTATGTCCGAGTCTGGGAAGTTGAGCGACGCTCCCGGCACGACTACACAAAAACCGGTGCTAACGACGGCTGCGCCGGCCAGCACGCAGGGTTTCGACTACATCCCTATCAACTTCGACTCCATCGACGACATCAACAGCGGCCTGCTACCTTCAAACATAAACCTGGAGACGGCCGGCACTGAGCAGAAGCAGCACTCGCGCATCCAGATCAAGAAAGGGCCCAACGGACAGGATTACGAATACGAGTACATCTACTATTACTATGATGAGGAGGAGGAAGGCAAGAAGGGTAAAGGGTCAACGACTCCGGCCGCCGTGCACAACTCGCACGACGGCCCGCAGCGGGGGGACAGAGACAACCATATCGGGAACGAGAGTAAGACGAACAGCAAATATAGCAGCATCGACCGGTCCAGCGGCGGCACCAGCTCGCCCGCGCCCGACGCGCAGAACGAGGTGCTGCCGACCGCGAGCCGCGGGCGCACACGCGGCCGCAACCTGACGCCGCAGCCTCAGCCGCTTGACGATAACGAAGACATCAGGTACATAGTATACGTCACTTTAGACACTCATCTGATAGGTCACCTCATATAGAATTAGAAGACTATATAATTCGGTCTCTTTTAAATCTATGAACAAAGTATGTTAGGTATTTGTTGAAAACTGTGCCTGTTCTCCGCTTTGGATACACATTACACTCAGTCGTTATCTCATCTTACTTTCTCTTTTCCTATTATAGTACCTTTATACGGTACGGTATGAAGAGCAGTATAGTTAGCGCAATTACAGTGTTTTCGAGATTGACCATCAACATGTCCCCAAGTCTTTTACCATTAGGAGAGTGCCTTGTGCATTACCTCAGAATAAATAGTGTGATATTCACAAGCCTAACGTACTGTTATGTGTAAAGTGTGCGGCTGCCTTCGAGCACGCGGTTCCCTCCACGCGGGCGCGCCCTTGCCGCTGGCACCTCGACTACGTACGTTCCTGAGGTGACAGAGCTCGCACGGCACCGCGGTCGCCCGCAGGGTGACAGTCTCGCTGACGAGAGTGCCTCTCCCGCCGCACCCGCCTCCTCCAGCAGGAGCAGGACTCGCTCCCATGTCAGGTCAGTACACAGCATAGCTTCACCGATGAAAGAGTATCTTCCAACTACTCAGCCTTCTTTACGTCCTCTGACTCCTCCACCTTCTTAACGTCCTCAGACTCTTTTTTTACGTCCTCTGTTTCCTTCACATTATCTTCCCTCTCCAATTTTATTACGTATTCTGCCTCCTTTACCTCCTCCGCTACAATCTTCTTCTTCTTTTAGTTTATGGCTTGGAGATCCGTTAGAATCATAAATGGCTCGAATGTCATGTCAGTAAACAACAATTACGGCCTGTTTGCACTTCGTTAAGATGTGTGCAGTTGTTATGCCAGTGACTGATGCAAGTTGGTCTGATCGGGCTTGAAATGTTACAGAATGTCTTTATAACCTAGTAGCTGAAAACCCTCTCTGACAAAATAAATACCTAAATCAAGTAACGTAGTAAACGTAGTAATACAGTAATAACATTCGACTACGTCTTCTACACAATCTAACAAGGCATGTGATTTGCAGACGCCCAAGCTCCGAGTTGGTAGACCTAGACAGTTTCAAGACCAACTCCGGAGACATACCGTCGCAGTACAAAGAGCTTCCGTCGAGATACTCATCGGAAAGCCGAAGCACTACCGAAGAACCCGAAGCGGAATCCACAAAACCACCGAGAGAAGCACACAGTTTGACTTTCACCGAAGTGACGGATGAAGCGCATCTCCCACCCGGCTACCTTCCCACCACCCCCTCAGAACCGGACACCACAGAATACACCACCATGACCGCTATGGAAAAAGTAGCTCTCGATCTCTACGCTTACTTAGCCGGCGAGAATCTCAACAATGAGATAAATCCGACTAACGCGGAGCCGGTAGACTTTGACGGAACTACCACCGTTGATGATTGGACGACAGAAGCGCTGAGCACTACTGAGGAAGCTACCACTACAACTTCTACTACTACTACCACAACTACGACAACCACCACGACAGAAGCGCCAACGACTACAACAGCGGCGCCTACTCGGCCGTCGCGCTTCAAAGGGCGCGCCGGTGCCAGGCCCCGCGTCCCACAGCCCTCGCCAGCCACCGAAGCTCCTCAGGAAACCTCCACCAGAGCACGCGGTGAGTAATTCAATATACTCACTATAAAAACCCCTTACTATGTCCGACGAACGAACTCCTTCTCATACGCATTGATTCCTTCAATTCAAGAAAGATACAGGTCATAAAGCTCCTAGAATTAGTTACTTACCTTTATATTGAATGTATAGTATCCGGTCGGCATTTTTAGAGTGTTACTTCTTGAATGGTCAGGAAATTACAATTATGAGAGACAGAGAAATTGGTCCAAAGAAATCATGAGTTCAATTGTTAAAAAATCATAACTAGTTTTCAAAAAAAAGTTATACGACTCTGGCATATCTTTTCTCATTATGGTAAAAAGGTATTGGCTGTGGAGAAAGATTGTGTGATTAGAAGTATTTTTTAAAGAAACGTTGTGTTTAATAAAACTGTAACACAACTTAGAATCAAACCCTACATACAATTAACCGTTTTGTAGCGTGATAGTATAAATCCTTTTACCACATCTCTTCCATTGAAGAGGCTTTAGCGTGCGGTATCGTCCGTGAAAACGTTCATAGGTATGCCACCGCTTTCCTAACCGTCCGCTCACCCTGAACCACATAACTAATCTCATTGAGAGTCCGATAATACCCAACCGGTTCCGAGCCACAACCATAATTGTTCCCGCTTAGTACCGTTAGTTGAAGAGAATTCTCGCGAATTTGTCTATGAAAGCCACTCACCGTGAGAGAAACAGGAATCGGCTTGAACATAAATCTGATCTTTACCAGCTTTTAAGCCGTTGGGTGAGATGAGAGCGGAAGCAATGAGCGACACTTGTTTTAAAATATATTTGTGCTCGCTTTCCGCTCCGCTTGTCTTCTCAGTCCACAGCCTTACATACTAGTTCGGTCAGCTACAATCAGACTAGTTTATGTAGTCGTAATAGCACAGCGAAAGTGTTTTATTTATCTTTGCTTAGCGATTGTTTATGCAAAATTTTATGCGAATTATGCTCGGTAATGACTTTGTGGTGAGTCGGACAACACATTTGGTTGTTTATGTAATATAGGATGTTATTTAACTATATTAATAGACCTAGTAAAAATGATCTTGTTTGACGAACATACCGATCAGATGAGGATGGCTAGAAAGACATAATATTACTTATTCTTTGACTGAACTAACTATAAGCACTAATGAATTTGTAATATTTTAAAAATTATGCAGTTTTATCCCAATTAGCTTATATATACAGGGCCAAAGTAAGGATGCTATTGTCATCTCATATTACTAACTGACATATCTACCTATGTAATGTATATTATAGAGAGGAAACTTCTGCCGTTTAAATTTTCTGCCAGTGAACGTACGGTATTTATTTAAATTTGAATTATTTTGAATTTTAAATGCTGACAAGTTGGTTTAGCCGGGGCCAATTAAATAGCTCTGTAGTCTCAGGGCCGACTGCATATACCTTGTTTATTTAATGCAAATAAGATTTCATAAATGCATTCGAATTTAGTAAAATTATCTTTTCAATATCTATAGTTAGACCTGACTAACTGACAGACAACGCACACGACATACCACTGGATGTAGAGACTTGAAATTTCAAGGGTATATTCGTCAAGATGTATCTAAGGCGCGTTGGCAAGGAATTTTGTCATGGAAGTTTTTACTAATTATAATACTAATGGCTAAAATATGAAAGCCCGCAGGGAGGGGTTAGTAGACGAAATCTGAAACTTTTACAGAGAGCAATTTGTTTAAACATACCCTTGATTTTAAACATACATAATGTATATAAAAAAATACTTCATTGATTATACGTTTGTTATTAATATCTTCTAAAAAATAGTATGTATAACCCATGTTAACATAACAGAAAATTTTAGCCGTTCCTCGAGTAACCTCGTTCTTTTCATTCATCGTCTATTTTATGGTAGAGTCCAATAAATAGAGGTTACAAGTATCTTGATGTGTGTTTTACATTAGGGACTCACCTTAACATAAATAAATAAAACTATGTTGATTTGTTAATTCCAAAGAACTTGTATACTATGTATCTAGAATGCCGACTCACACGAAAACTGCGAGCTGAAAAACCTAGAACTAGTAAGGAGTGTGTCTCGTTCTGTAGGGCGACCATAATTTTTAAACTTTGAATATTTCATTGAGACATAAACAAGCAACCAAGGGAAAATTCAATCTACTCAATAAGATAGCAATGTTATATACATACGTTACTTTGCATTATTGTTTTAAAATTATATTATACATAGGTGCATTAAAATATCAACAAAAAAGAGGGCGGTGCGCCGCATTCTAGTGAGGTATATCTGATTCAATGGTTTAATACTGTTTCTTTCGAACAGTAATTATTTTTCTCGGCAGTTAGGTACCTAACCTACATGACAGCGACTGTACTAAACCTTTCAAATGAATCTGAATAATATTTAGAGCAAATCGTCTAATTTCGAAAATTGTGCCACTTATTTCAAAAATTATGGCCATTTTAATTTTAATTGTATGCTGGCAACTGTGTGAACGAGACACACTCCTTAAAGAGGGGGTCTCTATCAAGCAATAGAATCCTTATATTTAGATTTAATTAAAAAATAACTTTATTTCCAAGTCATAAGGTTCAGAATTCTTAATCCTTAAATAAAACAAAATGGCGTGTTAGCTCTCTAGATACATAGTATAGAAGCTCTTTGGTTAATTCATGCTTCCAAGATCTCCTTTGTAGTATTTTGTCGTAAAGCCCCCCGCGCCTTGCTTTACTCGTTACACAAGGGGCATTTTTAGAATAATACATTGTTTTTGATACATTGTGGTATTGTATCACGTTCGATTGTATAGATATAATCATAAACTGCATAGGTATCTTCCATTCCTACGATCCCGCTTTGCACCATATTCTGTTTCATTAGAACCTTTTCATAATATATTGTAAGTTCTGCAAGTAAGATTTATCCTCAGTTAGTGAAGTTATAAGTTTGACATGGTGGTATGTCAACAGGTCGTTTCGGCAAACCAGGAGGAGTGCGCAAGACGACAGCGGCAGCGGTCGAGGCCTCCACTCAAGCCTCATCTAACAACGCTGAGAAACCTACACAGACTAAGGTAAATATCGAATACTGAAATAATACCTAATTTATTAATAAGTATTAATTCATTTCATTCAGTTCCGTCCAGACTGGACTGAACTGGCCCATGACAGAGGAAAATGGAAAGAATGGGGGGAGGCCTTTGCCCAGCAGTGGGACAGCGAGGGCTCTTAATAATAATAATATTAATTAATTCATTATGTTTATAGGAATCTCCCGTTTTTTGCATTTGCGATATGTATTTTATATGATTGTAAATAAGTATATTTTTATTGTGATTTTGCGAAATGTATTGAATATATCTTCAACTCAATACCAGAGCTGGCCTTTCCTCACAAGCAAGCGTTAAAGGAACACTTTTCAGTGTTCCTTCGAGCCGGATCGCATAGCTGTGACACTGTTCCACCCGGTCAACACTGCTTTTCTGTGTATAATAAGCGACAAACAACTTATCCTCTGGCGAAACATTTGACAAAGGTGCGCAGAACGCAATTCTTAGATCAAATTGGTTCTGCGCATCTTAGTCACGTGGTTCGCCAGAGGACAAGTTGTTTGTAGCTTATTATACTGATTGATTGATTGTTGTTAATTACAGCATAAGCTAACTACTACAATCTATATTACAAAATATACAAAAGGAACAATTGGGCCACCCATAGACCGTTGCAAACGATCTATAGGTAGCTCAACTGCTCCAACTCGATACCCGATGGCAGCGTGCCGAGGATACTGGCTGCATTGCCTCTTTGTATTGCAAGGCTTATTATTTGGCCTAGATAGCTGCCAGCCCTCTGATCACGCGTCGCTTCGACCAGACGCTCTGACAATTTCTTTTTGTTTAATTGATTGATTGATTTATGTAAATGTGTATGTGTATTGTTACAGCCGTTCGGTCGTCGCGGGTTATTCGCAGGCCGCACCCGCCCAAGCACGGCCGCTCCAGCACCTCCAAGCCAAGACGACGCCAGCGCCGCACCTGTCAGCGAAACACCTGCACCCAGGTAACTACTAAATAAAAATTAATAAAATAAATAAATACGCCTTTTATTCAGACATTTTTAACCATTAGATTACATTTCATATTTACTATTACATTATGAAATATTATTAGATATGAAAGTAGATGGATTTACGAGAAGAGAAAGAAAAGATGGATGGACTGTGTGAAAGAGAATATGAACAAAGTAGGCGTGAGTACAGAGATGACGGCTGATAGAGACGAATGGAAGAAGAAGGCATGTTGTGCCGAACCCACCTAAGTGTGGGATAAGGGCAGGGATGATGATTTATTATTACATAACTAATACCTATCCTTATACATATATACACCGGCATGGTATACTGTGAGCCCCTTGGCATAGGCCTCCCCCAACTCCCTCCTAGCGCCCCTATCGCCATCGCTTGACTTGCCTTCCTCTCTTCATTTTCCCTTTTCTTGGTTGCCAGGCTGTGATTCGTGCTCCACTTACTAGTATCTTAACCACGAGCTGTGTGTCCAGACCACTCCCATTATCTGATACTTTAGTTTTCTCTAATGTGATCATTTTTGATTCTATCTCTCCTTCTTATACTTAGCATGATCCTCTAGATGGCTCGTTGACAAATTGCCAATTAATTACTCTGAGCGATGGAGTGGTTTAAGACATTTAGTAAACTATCACTCGACATCCAATATTTTTCTGCCTTACAAATCCATCGTTCAACGGTTGGCTTCCATCTGATATGTTGGACTCAAATTAATTTAGCTAAGAATGTTAGTACACCTAGGTAACCGCTACTATTTAAAGTTGCTGCCCCCAGCTTCAAATACAAAACTAGATCTGAAGAATTTTTTAGATATTATTTTTTGCTCTTTGCTGTCAGTTTAAAGACCATCTTGCAAGTATACATACTTACCGTATTGATTAAAAACCAATCATCAATCCAAAATCTTACTTTGGATTTTTATGGTCCGTACAAAAACGCAGAAAACTCGTGGAAATACCGATGAAAATGATTAAGTTGAGTCAATAGTTTTCGATATATCGAAGTTTATCCATGTTTTGCTTGAACTATATCAAATAATTCTGGAAAAAATAGAATAGTAGGTATCTTTTTCACCATCAAACTTTATCACGCATCATTGTTTTTCGGTCGTGTGGGTGACAAACTATCTCATATAAAAAGATAGAGGTCTATCTTTTATTTAATAAGTCTGCTATAGAGTGATAATTAAGAAATGGCAATTAGTTATCTTAGCGCACCTATTTTTTTAAGTAAAAAAAAAATTGCGTTTTTATGCAAAGGAATTCACATTAAAATACGAACTTGTTTACTCTTAAAACTGAGTAGGCTAGTAGCTAATTAAATTAAGGAGCAGTTAAAATGGTTAAAATAACACACATGCCATTGCTGCTATGAATTTTAAATGGCAGATCATGATGTGTTGCAATTACCTATTAAACCCATCGGCGACCGGGAATCTTCTTGCAGGAGAAGGTTAAAGTTTACATAACCTAGTGCGGTTTCAGATTGTAGATCCACCGCTCGTGTTTTGTTTTGCAGCGCGTATTAACGCGTTGCTTGTCGCGAGTGTATACGCGCAATAAGCCGCGAGAGACGCTTCAGGCAGTGTCCTAATAGAACGCGCTGAAGCGACCATCGCAAGTTCGCGCGACGGTCGCATCGCTTGCTCGCGCGACGTTCTATTAGGACAACGCCTCATGCTACTGACACTCGCTTATACGCTAGTCTGAAACCGCATCCGCAATTAGTTCGATTTCTCAAGGCAAGCTCTGAGGCCCGATTACGAACATTTTTGACAATCGCAATCGTTACATTCTTCATAGAAAAGTTATCAGTGAAACCGTTGACTTCTCTGTGATACTATACGATTATATTCAGAGAATCGGTAAAAACACGATAAGAATACGATTGCGATTAGAAAAGTTCGCGATCAGTACCCTGTACCGTCCGTGGGAACCAAACGTCAATATCACTTATAAAAAAAAACAAAGAGGTCGACCTATTGGATCCGTGAGATGATGCGTCTCGTGAACTTACACCCACCTATCAGCAATCTATTGTTATATTGTTACTAAACAATTCAAGTTACGCAACGTTTACTAGGTCATTGGTTTAGCTCATAACTTAGATTAGTCGTACCCCGTCGTACCTAATCAATGTATGTAGGTTCAGTAAGCACGCCGAATCGGTTACCTATTTTTTTACAATAACCCTTTATATTTCACTCGTTATAGCACATCATTACAGAATATACAAATTATTTACAGAAAACACTATTATCACTTACTTGTTTTGATTGGAATTTATAATTTCATCATTTTCTTATTAATCAAGCAAGAAGTGGCATTGGGCCGGCCATAGAACCTGCCGAAGAACCAACAACCGTTGCCGTTGAGGTAAACGTGTTCTTTATAAGACCGCGTCTAGGCAAGCATGACCTTTAGCCAGATAAAGCGATGATTTGCTCGCTATAGCTATGGCAGAAGGTGGATGAGAAGAGCCGAAGATCGGGCTCAGTGGTGCGCATTGGGAGAGCTACGTTCAGCAGTGGACTGCTATAGGTTCATGAAGGTGATGATGATGATAGATTTGCTGTGCCGACTGTACTTTTATTATCAAAACAGTGACCATGCGATGCTTATGTAAAAATAGAACGGGTTTCAATTGTGAACGTTCAAGTCAAGTAAAGGTCATCGGAGTGTTGACGACAAACACACGACACGGCGGCGTCTGATTGGATAGTTATTGTATCGCATACTGATATTGCTTTACATGTCCTTATCTCTAGTTTTACACTCAATAAACAAAGCGTGCGTAACGATCCTCATAACTTGGGAAATAATGAGGTAGATACCGAGGTACTTGTAAAGTCCGGTATAGGAACATTCAATCTTTACTAGATACAGTCTGCGATTTCACACGAAGCCTAAAACGTCCTTTATATACATTTTCATCGAATGAGAAATCTATTACGTGGTCGTTAGCCTTACCTTAAGGAGTCTAAGGATTACAGATTTTTCAAATTACAGCACCATGTCTCGCAAAACGGCCGAAGAAAGATTCTACTATCTGACACCTAGAACTTCCATTGCATTACGAACTAACAAAATTCTTTTCGTAATACGCGCCTACACTTCTTCTTTCTTCAACGGTTTGGTCTGGGCGTTGTCAGTCAGTGAGGACTAAGCCCTCTATATTGATCGGCCTTGGCTTATAATACCTATATATGTTTCATATTTAATATATGTAGGTATTAGTCATGTCTGAACCTAGTAATAACTAGTTCAGTAATGATAAATGTATGGTTGGCAGCAGGACCCGGCTGCGACCTGGACTAAGACGCGGTACGACTACCACCACAGCGGCATCCGCTGCGCCAGAGGACTCCACTTCGCCCAACGCCTCCGGAGAGTCTGCTGAGACCACACCCACGCCTTCCAGGACTCTTGCGTTAGTAACAGCTATGAAACCTAGATCTTTGTTTGCGACGCCAATAATTAACAAAATCGCTAAACTTATTGAGGAAAATTCCCTCCAAATTTCAATACGTTCAGGGATTTGCCCTGTGTGTTGATTGCCAGTCAGGACCATGCTTTTTATGGGTATTGATATCTATTGTCATTAGCTCTTGCGATACCAGGACGGTAAAGGGTATCTATCTACGTAGTTTGGGGATAGTAGAACAAAGTTTACTTGTCTCATTCTAAATTTTAAAATACATCTTTGCCAATTTTCAGATTAATTGTTTCAGTAGCTTCAGCAAGACCACTTCCGTCACTTGTTGCAAAAGACAAGCAAAGAAATGAAAAAATACTTCGCTTTATTTACAAAACCACTCTCTAAGCGTGCGCTTATATCTTTTCAAAACGGTTTTTTAACACTCTTTTCAAATTTCAAGTCGCGTACGTTTAGCGATATCTTGGCAATGATAAATCAGTCCATCAGTTATTCAGGACTGTTGTATTAGCATAGACAAAAAAAGCAGTTGTGCCTTCTTAATTTCTAAGTCTAATGTTTGTGTAGTCGCGGCCGACCCGGTCTCCGTCCTGCGGCGCTCCGCCCCGGACCAAGGTTGAGCCTGCGCCCCGCGGCGCGTCCCCGCCCCGGCGCCTCCAGCGCTGCACCCGCCGACACTTCTGAAGCACCCGCCGAGACGATAGCGCCTGAATCACTATCCACAGATGCTGATACTGAGGTATTTTCATAATTTTAACGCATTCTACCTGTGGCATAGCTCTCCTGATCATTTATCCTTTGGACGTCCCCTGCTGGATGTAAGTCTCCCATGTCCCAAAAGTAAATCATCATTGTGTTATAATATTGTGTATGTTGTTTTAAAGAGTTCATCCCCGACCCCTGCGGCTGAAGTAGGGCGCGGCGGTCGGCTTCGACCCACGCGGCTTCAGCTGGCGCCTTCGCCCAAGCCTCGCGTTAGCATCGCGCCCGCACCGCGCCGCCCTAACCCGCTGCTCAGGAGGAAACCTGCCACAGAGGTATTCCATCGCACATATACATCATCACGACCCGAGAACCTAAGAAAGGACGCCGCATCCTCTCGTAGTAATAGGCCACCTCTACATGAGAATTATAATTTTAGAGATACACTATAACGTATAGGTATTGTTCGTTCTCTCAATCCCTTAGGATGAAAAATGTATTCAAATTTTTAAAAATCGTCTTAGTTAATTATTCTTGAAAGGTACTTGTAGCTAGTGAAATTACCGACCTTTTGAGACTGACCATCAAAGGTCTCAATGTAAACGAGCGGTTTAGCAGTGTTGCACCAGTCTTTAGCAGTGTTCAATCAAAGTCCTGTGTAGCAAGCACTGGTCTGTTCTGGTCATGAGCAGGCGTTATCTAGGTAGCTTTTTTATAGCCTACCCAGATGCGCAAGTATCGTATAAAAGACATAAATTAATATCATGGTACCTAAAGTATTTTTATTTATTTAATAGACAATGCTAGCAGCATACATAATAAAGTATAGAGTACGTACTGCCACTTTTCTTGCGTGGCCCGTAACAAAAGAATATATTTAGGTAGGTACATAGCTACTATTCAAAAATGTTTGCTATTATAATGCGCGCTTATCAAGTCAAGACAACGTCATTAATTTAAAATAACCAGTCGTAGATACAATAAATCACTTTCACTATCTCATAATTTTAATGAGAACCAGCGCCACTGGCCTCGTTAATTATTAATTTATGAATCTTCAAGCTTGTTTCATTATTATAATAATACAATTAACTACCACACTGCACGTATGCAATTACAGTTCAAGCAGGAAAAAATGTTAAGCATTTGACTGATAATAATCTGTTATCAGCGTAACTGTTACCACGCGCAAATAGGTCAATAAATACTTATGAAATTGGAATGTAACGTTGAATATGAACGTATTAATTTGCTGTTGCTACACCACTGCGGTGTAGGTATAGTTATTCTACTCAGCACAGGGGCACTGAACCAACAAATCATGATTTTAATCACGTGAAAGTGTGTGGGTGAAGAAAATTGATGGGTGTTGGGCACTAAATCACGCCGAAAGTACTTAACTGATTGTACTGAAATGTGGTATGGGTATAGGACCTGAGAAATAATAATATATATAAGCTAAATTCCGATACCAGGCAAATAAAGCCACGGAAAGCAGATACATTTGTGACAGTCTTAGTAAAATATGTGAAACTAGTTGATGCCCGCAATACGTTTGCGTTGCGAATTTTCGAAATTCCTTTCTTAGTATTGTAATTCTTCAGTTCTTCACAAACACAAACTTCACAAGTTTCAAGTCAATAGGTACTTTCAGTTGTCCTGTGCGTTGTCATTTAGGTATATGTAATGTATACATATAGGTATGTACTCGTATATTGATTAATGTCAATGTTTGTTTTATCAATATTAATATAATATTTATAAAAGGCTTGGACCTGATTGACTGACTGAAAGTAAACGTACAGGCCAAACCGCTGAACGTGGAGACTTGAAACTTGCAGGGTGTTCGTCAAGATGTGCAGTGCAGGCGCGTATGTACTTGGAAAGGAATTTTATGAAATCTCAATGCAAATGGACGTCAGATAATATGTGATATGCGTAGGTTATCCACCGCTCATAAAAATGAAATGTGTCCCCAGGCGACAACAGAGGCAGCGAAGAAAGCGTCGTCGGAATCTGTAGAGGAAAGCACGGCGAGTGCAGAGAGAAGCGAAACAGAGACAGAACCTACGCCAGTGGAAAGCACATCAGCGGCGCCCCTGAGGGGCCTGGATGCGCTCATCGCGAGGCGCCGCGCCGCTGGGCCTCGCCCGGTGCGCCCCGCGCGACGCGCATAGGTTCTAAGCCCAATGGATTTAGCCGGCCCAACACTTCACCGAACTAATAATCTGGCCCAAAGTCATGAAATTAAGGGCGTCCGTTTCCGTCATCATTTCAGTTCTAAAATATAGTTTTCAGGACATTTTGATCGGACCACTAATTATTCCAGAATGTTAGTTACAAGGATTTTCTGTTATAGTAACAAACATGTCATCTATTCAGCTCAAAGACTTGGGCCGGAAAGAATATTCCCTACTTCCCTTCCACTAATTCAATCTCCTTTCCTTTCCCCGACTCTCTCCATTTCCATAGTCCTTCCAAAACACTAGGCTTCGCTGAAAATATACTCGAGATTATGATAAGCGAGTCTCAGCCAAAACTCCCTTCCAACTCCACCTATACCCACCTCATTCCACCCCTCATTCCTCCCCCTAAATTCATTAACCAGTACTTACGCCCGTTCACTTCCATTCCTTTTCCCTACATCCATATTCCCTCCTTAATCAGGGCTTCTGCATTGCTCGACCTGTATAAATCCTCATACCTTGCACCTTATTTTCCTTATCTCCATATTCCCCTCTCAATCTACGGATTAAGGCTCTTGCCTTTTAATTTCTCAACCTGCACCATTTTCCCTGTTGCACATTTCCCTCCCAATCCATGGAACTCCTTCAAATAGCACGACCTTTATCCCATTCGTTGCACTCCTTCAACCTATTCCATATTTTCCTCTCCATCCAGGGTCTACGTTTGAAAATCACGACCTGTAGCCCGTTCCTTGCACCTCTTTTCCATTATCCATATTTCCCTCTTTCCATAGTGTCTGCTCGATCACCTTGTCGTTGAATTGCACAATATATACCCTCGTCCCTCATAATTCCTTTTCATATACCTAGTCGCCACTTTCCCTCCGTATCCTAAGGTACTCCCTATATTCCATCTTCCACCCATTTCCCATGCCCATTCAAAATCCTTCTTTTCTCCATCCCAAAACTGAGAAGAAATTTCCGACTTAATCTTTAGCAGTAGCAGTTAGTAGTTAAAAACCCAGGCTTTTAAAATCAGAACGGGCCTTCTGAATCCAGAATTGCATTAGAATTTGCCTCAAAATCTTCTAATACCAAGGATTAAAAAAATAATTCAATAAAGTTGGTTTGCCTAAAAAAACCGACTCAAACATTGAGGTCGATAGGTTTTCTTGACCGAATAAAATAAAAATAGAAATACGAATTTGTAGAAAACCAATACTGTAGATGAATGTGCTGAACGTTGCTACCTTTCGCATTTTAATTTTCTAGATTCTTATCTAGCTATCCTAGATTCTCAATGTTGAATGAAATTTAGCGTTCGGCACAAATGTCATTATTCTTAGTCAAATAACTCTCCAAACTATAGTACATAGGTGTAAGATTGACAACCACTTTTTCAGTTGCAGTCTCTTTCAGTTGCAGTCTCTTTCAGTTGCAGTCTCTTTCAGTAGCAGTCTTTTTCAGTGGCAGTTACTGTACTAAGATAAGATTTTCATTTGTAAAAGTAAAACCAATAGACGATTTATATTTCTTGTTGTGTACATATTAGTAATAGACATTGATATAAGTCTGCTTTTAAACGGAAAACACCAAAAGTACTTGCATCGAACAAAAGAAAAGTAAGTAAGTAATATTAATATTATAGATAGAGTTTTAGATAAACCTGTACTTCAAAAACATAAAAAATATGACACATATCTTGGTCAAATTAATTTACTCTAAATTTTCATTCCGATATTATTATGTGCTAATTAGAATTAATTGATCTAAACACAATTTATACTCATACATGTTTATTTATTAATAAGAAAACTTAAAATAGGGCTAAGTAAAGTCGTTTAAATGTAAGCAACCAACAACATACCGACACGTCTTGTTTGCTAAGCACTGACTTTTAGTGCCATCGTGATATGTTTTGTATCTTTCGTAAGTGTGATAATGAAATGTAATAATAAGATTTTAAAGTTTAGAAAATGTATTTTTTTTTTACTACTAACTCCTCTAAACTAACATAAATACTAAAACTACCAATAACTACTAATACCGTCAGGAGGCATATATATATATATATATATATATATATATATATATATATATATATGCATATATACACTCCTACAGGATGCCGTCTAAATGTATACCAACACAGTACCACTTAGCACTTGAAATCCTTTCACCATACTGATTCGAAAAAACTAGTGACACGATAAAAAGAAGAACACAGTACCAGATATTCTGCCGCAAAGCAGTAATATTTTAGCATTACTGTAACACCACGTTCTCGCAACGGTGAAGGAAAACATCGTGAGGAAACCGGCATGTCGTAGAACCTAAAGTTCGAAAACATGTGTCGAGTGCATGAAAGGAGCCTCTTCGAGGCGCACTTGAAATCCTTTCACCACACTGGTTCGAATGAACTAGTGAGACGATAAGAAGAAGAAGATTACAACATTTGTAACATTTGTGTGATGAAGATGATCTTTGAGACTGAATGTTTTATTTCTATGTAGGTAGGTATGTATGTACAAAAATAAGGTATCTGTATCAGAAATCTGGTTCCTTTTACATGCTCTGTACCTATATAGTTTGGGGCTAGATGGCGTTGAGTGAAATGTCTCAAATATTTATTTATTTATTTAAAATAAATAGTAGGCATGACAAATACTTTACTCCTGACCATAGACTTTTTACATTTAATTCAACCTCCTGACCTACACAAGTTCAAAACGAACATTTTATTATCTCTTGTAGCAAATTGCAAATGATTGCATTCTGACCTTCGGATGAATGATGCCGTCGATCATGACTGGTAAATTTGGTATCTACGAAATGATAACCAGATGCGTTATTACCTAGAGCCACGATCACAGGTCTGTAAGAAAAAGACATTGGCAAAAATGTAGAGCCCAGGTGTCGATTTTTTTCAACCAGCATGCATGAAACTTTGTGCCACTGTACTAACAGCGTAGATACAAATAAGCCAAAGCAGCGGGAATATTATTATATTATTATTAATATTGAAAGTTATATTATTATTGCTTAGAACAAGATGTATGATATGATATGATAGCTTATTGCCTAGAAAAAATTATTACCTATATAAACTAATTTTATAAAACTGTAATGAATTATTGACTAACTAGACTTATGTAATGTAACATTTTTGCTAATAAATGATTGAATAAAATTGAATTGAATATTAAATACAATTTGTGCATTGAGATTAATTAAGTTATTTTTGATTGGTATGGCGACACGAATGGTCGAGTGGCAAGTGTGTTGGATTGCCTCGCCGATGTCGCGGGTTTGAGTCCCGTTTCAGGACAAACATTTGTGTGAAGAACATCGGTGTTGGTCTGGAGTTTGGGTGTTTTCTATGTATCCTAGTATGAATATTTGTATAAAAAAAGAACATACATGTACAGGTTGTCCCTAAATTCAACGGTAAGCGGGTAGCGGATGGTCGTGACTATACTCGAGAAAAAATAAGAAAAAAAATAAAACTTTATTTTATTTTTATCACAGTACAATTTATGAAATCCTCCGAAAATTGACACCCCTTATGATATGTTTAACTACCATGATTATAATTTTTTTTTTTTTTAAATATTTTTGGGGAAAAACTAAAGATCCACGGGTAAACGAAATCGCATGCGGGTGTGAGTAGAAACATATTTTTAATATTATTTATGTTTAATCATACAAAACTCTCGAAGTGTTATAATAGTATATAATATAAGGTATAATCCAATCGAAATATAATAGTCGCACTTGGCTATATTTTACGATACTGAGGGTGAGTAATAACCTTGTAGATATGGCGGCGTAGGTCATTTTGTAAACATGTCTTTTATGTACCTACTTCACTTCATTAACGACGCAATTGCAATATTTTTTTCCAATGTTGTGTTTGGCAAAAGATCAGTTCCCAGTAAAGCAGTAATGTGTAAGCATAACTGTGTTCCGGTTTTAAGGACACTGTAGCTAGTAAATTAAGTATGCTTTCGAAACAGTGGACGAGCACTATAAGCAATGTGGCACGGGCCTGTGCTAAATGCCAATGCTAATGTGAATCATAGTTCGGTTTCAGTTCATTCAGGCGTGATCTCTTACCATCAGATGAGCGCCTAGCTTGGCATAGCTTGTTTTATGTTCATAATCTAGAGTAAACAGCTTAATCGAAGGATATTCCTTCACAAACTGGACTATGGATTTTTGCAAGGGTTTTGTGTATAACTAGTACTTTCATAATCTAAGTAAGTATAATACTCATAATAAAGTATAAATGGATTCCTCTGAGTATGGAATCGTGATGAAATTGAAGGAGCCACATGTTGCAATATAAAAAATATTTTTTTGTTGCAACGTGTATTAAAAAGGATGTTTTGTAAAACATCATATATTATATATGCCCATTCGGTATTTTTTTAATATAAGGAAGATATTTTTTTTTAGTTTATCGTATCAAAATGTATTTTTAGCCTCTAGTAGTTACGTCAATATAGTTTTATTTCTAAATTCTGCTACTAGTTTGTATTTGGGTCCAAATATAAACTCCAATAAGTACGGCATAATTTAGTATAGCAGTAGGTGTATATTTGTAGGTAAGTATACAAGCTTCAAGCTTGTTTTATGTGATGATCAGGCTTTTGATTATTTGAACTATTTTGTAATACGTTTATGTATGTTAGACGTACTCGTAAGTACTTACCTTTAATACCTACATCGTAGAAAATGATGTAACATACAGCAGATGATAATAATAACATTATCACAGTTCATAGGACTTTATCAAGGCTTATATTTGGTGTCGTAGTGATGATTATAATTGAAGTACCTATATCTATACAGTTAATAGTTCAGAGGCATGTCACGAAGACCCTCGTTCATTGGCTGGACATAGCGAGTAGTAGCCATGTTAGATCACAGTGTAAGCAACGCAGTGGATCACTGAGGCCCTTTCATTAAGATCATTAAGACAAAATTAAAATGTCTTTTTTTTATTAGCTGTCGGTAATACGTCATAATATAGAATCAGCTGATAATCGAACACTACTTAAATAATCCTAATCTTCTTTATTTAAGGGGCATCCTCAAATCCGAATTCCATACAAAATGTTTCGGACAAATACTCAAAAAGTACACCGTATTATAGTAATTTCTATTGATTTTATGCGTGTTTTAAAATTAACCGTACTAACTTAAAAAAACGTATAAAATCTAAATTAAAGTTTGAGACCTTTCACTTTTTTTGTTGACGAAATTAAAAAACGTGGGCGAAACGAATAGTGTCAAGAAATTACTATAATACGGCGTACTTTTAGAGTATTTTTCCGAAACATTTTGTATAGAATTCGGATTTGAGGATTAGCCTTAAGATGAGATGTGTTGTTCACGTTAATAACATAAAGGGTTTTATTAGAAAATGTACATAAATCTACGTACTTGCCTCGCCCTCTATGGGTTTAGTTTACCTACTGGTCTGCTATTATCTGTGTATAGACCGGCAACCTATACGCGCAATGAACATTAAGTCTCAGTCGCCGCCAGATAGGACCCTACGTTGAACGCACACGACACTTGGGTACGTTATATTTTCTCACTGTCATTATTGGTTAAATTACTAGTGTTTTTACGATCGGCGTGTAAAGAATTTAAATTTTAATGTGTTTGTTGTTGTAATTCTTATGGTTAACGATAAGTGTTTTAGCATGCGGTCCTTGAGGTCAAAAAGCCGGTTTTCGCTATATAGGTTGATCAGAATCTGTGGCTTGGTTTGTGGAAGAACTTCTGATTTACAAGTGAAATAGGTACTATTTAATTTGATAATTATTTAAAACTATTGAAGGCTGTGCTATTTAATTTAATTGTAGGTACTATTTTAATGATTATTTTTTTATTAGTGATAGACATTATGTATAGCTCAATGGTGATACAATCGTTTGACCGAAGTATAAGCAAAGATATAAATTATATATATGTAATATATTTTTAAATTTCTGTCATTTGCTAGCTTTGTAATATTATTAAAAGTCATTAATTATGTTTTTTATTGCTATTCAGTTACTTACAAGTAAACTAATCAGTTTCTTGGTATTAGAATATAATGTAGCTTATCTATCGAATTTTGGCTACACCAATTAGGATTTTATGCAAGAGTAACAAACAGCTAGCCAGTTATATTGTATACAAAACAATTATTATCACTTGCTTAAATGCGAAAGGTATATATAATTACCTAAGTACCTATTATTGGAATTGCTACGCATTTAGGTCAGATATTGTTGATAATTATGCACTTAGCGATCTTTTGTAATGTAAAACTCTACTCTAATGATATTGTAAGTAATTGCAGATAGTCTAAAGCCACTCTTATCTTCTTATGAAAATAAGCTCATTATTTTTAACCGACTTCAAAAGAGGAGGTTCTCAATTCAGTTGTTTTTTTTATAATTAGAATTTCGTCATATCAATCGATATAAAAATAAAAACTTTTTTTGTTTTAATGAACATACTCTCAGTTTAATATTTATAAAAATCAGTTTAGTAGTTTAAATTTTAAATACAATTAACTGAAAAATATAATTCGTCGTCGAAGTAAACGTGGCGGGAACGTGAAAAATGGCACATTGGCGGCGTTAAATTAGTTGACAAAACTTGTATAACTATGAGTGTTTAAGTGTAAAAACGGTGGTATTTTATCCATTAAGTGCTCGTGAACGTGTATGAGTGTTGGTGAATAGTGTAATGCTATAAAACGTGACTTTTCGTGTTGCCTTCATAGAAGCCTCTAGTAAAGTCGCAACCACCACTACGTTACAGGGGCATGACTTGACTTATCGACTCTGACTTATGACAAAATAATCTCTCCAATTACTTGACACTGGCTATATACCTTTGATGTGAAGCCAAAACTAAAGAACTTAGGTTCTTTGAGAAAAAAAAAACGTAATTGCGTATTTTGCTTCCCTGTGACTTTTCAGTTGTGTAAAACAGTCCAATTGAAGTCGGTTGTAGTACGTTTTTGTAAAACCTTAATAAAATTATTTGTTAATTTATTTTCAGATCTACATTTAAATGGCTGAAATCAAATCAATTCTTGTGGTGGACGGCGTGGGTTCTAACTGCGCTCAGACCCTCGAATCCCATGGCATGAATGTCGTCACATTTAACAAAATCACACCAGATGACCTGAAGAAAGAAATCCCAGTAAGTACAATACCCAGAAGTTAGCTGGAAGATAATGATAAATAGCATTAAGTTCGTCTGTTAACTTGTTTTTGCTCAGTGCAGTAAATTATATTTCTTACTGATTTATCTATCTATACACCACACATTTTTAATTACCAAAAAAACTTAAATGGGCAATGCAGAAGAGGTACTAACGTTGTATCAGTGCAGTAAAATTTTTGGAATTTTACAAAATGAAAAAATGACAGCGGCGCGAGTGCGGCGCCCAAGCCGAGCTTTTGCGAGCTGGTTCGATCTAGGGCCGGGGTTTGCCAAACGATGAATAAAACTTAATTTATTATCAATGTTGGGTACCACCTAAGCTGATGTAAATCCATAGGAAAAAGAATAGTAACCGTTATCAAATTTTTATCAAATTTATTTTGACTAAAAATTGTCTTAATTTCTTCAAGTTTTTTTGCCATATCTGTATCTGTAACGGCAACTGATAATGTGTTATTTGTTTCTGGTGATTAAAAAATGCGGTGTATAAGTAAATATATATTGTTTATTTTGTCATGGATACAGAAGCCTATCCAATGTGGCTATCAATAGCTTTCACATAGGAACATAGGTCTAACGAGCTATAGGTAAAAAAAAAAAAAAAAAAGTAAAAATTAAAACTTTTATTGGGCACAAGAAATTTGACGGTACAATAAAGAATTTAAGTAGGTAGGTTACTTAATGTAACGGTTACATAACAATAACAATGTAGTACCAGAGTTTAGTCTCTGTTCCTCGCACTAGGACTGAGAGCCTGTAAAGCGAGGTCACAGCGATTCCGCTAAGGCCTATTTTCATTACTGTAACAATTCATCCATATTTTTTTAGATATTCTAAACCTACTTATTGCTGCCCCTTATCACAATCTGACATGCTATCATTATGGATGACTAGCAATAAATATGCACTAACGTGGCTAGCGTTGCCAGCTTCAAAGATTTTCATTCTGTAGGCTTTGACAAAGAATAATATTTTTTTATTAATAGTATTAATAGTATATTTAGATAATAGTAAAATATAGGTAATTAAGCTTTGTCAGAAACTGGAATCAAAGGGGATGGTAATTTTTTCAAAGTGTTATGTTTTTAATAAATTGACCCGCTTTCTCTGAAGTTTAATATATATAGGTACTTGTATTAACAATTGTGAGATTTGTGATTTTCGGATTACCCGATATAAGTGGGACACAACACTTCGAAGTGACGATGACGTTTAAAATGGTAGGTATTCAATGAGCCTCATTTATTATTTCTCATTAAGTTTTGGATGGAAATACTCAGGCATTAGTGCCTGTAAAGGTTAAATAGGCACGAGTTAAATGCCCTTAAAAACCAGTCCTAGGAGAACGAAACAAAAAAGGTAGGTACAAGTATATAACTTACAGAAATACGACGCGTTGGTGGTTCGCTCCGCATCCCAAGTGACCAAGGAAGTGCTCGATGCTGGTACCAAGCTGAAGGTGGTCGGACGCGCCGGAGCTGGCGTGGATAACATCGACGTGGAGGCGGCCGGAAAGAAGGGTATTGCCGTCATCAAGTGAGTGAGGTTTTATTAAGCCATCAGCATAATTATGTCATGCTATGGCTCTGCTTAATTCTCAGCTCTGTTTAATTTTTAGTAGTCTTTCGTGATTATCACATTAGCTGGTATGACTTCGTTTTTATTTCTGTCAAAAATCCTTCCTTACAATTCTTGACCAACATACCTTTGAAATTTCAAGAGCTTACGTTCAGGTGTCTGGGCTGTGTGATAACTGTCAGTCAACCAGTCAGTCGGGCTGTCAGGACAAACAAAAAAAAATTCATTGGTTGATACTCGTAGCTATTAAAATTACTTCCATGGGTTAGGTAGGTACCTTTCATTTAATACAAATTTTACAAAAGGAAACAATTGGGCCACCCATAGACCGTTGCAAACGATCTATAGGTAGCACAACTGCTCCAACTCGATACCCGATGGCAGCGTGCCGAGGATACTGGCTGCATTGCCTCTTTGTATAGCAAGGCTTATTCTTTGGCCTAGATAGCTGCCAGCCTATTACAATATATTAATGTACATATTAATATATTATATTATTATTATATACAATATATTAACAATTAATACATTAATACAATATATTAATTATTACAATATATTATTGTTGTAAATTAATACTGAGTAAAACTGTTAATTCTTCAAAACTTTATCTTAGTAGTTTTTAAACTATTATAATGTTTATTTTTCAGAAATAAGATTATAAATACCTACTATTATCAATTTGGTGTTATGCAGTGCCTTCACTAAGTTAAATCCAGTGTTGTAACGAGCAGTGTAGTTATAAAATGTGTAGATAATATAATACCTACTAGATCTGATTAATATTTCTGCTACTTATTGTTTTATACTCACACATTTAATATTATGATTCAAAGCTGTTGCCCGCGGCTACAACCGCGTAGTATCGGGATGAGTGGGCTTTATGTAAATTTCAACCAATCGGTTCAGAAGTTTTGCGTGATGTTGAAAGAAATATCTATTATATAACTGACTATTCTCAAAACTTTTGATATATGATTATTTTTCATAATATTATAAGATAGTTTGTATTAATGGATAGATGTGGTACTCTATCTCTACCCAATTTTTTAGCTTTCTTCTTCTATTTAGTCCAATATCTCGCAGACGAAACGAGCAAGTAGCTAGTACATACTAATTAAAGCGTCGATGACACAGGGTTAGTTTACAAGCTACAAGCCAGCAATTTCGGTAGTAGCATGTAAACTCGCCCCGTGTCATTGGCTTTATTACTATCTGCTAGTTGACAATCCTTCCGGACTGCTGACTCACTCACTCGCTAGCTTTTTAACTCGCTGGCTTGTAGGTTGTAATCTAGCCCTGTATCATCGACGCTTGAATTAAGTATTTGCTGTTTTGGCTATATTTCTCTGTACTCTACCCCTGATTTCAAATTTACATCGTCTTAGACTTACTTCTAGATACTACTCGGGCGAATGAACATGACACCTGGCTGACACGTGGCTCGGAACTTGATGCTTCCCCCGCTGCTCCGCGCGGCGCCCGTGTTTCTTCTTCCTCTAATTGCGAAGCCTTATCATTACTTATTATTACCAAGTATTACAGGACCTCTTCTCTATCAAGATAATCCAATTCCACGCTGTACTTTGCACAAACGCCATTCGAGCTAGGTGTCATGTTCATTCGCCCGAGTTGTAGAAACCTGTTGGGCGCCTGCACTAAAATGAAGAGGCGTGAAGGTGAGATACACAATACTACGTTTTTTGGTATGAATGATTGTTTTGTGTGCAGTGCCCCAGGAGCCAACGCGATGAGTGCGTGCGAACTGACGTGCAGCCTTGTGTTAGCTCTCGCAAGACATATCGTGCCGGCCGCCAGCTCGCTACGCTCACGTCGCTGGGACCGTGCGCTGTATACGGGCACAGAGGTTCAGGGGAAGACTCTAGCCATTCTGGGCCTGGGCCGAGTGGGTCGGGAGGTCGCCATCAGGATGAACGCGTTCGGAATGAAGGTACATTTACCGATGGGGACATCCCCTGCAGGATGCCGTTTACATACAAAAATACAACACATTTTTATAACCAAGTAAGCCTAATCATAATTTTATACTATTTTTGAAGAGATTTGAAGCTGGGTCTCTTGTGCAAAGGGGATTCTTCTCTATGACGCTGTCTGTATATAAGTGTTTGACCAATGGACCCCGCACTCCCGCACACGCACACAAGAATATAGAACATGAAGGACAGACATCCTACTAATATTATAAACGCGAAAGTTTGTAAGGATGGATGGATGGATGGATGTGTGTTACTCTTTCACGTAAAAACTACTGTACCCATAGTACGAGTTTTGATAGTTTTCGAAAACTTTATGTAGTTTCGTTTCCTTCCATATATTTGCTAACTAGAATTTGTAAATATTTGTAAATCCTGTCACATTTTATTACTCTCAGCCTGACATGAGGGCCTTCGGCCGGTTTATTTAAGTCACCATTTCTAAAATTATGGATATGGGTATATATTATACAAATTTCGAGACACATCTTGTAAACTTTTTCCCAGAGAGATAAATAATTACCACTCTATGAAATCTATCCATAATTTTAAATTGTGATGGGCTCATTTTTCCTTTAAAAATCGATGCCTCCATAAAAAAAAAAAGTATGACAAGGCAGTATGGTCATATGACTTAGCCAACACTATGCGCAATTAAAAAAAAAAAACAAATGTGGTACAAAGCGCCAAGCGTAAAGAATATGTTCGTCTCTTTATTTTGCCGACGTGTAAAAGAGTTAGAAGTATATACCATGAAGTTCGCTCAATCGAGCTAGTCGATGGTTGATATCGTGTAAACTTAATACAAAAAATTTAGCCCGTACTGCCGATTACAACGTAAACTATTCGTTTGAGCGAGCTCACCAAAACTATTGAGTTTTGGAAACTATCAAACTCGTACTGAATGGATTTTAATGAAACTTTACAATAATATAGCTTATACATCAGAATAACACATAGGATAAAATTTATAAAGATACCTGCGCAGACGAAGTCGCGGGCACCAGCTAGTTTATAATAAATAGATAACTCTCCCCGGACAGGATGAGTAAAAAATGTAGGTACATTGATTGTATTGTTTGTAATCGAGTAGTAAGTTTTAAACGTGTATTTTGTCAGATAATCGGGTTCGATCCGTTCGTGACGGCGGAGCAGTGCCAGCAGTTCCACGCGACAAAGATGGAGCTCGACCAGATCTGGCCGGTAGCAGACTACATTACCCTTCACACCCCACTGATCGCGTCCACAAGAAGTAAGCACTCCTACTCACTAGCGGTTAACGCGGGGACGGCCAACCGCGCGGCTAGCCGCAACTGCTTTGTGATTGAATGCACATTTTCACCGCGGCGGCGGTTGAATAGAGAGCCTGCCGTATTGTTTATACGCACTGGCGATTCATGGGCAATAAGAGCAGTCCATTTTGCGGCGAGCCGCCGATGAGTTTTTACGTTTGAGATGCGTAATGCGTATATCGGTAAAGGAAAACATCGCGAGGAGACCGGCATGTTCTTTGGCATGTGACATCCTCTAATCCGTCAGCTTTTCAGCAAGATTCTAACCAAATTTTTAATTTTCCGCAGACCTTATCAACGAAGACATATTGTCTCGATGCAAAAAAGGAATCAAGATAATCAACGTTGGGCGGGGTGGGCTTATAAACGAGCAGCATCTCCTCAACGCACTAAAGAGCGGACAGGTACGTAAACTCACTACTTTTTAGCACGTTTTTATTAAGTCACTTTCTTGTTTGTCTGTGTGTAATAAAATCGAGTACTTCCTAATTACCTACATATCTGGCTGAAACTTTCAGTGTAGCTCACAACTCGATGACAAAGCATTCATAAAAACTAATGTATCTATCTCGGAAAGGAAGCGATAGAGCAAAGAAAATAAACCTTTGTTTTTAGATATTCATGTAATACATTTGTTGTTTCATTAATTTACTCATTTAAATTTTTGACGACATGATTAGGCAAGTGGCAAGGCTGTTGGAATGCCACGCCAGTGTCGCGAGTCCGATTCCCGCTTCATGACAAACATTCGTGTGATAAACATCAATGTTAGGACTCTTTCAATTTAGACGTTTCGTGTCGGACGGCTGCAGTGCCGAAGCGGTGCGTTTGTCGTGCGGCGGTCATTTATTTTCTGCAGCCGTCCGACACGAAACGTCTAAATTTAAAGAGCCCTTAATTTCGAGTTTGGGTATTCCTATGTAGGTATTATATCGTATTGTACATAATGTTACAAAAACCCATAATACGTCAAGCTCTGCTTAGCTTGGGGCTAGACGGGCGTTGTGTGAAATATACATATATACTTATTTAAACTTTGTTTTGTGTGTAGGTGGGAGGAGCAGCTCTAGACGTGTTCGAGAAGGAGCCTCCGACGGACTCCCTGACCTTGGAGATTATCCAGCATCCAGCAGTGGTGGCCACTCCCCATCTCGGTAGGTAGTCAGCTGCACAGACACGTATACACCTCTCAACTTGCACCAAACTTTCAAAGTTCCTAAGCAAAAACTTTACTCGCTTGGCAGTTCTTAACGGTCAGGATCTGTACTTTTAAGAACTAACTAGCGAGTAAAGTAATAGCTTAGGGACTTTGACAGTTTGGTGCAAGTAGGCATAATAATACTGACTTGCACCAAACTTTCAAAGTTCCTAAGCAACAACTTTACTCGCTTGCGGTCAGAATCTGTACTGTTAAGAACTAACAAGCGAGTAAAGTAATTGCTTAGGGATTTCGACAGTTTGGTGCAAGTAGGCATTAATTTTGCAAATAAAAATGCACGCCAGCATTTTCTAAATAATGTAGTCATCTTATAGTCAGAAGAAGAATGTCTTTGCAAAATTAAGAATATATAATATATCATGTAAAATCTTGGGAGTGTTTACATGTCTGTGCAACTGACTGTACCTAACATTACAGATTGTATTTCACAGAATGTGCCTCAGAAGTAGGTCCCACTATTTCTTAGGAAAATGCCGAATGACTTTCCTTTTTGTGTTACACTTTTTTTTCTCTTTGATGTAACTTTGTCTTTTTAATGTTGTATGTGTGAGCAAATAAAATTATTCATATTCTTATTCATTTTTGAAGTGAAAAAATATATCAGAAGAATCAGAGATTATATCAGAGGTAGAAGCGATCTCTTACCATCAGGAAAACGCTTAGCTAGTCTTGCCACATTTGACGACGCTGTAGCTTAGTTGGTAGTGACCCTGCCTACGAAGGTGTTGGTGTTCCAGGTTCGTTCCCCGGCCGGGGCGAATATTTGTGTGACGAACACAAATGTTTGTTCTCGGGTCTTGGATGTTGTGATGTCTTGTATGTGTCCATGCCACCTGCCACACAGGGAATCCTAGTGCAGGGGTGTGAGTGTGTGAATGTTTGTTATTTATATAAAAATAATCTTATCTTATCTTATCGTACTATTGTGCAGGTGCGTCAACTAAGGAGGCTCAGGTTCGCGTGGGGCAGGAGATAGCTGAACAGCTTGTAAACCTCGCGAAGCCGGGAACATACGACACACCTCTTGCGGAAGTCACCAGGGTGTTCACTAAATGAAACCACACTTCCTTTGTAAGACCCGGATTCCAGAACTGTCCGTTGATATTGTATTCTGTGCATGCTTTATACTTTTTTACTAAATGCTTCTTCTTCGTTACGCTTTTTACAGAGCGGTAGTGGTCTTCAAGAAGTTGTATAATCGGGGGCTGTGACTCGCCTATCTATCTATACCTACACCGCAATTTTTTAATTACCAGAAAAAAAAACGCATAATCAGTTGTTGATATAGTTCAGGAGTTCGGGTCTAACTTTTATGTTTTTATAGTCTACGTATTGATTAGTTAGTTAGGTAAGACTATATTATGAAGTCTGACTAAATTGTTAGTAGGTACATCTCTGTAATTTAAATGTTACACTTACATATCAACATTTGCGAGGAAACGATTAGTAACTTTTTTTAACTTAATTTCATTATAGAACCTGTTGTCTCTGTTACCATGTTACCCTGTGTTGGAAAAACACAAGTACATGTTGTTTTTTTAATGTTGATAAATACCGATACTTACCTAACTTATCTACTCTATGATATCTTTTAGATTGTAAGAAAATTTACGCTAAAACGTTTCGAGGTCACCTTGAATACTAGGTGTATTGCAATGCAAATGTCACACATTGCATCTTCTAAATGTTACAATATACCTACTATTTAATATAATCATTTTAATTAAAATATTTCTGAGTCGTGCAACTATAATGTATGATAATCAGATTGATTGTGTAACATTAACACTAGATAGAAATAAACCTTGTTATTTTTAAAATTAGTTTTTTATTTAAAAATACTTAAACATAATTTATAAAGATATAAAATCGTTTCTAGAACCGTCAAGTATACGATAAGTACCTTGATGAACGTGGAATAGTTGACATTGGCAAAATGGATGCTAAACTACTGAACTGCTAACACTCGTCTAAATTATTTTACTGGAGGGCTTGTATAGAGTATATTGTGTTTTTTCCAAATGTGCATTGCGTAGTTGCGGCATGAGGCATGGCAGTGAATGTAATCAGGTTAGGGGCGACGGAAGGCGCGGCCCGAGCGCGCTGGGGGCGCGGGCGCCTCCGGCTCCTCTACTTCCGCAGGGATGGACCGCGTGCCTTCTGCAATACATTACACCATTGATTCACTTTTCCACCGACTTAAGAAAAGGAGGAGGTTCTCAATTCGTTTTTCACTTTAATGTTTGTTAGGTACCCCAGAACTTCTTGAATTGAAAGATTTTAGATTGGTCCCATAGCAATTTCGATAATATCGGTACCTACATTCGTTTAGTATTTAAATTGAATAACTAAAAGAATAAGTCATTCGATTACTTAAACGAAAATTAGTATTTGCTATCCCGTGTTTTTTCAGTGGTGTCATTTCGATTTCAAACTAAACAACTGTACCAAAAAACATCGCTGCAGTTCTTGTGGCAAAATTTTTATTAAGATTTACTCCATTTAAAAAACAGGACACAGCATTTGTATGTCCACTTTTTGAAGTCCCCATATAACAGTTGCACAGAAACTGACTATCCGTATCGTGTAATCATTGACATTTAGTTTTATGATCAGAAGAAGATCAGACATGGAATCCATAATATCAAGTAAGAAATCACTTTCTAAACTTTGTAAAAAAAAATATCACAAAATATCGACTAAAATATAAGGTACTAGCTGACGCCCGCAACTTCGTAAGCATTGTGAATTAATAAAATCCCTTAGTACGCGCCTGTCCTTCTTGACAAACACCCTACAAGTTTCAAGTCTCTACGTGAATCAAACAGTCAAGATTTAGTATCAACTGAAATCCTTTTCAGCCTTTTTTCATTTCAGCTAAGCAGTTGGGTTAGCTTCAAAAGTGTTAAAATGCCAACACATCTTATATCGGGTCAGTAGAAGTGAGTAGGTTGTATAGTATTCCAAGAGCAACTTTAGCCAGTCCCTTGCCTTTTATGTATTAAACTCGTTTTAAATAATTAACCGACGTCATTTCCGTAATCGAAGAAAGGCCGACTTCTTAATTACTTAAATATTTGCGAAAAAGCAAGGTTACTGCCAAAAATGAATATTCTGTATTAGGCAAGGCACTCAAAGCAAGTATAGGTACCTATATTGGTTTATTTTAAGACAGCAGGAAAAACGACAAGAGTAGATTCATGCAATTATGATTATGGAAGAAATACGAGTATATTCACGCTACAAGACAGTTCTAAAACATCATCATAATCATCATCAGCCCACTTTAGTCCACTGCTGGACGTAGGCCTCTCCCATAACGCGCCACTGAGCTCGGTCTTCGGCTCTCCGCATCCACTTTTTACCGGCTGCCTTTCGTAAGTCGTCACTCCACCTGGCCGGAGGACGCCCTACACTACGCTTGCCGATATGCGGTCTCCACTCAAGAACCCGCCTGCTCCAGCGGTTGTCGGTTCTTCGGCATACATGGCCAGCCCACTGCCACTTCAGCTTGCTAATCCTGAGAGCTATGTCGATCACTTTTGTTCTTTGTCGGATAACCTCTAAAGAGTTCTAAAGGATGACGGGTTCGATTCCGATGCTGGAAGGTCACTAAAAATAAGCTTATCCATAGATAGAGTGAAGAGAGACAGACATAGCAAAATGAATAAAAATGGGGTATACCTATAATGATGTGGTGGTGGATTACTTACGCCGACCAAAGCGGCCTCGACTGGGCTTACTGGGCGCTGGTGCAGGCGCTTCCTCATTCGTGATCTCTTTAGCTGGCGTGTTGAAGCCAGCTCGCTTCTTATCTACAATGAATGACACGTATGACATGCTTCCATGAGCTATGAAGAAATATACACCATAGTTTGAAAATAAATAAATAAAAATATCACAGACAGGTTGCAGAAGGTTTCGGACAGAGGCAATGAATAGTGGCTGATCTGAAAATGTTGAATTTGTATCATGATTATTATAATGACCACACATTTGCGAATTTGGATTTTTTGAGTACATACTGTTGTAATTCGATTTGGCAGGTTCTACGGGAGCTTCGGGTGCTGCTGCCGATTCAGAATTTGAGTGAGCTCGATTTTTAGCTGAAATATTTTTTTGGAAATTTGAACAATTTGTTAACAGTACCAATTTTCCATCCCAAACCAAAACTCAAAATAGCACGGCATCTCAACAGCACTGAAGCCACTGTTCATTACCAAAATACAAAGCAGACTTTCAATACATATATTTATAGAAAAATGCACATCTCGAATCGCTCTCATAAATAAATAAATCATCAATAAAGAATTTCTATACCTAATTCTTACTGCACCAATTCGACATCTTTCTATCTATCACCCCCATCTTTGATCTCAATATTTGTAACTGATCATACAAATCCTTTTCCGCTCTCTACCAGCACCGCTATTGGAAAGGGCGGGGTAAGTAGTAGGTATCTTTAGGTTCGATAGGAATAGGAAAAGGTCAGTAGGTGTAGGTAGCATTAAGTCTGTGTCTTGAGTGACAGCGTATCGCGTTAAGCGCAATCTGCGGCGTATGAAACTAACATTACACTTTTGGACAAGTTCGAAGTGTATCCGCGGATATTGCTCACACAGTACACGGTTGGCATGGAAATGATTGCTACTTCTATTTCATGGTCACAAGGTGATATTATTTCCTTTTGTAACAGCTCTATAACTGTGATTTTGTAGCACATTGTTATTTTCATCAGTGGCATTAATGTGACTAATGTCTTAAACTACTCGGGCAAATCAACATGACATCTGGCTCGAATGACGATTGTGCAAAGCACAGCGTGGAATTGGATAATCTTGATAGAGAAGAGGTCCTGTAATACTTGGTAATGATAAGGCTTCGCAATTAGAGGAAGAAGAAACACGGAGGGCGCCGCCCGGGGCGGCGGGGGAAGCACCAAGTTCCGAGCCACGTGTCAGCAAGGTGTCATGTTAATTCGCCCGAGTAGTACATTTTCTTAAAATAATTAATGCATGACGCGACGTCACGCAATCACTCCCACTGACTCACACTCACACTCACAGTCGGCACATTAACTGACTGTTATTGTTATTTACGATACGATACGAATAGAATTATGAATGGCGACAAATACCTATCATCACATCAATCAATCACAGCGACGGTCAGCGTACAAAATCTGATATCACACGGATATCACCGGAAATTTGTAACAGACTTGGTCTCCGAAATCGACAAGTGTTGTGTGTGATCAGTTTTATACAATGATAAATAACATGTTACTCTGTATACCTTTCATGCCTAGTAAACGGTCTTAGTTACTATACTTTGATAACTGTGAGGTTAGTTACCATCGGCCGCTTGCTGCCTCCTCTTCTTAAGCGTCTCAAGCAAGTCTGTGTTGCTGCGGAAGGGACGCACTCCACCGCCCACGAGCTTCTTTCCCTCCGTGGAGGATGGTGGTGCCTCTGAAGAAGGCTCAACGGCTCCTTCCTCTGCGTATTCAGCTTCGTCTTCATATTCTACCTCTTCCTGTAACAACAATACTTCTGTTTTATACCTGTACATTTGAGACCTTTATTTTTTAGCTCATTGGCAACGCCTTGTTTTGTTTCTCGATTTAAATAAGATCGACAGTCGAACAAATAAGAAAAAAAATCTCACTAGTTCGACGATCGAACTAGTTGTAGTATACTTGTATTATTCATTCAATTCCAAGGGAACTATAAATATTTAACCCGCTATTATCAGCCGCGAGACCGTAGGCTTAGTCAACAACATCTACCAGTAGTCCGTGTACTCTAAAATAAAGATTTTTTTGTGCGTTCCGAGTACTTAGTCTATAAACACAAAGTAACTTTTCACTTCTCATGCTCGTTAAGTTCAACTTCGTGCATGCTTTAGGGGGGATTAAAACTGCATTTTAGGCCCTAGGAAAATAAAGTGATTGCTTATAAAATCTGTTCAAAGATGTTCAGTTTGTAATAGGTTTCATGCCGGAAGTTGAGAACTTTATTCATATTTCGAACTTGGATCCTGCTTAATACCCATAGATCAGGGTATTATGAAGGACCTTGATATAACTATTTTCAAATTTTGAATTTTGAATTTTGAATTATGAAATGGGCGCTCATTTCAGTTTAAGTTTGTTTAATTTCTTCACAATTGAAGTGAAAAATCTTGTGTATACCTAAAGCCCATTTTATACTCGGCTAAAATGGCTTGCTTCAGTCTCCTGGAGTACAAATAACATTAATTTGGATAAACAACTCTCGTTTTTATGAAAAGGATCGCTTGCGCAGAATAGTAGAATATTTGCAATAACTTTATACTCATAATGACTTACAGACTTCTGAGACTCCCTGTCGTACACCAATGGATTTTTCTGTTCAAAGAAGATCTGTGTGCATTTAAAACACGTGCTTAACGGTGAAGCAAAACAATGTGAGGAAACCGGCATGTCAAAGAACATAAAGTTCGAAAACATGTGTCAAGTGCACGAAAGGAGCCTCTTCGAGACGCACTTGAAATCTTTCCACCACACTTGTTCGAAATAATTGTTGACACGATAACAAGAAGACAGCCTTCACAGTTGTAACTTCAATAAGTAATAACTAAAGCGCCTGAACTCATATTTCATAAACCTAAGATAAGTTTGTTAGCCAGATAGGAGGCATCGTAGATCAGTTGACGTCGGGTTTAGCAATATTAGTTATCGAAGCATAGAATAGCGAAGGGTCATAGTTCAAGAACCACTTGCATTTGGTTGCATCATGGAAAAGAATGACAGCTACAAGTATCTACGAGTATTTATCGGTGTTTTGGTTGAGAAATTATTATCAAGCAATTTATCTTAGGAACATCATTACCGCCTTGAATTAACAATGTAGGCGCGCACTTAAAACGCATGATTAACTTATGTGTTTTATAATAATAAGGCAACTGATGACTTACACATCGTGTGTACGAATCGTGATCGTGACTGATCTAAGTAGCTATGCGTGATAATGACGCAACTTAATATAATTTTTTAATTATCAAACAAATATAAATGGGCAATGCAGACAGGGTACTACGTTGCATCTGTGCACTCAGAATTTTGGATTTCTACAAAATGGCAGAGTGACGGCGGAGCGAGTGCGGCGCCCGCGCCGAGGTTTTGCGGATTGGCTCGAGCTAGGTACCCGGGTTTGCCAAAAGGTGAATAAAACTTAAACGCAAATCCATAGGAAAACGACTAACTGTAAAAGTTATCCAATTTTAATAAAATTTATTTTGACTAAAATTCGACCTAATTTTTTGAAGATTTTTTGCCGTTCAGTAACGGCAACTGACTATGCGTATTTTCTTTTTATGTTGATTAAAATTTCACCGTGTATATAAGAATATGGATAAATTAATCGAAGGATGTATTTTGCTTTTGTAAGATAGGTAAGCGCTAGCTTAGTTGATTTATGTAAGTTCCTACTTTATATTTTTTAATGATTTATGTATGATGTTTTGCATTGATTAAGAACACAGTTAAAGATTTGGAAAAGAACACATGCATTGCGAAAAAATGTGATCAGCGGCTCGATCATGAACATTTCTGACAATCACAATCGTGTCGTATCCGTCATAGAGATATCATCAGTTTGTATGACATTTCGAAGAAAAAACAAGCTTGTTTTGTTTTTTTTCGCGTTATACCCACGTACACGCGCGACAAGCCGAGAGAGAGAAGTCTAATGCTACTGACACTCGCTAGAAAAATCCGCCCGTATACGCGCGATAAGAATACGCTAGCTTGAAACCGCACTTAACCCTTCTGATTCTGACGGATACGACGCGATCGCGATTGTCAGAAGTTTTTGTGATCGGGCTTCTGTGTGTCATTATCGTGATACCGTGATGTCAGCAGGTGGACCAAACCAGCTTAAAATGCAGGTAGAAATTCCGCAAACGAAAGGGAGGTCTTTCAAAGGTCAACTGCGAAGGTGACCGGAGCATCGCACGCGCGGTAAACTCACCTTGAACCAGATGGTAGCAAGCGACCCCTCTGCCAGATCATAATATTTGTAAAACTTGGACAGTGCTCCGTAACTGCCGCTACGTTCCGACATAGCATAAGCAGAGAGCGAATGGGTCTTAATCCACCACGCGGACCCAATGCGGATTGATGGATGTCACATGCTATAGAACATGCCTCTTTCCTCACGATGTTTCCCTTCACCGTTGCGAGAACATGGGATGCATATATATGGTTTTTTTCGACCGAAAAAACCCATTTACGCATGACTGCCACAGGCATTCGAAACCGCGACCATCACATCGCAAGGCAAGGGCCTCATCCACTCGGCAACCACGTCCTCGTTCCGAAATATTTATCCACAATTTCGGCGTGAATTCGAATTCACAAATTTAGGGCTGTCATTAGCAGTACGCGGTTAGTGATCTTTGAGTCTAAAAAATAAAGATAGAAATATCCGTTCATATACAGGGTGTGGAGTAATGAGTGGATAATCGTTTACCTGGGGGTGAGGGATTTCAGGAGGACTGTTCAGAAAATGAAAATATGTACTTAGTAAAAATCAGTAAAAATGTATTATCATTATTTAACTTGAGTTTATCCGATAACAATAAAATCATCTAAAATTCCTTCCGAAAAAAAAGAGTCCGGTGACGCAGTAACAACCATCTGCGGGGTAACTGCATTAAAAGTCCTTCCGAAAAAAATAATCTGAAGCCAGGACGTTGCTGTTATGAACCTATCTCCAAAAATATGTATAAGCGTACATACTCGGGCGCCGGCATCAGTAGCGCAGAAAATTACAATAAAGTTAGGTAACACAGGTACCGTTAAAAATGCGCTATTTGTAAGACAATAAAATTATGTGTGGAATGCCAATTTTACACGCTTTCCAATAACCAACTCGATTGCCTACCTAATGGTTAAAAGCTAATTGATTAGTAGTTAATCGAGCTATGTGTGGTACTAGCATACAACGTTTGCAAGAAAATGGCACGAGACATCAAACAATTCCGCATTGGGTCCGCATGGTGGATTTAGACCCATTCCCTCTCTTAGCCGAAATTAGGCCTGAGTCCCATCAGTGGGAGCATTATTAGCTGATTATGCATGCATTATGCATATTCTAGAGAAGATGAGCTACCGTGATGCGTGGGAATGTAATCGCATAATTGCGTCTAGAGTTTGTTGTATTTACAACAAAACATTTGTTGTTATGCAGAGTTTCAGATTATAATAAGATTCTCTGATAATAAATGAATAATTTCAAACTGAATGTGAACTAAGGACATAAATTCACTTAGTTTCAAGTCGGTTGCGGTAAAGTTCTTATACGTCTCTTGACCGCAACATTATTGTACATGTAAGTATATTAAATTCTATGCAGATTTTGATCTAGTTATTATGTGCACATGAGGCGTTTCACACCTCGATCTAGTAGTAACATACGAGCCACATTATTGAATTATTTTACTCAGGTAAATAAAGTAGAAGAAATTGGGCAGAACATATTTGTAGAATGGCAAATTCATGATGGACTAAAAGATTAATAGAATGGGTACCTCTTAGTAACACACGAAAGAGAGAACGTCCTAAGAAGCGGTAGGAGGATATATTCTATCAAATAGGTGGTCCAGGATCCTTTTTGTATGTTATTTTTAGATTATCATAATATTTTTAAGCTTGTTTATAGTACAAATAAATAAATAAATTTATCTTTATCTTTATACTGGATGAGACAGGCCAGATATAGAAAAGTATGGAAAAAATTGGAGGAGGCCTACGCTAGAGGCGACTTTTAATTAAATGAATTTAATAAGAATGAATTGTAATTAATTAAGAATTTAATAGAATAAAGGCTTTTTCATTTTTTTTACCTTTACCATAAAGTACTGAGATACCTATACTAAATAAAGTAGAGCCCGTTATGAGTAGTTTTAGTAACCTACATTTCATGTTGTGTCGCGTAAGAAGTCTGTTAACCTGGGTATTTATTAGAAGTGTTATTGATTGATTAGTATGCGTTTACTTATTTCAATTTCCTCTTTACCTTTATGGCTTTATGAACCGTTGCAGTATTTTTTATAATCCCATTTAGTTTAGTAGACTACTAAATCAGACGGTTCAGGCTAAAATTTAGTTGAGAACGACGTTACATTCTTTTTCAATTTATTATGTCAGAGCGTCTGGTCGAAGCGACGCGTGATCAGAGGGCGGACAGCTATCTCGGCCAAAGAATAAGCCTTGCTATACAAAGAGGCAATGCAGCCAGTATCCTCGGCACGCTGCCATCGGGTATCGAGTTGGAGCAGTTGAGCTACCTATAGATCGTTTGCAACGGTCTATGGGTGGCCCAATTGTTTCCTTTTGTAAATTTTGTAATATACCTATATATAGATTGTACTAGTTAGCTTATGCTGTAATAATAATTTATTATGTATATTTTCAAACTTTACACTGACATTAGAGATTTATCCAATGCGTTAAATATGCTATTTACAACAAATAAAACATGAATCATAAAATACAATGTAAGTAGACAGAGTGGATAAATAAACAATATACTTACCTAGGCCACAAAATTAACATTGTATAAAATTAAAAAACCGGCAAAATCGCAGCCAGCTACTTTTATAAAATGCTAAATGTACGATCTGTTCATCTGCCATCAATGTATGTGTGAGACTTACTTGTGGCGCCGGTGTGGTGGTTGTGGTGGCTTTGCCCCTAGGGTTGGGTCCTCGTTTGAGCAGCCCCCGAGCCGGCACCGGCCTGGGTTCATCTTCTTGAGCGCACGCCTGCCACGCGACGCATGCCAACAGAACGAATCTGAAACGATTTGAAATCTTCTTGAGTCGCCAAGAGTAGGCCGGTCCATCGGTCTATAGTCTGTAGTAAATATTAGGGTGCTAGTCTTAGGGCACCTTTAAATTAGAGGCGTGACGAAGCACTACTGTGGCGCCACTGTGGCGCTTCTACAAAATATACATAATACAAAATCTAGACGCGCAGGTGCAGCGCAACTATCGTGACATAGTGGCGCATCTCATAATTTGAAGGTGCCCTAAAGCCGGGTCCAGATATGTATCTTTTGCCCGATCTGATCACCGTATCCGTATCTATATTAAAGTAGGTACTTAGATAAATATCTAACACATTAAGTAGGTAGGTACAATCACACAAGATTCGTGACCAAAAAACATTGATTGCCTTCGTACTTCGGAATGCACCTGGTAATTTACATTAATTACCTATTCATATCCCATAGATTAATAACGGTGCTTGTATAGAACACCAAGATTGATAGTACCAAAACAAAGAGCCGAGAAGAGGAGTCAATCAATAAAAATGATATAGGTATCTCCAATTTCATATAATTGTTGTTACCTACTCTTTACGATGGAGTTACAAGCTGATTGTTGGCGTTTTTTAACGCTAGTGTGTGAGCGTGTTAGCGTTTGGGAAGGATTGTCAACAAGCAGATTGTAAAAAACGCCGATGACACTGGGCGACTTTACACGCTAAGTGAAGTCGCTGGTGTGTAGCCTGTAAAAAAGCCGTGTCATCGTACTATAACTTAAATATTTCTCTTGCCCTAAAACGTCTCTTTTAAAATTTTGCATTGGACCAAAATGTAGGTACTAGAAGTTGGCTAAATTAGCCAAATTTTTAGGCGCGTTTTAAAACGATAGATCGTAGATAGGCCGATAGAACCATACAGTAGTACATAAGAATTTACTATTATCATATACTACTGTATGGTTCTATCTAACGACTATAAGTACCTAATTCTATTTTGTATCCAATGTTCGTTGGTATAAAATTGACATTATAATTCTTGTCTTGATGCTTGTAACTAGACATCCATCATTAACATTCTAGTGATTTGATGAGATACGAACTATTACGAACCTATTCAAGCAATAATTGTATCGTGGTATTTTTTATTGTTATGTACCTACATAGTATCATGATCTGCTGCATACCTACATATTTAACTAGATGCAAATGTCAGGGATACCAACCTATCGTAGTAGGTATCCATTTAGCCCAAATGCACGATTTATTTGCAAGTCAGAATATATAAGGTACCAGTTAGTTTATTTAGTATCATTTAACGTGACAAATCCAGGTCTTTGCGTGTATACAATATGTCCGGTGTTGAGTTACCGAAACTTATGCCTAGATCACACGTACCGAGTACTCGGTCGAGACAGTGTAATAAGCTTACGTCACTCGCTCAGCCGAGCACTCGACGCTATGTTTATACGTACCGAGTACTCAAACGAGAGAGCACTGTCTAGGCTGAGTAATTGGTACGTGTGATCTAGGCAATAAGGGGGTTGATTTCATGTTTTTTAATCGGAATCACGCCAGTTCATGTACAAAAATGACCATATCTAAATACTTAAAAATCCTAGAAATATAAAATTGATGTTATTTGAATGAAAAAAGGTCACTTTCGCGGTATAATACGGTTTTAATTGATACTTAGCGTAATACAGACCAAACCAAAAATTCTTATAAGAACGGCCAAGTAGTACGTGTTAATAACATAAAATTAAGTGGATTTCTCAATTAATTTTACTGACAGATTGATGTTGTGTTGGCTATGGGATCCTTAACAATTCTTTAATTAGTGTTAAAGTTCTGGATGATGTTTTTAATTTTATGAAAATCAAGCTCGTGACTCTACATTTTTCTATAGCCGTTTAGATTTTCCCTTTACGCCCTGTAAACCTAACTGGTCAAGAAACCCACCCTGTATATCAGCGAATTCTGTAATGAATACAGATCAATTTAATTATCAAATTAGTAAGTAAGTACCTACATCTACTACGTCTCATCAGTTGAACCCGGTAGTAGAGCAACTTAAATGTCAAAGAGTCAAGTGTCACCAAGGTTGGACCATAAACCTGCTCGAGCGACCGACCGACGATGGAGCGACCTGCTCTAACCCGTTACTGATTTCATTGTTCACTTGTGTAGCGTGTGGTGTGGATGCAATGCATGCAACGCAGCTTCTAGTCAGAAGCACCAGCGGAGCTTGCGTGCGTCCGATGCGCGCTGTGTCCGCCAAAGGTCAGCCTGGTCCGCGTCGCCGCTCTACTGCTACCGATAGTAGAATAACAAGTCTCGTACAGGGTCGGGTCAGGTGGACCGATCAATTCCGTATCCGCTTCCGACATCACACACACCGTAACACCTTCCCTTTGCTTTCTCTGATTTATGTAACATCAAAGACACGGTAGATGGCACCGTCGACACCCACATTATGCCCGATCACGATGCGTTGCGATTCATGGATGCTTGGGAATCGCAATTGTTTACATTGAATAGACCGATGATATTTTATTGTACGTAACCGTGTGATTGCATTTGTGAAATCTATTGTGAAAGGAGCTTCGAGCGGTGAACGCTAACCACCTATTTGCCATACGTCGCTCGAGTAGAAATCAAAAAATTGCAATACGAGTCACGTTGGTAATGCGACTTTCTATGCTGGCAATAATTTATTGTACCGTACGCGTATGGCCGGTCGAATGTGTAATTGTAACCTCAAATCACGTCAAGGTCAGTCGGGCAGAAACCAGAAGTTGTAAAAAGTGGGCTGGCCTCGCAATGCGGCACTTATGGAACTGCGTCTGCCTGACGGCCGCGGCCGGTGCAGGCGAAGAGGCGAACCACTCCCTGTTCCACGGACTTCCCCATCACTCGTAAGCAGGTAAACCCTTCGACCTGCGAGGGTGGAATCTCATGATGTGTCACCACCAAATTGACATTATGACTGACACAATTTCACAACCAGCCATCTCGCCAAATCATTTCGATCCCAAGAAACAATGTCAAAGATCGAAAAAGATAAAAATATTACAAACAAACCGGTTACACCACAAGTCTCGCAAATTCATCTGAGCTCAGCCTGATAAGTTGAGTAATCCATGAGAAGCTTTCGCGTATGAATCTTCTCACAATTTAATCTAGCATAGAACCACAGAGAGACTTGAGCAATCGACCATTGTTGTGAAAACGACTATAAATATGTATGACAACGCTTAAAGCCTATGGCTGAATAAAACGAGATGCGTGGATACGGTCAAAAAAGATTCGAGCCAAAGGAATGCGAATAGCCGCCAAAGAAACTAGGGACTGAACACTCGAATGGTTCTTCACTTCTTTAGGTAAATGTCAATCGTCTGGTTGCGTAACGATGTTTTATTACCATATGCTTGCATGCTCGCAGTAATGCCAGGCCAGGGCATTGAGTAAGGTATTTTTAAGCGCCTCTTCAATAAACCCGGCTCTATAGTTATACTGCATATCGTGCTGGTGTGTAAAGGTGCAATAAAAAGTCCATCAGTACGGTTTAAGCTTGATCATACTGTCTCTTTATCAGCGAAGTATGTAAGTACTACTATATAAGATATGAATAAAACCTTTCAAACCCAGATTAATATTCTGCAAGTTAATAACCTCAACTTTAACAGAATTTTAATGGAATAAGTAATTTGTATTTAATTGAGGCCAGCAAACTGGAAATTGTAGTGGTACTTGACTAAAGAATGTAGAGTCGGTAGGTTCCGCCCAGTAGGTTTAAGTACTACTTATTGCAAAATGTGCAAATTCTAATTATTGGTATGGCCCTTCCTGACTGCATTATTTTTGGTCAAAATTTTTAGCAAAAAACTTCAATCCTAATGAAGTGAATCTTGTAAATCCATCAGTTTATTAGCAGAGAAACAACTTTTTTGAAGCTGGTTATTGTTTCTGGATTTGACATTTCTAATCAGACTCAGCATATTTTATCAATACTTATAAATTAGTAAAATACATATACTAATTTACTGGAACGCAAATAAGTATGTACGATTCATGAGGTAGGTATGTATTTTAATTTATCGTCAACTTATTAAGCTTCAAAGCACGCGTCGGGCCGCGGTTACGTTTATAATAGCAGGAGAGAGGAATAATATCGTGAATAAAATAGCTGTTTACATTCTCGAGATGCACTTGCATTCTGATTGATAAATAGTGCATAGATGAATGTGAACAAGTTTCATGAGAACTATTTTCCATGTTGTGCACACGTTGCAGCAATATGATTAGAAACGATTACATAAAACTGAAGAATACCAATGAAACAGGTATCAATAAATATGCAACTGTACCATGTTGTTGACGTAACGAGCGTCCTAGATAAATGTGAGAAAGACGTTCCTAGGCCAGGTTGTGGCAGGCACACATACCGTGCCTATCATTCATCCTACATAACATTATAAGTATTGCCTAATCGTAGGTCGCGAGTCTAACTTTCAACATGGGACTGATTCAGACAACCGGTTTTTGGTTTCGCTCAATCAATTTGAAAATTAATTGGTTTGTTACACCGGGTCAAGCCGAAGTCTCTGTAATGAGGTTTATAAGTCAACAAATTATGAAATAATCGAACTAGTCATAATTTACGGGTCAGGAGCACTTCGTCAGTCACTTCTGCCGTTCAAGAGTGAGTCTTACCCAAACTATCTACTAATGCGTATAGCCAAGTCGAGCACATTGCTAGATAGGCCGTTAGCTGTCTTTGTCCATTGCCACAGCACCCTAGATACCATTGAGAACGATATTAGAAAGGCAAATTACTTTTTTATTGCACTGACTTAATACACGACTAGGTCTGTGTCAACGCAAAAATACCAATCTATGTACAACGAAGTACATGGCGGTATTGCCCAGAAGGTTGAACAAAGATCTTGGTAAATAGATACAAGTAATAGGTAGTACATAATTAAATTAAGTATAATACTAATGATAAATAAACTAATTCCCTCTTTTCTTTCTAAAAAAAAAATCCAAACTTTTTTTGGTACTAACACTAAGAAAATACTAAGTGTGAGTAGTCAGTGGTTCAAACATAGTAAAATATCGCAAACGCAATCGCACAGCTGACTGGGGAAACGTCCACTATTTTGAAAGGGAATTTGCCACCGATGGAAAAGTTACATCGACGGAGTAGTTACTAAAGATAATATAAAATGATAAAGACTTACAGGGGTAGGATCTTCATGTCTGATCGCCGAAACATGGAATGTCGCAAGAGACACGGGTGTCTTTCTCCGCGGAACGAGTAGGTGCAGGTCCACAGCGGACGGAGGCCACGCTTGATCTGTGGTCGCGGCGCAAGCTTCTCCGGTAGACTCGGTCGGTGGCAGCGGCGGGCTGCGGCGCGGCGGCGGCGGCCGAGGCGGGCTTACTTGCGATGCGAAGCCGCGCCCGCCGCATCGGCTGTGGCTGCGGCGCTCTCCCACTCTACCAAGCCTGATTTATATTCGTCGCCATGAGCCACGCTCACTAACAAGCCTCACACAATACAACAAATACTTACCCTGAGTACTCATTTCATTATCTTTGACACAAACCAAATCCTGGTGTAGCGTTTGTCACACTTCGTGATTTGGGTAACAAACGCCTTTTAATTTAAAACTTTTCAAAGTAACGGAAACGTTGAACGGTATCGTTACACGCTCAGTTACTAATTGTTTTCTCTATCAGCCCTTTTGACCGTAATGAACGTGTTCATGAAGGTACCTATCTAGCAATATTTTAGTAAGTAGGTATACCTAAGTACCTACATTTTTAACGTGTAAAAGTCAGTTTGTCCGTTTATTTTTATGTTACCGACCTACTAAAAAGTATGTAGGTAAGTTAGAGAAATTATTAATCATAAATTACAAAACATCTGAATTTGAATTAAGTATTACGCAGGTATCTAGGCAGTTTTCTGGCATGATAGGCAGAAGCACCAGAGCGAGTATAGCATGCTTACCGCGAATGCTATAGGTAGACATCGAACGGGTTGTGTCGTCGTCGCTTTCGGAGAGGTCATAGGTGAGAATGATCTCCGGAATTTTATTAGGTAACTGTAGACAGACGAGGTCAAATTGAGCACAATGTACCTACTTTAGTAGATATAAGTAATAAAAACAATCAATATGATTTATTAAGTAGCAAAAAACGAGACACTGAAGTTTTGAGAAAACGTTTTTGAAAAAGAGCGCGTTGATGTCTTTTGCACGAGAAAGTTGACTCCCCAAGGGATTAGGTTAAATTCTCGGTTTTAGCCTATTTCTTATTATTTGTTATAATAATAAACAAGCTAAATGACCAAAAAGTCAACCTAATTAGAGAGGTACAAAGAAAACATTAGTTAGGACATTATGCACTTATTACAAAATATTCAGTAGAATTATTATAATGAACTCTCACGCATTTGGTATGCATGAATCTCGATTGTATATTTTTTTTACTCATATGTAGAGATTTTCCAGTATACCTAAGTATATAATGCACGTCCCTCCAAAATTGCCGCTATACAATGCCCTAAGACTTGCCTTTCGCGCGAGTAGGGGCTTGCATTATAAAACTGAAAACTTAACGCTAATCTGGGAGCACGGTAGTGCTCCCACCAAGTCGAGCAAAAAAGTGGCACGGCCGTACTATCCTTTTCTCGAAGCAGTTCAGGCCATTTTCGACCCCTTATAGCTTCGTTGTGGATTATATATATTATAGCTAGAAGCCTGAATTTCTGTAACCAAGCAGGCATTGTATAAACACGGTATATTTGAAATTTCATTCAATTTGAACCAGTAGTTTAAGAATTATAACTTGTCAAAATTCTTAATTTTGTCACTGACTGACTGACTGACTGGCTGACCGATCATCAAAAGTCTAAGGCACTTCTAGCAGACATAGAAGCTTCAAATTTGGAATGCAATTAGTATTTAGTGTATACATCAAGGGAAAACTAAAATATTTGGTAATATCCGTCCAGTTTTCTAGATACACCAACTGCATAAATTACTTTGTAATCCCATGTAAATATATGGGATTACAAAGTACATTTGCAGTTAATGAATCAGCTTACCTGTATATGTATAATATAATGGAATAATAGGTGAAGATCATCATCATCATTGTTTAGACGAATAGTTCATAAAGATTAATTTAAAGATTTAAAGAATACAGTTAGTTCATATTTTGTAACTAGATGGCGCCACACGCAATTTTAGAACGCGCTATCGAAGTGTTTTACTTTATTAAGTCCCTAATTAAGGGACCTATGCATATTTTAAGTTTTAAGGGTAGTGATCCGCGGCCTCCCCGCTGAGATCGAAACACCCATCATCAAGGCCGACTTAATCGACCAAAAATTCCCCGTCAGGGAAGTACACCGCATGTTCCGCGGTAAATCTAAAGCTCCATATGATATGGTGCTTGTCATATTAGACATGAGTCCGGAGGGGAAGGCCATCTTCAACTTGAAGACGGTCAACCGCCTATCCGGGCTCCGCGTAGAGCCTCCATTCCGCAATGGAACCCCGTCCCAGTGCCATAGATGCCAACTCTATGGTCACTCCGCGCGCAATTGTTTTGCGCGCCCCCGTTGCGTCAAGTGCCTGGGCGACCACGGCACCGCTGACTGCGAGCGCCCCCGGGATACCTCCGACCCACCTGGCTGTGTGCTCTGCGGAACATTGGGGCACACCGCGAACTATCGCGGTTGCCCACATGCGCCAAAGGCAAACAAAAAGGTGCTGCGAAGGGCCCCCGATCGCGCTCCTCCAATCCCTCAGTATTCTAAGGGAACCTCTAAGGTTGCCCTTATCCCGGCCCCGGCCCCCGCTACCTCAGCGTGGGCTAAGCCGCTCCCCAACACGAGCCGCGCCCCTCAGGCAAAGCCCGCCCCCCCTGCCCCTCAGGCAAAGCCCGCCCCTCAGGCTAAACAGGCCCCTCAGGCGAATCCCGCCCCTCAGGCAAAACAGGCCCCTCAGGCAAAACAGGCCCCTCAGGCGACCCCCGCCCCCAGATGGCAGGCACAGGAGTCTTCAACTCCCGTGTCCAGCATGTCTAACTACAACCTGTCCGATCTTACATCGGACCTTGCCTTCATCAAAGGCTGCTCTCACGGAGTGGACTTCTCGCGAGTTCGCGCGCTTGCGCGCACACTCCGGGAAGCCCGCGACGGCTTTGCTAGGATGCTTGTTTTTGAAGAACATGCAGACTACATTGAGTCCCTTTACTCTTAGCTTTCCGGGACAATATGTCTGTACAAAAGGAAAGACTAAAACCTAGATCAGTTTCCATTGCTTTCTTTAACGCCAATGGCCTCAAACGTCAACGCGACCTAGTCGCTGACTTTCTGGTCAAATACCAGGTCGATGTATTGCTAGTCCAAGAGACTCTTCTTACGCCTAGTGTTCGCAATCCTAGGATTGCGAGCTACCAAGTCACTAGGAATGATAGAACCCGCAGCCGTGGCGGCGCACAGTGGTGCGCCCCCATAGAAGAGGTTGGACATAGGAGTCAAAGTCGTTATTTAACAAAACGAAGTATGATATTACAATTGTCCATCAAATAGAAACTATCGTTTCTGATGTTTTTTTCGATATTGTACTTATACAGTGAGTAAATGCAAAATAACTGATTTTTTTGTATGGGGAGCGACCTATAATTATAAATATCTTCTTATTTTGGCCCATTTTCGTTCTGAGCTTTTGTACTGATTTCCGAACTATATTAAGCTATATTTTATCCAAAGACACATGGTGCTACTTTTGTGCACTTTTTGAGATAATCTCAAAAATGTGTAAAATAATAAAAATCGAATACTCCCGAGTGTTTGGAGAACATATAGATAGTTTATATTATACATCTATTGATAAGCAACAAATTATGTTCTATTATTTACTGTGATTGGGATTATAGTTTAGGAGTTGGTGGAATAAAACAAATTTTTTAGTAGGAAGCAACCAATATCTATAAATATCTTCTTATTTTGGCCCATTTTCGTTCTAAGCTTTTGTACTGATTTCCGAACTATATTAAGCTATATTTTATGCGAAGACGCATGGTGCTACTTTTGTGCACTTTTTGAGATATTCTCAAAAATGTGTAAAAATAATAAAAATCGAATACTCCCGAGTGTTTCAAAAACATTTAGAGTAGATAAGCAACTTAAATTGTTTATTGAGATTGGAATTATAGTTTAGGAGTCAGTATAATAAAATATTTTTTTTATTAAGATGCAACCTATATATATTGTATAATGTATACCTTTAACTATCTTCTTGTTTTGGCCCATTTTTTGGTCTTAATCTTTTCCCTCATGTTTATTAACCTTAATTAGTATTTCAAAACACATTTTTTTTCAAATGTGCACAAAATGTAGGACGCAAGTGGGTTTATAGTATATTTAGAATTTTGCAATCAAGCAATTGATAAACAGAACAATACAGTTTTCATCAATACATAATAATTCTATTTGATAAACATTACAAAAAATTTTTGAGAGTCAAAAAACGAAGAAAATCAAACCAAAAACAGCCAGAAAGCTTAATAAATAGATCACAGAATACAAAATGAACAAAGTACAAATTTATTTATGCTTTCATTAAGGTTAGTATTGCGAAAAAATACATATATACCTATACAAAGGTTATTATTACAAAGATAAACATAAAAAAAAAAACAATTTAAAACTAGATAAATTGACTTAAGTATAAAAAAAATGCTAAAACAATATTGTCTTTATAACAAAAATAATTGTTATTACAGGTGAAGATTATTATATTTATTTTACTTATTAATATAACAATAAATACACAATAAAAATGATAAATCAAATTATTAAATAGAAGCGATAAAAAGTAATTGACTTATTTTTAACTATAATACGTTCACACATATAAACAAATTACAAATATCTGAATCAGCAGCTAGAGACTCTATCAAGACAAGAAATACATGGTATTTGGGCTTTCATGTTGAACTTAAAGTACCTACACTTCTTACAATTACAAATCTTCGTCAAAATCGTCATTGTCATCATCAGTTTCACTGTCATTATTGTCGCTAGAGTCACAATCGACTTCAGGTAATGTAGAGACATCAATGAACTCGATTTCATTCTTATCACGTACCAGTAATTCATCAACTTCCGCGAATGAAGACTTTTTTATTTTCTTGCTCATCTTCGGGCGTATGCTAGTAAGCAGAGGATCTGAAAAAGAAGAAGATTGTGAAGAATGTCTTCATTCGTCGCGATGCTGCTATGTTTGTGCGTATGATTTTCCCTATAATTACGAAAATCCTTATTTCTAGCTTCTGATGCTTCTTCAGATACAAACAAACAAACAAACATTCACACACTCACACCCCTGCACTAGGATTCCCTGTGTCGCAGGCGGCATGGACACATACAACACATCACAACATCCAAGACCCGAGAACAAACATTTGTGTACGTCACAAATATTTGCCCCGGCCGGGGATCGAACCCGGAACACCAAGCTTCGTAGCTTAGCGTAGCAGGGTCACTACCAACTAAGCCACGGTGTCGTCTAGATAAGAAACCTATAGGCACAACCGATAGATGGTCTACAATTTGGGGTCCATGGATTATTATCTTATGTAGACTGGAAGGCATGTTATACCAAGGATAATGTTCCACGTATAAGTCCGCTGTGGCACTACAGTAATTACTAAATTATGAAATTTCTATTTTCATTCCCGAAGAAATGCATTGTAGCACTACTGCAATTCGTCTAATCAAGCCGACATCTAACTAAACCTGTGATACGGGCTGTAGTTTCAGGGTCGGCAAAAAACCGTCTTGCTGCATTGCCAGTGTTTGTATTCCCACTGCCTTGTTTAACTGCATCCAGCAGTAGTCCAGTTTCTTTGCGAAAGTCTTCTTGAATTTTGTTTTTCCTGTCTTTCACTATTTTCTTCATTTCTTCTCCTTTCGCTTGCCATGACTTTGTCTCTAATTTGTATGCGATGTGCAATAGACATTCCATGGACCGGATCCAAGCATGCAGTGAACTCAAGCCATATTTGTATAAATCTACTTGTACAGTTTTGAGTTTCACTGCTTCCAAATCATTAATTTCAGAAGGTCGCGCTTTGCAAAGATCACAGACAGCTGCTGACCTTTCTGATATATACGAATGTACTTTTCCGTCTATCATGGTTAACATTAAGATATGTGTCATAATTGTATTTCCACAGTCAGTGGGAGTCAACTCTGCAATTTCTGTTTCAAACGCAGCCATCTCCATTTTCACATTTGCCTCTGTCTCCTTCATGAACTTAAAAGAGATCGGACGACAGTATGAAGTTGATGAAGGCCGTTCATTCTGCCACACTATATTTTCTGTTGAATCTTCAATCAGTTTCAGAGGTACCAGGCTTGTCATAAATACTGACGACAAATCATCTTCATTTACTTGGTTTTTTTGGTGGTATACGCTTTGGCTTGATGCTCCATCAAAACCCCACTTGCTATATAACACTAGTTGCTTATTTGTTTCAATGTTTAAATTTAGTGACTTTATCAGCCTTTTAACAGTCAGATCTAGAAGTGACTACAATTTTATCGTCGCTGAGTTATTGGTCACTGTTATATCTTCTTTTTTTGGATAGCATTCTTTTTTCTCCTTCAGCAACATATAATAACTTGGGTACTTTGTAAGGCCTTCTTTGAAACTAAAGTCTCTTAACGTGATGTAACGCCACTTAGATAAACGCATGGTAATGTACAGAGCAAGCGCTTTCTGAGGAGAAACTTCAGCTAGTTTAGGGCATTGGCCCCGTATCACATTTAAAACCTTGGAGGCTTCCTGAGGATTCTCAAGTAAATACTTCATCACATTAGCCACATAACCTTGTCCTGCAGACTTCAGGGCACATTCAGTTGAAAATAGGAGCTCATCATCACTGCAACTTGCTCGAGTTTCTTCAGTATTGGTTGCTTCCTAATAAGTAAATGTTTTATTACACTAACTCCTTAACTATAATTCCAATCTCAATAAACAATTGAAGTTGCTTATCTAATCAAAATGTTTTTGAAACACTCGGGAGTATTCGATTTTTTATTATTTATACACATTTTTGAGAATATCTCAAAAAGTGCACAAAAGTAGCACCATGCGTCTTTGCATAAAATATAGCTTAATATAGTTCAGAAATCGGTACAAAAGCTCAGAACGAAAATGGGCCAAAATAAGAAGATATTTATAGATATTGGTTGCTTCCTACTAAAAAAAATTTTTTATTCCACCAACTCCTAAACTATAATCCCAATCACAGTAAATAATAGAACATAATTTGTTGCTTATCAATAGATGTATAATATAAACTATCTATATGTTCTCCAAACACTCGGGAGTATTCGATTTTTATTATTTTACACATTTTTGAGATTATCTCAAAAAGTGCACAAAAGTAGCACCATGTGTCTTTGGATAAAATATAGCTTAATATAGTTCGGAAATCAGTACAAAAGCTCAGAACGAAAATGGGCCAAAATAAGAAGATATTTATAATTATAGGTCGCTCCCCATACAAAAAAATCAGTTATTTTGCATTTACTCACTGTATAAGTACAATATCGAAAAAAACATCAGAAACGATAGTTTCTATTTGATGGACAATTGTAATAGCATACTTCGTTTTGTTAAATAACGACTTTGACTCCTATGTCCAACCTCTTCTATGGGGGCGCACCACTGTGCGGCGGTACCATCATCTATCATAAGAGGTCCCTGCACTGCATACCGCTCGACCCTCCTCCTATGGCCTTAATGGAAGCTTCCGTTGTGAAGCTCGCCATGACCGGCCATCCCGCGATTGTCATAGCTTCATGCTATCTCTCGCCTAACAAACGCCTACTTAAGAGTGATCTCGAATCGCTTCTTAATCTTGGTGACTCCGTCCTACTGGCGGGCGACTTTAATAGCAAACACGTTCTTTGGAATTGTGTCTCCACTAATCCCAACGGGAGAATCCTCGACACCCTAGTTGATTCGCTCAACTTTGATGTCATTCCCCCGCTAACCCCGACCCATTATCCTCACAATGTCTCCCATCGTCCCGACATCCTAGACATGGCGTTGCTGAAGAACGTGACCTTACGGTTGCGCTCTATAGAAACGATTCATGAGCTAGACTCTGATCACCAGCCCGTGCTCCTCCAGCTAGGCCCTCTCCCCGACCTCTCCCCGCCTACCAAGACCGTGGTTGAGTGGCGTAAACTAGAGAATTCTCTCAAGTTGATCCACTCTCCCGATCTCGATAGGATTCCCGAGGACATCCAATCCCCTGACGACGTCACCGTTGCGATCGCCGCCTTGACCAGCCATGTCACAGCTTCCGTAAGCAAATCGTCGAAACAGGTCCCCGCGGTGCCTGAGCGCCGTTGGACCCTGCCAGACGACGTGAGGAGGCTGATCACGGAGGCGAACGCAGCGACCCGACGCTATAGTTCGTATCCTTCTGATGCGAACAAATCCCTCATGCGCTGCCTTCACCGTCAGGTGAAGCGTCGTATCCTTGACCACCGCAATAATGAGTGGGACAATCTGCTTTCGGAGATAACGCCTCATCACCAGGCTTACTGGGGACTAGCGCGATCAATGAAGGCGGATGCCACTTCCATTATGCCTCCCCTCACCCGTCCCAACCTTCCCCCTGCCTTTGATGACGAGGAAAAGGCCAATTGCCTGGCCGAAAGCCTCGAATCCCAGTGCTCTCCTAGCACTCAACCTGTTGATCCTGTCCACGTCCGTACGGTGGACAGTGAAGTCTCGCGATTAGCTTCAAACCCTCCATCGGCTCCGCCTCTGCCCCTCATCAAGGCGGCTGAGGTTATTGAGATTATCAAGGGCCTTCGCCCGAAGAAATCGCCTGGTGCCGATGGAATTAGCAACAGAGTTCTAAAACTCTTTTCTACCGCTCTCATTTACTTGCTAGTCAGCATCTTCAATGCGGCTATGTCCAATTGCTCTTTTCCTGACGCCTGGAAGGAGGCCACTGTTATTGGCATCCCCAAACCGGGCAAGAAGGCAACTGAGCCCAGCAGTTATCGCCCCATTAGTCTCCTTAGTGCTCTTGGGAAAATCTACGAGCGCCTCCTTCTGAGACGTCTCTGGTCCCATGTTAATGATCATAACCTCCTCCCTGACGAACAGTTTGGCTTTCGAGCCAGACATTCGTGCCCTCAGCAGGTGCTCCGCATCACGGAGCACATACTGACTCATATGCACGCCGTTTACCCTTCCGGTACCGGCGCTGTCTTTCTCGATGTAGCGAAAGCTTTCGACAAGGTCTGGCACAATGGCTTGATTTACAAGCTATCCCAACTTGGTGTCCCTGATAGGCTCGTGCTCATCTTACGAGACTTTCTATCTGGTCACAGCTTTCAATACCGCGTGGAGGGGAAGCTTTCTTCCCCTCGCCCCATCAGGGCCGGAGTCCCGCAAGGCTCCGTTCTAGCACCGCTTCTATTTACGCTTTATACTAGTGACATCCCTCGCACGCCGCAGGTAGAGTTGGCCCTTTTTGCCGACGATACCGCGCTTTACGCATCCAATCCTAATCCCAAACGCGCATGCATTCGACTCCAAGCCGCCCTTAAGGCGCTTGGCGCTTGGTTCCGCAAATGGCGTATTGAGGTCAATCCAACGAAGAGTGCAGCAGTGTACTTTTCTAGGAAGGGCCGAAGATGCCAATCCCAACCGCTTACGCTTTTTGATCAACCCATTCCATGGGTAGCGGCCGCCAAGTACCTTGGCGTGACGCTCGATCAACGCTTAACCTTCCAGCCTCACATCCGTAACGTGGTGAACCGTGCTAAATTTATCATGGGTCGCCTTAACTACCTCATATGCAAGAAGAGTAAAATGTCACTTAGAAATAAGTTGACCCTTTACAAAGCTTGCATTCGTCCTATATTGACATACGCTTCCGTGGTGTTTTGTCATACGCGTCACGTAGTTCGTTTACAAGCTGTGCAAAGCATATTTTTGCGCAGAATTTCCGGAGCCCCAGGCTATATGCGAAATATAGACCTCCACCGCGATTTCGATCTCGAGTCCGTTGTTCACTTCATGAAGCGCGCCGCCCGGCGGCATTATGACCTCGCGCCCCACCATCCGAATCCTCTCATTTCGAACGGTCCCGACTATCCTAAAGACCCGCCAGTAGTCAAATCCCTCCGTAGGCCTAAACATATTCTAGGCGACCCAGATGACGACATCATCGCCGCCAATCCGGTGGCGGAAATGCAGTCATCTCGCGACAGACGTAACACTCCACAATTCGCTTACCGACCGCGCCGGCGTGGTCGGAATCTCTCTTACAGGCCCTCTACATCGTTAGGTTCGATTCCTAACGGTGCCTTGGGTCAATAGTCCAATCATCCCCCTGGCAACAGTCCAAGCCGAGGTTCGACCCACCGTTGGGTACCCTTGTGCTGTTTGCCCCAACCTAAATTTTAAGGCAGAGCGCCATCTGCGCTCGCCGAGAGTCCGGTGACGCAGTAACAGCCATCTGCGGCTAACTGCATTAAACGTCCATCCGAAAAAAAAAAAAAAAAAAAAAAAACCTATGCATATTTGTACCGAACTTTCAAAGTTCCTAAGCAATTACTTTACTCGCTTGGTAGCTCTTAACAGTCCAGATTCTGACCATTTAGAACTGCCAAGCGAGTAGTAATCGCTTAGGAACTTTGAAAGTTTGGTGCAAATAGGCATAGGTCCCTTAATTAGGGACTTAATAAAGTAACCGACTTGGTGTTACATGGATCTCGTAACTTTTTACGGTAGAAAGCGAGAATTGGTTCTTTTTACAAAGTTGTTTTTGATGGCATTAAGTCTTACCGTCTAGCGAGAGTTCACTTCAACTGTGCAGGATGTGACAGAAGCTGAAAGTGGCATTAAAAAATTAAAACTCTAAAGCTCGATAAGCCCAGATAATATCTCTCCATAATTATATATTAAAACATTTATATCACAGCTCACTCCTGCCATTACTCATATTTACCTTTCATTAAAAACCTAACCGAGAAGTCCATATTCTTAAAACGGGCAACAAATTCCTATCTACTATATATAACTATATTTTGTCCTGTTTAGCAAAGCTTTTTGAGAGCTTATTGCATGCGAGTTTATTTTATGGTACCTAATACTACTCGACAGTACTCATGAAAGGTGTACCTACCTACCTAGGTATCAATTAATATAATATTTATTGATGATGATCAATATATCTAAAAGGCTTGAACCTGACTGACAAGAGATCTTACAGGCTAAAGCAGAGGACGTAGAGACTTGAAATTTGACAAGCGCTGAAAGTGCGTATTATGAACGGAATGTTGGAAATTCGCAACGCAAAGTTGCGGGCCTCAGCTAGTCTAATATAAGGTTTTGAAAAAAAATACAGTTTTCACTCATAATTATTTAATTGAATAAAAACATTTATATTCATTAATATACATAGAATGAATATTCACTACAGTAACTCACGATAACCTTACAACTAGATATTTAGGTATCAAATGAGTATAAAAGTACAATTTTTTTTTTCAGGTAATTTAGTAATACGTAAAAACACTAAGTACTTACCTATACGTTGTCATTTATTTATTTATTTCAAATATCTTAAAATATATTTGGTATGAGCTAAACAATTATCAAAATACCAATTTTTTTAGATATACATATAATAAGTTTATGTGAATTTACTAAAGCATAACAAACTTATTTATATTTAAATTCGCCAATGAAATTATAACAACTTTTGTTTGAGCATTATTATAAAATAAAGAAATGCTTTAATGCACACAGCGCAAGAAAAAAAATGATGTCACATGCCATACAACATTTTTCTAAATAATCATGTTTGTAGTTATTAGATTGTAACGGGTATTTATCGCGCTCACCTTATCTATTATAATATTACCTTTTAGTTACGTTCGATTATACTATGGTACAAGCTCTGCTTAGTTTGTGGCTAGATGGCGATGTGTGAAATGCCCAAAATATTTATTATTATTAGGTATTATTTATTAAAATATTTATAAGAAGTCTCCATACACTACAGCTTGGTACAAATATTAACTTTTCTTTGCTTATACATCACAGACTAGTCATAGCGTCTAACACCCATATTCTAAGTCGATTAGACACATTACATTTGAAATTTGAAAGGTCACAGCCGAACCTTTAGTAAAGTGGCGGCCATTTTACCACTCACGTAAATATTCCCTTGAGTGAAAAAAACGACTAAGAATACGGGTGATAAAGTTTTAAAATTGATTCTAATATACCTAGTTTGACACTATATTATTAATCGCTCTGATGTGAATAAGTACATTTTTCAGGGGTGGATCACGATGTTTTTGACTACAGACTTGCGTACGTTATGTTTAACCTGAAATAAAAAGGAAACATTATTTATTTAAGGCTCAGAATGGCAGATGGACATTAAGAAAAACCATTTTGCTCAATCTCCTTCGCTTATGTTAAGCATATCAAAAATAAAATACATCTTTAACATATTAAGGTTGTAGTAACAAATTCACCGAACTACTTTTTTGAAATTATACTCCGATTGTTTATATCTTCGAAAATATACATGTGTGCGGTGCGAGCGAAATAGCAATCTCACATAGCATTATCTTAGATTTGCGTTAACTTTCGAAAAAATTAAACATTATTAATCAAAGCCTATCTTCGTCTTGGGTAGCTTGAACCCCTCGCGTCACTCAGGACTCTACATAACTGAGTCCCTCGTTAGCTCAGGGTTCAATATGCCACCCGCGACATAAGACACTACTTTATCTCCTATGTGCAAATGCTCCTATGTGTTGAAATTATACTCCGATTGTTTATATCTTCGAAAATATACATGTGTGCGGTGCGAGCGAAATAGCAATCTCACATAGCATTATCTTAGATTTGCGTTAACTTTCGAAAAAATTAAACATTATTAATCAAAGCCTATCTTCGTCTTGGGTAGCTTGAACCCCTCGCGTCACTCAGGACTCTACATAACTGAGTCCCTCGTTAGCTCAGGGTTCAATATGCCACCCGCGACATAAGACACTACTTTATCTCCTATGTGCATAATCTACTATTTCCCATTGCAAAAACAGGCCTACTCTTGGCTAAGATAGCGAATGGAAGTTATTTTCAACCGCCTTCAAAAGAGGAGGGGGTTATCAATTCGGTTTTAACCTCAGAACTTTGTTGATTAAGAACCAATTTGAAAAAATGTTTTCCTGTTTGAGAGAATATACTTTTAGATTGAATCCAATAGAAATTTTATCAAAATCGGTTCAGTATTTTATTATATTATTATTCAAATCAAAATAAAAAATGAAGTGAACAAAATTGCGGTTCCTACGGTCACTCGTCCGATTAAAGTCGGTTCTTGTATGTTTACTACTATTAAAATATATAAATTATATGTAGGTACGTTTATCTAGGTACATTGATGCTCATTATCATAATCCAAATTTCACGCAATTACCACACGTGGTTATACAGTAATCATGACGTCACATCGTCGCGCTTTCAATTAAAATATGAACTACTATTTTTCTCATAACTTAGTCATTTTTGTAGTCAGTTTTGATTTAAAAACTCAACTTCTTCTTCTTATCGTGTCACTAGTTCCTTCGAACCAGTGTGGTGAAAGGATTTCAAGTGCGCCTCGAAGAGGCTCCTTTCGTGCACTCGTCACATGTTTTCGAACTTTAGGTTCTACGACATGCCGGTTTCCTCACGATGTTTTCCTTCACCGTTGCGAGAACGTATGCATACATAGATTTTTCCGACCGAAATAACCCATTTACGCACGACTGCCACCGGGATTCGAACCCGCGACCATCAGATCGCAAGGTAAGGGCCTCATCCACTCGGCCACACGTCCTCAACTACTGAACCGCTTTTAAAGAATTTCCATAGGACAAATGTGAATGTATGTACTATGTATATGCTCTCAATGATTGGTGATTTTCATATCTGTTGATATACATTATGACAAACTTTATTATGACGATGTAATGAACATATAAACTAAATAAAAATATATATACAAATTGAGAACCTCGTTTTTTGTAGTCGTTTTGCGAATTTGGATAATTTGCAACGCAAACGCAGTTGTGGGCCTTGTACTGCTAGCTAGCTAAAACAAAGTATTCGATACGTAATACGATGTATGTTACCTCTGTGGCTGTATCAATGACTTGTGTTGTGTTGCTGAGAAGCCTTCGCGAAATGCACTTGATGCGGACGTAGATAATGATGAGAAATGTGATGCTGAAGAGGAATGATATGCAGAGTAGTGTAGATGGCTGCACAAGACCTTCCATCTAGTAAAATGATAAATGAAACAACGGTTATGGTTAACAATGGTTAGGTTAGATTGACACACATGTATACATACAGGCCTCCTAGGCCGGGGGATCCTTAATATTCCGGGACATTCTTCGCCCCCTCAAAGGGGTGACCCGAGGGGTATAAATTGGTTACTTGTCAACTTACCCGTTTGCGTTATTAGCTAAACGCCCACAGAGGTGAAGTACTATATGTATATTGATTAATATCGTTATGTAATCGACTTTAAAAGAGTGTCCGTCGGCGAGTCATAGTGACCCCGACATACAGGCTTTTTAGACCTAGTGCGGGGAACATGGTTTACCAGTGGTACAATTTTTTAATATAAGGTTAATAAGCTTAGTAACTTAGTAAGTACCAGTTAGTTTTTGTGATAATAAACGATATTTTATTTATTAAATCACTGACAGGGTCGCGGTCGAATCCGACCCGTGACCCTGTATAGTGACGATGCGCCGTCAAACCTCTTGTCCGATTACGAGTGGTTTGACGACGCATTGGCACTGAGGCGTAGCTAATGGGTTTTAAGTCGGTATACACTGGTGGTGAGCCCGATCTAACCCTTTGGCCATCCCCGGCTAATGGGTATGCGTAATAGTATTTTCCCATTGTAAAAAAATGAAACAGATTGACATGATTGGTCGAGTGGCAAGTGTGTTGGACTACCACGCCGGTGTCGCGGGTTCGATTCCCGCTTCATTAAGCACTTGTTTGACGAACATCGGTGTTGGTTCTGAGTCTGGATGTTTTCTATGTATTCTACGTATGTATTTACAAAAAAAAGTATTTAAGTATTGTTAATTATCAGTTATTTGGTTCCCATAGTGCAGTGCTCAGTTTGGGGCTAGATGGCGTTGTATGAAATGTCCAAAATATTAATTATTTTATTTACTTTACAATGGAACAACATGCATTATCGTTGGGAGGCGCCTCTGCAGGATGCCGTTTGCATCAACCTACTCAGTGCCAGAAATTCTGCCGCTAAGCAGTATTTTGTAAAGCTTACACAATACTGTGTGCATTATTTGTTTCAGGTTTCAAGAGAGACTAACCAATATCAAAATATTAGCTTAAACTTTATCTGAAATAAATGTTGTTTTATGAAAGATTTGATTGAGTTCGCGATGTTTCAGTGATATCTGTAAAGTGAAGTCAATGGCGTGATTTTGTAATGGATTTTTTACTCAATTATGTACTGGCGACAAATGTTATGGAAGAGATATGATTCTAAAAGTAAGAAAAGCTACAATGGCGGTCAACGAAAGCTGGCACTGTCAAAGTACTCACACTAATGCAATTTCACTATATGTATCAACAAATTATATAAATATATTTAGTAATAAATCCGCTTGATTTCTAAACAAAGGTTTTAATTAACTTAACTTTAGTTTAGAACTTTAGTACATATTACTTTATTATAAACCAAAGAGTCAACGAACAGAAAACCAAAGTTTAAAGATACGACACGTGTTTCGCCTCTACACGAGGCATCATCAGGAGGTGTGGACTCGCCGAAGTTCGAAACGAGAGTCTCGAAAACACGTGTCGTATCTTTAAACTTTGGTTTTCTGTTCGTTGACTCTTTGGTTTATAATATAGTAATATGTACTAAAGTTCTAAACTAAAGTTAAGTTAATTAAAACCTTTATTTAGAAATCAAGCGGATTTATTACTAAATATATTTATAATTTGTTGATATTTATGGATTTCCGCAAAGTAACGCCTGAATCAATCAATTATCACTATATGTACTTTTACAGGACACCAGCTTATGAAAATATTCTTGTACAATTAAAATGAGATGACTTGATGGATAACTAGCTAATGCAATATGAATGCAAATTGTTTTATTTGTATTCAAACTATGGCTAATCTTAATCTTTAGTTAAGGACATAATTTAATACTCATATCTATTTGCATTGTAAATATTCATCACATAATACATTTATTAAGTACTAACAGTCGATTGCATTTTTTTGTCTTCTTGTTTCAGTCTTACTGAAAGAGAACATATTAATTAATTCAATGATTTTAACTAATAATTTTAATGTTTAACTGATTTACCATTTTTATACTCTATCAGCAATTTTCAGTATTCTATTTTTGCATTTTTATTTACTACTTTTTTATAAGTAAACTCTATCAGCAGTAATTTTTCGTAGACTTTCGCGATTATCACACATAGTTATTATGCCTCATTTAAATTCAGCCCCTATCGCTGCTCCTCGCGCTGCCGGCAATAATTCCCTTAATACTGCTGTGGCAGGATCGAGGGATATGTGTTTTTACATACTGCCCTTCCTCTCACTTCGCTTTCAAGTTCCGGCAATGGCAGACGTTGAAATTTTTGCAGCGTCCGCGCTGTGTCTTTTAGCGATACATAATTATGTGCGTCAGTTAAAAATAAATCAAATGAAAAAAAGAAAAGACGTCGTAGAAGATGGTGGATGATATCTATTCATCGTAATATAACTTTGTAAGTACCTACCAACCTGCTTAAGATAATATTTTATAATGCAGAGAGAAGAGCTTGAGCAGAATGTAAACACGCCCTACCGCTCGCGCTGCCGGTCCTTTGAAGTCCGCACTAAAAACCGCTCTTTTGGGGAGCGCTGGGCAGCGCGAGTGGCATTAAGCAGTGGCAAGAGAAGTATACCTTTACATACTCGTCCTGCCCACTTCCCTGCTCACTACAGCTGAATGTAAATGAGGCATTAGATTGTAACGGGTATGCATCGCGCTCACCTTATCTATTTCAAACATCGGGATAAAAATAGATAAGGTCAGCGCGACGAATACCCGTTACAATCTAATAACTATCTATCAGCAGTTTTCAATATTCTATTTTTGCATTTTTATTATCACGTTTTTAATAAGAAAATCTATCAACAGTTATAAACTGTATGGGTATTGGGTACCCATCTACCTACACGGTATCCTGCAGGGACGCCTCCCAGCGTCGAAGATATCAATATAAATTTGGACCTGACTGACTGACAGAACTACTGAACGTAGAGACTTGACAAGTGGATAAACTTGAAGGATGTGATCGTCAAGAGCTGAAAGTGAGTAATAAGAAAGAAAATTTGATAATTCGCAAGGCAAACGAAGTTGCGGGCATCAGCTAGTCTACAAAAAATCATATAGGATGTAATGTATAGAATAAAAGCGACAAGATTCCACTGGCGAACCACGTGACCAAGATGCGCAGAACCAATTTGACCTAAGAATTGCGTTCTGCGCATCATTGTCACGTGGTTGGCCAGAGGACAATTTGACAGAAACCAATTGAACTCACCTTTTCGCACTCATAATCCCAATTGACGGATATCAAGTTATCGTACAGCTGCAAGAACCGGTCAAAAGGACATAGCTGGCCACAATTCGGTATGTTCAGAATATGAGGTTCCACAATTTCTGTGGTATTTCTGTATGAGATTCTTATGTAGCGTTCAGATGTGGTGCTTTCTGGAATAAATGGTATCCATTTTAATATGTATTTGTTATTTATTTATTCAATTGTTAATTCCTTTGATTAATATTATTATTATTGTACATGTATATATAAGTTTGGTTTTATATCTCACGTTAATTTGAACATTTTCTGTTTGAAAATTAAATAGTATAAAGATGTACTGATAGAATTTAAAAGCCACTTTAAATACAGACCAAACCACTGAACATAATGGCTTAAAATTTCGAGTATATTTACTAGTAGTAAGGTTTTCTGGAAGACAACTCGTATTAAGGTTAAGCTCACCGTTGTACATGCTTAACTATGTTTTATACTATATCATGTTTTTGTGTACAATAAAAAAATACAATAATAACTCTTTACACACTCACCATAAAACAGTTCAAAGAACACAGTAGCAGTGTAGGGCGGGCAGACATTATCAAACATGCCTAAGGCGTTGAGTACACTGCCCACGGTCAAGTCGTGTCCACTGTATAACAGGACTTTAGGATACTGTTTCTCGTAAGCCAGATTCTCAGCTATACGCTTATCTTCCGCCATAGCCTCCATCATTTTAGAGGCCATTTGTTTCATGAACGGTCCCACATTCAGGCGCGCAAGCAGCGGAGTTAAAGTTTCGGTTTTGAAACTGGAATAGAAATAATTATGTCTACTTGCACCAAAGTGTCAAAGATCCTAAGTAATTACTTTACTTAGTTACGATTTTTCTAGCGAGTAAAATAATTACTTAAGATTTTTGATAGTCCTCTTATTCTTCAATCAAATTTATTTTCAATTCGAATTTCAATTCATTCATTCAATTCAAATCGTGTCACTAGAGTTCTTTCGAACCAGTGTGGTGAAAGGATTTCAAGTGCACCTCGACGAGGCTCCTTTTTTGGCATGCCGGTTTCCTCACGATGTTTCACCATTAAGCACGTATATTTAATGCACGCATAGATTTGTTGAACAGAAAAATCCATTGGTGTACGACCGGATTAGAACCCACGACAGATCGAAGTCAAGGCACCTCCCACTCGGCCAACACGGATTTTTGACAGTTAGATGCAAGTAGGCATTAGTGCAACATAAATTGAGAAGTCGCTTATAATATTTAGTCCAGTCCAGTAGGACTTCTTCTTATCGTGTCACTAGTTCCTTCGAACCAGTGTGGTGAAAGGATTTCAAGTGCGCCTCGAAGAGGCTCCCTTCGTGCACTCTAGTAGGACTGATAGTATAGTAGATAGGAGGTTAGTGATAGGTAAATAATAGGTAATTTAAATAAATAATGCTTGGACAATTGGACGTATCGCACAGCTATCTATGGCCAAGCTGCAGACCAGTCAACTGATAATATTTATAAACTTTAAACAATTAATGTTTATTTAGTACCAATTATACAGTTTACAATTAGCTAACATATGGATAGATAGATGTGTTTCTCAATCACGCCAAAACTACTCAACTGATCTGGCTGAAATTCAGTATTGGTATAGAATGAGCTAGAAAGGGACACAGGCATAGAAGTAATCATAATGTAGTACATTGAAAATGATAAGATAGCTAATTTTAGCCAAACTAGTACATTTTGGTCCGAAGCTTAATTCGAAACGAAGCGACTAATGGCACACGCAGAGATAACTATAAGCGAGCAAAGTGATTATCTTTTTCGTAGGTGTTTGTAATCAATTGATTGATTCAGGCGTTACTTTGCGGAAATCCATAAATATCAACAAATTATATAAATATATTTAGTAATAAATCCGCTTGATTTCTAAACAAAGGTTTTAATTAACTTAACTTTAGTTTAGAACTTTAGTACATATTACTATATTATAAACCAAAGAGTCAACGAACAGATAACCAAAGTTTAAAGATACGACACGTCACCTCCTCCACCTCTTAATGATGCCTAGTGTAGAGGCGAAACACGTGTCGTATCTTTAAACTTTGGTTTTCTGTTCGTTGACTCTTTGGTTTATAATATAGTAATATGTACTAAAGTTCTAAACTAAAGTTAAGTTAATTAAAACCTTTGTTTAGAAATCAAGCGGATTTATGACTAAATATATTTTTATAATTTGTTGATGTTTGTAATCAATTTTTGATAATACACGTCTTTTCGTCTAGTCTAGGGTGATACTTGCGCAGTCAAGGATGAAAAAAAAAAACTATCGGCTTTGCGACCTCTAGAATCCAGCACCCGGGTGCAACGCTGCTTCCTTTAAAGGCTTGCGTCCATAGGCCGGCATCGGACGTATCGGACGCATCGCACTTAACGGATTTTAGGTGAGCATTGTATAAAAACTCATACAACAGCGTCCACTGATCGGCATTTCGTAAGACGTCATCGGCAATGCCTACATGCGATGCGTACCGATGACGTTATACGGAATGCCGATCAGTGGACGCGCCCCGCGCGCTCGCTCCGCATTGTCGGCCATTTGTCGCGAAACGTAATCGCAATTATCGTTTTATAGCGAGAAATGTCATAAAGCATTACAAAAATCCGAATGAAGGTGACATCGGCAATCCGATTGCTGATACTCGCGTCGGCATTCCGATCGCTGCCGATACAGTGGATGCAGTCTAATTAATCCGTTACGTACGATGCGTCCGATACGTCCGATACGTCCGATGCCGGTCTGTGCACGCTTAGCTTAAAAGGGTGCAATGTGGATTGCCTCCAGAAAAACGACTAACGGCACAGGCTTGTTTTGATCTTAACCACCGGGTCAAAGCTGCGGGTAATGTGGGCATGCATTACCAATATCCAGCAGGTTTCTTCATAGCATCAGGATACACAGCTTGAGTCCATTTGGGTAAGGTGAAGTTATACAGAGTCTCAATGTAGAGCACGCTGTAGATGTCCTGAATATCATAATAGTCTTTCACTTTCATTCCAGCGTAACCTGTTAAATAGCTGAAAAATAGAAAGTTATCTTTTAGGCAAGACTGGAAAATGCACTCTCCAAAATCAATAGTCTTAGTAATTCACAGGTATTTTTTTGTCTAATGTTGGAAGTTTATGTGCGATTTCAGACTAGCGTATTTTTGTCGCGCCTATACGAGCGGATCGGTGCTCGCGAAACTTCAAAAGCGTGTCGCGCGTATAACGGCGTTTACGCTCGGTTTTTTCTAGCGAGATTCAGTAGCATGAGGCGCGAGCGTTGTCGCGCGTACACGCGCTGCAAAATACGAAACACAAACGGCAAATCCGCTAATCTGAAACAACACTACTCGTAAAACATTACATATAAATCTCACGATTTAATAAATAACACTTACTCCATTAGTTTTTTGTATTTGCTTAGTTTCTGTCTGTATTCTAGGGAGTTGATAACTTTTTTGTACTCTTGGCTAGAGGCTGGACAAGGTTTTTTCATGGCAAGTATATTGTCATCCTTTTCTGGGACAGTATGAACCGGTATAGGCTGCCATAATAGCTCGGGATTCCACACAGAGTTGCCTACTGGAGGATACATGCCTGAAGAAAAAAAAAAAAATTTATTCCATGGTGTATCTCTTTACTAAACATATCCCTATTCATTATTTATAAGGGGTGTACAAAACCTACATTTTAATTGCATCTGTTTTATATAAAGAAGAATAAAAATGGGATCTCACGGCTGGGTATAAGCCTCCACAGCTCTTTTTGCTTTTTTCTAACCTTGGCTGTTTTGCTGCAGTTCCTTTCAAACTCGCAGAGAGATTGTCTTAACAAAATTAACCAATAATAAAAATGTAATGACTTAGGTCAAGACTTGCAGGTGAGAATGAGGGATATTGCTATTATCACAGGAGACCTTTATCTCAAGACATGCTACAAGCGACTGAACAGTACAGGTTATTTGTAAGTCATAAACGGTTTGAAATATTAAAATAAAGCTTGCAGAATGATCTCACCAGCTAAGTTGGCTTGTGCAGACATGAGAGTTCGATCTACATCAGTAGATCTAATGTAGATTTCAGCGGGGTCAAAATTTGGTGACAATAAATGCTGAAATGTAGAAAAAGATTTTTACAGGTGTCATCAATGAATAATGCTATGCCGATAAAAGCAATTGGTGCATTAATTTATACTAAAAGGCTGGTTTACATTGATCCAGTAACTGGATTCAGCGTCACTGGGATCCCTAGCTGGATTGCCACTGTATCACTGTATAATGGTAGATCCAGCTACTGGATCAATGTAAATCAGTTTTAAAGATTATGTCAACTATTGAGGTAAGAGTTCATTGATTGACATTAATTGAAATTCCTTTGAGAAAAAACTGTTTTTGAACTGTTACTTCTAAGCCATACATATTATTTGTAGCCATATTTATTATACATTTGGGAAGTAGAAATACAGTAACAAATGTTAAAAATTAGTTAATAATATGATTTATTAAAATTTTTATATTGCAATATTTTATAAAATAAAAATTGATATATATCAGATATATTTGTTTGATATATTCATATTCATTTATTTATTGTTTCATTTGCATACAGGTTATATAACTTAGGTGTAAGTAGCTTATAGGTACACAATGCACATGAACCCTTATATATAGGATATATATCAGAAATATATCAAGATATATATTCATTGATATATATCCTCGAACCCTGGTTTAAACAATGCACAATGTGAATGACCTTTGAAACTTATTCGATCTTGTTGCCCATTGGCTCACTTTACCAGTTATAATGGTCTCAAGTTACAAAATACAGGCGCTGGTTCAGCATATAACAAAGTTAGTGTAATTTGAGGATAAGCTACTGGTAAGTAAAACCAGGATTGTGCACATAATTATTAAATACTTTTAGCAACTTTTAACGAAACCAACTTGAAAGTATTGATTGTGATAGAGAAAAGGAAATTGAATGGGATAACCATTGTTATTATCCAATGCAAACTCGACACTTGGTTCGAACCAACAAGACTATGTTAAAAAAGTGACACATATCTAATAAAAAATCCAACACTGTGTGACATAGTATAGACACATCAGCAAAATATGTACATCTATAAACAAATAAATAAATAATCTTAGGCCTGATTTATATATACAGAAGCAACGTAAGGCACGGTCTTTTTCATACAAAATCTTGAAGCGATGCGTCATGCGAGTATATGTTTTTGTACCACCTGCGCCATATCTTCACCTTATGCAGTTTCTGTATAAATCAGGTCACACATACTCCTGCTACCCAAATGAATTCATTATGTAAATGTTACAATCTACTAGGCCATTATAATCTATTGCACATACATTTTTTTCTCATCATATTCTTCCCTTTATCGAAATAGGCAATATCATCTTAACGTTTATGCATATCAGAAAATTAGATTAAATGTGGACATCTGCACTTTAAATATTTTTGCAGTAAGAGGCCATAGCAGACCATGCCAGCAAGCAAATGTTGGTATGTTGTAAGGATTTCAATGGATGAATTGATTGGACATACTGGTACCTTTTAAATATGGTTGCAGGGGCTGTAGATTTAAACGGAAGTGAACACATGCAGTCTTACCGAGTATCGTTTCCGTAGCCATTGGCCTAAGGCATAATGTTGTTGTTTCCCAATATTAGTCAATTCGCCGAACTTGACCGGCCATAGAGATTCGTTTCGCCAAGGGTCGTTGGGGTATGGATCCACAGGTGTTCTATCGCCGTGTCTAAACAAAACAGCTGCGAAACGCACTTTTTCTTCACAATACGCCCCACTCAACATGACTATTAGGAATAATGAGATCATTTTTATGCATTCACAATAAGTTATGATCAAACCTAATAAAATTGAATACGCAACATGAAAAAAATGTAACCAAAAAAAAGCGTCCGAAAAGTAACGATATTCCAAATAATTTTGAAACTAAAATAAAAGCTATTTTAGCACTTAATTCAGAAGCGCTATTTTGTACCGCCAGTACACATTTTGCAAAGGTACGAATTCTGGTCAATACATAAAATAAATAGCTACACACATCAACAAAAATCATTGCCCACCTCTAATGTGATGCTCTGATGTGACGGTGCCAAGTCTTGTTTACAATATTACACATCAAATATGGCTGAATAAAAAACTTTTCAGGTATGACCAAATAATAGATAACATTTGTAGGTGTACCAAAAGAAGCAGAACTCTCTCGAGCAAACTACGATATTTTGAATTAAATTCTCACGTTACTAAAGTTGTTTACCTCGTCCAATCATTCGCTCTCGCGCTCGCGCGGCTTGCACCCGTTAATAATGTCATTTTTACTATAAATACAACGATAAGGTTGTGAAAGAGGCATGCACGCACAATAATGCACTGTATCGTCCTACCAGTGCTCCGTAACTCTGCGGAAAAGTACGTAAATCTACTTTTCTAGTACGTACTGGCAACGCTGATTTTGACATAAATCACTAAGCAAGATGCACATTACAACGACAAAACAACGAAAAGACATCGTCTTACCCTCAGTTCACCCTATAATTTTTTGTATATTGGTCACCCTATAATTTTTTTTTGTATAGGTATAATATTGTCCATTTTTGGCAGGCTAAAGCCCAAAGAGTTTGGATATACCTATAATAGAGATAATCATAGGAAACTTCAAAGAAAGTCCCACAATTGTTATGTGGGACTTAATTATCCAACCAAGTGTATTGTTAAATGGTTCTGTCGCTTTCCATCTACATTGACTATCTTTCAAATTTAATCTCATAAAATGTCATTGTTTTTGTTTATTTTTCAACGGGATTTTGGTTGTTTTATATTGTTTAATACGTATTGAATTATTGTAAATAGTGAAAAAAATATGTGAAATGTCGAATTGTGCCCTCGTATTATGCGAGTCTTCCGCAAGTATCATGAAAAATCAAGAGAACCTGAATTTTCAGCGGTAAGTATCTATTTGTGTATTTACTCATTAATAACCCATACTAAACACATAATTATTACGTAGAAACATTGAATAACGTCCAATAAGTATAGAAATATGAAGAATCGGCGTTTTTCATGCTAAAATCATGAATAATTCGAGGCTATGATATACTAACTAGGGATGTCATAAAACGTAAAAAGATTTGTCGATAAGGCTATGCAGACTGAGTATAGTAAGATTTTTCGAATAAAGTGAGCCATTGAGGGATTCCGTAGCTGACCCATCTCACTTACACACACTCATACTATTTCGTATTTCGTTCGATTCATATTTTATTTATTGGTATTATATATTTGCCGTCCTGCTTACTGTATCATGGTTAAACACAATATCTATGTGTTCACTGTTCAACCATGATAGTGTAATATACAAAAAAAGAGAGCTTCAAAATAATCACGGCAAATATTACGTTTACACTATTAATATTTCAGGGTGTCCCTTTGGCGTCCAATAACGATCGGCAAGAGCTAAAATGTTCTTCTGGCTATTCTTCAAGTTGAACCAAATGCAATGCTCGTAAAGCGTCGCAAGCTAACGGTCAGTACTGAACTTAAAATTGCGTATTATAGGTATATTATAATTATTATTACATTAACTATAAATTAAAAATATAATGTGTTTCAGGATATCCCTTTCATCAACGTACCTAAGCCAGGACCTTCGGATACTACAGAAATAAGTTCATCAGTGTTTTCAGACGTACCACCGAAGAACACTAGCGTAGAATGTACAGAATGTGCAGTGTGAGATGGTCGATAAAAATCTAGCCTACGCCAGTTTGCTAAAAATTTACTGTTTCAGACAGCGTACGAAAAGCCTTGAAAAAAAAGTACTGATTAAGTATACCAAGAAAATATAATAATTATAAATAAAGTTAAGGAAAATAAATTAATAGAAATATATGTAGCAAAAGAGTCTTAGCCACATGCGTATAGCATTGAGTTAAAAAGATTTGATAAATTAACACTTCTACCATCAATATGTGATCGTCAACGTTATGCTTATCCCAATGACGGGAAAAGTAGTCAATACTCAATAAATTTATTGTCTTCACATAGTAAAATACTTACAAAAAACCAACTAAGTGGTAGAATCGCATGTAAGCCCTTTCGGGGGACTAATCTATAGGTAGGGGGCAGGCAGAATAAGGTTTAGCTGAAAAAAGTATTAAGCTCAAGTGTTAAATTTTGTTAAGTATAAATTTTGTAATGTACTTATTTACCTGTGTATGTTGTATATTATTTTATCTAATATAAAAATGTCATCTTAATTCGTGGTTTTTACAAAGTTCAAGGTTCCTTTAATCCAGAGTGAATCTAGATAACGTTATCATAGTCACGGACTTTAAGTTGTTAGGATTGATATATCGATATCGGTATCGGATCATCGAACTGTTAATATCGATATCGATATTTTATGACTTGGACATCTCTGTGGCTCAAAGAGTGACAGATGCCCCCTATATTATGACGTACGACAAATGCATGTTTTGTCTCGTTTTATCTAGTGCAAAAAGTGGTATGCGCAAAGAAGATAGCGAATTTGTCAAATTTAGGAGGGATTCTATTTACTTCGTTCTTCTGAGCTAAAGCCAAAAGACCTTAACGACTCGTCATTATTACGAGAGTGCAGTGCGAGAGCGTCATACGGCCTACAATTTCAACTAATGACGCGTGACGTATTAAAAGAGTTGTTAATTTGCCTTCGGCATGTAACAAAACAGCCAGCGCTTGTAAACGGACGGCGCCGTTTGTAAAATGCCGAGATAAACAATATGCCTGCGACATGTGTAATTACCCGAATTTGGTGCGAGAATAGCCATAACCTAATTTCTGTGGACTGCGATATTCGTAAAATTTTGTGAAAAATTCCTACAACTCCTTCAATTTGCATGGTTGTCCATTACTACTTAATTTTGCGCTTAATTTTGCGTAAGCATATTGAAATTTAAAACAAAGTGACAATAAATCGGTGTGTTAATTATTTGATGTGCTTACGGTTTGTGGAAAAATATTTTGGTCACGTCTCTTGCTCTGACATCTCTTTCGTCTCCTGCGTAGCCAGTCTTGGGTAAAAAAAATAGTTCATATTTATGTACATAAATTAATAATCGTAATTGTTCATAAACGTTTACTGTGGAAGTAAAGCAGCAAAGTCTTAATGGTTTTTAGTAGGGTAGGTCGTATGACCTACTGGTATCATATTTTTTATCAACTTCTCTCTGAAATTTCTTTTGGAAAACAACTGCTCTAAAAAGGTAAATAGTTTATAAACGAGAATAGATACTTGTTAATCAATAGGTACTTAGATTTTCTCCTCTAGCTAGGCAAACATTTTTCTATAACAAGGTGAACAATACTGGAGTAATCTCTGGGTTTTACTAGCTGCCAGTGGCTTCGGCGGCGTGTTGTTGAGATAAAAGTAGCCTCAACCATTTCCTGTATACCCATAATGATTTCAACCCCAATCGGCCCTGTAGTTAAGGTTTGAATAAATGATAAACATTTGCTCATAGTATTACAAATATGTGAAGTGAGATTTCTAATGATATTTTGTGTTGTAAGGGAAGTATGCATACTGAATTTATGTGTTTCATAAGATAGTTAACAAAGTGTAGTATCAAATCTGATTCTAGAACACTATGTACTGTGCGTCTACTTCAGATAACTTTCAGATTAAGTAGTACCAAGCAAAAGCTAAATATATGTGAACCTTCTAGACAAAAAGGGATTCTGAAAAGACCATTATCATAATAGTTTGGTAATGGTGTAAGTAATAGGTCTCTTTATTTTAAGAATGTGCTTATCGGTTTGAGTTTCAGTGTCATGCACGCATTTTTTAATGATGAATAAATAAAAAAATATAGTTAAAAATTATGACTCAGGCTTGGTTCATATTCAAGCTTTCTTGTAACTTCATATTATACAAAAAAGAAATCCAACAGAATAGTTCTAATCATGTATGTATTGTAACAACTGTACTGTTGCTATTTGTATGGTTAATTTGTGTAACTTTTATAGCAACTTGGGATTATGAGACTATTTGGTCCTCCCTTCTTTCTCTATGAAACTTTGAAAAGAAGTTAGTTATTTAGCAGGTACAGCAGGCATAATAGTCCAGTAAAAAAGTGTGTTCGCTATCCAGAAGGCTAAATTTAAGGTTCCCAAGATCAATCTTACTGTTAACATTTAAACATGAGGTATTGTTTGGGATCACTCCTATGGTTAGAAAAAACTACATGATTGAATTGAGCGGCTTGATTGATTGTGGTTTGAATGTGGTGGATCTGGTTTAATTTGGCTTTGAAAATGTTGTTGTTATGTATAAAAAAGTCAGATATAATAGTGATGAGAACAGAAGTCTAAAGGTCAATCATTATAAAAACAAAACATTCATCTTTGCTTCTTTCTTTGTTTTCAATCAGTTAATTGGTAACTACACAGCATCAAGCTGCCTCGGTCTTCTAATCTTATTAAATGTTTATATTCATGCTATACCACTGCTGCGTTGGAGCCTCCGAATGTTCCTTGTCTCATATGGCTTCGTCAAACAGGGAAGGCTTTGCCAAACAGAACGCGTACTTACGCCGCGTCAGGGCGCTAAGTTGACGTCGTGCTATAGCGCCGAACTGTGTTGTACTATGACGGTATTCTACTGTCATACCGAGCGCCGGCGCTAGCAGTACGAAATGTTCGGCGTCAGGACTGTTTGACAGGCTCTCAATATACATATCTGTACAACACAATGCAGCGTTATAGCTCAACGTAACGTTACGCCTTGACGCGCGCTGAGAACGCTTCCTGTTTGACGAAACCTTTACGGTCCGCGTGCGCACTACGGATGTGTGCAAACGACGTCAGCCCAGGAGGAAGCCAGGCTTTACGTTACGCTTTGACGCGCGCTAAGAACACCTTCTGTTTGACGAAGCCTCTAGTCATAGCTGCGAATTCAATGCTGGTCTATCATTATCATTGCTTCAATGAAATGACCTATCTATTATCTTCACTCTCTCTCTCTCTCGACGACTCAGTCATTAATTGCCATATTGGGTAGGTAGCTAGGTAGGTTACATCTCAGTGTCTTAATCAGTTGTCTATAAGTAAGAATAGCTACACAATATTACGTTTGGGGTGTTTGGCATCCCCTCAGCCAGGCAGTACCCACTGTCATATGCCTCCTATCTTTATTTTGCTATGTATATCTATCATTTTGTAAAAAGGAGTGAAATAACAATCAACAATCACTTTGTTTTTGAAATATATCACAACATAAGGACACATTGTTTTCCGCGACCGACCGACCAATTCCAGCAATAACGTCAATGGAAGCGCGTACCTATCAGATAATTGCCTGTAGCCATGATGCTCCATACCATAGATTATTAACGGTGTTATTATAGATACCACATACAGATAAATAGTTTCAATGATAGATTGCGCCTTAAAAAAATTGAGACAAAACATTTCAGACAACTTCAATAAAAATTAAAAATATTTCCATTTTCAAATATTTTTCTTTACTATTAACGACAGAGTTTTAATAGCAATGAAAATGCTAGTCATTTTAGACTTTAATATCATTTTGACATTAAATTCACTAGCACTGCTTCGAAATTTTGTATCGTACCAAAATTTACTAGAAGCTGGCTAATTTGACCAATTTTATTTGGCACGATTTCTCTGTATGTATGGATCTATCTTTGCTCTAATACGTCCATGTTCCACATGTATGGAACATGGACGTATTAGAGTAATTTAGCACCATTTGTGGATCTTTGTTGAATGGTTACGAACCTATGACGTTATCCTCACCTTGCGTGCTCACAGTTGCCAATCGTTGGCTCTTTTTGAATAGGTACTATACCAACCATGGAAAAGTTAGTTTGCTTGTTACCATTTGTCAATAATATTTATAAATAGCCCTTATAAAAAAAAAAACTAACTGACGCCCGCATCGTTCGCGTTGTGATTTGCGAATTAACAATATCCTTTCTTAGTACGCTTTTTCAGCTAAAGACGAAAACATCCTCCAAGTTTTAAGTCTCAACGTTTAGTGGTTTGACCTGTACGTTGACCGTCACTCAGTAGTTTAGTAGTATTGGTGAAAAAAATATTTGATTAATTACGTGAACTAATGGAATCTTTACAACGTGCGTTACTATGAGGTTTTTTCTTCTCGGTAGTTATGATCAACTATCTATCTACCGTACATCCGCGTAGCACCTTATCTTAGTCCTAGCGTTATAAGTAGTACATCAGGTATCATCAATATTTTATTGTGTTAAGAACGTACAGGCGAAACCGCTGAACGTAGAGACTTGGTGAAGGTGTGCAGCTCAGCATTTTTTGGATGACCTCAATGTTCAGGTCATCCAACGCTTATTTCCAACTGGACTCTTTTGAAAACAAAATGACGTAGCTAAGCTACAGCAACATAATAAAAACAACTTAGGTCAATATAGTCTAGGTCACAGATATGTGTCTGTGGTGTAGGCAGTGTTGTGGCGTGGCTCGGCTTAGTCAAAACGAGGGCAAGCGCTCCTTTGTGAGCAATTCTTAATCATTTGATGATTAGGAGCTTCGATAGTCATTTATCTTCCACAAAACCATCCGAATATACTTATACTTCTTCTCATTCGAGCAAAAAGGTCTATGTAGTTTTTGTTATGACTTAGCAGTCCATGATTGCCGTATTCATTAATTTTATCATACATTTCCTCCTAGCTAGACTCTTATCATTGTCAACTGATTAAAGTGTTATTATAACAAGTGATAAAGGTTTCATATATCTACGTACATTTTTTATAGAAACTGAAATTTCGATTTTATTACTAGATTTTGGTGATTATCATTATTCCTAACCCACTGTTGGGCATAAGCCTCATTTTTACCACCGTTTGTATTTAGTCACTTTCTTGTTTATCTGTCTATCTGTCGTTCCGGGTGGTCTTGCAACTCAAATTTCGAGCACTTCCCGGTTAGCTATCCGGCTAATACTTTCAGGGTACCTCACAATTCGATGTCAATGCATTCCTAATCCATTTAAACAATACTAAAACCTCACCTAAAAATATAAAATCCGCTATAGCTCGTAAAAGAAGCGAGATAGAGCAAAAGCCTAAAAGAACATGGTTTCTAGCATTATGTTTGTGATCGAGGTCGTCCCTGTGTTGCGATATAGTATTCGTTAGTCCATGATCTACCAAGGCCTTGTTTGTATCGTCTACAAAAACCCTAAACCGGTCACGTGATGATGACGTGGCTCCATATACCTTAAGAAGTCATATAACGAATTATCCATCTCAGGCCTGAGTTATGCAGAAGCAACGTAAGGCGAAAGCACGGGCGCTTCTAAAACTTTTTCATACAAAATCTGTAACTGTAAGCGAAGCGTCGTGCAGTATATCCTGTGTTCCGCCTGCGCCGTGCCTTCGACTAATGCCGTTTCTGTATAATTTAAGCCTTTATAAAACTTATAGGTATGTCAAATAAGGTCTGATTGTAAAGTTTTGACTTTATGTTGTTAAATAATCCTTATTTGGACAGCTGTTGGTTGAATGTACCCGTCTATTTATAAATTCTGTTTATTTATAAAATCGTGATGTCATTTCCTGTTTTCAACTTCTAATTTTTTGCCGGAATATTGTGATGTTTGGATTAAAACAATCTTCTTGTTTATTAATACTCGATATTACTATTGACTAATGCCCACCTGCACTAAACTGTCAAAAATCCTGAGCAATTAGGAAGATGTCGGTTCAGATTCTAACCGTTAAGATATTCCTAGCGGGTGAGGTAATTGCTTTGGTTTGTTGCAAGTGGGCATAAGTCAACATTATAGGACTCGATCGATAATGTCTTGTGACTTCTGACTGGAACCTGTTTAAGGGGACAGATTCTGTTTTAATTCGAGCTGTATCTATCTGCAAATATGCAAATATGTATTCGTAGCAGAATAATAGTATGTAGGTAGGTAGTTAGATGTAGTATCCACTGTTATACTGCACTGCGCTTTATAAGCTGTCCTCAGTTCGCAATATCATTATAAAACTACACAACGTAGTAGTTTAAATTTTCTATTATTTTCATAAAAGCTAATAAGGCACCTAAAATTATACATTATGAAATTGGCCCCCCATATATTTTTACCAAGTCTTTTACACTTGGTTTCATCTGATATTTTCCATTCTTATAGTTTAAGACCTGGAATAGGAGGTTGGCCCTATTTGCCATTAAGTATAGCAAAGTTGTACTTATTGTGTAATTCCTTTTTGTAACTATGATTGAGTTAGTACCTAGTGTTTTTTTTTTTGTTAAAAGGTATGCACGTTATTCGTAGATATTATCCAAGACAAGGGCACATCGTATAGGTTAGCAGATTCAATCCCAAAAATAAACAAATTTAATGAAATGAGAGAGACGTGACCATATTATAAACCCATTCCTATTTCAGAATCGTGATATGTTCGTTCAGAATATGTTACGTTCACAAAACATCACAGCGGCATGCATGCGGTGACTACGGATCCCAATCTAAGAATGACATTACTTAGTTTATGACATCACCTAATCATATAAACATGTGACTGTATGTGATCGAACTGTGAAACATTATTAGTGCCTTACTGTGATTAACGCTTTACTTAGTTAAAAAGTTTCGGGCATATGCTGCTCAATGGATACCGAAACGAAAACCTCGAATATCAAAGTCAAAAAGAATCAACGCAAAAATGAGAAGAAGAAAAAAATGGAGACGAGTGATACTGATAAGACCTTGGATGAGGTTTGTCAGCAGATGAACAAGCTGACGGAAGAAGAAGTTAGTGGCGGCGACTCGCCGAGCTCCACCGACAGTGAAGACCTAGTGAACGCTATAAACTATAACACCATCACATCGCTCGCCGCCCTCAAGGATATAATCCAGGGCGAAAGTAACGATACCCCCGAGACCGATAGTTTCTTCCAGCACTATTTTATGAATCACTGTAACAACTTGTCGAGTCTCAATTCCAATTCACCTGTGACACCATTTACATTTTCTGAAAGACGTCGCTTATCACAATGTCGTGAAGAAGATGAAGACGATGTAAAAAAAGAAAGTGACCCACCGCCCTCGGCCGTTTCGTCGGAAACATGGTCTGGAAACACATCATTGGGTAGTCTAACAACTACGCCTGGAAAAGGACACGAAGCCGATGACGAAAGAAACGCTAACGTTAGTCCGGATGTGCCGAAACTAGATGTGCTGGAATCTGAGAAAGAACAAGATGCTACAAAACGTACTGTCATGGGTGCGAAGCATAAGTTCCTGGTGACGACAACTGAGCCTCCGGTGCCGCCGTCTCCGGTAATGCGGGCTCTGCGCTTGCACGTCCACAACGCTCACACTGTTCATTTTGGAACCAAAGGTGCTGAAGAGCAGCGTCCAAGCGCACAATCTATATTTGAAGTAGAGAATCTTCATCGGGATAAAAAATATTTCGATAGTAGTCTAATAGAAATAAGATCAACTGTCGATGGAATACAAACTAGTTCCGAGGACATTTGGGTCAAAAGAACAGAAGATAAAACAGTAAGTCTTGTTTCTTGTTTTAAATAATATACCTTAGTTCAGCAGACTAACATAAATAACTTCACACTTATTGCAGCCCGTCAAAGACAGACAGTCCTCGATTGATAGTCCCAAAAAAGAAGATAAGAACTCTGAAGTACGCGCTCGCTCTGGCACTTGGAGCTCGCGGCCATCGAGCAAAGAAAAGGATGTTGTATTGCGGAAGACTCCGAGCCGACGCGACAAAGAGGTGCGGCGCAGCAGCGACGACAGGCGTCACAAACGAGGTTAGTTTGCTCGAGATATAGAACGTGGGCGATTCAAATGACCTCAACGCCCGTCAAGTAGCCTGACACCTAAACGACACGTATACAGGGTATTTAATTAAGACGGATCACTCGCGTCACGCTAGGAGGTCATAGAGAAACATGTCTAAGAATGCGTTAGGCGTACAAGCAAGCTATACTTGCTTATTTTATCCATTGTATTGTAGGTTCCTTATTCTAGTTTTCTATCCAACTATGTTTTTTTTTTAATTATTTGACCTGATTATAAATTTACGTTTCATTACTCATTGCTGCTAATAACATGAGGTACACAAAACATATTACAATAAAAACATCACTGAGGTATAATCGCACCCAGTATAGCTAGGATAGTGGCATAGGTCCAGCAAAGCACGCAATTATAATGACATCACCACTGTTTGCGTGCAAAATATTATCGTGTTCGAGTTAGTAGAAGTATGTAGGCGCACATTTATAATATGAATATTAGTTAGTAAATAATCTACTGATAAAGAAGTGTGACTAATAACAAAATATACTTATTTTATAGTTTAAACTGCCGTGTACTACATTCCACATTTATGAACCGATTATGTTAGTATTTGCGTTGACTGTTTTACTTGCAGTATTTTCATCGGCCAGTCTTATCTGGCAATTAGGTACAACAGAGCGCTACCATGCTTCAAAGAGCATGATAAATGTCAGGCCCATTTGCCTAAAGCTGCTTTTCCACCAGAGATGTGCTATGCCGCGTTGCTATGGATGCGTTTGATATCCACCTATCGTATTCATCGGTCCACCCACACAGGATAGCACTGGTAGAATTATATTCTACTAACCTATGTTTTTTATATGGATTGTTTCGTGCTATGGATGGTCGCGTGGTATACCTACTGTAGGCGCTACTTAGCTAAGCATCAGTCACATAATTTCGTAGCTTAGCTTTCACATCCTCGCATCATAGCTGCATAGCACATCTTTGCATGCTAAGTCACCCTAAGCACCCTAAGTCAGGGTTCTTTAACTCCAGCAGTAGAAGCGACCTATGGCTTGCGCTTTACAATGGGCCAGCCAATCAGTTTAACTTTCATTCCTGCATTTGTATTATTATAATGGTGGTATTGTGGCGTGTTTGTGCACATACTTCGGTGTTTACCAGGGTTTTGTTTACTCTATCCGAGCTACGATCGCTAATCTTCGCTTGGCAATCAGCCAATACTCTATCTCACCAACACTAAGGACTGATGCTCATTGCAATATTCGTAAAATATTACTAATCATTCAACCAAGTAAATATGTATGTATTACGTAAATTACTGCAACTCGGCAAACTCAACCTTGATTAAAGTCGTAGCTGGTAACTAGCACAGCAGTGGATAATACATCAATTTATTTATCTTAGTGCAGTGTGATAAATAGCACAACACTTATTACCTTAGTGCATTTATTTGTACAAATGCTACTAGTCCTACTACTATTTAGAATTCAGTACTTAAGGCTAATCCTCAAGGCAAATTTCCATGCAAACTGTTTCGGACAAATACTCAAAAAGTACGCCGTATTATAGTATTTATATTTATAAAATTAACACTACTAATTTAAAAACACGTATAATCCTCAAGGCAAATTTCCATACAAAATGTTTCGGAAAAATACTCAAGAAGTACGCCGTATTATAGTAATTTCTTCACACTATTTGTTTCGTCTATGTTTTCCGATTGAGTGAACAAAAATTTGTAAGGTTTTATATTTAAATTTAGATTTTATACGTGATTTTAAGTTAGTAGGGTTAATTTTAAAACACGTATAAAATCTAAATTGAAACCTTTCACTTTTTTTGTTTACGAAATCAAAAAACATGGATGAAACTAATAGTGTGAAGAAATTACTATAATACGGCGTACTTTTTGAGTATTTGTCCGAAACATTTTGTATGGAATTCGGATTTGAGGATTCCCCTTAATTCAGATATCGTCAAAACTAAAATAATTTGTAAGCACTGATGACAAATTGGACACATGAAGTCATATTTTGTATATAACTTGTATGTAATATTATCCTTGTTCAATTAGTTTCGTACCTACTCAGTATAAAGAATGTGTTGCGTACGACTTACTGATTAGAGATTGTGATCATTTGAATGGATAATATACCATAGAAGTGTATTAGAATTATGTGCAACGCGCCGGCTAGGCGTAAACAGTTTTGCTGCACATGAATGCCTATAAAGGTGAACACACACTTATAGAAGAACAGGCCTCGCAATGAAAGAATTCTCGCTTTGTTAATTGCTGTTGACGCACTTGTCAGAATGCGAGCGAATCGATCGATTCGATCCATCATCATATCATCATCGTCCTCGCCGAATTTGATGATGTCGTCCGGAATCGTTTAGGAATTCTGGGGTTCTTCCAGATTCGGACGATTCAACGCTGTCAGGAGTGCGTGGTTTCATAGGATTTCATAAAAAAAAAAAGAAAATTATTTTTGTTCGGCTCGTTTGATGCGTTCACCTCGGACGTGTGCGTTCACCATTATGCTACGAGTATGTCACAACGTCACGGCGATCAAGCGCATAAGTTTCAAAATGGCTTCCATAGAACGCCTATTACACTTTCGAAAACAAATTCCAAAGCAATGTTTTCTTCCATATGTTTTCTATTGGTGTACTTACATTAAAGAATTATCATTTTTTCATTTATAGTAACTCGAGAGTTTCTTGGCATCAGATTTTTAGAATTCGATGTTATTCGAATTAAAAATATGGATATGAGATTGACAATGAAAATTGACGTTTTAGCGATACTGATATTTTGATTATAAGTTATTAGCTGACCCGCGTGCGACTTCGTCACCCGTGGAAGAATTTTTTATTGTTGATGTTGTTTGTTACACCCGCGGAAGAAATATCATAGAATAGCTAAGTGTCAGTCAGTACCAAGCAAGTCAATCAAAACCTGCTCATTTCCAATCTCTCTTTTTACCGATTCAAAGATTGAATTTAGCAGAAAACTGAATTACATAGCGGTACTTATAGTTAGAGCCGTGTTGGCCGAGTGGGAGGTGCCTCGACTTTTGATCCAAAGGTCGTGGCTTCGAACCCGGTCGTACACCAATGGATTTTTCTGTTAAAAAAATAAAACACGTGCTTAACGGTGAGGAAAACATCGTGAGGAAACCGGCATGTCATAGAACCTAAAACGTTCGAAAACATGTGTCTAGTGCACGAAAAGAGGAGGCGCACTTGAAATCCTTTCATCACACTGGTTCGAAAGACCAAGTGACACGATAAGAAGAACTTATCTTTAGAGATCATTTTATTTCATAATTGGTGGTTTTTTTTTTTCAGAGCAACGGCTCGATGCGGCGGTTACGCGAAGCACGCAGTCTGTCGGAGAGCGCAGACGCCGGGGTTCCAACGATGATGGCCAGCCGCATCCAATGTATCAGCAAACCATACATGGTAAATATAAGCTGAGCTGGGATCTAAATTAGCTAGCTTCATAGATGAATAACGATGTTCCTATAGAACAAGATGGACATTGGACAGTATCAAACCAAAAGGGAATCGTAAGACAGGACCAAAAAAATTCAGACACCTTGTCAATAAAAATGAAATATCTCCATCTTCAAATAATGTTTCTTACTTTTTACGATGTAGTTTTATTAACAATGAAAAAACCTACTAGTTTTAACATGTAATATTTATCTAGCCCTGTTACTTCTCTTTTTCGAAATTTGCATCCGATAAAATGTACTAGAAGTTAGCCAAAGTGGCTTCCTTTTACTGGGCATATTTTCAATGTACTATATTGTGTTTCTATACTTTAATACTTCTGTGGCTAGCTTCTAGTACATATTTCTAGAATGAGAGCTAGATAAATATTATAGGTATACAGGGCTAGAGAAATATTATAGGATAAAATTAAAAGACTTTTGCCCCCTTGCACCAAACTGTCAAAGATCCTAAGAAATTACTTTACTCCCTTGGAAAATCTTAGCAGTCCAGATTCAGCCCATTAAGGACTTCCTAGCGAGTAAATTAATTGCTTAGGTTTGGTAGTGGGTATTTATCATCTATACTAAAAATCTATCGTTGTTCGTTAGTTTCGCTTAAGTTCAAAAACGGCTCGACCAATTTGATTTTTTTTGTTTGGTTCCCCCTGATAAAGGGGTGGTTTACGAGAAAAAAAGAGAAAATCCAATTGTTTGGTTCTTAAAGAACATAAAAGCGAATACCATAAAGAAATCCATAAAGTTGAAATAAGAACAGTTGATAAATAAAATTCTTGTGTGCCCAAGGGCCTCAGCATAGTTTAAGACGGCCTTGCATATAAAGTTATGCCTAAATCACACGTACGTACTCGGTACGTGTGATCTAGGCATTAGTTGCCGATAATTAATGTAATCATTCATTTATTTATTCAATCACAATTTCACAATCGTATATGAATGTCTCTATAGTACACACAAAGCAAAAATAAAAATTTAATAAAAATATTGAAAAAAATAATAATACAATTTCAAAATTACTACCTAAACTACACTACAGCAGCAAACCTACTAACTACATACTATCCTATGTCACTAAACCTATCTTGTCATAAACTCGTCAATTGTATAGAAGCACCCCTCCAACAAAAGGTTTCTCAGTTTATTTTTAAACACGTTCGGACTGTTAATTGTTTTCATCTCATTAGGTAGAGCATTATAGAGAAGAACCGCTTGATAACGACAGCCATGCTTTGACACATTTAAACTCATATGCATTGGAAGCTCAAGGTCTTTTCTTCTAGTATTAAGCCTCTTTGCCCTATTCTCTAATGTTTCATACTTAAGTGGATGCCGCACAATATCCATGAGAACCACTAAAATATACAAGCTAGGAAGGGTCAGTATTTTTAGTTTACGGAAATGATCCTTACAAGACTCCCAGGGAGGCGTTAATTTAATTTAAATTAATCTGCGATATCTTTGCAGGAACGTCCGGGGTTAGCAGACTGCCCGCTCTGTTCGACATATTCAAATCTAAACCTCGCACCAGTGATGCGAAGAAACCGCCATCTATCATGAAACAAGTCAAGGCTGCCGTACAGGTAATTAAACATTTGCACAGTTTTAAAACGAAATACATTTTTTTGTGATCAAAATACATGATTTGTTTGTAGTCCAGTCTAAGTGGGAAAAGCTGTTTTGGCCGATTGGGAGAACACAGTAAAGCTTACATTACTACTTTCCGACTGATTTATCTGGCACTGTGTTAGTATAGTACCCACCTAAACGGCACAATACAGGATATAATAACCGTCAAACAAGTTGTCCTCTGGCGAACCACGTGACAAAGATGCGCAGAACACACAAATCTTAGGTTTAAATTGGTTCTGCGCATCTATGTCACGTGCTTCGCCAGAGTACAACTTGTTTGTCGCTTAGTATACAGTGCTCTCGGCCGAGTACTCGGTACGTATAAACATAGCGCCGAGAGCTCCGCTGAGCGAGTGATGTTAGCTTTCACTGTCTCGGCCAAGTAACATTTTACTGTCTCGGCCGAGTACTCGGTACGTGTGATCTAGGCATTACACTAGGTCTCCTTAAGAGCCTATGTATGTTAATAACGTATGTTGTTCACAGAATATGACGAAGCCAGCCGGCCGCGAGTCTCTCAAGGAAGCTGATAAGAGCGAAGCTGCGCCAAATGTTAGCGCCAGCGCTTCGCCAGTGGTCAAGACACGCGATGGTTCCGCCCATCCTCATCCCGGAAGTGATACACGAGTAAGGGCCCGTTCCCATTTGTCGCGCGACAAGGATTTCAAGTGCGCCTCGAAGAGGCTCCTTTCGTGCACTTTTTTCGACACATGTTTTCGAACTTTTTAGGTTCTATAACATGTCGGTTTCCTCATGATGTTTTCTTTCACCGTTAAGGATGTATACACATTAGAAAAATCCATTGGTGTACGACTGGGTTCGAACTAACGACCTTCGGATCGAAAGTCAAAGACCCTGCGAAAATATCGGATGCTCTACTAGTGGCTGAAAAATACTTTTTTTTTGTCAATACATACATATAGTACATAAAAACAGCCAGACCCTGGACAAACACTGATGTTCATTACACAAATGTTTAGGGTAAAAGGGAATCGAACCCGCGACACCGGCGTGGTGGCCCAAAACACTTTTTTTGCACAGCGATTTGACCATCCGTATCGTCAAATGAGTGTGAGAGTGTCGGACTGCCACGCCTAGTGTCGCGGGTTCGATTCCCGCTTCAGGATAAACATTTGTGTGATGAACTTCGGTGTTTGTATTCACAAAAAAAAGTATTTAAGTATTCTATCATTCATCGGGTTCCCATAGTACAATCTCGGCTTAGTTTGGAACTAGGTGGCGTTGTGTGAAATGTCCAAAATATTTATATTTATTTATTTATCCAAAGGTTGTCTGAAAGAGATTGCTTAAGCAATATACCGCCCATTGTGCTTCACTTTTCAATGTATTTCTGTATATTTTACAGTTTTGGTGTGTAATAAAGGGTTATCTATCTTTGTCCCACAGTACTATCATACTGTTACGGCGTCAAATTCGAGACGTCCCAGTGCTATGGCCAAAGTCAGGGACATATTCCGTGGACGAGCCACTTTGCCCAGTCAAAGTCCTACACAAGATCCAGCTGAAAGGCGAAAAGCGGTAAGTGTGACTACTAACAATCAATAAATGTATGGCTTATGCCGACTTACACCAAACTTTCAAAGTTCCTAAGCAATTACTTTACTCGCTTGACAGTTCTTAACGGTCAGACTGTTAAGAACTACCATGCGAGTTAAGTAATTGCTTAGGGACTTTGATAGTTTGGGGCAAGTAGGCATTAGTCTTGACTGACTGACAGACAAAGCACAAGCCAAACCACTGGACGTAGAGATTTATATATACAGGGCGTCCCACGAGTATGCCACATGGAGGGGAAGTACCTTGAATATTGTAGATGGAACATTTTACTGAAAGAAGACATTATTTGAATTTAAAAAAAAATTACTGCATTCATAGTTATTTATTAATTACATGGTTGAACCGGGAATGGAACCCGTTAGACGAGAAAAATAATCAACCTGTAGCTTTATCATACCGATCGAAAGGCTTCAACATAAGGATTATTTTTTGCTAAATACCTTAGTGTCATAAATAAAAGGAAGACCATGAATTTTAACATTTGATGTGTTAAAACCTCAAATCACCCAAGTCTGTCTACCAGTCAGCACTAATGCCTACTTGCACCAAACTGTCAAAGCTCCTGAGCAAATACTTTTCTTGCTTGCCAGTTCTTAACGGTCCAAATTCAGACCGATAAGAACTGTCAAGCGAGTTAAGTAATTGTTTAGGAACTTCGATAGTTTGGTGCAAGTCGGCATAAGCCTATTATTATATCGATGATTGATGATATTGATTTGCAAAGAACAATACACTCGTACTCGTACTCAAAATTACTTAACTCAAAATTAATATAAATGTTAAAGCTTGGGAGTGTAAACATGTCTGTGCAGCGGACTTTAACTAAGTTACAATTTCTGCGTAGTGGTGCTAGTTAGATATGGCGTCGTGTTCAATGTCCAAACATTATAATTTTTATTTATAATCCGGAATTCGTTAAATCAGATGTCTACGACTCAAAGTTTCGTTGATTTTATCTAGTTACTGCCTAATAGGATTTATTTACAAATGTGTAATATTTGATTACGTCTATAGCGGTAAGTTTCTTCGAAGTTAATCTTATACAAATTCAAATTTTAATCACCATAAAAAAAAATACGCATAGTGAGTTGCCGTAACTGAACAGATATACGGCAAAAAAACTTGAAAAAATTAAGTCGAATTTTTGTCAAAATAAATTTGATTATAATTGGATAACTGTTACCGTTAGTCGTTTTCCTATGGATTTGCATCAGGCGATACCTTTAATTGATAATAATCTAAGTTTTATTCATCGTTTGGCAAACCCGGGTACCTAGCTCGCGCCAGCTCGCAAAACCTCGGCTCGGGCGCCGCACTCGCGCCGCTGTCACTCTGCCATTTTGTAGAAATCCAAAATTCTGACTGCACAGATGCAACTTAGTACCCCGTCTGCTTTGCCCATTTATTTATTTTGTGTTAATTAAAAAATGGTGTTGTATTTCTCTTGCATTATTTATAACATTTTGATAAACGCAACGATTCGTATGCATATTGTGATGTTAGTTCAGGAATTTCTTAGGCAGTTTCAGATTAGCGGGTTAAACGGGCGGATTCGGCACTCGCGTTTTGGTTTTTGTAGCGCATGTACGCGCGTAAGATGCCTTATGCTGACACTCGCTAGAAAAAGTCGAGCGTAAACGCCGGTATACGCGCGTGTACCGGCGTTCGGCTTTTGAAGTTTTGCGAGTACCAATCCGCCCGTATTCGCGCGACATAAATACGCTTGTCAGATATCGCACTTAATTTAAATTTTATACGTGTTTTAAAATTAACCCTACTATCTTAAAAACACGTATAAAATCTAAATTAAAGTATGAAACCTTACTAATTTTATGTTGACACAATCGGAAAACATAGACGAAACGAATAGTGTGAAGAAATAACTAATAACTGTAATACGGCGTACTTTTTGAGTATTTGTCCGAAATATTTTGTATGGAATTGGATTTGAGGATTAGCCTTAAACTACATTTATTATCAACAAATTATACAAATATATTTAGTAATATTATGCCCAAGGACCTAATCATTCAAAATCCTACATCCAAGTCGGTATACAAGTTTGTGTTTTTTTTTAATTACTTACAATATAATATATAAGAATTGGACATTTGAGGTTGTCGTTAAATTATCACGGACAATCAAGTAGGTTTTATGTAAACAAGTGACAAAACGAAATCATGCTATTTATGCCGAAAAAAGTTGAAATAGCGGTTCGATTTGGAAATTGCTTCAGATTACACATTCGAGCCATGACCACGATAATCACGCTTGCAAAATGTGCATTAAATAGGTACTGTAATGTTTTATCATGCGACTGTTCACGCATTGAATGAAATCACTTCATAATTCAAGGCTATAAATAATGAGGAAAATATTACGCCAGGTCTTGGTTAAGTATAAACTCATCTTAAAATAGACGAAGGAGCCAATTGCTTGAGCACGATTACATTACTCTATAAGGCTCAATTCTCACTGGGATGGCAGCGACCGACGAGCACTTCAAGTGTCAAACAATTATAAACATTATTTACATACATATAATACCAGTATTGCAGGGCCACTGACAAGCCGGACGCAGCCACGAGCTACCTGTCAGCGGTCCTTCAATATGGTAGATAATTTTTAAAATTGTTTGACACTAAAAGTGTTTTACCGGTTGCTGCCATCCCAGTGGGAATTGAGCCTTAGAGTCTACGTAGTGTCAACTGAGGGTATAAGTGTTAAGAATCTCAGAAAACAGCCGTGTGCTATATTACTCGAAGTCAGACGTGTGTACATATTTAACTTTTGCCCTAATTGTGGCTGACTACATAAATAATGTTTAAAATTGTTTAACACTGAAAGTGCTCTACTCGTCGCTGCCACCCCAGTGGGTATTGAGCCTTAGAGTCTACGTAGTGTCAACTGAGTGTATAAGTGTTAGGAATCTCATAAAACAGCTGTGTGTTGTATTACTAGAAGTCAGACGTGTGTACATATTCAACTTTTGCCCTAATTGTGTCTGACCGCATTAATATTAAAAAGGTGTTAAACGTTTACTATTCCACTACAAATGAAGTAGCAAGTGTAGTGTTTGATAGCGATTAGAGCGGTTGTGTTCAGTCATAATTCCGTGATGCGTTAATATCGATTAATCGCACATCGCAAGTGCGACAGTAGTTATCTGCACCATTACTCTCTGGTGTGTTCCGGTTCCGAATCTACGCCGGCGTTAAGATAAACTCAATACGTTGCATAACAATGCTATCGTCTCGTGACGATGGTGACCTTATCTTTTAGTCCTCAAAGAGATGCCACCGTGGTTAACGGCGTAGGTACCTAAATAAAATGTCTCAATTATCACTCGAATATTTTTGTCATGTACGCATAGTGGTATAGTGTGGTCGCGCCCGCGCATGGACCGAGATGGCTAATTATTTCCGGTGGAAAAAAGGGAAGAGAGATGAGGATGTGTTTTTCTCTGAAAAGCCGCGCAGTCGATCTCTTGATCCACGGTCATTGGAACTTAGCGGTATAAGGCTGGTGGCACAACAGCATCAACAACAACAAAAGGTAACGTGCAATTTACTCCGGCGAAACCGTACTACATAAATTTATGAAAAGTAGAATGGAATAGATATGACTATTGCTTTATATTGTACCAAATACACAGTTAAGATAACATAGGATAATTGATAAAAAAATGCTAGCATTATGCTGGATTTCTGTGGAACCTAAAAGTGTTATCATGTTTGTAAATTCACTAACGCCGACTTTCATCAGACTGTTAAAGTTCCTAAGTAATTACTTTACTCGCTTGACAGATCCTATCGGTCTGAATCTGGACCGTAATAGTACGATGACACACAGCTTTTTTACACGCTACACGCCAGCGACATCGCTTGTAGCGTGTAAATTCGCCCAGTGTCATCGGCATTTTTAAAATCTGCTTGTAGACAATCCTTTCCAAAAGTTAAACGCTCACAAGCTAGCGCTTAAAAACGCCAATAATCCGTTTGTAAAAACGCTTGTGTGTCATCGACGCTTTAGGAACGGCTAAGCGGGTAAAGTAATTGCTTTTCGGTGCATAAGTATCGCAGTAAAATAATAAGTAAAACAATGATTGATGCGGACGTACTAAACTTTGAAAACCGTAACCCAACAATTATAATTAAGGATCTCTAGGATATTACAATAGATGATATTTGTAATGCCTTAATCAAATTAGAGCAAAGGAATATGATGCTTATTTTTTTTTTCAAAATAATATTTCTGTTCTGTCCTCAGTGTGGGTAAAATAGTGGTTTCACCTATAAGCGACTTTGTACGATATTTTTTTATACGACGCGTGCGAACGGCATCTTGAATATAAATTCACTTTTAAACATAAATGGCCTACACCTGATTAGGTACAACGAAGGGCTCGATGATTCATATCAAAGAGTGGTCTCACAGCGGCGTACACTCTATTCAAGTTATACGATCATCATCTAAACCTGATAACCATGTAAAAAGTATATGGCTATTAACATAAATATAATTTATATAAAATTATAAGTATTCTTATTCTATTAAGCGTTATCCTGACTGACTGACTTACAACTCACTGGTAAACCTCTGAAAGTAGTTGAAATTTTAGGGGAAAGTTCGTCAGGAAGTGTAAGCGCGTAATAAGAGAGGAATTATGTTAATTTTTACGGAAACGGAATTGTTGGATTTTAGCTGGTATAATATTAATAATAGTTAATGATGAATAATATTATTTTATAATATTTATAAACTCGAACTGAGAAACTCTCCCCACTTCCGTCATATTTTGGCTTGTTTTAATGTCTTCTAAAATAATTTGTCTGTGTCGTCTATAATTCAAACAAAATATACGTCCTCGATCTCTGACTCGCTTATTTTATCGATCTTCCAAAGTTCACAAAAAACTAACATATGTACTTATTTATATTATGTTGTATCTCCCAAACTATAGACGTTGTCATTGTAGCTCTGAAATTTACTGAGATAAAATATTTTATTGGTTATTTGGCACTAGCGACTTGTCAGCGGTCCTTCAATACTGGTATTTTTAATAAGGTTACTAATGTTTAAATTTGTTCGTCACTAGAAGTGCTCTGCCGTTCGCTGTGCCATCCCAGTGGGAATTAAGCCATAAGTGCCTTAGGGTCCAAAGATATCTCCCCTACACAACCTTATCCCATTTACTCACTGAATGCGTAGATCTAGGTAAGATTGGGTATAAATAGGCATGATAAGAACGCCAAACAGTTTTGACATTATCTTGACTTATGAACTAAAACTGGGTTGACGACTTTTCCTTTTAAAGGCACCATGAACTCCTTGGTCTACGAGAAACTCAGTGTTGCAATGCCGTCCTGTCTGTTTGTCCGTTTGACGGATTTTATTCCGAGACTAACGTTAGCAGCGCAAAAAATTGGTACACAGAATATGGAAAGCATTTTAGGCTTCGCTATCCATATCGCATAATGCTAAGTGTAGATGACGAAACAAGTGTCTTTTCGCATTAAATTAACTTATTTATTCATAATTTATTCCATTTTGACATTTATTTGTAGTTTTTAAGTTACAGTATGACATTGATTATACAGTATTTAACGTGTACTATGGATGTTTTGTCTGAGAATAAATGAATGAATAATATATATCTAATAACTAAAATTGTTTTGTTAAAAGATATCTATAACTATTACGCAGTCCTTGCACTACAATTCATTGTTTGCAGGTGGCGTAGACAATTAGACATTATAAGAAATCGTGACATGCAAGATCATACATACATTTATGTTCATCACACAAATACTGGCCTCGTATAGATATAGAAAAGATATTGGTAAAGAATTTGACACGTGTCTCAACGAGACATCTTTGGTAGACGCTGACTCGCCGAAATTTAAAACAAGAACTGATAAGCAAATATCCTTATGGTCATGCATGAAGGAGCTCGAAGTGTATAATACACTGATCTCTATATAGAGTACAGATCAATGGTATAATATCATTTTGACGGTGATGTGCGGTTTCAGACTAGCGTATTTTTGTCGCGCGTATACAGATGAATTAGTACTCACGAAACTTGCGAAGCGTGACGCGCATATACCGGCGTTTACGCTCGATTTTTTCTAGCGAGTGTCAGTAGCATGAGGCGTCTCTCGCGGCTTGTCGCGCGTACACGCGCTAGAAAAAACAAAACACGTGCGGCGAATCCGCCTGGTTAATCCGCTAATCTGAAACCGCAATATGTGTAACAATCGCAGAAGTATTAAAGTATAGAATCACAATGTAGTACATTGAAAATGCGCCAAAAAAGGGTAGTCACATTGGCTAACTTCCAGTACAGTCAGCTGCAGAGACATGTATACACTCTCAAGTTTTCCCATTTATATTACTCTTAATTTTGCAAAGAAAAGTGCACGCAAGCATTTTCAAATTAATGTAGTCATCATACTTGTCAGAATTATTGTCTAAAGAAGAACGTCTTTGCTAAATTAAGAGTATAATATAAATGTTAAAGCTTGGGAGTGTAAACATGTCTCTGCAGCTGACTGTATATTTTAGTCCGAAAAAGAGAAGTAGGGCTAAATAAATATTATATGTTAAATCTACTAGGCTTTTTCATTGTTAGTAAAACTACATCCCAAAAGTAACAAACATTATTTGAAGAGATATTTAATTTTCATTGACAAGGTGTCTGAAAAATTTTCTATCCTGTATTCCGCATCCATTTTGGTTTGATACCGTCTATATTCGTGTTCTCTATGAACACCGTTATACATCTATGGCAACAATGCGCCGTCTGCATTGTGTGACAATCTGATAATTAACCAGTACGTCTTTGATACAAAGCAATACTTATCCAGTTGGTATAGCGTAACGGCCTTCTTTTTGTTTTGGATGTTTCTAGTCATGTATCGAATACTCTATAGTTATGAGTTCATATAACGATCAATAGTTCAGGAGGTTGGTAGGTATTTAAATTCATACTGATCGTTGTTTAATAACTTAGTACATAATGGAAAATGTAAGACCAATTTCTGACAAAAAATCCTGTAATTTCTGTAAGTTTTTCTTTTGTCCACGAGAACTTTGGGATTTACAAAAAGACATCTAAAATTGTGAATTAAATATTACATCTCCGTGTAAGTTGGAGAAAAGTTTATTTGATAAATTATTTCATTGATGTTTATTCATTTCAGAGGGCGGCAGCTCAGCACCATCACAATTCTTCAGGTAAGCATATTTTATAGTTACTTAATAGTTATTTGTACACCAAGGGTCTGAAGCAAGTTCTCTTAATACTCGATTTATATATTCGGCCTCGTCTTTGGCTCGGGCTGATAAGTCTCGTATAAAATAGGTTTCAGGAACGAGGTAGGTATAAACAAGATTTTTCACTTTAATTGCGAGGGCATTAAACAAATTTAAACTGAAATATAGAGACAAACATCCAATGTTACCATACCACGATACTCGTAATTTGAAAATAGTTGTGTACCCTGAGCTATAGTATTATGAAGGACCGAAGTTCGAAATTTGAACAAAGTTCCGGCATGAAACCTATTACAAACGTAACCTCTTTTAATGGACTTTATAAGCGACTTTTTTTTGTTCTAGAGCCTAAAATGCAGTTTTACACCCCCCTGTACAGGGGGGTGTAAAACTAGCATAAAAATTTACTAGCATAAAATTTTACTATACGAGCATGAGAAGTGAAAATAGCTTTACGAACTCTTAGACCATACTGGTTTTATTTCGAATAATAAAATAAAAGGTCTGGAAACCTGTTATGGTATCTGTTATTCAATGATAATAAGTAAGCAAGGTCGGGACGACATCGTATCGTAAATTCTGTGCTGGGGACGTGCCAATAGAGTTGAACGCAGTATGTCACAGGCGACACGACTCATTGTATGAATCTGACTGACTCACTGCGCTGCAATTCGAATACAGGACTGAGCGATCGCTATGATCGATACGCTACGACTTGATTCGCCATGATCAATCACTATGCTAAAGAGTACTACTATTTACTACTCGAGTAACACTACTATTTACCGTTTATTTTACAAGCTTAGTTACTTAGTTTGGGTCTAGATGGCGTTGTGTGAATTTTTCAAACATTATTTTATTTCTACGCCTAATTCCATATCATTCGTTTTTTTCACTATCTTGTCCTCTTACTAGTTACTAAGTTACTACCCATAGAAAACTTGACTTTCAATTTGAATGTAAAAAGTTTTTCGATGACTATCAATCAACAATGGTTACTATAATAATCCATACGAAATATAACGATCTTTAAAAATAGTCAGTGTTATCGAATTTTTCGATCATAAAGGGATTCGATAATAAATACATCGATCGCTCAAGAACTGTAGGTATTGTATATGCGCTACTGACTTGTCAGTTGTCATTTGGCCTCGTCCAGGAACCCTATCTTACTTCGTTGTAGGCATGTGCATGATTGCTACTTTTATTTCATTGTCACATGGTGGTATTATTTCATTCTGTAACAGCTCTATACCCAGTGATTTTGTGTCACTGTTATTTTTCATCAGTGACCTAATGTGAGTAGTGTTATATACATTTGATAAAATAATTCACGCACGACGCGACATCACGCAATTACAGTCAGCACACTACTGTCCGATTGTTATTGTTATTTACGATACGATACGGATGAAATTTTGAATCGCGACAAGTATCATGACATCAATCAATCACAGCGAGGGACCGCCGGCATACAAATCGTCTGCCTCGCGCGCCTGGTGGATATCACCAAGTATTTTGTAAAACTCTCTCTCAGAACTCTCAGAAAGTAACAATTGTTATGTGTGATCAGTTTCATACCATGATAATAACTGTTACTCGGTATACTTTCCATACCTACCTCGTTGTAGTCGCGGCTCGTCGACACGCGGACGAAAGATACGTCGTCGCCGCGCTCTCTTCCTCTCGCTCTCTTTCATTCGTTTATCTCTAGTCTAAGCCGCGTACCTCCATCCGAGTTTGTGCCATGGAGTATATTTTACAGGACTACGCAATTATTCCTTTTTTTTTAATTGACACGAGAAATAGAGTTGATCGGCAACAAATTTGTTATATGTTATTTTCGTAGAAGTTATAACTTTTAATAAATCTCTTCTAAGGACAAAATATTGACTAAATGTAAGCAAATGAAATAAACAATAAATATTAATTTAAAAATATTTCAAAAATAGAGCATACCGAAAATTCAGAAAAAATGCTTAGGAACTTCATAATAATTTCAATCACTCAATAGGAACCCAATAACTAATAAAATAGTGTTTGGGCGCCTTGGAGTTATTTGTAACCCTTGAGTTTTTGAAATAAATATCTAATTATAAATAACCCAAGTAAACATGAACTCGCACTGGCTCGCAGCACGGCGATAAACAAGGTCGACGCCTACTTGCGAATACAACTAGAAAAAAAAGTGGTGTTTTATGCCCTACTTTAGTTCATTTTTACTAAAATTTCTGTTATTCAAACTACGGATAACCTAAATAAGTAACGACACGAGACGTCCAGATGCTTATAAGCCCAAGGTATTATATAAATCTATTGATCACAATGGCGTGGCAATTTGAGGTTATATGAATCGTCCAAATCGGAGAGACTATAAGCCTATATAGCAATTGTGTTCTCGACAGTCTTTGTCATTTACACGGTTCATAGCCGCCATTAAATTTCCTTTCCTGTTCATACATCAATTTGCTTCCATAATATAGCTAGCTTTCGTCTCGCCTCGCCAGACTGTTTGTTTTGTTAGTGCACCTACCGCAAGCGTGGGTGAGTGACGTGAGTGCGGATCGTACTATACGCGTTTACTATTCGAACGATAATAATGAACTTTTATTTAATTTTAGAATTAGCTTGTGAAGTTATTATCAACTTAACATTATAGCAGTTTTATGTGCAGTGGTTTATTGAGATCATATTATTCAATTTTATCGAACCGCGTCTGAGCCGGCACACCGGGTGACTTTGTGTTTATATTTTTGTGTTATGTTAGGGTTCATCACATTGCCTGTTCATAAGACCTAAGAAACTTGCATGCCGCATTGCGATTCACTTTGCGCCGCATGGTTCAAAGAAGGAAATAGTAGAAATAGAATAATCAATAGGTATCCGATAAAAATGTATTGATACTGGGTGACATTTGACAATCATAATCTCCATTGTCCAGGAACAAGAAGTAATTAGTAAATTTAGTTTAATTTATAACCTAGATACTTTAGTAAACCCAATATGATTCTAACCGGTTTCAAAACCCGGTCATTATGTCAATTAGTAATTTGATGATATGTAATTCAATCAAGTGTGTTGACCTAATTTACCTATTATCGCTCACAGAATAGAAGTTAACTGGTAACGAGAAGGTAGGTTGTATTTATAATACGTATATGATTCTGCGATTAGAAGGGGTTTTGTAATCATAATAAAGGATAAATAGTAGCTATAAGTGTCTGAATACTTTCATTACATTTTTCTTAACGATTCTTTTCTGTTTCAAATAAGAATTAGATGTATTATAACAAATCAAAACAAATAAATGATTTATCTTATCATAAAAGTAAAAATTATCTATTATGTCTAAATTTTTGCGTTGTAAGTACCCTTTATAGTTTTTATAATTAAAGAAGTTTTTTGAAAGAACTAGTGATACAATAAGAAGAAGTTTTTATAAAATTATAATTTGACTCATATTACAGATATATATTAGGACAGACGATGTGCATGGGGAAATTTTAAGTTATAGGTTTCTTGTAACCATAATAATGATTCAAAACTCCCTTTCAATTCTAACTAGGTATAAAAAATGTTTGTTGTAATAAAACAAGGCAGAGTGTATAACGGGACTCAGCTCATAGAATAAGACTAAAGTATCGTGAGATCGGGGTAAAAGTTGATAACTCGCAATAACTCAAGAGCATAATAAACAAGACTATAGTTATGCGAAATATTTTATTCACACATCCCAACTGCGTTTCACTTCTGGGATGGTGTGAGTAAATTGGGGGACAGCTTATTCAATTACGCATGCGTAGGAAGCGTTTCTGTGCTCGTGACCCACACCACACAGGCTGAACAAGCCGTATTATCAAGGACTTTATTACTCTCCGTATTATTCACCAAATTGAGCGCCGTCTTTGTCTGAAATCTGTTATCTTTATTCCTACTTTCATATTTTACATTGCATTCATAAAAAAATGAATACTAATATGTCATGTTCCTATCAGTCTCATGGTCTTATGAACAGAGCATTTTTGTATATTAACTCCTCATTCCCAAAGGATGTGATTCTATCAATTACTCAAACTTATGTGACAGAAATCAGAAACACATATTGACACTTGTGAAAATGCAGTGCTTTGCCAATACTCGATAGAACTCAGAAATACATATTGACACTTGTGAAAATGCAGGGGTTTGCCAATTTTATAAACAAACATTCCCATTCACGGGAATCGCATTCCCGTGAGACCACCCCGCCTTTAGAAAAAGAAGATAGCTGGTGCTCTTCAATGACTTCCAGTTCGAGAGGAACTTTGCAAAATGAGGACGAGGGAAATCCAATACCCATTAACCGAAGAAGTTCAAATACTCAAAGAAGCTTACGAGGAACTCCGGGCAGTCCATTGGAATTTGCAACAAGTCCGCGTGATCGATACCCTAATTTTGCAAGCTACTTCCGTGACGTCATGGAGTCAAGAAATTCTTCGCACAATCATTACCATACACATCACGGCGATTATGGTAGAAGAAATGACAGTGAAAGATATGCGACTGGAATTAACACATACCAAGCTCCACGGCATGAGCATCGTCACTATGTATCTCCACTTTTCAACGATGTAATGGACGACATACTAGAAAATGAATACAGCAAATGTGAGAGGTATGGCGAGATATCGAATACTAAAATCGACCACAATTTTTACAAAAACAAATTTGACAATAAAAGTTTTGCTCAGAAATTGACCGAAAACGCAAGCGGTTCCAAAGAAAAAGATCTAAATGAAAGACGTAGTTCAGGGTCAAGTGGAAGTAGCCACAGGAAGCACCACTCGATTCAAGAGTTAATTCGTACATTCGGCAAGAGAGTGGGACACTGGAGGCATGATTCGGGAGAAGGTCGCAGAGGGTCCTGTGTAAACCCTGTGATCAGCCCGGAGCCGAGACCCTGTGCATCGCATGAGGAGTTTCGATCCCGATCTAAGTCCCTGGACTATGACCAATTCCAAAAAACGTCTAAACCATCTGTGTTGGATGATTGTGGCGCTACGTATAAAATTTTTGATGACATCCTAAGAGAAGGTTTGTATTATATTGTATCATTTGGGTTCCTTTTAGGGACGTGAACAAACAACATTGATGTAGTGGGAACTATAGTTCTATCTATGCATATATTTCACAACAACGTCTCCATTATCGTTTTGGGACGTCAAAAGTAATAGTGAATGAATTAATTATAATTAAATATACATAATCCTCCTTTTGCTTCGCCGTAGTCGGTTATAAACAAATTCGGGGCTTAGTTACACCATTTATAACTCAAGAACGGATGGACCGATTTTCATGATCTTTGATTTGTCGGATTAGTCTCCGCCCCGAATAGCAGAATAGGGGAAAAATAAGGATCCATGGACGAAGTCGCACGCGTGTCAGCTAGTTATTTTTGAAAAATAACGAAGTGATTTTATATTGCACTTCTCAATAAAACCTAAATGTAAAATAATAGTAATCCTACTAACTAATATTATAAATGCGAGGATGGATAAATAGATAGGACGATGTTAGTTCCTCAATCACGCTAAAGTAAGAGCTGAAAGGTATGTAGTTCATGTCCTGTCACTGGAAAAACACATAAGCTATATATTTAATTTCGTTACCACGAGGGGAAAGCCGCGAGCATTTAATTTATAAGTAGATAGTAATAAATAAAAGCTTAATGTAGTACGTGATGGACTTATTCCGTTTTCTGATTTGAGTACTTATTTTGTTGTTTACTCTGCGTCAAAAGTGTGATTTATTTGCCAGTTGGTTAGTGTTGTGTCGGTGGTACGTTATCATCTGAACGATCCATGTCTGGTTATTCTTATGATCCCATTATATCTTATAATGTTATGGCTGAAAGTAGTATATGGTAGTGGCACTTAGATAAATATATAATATTAGTTTTTATTTACTTATTGCTATTTAGCCCGAAACATATCAGATTTTTAAACACATTATAATACATAATTAAAATACCCAGACTTGAGTAAAACACATACATATTTCATTACAAATTATCGTCCGGATGCGGAAATAAAACCCGCGACGGTAAATATTCAAATTCAAATTTTTATATTTCAATGTATTCACCGTAAATTGTAATCACCAGTTATAAAATACGCATATTCAGTAGTTGAACACACCTATGGCAAAAAAACTTATGTCGAATTTTGTCAAAATATATTTGATAAAAATTGGATAACTGTTACCTATAGTCGTTTTCCTATGAATTTACGTCAGGCGGTACCCATCAGTGATAATTCATTTAAGTTTTATCCATCGTTTGGCAAATCCGGGTACCCATCTCGAGCCAGCTCGCTAGAGCTCGGCTCGGGCGCCGCACTCGCCCCGCTGTCACTCTGTCATTTTGTAGAAATCCGAAATTCTGACTGCATATATACAACGTAGTACCATATTATTTATTCTTTGGTAGTACCCCTTCTGCATTGTCCATTTAAGTTTTTTGGTAATTAAAAATTTGTAGTGTATACATCATATAACGTTAAAGAAACTTCGAAGCGTTTTATGACATGATGAATATAGTTATATGACAATGATATCACGAAAGATGAATTAACTTACGTTATTATCTAACATGTCATTGATATTATAATTGGTAAGGTGATATTGCGTTGATAATGTCGAAATCTAAGCTTTGAGGTACGATGACTGCTTGTTTTCGTCCACTTATATTTTTTCGTCCACAATATTGAGTAACAATTTTATCTATAATAAAAAGAATTCAGAACACCATGGCTTAGTAATTCTAAAATCAATCAATCAATCAACCTTTACTTACGTCAAATAAGGGTACATACAAGGATCTTATTACTAAAAAGGGGTCTCCTCGTTAAAAACCGTTATAAGCATAGTCAGAAAAAATTATATAAGACCAAATATAAAAGAGCGAATAGGTCTATACCACGCGGACCCAATGTGGATTGGTACCTAAAACAATAGTTTTTGACGTTATTTTACTCGTTAAAAACCGCAATAAAAACGTAAAAATATAAGGACTGATGACTACTTTCGGCTAAGCGAGCGAATGTCTAAATCCTTCATGCGGACCCAGTGGGGATTGATACCTAAAAACCGATCTCGACGACATCTCCTCGTTAAAAAGCGTTCTTAGCAAAATCAGCCTATAAAGCTCTCACTGCTAGGACTCAGACCTACTCTCGATTAAGAGAGCGAATAAGTATTAATCCGCCACGTGGACCCAATCCGGATTGGTGGATCAAAATCCGTTGTTGACGTCATTTATTTGCTCTATTATAGGTAGTGTTTATTCACTGTACAGGAGCCCATTTGCGGCGAGCGGCGTCCCAGGAAGCAGAGAAGCGCAGGTCGTCGCTGGGTAATGTCTCTACCATCAGGCACCGAGCGTCCGATGCCTTTCTTGATCCGCATCATGCTGCTATGCTCTTCAGAGACTCTAGAGGGGTAAGTAAACATAAATATCGTATGAAAGTAATAATAGGTAAAAGTATGAAGCATTCAAAATATGCTAAAAAACTTTACCGATTACTACTTCGATTAGATCGATTTTAGGAAAAGGGGCACCTATCCTTTTGGGTCATCTCACCCTATTTTACCCTAGAGTACGATGCAGGATTGAGTTTTGGACACAACATATTATACTATAAGTGAAAGTAATATTTCCTGGCAGCGATTGACTCCATTGTGACATCGTAGTAAATAGACCTACATATTTTCAAGTCCTGAACTACATACATGCACATGCAATTTCAGCTCAATAAGTTCAGTAGTTGGATTGTTAAGTAACCAACATCGATCTCTCAGTCCTTACAAATTTTCGCATTTTAATATTACTGCCCTCAATTTCGCCCACGTGGTTTCAAGATTAAAGGTAGCCGTCTCGTATGGTCGGCTTATTGCTAGAAGTCACTAACTGCTTAAAGTCACTAAGTGCAGTTAGTATGACGGATGGGTTTGTCTCAATGAGTTCTTGGTTATGCTAAAACACTTTTACTTCTAGATTTTCGGATTATACTATTAAACTACTCCTTAATAATTCCAGCTTATCCGAATATAAAAAAACAGCATTTATATTAGGTGCTAAAGTGTGATTTGCGATTGATTACCCTGTGTGATTCAATAATTATGCGTCACGAGTCAATGTGCCTTCAATAAAATAATTATCATTGACAATATATAATTCTCCACTTGGTAGCAGAATTACTCGTTAAATAATAATCAATGTCAATGGAAGTACCTGTTGTTGACTTCCGGCGACCGACCGACGTTGTGATAGGACAAGGTCAATTGATTTATCTTTAAAATGTTTTTTGTTGTTTATAAAACTCCTTGTCTTGTTACAGTTACCCGTGGCTGACCCGTTCTTGGAGAAAGTCAGCCTTTCTGATTTGGGTAAGTCACATAATTATAATTTTGGTTGAAAATTTGAAACATTTTTTTATGTAACATCAATTCAGTCATCCATAAATACATCTATCTTTTTCTCAAAAAAAAACAATTGAGTAAAATAAACAAAAAAAAATTTATACTATTCTATGGCTTCTCGCGGTGAAAGTTTTTAATAAGTCTATACTACATTCATCTGATTTCTGCCCTTGGCCACTGGTTACCGGAAATTATCAACAATGTCGCTCAAGCTAGAATGGTCGTTCTTGTCGGTGTTTTTGGTCACGTGATCGGTTTGTCTCAATAGTGTGAATTTTATTCAATCCTTGTCAGTTTCCATGTTAAGCTGAGTATCCATGGAATCACGGCCTAGAATCCCGCGCGGCGCTATCTCGCTCGCACATTGGGACATTTTTAACATAAGCGTTTAGGGTAATAGGGCAAAACTGTTTTTCCCAAAACAGTTTTGCCCTAGTTTCCTTTGCTATGTTATATCTCTATCTATCTATCTATTCCGCCTAGAACGCCCACTGTAAGCCTAAGGCAAGAGGCCTTTACCCAACGGTAAAGGCCTCTTCTCTATGACGCTAGTCTTGTCTTCTTGTCCAAGACGAATCCATTGTGCTCCTGCTGCCTTGACAATATCATCAGACCATCGGGCTGGTGGTCTGCCCTGAGGCCGCCGCTGATCTAGTGGCCTCCACACGGCCTATTTAGTAACTGCCTTGGTCCACCTGTGATCCTCCCGCCTTGCCAAGTGTCCTGCCTATCTCCACTTAAGTAATATACTAAAACATTTCGCGAGGTTGTAAATATTTCACCGCTCAATTTTTTTGAAATTTAAATTTGAATGGTGACGAGCGGCTTTGAGGTTATTATAATGTAATATATATTTTTTATTATTCCGTGCCTTATTTAAAAAAAAAACAATTATGTAGCTTTTTCTGGTCCTTTGCTATTCACTTAGTTTCTCGTTGTTTTATCAGAAATGGCCAAATCTGGGCAAAGTTTGATGTGAGGCATGGTATTAAACAGGTGTTCATTGTGTTTGTTTTCAAAACTGTTGGTAGAGTTCTCTTGAAGATAAGGAATCTTCAAGGTCTTGTAGGTATGTTGCCAGGCTTCTACTATCGCGGTCGAGTATCTTTATTCATTATTATTTCACATATCGTAGATTAGACTTTCTTCCTAGAAAACCACAAAAAATGAAGTAAGTAAATAGAATTATTCCAAATTTAAATGTTGCTTATTATTAAGAGGCTATGTGAAAAATTGGATTCGCTGCGTTTCATTCTTACTCGGTAACGGTACAGTTTACAAACTTGATGTTAATACAGTGATTACTTGAGGATATAATCTAAATGAATGTAAAACAGAAACACGATTGGTGAAACTTTTTTCGATAGATTTATTTTTTTAAATAAGCTTTTTAAAATCTGATTTACATCCATCCTCCGAATTTATAGAATATTTACGGTTTATTTTTATACTATTGAGTGAGTAATCACAGAACTTAGATAAATGTAAAAGGGTTTTTTTATAAATTCAATACTTTTCAAGCAATACGATGTTTTATCATTTGTCGCTTACGTCCGTTACTATTGAGCGACAAAAATCTATATCTAACCTCTTCCCTCGGGGTAAGGTGTCTAATTGCGCTATCACTGTCTTACAATTCGGCAGCTGTCATTTCTGACAGTTTCACATATCCTCTTAAGGTGAGATGCAAGATGTCACACATCATATGCGACTACTGTAACGACGTATACGAACATCTTTCTTCCATTTGCATATTATTTTTCGAAGTTATATACTTTCGATGTCGATGGTCTAGCTAGATGGAATCCACTACAGAAACCCGGGTCAATCTATCAAATGTAATCGGTATTTTGCACTTGTCTGTTTTATCATTATTAATATTTATTGCTTTAATTTTATCTTTATTGGCTTCTAGACCTAGCCTCTTCTTGTCTTTGTAGGGAGTTACGTAATATAATTCAATTTAATTTTAGTTTATTTTCTAGGCACTCGAGCCTGTCGATTTTTGATAACACGATTGGTTGAGTGGCAAGTGTGTTGGAATTCTACGCCGGTGTCGCGGGTTCAATTCCCGCTTTAGGACAAACATTTGTGTGATGAATATCGATTTTTGCCCTGATTCTGGGTGTTTTCTATGTATTTTAAGTAGGTATGTATTTACAAAAAAGTATATAGTACCTAAGTATTCTACCAGTTATCTGGATTCTATAGTATAGCACGTCAAGCTCTGCTTAATTTTTGGGCCAGATGGCGTTGTGTGAAATGTCCAAAATATTTATTTAAATGCATTTGCTGACATTATGTTGCATCGGAACGTATGCTCTCGAATCTGGCTCCAGTCCGATACGACTGCTGATACCGTTACTTACAGTGACGTAACTTCCTACACTCGGCTACCAAACCACTATCTGTGCGAAACTAGTTGTGTGTGCGACGCCGCAAGGCTTATTATGAGAGAATGAATTGTGTTTTACAAGCACTATATTTTCTCCTACAAAATTCATATTCTGTTTTATCCGTAAATGTGTTAGCTTGTGATAAGTGATTTCATCAAAAGAGCCATTATTCTTCACGTTCTGATGCCGTCTTGTGAGCTCGGTCAGTGTTTAATTTGCATGGAATATCATTATGTTTCGATTTATTACTAGTGTTCCGAGTCAGGTTTGTAAAAACGGAAACCGTAATAGGTATGTTACGCCTCTATCCTTCTGTTTTACTTGTCTCGGGCAGATTTCGCCGAAATTTTAGATAACCTCAAAACAAAAATGACATATTATGTGGTGGATACTATGAATGTATAACCAGCAATTTGTGATTGTGAGATCGGAACCCGTAATACGTCTTGGCACTTGTCGATTTTTTTGATTTCTTTGTTATCAGATTCCGCGGTTGACAGAACGCAAGGTTGAATTTAGATTAGCGTAGTTCAAAGTCAGCCGTGTTGTTTATCTTCATTAATCTACATGTGTATTGTAATATTGAATCGTACCTACGTGGCTCAAACTGAACGGTAATTTTAATTGAGACCAAACAATGTGACTTATTGTGTAAGCGCCGTAACTCGTGTACACAACGTATGTTGTCCGTAATAGAACTCTACGCGCCTGACTCCAGCCTAAACAATACAATATGGCCGCGATTACAGGTTGGCTATGCAATGGCACGTCCGAATGACATTCAAACTCTGCAAACTGTATCGAATTTAATAAGTCTGCTAGTAGTATCGTTAGTTCATTTCATATTATTTCCTCATTGGTCGATATGCCAATTATACCAGTCTACAACAGTATAACGTCTCTGGTCATACCGCAACCACAGTTTTACTACCATACCATTAACATTGGTTATGCTAAGTTGGCTAGGGATGTGTCACGTCGCTACTGTGTTAAGTAATACCAATACATATAGTAATACCTTCTTAAGCCCATCACAGATGTAGCTATAATATATATTAATATACCGAACTATAAAATTTATTATAGCAACTACTACGTACGGAGACTATGCTGTTAATATACATATATTTTTTTTGCCTTCATTTAATTGATGGTTGGATTTATATTAATAATAATAATAAAATATTTATTTCGGAAAATTAGATCCATACAAAAAATACAAAACATTAAAATGACACAACATAATTTTAAACCTATCATTATCATCACAAAATTGCAATTAAATTATATTAAATTAAATTGAAATTGAAATAAATAAATGAAGTCAAATACAAATTGCGGTAAAATTTAAGCATTATTAAAATAAAATAAAAATGTAGGTTCAGATATTTCGGTTTATTAATATGCCATAATATAAATTACGGTATTTATTATGTTGAAGACATAGAAATATATATTATAGCTGCGAACACGGTCACTCAAAAAATTGTATAGAAAATAAATCGTAATATGCCTTTCTATGATTTATATTGAATTATTGATATATATTATAGCTACTTATGTATGTGATGGGATTAAATAGCGTTATTAGAACAGCTTACGTCCGCCACATGTCCGCGGCAGCTGAAATGATTCATCGCTACACCTTCAAGAAATTAATCTATGTAATGAATGAACAGCTTGACCATGTTTTTTCTTACAGTTTTGACAAAGTGTCGTAGGCAATCGTGAAATCGATTAATTGATTGCCAAATTGTTTAATTGAATTAGTAAAAACGAATTTAAAACGTACCAGTATAGTGAAACATGTGTAAGTGTAACATGAACGTAAAAAATAAAAACATCACCGCTTTTTTGCTAAAAGACAAAAATAGACAAGAGATCAACGGACAGCCGTTCTTCCGGCCTAGTGGCGTCCGCCATTTCATCTAAACTTAGAGCGTGAGTAAGACCGGTCCAAGCTTTAGATATCATTTATATTTAAAATATTTGGCGTTGCGGTCTATCTTCTGAAAGTGTGATATGAAAGCAAACATCCATCTATGTGTACATCTTTCCAACCTTTCATATTGTAATAGAGATTTGTTTTCTGTTATTGTACCATTAAACAAAAATAAAAATAAAATAAAATAAATAAACCATCCTCACAAAGGCATAAGGCCTTATACTAATATTACTACACACTTTTTGTAATCAATTGTTTTAGACATTTATGTGGGCATTATCTTAGAGCAGGCAGAGATACCTGTAATCTGTCATATTTTAGTTCACTTTGATTAGGTGGCATTCATTTGGCGATTTTCTTATTTGCCCATAGTAATAGTTTGGTCGAGCTTCCTCTCGGCGGCATAGTGGGCGTGGGCTGTCCCGGGGCAGACAGCCAAGCGCGCGGCGCGGCAGTGGTTGCGGTTGCGGCTGCGGCGTTAGTTTGACGAGCGGTGTCAAGTTCGTGCTTTTCTCGTGTCCCGGCGTCGGCATCGGCGCCAGGTCGGCGCGGGCGGCTTGCGCTGGTCGCGCACCCAGTAGCGTGAAGCGGCAGTGGTTGCGCGGGCGCGGGAGCGGCGCGTATAATTAGCAGTGAGCCGTGGTCGGCGCGGCGGGCCGCACCGAGTGGCGGCAGGCGATGCGCCGCCCGGGTCGAGCGCATGCTGCGCCTACACTACTTCTCGGACAACCCCGCGCTCGCCCTCGCAGACGACGACGACTCCGTCTACTCCATAGAACTCATCAAGGAATTCGAGTCAGTCGGCCGCGCATGGAAGGCGTTCCTCGCTGACTGGCTGCTGAAAGGTCCGCTTGTTTGCGTCATTCACGCCTCATCGAGACGGCAACGCGTTTTGTTGTTGTTTATGTAGATCAGTTTTAGTGTTTTTAATTTCACGAGTGAATTATCGATGGTAATAAACTGGCGTGCCGTAGAATGAATGAGATATTCACAGCCACAGACAACGGAATGACTTCACAACAGCTATGGCAGTCGTGTCAGGTTTCTGTGTTCTGTTTCAGACTTAGCTTTGTTCGCAATCTAAAGTAAGAAATATTTAGTACATTCACCGGTGTTCTTGATCTAGCCGTTCTGTTCGAAGCCCATTGATAAAACCAATCGTTAAAATGATATACGGGCGGTAAATATTGGAAAACTGTTCAACCTAGGCGTAGTAACGTCAAACAAAACCTTAGTGCTGTTTTTTATAATAATAATAATAATGTTTGGTCATTTCATACATCCCCATCCAGCCCCAAACTAAGCAAGCTTGTACTATAAGAACCAGATATGTAAATAGCTGATGTTCTACAGCATACTACGAAGACGAAGAATATCTATCAACCTACTGTGTTGATATAGTTGATTTTATTTGATCGTTTGATAATGTAGGTTAGGTATGGTATTAAAAGTAAATATAGTTATTTAGTAGGTACCCAGTTCTAATTTGGATAAGGGATTACAACGGTCTTCAATGACGTCCGGGTTTTTGGCGGGAACATGAAAAATGGCGCATTGGCGGCATTAAATTAATTGACAAAACTTGTATAACTTTGAGTGTTTAAGTGTAAAAACGGTGTTTTTATCCATTAAGTGCTCGTGAACGTGTATGAGTGTTGGTGAATAGTGTAATGCTGTAAAACGTTATTTCGTGTTGCCTCCAAAACTCCATAGAAGCCTCTAGTAAAGTCACAACCACCACTACTTTACAGGGGCATGACTTGACTTATCGACTCTGACTTATGACAAACTAATATCTCCAATTACTTGACACTGGCTATATACCTTTGATGTGAAGCCAAAACCGAAGAAATTAGGTTCTTCGAAAGAAAAAAAATGACGTCCCGCTCTGTTGTGTGTATAGTGTATTGTGTTTTGACCCCCTTTTTACCTTACTCCAACCACCTCAGCTCTCCAAAATAGTAGATTAGAACCCTGGGTAGATGGATAGCGCGTTACAATTTCCTGGTAGAATCCTTAGGTCCCGAGAATTAGAATCCAGGATTTATTTTAGCCCAGTCTTTTCTATAGTTTCTTTCGTAGCTGTACAGAGTTCAACCACGTGTTCCTCCTTTGTGAAGATAACCGCGACATAACAGCTGTCCGTCGTAACCATCTTAAACAGATGGTGGTTGAGATCGCAGTCATCATCATCAGCCAATCGCAGTCCACTGCTAGACTTAGGCCTCTTCCAATTTGTGCCATCGCGCCATGTCTTCGGCTTGCCGCATCCACCTGCAGCCTTTCGTAGATCGTCACCCCACCTGGCCGGAGGACGTCCTACACTACGTTTGCAGATTCGCGGTCTCCATTTTAGAACTTGTTTACCCCAGCAGTTATCTGTTCTTGGGCAGATATGGCCATACCCACGGCCACTTCAGCTCGCTAATTCTCTGAGCTATGTCGGTAACCTTGGTCTTCTGTTGGATAATCTCATCGCACCTCATGAAATCGCAATGGTCGGTTATAATTCCTTCCAATGTACGGTGGTCTTCCTTTATTTTGCACTTAATACATATTTCAATCAAAAGCAATTATATCGAGGTTAGATTACAAACTAATGTTATTTTCTTCTGACTTGGCTGGAACTTTTCTTTGCATACTCAATTCCTTTTAGTGTATCCAGAAATAGCTGGGAGGGACTTTCTTGTTTATTGTCGTCTAGGCCAGACACGAAGTACTTTCTCCCCTCCCCCTTGACCCTACCCCACTCCTCCCCACCCATCGCACTGATACCTTACGGCGCAGTTTCAGCTCACTGTAAAATTTAGTAATTTCTTGTTCCGCTAGTTAATGTGACTGAAATTAAATGTCATTATTTAAGTCCTTTAAACAGATAAACATATCAGATGTACAAGTCTTATTCAATACTCAATACTTAATAAGGAATGGTTTATTTATATAGTATGTTGTACATTTTAGGAATTAACTTACACCCTGTTAAGACACAACAAATTATAATTATTATTTAATCACTGTCAGGACTTTTAAGCCTGTTATAGATAATAGTTCATTATCATCATCTAACGACCTACAGCAGTCCACTGCTGGACGTAGGTCTCTCCCAAGACGCGCCAGTGAGCCCAATCTTCGGCTTTTCTCATCCACCTGCCATCTATGCGCGCAAATCATCGCTCTATCAAGTCTTCGTACACTACGTTTGTCTGGACGCTCCACTGAATAATTCGTTTAATAGTAAATAATATAATATTAATTTACTTACAGAGGAGGATGAGTCCCAGATATTCGTCAAGTTCTTCAAGTTCCACAAGTGCTACGACCTGATACCGACCTCGGCTAAACTGGTAGTTTTCGACACGCAACTCCTCGTCAAGAAGGCTTTCTTTGCACTTGTTTATAATGGTCAGTATACTATTATTATATACAGCTCGGTTAACGAAAGCTGGCGCTAGCAAAAAACTCACACTAATGCAAAACTCAACTATTACTATTACACAATTGTTAAACTGTATCCTTTACACTCATGAGCTTGACAGCGCGCGAGAGAAACAGACAAAATTTTCATGCGCATGCAGTGCGACTTCACGCCGCGTTCGTAATCACAGACGCTACATAAGCGCAGTGTGTGAGTGTTATACATGCCAGCTTTCGGTAACAGACCTGTACTGGGTGTAAGATTGCTCCCGAAAACTCAGGGTATGGGTAAAGTATCCCATGCATATCAACAATAACTAAAACGGCCAATGTAGCCATAGAAAAACATGCTAATTTGCCAGCAAAACATGAGAGTAGTCTTATTACACCTTGTATAACTAAAGCTTAGACTACACGGGTATTAATATGAGTGACGTGTGAGCGAAGATTCAGAAATTCAAATAAACAAAATACACATTTTGCATCAATTATTTGAATTTCTTCTAGAGGAATACATTCCATTCTACAAAAAGCTATTGTTCCATAGTTTTTCGTAGACTTTCGCGATTATCACACATTACGTCGTACCTTTCGTTTCGTTTCGTTGTCGTAACGTCGGAACACAAAAACATACGAGGTGAGCGCGATAAATACCCGTTATAATCAAATAACTATTGTTCCATATTTTTACAGGTGTAAACATTTAAAGTGTTATTATAATGTTGCCTCAGTTGCCCGTGTAATTTTAGCTTGATAAATAAAAATGTTTCTACAGTCAGGAACGGTGCAGAAATGTACAGAAATACATCTAAGAATGTTTATTATAGACATTGCGTTTCCGCTTAGCGTAGCTTCTAATAAGTATTTATAAATGCGAGTGGCAGCTAGGTAAATAAAATGCGTTTATTGAATGGGGCTTATTATTCAGCATTATTTAACTTCTTATGTTGTCTTGTAGGCATGACTTGCGCACTTATGTCACTGTTGCTATGACGTACTCGTGTTTCATTATAGCGTTGCCAAGCTATAATGTATTTGCCGTGGCAGCCAATGCGAATATTTTGTTTGTTTGTTAATTGCTCGATCGAATGAATAACTTATGTCATTGTGTACTGTAGCCCTATCACCCAACTTCTCGACAAAGGTTATTCGTATCGAATCAGTTTGTATGAAAATTTTCAAAACGTCATTTAAAACTGTTGACTTCTCTGTGACGAATTCGATATGGATAAGCTTGTCAAAAAGTTTGGTGATAGGGTAGCCTAACGTGCTATGCTCACTTTGTTCCTACTTAGGTATAAATACTTTACTTACATACGTTGATAATTATAAAAGTTGGGGAATATAGTCCTATGGACCGAAGACTTGTGTGCGCGCGTATACGCGCGATTAAAATACGCTAGTTTGAAATCGCACTAAAGCGTCGCCCGCGTCATTATGACAATCGCTACCAAAAATCCGAGAGAAAACGCCGGTGTAAGCTGTTATACGCCCGTGTACGCGCGGTTGGCTTTTGAAGCCAAATTGCCCCTATACGTACGCAAAAAAACCTCTCTTCCCTATAAGAGCCTACGTCCAGTAGACATTCATGAGCTCAGATGGTGATAATGAAATCAGTTGTAAGAATATTTTTTATTTACTCTGCTATTAAAGGAAGCTTTTTCCAACCTCTTTCAACGTCGGACACAAACCATTAGTTGACGTGTTCAGAATTACTTATTTACCTACGTAAAATCACGGTGGAGTCACATTTTAGAGTACATATTTATTGTTCTTGAAATGCAATCTAAGTTTCTTTGTTACATACCTATTTACCAGGAACGCTTGATTGAAAAAAAACAATGCAAAGAATCGGCGTCTTTGAAATATGTAGCTATTTCTGCTGAAATGAAATTTCTATGAAGTTTAAGGTTTTGTACTTGCATTCCTACAAAATGAGGTTGAATTATTTAGTTATGTTTTAGAACTTATCGAAGGTAATCTTCATGTGAAACTTGAGGCCACTTAGTGTAAGGTCAGAAAGTTCTTAGCTTGTCGTTCTGGATAGCTACTTGATGACACGCAAACTTGTAGACGTCAGCGCTCAATACTATTGTGAACAAAACAACACTGTATAAAGCGTCGATGACACACAAGCTTTTTTAAAGATGATTTGTTGGCGTTTTTAAAAATCTAGCGTGTGAGCGTGCTAGCTTTCGGGAAGGATTGTCAACACGCAGATTGTAAAAACGCCGTTGTTACTGGGCGACTTTACACGCTACAAGCGTAAACGCTGGCTTGTAGCGTGTAAAGTGTAAGATCGATTTCAGACTAGCGTATTAACCGCACAGATTCGCCTCTTGTGTTTTGTTTTTTTTAAACGTTTTCAAAAAGCAGGCTGATTTTTTTTTTTTGTTACACTAGAACTATGTTATTTAATAACCGTTTTGAAAGAATATTTATTTGTTTGAGAAGATACATTTTCAAATTAATCCCATATAAATTTTATCACAATCGGTTTAGTAGTTTAGTTAATAAATCAAAATAACTGACAAAAATATGGCGTCGAAGTAAACATAACTGCGAATTTAAAAAAATAACTATCCTATAATTATTAAATTAACTGACACAGTTCGAAAAAAAATCGAGAGTGGTGACAAAGAACGTTAAAAATACTGCTTTTGACTGCAGCGTCCCCTATCCTAGTCTACTTTGAACAGACTTGAGATGGGTAAATTGGTTGTCAACAGGAGTTCGCGCCGCGCCGCTTTGGGACTCGCAGAGGCAGAAATTCGTGGGAATGCTCACCATTACGGACTTTATCAAGATTCTGCAAATGTACTACACCAGCCCCAACGTTACTATGGACGAACTGGAAGAGCACAGGCTCGAGACTTGGCGTCGTGAGTATCCTACTAATATTATAAACGCGAAAGTTTGTAAGTATGGATGGATGGATGGATGAATGTTTGTTACTCTTCACGTTAAAACTACTGAATGGATTTTAATGAAACTTTACAATAATATAGTTTAAACATCAGAATAACACATAGGCTACAATTTAGAGATATCTGCGCAGACGAAGTCGCGGGCACCAGCTAGTATTCTATATTTTGGAGATACTTGGGACCATTGCGTAGGGAGGTATCGCCCCTGTCGTGAGTATACTAAGCGACAAACAACTTGTCCTCTGGCGAACCGCGTGACAAATATGCACAGAACCAATTTGACCTAAGAATTGCGTTCTGTCACGTGGTTTGCCAGAGGACAAGTTGTTTGTCGCTTATTATACATTCCTGTATTTTGGAGACACTTGGGACCGTACCGTTGGGAGGTGTCTCCTGTCGTGAGTACATTCCTGTATTTTGGAGACACTTGGGACCGTTCCGTTGGGAGGTGTCTCCTGTCGTGAGTACATTCCTGTATTTTGGAGACACTTGGGACCGTACCGTTGGGAAGTGTCTCCTGTCGTGAGTACATTCCTGTATTTTGGAGACACTTGGGACCGTACCGTTGGGAAGTGTCTCCTGTCGTGAGTACATTCCTGTATTTTGGAGACACTTGGGACCGTACCGTTAGGAAGTGTCCGTGTCGTAAGTACATTCTAGCATTTTGGATTTTCTTATCTGTTTCAAAATGTAGTATCGTACTCGATATACGTAATCGTACCAAATTATACTAGAAGTTAATTTTTATTGGAAGACTTTGTACGTGTGTGTGCGTCCGTCACGTAAAAATTACTGAACGGATTTAACTGAAACTTTACAACATCATAAGTACGAAGCCTGCACGGATAGCACGGACTGGGGATAAAAATGTGGTCCCCTGTTTTTATCCACCTTCAAGGGATAAAATTGACTGGGGGAAAGGGAGGTGGATAAAAACGGGGGACCAATTTTTTTATCCCCAGTCCGTGCTAAGCCTGCTGAAAAGGACACGGGCTGTATAAATTTACGCTACATCTCATCAGAGGGTAGATATAGGAGAATAAGTATTTATTGACTTGCTTAGTACTGACACTTTACTATTCTGTAATATTTCTTCCGCGGGTCAAACAACAATAAAGCGGGTGACAAAATCGCACTCGAGTCAGCTTGTTATAATATATATTAAAAACAAATTTAATGAGAAAAAAAATATTTCCAGAGGTGCTGCAGGGTTCCGTGATGCCGTTGGTGTCGATCGGACCGGACTCGTCGCTGTACGATGCGATCAGGATCCTCATCAACAACCGCATCCACCGTCTTCCGGTCATCGACCCCGAGACTGGCAATGTGCTATACATTCTCACGCACAAGAGGATTCTACGGTTCCTATTCTTATACGTTAGTATTTTTTTCTTTGAAACATGGTTTTTACTACCCGACAGCCAAGGAAGGGTTATGTTTTTCGCGCGTATCTTGTATGTATGTATTTTAGGGTGTCCCAAGACATAAGGGAGAAAAAAAATCGTGAAATCAAATACGCATACCCTTTTATTTTTTTCTAAATTAGCTAAATACCTCAAATAATAAATATTATTGAAATTGAATAAAGACAACCCGTGCCGACTTGATGACAAAGATAAGGCATGATAATTAGTATGAAGTAATTTAGTAAGATTCTAAAACTCAAAGATTATTTAGTAAATAAAGCGACAATATGGTGAAATTATACCTTAAATTATTCAAAACATATTATCTGACAAATTTTCTTTTCAATGTTGCCTTTTTTACAATCAGGATAAAGCTTCCGGTGCCTTAGTACGCAACGTAACGTAACGAAATTCTTGCATCAACTTCACTGCCGTTTCTGTATCATTCACTGCTCTGCTGAGTGTTGAAATCTTCTTACTAGCTTTTTGAAAGGACCCATTATTTGGCTACAAAGAAAGAATAAGTACATGGAGCAAACTATCATCAATTTTAAGATGGTTGAACATCGACTTACTTTGGACTAAAACGAAGTAGTAGATGTTTTTCTCTGAAACACTTGAAGTAGTTTTTTTCACAAATGAAGTAAGAAATGAAAAAAAATAAGAAATTATTCCTTTATTTACATATAAAACTAATCATACAGTGAATCACTAAGTTCGTCTTTCAATAGTAATATATCGTTTACCTACTGTGGCTTGATGAATGATCTTTAGTTAAATTTTAAACCATTTTTTAGCATTTATGTGGACCACAAAACCAAAGGGTTTTGTAGTCCACATCATCGTCGAACAATGACAGTATGGAGACTTACTCAGTCAAATACCATGAATGCTAGCTTTGCCTATGTATAGCTGCATATGAGATGGTTTTATCAATTTTTTCGTAAGCTTTCATTGACTTCAAAAAGCATAAGTCCTGATAAGGTGGTTTGACTGCAAAAAGGCATTGCAGCCATAGTTTTACGCAGGATGTCACGATAAACAGGCACACATTCAGCAGTGCCACCTTATCTTTGTTCGTAATTTTCAAATAATCGCTTACTAGTGATATTTTCAGAGAATAAATCGCTCTCGCCTCCGCTGCGCTGGGTGCATGGCACCGGAGGTCGAATTTTAAATTTTCTGTCCATATTTCCACCTTTAAATATCACAAATCTCAATCAACTCTCAATAATCATCTCTGACTATTTCTTTGATCAGGTCAGTCCGGTAAAACTCGAGTAAATTAGATGGAATTTTTTGGTCATTACAGGGAAGTTTTAAACCCGTTATTTGATGTTTTGCGTCCCCTATTAAAAAATATGCTCCTATTAGAACTGCGTAATTCTACTAACATCCTGAATAACTCAAAAAATGGGATTTTCTAACAAAATTGCAAATAAATACAAGCATATAGACTCCTTTGGCCGCGTTTGCCTTAGAAATCCCATACTGACATCTTTCGACGTAAGTCGGCACGGGTTACCGGTGTCCTACGTTCATTATATTTTATTTACAATATAGTTGACACCATTCTAATAAATTAAGAGAGTATGCGTAAACAAAAAACAACTTTGTTTTTTTTGGGACACCCTAATGTATGTAAATTTTTTTGTTACCTCTTATCTTCCAAACGGCTGGATGGATTTTGAAAGTTAAGGTATCGGTTAGATTTGTCTCAATAATCCGAGTGTCCTTAGATGGGTTTAAAAAAATAAATCAAAATAGCGGATTTGTGGCGCTAAATTTTTGTTTACTAAACTTATCGAGTAGGCTATCAAAATGAAGATGTGATCATATGTTTAAATTTAATTTGGAATAATGGAATGGCAATCAATCTGAGTATAATATTTTCGCAGTCAGGTTTTCAGTTTTTATAAACTTTAAGCTTGTTATAATGTATGCAAGTTTATTTAAAATGGAATTGGATGCAATTAAGAAACTTTCTGTAGTGTAGCGACTTTAATATTCAAACAGTGGGTCGTTTACATAGATGAATAACTGTGTTCCTATAGATGGACTTAATCAAACCAAAATGGAGTCATATGACAGGACTAAAACAATTCAGACACCTTGTCAATAAATATTAAATATCTCCATTTTCAAATGATTTTTGTTACTTTTTACGATGTAATTTTATTAACAATGAAAAAGCCTTGTAGTTTTAACAAAATATAATATTTATCTAGCCCTGTTACTTCTTTTTTTCGAAAATTAGCATCAGACCATAATGTACTAGAAGTTAGCCAATGTGGCTTCTTTTATTGGTCGCATTTTCAATGTACTACATTTTGTTTCTATACTTTAATACTTCTGTGGTCGTTTATAACTGTGATGTACATTGCGTGTTCAGATCAACGAGCTGCCAAAGCCTGCGTACCTTCAACACAAGCTACGCGACCTGCGCATTGGCACGCTGAGCGACATCGAGACCGCCACAGAGGAGTCTTCCATTCTCGAGGCGCTGCGTAAATTCGTTACACGCCGAGTGTCTGCGCTGCCCCTGATCGACGCTGAAGGCCGTCTCAAGGACATCTACGCCAAGTTTGACGTCATTGTATGTACTTTTTGTCACCATATAGTATATTTTCTCATTATAAAGAACTTATAGTAATAGTATGTACTCGGAAGACTGCGCAGGTTGGTACCACAAAGACATCTACGCCAAGTATGACGTCATTGTTATTACTCTTTTCGTTCGTCCACCCTCTAATCGCTGCGCTAGTTAGTGACACGTCTCAAAGACATTTACGTCAAGTTTGACGTCATTGTATGTACTCTTTGTCACTATCTAGCATATTTTCTCATTATAAAGTACTTATACATCGTAAATTTTTAATCACCAGAATAATACGCACAATTAACCAAAACCAGATAGATACAGACAGCGTCAGAGATAAGTATCCCCCTTGCACAAGACACCCAGCTATATCCTTTCAAAAAATTATAATAATTAAAATTATTTTTAGGCATATGTACCTAAGGTTATACAAATATAATCTATTTTTGAAAGGCAAAACTTCTCCATTCGCCGCGACGGTGATGTCAAGGGATTTGAAGCTGGGTATTATAATGCAAGGGGGATACTTATCTATGACGCTGTCTGTACTTATGGAAAAAACAAAATTTATAACTGTTACCGTTAGTCGTTTTTCTATGGCTTTGCGTCAGTCAGTACCCATCATTGATAATAATTGAAGTTTTATTCATCGTTTGGCAATCCCAGGTACCCAGCTCGAGCCAGCTCGCTGCAGCTCGGCTCGGGCGCCGCACTCGCCCCGCTGTTCACTCTGTCATTTTGTAGAAACCCAAAATTCTGACTGCACAGATACAATGTAGTACCCCTTCTGCCATTTAAGTATTTTTGGCCATTAAAAATTTGTGGTGTATATAACTAGCATGTCGTTGTTTCACAGAACTTGGCTGCTGAGAAAACGTATAACAACTTGGATGTATCTCTGAAGAAAGCAAATGAGCACCGCAACGAGTGGTTTGAGGGCGTCCAGAAGTGTACGCTCGATGAGACGCTCTATGAAGTAATGGAACGCATCGTGCGAGCTGAGGTACTATTTCTAAGACACTGTATGTCAATATTCGTCATTTCAATCGTCAATAAAAAACAATGCTATTGCTCCTACCCAAGTGCCGCTTATAAAGTTGAAATTCTAGAAAGTTATTTTTAATAGCCAACTAAAGTAATAAACTAAAGGTCTGAATTTAGGTTGAACCAACGACCATGTTTAGGTATTTTGAATCCGTATTTCTAAATGTACATCCGCTGGCGTGAATGCAACTACTGACAGAAAAAAGGTTACTAAAATAATGCTAAAAGAAGAAAACCAAACTAGTTTTGGATTTTTTATTGTAATTCCAAAATGCGCAAAATTATTATCGTCGTAGTTATAAAAAGGTGATTTAAATGTAAATAGCAGATTTTTATAAATGAATAAAGATGCAATTAATTAGTCTTCCTTTCGATATTTCTAAATTGTAAGAGGAACACTAGTCTAGAACTAAGAAACTCAGGGGGTGACCTCGAGTTTAGTTCTCGTTTCATAATGATTGTGTAAAAGTCTTCCTAATTTGGGGCTACAGTGGTCTGCACAGACGTGTTTTGACTCATCACTCAACTGATTAAAACCTTTGTTTATAGGTGCATCGTTTAGTGGTGGTGGACGAACAGGATAAAGTGATCGGAATCATTTCACTGTCGGATCTGCTGATGTATCTCGTACTGAGGCCGACTGGCGAATGCGGCGGTGCCAGCTTGCGTAACGAACACGCACCCATCGAGGAGAAGGACGAACTCGCCAGCGGAGACTCGGACACACAAACCCAAGACACTCAAGAAGACCACACATCGGATATCGACTCTAAACTAGACGCTGACGTCGCTGAATTAACCATTGCTCCTGCAGACGCGCTGGAGGTTACCAACGAACCGTAAAGGAAGGCAATGTAAGCGTGGCTTTGAACACACGCTCGGCGGAATGAAACGGTAGCGACTATCCGCCCCACACAGCCGGTATCTTCATCATGGACCTTAGTCCACTGGACGTAAGTGCGCTAAGAAGCCGATACCTTAGTCTTTTGGTATCTATAGAAGGTTAGCTACTCTTTGTTCTGAGATGACGTCTGGAATGTTGTCATCTCGCATTTTTTCTATTATAATAGAATTGTAGCCATGTCGCAGGCATATTAAAAAACAGCGAGCGTTTGTAAAATGCCGAGGTGTACAAAATGCCTGCGACAGCCATAAAACTCACTGTAAACAATCACGAATATTCCCTAAAAGTTAATCAAGTACTGAGCTGGCGAATAAGGTTGATATAACCGTAGGCAACTGGGCTGCGTCGATACCAAAGCTATCTTACTGCAGGTTTAAACCAGCACTTATTGCGTGCGGCCCCATTATTTGCAGTTACTTCATTACTGATTTTGGCTACATTATTGGCTGCAGTTCCATTACTGATTTCGGCTTTATTTTTGGCTGCGGTTCCATTATTGGCTGGAGTTCCTTTACTGACTTTGGCCACATTATTGGCTGCGGTTCCATTACTGATTTCGGCTTCATTATTGGCTGCGGTTCCATTATTGGCTAGGGTTCCTTTAGTGACTATGGCCACATTATTGATGGCTGCAGTTCCATTACTGTTTTCGGCCCATTATTGGCTGCGATCCAATACTGATTTCGGCCCCATTATTGGCTGCGGTTCCATTACTGGCTGCGGTTCCATTACTGGCTGCGGCCCCATTACCGACTATGGTTCATTCTCGTACATATTTGAGTGAAGTTATTATACAAAGATCCACCTATCGCCACAATTGTAGGTCACAAAACCGTTCATGCCAAAGAATGTAATCCTACAAGACAGCAAAATTCTAGGCCAACCTACTTCAAGGTCAATCTATAGAATTAATAATAAAGCTATTGCAGTTGTCGAACGACAAAAATAGGTATCAATTATGATTCTGTAGTTGCGAATGGAAAAAAAAAATAAAGATGCGGTGCGCAACGATGAAGATTTATTTCTTATAATATTCCACGGTCGATTGTCGATGAAATTGATGCCTCAAATCCCTATCTACCAGGTCAATTATATTATTATATCTGAGGGGTAAGCCAGAGTTGTAAAACCTCGTTTATGAAGAGGCGGCGCGACACGTGACGTATTTAAGGCACAGAATCCCGATCGCCGGTGCTGGAATATGTTAGATTCTTCTTACCGAAAAGCCGAAAATATTTTGTCTTACTGGGTTATATTCGTATAAAAGAAACTCGCGTTACAAATTATAATGAAACGTTTGTAAGCATCGTAACGCGCCTAATTTTACAATAAGCATTACCTTACTATCTTGCTCGTTCATAATGATGGCTTCTCATGGCCTGTGTTAGCGAACCGCGTCGCGCCACAGGCCGTGTGAAGCGGCCCGAGGCTGCCTCGGAAGGCACCGTTCGTGAATCGTCCCGTTCGCGAATTGTCCCGTTCGTAAAATGTACCCCAGGCACATTTAAGGGGCTATGTGATTCTTTTATGAATTTTGAAACCTACTATCTCGGTAATCGCAAAATGCTGTTTTGATTTAAATGACTAAAAATTTTTGAAACTAAAGAGGTAATAAAATAAGATCAAGTTGAATTTTTTCGATTTGTTTCGTTAAACGGGCCGTTTTGAGAAAGTACCATTTTGAGAATGGGCCATTTTGAGCACGCGGGACTCGCGTATTTTCGGTTAACACAGGCAGAAGGGGTGATCTAGCCAGACTCATTCGCGGCGCCCGTACAGATGACCTTGGCGCGGCGGGGCATGTGTTAGCACAGGATGTGTGAAGCCACCATTATATGCTTGCTTATTTTTTTAGATAATGGTCATCAGTCTGTAATGGGCAAAGGTAAAAACTAAAAAGTGTTTTAGGTTCGAATCCGCTGTTTATTTATAGTTATATTCCAATTTGTCTTTATTTTTGATCACCTGTTTGTGTTAATTATGTTATCCCTTAATTATACATTTTATGGTTATACATTATACAAGGCGAAATCTGTCGTCACTATCAATGTATGAAGTTTTAAAAAAATTATGAGTGCAATTATAATTTGATCTTATTTTTGGTCAATGAAATTAACTATAGTTTGACCGGGACCGTTATACCAGGGTCGACAAGGCAAGAGAGAGAAGGAAAAAATACGAGCTTTGGCCTGTGCACATCAGTGCAAGGTACAGCAGAGTATTTTAAATTTATCAATTGAATTTAATACTTATCCAATCGAAATAAGGTTTAATTTCAATGTTCGAATGAATTTCCAAAGCATGCCGGAGCATCACGCCCGAGCATTGAATATAATAATATAGTGTTTACACCACCAGTTTTTAATTACCAAATAAACTTAAATGGACAATGCAGTCAGAATTTTGGGTTACTTCAAAATGACAGAGTGACAGCGGAGCGAGTGCGGCGCCCGAGCCGAGCTGTAGCGAGCTGGCTCGAGTTTGGTAACCGGGTTTTCTAAACGATGAAAGAAACAATAAATTTATCAATGTTGCGTACCGACAGATTGACTCAAGGCCATCGAAAAACTACTAACGGTAACATAACGGTATGTCCAATTTTTAACATGTTTGTTTTGAAAAAAAATCGTCGTTATTTTTTTCAGTAACGGCAACTGATTAGGCATATTATTTTTCTGGTGATTAAAAACTTGCAGTGTATAACTAATTTCGAAAAGATTAATATTAAATTCAATTGATAAATTTAAAATGCTCAGACGTACCGTCTGCCCAGTGTGGCCATGCCATAAGGGGCGGTACAGTGGTCCCGGTCAAATTATCAAAATCAATCAATAAACCTAAATAATCAAGGAACTGCGACAAATAACTGTCCACTCTGCATCAATGTAGACGTAGACTGGCTGAAGTATACATTTGATAGAATAATAACTTAAATAATTGTGGGCATGTCACTCGACCGGTTTATTATTATAACGCAGCCAGTGTGCAATGGTTGGTTTTTTAAATATTTATACTTAAATGTAAGTATTTAATAGTTTCTTACGCGAATGTAGTCGGGTGTTAAGATTACTATGGTATGTGTGATCTTTTGTTAAAAGTAAATAATTATGTATGTTAACTTTATATCGGTGCGTGGACTATGAAATATGAGTGAGGTTGTAATCATTCTGTGTCATTATACTTTGCTTTTTGAAGTGAAAACTTCTTTAAGCGTGCTGAGAAAAATATTTCGTGGGGAGATAATTTATCTGGGCAACTGGGCTCCCAACGCTCGGATGTAACACTTATACTACAAAAAAATCGGTATGTACGTTTGCCCTTTATTTTTCTCTTTTCATCAAATAATGGTAGCGTAACATTATAATAATACAAATTAAAGTGCCTTTATTGTTGGTGATATGACCGTGAACAAAAAGTATTTTTGAATTAGCAGCCTGTCTACTGTCATGCCAGTTTACTCGCTGTCAAATTATGACCATCGCAGTATAAATAGTTTTGTTTCGTTTTATTAACCTCGCATTTGAAGAAGTTTTCTCTTCTGTCGTGTGATTTTAAGCACACAACTTTTTAGTTGTTTATGAGCCTCCTTTTATGAATGAAAAATATATTTATTGTCTGTACATATCCCCCTTTTTAATAGTTCCAAGAAACCAATTGACAATAATTTACTATTTGAATAAGTCGTCCACGCGAACCGAAAGTATTATTATAAAATGTGTTATTAATTTATGATTAGATTAACTTAAATAATAAGTTAATTTATCTGTTAAATATCATAAACGAGTTTAGATTTAAATCGATCGTTTTAAAGAACAACACCTAAATTTTACCAAGAAACAAATACTTGTTAAATCGTTTAGTATCTATAACATTTTTGTTTTATACAGTTTATTGGGTAACTATACCCTTTTTACGTTATTTATATCAGCGCTCTTGTAAGTGTTTTTTTTTGTGTGAAAAGTGAAAAAAGTAATAGTATAAAGTTACTCAGTAATCTAATTTTTGATATAATATATTGATTACAGTAAATCGTAACAAATTACTTAATATGTAGTGGAACTAGGCTTCATGGCTGTTTACTGATCTGTGTGTTATAAGACGCACACAAACTATGAAATTACCTACATATGAAATAAAATTTTGATTCCGTTACGAATGTGTTTCAATTTAGAAAAAATAACTACCATCACTACAAATGTACATACTACTAACCACCCATTGCTATGTATCTTCCATTGCGTATCATTTAGCTTACTGATTCTCTAAAGTATTTCAATCACCATAGTTCTGTCTAGGAGATAATTTAAGGTCTAATAGTACTTTGAAGTGTATCTGATGGAGCGATAAGGCACAACACAAACACGATTCACTCCAGTTTATCAGTTTATTTGAATAGAGAACATGAACACGAATTTGTCTCTCATTAGATCAGGTACCACATAGTAACGATAGCTCTATGGAACATCTTAGATCGTCGTAGCATGGAGGAGTGAGATATTGTCCAGTTCTACGCGGAAGATATAACATTTACACCGACTATTTTTTATTATATCTTTGTTCAAAATCCCCGTAAGCAAAAGTATTTATCTCGCGGTAAAACTCCTGTCAGTCTGTCCAGTGACGTTTCTGATTTCGTTTAGTAATTGTCAACCTAAAACAATCAGTCTGTACTTCGTTCGGAAACGCCACATCACGATGACACCAACTTTTTTACACGCTACAAGCCAGCGTTTACGCTTTTAGCGTGTAAAGTCGCCCAGTAACATCGGCGTTTTTACAATCTGCTTGTTGACAATCCTTCCCAAAAGCTAACACGCTCACACGCTAGCGTTTAAAACGCCAATAATTCAGCTTGTAAAAATGCTTGTGTGTCATCGTACTATAAGGCCGGTTTAAGGATAGTCTAAAGATTGGCCTTCCGATGTTGGCCACCTTTAATAAATACCATGTAGGCTACCTTAAGGGCTGTCTAAGGGAATACGAGTAGGTAGATATGTATGTAATTCTGGGATTTTGTCAGGTGCAAGAAGCAAAGAAAAACACTATTTCGAAGACATATTTATTTACTTTCTCAATGCGGTAGCACAATCACAGTCAAAAAAATTTTAGGACACTTCATCCAAACATATCCTAGCAGTGAGCAATTTTGCATACCGTAAAAGCCATCACACTTACAAAATCCTAAACATTACCACATGAATGCTTGCCCTGCCGTTAGGCACTGTGATTGTACGTCACCTGTCGATTAGGTACACTTCTGTAATACAGATAGAACATTCAATAAACATTTAATACAATATTTTATGTAGTAAAGGTACGCAATCGATTAAAATTGAACGCATGTTGACACATTGATTGATAGAGGAGACAGTAATTATCATAAGTAGGTAAACCATTATAAATAAATAAATAAATATTTTGGACATGGCTTCTATTAAGGAAACCAGATGACTGATAGAATACTTAAATACTTTTTTAAAAAAATACATATAACATACATAGAAAACACCCAGACTCAGGACAAACACCGATGTTCATCACACAAATGTTTGTCTTGAAGTGGGAATCGAACCGGCGGCGATACCGGCGTGGCAGTCCACCATACTTTCCACTCGACCATCCGTGTCGTCATTCGTCATTTATGCCACGTGTGAATAAGTAAGTACCTGCCTATGTTACGTAAAGTACACACGTTTGCAATTTTACATTAATTTACCACTATTATCTTAGTGCGTCTTATAAAAAATCAAGTAGTATCTATCTAGATGCGTATCTATCTACCTGTGTCGTCGACATGCCTCCAATAAAAACCGTGGTTAAACATTTATTATTATTGGTTATACGCTTAACTATAACAATATTTGATTAAATCTAATTACTATATGAATGGGAACCATTCAAAGTAAATAAATTAATTAACTGGTCAATAACTGAACGCATCATCAGTTTCCTGAATATTTTTTTTTTTCAGAACAAGACTATTTTAATACGTGTATAATGTAGGTACCTACTTGAATGTTAGTACTGTACTATAGTACCCAGATAGGTAGGTATATTCTCGTCTTAGACAAACTCTTGTACTTCAATTAAATTGATGTGTTCCTACATCACAACATCATCAAACGGCATTCTTGTAAAACAAATTGGCATTGCTCTGCAATCTTTATAACGGTAACAGGAATGAACATATTACAATATATCACGGCTTTGAGTTATAAGTTTTTTTTCTTACTTATGGTTTAAGCTACTTATAAAGAAGGTATAGGTACTCTAAACCAAATAAATGATTAAATTAAGAACCTACAAAGCTAATCACGTAGGTACCATACCTAAGTAGGTACCATAACTTAAATTTTTAATAGCAGGGAATACAATTTTAATCTCAGACCGTGAGCTTAGCCATAATACAAATACATTATAACCTACTTTAAACGGACTTCTCAGTAAGCCAACAATTTAGGTACTATCAATTTATCAACCAACAACAACTTTTTATAAGAATAAGGCCTATCCAATTATTACATTTTATACCCCGATCTTCGCCGCGGTCTCATCTCGAGAAATCGCCTAGTATTTATGTAAAATTTCATTAAAATTCGATTAGGTACTAATGCGTGATTGAAATGTTACAACAGAAAGGCTTTTAGATATGCATTGTATAAATACTTAAATTATATGCAAACGATCAGTTATTTTCAGGCTGGTACGAATCGACTAGGACACGCTTTTTTTTCTTAGTGAGAAAATCAATATCAATCTAAGACTTAATTTTTTCCTGAAGGAAAATAGGTATATATATTATGAATTTTAATACTGAAAACTATAGTTTATCCAATACTGAAACGGCCCGATCGACACATACTCACCTTCGAGCAACATTTTGGTGAGATGAACAGTGAATTATACTTAATAAATTACGAACCTAATATGAACAAACTATCAATCACCCAATCAGCCAGTTTTCTTATTTAACTGGAAAATAATAATATATAAAAAAGTGCTTAGTTAAAATATGTGATGATACTTAGGTAGGTATGTACCTCAGAGTAGAATATGTAGGTAAGTATCTTTTATTTCTTGAATATTCTGATTAGTAGAAATATAACAGAGGCACCTTTCGTAGGCATTCGTAGATTTATGTTTTTTTTTTAATAGAGTTTGGTAGGTATGTAGAGTTAATAAAATCTTTATTATTTTTATGTATATTCTTTCATAGAGTTTGGTAGGTATGTAGAGTTAATAAAATCTTGAGTACCAACTTAGATTATTTTTGTGTAGACTGAGAAACCTGGCTTGATAGGCTAAATGTTCGATGACTTACCACCTACTAATGGAAATTATGTTTTATTTATCCAAATGTAGATAATGATCAATGTAAATTAATGATCTGGATAGATATTAAGAATAGTAAATATTACTTAAAATATCACAATGTGGGAATATTACGTACTAGAAGAATTTGAAAACTTAACCAAATATGTTGGTTATATTGCTTATAAATTGTATAAAAACATACACTAATAACATGCAAAAGGAAGACGCTATAATTAAAAAAATATAAACAGTAGGTGAGTATTCTTATTTAGCTTAAGTTGAGTAAATACAAGATACTTATAGAAAGTTTATAAATAGTTAGCTACCTTTATAAATATATAGTAGGTTTCAACACCTTTAGACCGAACCAATTACTAAAATAGGAAGTATTTCGAACACAAGTAAATACAATTTCGTGTCTCTACTTTTTTGTTTACTTCGCTGTAAATCAAAATTCCTACATAAATGTTATAATTATGTTCAAAATATGCATGTTAGTTTAATATAATCTACATTTATATTTACTTACTATGATTGTATTTAAATCTACACAATACTGTGCGTAGGTAAATTTCTGTAAATTTTCTATCGCACAGTTACCAACAAGATCTTTGATAAAATGAATTCATCTGTGAATTTTATTCATATGAATTAATAAAATAGTGTAAGTAAATACAAGTATGATTAAAAATATTTTTTATGTAAGTAAGTAGGTATATAAAAGTTGGTAAAGTCAACAAGAAAAATAGTATGCATTTATAAATAAATCTAGATTAAACAGGATAGTTTAAAAATCTGATATGTTTTAACACGCAGTAAAGTTTTGAATTTATAAAACAGGGAAGAGTAGGGGAAGGTACAGGTAAGTACCTACTCATTTCAATGAATTAAATTGGTATAGTACTCCATTTCGTTGGATAGATAAATCTTTAAAACAAAAAAGTACTGAGTAACGAATCATACCTTAGCTTCAAAATCTCCCCTAATACAAACAGTTAAATACTGAAATTTTATCTCATACCTATATAAAAGGCTTAGTCGTGACTGAATTAATGACTGACTGACTGACAGACAGCCTACAGGCTAAACCAGTGGACGTAGCGACTTGAAATTTACCAGGATGTGTTTTACAAGAGCTAAAAGTGCTTACTGAAAAGGAATTTTGAAAAATCGCAATCGAAGTTGCTAAGGTCAGCTTGTTTAATTATAAACAAGTTTTAAATATACAACTTGCCTAAATAGCGTAAAACTAAGACTTATGCCTACTTGCACCAAATTGATAAGTTCCTAAGCAATTACTTTATTCACATGATAGTTCTTAACAGTCCAGATTCAGACCGTTCAGAACTGCCAAGCGAGTAAAGTAATTGCTTAGGAACTTTGAAACGTTGGTGCAAGTCGACTTTAGCGTCACAACGCTAGATGAAAAGGCTATGTAATACATTCCCGGTTTTGGGATAGCCTAACAGTTGACGAGTACTATGAAGCAGCGTTGGTCCATGCATAGATTTAGGTATCCCAAGTATCGTAGGTCGCGTCCGGGTACGCCCACGGAGGACGGTTCGACGTATGTGATGTTGTGCTGTTGGTCCTAGCGTTGAAGCTAGAAAACATATAGATAAGTTATACCTTTTTTTTTATGGACGAATGGAAAAAAAATATTTGTCTGTGGTCGGTCATACATTCTAAGGCGCCATCTCCACGAGCGAGAGAATCGCGGCGATATCATCGTCGTGCCACGTATTTCTATGATGGTGGAGATGGCGCCTAAGTGACGGGGGCGACAGATATAACTTTTTTCCCCATCTGTTACCCTAGGGGGACAGAACAGGGTGACAGATGGGAATAGTTTATAATATACTCGGGAGGCGTCCCTAAATTTCGTCCAGATGGTTACCAACACAGTGTCAGATAATCTACTGCAATGTAGTAATGTGTAAGCATTACTTTGTTCTGGTTCGAAGGGCACTGTAACTAGTGAAATTATTGAACTTTCAAGACTGACCATCAAAATGTCTCAATGTGGACGAGCGCTTTAGCAGTGTTGTACAGGCTTCTGTGAATCAAAGTCCCGTGTAGCACTGCTCTGGTCATGAGTAGGCGTGATCTCTTACCATCAGGAGAGCGATGGGTTCCCATCGGGTAATACCCAAACGAGTAACAGTGTTACCGCTTAGCTCGTCTCGTCCCGTATTTATATAATAAAAATAATGAATTAATGTTTGAACTGAACATCATATTTGCCTTATGGGCCCAACCACACGCACAAATTTAACCACAGTTTTGCCTGCGCAGGCCGGTTTGTACCATAAAATCCTACAAAATTAGAGTTATCTGCAAAAAATGTACAGTAACGTAATTACTATTAACACAAGGCTAAAACCGTAAGAAGTATGTAATGTCGATGTTAGAATTCTAATAAATAATCAGAGTAGATTTTCTGCTTACCGCGATTCCACCTGTTTGTAGGAAGTGTTAGCTGGTGCGTTGCGGCCGGACGCGGGAGGCTCTGACTCCGTTACATGCCAAGCCAGCAGCGGGTCTTGGCTGGGCCTGAATAACCGATCATCACAACGATGTATTTTTTTTAATATTAAGACATTTTCTTGAACGCTATGTAGCCCCTAAGCAAGCTTGTACTATGGGAACCAGATAATTGATACATTACTAAAATACTATGTTTTGTAAACACATACATACATTGTACATGTATTTACAAAACATAGTAGGTATTTTAGTTTACAAGTACAGTTTCAAGGAAATGTCTTAATATTAAAAAAAATACATCGTTAGAAAACACCCAGCCAGACTCTGGACAAACACCGATGTTCATCACACAAATATTTATCCTGAAGCGGGAATCGAACAAAATATGTTTCCACATACATCAACACACACATACACATAGACAAACACACGCAGACATACACAACTTATTTTACGTTGCGAATTAACAAAATACCTTTCTTATCACTTCTTCAAGTAAGTTTTTGTTGCAAATTTTGACTCAAAAATGATATTCTTGTTGTAGGTAATTCTAAGCCTTATGATTTCATAAATAATATGTTTACGCCTGTAAATATATGGCACACTGGCCAATAATTCGTAAGCTTTTTATCATAATAATAATTATATGTGTGCATGTTGTTGGGGTAACAACTAAATAAAATTAAATTCATATATTAAAGTCCTGTGTAGTACAGTTCTGGGCATAGGCAGGCCTTTTCTCTTACAAAAATTTAACAGCATCATTATACATCATTATATCATTATTAACAACATTATATTTAAAAAAACGTAGGTATATAATTTTCGGTACAATTTTCTGACAGTCAACACTAAATAAAAAAAAAATGCAATTTCTTACTCATTTCCAAATCCGTTGGTCGTCGTTAGATTCCCGTAAAGGTTTCCATCGCCGTGGCCATAAAGACCGTCATTGCCGTCGCCTTCGAAGATGTTCCTATCAGCGACGTGACGCTGCTGCCGTGGAGACGGGGGGATAGTGACGCGCTCCAGGGGGTTGGGGGGAGGTTGGCTCACTACAGTAACCGTCTCCGTCTCTAGGGTAGAGTTCTTGATGCCATACTTGAAGTACATGAACAGCCCTGGAACATACTGTCAATTCTCATCCAATTCGAGGATGCGTTTCAAAACTACTTTGTCATTATATTACTGAAGCTATATTGCCGTTTTGATTGTTTATTTTTGGATTAACCCCTTATTTTATTAATAATATATAAGTGAATGTGGTATATATTTGGACCAATCCAAAAATAAATATAAAACGCCGAATAGCCGATACCAACTTCGTTTTCGTTGCGAATCAACAATAGTAGATTACGCACTAAGGGGATAAAGCAGTGTATTATGTCGCGGGTGGCATATTGAACCCTTAGCTAACGAGGGACTCAGTTAACTCCTGAGCGAAGCGAGGGAGTTATGTAGAATCCTGAGTGACGCGAGGGGTTCAAGCTACCCAAGACGAAGACAGGCTTTATCCCAGAGGAGAATACTCTACTTTTCACACCTACTGCGAGGCATTAAAATTCCAGGGCTCCGAGCTAAGCAGCCAACACCGTCTTTTGTTTCACAATCTTTAAAGTCGCACCTTTTTTCTTTTTTTTTATGAGTGGCCAGTTAGATTTTAGATAAAACCTTTTTACAATGCCATATGGGCGTTCTTTTACTTAGAGTTTTCCACGAGTTTCCACACGAATTTGACGTTCCAAATTCAAATCACATTACAACCCTTGGGAGTTTCATACAACATTACCTCCCTTGGTAGGTAATGCTTTGCTTTACCTTGATGATAGCATGATATGTAATTGGATATTGTCGAGCAGGTGGTGTGAAAAATCTTTTCTTAGTAGGTAGGTACGCGCCTACACCTTCTTGACGAATATAGGTAGGTACCCTGGAAATTTCAAAAGTCTAGTGCTTTGGCTTGTGCGTTGTCTGTCAGTCAGACAAGACGAAGCTTTTATTAATATTGATAGAATTCATTCAAATTTAAATCTTAAATACCGAAATCGTAACAAGACACTCTCGTAGTAAAGACCGGCTACCCTACTCATACAACATTACCTCTCTTGAGAGGTAATGCTTTGCTTTACCTTGATAATAGCATTATATGTAATTGGTCGATTGAATTGTCGAGCAGGTGGTGTGAAAAATGGATATATTTATCTATGATTATCTTACCCAGTGTCATCCAAACGGTGAATCGCACCAGAGTCAAGATTGAGAGGTTTAGGATGAGGTAGATGTTGACCATTATCGCAATCGTAGGCACGATCGGTAGGAACGGAGTCGCATACATCAGTCCAGCTCTGACAACAAGTATGTAAAATAAGTATTTATATAATAATAATAAATAAGTATTACTACGAAGCTGGGTTCGATCCCCGACCGGGGCAAATATTTGTGTGACGAACTCAAATGTTTGTACTCGGGTCTTGGATGTTGTGATGTCTTGTATGTGTCCAAGTCCATGCCACCTGCGACACAGGGAATCCTAGTGCAGGGGTGTAAGTCGCTTGCGCTATTGAACGAGTTCATATCACAAACTGACGCCGACGTATTCTTTGACAATCCGAGCAAGGTTTATTGTTTGATCAACTTATTTCATAATTATTGAATCAATTTATCCAAGTCTGTTTAAACTATTCTTTTTGACATTTTGTTATATTATCATAATTTATTGACTATAATATTATCTTTGACATTTTTATTTTCTTAATCTGTAAAGTAAATAATAAATTTATTTATTTTAAACTGTACATTGTGTGTAGAATAGTGTTTGGGCGCCTTGGAGTTATATGTAATACCATTCAGAGTTTTTTCGAAATAAATATCTAAATATCTAAGTGTGTGAATGTTTATGTTTATGTTGATGTTAATATCGTTTTTTTAAACACTTATAAATAACTTTTCATCAAAAGTCTTTTTGCCTCAGTGCCCCGTTTGCTACACCCCAACCGGCCTTTGCCCAGCCAGCTAGATAGCGGGCTGATAAAACAAGAATCACTTCTTATCGTGTCACTAGTTCTTTCAAACCTTCTTCATTCGTGCACTAAAAGAAAATGCAACCAAATATACATACTACTACTTAAGAAAGGTGTAGTGTAGGTACTCACCGGTTTTGTGGTTTTCTCGATATGAGGGTCTGTATGATCATGACGGATAGAAGCAGTAGGATCATAATGACGAGTGTGGCAGACGAGGAGCCAGGGCTTCCGTAGGCTGCGAGGAGGTCGAACAACACGATGAACAAGTACATCACACCAACAGACTTGATCACGAACAATCCTGCATGAAATTTCAGAGATTAACACCCGTATTCTAATACCCGAGTTCATCAACAGCTGGTTAAGTTTTAAACAGTTGTTTTGACGTTACTGACACGAATTTTCATAGATTAAACGTTAAAGTTAACGGACGAAGAGGCCTAATCTTCCGATTATCTATTGGTGAACACAGACCTAAGAGGATTTTTTCACTCAAAGAAAAACTTAGGTACATTTGAAATTTGACAGTTGACAGCCGAACCTTTAGTAAAGCGGCGGCCATTTTTCTACTTATGTAAGGAGAGTTGGTGTTTGAGGAATGACTTAGAATACGGGGGTTAGAATACGGTGAGAATGTTAGTGGATATGACGATTGTATAATTAGCACAGATTGTCTTTATCATCCTAGTTCGGAAAGCCTTTATTGCTAACTGTGCCAAACAATTCCATGGACCCGTTGGAAAAGGAAATAATAGGTATTTATTTTAATATGTCCTGGACCCGTTGGGAATCAAAGTATGAACCTAGGTTTTTTATAACAATGGAGTCGAGGACCTCCTGGGAATAAGCCCGGAATCGGGAAATACCACTAAAAATCATAAAAACAGCCGGAGGTCAGTGCATCAGGCTAGCCCAGGACCGCAAAAAGTGGCGTACTGGAGAGGAGGCCTATTCCCAACAGTGGCTGCAAAAAGTTAGAATGATAGATAGAATAGAGACACATACAAAAAAAAAAACATAGATATTTACATTCTAAAACTAAACGTGAAATGTTAAGCACTTACTCTAACTTATTCAATTAAAAGATTGATATAAATTCATCTTAATTATTGCTTACTGTGCTGGGTATATACCTCTTTTTTTTGTGCCAGCCAGCCCTCTTGGAATTTGAAATTTGAAGTATTTTTTTCAAATCAGATGCTTGTTAGTTTCATAGTTTATTGTTTCATTTGCATATACTTAGATGTTACATTTATACTATGCTACTGTAGCATATACATAGGTATACACTACACAATGCACATGAACCCTGTCAGGGCGCAACAACTTTGAGTTAATTTTTACTTAGCCAGGAGATATTGAATTATATATTTGAAGTTTATTAGCAGAACGAAAGATCTGAATAGCAACGATTCGCACCAATATTTTTTCACTTTGAGCGAGTACCCACCCTTCATCCAATAGCGCGCACGATATTGAGTTTCAAACCTTGTTCCTGCAAATATAACTAGGTAGGTACTGTAACTGTTTGAATTGTTGCGAAACTACGAAGTGTTGAAACTACGAGATGACGTTCGGAAACAGTTGTCTTGGAATTTAATCAAGATCCGAGAATTACTTCAATTCGTTTGTTTGATTGAAAACAAATGAGTTTCAGATTTAGAACACTACCGATATTCGAACTAAGCTCAATATAAAGTAACATTATCCTTTACGACTAAAAAATGAATGGAAAAGTAACGATAGATGTTGGTTGATTAACCAACTAACATTTATCATCATAAAATTTTCCATTCATCATAGTATAGTAGTTATTATTATTATAGTAATAGTACAGTCAGCTGCACAAACATGTATACACTCCCAAGCATTCACATTTATATTCCTCATAATTTTGAAATAATTTTAAAGAAAATTGCACACAAGCATTTTTCATCTTATTTATCAGAGGCAAAGCAGAAGAAGGATGATTTTGAGAAGAAGCCTGTACTGGAAACCAGACGTCTAATTAAGACCAAACAATTAGTGTATGTAAAGTTATTTATGTAAAGGGACATTATATTGAAAAATAATAATTGTAGTTCTACATTAACTTGAAACTTTTGGACCTTACTACATAAGAAAATCAAAGCAATACAGTATACACTAATAATGAAACATAAGTACCGCTTTCCTCGGTTGGCGGTCCGCAATCCACCCAAGGGAATAGGCCGGGACACAAATAGGACATGGCGTGGAGACGACGCAGTAGCGAGTCCGTGATGCGTCCGAAGCGGGAAGGGTTGCAGGAACCTCCCGAGACTGCACCTGTTAGGAGTGTGTACACAATTGGTGAAACATATAAGTACATTTAGTGGGTCCCTACTTACAATTAGCATAAGAAAGAAAAAGAGTTTATTGCTCAAATGCTTAAACTTGCTATAAAAAATAAGGAACATAGGGTGAATAGTGTACTAATCTTATGTATAGTGTTGATTAGAGCGACATTATCGCATTAGATTACGCTTTTTAAATAAAGATTGAAAAAAAATAGGGAACATAGGTAACACTAGGTCGAGAACTTATTGACTAATGCTCATTTTTAATTTATACATGAATCTACTAATTATGATCTTAAATATAATTAATATACGATCATATATCTATAATATAGGCTGATAAGCATTTGCTCATAAGCATTTATCAGCCTATATTATTCCCACAGCTGGGACGGGACTCAAGCCTATTTTTTGTCTAGAATAACGAATAAATCTTAATCCACCACGCGGACCCTATGCAGATTGGTGGATGCAACATGCCATAGAACTTTGTTTAACGTGCATAATGATTTCGAATTCAGAAAAATTCAACCACGTCTTAAAACTGATTTACGAGCTTTACGTGCCCCGGTTGCCGTGGACCCGAATAGTATGTCCTAGACTAGGCGATAGCACAGGTTAACGCTTTGACTAGGATCGATACGGCACTCATAGGCTAAATCACCATCGAGATGACCGGCAGCGGTCGGTAGAGCACTTTCAGTGTCAACCAATTTTAAACATTATTCCACACCTCTTCTACCTCCAAAGAGGAGCTTTATTATAGCTAATAGAATAGAATAGAAAACATATTTATTTTGAGTTACCTTAACACTACACATTGACAATTAAATAAAACTTAAAATTAACAGGTATCTCTAAAATTGGACGCCACTCAGCATGTGCTGCAGCATCATGTGCTGCAGCCCTGGTTTTCTGTGGCACCATAGTGTGCGTGTACATCAGCTAAAGCGAGACGCTTGATAGATACAATATACTCCTAGCTACAAAGTGTACAAAATTATAATAAAAGTAAGTGATTGCAAAAATTAACACAACATTTGACCGACAAAATAAGCTTAGATATATCAAAAAATAAAATTTAGAATAAATGTAATAATAATAGGTATGTAATAATGATAGGTATAAGTAAAATAAACAAATTTTATTTTAAGGGGAATCCTCAAATCCGAATTCCATACAAAATGTTTAAGTTAGTAGGGTTAACTTTAAAACACGTATAAAATCTAAATTAAAGTATGAAACCCTTCATTTTTTTGTTGACGAAATCAAAAAAACATGGACAAAATGAATAGTGTGAAGAAATTACTATAACACGGCGTACTTTTTGAGTATTTGTCCGAAACATTTTGTATGGAATTCGGATTTGAGGATTACTCTTTAAGCCAAGAAAGACTATTTACCCAGAGTATTTATTTAGTAGTTAAGTATAGTATTTAATAATTAAGTCAGTGATAAGTTAATAGTTAAGTCATTTTAGTTTTATTATGTTTTAGCATTTAGTAAGTAGTTAATCTTCTTCTTATCGTGTCACGTGTGTAGTTTTTAGGAACCGTTTTCAGGAATTCAAGTGCCCCTCGATGAGGCTCCTTTCGTGCACTTGACACATGACAAGTTTAGGTTCCATGACATGCCGGTTTCCTCATTATGTTTTCCTTTACCGTTAAGCTCGTGTTTTTAATGCACACATGGATCTCTTTGCATAGGAAAATCCATTGGTTCGAACTCACGACCTTCGGATCGAAAATAGAGTCACCTCCCATTCAGCCAACAAGCCTTTACTTTAGTAGTACTTTAGTAGTTGCGTAAATAAATCCTATTAATAATTAATTATTTGATGAAATTTGTTATTTATTTACTTTTAACTTATAAAATTAATTATATATAATATTAAAAAAATACTGACAATGTAGTATTTTGTTATACGGACTATACGGATATTAGAAAGTTATTTGAGAACAAATAAAGTAAAAAACTAAAATTCTTACCATAGAACTTGTTTTCAGTATTTGAGTTGACAAGAAAGGTATCATCACGGCCGTCATCATCTTCATCTCCTGGTAGGGTGTCGTCAGAGTCAGGTGAACTGCGGGAAACACGTGTAGAAAATAATTTCGAACGTAGAAAATTAATAGGTAGTTAAAAGAAATTTTGCCATCAATGAAAAAACATTCAAAATTATGTTATAGTACATCATGAAAGGCCTTAGAACAAGGAAAACAACAACTCTACCTTTTAACTCTAGATTTTCTTCTTGATTATTTATTTTTAATTGAAAATATCAGTATTACTTAGATAATTCGAATGTACTTACACAAAAAACAGACTGTTTTATATCTTTAAAATACTAGGAGTACGAGAAATTATAAGTTAACATATTAACAAGATATTTATAGTAATAATTATACACTCACAGGCACAATTAACCGCCCGCCTATATTTTTCGTCACCCTGATTGTTTCTGTTAACTGTGGCTTATCGAATGTTTTGTTTTAAGTTGAGTGGGTACTTTAGCAATACCGTAGTTGGTTTGCAACAAAAATCAGCTAAGAGTAACTGAAATAACTATGAAGCCAATAAAAAAACACCAAAATATAGAAGCATGGATTCATAACTCACTTACCTACGAGTCACTCGACGGATCATCACACGATTTGCTGTTGTAACCTGAGAAAGAACACGGTAGTTAAGTGGGGGTAAAATATTTTAGTGGTATTTTGGGTCGCGATTCGTCATCACAAAAAATAGTAGTGGTTTGCCTAAGCACCAAGACCGACAAATAAAACCAATCCAAACTAATGCCTAGATCACACGTACCGAGTACTCGGCCGAGACAGTTAAATTTTACTCGGCCGAGACAGTTACATATACAGTACTCGCTCAGCCGAGCACTCGGCGCTATGTTTTTAGGTACGTACCGAGTAGGTACTCAGTACGTGTGATCTAGGCAGAAGTGCGTCTATCGAAGCTCACTCAATAATCTCAAGAGTGTAATTTATAATAAGAAGAGAGAAAAAAGGCACCTAATAATAGATTTTTCTTAAACATGCGCGGAAATATTGTCATTACTTATAAATAAAGAACACGCGAAGTATCATATTTACGTAGACTGTGTGTTCTTTGAATTTGGAACGAAGAGCGCGCCGGCAATGTTGTATGAAACGGTGTGCTATTTGAATTTGGAACGAAAAGCGCGCCGGCAATGTTGTATGAAACGGTGTGCTGTTTGAATTTAGAACTCTTTCATCTATCGTACACATTGCGTTCTCGTGACTGTATAGCCGTATAGCCACAGATGCGTTTAACCTTTTTCGGCACAAATTGTAAAATAAAAATAAAAAATTGGCGGTAAAGCGGAGTTCGTTGTTATTTTGTTATGAATAAAATAAAATGAACTCATACTCGACCTGCAATTGCCTATTTCGCTGCCTTTGCAATAATGTACTGAAGTATGAAGCATAAAAATATGCTAAAAAAAATCCCATTATTACTTCCATTTGATTTTCAATAGTTTCAATTTTAATTCAATTTTATTCCATTTAATTTTAATTTAATTTCAATTTAATGTATTTTACTTCAATTTAATTTATTTTAATCTGATTTGTTTTAGTTTAATTTAATTTAGTTAAATTTTATGTAATTTAAAAGTATAATCTAATGTGTCATGTGAAATATGGATCTTGTAGTCCGAAATAAAATATTATTATTTTTTATTTTATTAATAGTAACTTTTTTTTAGTAAAGAGGTACTTATGTATACCTTTAGGGACCCCTTATCCTGTTTTACCCTATGCATTTTGTGCTCCATACACCGGAGGGGGTTAGTTCCGATTTAACAAAATGAAAGGTGAAAGATGAACGAGAAATGTGAGTCGTCTGATACTTTTCCGTTTAACGTAAAACAATAAATGCAAAGTACTTACAGTGAACTCGAGTATTCTCGAGGGAAAGCGCTGAAGTGCTTGAGAATGTAGAAGAGACACTGAATGCTATCAAAGCGAATAGTTTACTTGAAATATTTTACTCGCAAAAGACTGTCAAGAGATAATACTTGTCAGGTCATAACATATCGTTGTTTATCGATGCGAGATATCAACTTTGCAACAACCTGTAAAAGTAATTTACTGCCTTTTGCTTACCGAAAGCATTTTGCTCAGTGCGCCTAAATAAGTTTTCATTTTAATAAAAAAATCTAATAACTTTCTTACAAAGTAAGAGGATCATTCGTCCTCACATTCCAACCGTTGTTTTATAAATAATGTAACGAACGTAGGTTGCGCACCCATATAAAAACATATATCAATATAGGATAGGATAGGAACATACGCAATAAACATATAACGTATAAACATATGATCAGTAGTAACTTTCTAAGTGTATCGTCACAAAGTCTGTCTGGTTCTTGGGTCAGAAGTAGGTTTTCTATTTTAAGAAATGATATCGATCCTACATACCAAATGGTTAGAGAGCTAGACGATACTTTTTTGTTATGTTGCTATTTCAAGTATTTCAGCGACTTTTTGTAAACGTACGATAGGTATTTATAAGAATAACAGCCTCGTATGTAACGTTTAACGACTTCTCCACCACAAGTGTCTAAAAGTACTGATTTTTTTTAATATTGTAAAATTTTTATTTTCAGTCTATATAAATCTGCGGTGGGAAACCGCTAAAGACCGTGAAAGGTGGAAAGATTTGGGCGAGGCCTTTGCCCAACATTGGGACAGAAAAAGGCTAATAATTATTTTTTTATCTAATAATTATGTTGTGTGGATTAGTTAATATTACGGTTTTTATTATTTAATTATATTAAGATCCATCGTTGAACTTTAACTTGTCAGCGATTTACGAGTAAACAGCATATATATATATATAACAGTACTACAATCTATATTACAGAATATACAAAAGGAAACAATTGGGCCACCCATAGACCGTTGCAAACGATCTAAGGTAGCTCAACTGCTCCAACTTGATACCCGATGGCAGCATGCCGAGGATACTGGCTGCATTGCCTCTTTGTATTGCAAGGCTTATTCTTTGGCCTAGATAGCTGCCAGCCCTCTATCACGTCACGTCACGTCACTTCGAGCAGACGCGACAACATTTTGAAAACGCGGAAGGCTCCTATTCCCCATGGACTCGACCCCAAAGGGCTCAAACATATTATTGAAACATTTAGCAAACTATATTCAGTTAAGTAAGTATGTACTCACTCCAAATGTCGTCTCCCGCGCGCCGCTGGAGCCTGCTTGGGGCTCCGGGGTCCGGATGCTTTGGGGCAGCAATTCAATCAAATTCGTAGATTGTGGCTGGTAACGCAAGATCAACACGCAAGTCGAGACTAGGGTGTACGCCAACAATGTTCCTACGCGACAACAATAATTATTAATTAATTACAATTAAAATTAATGTTTTTCAACATGTTTCACTATTGTGATATTGTATTTTCTCTAATTAATGTAACAATACGCCGGTCTTTCCTGTTAGTTCACGGGCGCCACACTCGCCCCGCTGTCACTCTCTTGTTTTGTGGTGAATTTAAAAAGTAGTAGTTTAAAATGACTAGGATTTTTCATCATTAACAATATTTCGATGCTATGATGACGTCGTCGTCTTGACCGCTTTGCTCGTGCACGCAAACCCACGAAAAGGCGTGGGCTCGCCCTAAAAATAGAGCCTTTGGTTTTCTGTTCATATTTTAATTGTAAATTTTACATTCAAATACGGGGTAGTGTGATAAAATGCAAATAAAAGTACATACTTAGCTCTACATTGCAATTTGTGCATCCTAAAAATACAATAAAATATTTGTTCACTGAAGTCAACTATAATTTATTAATTAATATAACACTAACTAATTATAAACTACACGAGTATAACATTTTGATTCCAATGCGAAAAAGGAAAGTAACGGCGTTCGAACGTATAACTTCCGAGAAGTTATAGAAAACATTTAAAAACTTTTTAACGTGTTTTTCAACGCTATTTTCTTTGAGGTTATACATCTGGGGTTACCATATGAACACCATTGTTATTGTAAGAGGTTATACAATAAACGGTTACGAAGTTAAAGTTCATCCTGCGCTTACACGTAGGAAACATCCACCGTCAAAGAACTTTTGACTAAGTAGTTTAGCTCGTTCAAGAAGAAAATTAATATCGGAAACCTTTGCCGTGCGCCTTTATAAAACCCACTTGATGGGTATTTTATATTCCCTTGAATGAATAGCGAAGGCTTAAAATATAGATCGAACTGAACATTCTAATTAGGTTGACATATCTTTATATTTTATACCTAGGTATTACATAATTAATTTTATGACACATTTGCTCGTAAAGGGTCTATTATTGCACCAATTTTAATATCGTATTGTATCTCATTACGCACTCGTGCGGTAATGTAATGTAAAACGCACTAGTGCCGTAATGTAATTAAAAAAGGAAGGTTTATCAAGGATCTCCGTTTACAACGAACGGTACTCTTTTAAATCTTAGCAAAGAGTTTTATGTCTAAAATAAAGTGGTCAACATTTTATGAATTAAATTAACTTTGGGAGATAAAATATAATAAATAAACATTTAATTCGTTAATTTAAATTATATTGACCATAAATTACAACCATTTAAATGTAACAAAACACAAAAATATTAATTTACTTTATTAGTAATACTGGCTGTTTTTGTGCCGTTGCCTGTGCTTTGCCTTAAAAAAAAAAGCGCTGATGCTCGCGCTTCGCTAATTTGAGAACATGTAAAAATTATTCCGCGCACTGTTTTTTTTCGCTGTATGTTTTTATTTGAAAATGTCGTCAAGTAATGATGAATTTATTTCCTCGCAAATGTGTTATAAAACGTCGTATGACATACGTGCGCTTTGATAATTACAGCCTCTGCTTTCTTGTAGCCCTCACCTACGGCTCGGGCTAGCAATATCGCCTCGGCTGTAATTATCAACTTACCGCACTTATATCATAATGCACTATTATTGAATGGATTTTTTATGGGTTGTGAAATGGGGTACCTTAGTTTAGTACTGAGTATTCAATTCAATTCAATAATTTATTTGCCAAAATGTTACAATTTTTTAATTTTTTTTCGGAAGTAACTCTGGTAAGTCATTCATTACAGTAGGTTGAAAATAAGTGAAGAATACAGTAAATAACAGTTTTGCGTACTTTTAGGATTACTTGCATACTCAATTTCACTCAAATTTACCGTTGTATAAACTCAGTGTCAGTTATTCTACCGCAAAGAAAAAAATATATGTAAGCATTACTGTGTTCCGGTTTGAAGGGGCACTGTAGCTATTGAAATTACTGGGTTTTCGAGACTGACCATTAAAATATCTCAATGTGGACGAGCGCTATCAAAGTCCTGTGTAGCTCTGTTGTGGTAATGAGTAGGCGTGATTTCTTATCATCAGGAGAGCGCGAGCTCACCTAGACCCATTTTTCCATAATAAAAAAAAGTGTATTTTTTTTAAAAGGCGTACTTTTTAGTTAAGAATGTCCGCCAGCGAAGTAGATAGATAGATAGATAGAAGTATCAATCTAATGCCTTACTTATCAATATATAATATTATATTAAAAATTAAAGTGCACTATGTATAAGGCAACAGCACATTTAATTAACACAGTTTATAAATCAATTTCAAGAAAATTAAATTCTGTTCCGGCCATTTCCGTCACCTAGATTGCAAATTAATAACCCTGCTCATATGGGCCTGCTAAGATTAGGAAGTGTTAGTTAGTGCCTAGATAGGTTTGCATGTTAAGGACGTATATATACCTTCTAAACAATTTACTCTGTGGTTTCCTGACTTCGTCTTATGGTGTCACTTTCGAACCAGTGTGGTGAAAGGATTTCAAGTGCGCCTCGAAGTGGCGCCTATCGTGCACTTGACACATGTTTTCGAACTTTTTAGGTTCTACGGCACGCCGGTTTCCTTACGATGTTTTCCTTCACCGTTAAGCACATGTTTTAATGTACACATAGATTTTACATTACCACATTAGGCACTGATGAAAAATCAAAAATGTCACTGTTCCAAAATGAAATCATATCACCATGTGACAATTAATTAGAAGTAGCAATCATTTCCTACATCCCACATAACACTTTTATTCTTTGTTCTTTGACATGCTGGTATCCTCAAGATGTTTTCTTTCACCGCTAAAAAAATCATAAGTAGGTACGTTATGTTACACTTACCGATGCTCATCATCTCGACGAGGACCTCCAGTTGCACGATCAGCGACACAATGGCGGCGCAGAAACCGCCGCCGACTGTTGCCAATGTCGGAGTGCCTGTCCTCTCTGAGATCGCGCCCAGAAACCTGCCACAAATTATCGATTAACATACACTATACATTTCAATATATAATTATATAATTTGGTTTCGATACAAAAAAATCCTAAACTAGAGTTAAGTTAATTGGGACCTTTGTTTGGTTTTACTATTTATTAATATTTATGGATTTCCGCAAAGTAACGCCTGAATCATTTAATTATACAATTCATTATCTCCGTCATGATTGAACTTATTTGGATAAGCATTGTGTATTATTGATGTGCAACAACTTGCAGTAATTTTGTAAAATGCAACGGAAGTGTGTAACAGGAAGTTAACAGAAGGTCTTGTGTTTAATCACCAGAAAAAAAATACGCATAATTAGTTGCCGTAATTAAAAACAGATATGGCAAAAAACCCGAAAAAATTACATTATATTAAATTTCAAAATATATATGATAAAAATTTGACAACTGTTCCCGTTAGTCGTTTTTCTTCATTGATAGTAATTTAAGTTTCATTCATCGTTTGGCAAACCTGGGTAAACCTCGAGCCAGCTTGCAAAAGCTCGGCTAGGGCGCCGCACTCGCCCCGCTGTTACTCTGTCATTTTGAAGTAAACTCATAAATTCTGACTGCACAAATACAAAGTACCCCTTCTGCATTGCCCATTTAAGTATTTTGGTATTTATAAGCTGGTGGTGTATTAAGCAAATGAACACGAATAGTTGACTTACTTACTTGAAAACTAGTCCGTCCAACGCCATGGCGTAGATTATCCTCGGCATAGGAAACATTGATCCGAACATAGATACAGTAAGGCCGGCCAGGGCTCCGATGGCCACGATGTACTTGCACATTGGAGCGTGTACGTATGCAAACATTTGCACCAACGCCGAATCCGCGTCGACTTCATCGAATGGAACTTTTGGATAGAATTGAAAAAAATAATTTTATTAATTTTTGTTGGTATAAAATCAATACAATGAAATGTTCAATAATCTATCCAAATTATGATCAGATTTATGCAATGTAACATTATGACCAATAAACGTTTAATTGAATTGAACATTTATAAATGCTAAAAAAAATAGTCTTAGAGTAAAGTTAATTATTGAACTATCTATGTAGCTAATAAAAATATACTAGCTAAAATTAAATCTATATTTGTCAACAAATTATATAAATATATTTAGTAATAAATCCGCTTAATTTCTAAACAAAGGTTTTAATTAACTTAACTTTAGTTCAACTAAACCAAAGAGTCAAAGAACAGAAAACCAAAGTTTAAAGATACGACACGTGTTTCGCCTCTACACGAGGCATCATCAGGAGGTGTGGACTCGCCGAAGTTTGAAACGAGAGACTTTCTCGTTTCAAACTTTGGTTTTCTGTTCTTTGACTCATTGGTTTAGTTGAACTAAAGTTAAGTTAATTAAAACCTTTGTTTAGAAATTTAGCGGATTTATTACTAAATATATTTATATAATTTGTTGATATTTATGGATTTCCGACAAGTAACGCCTGAATCAATCAACTATCTATATTTGGTTCAATAAAAAAATAACTTATTTTGTATATAAACTGATACCGAAGTGAAAAACGAGATTTGCGTGCACATTGCACAATATAAAAAACTCAGGCCCCAAGGTTTCCTGAAATCTTTTTTAAAAGTTTATTGTGTTTAAGTGATTTAGAAATACTTTTGATAAGCGATGCGTTGTGGCGCGGTGTAATGTACGCGAACCTTAAGTAGGTATTCATTATTTTCTTGTTTACTGTTTTGCGATTTATGTGCTGAAATAATAATGCGGGCATATTCATGAGATTCTGGGTTCGCTGAAGTGTATTTTCTCAGACGTTCGCGTGGCGCCTTGTCAATCAAAAGTTTCCACAAGTATTTTTATCTACTTGTGGAAATTATCAGTACCTACAATTTTGCACGAAAACATCGTTATAATTGTATTTATACCGTCTTCAATTGAGATTATACTGACCCTAAACACCACCGAAAAGAAAGAAAGCATAATACGCAAATTATACGTAATTTTTTTTTAAGTTATTTCTATTTAAAAACTAAACTACTGAACCAATTTCGATAAAATTTCTGTGGGACTAATCTGAAAGTATAGATATACTTTGAAACGAAAAAGAGTTTTAAAAATCGGTTGATGAATAACAAAGTTAGTTAGTAAGTAACGAAAAGTTAGTAATGAAGATGTAACAATATAAAACAATACGACCAAATTGAGAATCTCCTTTTTTGTATAAAATTCTGAAAAATAATTATTTTTTTGTTAAGACTTACCAATCAGAGTGAGCATGAAGGAGCTGGTGACGTAAGCAACCAGGATGATTGCTAAACTGGCCACAATGGCCAGAGGAATCGCTCGTTTGGGGTTGTTAGCTTCTTCCCCTGTAGTCGCGATGATGTCAAATCCAATGAATGCATAAAAACATGTCGCAGCGCCCGTAAACACCTACAAAAAATTGGTTAGATGTAAAGTTGGTATACGGATGATAATTTAACGTGACAACGTCATAACAAAACGTTGACAGCGTAACGGATGAGCGTCACCGGACAATGACGTAAACGTTTTCGTGCATGCAGCCGACGTTCATCGATTGATATGATAGCATAAACAAAGAAAATAGGGAAAAACTATTTTGTAACAAATACATCGCTCTTATTTTTAAAATGTGTATTCATTCAATTTATAATAATATCTTCAAAAAATTATACAAATGTGCGAGCCATGTAGCGGCGCGTGGGAATCTGGACCTTACCGGAACTAAATTAATAGGCGATGCTCGTAGGAAGGCAAACTTACCCCATTCCATCCGTAGGGTAAAAACCCTTTGTGGTCGGTCCAGTTGTGAATATCGATGTAGAAAAGCCCGGCGGCCATGATGAACACCCAAACGCTCAAGTTGATGATGTTGAGCACATTGTTGAAGAAAAGAGATTTCTTCACACCAGCTACCAGCACCATTGTCATCGCGATGGTGATCACGAACGCAACCAAGTCCGGAGGCTTACCTGCAGAACGCGTCAACGTGTTCATGTCAACCCTTTATGAAAGGCCTTCGGGCGGCCTTCTAGCCCACAGCATATTTAGTGCATTTGCCACAGCTAGCACGCAGACAGGCAATCTATGTAGGTATTCAACATTAGCATTTGTTTATGCGAAACCTGAAATTAGTTTGCTCAGAATCGATGATCAAGTTCAAAAAAATAAAATATACCAACACCTGTTAAATTTAGTAACGAATCTCAAAAAAAATGATTTACTATTATTAAGAATAAGAATAAGAGACATTTTCATTGTGAAAATTGGTACAAAAGATAGTCATATTTTTAAACGTTAGGAGCAAACAGTTTGTCCGTTTCGGACGTACAATATTTTTACATTGGCACATTACCTATAATATTATCTAACCTAACCTACACCAAAATATTTTTTACATACATTATTAAAATATATTTTTTTTCGTGATAAGAAAAAAATAAAACAAACTCGGCATTTGCATAAACAAAAACTAACCGTATGTGCGCGTACGATGTGAAGGAAAACATCGCTAGAAAACCGTCATGGTCATAACGAATGTGACATCCACTAATCCGCATTAAGTCCGCGTGGTGGTTTAACCGTAGTGGATTCGTTCTTTTATCCGAGAGTAGGCCTGAATCCCAGCAGTGGGAGCATTATAGGCTGAAAAAGCTTACGCTTTTATAATAGCACAAATATGACAAACAAACATTATTAATTAGATACTAAACATAATTGAAGTTTGTACTTTAGTACCTATCGATTTTGCGAGATTCATTTCATTCAAATAAGCTTTTTATATCGTGTAATGGACCTCTCACTTCGTTGTTATTATTTGAACATGTAGTTACACGTATTTATTTAGTTAACACAATATTACACCTGGTAATTTAGCTTCACTAGTGCATTTAATTTGATCAGCACATAACATATCCTGCCAGACTAATTGACTGATCGCCTAGCTACAATAGGTGAACGTTTAGACGTTTAGAGATGCATTTTTTTATGACACGCAAACTTTACAAAATATTGGAAGAATTGGAACCTCAAGGAGTTTTAACAGGCTATACCAGTCGAGAGTATCCCTGAAGTACCAGCTTAGGAAACATTAAACGACAATTTTATGGTATGTAGAGTAGGTATGTATGTCTCGAAAGAAACAGTTCTGAACTCTCAATGACTAAAATATCCCTTGATATAAAAAAAAACTGGTTTAAAATTACTGAAAAGATGTAATTATTTAGATTTTATTCAACATAATAAAAATAAACGCGCGGCGCCACAGTTCGGCTTATAGAAAGGCAGCTTAGGGTATATCGTCTGGTCACCCGAAGTTACTGTTCAAGCTAAACTTGGTCAACTAAGCTATAAAAATCAAAATAATATTTTACGAATCTACTAGTTTGCTTTATCTTTTATTGGTAACCTAACCTAACCTACCACTATCTCGTTGGGGAACAGTTAGAAAGTCTGTCACAGGTAAATAAATTTGCAATTTTAATACAATTCGAAGTTTTGGAAATTAGGCTAGAGTCGTTAAACGTAGAGCCAAGAAACTAGGAAGGCATGTTCGTCGAGAAGTGTAAGCGCGTACGAAATTCTGTTAATTCGCAACGCAAACGAAGTGGTGGGTGTCAGCTAGTTTTTTCTATGTTATTTTACTATTGCAGTACAGCTTTGTTAAAAGTGTTATTCAATAACTTCATTCTCCGAAATATAACACTTTGCTATCTCGTTTATAATAAAATAAAAAAAAATGGTGTTTAATGTTACTTAAGCTATTTTTAGTTGGTTAGAGTCTTTATTTTAGATGTGGATCCCTCCTCGGGTGAAGGCTTCCTCCAGCTTTTTTCCATTCTTCGTGGTTAAGCGATGAATCTCGTTTATAGATTTAATAAATATTCATGCCTAATTAAAGTGTCATAACATAATATTCCGGTAATCGACGCTCAGCCCGTTAATTTCTTTAAAACAATAACATATTTGTAACGAATTCTAAAAAAACCGCTATAGTAATTACAGTAATGAAAGAAACGCATTTGATGAACTATATTCGCTATGATTGCTTGTGATGTGTGTTTGTCTATCATAATTGTATTCATAAAGGAAAACTCAAAAGAATACTAAAAGCATATAAAGAAGCAAAATTGCATATTCTTTTCTTTGAAAAGAAAACCTTTACGTTTAACATTACTATATTACTAATTCTTTGGTGTTATGCTTACAGTGTTGAAGGACGCTCAGTACATTATTGTACCTAGGTGAAGCCTGCAATGCGAATTTCCAACTTCAATACTATCATTTAATTATATGAGTAAATTAATTGATTATTACAGCATAAGCTAACTATTACATTCTATATATAGGTATATTATAAAATTTACAAAAGGAAACAATTGGGCCACCCATAGACCGTTGCAAACGATCTATAGGTAGCTCAACTGCTCCAACTCGATAAAGCGTCTGGTCGAAGCGACGCGTGATCAGAGGGTTGGCAGCTATCTGGGCCAAAGAATAAGCCTTGCTATACAAAGAGGCAATGCAGCCAGTATCCTCGGCACGCTGCCATCGGGTATCGAGTTGGAGCAGTTGAGCTACCTATAGATCGTTTGCAACGGTCTATGGGTGGCCCAATTGTTTCCTTTTGTAAATTTTATAATATACCTATATGTAAATTAATTAATAATATCAAAAGCTTTCACAACTGTTTATTTCATATAATTATTATCCTTTTGCGACATCATAATTTGAGTTCACCAAAACCGCGAGCTTTAAAGCACTTTCAGCTACGCGCAAAGCATTTTGTCCGCTTTGGCGTTGTATGCAGCTCTACCAATTAGTAAAATTAATGGACTCGTGTTTCGTAATCCCAATTTACAAAATACCGGTAATGGGGACGATATTCAATGCAATTAATAATGTTGACTGATAAATTTTAATGATGTCTTTTGTAATCAAGTTTCTAAATAACCGCAACTAAAAATAATCCTACATAAGCAACTTATAGCGTACTAGTTACTACATACGATTTTCGCCAAGCAGAACAAAGTCCGAAGCAAATAAGGTTTTCTAAGATTTTGTTGACGTCGAAAAAAACCTAAAAATCTAAGGTTGATAAAAAACCCTAATGGCCTGCGCAAACTGGATAGACGGTACGTCAGAATATTTTAAATTTATCAATTGCTTTAACACAAATTAATTTATCGTAATAAGGTATATAATTCAATGCTCGCGCGCGATGCTCCGCAAGCTCCGCGGTCCTCAATCTATATTAACTTTTTTCGATTGGATATGTATTTAATTCAATTGATAAATTTAAAATACTCTGCCGTACCGTGTGCCAATCGGGTCAGGACAATAAACGATAAATAAACATAAGATACCAAATATTTTCTAATCAAAAAAGTTTTAAGAAAGTTGCCCCTAGTTACCTATATATACCTAATTAGTTTTCGCTAGCGGAAGAGTAATAACTTTATGGTGTTGTCTATGTCGCAATAGCAAAAGTTTACTGTTTATCATGAATTATGGAAATTGTGAAACAATTAAGGGGAATCCTGAAGGCAAATTTCCATACAAAATGTTTCGGAAAAATACTTAAAAAGTACACCGTATTATAGTAATTTCTTCACACTTGTTTAAAAATAATTTTAAACACGTATAAAATCTAAATTAAAGTATGAAACCTTACTAATTTTATGTTGACACAATCGGTAAACATAGACAAAACGAATAGTGTGAAGAAATTACTATACGATATACTTTTTGAATATTTGTCCGAAACATTTTGTATGGAAATTTGCCTTGAGGATTCCCCTTAAGTTTTATATCACTTACCATAAATGGTTCCAAAGTTGTTAGCTAGCGCGTTTGTTATGCCTCCGTTGAGGATGGAATCAAAGCTCGCACTCAGAGCTCTCGCGCAGGCACTGGTTCCAATCTGGGGACAAAGAAATCGTCCCCTTAAAATCAAAAGCGAGAAAAACACACCTACTTTACGGTTTTTTTAATACTGAGATAAAAACCTTTGCCTTTCAAGGGTCTTTTAAGCACAATGCAGCTTTGGGCTGCTGCTATCAATGATCAATATACACGGTAAATTTTTAATCACCAGAAAAATAAATACGCATAGGCAGTTGCTGTTACTGAACACGTCTATTACGGCAAAAAAACTTTAAAAAATTAAGTCGAATTTTTGATAAAATAATTTGATTAAAATTGGATAACTGTTACCGTCAGTCGTTTTCCGTCAGGCGGTACCTTTAATTGATAAATAATAAGTTTTGTTCATCGTTTGGCAAACCCGGGTACCTAGCTCGAGCCAGCCCGCAAAACCTCGGCTCGGGCGCCGCACTACTAGCACAGATGCAACGTAGAATCCGTCTGCATTGCCCATTTGATTTTTTTTTGTAATTAAAAATTGCTGGTTTATAATAGTACGTGAGACGACGATGCTAAATGAGGATTTGCTCGAGCGTCATTGAGACCTATTGGGTTGCAAAGCTTAGATGAAAAAAATGTTTTATAATATAAACCTTTTCATCGGAAAAAAAAACTGTTGCATGGACATACTCGAGCGCGTCAGATATTGATAGCATCATGGTCCTACGTATTTTTTATAATGTAACGTATGTTAATCTGACCGTTTGCATGATGGGGATGGCTGTACTGACGGAATGAAAATGAAAAAAAAAAATGTATCGAGCGCGTCTGATTTTCTAAGGGGGTGTTAAGTGGAAAACAAAACAAAAGGTCTTATTCAATAATCTGACGATTTCGATGTAACGCAAACTCGTGGCCACTATTTTAATGTGCAAAAAAAATCGCTATTTTGACTTACTCGAGCGCGTCAGATTAAGATATGTAAGATTCATCATGATGTCCTAGACATGCTGTCTCATAATCTGACGATTATCTAGAGGGATTCGCTTATCTGACAAAAAGCAATTTTATTATTTTTATAAATTATTGAACTTTAATAATTAAAAAGCTCAGGAAATGGCATGCAAATAAAAGAGTGTATATTTTTTGAAATAGAATACTTGTATTTTTAAGAAAATAATAAAAAAAAAAAATTTTTATACTTAATTGAATCTTTTTCTTATCGTGTCACTAGTTCTTTCATACCAGTGTGGTGAAAAGATTTCAAGTGCGCCTCAAAGAGCCGCCTTCGTGCATTTGACACATGTTTTCGAGTTTTTAGGTTCTATGACATGCCAGTTTCCTCACGATGTTTTCCTTCACCATTAAGCACGTGTTTTAAATGCACACATAATTCTTCTTGCACAGAAAAATCCATTGGTGTACGACCGGGTTCGAATTTCGGACCTTCAGATCGAAAGTCGAGGCACCTCCCACTCAGCCAACACAGTTGAATAATAATTATAGGCTAGATTCAATATTCAAGATGAACACGTGCTTAACGGTGAAGGAAAACATCGTGAGGAAACCTGTTTGCAAAGCAAATAAAAGAGTATCCACACATATCCTGACGAAGCACGGCCAAAAATCGGTGTCGTACATTTTATATGAATTATGTTTTGAATTTTTTAGTTTAGATCTTAATTAATACCTTATTTTGTTACATAAATGAGCAAGAAGTTGGAATTTGTGACAATAAGTATTAAACTTTATCGACGAATTTTTGTTATTTCAGCTTGCGGAAATCGTCAGATTATATGTTTTTCGTTATCCTTGAATTATTTCCTTTAAAATAAAAAAAAAAATTAGTTGCGCTCGAGAATGTCGAGATGACGATTTTTTTTACAACTTTGCAGCCCTCCCCTTTCTTTAACCCGCGCTCAAATTGTCAGATTAGTGGAATATACACTTATTAATATGTAATTAACTCACGCTATCTTAATCTGACGCGCTCGAGAAAGTCTGATGATCAATTTTTTTTACTACTCTGATCCTTTATCCTGCACGGGCGGCCTTATCTAGGGGGCTCATATTTGGTGGAGGTACTTAACCGAGTACAAGGTATCCCCTGTATATTAATCTGCCGCGCTGGAGTAAATCCCGAAATCCCCTCTTCGGCTCCCCTACCATAAAAAAGACTTGTAGGTCCTGATTGACTGACAGACAACGCGCAGGTTAAATTACTGGACGTAGAAACGTATGTTCGTCAAGAAGTGTAGGCGGATACTTAGTACATAATGTAGTAAAGGCATTTTTTTTATTCGCAACGCAAACAAAGTTGCGGGTTTCAACTAATTTGGTATTAAAATTGAAAATTATTGAAGATTTTGATTTCGCCAGCCTCCTGTGTCGAGGAATTTAAAAATGACGAACATTTCTAATGGGCGCTTAAGCTTACAACTCGCAGACATAGTACTTTGACATGCCTGAGAGAAGTGAGCTTAAGTTCGCCCAGTAAGAATTCCGTAGAAGCGAGCTCCATCCATCATCTTCATCTGTATTTAAATTAGAACACGATAATTATAATAACAAAGAAACTACTAGAAAAAGTCAGAGTATGCCAACGCGGAATGGAAAGAAGATTTATTGGATTAAAGTTAAAAGACCGGGTAAGAAACAAGACAATTCGAGGCAGAACTAGGGCGGATGACGTAGTTCAGAGAATATTAGGCCTTAAATGGAGTTGGGCCGGCCACATACAACGCTTGGACTCAAACTGGTGGAGCCATATACTTACCAACTGGACACCCAGAGGCACAAAAAGAAGAAGGGGAAGACCTTCAACAAGATGGAGTGGCGACATCGTGAAGGTGGCCGGAAAACTCTGGCCAAGAAGAGCAAGGGATAGAGATAATTGGAGAACCTTGGAGGAGGCCTTTACCGCCACAGGCGGTCCGTACACAACCGAACCTTAATATATTTTTAATATGTAGGTACTTTTTTTTAATTTGTAAAGTGTTATAGGAAAATAAAGCTTTTTTTATTTTATTTTATTTTATAATTATAATAATCACAAAGCGACATGTTTATTATGATATATTTGCTTATATTGGTCATTTATTGATATGGTAAGATAGAGTGGCTCGGTAACCGCCAAAGTATTTGCTTTCAGGCTTAGTTATTTGGATTGGCACCGTGGATACACAACTAAAGTCACTTCTTTTATTTTCTTCCATATCTTTATATTATATCTATTATTACCATAAAGCGTCATGTTCAGTAGTATATTTTTGCTTCTATCGGTTATTGGTCGATATACCTATTTACGGTAGAGTGATTCCGTCACTAAGCCAAAATGCTTGCTATCGAGCTTAATTGTTAGGATTGGCACCGAACTACAATTTACGATAATCACATGGTTGCTAAAAACAGGCAATTATTTTTTAATGGAGAGCAAGTAAGACTCCACGATGAACTCCATTAGTACCCATAAGTATTAATCACATTGTAACAGCAAGCTGAATCGCTTCCTATAGTTTTCTATTTCTTACCAGGTTGTTACTTACTAATAGTTAATTTCGATGGACGAAATGCTGAAAAAAATGATTCTATAGCATCCGGTGGATATCGTACGATAGAAACATATCCTTCGGATCTACAGGGACCATTTCATTCAAAATCATTCAAGCTGGAATTATTGCTTCATGTCACACATTAGTAGGTACTTTCAAAACGATAGTAAGTACGAACTTCTCGTATCAGCCATATTATTCATACGTAAAAATACATATTATTCCTTGTTACATTTCATATTCATTCGAGAACGAATAATAAGCTTATTCTAAGTGCGGTTTCAGACTAGCGTATATTTTTTGACGCGCGTATCCATAGTACGGATGTAGGTACTACTCGGGTGAATAAACATGACACCTGACTCGAATGACGTTTGTGCAAAAAACAGAGTGGAATTGGATAATCTTGATAGAGAAGCTTTAGAGAAGTGGTCCTGTTATACTTCGTAATGATAGGGCTTCGCAATTAGAGGAAGAAGAAACACGGAGGGCGCCGCGCGGGGCAGCGGGGGAAGCATCAAGTTCCGAGCCACGTGGCAGCCAATTGTCATGTTTACTCGCCCGAGTAGTAGATGTTGGATTGATTCTCGTGAAACTTCAAAGCCGAACGCGTATACGCTTAGTTTTTTCAGCTTCTCTCGCGGCTTGTCGCGTGTACTAGAGCGTTGTCGAGCGTAAAAACCAAACATGCTGCTCCAGTTCGGTTTTTGCAGTGCGTGTTCGCTTGGTTACTCCGCTAATCTAAAATCGCACTAAAAAGTCACAAGGTAATAACAAAGATTCTTTTGAAGAATTGATATAAAAAAAGAAAATAAATATGTCTTGGAGATATCACACAATAATATAATTAATATAATAAATAAGTGTATAATATAATTTATTTACTCTTTACATATAACAAGAAACCTACCAGATATTCAAGCACCATGTTCCATCCAATTATGAAGGCGATGAATTCTCCCACCGTTACGTAGGAGTATGTATACGCAGATCCCGTAGTGTTGGGCACACGTACTCCAAACTCCGCGTAGCATGCACCTACACAACATAGATTAAATTAGATTAAAATAAAACTCTTTAGTGCACACCCCGGAGAAACATACACTTTAAAATCAAAACTTATACTAAACAACCAAAATATTAACAGACTAAACCATTGGACATAGAGACTTGAAACTAAGAGAATGTGTTCGTAAATTAAATAAACGAAATATCCGGTGACTTGACGAATTGGCATTGCGAGTACACAATTCTATCTATAAAAATTAATGTGAAGTTCAAATTGTAACTAACTACTACAGTAGCTTCTCTATCTATCTATCTAGCTTCAGTAATTGTTTGGTATTCATAATTATGGCATTGAATCGGCAAATTTTCACGTCACTATCTCAATCGGATGTCGCAGTTTTGTCGGTAATCGATTGGCACAACCCTATTTCCTTCATTCCATCCCTACTCCCCTCTCCTAAAAAAAAAACTTTCGCCGGCTAACATCGCGCGCGTACGCAAATGCAGAATTAACTCATATTTCGCAAAAAAACTATACTAAAAGGTGTATAAAACGATAACCCAGTGTCCAGAGCTCCTGTCCAGCATCCAGGTTAGTGTCAATTCGGTTTACCAAACAGTAATTTTTTGTTCTTGTATAAAATGTTATAGCTCCAACTACCATACCTGTGTGATCGGTCAATACTTACAATTTTGGTAACTGTGTTATACCTAACAGTTTACCTCTATTACTTAATTTTAGTGGTGTTCATTTATAAATCTATTAACTTATGTCTGACTCTCCGTGGCATCAACAAATTGGCTCCGACGGAAGACCAGCGTTGGTTGTCTTATCAGCCAACAAATGCTGAGTCGGAGACCTGTTTGCGTCACACACTCTTTATCGTTGTTATAATTTGATGTTTTTTTTGGTTCCTATTTTGTGTCGCAAATAAACTGTTTCATTTTCATTTTCATTTTTTATATCATTTGCTTTATCTATTCCGGAAAAATTCGCTGAAACTTTCTGTTGTGAAAGATCGTTGTAAATTTTCCTTTGATTACAGACTCGATAAAACTTTTTACATTTAATTGAAAGTAAAGTACTTATAGAGTTAGAGCAGTATTATTGGCGTATTGCTATATTGACGTAGCAAATCTTGAAGCGTAATGATATTAACGATTTCTAAAGTTCGAAATAATACAGTACCTACGTAAGGTAAGGTATAACGAAAGAAAGGCAGAATATTTGGACGAAGCTACTATAAATACGAAGCAAATAATTTATCTATTTAAAACCAACATCAATAATTTTATTCGACGTGGAATTTCAAACTATCACGATTGAATACATAAATTCAATAATGTATCATGCTAAATATTCCATTAGAAATATGTTTTACATGGTTATAAGGTATAGTAATAAATATATTGAAGGCAAGAACTATAGATATTTTTAATTTATTTCGTAATATAGACGACGGCGTGAATTTGTATTAGCAATGAATTTTCTTTTCTGTCGTGTCTGTAACTTGTGAATCGAATACCAAAATGAGCTTTGTGCCAATTTTCAGCGAGATAAGGTTAGTTCAGACTGAGCGGAAAAATGATTGAGTTTACTGGCGCCATTGAAAAATCGCGAGTCAGCTCGCGTATTCTCGGCACTTGCTCGCGCCATTACATAGCTCGAGGATCTTTCAGTTCGGTCTGAACTGACCCTCAGGCGAATTATACAATGCTAATAATCAAGGTTACAAAAACATAGACAACCAACTTCAATTGGACTGTTCTGGTGACAGTAAACACACTGAAAAGTCACAGGGAAGCAAATTACGAAATTTTGTTCACTTCAATCAACGACTTTTTTTCAGTTATTTTGATTTCATAACGAAAGTATTCAACCGATTTTCATGAAATTTCTATGGCACCAATGAAAATGGAAGTAGGTATATCAAATAAGATAAGGTTTTTTCAATTCGGTTTTTAAACAAAGTTCTGAGTTTAATAAACATAGAAAAATAAAATTCAACCGAATAGATTGTTTGCGCACAAACAAATACGGAGTGCTGATCCTCGGCACCCCGCTACCCGCCCCCGAGGGGTCACTTGGCTCCACACGAAATAAGAAGCGCAGGTCTAGATCTCAATCTTTTAAAACTTGTATTTATTAATTACCCAAATACCTAACTAATTTTATTAAAAATAATTATTTTCGAAAAGGCTTTTTATTGAAACAAGCCCCATCGTAAACATAGATAACCTCCTCCTTTTATGAAGTCGGTTAAAAAGACATTTGCCTGATTTTAGTTTTTGGTTCTTGAGTTTTCTCTTCTGGTCAGCTGGTCGGTCAAAACAAATCGATTCCCGTGGGTGGGGACCAACGAAATCAACGTAAACGTGATCCCCACTACAGGAATTGATCAGATTTGAATTTTGGGTCTTCTAGATTTGAAGTATGAGTCTCCTGTATTTTGAGTCTTCTTAGTCTTCAAGGTCGCCAGTCTGCTACACCTTGTTCTTTTTGTGATACCAATTTTGTGTAAGGGTAATCGTCAAGGCAAATTTCCATACAAAATGTTCGGACAAATACCCAAAAAGTACGTAAGTATCTGACAGTATTTTGGTGTATTATTAATTAATTAAGTTTTAAAATTTGGATTATTATGTATGGCTTTTTCCAGCTCTTAAACTATGCTAAGTGCGGTTTCAGACTAGCGTATTTTTGTCGCGCGTATTCGGGCGGATTAGCAAAAAATTAAAAGCGTGTCGCGCGTATGCGACGTTAACGCTCGGTTTTTAATAGCGCATGTCAGTAGCATGAGGCGTCGCTGCAAAAAACAATACACAGCGTAAAATCCGCCCTGTTTCCGCTCATATGAAACCGTATGAATGAATTTCAGAAATTTTGATTTAGTGGTTCTATGTTATTAAGAAACAAACATACATCATTACTTCATCCTCCCAAGGTAACTACTATAAATATCAACAAATTATATAAATATATTTAGTAATAAATCCGCTTGATTTCTAAACAAAAGTTTTAATTAACTTAACTTTAGTTTAGAACTTTAGTACATATTACTATACCGAACGTTCTCGTTTCGAACTTCGGCGAGTCCACACCTCCTGATGATGCCTCGTGTAGAGGCGAAACACGTGTCGTATCTTTTAACTTTGGTTTTCTGTTCGTTGATTCTTTGGTTTATAATATAGTAATATGTACTAAAGTTCTAAACTAAAGTTAAGTTAATTAAAACCTTTGTTTAGAAATCAAGCGGATTTATTACTAAATATATTTATATAATTTGTTGATATTTATGGATTTCCGCAAAGTAACGCCTGAATCAATCAATTACTATAAATTTATCTAATAAAATGACGTACACATACATACGTAACAGTTTGTCTATTTGTTCTTAGATAAAACCAGAATTATTTTGTTCTGCTCAAGTTACTAAATAAACAATTGCTCTCAATGGTAACATCGACAAACGTAGTCCACATAATATCATAAACAATACTGCGTAAACTGAGCAATAACGAAATGTTATACTACAACATAGAAAAGCATAGTGAAGCTCAGAAAATATGACATGCCTACCGGAGAAAATGCTGGCCATGGCTGCAATCATAAAGCTGAAGACCACACCTGGCCCGGCATATTTGCGGGCCACCATTCCAGCGACCAAGTACATTCCGGTGCCGACGCAAGACCCCACTCCGAGTGACGTTAAGTCCACTGTGGTGAGGCATCTCTGTCACAAAAAAGTATTTCGATAATTCCATGAGCATAAATTATGGTACAAATTAGGCATGGAAATGATTGCTACTTCTATTTCATTGTCACATGGTGATATGATTTCATTTTATAACAGCTTAATCACCGGTGATTTAGTAACACACTGCTATTTAACATCACTGGCCTAATGTAACTAACGTCATATTATAATTCACGCATAACGTGACTTCGCGCAAACAAACCTACTCACAGGCAGTACACACACTACTGTTATATTTATTTACGATACAATATAAATGAAATAGTGGTTGGTGACAAGTATCATGCATGACATCGCAGCTTCCGCCGGCGTACAAAATAACCTGCCGGGGTCCTGTGGACGGATATCATCGGTGATTTTGTAACAGACTTGTCTCAGAAAGTAACACGTGCTATGTGTGATCAGTTTTATACCGTGATAAATAACATGTTACTCGGTATTCTCCATGCCTAGTACAAATACTACGGTAAAATATATTTTTTAACTTTTTTGCAGGATTTCATAAAAACGCGTGGCGCTGTTGAATACCGATATTCTGAGCATCGCACTTTTAAAGTCACTCTGTAAAATGCATTTATTAAGGGTTTCGTTTGGATCAATTATTTTGGGGAAATTCCTTTTAGCACGGCAAAGCTTTGTTCGCTTTGAGTGCGCTTGTATCCGAAGCATGGGCATGTTCGGCTAACCGTATTACGAGCATAGCAATTCGATGCACAGAAGGTAAGTAACGCATAGGCTGCCGGCTAAACGCAGACCAAACCTTGTTGAGTGCACTATACCTACACTATAATAGGAGACCTAATCCAATAATCCGAATTAGCTTAGCTTTTAGTTCATTACAATAAAAAAAAATATAGTGTATTTTTCTAAATGATGTCTGAACTGAGTCTCTTATTTATCTACAATCTACACTTAATATTTTATTATTTATTACTTTCACATTGTAGAATCTACACTATGTAAGTAATAAATATTTTGGACACATCACACATCGCCATCTAGCCCCAAACTAAGCAAGCTTCAGGACAAACACCGATGTTCATCATCATACAAATATTAATCCTGAAGTGGGAATCGAAGCCTGTGGGTTTTAAGGGTTCCGTTAGTCATGTCTGTTTAGTAGCGTCGACGTTTTAAACAAGTGAAGAAACATAAGTAAAAAAAAACCATAAAATATGTAACAAAATTCTTTAGAAAACCATTTTAGGTCCCACACATGATTGATATGGTAAAAAATAAGAGATTGCCTGGAAATGGTAGAGTAGAGCATCGTTTTAAAAGAGATCTATAATCATTGAGATAGCTCAATGGTTTTTTTTATTTGAACCGCTCCCAGCTTTTATCACAAAAAATAGAACAGATACCACTCTCATTTCAGTTTGTAAAATGCCCGCGACATTAACACACTAGAATCTCTATCAATTAAAATTAAACAACTAATAATCAAGGTTATACAAAAACATACTACATTTACATAAAACGACTTTCATTGGACTGTTCTGCAATTAATAGTCAAAGGCAAAATATTCACTTTCGTTTATTAACACGATGTAATTTTTTCAGGTATATTGATTTCAAAACCAAAGTAAATACTGAACCGGTTTTCATGAAATTTCTATGGGACCAATCTGGAAGCATATCCTTTCAAATTAAAATATTTTTTCAAATCGGCGTATAAACAACAAAGTTCTGAGGTAACAAACTCAAAAACATAAAAATTCAACTGAATTTAGAACCTTCTTAGTAGACTAGACAGACATCTCAGATTTAATACAAAGTAACTTCACAATTATTATTATTATTATTTATTTATTGGATTACCAACGGCTATTACACAATAACTTATTTTTAATTTTTAACTTAGTCTTATGCAGTGTGCATAGCCTATTAAAGGTAAACACTGATTTTATGAAATAAGATATACTTTTAACAACTTACTGCTTTACAGTTTTAAATGGTACTTAGGTACATTCAAAGGTACTTAATTACCTAATTTCTTAAACAAAAGGAAAGAAAATAAAGAAAACAAAATATTTTCAAGTATAATAGTTATAAAATTAAGAGTACGAGTGCCTAGCCTGTGCAGTTGAGCGTGTCATAAAACAATTGTCTTACCGATAATCGTTGCTTTCCTTCAGGAACTGGAATGTCCTGGTTTCCCTCAGCCTCGCGGGGATCCTTTGTGCGAATTAGCTTTGTGAAAATTGTGTGGCCGTTGCGGCGCATGGCCGCCCACTCCATATCACGTAGCCTGCCATAGGCTCTGTGAACAAACATTAATTCGATCCCCGATATTGCTTTTCATTTAACAAATGCAAATTAGGAGTATGTATAATATCGTATAGCGCGACGAACCGATAACCGTTCGGTAATAGAGGTTCTCGATTGGCGTCAAAGAACTGAACAGTAGCAGTAGTAGTAGGACTGGTATTCACGCGATGAACCGACGACGATGTCGCGGGAAACCGGTGAATGGAGAAGCTTCGAGACCGCTCGTCGTGGCGAGGTAACCTTCCAATGTTGGCGACCGCGACCAGTGACTGCAACACACGGCTTCAGTCGGGCCGCGCGACCCACCGCTTTGATACGAAGCACTGTCAGATGCAAGCGACCGCGTCGCGCGACTTGCGCATACTTATCCGGGTCGCACAGTCGCGTGATACGAGTACGGTCGCCAACATCGGAGTGCTACCTTTATGGCCCTCCTAAGACGCCACGACGAGCGGTCTCGAAGTTGACATGATGATCATTATTATTATTATTATTATTTATTTAATTAATTAGAACGGTTTTACACCACTTACACTAACTAATATTATATTATACATTACAGAACAATTCATTACATATAGTCACACATAAAAATTAAAATCATTTAAAAAATAAAAATTCATGGCAGTAATTATAATTGATAAGTCAAAAAGAAAATGTCAGTGAAAAAAATTAATTAATATTCATCATAATTAATAAATCATGTAGGCATATCATCAAATAATTATTTGATACTAATATTTTGTCCAGTAATGTACTCGTAAATCCATTTCCGTACATAAAATTCTTATATTATTGAATCGTTACTTTCAGTTGCGTATAGTACTCGATCATCCTGTTCTGAGTTAATTTCTTAGTTAATTAACAGAGCAAGGTAGTCCGCCTACGTTATTCTTTGTAGGTTGAGCTCGAGATTTTTATCCGTGGTCTGTATCGCTACGTATTTTATCTACAGCTTTTACCAACTTCTCTTTACGAGTATAAACATTATGGTTTATGATTGAAAAGTCGTGCCGACCTCGGATTGCATTTTAGTACAATGTGAGCTCGTTTGAGCTAGTAATATAACACAATATAACTAACTACAGCTTAAAAGCTCTTAGTTATATTTATAGTATATATTATTTTACTATGTAGGTAAATGAATATAGTATATCTTATTTGATTCATAAATTAAATGTAATATAAAAGCTCTTTGCTTGTGTATAATAACGTTTTGTCTGACTCGATATTGTTTATCTCTGCTACGAGAATATTATAGTAGCGCTTGATGTTGAGTTTTAAACATCTAAGAAAATAATAAATCGACTTAAAAAGTAAGATTTTTTTTTTCATGGTGTAAAATAAAGTTGATTTGGCCAAAGAATAGATAATATTATGTAGGCGTTCATTTTATTGTTTTCTCTTTTTTACTTCTCTAACTTTTCTATTTTTTAAACTATTCTATTTAACTATTCTATTTTTTTTTGTCCCAGAACTTGACAGGAATAAAAATGGTTGCCATTTATAAAGCAATTTTTTGAAACAGCTCTTGTGTTATGTTAGCCAAATGTGCAATGGTTAAGAATTTTTATAATTTTTTCGTATCAAAAAAACAATTTGAGTTTTCATAACGGTTTAGTCGAATATCGAGCATGCAATTTACGGGTATCATGATTGTAGCTAGTGAGTGAGCGGAAGCTCGCAAGCCATAAAATCAAATAACCACTGCCTCTGGCTGTAAACCACCTATATCCCCTTCGATTAAGTAAAACAAACGACTACTATATTATGTCACGTTTGACATGGCAAGTATTCAGCTTCAGTAGCCCTAACATAAAGAGATATTGACGAGAAGAGATGAGTTATCAGTTTGTATGGTTTTATTTCAAAACGTTATGGACTGTGACGGATTAAATGAATTCTCTCTCTTAAAAAAGGTAATTGATACCTACTGTAGCTAAGTCATCAGCTACCGCCCAGATAATGAACACGCAATGATGCTACAATAATATTCGTAGCACATCTACGAGAATTCTCAAGAGCTCCAGCAGAATTAATTTTATATCGGGATGAGATGAGATGAGCTCAAGTGCGGCACGGAAATTATTGAAGTATAAGAGCTCCCCCACACTAGGCTGCTTTCAAGCGTTTACTTATTGTCAGCGTCCCAGCAGCGTCGACAGTAATTGCCGACAAAAACGCTCGCACACTGTGTTCTATGGGCGCGCACCTCTGAACGTACAAAGGCACAGCACAGTGAGCGCCGGTTGCAAACCAACGAGAAGAAATCCTCAAAAACCTGAGGTCACTCCGCGAAGCCTGCGAAAAACCCACGAAACTTCTGTGCTTCTGGGCGGAGTTAGGCTTGCTAAACTATTAGTCAGAATATCCGACGCACAAAGGATCAGTCCAAATGCGGAAAATGGATCCATTCATTTACATTTTACCTCTGAACGTCGCTAACGCCGCTACGAGCTACTCGGACGCCGGTAACAAGTCAACGTTCGAGAGCCGCCTGGTGTGGAGGAGCTCTAACGCCGTCGCGCCGCTTTCGGTTGTAGAGCCGCTCCAACAGGAATTGAATTAGGCGCAGCCACGATAGCGAATTCTTCAGAACGAATACTAATGAGCCACGCATTTTTTTTTCGAGATGGAACCAAGTCAGTTTCGAATAAATAGCAATTGCTATTTGATACAAAATCTTCCTATACGCGTGTATTTAGAGATTCAATAAGAAAATTTACAGTTTTGGATGTAACACACTGTCATTTGAACAACATTGATGAGATCGTAAACATACCGTGTAAAAAAAATACGATTTTATCTGCTTGGCTTAGATGGTTTAACCGGAGATTATCTAATGTGCACAGAGTTAAGTCAGTTGGTAAAGATGATGGAATTTTTACTACTACGATGCCAAATTTCAACGAAATCTCTGAGTGGTTTTGGCATTTTTGAGAATATTTATATATTCAGCCACTTTTCAAACACTTTCGTAGTAGTAGGCCATACCATACATAATATTACCTTTTCTTTGGACATACTAACTTGTCTCGTAATATTCTCAAAAAACGTAGCATCTTTTTCGCGTCATTAACTTTAAATATGTAAAAAGAAGGTTTATTTTGAATATGAATGTTTTGAATATGAATCGATATTTAAGTTTGTATTCCCGAATTCCCTCCCCACTGCAGCGGGTATTGCTAGTGGGGCTTCCGGGAATCTCAAGTGTTTTCAATTAATATTTTTTTACTGCGAATGATTTAGCGATTATCGTAATAACATTATTACATAGCCGTCCTGTAAAAAAAAATTACCAATAAATTTCTTATGACTTATTCTTCATCAGTTAACATTTTACGCGTCACCGTAAGCGTGCCTACCTACTTGCTTCCGTTTCGTATTGGTTTTTAACCCCCGACGCAAAAATAGGGGTGTTGTAAGTAAAACGGCCTTTGTCTGTGTGTCTGACGCATTGTAGATCTCGAATGTATGGACTGATTTCTGTGCGGTTTTTTTTAATTTGAAAGCTAATTCATAATAATAGCTTTTATTAATATATATTGATAATCATGAAATGCACTAAAAGTCATCGTTGTTTTGATGTCCACAGTTAGACACAGGCCTATTTTTGTTTGTCATGTAATTTTCAATATTTATTATCAAATATATGGCATCAAATAGATTTTTATTTACACAACTAACTAATAACAGAGAAGAATAATAAATAACTCTAAATATAAAAAAAAAATACTATAAATAACCTAGTCGGTTGTTTGTCATAAATAAATATTAAGGACGATTCAAATAAAGATTTAAAAAAATTAGAAACATAACGTAATTTTTGTTACACTTCCGCGTTCAATATTTTTTTGTTGCTGAGTACGAGCTCGTAACGTCATTCGCTAAAAGGAAACTTAGTTCGCTAGCGTCTGCGCTCTTCAACATCGTTGATTTATTATCATTAAGAAATAATAATATAAATATTGCATAATAAAAATATTCAACGTCTAGTTTGTTCCGCTAATAATTTTAATTCAACAAGTTGGTGTTCGGAGTAAAATTTTGAATATTCAAATGTTGATTCAATTACATACATACCTATTATGGCTTTTTATTTGCGTTAAGACCTAATGAAATAAATGTTTGAATATTTGTGAATGTTTGTATAGAGGCTTTTCAAAGCAACATTTTGTGAAAATGACGTCTTGGGAAAGACATTTTTGTCGACGAAGTGGATATTCTTAGCTTCTTTTGTGTGTAGCTATCTACAAAAAATGCCTTGTTATGGTTTGACAGACAGTATAAACATAATATAATAATCTGTAACTATCGCCAGATGAGACAATAAAATTATTACTGAATAAAAAAAGGGAATACCTATTATCTAATTATTTTGCATTGTTTTCAAAGATTCAAGATATAAGATATTTATTCGCAAGAACATTGTTTATTAACAGTCATAGTATGATGTCAAAATAGGATTTGTGTCTGACATTTATGGTGTACGAATTTTACAAATGAATGCATGTAATAATAGATGATATTCAAATCGCAACATAAAAATACTTAACATTCTACAATTATTTTAATTCAATGAAGTTCTTGGTACGCTTCTCGTAATTATACCTAATTCTAATAATTTAATCAATTAGCTTGCCCAAACCGTGAATTGTCTGCTAGAAAGCATTAAACGCAGCTAAATAGTACTTTACCCCATTCCATAAAAGTATTTAGGCTGTAACGCTTTGAAACAGTAGGTATTTAGCTCATGTAATATGGGTGAATTGTCGCTTGAAGAGAATAAATCGTCATTTAGTGAAACGCAGATCATAGCGTGGAATCGGCCGCCGACTCTGCCTTGCTAAGCTGTGGATTGAAAGTATTTGCAGCAGTCGATGACCTCAGCGTCGATTTTACTTATCAGCTGGTAGAAACATCTGAAAACAGACCAATACTTACGTTGACAGTAGGGACGCCAGGTTGGAAAACGCGGCGCGGTCTGTTTCTGTTAGAAACGCGGTTCTAAAGACGAAAAATAACCAAGCGTGAAACGTGAGATAGTCGCGGTGAAGAGTACTCCGAGGGTGGCAAGTAAACGTCAGGTCGCTGCGACGTGCTCAGCCACACTAGGTATCGACCCCGCGCGCCAACCTCCCCTGCTCGCCCTCGCCTTCCGCCCGCCCCGGACGCTGCCGCGCCCGCCCGCCCGCCTACGGCGTACCGCTGCCGAAATTTGAGAAAGCTTTAACTATTCATCTCTCATTATTCTCACAGAGATGGACGCAATCGATGACCTGATGATTCACATTTAAAAAAATTAATGTGAATATATAATTTAAAACAAGTAATTAACATACAATACTTATCCACATATGAAGATAGGGATTTTAAGAGTTTCTTGCGATGTGGTGTATAATAATACATATACTCGTAGCGTAGATCATCGCTACGTGAAGTGTGGCTAATTGCAATGCCCTTTGATGCGTTTACAAAGCGTAGACCGCACAGTAGCATTTATAATCCGGAGCTAACAGAACAATTCGTTTTAATTTTTGATTTCGTTATTGTACATGTCTGCAACCGTTTCTCTTTTTATTTTTATTTGCATAGTTGATTGCATATTGCATAGTTTATTCACTATACAGAAAAAAATTATTTACTTTTTGACTAGCTATTAATTCTTTTACTCAAACAAGTCACTGGATGACAAATTTTGTCAAAATGAATTATTTTGTTTTCCACACAAAACATACGAGTACTTTAGTGCATTAAAGCCGTATTAAAAGATTAGATTAAAATCTTCTTCGATGTACAAAAGGAACATACTATACAAAAGCAAACAAAATAAAGCGAATCATGACCAGAGTACACATTCCAGAACAAGAGCAGTACACACATACAATGAAAGGAACTAGAAAGCGGAAGTAGGATCCCAGAATACCTAGAACGATGCCAATTTCAAAGGATTTTTCTATCCAGGCAATATAGTCTCGTCTTAGTCCTTATCGAAGTCGAGAAGTCCACATGAACGTAAAGTAATTGCACTCCATTTTATTATTGCATGGTTGTGACTGAATCTCGACTCTTGAACAAAGCTTTGAAGAAACTCGTCGTGTGCCGGTCGATTACTCAAAGTAAGTACCTATATCACGAACACGAATGAACGAAATGAAAACATATATATTTTTTTATTATTTTGAACTAAAGGGTTATTTATCCTTGAGGCAAATTTCCATACAAAATGTTTCGGACAAATACTATTTCTACACTATTCGTTTCGTCTATGTTATCCGATTGGGTCAACAAAAATTAACACAACAAATTAAAAAACACGTATAAAATCTAAATTAAAGTATGAAACCTTACAGTTTATAAGTCAACACATAAAAATTTAAAAGACCCTTTCGGAAGAACTTTTCTTCATACTTTTTTTTCGTCTTCTGATGATTGCTCATTTCACAATGTACAAGTATCTAATGCTAAATCAAATTTGTCCATTTGCAACTATTATCACATACTTTATCTGTTTTCCCCACAATAAGACTTTTTACGGCCATCATATTGCGTCCGCTAAGAGACGCCACCGTTAATGGAAGTTTTATAAAACCAAGAGCTCCCAATATTAAATACAATTTGTGTTGAGCTACAGCGAGGTTAATGATTCTAAATCTAGTAGTTTCACAATGTTGCGAGCATTTTTCTGTTCACCCCTTGATTCATATTCTTTGTAAATTTTCTTTTATTCTCTGTTTTGTGTTGTATGTAGGTAGAACTCTAAAAAGTTTTGTGCTTTAGTGCAGAACAAGTTCAACTTTTTTCTTATTAGTTCTGTACAAAAAGTAATACTAATTTGACTCTGAACCTGATCGTTTTATTGTAATTATATTTTTCTCAGAAGTTATATGCAGTAGTTCTGTCTTCAGTAGACTATTTAGAACTATCTAAAAATAAAACTAGTAATAATAACACAAATCAATTTATTTTTAGTATAACAAGTATTTCTAAAAATATTGGATGTTCAATTTCAACAATTGCTTCTACTAGCCCATACTTTCCTTTTTTCATTCGTAGGTCCATTGTTTTTATTTTTTATTTATTTATTAAGGCAAATGCCAACAGCACACATAATTCACATTTAGTTATAACACTCAAAAATATAAATATCTAAAATGGGGACCAGTTACAGGCTTGCACAACACTCAAAAATATACAGACAACAGCTAAAATAAAAATACTTTGTATTGTTCATTGATAGGTATATCAAAATTTCAACTCTGGCTTTAACCGTACGTTTGGGTTCAGAAAACTGTAACATACAGACATTCGGATATCAGGAGAGACTGTGTTTTGATTTTCAGAATCACACTAACAACCATACGCAACGCAGAACTCCGAGTGCAGTGGCGTAGCACCTTCCTTTTTTTGTAGCTGGGCGCGTAGCCGACTGCTACGAAATACCACGAAATTGTAGAGCGCGCGTGTATAAATCAAATATAATAAATTGGAAAAATGTTGCCTTTATTTACTGATATTTAATACAAATCTTAATTATCTTGTTGTCCTTCAATACAGGCTCCTCTCAGATTTTGCCAATTATAGCACATTATACTACTTAGTATAGGCTTAGGCACTGCACACTACTTAATGAGTACCACAAGCCTAAATCTCTAAATATAATCTATTTTGATACATTTTATCCATGCATGTTCTACGCCATATCGGAAAAGATAAACCGAGTAGGAAACAAATCGCTATTTTTTATTGCCTTCGTTCGTTATTATTAGTTAAGTGTAGCTATGCATGTGTACATAATAATATGATTTTTTTTATCAAAAATCTTTTAGTACAGCGTGTTTGCCTCTTGAAATTTATTAGGTACTTAAAGTACTTAGTTTGCTAATTAAACAATTATAAAATAATGTTGTCCTCTGACATGTTAAAAGCCTTATATCCCAATATAAACAAACAAACAGACTAATTTTAAAAGCACAAATTACACAAAGATTAACAAAAAGGTGGTTAAAACACATAATAGGCAACACATCGTCACTACAACAAGCATATTTTATGTTAATCTTCAAATCTGAATTCCATACAATTTTTTTCGGACAAATACTCAAAAAGTACGCCGTATTATAGTAATTTCTTCACACTATTCGTTTCGTCCATGTTTTTTGATTTCGTGAACAAAAAAAGTGAAAGGTTTCATACTTTAACTGTTTTTAAGTTAGTAGGGTTAATTTTAAAACACGTACGGCGTACTTTTTGAGTATTTGTCCGAAACATTTTGTATGGAATTCGGATTTGAGGATTACCCTTAAACTTAAAAATTCACAGCTTTATTTACTTTCACTAATTTTGTAACATTTTAATAAACACGACCTCTGTTAGTAAAATAAATAATCTCTTATAACTTCTTATAGAGGAGTTCGATGTACAGTCAGCTGCACAGACATGTATATTTTGGTATTTGTAAACGCTGAAAACTTGTTTTCGTTTACTTACACTAAGAGAGCAAAGAATGCTCTTGTTCTAGCTCTAGCTCGTTGTTAGATTAGTGTAAACCCGCCTTAAGATGACTTCATTAATATGAAAATGTTTGCGTGCACTCTTCTTTGCAAAATTAAGTGATATACCTAAATGTGAAAGCTGGGAGTGTATACATTCTGTGCAGCTGTCTGTACCTACAGGTGTATTGGTGTAGATGATTGCTTATTCTAGATGACAATGGCTGAACCACTCTCACGATAATGTGATCCAAACAGGTGTTTCTATTATCTTGTCTGTGAGGTATTGTTATCAGACTATTGACGGCTTGATCATAATGTGTGAGTGCTTTGGGATAATGTTAAATAATCAATAATTCATTTGGTACAGAACTGCACTAAAGCTGATATCAGACGGTTCACTTGAGTGAATGGTTCATTTTCCTTTCATTCTATGGTGAACATAGAATGAAAGGAAAATGGCTTAGAGGGAATGAAAAATGATATAGATTAGAACATCACTTTTCTTTTCTTTTAATGTGTCATGAATGAAGTCGTGCGACCGGCGCAAATTAATGCAGAGAAAATATAAACACGTGACGTCCTTCGGCTACAGGACTCGAGACAAAATGGCTAATGACAAATGAACGTTCTCTCAGTGTTCAGACCGTTCATTTCTCGATCATTCGGAGTGGGAGTGAAAGATGCGAATGTCAATATCCAACACTGTTGGATCGGTTCACTAATGAATTCTTTCGGCACTAATGTTTCATTTTGTGTTCAGATTCGTCACTTGGAGTGAAGGATGCAAAATGAAAGTCGAAAATGAACAAAAAATTACCCGTCTGATATCAGCTTATGTATTACGTTTCCGTGCTCATGACAGTGAAATGAACTCCTGACTACCTAGATCAAACTATTTACATCAACTTGCTCAAATGGAAATGGGCCATGAATTTTGACAACCCGATAGATCGAGTGGCAAGTGCGTCGGACTGCTACGCGGTCGCGGTTTCGATTCCCGCTTCAGGAGAAACATTTGTGTGATGAACATCGGTGTTTGTTCTGAGTCTGGGATGTATTCTATGTATGTATTTAGGAAAAATAGTATTATATCAGTTATCTGGTTACCATAATACAAGCTTGCTTAGTTCGGGGGTAGATGGCATTGTGTAAAATGACAAAAAAAATCCGTTGGATTACTATACTCTAACATGAAAATCTGTTTATTGCAGAGATTTCGTGGACGCTTTTATGCTGCTGCCAAAATTTCTTTAGCCATGTCAGTAACAAGTAGATGGTTAGTCCACTCATGACTTTGAGTTTGAGACTAGTTACCACACATTAGACAATAGGTACATTTCATTTTCAAATTCACACACACAACACACACACACACACAGTTCATTTTCAAACGTAGTTCACCACTTTCATAGTTTCTCGAGTGGAGTGAAAATAGTTTCAGTTATTTTAAAAAAGCGCCATCTATCGTTTGATCGCAAGATGCAAAGTCGCAAGGGCTTTTAGGGTTCGGTGTTGCCTGCATGGTCAGTTATGGGCGTCATCTATCGTCTGCGAGAAACTAATGTTTCCATGGGGTGCCAAAGGTGAAATAGCATCGGGGTTGCCCGCGGGTTCTAGTATCGTTTGCGGCTAATAAAAGTTCCCAAGTATTTTAGAAATTCTCCCTCAGGATTCAAGTACAGACGCCATCTATTGTCTATCTATTAAAGCTTCCAAAACATTTTATAGAGTAAGTTTATTGCGGGTTCCGCCGCACATCACCCGTAGGAAATATAAGCTCCCTAGAGATTTTCGGGACCGGGGTTGCTGCGGGTTCAAGTTTAGTTAATTAAGTCGTGATGCGCCATCTGTATCTGTTATTAGAACTTTTTAGCTCGCGTCCTCGAATACGATTGGTTATAATAAGCGGGTTTCGGGGTGTCAAGAATTTAGTTCGAGCGCAAATATTAAGATAGCGGTGTTACAAAATCTGTTGGAATCTAGAATTACTTTATTCTTTATTACCTACATGTCATTGACGGTTTTTCTGTTCTATAGATATTTGATTTATAAGTTCTCCTATATATTATTCTTATTATCTTATTAGGTAATAGTATTTTTTTTTGATACACAATCTACTCGCTAGAACACACTTAGCGTGAACATCGGTATACGCGCGGCAAAAATACGCTTGTCTGAAACCGCACTATCTATGAGTCTATCTGTCAGACTTTTGATAAAAAAATAACAACTACTCTGGAACATGAAAGACGCAATCCTTTTCCGCTGAATGACGATGAAAGAGTCGACTCAAGCCGCTCCTCGGCGAAAATTTCGAAAGCGCTATAAATCCTACAATACGGTTCAAGCTGGAATTTATTTTGATATTATCTATTATTTAGCAATAAAACTGCCCATTGTCCTCTGCTGTTTTTTTTTTTCAATATAATGTAGTAGTACAAAGATGGTGAGCACATATGTGAGGGAGTAAATATAGTAAATTCTATCTATATATCTATTATTTATGCTATTAGGTATCTTGTGGCGTAGCTCAGTTGAAATAGAATCTGTATTCGTTATTTTTATGAAATATCTGAGTACCATCTCAGTCACTACTTATTCTCTCTGGGATGTACTTAATCAAAACAACATTTTAATTCTGATAGGTATTTATATTTTAGAAATTTGTAAATTGGAATAAAATAATGAACAAATAATACGCTCTGTACGCAGTAACTTAACGCAGTAAGTAAATATTCCTAAGCTGAATATTTATATCCCACAAGTAATTTAATATGTTTTAAAAGTACATAATTACACTGCAATTAGAGTACGAGTACATATTTTACGTTAGGAAATAATATTATTAAATTAAAAATTTAAATTACTTTTTACCCGACTGCAAAGAAATAGGGTTATTTTTCGTAGTAGTAGTAGTATGTACATATGTTTTTATGTATGTATGTATGATGACTTGATAAGTTTGACTGAATCTATGCGCCGCCCTGCAGGCTATACGGATTTTGATAAATGAGGTGTCGTTAGAATATATCCCTTCTAGGGCCTGAATATGTTATGTGTTAGTAGGTTAGGTTAGGTACCCATAAGCTAACATGGTTATTTTTAGTTGGTAGTCAATCTAAGCTAAAACGTGTAAGATCTGGCAGAGAGTGAAGATATTTATAGATAGTGCTAAATGTAGAGACTTCATTAGCTTTAAGTTTTACATTAAGTCTAGCTGTTAAGTTTTTTTGATGTTGTTAGTCTTCCTAAGAAAATAAAATAAAATACATTAATGAAATAGTGTCATTTATATATACTGCAATATTCATATTATTTGTATAATTTCCCTAGTGATTAGACTGCCTAATATTTATAAACAAGGCTCTACGGTTTTTGCAAGAACTTATCCTCTGAGCTTGGAGTTTGACGAGAACAGGAGATCCATAGAGATCCATGATGGGGAGGTAGAAAATATATTTAATTTTGTTTTCCATGAGCAATAGGCTCGTGAGTAAATACCTAAACATTAAGAATAAGCAGTTAGAAATATAGTGACACTAATGCTATTTTTTAATAAATGAAAAAAAATCCACTCAAAAAACCACTCATGATTATTTTGTTTACTTTAGTACGCTTAAAGTTTATATAAACTGAAAACCTGACTGCCAAAACCAAAACGAACGTAAACATAGGTAATTTACCAAAATCCATCAACATTTGACGGTATTTTAAAACCAAATCTCACATTTGGTGCCTTACAGTTGCCATATTGGTTTTTTTTAATGTAATATAGCACTCGTGTGACCTAGACGAATCTAACGACACCTCATTTTCAAAATCCATCAATCCATTTAGTCTGTCAGGCGGCACATAAAGTCAGACAAACATGTATGTTTGTCTGACTTTATGTATATTATGTATAATTACACTTGAAAAATAACGCTCCTTCTTCGCAGTCGGGTAAAAACAAATGGACTGATTATTTTAGAAATACCTACTTTTCACACTAAAGAAAGAGTTCCTCACAATACATTTACAAGAGAGTACCTATGTAGGTATGTATAATGTATTGATCATATTTCGTAGTTAGGAAAGGTTTTTAACGTTGCAGCGCCTCCAACGATTTCTTTTTCTCAATACTAAAATAGGTATAATAAATGAATATGCGCCAAACATCTATATTGAAAAATTCCTCCTTGTCCGATCATTGGAAAAGTTCGATTGCGGCCCCCGCCACCCGTTCAAAACAGGACTTTGCTTTTCTTGTACAATTCCTCTTTTAGAATACTTAATGTAGACATACCCCTTTTCATCTTTTCCCTAAAGTTTTCGGGCTCTTAAGAACCGTCCAGTGGAAATCATGACAAGAAACATGGGAGTTGGCCAAATGAGAGATACCTTTGCGTGATGTCAGTTATATTAGGTAGGTACTTACAGCTAAATTGAACGGGTACAATGGAAAAGATAAATATTTTGAGTTTGTTCTTACCTAATTCACGTCGTAACTTTTTTAACCGTTGAGAGAGTCTAGAATCAAGACTCTAGATACTAGGCGGATTGGCGTTTGTAGAATTAAATAGGTATACATACATACGAGTACAGTACACGTATCTAATGTACAGGTAGGTACGTAGGTAGATTCAATACAATTATTAGTTCGTAGATGCCCTAAACAGATTCAGTGGTTTGGGAGACAGGAGACTCGTGAGGTCATGGGTTATTAAAAAAAGGTAGAGTTCTTTAATGATTTGTTACGTTTTAGGATCTTTTGGGATTGTGGATTTGTTAAATGGGTTGATATGGTAGAGATGATAGATAACAAACGACAGGGAAGGAAGTGAAACGATGAAACTTTAGTTAATATTAGTTGAGCTTAATCGCCTTTGGGAGGACAGGAAAACCAAATTAAGTTTAATCGCGCCAAGTGAGGGGGTCAGTTAAAAAAGAGCCCCCCCCCCCCCCCTACTAATGAGGTCCGCGCGAGCACGCGTTAGGTACGCACTTACATAATGAAAGGGGGAAGCGAGGTGGTTAAGGGGGAGCTGGGGCCGTCATCTGCGTACACCCTGTCCGGCCGCCCTCGATCGATACCTATACGTGTGGACTTTATGTAAAAAGCCTCCTGCACACCCGGAGGACGCCGACCATAAGTGTCGAGAAACGAGTCGCCCCCAGGGAGAAGCACGAAATATCTTCAATTTTGGAGAGAAAATTTTCCAATGCGGGGGCGAGAGCCCGCGGCGGAAGGGCTGCCGGCTCGGACGACTGTGTCCGAAAAATGCTCGAACCTTAATTGAATTTACAGATTTGCCTTTCAGAACGCACGCTCGCCCCCTTATACTGTTTATTGCACCCTTCGTTACTGCTTTTTATGACCAGTGCTTATGAGTTTGATAACTTGGAATTTTCTAAGAAAAGCTAGAAGGTGATAAAAATAGTTCTACTGCACAGCTAGGCCTTGGGTGACAATAAACATGGTAAATTTAATCAAAGTTTGTCTAAATGATATCGCTTGTTAGCGAATAGAACGCCCATTGTCATTTTATTATTTTCCATGGTGTAATTTTTCGCAACTACACCATGGAAAATATTAAAATGACAATAAACTTTATTCCTCACCTCACATTTTATCTATCGATCTATTTACAAAGAATTAGAGTAAATCCAAATAAGGATTATGAGTTTAATAAAAAGGACGATCTTCTCAACATCTTCTATTCAGTTCCTTGCATCTTTTTAACACGATAAAAAGTCATTGAAAGAAATAGTACATTTTTTTTATGTAAACAACAAACACTAGCTGACTTGGAACTTTGTAGGTATACATTGTAAATTAATTAAATCGCAATAAAAACATCGTGCCGAATACATCGCGTTGCGACAAAACACTTGGCCAGAACTGTCGCGATGACGCAAATATTCGCGATAACTCGATAATGTGGTCGTAACATTAGATATTATTTTTGCAGCTATAAGTATTTAAAAATTTGTGAATATATTTTTTGGAATTTCTCAGCACGCAAACTTGGCATTTTAAACACTCATATTTTATTGGTATCTATTGTACTTGTCTGATAACATCTTCGTACTCCCAAAGATACTTTCTACTTGCCTTAAAATATATGAAATCTTTGTTGATACTTAAGTAAGTTTTGCCCAAACCTATACCTACAATTTACATAGGTATACCTAGTCAGAAGCACACAACCCCACTTATTAGTGGCGGCCTTTCGGGTCAGCCGCAATTTGATGTTGGTGACGTCATTTCATTCAATTCTTTCAGCTCGCCTGATTCTTTTTCAACCGAGTAATGCGAGATTATTACTTTTTTTTAAATATCTATGTTTGGTTGTAAAGATATGGTACGGTATGTTTGACGACATGGATGGTTGAGTGGCAAGTGACTGCGGTGCAAGTGTCGCGGGTTCGATTCCCACTTCAGGACATTCATTTGTGTGGTGAAAAACCGGTGTTTGCCCTGAGTCTGGGTGTTTTCTTCGTATTCTATGTAGGTATGTATTTGCAAAAAAAGTATTAATAAATCGTTTATTGCTTGCATAAAATATGCTCCTCAAGAGCCTGAATTGAAGGGTGTTCGGACTTTACATTAAGATTCCTTGATCTCGTAATTCTTCTAGATCTTGATCTGTAGTTATTAACAATTTGACATCATACAAAATAAACCTAACATCGTTTTTCGGTTATGATAGGTTACCGATAGACAAAATGCCTGCTAAGCGCCAAAATCTTACCCTTCCTGATAATTATAAGTTTGTTTATCTTTTCTCTTCATAGCCGAGTGTTTAACTTTTCCATCCTGTAGAGTCGTATGTACCTACTTCAGGCGTGACGAAAACCCTAAAGCGTCGATGACACACGGCTTTTTTACAAGCTGATTGTTGGCGTTTTTAAAAGCTAGCGTGTGAGCGTGTGTTTCGGGAAGGATTTTCAACAAGCAGATTGTAAAAACGCCGATAACACTGGGCGACTTTACACGCTACAAGCGTAAATGCTGGCTAGTAAAAAAGCCGTGTGTCATCGTACTTTAAAATAAAAAAAAGGTTAATCAACCATTCTGAAATCCTTTCGATTTATTTAATATTTACCAACTTAGTTTTTTTATAGCTAGCATAATTTTTTACATTTTGTTCTACCTATTATATGGGTAGGTAATTAAGAAATATCACAGGTATGAAACATTATTCTGAAAAACGCTAACATACGAGTATTATAAATTTTTCAGCATCCTGGATAACATTTTGTTCTTGGTTATGTACCATGTCGCATTCGCTGACCAAAAAACCGAACGTGATTTAAACGAAGAAATAGAAAGCGTCCCCATTTCAAGGCAACACACGAGCCAGTGAAATGTATTCGGCTTCGTCGGAAACCTATTTCGCTGTAGCTGCCCTACCTACCGATGCGTAGGGCGGGCAGCCTATAGTCCGCACCGCGCACATGTAAAATAGCTACGGATGGATTGAAGTATGCTCCATGTTCATTTTGTATTAATCTTTTATAGGTGAGTTTTGATTTAAAAAAATGTTCAAAGATTGTAGTTTATTTGCTTGTATTTAACAGGCATAATACTAGATTATGTAGCTTAATTCATATTTTTAGAGAATATAAATAAATAGTGTTTAACTGCTCTATTTCTCACAATACTAGCCACATTTGTCATTTTAGCTCTGGCACCTACAACTTTGTTTGCGTTTCTTTATTAGTTCGCGCTTACACTTCTTGACGAACATCCTTTCGAAATGTTAAGACCTTGAGTTTAGTAGCTTGGTTGGCCTGGGCATTATCTATCAGTCTGATAAAGCCTTTTATATTATAATGATTGATTGTTTGTGACTTGTTGCTCTTTGCGTTCTCCGCTAACAGCACATCTCGAACGCTTTTATTACCTCGATTTTTCTAAAGGTGAATGGCCACCAGACAGAAGAAAAGTTATTATTATGATGATGATGACTCATAATCATTTCATATAATTTTATGGAACAAATTTCCAAATAACTCTACTTGGAAAATCCAAGGGTTGTATTAAATATACGAACGAGGTTCGTTTGTGCTGCGGATTAACGAAATCCCTTCACTCACTTCTGGACGAAACTGCAAAGCGAGCCTTGAAGTTTCAAGTATGTGCGTCTGTCATAAATCATTCGTCTGTTTCATTCATAGATGTAAAATAAAAAATGAAAGTGAAAGTTTAAAGTAGAGCAACTTAGCCACCAAGCGATTCCAGGCTTGGTACTGGGGCTACTCCTGTGTTATATCTGCTCGTCCAAGATACATGCCTCGCATAGGCACTCGTGTTACCGTCCGCGTCCTGGCCGGCGGGCGGGGGCCTCCCACCCCCGGGGGGCGCTCGGCCCCTCGCCCACCCTGCGTCATCTACTACACCGACTAGCCCGCTAGGGTTAATTCCAACTATTCAAGACTATTTGAATATTTTAAATCTAAATTTTAAATAGTTTTACTTTATACGTTTTCAGGTCATATCCGATATTATAAATGAAGTAAAAAGGTTTAAGTCACTCTAAATTTAAGGGTTAATTTTTTTTTTAATACAATGAATGTAAAAAGACTCTACCTTCTTCTGTCTAACTGGCCTGTTTTAAGGTTTCCGTTCTAAAGGGTGTATAAGACGAAGCCTATTTCATCGGACCTACTTAGGAGCAGTCTTTTTTAAACCGCTATAGTAAACAAGCTGTTTTTTTGCTGACTCCTCATAAGCTACCACCATATACCACTCGTTACTGATGCTCACTTGCCATCAAAGAAAGCATTAAAATGGATACTATCTATCCACTATAAAAAAAATTGAACCTTGCGTAATTTTTTGTGACTTCAAACTTCGCAACTACTACAAGTCTGTTATTAAAAAATGTGACCTAAAAAAATTATACAGGAATTTGTCTCAAACTAAAACTTTCAATTTCACATTTTTAGTTAAATATTACTGTATTAAAACATCATTTATCTTATATTAAAACTTATATGTTAAGAATCTCTACAGGCAGATGGAATTTAAAATAAAAGAAACCTATTTCAAAAACCAAACAATAACCCTAACAAATTGACAAAAATCAAGCGAAAAGATGTTACACGTAAAATAACTGACTCAAAACACTTGTAAAGGTTAGAGTCTGGTGACGCAGTAACGGCCATCTGCGGCCAACTGCATCACACATCCATCCGAAAAACTAAAAAAAACTTGTAAAGGAAAGTGTCAGCCCTGGGTGTCCGGCGCACAACCCTGATTTCGTAGAACAGAGAACGTTCGGCGTGCGTGCCTCGCTGGCTGTAAACAGGCGTATGTAGGGTGGACGGACGTCCCATGCCCCCCCAGAGAAAGGGGTGCCCCTGCTTCTTCCTTGTTCCTCCTTGTGCAAATTCCCTTGGCGATGGAAATGTGCTCGGCCACGTTTTATACAATTTCTAGCCGGTGCTGTGTGATATTCGCTTGTCCAAGTTACGACGTCGTTCAATACTTACCTACTACCCTTAGCTATAGGTAGGTACGTAGGTATAAAATAAGTCTCACTCTTACTTTCTCAAAAATTCAGTTGAGTTCGGCGTTTTGTCTTCATTTTCTTATGGTGTCATTAGTTCTTTCGAACCAGTGTGGTAAAAGGATTTCAAGTGCGCCTCGAAGAGGCTCCTTTCGTGCACTTGACACATGTTTTCCAACTTTAGGTTTTATGACATGTCGGTTTCCTCACGATGGTTTCCTTCACCGTTTTAAATGCACAATTAGATATTTTATTTGAACAGAAAAATCCATTAGTTTTCGACCGGGTTCGAACTCACGACCTTCGGATCGAAAGTTGAGGCACCTCGCACTCTGACAACACGGCTTTTTACCTTACCTAATACCCCAACTATAGGTAGGTAATTATGCATGCCAAAATCATAATTTTAATTTCAATTTACCTATAAATTAATACATGGGGTACTTTGTAGTAGCTGATAAAAAATATGTGAAATGTTGTATGTGAAGGTGTTCCGGTTTGAAGGGCACTGTAGCTAGTCAAATTAATGAGCTCGAGACTGGGCACGAAAAAAAGCACAAAATCAGTGTACCACGTAATTTAAAGTCCTATGAGGCACTTTTTCGGCATGGAAAGTACACAGAGTAAAATGTTATTTATCATGGTATAAAACTGATCGGTGATTATGATCACACATAACACTTGTTAATTTCTGAGACCAGATCTGTTACAAAATCACCGATGGTATCCGCCCGGCGCGCCCCGGCATGCGATTTTGTACACGAGCGGACGCTGTGATGTTATGATACTTGTCACCATTCACAATTTCATTCGTAAACATAACAGACAGTAAGTAGTATGTTGACTGTGAGTGGGAGTGATTGCGAGACAATGCGTCATGCGTGAACTATTTTAACTTCTTCTTCTTCGTGTCACTAGTTCTCTCGAACCAGTGTGGTGAAAGGATTTCAAGTGCGCCTCGAAGAGGCTTCTTTCGTGCACTAGGCTCCTTTCGTGCACTTTTAACAAAATGTATCATTATCACATGAGCCACTGATGAAAATCACGGGTTACAAAATCACCGGTTATAGAGCTATTACAAAATTAAATAATTATTCTTATTAGAAACATTTTAAATGAAGATAGTTTATCAAAGAGCAATGAAACATTATATATTTTTATTAATTGTTTATAATCTGATTTTTATTTTTTTCAATTAAATAGTTTTGTTCCCTATACTTTTTCCTTTTGCTGTCATTACGAGAGTGGTCCCAATCGCCGTTAGAAACGTAATTAAATTTAATCGTTCCGTCGATCGGGACTGCGGTCCTAAACCTAGTATAATCAACGGAACCCTCAAATCACCACGTGACAATGAAATAGAAGTTTGCATGTCTAGCCATGACTCAAGAGTGAGTGTGGGTTCTCGTCACTGGTCTCGCCACTTCTTCACATAAAAAATGTTGTAAGAGCATTGTCGCTGCTTTGACATCTACCGAAATGTATATTGTATGTATATTGCTCTTAAGGGGATTCCTCAAATCCGAATTCCGTACAAAATGTTTCGGACAAATACTCAAAAAGTACGCCGTATTATAGTAATTTCTTCACAGTATTCGTAATACCACCATTTTTAACTGTTTGATTTTGACAGTGATATTTTTCTGTTCAATAAATCGATGGGTGCATTGCCAAAGAAAACATCGTGAGGAAACCGGCTTGTCATAGAACCTAAAAAGTTTGAAAAACATGTGTCAAGTGCACGAAAAGAGCCTCTTCGAGGCACACTTAATACCCTTTCACCACTCTGGTTCGAAAGATACCAATGACACGATAAGAAGAAGAAGTTATCCGAGCGTTGGGAGCCCAGTAGCCCAGTCAAAAAGTAGCCAGTAGCCAAATCACTCCCCACGAAATATTTTGCTCAGTGCGCCTAAAGAATCGTGAACGACTATATAAACATATAAATATTATGTAGTCATAGATGAATAACGGTGTTCCTATAGAATACAAGATAGACAGTATCAAATCAAAATGGAGTTGTAAGACAGGACTAAAAAAAAATGTTCTATACCTTAATACTTCTGTGGACGTAGTATACTCCATGCGAAAATTGTATCTTAGTTCGTTTCGTAAGTATTACGGAGCATGACATAGCTCTGTCTGAAGATTAAGGCGACTTGTGAATGGTTTGCCCGAGTTATTAAGGTTGTTTGTTGTGAACCATTTTGTAGGCCGTTGACTTTTCGTTTCATTCATTCCGCGCCCAACTTTACAATCCCGAATCTTGGGAATATCACGCGCTACGCTAATTATTAATCTATATTTTTACCAACTGCATATCAATTATCTTATTTTATGCAATTGAAATGGATTTTAAAATGGCAACGTTTATTTTGTAATTTTCATCTTAATTTTGACAAACACAAAGACGTATCAATACTGCCCGTTTTACTTGCTTATTGACCTTGCTGTAAGTAGAGCAGAATGAAACTTTGAGTTAATATTCTTCTCTCTATTGTTTTTATTAAACACGGTGTCAAAGGTTTTGTGTATAAATAGAAATATCGCAATGGATCGAAAAATCTAATAAAATCAGACCAATGAAGTTGAAATTATGTTCGAATCAAGTTGCGCCCTTTTTGCCGTTTTAGTGCGTTAAATCTAACACCCTTCTTTTTCAGGCTTGTCTAGGGAGGGTAACGTAAAAGTCGCTACTGAAACAGGTAAAAATACCAAGTATACAATATCAATCCAAAACTATGAAGTTAGAATTATTAGGTATCTAATGCTACATAGGTAGGTATATCATAAAGTTGTAATTTTGTGATAATGGATGGATAAATGGAAAATATGTTTAAAAACTGATAAAGCTGCGATTCGTTATGAGTATAGATAATGAGCTAGAAAACATAGGCTAGCTTTTTATCTTGAAGCCACGCAGCCTATAGGTATTATATTTCAGTAATGTGTAGTAAATTCCGCGCTCTCAGATTGTACTTCAATTTTCCTTTACAAATTCCTGCTGATTGGTCAGATACATTTTTGGGTAATTCATATAGGTAAAAAACCAATTTCTGTTATTCCTAAAATTCATTATTATCATCATCAGCATAATGCAGTCCACTGCTGAATATATGCCTCTTCCTTTCCTTCCCAAAATAACTAATCGGCTAATCTCCCTTTACGTAATTCTTTCCATCATTTGTTTGAGTTAAACTATCAAGGTTATAGGTAGAGTTGGTAGGCTGGTTCATCCTGAAAAAATATTGCCTCCTGTTTTACAGTCAACTTACTTAAGTAGTATAGTGACATAAATTAGTTTCTTTTTATTTCCTAGTACCATATACATACATTTGTATGGAACTTGGAGTATACGATTTCCTATAAAGAGTTTTAAAAAGCTTTAGGTATATTATTTTAAAAATTAAGAGCTTTTTGTTAGTAATATGACCACGTGGTTTTACAATCACGATGTATTTTTTAGTTTTTAGCCTTATTGTAAATTCTTACAAGTTTCTTGTAAATTAAAGAATGGTTGCGCTAAAAACCAAATGAAAGAAGACTAGACTAGACTAGTAGTATGAACGTCACCTTACAATGTGAATTTCACTTTACGTAGCACTATCAGCACGGAGGTCACACCAGGGTCCGTACTTGGAATACTTGTCATGAACAGAATGCTAGGCTTTTAATTAAGGCTCAAGTAATTTAGAGGGCAGGGTGAACGCGGCCATATGTATTAGGTTGAATCTTCTGCATACTCATTTGGAAATGTTTAAACAGCGAGGTACCCCGGGTGGTGGGCGGTGGGTGATGGTTAGTTCTCCGCTACAGATAAATTAATAACGTACCTACTGTAGCTTTGGGTAGGTATGGCACGCATGTCCGTAAGTACCGGCCGAAAGGGTGTTCGCGATTCGAATGGACAGATCGATTTCGAAGTTTGAGTGCCGCGTCTTGAATAAGATTACGTGATTTTGTTTTCGCTGCGCCATCAACCACTATTTTGTAGATGAGGCTTTACTCTGACTGACAGACAGACCACGCACAGGTCAACCACTAAACGTAGAGACTTGACATGACTTAAATTTCACGGGTATGTTTGAAAATTCAAGCGAAATCGGTTGAGTAAATTCAACATAATTTTATTATTTTTATTATATTATGTATTATATCCATACAATAAGCAGTTTTCAGTTTTCTGCAAACTTCTTTCTTGTTGTAGTTTATGGTAGAGTGACTTACTAAACAGCTAACGATTTAAAATAACGTAAGGATCAAATAAAAGTTTTAAAACTAAATATGTATTTTAAGGATCATCCTATAGGCACAAGATGTGAGATGTAAAATTTGAACGGAGTAGAACCAGCAGCGTACACCTATTATGAAATTTGGACGCACACACGAAACCGGACACGCACACATGCCAACTCGGACTTAGGGCGGCTATCGAGGGCGGAGGGGGCTTGAATACTTGCGATGCTCGGCCCGGCTTAAATTTTCGTATTAATATGTATCTCTTATACGCGTGGATTTGGCCTCTGATGCTGCCCGTAATTATGTGGCCGACACAGGGGCCTTTTTAAATAGCAGAGGGTACAAACGATGCGTACAATGTGAAAAGAAGTTCCGATATTGTGCGAAAAACCATTTTAAGTTTCTATTTATAATAGTCATATCAATACGAGAACGTTGATAGTCAATCATGTAAATTTGTTCTCCCTGAATCAAAAATACAGAGTGGTAACGTTGAAAGTATAACCGTACCTATTGTGCAAAAAAATGCAAATTTCGGCAGCTTTTTGCAAAAGTTGGGTATGTTTTTCTGAAAATAGTCCATTTGACTGTCATAATGTATGATTATGGAATCCAAATTTAACCACAATATGATAAGTTCTTACGATAAAACTGTAACTCTGTACTTGTGTACGTAGATTGATGGCGTAGTATTGCATAGATTCTGCATTATATGTATAACAGACTTGGCCAAAGCAATATATGTAAGTCCACATATTTTTTGAAAATAATCTATCTAAACATGGGACGAGACGAGCTTAAGCGCTCTCTTTATAGTAAGATATCACGCCTGCTCATTAGAACCAGAACAGTGCTACTACAGGACTTCGATTAATAGGCCGGTGCACTACAAAACTTAACCAAATTGCTAAAACACTGGTCAACATTTTGTTGGTCAGTCTTGAAAGTCCAGTAATTTCACAAGCTATAGTGCCATTCAAACCGGAACACAGTAATGCTTACACATTACTGCTTTGAACCAAAATATCTGACACTGTTTTGGTACCCATCAATACGGTATCCTGCAGGGGACAGCTCAAAACAGAGCTATCGGACAGATGGTGAAATCGTAGACCTTGTAGATATTTTTTCAAGGTGTGGCTCTCGTAGATGCCTCAAGTACCTATATGTTTGATGTGTAACATATATCCGCTCGCTTTCTGTCAATTCGTGACAGTGATTTCGTGAAATGCAACGGAAGTGTGTAACAGGAAGTTGGCCGCCAGATGCTACCAACCTTAAAAAATTAAATAAATAGAAATTCTAAATTTAAATGAGACTAGCTAACGCCCGCAATTTCGTTTGCGTTGCAAATTTTTTAAATTCCTTTCTTTGTTCCCGCAGCTTTTGACGAACACATCCTCCAAGTTTCAAGTCTCTACGTTCAGTGGTTTGTCCTGTACGTTGTCGGTCAGTCAGTTAGTCAGTCAGGTCCAAGTCTTTTATATTGATAGAAGATCATATGTGACTTCTGTAAAGCTCTCTTGTTAATGTTAAAAGCATACGCGCTTTAAATATAAATAAATTCTCTTCTTAGTCGGGCACTCTTAACAGAGCAGGCCTGGTTATAATCGGGTCCTGATGAATGTCAGCTCCAGCTATGCGCCTCCACCTGACTCTGTTTGAGGCATTGCAAGAGCAGTTGGTAATGTCTGCGTTTGTTAGAGATTTTATGACGTCTGACCATCTGTAGTTGGAAAGCGACCACGGGATCTCTTGCCCTCCATTCTGCCATGAACTACTAGATGCTCCATTGAGTCCTCTTTGCGAGTAATGTTTCTTATGAACTTAAGTATGCATATTTGAACAGTCGATGATAATCTTTATTTTATGTTCACTTCTTTATAGGATCGAGACATTGGTACTGTGTACGGTCCATGGGAACCTCAATAGGCGTCTTCACCACCACATCTCCAGGGCGTTTTTTTTCCCTTCCTTCAGTTTCCTCGTCTCGGCTCCAAAATTAAATAAATTAGGTGTGGACTTTTAACACAGAATAATGCAGCACCGTACTAAACTAAAAATTTAATAAGGGTAGAAGATCCGAAAATTGGTTCCTACGATACGAATTAGATAGGTACTGATGTTAACTCGAAAAGTGGATTTTCGAATTCTACATTCAAAGGTAGTTTTACTTAAGTGTACTTAAAAAGGATTTTTTATGATTTTTTATTTATTACTTATCAAAAGATACATTAATTGAAACAGAAATTCGCATGGCACTTAAAATGTCGCTACGATTTTTGCTCGCATGTCTAAATTAAGAAATTTACGTGAATAATTAAACAACGCAAAAAGGATTGTCAACCGAGGTTGGACAGTAAAGTAACCCCATTTTCAATGGATAATTGAAAAGGGTAGCAAAACGTTAAAAATTCAATAGCTAGACAACTTCTGGCGTTACGATCTCATGTTATTACTTAACTGTGTATAACTCCTAGTGCAGCCTGAAGTCTATCGGTATTGAATTCATAGTCCTCTACGATGGAAATGCCTTACAAAATATCCACTTAGACCTTTGGTACCGCCTATTATTTCACCAATTAATAAACAGAGTCCTCCAAAATTACAAATAATGTTGTGAAGTAGGCGCAATATTAATTACACATGAAAGAGATGGAAAGTCATGGATTCGCCATACGTATTAGTTACCAATAAGTCAATCTAACTTCCGTATGTGTCGTGATCGACTTATAAAGTTTAGTCAAGAGAACTTATGAATATTACTGTCATTGAAATCAGTTTAGTAAATAAAAAAAAAGACAAAATAATGTGTTCTTGTAAAACATATTTCATTTTAAATTCAGAAACTCTCATGACTTATATATAACCCAGTAATAAATACATAGAGAAAATTTAGGTTCCTTCTCATAACGTTAGTTGGACTAAATTCTGTTCAATTCGGGCGTTCACAAATTCCAACTTACGGAGCCAATATTCGAGGAACCAACACATTAATGCCTCCAATATACGTACCTAAGTACCTATGCTGTGTGGAGACTGTTCGAATCCATTTACTTCTCTAAATTATGCGTAAAACGTCCATTTGACGCTCTCCCCTCTTCCCTCTTATCGCTTGGACAGGAACGGGAGCCTCGGGCGGGGGATGCCGGACTAGGGCAAATTGGGGGGTTTACAGTCCCCCCAAGTAAGGGTGGTCCGAAGTTCTCCTCACCCTTTAGCTACCCTGAAGTTCCATCTCTCACACCTATAAATTGGGCACACACATTTCACCCCATCGCGGGGGTTGGGAGTCCATGGGGTACCAATCCTTTCGCAGCGTGTCACACTTACCAAGCAGTGGTGACCTCAACTACAAATTAATATTCGCAAACGTTTCCGTTCGGGTCGTTAATCATAGCCATTCCTGCTTGTGATCTTGCTACAGCCGAACTAGCCTTACTTCAATATGACCGTTCCTCTATAATTATAGATAGGTATGCGTATTATCCAACCAAGATATTCATACATTTATTAAAATAAATATTTTAGTATACCAATAATATAATTTAATGAAAATAAAAAAATATCCATATTTTGTTATTGCACTGAAAGTAGAAGTAGAAATAAAAACTTCTGAAAGTACGTAATCTAATTGGTGGTTTCAATTTGTTAGTAAAATTATGAACTTTTAAGTCAACCCGCCCATACACTCCGGAATGTTATGAAATACTGATGCTTTTCTTACTTGACAATAGATATCGTTTTTATTTGTAATCTATAAAAAGTAAAAAAAATAAACTGGAAAGTAATAAAAAAATCACAATCTGTATTTCCAAAAACGCCCCAATTTTGTATCAATTGTGTATAATTAATTATTGAACCAGTTATAAATAAATGCTTTACTTTAATTTTGTAATATTTTTTTATCTATTTTATTATTATATTTCAACAATATTGAAGATACGAGTCTAGTAAATCACGTCATGTCAAAAATTTATGGGATTTTATGTAGTGCATAGTAGTTTGTTAGTAGGTACAGTGTTTCTCAAACGAGAAGCCAATTATGAACCCACCAATTTAATCATACTTAAGAATACGCACCGATTGGTTAAAATTATTATTAAACAAAAGGTTTCTATAAACGTATACGTATCTAAAACACTCTGATATAACTCTATTTCTGAAAATCCATATAGTTTTGAAACACATTCGTTACATTAAAAAAAACAAAAGAGCCGTTTCTAGTCACCGTCTAGCCACTACAGTCTTGAATTACTTACATAAATAAATTAAATATTTTTTTTAATCTTAGTTTGTATAAAATCCCATATATTAATATTTTTCTTCGCAGTCAGGTTAAAAAATATATTACTCTTAGATCTAGGTAAAAAAGTTATCTAAATAGGATATACGGAGGGCTCCTTATATCCTATTTAGATAACTTTTTTCATCTTTTTCATCACAAGAAAAAAAATAGTTTAGTTTGACGATATTTATTATACATAAATAAAAAAACGAAATCTCACAAAACTTTATGAGCCTTTTGTTCAAAGTAAGGGTAGTGTGGTGATATTATACATTTTATTAATGAAAAAACTACCTATAACTCACAAAACTTTGAGAAACTTTTGTTCAAAGTAAGGGTGGCGCCAGAGTGACGCAAAGGTATCGCAGGTACTTTTATGTCAGGCGGGTGTTGTCGCACTGACACATATTTAAAACGTTTTCGATAATGTTAGTTTGAATTTAATCATAATACAAGTAACCTTTATTTTCGCAGTTAATATAATAAATTATCCCAAAAGATAACCAAGCCTGATTCAGAATGGTCATTTACTGATAATGAAAGTAAATATTTTAAATTGAATATTTTTCTTATTTAATAATCACTTATTTTCGAACTTTATCTGAGAGCTTCTTTTATACGAGTTCTTTTTATAACTTTTACAGTTTGATTTGGCTTCTGAATTTGTTCTAGGTTTATTCAGTGAAGGTGCCCGAGATCTTTCCGTCAATTTAAAAGTTTTGCAGAGCAACGTTACTTTTTCACCACCTAGGTTTTCGTCTAAAGTTCTAATAGTATTCGTCAGTAAATATTTGTTGGTGAAATGAGATTTTTTCAAATCTGTATTTTCTATGTTGGGCAACAGTGAGGTTGAAGTGCAATCTGGTGTTTTCTGTTCATAGTCGGACATGGCCGACCCACGGCTCTGGTTGCAGACGACGTCGACTCGGATCACTTGCACAGTCTCAGGACTTTGAGTTCTCGAAATTGTGAGACTTCTTCTCCTACCAGTTTTGTGATAAGCAATTTTTGTGTCTTCGATATCAGCATCACTGTCTCTTCTAACTTCGTCTTTGATATTTGGTTGAGCGCACTTATTTGGCAAATTCTTTGCTCTTTCGACTTTTCGTGACGTTTTACTGCCTTCACCCGTTCGCTCGTCATCAACTTGAGTAGCTTTATTTTCTTTTTTACTGCCTAAACTTTGTAGAAATATACTTGATTTTCCTGAATTGGGTCTTGATTTATCGTTGTTGAACAAATACTTCACGTAGTCATCAAAATAGTAGCATGTAAGCTGGGAGCACCGTTCTTCGTCTTCGAATCGATCATCATCAGTTACTTGCTGTTTTACAAACATTCTGTGCCTAACTCCGTCACCTGGCGATTTGAATTTGAAACTGTTTCGTGATCGTTTCACTTGTTCCACATTCCCTTGAAATTTGAGTGTTTGCACTGATAGGAACAGATCGTCAGAGTCAAGGTTACCGGTACCACTGTCGGTGTTATCATTTATATCGTCGAGGTCATCGTCACAATGAAACCTGAAATAACAAAAAAATATACGGGTGGAACTGAAAACACTCCTCCTTTTCATAGGTTAAAAATGAAGAGCGTGGTAAAGAAATAGTTTACTATCAGAAAAATTATATTGCATTGTTTAAAAATTAGTATTAGCCAAACTTGACAATACAGATAGTCCAGTGGGATTGCTACGCCGAGTGTCGCTGTTTTAATTTCCGCTTCATGACAAAACATTTGTGCGACTAACATCGGTGTTAGTCCTGAGTCTGGATGTTTTCTATGTATTCTATGTATGTATTAAAAAAAAGTATCTAAGTAATCAATCCTTTGCCCTTCGGTGGGACATTACGGGCTCATAATAATAATAAGTATTCTATCAGTTATCTGGTTCCCATAGTACAAGCTTGCTTAGTTTAGGCAAAGAATAAGTAATATTATGAACCATAGTTTGGATGGCGTTGTGTGAAATTTCCAAACATAATTATTAACTAGGTATCTAAAGTAAAACAAACCTTCCGTAGATATCAGCCCATCTAGGATCTTCTTCATGCTCAGGATTTATCATTCGTTTCTGACAGTATCTAAATGGTTTCTCGACAGTATTGGATATTTCTGGCTTCATTTTATTACGAGATGGTTTGAATCTTTCTTGAAGATGGAGCCTTGCGCACTTCATTTTCTGAAACACATAACGTCCCTTTTATTTTATCCAGCTATAGCTCTTACCACCTATGACTCTACATTTAGGAGATAGATGTGTGTGATAGAGTATTGGGTTTACATTGCCAGATAAGTCTCAAAATCTAGTGATTTTTTTAATAACCCCACACAAAATTATAGAGGTATTTGATTGATTCAGGCGTTACTTTGCGGAAATCCATAAATATCAACAAATTATATAAATATATTTAGTAATAAATCCGCTTGATTTCTAAACAAAGGTTTTAATTAACTTAACTTTAGTTTAGAACTTTAGTACATATTACTATATTATAAACCAAAGAGTCAACGAACAGAAAACCAAAGTTCAAAGATACATTAATATCTTATAAAGATTGATAAAGATTGTATCTTTGAACTTTGGTTTTCTGTTCGTTGACTCTTTGGTTTATAATATAGTAGATAGATAGAAATACTTTATTGTACACCAGAACTTATGATTAAATCTTAACATAAAAAATATAAAGTACAATGGGCGGTCTTATCGCTAGGAAGCGATTTCTTCCAGACAATATAATACTAATATATAATACTATACTCAATATAGTAATATGTACTAAAGTTCTAAACTAAAGTTAAGTTAATTAAAACCTTTGTTTAGAAATCAAGCGGATTTATTACTAAATATATTTATATAATTTGTTGATATAGAGGTACTAGCTGACGCCCGCAACTTCGTTTGCTAAAATGCATTTCTTACTACGCACGCGCCTACACTTCTTTACGAACACACCCTCTAAGTTTCAAAACTCTACGTTCAGCGGTTTAGCCTGTACGTTGTCTCTCAGTCAGTCAGTTAGGTCCAAGTCTTTTATATAAGTACATAATATTGATGGTTAAGCTAGCTGACACCCATAACTTCGATTTCGTTGCGAATTTACGAAATTCCTTTCTAAGTTCGCGCTTCCACTTCTTGAAAAACATACTCACAAAATCTTAAGGTCACATATATCTCTTTTACAGTGGTATGAGTAGGTAAAGTGAAAAAAAAAACGCATTTATAATTAGTTAGTTAGTAATTAAAATTGGATAACTGTAACCGTTAGTCGTTTTCTTATGGATTTGCGTCAGGCGGTACCTTTAATTGATAATTCATCGTTTTGCAAACCCGGGTACCTAGCTCGAGCCAGTCCGCAAAACCTCGGCTCGGGCGCCGCACTCGCACCGCTGTCACTCTGCCATTTTGTAGAAATCCAAAATTCAAACTGCACAGATGCAACGTAGTACCCCGTCTGCATTACCCATTTTTTTTTTGTAATTAAAAATTGATGGTGTATAAGTCATATTATGTTTAAATTTAATTTGGAATAATGAATTGGCAATCAATGTAAATTATAATATGTAGGTATGTATAATCGCAGTCGGGTTTTCAGTTTTTATAAACTTTGAGCTTGTTTAGGAATTGATTTGTCATTAGAAAGCGTAGTAGGAAATACAAACAGATATTTCATACCACTGTTTGTGTACAAATGACGAGTGTAATTGTTTGTTATGTCCTCAACCTTTTACGGGTCGGCGTTCAAGGCCGCTCACGACAACCCACTCGCGATCCTACCCTCTACTTATATGTTTATAGCCTTCCTTTTACTATCGGGGTTATAATACTACTTGTCTTTATGTATTGAATAATTACCAGGAAATAGCAATTTACAAATTCTGATAAAGATCAATGCCAGTGAATAGTTTACTATCCATTTTATTACAAAAAGCTTAGAGGCTTTAAATTAAAAATTTATTATCATTATTTACTTTGTTAATATTTTGACTATCATTCACGTATGTTTAGTACAATACCAATAAAATCGATTGTTCTATTGAAAGCACCTTAATGTAGTCTCTCTTGTATAAATAGATCATCAACTAAATTTTCCTTTGTCTTTAATTTATGTGATTTTTTTAAGCGATGGTTGTCTACTCTACTTGGTACAATTAGCCTAGTTTTTTTTGTATCCGATATATCACTGGCTTATGCACTATGCACGAAGCTTTGTCTACGTGGTATCGAGTTAATCGTGGTAAAGCAACCTTTTTCCTCTAACCAGCTTATGAACGGTTTAGTTTTGGCCTGATGGAAAAACAAACATCCATCTCGAAACTTTCGCTTTAATATAGAGCCAAAATCAGTAAAGAAGTTTATTAAGAAAAGCTCAAATTAGGTATCTAATTTTTTTTTTTTTTTAAATACAACAATTACTGCTTGAAATTGGCAATTGTACCACCACAGAACTGGCTTCACGCACAACGCTATGCCATTCTTTCGTTAAGCTATTGTTTAACTTCTATTCATTTTGGAAACAATTATGTTGAAGATGTTCCTGTCTTTAACACCTGTCCTTTTCTCGCGCTCGGCGTTCACACGATGATGTAGAAAAGGACAGAGATAAAAAGTTTTTAGAGAGTTTTGATAAAGGAACTACAAAGCCGGCAGGATGGTGTATTTGATCTAGCAACGTAGCGGTCCACATGTTCTTGGGAATGGCTTCACCAACGATGCAAAAAAATGATTCTTATTGCCGTTCAAGGATTGACTAGTTTTGATCCTTGAAAACTTTTAAAAACGGATTTAACACGCGCTGGTTTCTATATGATTTCTAATAAAAACTGATAACCTACTATTGAAAGTTTACAAGATAAATATTGTTTCATTCTTCACTACCTCATTTGATCACGTGCAAAATTAAAAGTATTTTTTTAATCAAAGTAAATAATGCTAGGTTCTGATTTAAATAAAAAAGACGCTTAGTTTTAGAATAATTAATGTGGCGAAATAAAAATCACATCGCGAGTTCACAAAGCCTCGTCGTTAAATAAATAACAATTTCGACACAAAAGAAACGATACGCCTGAAAACTCGTTTCCTGAAAAAATAGCTTAATCGTGACTCGGCAGAATCATTATTATCGCTTTGCATAATTATCTAACAGAATACAAACACATTATCCCTTGAATCGCCCTGTCTAGTTATTGGGCCAAATGTCAAAGTGTCACGCGATTGTCTAAAACATAATCGATCCCATGAATATTTTATTTGCATTATTTCTATCGAATTCTATAACGTATCAAGTTTAAAATGTCACTCTACACAATCGCACACAACGTCAATATAAAAGGCACAGCTGCTACAGGGCTAGAATCGTTGCACACAGACAAACGCATCGGTGCATCGCACACAGATACTTCGATAACAAAAAAAGGCATTATTATTATCCCAGTACAAGGCCATCGTTATGTATAACCTAATTTCGACTCTCCCATGTGGGTTTCAAAGCAGCAATCGGCACGGCTCACGGCAAGGATATTAATTCAGATTTCATTTCAAAGGTTCATGGGGAATTATTCTTTTTCTCTATGGTATTAAGGGTTTTTATGGATAGCTGCAACAGTCAGGAATTCACGTTTGATAATTGTCCAAAAAGTTACGTGTATCTCGCTAGGCGCCAAATGTGCGTTGAGTAAATTTCGAGTTCAAATAAAACTACGTGGTTAAAGTAGAACTTAAATTGAGGTTCTCATTTCATTTAAATGATTCACTTTTATAAGAATTTGACTTACTAATCCCAGTCATAAGACAACATGATAATTTTAATAATAATAATAATTTTTAAATATATTCCATTTGGTATGTACCTACATACCAAATGGAAAGTAATACAGGTGCCTGTAATAGGTATTACAGGCACGCACTATTTTAGGTACGTATGCAGGCCAAGTCACTTGGAAGTACCTATATTATATTTGTACTATGAAAATCAAGATGATATAAATCTTAAAAAAACAGAAAAAGTAAGAACTAGTTTGCATTTTATGCCTCATTCCCCGAGTACTTTACCTACGCTCGTAAACACGATTTAAATTATGTAATCGCATTTCTTGGGGACAAAATTTGGCAGACTCAAAAACTTTGAACAATGCCCTCGCCAATTGTTTTGTAAAAAGCATTTATAGACGTTTTTGTTTATTATTTCCACTAACTTGTTTTGAATGAATTTAAGAAAACAACGAAAGGCTTTGAAAGTCTTGGACAAACAAAGGGTATTTATCTGCTATCTTACCTAACTCGGCCGTCAATATTTAGTCAAGATACATCTGAAAAATTTAAATCCCTTAGAAACTTTTAAGTAAGGCTAATTTACTATAACACTTAAGGACTGTGGATTAAAAAAAAAAAAACAAATGAACTCACCCAATTTTTATACTAAGTAATCATATTTTCTGTTAAGTATAGGTAAAACTTGTCTTATATGACAAGCATAGGTACAATAAAGGCCCTTTGACTAGAACAAGTTCGCTGATATTTATAATAATAATAATAATTTGTCCTGAGCGGGAATCTAAACCGCGACACCGGTCGTGGCAGTTTAACACACTTGCCACTCGACCATCTGTGTCGTCGAGTTTCAGAGTATTGTATGGTGGTATTCCACTTGCCGCCGACAATACTAACTAACTAGTTTGACTGTGGCCGGCATAATGCAACCTGTCTTTGGGTCAACCTCGACAAAAGGGCAAGCTATCGATTACACTGCTGCCGATGCCGCACCGTATCCTAATCTGAAGACTGCTCCAACATTATCATGACAATGGATGACCCCCGGGCTGCGAAACGACAAAATGTATCTTTCGACCACGCCTCCATATTGCTATTTAGCGACCACTCATGCTCTTGTTTTTTAATTTAATTTTCAGTTAAAAAAAAATACTAAATTAAAAATAAAATTTAATTTTTTTTCTTACATACACGATGTATTTTTAGTCCATTTCTATATTCATCGAGATTATCCTTCTGCTAGTAATGAAAATGAATCACGAAAAAAATATTTAGATACCTACCAATTTTTTTTAAGTTTATAAATTGTAAGGAATTATGATTAAAAATGTTCTCAGACTTAATAATGAAGAGGTTAATGATATCCGACATTGCATAAATCGATGGTGTGATTTTCTATAGAACTGTGCGACCCCTTTGAATACCTTTAGTCAGTACAAATAAAGCCGGGTGCGCGAATATGTAGCAGTTGATAAATAAAGAGATGATATATTGTGAACAGTGATGTGATAAAAAACCCATTTCCCTTAGTGCTGTCAAGGTGCATTCTTAATAGTGTTGCTATTTAACTTATCGATAAATTACCATATCAATCAGGTCTATCCAAATTCATTTGAAGATATATCGATCGATGATTTGGCAAATTTACTGAATATACTTTAATGATGATTAAACTTCAATAGTTATCAATAGTGTTTTATGTTTTACGTGACAAACTATATAAGAACGATACTTAGGCAGCTAAATTAACTCGATACAAAATACATAATGGTCACTGGATAGTGTGCCGCTGGCTGTTGGCATAAATTAAACTAGCTGTATTTTGCAAAACTCAGTCATTTAAACAACCAATAGCTTGTAGAATAAAATATTGATTTACATAACTAGATAACTAAAATTTAAATGAAAAATAATCTTATAACAGTAACAGAGATTTTCGATAACATCGATAATATATCGATATCGATAAATAATGTTTCCCTTCCCTGAGAGTCTCAGGTGAAGGTAATCGTTGTGGGAACTATTATATCTGTCGCATAAAAAATGTATCTGTCCCGCTCTTAAATTGTTCGCTAGACAATCTTACACAGAGCATGTTAAATGTGATAGACGATTGAATGGAAATAGAACATATTTTTTGAAGAGACATTTTGTAAAGCAATAATAGCAAGGTGAAAATAATTTTATTAAGAACTTAACGACTACGCAGAACTGATAAAAATATAGGTACTATGTAGCTTACCTACATATCACTTACTTGTAAACAAAAACTTTACGCCCTTGCTTGATTACAAAAGTAATGTACATGTTTTGCGAATTAGATTTAAAATAAAATAAAACCTATTTTTTTATTCAAGTTCATAAACATTTAACTAGGCGGGTCTCTTTACTCTTATTTTCTAACAACTTTCAAGTAAGACTAAACTAAGTAAAAAGCACATTGTAAAACATTAAAAATTACACTGTAGTAAAATTATTTTAACAATAGTTGACGACAAGCATTGCAACTATCGGTGCCTTTGTCGGTGTTTTTGTTTACTTCAAAGGGCCCGACGATACGCTCGTTTGCCTTTCGGGCATTACAGACTGATTTCTACGTGAGATTTATTGTTATAATAACAAATTATACGATAGCTTATCAATTACTTAATTCGTAAATTAAATAAGCTAAACTAAACTAAACTGTCTAAACTATTAAGCGAAAAGCTACGAAAAACATCATTCATTGACTCGTTATTACGTGTGGTTGCTATCTAGGTACAAAAGCAAAATCAAATCCGTGCCGTTCAATCTATTGAACTACAAAAAAGCTAATAGCCGGTGAAAAGTTTTACCCTGTATTCGTTTGTGGGTGGATTACACCCGTCCGCTACGCCGGTGTCAGCCCGACTACGAGTACAGTGAGAATATCGTATAATAACTGCCTTCGAACCGGCGAAGGCATATTTGAGCAATATAATTGGGCCAACGCAGAATGATACTAACGTTACCCGGAAATTAGTAAAAAATGTTTTTCTTGGTCTACATTATTCGTAGCTTCGTAGACCGTAGCCGTCACATCGTAGCATGATTTGAAATTGAACCTAGTTTATTCAATAGGCACATTTTCTATGTGATTGTTTCATATTATAAAAATAAAAACATCAGCACTATTATCTCCATTTCAATTATTTCAATTATAAAATTTATTCTCGTTAGCCTACGACGTCAGAAAGTATACTCTTTCACTATTTTTTGAACACAGCGTTATGCAACATAGGTTTGATGCAAATCGTGTAACGGAAAACCTACACAAAAGTTACGAGAAATTACCTAAATTTCCCATTTTTGTTGAATCGTTTCGTATCCATTTCAATTATTTCAATTATAAAATTTATTCTCGTTAGCCTACGACGTCAGAAAGTATAACTCTTTCACTATTTTTTGAACACAGCGTTCTGCAACATAGGTTTGATGCAAATCGTGTAACGGAAAACCTACACAAAAGTTACGAGAAATTACCTAAATTTCCCATTTTTGTTGAATCGTTTCGTAGTATAGTTCCAATGCTCGAAAATTGGCTTTGGTTTCACTCAACAGCAATGTTTTTTTTTTATTACTATTAAAATCTCTTTCGTAAAAGCTTTGCACGTTCTAGAATTGAATGTGAGCCAAACAAAAGTTCAATTGAAAAACCGGCGTCGAACAGTTGAGCTACCTATAGAACGATTGCATGGATCTATGGTTGGTCGAATTGTTTTATAATGCTTATGTTCATTTAGTAATATAGATTTTAAAAATAAAATAAAGTCGATTTGTAGTACAGTCAGCTACACAGACTATACCATCCCAAGCTTTCACATGTATATTACTCTTAATTTTGCAAATAAATGTGTAGTCATCTTACTTGTAAGAATTCTTGTCATAAAAAAAAATAAAGAAGTATTAGACGTTGTTGGTATAATAAGACATACTTTTAATTATATATTTTGGGATCTTACCGTTTACCCCCACCTCTCCCCCACGACGGTTTTTTGGCATTGCCTCCACTTGACGTCACCACAATCATGAATACGAGCCAAAAACGCACGCACGCACTTCTTGCTAAAAATTTACAGAATAGGGCTCAATTCGCACTTAGGGCCGGCGTCCATACGGCTATTAATATCCAATAATATTCAATATCAAATAACACACCAATTGAAGATCGAAGCGAGAAATTAATTGTTTTATTATTTAATATTGGATATTATTTCAATGAGGAAAACAATGTCGATAGAAGTTTGACAGTGAAAAATGCTCTGCGCTGCGCTTCGCCGTATGGGCGCCGGCCCTAAAATGGTAGCGACCGGTATCAGCAGAGCACTGTAGGTGTCATACAATTTTAAACATTATCTACATACATATAAGACTAGTATTGCATGGCCGCTAACAGACCGCGGCGCGGCCAGACGCGGCCACAAGCGAGCGACCTGTCAGATGCGGACCTTAAATACTGGTCTTTTTATGGTAGATATATTTAAAATTGTTTGATACTGAAAGTGCTCTGCCGATCGCTGCCATCCCAGTGTGAATTGAGCCTAAGCCTCTCTAGCGTGCTCTAACACCATCATTCAAGCGAAAGACGACTCGTTTGTCACTGCCTTGTTTTTATGATCTAAGTTGATTCACGCTAGTGAACTTGAGTGGGTGAAAACTGACGTGCTGTAGTGTAGCTTGCATAAAAACATTGGATCTTTTCTAGCATAGTTTTTCTAAACGTCAATTTTCTCTAAATTTGTCTACTACCTCGTCTAGACCTCGAAGAGGCCTCGAATAGGCCAAGGTCCCTTCGTCTCTTGCAGAATTCCGAGATGGTCGGGATGGATCCTAGATGGATACTAACATTTTGCCAGCTATTCTGCGACGAAGTAATGTTGTGTAGCATTACACTGCTGCGACACTAGACTGTCGTAGACTACTGCGACAAAGTAATGTTGTGTATCAACAAATTATATAAATATATTTAGTAATAAATCCGCTTAATTTCAAAGCTTAAAGATACGACACGTGTTTCGCCTCTACACGAGGCGTCATCAGGAGGTGTGGACTCGCCGAAGTCTGAAACGAGAGTTCTCTCTCGTATTTTTTCTCGTTAGTATTCTGCGACAAAGTAATGTTGTGTAGCATTACACTGAAGTCTGAAACGAGAGAGAACTCTCGTTTCAGACTTCGGCGAGTCCACACCTCCTGATGATACCTCCTGATGATGCCTCGTGTAGAGGCGAAACACGTGTCGTATCTTTAAACTTTGAAATTAAGCGGATTTATTACTAAATATATTTATATAATTTGTTGATATTTATGGATTTCCGCAAAGTAACGCCTGAATCAATCAATTAATGTTGTGTACACCTACTGTGTTTCCGATATTCTTTTTAACTACCAGCTAGTGCAATTACTGGACTAAAAGTCCTGACCATCTAAATGTCTCAAAGTATACGAGATGATACAGATCTAGTTTACAAGCTACCAGTGAGTTCGCTAGTAGCTTGTAAACTCACCCCGTGTCATCGGCTTTTTTACTATCTGCTAGTTGAAAGTCCTTCCGGACCGCTAACTCACTCGCTAGCTTTTTAATTCGCTGGCTTGTAGCTTATAAACTAGCCCTGTGTCATCGACGCTTTAGATGTGATTCAAAGTCCTGTGCAGCACTGGTTTGGTCATATGCAGGTGAGATCTCCAGGAGAGAGCTTAGCGCGTCTCGTAACTTGTTTAAAAAAACATACCAATCTTTCCGTACCTTTTTATAAATCGTGACTTAGATACTCAGTATTAATTTATGGATGCAATGCCAAAGACTAATTAGAAGACAGATGCACGCGCATCAAATGTAAAATTGACGTTTGTAGAAACAAAAGAAGTTTTAATATATTCTTAGTACCTATTATTAGACACAATTATTGTCTTTATCAGTCATTTAGCTAAATGCAACTAAGCTTACATAATGGAATAATAAGGCACGTTTCGTTATTAATTAATTTGATTGGCCAAGTGCTAGTTCACCTCACGTGCCGAGTCGAGGGTTCCGAAGCTTTAATGCCACGTCTTTTTTTTTCGTATGGACTTTCATGCAGTTAGCCGCAGATGGCTTTATGTTACTATATGGCGTTCTAGTTAAAGTAAAATAAATAAATACAAATACGAAATACAAATACTGCGTCACCAGACTCTGGCCCCAAACTAAGCAAGCTTTTATTATGGGAACCAGATAACTGATACAATAATTATATTATTTTTTTTGTAAATACATAAATAGAATACATAGAAAACACCTAGATACAAAACAATCACCAATTTTCATCACACAAATGTTTGTCCTGAAGCGGAATTCGAACCCGCGACACTCTGCGTAGCAATTCAATGCACTTGCCAAACGACCAATCGTGTCGTGGCATATAGTAGAACATAATACTTCGAGGGTAAAAAACAACATTTTCTAATCATAAACAGCATTCAGCATAGATTGTACTAAACATACTTGCAAAAAAAAACTCGACCACCCAAATGCTGGTGTTGATCTCTTATTCATCTTACTTGCAGGTAAGGCGTATGTCTATCTCACTCACAGTCGCTTTGGTTCTACATATTTTATTTGTCTAATACATCTTTGCAGTTTTGGGGTGGTCTGCAGTTTTATGACTAAATTGTAAGAATGTGAGCTATTATTTGAACTTGGAATATACACCGCAATTGTTTATTACCAAAAAAAAAATACACCTAATCAGTTGCCATTACTGAACTCAGATATGGCAAAAAAAACTTAAAAAACTTAAGTCGTATTTGTCAAAATAAATTTTATAAAGATTGGATAACTGTTACCGTGAGTCGTTTTCCTATAGATTTGCGAACCCATTATTAATAATAATTTAAGTTTCATCGTTTGGCAAACCCGGGTACCTAGCTCGAGCCAGTTTGCAAAAGCTCGGCTCGAGCGCCGTACTCGAGCCGTTGTCACTCGGGCATTTTGTAGAAATCCAAAATTCTGAATGCACATATACAACGTAGTACCAAAGAATAAGTAATATTAGTAGTACCCCCAACGTAGTCTACATTGCCCATTTTTCTTGGTAATTAAAAATTGGTAGTGTATTATTTACACAACTAACTAATAACTTAAGCATTAAGACAATATAACAAAACTAAAATTATTTAACTAGTTAAAGAAATAAATAATTAACCTATGTAATATTTTTTTTTTATTGGAGATAGACCTTCGATTGACCACAATCTCACCTGATGTTAAATGAAGATGTGGCCGACGATGAATCTCGAAGGTCTAGAAGACACCTATTTACTCGCTTCACACACTATAATACACAGAATTAAGGTCACTGTCCACTATGATTTGTCTCATGTCTATTTCCGATGAGGGGTACTCATAATTGTAAGTATATGTACTTTGGTACATACTAAGGTGGTCGACATAGCTCAGAGGATGAGCAAGCTGAAGTGGCAGTGGGCCGGCCATGTCTGCCGAAGAACCGACAACCGTTGGGGTAAACATGTTCTTGAATGGAGACCACGTCTAGGCAAACGCAGTGTAGGACGACCTTTGGCCAGATGGAGCGATGATCTGCACGCTATAGCTGGCAGAAGGCAGATGAGGAGAGCCGAAGATCGGGCTCAGTGGCGCGCTTTGGGAGAGACCTATTGTTTATGTAAGTACTTTAGTAAATTTTTAATTTTCAATAAACAATTACAATTGAAATCGGCTGATTCTACGAACCACATTAAATAATCACATAATGAGGTATCAAATCAACTAAATTGATGAAAATTTTTAAATTGGCCTTTTAAAAGTGAGTTCCAGTAAGTTTGCATGTTCATGAAAATTTACGATGAACAGCTAAGTATGAACTATGGTTGCGGTGGAGATAATAGTCAGCCTGACACGACACCACACCAGGAATACCGACCCAATTTCAACTTACGATAACGTTTTTGCGTGAGTGAAAATGGGAAAAATTTTAATGATAAATATGTAAGTATAGAATCAAAAATGATCACATTAGACACAAAACTAAAGTAACGGATGTAGTCTGGAAAATAACATCCCTGAAGTGGAAGTGGTCTGGACACACAGTTCGTGGCACAGATAAGTGGAGCAGGAGAATCATAGTCTGGCAACCGAGAATAGGGAAAAGGAAGAGAGGAAGGCAAGTCAAGCGATGGCGAGACGATATAGAAGCTGTAGGTGGAAAACACTGGACAAGGACTGCAATGGATAGGGGCGCTTGGAGGGAGTTGGGGGAGGCCTATGCCAAGGGGCACACAGACAAACCATGCCGGTGTATAGATAAGGATAGGGATTAGTTAGGTTATATTAATAATAATAATGAAATCTTATCTATCAATAATTACAAATTGTAAAAAATGTCTGAATAAAAGGCTTATTTATTTATTATTTATTATGTAAGTAAAGTTTTAAAACTTATGTGTTTCCAATTTCGGAAAAAAAACTAATATGTTTTTTAACTATTTGTTCGCATTTTTAATTCGACATCAAGTGTGAACCTTATTTGTATAAGATTCTCAAAATGTGGTACAAATACACAAAAGAGAAGTATACATATGCAGAATCCTAAAAATGTTCGTAGTTGATATTGAGAAAATGTTCTAAATTGACAGCTTAGGTACCAGTATCTACTAATTTTGCCGGGAACAATATATGTATTTAATTTAGGTTTAAGTTCCATACTTAGTGTAGACACTGCACACCAATTTTAATGCAACACAGGCCATATAAATTAATGATTATTATCATAATGTTTCAATAAATATCGTTATTTTTGATTGAATAAATTATCTTTATCTTATCTTTAATTGTTACCTATAAGAAAATAATAAATAAGTTGTAAGTGACCAATTCTATATAACAATACCTAAACAACAAACGGTAAACACGAAAATTACTTACAATCGTAGAATAGTACTACGAACGATCGGTAAGTAGGTAATCGATCGATCGTACTTACTATACTACGATTGTAATGCCTACTTGCACCAAACTATCAAAGTTCCTAAGCAATTACTTAAGAAACTTGACCATTCTTAACAGTCTGAATTTGGACCGTTAAGAACTAGCAATCAAGAAAAGTAATTGCTTAGGAGCTTTGACAGTTTGGTGCAAGTAGGCATAAGTAATTCTCGTGTTTCCATAGCTTGCTAAGCTTTCGTGTAATGTAGGTATCTAAGTGAATTGTCACCGTTTACGGCTGGCTGTCAAGCGAACTGTGTCTACTTAGTAATGTATCGTAGTGATGTATCTGCAAAACAAGACAAGATACTGACGTACTTTTACGACACGTGATTTTCTCTTAAAAACATCGCACGGTGCATTGTTACTTAAAGCTCTCGTTCACATAAGACATTTTGTTGTTGGTCTGTCAATATCTATCGAAAGTCAAGTAATAAAGTGTCGAAGGGTAAAGACAAGAGAGATAAATTTATTTTTGAAGTGGATACTTCTTTGTTTGTAAGATTGTATAGATCAAAATTTAGTGCCTACCTCACATCCAGAATAGCGAAAGCTAATTGGTTTTCTGTTAATAGTTAATTATGCTTTTTAAAGTATCCCACAAAATAATTTACAGTTGTAACGCCGACACATCGCATTACTTTTACATAAAAAAAATATTGTTGAATTTGTAAAAGAATTTGTGATACTAGTACAAAAATAGTGTCTTTTTTTATAGTTTAAATTATTAAAATAAATAAATATGAGTAATTTTTGTAAGCAATTAATTTATTACTTTCATACTGTAACTTTAACTTTCTCATAACAGAAGTCATACTATATGTAATTGTATTTTTATTTTTAATTCGGGTCTTTCCAATGAATATTACAAAGTACATATTATGTATACATACAATAGTTAAAATAGTTTTTCACCTTTAATATAATTTAATTTAGGTATACTTTTAGTCATTTTTTTTTATACTTAAAATTGTTACCTGTCTTTGTATTTGTATTTGACTATAAGACCTACAAGAATTAAATGTTTTTTATCTTTTTTTATCTTTATCTGTATTTAGGTGCCTAAAATGTTTTTTTAATCTAGGTTAATGTGTTTCTCAAAATCGGCAAAATCAAGATCACTGAGACCAATAAAGAGTGAGACTGACGTTTCCCATCCCTTGGGTCTTCAGGCGGTGCCGGGTACTGTTTATTAATAGACAAATGTTTATGAGTGGTGGGTGGCATTTCATTTTGCATGAAATATTAATAGTTATTGAATACAGTTTTAATCGAAGAATAGTATGCTTATTTTTCATCAAACTGTTCAACATCAATCGATCGATACTAACAGACGTTTATTGAAGTATATAAGTGCACCAAAGGAGACTCTTCGAGGCGCACTTGAAATCCTTTCACCACACTGGTTCGAAATCGATCGATACAATACACCAGAGATTATTGAAGTACGAGTATATGGTACAAGAAAGGAGCCTCTTCAAATCGCACTTGAAATCCTTTCACCACACGGGTTCGAAAGAACAAGTGGCACGATAAGAAGAAGACTGAACTTCTCTCAAATTTTCGTCAAAATCAACAGACAAACAAAACTAATTATAAAAACAATATAAATTATCCTTAATTACAAAATAAATTAGGATAAAATTAGTAAATTAACGAAGACGTTCTAGCATTTTTCATTTAAATCCCACGTCTAATGCCGATCATGATATCCGTAATGCAAAAAGTGCAATTTGCTAAGTCGCAATTAATCAAAGTCCACAGACGTGAGGCGTCTGACTCCCCGAGGCAGCAATTACTGCAGCGGTGCACTTCGCGCCACGCCACATCGCGTTTCTATCGCGATGGGGTGGCCATTGTTCAGTCCCGCTTGTGCCATACTGTGCATGCTTAAACCATGCTAAGATATGATAATTTCTATAGTAACTCATAATTACGATCACTGAACCACTTCTTATGAAGCTTAAGGGGAATCCTCAAATCCGAATTCCATACTAAATGTTTCGGACAAATACTCAAAAATAATGATACGAGTTGCTATTGCCAGCTTAAGTGGAAACCTGAAGAAAAAATTCCATACAAAATGTCTCAAAAAATACTCAAAAAGTACGCCGTATTATAGTAATTTCTTCACACTATTCGTTTCATCCATGTTTTTTGATTTCGTCAACAAAAAAAGTGAAAGGTTTCATACTTTAATTTAGATTTTATACGTGTTTTTAAGTTAGTAGGGTTAATTTCAAAACACGTATATATATATATAAAATCTTATTAAAACCTAGTTTTACACATTTGTACATATTTGAGTATATAAATTGACTGAGTATTAATAAAAAAAAAGTAGATCAGTCATTTTGTAACTACAACCTAACAAAATGTTTAAGTACAATTTTTGTTTTGATATGTTTGTTTAACCTAGGCAAAGAAAATAGGGAAAAAAAGATTTGCCTGCGACACGAATGTGGCAGTTCCAACACACTTGCCTCTGGACCAATCGTGTCGTCAAAACCTTGGTATTAGTTGTGTGTTGGGGAGGCACTGCAAGCGCAGCTCGGGGCCGGCGCCAGCCTTTCATGGGATGGGCCTCACAGCAACGTGCGTGAGGGCCACCGGTACGCGTTCTTCGGATATCCCGGGGTCCCTCTAATGCTCTAAGGTTGGCCACCATAGGGCTTTAGTCGGTTAGAGTCCGACATAGCCCGTCCGCCATCCCCCAAGGGCGGTGGGTATCCATGAGGATTTCCCCAAGTAAAAAAAACGTATTAGTTGTGTACTACTATTTCCCACAATGATCTATAACTTGGTCACCTTATCGTACTTTCGATACGCTAATTTAAGCTAAACAAAAAGTACAAACGGCTATTCAAAACGTTTCTTACTTTACGATGCAGCGGCCAATATCAAAACGAACGGAGTCTTTGTCGTTTCTTGCGATCATTTTCGCAAAATGTGATCTCATTCTGACCTTTAAATAAATTAGTTATTATAAATCATGAACAAAGATGACTATAATTATACCTACTCTAAAATTTACTTCTTTGGGGGTATTTACTTTTTCAGAGTAATTTCATAGAATCGCAACCCTGATAATATTAGGAGTTCTCATTTCGAAGGTTTAGATGAAAAGGTAAGGGCTTAGTAGAGATATGTCAGTCTAAGAATGCTCGCCCGTCTCGTTCTTATTGTGTAACTAGTTCTTACGAACCAGGGTGGTGAAAGGATTTCAAGTGCGCCTCGAAGGGGCTCCTTTCGTGCACTTGTGCGCGGCACTTTACCGCCGCCATACACACGACCTTACTAAGACAGATCGCGTAAGTGGATGCATTTTTAAACTAAACGATCTCCACCTAGTTAGTTCAATAGACTATCGATACCAAACTTATGACGTGGCAACACGTTGCGGTAGATCAGTCACATTAAAATGTCAAATGTAGCCAAAAATAAACCAATTGCCAATGTAACATGAAGGTGATAATATCATAAATGCCGCGCCAATCGATCTTTGTGTGGTCTACCGTCAGTAAGACGTTGTACTAATAGAACGCGATCACGCGATCGTCGCGCGAGCAAGCGATGCGACCGCCGCGCGAATCCGCGATACGTACTAACGTCAAATAGCGCGACGCGCGACGCGACGCGATGCCTATTGGGACGCCCCAATAGGCATCGCGTCGCGTCGCGCGATTGCGCGAATGCCAATTGGGACGCCTATTTGGCGTTAGTACGTTTGATCGCGGATTCGCGCGACCGACGTTCGACGTCCTATTATAACATATTCAGATTCACTGTATAACTCCTCAGAACTGATCTTCCCTAATAATTACTTTCACTTCCAACTGTATCAGGTTTAGCGTAAAAACAAGTTGAATAGTAACTTTGGCTGCGCTATAGACATCCAATCATGCATCTCACAGCCAATCAGATATCTTTAACGATTACTAAGATGCGGTACCGTACCGTACGTACAACAGGTGGCTAAATATTTAACCATAACGAGAAGTAGGTACTTTTGATAATAATATGATTTCTAAAAGATTATAGTATGTTCTTTTACTATGGCTGAATTCAAATAAGTGTGTCATTTTTATTTATTTTTTCCATTATCAAGGATTTTATTATGATATCCGTAATACGCAGAGGTTAGCTGGAAGAGAATGCTAACTAGCATTAGTTTGCCTATGTACTTGTTTTTTACTTTGTGCAATGAAGCATTTTCTATTTATCTATGTATCTTATTATTATGTAAGTACATTTAATTCAGTATGTATATGTTGGAATCCAGTATTTAATTAATTTTATTCTGAGAATTGTAAAGATTTATTTCCACTGCCAATATAGGTATTTAAATAAGTTATGTGTAAAAGACTCACAAGATGCCGGCTCGCACCATTGACCTATGAGTAACTGCTATTTTTTGCACCAAAAAACACAAGGGTCAATACCCGTCTGTTAACATTGAGACAAATATTCAAATAATATTAGCGTTTCCAAATAAACAAACTTAATTTAGTGGACTTTTGCACTGAACAACAGATGACACAAAGGTAGGTAGAATCAATTTTGGACAATCTTCATTTTTTGGACATTTCAATGGTACTGCACCTATGTATGTATATACATACTTTATATAAAAGGTTTTGCTCTCACTGACTGACTGATTGACTGACTGATAGATAAATAATGCACTGGCTAAACCACTGAATTCAGCGACTTGAAATTTAGAGGGCATGGTCGTAAAGAAATGTAGGAAATGTAGGAAGAATTGTAAAGAATAGTATGTAGGTATCCTATAAGAAAGGATTTTTGTTAGTTAACAACGCAAATTAAGTTATGGGGGTTCAAGCTATGAGTAGCTTCTTATCTATATTTAAGATTTTTTTGTACTTCCTTCAATTAAGATGTATGATGTTTTACAGATTGGAAGCCGGCAGTTTTTTTTACTTTCAGCTAGGTTCACTGGAGTTCAATCTTAATAGGTAGAACATTTTATTGATTATGATTTATGAGGCGGTAAACTATTGATATTGATACAATCAATAGGCATAATTTAAAAAGCTTTGTTTTGACTGACTGACCACCACACAACGTGAACATAGAGATTTGAAACTTGGGGTCTTGAAATTTCGTAAAAAAAGTCTACGCGCGTAATACTAAAGGAACTTTGTTTAGTCGCAACGTAAATGAAGTTTTGGGATTAAATGATAAAAAATAAATAAATAAAGTATATAACAATTAGAATATCATCATTATCATCATCCTCAGCCCACTGCTGGGCATAGGCCTCCTCCATTAAATGCCAATATCATCTGAGCTGTGTGGATCTAAACCAGGTGTTGCCAGCAATATTGCGGATGTCATCGATCCATTGGGCTGGTACAAAGAGTTTGGATATACCTTCATTCTTCTGAGGGCTGGTGGTCTCCCAACGCTGCGTTTTCCCTCCCTATACATTCAATTCTGTCAATTAGAATATATTCGTATCATAATATGTCTAAAATATTAATTTATGCTACCTATGTAAACATTTACATTGATCTAAAATTTCCTCTCTTCCAGTAAAATCATAGACACTCTAGTGTGCGTTCCTGTGAATTTTGCGTGAACGCACTTTGCGGTGAAGCCTACTCAGTTCCGGAAATATATAAATACCTACCTCGCAAATTAATGACTGTTATAATTTTATCGCTCAAGAATAACTTTATCGACTTATCCTAAATCCTATCTACATATTTATATGCAAAAATTTATTCCAAAAATCTTTATGAAAAGAAACTTCCATATTGATATACAAAGGAAGCTTATTTATCCCTAGATATTCTTTTACAGATACGTATATAACTAAACAACTTTTTTACAATCAGCTCGGAACGATACCCTGTTAGCCGTGACTAGTCTAGACATAAAATTACCAAAACCAAATCCAAAAAAACGATTTGAAAGTGAAACTCACGCGTCTAGTATACCTAACGTACTAGACTAGGCTGTAGCCTTGTACCCGTTGAGACGGAGCTGAGCACAGTTATATTCCTGTCGGTTTTATCTGGTGTTCGGAAGCGAGTGAGTTTCGGCACGGTGACGTCAACAGGGACTGAACCGACCAGTTTTTGTCTGAGACTCGATTTAGTGTTTGATTCTTTATGCATAACTTGCGAGTCCTAACCTAAGGTCGTCTGACATTCAAGGACAAGCTATTTAATTGCCGGGGCTGAATTATGCGCTGCGCCTGCGTCCAGGTTGAGACAAAAGTGTTGAAATAAGATTTGGGAGTAATAGTTTCTTTAATCTCTAGAGTTTTTATACGAACGTTTGCGAGGTATTCGATGCTGTTTAATAACACCGGAACTGCTTAACCAATTGTGTGGCAATTCAGTTTGTGGTCTTGAAATGGACACAGTAGATTTTTTAACACGCGGTAGAAACCGCGAGCAGTACCCAGATTGTAAAGAATAATGGTTCTCAATCCTTGTGAACATTATACGCCGATATGGCCATGTTATTTTCTTGTAAAGATATAGTTTTGTATTAACAAAAATCTTGATTTTCGTCAGATAAAGTTCCTTGTTCGGGGCCATTTCATTCGATGTGTGGTTTGCACAGTTTTTTAATCATTAACTTTTTCGTGATCGAATTTGAATTCTGAGTTATCTACAATCAGTATTTTCTAGTCCTTCTATGGTTATTTTTATTTTTTTCCTGCAATTTCCAGTTTTACCCTGCCCTGCCAATGGTGATAAATTGTCGTTTGACAGACGTTAAATTATGTTGTATTTTTAAGTATGTATTTTTTCCAACAAAACTTTTTTTGTTGTTGTTACTAATGTTTTCATCAATAGATATATATTTTTAAAAGGCTTAGAACTGACTGACTGTGCAACAGACGTCGTTCGTCAAGACGTGTAGGTGCGTACTAAGAAAGGAATTTTGTTAATTCGCAACGCAAACGAAGTTGCGTGTGGGTGTTAAATAGTTTAACATGAACTGAAATACAATTTATGTCATGTGAAAGCGTCGATTGAAGAGTATGAGACAATCTCGCTCGACCCTCTGATCAAGGGCTAGAGACCGCTGATAGTGTTTTGGTGATCTCCAGCTGCACTGGCATTGGTAGGGGTCGTTTCTCCAAAACCCAGGCTGGCTCACAAAGAAAACGTTATCTCTAGTCTAGTTAGTCCTTCTGTTTGACGATAGTATAGCCTGTAGCCAACAACCTGAATTACTTTCTTCAGAGGTGACCAGCTAAATCTTCAGCAGATTGTAAACTTTTTAGTAGACCTTGTTGATTTATTTCGTTGAACAGTTCGTGCGAATGCAAGTGGATTTCATTTGGGAAGGCTACTACACTCGAAGTATTTTTAGCATCAGTCGTGGAATCGATTTTGATGTTGCCATCTTTGTTCTTCATCAATGAAAGATGATACCTACCTAAATGTTATAACCTGGACTCGCTTAGCACGAGACCGGGCAGCAAGGCGAGAGCAGAGAGAGGCTTATACCCAGCAGTGGGCCAAGTCAGGCTGCGAATGATGGTGATGATGAAATGTTTTAATGCCTCTTGCTACGTTGGTACTCTCCATGTTTTTCCCCTAAAATATATTTCAGGTATTCATGAATGATATAATTCACTTTTCAGTTAAACGAGTAGATAATAGATGAATCTCAATGAACACTGGCGGATGATCTGCTTCTAGTGGTTAGTTCACAATGGGTAGGTAGATATCTGGGATAGGGTTTTGGCATCGGCCATAGTTTCATTTAACGTGGTATAGATACTCGTAACTAGGTATTTTAGTTTATACCTACCCACAGTTATATTCGGAGCAATATATTAATATTTAAAAATTAATTGACCAAAAATGTTATAAACCTATCAACCATTTGCGGTGAAGGTACATAATGATTTATTTCTCTCTTTGCTGTCAATTCCAATGGCTGGGCTTATCCAATATCATAAAAACTAAAAAAAACTTAAAAATAGAAAATTATTAAGAGTGGCAACAATCGTTGTCGATCTGGAATCAATGCGAGCACAGCACATAATATTATGACGTGACGAGTTTAATTTTTTTTAGATCAAAATGTCTGAACCTTTGTTAGGTATATTGTTTATTTTATAGTTTTCATAAAAATCGGTCCGAGAATTCTTTGACCCTATTTTGATATTCTTCATATTTTAGGATTCCGCCATCGAAACACAGTTGATGAAATCCACTTCGTATATATACCTGATATATACGATTTTGTATAAATAATACAAGAGGAGAAAAACAAACATCCAACGAAAAATTCATTTCAAGATCAAAAGTTTTTGGTTGGACTACCCTACACATTAGACATCTTGGGACACATTATTGCTATTATGCTACTTCGCTGCTGATCTGATAAAGATTCCATCCATCATTAAAGAAAATTGTTTTATCGTTTGATACCTGTGCTTCTGCGTATCAAATGAATATCGGGCACAATACCATAATATTACTTATTCTTTGTCAATACTAATGAATTAATAAATGTCAATCGGTAGTCGAATTGTTATTGATCGATATCGATTAATTCGCAGCGCAACGCTTCAGAGTGCAGTTGATACATCTTCGTATGCGTTTTTATAATAGGTAGTTTACACAACACTTAAACATTTTTTTAATGCTCATCTAACCATAGAATGAATAAATTCAAGATAACCTTACAATGTCAAGTAATGGCAACAAAGTCAATACACCTACAATTTATACATGTTATCTCGTGTTGGTTTGCGCCAAAACTATTGATTTTACAAAAAAGTTTATATACATAAATTGTTGGAATTTTTCACTCATAATCTAATTTTGCAATGCATGTTTCTCGTGGTTGGGGTCGGAAAAAAATAATGTCAAAAACTGCTATTAGGCGCTATTTTTCTAGCGTTCTAGCGAACTCAAAAGCTACGAGGGATTTCAGCTCTGCCTGAGTTGAAATTAGCGTAGTTTTGGTTATAAAACAAAATGGCTGCCATTTCAAGAGGAGTGGGGTAGGTTTTGGGGGGACAACGGATTTACCGATAAAAACTTGAAAAACAACCCTCTTAAATATCGGTAACTCAAGACTAAACACATTGTATAGTTTTGAACTTAGCACCAGGTCAGTTTAGACCAATTTACAGGATGGTCTGTTTAAGGGTAATCCTCAAGGCAAATTTCCATACAAAGTGTTTCGAACAAACACTCAAAAAGTACGCCTTATTATAGTAATGTCTTCACACTATTCGTTTCGTCTATGTTTTCTGATTGTTCTGTGTTGTTTTCTGATTGTCTGATCTGATGATGGTCGAGTGGCAAGAGTGTTAGACTGTCACGACCGGTGTCGCGGGTTCGATTCCCGCTCAGGACAAATATTTGTGTGATGAACATTGGTTTTTGTCCTGAGTCTGTGTTTGTGTTGTGTTTTCTATGTAGGTATTTTTCTTCTTCTTCGTGTTCTTCATTACTGAAGGTCGTACCCGTCTTGAAAGACTTGAGATTGACCAGCTGCTTCCATGCTTGTCTGTCTTCTGCATGTCTCAGGGCGGCAGATACAGGGAGTCCCGTGAGTGTCTTGACCTGGTCGGTCCAGCGGCTAGTGGATATAGGTATTATCTATATTTACTGTACTGTAGTTTGGGGCTAGATGGCGTTGTGTGGAATGTCTGAATTATTATAATGTTGTCAGTCAGACCCATTTACAGGATAGTCTGTTTAATCATTTTTGTAAAAGAAGACGAAGTCACGTGCACTATCTAGTAAGATACCTACAATACAACAACGAGGACATCGAAGTGTTTTATTACGAGGTGAAGTGTAGTGCGTAGTCGCTAAATTGCCTCGATATAGGTCAAGGACCGCTTCTCCTTGCAGCCTCCTTCGACTCGCGGCCACTCACCAGCGCATGCATTTTTCGTTTTTTTTTCCGAAACAAATAATTTTTATTTACGTAGGTATTACTTGACCAGCCAGTCGGGGTTATCTGGACATCAACAAGGACAAATTTAAATATTAGCAACTTGAATTAGGAAGGGCTATAGTATGTCCACGTTCCACATATATATGTATCTGGAGCTGAGTGTAAAATCATTAGGGAGTTACTATCATTTTTTTTTTATTATGTTTCTTTTACTCATATAAGTTTTATAGTACTTATAGAATCACACTGTAGTAAATTGTAAATGCGCCAAAAAAGGGAATCTAAATTAGCTTACTTCTACTACATTTGGGTCCGATCCTAAATTTAAAAACATAGCGCTAGTGGGTCGTTATTTTACGTCAGTTAGGACGAATTTTATTAATTCGCAACGTAAACAAAGACCCCCGACTTTCGATAAAGCGTCTTTTTCAATAAATCGTTTTTAGAGCTTAGATTTCTTATCATGTGAGCCAGTGGCCTGTGGAATGCAGAAATTTCGTGCCTCCGACTACGAGGTATAAACAAAATCTGGCATGAACAACACATTCACACGTGCACTTATGTAGTTTCTGTGAATAAGAACGCGGCGTGTCTCTATTACCTATCAAAATTATCATCCTAAATTTGTCAAAGCGTAGTGAAATTACATTAGTACCTACCATATTACTTATTCCCCGACTGGGCTTTTGTCCTCAGATTCGAAGAGTGTAAAAGAGTGGTCCTTTCAGCGACGAAGGAACATTTGGCTGCGGCCTCCGCATTTTCCCGAAACCCAGACTAAAGTTTTATATCACGGCGTAATTTGAATACCTACCTAGTCCCTCAACTTGCTTCTAACTTATATTTAATTACAAAACATAATGGCGTCAAGGCGACAATGACCTCTCGCATTTCAAGTACAAACGGTCGTTAGCATCATCGAGTGAGCACAAAGCCATTCCATTATGCATTTTAATATAAAATCTAAAACAATTCGGAAACGAGATAAAAAACTAAATGTGTTTGTGGAAAATTCGGGTTTTGCAGCGGCGCTAATAGATAGATACTTAGCCAACATTTTTGTTTACATTGTACTTAACCAATGAAAAGTTGAATGAGCTCGGAGGCACTCCTTAGTTATCTTAATCTATCTAGCAGAACATTGTATATGATCATGATTTCAAAAAAATTATACATATAAATGAATAAATAAAATCTAGGTTTTCCATTTCTCATATATTTGACGTGACTACGTCTAATATATCGATGAACGCCGGCTGCATGCACGAAAACCTTGACGTCATTGTCCGGTAACGCTACCACAGTCCGGTAACGCTCATTGTCCCGTTACACTGGTAGTCATGTTAAACTATCGTCCGTCAACCAACTTTACAGAACCAATTTTTTTTTATTATGGGACAGTGAAAAGAGCTGATATCCGCAGCCTCGTTTGCATTGCAAACTAAAACGATTCCTAATAATTTTTAACTTGTAACGCTTACACTTATTTCATTTACATGTTTTTAAGTTAGTAGGGTTTATTTTAAAACACGTATAAATCTAAATTAAAGTATGAAACCTTAACTTTTTTGTTGACGAAATAAAAAACATGGACGAAACGAATAGTGTGAAGAAATTACTATAATACGGCGTACTTTTTGAGTATTTTTTGAGACATTTTGTATGGAAATTTTTCTTCAGGTTTCCACTTAAGCTGGCAATAGCAACTTGTATCATAATTCATTCATTCATTGATAATTTTTATCTTGTAACGCTTACACTTCTTGACAAAAATACCCTTGAAATTTCAAGTTCAATGTTCAATGATTCTGGCAGCCTATAAGGGCATAGATTTGATTATTATCAAGCTGACCCGCGTGCGACTTCATCACCCGTTGAAGAAATTTTTATTTTCGAAGTTTGTTCAACCCGCTGAAGAAATGTCACAGAATATCGAAGTGTCAGTACTAAGCAAGTCAATCAATACTAAACTTATACTCCTATACCTATCTTCCCTCTGAAGAGATGTAGCGTAATTTTATATAGCCTATGTCCTTTTCAGGCTTCGTACCTATAATATTGTAATGTTTCAGTTAAATCCGTTCAGTAGTTTTTATGTGATGGTCTCACAAACAAACAATTTGGGGCATGTTATTTAAACTCATCTGAACACGTTTCCGTAAAAATCTTTTTTACAGGAATTCGGGATCTATTTTATTATATGTACCTATAGATTTTTAATTACAGCATAAGCTAACTACTAAAATCTATACAACATAAATTTCAAAAAAAAAAAACAATTGGGCCACCCATAGACCGTTGCAAACGATCTATAGGTAGCTCAACTGCTCCAACTCGATACCCGATGGCAGCACGCTGAGGATACTGGCTGGATTTCCTCTTTGTATTGCAAGGCTCATTCTTTGGCCGAGATAGATTTTTATATACGAAGTTTGTATAGATTAAATTCTGATCCTGTTCTTTCAGGGCCACGGGTTTGCCACGGGCACTTATCTCTAAGTGTGAAACTACTTGGGCGATTTAAATTTTAAGGAACGTCCACCGCATCAAAGCTTTCGTCCGCCCACGGCCGCGTAATTTATGTTATCACCGAACACGAGGTAAGCCGCACCGGAAATTAATTGAATACCGAATAAATTACTCTCTCATGATACTTTTAAACCAATGGAAACAATATATAAAGTTTTAAATTTGTATTTCATAACATGCGTCGTTTTAATGCTGAAACAGACTTACCATGTAAGATTTAACTAGGTAACTATGTCTAGGTATAACTTCATTTTCGTTGCGAATTAACTAAATTTATTTCTTTGTATGCGCCTACGATTGTTGATGGACGTACCCTCAAAATTTCAAGTCTCTACGTCCAGTGGTTTGGTATGTGCGTTGTATGTCAGTCAATCAGCTAGTCCAAAGCCTAAGCCAATCAAAGCTTTTTATAGATATTTGTTGCAAAATATCAGCCAGCGCTAAAGATTCTGCCGTCAAGTAGTAATGCGTAAGCATTACTGTGTTCCAGTTTGAAGACCGCTCTAGGCTCTTAAATTATAAATAAAAAAATAGTAATAGATAACGTGATTAGTCACAAAATCATACTTACACCAAGCCTCTGAAATAAAGGTTTGTCTAGCTACAATTTTCGTCTAGTAAAGTACGTTTCGCTAGTTTCTTACGATTATATATTGTAATCGACAATAACAATCAAATTGGTATTTTAGTTGTTAAGCTCAGTTGGGGGCATGGGGAAAAACATAGATCATACATCATACACACAACTGAAAAACATAAACCAAACGACTTATATTATTTCTGCACAGAATCTAACCCGCTGAATCAACTATTCGTCGTGCCTCGCTATGCAAGTCAATCGTCGTCGGTCGATGCTCCAACGTTTTGCGGAGCGCGTTGATGTCTTTTGTTCAGAAACTCAACGCTAATCGCTCAACCCAAGAAAACTAATTTATAGGTATACCTTCACTAAGGTTATTGTCCCATAATGCACTAAGCTCGTTATCATTTCGTCATATCATTTTCTGTGGTGGGAGAATCTGAATACGTAGTATAAAAAGCACCCTCTTTGAAATATGACAGGTATGTAATTCAATCTGGAATGTATTGGCATTTTCAAAACTATATTTTTTATTATTTATTTTGCAATAATGCAGTATTCGTAGTTTTTTAACTGGTAATTAAAGATTATAAATTTTATATTCATAACGTAAATGCATTAAATTGAAGCGGCGCCGCATAAAAAATTGTTTTCATTTTCATAAACCTTCTCGACTGGTACAGTCAGCTGCACAGACATGTATTGTATACACTCCCAAGCTTTTACATTTATATTATACTCTTATTTTTTCAAAGACATTCTTTTTCTGACAAGTCAGATTACTAGATTTTGAAAGTGCTTGCGTGCACTTTTCTTTGAAAAATTAAGAGTAATATAAACATGAAAGCTTGGGAGTGTATACATGTCTGTGCTGACTGTACATAAATTAGGCTAATAAGGCGTAGGTATGTACTTGTTGCGATTCTCAAACATTTAATTACAATTGTTTTACTGTGTTTTGACCATAGTAATTAATTACAGTCAATACAAATAGTAGGCGTAATTGTCCGAATGACTTTGCCACTTCACAAACACGAACTTGTTTTGAACGTGTCTGTTATCACAAAGCATGAAGATTATCGTTTAGTTTTCGTTAGTTTAAGTAAATAACATACATACGTAAAAAATAAAATTACATTATAAACAACGCTATCTAGCCCCAAACTAAGCAGAGCTTGTCCTATGGAAAACAGATGGCATTGTTTTGATAAAGCTACTTACAATGTCAATATACAGACTTTGCCTTTGTCAGAATTCAAGTCAGGATACAGCACTGTTAGCTAAAATCGTTGAGTAACGTTGGAGAGGAAAAGACACACACTTAAACGAATAAGATTCAGAAGATCCAAACCTTTGTCCTATTTCTAACCTAAAAAAAATAAATTGTAGGAAGTTTATTACTGTCCACTTTCTTATACTTTCTCGGACAAATTATTAAAAGGAAATGTAATATGCTTCCCTAAAAATGTGGTTATGCTTCGATTCGATTAAGCATGTGTTCAAAGTAAAGTCTTTTTCTTTATCTTCAATTAAATTATATTGTTATTATAGCCGCGAACCCCGGCGGGCGTTATTTGCGCATAGAGCGGACAAAATACCGATACGCTGACGATGCTTTTCGATGTGAAAATTTTATGAAAGCTGAGATGAGCTTAAAGCATATTTCTTCTGTGTCTAAAGTGAAGACTAATAAATAAATAAATAGTAAAGAGTGGCTTATTCCATTTTTGTGTGAATAAACCCTATTTTAAATTAAAGGCTTTTTAGTTACTTACCAATTAAACGTTAAGTATACCTAAAATTTCTACGATACAAACCCCCTGACTTTTATAAACGGATAATATGGAATTTCATCGATTACAAGAGTCCGGCGGAGGTACATCACTCGACGTAGCTTTGATTTACTATCTCACACTACGTCCGAAGGTCACTTCGGACGAAAGCGAAACCAGTGTGGGTCATTGTGCCGCAATTGCCGCTGCTGATCCGCTCGCCCTCGCCGCTGCCGCTACCGCACGAGTCATGCCGCTTCCTTTCATACTGCACTCGCCTTTGAATACAACTTACCTATACTTCAGTCCCTATCACCAAACCGTTTGGCAAGCGTATTCATATCAAAGCTTTTTTAAATTTTTTTCGTGTTTATAATTTTTTAGAGCTTAGCAGGCGGAAAACTGGTTGATAAACAACTGGTGTTTTTAGTCAAAAATATTACGAGGAGGTAAGCACATGATATGGGTAGTCTACGAATCTTCTGATAATATAATTCGGATGAACGTTTAATGCAGTCATCCGCAGATGGCTGTTACTGCTTCACCGGAATCTCGGTGAGCGATAAGGCGCTCGACCTTAACGAATTTTCTGATGCTAGTAGTCTACGAAGATACTCCGATGTGCCTACGCTTAGCTTAAGTAAAGAGTGTCCTACAAATACGCTAGAATGTGCCTATACTTCGTCTACAAATGCTACGTGGATTCTAGACTCCAGCTAGGAGTGTTATTAATAATGTAGAAGGACCACACGCATGTGCTACTAGGTCAGGTGCTTGCCTACGCCACATTTGCAAGTCGTATACGCTATTTCTACGAGTGGCGTGCAAAGGTGCTACAAAGTGCCTACGCAACTTTTACAAGGTGTCTACACATCTACTACGCGTGTTCTACGAATTTACAGTAAATTGTGGGTTCGATTCCCAAACTGTAAAATATTTAAATTTACTCATTAAATTTCTTATTTTTCCGAAAATGAACGGGTTTGCTTGGAGTGTTCCTCCAAGCAAACCCGTTCATTTTCGGAAAAGCAGACATACAATACGCAGTAAAACACGCATGGGAAAAAACTGTGAATGCGTGTTTTACTGCGTATTTTATGTCTGCTTTTCAATCAAGCTAAGTTCGAATCCAAAGTATTTAAAGTTAATCGAGCGATCTATGAAACAAACATTTAAAATTAGTTTGTATTTTCATGTGGCAACCCACAATAATTGGAAACTAGTTTTCTTGAAGTTTAACTTAATGGTTTTTCCCAATAGTCCACTTATTTTATTTTTAAATACTTAGGTACCTATTTCTGTTATATATATATAAAAAGCTTGAACTTGACTGACTGACTGACAGACAGCCTACAGAAAAAACCAGTAGTCAAAGACTTGAAATTTCGAGGGTTAATTCGTCAAGAAGTGTAAAAGGAATTTTCTTAATTCGAAACAAACGAAGTTGCAGAATTCAACTAGTAACAATATACTTATAAATAATACTTGGAATCTTAAGACAAACTATAGAAGTTACTTATGTACTTACATTGTTTTAAAGACTATACTTACTCTTTCGAACAGCCATCAACGATTCACTAGAATTATATTTCACTTTTTACTCTTATATTGCTATAAGATAGCCACAAAATTGAGAAATGTTGTTTTCTTTAAAACCCCATTAAAAAATTATTCTAAGACGTTCTGTTATGATATTATACCTATATAGGGATCAAAGCTACCTCGTTATTCTTAAAATGTAACGTTTAGGCCTATTTTAAGCTGAAAACACATTCTATAGTTTAGACAACGGATCTTGACTTCTCTGAAGCCTATGCCGTAGAGTTCTAGGAACTAAACTACCCATGAACATTGAGCTTATGGGAATACTTATGATGAACCGGCATGTCATTAGAACTATAAAATTTCAAAAACATTCTGGTTCGAAAGAACTAGCGACACGATAATAAGAAGACTTATGATGAAACTATTGTAGACTTGGAAGCTGAACCCTCTTCAACTGACTGAAAATGAAACCATACAAGGCCATCCCACTTCTTTGGGGGCTTATTTCTATAGTCTGATCGAAAAACTGATCATAATGCACCCCATGAACCATGAAATATATTTTTGACAGAACTTACACGGTTAGATTTGTGATCTTGATCAAGATCTGTATGACCCCAGTTAGAACTATAGCACATGTTAATAGAAATAAAGGTAGTATTTTAATAGTTTATTGAGTAGATCACTTTTATTTAAGAAGTAGTAGGTAAGTATTTGTTGGGGAGTTCACCCGAGTATATCACCATAAAAAGAGATCACTCCCATAGAGCGTTATACGGTTAGTTTAATCTTCAATCAGTTGAAGGGCATACGCATTCCAGTCTTTACTATAGATCTATGGTCAATATCCACCGTGACACTACTAAACGCGACTTTAAAGACCTAAAACCTTTCATCTCAGAAGAATCATCTATTACCTTAGTCTTGTCTTACCCTTCATGTAGTATGGAACCGATTGTCTTTACCTTGAAATCTTCCGTCACAGGAGAAATTCCATTCCAGGACATTCCAAACAATGAGAAGCAGCTCGTGGGTTGGTGGTCGGCGCTTTCTCCCTTCACGAACGTTTCACCCTCAACTTGTCCGCTACTGATTAGACTTGATGATCGAGACACCATATTGTACCCGATTTACCTTGTCCATCGCAGCAAAGGTACTTTTGCGAACTATGTATGAATGTGTTTTCATCTTATACATAGGTACAATAACAGGTTTATTTAGGATTCGTTCTAATTTCTTTAAGGTTTTAAGGATTATAAAGTTGTCTCTAATCTTCATGAACATGTGATTTACTAAAATACTAAAGCCTACCTACCTACAGTTTACGTATCTAATGTTTACACTGATCCGATCCCCTACCTCATACGTTTTATAGGGTCTAACAGGACTTAGTACTAAAATAAGTATTCGCTGTGGCAAATGGGTAAGAAAATGAAACAACAATTTTTCACATTAAATTTATATTGATAACTCAGATCTGAAAACTACTGCTACAGCTCTGCAAAAGTCAGGAAATATTTAAGCATGAGAAACATTCAATTTTTTAATCCATGCAAATAAATAAAGGCGATTATTCAATAAATGTTCTATTGCATTCCAGTATTGAACATGACAAAGCCATGTTTGTTTCATACGAGAATGAAATAGAGAATTGTTACGTGTAAATCTGCCTTTTAGGTATACTTTGTTTGTATGAAATTAGATGCACAAAGGTGATAATTAGTTATATGCATTCAATTAAAAGCGCGTATAGACTCACGCTAAAATAAATTCCTGCTAAATTCAAAATAAAATACAACCACCATTAATAAAAAATATCAAAATAAAAGTTCACTAAGACAAAAAAAAGGTAAAAATAAAATAATCGCATAGCTTACAAATAAAGAAATTTCGCATGTGAAAGTATAATTGTGTCTTGTTCGCGTTTAAACTTCTAAACATACAAATTATTTAGTATATTATTGAGATCCTATTTGTAATGTATTACCATGAAAAATATCAAAATTTAATACTCACACGAGAACAAGACACAACGCATAGCTAGACAAATTTCGCCGTAGCGGAGTGACAGATCTGTCGCTTACTCTAACTTATCTATGATGAATTCTTATAACTAATACATGAGACAACGGTCAGATTAGAATACCTACTGTGACCTTTACTCACGCTCTTTTAGGAATCAAAAACTGATAAATAAATTTTGAATTAAAAAGTATGACACGATAGTCATGTAGGGCTTCACGGCTTGTGCTAATCCACTAACAACGTATTTAATATAAAGATTACTAACAACTTGTTCGTTTATTGATAGAAAGGGAACAATTAATTAAAGAAAAACAACATCTCATCATATTTTTAACCGTTCAGATTTTACTCAACTCAATTTAACAGAAATCACCTGGTAACTGATCATTAAATTAACACATTATACACAAACTAGGTAATAATCACAAAAATCTTACATTACATTGTCTTATTAACTATTGTTAATAAACGAGTTAAATCACTACTGCGTCAACTTATTTTATAATAAGTCTATTGATGAGTGCAATAGAATAATATGATAAATATAACAAATCGATTCCTTATTATTTACATAAGTTTATATCTAACTGATACTACCAATACTGTGCTTTTAAATTGAGGGAGACAAATGTTCATTCTAATGTATAATTATATAATAATATAAATATTATAAGGTAAGGTGTCCCGTTAGTTCACGTTAACCGTTCACGGATATTCTAGGTAAATAATTACTAATATTCAAAAAATGGAAGGCAGAATGAGGTATTTTGTTTGTCACACTGTTACTGGTCAAAAAAGTGAACTATAAACCACGGGGCGCCTTACTTACATTTAACCCTATTACTCGACATCTGAGGTAGTTTGTTTCATAATATTATTATATTCACTGTTATTATTGCTATGAAGCCAAAGCTCCCGTTTTATAATTACTTTGTCAACAATATTATAACACTTTACGTAGTACTTTGCACAAACATTTCGTATAGATATAATTATAATATAAATTTTATTTTTGTATTCATTATTTCTGCAATAAGTAACTATTTGTCAAGAGTATTTTCAAATAGATACCTATCAATAAATGGCAAGTACCTTGTATAAGCGGAGGTAGACTTTTTATTAAATCTCATTAATGTGATAAAATAGATTATTAAATTTGTTATAATCGAGATAGGCCTTGCCGGTCCAAACTGTTCACATTATTTGCAATTTATCATATTTAAGTATATCATTATTTAAAGGTATGTGTTCATAACATCTGTAGTTACTAAATACAAAATTGATCAATACCATGAATATACCATAATATATACTCGTATAATATATATTCTATTTCATTAAGTCACGGATGAGGTAGTAGATATTGTATGATTTGTCATTGTTATTCTATGTGTATAAAAATATTTCTGAAATATAATCAACATTTAAATACAAACATTATCAAAAAATTATTAGTAAGTACAATGTTTATATATTGCACATTCAATTCGATTTTATGATATTAATATTGGATATAAGTCCCCAGATATGCGTGTCATTTGAAGACGTGTCAAGATAAGAGATAAAATGGTAACACGACACCAGAGTTGCCGTGGCGGCGATCTGTACCCGAATGGAGTGGAAGCAAAGTTTCTGTATATATAGGTATACTGAGCAAGAATACATGACACGCCTTACCAAATGCATGATTGGTATTGATATGTTCTGTTGAAATTTTCAAACAAATATTTACAAATACCTTTTCCCATTGATTGTTATATAATTAGAAAATGTTTCATATTTAAATCATATGTCATGACATTTCATTTTATAACTATACAAAAACATTTACATTATGATATAAATTATTGCTAGAGAATTTCATTATAATTAGGCTAAGTTATTAAAATTATATTGTTTCGCAATAAACAGTTGGCGGAATCAATTTGGCAACGTTTAGGAAGACTACTTTCCTACCACTAACGAAACAGGAATGTATTAACTAAATTCGTTCGAATAATATTACTGGTAACTAAGTTAATTGGACATAAAGTTTATAATGAAATCATTCCGAATTTCAAACAAAATCAACTAGCTAAACATTTAAAAATAATTTGTCAACTGTCAACAGACAAAATAATAGAAGGAAGCACCGGGAAATGATTTATAACAGCATAATCATTACAAAATTACAAACCAAAGAAGATGTGACTTCAAACAATATTGTACACCTATCGAATAAGTACCTATTAAGTATTCCGTTCTTCTCGACGAAAGTCAGACTTAAAAAAACAAGTCAAAATAACAAACACCGCCACTTCATAATGATTTAAATGCATTACGTACAAATTAAACAAAACATAGTATAAGATTAAAAATGCCTACTGGCATAAAAATAATTAAATGCCTAATTGTTAAGTCATTAGATTCTACGCCATCTCTGCGTCTCTCATTTCGTAAATTTTTGTTACTGTGTCTATGCCTTAATTTTATTATTATGAGAAAACGTCCACTGTCCCTAAACAAATATTCTGGCCTCGAGTCCCGTGTCTAATTTCAACAATTATTACAATATGTAATCAATTACACTAACAATATTGCTAGTTATTATAAAAAAAGTAACGATAATTGAAATATCAACCTAAATAAAGAAGCTAGTATTGATAATTTTCATAAAAATTAAGATATGTTATGTAGTGATATCAAAGTAACGTCACTTTTTACCTAATACCTAAACTTCTACGAATTTTTCGTATTTAATAATATGTTTAAATGATATGGATCGATTTAAATGATATCGCAAAATTACTCCGTCAGGCAATTACATGCTTAACGCCCAGACACCCAGGCATGTAAAGTCACCTTGCAACGGACAAGGTTAAGTTGAATGAACAACAAAAAACGAGCAAACTGAATGCGCACATTGGAATACCCGACCGACTTGGCCCTATAGGACAATAGGAATATGTAGCAAAGTATATCCTACATTTTTAACTTTAACTTTTTGTTCGAGGTAAAACACAATAAGAGAGATGGAAATATCCAAATTCAAGTAAGATTTACTGTTGAAGAAGGGGAAGTGGACGACGTTGACGTCACCGAAGATGTCGACGACGAAGAAGACCGTGAGTTCTTTTTGAAATGAGTGTCAAAATGTTTGACCATATGATCTTTCCTGATGAAGCCCTTGCCGCAGTGATCGCAGGCGAACGGCTTGCAGCCTGAGTGCAGGCACATGTGCCGGCGCAGATCCGTCTTATGATTGAAAGACTTCGGACACTCGCTGCACTTAAAGGGCTTATTGTCTGTATGCTTGAAGTAGTGTCCTTCGTAAGAGACGTCGTCAGAGAATCGTTTACCACAGCGGTCACATTTGAAGGGTTTTGCTCCCGAGTGGAATGTCTTGTTGTGCTGTGTAAGATAGCACGCTTTATTAAACAACTTATCACACTCGTAGCATTTGTGTACCGTGTTCGGTGGCGATTTCTTCAGTTGATTGCGCTCCGTGAGTGGTGAGCTTGGCACCGTGGAGGTGACGGCCGACGGCGACGTGACTGTCGCGGCCGACGTCGAGGACACGGCACTACGACTCTCGTGTTCTGCCTTGGCACTCTCAGGACTGGCTGGAGACTTCATTTGCGATCCATAGTTTTCTTTATTAGCATAATCCATTATATCTTCTATTTCTAAAATTTGAAAAATATTAGATTCCGTTCGATGGACATCTTCTTCGCGTTTTATTGTTTTCCCTCCTACTGCGTAACCATAAGGGTAGAGCTTAACATGTTCGGGACTATAAGTAACCATGCTCTCTTTTATATTCTTAGATGACACACTCATACCGTAATCCACACTCTGCCCCCCGAGTTCAGTATTGCTATATTGGAGAGGCGAGTGAACTGGATCGACGATAATGTAGCCGGCGGTGGACTCGTCGGCGACTATTTGACCCCCCACGTTAGGTGTGATGTAATTGGAAACATAGACGCTGAAGCTCTGCGTCTGGAGCTGCGCGAAGCTCGGCAGGCGTCCGCCAGTAGACTGGCTTGATGTTTCCTGTTCCATGACATCGACTTCTTCTGGTGCGCTCTCACCAAAAGTAGCCGGGCTGGCTATAGGCAGATTGTTGATAGCCATATCCATAACGTGGGGGGCCATCCCGTTTGGGTAATTCGGTGCTATAGTCTGTTGAAAATTCTGACCCAAATATAATGGGGTGTGCGTGGGGTCCGGCACCGAAGTTCCCAAAGGCTCCGTAGACCTCGGGCTGTACGGGTTGACACCCAAGTGGCTGAACGGGGGCAGGGTGTGCGGTGTAAGCGCCGGCGTACTCTGCGTTAGGGCTGGAGTTGAAATATGGCTGGTTGACACTGATAGCAGGCCCCTCATATGGTGATTTTGAGAAACAGAGGGACCTGCCTCCCCGTTTGGGGGATTCCCAGCAGATGAAATTGCTTTAGACCCCTGATGACTACTATCGTTCGAAATTCCTAACCCGGGCGGTTGACTACCTATGTTTAACGGATGAGAACCGACTTGATGCTGTAATGGGTGATTAGCTAAAGGATTATTACTGTAATTATTATCTAAATTACCCTGTTGTAGATGCGTGTATGGAGACTTGGAGTGCATGGCGGCGACCCGATGCGAAGCGTACGGCGACTGCAGTGAAGCGTCTTCCACGCTGCGCGCGTCCTCAGAAGGTACCGGACTCTGCGTGTTAGAATCGGCGCCGGCACTTTGCTGACCCCGACCCGGAATGGGGTCGCGACTCGGATGATGGTGACTTGATATTGGCATGGTGGCTGGATCTGGCTGGCCCGACGATCTCACCGCATTCTTGTGCAACGTTGTGTTATAATGTCTTTTCAAATGTCCAGAACTAGTGAACCACTTGTTACAAGCGGTGCAGTTATACGTCTTTGGTCGTCGCGCTTCATTAGATTTCCAGTTGGCACCTTTTCCACTTATAGAGGGTAGCGTTGATGATGTAGGGTTAGATGATTGTGAATTGGATATCTGTGGCTGTGCCGGAGAATCATAAGGTCGATAAGGTGGTTTCATGTCGGCGTTAGATGAAGCCACTACTCCCGCATAGTCGGTCAAAGGAGGCATCTGGACGCCTGGATAAATCTTTTGTTCGACATGCATAAATGGCTTCTGATCGTGATGAACGCCGAGGAACTTTTCTTGAGAATAGGGAAATTTCTGATCGGGGTGAAACATTTTAGCTTCAGCAGGATATGGCTTTTGATCTGAGAATATTTTTTGTTCTTTATAAAGAGCAACTTCGCCATTGAGCTGTGGATTAGAATACAGTTTCTGGGCTTCCCATGGCATCATCGGGACCGAGCGGCTATTTACTTCGCGCACTTGCGACTGCGTTTCTTCGTAAGCGTGATTTGACGCTTCACCTTCATTGCCTTGATACACAACTTTTTGTGAATCTAAATCTAATATATCAGAGGACTCCTCTTGTTCTTCTTTAACTTTTAAATTATCATTTTGATAGCTGGAATTATTATATTGTTTACCGGGAAACTGTTGGAACGGCATCGTCGTGGACTGTGGTGCGGCGCCTCCACCGGCGTGCGCCGAATTGCAGTGCTCGTTGAGTTGCACCGCCGAGTCGCACACGAAGCCGCACTTGTCGCACTGGTTCGGAGATGGTGACGGCGTCGGCTGGTTCAAGGGCTGCCCGTACAGCGGGCTCGATGACGACACCCGCGACCCGCGGTCGGAAATGGTATACGGGTGGAAACGGTTCGGCTTGTGGTGATGGTACTCTTGGGAATATTGTGATTGATCCCAATTGATTTGGTCAGAGTGTTGGTTTTGTGAGAATGCAGAGTGCGAGTAGTTGTTACCGAACTGAGCCCCCGGGCCTGGCGAAAAGTTGGTCTGGTCCGGGTTCTGGTAGGGCGAGGGCGCGCTGTGGTAGCTCTGCGGCGTGGCCGGGTGCGGGAACTGCGCCGAGGGATCCGGCGTGGAGCGCTGCTGGAACTCAGGGCTGGGCTTGGTGATCATGTTGTCGCTGGAGTCGGCCGGCGCCGACACCGTTGTCTCGCTCTTCACTTTCGAACCGTTATTGTTGTCACTATCATTCTGTGAGTTTTGCGTACCCCACTTCACGTACAAGTTTTCTTTATGATATTGCAGATGCACCTCTAACGAGTCGACGGAATCCAAATAGAGATCGCAAACCTTACAATGATAGTCCCTCGACGGTAAAGTCGACGATACGGCACTGCTGTTATCCATTTAAATCATCAATCCAACGGAGTGCACCGTCTCCTCCAACGAAAAAAAAATAAAAAACCGTCACTTCTCGTCTCCACGTACATGTAGTCCACGCCAACTCAGGCGCTACAGGTTAGTATCATGGTCGCGGCCGGCGTCTCCCCTCGCGGCTCAACTTTATTCAATGTTAATGTTTCCCGAGAAAGTTTTTCGCGGCATTTCCACGCGCGTTGTGTCGGTGTGGCCACGTGCGCGACGTGTTGTCGCCGGTGCACTCGCGGGCGCTCGCCGCCGCCACTACCCTCTACCTCCGGACGGTGCCTGCCACCCGCGCCCGATCTCCCCGAGCCACACTGACCACTACACTCTTCCAAAAGTTTATAGTTCACCAACTTATAATTTAAAAATGTTTATAACTACCGGTTACGATCACAGAAAAATATTCGGAATAAAACTTGGCACTTGTTTGTAACCACTAATATAGTTTGTGCGATGCGATAAGTGCAGCGCGCAAGCGTTTGCTTTATCCGGGTACGGACGCTGCGGACGTTTACAAGAGAGCGACTGACAGCCTTCCCGAAGTCGCCTTCGGGGGCATGACTTCAATAACAATTCGCAACGTCGTCCCCCACCGAGACGTGCGTGCGAGCGAGCGAGAGCGTCGCACGGTGATGAAGTTATCGCTCCTGCGTCCTTTTGTGTGTCCTTGGTGCGAGCGAGACGGCCTGGGCGGGGGTCAGCGCGGCGCGCGGGACGAGGCTGGTCCTACTCTTTCTCAAAATTGAAATGCCCGGTCGAAATGTCCGGCGATGCTGCGTCCGAGTGGGACAGCGATAGCACCCACCCTTACAATGCGGGCGGACAGAGCCCTGCGACGAAATTCTCTAAATTTTAAATCTCGTTTTATTTCTAGAGAAGAAATTTTACTAAGAAACAATATTAGAATAACACGATCTACTCGTTAACAAAGTTGACAACTTGTATTATTCAGACTACATTCTTAATATTGCAAGTAATGCAAGTCACCTTCAAATAAAAATTTTATTATCCTTAAAGCGTTCGGTAAATCTAGAAAACGAGTTAACGCGCTTCACATACATTATATACTAGCGTAGCGTGTAGCCATACTTACCTACCACGATGCGATCATCTGTATCTGTAGGTCTAGGTATATTTCCTTACGAACTACCTTTTACCTACTCGCATTTCGCAATTTTAACATGCAATTTTAGTTCAAGGTGAGGGTTCATTGTTTCAGCTAGGGCACTGCATGCACTAAAACTTTCTTTGGAAACTAATGTATAGTAGTTTTTGAAATTGAATTCCTAAAAAATTCACTCTCTAAAACAAGATAAATGTTTTTGTACTATTTATATATGATAACTCTCATAGGATTTGTCCTACTTTCAAAATTATTCTTAAAATGTGTTTTCATATAAATAAACCTATCACAGCAGTTGTGACCGCTCATAAGGCTATAGATTGGCTATCGGCTATAATATACTACTTTTCTTAACATGCTGCGCAACGGTTAAAAATTTTTGCATCGTGGACGCAAAGAGGCGCGGTCGGAAGGGGAAGCGTGGAGTCGAGAAACGGCTTCTAATTTTCTTTTTCTAAATTGCTTCGTGCCTCTAATATCGGCCCTGCTCTGGTGTAAATACAATTTAAATATTTGCGCGTAGGTATCTGTAGCTGCGTGCGTAGAGGTGGCGGATTACACGCACGGCCCTTGGCTGCCGGACGCCCGGTCCATGCAAACTATGAGGGGGAACCATCGATTTTCTCGGACTGTGCCGATAACTTCCTTCGCAGGAACACGGAGGCTGCCCCGTTCCTGTTTCACACTTGTACACTTCATTTTGAATTTTTATTTTACTTGCTTGTTTTTGCGATTCTGAACATATTTTCCGGAGCCGTTGTTGGATTTGTGTTGAAAATGTAAAACGGAACTTTAGGAATTGTCCAAAAAGAAAAACAAGTTGATATTTTAAACATATATATAAATATTTTAGTGCTTAGAGCTACTTATATATTTTCTCTTATGTTTTTTGGTAATAAGAATTTCTTACATGAAAGAAATCAAGTCAAGTTAGTTAAGGTTTCCGCCGTTATTAGTAGGTCAAACAATTTAAATGATTTCTCACTGAAAATAAGTAATTATTAAGTAGGTATATAAGTTTTAAGTTCTGCTATATTACATTCTTCCTAATTATGCTATTTGGCTGCATCACACTACATTAAAATTAAATTAAAATAAATAAGCAATTTCTCAAACGAACCACCCATCGTTCCAAATTTCGTTGACTACATGTTAGAAAATAAATCATGCAAAACCAACAGCACAAAAATGTAAAACTAAACCTAGTAGGTCGGATATGTACGTACTTATAATAGATAGTACCTACCTATAGTCGGAGCGGACCTACTAAACGGTTAATCTCTGCTCACGAACTGTATCATTCATAACATTTTATGAGGGACGGAGGCAATAAACACACTGACAAACAAAGTTGGGATTCGACTTTTCGCGCGGACAAGCGCGGTACGGGCGCGTTTAAGCGGGTAGCGGGTTTCATTCCTCGTACATGTTAAGAAATTAGACCATACCTCCAATTTATCACCAATATCTGTTCTAAGCTGCTCACTTTGATAAATAAAGATAATACCTACCGACCCGCTAGTGGTCTTCTTATGTAAAACTGTTTTTATAACTCTGTGGATAACGCAGTGGGCTGTAATATTGTTAATCTAAGATGTTATAATTATAACAAAAAAATATTGTAGCTGTTTGATGTCCCGATTATATAAAATAAAATAAATATCACCATAGGTTAGTTAATTTTAAGTTTATTATATAATTAAGTTAGTATAACAAATAGTACTTATTATTTTATGGCGTTGTCCTAATAGAACGCGATCGTCGCGCGAGCAAGCGATGCGACCGTCGCGCGAATCCGCGATCAAACGTATTAACGTCAAATAGGCGTCCCGATTGGCAATCGCGCGATCGCGCGACGCGACGCGATGCCAATTGGGACGCCTATTTGACGTTAGTACGTTTGATCGCGTGATTGCGCGATCGACGTTCGCGCGATCTTGCGATGGTCGCGTCATCGCGTTCTATTAGGACACTAACCTATCACTAGATTCACTGGTGTGATTTAAATGAGAGACTCACTCCTGACATCTCGAAATCGTGCGTAAATAGCTGAAAATGAAGAAGTATGGACAAAACCACTTCAGGCGTCATGCTGAATTTTACTTGGAAATATGTATATTTTTTTTGTGTTATGTAAGCGTGCACTAATATCGAAAATTAAGAAATTGAACCTTAAATTGAAAGGATCAAAGTTTTAACAATGCTTTTCATAGCTCTAACAGCGTCTATGCTTTCGGCATGTTAACTCCTTGGTGTGAAGTAAAGATGAGTTTCAGGATCTTCAATTTTCAATATTATAGGGTGGTCCAATTGTTTCTCTTTTGTACATATTGTAATATAGATTGTAGTAGTTAGCTTATGCTGCAATAAAAACTTTATCATAAAAAAAAAATATAATAGGGTGGGCAGTAATAAAGTCGGATACGATAAAAGAAAATTAATTCGGAACTTTATTTTTTAAACAAAGTTATAAAAATAGATAGGTCGTTCTTTAACCATGTATACCATAAAAATAATATAAAAAAAATTACTGCTCATCCTTTTTGATAATAGATGATGATCCTGAATTTTATCTTTCTTCACAGTAATAATTATTTGAAATATTATTGTTTGGCCACACCCTTTGCTGCCAAATGTCTGCGCCGCGATCATGATAAGTATCAGACAGGAGTACTTAGGTATCAGTAATCTATTTAAGTATCAGTTTGATTGGAAACTTAATACGGGCAATTAGCTTCTATTAACACAAGCAAAACCGCGGACGGGAGCTTGTGATAAATATCAAATACTAGCTGACTGCAACTGCAACTTATACATATCTGGTATTTTTAAGTGTTGTGGTGATTATCAGTACTATTTAGGTTTCCGATGCAAAAACAATTCAGTATTATTTGTAGAAATGGGGTCATAGTAGTTATAAGTATCATAAGGGATGTCAATTTTCGACGAATTTCATAAACTGTACTGTAATAAAAAATAAGTTTTCTTTTTTTTCTTATTTTTTCTCGAGTAGTCACGCACGACCAGGCCCACCATCCGCTACCAGCTTATCGTTGAATTTAGGGACACGATGTATATACTTAAGTATACAACTTATATACCTACTGCAACTTCGTTTGCATTGTGAAATTAATATAATCAAGGTTAGGACTGTTCTAGAAAAGTCACAGAGAAGCAAAATACGCAATTCGTTTACTTTGACGACAATTTATTTTTTGGTATTTTGATTTTAAAACTAAACTACTGAACCGATATTGATAAAATTTCTAAGGGACCAATTTGAAAATATATCCTATCAAACAAAAAAATTTTTTAAAATTGGTTTTTAGTAAAATTACTGGGCTATCGAGGCTGAGCGCTAATAGCAGTGTTGTACCGGCTTAGGTAAATCAAAGCCCGGTTTAGCTCTGTTTTTGGTCATAGGCAGGCGTAATCTCTTACCATCAGGAGAAAGTGTAGCTCGTCTTGTGACTTGTTTGCATAAAAAAAACAATTATTTTTACAACTTATGAAGACAATGCGAGATAAAACTATAATTTTTAACACTGCTAACAATAGGATTTTTGGTTTTGTTTAAGCTTATCTCTTCTTTTACTAGAATACGGCCATAAAGTATTTAACGCTTTAGCCTTGAACGAACCTGCCAAATGGTAGAATCAACGATTCTTGTAAGTAGGTTAACATAGAATATCTATTTTTGAAAATAATGTTTTATGTAAGAAGTACCTATAGAACGACGAGAAAATATTTAAAAATTCTAATATCAAATAATTAATATTTTAGAACGTCTTAATTTTCAAATACTATTTACAAAAACAGGGTTATATGCCCCAAAAGGATAGAGGCCCCTTATCGTAAAGACCTTTAAAAAGTATTAATAAGTAAAGCATGAAGCATAAAATCCACTAAAAACTTGAAACTTAGAGAATGTGTTCGTCAAGACCAAGAGGCGCAAGTGAGTACTAACGAGTACTAACTAAGTAAGACTTTTTTTTAAATACGCAATGCAAATGAAATTGCGGGCTAGTCAAAACTAAACGTGCATTTACATAGATTTTCTTAACTTCGCGTCATTTATTACAGCATAAGCTAACTTTCAATCCATATCACAAAATGTACAAAAGGAAACAATTGGGCCACCCATAGACCGTTGCAAACGATCTATGGGTAGCTCAGCCGCTCCAACTCGATACCCGATTGCAGCGTGCTGAGGATACTGGCTGCATTGCCTCTTTGTATTGCAAGGCTTATTCTTTGGCTGAGATAGCTGCCAGCCCTCTGATCACGCGTCGCTTCGACCAGACGCTCTGTCAAAATTTTGAAAACGCGGAAGTTCCCATTTCTCATCGTCTTCACGCTATTTTTTATACGCATCAAACTGAGAACCTGCATTTTTTTATATCATTTCTTAGTCAGATCTCTGAGTTGACTGCAAAGGTCACTTTGGAGGTTTCGGCGAACGCTCCTGTTTTAAGAATAACTGGACGCAGACGTATTATTATATTGCGATTATTCAACGTCACTTTTATTATCGATGTCTGCGGAACTAATCATTGAAGGTAATATTTTAGCGTAGGTGGGAATAAATTACACATACATATTTAAGGGGCATCTAATATATTAAATTTAACCCTACTATCTTAAAAACACATATAAAATCTAAATTAAAGTATGTTAACCTTTCACTTTTTTTGTTCACGAAATCAAAAAACATGGACAAAACGAATAGTGTGAAGAAATTACTACAATACGGCGTACTTTTTGAGTATTTGTCCGAAACATTTTGTATGGAATTCGGATTTGAGGATTACCCTTAACTAAAGTTCGTGTAGACGTATGTTAGGTACATTATACCTACCTACCTTAAAACCGTATTGTCTTGCATGAATATGTTTATTTACTGTCTCATAATAACTTCCTTAAAATCTTGTGCTGAATTATAAAAATGACGCCATAGTGCACTGATTTACGACTCCATCTTGGATTTGATACTGCTATCTTGCTTGGTGTTATAAAGAAACACTTTTATTCATCTATGTAGGTATGACACATTTTTTAGCTAAGTAGGTAGATAGGTACTTAGTAGGAATAGCTACTTAGCTAAAAAATTATAGACGAGGTACCTAGTCTAGTACTTATCTTATTTCGACCAAAGTGGTTTTGATGCTTTGGCGTGATTGAGGAGCACATCCATCTATTTAACAATCCGTGCTCACAAACGCCTTATCAAAAATTGGATAGTAGGATAAGCACACAGACCTACGCCAAAGAATAAATAATATCCTACGCTACGTAACAAAATGCAATCGTAAATGCACGAAAAATTCATCTCCCAGTCTAAACTGACTTGGAAATGACGATGCCCCTAAATTGCGCGACGTTGCCAAATTTACATCAAACGCACTAAAAACGCATCTAGCAACGTCGCACTCACCCCCAAACACCCCTACAAAGGAGTCCATAACAGGTGTAGTATACAATACAACCACACACACAAGCAAACGCTGCTAGTTCTGAACAAACTAACTATTTGATAGGCTGTGATAAAATGCAGTGAATTCCAAGAAGCAACACCCACACAGACGCAGATGCTGGTGTTATACGGAAAAAATCTCATCTTGCTCGCTTCTTCAGCATGGCGCCGAGGAAACAATGATGCTCTGGCGCATTTCATTGGTCGTCTTACACAAGCCGTTTTAGATCGCGATGCAATTTATAGTTTGGTAAAATTATAGCCTTGTGGAGTTTTATAAATCTTTTAGAAACAGTGTTACGCGTAGGTATAGGAAGTTATAGATGGTTATAGTAGAGAATCGATAGGTTTTCGATTGCGTGCCTCATTGGTACTATGATAAAGAAAAATGTAGGTATGAGTAAATATCGAAGGGTAAAATATTTTGCCTACTTATGACAAGAACCAGTCTGTAATTCACTTAGTGCAACACTGTATAGGCGCTCGTTCACTAAAGCGTCAATGACACAGGGCTAGTTTACAAGCTACAAGCTAGCGAGTTCGCTAGCAGCTTGTAATGTCGCCCCGTGACATAGGCTTTTTTTACAATCTGCTAGATGAAAATCCTTCCGGAACACTAATGATACGAAACACGAAATCTGCATACCAATTTTTAGGTTCCTGTAGTGAACAGTTCTGCGAAATGGAGCTTTCATAAGAAATACTTAAGTTTAAATAAAAAAATTATAGGTTTATTATCAGGTCTTTTTTCTCAAAAAAGTTCATGTGTCTACCGCCATACTATAATACCTACATTTTGTAAAATAAGTAAGTATCAGTCGGTTTTACTATAATATGCTAGATAATAATAAATTTACGTAACACGAAGTCTGCATACCAATTTTCAGGTTACTGCAGTAAACAGTATCTGAGAAATGTAGCTTTCATAAAAATAGTTTCAAATTTAAAAAAATTAGATCTTCAGGTCTTCTTACGCAAAAAAGTTCAGGTCTCTACGCTATACTATACATTTTGTAAGGTGGAAATACTTATATTTATAACAGAGATTAATAATAAATAACACTAAATATATATATAAAAAAAAAACTATAAATAACCTAGTCGGTCGTTATCACCACCAGACGGCAACGTGCCCAGAACGCTGGCGGCATTGCCACGTTGAATGGCAATGCTTATACGCTGTGCAAAGTAGAAGCCAGCATTCTGGTCACGTGTAGACTCTTTTAGCCTATCAGCCAGATCTTTGTAGATTTTGTGTAATAATTTATCTATTGGAAAACAACCTTAAAAGTAAAGAATCACGAATGTGACGCCTTCCTCGGGGTTGATAGTACAGGGGTGAACAGGAATGCGGGTGTTAGAAAAAACGATAAATACAGTTAGCTTGCCGCGGACAACCGGTTTTGCCTACCCCTGCAACACTGTTATTTCAAACTCTGCGTTCATTTTGATATCAGTACTTTAACTATTTTTAAAATACATAGATAGCTAAGTAGATGTTAATCAAATCAAATCAAATCAAAATTGTTTATTTCATTTTCAAATTATAGTACCATATTTTGTTATTACTATAGGCACAGAGTACTAATTCGAAAGTTAGTAGTAACATAAATTGGAATTAAATTCAATTTTAAATTGAATTTAAACATTTAATTACAAAATTGAATTTAAAATATACATATGTCTATTGAAACTAAAATTATAAATTATAGTCTTTAAATTAAATTTTAAAAAAATAATTATAAATGCGATTTCAATATGAATGTATGTAATTTCATAATACCTTATATTTATCAATGTATCGGGAAGGGCTATGGATTATTCTGTTATACAGTTAATAAAAACTTAAACAGCAACTCTACCACAACTTTGTCTGTATGAAACCTACAAAATACATGAAATAATGAATCTGTTGCCCAAATGAGATAAAAAGTCATTAAATATGGGTGATTCTAGAGCCCGTGCAAAATTAAAAATAAAACTCTGGTTCGAAATATTCTAACAATTTGCAAGGGAATATTAATGAGACAGGAAACTGGATAAGGTTCCGAAACGCTTTACTTTTAAATACGATATGTGTTAAATTTGAACAGATCTCCCTAAGGGTGGCTGGTCATCAATTTGGCGAGCTGAGGGGCGCGGGCGGCAGGGAGCTCAGCCTCGTCTAACCCCTTATTTTACATTTCACACTCAGGGAAAATCGTTAGAGAAATCTGCGTAGCGTGCATGTCCGAGACATACGCACACAGACGAGCGGCGTCCGAGCCTCGCCGCCCCCACCCCTCACCACCCTTCTATTATATCGACGAAACTTCAAGAAATCCTTATACGCACATGTGAACCTACTCAACCTACTCGCATAATATGTAAATCAGAATTATACATTCAATCTCTTCTCGAACCTACCGGCCAGTACTGAGTACTAACATGGAGATCTTGTGATTGTTTGTAAGAAGTTATTTGCTTTCGGAATTTTGAAGCACTTGTTTCATAGAGTTAGGCAGGAAATAGGATGCATTTCTGATCTCAGTTTAAAAGAAGGTAAATGAGAATAAAGTGGCTTTCCTCGTAACATTTACCTACTTAAAACTAAGTCTCCGGTGTATACCTACTCCTTTTCTTTATTAGTTATATAAAGGGTTAGATCGGGAATGTTTAAATCTCTCTTTTTCTAACAATTTCGAGATTTGATTATCAAATAGTACCTAAGGTTAATTTGTATTGTAAGGTTCTGGTCGGAACTCTAGTTCATACTTGTAACGGTGGTGGAGTCGGAGGAGGCTGGTCCGGGAGAACGAAACTAGGCTTCGGGTAATCTATTGGAAGGTATAGGGCGATATAGGTAAGCGAGTGGTCACATACATTATTACCGTACAATGTCACTATGCAAATGTATGTGGGAAGGCTTTGTGTGAACGCACTTACGCATACGAGGCGAACGGGAGCCTCCACATAATCCGCTCCCTGCCTGCCCTCTAAAGATGGTTCTACGCATGTGAGCGTACACACGCGGCACTTTCTCTTGAAGCTCGCCACTGGCTTTTAAAGAGGGTGGCGGGGGTGCGAGCGGGGTGTTCCGACCGGGTGACCACGGGGAGGCGGCGGCACGCGTCGTAGGCCGGACTACGTGCCGCGCGCAACGCTGCCAGCCTCAGCCAGCGCTCAGCCCGGCCAGCATCACACCGCTACCACAGCTGCTTCCCCTAGAAGCCGCATCCTATTATTCAACGGGTAGTGTAGCGGACGGTAGCGTCAATACATGAAGATCATCACCCAGCGTAGCACGACTCTTACCCTTTTTACATGCTGAAACAACTTATCAATTTGCCAGAAATACAGGTGGTCTTTGGCTGTACGGTGCGGTGATATCTACGTCTTGGCTCCGGCGTCCGGCGAGCGCGGGCGGCGGGAGGGGCGCAGCTCGTTTAATTGAGTGTACTCAGCGCCCTCGCCCTATGATACTCCTCTTACTGAAATACCTGTAATAGATGTTAATTAGAGCGCCGCTCCGCCGGCGCCGCCCGCCGCTGGCTGGCTGCAAAGAAAAAATAATTTGAACAGGCCGTAATTAGAGATGTTTACATAACTGTAAAACAAATATTTACCTAATTTTTAATATTTTTTCTCTTTTTCCTGCTCAGGGTCGGGTTTAAGCATATTTATTCGGTGAAAATCTGAAATTACATCTGAAAGCGGTGTCTTCTGAAACGAGTAGGTGGTGGGTCGCCGGGTCTTTGTTGTCCGTGCGTGCGGCACGGATCCAGCACGGTGCGGCACGGCATTGGCACGGGCGCGTGACGATAAAACGAACGCGGCATCGGCAGGACGGAGCGAGGGCGGCCACGGCTCGTTTGAATCGAACGCACGTCCGGGCCCCGCTTGCCACCCTCTGGGTGTGTAGTGGACTTTTCGCTCGGCTTGATATATATTTTCCATTCCTCCCGATGTAGGCTACTGCGGCTGTAGGTTCCGGCCCGTGGCGGTGTGTCGCTCGCATTTACATGTGACGACCACCCGCGCCCCGCACCGCACGCTCGAGCGGCGATTCCGATCAAACTTAATTAAATCCACCATCCCTTATAAGTAAGCATAAGCAAATGCGATTGCTCAAAGAACAAAGCTGTTGGAATAATACAGGCATTTTATTGCTTAGCTTGTATATAAATAGGCATGTAAGGTGATAATCAGGAAGGTATATTCTATTCGATTTGACTAACTATCATGTGTAACCGATCTGTGTTTATTCCGTCCGCAGCAGTTGTTATTATGTTCGTTATATGCTACCTGTCTGTATACAACCTACACATAATCATTTTTCCTTTTCATTTCATTGTAGGTACAGGCCTGTGGCATGATTCTTGATGCCTGCATCAGAAGGGATATTCATTTCGTGGGAAAGGGAAACCGCTTTCCCACCAAGATACAGTCATAGATTACACAAACCCGCCCAAAAGACAAATAAAAGTCATTATACGAGGACAAAACATTAACTCCTTTCAAATTTTCTACTATGGGTAAGAAATCTACTAAATGCATTTGTTTTGTTCTCAATAATAAAATAAACACGTACCTAATTAATATTGAGAGACCCTACGCCTACGCAACGTAGCCCGTAGCAGTGTCATAGAAGTTACTTACTTTTTAATACTACCTATGTATTTCTATTCTGTGGCGGTAAACGCGCGTAGCACTTTCCCGAGAGGCAAAGGTATTATAAGTCTGGTGTAGCTGGCTTAGATAAGTTAGGTTCTATAGTCTATAGTGTGGGCCGCTAGCTAGAATATATTATTTTAGGAACACTAATGTATTATTCCCTTTTTTTACTAATTTCAGTAGGTAGGTAAAGTGGTAGGCTAAGTTTAGTAGAACTTACGTTTTTTACGTTCATTTGCTCGATTGCGTTTGACACTCCTGTTGATTGCTATATGATTCTAGTAAAGCTTAGCTAAGTAAAGGTAGTAAAGTAAAGTAAAGCTAAGTACCTAAGGGTAGCTGAATGGGTAGGTTCCTATTATACCTACATAAAATGTCGAAGATATGGTTTTAATGGCTTTCTTCAGAGGTTATTGTTCTTCATTTCTCAATGGGTCCATGAAAAATATTACTATAATTTTAAATATTAATACATGAGCTCCCAATAAGTCCATGAGATTTGACTAATGTACAGATTAATGTATTCGGACTATCGAGTAATAGGTATCTATAAAAGGCTTTGTCCTGATTGATTGACTGACAGACAGCGTAGGTACCTACAGACAGGCTAAACCACTGGTTGTACATAGGGTGTTCAATAAGTACTTTCTAACCTACTCAAATCGTTTTCACCTAAAATTTGAGCACGTTCAATACGCTTCAAACGTCCTTCGAACCTGCCCTATTTCCTATATAAGCATAATAGATAAACTTATATACCTACTACATATGTAAATAAGAACTCCAAAGGCTATACTAGTGGGCCGATATATAGTTTAAAGCTATACGTATACATCGACTTGACAATGCTAGCCTCCCTCATACCAGGATATTTTACTTCTCTGGACGAGTCGAGAGGCCCCTTAGGCGCGTCTCCCGAAGGGAGGCTCACCACCCCCGACCCCCTTATAGTATACCATACAGAGCGAACTAACTCGCTTCCAACATTTATAAGCTCATATGTATATAGATACTTATTTAAATACGCAATTTAGAGCCCTATAGGTACATACAATAGATACGCAGGTACAAGGTATCTAGTTATGTGTGTAAAGGGGCTTAAATCAATTTGCCGTGTAATTTTATTTGGCACTAGGTTTAATTTGTATGGACCTTGCTAATTAACTTTGCTATTGTTTCACTTGGAGTCGGAGATCATATTAATTAGCTTCTCTACTGTTTTTAGGTGTTATTTTTGGAGACGCCGGCGGACTAGGGGCTTTGGTGAGCCCGACTGCTACGTCAGTGTCGCGGGTTCGATTCAAGCATCTGAAATGACACTAAGATAAGCTTTTATATTATTATGTCTATGTCTTGAGGTAGGTACATCTACTTAGATTATTTAATTACCTTAGTAAACATTTCTTACTTATTGTAGATTGATCGTGCGAGTGAAGTTCATTTTTAAACTGAAAGATCTAGTATATTCTCGTATTGACTCCTTAACCCTGTGGCCAACCACAGATCAAGCCCATTCCTATGCCATTAGTTAGTGACTGATAACTGACGAACAATGGTCTGACTCCCAGGATTTGTGACAGCCCCGTTCCTGAGATATCAGCGAAAATACTTGGCCCACGGTTCTGGATCCAGAACCCTGTGGCCAAGTATTTTTACAAATAACACATAAACCACTGCATCTTAAGGCCCCAGATTTTTAATTTGCGTTAGAAACGCCAGTCACTAAGTCCTAGACAAAAAATAACTTCCTAGGATCAAGAATACCGAAGTTAAAAAATAACCTCAAAATGTTAGACCAGCTACCCGAAAGAAGAATGCTAGGAGGCTGATTACTATGCCGAACCTTAGTGACTCATTTGTGACTAACAATGAACTGAGTCCCGGAATTCGTGACAGCCTAGTTGCAGAGATATACTTGGCCACAGGGTTCTGGTCCAGAACCCTGTGGCCAAGTATTTTCGCTAATTTCTCAAAAACCGCTGCATATTATGACTCCATTTTTTGTATATGCTTTAAAAACGCCAGTCACTAAACCCTAGACCTAAAATTAGCTTCCTAGGTTGTTGAATAATAAAGCCTAGAAACATGTTTTGAGGTTATAATTTATTAACAGAGTGACCATATATTTTGCTTCATTGAGATTTTCCTGGTTTTGTGTTACGTTACGTAATGCTATACTTATCTATTGTTTAGGGCATTCACATCCTAGAATATTGTTTTAGGCAGGCAAGTACCAATGTAAGATGTAATGTAAGAGATCTTTCGTTTTACTTCCTTTGATATTTTAGTTTTACTTCCAAGATAGTGAAGGGGCATGCATATTTAGACTTAAAGATCTCTAAATTGGTACTTGCCTGCCTAAAACAATATTCTAGGATGTGAATGCCATATACAATAGATAAGTATAGCATTACGTAACGTAACACAAAACCAGGAAAATCTCAATGAAGCAAAATATATGGTCACTCTGTTAATAAATTATAACCTCAAAACATGTTTCTAGGCTTTATTATTCAACAACCTAGGAAGCTAATTTTAGGTCTAGGGTTTAGTGACTGACGTTTTTAAGGCATATACAAAAAATGGAGTCATAATATGCAGCGGTTTTTGAGAAATTAGCGAAAATACTTGGCCACAGGGTTCTCTCTGCAACTAGGCTGTCACGAATTCCGGGACTCAGTTCATTGTTAGTCACAAATGAGTCACTAAGGTTCGGCATAGTAATCAGCCTCCTAGCATTCTTCTTTCGGGTAAATGGTCTAACATTTGGAGGTTATTTTTATAACCTCAAAATGTTAGACTGGACTTTTTTAACTTTGGTATTCTTGGTCCTAGGAAGTTAATTTTTGTCTAGGACTTAGTGACTGGCGCTTCTAACGCAAATTAAAAATCTGGGGCCTTAAGATGCAGTGGTTTATGTGTTATTTGTAAAAATACTTGGCCACAGGGTTCTGGATCCAGAACCGTGGGCCAGGTATTATCGCTGATATCTCAGGAACGGGGCTGTCACAAATCCTGGGAGTCAGACCATTGTTCGTCACTTATCAGTCACTAACTAATGGCATAGGAATGGGCTTGATCTGTGGTTGGCCACAGGGTTAAGGAGTCAATTATTCTCGTGCTAGAATTATTTCGAGAATGTAGGTAGGTAGGTGGTTCCAATTCCAATGGTCGACGGAGATGCTACGAGTTGGGGGTAAGTACCTATCATGTTTCTCGATTATAGATGAAGAACCTAATATTATTTCGAGTTTTTTCATTATTTGTAGCATAAAGCGAATTGTCGAATACTTTACTCGTTAAGTAGGTAAGTATAATATTAACAAGTAAGTAGGATCAACAGAGGTAAATGCGTCAATGGTGCTACGGCGAATTTTTGAAATTATAAAAAACACAAGTATAAATACTTGATCGTTTTTTTTTTAGTATTTTCAAAAACCTCAGTTGATTATTTTGGAAAAATCTAAGCACATCTAAAGTATGTAGGTGAGGTAAGTGTATGAAATAAAACAGCTATTGAGAGAAGGAAGATTTAATAAATATGTAGATATAACTTTTGATCTAAAACAGCGTATCTGAACTAGAAGGTAAAATTTAAAATAAAATAAAGTTAGGATTCACGTATCGACTACACAGGAGAACAATAGATAAATCGCTTATAGAATTATGTAATGCCGAAAGTTTTACTAATAGAAGACAAAAGATTTATAAGTATATCGAACAGCAGGGTGCTATTTAAAGGTGAAAATGTGGAAATGGTGATATGTGTTACACAACATTTAGTTAGAAACAAGTGAATAATCACTGTGGATATGTTGCAGGCAATTGGTACGATTCGGCATTTATCAAACGGCGTCGTCTGTTTACAAACAGTGGCAGTTATGTAAAATGCTGAAGGCAAAATGTAAATTGCCTTGTCACTTTACCACAACATTGATCGACAATTCAAACGCCGTTTACAAACTTTTTAATAACACTAAGGTGTCCATAGAATCTAGTGCTCTCTTAGGCCAACGCATACTGAGCAAGAGGTAAGATTGTTTAAAATTTCGATGTACGTAGATAAAAAATGGTTGACTGTAGGTTATGGTTTTTTTATGCGTCCATACAAGCGTCGCGAGCGTGCGCAGCCTAATGAGTGAAAATCATCTAAGGCACATAGTAGGTACTTACTGTTTTTTTACGATTGTCACCCCACAATTACAATCAATGTCGAAACTATAACTGTCAATGAACTGTCAATTTGATTTCCGCATATTACATAAGTAACTAGGTACGAACGTTTGTAAACGGACGACGCCTTTGTAAAATTTCTAATTATACAAGTTGCCTGCGACAGATACCTTCCATTACATATAACGTTTCTCTTGTACATTTGGTCCTTTCTTGAATATTTCTTTACCTTTGCTTCATGCAGCGAGTTGAGCGATTTTTTCCATGCGATTTTTTTTTTTTTATTACGATTGTGAATTTGGAACTTTAGTTCGCTCAACACGCATTCAATAGCACCCTGAGATTTTCAGATCTTCCAAACTACAAGATTATTTATTACGTTGTAGATTAGTTACAAAATGATTCCGATCAAATGACATTGCTGTATGTATACTTACTTATACTATTTATAAATAAGGCTATACCCACAGGGAAAATTTTGGTACGAACCTGCAACTTTACCTGTTGTATTTAAGTTTATGTAATGTAGGTGCTACTTTAAATAATATTTAATACAATAGTAGGACAGTAATATTAAATAGGTTTACATTTCAATGTAACTCATACTATGATATCTGCCGTAGAATGATAATGGAAGTAAAGCCAAAACGCCCTAAAGCAGCTTTGGATTTAAAAGCACAGCTTAATCCATGAAATGTAAAAATGACTTTAATCTCATAGAAAATTATTTGCACCATTTTAAGTATTAAGACACTAGATTTAGCAAAATGAAGCATAAAATAAATGTGAAGTTGCGAAACGACTAAATCACCAAGCTAAAACGGCGCGTTTCAAAATGGCGCGCAACAAAAGTTTACAATATCTTATTTAGCACCAATAATAATGCTAGCAATAAACTAGAGCGGTGCTAAAATCTAGGTGTAAAATTTCAGATCCAATTTAAAATGATTCAATTTATTATTGTAAACTACTCACCGGTAGTTCGCTTCTAGTGCTTATTATACTGGAAGACAGTAAAGCAATCGATTCACCTGTCGGTAACACATACTACTTCGAGAATCTAGCCAAAGGAGATGCAAGGCGTACCCCTCTGCTGGCCATATAACCTTCTTGGCCTTTCACGTTAAATAAAACTATACGCTGTATTTGATAACTGTGTGAATATTTTAAGATGGTGTGCGAGATTATTATAGTGTGCGTTTACATGAATAAGATTTTCTTAGGCGCGTGTGCAATGCGTGTTTACCTCCCCCGTAAAAAATGGCAGAAATTTATGTTTGCAGATTCTGACGTATAACGTATCCTTTGACTAGATTCTCGAAGACATACTATGACTACAATAAAACAGTTTACATTGAAACCTTATCTACAGAATAGTCAGAATCTATCGAGCGATTTGCTCAAGTTAACTCCAATAACTGCCTATTGTTCGTCGGCTTATCTGATAATTAAGGAGGCTTGTGTATCAGCGGGACCCCATTCGTGGAATATTTTTTTTTTAAGTTGTGGGGTGGGATACGTTGCCGCTCCGTGCGCTTGCGCGTCGTGCTTTGCTCAAAATTTAACACAATCGGTTTTTTTACCATCCACGAATGCAGTTAAACGTTGATGATACACGGCCAGTTTACACGCTACGAGCCGGCGAGTAAGCGAGTTAGGTTTCTAGCTACAAGCGAACTCGCTGGCTTGTAGCGTGTAAAAAAGCCGTGTGTCACAGACGCTTTACTGACAAGCACATGGCCTAGAATTTTAATAATGCTGGTAGTCTTGAGCAAATCACCACAAATATGTAATAATACCAATTCCAATTGAACATTTAAGTGTATAAACTGACTATAGAATCAACTGCACACCATTGCAACCAGTTATAGGTTAGTTAAAAAACCACCACGTTTATTGTAAAAAATCGTATAAATACAAGTATTTTTAGACTCACTCAGTTTCAGAAATAAGACAAGTTGTCCCTTATTATGTTGCGGGAATGCACAGCTGTACAACACTAGGAACTAACCAGATACGAACATTTATAATAATCTAACTAAGTAATTGTATAGATCAATGTATGAACGTTACAAAATCTTAACGATCATCTAACATTGTGAACACTATTATTATATTGTTAATATTAAAAATATTCATTTATAATTAAATTTAGAATGATGTTATTATTGCAGAGTTATCCTACAGAAATCGACACCAAATGCTAACTTAGCGATACGATATGTAGAACAGGTTAACAAAGTTTAGGTACTTCTCATAAGCATCGGTACGCTTAAGCCCGTCACACACGTAGCTATAATATATATTAAGCTAATTTCAGACTACGCTATAATATAGTATATAGCTCATAGCACAACAATATCGCGCACGAATACATTGTTGCGGACACGTTCACACTGTACTGTACTATATGTTATTGGCTTACTATACGCTATAAATTGGTGTGATGCGCTGCGTTCGTGCTGTGCTATATCACGCGCCACCCTCTTCCTTCTTCCTCACCCCCGACCGTCCCTCAAGATCGCGGTCAACTGAGCTTGCTATATACTTTAAATGCTTTGGATAATATAGCACTAGGTCCTTCTTTGCTTTACTACATGTATAGCACAATAGTATAACGTAGACTGAAATTAGCTTTAAAATAAATTATAGCACGGCATATTACGATATATTTTCTATACAAATATTTAAGCGACCGCACACACAGCTATAATATATATTTCTATGACATGAATATTTGTATAGAAAATATATCGTAATATGATTTTTTATAATTTATATAAATATATATTATAGCTACGTGTGTGACGGGCTTTAAGCTTTTCGATGGTGCGTATTTCGTACAGAAATCAATTGCACAAATTAATATGAGCTCAATATGTATATTTGTTATCTCAAAAACAAAGTGAGCGAAAGCAAACGCGGGTGTATTGTTAAAACATTATTAGTAAAACAAAAACAAATTGTATTAGTAAAACATTGATTGTGCGAATAAATTATTAAATTGTGCATTTGATTCAATATTCCGTTACATGAATTTGTCTAAATAAAAAAAAAGCAAAATCATAAATAAAAACATACAAATAATTAATAAATGAGAATGCAATAAATGAAATTATAATACATTAGTATTAAAAAATATGTATGTCAAAATGTTATGATTATAAAATTTAAAGCAAGCTTACCTAAAATTAATTTTAGTCAACACTAAAAACATTTTTTTTTAAATCTACTTACATTATCGGGTATCTAATGTCTCGAATTACACAAAAAATCGTAAATAAAAATAGTTACTATTCAATACAGACTATGAAACACGCCCTTAGATGCGGGCCAATTTCAATTATTCGAATAAATTGAGAGAAAAGTCAGCAGCCACAAGACACCTGTAAGCCTATCACCAAACATTTTGACAAACATCTTCGTATCGAAGCCGGTATAGAGAAGTCAACAGCTTGTATGACGTTTAGAAAAAATCATACTTAATGATAACCCCACTGTTTCGAATTTTATGCTAATGTGTTTGCCAAAAACTTTCGCGATGCGGCTACGGACGTCCGATTAGGTATAGTAGATAAGTAGGTACGCAAATCGAGTGAACACGGTCACAGTACATACAAATAAATAAATACAACTTTATGTAGATATCATAGTCATATCGAATCAAGGTATCTTTAGCATCCAGGGTTTGCGGTGCGGAAGGATTTTACAACTAGCAGATTGTAAAAAAGCCGATGGCACGGAGCGAGATTCCAAGCCACTAGCGAATTCGCTGGCTTGTAGCTTGTAACCTAGCCCTGTGTCATGGAGTCTTTAAAAAGGGAGGGGCGACCTGTTTGCGACAGATGTTACATTCAGTAGCAGGTTCGAGGCCTAAAACTCAAAAGAGCGGGTTAGAACTAAGAATTAGTTACTTGTACGTGTAGATTCACTAATCAACTAATTTAACGTGTTTGAAAACCGTTAAATTGTAAATTAACGGTGACATATCTACTTCATATATGGCGTCGAATAGTTTTATATTGCTTCGTAAAGGCAGTAATCAAATACCTCAGGTACTGTATCTAGTACATAAAAAAATACAATTGTCTCCTTGTACTTTTCAAAAACCCAGAAAACCTTATGTGGGTAAACATTTTACTTTTCAACAATATTTATAAAAGAATTCGTTCCTTTCTAGTAGCAACACCAAACTTTCTGACATGCGAACTCGTATCGAAGCCGTAGTCAACCAACATTGTCTATGACGTTTTGAGAAATTTCTTACAAACTGATAAACTATTGTGATGGCTTCGATTCGAATACACTCGTCAAATAGTTACGTGATACGGCGTAAGGCATCGATGTTGCAGAGTTGAGGATATAATTACGTAAATTTAAAATTGACGCAAATGTCCTAATGGTAAAGCGTATCTTTTTCTTTGTTTCTTTTTCATTGTAATTGTAAACTGCTTTGCCTTCGGTAACGTGAAAACCCTCTACTGCCGACATGACTGATTGGTCAACGCACAGGCCCCAAATTACCACTACATTTCTCGATTCTTGATTAAACAACCTCATTAGCTCTATCACCAAAGTTTTCCACGAGCGTTTTCGTATCAAAGCCGTCATAAAAAAAAAATCATCTAACACAACGCCATCTAGCCCCAAACTAAGCAGAGCTTGGACTATAGGAACCAGATAACTGATAAGTACTTATTCAGTATGTTTTTTTAAGAATGAGTATTATTTACTTATACTGTCGTAAAAAAGACATACATAGTTTGTCCTGAAGCGGGAATCAAACCCGACACCGGCGTGGCCGTCCAACACATTTATCATTCGACCTCCGTGTCGTCAGAAGGATTTATCAGTCGGAGTTTTTTTTTCAAAACGTCAACATTTTTGCTTTCTATGTGAGGTGTTTGATACTAATACACTTGTCGAAAAATTTGATGATAGACGCTCAGATCTCAGCTTCCGATTACATTCAAATGTCATACATACTATACACTAACGTATTCAAAATCCCTTACAAATCAATTTAACACAAAAAATAGTAGAATAATAATACTTAGGCTGACTCAGGACTTTAAATTATGTTATGTTTTTTTTTCTCATTATTAAAACTAAATCTTAATAATATCAGCTACGCAAAAAGATCAGCATAAATATTTCCATTACAATGTAACACTTGTAAATTATTAACTGTATCGTTTTTTTGCGCTGTCTTCATTATTGTGCTATGATTGATCTGTCCTTCAGTGCTAGGCCCGAATATTGCTTGATACATTCACATGATTTTATAATACGTACAGTCAGCTGCACAGACCTGACACATGACAAATGTTTGGTCATTTTATGAATTGGCCATGCGTTATGCTGTTCATATCAATATAGTACGATGACACACGGTTTTTTTACACGCTACACGCCAGCATTTACGCTTGTAAAGTCGCCCAGCATCATCGGCATTTTTACAATATGCTTGTTGACAATCCTTTCCAAAAGCTAACACGCTCACACGCTAGCGTTTATAAATGCCAACAATCAGCTTGTAAAAAGCTTGTGTGTCATGGACGCTTTAAACGCAGATTATTCATTGATCTGGCCAGGCCATTTCATGATGTGGCCAACGAATATTAACCAATTCAATAATCCGGCCACGACATATAAACTCCCAAGCTTTTACATTTATATTATACTCTTAAATTTGCAAATAAATCCTTTTCTGGCAAGTAAGATGACTACATTATTTGAAAATGCTTGAGTGTACTTTTATTTGCAAAATTAAGAGTAACACAAATGTGAAAGCTTGGGAGTGTATACTTGTCAATGCAGCTGACTGTACAAGTCCTAGCCAAAAATGTTACACATCGAGCTTCGTTTCTGCATATGCCATTCTTGTGTGACATTTGGTCACTGACATGTCAGTTGTTCAATAATTAATATTCAATATTTTGGACATTTCACACAACGCCATCTAGCCTCAAACTAAGCAAAGCTTGTATTTTGGGAACCAGATAACTAATAGAATTCTCACTCATATACTTTTTTTTTTAAATACCTACCTATACATCGAATTCGACTCAAGAAAAACACCGATGTTTATTATACAAAATGCTTGTCCTGAAGCATTCAAACCCGCGACACCGGCGTGGGAGTCTAACACACTTTCCACCCAACCAATCGTGTCTTCAATATGCAAAATGCCACAACTTTTGGGTTCATCATTTTGAGTTCACGAATGTTATTTTCTAGAGGACGTCCTTTTTTTAGATTTATTTTCATTACAGTCTAAACATGCGTCGGGACAAAAAAAAAATGAGGTATGCGCAATAAATACCAGTTACAATCTTATGACTATGTGTGATAATCGCGAAAGTCTACAAAAAACTATTACAAGTAGGAATTTTTAAATAATTACCAAAATGTAGGAACGAGCGTTACTATTCGCCTTAACACTCGATGTGTAACACTTATGGCATACACCTGTACTGATATGGTTATCGGCGGGGATTCTAGCATTGACAAGACAGTCGGGACAAGCTAACTCGAGTGACGTCACACATCCGGCCTTCACACGCATCTAATATACTAAAATTGCTTATTTTTATAATTACAAGTAAGTTGCTTTATTGCTGAGACAACCAATTCCTTCGTTGTATTCGATGTTACAGAGTAAAAATTTGTCTATTTTCGATTTCATGTGAAGCGCGGGTGTGTGTGACGTCACACTTACACGTACTACTCGGGCGAATTAACATAAGACCTGGCTCGAATGACGTTTGTGAAAAGTACAGCGTGAAATTGGCAAATCTTGATAGAGAAGAGGTCCTGTAATACTTGGTAATGATAAGTAATGATAAGGCTTCGCCATTAGAGGGGCAGCGGGGGAAGCATCAATGCCAATCAAGCCAGGTGTCATGTTAATTCACCGAGTACTACTACTCGAGCGAATGAACATGACACCTGGCTGACACTCGCTCGGAACTTGATGCTTCCCCCGCTGCCCCGCGCGGCGCCCTCCGTGTTTCTTCTTCCTTATCATTACTAAGTATTATAGGACCTCTTCTTTACCAAGATTATCCAATTCCACGCATTACTTTGCACAAACATCATTCCGAGCCAGGTGTCATGTTAATTCGACCGAGTTATATCGGAGCGAGCCTCGTAATCCACACGTTATCGTGTCAAATCGATGTGATAACAACGTGAAGAGCATAAACTATCGATAAACACTATTTAAGTATATCAATATGCAGGTATAATTTGAAATACACAAAGGGGTAAGTGCGCCGCTAGTCGCTAGCACATCCCTAGAGCCACGGGAGTTTTGCGAGGGAGCGTCGCACCCACCTCACTATTTACACTAACTAGTGTTGTTGAAACATACAGTTTCACTTCAATACAAATTACAAGGGAAAAGTTTTAACTTTAGCTGTAATAAAAGCGGGACTAGGAAAAGATCGCGTTCGGCCATCTCGGAAGGCCATAAGACCTTTTTTTACGGAATTGACGATACTGAATTGGCATGAAGCCAAAATATATACTCGTGTATATCAAAATGTGTATATCTAGAGAAAACAAAATCGGAAAAGTCATACTAAAAAATGTTTTGAATAATGCGGTACACAGCCATCGAATTACCCATCGAATTACATAAATATGTTCTAAACGACGTTTTTAAGAGGATAATGTGAAAATGTCGCTCAAAAATAACTGACGTAAAAGACAAATAATAAATCATCGTATTGCTTGAAAGTATTAAATTTATAAAAAAAATCTTTTTACATTTATCTAAGTTCTGTGATTATTCACTGAAAAGAAAAAAAAAACTGTGATTATTCTCTAAATTCGGAAGATGGATGTAAAACTAATTTAAAAGAGCCGATTTCAAAGAATTAATCTATCGAGAAAAGTTTCACCAATTGTGTTCCTGTCTTACGTTTATTTATATTATATCTTCAAGTAATCACTGTTTTAACATCAATTTTGCAACCAATACCGTTACTGAGTAAGAATGTAAGGCAGCGACACCAAATTTTCACATATCCTCTTAAGGCGAACGCAACCTTTCCTCGACACGGTCCCGCTTACAAAGAGGCAAAACGATAGAGGGCGTAAAGGTGTATTTTAAACCTAACTACTATCATTGGGAAAACTTTTGACCAATATACACATGTTAGTTGCACATTTATCCTGTCGCCGAGTCACATAGCTGCCAACATACTAACCCATTGAAACTCATGCCTTGATCACATGTACCGAGTACTCGGCCAAGAATTTCTGTCAGCCGAGTACTCGGTACGTATTAACATAGCGCCGAGTGCTCGGCTGAGCGAGTAACGTAAGCTTTCACTGTCTCGGCCTAGTATCATTTTACTGTCTCGCCCGTTTCCTCGGTACAGTCAGCATCAAAAGTCGACGACCACATTCAGATTTTCAAATACCATAACGTTCCAAACCATAATAATATTATATTTTTGACAAAGTGGTGTTAATTTTAAACTTTAATGATATTCATTCAATACTGGCGTTTATCGCGTTGAGTGATTTAAGTTTATCAAATAGTGTAAAGCGATTTTGAATATTTGAATGTGGTCATCGACTTTTGATGCTGACTGTACGTGTGATCTAGGCATAGGAGAGATGTGCGACTCGAGAGACCGCGGCCCGAGGACTAAAGGACGAATGTGCAACTACGCTTTACATCGCGCACTAGCTCTTACAAGCATGGTAATAAGGGTGATATTTATACAATCGGTTCATAGTGTGCGGATGGACCGTGGACCGTGGAGCTCACTGCGACTGCGGATCGCACTGGAGCAAGCGCACGATCGAAGGGTCGCTTTTAGCGCCCTCTATGAATTCCTCCAGGGAAAGCTTCCCATCCTTGTTCCGGTCCATCTGACGGAAGATCTTGTCGGTTCGCTTCTCGGGAGTCGACTCGTCTTCCGGCATTTTCATCACGGATCCCACCATTTTGTAGATAGCCTGTAACGTGTAATGTAGGTGGCGTTAATTCATTAACATCATCGGCTTATCGCAATTTGCAGTCTGCTGCTAGACATAAGCCTCTTCTTCTTCGTGTTACCAGTTCTGCCAAATCAGTGTGGTGAAAGAATTTCAAGTGCGCCTCGAAGAGGTTCCTTTCGTGCACGGCGTGAGGTATACAGACAACGCGACATTGGAACACACGCTCTCGTTATACTTACAGTGACGATCACGAGCATCTCTTGCCGCGAGATATAACCGTTGCCGTCGAGGTCGTACATGGCGAAGGCTATTCGAGTTTACACGGCGTGAGAAATACAGACATCGCGACATAGAAACACACACTTTTCTTCTACTTACGGTGACGATCTCCTCATCTCCGCATCTCCTGCCGCGAGATGTACCCGTTGCCGTCAAAGTCGTACATGGCGAAGGCTATTCGAGTTTACACGGCGTGAGAAATACAGACATCGCGACATAGAAACACACACTTTTCTTCTACTTACGGTGACGATCTCCTCATCTCCGCATCTCCTGCCGCGAGATGTACCCGTTGCCGTCAAAGTCGTACATGGCGAAGGCTATTCGAGTTTACACGGCGTGAGAAATACAGACATCGCGACATAGAAACACACACTTTTCTTCTACTTACGGTGACGATCTCCTCATCTCCGCATCTCCTGCCGCGAGATGTACCCGTTGCCGTCGAGGTCGTACATGGCGAAGGCTATTCGAGTTTACACGGCGTGAGAAATACAGACATCGCGACATAGAAACACACACTTTTCTTCTACTTACGGTGACGATCTCCTCATCTCCGCATCTCCTGCCGCGAGATGTACCCGTTGCCGTCAAAGTCGTACATGGCGAAGGCTATTCGAGTTTACACGGCGTGAGAAATACAGACATCGCGACATAGAAACACACACTTTTCTTCTACTTACGGTGACGATCTCGAGCATTTCCTACCGCGAGATGTACCCGGTGCCGTCAAAGTCGTACATGGCGAAGGCTATTCAAGTTTACACGGCGTGAGATATACAGACATCGCGACATCGAAACACACACTTTTCTTCTACTTACCGTGACGATCTCCAGCATCTCCTGCCGCGAGATGTACCCGTTGCCGTCAAAGTCGTACATGGCGAAGGCTATTCAAGTTTACACGGCGTGAGATATAGAGACAACGTGACATAGAAACACACACTCTTCTACTTACAGTGACAATCTCGAGCATCTCCTGCCGCGAGATGTACCCGTTGCCATCAAGGTCGTACATGGAGAAGGCCCATTTGAGCTTCTGCTCCAGTTTTCCGCGCGACGTGACGCTAAGCGCACACAGGAACTCCCGGAAGTCTATCGTTCCGTCCCCGTTCGCATCGAACGTTCGGAACACGTGCTCTGCAAACTGAATAGTAGCATAAATTAGAATAGCTCCTGTTGAATTCATCTTTGTTTTGAACCTGTTAGGTAAAAGGTCTCCGCAACAAAGGGGGGAGGCCTTGGCCCAGCAAATGGACAGTACTGACCATTGAGTTTAATAATAATCAAGACATGGACTAATCGTGATTTTGTGTCATTTTGTTTGTCAGTCTCGAAAGCCCAGTAAAGTCATCTACGTGTGTCTATCAAACCGGAACACAGTAATGTTTACACTTTACTGTTACGTGGCAGAATAATTAATTCTTACACTTTACTGTTTCGTGGCGGAATAGGTGGAACCGATTACCCATTTAGCCGTGATTCTTAAGGGTATTCGTGGTTTCTGTATTAAAGGATAATAAACATCTAGTAAAAAATCGCATTAACTATTAATAAGTTAAAATTGATGCCTACCTTACTCGCATCGCCATACGGAAAAAAGTTCCCATATATTTTCTTGAACTCCTCCACAGACAGGTGTCCACTAGGGCAATCTTTTAGAAACCCTTTGTACCATTCCTGAATCTCAGCGTCTGAAAAAAAAAAACGATGTCTGGAAAGTTGGTTTACGGACGATAGTTTAACGTGACAACCACATAATAATGACAGCGTAACGGATGAGCGTTACCGGACAATGACGTCAACGTTTTCGAGCATGCAGCCGGCGTTCATCGATTTATGAGACGTAGTCACGTCACAAATTTTGCTCTATACTCGCACATTCAAAACCCTTATTTTAAGACATAGCGTATCGCGTCCTAACTACGACTTCTCTAGTCTAAACTACTTGTCTTTAGCAGCGCCATCTAACCGGGTATAGACAAACTAACATGAGATTGCAATAAGCCAACTTAAAAGCTAGTTAAAGCGCCATCTGTTGCGGATCAAAACTCAAAAGTTTTAATTTTTCAAGTGGCGTTATTCATTTCTTTATACTTGTGTTTAAAAACATCCAGATATGTTACCTGAAAATTCAGTGTTCTGTTTCAGATCTTCCAGTACTTCTGGCTTCAGTTTACTGTTCTGTTTGCCCATTTTGACTGCGTTCCTATGATTTGTTGCAGGACGAAATGTAATTTCAGCACAACCTTTTTTCGTTTATTCTTGTGCCCTAAAACATACACAAACATTGAACTTCGGATTGCGGATTCGGAATAAAAACATCTTTACTCACCTTGGTACCTAACCTTTTAACTGTGCGGATAAAACCAGGTAAATAATTAAAATTTATATTATATAAATATGGTATACGAATGGTGCTTTGTGATTTGTTAGTTACAAGATGAGTGAATGAAATTGAATGGTGTACAGTAACACGTTCAGTTTGAGAAGTTCAAACATAGTTTACGATAGTAAGGTATTTGTTCAATTGTAATTGGCGATAAATCGATGTTATAGTACGATCACACACGGCTTTTTTACAAGTTAATTGTTGGCGTTTTTAAACGCTAGGGTGTGAGCGTGTTAGCTTTCGGGAAGGATTGTCAACACGTAGATTGTTAAAACGCCGATGACACTAGGCGACTTAACACGCTACAAGCGTAAGCGCTGGCTTGTAGCGTGTAAAAAAGCCTGTGTGTCGTCGACGCTTTATGGGTTCGTCATTTAATGGCACGCTTTATTACTGAACATAATCGCCAGTAGCCGTGCAATTTGTATGCTAACAGTTTAAAGAGTTTTCTTTATCAGAATTTACTGATTTACGATTTTACAGAACGCCCCGTTAATAATTCATTTGGTCGAGACGGTCTTTGGAAAATGAAATATACCTATTCAAATTCATTCGTGTTATCAAAATCCAAAATGAAATTCTAATACAACAGAATAATGGTTTTGGTAACTGAACGTGTTAGTGTGTTTACTAAACCAACAAGACAAATAAATGACTTAAATGATATTTGTTTATAATTTGTATATTATACATGAATAGGCAAAATGTGAATCATTTAAAAATATGAATTATTAGAAATACAACAGAGACATCATCGGGAAATATTTACTCATAAATGACACGTGCCTGACTATCGATTGAAAAGACGCTTTATTTAGCACAAATACTGTAAAATTAAATGTATATATAAACAGAGTCAGACTTGGATATCGTGCGTGAGAAAAGCGAATGTTGAAAATAACTTTACACTCGGTACAGTTTTGTCAAGACATTATCGACAGAGACCCACAAAAATAAATATCAGTAAGTTTTATTAAAAACTAAGTAATAAATAATAATACACAACGAGTTTTTAATTACCAGAAATAGAATAGAAATAGAATACGCCAAATCAGTTGCCGATACTGAACACAGATATGCCAAAAAAAAACTTTTACAAATTAAGGCTAATTATTTTCAAAATAGATTTAGTAAAAATTGAACATTCTGTTTCCGTTAGTAGTTTATCTATGTCTTTACGTCACTCGATACGAATAATTGATAATTATTTGACAAACCCGGTACCTAGCTCGAGCCAGCTCGCTGCAGCTCGGCTCGGGCGCCACACTCGCGCCGCTGTCACTCTCTCATTTGTAGTATACAATTTACACTGCACAGATACAACGTAGTACCCCTTCTGCATTGCCAATTATATTTTTTTGGTAATTAAAAACTTGTGGTGTATTCTGACGTACAACAACAAAGTGTGCTCGGACTAATGTAAATGCATTTTAAGTTGAGAAACTACACGAAAGATCATCTATGGAATTAATTCTAACAAGTTGTGCGCCTATTGCTACTAGTTACAATATAATATCTTAAAGTATAATAATCCTAGATCTAGTACATGAAATACATTAATTAAATTATACATCGCGTTACAAATGATTTGTGCTTGAAGCTTATTATATTAAAATTACTACTTACAAATATATAAACCATACATAGTAGAAAAGTTCGAATAGCTACCTACTTCATTGACTACCGATAGTGATACAAGTTTGAGAGTGAAGATATAAGTAGGTATAAAAAAAAACAAATAGCACATTTTTAACAGACATAACCGAAACGTGGCATGGTCTAACCACAAAGTCTTTAATTTTTAGTCGTAAACAAGAAAACTAACTGAATTTATAAAAAAATAATTCATAAAAGCATTTTTTTTTTCAAAAAGGATACAAAAAATAATATCGAGACTGGTATATTGACAACTGAGGTAAATACGTCAATAAGGTTTATTGCGACTTTTGAATTTTCCCAAAAACTTCTATCAAAAGAATACAAAAGTCTACCATCTGATGCTGTAAATTTTAGAGAAATAAACAACACTTCCCCATTGACGCATTTACTACAGTTGACCCTACCCTTATTCGTAAACGTAACCTATAATCAAATCACACTCCATGGCACAAAAGGTAACAAACCGTTTTTAATTAACTAGACTGCAAATAAGGTGCTACCAAGTTGATAGTTTAGATCAATAGTAAGAAATATTAATTTTTCAAAAGACTAAGACGTGAAGTGCCAGTGTTTGCAAAATGTCGGACAGAGGGCGCTACTAGTTCAAAGTCTAATAACGAACACTAGGCGACCATACTTGGATTTATATAAAACGACTTATTTGGCCGGGGCAGTATTATAAAAGAATTTAAAATAATATTTATGTCTGTTATTGTAGTAGTTCTATTTTAGTTATAAATTGTCATTAAATGACAGACATGAAATTTTACAATTGTAATTTATAATTTTGTTGCATGCAAGCGGATGATCAGGTATAACTCGGACGAATTAACATGACACCTGGCTTTGAACTCAATGCTTCCTCCGCTGCCCCGCGCGGCGCCCTCCGTGTATTTTATTCCTCTTATTGCCAAGCCTTATCATCACCAAGTATTCCACGTCCCCTTCTCTAACAAGATTATCCAATTCCACACTGCACTTTGCACAAACTTCATTCGAGCCAGGTGTCATGTTAATTCGCCCGATTGTAAAATAAAATTTAGCCGATTTTGATGTGATGAGCCTCAAAGTAAATGTGGTTAGACTAAATTCTAAGTCCCAGTCAAAGGTAGATTCTGTGATATGTTATACAACACCCTGTCGCGAAAGCTAACCGAAGGTTCAAAATCAGAAATGATTGTTCCCTTTTCTCTACTTGTATAATATATTCAGTCGATTTAATAAGGTATGGCTTTTTTCTGTGTTTTTTGTTCCAAATTTCAATCAATCACTTATCATCATTAATTGAAAAATGAAAGAATTGTGTATCTGGTAATCAAATCAAAACAACTTTAATGAATAATGTAAGGAAATTTGAATAAACTATTCAAAAACATTATAATAACGTGGAATGTTTAAAATTAGCTAAAGTTGAATTTCCAGCCGCAGATAAATAATTTATAGTTAATAAGTAAACGATAAATTATGGTTGAAAACGTTTCACATAAGTACCTATTTTGTGCTTCGGTAAATTTTGCGCGAAAATTCTCAGAGATTTCAGAGTTCATATGAGTATATTTATTGACGTGTAGATATATCTTATGATTACATTTTAGTTCGAAATACATGTATTGTAATCATTGTAATAGTTCAGCCGCAACTGAACAACGAATGGTCTTTTTTACGAAACTTCGACTGTGACATTTACTACAAGCTAACATATACATATAACTAAACGATACGTGGGACTAGGGCACACTAAACAATAAATTTTTCGTTAACTTTGGCCACTTTGGCATAACAACTAAACGCAACCAATAAAATTAATGCTAGAATTTTAGGGGTGACCTAAGAAGGCAACGAAATGAGAAAACAGATGATCAGTAAACTATTTACACAGAGAACTAGAAGGCACAGTTAGTGGAAACGACGTGAACAAAGAACTTATAGGACAGGGGCTCTAGTCGTTAAGCAGTCATCGACTGTCTTTAAGCGTCGATGACACAGGGCTAGTTTACACGTTTTTTTTAAGTTTGTTAACTAGCCCTGTGTCATCGACGCTTTATCGAATGGTATGCCAATTTTGGCACAAAATGGGACACCAAAATGCCAAAATTGACGTACCATTCGATAACGAAAGTCGATGACAGCTTGATGAATCGGTCCCCAGTCGTAGAATAGACTCGAAAACATCTGAAGTACGAAGCGTCAAACAGAAATGGATAGAATAAGCCAAAAGACAGAGTCAGATCAAAATGAAATTGAAGATCTTTGACGAAGATAGAGGAATATCGAATACGACACCAATATATCAAAAAATGTTGAATATTGCACGGTTATCTTACCTAGAGACAGAACAGATCAGATTGCAAGCGAGTGCGGCCAATGCCACTCACCAATATTCAAATTACACGATAAAAAGTTAATAGTTATTGCATCGGTGATGTTTTTATAACCCGACTGCGAAGGAGGGTTATGTTTGTATTATGTATGTTTGTCAGACTAAATGCACCGCCCTGTAGGCTAAACGACTGAATGGATTTTGATGAGTAGAGTGTCGTTGAAGTCGTTTTCGTTTAAGTCACGCGAGTGACATCCCAGATCCATTTTTAGTCGCAGTTACCACACAGAGTCGTAACTTTTGTATCGAAACATTGTGGATCTCTACACATTTTTGGTGACTGTTATTATTTTTTTGAATTTGAATGTCATTTGAATATCATACGATCCAACATGGCGGCTGTAAGACCACAAAATGTGTTAAAAAGTGTCAAAAATCCATCAAAACTGGTTTGGATTCATCTTTAAATTCGTTATAGTCATAGGAATGTTAAAGAATAAAATTAAAATGTCAAAAATCCAATATTCCAATAATATTTCGGCAGTCGGGTTTTCAGTTTTAATAAACTCTAAGCTTGTTATACTTCGAGAATCTAGCAATTCTCGAAGTTGTTATACCAAGTTTATTTAACCTATCTTTGTGTAAAGGCCTGGCTAAATTCCTGGCTTTCATAGATTGAATAGAAACAGACGTTTCCTCGGTTGTAACTACAATTAATTTTCGCGTGCAATGTCCCTGAATGATTACACCAATCTGACCGATTCCGTTCGTACACATCACTACGCTAATGCCTTAATTGTAAAACGTTAAGATTGACATAGATTATAATGTGCAGTTATAGTAAACTTCGTAGGGGCTGATCTACGCGTAGCAGAGGTAGGGTCGGTCACAAAATCGGAGGTGGACAAACCGACAGCCAAAAGATTAATCTATCAAATACATCTATAAAAAAGATCGGACATTATTAATTTTTGGAATTTTAATTAATTCATTGACGTTGATTTCGTAACAATAAATATTTTTTTATCTTAAATTTAAAATACTTTTTTTTTCTTAATAATCGACGAAATTACGACGTTTCGGGATTTCTATATAAGCACTGATCTCGTTCACATCGGAGGCGACGTCGTGCAGCGCTATCAAGTCCGGTTTCCAAGTGGACAGGACAGTAGACAGTCCAGTTGAAGGACAGAGGTCGTCTGTATGGACTTCTTCTTCTTATCGTGACATTAGTTCTTTCGAACCAGTGTGGTGAAAGGATTTCAAGTGCGCCTCGAAGAGGCTCCTTTCATGCACTACTACTACTACTACTACTCTGTATGGACTTACTACTTGGCTGTACCGAACCGAACCGAACCGTTTACACGACCTTACTGTGTTTACTACTTTCCTTCAACTAGATAGGGCTTAAGGTGCGTTTCCACTGACGCGGAGCTGGGCGGAGTGTGGAGGAGCGAAACTGGTCAATCTGTTAAAGTCACATCTGACTTAGAGCACTGTGATTGGTCAATTCACGGTCCGCTCCTCTCCACTCCTCCCGCCGGCTCACTCGCTTGGGTGTTACCATTTAAAGCAGTGTTGTCATATCACGACCAAAATGGTTCAGCAAGTGCACTGCATTGTGGTGATTGCCACCTACGATGGAACTCACGAGCGGATCTTGCGACGCGACGCAATCGATTCAAAACACCTTCAAAAAGTCTTAACCTTTATCACGTACCTAATTACCACATTCATTTAATAAACTCTCTTAAAATCTCTCAGAAGTGCAATTGATTTTGAACGCGACTCGACACGCGTGTACTTCTGCGTGAGAAATTAAAGTCGTACAGTTGGCGGCAGAAAATATTACACATCCGGCTTTAGAAAGAGACGATTAGTTATCTTCGCTCATCAGCTATGTCTCTGTCACTCATTTTGATATTTTGTCGCTAATTATCGGTCGTTTAACGATTGCCAAAAATGCAATGCTATAGGACTATGGTATTCCACGAATCCGAAAGTATCCAGTGCCTGATGTGTTATACCTAAAACCTACATCTGTAATCTGTGACGCCGTCGGGTTATCAAGAAACATAGGGTTTATGAGGCGGGGAGAAAGGGAGGGTTTTCGGTGGTTGGAGGTTCTTAGGGCGCTAGCATCTTGGACAGTTCCTCGTCCTGGAGACAGCCCTTGAGGAATTCGTCCTGCGTCAGCTGACCGTCGTTGTTTTCGTCCATCTTAGCGAAGATGTTCTTAGCGCGCTCCTCGGCGGAATCGGCGGGCCGGTTACTTGAGCAAGCGCCGAGCATATCGTATATAGCCTGAAACACACCAATATTTTATTAATATCGCCATTATTATACGCCAACCGACGAACCAAAGCGAAAACCCGGGAGAAGATGGCGGTTCGAATTTATTCATTCTCCAAAACATGGACTGGTGAAGGCTGATGGATGTATACAGAATGATTGGAAATCAGATGCAAAGCTGTAGGGCGAAAGAAGCGTGGACTATTTAGAATCATTTAGGCCATAGTTGTCTCGGACTTAGTCTGACAGACAACGTACTAGCTAAATCGTTGTCCGACAGATGTGAACAGCTTCAAATAAAATGTTCAGCCACTAGAGCACTCGACGAGTGTGAACGAATAAACAAGTACTATTATTGCCTTTCATTCGGTTACAAACTACAATAAAGTTGGACAACAATGCAACCTGCAGAAGCGTGACACAAATGTCAGATGAACTATTGTCGAGTTTCCGTGAATAAAAGTTCCGCTTCACTTTGATACCGTCCACGCGCCATGCATATCGAGTACAATAGAAAAGTGGACATCTAAGCGAAAACCTATCTATAGTCTGTTAATATCTAAGCAAGTGATGAAGACACGCACCAACACACCGTACCTACTTATCCTAAAACTCACTGGCTTGAACGATTTTGGTACCGAATTTGCATTTGCTGTTGATTCGTGATGCGATCGCTCCGCCATTAAAAATTGATGTTTAGTCTATCCAAAAATAAATAGCAAGCAAGTAAAATTTAGGTAAAGAATCGCCAGTTTGTTTACATACTCGTATTTTATTTATTATGTAAGCATTCTACAGCTGATATCTTAATTGCTTTGATGTGATGGATTTTTACGCCCTTAAATACTAGGCCAGTCAAATTAGGGTTTTTGACCAAATTTACATTTTTTTAATAGATGACAACGTCATGGAGGCTATAGGAACCAAGATAATCGCGAAAAACCGATGACCGTAACGTTTGACATTGAACAACTTACGACGCGGAGATGTGATTTCATGTGACTTTTGAGACAACTTTTAGAACACCAAAATACACCTTGTATACGAGATTTCAGCTTGTTATCTCTCATTCCGAGGTTGATCCCTTTTTTCTCCTTATTTGACTGGCCTAAAACGCCCGTATCCGCTGTGTCAAAAGTTAGTGAACCATGACCGAAGGGGTAAGCAACTGGAAAATTCTAATTTAATGCAACAACTTAACTTTGATTGGGTAAGTCAAGTTAGAGGACGTGGTGGCCGAGTGAATGAGGCCCTTGCCTTGCGATCTGATGGTCGCGGGTTAAAATCCCGGTGACAATCATGCGTAAATGGGGGTTTTCGGTAAAAAAAAATCTATGTATGCGTCCCACGTTCTCGCAACGGTGAAGGAAAGCATCGCGAGGAAACCGGCATTTCAAAGGACAGAAAAAAAAATGTGCTATGGCACGAGACACCCACCAATCCGCATTGGGTCCACGTGGTGGATTAAGACCCATTCGCTCTCCTAGCCGAGAGTAGGCCTGAGTCCCAGCAGTGAGAACATTATAGGCTGATTATGCTATGCTTATAGGTAAGTCAAGACCCGTACAAAATCTCTGCTAAATAAATAAATTTGTATTTGGCACATGGACGCCAAACACGGATAGTACTCATAACATAGTACTCGCGTAATTGTACCAAATCTTGGCGAATGCAGCAAGCCTCAAGTCCGATCAATCATTTATTTAGAGATAAATAAAATAACATCAAAATATTATGAAACTATTAACTACACAAGATTTATTGCATTCAAGTCATCGGGAAATCAAAGCGAAATATAAAAGAACACGTGGAACGTTCAGTCGGCACCTCGTAAATATTGTGAAGCCAAACTGAGCCGCCCCTCCTCCCTCTTTCCTCTCTCATTTCGACGTCAACTATAATAAACTCCACTTGAAAAGCTGGTCAATAATAACTTTCATGTGTCAATAATTTATTGATTGGAATTTTTGCACTCTTTTGTAGAGCTTTTTGTACTCTCGCCTGCGCGTTGACACTTTTCGAGTTTTTATGCACAAGGTCGCTCACAAATTGCATTTTTAGATACATACTGCGGGGCTATTTGCTAAGCCGTCATTAGTTCTCGTTATCGGATTGAATGGTCAAGAGGGGAAAAAAATGACGTCACCCGAGGATTTCTGTCGCTATCGGCTTCGAGAGGTCGGGAATTTTCTGTCAGATTTGACGTACCATTCGATAACGAGAACTAATGACGGCTTAGCAAATAGCCCCGCTGATAGAGCATGTCAGACTTTGTAAGAAAAAAAATTGCCAAAATGGCTTTTCCGTCATTTAATCCAAGAAGTTTCGATATTATGTATATAATAGTTACTTGTAGGAAGGATAGAAAATTAAAGAAGTTTCTAGTTGTACCGCGAGTGTTATGTAATTTTTTCAAAATATGTATGAGACATTGTAATAATATGGTGTGAGAAAGATATTTGAACTCGATTAGAAATTCAAGAAGCGGTAAGGTGTATAAAAACTTGATAAAATTAGAAAACTACTCTAAGCAAATTCAAAGTTTAGAACTAAGTACTTAGTACTTCGCTCCATCTTCGCTTCGGCCCATAGATGGCTGAAATGCCGGCCGCAGGAGTTATGTACTATAACGTCTCGGCTCAAAAACTTACGACAATGGTATAACAAGAGTACTCGCTCTCTATTCCGCGCTGCAGTGACCAAGGTTCAACTGCTCTATTGATTGCCAACCTCCGATAGGCACCGAAAGAAGAAGGGTTTTCTGCTTAATTGGTCTGAATGCTAATATTATCACGTCGATAAGTGTCGGTTCCTATCCATTTCAAGTGGATCTAACTCCAGTTTCAAACCACAAATTGACGAAGTTTGCACCGACCGCGACTCCGGAGATACCGAAGAACTAATAAATGATTTAGGAACGCTTAGACGGAGCGTTGCTTGATGCGATTAAAGTGTGCTGTGGAGTGTGCCTGGCCTTAGGGTGCGTTTCCACTAACGCGGAGCTGGGCGGAGTACAGATTTCGAACACTGTGATTGGCCAATTTACGGTCTACTCCACCTCACTCCGCCCAGCCCGAGGTATTACGGGTACAAAGTTATTTTACCGAATCTAAACAACCGAAAAGAGAAGGCGATGTTCTAATAAAACGCGATCACGCGACCATCGCAAGTTCACGCGAAAGTCGGTCGCGCGAATCCGCGATCAAACGTAGCGTGATCGCGTTCTATTAGGACTACGCCTAAAGTTGCGATCAATTTTGTTTCGCAAAGATTAGTAAGTACATTAACAGTATGTATGTTAGGTAGTTTACCTTAAATTTTTACTTTGTTTAAATCCTATGAGTCCAAGTGTTTTTGTAATGGTATTAACATTAACAAAAAAAATAATTGAAATATACCTTTAGTATTTCATTTATCTATGCTACTATTAATATTATAAATGTTAACAAATGCCATGGACCCGTTGGTAATCAAAGAATGAACCTAGTTTTTTTTAAAATAACAATGGAGTCGTGGACCTCCTGGGAATAAACCAGAAATTCTAAACAAAGGGACTGTTTAATTATCTTACTCAGATTTACTAATATTTTTTTCATTCTAAGGTCGCCAAGAAAATTTAATCTGCTACCCTACTCCAGCGTGCGCGAGCCAGCTGCAACAGCATCCTACAGATGATTGTGTCGAGTCCAGACTGCCCCATCCAAAACAGATGGATGCAAGTATTGCTGGGTGCAGTCCAATATTGAATAAATTATTTAATTAATTAAATTAATATTTTTAAATTCATTTTTATTTAGATTAGATTTTTTTTTTTAAACTGTTATTCATAATTTATTCAATTTTGACATTTATTTGTAGTTTTTAAGTTATCTTTTGACATATTTTACGTGTACTATGGATGTTTTGTTTGAAATAAATAAATTAATAATAAAAGCGACAAAAGTCATGTCTGCCTTCGTAAGACTATTACAATAAGCTGGGAGCAACGGTTTTAATACAAATGTTTCCTAGACAGAGCAGTTGGTAACAAGAACAGCTATAACAAACCCGCTAGTCTTGTTAACGAGTTTTCTATTTGGCGAGTTGAAATAATATTAGAGGGATTTTGCACGAAAACTTGAACATCCATTATACAGGGTGTTTGGTGGATAGACCGACAATTTTTTTGGGGGGATGGGGGGGGGTCATGTGCTAGTTTTCCCCGGTAGACCTTAGTGCCACAGTATATTAAATGTTTTTTGTAATTTTTTAAAACAGTTTAACGACTTTCAAAGCTCAAAGAGATTTTTTAAGATTTTTTTATTTAGTATACGGACACATTGCAGACAACACAAGTAAATTCGTCGTATTAAAGTTTTGTACTTAAGAGTCCATGATTTGATGTTGGGTTATTTGATCCACGAGACTTGATTCTGAACAATGTACAGAAGATGACCCGAATAAGTATCTCTGTCCGTCAAGCAAGACTTTCTAACTCTCTTATTAAAAGTACTTGCCCTTCGTGTGATATGGCCGTGTGAAACCCTGTTTAATAAATATGTAACAGTAAGTTTTTGAAAACAATGATCGAACGACGAATCATGATTGTATAAAAATAATTTTTTGACGAGTTTTGAAGGCTTAAAGGGAAGGGGGCTTGCTTATTTAACGGTAGTACCCCACCGTAGAAATAGAAAAAGCTACTTGGGTATAGTAGTACAGGTCGATCAACGAAAGCTGGCGCTGTCAAAGTACTCACACTAACTAATGCAATTTCACTACACTTTGTCCAATTTAGGATGATAATTTTGATAGGTCACGCTGCGCTCTTATTCATAGAAACTACACAAGCGCACGTGTGAATGTGTTATTTATGCCAGTTTTTGAAAATATACCTGTACCGTCTAAAGTCACGCTTATGGAAACGAGATAAGCGCACGTGTGAATGTGTTGTTCATTCTAGCTTTTGAAAATATACCTGTACCGTCTAAAGTCACGCTTATGGAAACGAGATAAGCGCACGTGTGAATGTGTTGTTCATTCTAGCTTTTGAAAATATACCTGTACCGTCTAAAGTCACGCTTATGGAAACGAGATAAGCGCACGTGTGAATGTGTTATTTATGCCAGTTTTTGAAAATATACCTGTACCGTCTAAAGTCACGCTTATGGAAACGAGATAAGCGCACGTGTGAATGTGTTGTTCATTCTAGCTTTTGAAAATATACCTGTACCGTCTAAAGTCACGCTTATGGAAACGAGATAAGCGCACGTGTGAATGTGTTATTTATGCCAGTTTTTGAAAATATACCTGTACCGTCTAAAGTCACGCTTATGGAAACGAGATAAGCGCACGTGTGAATGTGTTGTTCATTCTAGCTTTTGAAAATATACCTGTACCGTCTAAAGTCACGCTTATGGAAACGAGATAAGCGCACGTGTGAATGTGTTATTTATGCCAGTTTTTGAAAATATACCTGTACCGTCTAAAGTCACGCTTATGGAAACGAGATAAGCGCACGTGTGAATGTGTTGTTCATTCTAGCTTTTGAAAATATACCTGTACCGTCTAAAGTCACGCTTATGGAAACGAGATAAGCGCACGTGTGAATGTGTTGTTCATTCTAGCTTTTGAAAATATACCTGTACCGTCTAAAGTCACGCTTATGGAAACGAGATAAGCGCACGTGTGAATGTGTTGTTCATTCTAGCTTTTGAAAATATACCTGTACCGTCTAAAGTCACGCTTATGGAAACGAGATAAGCGCACGTGTGAATGTGTTGTTCATTCTAGCTTTTGAAAATATACCTGTACCGTCTAAAGTCACGCTTATGGAAACGAGATAAGCGCACGTGTGAATGTGTTGTTCATTCTAGCTTTTGAAAATATACCTGTACCGTCTAAAGTCACGCTTATGGAAACGAGATAAGCGCACGTGTGAATGTGTTGTTCATGCCAGCTTTTGAAAATATACTTGTACCGTCTAAATAATTGATACGCGGTGAACTATAAAGTTGCATGGCCTTAATCAGAGGCACATCTTCACTAATTACTTTCCCGAAAATCTATCTTGGTTAGTATGTTGAGTAATTAATGATACCTACCTATACCGTGAAGGTTCGCTAATAGCTAAGTGAACTCTACAGCTAAGTGCATGCGTGGCATGGAAGGGAATCAATTAAGAGCACCTTGTATGTTAGATAGAGTTTGGAATCTAGATAGAAACACTAGTTATTTCGAACCACGGTGGTGAAATGATTTCAAGTGCGCCTCAAAGAGGCTCCTTTCGTGCACTTGACACATGTTTTCGATCTTTTTAGGTTCTATGACATGCCGGTTTCCTCACGATGTACTTGTATGTATTACGTAGCTTGATAGTTATTGTTGTTATAATGTAGAGTCCGAACCAAGTCACTGTAACCCTACAATGCAGGCTCTTGAGGAGACCTAGTGTAGGGTACAGAGCTCCAGTAGGTAAATCTAAAATGTTAGATAAGTCTGCCATGATATCCATTGCAAAATAACCGATTTTATTTTATTTTATTGTCACCACCACAATGTAACCTGCATCGCAACTTATCAAAGTGTTAACATGCCTTACATTCCATTATACAGCTAGGTAGTTTTGAATGAAGTATTTTCAGTGCAAAGCTGAAAACCGTGTCAGCGCTTTAGGCTGTGGTTATCGGCCTGTGGCCCGCAAACCAAATATTGATTCGATTTACAATTCAGCTATCTGAGCGTGATAGATAACTTTGCTACCCCAATCCCGCATCGGCCTATCTAACTGACAGCTGTACTGACTAAACTCAGCTTTGATGTCCGAGTCACATGAGGCTAGTTTTTCAAGCCAGGATAGCAGGATAGTAAGCTAGCAGCTCGTGATTTCGTGTGAATGGAACTAGCTTACTATGAAGCTAGTTCTATTTACACGAAGCCAGAGCTGCTAGCTTGCTAGCTTACTTTCATTATGTTGCTATTCTAGATTTAAAAACTAGCCTCGTGTATGCCGTTATTTATACAGAGTAAGGGTGGTTTCGTACTAGTTGCGTGCGCGACGCGCGTGCGTACACGCTTAAAAAAACACGCGCCAAAAACGTTTGTATAAAGTCTAGAATATGAATAACGCTCTGAGGATTCTACATAATAACGGAATAAATAGTACATATACGTAATACTCGGGTGAATGAACATGACATCTGGCTGACACTATCGCTCGAAACTTGATGCTTCCCCCGCTGCTCCGCGCGGCGCCCTCAGTGTTTCTTCTTCCTCTAATTGCGAAGCTTTATCATTACTCATCATTACCAAGTTTTACAGGACCTCTTCTCTATCAAGATTATCCAATTCCACGCTGTTTTTTGCACAAACGTCATTCGAGCCAGGTGTCATGTTTATTCGACTGACTAGTATACGATGTACATATACAGGGTATCCCTAAATTTAACGATAATCGGGTAGCGGGTGGTGGGCCTTGTCGTGACTACTCGAGAAAAAATAAGAAAAAAAAGAAAACTTTATGTGAATCTGAGTTCCGAATCAAAATTATTATCAGAGAAGAGAAATTAGCTAACTAATTATGTCTAGTTTGAATTTGAAACTCGGACAAACCTAGAAGTCTCACAATGCGGTCTGAAAATCATGTAGCCATTGTAAAGTTGCAGGGAGCGTCAACTCAGTTGTCCCCGCGGGTCGCGCGCCGCGAGACCTAATTAGTGTGAACAAGTTCAGAGCGTAGCGCGCCCGCCATATCTCTTAAGAGCCTTATTATTAAATTGTTGAACTCTCCAGACAGAAGCCGCATTTCTATCATTTTGTGGAAAATGTTTTTCACCAGTTACACAAACAAATCTTATTTGACGACACGGATGGTCGAATTTATGTCAAACCGTAGAAAAACGGGTTGTCCGAAAGCGCGTTGGGTCGATGACATTGTAAAAACAGTTGGAAACACCTGGACGAGAGACGCTCAAGACCGGGAGGAGTGGCACAAAAGGAGGGAGGCCTATACCCAGCAGTGGGTGATTCCGGGCTGATGATGATGATGATGATGGTCGAATGGCAAGTGTATTATTGCCACGCCCGGTGTCGTGGGTTCGATTCCCGCTTCAGGACAAACATTTATGTGATGAACATCGGTGTTTGTCCTGAGTTTGGGTGTTCTATTTTTGCTGTGTATGTATTTACAATAAAAAGTATTCAAGTATCATCCATCTGTTTCCTATATTACAAACTATGCTTAGTTTAGGGCTAGATGGCGTTGTATGAAATGTCCAAAATATTTATAAAAAAAACTCACCTGAACGATCTTAGTCATCTCCTGGATGTCGATGACGCCATTGCCGTCAACATCGTACATGCGGAAGGCCCACTTCAATTTCTCTTCAGGAGTGCCGCTGGACGTCACATGAATAGCTTGGAGGAACTCCTACAACAAAACACCCTCTCGATATACATCGAGGTTTTTACACGGAACATAAGAAAACTTATGCGTGTCTTAGAGCCAGCTGTGAATTCGCAAATGCAAACAATCGCCTTGAGTGAACACTTCGTTCGCATTGCTAATTAGACAATTAACTAAACGTAAACCAATCATCGTTGCTAAACCCCCGACGAGATAACGTGCGGCTGTAAACTTAGTGTATTGTACGAGTAGATGGATAACCACCGATGTATCAATTAGTGACGGGTGGCAATTAGTGCACGCGCGTAATTCAATGAAAATGCAGCGCTGCGACTCAATCATGATATACTGCCAACAAGTCTATTGATTACTAGCTTTTTGTAGGCAAAAGTTACCTGATGTTCTCCCGTAGTTCTACAGGTGTGTCTAATATTATTACACTCGCACTTTTTGTATCATGTCGGTTTTCTTTCTCCGGCTGAAGTGCATGTTTATCTTCGACCTAATTTACCTTGAAGTCGATGTAGCCATTCTTGTCCATGTCGAATGTGCGGAACACGTGATCGCAAAACTCAACCGCATTTCCGGATGGGAAAAACATCTTGTACATATCCACGAACTTGGCGGGAGTAAGCCTTCCGTTAGGGCAGTCTTGCTGCAAGTTAAATTAAACAATAATTAGTAAACTATTATATATTATTATTATAATTAAAGTCTTAAATTAATAATTAATAAAGTTTATTATGATTCTATGAAAAAGTTAATTGCAAAACTACATTTAACTACCCTGAAAGTACCCGGAAACTATGATTATATAACTATGAAAAAGCTTGATCTGAACTTTATTTTCATTACGTAAACTAATGCCATAACGAACTAGCACGTAACACGCCAACGTGTTTTTTTCCATGTCTACATATTAATATAAAATTGCAATGCATGAAAAGGGCTTATAACTGCTAATTCTATGTCCCTCGATTGCTTTATGAACTCTATATTATATACATACTTGATTCCACAAATAAATATCTTGTTATCTATCGGTTGTGAAGTTTTTACTAAGCCATAATAAGGCAAGGAATCCTATAGTTTAAATAAATACAAGTCTTATCCGCCCGTGATACGCTTATAATATCAAAACAAACATATGCATGCATACCTCAGTATCATATTTTAGACAAAGTATCTGTTTATGTTTACTATAGAATGTTCCGCGATTCGAAGTAAGATCGATCAGAAGATCTGACCAATTTCTGATTTCTGAGTTCTAATTTAGGACTATTCACTTACGATACGCTTGTAAACGAAATGAAAATGTTCTATAACAATGCTGATGGAGTACAATAAAATGTGCTAGACTTAAAGCAAACATTAACTTCGTATCGTTGCTAAATAAATTCTGTCGATTGTACAAGTCTAAGCATAACTGTATATCTTAATACTCTGTGGCATAACATACATATTATCTTTGTTTTTACGAATTTGTACACAAATGCATTGAAATAAATTTATTCGCAACTTTGTTCTGTTCTCGAAGCAATACAGAACAGGTTCCCTGTCTTGCTTTGACGCAAGTAATCCATGTTTTCAGATACAAGACTCTTTTCGACATAAGAAAGCTTTCGTGAAACTCCAACATTTTATTCGACTGTTTGCAACTTTGTTTTCTCGGGTCGGGGCATTTTACATATAAAATAAAATATAAAACTTCGGTTATAGTACGGTGACACACGGCTTTTTTACACGCTACACGCCAGCGTCTTCGCTTGTAGCGTGTAAATTCGCCCAGGGTCGTCGGCGTTTTTACAATCTGCTTGTTGAAAATCCTTCCCAAAAGCTAACACACTCACAATTTAGCGTTTAAAAACGCCAACAATCAGCTCGTAAGAAAGCTTGTGTGTCATCGACACTTTACTCTAAATTAACCATTTACTTCAAAACAAATCAATCAATCATCATCAAATATAAATTTCTTTTATTTATATTTGATGAGTCGTGTTAGTTACACTATTTATAACTCAAGAACGGCTGATCTGGCTGAAAATTGGTGGGGAGGTAGCTTAGAACCAGGAGACAGACAGAGGATTTTTTATCCCGATGTGAAAATACCCAACGCAAACAAAGTTGCGGGCGTCAGCTAGTATTCTTCTTTTTATCGTGTCATTAGTTCTTTCGAACCAGTGTGGTGAAAGGATTTCAAGTGCGCCTTGAAGAGGCTCCTTTCGTGCACTAGCTAGTATTAAATGTATGACATAATGTCATAATACAAGCTACTCAACCCAAATCAATTTCAGTTTTTTAATGTAATTTCGCCTACGAATCACTGCGCCCGATTTACTTACATTATTAATGTCTGTGGGTTCAGAAAGGACTTTGAAACGTCCTGTTATTTATTATTCACTGAGTTTTGTGAAGAGACGGTTATGAATAATAAAACTATGACATCATACCTGTTTTTAGGCATATAGTCAAATAACTTATTCCTTAATTAGGTTTTTCGATGCGGTTTTGGCCTCGTATGAACTTTGTTATTCGAGCACACGAAGTTTTAAATTATTCATTCAATTAGGACTTAAATCGTTTTTATTATGCTATATGCTTTTTTCTATTAACTTTCTTTACACTAGAAGTCTATTTCTAAACATGGATTTACACACTGAAACGATTCACCATGCACGTAAGCTAGCTGAGGTTTGACGACTTTTGCGCTAATAGTACCTATTTTAAATTGGTATATAGTATAAACTGCTTTCTTGTAGTACGATGATACTTTTTTATACGCTACACGCCAGCGACTTCGCTTGTAGCGTGTAAAGTAACCCAGTGTCATCGGCGTTTTTACAATCAGCTTGTTGACAATCCTTACCGAAAGCTAACACGCTCACACGCTAGCGTTAAAAACGCCAACAATCTGCGTGTAAAAAAGCTTGTGTCATCGACGCCTAGAAAACTATTTGATTTGAAGTAAAGATTCATTAGCGCGACTGCATCCACATAAGATATAAACAAACCTTGGGGCTGCTATGGGCAGTTCATCCCTTCCCTCAGGGAAATTGCCTTCTCGACGGGGCGGGCGTGGGCGGCGGTGGCGCCGTGGTGTCGGTGATTGAAAGTGATAGGTAATCGACTACGACCAATTTTACATCTGAGTGAGTCATATTAGTATTAGCTCAGGTTTAAGGATCGATACGGAGATTGGCGCGGTTGGTGCTGGATAAAGTTAACAAATTAACTATGTAACCATACCGGTTTTAGTTCCAAAATCGCAGTGTGATTTTCCCTTGATGTTACTAACTTTTAATATTTTTTAAACATTGCTACGTAAATATCCTTCAAAATTTAATATTATATTAATTGCATTTATATGCATAATATCACATTAATTTTCAGTTGTAGAGATGTAACTATCACAAATGGCATATAAGACTGTGTACTTCCGTGCTATGAAAGTTTGTTTTTTAAAATTTAAATGTTTACCATAACGATATAGAAAAGAAAATCAAGCAATTTCATGTCAATAAAAAAATTGCAAATGTTTGATTCACATAAGGTTTAGTTATTTAGATAGTTTCTAAGTTTTTGCCGTATAAGTTACTAAATTGGTATCAACAGAAATTCATTATTACGGCGGTAAACTTTATACAGCCGTATTTCTTTGCTATCTGGAATAATGTTAGTTATGGACAGCAATATCTATATTATGGGATAATCTCGCCGTTGAACACCTTTATTTATACTTTATAAAAATGTACAGAATTGCAATGATAAATAAGCTTTAAAAATTTACTCGCTAAGGTTTGTACAAAAGTTTTTATTCAAAATAATTGATTTCAAATGTATTAATTGAAACTGTAATCAAGGTAGTAGTGGCAAAAAAAAAAAAAGAATTGGAGTAGATTTCAATCAAATGGAGCATAATTTTGAAATATATTTGAGAAGACTCGTGGACCGACAGTTTGGTAGGTCAACGACGTATCAAAGGTCATCGGGCCTACCTGGATGAGAGATGCACAAGATTGTACATGCTGGCTAAAGCGAAAGGAGGCCTATACCCAGCAGTGGGTCTAGCCTGGCTTAAGGGGCATCCTCAAATCTGAATTCCATACAATTTTTTTCGGACAAATACTCAAAAAGTACGCCGTATTATTGTAATTTCCTCACACTATTCGTTTTGTCCATGTTTTTTTGATTTCGTGAACAAAAAAGTGAAAGGTTTCATACTTTAATTTAGATTTTATACGTGTTTTTAAGTTAGTAGGGTTAATTTTAAAACACGTATAAAATCTAAATTAAAGTATGATACCTTTCACTTTTTTGTTCACGAAATCAAAAAACATGGACAAAACGAATAGTGTGAAGAAATTACTATAATAAGGCGTACTTTTTGAGTATTTGTCCGAAACATTTTGTATGGAATTCGGATTTGAGGATTACCCTTAAATGATGATGATAGTTATTCTAATTTTCTTTTAATGATGATTTAACTTTTTGTTAACCTATACAGAGTACTTGTGCTAAATTTAAGCACTGCAATTTGAACAGTTTTACTCCACATATTCACAGGCGGACGCGGAAAACTAAAAGGATTCCTTGAGAAATATACCGGATAAAACTACAAGTTGATAAAATTGTACTAGAGTAGTTAACCTAGAAGCCCTATGTGTTAAATTTCCATATTTTTACAGGCAGACGCGAAAAAACTATAAGGAAAGAAATATATTGGATAAAACTTAAGGAGTTTATACAATAGTACTACCGCGGCCGGCGTCGGCACTCTATTATTTCGGAGTCTTCGAATAAAGAGTGAATAAGTTCTTTCTAGGCAAGCGTGCAATGTCCTAGACTTACAATCAGGTGATGTACTGGTCAAATGCTTGTATATAACAAATAAAACAATATAAAACAAACAAACAAACAAACAAACAAACATTCACACACTCACACCCCTGCACTAGGATTCCCTGTGTCGCAGGTGGCATGGACACATACAAGACATCACAACATCCAAGACCCGAGAACAAACATTTGTGTTCGTCACAAATATTTGCCCCGGCCGGGGATCGAACCCGGAACACCAAGCTTCGTAGGCAGGGTCACTACCAACTAAGCCACGGTGTCGTCGTGTAGTAAAAACGTCGTGTGTAAAAACACTAGTGGTTTACCTTGAAGCCCTTGTACCACTCCTTTATAGTGGTCTCATCGTAGGAGGTGTGAGTTTTCAGGAAGTCCATGTCCTCCTTCGTGAGTTTGTCCTTGCTGACGAAGCAGCCCATTTTGGCGACTGTAACAAAGAGAAAAATTGTTATTAATGAGAAAGTTTGATTACATTTGACGACACAGATGGTCGTTTGGCAAGTGAGTTGAACTGCTAGGCCGGGTTCGATTCCCGCTTCAGGACAAACATTTGTGCGATGAACTTCGGTGTTTGTCCTGAGACTGGGTGTTTTCTATACACCTATGTATGTATTTAAAAATATCCAGCTCTCCAGCCGCCCTTTAAGCTTTATTTCTTTTTAATAAAACAAGCAGGATTATTTTAAGATTCCAGACTAAGTCTGAGCTGAGATTAGAGTGTTTATCTTTATAGTTTGTGTGGATTTTCATTTAACAATAAAGTAGTTGATAAAATTCTTATACGAGATGCAAACCCCTCATACCGGCGAACATCCCCTCAGGTTCATTATTATGTAGATGACATTGTCCAGTTTTAATATGCAAGTCACTTAGAATTTTTAAAATCATTTTCTTGGCATTCACTTTCAGCTCTTGAGAAATACATCCTCCAAGTTTCAAGTTTCTACGTTCATCGGTTTGGTCTGTACGTTGTCTGTCAATCAGTCCGTCATTCAGTTAGGTTAAAGCGTTTTATAAACATACATACGAATATTTAATATTGATTAGTGATTCTAGAATGAGTGGTGTAAGAAGTATTGGGCATTTAAGTAAAAGCTTTGAACCCCCGTTTGGACCCTTTGCGGTTAATTAAAATTAGTCAATTTGGGGGTAATTATAAAATACTTTCTTAGTTTACTTTCAGCTGTCGACGATCACATCCTCCAAGTTTCAAGTCTCTACCTTAAGCGGTTTGGCTTGTACAGACAGCGTCAGAGATAAGTATCCCCCTTGTACAAGACACCCAGCTATAAATCCTTTCAAAAAATTGTAAGACTTAAAATTATTTTTAGGCTTACATACAAGTTATACAAATATAATCTATTTTTTAAAGGCAAAACTTCTCCATTCATCGCGACGGTGATTTAAAGGGATTTGAAGCTGGGTATTATAATGCAAGGGGGATACTTATCTATGACGCTGTCTGTACGTTTTCTGTCAGTCAATCAGTCAGCCAGGTCCAAGCCTTAAATATATTGATGAATAGGAGAAAACTTCTAAACTAAAGTAATGGAATGACATGAAAATGCACTTTGCGTCAATGTTGCGTCGATGTATCGCTAGTAGTCCTTCCATTAATACCCCAGTCACTACATCGTTAAAAAGCCGTCTAGATGGAAAGTTTACCAAAGTATTAAACACTTATTTGCTTTAATACCTTAATAAAAACAAGAAAGTGTATAACAACTATGTCTGTAATATTATTTGAACACCCACCAAACCTTACATAGAAATTCACAGCTTGATTAAGAGGCGAGTTTTACGCCGAACCGGATTTTACATTTTTCTTTGGATAGTCTATCTTGCGAAATGTCTTTATTGTAAGAGGAACACTATTCTAGAACTCGGAAATCAGGGGTTACTTCGAGTTCAGTCCACATAGAAGTATTTTTTTCAAATGAAGAAAACATACTTATAAAACTAGAAAAAAGTAATCGGTTAGAATGATTCTAGTAGCAATTTATTTATATTTTATTTAAGCAATATAATTTTTAACTAGTCTGAACACGTTACTGTAAAAAAAAAGTAAAAGAATTCAGGGTCTCTTGCTTTATTATATGTATAGATTACTTTTATATTTATAAAACAAGAAGCTACGTTAAGTTTGAAATCGTTGAGTTATCAGATTTATCATTCTCTTAAACATATTTACTTTGAGGCAAGCTTTTAATTTTGCTGATAAGAAAGTTCATCGACGCAGCTCAAGCTTCAACTTTAGAATCTCGTCGGTTTTAATTTGCTATATTATTAAAGGTATTATCCGATAAAGTGAACCCTTTTTCTGCGCATTCTGGTAGGTATATTATATAAAAAAAATTAAGCGTTTTATTTATTCTGAGAAAAGGGTTTTTGTCACAGTTGTTTGCATTTGAATTCTTGAAATATTTTTTTTTTGTTTAGAGGCTTTTATCAAAAGTAACATTACATAATTTTCGTTTTTTATTTTACAAAAGTTAAAGTGAAATAGTAAAGACTGAGTGAGTAGAGATGATGGTTTAATAGTAACGAACTTCTTAACTTGGTTCTTTAGAGCTAGCTTAACTTAGATAGGTCACCTGGTTCATCCATATTTAAATTCTTTACCGCCTTTCAATGGCGAACAAGCTTTCAGCTACGCTAACTCTTGCACGCTAAGTTTCGTGAAAATGCAGATGTTATAAATAATTCAAACTCTTTAGGTATTAGGACAAAGATAAAGAAGAAGAAAGTAAAAAAAAAACTGAAGATTTCCGAAGAACAGAAGAATGCTTTGAAACACCAGAGTTAGCCTAAAACTAGTCCAGTACTGAGTATTTGTTGTTCAACTTTTATTTTATTGTCAGATAGTGAGTAATGCCCGGGATACACGAGGCTAGTTTTTCAAGTCAGGATAGCAAGACAGTGATAGAGAGCCAGCAAGATAATGAAAGTAAGTTCGTGAAAACGTAATGTTGTAAGTTGTAACGTATAAACTGTAAACTGAACTATCTTAATTTCTAGCTTAGTAAGCTAGTGAAATGTAAGCTAGTTATGTTTACACGATGCCAGAGCTGCTAGCTTGATGGCTAACTATCACTATCTTGCTATCCTGGCATGAAAAACTAGTCTCGTGTATCTCGGACATGAAGGATGGTATTTGATGCGAACACGACGACTTCAGTCAGGGAGTGGAAATGTCATGGACAGAGCGGCAGCGGCGATAAAGATAACGCGTGACGTCGTCGCATGGGCTACGGGCGACCCGTCACTCTCTCCCTTCAGTCAAAGGAACCGACAACGCCGGTGTTTGATTCAATGCCTACTCAACTGAAAATCGTACTCAGTAACTTGTCCTCAACTTCTAGCACACACAAATAGGTATCAATAACCCACTCCACAAATTTTCTCTTCAATTTACTTTGTCTGTTAAAGTGCCGGCGCACATAGGGTGAAGCGCAGCGCAGAGCTTTTTCTATTTTCAAACTATTATCGACATATTTCTTATTGAAATAATATCCAATAACAAATAATGCAACAATTAATTTCTCGCTTCGATGCTCAATTGTTGTGTTATTTGATATTGGATATTATTTCAATGAGGACAATGTCGATAATAGTTTGACAGTGAAAAATGCTCTGCGCTGCGCTCCGCCGTATGTGCTCCGGCCCTAAATGGCTAAGTGCACGATGCCCTTGCCTTGCGATCTGAATCACCGATCACGGCTTTGAATACCGGTGGCAATCTTAAATTATTTAATTCGGTTGAAAATATATATGTGCGCATCCCACGTTCGAATTATTCCCATCTGTCACCCTGCTCTATCCGCCTAGGGTGACATATGGGCCAAAAAAGTTCTATCTGTCCCTCTTTCAGCAAAAGTGTGACAGATAGAACTTTTAAAATTTGAAACAGTTCTATCTGTCCCCCTATCAGTAACAGGGGGACAGACAGAACTATTTTATTCCTGTCTGTCACCCAATAAAAAAAATAGTAGATACACTATGACGATTCACACATATAGGTGAATAAATTTAGTCTAACTAGGTATTACAATGGTAAAACTAAGCCATTCGTTATCTTCAGTAACTAAAACGGTTGAGAACAACGGTGAAGTGAAACCGCGTGAGAAAACCGGCATGTCAAAGAACAGAGAAAAAAACATGTTCGGAGGCATGAGGCAGCCACTAATCCGCATTGTGTTCGCGTGATGGATTAAGACCCTCTTAGCCGAGCTACTCTCGGTCTGAGCCCCAGCAGTAGGAACATTATATGCTAAATATTAATTAACAGGGTTCAAGCAAGCCTTACACGAGCTGAATACTCTCGATGTGTGAACATTGATACGTGCACAAAGGTTGCAAAAGGTACTCCGCCTTTTTGAGCCGTAATTAAAAACTAATTGACAAACCTGTTTCGTATGATTTCATTTAATTAACGAAGGTTTATATTGGATACTAAGTGAAAAATTAGTGCACGAAAGGAGCCTCTTCGAGGCGCACTCGAAATCCTTTCACCACACTGGTTCGAAAGAACTAGAGACAAGATAAGAAGAAAAAAAGAAAAATTAATTTATAAACTATCTTCTTCGATTCAGTCGGCCTGATTGTACGATTTTAATTACCTGTTCAAAAACATCTTCTGCACTTCTTACCTATTATTGAAAATTTTAAGAGCTGAGATTCTAAAAATACTGCAAATATTTCCAAAATTTCAGTTCTAAAAAACGTCTCTGAAATATTAGCAGATTTACTAAAATCAATATCGAAATGAACTGAAATCGACTAGAATTAGACTGGTAATATTCTAAGGAAACAGTAAACTGAGAGCCAGAATTGGATTACGCATTCGCACGTCCGTTCATACGTGTGCGAATGATTACATAATGACCACAATCTAATTTAAGTAGAGCGTGAACACTTCACAAAGCAGTATCGACAAAAACAGGTCTCAAACAACATGCCCATATCCTGATCAAAACTAAGAACAAGATATTGGCTAAACATTGGCTATTAGGTACACTAGCTATTAAAACAATCTGTATTCTAGTCTACATTCACTTTAGTTGAATTTGAGCATTATAGTAGAGTCAAATTTTATCGGCTCTATTTCTAAAATCTAACAACTCACTGGCGAAAAGGCGTGAATTTAAAGCGTCGATGACACAGGGCTAGTTTACAAGCTACAAGCCAGCGAGTTCGCTTGTAGCTTGTAAACTCGCCCCGTTGCATCGGCTTTTTTACAATCTGTAGTTGACAATCCTTCCCGAAAGCTAACTCACTCACTCGCTAGCTTTTAAACTCTCTGGCTTGTATCTTGTAAACTAGCTCTGTGTCATCGACGCTTAAATGGCCAGCGCACATGTGTTACCTCAGAACTCCGTCATTAATCAACTGAATTGGATTTTTTTATATGAATGAATTATATTTTCTACACTTTCAGATGGGTCCCATAAGAATTTCGTCATCAAAATCGGTTCAGTACTTTGATTTTTAAGGCTAATCCTCAAATCCGAATTCCATACAAAATGTTTCAAAATCAAAATGTTTAAGTTAGTAGTGTTAATTTTAAAACACGTATAAAATCTAAATTAAAGTATGAAACCTTTCACTTTTTTTGTTGACGAAATCAAAAAATATGGACGAAACGAATAGTGTGAAGAAATTACTATAATACGGCGTACTTTTTGAGTATTTATCCGAAACATTTTGTATGGAAATTTGCCTTGAGGATTCCCCTTAAATCAAAATAACTGAACAAAATACAACCAAAGTAAGGTTTATGCTGGTACAAAATCCGATACTGTCTCGTTGCTTTAATAGTGTCAGTAGAATTTCCGTTTAACCAGGCCAGGTGCCGAGGCTGCCGCGATTAATTTTATTAACACCATCACTTAGAATATCACCCAGTGAAGCGATACAATTTATACGGTTAAAACCTCGTCGAGGGATTAACCTCGTAAGCTATTACCATCGCCCTGATCTAAGTTGATAGTCACTAACATCAAAACATTTTCAAATGTTGAACCCCCAAGCTGCTGGGAACCTATTTGGTTAGTATAGATAGATAGCTTAGGTGCGTCATGCATGAAGAGATAATTTAAAGTTTACACCATTATCATACCATACACAAGATAAATATGTAGAGCGTCTTTGTGGAGAGGAGGAAATGGAGTACTTGGTGATGACGAGTCTTCGCAATAAGAGGAAGAAGAAGCACAGATAGATATTGGTCCCTTAATAGTAGATTTATGGCTTGCTTTATCCCAGAGGAGCATACTCTACTTTTCACAGCTTCTGCGAGACAATAATCTATATCTGCTTTCCGTAAATCGCAGTCATTTATAAGGTAATAATGCCTGTTCTTGGATTCACTTTCTCTATAAGATTTTTTGTGTGAGTATTAATTATTAGATTAACTTAAAATTAAGTCAGGCTTCTGTTGGTGTCGGAGGGAAATTCGATAATGTAACGCGGTGGTGAAAAAACGCACAATCATCAAACAAATCCATCATACGCCTTATTTAGACATCGAATAGAAGCAGGGGTAGGTAGGTACACCTACTGGATCAAATGATGGAAAGTTAATTGCCATAAAACACCCACAAAATGAAAGAATCCTATAGAAAAATTGCGTGTTTTAAAATATTGGACGCCGCGGGTTCGATTCCAGCATTAAGACAAACATGTGTGTGATGAACATCGATGTTTGTCTTGAATTTGGGATTTGATTGGTTTTGGTCGAATTCTTTAATATATCTAAGTTCGCGTAAACGACGGGTCTCTTAAAGCAATATTAAAATTCAATTAGCTCTCATATCAACCATTTTCTTAGATCTAGATAGACGCAGAGAATTGAAGTGGCGGTTACGAACGTCTTACGTCACAAAGCCTATACGCGAATGGTTATTTTAGGATGTTTCCAATCGACACGAAAAAATAGCAAAGTGGTTTACGCATACTGAACACTCGAAAACAATTTTACGATAAACTCTGAACAAGACAATTCGTTTCATTCAATGCAGATAAGACGAAGAGTACTCTTCGCATGCTGCATTCGATATTTATTTGCATCCTATTCGAATACTGGTCGATTTGAGTTCCAATTTATGCAGGTCTTACGCAATCACCCTGCCGACTGAATCTTAATAATATTTGAAGAAGCGTTATTTGTAGTAAATTGTGTTTGTTGTTTGAGAAATTTAATGAGTTCGCCTTAGAAACGAAATCTCAAGATAATACACGTTTTAGATGTATTTGAACATGGCAAGATGCAAACGGGAAAAGGAACCAGTATTTATATGTGATCAGTTTATTTTAATTTTTTTTACGAAATTTTACAGCTAGATAGTAAAAAAATAAAAGCATCAAATTTTTATTCATCAAAATTTATCAATTTTTTTATTCAAAAAATGAACACTTACCTAGAAATTCAAATTTCTAATACGTTAATTTTTATAATTGTTTTAATCATTATTATTATATATATAATCTTATAACCAGCACCTAAATATAATACAGAGCGAGCGGAAACAGGGTAAGAAGCTTAATTTGGTTTTAATAAGCGTCCTAACAATTACATTGACAAAATAAAATTACTCTACAGTAATTTTATTTAATTTTCCATCGGGTATCGAGTTGGAGCAGTTGAGCTACCTATAGATCGTTTGCAACGGTCTATGGGTGGCCCAATTGTTTCCTTTTGTAAATTTTGTAATATACCTATATATAGATTGTAGTAGTTAGCTTATGCTGTAATAAAAAAAACTCTACAGTATAACGTTTTTTTAATACAGTGAAAACAACAATATAGTTTTTAAGAAAAAACTGGTGGTGGCTTTTGTGTGGTTCGACAAATTCGACTCCAGAACTAGCCACTTTACACGAGACGCGCAACGACAGAGTATAATGTAGATCCTTTTTCTTCGTTAGTTTGGTGGGGCTGCTGGTTATAAGGATAACGTATGGTGTCAAGGAGATCTTGCAACAGTGCTCTACACAGTCAAGGAGCGTACTTTGCAGAAATGCTAGTCACGTCCGACGCGACGCCTCCGCAATTTCATGGGCGCCTAGTACCCGAATGACATTATTAAGTGGTCATTAAACAGTCACCACGTTATTGCATGAGCTTTCTTAAACCGGCTAGGATGAGAAGGGGTCATTATTATCCTTTTCACTTCTCCATGCTCGTAAAGTTCAACTTCGTGCACGCTTTATGGTGAGTAAAACTGCATTTCAGGCCCTAGGAAAAAAATGATTGCTTCTAAAATCTGTTCAAAGAAATTAATTTGTAATAGGTTTCATACCGGAAGATGAGAACTTTATTCATATTAGGATCTTTGGTCCTTCATAATACCCATAGATATTTTTTAGTATTATGATGGACCTTAACATTACTATATCGTGGTAACATTGGTTGGCTGTCTCAAAATTGAAGTGATCTTGTGTCGGTCCTGAAGAAGCATGTATTATACTCGACTTGAATATCCGATGAAATAAAAATCTGATAAAAGTCTCGTATAAAATGTCTTTTCAGTCCCTTGGTGTACAAATAACTATTTCATTTCGTCACGAGAATAATTTCTAATACCTCTGTTGGACATTGCCTAAATCCTGCATTTTAGGTGTCAATTGTAAATAGCTTTTAACAAGTTATCTATATGTGATTCAGGATTATAATTGCAAAAAGAGTTGAGGCAAATCTAGTATACGAGTTATAACATTCATGTTTACTGGGAACTGCGTAAAATTTGTTGTTCGCAGAGTAGAGAAAATAAATCTAGAGCATTTCCCTACCACGAGACCGAGTAGGTCACAATGCAAGCGAGCACTCTCGGTTCGTTATTGTTTTGTCGATTGACATCTATAATATTCTCCGGTTAGCTAGAAATAGAGAGATACGATACTGTTAGACTGTACGATTCATAACGGCGTTAGTAAATGTTTTATTTATTAGGTTTGTGTGCGTAAACAAATTTTATAGGCATTTCATCAGCAACAATAACACAGACAGTACCTTACCTTACACAGAGTGTTAGGATAGGCAGAGGGGGATATTAAAACTAAAAGAAAAAAATATTGAAAGGGATCAATTCGTTATTGAAAAAAAAACATTACTAGTTTTAAAAATAAAATACAACTCAGTAGCAGAACCCACTCATTTTCATAAAAGAATAGCGCGGCTATGTTGATATATTCATCAATTATCGTCTGAAGCTGCGTCTTCTAGGTTGCTATACAATTCGCTCGCCTTGTAATGCAAATTGTAGGGTCTGAAAACAAAAAGCTTGCCAAGTCGTGGTATTGTCCCTAGCACTCTGCTTAAACAACTTTGACATTTTAATTTTACATTATTTAAACCTGTGTTAAACACATTTTACGATAAATTATACGCTAGTATTTTCCGAGCGGTTTCCACGCGACGTGAGACAGATTAATTTTAATTGCATAACACATTTCGTTGGCTAAGTTAAGTTAATTACTTTATGCAATTATTTTATAAAGTCAACTAGCAACATTTATAAGAAAAAAATAGTTTTTCCACAGCGGGCGATGTCTTAATGAAAGTACAGATAGTACGGCAATTTTAATCTATATTATTTAATGAATTAGATACGAGGACATAAATTATCTGAAATAAGTATAACGCAGCGTTAGGCGACCACCAGCCCGATGGATCGATGACATCCGCAATATTGCAGGCAACACCTGGTTTAGATCCGCGCAGCACAGACCAGATTGGCATTTAATCGAGGAGGCCTATGCCCAGGAGTGGGCTGATACTGGCTGTGGCTGATGATGATGAAGCAGAACGAAAAGAAATCACGTACAATGATTAAGTATCAATTTTATGTTACTGATTGTAAAATTAACTAATTGTAAAAATACGTTTTTTTTAAGGGTGAATAAATGTTTGTTACTCAATCACGCCACAACTACTTAACTGAATGAGCTGGAGTTTGGTATGGGTATGGTTTACGAGCTGGATAAACACATAGGTTACTTTTTATACCGATTATAAACGGGGACGAAGCCACGGGCAGCAGCTATTGATAATTAATTAATTAACAAGCTTAAAGTTTATAAAAACTGATAAACCGACTGCGAAAATATTACTTACATTGATTGACAATTCATCATTCCAAATTAAATTTAAACTTATGACATTTATATATTTTTGTAATCTCCTTTTAATTTTCTTCATTTTGTTACCCCACTCGATAGGTTTGGTAAACAAAATATTTCATACTATTTAACGCCAAATATTCGCCTATAATATAATATTCTTGTTTTTTTTTAACCCATCTAAGGACACTTGGGTTATTAAGACATAACTAACGATACCTTAACTGTCAAAATTTATCCAGCCGTTTAAAAGATACGAGGTAACAAAAAAAATTACATACATACATATAAGATACGCGCGAAAAACAACGATTCCTTGGCAGTCGGGTAAAAATAGAATACTATCATGATCAAGGTGATTGTTGTATAGATATAGTCTCACGCCCTCACTTGTATCAAAACGATGATTGTCAAACACTGTCCGTAAATGAAGCTCGGAAATGTAGGTTTCATGCGCGTTGGTCGAGGCTGTATGAATGTATACGTTATAGGTAGAGTGTGGTAACGATCGTACAAAACAGCAATTTTTCATTTTTATGTGAGCGTGTTGCGGGGGATCTCCTAATTGAGGTTGAAAGCAGTGGCCAGTATTTTATGTCGTGTAGAGTCAGCACTTTTGACGCCAACGGAAATAAGTCAATGGGTGACTCAGAAGGGTGAGGTGAGCGGCCGGGTGACTGTGAAAACATTTGCCATCTTTTTAAACTATCCATTCAAAATGCACCAATCATATTCTAAATGGACACAATTTAAAATATCAAACTTGGAGGCAGCAACGGCGGCGGAATCAAACACTTCGTTAAATAAGATTATCATCAATTATCATCAAGACTTTCTGGCTGACTGGGTGACAGACAACGTACAGACCAAACCACTGAACGTGGAGACGCGAAAAGAAATTAATTTTGCTAATTAACAAAGTTGTGGGTGTCAGTTAGTAGTTCATTAATTACATAGCTTGCTTCTTCTACCGACGAAAAAACAATGGATGAACAGTGTGCTTTTATTATCGTAGTTACTTTGGGCTAGGAAAGTTATGACTTGATGAAGTATCCTAATTGCTCTTTTGAGGACGTGGTGGCCGAGTGGATGAGGCGCCTACCATGCGATCTGATCGCGGCTTCGAATCCCGGTGGCAGTCATGCGTAAATGGGTTTTTACGGTCGAAAAAATCTATGTATGTACTCGTTCTCTCAATGGTGAAGGAAAACATCGTGAGGAAACCGGCATGACGTAGAACCAAAAGTTCGAAAACATGTGCCGAGTGCACGAAAGGAGCCTCTTCGAGGCGCACTTGAAATCCTTTCACCTCACTGGTTCGAAGGAACTAGTGACACGATAAGAAGAAGATTGCTCTTTTTTGCAATACGATATCCTTTTCTAAGGGGCTCTTGGTATCTTTGGAACAGTAAACTATTCTATGATGTAATTTTGATAAGCAGGCGAGTACGATCTATCTATCTATCTATACATCACACATTTTTTACTACAAAAAGACTTAAATGGGCAATGCAGAAGGGGCACTAGTGGTCCCAATCGACAGAAGCCTGCTACGTTTTTTTTTGGGTAGCAATACTGATCATACAATAGATAGACCGTTGAGTACGCAGTTCAAAGTATTAGATTATTTATTATATGTAATGTCAAAGGATTTATCCATGCACTGTGCAAGCTTAGCAATGGGTTCAATCACATTCTCGGCAAATCCATAAAATCCAGTAGACGATTTTAATCTTACAGAACGAGGAGCACGCTCTTTTTCATACATAGAACTTGTACATAATTTAAGAGCTCGGCTATTTTTTCAAGATTATAGGCGCACAACTTTATTCACGGTTTCTCAGGAGTCGGGTCGAAAGAAAATTAATGTCTACCCTACTGCGAAAACGAGGGTAATGTTTTTGACAATGTTGAAAATATGTCTATTAATTAAGCCAGTTACAATCAAAAAAGATTGGATAAAATTAGAACAGATGGGAGTCTGCTTGTGGATTCGTTAAATAAACACCAAAACCTTGTATTTAAATTATGTGCATCTTTTAAAGAAGGCATTTTAATATTAAGGCACGGCTGTCGGATCCTCTATACCCTTAAACATCTCGTTAGATATACGTAACTGCGCGGTGAATCCCATTTCCATTAATCGCAGAACCGTTCGTGTACCTAAATCTCTAGAAATATTCACTAACTAACGCTACTAATGATTTCGTAAAATTTTATTTCCATTTTAATTTAAACATTATTAATAACGTGAAAATAATCCTTTCTTTAAAATTTCTATATAAGCGGATGGTGGCTGAGCTAAGTTCGGTAACTCATTGTACCTTAATACAATAAGCCGAGTACAGAAGGGTTAAGTTCAAAGGGAACCCTACCCTTGCCCAGTTCCGCAATGGAATTTGTGACTGAAATAATAAATCACCCTGAAATATAGCTGTGAACTTAGTTTAAACTTATTTTTAAGGATCGCCGAGTCTAACGAGGTCGCTCAGCAAGCTATAGAGAGAGCTACGCTCGGGGTATCTCTTATGATAGAATCCGGAATGAGGTTATCCGACAGAGAACTAAGCCGTTCGACATAGCTCAGGGGATCAGCAAGCTGAAGTGGCAGTGGGCCGGCAATATCTGCCAAAGAACCGACAACCGTTGGGGTAAACGAGTTTTGAAGATCGAGCTTAGTGGCGCGCCTTGGGAGAGACTTACGTCCAGCACTTCTAGCAGTCAAAAAAGTCAAAAATTAAAAATATTTATTCAAGTTTTACAAGTAAATTTTTACAAGGTTTGGAGGCTGTTCTGGTAAGTTTAGAGTTAGAAGAGTCCAGCCGGCAGTAGACTGCTATTGGTTGATGATAAGTCTAACGAGGAAGAAACTAGAGTAATTGGGCGTACTTTACCAGATTTTGTCGCTGTAACAAATCAGTCAGTGAATTTAATTTTGTCGCGGCATAACAAGTGTAGAGCTGCTCTCAAAAAGTACTTCAGGCTGTATATAGCGAGAGTATCGATGCAAGCAATCTGGTTCAAGGGGATGGTCCGATTAAAATATATTTTTATACCGTTACAAGCACTTACGTGCACGTGAAAACGCGACAAGTAGGGTACCGTTTACACAAAGATGAACCATTTTAAAAGGTAGATGTATTAAATACGTGGGTTGTAAGTATGTGGGTTAAAATATCCCAGAACTCGTTTAATGTACCGAACCTACCGCGATCATTAAAATGTTCTGCGAATCTAACCTCGAAAGACGACAAAATCACATTCATACGTACCTACCTAGTAACGTTCTAGTAACACGTAAATCGTTTAAACTGTGCTATTTTTGTGATGTCCGGGACATCCTGTTTCCTCTTTTCTCGAAAGATATTGTCGCACACAAGGGTTAAAGCCTCTTAAAATCACTGTGAGAGTTGATTTTTACTGTTACCTTATGCAATTGGAAAACCGGAGTTAAGAACTCAAAACAGAGATGGCTGGAGAAAGACATTGGCGGAGAGTCTCAGGCCCATAAGAGGCTATTTAGCCAATGATAAAGATGATGATGATGAACAAGTGAGCAGTAAAGTTGGAATATCTTGTGGGAAATCGCAAACGACCGCTACAGTTAGAAGGATGTGAAGAAGACCGTTGCCCAACAATGGCACAAAAATTTTTGTTTCAGTAAAAAATTGTAGCAATGATAGGAGCAGAATTATCTTACTAACAAACATAACCATGTAATGTAACAAAAAGTCGCATAATGATGTCTAACATTTGACATCTCACCTCGGTAATAAGCAACAGAAGAAAGCGGAGTTTTTAAATAAAATTGCTAACTTTTAAATTGCATTTTTATAACCATTGAAGCAGAGAGATAAATACGGTTACCAACGTTTTGTGTGATCGAAGTCGACTGGCGCCTGATAGAGAAACAAAAGAACTGTATCACAGTGTGCAGATGGCGGCGGCACATCGAACTGCCACCGCTGGCTGGACGCTCGATTTATTTCCTATCTCAGGCTCAGCCTACATACGTCTGACTTCTGAACAAGAACCGTGTCACTCACAACGTTATAGCATAGAATAAATATACCTATTCTACTAAATGAAAACAAAGTATTCCTTCTATTCGTATGGAACATATTAGGAGACGTGTGCGTTCACGAGAAAATAAGTTATGTTAGGCTGTCAGAGTTTTTAGGCCATCAATTATATGAAGATTATATGAAGCTTGTTATATATAATTAAATTTTAAATAGCAGGAATTGAGTCACTCTTACTGGTTTTCACTCAATATAATCTAAATGAAATAGGTATATCATTTTATATGATTAGCGTAAAAAATGTTAGGCCCGCAGCTTCGCCTGCGTGGATTTATTTTATATGAACAAAAATAATTTTAGCTCATAGGTTTAGTAGTTTCGACAAGATTTAAAAATCTAAAAACATCCATCTATTCATCTATCTATCCATCCATATTCCCAAACATTAGATTCAGAGACCTGAATAAGATAACTCATGTGGTTTTTAAAGTAGGTGTATAAGGTTTGTTTGAACAAAGCAGACACCCCGTATTGATGTTCCCATATATGAAAATGGGTCAGGTCACAGGTAGGCTTGCTACAATTAGTAGTTGAAAGAGAGGCTGAATTCCACTTTTCGCAGAGAAAGCAAAAGTGCCTGAGTGATATTCGCTAGCCACTCTGCCTGCTGTGTCGTGTCTCGTGACAAAAGCTAATACCGATTGTCGCTACTTCTATGAATGCACGTCGAACACGATACACTGCGGGTTTAGTATTGTCAATTCAATAGCGTATTTTTAACTTTAACTTTAAGCAACCGCATCAAAGTTTATTTTGATAACCAAATTAATTGTTAGGATTAATGTCAGATAATTTATTCATTGATCTGAAAATAAAACCCTAACAACATATATGTTATTAACCATTTACTCTCTAAATAGCAAATAGCAAGCGACTTAACTTCAAGTCTTCTACTTATCGTTTCACTAGTTCTTTCGAACCAGCAGTGTGGTGAAAGGATTTCAAGTGCGCCTCGAAGAGACTCCTTTCGTGCACTTGACACAGGTTTTCGAACGTTTTATGACATGCTGGTTTCCTCTCGAAGTTTTCCTTCACCGTTAAGCACGTACTTTATTGCACACATAGATTTTTGAACAGAAAAATTAAATGGTGTACGACCGGGTTCGAACCTACGACCTTCGGATCGAAAGTTGAAGCACCTCCTACTCGGGCAACACGGCTTTTTAACATCACGGCAAAAAATCGATTGTGTGAATTGGCGCAACGAGTCAGACTGTTTTTCCCCGAGCTGAGCTTTGAATAAGGGCTCCCCTAACGAATAATGCCTTTGAGATATCGAGGTCTCTTGAACTCTGCTTTCATGGTTTTGTTTGAGCTGCCTTGTCTCGTAACAACTTCTTTCATAAAAAGTCTCACGAAGATTTTTATTTATTTATTTATTTGTTGATAGACGAGCAGCTTTCGCTTATGTGTCTGTCTATGTCACACAGTTTTCGGATTTGTGTCACTTTTAACATAATGATGGTTTGATCACGATTTAATTTGAGTTTGTGCCCATTTGACAGTTTTAGTGAATTCTTTTTTGTGTATATTTCTTGAAACTGCGGCAGGTTGTTTTATTAGTTTATCGTTGACTTTCGCGATTATCAGACATAGTAATTAGATTGTAACGGGTATTTATCGCGCTCACCTCATATCATCAGTCAACCTGTGACCACGGTTGTTGCAATACAGTCGAAACGTGTCGGGACACAAAAACATATGAGGTGAGCGCGATAAATACCCGTTACAATCTAATAACTATAGGTTGTATTAAAATGTATTATTTTTAAATGTTCATTTAATCGATGTCTAATGAAGGCAGCAAATATACATTTATACTTCTTGCGCATCTAAGTTGATATACAACCTTAACATAGGTATGATTTCATGTAATAGAAAAGCTCATCTACTCGTTAAGGACACTTGTGCGGGATACGTTCTCTGTAGGGACGTAGATTTCCCAGTAAAGCAAAGGTTGTTACACGGTTGTTACTCCTCTTGATACAAGAGTTTACGTCTATCTCGTTAGAGCTTAGAGCTACACCGAGCTCCGTGCTAATTTAATTGCAATGGATTTTTTTACTAAAAACTTTTGGTATCAAATTTTGATGAAACAGATTGTTTGGTATCATTCTTATGCCTAGATCACACGTACTGAGTACTCGGTACGTATAAACAATAAACATAGCGCCGAGTGGTCGGCTGAGTGAGTGCTGTAAGCTTTCACTGTCTCGGCCGAGTAACATTTTACTGTCTCGGCCGAGTACTCGGTACGTGTGATCTTGGCATTAGGATACAAAGAGGCAATAGCCAATTTTCCATCGTGAGTGAATGGTATTTTAGCAGTAGGGTTTTCTAGTTTTAGAAACAAAAATAAGTTTCTTATATTCAATAGAAAATAGCTTAGATTTTTTCTAAAAATAGTATAGCTTGAGCTAAGGTAATCAAATATTTTGTATTTGTAAACTCTTTGCTAGAATTTCTTCAAAGTATTGAGTGTGAGCTTTCTATTGTGAACTTCACAGAAAAGCGGCATCTGTCTAAGAATATCAAATGTAAAACGGAAGCGCTGCGAAAGGAATAATTCGGCTTACTTTACAAAAATTAATGTACTGAATAAATGTATCGGGTATATAAACCCATGAAACTCAAAAAAATACAGCCCTTTATTAACATTGGTTGAATACTTTGTTGCAAGACTCTAAGGCTGATACTTTTTAATAGCTTCCACTACTTTACATCGAAAGCGTTTTAGCTGGGTTTCATAAAAAAAAAATAACTTATAATATATGCAACTCAGCATTTTAAATACTGTTGACACGGCAATTCACAAACATGGATATCATTTCATGACCAACCTATTTTATTTAATTAGAAGCCGTGTCTGTTGGTTGCCTGAAAAAAATCGCATTAAGAGATAAGGCCGCTAATTGTACCATTAAATAGTTTTATACCTTCTATTTCTTATTTTCCATGTGTACAATAAATAATTATAATTACGCATCTATAATATACTTATAATAATTATACATCTAAGTACATATTTTAAGACACAATGCTTACGTTGTGAAAACAAAAACATTTACGGCCTTTTTGGAACTTTTAAATTATTAATTTAATCAGACACCTCTTCGTAAGAAGGTAGGATTACGCGTGTTACCATTCAGTTCAACTGCGAGGTATTTCTAGTATCTCTTGCAACCAGTAACAGTGACCTTCCGCCACCCGTGAATTCTCTTTCTTCATTTGCATAGGTACTTGATTCAGACGGGAATAAACGAGCATGCTGTAACTTTGGCGCCATTGAACTCTTTTCACATTCAATAAAATATGTTTCTTTATTGTTGAGATAGACTCGTTCTGCAAAGAGCAAAGGCGCGTCACTCCATAAAATTAGCTAATTGATTGATTCAGGCGTTACTTTGCGGAAATCCATAAATATCAACAAATTATATAAATATATTTAGTAATAAATCCGCTCAATTTCCAAACAAAGGCTTTAATTAACTCAACTTTAGTTTAACTAAACCAAAGAGTCAAAGAACAGAAAACCCAAGTTTAAAGATACGACACGTGTTTCGCCTCTACACGAGGCATCATCAGGAGGTGTGGACTCGCCGAAGTTTGAAACGAGAGAGAAGAGAGAGAGTTTGGGCTCAACTAAAGTTGAGTTAATTAAAGCCTATGTTTGGAAATTGATCGGATTTATTACTAAATATATTTATATAATGTGTTGATAAAATTAGCCATTGAAAAACTATAATTTGTTTCAAAAAGGCTTGTTACAATTACAATTAAATTTACAAATTTCATAGTGTTAAGACTCGCATTACGACACTACGAAGAGTTTATACAATTTTAAAATGTTTTTACAGTAACTTCATACAAAGGTAAGTACTACAAAATATACAATAACAAATAATTTTTAAGGGACACAGAAAGCTCTTCCATATGACATCCCACTTGAGGTAATTCTCTTACATTGAAAAAAAAATCAGCCCGTCGTCATCTCAACAATTCCTCGACCAATTTAGAGCATGTTGTACCTACGTATTGGAAAAGTTTACTCGTCCCATTAAACCAAAAATAGCTTTATGTGATGATTTTAATAGATTTCAGTATGAGTTAGACGAATATCCGTTGCTGGTAAGAGAATGAGATAAAATTTTCAGTTTACGCATACCAAATTTCAGCACTGTTTGAATGTTTCGGCATAATTGAGTTACTAATATTTATTTTTCAATCCATACTCTAAAAAGAAACCTTATAATAGCATACTTCAAGGTAGGTCAATGAAAGCTGGCGATTTCAAAGTACTCACACTAATGCAATTTCACTTTACTATGTCAAATTTATGATGATAATTTTGACAGTTCACAATAGATTATGAGTCACGTCACGTCGCGCTCTTATTCAGACACTACTCAAGCGCACGTGTGAATGTATTGTAGATACCAGCTTTTGAAAATATACCCAATAAAGCCTTGGAACAATGTATGTAAGTGTTAAATTGATCGGAGGGTTAAAGCGTTAACAATTGGGGTTGCCGGATCGGCCGAGAACGTGCTCAAAGCAAATTTGTGCTAGTAATTCGATCGAACAAGCTACTGCACACACCGTGGCTACATCCATTAACCGCGGACTAAACCCGAGCAAAGCCCATCAAAGTATCATATACCTATCTCGATTTTCTGATCATACTTACGAAGATAATTATATGATATTTTACTAGCAATATAATAAATAATAAAATTAAATAATTATTTTGTACATTATATTAAACGCCATTACTATGGGAACCTGAAAATTGATAGAATACTTAAATACTTTTTTTGCCACTCGACCATCCGTGTCGTCAATAGCGATATATAGCGAGGACCTCAATCGATCGAATGAGGTTTTTCCGCAAGATACCTATACTGTGATAATGTCCCGGTAAGATGCCTGATTCTAATATTGGAAATTGGAAACCACAAAAGACCAATGTCATCTGATAGCCGGACCGGAATAGGTCGAATAAGCTACCGGAGACTTTTGGAATGGTTCGTATCATCGGTGAGATAAAAAAAATGCATGACCACATGACAGAAGTGAAACCTTCTTCAAAGGCGATGTTAATGATACAAAATACAATTTTTTTTCACAGTTTGGCACTGAGTACATTGACATGACAGTAGAAAAGGATGCTAATTCAAAAATACATTTTGTTCACGGTTATAACATCAATAATACAGACAGTTTATTTTGTAGTATTATAGTGTTACGCTACCATTATTTAATTCGTTCAGGTAAAAAAAAAGACAGGAGACACAAAGTTTTGTGACGAGTAAGTAAAGTATTGTGTGAAGTAGTGTGACACAAAGTATTGTGTCTTCTGTCTTTTTTTTACCTTTTAAGATAGCAATCTTCACTTGGTAATATTATACCAGCCGACTTTACCCGAAGTAGTATTACATCTGAGTATTGGGGCCCAGTAGCCCAGTCCAATTCACTCCCCACGAAATATTTTTCTCAGTGCGACTAAAGAAGTTTTACCGTCAAAAAAAAATCCAACATTCCTTTTTTGTCTACCGCTAGGTCTACAACTAGGTTCCGCGGTTTCATCTCCTAGTCTCAGAACATAGTAATAGTCAATGTCCTTTTCTAGGTTTTTATCTGCATATACTCGTATACCAATCAGTTCAGTAATTTTGGCATGACTGAATAACAAACAAACATCCACCAATTATCTTGGCAAAAGCTATATAGTGCATAACTAGGCTATGCAGAGCTTTTTATAACTATTGTAAGCGCATGGATATTTTTCATTTTATATTAAATGAGGTTTGCAACCACCTGGTCGAGATCTTATCAAATTAGATTCTACAAAAATTACATATCTTTATTACAATGACTATGTGTAGCTAAAATCTGCGATAAACTGTAACAAATAAATGAGAAAACTAACGCGTACCTATTTATTTTCTTTTACAGCAGTCACGACATTAATATTGCAATATAAGCTAATATTACCTATTTCTCCTTTTGTTTCTTATCTAATATAAGTCCAGTAATGAGCATAGATCAACAGATCCTCATCGCAGTACCAACACTTGAAACGAACAGTATTGACAAAGATAAGATCGGAATTGGTTCTCTGTAACTATCGTAAGCGGGTTACGGGCCGACAATTTTTTTTTTTTTAGTTTATATTTTATGATGTATGACTGTAAAACTTTGTAATCTCAAAAGTTGTTCCCCAAGATGTTTTGAAATAGGGACTCTTTCGGGCTTAAAATGGGGCATAATGTTACATGTTGTAGAAATAATATAAAATAATGCCGAAATTGGATATCGGGGATTCAGTGCATTTAACAGCACGCAGAATTTTATAGTGATAGTGTTAAATATTTACCAGATAACCGCTAATTGGAAGCAAGCCATCCGAAAATGTTCAATTTAAAAAGTGAATATTCGTTGTTCACGAACGTGTTAGGACTTCAATTATTATTAATATCTACTAATTTGTATGAACAGACAATTAGTTTTACTTGAGTGTATGATCAGTCAATGTTAGATGAGGCTATTTATACAGGGATAAAGTAATATTGAGCATTGCAATTGCATGACAAATGTGAATAATCTGTATTACAATTTATCACCCAAAGAAATATTATATGAAACTGCACGACTTCACACCACTACTACGGCAAGTAGCAAGTAAATCATATCAAGGACAAAAAGACTTCCTCTGGAACATTAAATTCGAAGTATTCTACCCTTAGTTGGTTCATGAATATAGCAGATTCTCCATGGTCATCACAATCAATTTTCTACCCCATAGTCGCTTATTCTTCGGTAATTCTTATAAACAGTCGGCTCATTTAGTAATAACGCGCGGTTTTTTGATATTGCCTTTAATTTGCTTAGATTTTCTCTCGCGAAAGACGCATTTTCGCGGACGTGTAGTCACCTCAAATATTTACCGAGTGCCCCAGTGACCATGTCAATCCAGCGAGGGAACCCAGTGAAGCTGGATCCAGCTACTGGATCAATGTAAATCAGCCTTGCTCAAACATTGTGACAATATGTTTGCCACTATTTTCTTATTTCTTCATGCTATAGTTAGACTTGCTGATTGAGGATCAATATATCATGGCTCTATTTGAAATATCTAGTTTCTAATATAATTTTGTACGTCGTCTCTTGTTGTATCCGGCCGAACTATTCAATCGTATCTAAGCTTTCTTCATAGATTCAACGAAGAACATTTTACGGCGTCATGAAGATCCCAAGAGAAATCTAAAGGAGACACCGAGTTGTCATAAAATTGGGAAAATACTATTTTTATACTTTAGCCTTGAGCTGAAGCCTCGAGTATGCTACCTGGGTAAGAGTTTTGGCGATGTTGCAGATTGAGGTACTTACCTAAGTTTATTTAGTCATAGTGGAGAGATACAAGTCACAGTCGAAGTATTTTAACCTCATTACAGTTTCTTTGAGGATTGTGGTCTGCCTCAATTTCGGCAATAAAATCAAAGTAAAGACATGCGCAGTAAGAACAAGAAATACCTCACGTGAAAACGTTTTTCACACTCGTAGCTCTATGCGCATATTTCTTGTCCAGCTAGTTTGGTACTTTATTAGAGCTTTCTTTTTTAATCAAATATTTCTGTTTCACTGCAAGTGATAGCTGTGAGTTGGATGGAACACTCTACAAATACCGATGATTCCCTCTGGTTTACGATTTAACAATTTAACTTTAGAATACAAACCAGATGGCTGGCTACGGCATCAATGGAAATATTTAAACACACTTTATACACACTATAGTGTGGAAATAGCTTTGAATATTGAAGACTACGAACAAAAAGATGTAAATGCTAAATATTGCAAGAATTATTAACGATGGTAAAAACAAAAAATAAGCTACTAAAAATGAGGGTGAGCGAAATTAAGTTTTCATTTCTTACCAATTTTTTTAGTAGTACGACGCAATACGTTGTTAATAGCCCAATGAGTGTCGCAGGTTACGCTCGCAGAAAACCAAGTTACACTTTATGAATTAGCGTCGATGAGCATGATCGCGCGAATGGAACTAATGTTACGCGGCGCGTAAACAGAGCAACAAGGCCGGCGCCGACGGCGACCAGTGGACGAGTATCCCCAGAGAACGTTGAGCACTAACGGGCACGCGAAAGATCGATACCTCCGCTACCGCGCGCTCCCTTTCCACCGACCGACTGATTGCGACGGGACGACAAAGCACAACGAGGGCTGCTGAGACTCCACAGGAGCGGTCGCACCAGCAGTTACTCTGACTGTGACGGCGACGTACCTACAGACAAAATGTACGCCACTTTGCACCGTATATTATCATTTTGAATCAGTGACGTAGAGGGGACGCATGGGTATCGCGGTGAGCATGCGCGCTAAGGGTAGGCGCGGCGAACCAGGCGAATAAATACGAGTAAGGCAAAGGCGGCATTGAGAAACAAAGAGAATCCATCGACTTGCTGGATGAGGGTCGGCAATGCCGCCGCGTGTCCTGGTGCGACCTCACCGCGCGAGACACACGCAACACCATCGATCACAGGCACGCACAAGCCACGACCTCCACACTACATTGCCAACCGACCGATATGATTTGCATATTTATATCCGGTTCATAATCAAATTTTTATTCATGGCCTGATATGCAAGTTACGGGGATAAAAAAATCCATGTTCTGACCGAATTTCAGCCCAATCAGTTCAGTCGTCATAAATGAATAAAAAAATTTAAAGTCGTCTCTAAAAAACCCGACTACTGAAAAATCATGCTCAATGAAACAAGGAAAGGTTCTCATCTGAAATGGTTGCAAAGCAGTTTGCAAACTATTCAATAAACAACTTACACATAATAATTTTTTTTAGTTATTCATAATGATGTTCAGAGGATAGCCGTCATGGTCATATCAATGAGCAGAAAAATAATAATAATTTAAAACGAAACCACAAACGACGAATTCACAAAAACATTAAAAGAAGTTTTGTGGTTGTTATAAATTTATAATATTACAAGAGTAATAATGAACATTCTTCGAACCACTAATAAGTAGGTGCGACGACACTTAATCGTCGTTAAAATAAACGGTAACGGTAAGGCGATCTTACTAATACTGTAATCATCATTTACAAGTACCTACTTCAGTGCAAACTAACCAACGACGATTAAGAAAGACTGTTCAAAGTTTGATTAACTTCCAATGAATCATCACGTACAGTAGAATGAGCCAGACCAGAGCAATATATCACAAACTGAAACTACGCATGCTGATCACCTATGATGGATGATAATCGCATCTCCACATACCAATTGGACCACTTCCGAGTCGACTCTCGACTGCATGATCAATGTCATCAGCCACAAATAGGCAATTAGTTTCCGTATAATTGTGACAAGAAAGCCAACTTAGGGGAACATCAAACGTGACCGCATTGTTTATTTACCGTAATTTGATATTTTTCACAATGAATTACGTAAACGTTTCATATCAGCCCGTCTGCACATACTGTTGGGTATAAGCCTTCTCTTTATCACGCCACTTGTCGCGATGTTATGCGAAAAATCTAAATAAACGTCTTATTTAGATTTTTTTAATGGTAGCAAGACGATTTAGCCTGATGGTAAGAGATCATGATTTTGACCACCCTACCTGATGGTAAGCCACTAATAGCCAGCATATTTTAAAAGAGCCACGATGTTTTGTACACTTATAAATCTACAATTCCGAAGAGGGTGGCGTACTTTAGGAAATTATGACTACTGTTATCAGATTCGGTCAGTAACATTGTTGGAAAGTTGCGATGCAGCGAACTTCAAAATTTTAGGGATCTCGACACATTGTTCCCCCCTAATGGTGCCAACTGGCAATATGAACCTCGGTATTTACGAAATCCCGTCTATTTCATTGGGTCTTGCAATTCAAACCACGATTTCCCAAAATGAAATAGCCTTCCAGGTTGTACCAGAACATAAGATGAAAAAGAATTGTTCCAAAATCCAGCGATTGTTGTTACTTTTTGTGTTGGATGGATACTTTGACCTCACTCTTCACACTTTAAACAGTTATTTAAGCCTGCAATTGAAACGTGGTTTTCATCATTGAGAAGGTGGTTTCGAATGGCAAATATTGAGTTTTCATTTTTCAACAGACTTAAAACATTACCTAACGACAAAAGTAGGCGGACTTTTAATTTTCAGTGTAGAGCATACTCTACAATGTTATCAGACTAAAACATTAGGTACAGACAAACCGACACAGAATTCGCTCAGCCAGGCTATAGAAGTGCTGGCTCGTATAGACGCAGCTGCTGTGGAACGATAGATGCATAATATGCTTTATGTATATATAGTATTTAATTCAAAGGAAATGAAACCGGACATAGCACAATGAAGCCGCGGCATCTTTTGTGTTTGCGGTAGAATACAACATAAGGATACTAGGGCGGATTTTTTGTGTTCTCTACAATTGAAACATGCAATTATGCTCACTTGGCATTTGACCGAATGGTGGCCAATAATGGGAAATCGAAGTCGTGGTCATCCGTTGACGCGGTGGGTCGACGACATTACCACAGTCGCGGGCAACTTCAGAATGCGAAAAGCACGCGACCGGAGATAATGGCGTGAACAAAAGGAGACCTACATTCAGCAGTGGCTAGTTATGGGCTGTGGATGATGATGATGATGAATTATACTCACAGTCGAATTTAATTTTGGAAACCTTCTGACTTATTATACGCACACAAGACCACTTTTCATCTGGGCCTAAAACTAATATATTAGAATCACTGAGAGGATTTCAAAATGGTTTTAAATACTAAATCCTTCAAAAGTTCTATTTTTCATACGAGTTATCATAAATTCTTCTGATTTTTTACAGCTATCGTTTACGGTTTCTTTTACGTATGGATTGGAAATGTCCAAATGAAAAAGAAACAGAACAGCAAAGAGCAAAGTCAATCAAATCAAAGTCAAAAGTTAAAGGTGCAATACGGACGAGGAAGTCCTTAATCACACGTCTCGTGCAATTTTCAATGATCGTTTTTTTTATCTACACGCTTTTCGATTGCACAAAATGCTTTCAGTATTTCAGCTAATTAAGTACAATTTTCAACGCATCATATTTATAAGTCAAAGTGATCACACCTGCCCATGACCAGAACAGTGCTACACAGGACAAGTGATGTTCTCTAAAGCAAAGTTAATATTGACCAATTTGACCATTTTCAAATTGGTCGAATATCAGATTATTTTTCTCGCATAAATATAAAATAATCGTTTAAGTTAAAGTTAAACTCCAAATCATTTCACAAGTGGTAAATATGCTCACTAAAGTGTAAAATCACTGGCATAACAAAACGAAGAAAGTTAAAATCTGGAAGTATAAATGTGTGTTGTGAAAACCGATCTCAAAAGCAAACAATATTTGTTCTTGAAAATAAAACTCGAATGTCATATTATTTAACTATTTGTTGAAGCACAAACTGCTAGTTTCAGTCTTGCCAAACAACCGTTAACATTATGCCTCTGGTAATGGGAAAATTTACATCGTTGTTGGCCCAATACTAAGTTTACAGTGTATTAGTTATAAGTTATGTACCTGTACATTAATCGTAAAGTTCGTGAATAGGGGTCGTGGTTTGGTTGTAGGTATTACATGAAGTATTGATTTATGTCTGTAAGACGTACACTACTTCTGATTTTCAAGTAACAATAAAACTGAGAGTATGAACCTATTAGTAGATTATGTACTAAGGGGATAAAGCAGTGTCTTATGTCGCGGGTGGCATATTGAACCCTGAGCTAACGAGGGACTCAGTTAACTCCTTAGCGAAGCGAGGGAGTTATGTAGAGTCCAGAGTGACGCGAGGGGTTCAAGCTACCCAAGACGAAGACAGGCTTTATCCCAGAGGAGCATACTCTACTTTTCACACCTTCTGCGAGGCAATAAAAATCCAGGGCTCCGAACTAAGCAGCCAACACCGTCTTTTGTTTTACAATCTTTGTAGTCGCGCCTTTTTTCCTTTTTTTTATGAGTAGCCAGTTCAATTTTAAAACAAACCTTTTAACAATGCCATATGGGCGTTATTTTACTTATAGTTTTCCACGAGTTTCCACACGAATTTGACGTTCCAAATTCAAATCACATTACTACCCTTGGGAGTTTCATACAACATTACCTCCCTTGGTAGGTAATGCTTTGCTTTACCTTGATGATAGCATGATATGTACCTAATTGGATATTGTCGAGCAGGTGGTGTGAAAAATATATTATAGTATTATTTATTTGTCACAACCATTATAATAATAATAATAAACGTTCACACACTCACACACTTGCACTAGGATTCCCTGTGTCGCTGGTGGCATGCATCACAACATCCAAGACTCGAGAACAAACATTTGTCTACAACACACAAATATTTGCCCCGGCCGGGGATCGAACCCGGAACACCAAGCTTCGTAGGCAAGGCACTGCCAACTAAGCCACGGTGCCGTGATTATCAGAGTAATATACCGACCAATTTTGAGGCTTTTTTGAAAAAGCTTCAGTTTTTTAGTTTAATATTCTGGAACTCAAAACACTTATCGTACTGGTAAATACGATTTACCCTTTTTTCTGCTAGAATTGTATTAAGTTTCGCGGAAATAAAAAAGCTTTTTTAAGCTAAGCGTCCACAGACCGGCACCGGACGTATCGGACGCATCGCACGTAACGGATTTTAGTTTGCCTTGTATAAAAACTCATACAACAGGGTCCACTGATCCGCACCGTACGGACCGCTCATCGGCAACGTCTACATGCGATGCGTACCGATGACGTCATACGGAATGCCGATCAGTGGACGCGCCTAATAAACAAGCAATAACGACTTCTTCATCGCTTTGCTCCATTCTCACAAACACTTTCCGCACGTACGATCACTACAAAAATACGAATGAAGGTGGCATCGGCAATCCGATTGCTGATACTCGTGTCGGCAATCCGATCGCTGCCGATACAGTGGACGCAGCCTAATTAATCCGTTTGATGCAATGCGTCCGATACGTCCGATGCCGGTCTGTGGACGCATAGCTTTAACCAGCTGTTTCCGTTTAGGGTACCTACTCCCTGCCGTACAGCGGCGACTAGGCGGGCGGGAGGAGTCGGGCGGCGCGGCCCCGGGGAGTCTCGTCGAAGCGAACTTTTGATAATTGAAAAAGTGTTTCAAAATCGAGAATTTTCAACAATATACAAAGCTTTATTTTTTCTTTCAAAAATTGAATTTCACTTTAATTACCTACGCTTCTTGTTATAGACTTTACCTATGAAAATATAATGAGTCTCAAAAAGATTTCTGTGACACAATAAGTACCACAATGATAGAAAATACTAAAATTTCGAATGCTAAAGTAGGAATTTCAAAATATATTTAATCCGTCACTTGATCACGTCCAAACTACTCGAGTCTACGGATCAGATTGAAAATTTATTTTACAAACAGGGGTTTCCACTATCTCTATAAAAAAATATCATTATGCTTCTAAAACACCTACAATAACTTTTACAGCCCAATACAGCCACAAATGTACACAAAAGAACGAAGCCTTTTAATGGAGAAACTTCTTTCCTTTTGATTGTTAATATTATTTGCAAAAACCTCAAACAATCACCAATTTAGTCGGCTACAACAGCAAAATATAATAACGATCCACGTTTATAATTACTCACATAATATCAAGGCCGAACTTAGTCGATAGAGTCGCGGGTCCTTGCTTAAGGGCGGGAGTTGTATGACAATAGAACTTAGTTCTTGCAATAAATATACTAGCTCGCCTTTCCTTGTGTTCTTCTTCTTCTTATCGTGTCACTAGTTCTTTTGAACCAGTGTGGTGAAAGGCATTCAAGTGCGCCTCAAAGGGGCTCCTTTCGTGCACTTGACACATGTTTTCGAACTTTTTTGTAGGTTCTATGACATGCCGGTTTCCTCACGATGTTTTCCTTCGCCATTAAGCACGTGTTTTAATGCACACATAGATGCACACATGTTAAAAAAAAAACAGAAAAATCCATAGGTGTACCACCAGGTTTGAACCCACAACCTTCCGATCTCAAGTAGAGGCACCTCCAACTCAGCCAACACGGCTTCTCTTCATCCTTCCTTATTCTTCTTCATCCTTGTGTCAAAGTAGGTATAATCATGTAGGTATGTCTATCATATTACTGACCATACAAATACAATCACGAATTTTATAACTTAAACCAAAAAACACGTCAAACTCGGTCGTCTGCGATGCTGGCTATGTGGTACGTATGGCGGAGAAGAGTTTTGAAACAGCTCCTGTGGGAAGCCAGGCGGATGACCTAAGCTCTCATGGTTGGATACCGTTGAAAGATTTCAGAGTTCGCGGCGGCAGGAAGGAGGAAGCCAAAGATCGGCTAATCTAGAGATGTCAACTGAACCCGGTCAGGGCCTGTAGAGATTATGTTTTAATATGTCTATCGTACCTATGTATGAACGGAAAAGGTTACATGTCGATGCTCACGTATTATGAAAATTACATATAAAAATACCAATAGAATTTGTACGTGAGTTGAGTATAATATATCATATTAGGGTAAAACAGGGTAAATCATTTATGGTAACCCTGTTTTACCCTGGAAATCTAACATCTTACTTGGAAATAATAGGTAAAGCTTTTAGCATATTTTTTAATGTTTCATTCTTTACCTATTATTACTATCTTTTGACTTGCGTATGTAAGTTTTTAGGAAACGGGGCATTCATCATTTTAGGGCATCTAACCCTGTTTTACCCTATTTAACCTTTGTACTCGTACAACTTATACTTTCCCAGTGGCATTATACGTGTGAGAATAAACACTAGGCGAGGTAAGTAACTAGAAGCTAGTTACAGGCGACGTCGTATGTACGTAGGAGTGTGTTCAGTAATTGGTACAATAATTACTGAAATTGGACGCATCGGTTCAACTTACCGAGCTAATGACACTTGGGCGTTGAAACTTCATACGAAAGCTAAAAAATAATTATTTTTTATATCTATGGCGTGCATAAAGATAAAAGAAAAAGAGAATGTAAAAGATAAAATAAAAAAATAAAAATATATAAAATAATTTATAAACAATAACTGAAGGGTACAATTGGGTATAGTGAGGTTTTGAGTGACGTGACTTAGTTCTATACTGCTCTTAATCATAAGAAGCTATACTTGCATCTCTTCCATTAATCGATATTTTAGAGGCGACAGCCGAAAGTATCCGAGATCTGTGATGGCGTGTATTACGTATTTGATTACTAGCTGACCCGCGTGCGACTTCATCTGATAGATTGTTATTTATTTAATTTTATAAGTATTATTTTATTATTGAGAAACTCAAAATATGTTATTTAATAAAAGATCAATGACTGTCTTCCAATTTTAGCGACGAACTTGGCTTGACTTTACTCTTTCAAAATGTTTTTAGTAGAATAAATAAGAGGAAAGTGAAATAAGAGGATTACCTAAAATAATTAAGTTAAAAGGCCTACGATAAGAAGTTTATGGTTTAAGGGCTTGTCCGTGCCAATTTCTTAATTCGCTTCCGTCGTGTAAATGCTCAGAATTTTCAAAACATTCATTTTTCTTTTGCCGAAATAACCATAGGGTCATTTAATAGATAAATAAATGAAATGAAAATATTTTTATTTCGGACTCCAGAAATCCATATTTCCTTACATTAAATAAAATAACTAATGAAAACAAATTCTAAGTACCTAGCAAATTATCATTTTATATTATGGGCATTGATTGGCCAACAACACAAACTCGTTACGAATACCTAAGGATAAGTCAACTGCGTATATTGAATTACTTTTAAGTTAGTTCACAATTCACATACAACTTGTTGTAGAAACTCGCAAACTTAAACAAAGCTTAATTACTCCTGAGTTTGGAGTTATATGTCTACAGTTATATAATCATGATCATCAGCCTATCACAGTCCACTGCTGGACATAGGCTTCTCCCAATGAGCGCCATCGCGCCCTGTCTTCGGCTTGCGCAATGTACAGTAATATATTGCAAATGTAGCATACACTACATAATGTGTTTAATTACTATTTAATAAGCTGTTACTCAATACGTCATTATACTCTAATACTAACTATAAGTCAATCTGTACAGCTCTTGTAAAGCATACATTCTTATTATTGTAAAACATCCAGTCTCGGTTCAAACGCGATACGGTAAATACATCAATCAGTACCAATTATTCGGTTTTTAATTTATCGAACCTAATTACCTATTTAATCAATTCAATTTAGGGTTTGATCACTACGAAATAAACATAAATCCTAAAGTAGTGACTACGCGAATCCTAAAGTGGTGACCCCGACAACTCTCTTTTTTTATAACTTTCCGCGACCTTTTGTGAAAAAGTGACTTTAGTGGTGGTTATTTAAAAAACATTACGTGCCGTGACCGTATATTCCATTCACTATGATGGAGCCCGAGACTCACACCACCGCCAGCGCGCATCAACCTCAAACACCAGCGCCCATACCTGCAACCACCGAATCTGCAGCCAACGCGATAACGGTGAACTCCAGGATCTCCGACTTCTGGACCACCAAGCCGCGCCTGTGGTTTCATCACTTCGAGGCCATCGTCACACCACAAAAACCAGGTGACCTCCACACATATCAACTAGTTATAGCTAAACTAGGTAGGGATGAGCTAGGGCAGGTTAGCGACATCCTCGAGAATCCGCCCGCGACAAACAAATACGAAGCGATCAAAAATAGACTCATATCTGCATATGAAGAGTCAGAGACCAAACAGCTTCATAAATTACTCAATGACATAGAACTTGGTGATCAGAAACCCTCCCAGCTACTGAGAAAAATGAAGGAGTTAGGGAGAAACAAGATACCTGAAGATACTTTAAAGATTCTATGGATAGCCCGGCTTCCGCAAGCCGTACGCGCCGTGATTACTGCATGCGACATAAAATTAGAAGATACAGCTTCTATTGCTGATAAAATTATGGAATCCGTGCGCCCAACTACTGAAATCTATAGCACAAAAAAGCCATCAACTAGCTCATTTAATACCGGCATTGAAAATCAGCTACAAAAAATTACGCAAGACATCGCCGCACTCAACAAAAAGTTCAATGAACTCGAAACCACCCGTCGTAACCCAGACCGACAGCCCGCACACTTGAGATCCCGGTCGAGCTCACGCAGCGCTAATCAAGAGCGCTACCGCCGCCAAACAGCTCAGCCCGGTGACGCTAACTTCAAGTGCTACTATCATTATATTTACGGCGAAAATGCATCAAAATGCGGCAATGACAAATGTACGATGTCGGAAAACTAAAATCGGCACCCACGATGGCGAGCGCAGGTGCCAACGCCAACCAAACACATCGCCTTTGTGTCACCGATCTGCAAAGTGGCACACGTTTTTTAATCGATACGGGGGCTGACGTATCGGTTCTCGCATTCAAGGGTCGAAATAAAAAAACATCAGACTATACCCTTTACGCAGCCAACGGGACTACAATTTCAACGTATGGCGTACAAACTATCACACTTGATTTAGGGCTGCGACGCCCATTGAAATGGACTTTCATTTTAGCGGATGTACAAAGATCGATTATCGGTGCTGACTTCTTGGCCAAGAACCAACTAATGGTTGATTTACACGGTAGGAAGTTGGTAGACAAGATCACAAGTTTAGCGAGGATTACGCAAATAACCTCGGATGATCAACACACGCCGATCATTCAAACAATCAACAATACAGATCCGTACCACAGAATATTAGCACGTTATCCGGATATTACCAAACCGGAATCATTTAAGTCCATTCCGAAGCACAACGTCGTACACCATATTTGCACAAACGGACCACCAGTGTATGAAAAGGCAAGGCCACTCAATCCCGCCAAATATAAAGCGGCCAAACAAGAATTCGAGCGTATGGTAGAGCTCGGAATATGCAGACCTTCCACGAGTCCCTGGGCAAACGCTTTGCATTTAGTTAATAAAAAAAATGGCGAATTAAGACCGTGCGGAGATTACCGGCGACTAAACGCCATCACTGAGCCCGATCGATACCCCATTCCAAGACTTTTGGACTTTACTTATATACTAAGGGGGAAAACCGTATTTTCTAAAATTGATATCCGTCGAGCTTATCATCATATACCAATCGCACCGGAGGACATTAAGAAAACTACAATCGCCACACCTTTTGGAAGTTTTGAATTTAAAAAAATGATGTTTGGATTACGCAACGGTGCGCAAAGCTTCCAAAGATTTATCAATAAGGTCATGAAAGGCACCGACAACACTTTCAGCTACTTAGATGACATTTTGGTAGCTTCCACAGACATAGATTCCCACATGAAAGATCTGGAATCAGTATTTCAACGTCTAGATCAATACGGAATCACAATCAATACAAACAAATGTGAATTCGGCAAAAACCAACTCAGGTTTCTCGGATACCAAATCACCTGTGACGGCGTCAAACCGGACGAAGAAAAGGTACGAGCCATCACAGAATATCCACAACCAACCACTATCGAGGAACTGCGACGCTTCTTAGGTTTTATAAATTTTTACCGAAGCAGTATACCAAAAGCAGCCGAATCTCAAATTATACTCAACAAATATTTACACAACTCAAAGAAAAAAGACAAGACCAAAATCGAATGGACAGAAGAAGCGATCCAGGCTTATCAAAAGTGCAAAACAGAAATTAGGGAATGCACATTATTAAATCACCCTGATGAAAATGCGCCACTAATTATGATGACTGATGCATCTGGTACATGCGTCGGAGCAGCATTGCAACAACTCGTCAGCAATCAACTTGAACCATTGGCTTATTATTCAAAAGGCCTGAGCGAAACTCAAAAACGCTACAGTACGTACGATCGCGAGTTACTAGCTATATACATGGCACTGAAGCATTTTCGGTACATGGTCGAAGGGCGCGAACTCACAGTCGTAACGGATCACAAACCACTTACTTTCGCTCTCACCAAGAAAAATTCAACAGCTGACACACCAAGACGTATCCGACAACTAGATTTTATAGCGCAATTTTGCAACAAAATAGAATACATTCAAGGCGAAGAAAATTCAGTAGCAGACGCATTTTCACGAATTAACGAAATCAAAATGCCGAGTTTATTCGACTATCAACAATTAGCCGCCGCTCAAAGCGAAGATAAAGAACTGGAGGAGTTAAAAAATCAAGAAAATTTGTCCTTCAAAATTATCAACATTCCTGGATCGGATCAACTGATAACGTGCGAGACATCGACACCATGCGCGCGACCCTACTTACCTCGACCCTATCGAGAAACGGCTATCAAGTCTATCCATGACGTCAGCCATCCTGGCGTACTCGCTACTAAACGTTTAATCACTAAACGATATTTTTGGTCGCGTATGAATGCAGATATCACTCAATACGTGAAAAACTGTATACAATGCCAAAAATCAAAGGTAAACAGACACACGATAACCCCGCTTGGAGAATTTGAAAACTCATCAAGATTCGACCACATACATATTGACATCATCGGTCCACTACCACCATCGGAAGACTACAATTACTGCATTACAATTATCGACCGACACACTAGATGGTTAGAAGTCGTTCCAATCAAAGAAATTAGCGCCGAAACGGTAGCGCAAGCTTTTCTAACACAATGGATTTCAAGATACGGCTGTCCATCTACTATAAGTACCGATCAGGGTCGTCAATTCGAATCACGCCTGTTTACCCAAATAACCAAATTACTCGGTATTGAGAAAATCCACACAACAGCTTATAACCCGAAAGCAAACGGAATGGTAGAGCGCAGTCATAGAACACTCAAAAGCGCAATAATGGCCCGATGCAAAGACACAACTCACTGGGCAAGAGAGTTACCTCTCATATTACTAGGACTTAGGTCAACCATCAAAGAAGACCTAGGTTTCAGCCCCGCTCAACTCGTCTACGGGAAATCATTAGCTCTACCTGGAGATTTTTTCATCGCATCCGAAAAGAAAATCAACGACACCGAGTACACAACGAAGCTCATGGAAACATTATCTACGCTACAGACATCCACACGTAATCAAGCTGATCATCGAAAAATTTTTATGCACAAAGATTTACAGAATTCTGAATACGTTTTCGTTAGGCGTGAAGCTAAGAAATCGTTAACCCCGCCTTATGAGGGGCCATTCAAAGTAATTCTCAGAAATTCCAAACACTACACAGTTCGGGTAGGTACTCGGGATGTCGTTATATCGCTCGATAGGCTCAAACCTGCTTATTTTAATGCTATTACTAACTTATCACCGGACGAGGCACCTAAGGTTTCAAACAATCGAATTGTTTCGTCGGACAAAGGACCTATTGCTCCCGAACCATTGACCATTGTACCCAAACAAACCACACTTCAAAGAACAAAGAACTTAACAGCCTCAAATGCAACGACGCCGCCAATCGTTACGAGATCAGGTCGCACCGTAAAAAAAACAGTGAGATTTGATATATGAGTACCACTTCACATACAATACGTTGCTCATAACACAAAGAGTTATTCATCACGCAGCAGAAATCAACCAACGCATTTAGTGACTGTTTAGTAAATAGCCGTCAGATAAATGCGTCAATAGTTTTCCTGCGTCAACTATAATGGTATAATTGATTACACACAATCACCTTCAATGACGCCTGCTACAGCAGCAGCGCGCTATCATCGTGCCAGCAGCGTTAACATCATCGATCGTGTGTGGCCCAACCATGCACATGCCCACGTCCAACAGTGTACTGTGTAAGTGTAAGTGCAGTGAAGTGCAAAATCAATAAAAAATAAAAACTTGAGTGCGGGTTAAACCAGTGAATAAAATGATATCGTACCATCTAAGGGACTATATTCTAAAAATAGAACTTAACTCTTATCGCTACCCATTCAAGTACCTTACCTAGCTTTCCCTGTCAAAGAAAGGTCATAAACATTTATATTATTTTATTACTATCTCTACGAGAACTAGCTTACTTGTATGTTAGCATTTTTCAATGAGTTTTATATTTTTAAATCAATCAATTATGTCAAATTAATGTTTTTATACAATTTGCATTACATTTACATTAATCAAACTAAATAAATTTACTATAATGTGTTATTTGAAACTACTTACTTACTTATTTTAACAAACAAATCATGTATCGTGTTTTTATAATCATTAAATTGTTTAGTTTTCAATTATAATTTACTACTTGTACTAATTTACATTTATATTTTTGATTACATTTTGCATCAATGTTTATTATTTTTACGAATCGAGATTTACTTAATTTCAATTTTTTTTTCCAACCCATTCATGTTGGCTACATAATTGTTTTAAAATTTGTATTATTTTACGCTCAACGCCTTTACACTTTCTTTTCAATTGTATTTTTAAAACATTTTATTTTCAATTTTCATGTTGATTTAATTTTTTTTTTTTTTTAAGGGCGGTGTATATGTAGCATACACTACATAATGTGTTTAATTACTATTTAATAAGCTGTTACTCAATACGTCATTATACTCTAATACTAACTATAAGTCAATCTGTACAGCTCTTGTAAAGCATACATTCTTATTATTGTAAAACATCCAGTCTCGGTTCAAACGCGATACGGTAAATACATCAATCAGTACCAATTATTCGGTTTTTAATTTATCGAACCTAATTACCTATTTAATCAATTCAATTTAGGGTTTGATCACTACGAAATAAACATAAATCCTAAAGTAGTGACTACGCGAATCCTAAACAAATGTTGAAAATATGCATAAAATAATTATAAATATATCGATATTCCACTAACTACTGCGGCTTCGACTGCACAGTATTCCAGTAATTTATTTATTAAATTAAAATGGTCTTCTTCTTATCCTGTGACTAGTTCTTTCAAACCAGTATGCTGAAAGGATAACAAGTGGGCCTCGAAGAGGCTCCTTTCTTATTAAAACGGTTACTGTATAATATAATATCATTACTGAACACTTGATTGAGATTAAAAAAAAATATTATTTCACACAACGCCATCAACTGAAGAACTTATTTTTTTTTTTTTAATACATAGTATACATAGAAAACACCCTCTATTTTACTCAATACAAACACCGATCTTCATCACACAAATGTTTGTCCTGAAGCAGGAATCGAACCTGCAACACCGATGGGGCATTCAAACACATTTGCCACTCGACCATCCGTGTCATCATTTATGTACATATATTCAAAAATATTCACATGTAATGTTAGTAACGAGGAAAAGATTAAGCAACGTACTTACTATTGCTAAGTTGTGTAACATCGATCGATCCAAAGTTAACTAATGTGTTAGTTACGAAATTTCCTATTTAACTACACTGCATAATTTAGTTTGAAATATTGAAATATAACAATTAAGGTCTGAAATAGAATTATTAAGGTTTCACTGCAGTTCCAGAACAGAATACCCAATGTTAGAATGGAAGCCGTAAGCAAGCTAAATTGAATTTAGTTTATATCGCATGGTTGTGCAACGGTTTGCCTCGGGCATTATGTATTTGGATCGGATCTTGGCTCTTAGGATCTGTCTGTAAACAATTCCAGATTTCTAAAAAAAATACAACAGAGACGAATAGAGTTCGAAAAACATTTAGGTTTCGAGAACAAAAGCATTTTTTTTTTCTTAAATTAGCGACATTAGAACGTAACATAAAACAAATATGATTTCTTAGAACCTTAGAACCAAACATATATAACACACCGCCATTAATACTGTACAATGTATGAATGTGTCATCTATTATGTAAATCAGATATTCATTTTGATTTTCAGTTCATTTATAAATCTATTAACTTATGTCTGACTCTCCGTGGCATCAACAAATTGGGTCCGACGGAAGACCAGCGTTGGTTGTCTTATCAGCCAACAAATGCTGAGTCGGAGACCTGTTTGCGTCACACACTCTTTATCGTTGTTATAATTTGATGTTTTTTTTTGGTTCCTATTTTGTGTCGCAAATAAACTGTTTCATTTTCATTTTCAGATAAAAGAAAATAATAAATTCTGTGCCTATTCCACCTAGACGCTGGCTAGAAATCTAATCTGAGATTTCTTTTCCGCCATGCTTCAATTTAAAAGCACTAAAGCCACTCCAAAGAAAGAGATTCTCGTTTCTCTCTCATTGCCTCGGCAATCTCTTTTTGTGCGATATTATGCATTCATTCCGAACGATTAAGTGCGCTTCTGTCGGATTATTCGGGATTAATATTTTTATTAGCTCTTTTATTCACAAAAACTTCCGACCTCAATATTGATACCATCACATTTTGAATGCTGCATTGATATTTAATCACGGATAAAGTCGCCCGCATCCGGAAATTTTACAGGCGAAGCTGGAGCAAGTAATTTGCCGTTGCCCGCTTTCGAGTTTGAGAGTACTTGAGTTTGTAGAGTACTTATTTGGAACGTGCCTAGATGCCTTTAAGGTTTTCATCTTGATAATGTTAAAATAAACCCTCAAATCTATTTAGGGTTTTGGTTACAGTAAGTACTGTAAACTTGTCTGAAATAGAATAGAATGTACTCGTATTTAGAAAAAATGCACCATAACAGAAACTTAAACCTAAGGCGTAAAATTTTTATATTATTAGTGGTGTCATTTTATTGGAAGAGATTGCAATGCTTTAAATCTATTCTATTTGTTTGTATTAATTTCGGTGTTTTCAATATAATCTATAATTCAATATATATAACTATAATTGAATACAAATACATATACATATTCAACTAATATTCGAAACGAAATATACATATCTAAATTGTATGAATGAGTGTGTATGCTCAAAAGCACGCAGGCATGCGATTGGGAGAGAGCACGAGATCTACACAATATGACATAGTATGAATGAAACTAAAAAAAAAAAATGCCTATTTATTAAATTAGAATGGGCTACATCAAAAACTAGCACCAAGAGCGATATAATTCATATCTCATTAACCAGTAGGTTTATTAAATTATAAAACAGTTTTAAAACAACATTAAAGGGTAAATAAAGCCACAGAGCTGCCCGCAAAACAATGTGTGCCACAATTATTAACAAGCACATCCATATTTTGAAAATATATCACAGCAAAATAGAGAACTCTGCCTTCAATTTGGGTTTGGGATTCAATTCGTCAATTAGGCTTCGTTGACGTCTACGTGGGTGACGCGTCCTGGTTCCATAAATTATAATGTTCTATGCTGTAGCAGTATGAGGGCTGAAGTCGAGCAGAATCAGTACTATTCATATTCAGTATACCTAACTAATATAGAGTACTGTCACGCTCGATGTTTAAGGCCAATCCACAAATCCGAATTCCATACAAAATGATTCGGACAAATACTCAAAAAGTACGCCGTATTATAGTAATTTCTTCACACTATTCGTTTTGTCCATGTTTTTTGATTTCGTCAACAAAAAAAGTGTAAAGTTTCATACTCTAATTTAGATTTTATACGTGTTTTAAAATTAACCCTACTAACTTAAAAACACGCATAAAATCTAAATTAAAGTATGAAACCTTTCACTTTTTTTGTTGACGAAATTAAAAAACATGGACAAAACGAAAAGTGTGAAGAAATTACTATAATACGGCGTACTTTTTGAGTATTTGTCCGAAACATTTTGTATGAAATTCGGATTTGAGGATTCCCCTTAAAGGCAATGGTCTAATGCCAAACCTCTTCGAAATCAAGAAAACTTTAGTTTGATATGTCGTACCTGACCAGTGTGATCAGACTGACTAGACATCTTCCCAAGACTGTAGTAACATCTCGATACCAAGTCGACAAAAGAACAGCATTTAATTTGGGATGAAAACAACAATCGAAATGTGTTTTTCAATGAAAGCAACTAAAATAATAGCAATCTGCAAAATATGTATCATAAATAAATGGTCAAATAATGTAAAAATTACGGTTTATTTTATATTCAAAGGAAGAAAGAGACTAGGCATCAGTTGGAAACGGTAATAAGTTTGGATCTACGAGTAAGTCACATCGAGAGCCACATTGGCACTTTTTAATTTCACAGATATTATATCTACAGGAGGCTCTTATTACCAGATTTTTAGAATCATGCTAAATGTACTTCGGCAAATAATATGAAATCAACTTCGATTGAAACACGAAAGTGTAGGTGGAAGCCGTAAAGTAATATCCGATATTATTCGAGATCCGTGGTGAAAACCCTATTATATCGTCTTGTAGTCTCGACACGGTATTTTGTAAAGGACGTCGAGAGAGCTTTTGACGTTTGCGACGCGACGCTCTGTGAACACCATGTACACATCCAGTTGATTGGAAGAACACACAAACAATCACAATCACAAACAAGAGCCCCGAATGGGTAGAGACTCCGACGCTTTCAAGAATTTAAAAATAACAAATCGAAAGTTGTATGTATGTGTCGTGGCTGGATCATTGAATTTGGCATTTCATGAAATGGCCGATATCCGCTGGCCACATCATGAAATGGCCAAGCCACATCAATGAATAATCTGCGTTTGATGATAAGAAAACGTTAACGCATGGCTATTATCCGACCACGATATATGTATATACAAAATAAAAATTGACCATAAATGTATTAACCCTTGCACTCAGTGAGCTGAACGAGTGAAATTGTTCGAGCGAGCAAACCGTGGAATCGTTTATGAGTTTGACAACTTTTTCAACTGGTAGCGTACAATCAGTGCCAGAAGTTATTTTTGCTCTTGGTTATACTTGTTACCAGGAGTCAACTGGATTTATTCCTTTTGACCCCAGGTTAGCGGCAAAACTGTGTCGGTTAGATTAGATGAAACCACAAATTGTTATGTAACGCACGCTCTTTAGGCATTATGGTAACATTAATATTGAAAATAAATTTCTAAATATATTTCTCATAATTAACCTTTAATAAATTAATTATTATCAAAATTGATCAATGAACACAATTTTTTTTTGTGGTTAATATATTCTTCTGACCACTCCGATCGCTTATCAAGTTAAGCGTATTCCGAATATGAACATAAAAATGTCGTCAAAATCCTTCAGGCAATTTCGCTAGTCCAAACGCCATCGCCAGTCCAAACGCCACGAAACGAGACTTCTGGCGCTGTTTGTACGATAAACAGCTTCGTAGATGCTTCTCGAAGTTCTATGAGTGCACCAAGTGCACCAGCATGGTTTTCATAACAAAGTAATAAAACTTTGCCTTTGTTTTTAAACAGAAAGCATGTAACATGCATAATTATGTTATTTAATTAATACTTATGTTTTATAGGCTTGCTGTCTTTGAATTCTTGCAAAAGTGTTTCTTACTTTACCAGCTGTAGTAACATACTTCGTAAAATCATTTATCTGTTGGTATATTTATATGTATCTGTATTTAATGTAAGGTCAGTTTTCAGGTAAAATGCACACTGCATTTACAATCCACCATCCGTATCGAAGATGGGAGAAAATAAAAGGGAAATGCCTACATCTGCCACGGCTTGCGTACAATTTCATGTCCGGTAGAGGTAACAGGATTTTTAATGCCATATGTTACTAGTTAATACCCAAAATTCAATTGGGTGTTGCGATTAAACAAAATTCTATTCTTAGTACACGGTTACACTTCTTGACGGACAAACCCTTGAAATTTGAAGTGTCTAGTGTCTACGTTAGAGCAAAGCCACACTGCTCCGTTACGTTGCGTTGCGTCGCAGTTTTGTACTGGCACTGAATGCGTCCAAATCTAGCGCTGCGATGCACCGGAACAGTGTGGCTTTGTGCGTTTTCTATCAGTACCTAAGTCAGCCAGTCAGGACGGAGCTTTTTATATTGTATTGATTAATATTGGTACTTAACTACCGTAGCCCTTGTATAGATAACTTGTTTTTTGTCATGGGCATATTCAATTTAAATTCTAATTTTCAAGTTTCTTGATATTGTACAGAATGCAAATTGCAGTATTTTCCATGTAACTCACGTGCGCAATTTAGCAGGCGCCACATCTCACCGGTTTCCGCACGTTCGGCTACCTTGTATGTACCTACATACAACACCTGAACCGAGCCAGACTACTATGATTATTTATTACCAGTTTTGGATTTTATTCGCTAATTTACCTGCATTCGATCGATAATTAAATTAGATATAGGTACCTACAAATCACTTGATTTGACTGATTGGTCACAAATAATATGAGTGGGTTAGGAAAGTAGGTAATCGAGTAATAAATAGGTCCTACTGACGAGAAATTTTAAAGACCTAAAGCGTTGGGTACATAATACAGTAAGAAATCTATACATATAATAAAGCAGAAGACCCCGAATTTCTGTAAATATGTTTTTTTTTACGGAAACGCGTTCAGACGATATTATTAAACATGCCCAATTTTTTTTTTTTTTAAGTTTTTGTTTGTTTGTTTGTGGGTTCGTTTGTTCGTCCATCACGTAAAAACTACCGAACGGTTTTAACTGAAACTTCACAATATCATAGCTACAAAGCCTGAAATGGTTATAGGCTATATAATATTACGCTAAATCTCTTCAGAGGGTAGATATAGAAGTTAAAAGTTTGTATGGAAACAGTTTTTTTAATGAGTAGAGTAGATAGATACCTATCTCAAACTTTGGAATTATGTTCTTCAAAACAAATAATAAGATACGGGTTTCATCGATTTTCAAATTTATAGTTAAAAGATGTGAAAGTACGGAATGAAGGAGTTATTGGACCTAAAGTTGAATGAGCCTGTCTCCTCAAGTATACACAATATCTCATTGAAAGTTGCATTTTTATGATTTCCGAAGATAAGTACCGCCATGTTTTTCAGTTATCTACTAAATTCAATGTTTGAGTGGGTAAAAAGAGGGATGGAAAATGTGCAAGTATTGATTGACTTGCTTAGTACTAACACTTTGCTATTCCGTGACATTTCTTCCGCGGGTGAAAGAAACAAAATCGACAAAATAAACAACTCTTCCACGGGTGACGAAGTCGCACACGGGTACAGCTAGTTATAAATAAAAATAAATTCTAGGCTACCAACTACTACGCCACAAATTACTACGGACTACTGCTACTACTACACTCGCGAGGTGTAAAGCTCACAGAGCTACTAGTTATAATAACGGTGAAACATCAAACATAGGCTTTGTTATAATTCAAAGGACTGCGACTGAGAGGAAATGTCATGCTGAGGCACAAATGCGGGCCTCATTAAGTTACTGGAGCCAGCAGATTTCGAAGAGGGTGACAGTGTAAATTATTACGAAGAAACAAAGGCGTTGGCTGGTAGAATTTTTTAACAATAGTTACTGTTTATGTACTTATTCTCATAGACTTTGTCTTAATTGATTGGGTGACTTAAAGCGCACAGGTCAAAAACTGAATGTAGAGACTTGAAATTTAATAAAATATCTACAATGTTATGGATACGTACTATAACTACGGGCGACTTGAGACCTCAAACACCAGAACCAACCACAGATTGACATGAGACAAGACAAGATTTCATTATTTTATGTACTTATTCTCATAGACTTTGCCTTAATTGATTGGGTGACTTAAAGCGCACAGGTCAAAAACTGAATGTAGAGACTTGAAATTTAGTAAAATATCTACAATTTTATGGATACGTACTATAACTACGGGCGACTTAAGACCTCAAACACCAGAACCAACCACAGATTGACATGAGACAAGACAAGATTTCATTATACTATCTATCTATACATATAATTAAGCAGAAGACCCCGAATTTCTGTACATATGTTTTTTTTGACGGAAATGTGTTCAGACGAGATTAATAAACATGCCCCAATTTTATTTTTTTGATTGTAGACTTTGTTTGTTTGTGGGTTCGTCCATCACGTAAAAACTACCGAACGGATTTAACTGAAACTTAACGGTATCATAGCTACAAAGCCTGAAATGGTTATAGGCTATATAATATTACGCTAAATATCTTCAGAGGGTAGATATAGAAGTTTAAAGTTTGTATGGAAACAGTTTTTTTATGAGTGTACTATATCAAACTTTGGAATTATGTTCTTCGAAACAAATAATAAGATACGGGTTTCATTGATTTTCAAATTTAAAGTTAAAAGATGTGAAAGTACGGAATGAAGGAGTTATTGGACCTAAAGTTGAATGAGCCTGTCTCCTCAAGTATACACAATATCTCATTGAAAGTTGCATTTTTATGATTTCCGAAGATAAGTACCGCCATGTTTTTCAGTTATCTACTAAATTCAATGTTTGAGTGGGTAAAAAGAGGGATGGAAAATGTGCAAGTATTGATTGACTTGCTTAGTACTGACACTTTGCTATTCCGTGACATTTCTTCCGCGGGTGAAAGAAACAAAATCGACAAAATAAACAACTCTTCCACGGGTGACGAAGTCGCACGCGGGTACATCTATCTATCTTCTATACATATAATAAAGCAGAAGACCCCGAATTTATGTACATACAGGGTGTGTCGTAATGAGTGGATAATCCTTCAGGTGCGGGTGGGGGACTTCAGGACTGATCAGAAAATGAAAATATGTACCCAGTAAAAATCACACGGATTTCAAGTTACTGGACGTTGTCGAAACTTCCATTTTTTTTTACCTTTGTCCATTGTTTTTGCTGCCAAGGTTACAAATCTTGGAATTTTTATCATTTTTTTTGCTAGAGTATTCCTGGATAACTGTGCTATCGAATGGTATTTCTTGTTTTTGTGCCACAGGTACAGTTTTTTTGGTACAGCATTATTTAGCAAAGAAAATGTGTTTTGCTCATTTTTTTCCAAAAGTTTGATCGCCTGTGGCGAAAAAAAATGTATGGTGACCCATGTGACCAATATGTGAATAAAATGCCTACTTCATTGGCATTCTAAAATGGTATAGCACTTGGTGTTTCCAGCTACCAATTCAACGAAAATCCCTGTTAAGACGGGAAAAGGTCGTTTTTTTTTTCAAATAAAAAGTTCGATAAAATTTCACTTGGTGAATTAGAGTTTTGTAAACAAAATGCATGTTCTAACAAACTAATTTACTAAAACAAGAAAATGAAACAAATTAGACATCTAAAATACATTTATTGCATAAGTTTTATGAATATTTCCTACAGAAAGTGCTTTCAGAAACAGAACATAAAAAATCTGTTAAAAGAGGTTTAGTTTGTAAAAGATTTTAAATAAAAAAAGTTACTTTCAAAAATTTTGATATTTTGTCTTTTTACCCTAAAATCAGGGTACTATACGGGAGGCATCCCCTGCAGGATTCCATCTATTAGTAGTAATAGTGGTAGTCGTCTGTGAATAATTGTTTTGGTCATGGGTAAGCATGATCTCTTACCATCAGGAGAGCGCTAAGCTCGTCACGTCACTTATTTAGATAAGAAAGAAGATGCATAGCGTGCATTACAGCTAGAGGTAGCCATTTTGAGCTCATTCTGTAGTCAACACTCATAATACTCATGTAATAATTGTATTTTAAGTATCTATTTTATTATTTTAGTAAAGGATATTGTTCATTCCTGGCCTCAGTGAACACGATGTTCAGAGAAATCCAATTTGTTCAATAAATCGATTAATTTTGGATATTAATTATTGCGTAATATTTTAGTACCCAGGTGAACCTAAAAAAAGTTTATTTAATTAGTATTTAATATGATAATATTATCCTAGTTTGTCTTATGATTCATCAAACTAGTGTTGTCATTTACTTTCTTCTGAATAGTAATCGAATAATATCTATTTATTTATGAATCGATATCACGATAATGCAAATTGTCATTATGTGATCGAGGGTGTTTATGCATTTTTTGAAAGTGAATACTTTTTGAAGCGTGCTGAACACTTGTTTATTTGTGGGTATTCAACGAGATTCAGCCGTTATGATTTGCTATGTAACACTTGTTAAGGTAAAGTCAGCACGTGTCACCTTGATGAAGTTTTCACTTCTGTCATGTGGTCAAACACACACCGTTTTTTTTTGTTTTTAATAGAAATCCTTTACACGACTTTTGCTCAGTTGTTTATTATTCGATCGTTAAAAAAATAAATTCCTTAGAAAAAATCGATTATTTTAATCGATCGATAATTTTAATCTCTTTTTATACTAATATGGCAGCACAGCACACGTCAAAAAGGATCAAAGTCATGTCATAGTCTTGCTTCTAAAAATAGAGTAGTATGCGAGGCAACTCCTTGACACGATGAGCTCCCTCACTGTGGTACCACGATTGAGTACTCATGTAAGAGCCATTTAATTATTAATTTTATTTCTTGTCGCAAGATACTAACAAAAATAGATAGCGTAGCCATCTCTTATTGTCGCCACGTTTTATGAGTAATATTAATATTAATCTACCCATTAACGAATTAAATGTAACCATTCTAATCATTACCAAAGTGCATTGAAAATTCGTCAAAAAAAACTGAAGGAGGAGTGAACTGTCACCATGAAGTAGACTTAAAGATGCTACCAAGGTTCAAGATTTATTTATTCAATAACTGTGCATAGTATACCCACATTATAACAATTATAATCTAGTACGTATCATAAACGATACAACGCCCGCTACCATAGAGTATGCAGAAAAATCATCAAAAATCAAGGCCAAGGTGAACATTCGAGGGAAGAGTGGTGAGCTGGCTCGTCAAAACAAACGTGATGCCTCACTTGCTGGAAAGAGACGCTTCAACTATTGTAGCAACTGTGAAAGCTACCCAAGTCTACATTACATGTCATGTCATTCATTTTGGACATTCGACTGAATATTTTTCATAATTTTTACAATAATTCAATAAAATGTGCAATAAAACATGTTTATTAAATAACTTGACCACGAATGCGATAACTTACTTTACACTGGCTTATAATATACTATGTGTGGAGCCAAACGCGAAGAATAAGAATAATCATTTTGTATTTTTTTTCCATTTCAACTTATATTATGAGGAAGTTTTTTTACTCTTAAATGGACAATGGATTCTAATGTTGACCCTCGCTTGCTTATGGAGTTCATATTGACTGCATTTAGGAGTGGAAGCGCAAGCGTATTTATGGCAATGGATGGCTCAGCAAACTGTAAGGTTCATCAATTTCCATTTATTGTTTAATTAATTTAAGTAAGTAATTGTGAAATTCGCTATAACAGATTTCCCTTTATTTATAGATTGGAGCACACTAACATAGGAAGGGAAAATTGTCCCTCAGAACCACCGCATACAAGCAGATTGAGCCAAAATATATACCTATATTGAATTTATTTTAATTGAAAGTAATAATTAAAAAAGGAAAGCAATAAAACAGTACTGTTGTAATTGTATTGTAGGCCGTAAAGACGGTGGGTTGCTGTGCTTCATATTGCAACAGTACGGTTCGTAAACTGGACAAGGACTACTAAAATAATATGAATCTACCTAGCCAGCTTTTAGATAATGTAATGTATCATATAATTGTGATGAAAAATAGAAAATATGTGAAAAAAACTCATTTTTATTATATAAAACCCTCCGTCGATCATGAACTTTATGAGTGGGATAGTAGGTCAACCAAACATTTTGATACTAAGATATCCTTATATTCTGGTACCTACTTTTAGAAGCTATTAAGCCTCTATCACAATTATACCAAAAATCACTGTTCACCCTAAGCCATAAGCTCATACAAAGTGGCCATTGTCCTTTCTTTCTTAGAGCATGAATTTAGCTTACAAAATTCCAATTTACCAAGTGAAATTTTATCGAACTTTTTATTTGAAAAAAATCGACCTTTTCCCGTCTTAACAGTGATTTTCGTTGAATTGGTAGCTGGAAACACCAAGTGCTATACCATTTCAGAATGCCAATGAAGTAGGCATTTTGCAGAGTGACAGCGGACTGTCACTACCATTTTGTAGAAATCCAAAATTCTGTATGCACAGATGCAACGTAGTACCCCGTTTGCATTGCTCATTTAATTTTTTTTGGTAATTAAAAATTGGTGGTGTATAGGGGAAAGTGGGTAGGATTCGGACCACAAGGAGCATTCGTACAGTGGTCATAAAGTGGACTACGAAACACATTGGCACGTCTGCATTTGTGTGCGTGACTCTCGCTCGAACGCCAAGGCTAACCATGAAGTGGGGTGGCTGTGCGGCCGCTGGTTTCGCTGGGACAAGTCGAAAAGTGTTTTTGGTTTGTGGCTGCGTAAATAATTTTTGGATTCACCTTTGAACCCGTTTTTCTCTAATAAGTTTAGCCCAAATTGTAAATCTAATTTATAATAGTTTATGATGTGATGCCCTAGATTAATATGCAAACATTCATTTCGGGAAAACCACTACAGTTATTTTTATTTTTTTTCCTATTTTTTTGGGCTGGGGTACCTTCGTACAGTCATGAGCGGGGTACATTCGTACAACCCACTTATGACCTGCGTCATGAAGTTTGCTGAAAAATACCTATAATTGTATTTTAGAATAATCCCGCGAGTTTATATAAAGATGAACTAGAACAAAGAGGAGACTTTTTCATCTTTAGTTTTGAAATACCTGTCTTTGTAGAGTACCCAATAGTAGAATAGGTAGAATATGCATGAATAGTGGTGTTTTACTCTGATAGTGAAATATAATAAAGATTTAATTTCCAATCAAGGACTTTTTAGAAGCCTGTTACTCTAAATAATGAGTAATTTTAATATCATTAACAAATTTTAGAATAAATTACTAAAATATGTAAGTGTTTAATTTTTTCTAGTTTATTTCTCAAACCAATATTGTCAACTATTATTACTTAATTTATGGCTGAGTCTCTGATAATTTTGAGCCCATTATTGTGTATTATATGGCCTTTTTGATTGCTATGTACGAAGGCATAGTGGGGTATGTACGAATGTGCCCCATACTATGTACGAATCCACCACACGCGCGGGGTACATTCGTACGTTTTCCATTTATTTTAAAACAACCACTGCTCTTTCATTTTACATGGTATCCACACTAGACTGTATTATTATAAAAGCCAGATATATAGTTAATATATCAGCATAGTAATTGTTTTGAAATAGCTGTTAGAATTTATTTTATAATGCTTAGAGTAAAAAGTGTACGAATCCTCCACACTTTCCCCTAATATTACGGTACATCTCTTCAGATGGTAGTAATAGAAGTTGAAAGTTTGTATGGAAACAGTTTTTTTTATGAGTGTAACCATCTCAAACTTTGGGATTACGTTCTTCAAAACAGAAAATTAGAAGTGTTTCACCGATTTTCAAAATTTAAGTAAAATTAATGTAAAAGTACGGATTGAAGGTGTTACTAGACCAAAGGTTGAATGATCCTGTCTCCTCAGGTAAACACAATATTTAATTGAAAAACTCATTTTTATAATCTCCGAAGATAAGTACCGCTATGTTTTGTTTTTCTACTAAATTCAATGTTTTAGTGGTTAAAAAAAGGGTTTGAAAATGTGCAAGTTTTGATTGACTTGCTTAGTACTGACACTTTGCTATTCTGTGATATTTATTCCGCGGGTGGAACAAACAACACCGACAATAAACAATCCGGTCACGGGTGACGAAGTCGCACGCGGGTACAGCTAGTATAGGAGTATAAGTTTAGTATTGATCGACTTGCTTAGTACTGACACTTTGCTATTCTGTGACATGTCTTCCGCGGGTGGACCAAACATCGACTCTGCAATAAAAAAATCCTCAACGGGTGACGAAGTCGCACGCAGGTCAGCTAGTTATGAATATAGTACAACATACGAGCAGTCTTTATCTCAGTAGCTTAACCAACGAATTCCACTTTCGTACAGCGCAGGGATGCCGTGAATAGCGACGCGGCACACCCAAGCAGCCACCTTAGCTCGAGGGAAGGTTGTGGCCAAGTGCTAAATGCACTTAACAGGTAACCTTGTTATGCCCGGTCACCACGTCTCGGTCGTGCAAGACGGTCAAGGACATGCCATTAAAAGAAAGTAATAACAGGAAACTCGTAATAAAAAGTCCTTTTTGTGCCAATTCCATTTTGCACAGCCATTGTGGAACCTTGGCCGTTAAACATAAATTCACTTCTGGGAATATATCGAGGACGTGGTGGCCGAGTGGATGAGGCCTTTACCTTGCGATCTGATGATCGCGGGTTTGAATCCCGGTGGCAGTCATGCGTATGAATCCCACGTTCTCGCAACGGTGAAGGAAAACATCGTGAGGAAACCGGCATGTCGTAGAACCTAAAGTTCGAAAACATGTGTCGAGTGCACGAAAGGAGCCTCTTCGAGGTGCACTTGAAATCCTTTCACCACACTGGTTCGAAGGAACTAGTGACACGATAAGAAGAAGGGGAACACATATCGAGGTTATTGAGTTTTTTAAACTGTTCGTGTGGAAATAGAACCATATGTCAAATCACTGTTTTGATCATGGATCGCGATCTCTTATTATCAAAGGAGCGCCTTGCTCATCTCGCCTATAGTTTTATACACCCTTTTTTTTCGAGTACAGCTGACTATAGTTTCATTCACACAGCAGCGTCAATCAATCACATAAAATGGACACAAGGATCAAAAAGATATAATTTCATTGTAACTACGCAGGACTCACATAAACAAACAAGGGGCTTGGTAAGTACTTTAGTTTTGTTAATAGGAAAAACAAAGCTGGATGATGGATAAAAGTATTATAATATTCGTATTTTGCTATTAAAAATTCCAAGTTTGTTCAGATTCGGGTGATGTCACAGAATGTAATGTAGGCAATGCAAGGTTTTACAGAATTTTAATTTTCTAGGCTTTTTAAGTTTCTAAGCAATTACTTTTTTCTCTAGGAAGCATAAAATTATTCAACCTACCAGCGACATCTAGGAGTACGTGTAACCTATTTGTCGGTGGTAGAGCTAAGCACTGGGTGTAGTTCCGAGCTTCGCCGCAGAGGAAAGATGGCTCTGCTGTCAGATGGGGCGACTTTTATAACGCCATCTACATTTCCAACAAAGAAATAACAACAAGTATTCGCAACGAACCACATTGCTTCCTCCGATCAAAAAGTTGCGCGAACAGAACAAAACGGACAATGAATAGGTTACTCCTGAACTTCCAAAGATGCCGCTACATGTAACTAATGTTTAGTATTATTCGACGCTTCTACATACATATACACAAAGAACCATCAAATTAAATAGTTCGCAACTTTGGTAGAGTCGGTTAAAACTTACCTGAGATGGACAAAATTTACAGATGATCTAAACTTTGATCGCTGGATAACTTTGATCCAGGTACATTTTGATTGACTTTGACTAATGTTTAGAATGCAGGGCACAGTGACAACTATTAAATCGGTGCAGGAATTTACGGGCAAGATTATACCCACCCCCTATTATGTAGGTTCTCTGAGTCCCCAGTTGGGAGGACAATGCCAGATATTGGCAAATCTGGGGATGTTTACTCTACCAAGACAAAGCTGTATCGACAGTTAAGCTTTGAATATCCTTCACAGATTGTATGTACTACAAAGTATCCCTCGTGAAGTACCAGCCGAGCCAGACATCCGATAAGATGATGCCACTGGTTGATGATTGATGTGTTTGTCCCACAATGACAGATGCGTTCACTGTTCGCGTCGTAACTTAATTTAATGATAAATTTATTCATTATAAGTACCTACAAGCTGACCTGCGTGTGAATTTATCAACGCGTGTAAGAAGAACAACTTAGAGAGGTAACTTAGATTAAACATTTCAATTTACTAAAATGGTTCCCGACATCTGAGTGATTTTAAAGACGTTTCACGTCAAAAATGCATGTAAATCTTTCTACCCTGGAGCAAACGATGCGAGCAATCTTGAAAAAAGGGGGCACGTTTACTGTATTGTTGAGCATTATAGGTAGGGTAAGATTTTGATAACAGATGACATAACGATGTCTCTGCCTTGGTCATGTATGGATGTGTAAATTAATAGATTTAAAAATGTAAAATATATTTCTACACGGTCAATTTTTAATCACCATAAAAAAATACGCATAGTCAGTTGCCGTTACTGAACACATATACAGAAAAAATTAAGACGAATTTTTAATAAAATAAATTCGATTAAAATTGGATAACTGTTACCGCTAGTAGTTCTCCTATGGATTTGCGTCAGGCGGTACCTTTAATTGATAATAATTTAAGTTTTATTCATCGTTTGGCAAACCCGGGTACCTAGCTCGAGCCAGCCTGCAAAACCTCGGCTCGGGCGCCGCACTCGCTCCGCTATTACTCTGCCATTTTGTAGAAATCCAAAATTCTGACTGCACAGAGACAACGTAGTACCCCGTCTGCATTGCCCATTTAATTATTTTGGTAATTAAAAATTGGTGGTGTATTTGCGACAGTATTAAGTAGGTCAATGAGAATAAGAGTAAAATAATTATATCAGAAGTGCAACATAACGTTATATTTACCAGGTGGAAGTTGTTTACAACTTCGTATATACAGTAGTGGGCAAAAAATATAACGCATAATGCCATATACATCTGCAATCGGTTATCTCGGCTTTGTAGAGGTTCGCCTCTGTCAGATTTGATTGGTAGCTCTTGCTTTGCCCGATGTTATAGTATTTAATTCTTCACCTTCACTTATACTTTTACTAAGACTCTAGGATTTGCAAAGACGAAAGTTAGAGCTGCATTATAAGGTCCTGAAAGCTGTCAAATTAACTTTTTGCTTTTTCTAGTCTCAATCAAAGTAATACAAGTTTTAGCCAATTTCCACTCTACTCGACCTTGGGTTTCTAACAAAAAAGTATAACGTATTGATTAGTTGGCGCGTAGCCCGTTTCGTTAACACTTTCCCGCATGTGCGTATTACATCAACGCCTACAAGCTCTTCCTATTGTAATTTACCTTTATTAAACTCATTAACAGCTATGAATCACTTTGGTACAATTTTATTGTTCCAAGCATTTGACAGCGATTGCCAGCCTGAAATTGCGATGGGCAGGACTGATGGACTGATGGACCATAAGGCGCTAACGGAGCGGTGGTGGCCGAAGGATGCGAGACGATAACGAGGCAGACCACCTGCCAGATGGCTGACGATATTGCTGGGGTAGCGGGCAAGCACTGGATGCGCCTCGCACAACATTGAGGCGTATACCCAGCAGTGGATGCAGACGGGCTGATATGATTATTATGAAGCATTTGACCACCACCTTACTTGACGGAAGGCGATGGTGTGGCCGAGAATATAGCACGCTTAGCCTAAAGAAACTAGTCCATTCATGTTAAATAATAGACTCTGAAATTATTATATTTTTATACTTTGGAGAAAAGTGCAGGAAAAAATGTTCTTTTTTTAATTATATGAATGAACTCTTTTTTATGTAATTAAGTGACGGGACTAGCTAGGCGCTCTCCTGATGGTAAGAGATCACGCCTGCTCATAACTATAACAGTGTTAAACAGGACTGTGATTCCCATAGGCCGGTGCAACTCTTCTATAGCACTCGTCCACTTTGAGTCAATTTCACTAGCTACAGTGCCCTTCTTACCGGAACCCAATAATAAATAGTAATGTATAGGTACATATAATAGTAACTTGGAACTTGTAATATATGTGAAAAATAGGCATTTAAGACACTCTAAGAAATAAAAGGTGCCACATAGTCGGGCCTGATAAGAACAAGCACCTCTCACCCAAAAGATAAGCTTGTGAACAATTATTTCACAATACAAATGTGATGTAAGGATTAAAAGTTAGGTTATTATTCATAGGTCCAGTTTCCTCAAAACATTTCGTACTATTTGTGTCAAAAGTCAAAACCAACCCCGGCGGTATATAAACATAAATTTAACTCTGCGCACAATTTTCACAACTAACTACAACAAAGCTCACCAACTTTCTATCTAAATAATGAGGTTTTCCTGGAAAAAGAGAATTTTAAGAGGATATGTGAAAATTTGGAGTCGCTGCGTTACATTAATTCTAACTTAAATTATTCTCCCGTAAGGTCTGTTTTCGTTCATCATCATACGTAATGTGTAGAGCGCGACAACTTAGTTATTCATCGATGTAATTATGATGTGCCTAATTGAAAAGCGATGAGTGCTCCTATTGTTTGACATTCACATCCCAGGCTCTTATAACTCACTCACACATCTTACTTCCAAAGATATTCAACGTCGTTCAATCGTAGTTCAAATCAATAAAGACTGTTTTGAAATGGTGGAAAAGAGCGATTATGTCCTTCCGCCGTTATTCGAAGCCTTTTAAACATAATTTGAGAATAGTCCTTCCGTTTCCGGCCGTTTTTACCATATTTCACGTAGTAGTTCCGTTTGCGGACGTTTGGGGGCGCTGGGGGCACAACTTCCGTCCGCCATGTTCACCAGGTTGCGCGAGTCGGTATTCTTTTCTTTTCATTGGCGTCTTGATTTTCGAGCCGTAAAGACGTAACGCAACTAAGCGTTCGTCGTTCGTTAAAATTTAAATAATTTTAATATTTTTAAATAATTCGTTTCAATCTAGTGTGAATAACGCTGTTAGCGTTCGAATAAGTTTTGTTTAGTTTTTAATACCTAAAGTAGTTCTAATAAATTATATCCGAGAAAAGTTATGAGTTCTTTTCGCGTAATATTCCTCGTCTTCGTCATCCGCGTGTGATTTTTGTTGGCGGTAATGGTGCGGATGGTGGTAATGTAGTGGACAACAAGCACAAGTGGAGCTGTGGAGCTGAAAAACTCCACCGACACAGCGAAAGGCGAAAAGATCACGGGATGGTAAGGTTTGGAAACCATACCCACAAGTAAGTGAAATTCAGTTTGATTTATCGTGAAATACGTACCCGTACCCGCCTCACGGGTATTGGTAAATTAATAATAAAAATGAGGTTCAAATCTGGAGCCCGCCGAGCCGGCCCGAAACGTAGAGCCCGCTTAGTCGGCTCTCTAAAAAATTTTACCTTGACCTGACCTGTAACCTCAAAGAACCAGCTAATGCCTCTTCTGAACATGTAAATACATATATTATGTTCTCTGCAACATTTAAAACCAAAAATTGGACCAATGTCCGATATTCTGATGTAAAAAGGGGTTTGTTGACATGGGGGTATATGAATAAATAATTTAAAAAGCAAATTAGTCTTTTGGCAACTGATAAATATTTACTCGGGGGCAAATTTACGAATGGGCAAGTAATGCTACTGCGTTACTCCAATTCTATTTAATACAAGCAATAATTCTAGTTTCCAAATTCAACATTGACAATATTTGTTGATTGCTTGCATTTATTGTGGTGTAATTAGTGTGTGGTTGATATTATTGAGCAGCGTCGTGACGCTTTCGTAAACCTTGTCAAGGATAAGTTTTTTTTTTTTTTTTTTTTTTTTTTTTTAACCTGCTCTCAATTCAAGCAGTATTTGATCGACAAAGAACCTTTTGCAGAGTTCATATATATTAATATTATGGAGTAAATAAGACCTTTTTTGTTTTAAAACCTCCTTCTCTGCGCAAGAGATGCGAGTTATATCTGGGTCCCAGGCTGCGTAACCTGGACCTAGAAGGTATTGTCAAGCCGGTCGCCTCATGGCACCGCTTAACATAATAATTATAATTATTTTAATAGTTTTCCGCCACCACACGGTGCGGTCATACTATAGTTATGGATCCCAGCGTATGGGAATGCCTAACGATTTTCATATTTCATTATTTTTATTGCAATTCATTTCGCCCAAGTTCAGGTCTCAAATCAGTTGCCCCACGTCAGCAAGCCCCAGCAAACGGATTTACGAAATCCTTGCTTTATCTTGATTAATGTTTTTGAAAACCGGTGTCTTACTACCGGAAATAACTCCACCGAGTTAACACGTCCGAACAGCTTCTACCTAGGACTGCTTCATACAAAATATAAGTTTTTAAAATCAAATTCGAACTAGCATCCGAATAAAATGAAATTAATTGTTTTAAGAGTTCAGATCAAGGGAAAATGCGTGGTTTTGCACTATAAGCTGTGAACATAAAGACATGCAGCTTTATAAACCGCAGCTCGTCGAGCTATCTAAGCAGGAATTAGCAGCGGCATGGAAAGTTAGTGTACCTATTACGCAGTTGTCTAGCTGGGTGCGCTATTTTCACAGTAATCGGTAAGCTACGTAGACATATTTTGATTAATAAGGTAGGTACCTGCTAGTGTGTTCGGTTCAAGTTGCAAGTTTTGTGATATAGATCGCAACAAAACATTTTTCATTGTTACGTTTAGTTTTCTAGTACTTTAGTCCACGACTCAGGTTATTACTTATTACTAAAAAGACTTGCGTAATATGCTACAACGTTACGAACGTTGTAATGATAATATAAAATTGAGTAAATGTTCTGCTAAAATTGTAGTCTAAAAGCCATTGACAAAGGAATTGTTTGTTCCAGAAGACCCGAAGACCAATGTACAGTAATTGTTAAGATGTTTTTATAATAGCTTGTATGTAAATATTCCTACATAATTGTTATTCAGATCACCCTAGGTGGCATAGACTAGCAAACAAAAAGGGAAAAATATAAGTACTTTCATGCACCTTAAGTGGTCTGCGTAGGTATCATACCTACCTGGTAGAAGATTTTTGTTTACAAAATTAAATCTGAAAGATTTGGCAATCATACTAAATCAAATTGTTTTTCGACAACCCGATTTTCATTGCTAATGAGTCGTGTTTCAATTCAATTATACAATTTTTTTTTTTTGGACGATTCTCTTCCACTAAGCATCTCCATAAAAATAATTCAGTCACTGTTTCCTTAGCACAAGTTTGACAAGAATACTCTGTAATTTCCAATGTTATAGTGGTGTAGTGTAACAGTTACTATAAAATTCATACCTATACGAAATTAGTCTGATCAGCTTATACAAAAATGTAATACGTATTGGCCTGAAGCAAAACAACTAAATATATAAATATTTAAAATAAGATTATTTTAGTATTGTTCGATGAACTAGGATTTAGTCAATAGATAAAAGAATGATGCGTGTATTTCAAAAGAAGTTAAAAATTTCAAAATGTTAGTGCTTTTATTTTCGGTACATGGATAGTAAATGTAATGTCCCTGCTCACAACTAGGCATTAATGATCTATCAACAGATAAAAGCTTACTTCCGGTACCTCCGGTGTAGAGGAAGTATTTATTTATTTCGTACACTATTCAAGTACCTACATTGAATCAAATAGTTATGTCTCTGCTCACGGCAAGGCATTTACAATCTGTCCAAAATACCTATTGATTATTTATATTGTTTGCCGATAGTTAGGAGCATCTCGAGAGTGAGATGCAAGAATTGCTTTGATGAAAAGACTCTTATTGTATTATTTTAACCAGTAGTGTTCCACTACCTGTAGTTTTTAGTCTGATCAGATGTCTTTGCTCATGGCAGAGGAATGAGGGGGAGAAAGTCTATCGATAGAACTGATGAAACTCTACAACCAGGTTTATCACCACATTCCCAGAAATTCTTACAAGATTAAGATAAAAGATAAGATTACGAGTAGCATCTCTTTCCCGCTTTGGTAGACAGTGTTCACGAAATGTGTGTGTGCCAAGAAGACCGGTTTTCTTCAACACGAGCCCACGTCGTCCCAATGTGCGTCAGCATACATCGCTTCTCGGCCTTTTGGCTAAGATAAAGGTGTAGTATCTGTTCTTTTCAGCTTAATATATGTAAGTTCCCTCACTGAGGACCAAAAAACTGCATAACCAGTTTCAAAGTTACTGTTTCACCTGGTAATGGAAGTTCCCGCCTCTGAATCTGTTGCCGAGATTCCTCGTGCATTTCGTTCACTGACTAGAGATCGTTGGGATTTTGGGATAGATCTGGATAGACAACGAATCAGGTTCATCTGAAGATTCAGGATTTAATCTTAGAAAAATTGAAAAAGGAGGTTAGCTCGGGCTGTTTTAAAACCTTACAGGCTCTGAATTGGCTAAGTATTTGGCGGACATCCATTTAGAGATGGCTGTCATGGCTGGCTGAACATCTCGTGGTTCACAAATCTGTTGTCTTAACATTTTATGTATAGAGTAGCGGATAGTTCACGTCTTACTTCAATTTGTTAGTAATCAAATGATAAAAAATCGACGATTTTGACAAACTATCTTGAAAAGTGTCCAGTTTGGACCGTTTAAAAGTGTTTTGATTAATTGACTATCATATCATTGTAATTGGTATCTGAGTGTATTATGAAGTTTTGCGTCGTTGCGCTAAACATTTAATTTTGTTACTGTGTTCAGAGCGTAGGCTGCATGCCTTCACACTCCTTAGTGCGTCTGAAGGTTTGTTCTTGAATAACCAAGATGGATCTGTGATCTGTGTGATAATAATACGTATTTAATGAGGCTGGCGATTACTTCCAAACGTAGATAACTCGTATTGATCCAGTTATGTGGTTAAAGCTTTTAACTTTGAATAACGAAACAGAAGAATAGAAGCAAACTTCAAAAAATATATTCATGACTTTCTGAAGTGTAGCTGAACCTGCTAGGATGCTAGGACTCTTATCGCGAGTAGGGTAAAAACAATTTTGATAGAAACTGGCGTTGATGCAACACCTGAAAGCATCAGGTCTGGTTGGCTCTACAGAGAGCCATTGGATTAGATCTTAAGTAATTTTAGGCCAGAAAATACTTTCAAAGTTTCATAAAACTGATAAATTCAAGGGACATTAATGCTTCAGATAGTAATAGTTTATTTTTGGGGGCACTGTTTTAACTTGTAAAATTAAGGTGATCAATTTTACTGGGCTATATTATTAATACCCGTTAGTAGTAAAATTATTTAATAAGTATTGCATGGTACCTAATAACAACAATACCATTTTAATGGTTGATTTTCTTATTTTTTCAGAATAAGCTACAATTATTATATTTTTAAATAATATCACATTGGCGTCCTGTTCACCAGGCGAGAACAAACACTGTCTCAAATTATGTTTAAAAGGCTTCGAATAACGGCGGAAGGACATAATGGCAGAGTTTTACCTACCATTAAAACTCTTATTATGTCCGGAGCCTTATTCGAAGCCTTACAGTAAGTTCTGCCTGGTGCGATTTGAAATCATAATTAATATATTCTAATGTCAAATTTAATTTAGATGAAAGTAATTTGAGACCCGCAATGAAAAGAATACCGACTCGCGCAACCTGGTGAACATGGCGGACGGAAGTTGTGCCCCCAGCGCCCCCAAACGTCCGCAAACGGAACTACTACGTGAAATATGGTAAAAACGGCCGGAAACGGAAGGACTATTCTCAAATTATGTTTAAAAGGCTTCGAATAAGGCTCCGGACATAATAAGAGTTTTAATGGTAGGTAAAACTCTGCCATTACTGATATAAAGATTTTGTAAAATGAGTAACTATAACAAATAGTTCAGTTTATTGAAATGAAAACTTCTTGAGTCGCGCTGAGCACTTTATTTAGTTGGTATTGAATGATACTGAGCCGTTAATTTTGACTATGTACCTAACGCTCGTTCGGGTAGTCGGCTCGAGTCGCCTGATAAATTTTTCACTGCTATCGTGTGGTCTTAAGCACACTTTCGATCCGAAGGTCGTGGGTTCGAACCCGGTCGTACACCAATGGATTTTCCGTTCACAAAATCTATGTGTACATTAAAACACGTGCTTAACGGTGAAGGAAAACATCGTGGGGAAACCAGTATGTTATAGAACCTCAAAAGTTTAAAAACATGTGTCAAGTGCACGAAAAGAGCCTCTTCGAGGCGCACTTGGACTCCTTTCTTCTTGATTTCCTTATCACCACATTGGCTCGAGAGAACTAGTGACAAGATAAGAAGAAGGAGCACACACCTTTTTTTTAAATATACGAGTAGGTTGGGTGAGTCAGGCTCGCACCATTACATTACCAGTAATAGTTGTTAAAAGTACGAGTTACGAGCATTCCCTCGACTAGGATTACAGCAAGTATTTTCATAACTACGTGGTCTTATCATCCAAAGCTATAACGGAGTCGCTAACTTATATAGGTAATCAGTTCTCGCCCGCCCCGCAAGAGAATTCAATTATGGCTACACTTGAAGCAGCACTCTCAATATTATTTTGAAGCGAATTTCTTTGGGTTTCCATTATTATTGGGAACGAACTGTAGGTGTACTACGAGAATGAACAGTATAATTAAATATCAGAGTTATTTACTAAGAATTTTATTTTTTCATAAGTAAAATTCTTATAATTATTTGCTTTCATGCTCTTCGTGCCTGGTTATTTACACTGGAAAAGAGCTGAATGAGGTCGGCGAGCGGTAGAAGTACCTCATTTTTGGTCAAAAATATAACGAATGAGTCAAAGACACGAAGAAAATTTAATATAATTTTCCCAGTATAAAAAAGACACTAATCCGTATGAAGATGTAATTTTATAGAACCTCGCCGCAATAAAGGCATTGTTCGAATGCCGAGCTAGTGGAATTACCACAGAGACTTTCCTCTTTTTGTCAGGGTCAAGAGCGATGTGCAATATCTCAGGGGTAGCTTGTGTCCTTAACCTTCTTGCAATGAGCCCTGCAACGGTATTATGTAACTTAAAGACTTTCTACCGGGGAATTTCAACCAATAAACAACGCAAATTACCTCTGTCACGTGTTGGATTATGTCGTTTATCAGTTGATTTCTCCGGTGGTAATGGTCAACATCTATGAAAGATAATATATGTAACATCAATCGGGTTGTAGGAATGATAAGAATTTTCTGTCATGGCTAAAAAGGCCTAACCGGGAGCGGCACCCATGTATGCGTTTTCCTCAGATAATATTCCCTATTAGATGTTCTAGGGTTAGCAGCACCAAAAAAATATAATCATAAACTCACAGGCCTCTACCGAAACAAGGCTGGTAGACTAAGTACTTTTAAAAGTGTGCTATGACGCGTTATCAATATCCGTAACAAGGGCCTTGAGTGCGCCGCATGCATAGTAACTATCCGATTACTTCTTCGTGTATCCAGTGTGACAGGGACTTAGCTGGTTCTTTAACAATGGGTTATCGACTCACTCTGTAAATCTACTTACAAACTGATACAGTTGATTGCATCATCGTCTCTATCAGCTGTCACCTCTATACTAACACCTGTTCATATCCTCTTTAACACATTCCATATTTTCTTTGGTCTTCCTTAACGCGTATTATATCCATCATCATTCATAATACACATTCTCTTTCTTATTTAAGACTCTTTTAGTTACAAAACATTAATCCCTCCGCATCACAAGCCCATTCAGTCGAAATAAAAAAAACCTAGCAAAAAATTGCCCGGATGCCTTCGAAGTATCTTTGCCCGTCCATGCATGCATGCATGGCAAATGTTACGGTCAACTTACTCTTTTGAACGAGAGCTAATAAAGTGGCGATGCAAACGAGGAACTTATAAAACGATACACATATTATACATACATATTACATACACATTACAGTTTACGTTGTCAAGTGCTTAAAAAATGTTTATTTACGTTTTCTGAATGCCGTGTCTAAAGAGAATAGCAGAACGAGAGCACAACTGAGAAAAAAATGTTTAACGATTCCTTGTAATGGGCCATAAGATTTTTTATGATAAATACGGGAGGGGTTCAAAAAGTAATTAAAACGAGATTAAGTATATAAAGGTGGATTATTTATTATCCTCACTCAGAGTACGAGTAGGTGCGTATTTTCTACTTTAACTTGTTTAATTTTTATTAATAAACATTGGCCCTCAAAAGTCACTAACAGCGATTTTACTGTTTAAAAAGTTAAAAACATCATAGCTAGTAGTTTAATCTCACTAATATTATTAATGCGAACGTTTGTTGTAGATGTTTCGTTTTTTTTTCAGGCGATCATCATCATCACCTCAGCCAGGTAGGACTCACTACCCATCAGTGAGTCCTACCTGGCTGATATACTATACATATATGGGTATTCGCTTTAGCCAGCCTCTACGATCTTGTGCATCTCTGATCCAGGTATCCAGGCGGTCAAAAGTAATTTTCTATCACAATACCAGGCAGGCGAAGTCGTGGATAGCGGATCTTAGACCAATATTATTAGAAGTGCGGTCGCTAACACGTTTATTTTAGAACCGAACCCAAAACGTTTTATTGTTATTTGTTTGATGTCTCACAATGATTGCGTAAAATCTTTGATCGTTGACGTTTCAGGAGGGAACCACAACTTCGTTTGCATTGCAAAAAAAAATTCATTTCTTAGTAAGCGCTTACGCTTTTTGACGAACATACCTCAGAATTTAAAGTTTCTACTCTGAATTTGACCTGTGTGTTGTCAGTCTGTCAGTCAGCCAGTCAGGACAAAGCCTTTTACATGGTATTAACGATTAAGGGGAATCCTCAAGGCAAATTTCTATACAAAATGTTTCGGACAAATACTCAAAACGTACGCCGTATTATAGTTATTTCTTCACACTATTCGTTTCGTCTCTGTTTTCCGATTGTGTCAACAAAAATTAGTAAGGTTTCATACTTTAATTTAGATTTTATACGTATTTTAAAATTAACCCCACTAACTTAAACACACGTATAAAATCTAAATTAAAGTATTGAACCTTACTAATTTTTGTTGACATAATCGGAAAACATAGACGAAACGAATCGTGTGAAGAAATTACTATAATACGGCGTACTTTTTGAGTATTTTTCCGAAACATTTTGTATGGAATTGGATTTGAGGATTCCCCTTAATCGTTAATACCATGTAAAAGCGATTATTTGTTTGTTTGTAATTTACTGCTGTTAGAGTTACTAATTATCTACCCAGACTTACCTACCTATAATTCTTATATATTTACAGTAAACAAAATGTAGACTCAATTTGGTTTAAGAATAGTATATATTTCATAGCTTATATAAGAAAAAAATGTAACTGTGAGTCTAATGTTAAATAAATAAAATAAAAATAAAATAAATAAAAGGTTTTGTCCTGACTGACTGACTGACTGACAGACTGACAACACACAGGTCAAATTCAAAGTAGAAACTTTAAATTCTGAGTGTATGTTCGTCAAAAAGCGTAAGCGCTTACTAAGAAATGAATTGTTCATCATAATAGGCGAAACATTAAGCGCATAACACTGTTGAAATCAGATGTATTTTTAGCACGGCAATAGTTGAAGATGCACCGCATCGACTAGCCAATACAGCGTAGGAAAATGCCGATTGGTCAGCTGTGCACTGCCGGGAATGTCGCGGGAAGCGTCTGCGTTTGTACACATCACAGATCGGGCTCGTGCTCTTAGTAAAGGCCATACTACCACACATATCGATTCTTCAGAAATGTTCGTTTTGTACAAACGGGCCATCAGACATCTTTTTCTTCCATAACAGACTAGCTAACGCCCAAGACTTCGTTTGAGTTGCGAATTCACAAAAATCCTTGGTACCTACACTTCAAGATGAACAGCAGGTTTAGTGGTTCTAGTCAGTCGTTTTAGTATCGTTCAACAGACTTTGGATATCAGAAGTAATAATTATCTGGGACGTGGTGGCCGAGTGGATAAGGCCCTTGCCTTGCGATCTGATGGTCGCGGGTTCAAATCCCGGTGGCAGTCATGCGTAAATAGGTTTTTTCGGTCGAAAAAAACAATGTATCACACACATCGTGAGGAAACCGGCATGTCGTAGAACCTAAAGTTTGAAAACATGTGTCGAGTGCACGAAAGGAGCCTCTTCGAGGCACACTTGAAATCCTTTCACCACACTGGTTCGAAAGAACTAGTGAAACGATAAGAAGAAGAAGACTATCTGGCGATCAGCGTTCCTTTGATTAAGTTTTTACAGGTATTTTAAAATCATCTAGTTATCAAGACTGAACCCCATCGCACGTAATGGCAATTAATATTGCGATCGTAATTTGAAAGCATCACATTTTTTTTTACGGTAAAAGCTTTTACAACACAAAAAAACTCTGACATTAATTAGCTTCTTTTCTTGATCGTTACATTTAATTACTGTAAAAGTGGTAGTGGTTGTCACAATGGTATTTGTACCACGCTTTACAGAATTTTGCCTTCTAAAAGCTTTTACTAAACTTAAAAACTACACAACATTAATGTCCATTCGCTACGAATACAGACATTGAAAACTTTGCTTTTTAATAGCTCTACGGTTACAGAACACAAAGGAAACATATGCATTGTAAAGATTACATTCCGTGCCGTAAAACAATGAGAGGCGGAGAGCGCCGCATCCCACAGTATAACCAAATTTAATTAGCATAGGCGAGTCCCCGGGCTTGCTGGACTGTGTGAGTATATGATGCGCTTACTTATACTGTTTCACTTGATTAGACAATTCAATATACATAGCCGGTAAAGCGGGAATACATGGTTTTGGTTTAATTTGATATTGCTTCAGCTCATCTATGACCTTTATACGGGCATTTTAGGCTCCCTCCCTTACCGCAATAAGATATCGCTGAATATACAGACACAAAATCGATAGGTAGTTTCCTTGAGATGGAGACGTAAGCTGACATCCGGTACTAATGACATGGGAAATTCAATATTGTAGGTACTTGCTCTACATACGAATACGGCGTCGAAATAATCAGTTTATACTATAAAGCTCTCTTGATAACGTGACCTAAATCGTAACGCTTACACGCATTTGGCTTTAAGCATCTGCGTACCTATGTAAGAATATGTATGGCTATCACTGTCCTCTTTCATTATTTGTTTCGTGGCATAATATACATAGATACTTACCTATTTCACGTAAATAGCATCTCCTGCCAAATCTATGTTAGTGAACTTTACATTTGGCACTCGAGAGTGTGTCTGCGCTGTTTGTTACGTTAAAAATATGCGGCGTCATGAACGAGTCACAGTGGCTCTGAACGTCTGAGTGGGCTGGCTTAGGTCCAGGCCACCACAGTTTCGTGTTCGATCCACTAGCGTAATTTTGAATGCCTATGTTCAGGAACTGGGAATATTTATCGCTACAGTGACCTTTTAACTAGATTGGCTAACCTTCAAATGTCACTCACGAAGCCCGCATCTAGTGTTGTTTATGTGTATCTACGTAACACAGTGCAATTCGCTGTCACAAAATAGCTTTGCGAGACGGTGCCAGGGTCCACTGTGACGCATTAGGGTCAGACTCGGTCAAGCTGCACGGAACTGCATTTTTCCATAGCTCTATCTTATTTTGCCACTTGAAAGCATATTTCAATAGATTGTGAGAGATAGCGAGCGCCCGCACTCTTCAGTATCGCCACTCTAGTGCGGCTTATTTCATAGCACTAGCTAGCGAATCATCTTGATAAAGGGGTAGAAAAAGAAAATGCGGTACCGCGCGGTTAGGTGTTGGTATAGGTAGCCTGTGGTTTATTTAGATCTATACTTAATTAAGGAGGAGCTAGTAAACCGTTAGAAAGTTCAAGATTAATAATATAGACAAGGGAGTTTGATAAAATGTAAAACAAATATAACATGAGTGTTCATACAGAAACGACAGATAAACTTTCATTTTGCTTGGATTTCCGATTCAATCAATAAACTGCGTCGCTACGTTACCCACTTACATGTTAACACATGCAATACTATCATACACTTAGCATATCGGACAAATTCAACAGAGTTACTTGGAAAGCCGTCCTTGAAACGTTATCTGTGAAACAGGCGGGGTCCACCTCACTAAGTACCAGCTGATAAAAATGGTATACTCAACCCACATTGTGCGAAACCCATTAATCCAGGCTTAGGAGGAAAACACAGTGAAACGCAATCGAAGGTAACAATGTCGATAATAACTCAACAGTTGAACATGTGATTGTGGCGAGTCGGCCTGATGTCATAGTCAGATGCGTGTCGCCCTCGGCGTCGTCGGGTACGTAACACTTAATGACATCACACAAGCGTTTATTTTTAGTGTTCGCTCGAGCCTTAAAATAATTATTTGGAATCGTCACACCGCAAGAAAGATCACTTGCTGCAAACGCGCAGCACACGTGTTCAACACGCCATGCGCCACCGCCAATGTACATACGTTATTCTATACCTACGAATAGATATTGACTCACACGACTATTCCTTAACTATTGATGTTTATCTCTTGTGGCAATTTAAAATTAAACACAAGCGATATCGCTGCTGCTAGAAAGCTGGATTTCGGTTGGGAGATGACCTCCGGTCGGGAGAGATTCCTAACATTAAAATTAAAACACTATTATGTAGTGTTTGCCACTAGCTTTTAATTCAGTCAACATTACATGAACAACAAAAACGCTTCAACCATGCATTTGAATAAAACCCTAGTTACGAGTAGGTACACGCTCAAACGCTCATGTCATGCAACTTAACCGTGCACAGAACATTGCAGCACGCAAAAGCTCATTTCGACCTCGTTCTTTATAATAGCTGCCATTTGTTGCATTAAACATGACAATAATCATTGAAGTACATATAAATAACTATTTCAGACGTATTTTATTGGACAAATTTCAATAATTTATTAAAAAGTCTAGTCGAATAGTGATAGACTGATCAGTTATAAATGCACCGCCCCAGTACCGACAAATCCTAATAGGGTTTATACGTTTATCGCGGAAATTACAACAAAGGTTATGTGGCTCGAACACGCAACCACCACAGGCCGCCCGAGAAAATAATTGATAGAGAAAAAAAACTGTTACAACTGAAATGCGATCATTAATTCCACAGAAACTAGTTTAAAAGTATGAAAGAATGCTATTGAACTGCATCAACTTTAATAATCAAGGTTTTTAACAAAAACTTACTGCAATCGACTTCAATAGGGACTGTTCTAGTGGAAAAAAATACGATACAATTTCGTTTACATATTTAGATGATATTTTTATTTCAGTTATTTTGATTTAAAAACTAAACTTCTGAGCCGATTTATATTAAATTTTATATGGGATTACCGCTGAAGTATACCTACCTAACAAAAAATAATCATCAAAATCAATTCATAATTGGCGGAGCAATCGCGTAACAAGTTAGTTGGAAAAGTAAAGAACCACCGCGAATTTTTTTACTGTTTTACAATATTTAAATGACATGAAAGTCAGAAAAGAGGAAACCACTTAGTATTCTTGTTATTTGATAAAATGCTGGCTGATAAGGAAGGTAGAGTTTAGCATTGACATAAACATAAAATTCGATATAAATTGAGCAAAACTACCGAAGGTTTTGATGTTGAATGTATCGGAGCTAACTGCCTCTGTATTTTATCTGTTTATAAATAGAGTACCTACACGCAATAACGTATTATAGACATCAATTGTTTCTAAACGAGCGTAAGATGCAAGAAAACAAACAAATGATTGCATCCGCCAAGCAAGTAATTAAATCAATGCTTCAAAGAATGGACCTTGCGTCATACTGGGTATAAATCAAGTCTGATAAAACTGTTTCCAGATACAAATACTACAATAACAGGCGTCTCTCACCCCGAGAAGCGACCGAAGTATACTTCCACAAGTAAAATAATCAGGTTGGTGTCAACGACAGCTTCGATATCGTCCCTTGTTCTGTCACCAATTAAGCAATACGTTTCTGCTCTACTTACATTTTGAAATGCAATCTACGCCACAATGGTTTGAATTTCTAACTGTTCTTGAATTTAATTTCGTCATTTCAACGTAATGTCATATTTTTATGATAAGAAATTTTCAAAAAATTAATATATCGTTTCATCACCGTCTCTATAGGTAGATTGCAGATCTGAAATTATGGTAAAATATAAGAAAAAAATGTATGTGATATCTACATATACTATTATAAAAGACTGGTTTGGTATCTAGCATTTGTTTACGATAGATAATCTGGATAGTCCTAAACTTCACTTCCCATAACGAATGGTAGGCAGGTCCGTGTTTCTACTAGGCCGCTCGAGCACAGAGAGCGAAATATCGTTAGATCATACATAACCCTTAGTGGCACAACATCTAAAATATTACCAGCACTCAAGTAAATAATGTTTGTGATGCTTCTCGCAATGTTTTATTTTTCTTTTTGAGAGAAACCAACGAAATATGGGGAAAATGCTTAAACAGTTGCATAAAAATATAAAATTAGATGTTGTTCGCGGATTCACCCGCGTCGTATCGGGATGATAATTAGGCTATGTTCTTTTTCAGCTCAATCGGTTCAGTAGTTTTTGGTGATTGATTAGGGAACAAACATCCATTCACAAATCAAGCTATAATATCTTCTACTTCAAGTATACGAGAGAATAGAAAATCCATTGAATGAATGTCCCCACATGATGACTGAATTGCAATTTTATTAATATTATATCTGTTGATATACCTTTTAGAAATAAAAGATTTAATATCATCACTACCTCCCATGAAAGTTTGTAAGATATATTTTCCCCCATAAATAAATTATAGTTCCAGTTTAACGACTTGACCGAAATATGGTCGTTACCGACTTTTATGCCCACTAAACAACACTTTGATAAATCGATTCGATTCGTTAACATTATCTCAAATGTAGATCGTTTTAAGCGTTCTGAATTAGTTTAGGAAAATTAAACACTTATTATCTTACTGCGGTATTTCTATGATTCTTAGATCGATATGGTTGTTAAGTTTTTTAAGCTGTTTAAGTTTTTTTTAAGGTAATAGAGAATGTTTATTGAGGTCAGATAAGAAATACAGTTTTCTTATCTGAACTAACCTAAGAAACTTACCGTACCGTAACTAGATTTTAGTAGGTTAGGTTAGACTAGGTGATTGATAGACAACGTGCAGTGCAGCACACAAATAGCTACTTACAGAGAGAGACTTGTGAGTTGAGGACTAAGAGGATTGACGACTCAGAACGGAGCTATTTTTTTTTTAATTTTACAGGTACCCCATGAAATATTACGTAAAAACAAAACACCGACTCCTTATGATAACTAACCTAATCTTATAAAGACATTTATTTCAGGTTTAAGTCCAATAAATATGACAATATAAAATAACACTACATCTTTAATAACTATTATTACTTAGTATCATAAAATATCATATCATTTATTCATTTTTTTTTGTATCAACCTGCTGTGTCCCATTGTTGGGCAAAGGTCTCCCCCAAATCCTTCCACTTGTCGCGATCTTTTGCGGCCTCCCACCATTCCCTCTCGAATCCGTCCAGATCGTCCCTCCTCATTTATTCATTAACAATTATTAATCTAGTAGGCAAAAATGGTTATAGTTTAGCCTAAAATCTCCAATGTATAAGTAAACTTTATCTAAGAAAGTTAAGTAGGTACCTAGGTAACCTAACAAACCAACACGGTAATATGGTATTTTCTTCCTTCGTTATGTAGTAAGTTTGAAGCGTTATAGTTGTCGATCGGTACCTTACCTATGTACGTATGTTCACCTCGGCACCTCGTTCGCTACATAGGTTAGGTATAGGTACTGACTGACCAGTAAGTGGGTTATGTAGTCCGTCCGCGGTGGCGGGTTTAACTTGAACGGAACTAGTTGGAAACTTTTAGAAGTTTTATATTTTTTTTAATCAAACACACTCGAGATTCTTAATACATCAGATACTGTACAGTGAATACTCTGTGGCAGAAATCAAGAAATGGAAGCATAAAATATGATTGACTCTACTTACTTTCCACGTGCAATTAAAATGTGGAGAACCCAGTGGAAGGATACAATCAATGCAATCAAATTGCAATAACCAAGAGCTGAAAGGGATTCCAATTAACTTTACAGTAAAGTATGCATAGTATAGTATGCTACTAAACCTCGTAGATCGTATATATCGTCGAGATTCGACGTCAAACTAAGGTTGAAGGTGGAAATGGGCAGAACACTTGTCCAGGCGGGATGACCATCGGTGGACCAAAGCACTCACAGAGTGGAGGCCGAGGGACATGCGGCGGCCTCAGGGCAGACCACCAGCCCGACGGTCGAAAGACATTTTTAGGGCAGCTGGATCACAGTGGATCCGCTTTACATAAGATCGGCAAGAATGGCATAATAGAGAAGAGGCCTTTACCCAGCAGTGGGTGTTACCGGCTGAATAGATGGATAGATGCATAGTACAACTCAAGACAATAAATACATTTTACACATCTAGCCTTAAAATAATAAAGGTTTTATTCGGCTCGTCGTCTCGGTCAATATTATTGATGAGATAGTATATATTCGGTGAGAATTTTTCGCTCTAGTTAACAGACTTCTAAACGAGAGGTTTTCAAATCGGTTGTAACTTTTTTCTGAATCTAAGTAACGCAATATCTCCGCCAATTTTGTAAACTGAGCACATTGATGATTATTTTTCTATTCCACAGGGATTTTTACCTGCTGGGTCAATATACATATTTGGTAAAGGTTATGAAGTGTGCAGCGTGTTATTTCAACACATAAATTTTGGGCTGACTATAAATTAAAAAAAAGGAATTTCAGCGAAATTGTTTTACATATTCTGGGAACTGTGCAATCTGATGCCTCGGGCTACATAGCCAGCAACGTCACACTAACTCTACTTAATTTTCACTGAAACTGCAAACTGGCAAACTTGCAACCCAACTTATTATGCTCGACATTCCAGATTAAATGAAATGTTGCCGAGATTATGACGTCATACAAAAACATACAATACACACTCTTTGCCCGTTCGTATGACGTACTCCAGGTAAATTAGTTTCGAATCGGGTCAATCTTTGGGATTTTGACACCATGTGTAATAAAAACTGGTTTATTGCTTTGTTAGAGGCTTTATCAAAGTACCTACTCTATGATGTACTAGTATCAACAAAAGTAGCCTGTGGGCTTTTCCAGATTATAAATTATATCCGTTAAAAAATTCAAATAATCGTTTCAGTAGTTTTGGCGTGACAGAGGAACATACTTCCATCTATTCATCCATCATCACAAACATTAAGCTTTAAAATATTAGTAAGAAAAAACAATTTCAATTTAACAAATATAGAGGCATATAAGTATTTCGTCGAGTTTTGGCTTGGTTGCGCTTTACATCCTGCACATTGCAGTTTTCAACGTTTGACTTAGATACGCCAGAGGAGAGAGTTACGGTTTAAAATTTAATTACTTCAAATAAATATATAATAATAATGTAATGTGTACCAAAATTAAAATCATTGGAAAACACAGCTAAAAAGCTACAGAAAATTTATTTCATTGAATTTTGTCTATAAAATCGTACAAAATGGAGTGCACAACACTGCAATCCCAGAAAATCATTTTAAAAGCTTTGCAATATCGAAAATGGTGCTCAGTGAAAATCCTGAGGAAATAGAGTACTCAACAAAATTGCGAGCAATCGGGGATTTGTCGACATCCGCTCTCCCCGACAATCCAATCAAAACTTGACACCGGGATGGTGTATCAAACAAGCCAGGCCAGGCAGTCTCGGTGGATACATGAAAATGTTACAGCAAAACTTATATTTTCAAAATAACATTTAGTCCTTGAAGAACGAACAAGTTCCTCAGAGCCTCTTTAAAGATCGTGATTGTTCGCGACACATTTTTAGTCTCATAACCAAATCATCTCGCACAAAGTGACAAAACGAACCTAATTCCATGTCAAATATCAAGGCTTATAAATTATCCCTATATTTTCCAGGTTAAGGGTAATCCTCAAATCCGTCAACAAAAAAATTAAGGGTTTCATACTTTAATTTAGATTTTATACGTGTTTTTAAGTTAGTAGGGTTAATTTTAAAACACGTCTAAAATCTAAATTAAAGTATGATCCCTTTCACTTTTTTTGTTCACGAAATCAAAAAACATGGACGAAACGAATAGTGTGAAGAAATTACTATAATACGGCGTACTTTTTGAGTATTTGTCCGAAAAAAATTGTATGGAATTCAGATTTGAAGATGCCCCTTAACATAAAATATGCTTGTTGTAGTGACGATGCGATGCCTATTATGTGTTGATACGTGTTTTAAAATTAACCCTACTAACTTAAAAACACGTATAAAATCTAAATTAAAGTATGAAACCTTTCACTTTTTTTGTTGACGAAATTAAAAAACATGGACGAAACGAATAATGTGAGAAATTACTATAATACGGCGTACTTTTTGAGTATTTGTCCGAAACATTTGGTATGGAATTCGGATTTGAGAATGCCCCTAAATACAAAATATTAAAATATGTAACGCTAATCTAAACCGCAGTTACAATTGTAGCTTTGTATTCGATTAAGTTTAGAGCAAACTAAGTTGTTGAAATTGTTGAATAAATAAATAAAATGAAAAGTGTTTAAATTTAATTTGACACACGGCAATAAATTCACTAACGATAGCAGGCTGAACCCCCTTAAAAATTATAAATTGGTATCAACAAATTATATATATATATTTAGTAATAAATCCGCTTAATTTCTAAACAAAGGTTTTAATTAACTTAACTTTAGTTCAACTATACCAAAGAGTCAAATAACAGAAACCCAAAGTTTAAAGACACGACACGTGTTTCGCCTCTACACGAGGCATCATCAGGAGGTATGGACTCGCCGAAGTTTGAAACGAGAGTGAATAAACAACGTTGCCCGGCTATATAATTTATATAATTATACCGCCGGTTTATATAATTTGTTGATATTTATGGATTTCCGCAAAGTAACGCTTGAATCAATCAATTATTATTATAAATTGGCGTTATTCATCTACCCATAGATACCATAGAAGGAAATTGAGTGACCCTGGTTGCATTTGGTCATCAAACACATCGATGCGCCAAGTGACGTCTAGATGGTAACGCTATATTTATAATAGCACCATTATAAATAATTAATAATTCGTATCGATCGACGCGGCGTAAATGATTTGCTATAAGTTAGTTCCGAGAAAGGCACACATTTTATCGTATCGAGATCTGTGATGAACATCGATCACTCATCATTCAAAACATTTACGATTAACTTGATTGTAGAGTAGTGATAGTAGGAATTTGTAAACTGGCTGAAACTTAGAGAATGTATTCTTAAAGTGTCGGCGAGAATCTCGAAAGGAATCTAAATTAGCATGAATACTCCCTTTCTACAAAACCATTTTTGTAAGTGCTTTATTATGTTTATGCTGTTTATTTATTCAAGATTTTTAGAGTACTTTTGGTGGAACATTCAAAGAACGACTTTTCCTTTAATTAAGTTGCAGAATTGAAATTTCTGGGTTTTCTCCGAATAGCTGCTAATAACTGTAATAGCTGGTAGGATTTGTGGTTTGTTAAGCATTAGAACGACAAAATAGACATCCAAAAAGACTGGTTCGTACTAATATCACCTATTTGATTGCATCTTTGCCCCGAAAAACACTGCATCGAACGGTAAGTAAAACTATACCCAGTAATAAAGAAAATACAGTTCCAAATATTTTGCCGCAAATCAGTAATGTAAACGAGAGACGCCTATCTATACCCAGCAGTGGGTGAATATGGGCTGATGATGATGATGATGAAAGCAGTAATGTATAGCATTACTGTGTTCCGGTTCGAAGGGTTTTGAGACCGACCGACTTACAATCGTACCTACAGCTTGTTAGCACTTAAATTCTGCATCCCGCGCGGTCACTTTACCTGCCGTGCAAGTCACAAAGGCATTGTTAAGATGCAATTATGTTATTGGCGTTCAGTTCTTTACATCGTGCATGTTTGAAAAGAAACGAGGCATTCATTTCGCATCGCAAACAGATTTTTGCTAGAAAATCATACTTAAACCTAATCTATCTGTACTTATGCTTGTTTCAGTAACAAACTTGGATAATTTTGTTATCTCTATTATGAGTATTTTTAAGTAAAAAGAAATCATAGGTCATATGAGGTGTTGGGAAAGTAAAAAAATACTTAAATCGATGTATATACCCATTTAACAAGGTTATTATAAATACTTTATTACCACAACTCTTCACAGTAGCAAACAGAAGTGAAATTACGTTATTTAGTTAATTATAATTTATGAAATAATAGTTTGACGGAAGTTCTGTCATAACTATTAATTATTAATTAAAGTACGGCTTCATTACCGAAAAATACACTGCCTTAATAATACTTCAGTCTCTATTAATATTATAAAGCGAAAGTTTGAATTTATTAAAGTTTATTAGTCAACCACACGCCACAACTACTAAACCGTTTGAGCTCAAATTTAATCTTAGAATTCATGGAATTACAGTAACATTATACATTACAAATTTACGCCCGCAACTTTGTTTGCGTTGCGAATTATCAAAATTCGAAATCCTCGAAATTTCAAAACTTTACATCCTTTAGTTTAGCCTGTGCGTCAGTCAGTCAAGACTAAGACTTTTTTTTAGTTGAGAAAGGACATTCTAAGCTATTTTTTATCTAATCTAACTCTTCTTCTTTTCGTATCACTAGTTCTTTCGAACCAGTGTGGTGAAAGGATTTCAAGTGCGCCTTGAAGAGGCTCCTTTCGTGCACTTTCACATTTTACTTTATTACTACTTTATTTTACACATCTTTAACTCTTATGTTAAGTCACGCGACATTAAATAATTTATACCTAATAACCTACTTATCTATGTAAATTGCATAGGCTAGAAGTACAGTTACCATTTTCAGTACAATTACAGGTTATAATGACATAATTTAGCTGAAAATCTAAGTAGCATACAAGAACAATGGTACAATGTACGTCATGTGAAGGTTTGAAGGTCTTGAGGTTTAATGGAGTACCCAAGGTTTGTTTGTGGGGAAAGTATTTTATCAGATGTCACTTCGCTATGTACTTGGTGGTATTAATGGGTATAAAGTATTCTTAGATTTAAATGTAGCTTATGATACTACAGGAAGTAATTTATTTCAAATTTTGTCACATCATATCACAGTGTAAGAACCAGATGAATGTATCTACCAAAATCTCGAAAGTTCATAATTAGAAGATTTCAAAAAGCAGCACCAGTAGGGATACATATTTATTTATTTCCCTATTCACAGTAACATTAAATGTATTTTTCCAATTCCTCTTTTTACACTTCAAACATTGAATCCCACTAATATCCACTAATATTATAAACGCGAAAGTTTGTAAGGATGGATGGATGGATGGATGGATGTTTGTTCCTCTTTCACGAAAAAACTACTGAATGGATTTTAATGAAACTTTACAATAATATAGCTTATACATCAGAATAACACATAGGCTACAATTTATAAAGATACCTGCGCAGGCGAAGTCGCGGGCACCAGCTAGTTTAGTATAAAACTAAAATTCATGGTAGTGCTGTTTTTCGGGTATTATCAAAATGTGACTTTAATTTAGATCTTGACTTATTTTCAGGAGACTGTTTCAAGTAAGTTTCAAGTGTCTGTGTTCAGTGGGTTGGCCTTACATTGTCTGTCAGTCAGTCAGGTCCAAGCTCTTTATCTATATTGATATGTACAGACAGCGTCAGAGATAAGTATTTGCACCCCATTGCACAAGACACCCAGCTATAAATCCTTTCAAAAAATTGTAATACTTATAAATATTTTTAGGCTTACATACAGTTATACAAATATAATTGATTGATTCAGGCGTTACTTTGCGGAAATCCATTATATATTTAGTAATAAATCCGCTTGATTAATGAAGCGGATTTATTACTAAATATATTTATATAATTTGTTGATATACAAATATAATCTATTTTTAAAGGCAAAACTTCTCCATACGCCTCGGTGGTGATTTGAAGGGATTTGAAGCTGGGTATTATAATGCAAGGGGGATACTTATCTATGATGCTATCTGTATGTAAACCATTATCTATTAAGTATGATACACAAGCACTTTAGCTTTTAAAATAGTAACCTATCATGTTTCTTTTTTTGTAGGTAAGTGCACTTGGAATTTATTAAATTAGGTTAACTTCTGTTTGAACTTTCAATTTGTTTGTTCCTGGTTAAAAACAAGGATAACTGTGAAGCTTTGTAATTATTCCACTTTTGAGTCTTTAGTGCAAAATTAAAGACCCCCTAATAAGCTAACTGTAATACTTTTTTAATAACTGCAATACTTTTTTATAGACAAACAGTCTTTCATAAGCTCGGCTTAGATTTTAGTGGATATATGTAAGTTTTTTTTTTTAATTATATGTACCATAATTTATAACTTCATTAAACATTATATTTGTCATTTAACGTACGAAGATTCTGTGAGAGTTTTAGATAAATAGTAATTAATAAATAAGTGTCACTTACCCTTACGGCTGCCGCATCCCATGTTTTTCGACCAGGGCTCTTCTCCGTTTTCATTTTTCTTGGTGATAACTTAAGAGTCCATAATTAACAACTTAAATTAACCTCCTATAGCAAACTATGTGACATGATTCACAAACTAAGACCATGTTCAGTAAAACATAACAAAATCAGATAGTTAAAAAAATACCTAAATTGAGACTTGCACTGTAGCATATTTACCAAATGTCTTGACAAAACTGCATTTTAACTTATATATTCCAGGTCGTCTATACAGAAGGTCGTCATATAGGTAAACAAATATATCGGTTTAGAAATAATAACAAACGAACAAATGGCAAAGCACTGGGTATGATATGAAATTAGACTATTTACTGAATTATCAAAGAAACGGTTTACCTACATAGCGTAAAATTCACATTTCACTTTAAATTCTCATTTATAACACTACAGTCGATTCATAAAATATTATTCGACGTGCATAACTTTTTTGTTAAAATTGTGAATTGACAGCTATAACAAATCCCACTGCATTTTGTACAAATCTACGCCATATTTGCGAACCATGTAGGTATCAGTGCTGCCAGTAGAAATAAATAAACAACATAAATTATATAAAAGTTTAGTACGTGAAATTATGCAATAAATTAGGCATTTGGTAAGCATATTACTTAACATACATTCTATTAATATTTTACTTAATAATTATTACTAAAAATATAATAAAACTTAAAAATGCTATAAAACAAAGCCATTATTTTATGCCAGCCGTAGCTATCTTTTTTTTTACACTTGCAACTCTTTTGACACTGACATTTTGCTAAAGGTGACAACTACTAGTTATGTCCCCAACAACGATTTCATCGTATATCTCGATTTAAATTGAAAATCGAGAGTCCATGACAACGATTAACTAACCTGTTTATTTTATTGACCGAGTCAAGCAAAGTAGGTGGCATTCGTACTGACTTACTGAACTTCTGAATAAAATTACTGACTGCAACTTGTGTCACTCACCATACTCACAGAAAAGGCTTTTAGATAATTCTATAGTGTGACTTGATAGTTGCGAGGAACAGAAACGTTTTTTTTTTGCATTAGAGAAATGTATCCAGGTCTTTGATTTAGCTAATTCGAGACAAAGACGCTTTTAAGATTCATGAAGACGTTCAAGTCTTCGAGAATCTAGCCAAAGGAGATGTTGATGCAAGGCGTACCCCTCTGCTGGCCATATAACCTTCTTGGCCATTCACGTTAAATAAAACTATATGCCGTATTTGATAACTGTGTGCATATTTAAATATGGTGTACGAGATTAATTATGGTGTGCGTTTACATGAATAAGATTTGTTAGGCGCGTGTGCGATGCGTGTTTACCTCGTCCTCCGTCAAAAATGGCAGAAAATTATGTTAGCAGATTCTGACGTTTGACGTCTCCTTTTGCTAGATTCTCGAAGTCTCAGCGTCTCGTATCGCTTGATCTCCCCAAAATGTTAAATATTCCAGAAAGGGTGATTGACAGGCGCTGCGTGATACCCGAAGAATGGACTGTTTCCTGCTCAACAGCAACAGAATCTTTGAACATCAATCCAAACTAGTGGGCTAATAATCCACAAATCGTAATGCTCCACAAAGTCATTAGAAGGCAAGAGGAGCAAAGCTCAGAGACTCGGGAGTAGTAGCTCCCGAAGTTGAAGCCAGGGTGAAGAGGTACCTCGACCCTTACCACGCTACCCACAAGGTCGAAGCGTTGATGACCAATTTGTTGTTGAAGTCTCAAGTAGACGTTATCACTGACAGTAACGGATGTCAGATAATGTCACTCGATTAACTATCACTAAATGCACATCACTAAACATCAAAGATCAACAAAAAAATACAAAGCTTGCTGGCAAAAGCCAAATGTTTTCTTTTTTGTGCTTTTACCGCATTTAATTAAAGAAACATTAACCATTGTGATTTTTATTAGGTTGTTAACGATAATATGGGTAAGTTTCACTTGTATCATAAATTTTCAAGTTCATAAAACGTAACTTTTTCAATAAAAAAAAATAATTGTTTGGGGCCTACCATTTCAGACAATATAGGCGACGACCGTGAAAATTTGAATGATTTTCTTGAAGAAGCCGAGCTACAACAGTATTATGAATTCTTTAGGTAAACTCTTACATCCTACAACCTTGTTTCTATGCTGATCTGTAGCTTATCTTTCATTCATGTAGGACGCGTCCTTTCACTGTAAATAATATGACCAGTTTTTTTTGTAGCTTACATTTGCATCTTTCTAAGCGCCTGCCGATCTTAGTTGCTCTTTTGCGAATATGATTTATTTAGATTAAAATAGTGGTAGCTTGTGCCTTCTACCTACTTGCTGACTGAGCAAAGCGAAGATATAATAATAGTGTGGTTTCAGACAGACAAGCGTATTTTTGTCGTGCGTATACACAATGGGTACTTTCAAAACTTCAAAAGCGTGGTCCACCAAAACAAATCTAATCTGAATCTGAATAAGTATTGAAATCACACTAAAATTGGGAAGGATGTAGAATAGATTGTGTATTACACAATCATGCTAAAACTATTGAACCTAGATGACGTGACGTGACGACACCGTGGCTTAGTTGGTAGTGACCCTGCCTACGAAGCTTGGTGTTCCGGGTTTGATCCCCGGCCGGGGCAAATATTTGTGACGAACACAATTGTATTATGATATGTGACTTTAAAATACTAACATCATCATATATCCAGTATTCTAGTCTATCCTTCAGGCATGTAGAGATATTGTTGTATAAATTGTTTGTACAGACAGCGTCAGAGATAAGTATCCCCATTGCACAAGACATAAATAAATCCTTTCATAAAATTGTAATACTTAAAATTATTTTTAGGCTTGGATATGGTTATACAAATATTATCTATTTTTTAAAGGCAAAACTTCTCCATACGCCGCGGCGGTGATTTGAAGGGATTTGAAGCTGGGGTATTATATTGCAAGGGGGATACTTATCTATGATGCTGTCTGTACATATATGTATGTTTAGGAAAGTTGACACCCTTGAGACTGGAATGCTGTGTTGAAACTAGTAATGCTTGCCTTTTATTTCTGTGTTTATATTATGCCTTTTGTGTTTATGTGTTTGGTTACTCTGAATCTGACTGTGATTAAATAATATTATAACAAATTATTATCACTAATATTATGATCTGTATGTTATAGCTAATAAATATATTTACAGAGAAATATTGAAAGTTACAAGGGTGTCACAACTGAAGTTTGTTGTGACAGAAGACCTGGTCCAAATCGGGCTATCGAAACCGGAACAGAGACGTTACAAAAAGATCTACTCAAAATACTTTCCGAATCCGTACTTGTCCAAGATAAAGAAACTTCTGAGTTCAAACAAGCGAAATGAATTGGTACGTTCATAATTCAATTTCATAACTTGTTAACCAAAGCAAATGTGAAACAAACCTAGTCGTCGTAGTGCAACAAACTCCATTCTGGCAATCGAAAAATGTACCTAATCTTTGTATATTGATGGTTTGATTTCCAGTATCCGCATGGCCCCAACACATTTCAATTGGATGCCCAACCATTCTTCGAGAACAATGTTAAAGTACCTACAAAACACATTATATCCATAGAGGACATCACAATTAATAAAGAACTTGGCATGGGGCAGTTCGGAGTCGTCCAACAAGGCACTTGGAATACAGGGAATCAAAGAGTAAGTTATTGAAGTCATATATCATCATCATATCAGCCTCTACACATTTAATTAAGTCATAGACAGGCAGCTTTTGCTGATGTGTCCATATTTATTATTATTCTTATTCTGTGTAGGGGGTACAACGGTATGCACTAGCATCCCGTTGTAGGGTGCATGTTGCATTGCCACCCCAAAAATACAATTAACCCTGTCCCAGCCATCCCAGCTCCTTGAAGTAACAGAGCAGAATACTGGGTTTGTTGACAGCACCATTCCAGTAGTGTGCTGGTCGACACATTTGGTGGAGAGGAGTCTATGTTGCTCATGTGTCTATGTCATACAAAGTCTTAGTTTGAGTCACTTTTAAATTCAAATTTTTTAATGAAGATTATGATATTTTGTCATTGTTTTATATCTGTGTTTTGTAGCTGCAAGTAGCAATCAAGTGTCTGGGCCACGAGCGCATGACTTCCAATTCCACTGAGTTCCTGAAAGAAGCGGCTGTGATGCACACTATTGAACATCCCAACATTGTTCGCTTGTATGGAGTCGTTTTGCATCTAGACTCGCTCATGCTGGTTAGTATACTTATTTTTTATCACGTTTATTAATTCACTTTCTTAAAAAAAAAGGGGTCAATGCACAATACACCCCACAGCGGGACGTCAGTGCAGACCACTTGCAACCCCTTACCCAAATTAGAATTAGAAAGTCACTTTCTTGTTTGTATGCCTGTTCCGCGTTTACGCGTTCCGGATAAAAACTTCCAATTAAAATTTCAAACTTCCTGTTTAACTATCCGGCTGAAACTTTCAGGGTAGCTTACAACTCGATGATAATGCATTCTAAATCCATTTTATATAATTAAATAAAAATATTTAATTAAAATTCCCTTCTTCTTCTTATCGTGTCACTAGTTCTTTCGAACCAGTGTGGTGAAAGGATTTCAAGTGCGCCTTGAAGAAGCTCCTTTCGTAAAAAATTCACTTTGAAACTGCTATATCTCGTAAAGGAAGCGAGATAGAGCCAAATCATAGGATACGTGCATTTTAGATTTACATATGCTTTGTATGGACTGGAATCTGGAATAAGATCCCATCTCTGGCTCCTCATTTCTCAGCTTTCTGTTATTTACCAAGCTATTAAAAAATACGCTTCTCAAAAATCTGCCTTTATCTACAGGTGACAGAGCTAGCCCCACTCCGCTCGCTGTTGGAATGTTTGCGCGAGGTGTCTCTACGCACCAACTTCCCCGTGCCCAATCTGTGCGAATTTGCCGAACAAATCTGTGATGGCATGACTTACTTAGAAAACAAAAGACTGATTCATAGGTAAGCCTTCAAAAGCGGCGTTATCTGCTCGTAATTTTAATTCAAGACTTTATCGTGCACAGTAGTATCACGTATTTTTATGTTTCTTTACGCTCGATAGGAGGCAGTAACCTAAATCTCATACTAATTGCTATGTAATTGCCGTTTAATGGTGGCTTCACTCGACCTGTGCTTACACGCACCGCGCCGCGCCAAGGTTATCTGTACGAACGAGCGCGCCGCGGACGAGTCCGGATCACCGGATCGCTTCAAACGGCCTGTAGCGCGGCGCGGTCCGTGCTTACACAAGCCGTGAGAAGCCACCACAATACAGAAATAAATCAAACAAAAATCTGCACTTGTATATAAAAAAGAAAAAGACCATGTACTATCATCGAATGGTTAGCGTCAAATAACATACGCATTATTTGACGCTAACCGTTCGATGATAGTCTACTAAAGGGAGACTATAAGATAAGATAGATAAGATAATTTATTTATTTCCTCGTAATTACAACCACTTCTTATGGAGTAACACTTATATACTATGACAGAAAATACAGTAAGATAGTAGTAGTAAGTAAGTAGGTATACAAGAAGGTAACTAGCGTCAGACTCGTTGCGAGTTTTTAGCGAAACATTAATCAATATGTGTAGAAGATTCAAGTCTTCAACTAGAATTACAATGGTTTACCTAATAATAATATAGGTACATAGGTTAAATAATTTGCTGTAACATAATAAATATTGCTTGGGTAACTGTCGCTTAAAATTATAAGTAGGTAGGCTGATAAATATTTAAACTTGTGAATACGGACTTGATAAAAACAGTGCGGTGCGGTGGTCTAACAATAAGGTGTACCCTACCCGCCGAACTAGTTGAATACTGTGTCTCGGCAGATAGTGTTATCCTTCTCGCGCATGGGTCGTCGCGATAGTGTGTGCGAGCAGGTGTGTGCGCAGGTGTGCGTGCATTGTTGCAATGGTCTCGGTATAGTATAGTGCAAGTAAAAGTAACAGATTGTGTGTGCGTTGCGTGCGTGCAATTTATCATAGTACCGGTATAAATAAACTAATGAGGTCTTCCTTCACACAGAATAAATTTTATTCCGTACTGTATGAAGATCATGTGACGTAAGATTCATGTGTAACCAATTACCAATGATGAAATTATGCATTGCTTTAGCAGTTGTTTTAATTTCAACATGTTTAAGATGGCTATATTGCTAATCACACAGTCATACTAATTGTATAAACTGGTGGTTTGTCGTGTGATAAAACTTTGTTGGCTGGTTCAACCATCCAAGTCGATTTGCGTTAGAACATAATTGTATTTATATCATTTTCAGAGACTTAGCAGCCAGAAATATTTTAGTTTTTAGCAAAGATAGAGTAAAAATTTCGGATTTCGGTCTTTCGCGAGCGCTGGGAGTCGGCAAGGACTACTACCAAACCAATTATAACGTGAATCTCAAGTTGCCTGTCGCTTGGTAAGAAATATCTGAAGTATTGTGCGTGTATTTTATATTCCAAGGTTAAGATCAATGCCCACTGTGATGGCAACCGGCTGAGCACATACAGCGTCAAACAATTTTAAACATTATCTAACTTATTGAAAATACCAGTACTGAGGGATTGCTGGTAAGTCGCTCGTGCCGCTAAACCGCCGCTTGGCGTTCCGCGTGGCCTGTCAGCGGCCCTGTCAGCGGCCCTGTAATAATGGTCTAATAAGTACTCGATAGATAATGTTTAAAATAGTTTGGCACTGAAATTTCTTTGCCGTGCCAGTCGCTGCCATCCCAATAGAAATTGAGCCATAGAATCTGTTCTGCCTTTCGAGCGATTGTCATCATATTTATCGCATAGATAATGTAAGATTTATGAGAGTGTTATATGACTACTCCCGAAAACCCTCTTTTATCGAAATCCGTTCAACCGTTTAGCCTGCAGGGCGGCGCATAGAGTCAGACATACATACATACATTCATCCACTCGAAAAACATAACGCTCCTTCGCAGTCGGGTAAAAACAGGGCTTTCTTTTAGGTGCGCTCCAGAATGCATTCTCTACTTGCGGTTCACATCGTCGAGCGATGTTTGGGCGTTCGGTGTTTGTTTGTGGGAGATGTTCACGTACGGCTTCCAACCCTGGGCTGCATTCTCCGGACAGCAGATCCTGGAGGCTATAGACGCGCCAAAATATCAGGTATTATTAACTAAATATTAAGGTCCATTAATCTGTGCGCCGTTATCTCGCTCGCACATTTGTACATTTTTAAAGATATAAATTGACTGAGTATTAATGTCAAAACAGCGGAGCGGTGAATTTTTTGATATGTTTAACATAATCAAATCAAAATATTTATTTCGGACAACTTTAAATGTAGATCCATATAAAAACATTAATTAATTAACATAATATAATAAAATAAGCAAAGCTCTTATTCACAGACACTACACAAGCGTACGTGTGAATGTGTTGTTCATAACAGCTCTTATTAATATACCCGTACCAGTACCAACGTCTCTCACTTTCGTACGACGTCGTATCTCAATGTTGGGTATGTGGTCGAGAAGTGAGATTCCGAGCATGCGACGTTCCATTGCCCTTTGTGCTACTCTGATTTTGTGCATATCACCCCCATTAAATTATAATGTGTGATATTTGCAGAGATTAGAACGGCCCGAATGCTGTCCGCAAGCTTATTACACAGCAATGCTTGAGTGCTGGTCCCACGATCCCAACACACGACCCAAATTCAGAGAACTGGGACCGAAGTTGCGGGAATTACGGCCAGAAGAGGTACTTTTTTCTCAATACTGTTGTTTTTCTGAAAAAAAACTGAAAGATTTCACTTTATTACACTTCAGTTTAGGTTTTTTAGAAATACTCTCTTAGTGTTGGATATCGATTTCAGGTGCAAGCAACAACTAATTCACCAAAACTGGAAGATGGCAGAAGGAGCAATTTGCTTGAGTACAGATCTGGGCAGATTATCACAGTGCTGGGCAAAGAGTAAGTTGAAAATCATACTAATGGTGGCTTCACACGGCCTTTGCCAACACGCGTCGCGCCGCGCCAACATCATCTGTACGGACGAGCGCTCGCCGCGGACTAGTTCGAATCACCTCTTCTCACTGCCTGATAACCAACAGTACGCGCCCGACCGGGCAGCCTAGGGCCGCTTGCATCACACGGCCTACAGCGCGGGCCGTGACAACACAGACCATGAGAAGCCACCATAACATAGCCTAGCTTTTGCATTTATATTATACTATTAATTTTAAATGATGAGCTCGATACATTCCAACCCGACTGACCCATTGCAGCACTAGATAGAAAGTTGTGGAAGAAAAGTAGGGCTAGGGAGGCCTTTGCCCTGCAGTGGGACATTACAGGCTAGTAATAATAATAATAATAATAAATTTTAAAGATAATAATAAAGATTGTGTGACATGTGAAGATTAAGTTGTTACATTATTAAAAAAACATTATTTGCATTTGCAAGGTAAGCTTGCTTCTTCTGACAGGTAAGAGGACTACATTGATTTGAAAATGCTTGCGTTCATTTTACTCTGCTAAATTAAGAGTAGGTAATATAAATGTGAAAGCTTGGGAGTGTATACATACATGTATTCAGTTGACAGTACTTCAACAAAAAAAAATCTTACTTAAATGTTATGATTTCAGGAGCATGACGCAATCCTCGCTATGGTACGGAGTCCTGATGGGTGGGGCGTGTGGCTTATTTGACCCGAGCCATACCAAGCCTTACACCAAATCTGATGTAAGATACACACAACTGGGCTATTCATATTATAGCAAGGGGGCACTCATTAATTACGTGAGGTAATTTTGGCGATTTTTCCAACCCTCCCCACTTGGTGAGATTTAGTGAGATTTTGCTCAACCCCCTCCCCCACCCGCTAATAGAATATGATTTATTTCTAATCTCACGTGAGATTTTTCGAAATACTATTTTTTTATGTACATTACTACTAAATATTTATTAACAGTTGAAAAATATTTATTGAATGTTGTCATTTTTTTATTAATTTTCATTTTTTTTCTGAATTGGTGAATTTATTAATAATTCTCACGACATTAAACTTTATCATGCGGAAAAAAAAATATGTGAGATTTTCCTAGACAACCCCAAACCCCAAGTGAGATTGGATGAGGTTTGACTCGGTAACCTCCCCCCACCGCCAACCCAACCCAAGCCTCAGAGCCCCACGTAATTAATGGATGCCCCCAACATTTAAAGGCAGAAAATAAAATTCCGTAAAATATGAAAAAAAAATTTTTTTTTTTCATATTTTACGGAATTTTGGGAAGAATATGGCTACTTTTGGTGTCTTTGACCCTTGCAATTGCATGTTAATACGGTGCAAAAAAAACTTTTATGAGGGGCTTAAAACCGAGCTTTTTTTAACTTGTGGTAACACTCATTTACAAACTTGGATTAAACGATTTAATTTTAGATTTCTAGTCATCATTCCATTGTGTGTTTTTGTTTCCTAATTATGGTTGTTTCAGAGGTTTCGGCTTCAAATTTATGTCTCATAATAACTGGATTTTCTTTACTGCTTTAACCATTATATTCAAATGACAAATATGTTCATTCATGGGGTTGCAGCATTGATCAAGCTTTATGTTGTAAAACAAAATGATCCAAAAAGTCAAAAATATCTTATGCGCTTTATTGTATCTTTTATTTGAAGCTCTCCAGAATACTGTGAAGTAGTGTGAAAGTAGAGTCAATGTAATTATTGTTGATAGATTTAAAAGGAAATTATTTGTGTATGAAGTAATTATACAGCGCGCTATCAGCTCACTTCATACAGATTTTTTTTTATTTTAACAAGTTACGAGACGAGCTGAGCGCTCTCTTAAGGCCCAGAATCCCGCGCGCTGCTAACTCGCTCGCACATTTGTACATTTTTGAAGATATGCATTGACTGAGCATACATTTCAAAAAAGCGGATCTTTGAATTTGTTACAACAACAACGTCACGAAATGTTTTAGTATATTTTTTGATTTGATAAGCTCATCATAAGGGGATTGGGTAAAACAGATATGCCCTAATTTCTTAAATATATATAGAGGCGCGCGAGATTCTATGCCTTAAAGGTTAGTAGTACAAAAGGCCGTATCACAACATAGATCCGCAGGCTACCAGAAAACCAAATCAAAAGGATCAATAAGGCTCCATTGCGGTTTAAATTCAAAAGCCGCTATCACAACATAGAACCGTAGGCTGCCACAAAACCAAATGCAAAGGACCAATAAAGGTCCATTACGGTTTAAATTCAAAAGCCGTATCACAACATAATCCGTAGGCTGCCACAAAACCAAATGCAAAGGACCAATAAAGGTCCATTACGGTTTAAATTCAAAAGCCGTATCACAACATATATCCGTAGGCTGCCACAAAACCAAATGCAAAGGACCAATAAAGGTCCATTACGGTTTAAATTCAAAAGCCGTATCACAACATATATCCGTAGGCTGCCACAAAACCAAATGCAAAGGACCAATAAAGATCCATTACGGTTTAAATTCAAAAGCCGTATCACAACATATATCCGTAGGCTGCCACAAAACCAAACGCAAAAGACCAATAAGGGTCCATTGCGGGTTGAAATCAAAGCTGTATCACAACATAGAGCTTGATCACCATCAACAGACGGGTCAGGTCTCGCTATCGCCGCACCCGAGTCGGCAGTCAGCTCGGAGCATCCGCACCACTTTGCACCGGGGCGACGTGAAAAGGCACACTTACACCGGGAAACGGACCATCCAACGCAGCATGATATCGAGTCCGCAAGGCGACGTCAAACACACCGGCCACGTCGGGCTAGACGGCGCTTACTTCGGGGATATATCGTTCCTCGATCCGGCTGGATGTGTGAGTAGACGTAGATCTGTATTGACACCCTGTATTCATCGCGCTCACCTCATTTATATTTTTATGCCGACGTTCAACGAAGTTCACAAGCCTTGTGAAAATCATCATACAGGGTGTCAACGGCCATGCCACGAGGGCAAGTGCTTCTACTTCTTATCGTGTCATTATGTTTTTTCGAACCAGTGTGGTGAAAGGATTTCAAGTACGCCTCGAAGAGGCTCCTTTCGTGCACTAAATTGTTTTAAATAAATGAAGTAGGTACTAAAGTGCTTTAAATAATGAAAGTTATGAATGTTGTAAATGAAAAAAAAAATATGTTAGAAAGTTTTGCTTAATGGATACTTATCCTAATTTTGGAAAGTTAATAATACTGCATTCAAAGATTTTTAAAAAGTCGCTTGAATAAGCGGGTTATCCAAATTTGCTAAATAAAAAACCGAAACGTATTATTATGATATCGATCGACCCATCGATCGAAAGGGTACGTCATAAGGACTAAATTTATACACAATATATTATCAAAAATGTAAAAACATTTTAACTTGTACATATTTTATTTTAAAATCTTTAAATGCAGTATTTCTGGCTTTAAAAAGAATAAATATAAAGAAAGTCTCTATTTTGCAAAACTTTCTTACTTCATTATTTAAAGTACTTGCCTTCCATGTCGCATGGCCGCGAGACACCCGGTATATGCATGCACTCTCTTCATATGCAGAGACATTAAAAATACATCTCGCTATCTGGGAGTCTGCCTCTATTTCTATTGTATGGTCGTGCGATTTCAGACTAGCGTATTACGTAGCGTATACGCGCGTATACGTGTGAATTGGTAGTTGCGAAACTTCAAAAGTCAAACGCACGCAACAATTAGGACACTTTGAAGAGATTAGTGTATTTAATATCGTCGTACGACCAAATCGCATCGTTTGCTCGTACGATCATTAGCCAATTAGGACAGCGCCTGAGGCGTCTCTCGCGGCTAGAAGCGCGTATACGCGCGTCAAAAACAAAACATAAGCGGCGAATCCGCTTATCTGAAACCGCACTAAAAGGTCGTCTTCCGGAGAACGAAATGGAGTTAGAATGTCTCTCGATCTACAGTGTGTGCGTCAGGGTGCGCATTTTCCAGTGTTTATCAAGGTGGGTAACTAATCGATGTCACGGGCCGTAATGTACCATTCGCAGCGAGCATGTTACGTTACACCATGTGCTCAAATCCGTGTATAATGCTCGTTTAGAACCGCGTAACACTCAAAGGGATACGAGCGGCTCGTTGATAGCGTGTTCGTGCTCGTTGCCACGTACTGGCTACTCGCTTTGTAACATGTTACATTACGTCCCGTAATACCAGTCAGTACCCACCTTTATAGTTCCATGGGTCTAATATCATTGCCTATCACGAAATTAGACGTATTACTCGAAACTTGCGTACTATTTTGCAAATGTAAATAGTCCTAAGAAATTTCAAAATATTTTGTTTCTTAACGTATGAAAGTTAGATTTTTTCGTGATAGGCTACGCGACTGCTTAACAGCGAATGCTTCTGAGTCAGCTTTAGATGTAATTGTGTGTTAACATGTATGTGACCTGCTATCATGTGTGAATTTAACATATGTTAACCTGTACATAATAACCACGTAGTGCCCTATTTAAGAGAAAAGTTTTCGACACAGCCATACATCCTGGTTTAATAATACGATGACACACGGCTTTTTTACACGCTACAAGCCAGCGTTTACGCTTGTAGCGTGTAAAGTCGCATAGTGTCATCGGCGTTTTTACAATCTGCTTGTTGACAATCCTTCCCGAAAGCTAACACGCTCACACGCTAGCTTTTAAAAAAGGTCAACAATCAGCTTGTAAAAAGCCGTGTGTCATAGTTCCCCTTTATATACCTCTGCACAAGGCACTTCCATAGCGGTAATATTGTACACTCCGCTACAGTCCTCAGGATGCTGTTGCAGCTGTCCCGTACTTTGCTCATCAGATAAGATGTAACAAAATTAGTAAATATAGTAGATAATATAGGTTAATTAATACACACTTATGTTTAGGAAGCAGTTAGAAATAAATCAAAATCAAATCAAATTTTATTTCAGACCGAGATCCATAAAATACAATACAATACAATTAAAATTAAAATGTGTCACAAAATTAAAATACACAAAAATTAACACAAAACAATTTAAATAAAAACAAAGAGTAATGACGAAAAGAAAGAAAACAAAAAATCAAAAACAACACATTTTACACTCTAGGCATTTAGCATGTGGTACACCTTAGGTATGTGGGCAACAAATTCATTCAATTATAATTTCTATTGAAATCTATTTATTGTGTTACAAGTTTATTATTAGTTTAAATAATTGGTTTAATAATAAAGCATTATTAATTTTATTTTATTTTATTAGTGCATTATTCTAATTAGTCACATTTTCAGCAGCCGCCGCGCCAAATAGTGACGCCATACAAGCCGTCTGAGGATCTGGAACATATGCCGCTCATCAACCCAAATTCGCCGTCTCACCTCACCGGTGCCGGTTGCACCTCGCCCTATCCTCTTCTAGCGCCCGCTGGAAACGGCAAAAACGACTGTGATGAAGTTGACTTAGCTTGTTAGTACAGTGTCTCTGTAATGATCCTTACACCCAACATACGCCGGTGTTCTACTGTGACTAAACCACTCACACACACATCATGTGTGTGTGTGTGTGAGTAAACTACTGATGTGATTAAACCACTTAAAATATACCCAGAATATAAAGCACAAGTGGTCTAATCACAGGAGAGCACCGGCGTAAGCTGGGTGTAAAAACAATTACAGAGTCGACCCTACATTACCTTTGAAATTGAAAAAAAATATTTATTTGGAACATAATACAATCAAGATATTACTATAGATTAAATATTAACAGATGGCGATTCAAAAATGAAGACTCTCAGAAAATCATCGCACAAGACAATCTCGGAACCGACAACTAGTAAAAGTTTACTAAATAAGGTATTTTAAAAAAAAACGCTTGTTTGGATATTTCACACAACGCTATGTAGCCATGAACTAGGCAAATCTTGTACTAGGGAAATTGAGCCTTAATCGTCGATAACACATGACTAGTTTACAAGCCAGCGAGTTTGCTTGTAGTTTGTAAACTCGCCCCGTGTCATCGGCGTTTTTATAATATACTAGTTGATAATCCTTCCCGAAAGCTAACTCGCTCACTCGCTAGCTTTTAAACTCGCTGGCTTGTAGCTTGTAAACTAGCTCTGTGTCATCGACGCTTTAGGGTGCGTTTTCACTGACGTGAAGCTAGGCAGAGTGGAATTGAGTCTTAGGGTGCGTTTCCACTGTGTGTTAGTCCGTTTCCAACCGTGAATTGGCAAATCACAGTACTCGAAGTGGAGTGGAAGTGGAATTTCGAGCACTGTGATTGGCCAATTCACCGTTGGAAACGGACTTAATCACAGTGGAAATGCACTTTAGACTCAATTCGCCTTGTACAAGATTTGCTTAGTTTATGCCCTAAACTACAACTCAACACGCGGCATTTCTTATAAAGCTGTCCACTCCTTTTTCGTTAGAAATCCTCGTTAATCGATCCAGAATGATTTTTAAATGTTTTTTTTTTATAAATGATGATGAATGCATGTGCAACTAAAGAGCCGCAGCTTTACTTACAAAGAGCCGCATCTGGCGAGCCGCAGGTTACTAACCCCCTGGTATAAGGCTAAATAACGTCGTTTAAATGTCCAAACATCATTTATTTATTATTATATCTGCATCATGATGAGTATGATTACAATTCAGGTGAAATGCGCGACTCTGGGCCGATCGCACAAGAACGAGGAGGCCGCGTCTAAAACCGACGAAGTGCACGAATACCACGAAATCTCCGACACTGACACGGTAAGGCGCTCTGCACACTGAGCAACTGGCAACTCGCATTTACCTAATTCTAATTTTAATTTGGGTAAGGGGTTACAAATGGTCTGCACTGACGTCCCGCTGGGGTGTATTGTGCATTGACCCCTTGTTACACTAACTTTACCCTAGCCAGCCCAACTCTTCAAAATAGCGGAGCAGGACACAGTTGGGCCACCCATAGACCGTTGCTCTATAGGTAGCTCAACTGCTCCAACTCGATACCCGATGGCAGCGTGCTGAGGATACTGGCTGCATTGCCTCTTTGTATTGAAAGGATTATTCTTTGGCCGAGATAGCTGTCAGCCCTCTGATCACGCGTCGACAAAAATGTTGTACAAATTGAGATTAATTCAAAATACTTCTCAAAATTTTCCATAGTTGCATCATTCTAATATTTCGTTGTAAGATAATATTTCGATTATTCCTGTATGTCGCAACAATCATAAATAGATTAAATCAATATTTCTGCATATTCCCTGTATAACTTGCTTATTAGTCCCGTTTACTAAAATATTTCGCAAATGCTAACATATTAAATCAATATATTTGAATTCTATCTAGGTATAAACGCTGTTTGTTCTCCAATATATAAATAAATATTTCCTGTAACGCATAATAATGTATACAAGATTTGTCTAATGGTCTTGTTTACTAACATATTTCGCAATTGAAAACATATTAAAACAATATTTTCAATATAATTCATAATAAATACATAATCTATCCATGGTTGCGTTTACTAAAATATTTTTCAAATTATATTTACATATTACCATACAAAGAAATCATATTGACACATATGAGTTTAGAAAACTGTTATCTATTCGTGAATATATTCATTTTAACTAGCGCAGTTGTTTAAATCCATAAAGCGATATGATTGAGAAGACTTGTTAATATTGCTAAACTATATCGCATATATAGATGGTGTCGCAACGATTTGGTTATCTTATGGTAACACTCGAATATATTGTACTTGCTAAGCATGTTCTACTTTTTGCACGGTCGTTTCAAAATATTAAAATATAGAACACAGGTGTTGAATTACCATTTCAGAATTGCAATATTATGCCATACAGTTTTAAAGAATTGCTAGCCATGAAACTAATATTTATGTCTTTATGTTCGTTCTTTAAAGATCAAAGAGTGTTTTTTTTTTTCTTAGTACTCAAAATGTAATTTATAAACTACGGAAAATGCTTTCCAATCCCTCCATTTATCGGCAATGCAATTTTTTGTCACAATGTTTTCCTTTACGATTGTGTATGCGCACAAGAATTATTTAATCTGAATGAACTCATTTGAGATTTCTTCATGACTGCAATCGAGATTCGAACGCGCGACCTTAAGCGTCGATGACAAACGGCTAGTTTACACGCTTCAAGCCGGCGAGTTTAAAAGCTAACGAGTGAGCGAGTTAGCTTTCGGGAAGGATTGTTTTTTTTTATGTAAGTTTTTTGTTACAGGAAAGCAACGCTACAGATCACCTCAGAGCTGAACACTTTGTACTACCTGAAAGCCCCGGGATACTTGTAAGCATTTTACTAAAATTGTACCAATTTTTCCATTATTTTAAAATTGACTCATTAGTGCACCCCTAACCAACGTTTCGTAACGTAAACAGTTTAACCAATTTTAATTAAATTTATTTTGACAAAAATCCGACTTAATTTTTTCAAGTTTCAAGTAACGGCAACTGACTGACTATGCGTGTTTTTTTTTTATAGTGATTAAAATTTGACCGTGTATATCTTTTCAGAAAAGCTATGGTGACTTCAGTCAGAGTTTGCTGGACGAAATGGAGTCTATGTTCCGTAGCCTTGACGGGAGGAGGCGCGAAGATCCTGTAAGTACTTTCTAGTTTAGAACAAAAATACCAACGCTATTCATTATTTTTAACCGACTTCAAACAAGTAGGAGGTTATCAAATCGTTTTTTTTTTTTAGTTTGTTACCTTAGAACTTTGTTGTTTATAAACCGATTTGAAAAAATATTTTTTGTTTGAGAGGATATATTCAGATTAGTCCCATAGAAATTTTATCAAAATCGGTTTAATAGTTTAGGTTTTAAATCGAAATAACTGAAAACAAGAAGTCGTTGAAGTGAACCGAACTTCGTATTTTGCTTCCCTGTGACTAATCAGTAGTGTTTACGGTCACTAGAACAATCCGATTGAAGTCGGTTGTTGTATGTTTTTGTTAAAACCTTAATTATTTATTCGATCTCAACCACAACAGAATCTGAGAAATGTATTTACGTTACTACGAAAAGATGAAATTGTGTTAGGTTAAAGGTTCGCCAAACAGGAAGTGTACTTAGCGCGCGTCAAGGCGAAAAGCGTCCCGGACTAAGAGCGAAGCCGCACTGCTCCGTTGCGTTGCGTTGCGTTGCAGTTTTATACTCCGGGGACGCAGTAACGGCCATCCGAAAAAAAAATCTAGTTGCTGTACTGAAAGTTAAGCCTGCCTATGACCAGTACAGTGCAACACAGACAAGACTTTGATATACATATCGTCTACGTTTCTTTATTTAATCATCATCAGCAACCTATAGCAGTCTACTGCTGGACGTAGGTCTCTCCCAAGGCGCGCCACTGAGCCCGATCTTCGGCTCTTCCTATCCACTTTCTGCCAGCTATAGCGCGCAGATCATCGCGAGTTTGCCATTTAGCCAAAGGTTGTCCTTCACTGCGCTTACACACTCAGAACACGTTTACCCCAACGGTTGTCGGTTGTTGATTAATGCATAACTTTTTTTTTTTTGTATAACTTTTAATTGACCCTATTACCTACTATCTTAACTATTGTTTACAATTAGCTGTAAGTTTTTCTAAAATAAAAATAATTACATCCTTTATGAAAAACACTAAACCTAAATGAATCTAAGTATTGAGTTACATACAATTCTAAGAAACAATGTTCTATTTCTCGTCCGTTTACTTTTGAGGTAACATAAACATAAATATGCGACAAATTTGGGTGGAAATATCTAGGTTCCATGACCAAGTATGGTAGTATGTATAACAAGGGATACGTCTCTTTAAATACCTCAGTTTCGTTTGTTGCGTGATGAAGGCATAACGCAAAATAATTTGATTGAATTCGATTACTGTGATTTCTCTACAAAAATTTACTCGCAATTTCGAATGTATCCTCCATGAAGTTACTACTTTGTTGAAGATTATTTAATTCCATAAAAAACGTTTTTTATTTGTTGTAAGTTGACACCTTTCTCAGTTTTTGGCAGATTCAATTCCAAATCGAAGGCAACGATATCGTCTCGTCAATAATTTTGGGAGGCCTTTGCCCAACAGTGGGACAACATAGGCTAATAAAAAAAATAAGTTACCGCTAATAACTCTTATTTAATCAGCGATATAAAATTAGTTAATTGTAATATATCGTTTTAGAAATAAGTAGTAATTTTAATTTTTTCAGGATTCATACGAAGATTTATGTGCTTACGGACTGAATTCATCGCACTTTTCAAGCTCTTATATTTAATATTATTAATAGTAAATTATTTGAATGTCTTCTGAATAATTTTTATTTGCTCAGGTGCTTTGCAGGAAAATCGGTAAGCGTTGTGTTACGTAGGCCAGTTATTAGTAGCTAGATCTTCGTAAAACTTTACACGTATCGTTTTCATGATCGTCACAGCTTGAAAAATAGTTTGTATCTTCGAAGAACAATTAAAAATGCTAAGTATAAACCGTCACACTCAAAATTTATGTATTCTTCGTGTAATTTAATACTATCTTTCAGACATCTGTAGATAAAGATTTGACCTCAAACGGAAACAAAATTTCTATAGTCTTTTGTTATTGGGACAAGAAAACTTTGGCGCTACATTCAACCGGGACAATGTGGCTGTCTGCTGAAGCAGTAATCACGATCAAATTGGTTCACACGTTTTTTTTTTATTATTATCAACTTTTGAACGTGAATAATATTTTTTTTTATCACATATAGGTTATTGTTAACTTACACGGAGAAATTATCGAACTTGCTGGAACTGCGCGATAGCTGCTGGCAAGATTTTTTAAACGCACTAGGACATCATACATATTTTTTATGTGTTCGCAAAATTTGTGTGTCACTTGTAAATAACTACGTCAGTCATTTAAGCGTAAACTTTCGCAATTAGTAAGTAGGTAGTTTTCATCGCACGGTAGATAGATATTTCAGTGAGCGCCGAAATCACACGTGCACATAAAAAAATTACATCCATTAAGATAAATCGTAATCATTTAACCTCTCCACGACCGAGATAATAGATTTGAACGTAAACGATGTAAATAAGCTCACGTAATTAACATCGAGATACATTAGTTTATGATCGATTTCGGTTATTTTGTGTACTTTTAGTGTTGACACGTTCAGATATGTTTCATTTCGTGCACGAGACGAGCATGCAGTTGTTGAATAGATTTCGCCGAATGAACAAAAGATGCGAGCAAAAGTACGCTCTGATACAAGAAGAAGAGCCTTACCTCAACTCGTAAGTTCCATGATTCTCACACGAATTTCGCTTTCAGGGTGCTTCGGGTAAACCTTTTGACATCGACTCGGCTATCAGGTTGGTACGCTTGCATTTTACTCATTGAAAAATTTTGGTAATCAAAAAAATATTTTTTGAATTGCATGCTTACTGCATTTCACCCTTATCTCTCGGTTACGATACAGCCCAATGCCTAGTATAGGGCCAATTATGCACCTTTTGAAACTAGGTAGAGGCCGCTCATTGTACAACTTTTTCTTTGTATTTCAATTATTTTACATGATTTAATAATTCTAGCGAGCAATAAATTAAATATCTGTTTACTAATTGACACCCACAACTTTTTTTGCGTTGTGATTAATAAAAATATGTTCTTAGTATGTGCTTACTCTTCTAGAAGAACATACCCTTGAAATTTCAAGTCTCTACGTTCATTAATTTGGCGTGTGCGTTGTCTATCAGTCAGTCAGGTCCAAGCCTTTTATATATGAATTTTGATGTGTAAATAAATTGAAATTCAATTGAATTTTTGTGTCTCATCATCATATTAAAAAAACTATCGATAATTTTGATGATATAGTAGACTCAGTAAAAAAGTAGAAAGTCTTAAAAATGTATAAATGTCGACTATCAGCTATAACAGTCAGCTTTGTCAATCAATATATATTTTTATATGAGAATTTATAGATTTCAATAATTTTAATGTGGTACGATATATATTTTTATATCCACTCCAATAGTGAGTGTGTGAATGTTTATTTATTATTATTATTTATTTAGACGAATAATAACATACATATTTGACTGAACGAAGAAAGGTCTCAGAGACACTACATACAGAGGCGAATCGGCCCTTGAATGTATGTATGTTGTCCGATGTTAACTCTCGAACCGCTCAACCAATCGATATAAAATTTTGGCAGGTGGGTAGGTTAATTCAAAACAATTTTTGAGCTCGCAGATGAACCTAATCGGTTCAGGGGTTTAGGCGCGAGAGGTTAATGTTTAAGGCAAACTTCTGGTCTAATAAACTTTATCAATATTGTCACAACTTAAGTTATACCTTAGAACAAAATTACCAATTTATCTACGACGAAATGGATAGTCAAGTGGCAAGTACATATTTTATGTTGGACTGCCACGCCGGTGTCGCGGGTTCGATTCCCGCTTCGGGACAAATATTTGTGTGACGACTATCGGTGTTTGTCCTGAGTCTGGGTGTTATCTATGTATTCTATGCAAGTATAAAAAAGTATTTAAGTATTATATTATTTATCTGGTTCCTATAGTAGAAGTTTGGGGCTAGTTGGCGTTGTGTGAATTTGCAAAAAAAAAATATCTAAATATTCGAATACTGAGTTCCCTTACATCATCAGGTCTCATACATTGAGTAAGATGGAGAAAAAGAGGGGGTTCCAAACGAACACGATGAAGCCAATGTCAGCTCATGATGAGAAGACCTTGGACACCGCAGTCGCACTGGCCAACGAAATCACCACCAGGTTAGTGGAATTATTTTACAGATACATTTTAAAAATGTTTGCTTTTAAGAGCGGCTGCCGCGTTAAGCTAAAACACTGTTGAAGAAGTGCGTTTTGACTAAACGCGCAAATAAACTTTATTAGGTTTTAAGTCGATTGTTCTTTCTTTTTATTACTAAAGAAAACGTCTATGGTATCACATTCAAGCACTGTGTGTGTGTCTTCTTCATATCGTGGTGAAAGGATTTTAAGTGCGCCTCGTAGAGGCTCCTTTCGTGCACTTTCACATGTTTTCGAACTTTTAAGGTTCTATGACATGCCGGTTACCTCACATTGTTTTCCTTCACCGTTAAGCATGTCTTTTAATGAACAGATCGATTTTTTGAACAGAAGAATCCTATGCTGTACGACCGGGTTCGATCGAACTCACGACTTTCGAATCGAAAGTCGAGGCACCTCCCGCTCGGCCAACACGGCTTTTTTCACTGTGTAGTAATATGTGTCTAAAAGGACGAAGTCCAAAGCGATGGTCAGACCAGGTGGCAGAATGTCTCGAAATGCCAGTGAATATCGCTCTCCACAAAGCCGAAGATAGAGTAAAGTGGAGAAAAGCAATTGAAGGTGTCACGATCCTCAGCAGTGAGGGACCGATCGAGTAGGAGTATTATGTAGTACCTAGATGGAATCCAGCAGGGGACGCCCGATGGTAAAAAACTGTTTGTTTGTCAGATCGATGAACGACTTGGACGGAGACCAACGACACGACCGCTCGCCGACTGACCGTTCAAAGTTTCATTTCCGGTTTCCACATCTGTATCTCAACCATAGCCAGCCTCATGACGCAGAGAAGGATCCTCTAGGTAACTAATGAATGATTAATTGCGCATGAATGTTTTATTTCCGAACCTTGGGGTGCCTTCAAATTAGAGGCGTGAGGAAGCGCCACGGTGGCGCCACAGTGGCGCTTCTGTAGCGCTAATATCGTGACATAGTGGCGCGTCTAAATATTGTATGAAAACTAGTTGAAAATACAACAAATTTTTACAAGATGACAGTGAGTAGATTGAAATTCAAAAATATATTTGACTCGCGATCATAGCATCAACAATACAGGCACCTTATTTTGTAGTAGGTATTATAATGTTACGCTACCATTATTTTATGTCTTTACTTAGTAATATTATACCAGCTGACTTTTTCCAGAAGTAGTGTTACATCCGAGAGATGGGAGCCCAGTAGCCCAGTCCACTCCCCACGAAATATTTTGCTCAGTGCGCCTAAAGAAGTTTTCACATCAAAAGAAAACACGAGCAGCTTATCCGCTTGGTAAAAAACGCTAGTGGGAAACCGATCTCATAGTTTTTTTAAATCGCCAGGTAAGCATGCAGAACGCCGCAACTTCAGCGAGGAAGCCAAGAGTGTTCCTGATATCCAAGTAAGTCACTAATTATTTTTATTTATTTATTCAGGCAAATGACAACAGAACACATAAATTCACATTTAGGTACAACACTCAAAAATATAAATATTTAAAATGTGGACCTGTTACAACCTTGCACAACACTCAAAAATAAACATACAACAGCTAAAATATTTTTTTTATAAAATTTAAATATATCTAATATCACCTAGTTAGTAGATTTTTGCTCACTTGGCAAACCGAAGCAGCTAATTAACTCGCTAGGAAGATCTTAACGGCCTGAATCTTGACCGTTAAGATCTTCCGATCTTAAGGTCTTTCGATCTTCCAACCCTCTAGTGGTCTTCAAAAGTAAATAATTCTCTTAAAACTCTGTGGATAACGTAGTGGGCTGAAATATAATTAATATGCTTAAGTTATAACTGTTAAGTAAAATGTATATTGCAGCTGTTTGTTGTCCCAATAAATAAAATTAAAATTAAAATCTTTTGATCCAAAGGTCGTGGGTTCGAACCCGGTTGTACGCCAATGGACTTTTCTGTTCTGTTCAAGTTTTGTAAAATAATTTAATGCCGCGAAAGCGACATTTTCACGTCCTCGCCAAAAAAACAAGGCTCCTTTCGTGCACTTGACACATGTTTTCGAACTATTTAGGTTCTATGACATGCCGGTTTCCTCACGATGTTTTCCTTCACCGTTAAGCACATATTTTTAATGCACACATACATTTTTTTGAACAAGAAAATCCGGGATGGATTTGGATGAAAACCCATTTATTTCCAGTCCACGATCACGGAGGAGAGTAAGCTGGCATACGCGAGTCTGATCGAGGAGCCCACTCCGTCCTCGTCGCTCATAGCGCAAATCGCGGATGTGAAAGGGATGCACAAACCCGCCACCATACCGAAGCCGACGCCGCGCGCGCTCGAACCTCGCGCGCAATTCCATTCGCTGCATAAACCTTATAAGCCTGCCAGGTAAGATACTTAATTATATTTTTTTTATTTGAAAGATTATAATTAACTAGCTGACGTTGTTTGCGTTGGGAATTATCAACATCGGGTTTAAAAGTCCCATCCGTCATCCTTTGTCCGTCTCTTGGTTCTAAGCTACCTCACCACCAATTTTCAGCCAAATCAGTTCAGCCGTTCTTGAGTTATAAATAGTGTAACTAACACGAATTTATTTTATTTATATTGAATGAATTATATTAGTTTTGAGTCGGTTAAAAATTGATAATAAATTATTAATTATCATTTCACTTTCAACCTTAATTTTTTGAAAATGAACTGATAATTAATTATTGTCAGTTCACTTTGAACCGACTCAAAACTTATTATTAATCATCTGTGGAATGTAAAAACAAGTAATAATTAATTATCAGTTCATTTTTAACCGACCCAAAACAAGAGAAGGAGAGGAACGGTTCTTATCTCTCATTTCGGGTTTTTTCGGAAACTTCGAGGGTTTGTTAGTGAAGAGCTGAAAGTGCGTTCTAATAAAAAAATTGTTAGTTCGCAACGGAAGCGAAATTGTGTCAACTTAAAAAAAAAAATCTATAAACACAACAGCAAAAAACAACGTACAAAAATAATACAGTAACAATTTTATGTACTTACTTACATATGCTTTTATTTCAGAACCCCATTCAGCGAGGGTACGGATCAAAACGATACTTCTGTAAGTAACTTTACATTTACATTACATTTAATCTTCTCATTACATGATTTTACGATTTCATATAGTTTTTTTTTCTTTTTTGTTAAATTTTTGACTTGTAATCATTTAATTACCAATATATATCATTGAACTATTTCATTCTTACAATCTATCATAAATTTATCTGCCTCGTCAGAAGGCAGAATGCGCTTATACAACGTGTAGTGTTATATCCCTACAAGCCCTGAGGGGGCGAATTCAGACTTAGAGTGTGAATACTATCACGTGTGCAAAGGTTGAATACATCGTATCAGAAATTTTCATACAATAATTATTTAAGACAACCCTATTTGCTATTTACTTCTCCATCTGTACACACCCTCCACGTCACACAAAGACACACGTAAGGAACATGGGCTCATGCCTATGATCTAGTCTAGGTAAGTTGAGTAGGTAGGTTAGGTATTTATGAACCTTTCGATGTAAAGAATTTAGAAAAGTTTTACATAATTTAGTTAGACTATTTCAAACTATTGAGAGATTAAGAGAAAATACATACAAATGTTCGTTTTATTTTTATTATAAATTTATTACTGAGGACTTTTCTCTTAGTTCCTGGAGTAGGTAGGTACTTTTAGTCTGCAGTTTTCACAGTTGCATAATGCATTGCACCCGCACGATGGATGCGGCAAGAAAGGGCGCAATGGCGCACATTGGGAAAAGCCTATGTCCTGCAGAGGACTGCGAAAGCCTGATGCCGACGAATACACAAACATAACACATTTTTGAGTTATTTTTCACTTTACGCAAACAACTTTATGTAAAGCCGAAGTTTGAGTGAATTTGTCTTCTCGCAGCTCATAACACAGCACTTGTGCCATGTTTTATTGAATTTATGAAGAAATAATTTAAAAATTAAAAAAACAATTCAGTTCATAACCATAGTTATGAAAAAACAAACAAAATGTCAAATGTCTAAAATGTTGTACCAAGGAGTTTTATTAGAACCATAGAGTATCGAGTAGCTAAAACCTCTAGCTATGAAATGAAGAATATGAAAGACAGAGTGGTCAAAACAAAAATTTTTTGAAAAATCTTGTTTCTGTCCTCGATCCAAAGTACTCTGACACAATTTGATGTTCATGTTCCCACTACCTGGACTAGGGTCAAACTCTTCACTAGCGTGATCGTTGTTTCTCCAACACATAGACCAAAATGCGGATTTATGGAGTACCCACTTAGTTGCCCAAAATGCAACTTCCTCACGATGTTTTGTAGGTACACCATTACGTATGGCATTTAAGTTAAACAACAAAACCTAGCACAAAAAAAAACCATTTGCCTCTCAGATACTGTTAAGTTTTCTGTAAGATAAGCCTTAATCTGTCTCATCACTAACATTACTGAGGTCAAGGTCAGAGGTCTTGGAAAGTTCACCAAACAGCTGATTTTAGGGTAATCACCACGTTTAAAATCAGCTGCACTTTGGTGCACAGTTCTTCAATGAAAATCATGGAAATTTAAAAAGCCGTAGAACATTCGTTGTTCCCGCGGGGGGCAGAACACCCCCCCCTTCGGCATTGTAGGGATATTAACAAACAGATTGTATATTGACTAGGTATGTAACAACCTATTATGTATAGTCAGCTGCACAGACATACATGCACCTATACATTCCCAAGCTTTTAATTTATTTATTTATATATTAATTTTTCAAAGACATTCTTCTTCTGACAATAATTCTGACAAGTAAGATATCTACATTAATTCAGAAATGCTAGCGTATACTTTTCTCTAAAATTAAGAGTAATATAAATGTAAAAACTTGGGATTGTATACATGTATGTGCAGCTGACTGTACCTAAATGGTGGAAAATATAAAAATACATGACTATGTTATCTTATCATTTCAGAGCAAAAACGAGTTACCCCTACCTCCGAGAAGCACAAAACCCTTACTAGTCGACAAGCCGCGCCACATACGCAAACATCCCTTAAAACTGCCTTCCATGATGCCAGAGCCAAACCGCCCAAGGATATACCAGAATGCACTATCATGTACATTACCCCTTAAAAACGAGCCATTTACAAATGACAGCACATCACCCCATAAGAACGAACCGTATAACAAAAGTGACTGCACCGCAGCGTCTAAGAACGGCGTGGACGTTTGTGACGGAGTCGATACGAACCCTTTCAGCTCGTCTGTAAACCCGTTCGACTGTTTCATTGATGATGCGGATTGCGGGCTGGAGTATCCGGATGAAAATGATGGCAGTGACGCGAACGATGAAGGAGGATTGATAAAAGGTATACTTTTTCTTATCGTGTCACTGGTTCTTTAGAACCAGTGTGGTGAAAGGTAGATAGATAGTTCGATAGTAACACTTATTGTACACCCCGAGGAAACATACATTATAAAAGAAAGCTTAACGATTAAAAAAAAAATAAAAAAAAATAATAGAGTCTACAAAGGGCGGCCTTATTGCTAAAAGCGATTTCGTCCCAGCAGCAACCTGAAAGGATTTCAAGTGCGCCTTAAAGAGGCTCCTTTCATGCACTTGGCACATGTTTTCGAATTTTTTACGTTCTATGACTGTCATAGAACCTAAAAATATCGAAAACATGGTTCGTACGAAAGGAGCCTCTTTGAGGCGCACTTGAAATCGAAGAAGATGAGCGGCGAATCCGCCAGGTTAATCCGCCAATCTGAAACTGAAAGTAGTATTTTAGAGCTGATTAATCAAATAACTATTGTTATTCTAGACTGTTCGGATCACGTGTCTGTGGAAGATCTACTGGAGTTCGCCGATCAGAAGCCGTGCGGTCGGCAGCGCGGCGTCGAGTCGGATGAAGTCAGGATTATGAGCAAAGTTCTCCAGCAACAGGTAACCATCAACGTCCAAATAATCTACCGGAAACATACCGCTGCATAAGCATAAGCATAATCAGCCTATAATGTTCCCACTGCCACTGCTGGGACTCAGGCCTACTCTCCATACTAAAAAACCATTTACGCATGACTACCACCGCGATTCGAACCCTGAAAACATACCGCTGAAACAAACTCAAATCCCAAATTCCTATTTGTATTCTGAAAATATTTATTTTACTTAAATAATATATTTTATTACAGCATAAGCTGTTATAATCTACGAATATATTACAAAATTTACAATCAATCAATTGTGCCACCCATAGACCGTTGCAAACGATCTATAGGTAGCTCAACTGCTCCAACTCGATACCAGATTTTACTTTAACTAAAACGGTGACGTACCAATTATATTAATTAAAGATTAAATTACATAAAAAATAACATTAAGAATTGAAAATACTGGGCTTTCGAGGCTGATCATCAAAATGTCTCAATCAATGTCAAAATATCATGAGGAAACCGACATGTCATAGAACCAAAAAGTTTGATAACATGTGTCAAGTGTTTCGTGCACTTGACATATGTTATCGAACTTTTTGGAGCCTTTTCGAGGCGCACTAGAAATCCTTTCACCACCCTGGTTCGAAAGAACTTGTGACTCGATAAGAAGAATGTGAAAGCTTGGGAGTATCTGTGCAGCTGACTGTACGAATAAGTGTAGGAGGGCTTTGGTCTCTCCTTCCGAATTTGGCGTTTTATATTGGTAATAAAATACTGACACAGTGGATAGATGATCGGTACCTAAATAAACAACGTTGTAAGCAGAACAGGGTTCATAACCCGCAACTATGTTATTGCAATCATATTGCATTTTGTACACTTATGCAACGATAGCAAATACTCTGTTACGTAAATTCAAGATAATTAGTGTAATGTAATCAAGATATGGTATTGCGTAGTTGCATCTTATTTGTCTTTCGCTTTACTTGGATCACAGATAATTTAAATTATCCTCAAATGAAAGGGTTTGCTGAGAAGAAAACGAAAAATGAAAAAAACATTTTTCACTTCTCATGCTAATTCTTCTGATTCTTCTCATGCTTAATGTCAAAGTCAACGTGCACGCTTTAGAGGGAGTAAAGCTGCATTTTAGGCCCTAGGGCAAAAATGTGTTTGCTTATAAAATCTGTTCAGAGGTTTATTTTGTAATACATATATCTCATGCCTCATACAAATAACTATTTAACATGTATATCTCGGGCGAATTAACATGACGAAACTTGATGCTTCCCCCGCTGCCCCTTTCTTCTTCCTCTAATTGCGAAGCCTTATCATTACTTATGATTACCAAGCATTACAGGACCTCTTCTCTATCAAGATTATCCAATTCCACGCTGTACTTTGCACAAACGTCATTCGAGCCAGGTGTCATGTTAATTTGACCTAGTAGTTATTAAGTAGTTGTCGCCAGGTGACTGCTGAGCAGTGTTTGCAAGCATTGGAGCTGAGTGATTGGAACGTGCACCTCGCAATCAAGGTGATCAGAGTGCGCGAGGCTGCGCACGGAGACCCGTCCCTAGGCGAGTGCGCCTCGCAGCTCAACGGTTCCCACGGAGATATCACTAAAGCGGCTGCTATACTTACTAATAAATATATTCAATAATTTACTTGTTTCATTTTTACTATTTTACCCGTCTGCGAAGAGGGGATGTAGAATTGCGGATAGTAGGGTTTATGTATGTGATGCCTAGATCACACGTACCGAGTACTCAGCCGAGACTCGCACTCGGCGCTATGTTTATACGTACCGACCGAGTAGTACCTAGTAAGTAATAAAATTACCGCCTTTACTTTAGGTTTCATCTGTCACCTGTAAAATTGATTGAGTGTAAAAATCGTCTTAGAATAACGGGTGTAGGCTCAATTCTAACTGGGACGGAAGCGGCCGCCAGAGTAATTTTAGTGTCAAACAATTTTAAACATTTTGTACATACTTATAAGACCAGTATTGCAGGAGCACCGGCCGGAAGGCCGGTCTCAGCGGTCCTTCAATACTGTTTTTTTAATAAGGTAATAGTAGATTATGCACTAAGGGGATAAAGCAGTGTCCTATGTCGCGGGTGGCATATTGAACCCTGAGCTAACGAGGGACTCTTATGTAGAGTCCTGAGAGACGCGAGGGGTTCAAGCTACCCAAGACGAAGACAGGCTTTATCCCAGAGGAGCATACTCTACTTTTCACACCTTCTGCGCGGCAATAAAAAGCCAGGGCTTCAGCAGCGAACACCGTCTTTTGTTTCACAATCTTTGAACTCGCACTTTTTTTCTTATTTTTATGAACTCTGCTTTATGGCTTTTTCGATGCTATATAGACGTTGTTTTACTTAGTTATCCACGAGTTTCCTCACGAATTTGACGTTCCAAATTCAAACCATATTACTACCCTAGGGAGTTTCATACAACTTTATCTCCCTTGAGGGTAATGCTTTGCTTTACCTTGAGATAACATCATATATGTAATTGGACATTGTCGAGCAGATGGTGTGAAAATAATGTTTAACACTGAAAGTGCTCTACCGGCCGCTGCCATCCCAGTGGGAAATGAGCCTAAGGCATAACAGAGGAAGAGTCTCGCTGCCATAAAAATATTAGGTACCTTAGTGTACGATACTACCGCTCATAAATAACACACTAAGTTTTAAGTATCTACGTTAAGCGGTTTCAGCTCGGCGGTTTTATTCATCATATCTATCGGGTCTTGCTGTTTTCTACGTAAAGAGATCTGCATCTCAAGCTGATAAATAGTTACGTGTTTGAAATGATTATCATAGATAGCACATAGGTACCTTAAGTAGGACACGGCCGTATCAATAAAGTAACAATCGCTGCTACGAGTAGATGGAATAAATGCGGACGTCAGGAAATACGCTGTTAGCAGATTAGCCTCTACGTATACATCGTGCCAGATAGCTTCACGCGACCGTCTGAATTTTACCCAAGTAGCAAGTACTCAGCATAAAGGAACAAGTGTAAAATACTGGTAGAGAAGTGGGCTTCCGAATCGCGATATTACAAGGTATAGGTATTTACATATTGCACGAATTCACATGTGGAGACCGCGTCTACCGCGCCAGATGGATGATTTGCACACTTTATCTGGCAGAAGGTGGATGAGAAGAGGCGAAGATCGGGCTCAGTGGCGGGTATTACGAAAGCCTACGTCCAGCAGTCATCATCATTTCGGCCTTTATATTATCCATTTTTGGATGTAGGCCTCCTCTAATCGCCTCCGGTCTTGAGCCCGCGCCATCCAATCCCGCCCTGCGTGTTGTCGGATGTCGTCGACCCATCTCTTTGGTGGTCTTCCTCGTGGTCTCCACTCCAGCAATCGCCGCGTCCATCGTTACCTATCCATTCGCGCAATGTGTCCGGCCCATCTCCACTTCCGTTCTGCTATGAGTGTCACCATAAGCCAAATAAATGGATCAGGTCAAAAACCAAGCTCAGAGACGTGGTCACGTCCAGCAGTGGACTGGTATAATAGGTTGGATGATGACGTATTTGCGCCACCGGTCGCGCGCAAACAGATATCAAGCGCCAATTTTTATAAATCTTTCGTCCTACTTATGTTTTTTTAAACGTCTGTCGTACAAGTTGTTGACTTCTCTGTATCGGATACGATACGAATTCGATCATCAGGATCAAATCAAATCATAATAAACATTTCACTTAAAAGTACGTAATTTTATTTATCTCTGTGCTCTACCATGCTTACCTGAGTACTTTCCTTCATCTGCCAACCAATTAATTATCATGATATGACCTATTTACTTCGTGTAGTAAATAATGATTAAATACATAATTTAATATATGTACCTACGGTAAAAAAAACATCAGTATGAATGAATGAACGGAGAAATAAATTCTTTGGTAATTTTAATTTAGCAGTTTTCGTAAAAGTAAAAAGCTTCAATTTCAGCTCTCTGGTGATGTCCCGCTCTGGGTATTGATCCCGTACCTACTGCCTGGCATACTAAATGAGAACCGCTTTACCCCTAGATCTTGGCTTTACCATTTTAGTTACGAGCTATGTATTGAAATTTTTCGATAACAATTGGTACCTACTTTACTTACCTACCTAATGCATAATATTATTATGGCATTCGGTTGGTAAGCACCTAGCCATTTCAGTAGACTGAAGATAGATCTCATAAAACTGGTTTCTCATCATCAGTTGTATCGGTACTCGATCATAATGTATTTAATTGTAGGTTTATTTCTATTATGTTTTTGTATGTTTCATTATATTTGGACTTATTATAAAATGGCGGATTTTGGCGCCGTTTTATTTTACCTACTGTTAGGTAAGTAAGTCGTTATTAATAATTTATTGCGTCTTCGTGTCACTATTTAATGCGTGCCAAACCGCAGTGCGCAGGGTATCAAAATGAAGGAAATTAACAGTCTTACGACTGCTAGAACAAAAATAAAGTGTCAGAAATCCAAATAAGTATATGTTTATTGTCATAGAATAAAAATAAAGTGTCAGAAATCCAATATCGCGATTAAGTATATTTTAGGCAGTCGGATTTTCATTTTTTTTTTTTAATTTAAGCTTGTTGTAGCAGACGAATCTCATTTATTTACCTTAGTACAACTGCTAGAAACCTGAAACCGGAAACGAACCTACCAACTGCCAAGTTAAAATAACCATTTCTGAGAGTTGGATCGCAACTTCCCGAGGCCGAAGGGTTCGACAATTGGGTCAGAGGAACGTGCCACCCTCATGCTATGGTTCCAGCTCCGCTTAGAGATAGGTTTCATGCTCGCGAATTTTGCTGATTTTTTTTTTATTTACTTATCATAAATGTCACGTAACAAAGAGATGGCGCTGACAAAGTACTAACCTGAGATTAACACTAATGCAATTTCACTGTGATTAATTTAGGATGATAATTTTGACAGGTCACAAATTCGCAATTTAGGGGCACGCCGCGCTTTTTTTCACAGACACTACACAAGTGCACGTGTGAATTTGTTGTTCATGCTGACTCTCGCTGTGCAAGACCTTACAACACAACACAAACCTACCATTAAAACGCTGTCTTTCTATACTCAAAGGTTTGCTGGAAGAAAACTCTTTTTAGGGTTAAGCTCGCGTATTACATGCATTATGATAAAATAATTATTAATATAAAAAATAATTATATTAATTACTTGTGTAAATATTTTTTAAGTGTGCAATAAAGTGTTATATTGAGACGGCGGCTTAAGGTTTCTGGGTCAAAGCAGAAACCCCCTATCCAATCCATTTGAGAAGGTTCGTTCATAACGGTATAGGAACCTATATCAAAGCTTTCATTGTTCAAATCGAATAAGGTAGTCACGTACCAACATTTTTATTACTACATAAGTACTTCTTGTGTACAAAACTCGTTGCAAAGAATTTGTAAGTACCTATACCTACTTACCAACCTATTCTACAAACATATTTCGTTCGATAGGTAAACGTACAAATAACACACAACATTATAAAATGTGCAATACTATTAGGTATATAGTACCTAGTAAGTTATATGTACCTATTCATAGGCATATCTATATGAATAACGGTGTTCCTATAGAACACCAAGATAGACAGTATCAAATCAAAATGGAGTCGTAAGACAGGACCAAAAAGTTTTAGACACCTTGTCAAAAAAAAATACTACTTACTAAAATACTTTTTACGATATAGTTTTATGAACAATGAAAAATCCTAGTAGTTTTAACATATAGGTAATATTGTCTAGCCCTGTTACTTCTCTTTTTCGAAAATTAGCAAAGGACCAAAATGTACTAGAAGTTAGCCAATGTGGCTTCTTTGTTTTAAATATACACATTGTGTCACATTTTCAATATACACATTGTGATTCTATAGGTACTTTAATACTAGTACCTATCTACTACTGTGTTCTTGGTCATTCATTGCTGGATACTTATGTAAAAAAATATTAAAAAAAAATACTATCAAAATTCGTACGCGTGGTAATTATTTCCTAAGCGAAGGAAATAGGGAAAACCTTTCCCTTTTTCATTCACCTACTTAAACATTTCGAAAGGTCATCATTCAATTACTTATGCCACAGAAAACTAGCGTTTAGTGACATGGAATGTCGCTGCAGCAGTAGGTAGTAACTATTTACTTACAACCGACTTTAAAAAGAGAAGAGGTTATCAATTCGGTTGAATGTTTATTTATTTTTATGTATGTTAACTTTGTTGCTTATAAACCGATTTCATCTGTTTGAAAGGATATACTTTCAGATTAGTCTCATTGAAATTTAATCAAAATCGGTTCAGTAGTGTAGTTTTTCTTTTTCAGTCGTTTTGATATATATAAATATCAAAATGACTAAAAAAAATGTATCGTCAAAGTAAATGAAATGGCGTATTTTGCTTCCCTGTGACTTTTCAGTGTAGTTACGGTCGCTAAAACAGTCCAATTGAAGTCAGTTGTCCATGTTTTTATAAAACGTTGATTTTATTATGATTGTTAACTGTGTTTTAAGGTATGAAATAAAAAATCCCTGGCAGACGGGTAAAGAAGCCTTACGTGTTGCATAAGTGCCATACCTGTGTGCGTCCCAACTCCCTAACACAGCCTGATCTTCTGCGAGTATTAAACTCGTTGCATACGGCCACAAACATCAGAGTTCAGAGGCCTAGTTACACTGGATAGTTTACAAGTTGAGTAACGTTTTGTCAAAAGTGAGTGTTTGTAGGTAGGTACCTAATTGAAACTCCAGAGGCCCGTTGGGTGAGAAGTTGCAACTGGCGACGAACGGTGCTCGATACTTCTGCACAACACAATGACTGTTTCAACTTACAAGCCTTTTGGGAATCGAAATAGAGTGATTGCAGTCAAATGTTTTTTTTTTTGGTATATTTAAGAATAAGAACCGAATATGAATTATAGTAAGCCTTGAAAATAACACTAGTACCTATTGTATTGTAAAGTATAGTAATAGCACTAAGTAAGTAGGTATAGTAAATTGATTGAGTTCGAGAGGGAATGGTGGGAGAACGCTAACGACCGCGACAAATAGAAGTATTTGGTGGGAGACCTTTGCCCAATAACGGGACAACACAGGATAAAAAAAAAGGAAAAAAATGGGTATAGTTTGTCCATTTTTTTTCAGGATTGTTGCTAATTATGTAGTCATCACCTCATTTTCAACAGATGGTCAATGGCCTTCTTCAACTACGAAATATTCGTAGCGTATCGGCCGGACATTCGCGGTGGACATTACGACCGCAAACGGTCTAATAACACAGTTAGATAATTTCGGCCCATTATCTGACCGGGGTGCCCTGTGGCAATAGTAGTGTTATCACGTATTCTACACGCCAGTTTTCGGCCTAGTTTGTGGCCGGGCCGAAGGATGTGTGTGCGTGTGACGTTATGTGTGCACAGTGTACTCACTAGCGGGACTGGCGTGTGTGTGGGCTTGGCAAAAGTGGCAGTAGGACGACACTCGACCTAGTTCTAATCGCACGCCCTGTCACACACGGTACTTTTGATCAACAATGCAGTTTGCTTTTAGATAATTTCTGAAGGTTTGCCGTCTAAACTGACGATTCTTCGCAAGTATATAACAGACTGAAAATTTTCTTGAAGAAACATGAAAATGTTTCAAGTTCGATGGAGCGCCACTCGGGTGCTACGTGGGATGATAGGATGTGACAGCGCTTTCATTCAACTGGGTGGAGAAAACAACACCTTCGCACGTGGACCGGAAATATAGTTCGAAAAGCAGTTTAAAATAGTAGTACTAATAATATAAGTAACATAAATAAAAAAGATTTAGAAGGAAAGAAAAAAGAATAAAAAAACACCAAAAATAAATAATTTATTTAAAAACTACTAACTACAATACAACAACTAAATGTTAAATGAATGAAAACTGAAAAGTTTGCGAAAATCTACTTTTGGATAGGTAACAAACAACGGTTACAAAATGAAACATTGTCCAAATGGGATGCCTTCCCAATAGGCGATAAGAATAGGAAGTCGCGGCCGCCATTTCCGGTATTAATATAATAATACCTAATACTTTTATCTTATCAAGTTGGCACGCAAACTTCGTGTGAGTAGAATATTTTTACATTAGAGCAAGTTGTTACGATATACTTTATTAATGAAAACTTAGAGTACAAAGGTCTGGTCACAATATATTTTTTTAAATATGTATAAGACCTTCAATTGCTGATTTCCTAGTACAAAAAATATAAAATAATATAATATAATAATAGTAGATATAAAAATTTTAGGTACTTCAATAATATATTTTCACACAACAAATACTAGTATCCGTGAGACGGAAAAGGTATCAGAGGAAGACATTCGAATAGATGGGACGACGACCTTCCTAAGGCTTAGCACAGAATTTGCATGGACCGAATTATACCCACCGTTGAGAGGTGTCCCCTGCAGGATGGATGGGTTCCCATCCAGTAACACCCAAACGAGTAACACTGTTACTCGATGGATTTTTTTTCCCATCGAGTAACACCCCTCGTCAGGGTGTTACTTGTTGGGATTTTTTTTCCCAACGTGCAGTCTTGGTGCCACCAATCAACAGCGTACCAGCATAGATGAATAACGCGGTGTTTCTATAGAACACCAATATGGACAGTATCAAAAATGGATGCGGAAATCTGCGCAATATAGGACTGAACATTTTCACATCCTGTCAATAAAAATGAAATATCTCTATTTTAAAATAATATTTGTTACTTTTTACAATGAAAAAGCCTAGTAGTTTTGTATTATAACATACATATTAGTCTAGCACTGTTACTTTTCTTTTTCGAAAATTTGCATCGGACCAAAATGTACCTACTAGAAGTGAGCCAAAGTGGCTCCCTTTTTTTGACGCAGTTTCAATGTACTATACTTTAATACTTCTGTGCGTGAGTACCAAGTATTCCGTCCGTGTGTTCCGACTGAAAGGATACCCTAATAATGTAAAATTACTGGTCTTTCGAGACTGACTGATCAAAAGGTGTCTCAAGGTGGAAGAGTTATTATTATTAAGATATTAGTGTTGCAAGGGCCTATGGGAATCAAAGCCCTGTTGTAACACTGTTATGGCAATGGGCAGGCTTGAATTCTTACACGACTGCGTTAATATTAAAAAAAAATAGGAGGGCTTTGCCAAGAAAATGATTTTAATATACTCTTGCGCGAGGTATGCGATGGCATCTTCAATTCATTTACGGCAAAAGGGAACCGGACTGCCCGTCGGCCCCTGAACATGTAGGGCACCTAGTTTCCATCCCCCCCACCCCTCCCCCACTCTTCAGGGATCCCGAACCCCGCGACCTATTTATTTGCTGCTTTACGTAATGCCCCACCCTCACAACGAGTTCAGAGATTGACTTTTGAGTCCCGTTGATTGGGATTAGTACTACAATTTCAAGTACTCTCAATTCGGTCATGACATCTGACGTCGCGACTTGACGTCTTACGGCAATGCCACATTGGGGCGGGCGGGGCGGCGTCTCTTGTCTCGTATTATTGTATTTCCCGCTGATCGCCGCCGCTTGACGCGCCGCCCTTACGTAGCCTTGCCGTTAGTTGAATATTTCTACATACGATCAGGTAGATTGAATTTGCCTAGAGAAACGAGAAATATAACTTTATTGATTTGCCTGCATAGAAGCTGTGACTTCACCCATTTCTCCTCCATGAGTTAAAATTAAAATACTTGCTGCAATAATAATAACTGTGACAGTATTCACCCAGAGAAATGTTAAATGAATTGGCCTTGTTGCCACTTGTTTCGATTGATGACACGATAAGTACTGTTTGTTACCACACATGTTTTTGTAACTTTGATACCTAGGCCTGACCAACTGATCCAAGCCGGATAAGGTTTAATTTATTCGATTAACTTTACCTACTTGTCGACTTAGAGAAATGCTAACTCAGCATTTCCTTAGTTAGTACCTTTAGTATGATGTGACTAAGGCCTAAATTATAAAGAAACGGCATAAGGCGCAGGGACGGCGCAGGCGTAACACAGGATATAATTGCATGACATTTAAATATTTTGTATGAAAAAGTTTTGCCTGCGCCTCGTGTCTTCGCCTTACCACGCTTCTGTATAATTTAGGCCTCATAGTTACATCATACTAAATGTTCTTACTGAGAAAAGCTGAAGTAGCATTTCTCTAAAGCCCGATTTATACAGAAACGGCATAAGGCGAAGGTACGGCGCAGGCTAGGCGGCACAATAATGTAATCGTATGACGCGTCGCTTACAGTTTTTGTATAAAAAAGACCGTGCGTTCCTTACGGCGGCGCTTCCGAATAAATCGGGTCTTATGCCGTTTCTGTAAAAATCAGGCCTAAGTCGACAACTAGGTAGGTAAAGTTAATCGATTCAACTATACCTTATCCGGCTTGGATCAGTTGACTCATTGAAAATTAATAGGTACCTATAAAAATACCTAGCGTCAACATGCTACCTACACTGGATAATAATCGTCTCAAATAAAGGGTGCAGTACAGTGTGTGCATCTCAATCTCGCCAAAATTAGTGAACCAATCGGGATATCATTTGGTATTGGCACGGATAAAAGAAGGTTCAAGTAAGTATGAGATTGAAAAACACTTTGGCTATGTCAATCAAAGGCTTTGTCATGACTGACAGACAACGCTCAGCCAAAACACAGAATTTTAATTTCTTTAATTTTAAATTTCATTAAAAAAAATATTGTTAAACATTATGTCTTCTGGAGGGCGCCATATTCAACTTACATGATACTTGTTGCGTTTGTTATTATTTGTCGACTAGTTAATAATTTTTTTCGGTACATAATTCTGATTAGCGTTTAAGTGACGATCCAGCTGCTATAGAGTTTTTCATGGTTCTTTACGCTTGGTCAGGTTTGTCAGCAGCCTCATACCCAAATTCGGCATATTCGCCGTGGCTGACAGCAGGGGAAAGTAAAACAGTGAAGATAATCCTCGAGTAGCAACACAGGCCTTTCTCTTTCACGCATTCCATGCCGGAGATTACGAATTATATTGACCTGGTTTGTGACAATGGATGCCTCTAGCCGTGCATGCGTTTGCGCCCCCGGAGACTTATCAAGTCAATAGTTAGTAATATCATAGGTGTATTACCTATTAATCGCGTCTACGCCATACGCCTGGTAGAGCGATCAAAATATGTATAATAATTTGTTAATAATAAATCCATGAAAACCCAAATTTAAATATTTTTGGGTATTTATTAATGAAATTAATTATTGTTAAAGAATGAGAGTAATTATAAGTAGGGTAAATTCGATTTAATATTTTTTTTCACCCCTAAGTAGTCTGGTGGTACGACACACCCATCGTAAAACATAGCACCCTTTGTTATACCGCGGAAGATGCATAGAATATCACCACAATACTTCGATACAAAATACACAACCCAGGCATAATTTATATGAAGTGAGTAAGTGCGGTTACCTACTTGTATCTTACTGCGGGGTCACTTCTTGTTCCATGTGACTGCTTCTACGCTTTCATTATTTCGGCCTTTACTTCGACACACTTTATATTTTTTTTTATAAAGGATTGTTAATGAGGCCTTAGGTACCCAGGTGCGAGTGAAAATGATGAGTTGCTATTTCTAATTTTCTACTTTAAAAATGCAAATCCAATTTCATGACCAGATGGAAATTTTTTCTAGCAGAATAAGTGCTATTTCACACGTACCGGTTGCCGGGTAGCCGGCGCCGGGTACCCGGCGGCGCAGTGTATGGCCATGTACTTTATCTTTCACAATTACCGGCGTAATTTGCCCGGCAAGCGGTCGCCGGCTGCGCACCGGATCCACCACTGTGCGTCCGGTTGGCGCCTACCGGTTAGCCGGCGACCGGACGCGTAGTGCTGTATGGAAGACGCAGCATGCTTTCATACGCACCGGCACGTAGTCGCCCAGGTACAATCACAGAGATCAGAGAGCAGAGAGATAACTTAAGTGGAAGCTAGACCGGTTTTATGGGATAAAACCTTCCAGAATACAAAGATAAAACTGAAACAAAAACGGCTTGAAGAGAAGTCTGTGTATTATTAATCGGATGAACCCAATTATTTCATGACTTTCTTTTCTGGCGGCGGTATCTTCTGTAAAAAATCGACATTGCAATTATTTGTTCACGTTCCATTTTTAGAGAAGACTGTATTCGCGTCGATAATAAATGCGCTACTGGATATAAAATCGGCTCGTGTGAAAGCTAAATGTGATACCGGACAGTCGGCGCCGGCTATCCGGCAACCGGTACGTGTGAAAAGGCACTAAGTGCGGTTACAGATTTGCAGATTCGCCGCTCGTCTTTTGTTTTTGCAGGGCGTGTACTAATACTCGCTAGAAAAATCCTAGCGTAAACGCCGGTATAACGTTCGGCTTTTGACGTTTCGCAAGTACCAATCCGTCCGTATACCATAGTCTGAAACCGCACTAATAGCTCAATTGGGCAGTCGTGCAATAAACAACCCTATCTTCTGCCAATCTTCATTACGTCCCCCTGCAGCGACCTGATCTGTGCAAATTGAATGATAACCCCTACTAAACTCAAGGTAAATTTGCCGTGAAATAGGAAAATTACGAAGAGGTATCAATAAAATAGCTAACAACACTGCTCGTTGCTAAATAATAAAACTATGAAAAAATATTGTACGTCTGAAACAAACTATCGCTGTAACATAAAACACGTACTTAAGAGGATATGTGAAACTGTCAGATATGACAGCGGCCGAATTGCTAGACAGTGATAGCGCAATTACACACCTTACCCCGAGGGAAGAGGTTACATAGGTATAGATTTTTGTCGCTCAAAAGTAACTAGCATTAGAGCGACAAATGATAAAACATTGTATTGCTTAAAAAGTATTCAATAATTTGAATTAAAGTATTGAAGTATTGAATTTATAAAAAAATCCTTTATCTAAGTTCTGTGATTATTTACTCAAAAGTATAAAAATTAACCGTAAATATTCTCTTAATTCGGAGGATGGATGAAAATCAGATTTTATGTGGGCCGATTTCAAAAAATAAATCTATCGAGAAAAGTTTTACCAATCGTGATTCTGTCTTACATTTATTTAGATTAGGTATATTTTCAAGTAATCACTGTATTAACATCAAATTTGTAACCTCTACCGTTACTGAGTAAGAATATAACGCAGCGACTCTAAATTTTCACATATCCTCTTAATGCACTCTTGTCATGTTACTTGAGTACAATTAATTTTATCAATGAATTTTATCTCTTTATGTTATTTACATAACTTATTAATATTTTATGTGATTTTAACCCTGATACACCTGCTAAGCAATCGGGTGTTGCGTAGTGGTGAGAAAGTCCATTAACTCGCAGTTTTCTTATGCAACCGTGAGGCCTAGCGGTTTCTCTGACCAAGCAACCTGAAATGATATGATACATAATATCAGAGACCAGTAAATAATATAATTTTATAACTTAAACTTTAACTTAGTTTTACTATTTTAGCTACATAAAAGGTAGGTAAGTTGATTTGATATAATTTTTCCTTACTCCTATAATTACAATAACTAAATAAAAAAGTTAGGGGCACAGTAGCCCAGTCCAATTCATTCCCTATTAATTTTGCTCAGTCCGCATAAAGAAGTTTTCTCTTAATAAATATACTGATTTATCACTTTTTGACTACGCAAGATATGTAAGTAGTAAGTACATATGTACATACAACCTTGCGTTGAGGCGTAGCTTACACATATCTCGTCATCATTATTTTAAGCTTAAATAAATAATTAGAAATCAAGCCGATCAGCAACATAAATTAAAATTTATTCATTAAAAAGAAAGTTATAGGCATTTGAATATCATACTCGACTCTAAGAGAATTAAAAAGATATTTGAAGTAGGTAGTTATAGTAACGCAGCAGCAATCTTCAATACAGGATTGCTACTGCGTACCTACTACTTGCAGCTTCCTTGGGAAACAGCTGTAATCGTTTAGAGCGCGTACTTCCACCCTATCGCCACAATTCACACTCGCAGTGAATATCACTCTCTGAGGAAAATGTATGACGTATTTTTTTCCAACCAATTAATAAATACGAGCGTAGGTCTGATCATTTATCTAGAAAAGTGGTGGGAAAACCAAGCACAAAATTTGTTTGCAAAATGACGTAAACCTTGCATGCACCTTTTTCGCGACGATGCATCTACACAGGTTTGTTCTTAGGTAGAAAGGTACAATCATCCTTAGTTGTATATAACATGGATTCTTTCGAATCTTTCTTTGACCAGTATTTATGCAGCGATCTCTTCCGGAATTTAAGAGTTTTCAAGGGTCTTTTTCAGCTCCGCGCATTCAGCTTGTGGTTACGTCTTTTCTCCTCGCGAAAGGCAAGTAGATGCGGGGAGGTGGAGAGGTGGGACGTGAGGCTTGCATGGCGTGGCCTCTCAGCCGCGAGCCGCGCATACGTATACAATATAGTAGAGCACAATGCGGCACCGGCAGCGCTCTGCGTCGTGGCCCGTGCGCCAGCGTACTAGCCGCCTAGCCGCGCGCCTCATAAAATACAAAACATGGCACCCGAAGCCGCCACTATACTGCCGACGCTGATCTGCGAGACGCGTCCCTGCTTTCCCGGTAAGTCCTGACTCCTGCTTACCGCGATTTCACGATTAACACCATGTTTTGGCGAACGCTGCTATCACGCGCGCCCTATCAGTTGCCTCGTGAAAACCTTCGTTTTGTCATCGTCAAATTCAAACTCAACCGTCGTGCGTCGTTTTCGTTTCTTATCTCGTTTTGATCTGCATATTTTCCAGTTTTCTAAACATTGTTTTTTTCCCAGGAGTCACTATTATTATTATCATTGTTCTGTTTTTGTGTCGGAAGGAGGTTTTGTTTATTTTTCAAACAATTTTTACATCCAATTAACTCTATTCTATAAAAGATCATTGTTCTGTCAATTTGTCTCATCTGTTGTGCTCATTGTTCAATTCAAATCAATTTATAACTCGTGCCATATAAGTTCGAGTGTCTATTCAATTTCAGTCCTTATCGCGTTACTGTAACGTTACGTTCGTTCTTATCAGCAGTCGGGTCGCGGCGGTGGCATGTTTAGGCATTTTCAGCACTTTACCTACTCTACTACTTATTTCTACCTACATACTTACATCGTTGCTAATGTTTTGTATTTCTATAATAAATACAGACACAGTATTCTTATTAGATCGTTATTATAATATGTATACTCGTCAATAATATCTAGCGTTGATCTTTTGTCCGGGTCAAACTAATCATGTTGTAACTTTGTGCCCGATATATTTATCTTTTATACTAACCACCTATTCTATATTATCTACTTGTACATCTAGGAAGGGTATATTAAACGCTTTTTCCAAATACTTTTTATGTAAGTTATTATCTTTATCTTTTGTGACAAAAAGTAGGTCGCTAAACATATTTTTCATTTACTTCATTCTATCCGATCGCATTCTTATGAACTATCTGTACTGTAGAGCATTTTATTTGAATGAAACAGTCTGATTCTAATGAAATAATTCTAATTCAGTGAATCTTTGCTTTGATTACTTTGATTAGATAGCATTAGATAAAAGGAAATTTTGGTTGGTCATTTTTTTTGACAACTAGATAGCTAAGCCTAAGATCATAAGCACTGAATGTTTTTGCTAGCTAAAGTTACTATTATAGTAGACTAACTAAATGAAACTAGCAGTCATCGTAGTTGCTAATATTAAAAAAGACAGTTTACTCGAACAAAGGACTTATTATATTCTTTTCATATGTATGTATATTTTTTATTTATTACTCAATAGTCAATCAATCGTTTATAATTCAAAGTAGTAACTGAACTGAATAAAATAAGTAATACGTTGACCATCCATTTTTTATTAGTGAATTAGGTAAATTAGTGACCTTTTGTACTGAAAAGATAATTTCTTAAACATGCGCGGAAATATTGTCATTACTTTTCAATAAAGAACACGCGAAGTATCATATTTACGTAGACTGTGTGTTCTTTGAATTTGGAACAAAGAGCGCGCCGGCAATGTTGTATGAAACGGTGTGCTGTTTGAATTTGGAACGAAAAGCGCGCCGGCAATGTTGTATGAAACGGTGTGCTGTTTGAATTTAGAACGAAAAGCGCGCCGGCAATGTTGTATGAAACGGTGTGCTGTTTGAATTTAGAACTCTTCCATCTATCGTACACATTGCGTTAATTTGCGTTCTCGTGGCTGAATAGCCGTATAGCCACAGACGCGTTTAACCTTTTTCGGCACAAACTGTAAAGTAAAAATAAAAAATTGGCGGTAAAGCAGAGTTCGTTGTTATTTTGTTATTAAAAATAAAATAAAATGAGTTCCGATAATTCTGAAAGTGAAAATTTAATGGACATGGATGACTGCACTCCACCAGATTTAAGATCGGAAGCTAAATTAGCTATGGAAAACCTGCTTCCTTAAGTAAGTGCCTACTTAAGTAAGTACCTAACTTAACTTACTTACTTAAGTAAGTAAGACAAGTGTCTGACAAGGCCCTTTTTTATGTCCTTGCATTTTTTAAGAAAAGCACTATATATGCCTCGGCCGAAACGGCAATTGCCTGCCTCGTAATATTGAAGTCCTCGCCTGCGGCTCGGCCTTGTTTGTTTGTTGTGTTTTCATATTTTTTGATGACAAATACCATTACCTACCAACGCATCCTCATCTTTGTGATGACTATTGGCTTTTGAAATTTTAATATTGTTTTGAAATGTATATATAAAGTTAGGCAATTTTCCTTTGTTTGTGAAGTTTTCGTCACTTGTTTTTAAATGTTGTGTTCTTGAGAAACAATTTCATTCGATGTAGAGTGTCTCGGAATAAAAACTTTGCCAAACAACTAGGTACTATGTTCATAATATTTCTCAACGTGCCACTTTTGCAAGAATTTATCTAACGAATTCGAGAGTGCACGAAAGATTTGGAACTCGATTTCGGCAATTCGAATGTCCATTATAAGGTGGCCGGCCCTGCCCCCGCGCTACTAGGAGGAACAGCCGAGAGGTGTGGAATCACGCCATTATCCGCGGCTCTTTCATCGCTGGTGCTAGCTATGTGTTGCGTTAGCGGCTGCGCAGTAACGGTGCCCTAGTTATTTCGGGTGCTGTCCTAGATTCGAACGAGGTCGAAACGCTGTTTTCATCATCTGCAGCGAGTTTTATTCGATGGGGCCGCGCTGGGTTCGTCCGACCTCGTTGATAGATACTGGCCTGGCTTAGATAGTAGGTTGCCTCGGTGCCGCCACTCTCTTGGCGTGATTGGATTCCAAATCATTCGTTTTAGTAACGGAAATGTCACCACTATATGAACGTTTTTGTTCATCTCTGAATGATCGCTTTTTATATCCTTCCGATTGAGTTCATTAAGTAAACTTGTTATATTATATGTTTTGTACCGATAACAGATCATATGATGTTATATGATCTGTTATCTCTTTTAATAATTAGTATCCTTGATTCTGGATACTGTTTATCAGTCATTATTAGCTTTACTCATTATTCATTAGCTTTTATATTCGTCATATTTTATCCAGATTCTTAACTACCAACATTCAAGTCTGAATTCAAATTTTTGAAAGACTAAATTACTACTACATGAATCTGGAAACATTTGCTTTTTATCATAGGTATAATCAGATTTGTTTCTACAGAGGAGTGTGTTTTTACAGTATTTGTGGCCTAGATTGCCTGATTCTATAATGCGATGTAACAAAAACACACCAAAGTCAACTTGATAAAAACCTATATACGAGATCTAAGTTTTATTTACGTTGCCGGTGTCTGTCGTAAAATGTAAGGTTATTCACAAATCTCCTGGCAATATATGGGGTGGGGAGACTGTCTAACTAAAGCGTTGTAACTATAGTATGTACGAAGTCTTGAAGGAGTCCACGCAAAGAAGGGGGTGGGGAGGTGCCAAAGTAGTTCGGGACAAAGACAAAGTAAGCCAAGGCCGGTGTGGGGGGGATCGCGTTTACACGTGTGACCCAGATACGAAGCGAGTACACGCGGAAACTCACGAACGGTGGCCGAGCGCGCTTCGCTCGCCGTCGGCGGTCGCCGCGCCGCGCCGCTAACCGCTGCTGCTGGGCCGATCAATACCCAATGGTGGCGCAGTACTCCAATCCCACTATTCTAGACGCTCGTTTATATCGACGTAGGCAAGGAATGCGCTCACGCTGACTAAACTCATGGCCGGGTGCGATCCGTCCGATCACTCTTTGTTACTCCACGTGGAGTATAGCACGTGTCCGAAGACGGTCACTGACCTGCAGAATGACCGTCCTGTTTCTTCCGGTACATTCCATCTAAACAATCGTTGAGTTCTTGTTCGAAGGCTTTTCCTAGGTCGCAGAGACTGCGATTGATGGGCTATAGGGTCTCCCTGTGCGTAGTGGTTAGGTCGGTCGGAGCGGAGTGCATCGATCGCGATTACATCACCACCGCGTCCTTTCTCTGCGCGCGCAGTACCGTTCCCCCCTACCCTTCCCTCGACCCTAGCCGTACCCCTCCTTGCGACGCTCGCGGCTTGCCACTCTACGCCATGGATCTCCGCTTCGCACTACCATTCGTACATTGGGCTCCGGCGGCATCGGTCGTTCTCTCAACTCTTAACCTAGTGGAAGTTGAATTTAACTTTTCAACCGTCATTTGCAAGTTCAGTTTTTGACTAGAGCGTGGCGTCACACTAACGAAAATAAAAAAAATATTTGTGTTAGAAAAAAAAATCGGAAGTGCTTTGAATATAGTTTTTAACCCTTTTTTGTGTAACTTCGTGTTCTAGTTATAACTTTCGATTTGGTAGGGAAAAAAATTAAATTAAATGGAATTTCCGTTCACTCGCGGCGACCGTTCTCGTAGTTACCCACTTTTTCCTTTTAGTTCAGTATCATCATGTGACTCAACGTCTCTTGCGGCATGTTAGCGCGGACGGCCGCAGTGGTAATTAATTTTAATTGCAGCCTGGACTTGAAGAATTTCTGAAGATGGATGGAGTACTGAAGAATTTTTAAAATGTCAGCTGTGTCGGGGGGAGATCAGGACGCGACTTTGTCTATCAGTCAGTCTTTTTCTCTCTCCTATACAGTCGGCATACACTCATCAGGGTCTCCGATATCGCCGCAAAGCCTGCACCTCGTTTTGCTTTTTTTATCATCGAGCTACGTTTTCGTGCCATTTCCGCAGTGACGTCGGGGATTACGCAAGCTGTTTTAATATTCGGCTGCGAAATCCTCGTACTTTCTGCTATAACAAAGGCCGTATGTGGGAATATTATTGTAGCATTACTATTTTTAAATCATCATGCGTTGCGAACCGTATGTTCGTATCTTTGAAATAATCACCGTGTTGCAACCGTTCGGTCGGTTTGAGTCATAGTACCGTCGAAATGACGAAATCGGAATAATCGTCGCTGGCGCGGCGCAGGCGCGGCCTGGTGGGAATTGGGCAACCGTGAGCGAGCGCCTGTCTCCGATGTCTCAATTTCAAGTCCAGCGCGTGAATTCAACCAACCATGAATATCTAAACTGACTTATTTCTTCCTTTTTGCAGAAACTTCAGCAGCAGCCTTCGGAAACGACTCTTTTATAATTTTTATTTTGCCAATTGCGATTGTAGCTATTTTCTGACATTTTTGTTTGCTGCAAATGCGATTTTATTGATTAAATGAATATTTTTGAACTTTTGGATTTCTTAAATGGATACCTACTTGTCGATTATTTATTCACAAAAACCCCAATTTATATAAAAAGTTAGACACACACACATACACAGTCACTTCAAAAAAGATGGTATCAACGAGTAAAGGGCCTGCAACCCCAAATTTGGACCCGCCCCCAATGCAGGGTAGCCAATGGCGTTTCATGGTCCATAACACCAAACTCCTAAAACGTTAGAAAAAAGGCTTAGCGAGCTAGCGTTAGAAAGAAAAAATCTTGGTAACAGTCACTGATAGGTTCAATCAAACTCAAAGCCAATCTCAAATGGAATGAGATTTTAATATCTAACATGAATTGCGAATTGATTGAGTAATGTTATGTAAAATTGCAGGTCCCATACATAAATATAACGGTAAATATGTATAACAAACTATATAAGTAATCTATTATTACCTAATAAAATAGCCTTTATTTCCGACATCCTAATTGGTTATTTTACAAAGTTCGTGTTAGTTGTTACTTAAGCTAGTTGTTAGTTGGTTAGTGTCTTTGTTTAGGATGTGGATCCCTCTTCGGGTGAAGGCTTCCTCCAGCTTCTTTCATTCTTCCCGGTTGAGTGATGTCCAAGTTTTGCCTGCTACTTGTGTGATATCATCAGCCCACCTTCTAATTGGTCTTCCCACCTTTCGCCTTCCTGCTGGTCCTCTCCAAGTGGTGGTCAGAAGAGTCCACCTGTTGTCACTATATCGGGATATGTGACCAGCCCATTTCCATCTATTATTACCTAAGTACATGATATAATTAGACCATAGGTAGGTCATCCGTATAATTATATGTAATTAAAATACGGAAAAGTCTCTTCATGAATTCCTTCTAAAAAAGGAAATCTCTTAAAACATTTTTTTCTAAACTGAAAAACAAAAAAGATTTCAACGAGCTCCTTAAAACGAAAAAATAAATTTCGCCTCTGCGCAGAAACGACGATGCTTTATATCCGATTGATCACTAGGAAACCAACAAAATTGCCTTTAAAACACTTAATAAAAAAAATTCAACAAAATCAAAATAAAATTAACATTAAAAAACTTTTCTTAAATTTTGGACAGCATCCTAACCTATAAAACACTATTTACTGTTAGGAGGCGTACCCTGCAGGATGTCGTCTCGATGGGTACCAACACAATGTCAGATATTATGCCGCAAAGCAATGTGTAAGCATTACTGTGCTCCGGTTTGCAGGGCACTGTAACTAGTGAAAATACTGGGCTTTCGAGACTGAGCATCAAAATGTCTCAATGTGTACGTGACTACGTGTGCTTTGGCAGTGTTGCACCGGCCTATGTGAATCAAAGTCCTGTGTAGCACTGTTCTGGTAATGAGCAGGCGTGATCTCCTACCATCAGGAGAGCGCTTGTTTGAATCGTCCCATGTATACATAAAAACTCTTCAGAAAGCAGTTCTCGATGTAAAAATAAAATTTAGAAGAAACTTTCTGATTGTAATTATGCTCCTATTTCACAAGGCGTATGCCGCTCTTGTTCGTAGTGTGGGATGACGAAGCAATGCGTGGAATACGGTACAAATGGATCCATTGCTTAATACCGTTAGAAGGTGTAATTTTCTAGTTGAAGGGCACTTCAAACTAGAACACAGTATTGGATGGACTGAATGCGAAGGGCGCATTCAGTCCATCCAATACTGTGTTCTAGTTTGAAGTGCCCTTCAACTAGAAAATTACTAGAAACTGACTACCAAGTCACCAAACCGGAGTGTGTTCGATGTAGCGCTGTTTTTATCATGGGCAATCATTCTCTTATCATCTGGGCTTGCTCGCCTACTCTTGCCTACGCTTGGTCGCAAACTGAACAAGATTGTTTATAAATTTTGTTAATTAATAATAATATGAATAAACAAAGAATATAGGGCTTTACCGTCATTCACCGGTCGTCAGAGCCCCGTGTACCGCGTGCAGTTGAGGTTGGAGGAGAGGCAGGAATAAATAGTTCTATCTGTCCCCCTGTTGGTGACGGAGGGACAGATAGAACTTTTAAAATAAATTAAAGTTCTATCTGCCCCCTTTTAACATATTTTTTGTCCCATCTGTCCCCCTAGCGGGACAAAACACGGTGATTGATGGGAATAATTCAACATTTTGGAGATAGTGTTGGTACCCTTCCACAATTATTTGTATAACAATTATGTATGAATTGACATAACATTTTTGATAACCTACCACCCACCTTCATTTCGATTTTGACCTGAGATTTATTCAAAAGAAAATAATTGTATTTAATTATTATTATTAATATTTTGACCATATAAAAAAACATAAAAGTTATAATAACAGCACAATAACCAAGCCGAAGTCTGAATGAATATTATTTTTAATTCTCATACCTACCTTCATTTCGATTTTGATTTAGATAAGATTTAAATTTCATTATTATTATTAAGTATGTATATTTATGAGATGTTTTTATATAACATTATATAGTCAAAATATAAATATAAAATATATATAAATATATTTTAGTCTCGGATAATCGAGAGAATACGAATATACAAATACGAATGATTTATTTGTCAGAATATGAGTAAGATTAGGATACTACAGCAGGCTTAGCACGGAATGGGGATAAAAATTTTGTCCCCCTTTTTTATCCACCTTTAAGAGATAAAATTGACTGGAAGGTGGATAAAACGGGGGATTTTTTTTTTATCCCCAGTCCGTGCTATCGGTGCAGATGTAATTACAGCTTAAGCATTGAGCACCTTTATTATTCCTAAAATGTCGATTTTGGTCTCTCTCTCTCTAGGTATCCATAAATGATTGAAACCTAATTTTTTTGATCGCGGAGAGAACAAACCCGCAACCTTTTATTAAATAATTTGATATAAGTAATGTGTATTTCATTTATATGATTCGCTAGACAAAACCGAGTATAAAGCTGGTATACGCGTCTTGGACTTTTGAAGTTTCGCGAGTACAGTCAGTTGCACAGAAATGTTATACCCTCCCAATCTTTCACATTTATATTATACTCTTAATACCAATTCGCCCGTATACGTGCGTGCGACTAAAATACGCTAGTCTTGCTTGTTGCCTACTTGACGGAATCCCGACTGTGACTCTGCATCCTGTTTTCCTCCTCCTATCATTATTTCTTTTTTATTTTAATTTATTAACGTTATTGTAACATTCACATACCTACTGATACTTCCGTTCGAAACATTCGATTTCGAGATAAACTTCTGGTCAACGGAAACTTAACTCTCGAGCAGTCGAATGTAATGTAGGTATGTATGCAAAGCAAAAATCTTTTTTTAAAATTTTACGTTTATCTCTAAACTGTTTCATTAGAAACAGTAGTATGCGGTTCAGTGCTTTTCATTAGATAAAAGGTAACGGTCTCGATCGAAAGAGTGCAAACTGCTTTGTCGTAAGCTTTTAGTAGGCAGCATAAAAGTTTTACCATCACAATACGTGTATCGCGAGAGTTTTTCAGCATTTTTCCAATAACTCAGTATATTCCAATACTTATTACTCGCTTATCGATCTAATCCGCCATGAACCGAGACGTTGCTCATTACATTTCACTCGACGACGAATTCGTTTTGGTCTTCGTACTTACACGTAATCCTACTTTCAAACTACTTTGATTTAGAAAGTACAATTGATGACGAAATTGCTTTGTTTTCTTTTGGCTTCTAAACAAAACGAGGACCATTCGTTTATTCTACTCGGAATTTTAATTTTTTGTAGGTTTATGAGGATAAGATTTCGATATCTTTCAGGTCAATTTGCTACGTTGAATAATCATCATTCACCATTACATTAGGATAATAAATAAAACGAAACCTATCTTCAAATCAGAGCTTGTTTATGCATCTGAAGTTGATGAGAGTTTTTTTGAATGAGTCAACTATTCAACAGTTACTAGAATAACATAATCTTCTTATAATATACAGCTTGGTCAGACCTACTGTGGATAAGAGAGCTATAATGGATCTCCGTCCCAATTAGGGCTTTCAGTCTCGATGACTTTCTGAGTCCCGGGAAAAAAAAATCGAGACTCGATGCGGTCTCGAAATTCCCGGGAAAAACGAGACTTTCGAGACTAATTTAATAGTACATAAAGGCACACTCATAGGAATGGCATTTAGGCATTTTATGGCGTATTAGCGAACACATCACAGTTTAACTTTACAATCCAGTATTTGATGATGTTCGGTGATGTCCGATGTTCCTGATTTATCAAAATTTGCGTTTTTCTTCGAAATGGTTCCTCATTCCACACATACACACACAAACCAACAAAGGTACAGGGGCCTTTCATTTGATTACAACATGAACATATCAATGACTCTCGGGCTGTGCATACAGCTCCATATTCCAATGCGAATGTATAGCGATCACCGAGTCAGCAAACACCATACTTCGGAGGAAAATCGAAAATCAAAATATACGAATTCTAACCGCTATACTAAAAGCACTAGATAGCAATACTTGCGACTCAATGCTCGTTAACGAATGCCACCGAGCACTGGAGAGAATAACCCAAGCCAACCGAATAACACTCCAGGGATTAAGGGGCACAGTAACTCATTAGGGAACGACGCCGCAGACGAGTTGGCTAGAAAAGGATCTGAGACTGGAAGGGAAGGGCCATCTCCCTTCCTACCACAACCCTTTTCTCAATTGCGAGCGTGGATACGCAAACGTACAAAGACACAGCACAGTGAGCGCTGGCGGCAAACCAAGATGTGCAAACAATCAAGAATGGCCTTTCCGCAACTTGCACCACGTCTAACTAGACGTTTACTTTGTTTGAAACGACCAGATTTAAGAATCATTGTGGGTACTATCACAGGACATTGCCTACTTAACAAACATCTGCACAACATTGGAAACACAGACAGCCCACTCTGTAGAGGCTGCTTGACCAAGGAGGAAACGCTCGCCCACGTAATCCTGGAATGCGTGGGAGTGGCAAAGCAACGAGAGGAAATCCTCAAAAACCCGAGGTCACTCCGCAAAGCCTGCGAAGAAACCAGGAAACTTCTGTGCTTCTGGGCGGAGTTAGGCTGGCTAAACTATTAGTCAGGAAATCCGACGCACAAAGGATCAACAGGAGTCCAAGTGCGGAAAAGGGAGTCCATTTACATTTACATTCATTCCACACACATTACTTTTTTTTTAATTGCCCTTTTTGGTAAACTAAAGTCATAAGACTATACCACTATGTCTTATCCTTGTTTTAGATTATACTAAGGGCTATCTACACTGAATATTGTTAAGATTTTTATAAGTATCGAAAGTCTCGTTATTCCCGGTACCGAAACCATCCAGTCTTGAGTCTCGAAAATAACGAAAAATCGTCGAGACTCTCGAAATTTTCGAGACCGAGACTCCCGGGATGAAAGCCTTAGTCCCAATGCCTGTAATAAGAATAAGAACATTTTTATTGTGAAAATTGGTACAAAAGATAGTCATATTTTTAAACGTTAGGAGCAAACAGTTTTGTCCGTTTCGGACGTATAATATTTTTACATTGGCACATTACCTATTATTACTATATTAGTTTACATTCAAAAGTAAAACCTGACGGATCAATCTCACATAAAAGAGTTACAGATAGTTAGAGTTAGGCCATTGCGGAATCACTGTGACCTCGCTATACAGGCCATATATATATATATATATATATATATATATATATATATATATATATATATATATATATATATATATATATATATATATATATATATATATATATATATATATATATATATATATAAAGGCTATATAGGCTATATAGTCCTAGTGCGGGGAACAGAGACAAACTTTGGTACTAGTTTACCTATATTATTATTGTAAGCTTAATGTAAAATCAAAATTGTACCGGCACGTTTTTTCTGTAAAATAAACATTTTTACTTTTTTTTTTTTTTTTTATTATCTAAGTAGGTATTACACTACTGTACTACTGTATGTACTGGAGGTAGGTAGTATTTTCTTCTAATAGTACTCTCTCTGTAGATGGTTTCTTTGGCTACAGATCGATCAAACTGTCGACAATCTGGTGTCAGTTCTACGGCTATAGGTAGGTACTCCAAAATCGCGGTTTCCGCTATATTTAGAAACCTGTCCAACGAGTAGGCCCTGTCTGGTCCCGAATGGTTTTGGAGGTGAAACGTGTCTGAACGAGATGGATAGAATCTGCCTTCTAATGAGTAGAAATAGGATGGATGATTCGCGAAATTCTTTTGAGCCAATACCTCCATGCACGCCTTCACAGCCTACCCGAATATGCGTGAACAGTTAACTTCTAACTTAGCAACCACGTATGCCAAGAATATGGATTCTTTGTAGGTGCATTATTGTAACATAGTTAACAGTAAGAGGCTTAGGTAGTTTTTATATGAATTGTATTTATTTATTGCCTCAATGGTACATACAGGTAAGAATTTTAGGTCTTAAGTAGTAGTTACAGACTAGGTATTAGTACATAGACCCTGTCGGGGCGCATGCAACATGTTATTTCTGAGTTCGATTATATCTAACGTCTATCTGGACTTATGTAAAAAGCTTTTGAAATGTAGGTAATCTAAATTAATTAAATGCTTTAAAAAATGTGTACTAAAGTAAAAAAAAATTGGGTATACTATATACTTATGTTAATAAGCTACAGATATATTTTAAAAGCTGGCATGAACATACATTCATATTTGCGCTTGTGTAGTGTCTATGAATAAGAGCGCGGCGTGTCTCTATTGTGACCTGTCAAAATTATCACACTAAATTTGTCAAAGTGTAGTGATATAGGTATGAGTACATTAACAGTGCCAGCTTTCGTTGACCGACCTGAAATATTAAATATAACACCGCTTCTCCGCGCGGCGCCCTCCGTGTTTCTTCTTCCTTATCATTACTTATTATTACCAAGTATTTCAGGACCTCTTCTCTATCAAAATTATCCAATTCCACGCTGTACTTTGCACAAACGTCATTCCAGCCAGGTGTCATGTTAATTCGCCCGAGTAGTACACGCAAAGGTCATTATTTTTTATCGTATTTTAATTAAGTCTAACGAACTTTCAAAATCATGGACATGGCTGCTATATGCATAGGGCGAGTAGAACATGTGCCCCTTCTAAACTGCGTCGTTTGGCAATGTCAAAATCGACCGCTCACCAACTTTCACTGCACAGCCCAAAAATTATAGCTTTCTATCCATTTTTAACCGACTTCCAAACAAGAAGGAGATTCTCAATTCGTTTTTTTAATGTTGTTACTTTTGAACTTTTTCATTATCAACTGATTTGGAAAATCTTAATATTTCTTGATCGAGGCAATCGATTTAAATATTATTATATTTACGTTTTTATGATTAAGGGTAATCCGAATTCCATACATAATGTTTCGGACAAATACTCAAAAAGTACGCCGTATTATAGTAATTTTTTCACACTATTCATTTTGTCTATGTTTTTTGATTTCGTCAACAAAAAAAAATGTGTGTTTTTAAGTTAGTAGGGTTAATTTTAAAACAAGTATAAAATCTTAATTAAAGTATGAAACCCTTCATTTTCTTTGTTGACGATATCAAAAAACATGGACGAAATGAATAGTGTGAAGAAATTACTTTAATACGGCGTACTTTTTGAGTATTCGTCCGAAACATTTTGTATGGAATTCGGATTTGAGGATTCCCCTTGAGCCATAATTTAGTGGAGAGATATATTTTACTTAATAAAACCCAGTTTGGACTTTTGGGCTAGCGCCTAGCGACATGTGACTAAAACATTAGACCTACCTGACACACCCACTAAGAACCCAGTATACAAATCAAAGGTGCCTTTTCCTCAAATTTGGTTGACGGCTCGAAACCGTCATTCGTGTTTTTTTTATCAAAATCAAAACTGCATATGTTGTGTGCGCGCACACCACGTTCTCACAACGGTGAAGGAAAACATCGTGAGGAAACTGGCATGTCAGAACAGAGGGAAAAAAAATGTGATATGGCATGTGACGTCCAAATCGGTATTCAGTCCGGATAAGACGCATTTTTTGTTATTTCTACAAGTACCTACCACAATACATAGGTGTTTTAAGAGTATATAATAAATAAAAAAACATCACACAAAACTAAGTAGCTCTTGACTAGACGACCCTTTCACTCGAAGAACATACCCGACATTTCTCTACGTCCAGTGGTTTGGCCTGCACGTTGTCTGTCAGTCGGGACTAAGCCAAGTATACCTATTGATTGATAAATACGGACGAACGGTCAAACTGTGATACAGCTTGGGTTTGTTCAAGACGTTCCGTAATAAATGTACATATAAGTAAGTTCAGTTGCCTCACAATTATGGAACGTAAGGCTTAATAAAAAAGGTTCTACTGCACATCTAAAATTACAATTCGGGCGTAGTTACATAACTAGCTGGTATGAAGTTGTAGACCCTAGTTTCGATGCACCTGTATGTATTATGTCAATAAATAACGGTAGGTAGCAGACTGCAGGTGCGCAATGTATACGGTTATATGCTTGCCCGACTGGTGGATAAGAAGGCAAATATAATGTCCTAATTATAATTTTCACGGGAACAGTGGGATGTCGCGCGTGCGCACCGTTGGCACCCCTCCAACGTTTTAAATAAAACACTAACTGACATTTTATTTTAGACTTTTGGTTTAGACTAGAAACAGGTTAAACAAGCTGAATTATAAAAACAGAAAATCTAATAAAATAATGCCACCATTTTGGGGTTTTCAACTCTGTGGATTGGCATCGTCTCTACATCTTCTTGACTTGACACACAGCCGTCTTTCCTAGGTGCTACTTTTGGTGCCCTAAAAAAATATGAATACAATAATTGTATTCTAAGATAAACTATGCTCATGCATGAGTAATAAAGTGGTAAGTTAAATATAGTAGCAGTTTTATGCTAGATTCCCAAACTCACTAGTATAGCAAGTAACGCATGTATGGTGAGAAGAGAAGGAATCAATTATGTGCCTAGTCAACATTAACTTGCCTAGAATAAAACTGTGATCCATGGTAAAAAATGTGTGATCGATCGAAGTGAACGCAACCTACTTATTTTTAATCCATGCATCACACTGCGGCAGTTGGCAACGCAAACGGAAAATTGACATTCATTTCGAATTCTATTGGACTGGACAAAATGACCCACGCCTTTATATCCTACTAATATTATAAACGCGAAAGTTTGCAAGGATCGATGGATGGATGGATGTTTGTTCCTCTTTTACGTAAAAACTACTGAATGGATTTTAATGAAACGTTACAATAATATTGCTTATACATCAGAATAACACATAGGCTACAATTTATAAAGATACCTGCGCAGACTTAGTCGCGGGCACCAGCTAGTATTCCATAATTTCCTGTTAACTGTAGTTTTAACTTATATTAGGAAGATATGTGAAACTATCAGAAATGACAGCGGCTGAATTGCACCTTACCCAGAGGGAAGAGGCTAGTTATACTTATATTACTACTTATAGTTATATTACTGACGTAAGCGGCAAATTATAAAACATCGTATTGCTTGAAAAGTATTTAATTTATAAAAAAATCCTTTCACATTAATCTAAATTATTTGACTCAACACGAGTAGTATAAAAATTAACCGTAAATATTCTCTAAATTCAGACGATGGATGTAAAACAGATTTTATGAGGGCCGATTACAAAAAATAAATCTATCGAGAACAGTTTCACCAATCGTGTTTCTGTCTTACATTTATGTAGATTATATTCCTCAAGAAATCACTGTAACTTTGTAACCTGTACCATTACTGAGTAAGAATGTAACGCAGTGACTCCAAAATTTCACTTGTATGTCGGTAGATCCTAAGCCGGAAGGTTCACGGCCGTTTGGTTGCGGGTAGTTTTAGTTCACTCGGAATAGCTCATAAATCACACGAATAGGTACTTATTTGAAGTTTTATTTAATCCCTTGGTAATACACTATATTCACCAGGCGTGGTTGCAAATGATTTGAAATTAAAACGGTCTTGTTACAATCTTGCGGTAGACTATAAATTCCTACTGATATCTTTTCGTATCAAGGCAAAAGCGGCAATGTTGAGTGCCCACTGAGCTTTAGGAATGCTAATCATCCAGATGTAGCAAGGAACTTAATGACCGCAATGTGAATTGAGGTTCTGTAGAACTTCATTAGATTATGTATGAAGAGACGACGCATCTTAGCCTTGTTACTCCACTCATTTTTTCCTTGAGGGCTTGCTTTACCTTGCTGTATAAAAACTATTAAGTTTAGTAGGTGTTTTTATTTATCTATTACTCACTATTGCTACATTACTTCTATAGGTAGCTCACGTTGGTATTTATAATTATTACATACCGACCCGCTAGTGGTCTTCATACCTATGTAAAATTGATTTATAACTCTGTGGATAACGCAGTGGACTATAATATAGATAGATAATTCTAGATAATTTTAGTTAATGTAAGATGTTATAATTATTAAGAAAATGTATATATTATAGTTGTTTGTTGTCCTAAATAAATAAAATAAAAATAAAAAATAGGTAGGTTTAAGGTTAGGTACCGACGACGACGTGTCGGTAGAATGATCCTATCTTTTTTTTATGATTCTGTTTTTATATTAAATCTCTGTGTGTATTAATTAGGTACAAAAAGTAGCTATAGTAGCTAAGCTTGATGATGATGATAGGTTAATTTAGGTTGATTGTTGTCTATCTTTATAGATATATCATATAGTACATACCTATATACATATATATGTATAATTGCATCGCCCGGACAAAAGTCCAAGTGTGTATTGTAACAACTACTTTAGGCCCAGAATCCCACGCCCCGCTATCTCGCTCGCACATTAGTACATATTTGAAGATATAAATTGACTGTGATTTATTTTAAAAAAGTTGATCGATCATCAATACCGTCTTTACCATAAGGGCACACGGGGCCCGTGCTCAGGGCCCCCATCCTGAGAAGGGCCCCGAAGGACCGACTATTTCTCTCACATTTATTATCAAAATATTTTTTTCGGGCACATTACACTTTTTTTCACAAAAAAAAGTTACAGCTCAAAATGAAATAAATCTAAATAATTCCTAAGCTCTTCAAAATGGAAGTGTAAGGGGTTGTTTGTCAGCGATTATTGCGCAACACGACATAAATAGAAGATTATAGTGGAAATATGTTAGAATAATTTGCTTTCTTTACTTTCCAAAAGGGCCCCAAATTCTTGTGTGCCCAAGGGCCCCAGCATAGTTCAAGACGGCCTTGTCGATCATATCTTACCTCACGAAATGTTTTAGTATTTTTTTTGTTTTGATATGTTTTATACAAGCAAAGGAAATAAGGAAGAACAGTTTTGCCCTAGTTACTACATATTTAAAATTACTTACCTGTATGTTGTATACATGGAGACAAATTTATACTTATAACAAATGTATATAATTATTTGAGAAGATTATTAATAAAATTAAAGGTGAGAGAGAGTTCAAAATACATTAGAAAAAAATATACTAATGTATTTTGAACGTCTAAAGACACAGTTATACTGTGAAACAACACGTTATCAATGCATTCATCCATGTCTATTACAACTGGACTTTCTTATTTCAAAGACGTGAAATCTTATGGCTCGTTATAATTAGCATTCCTACCCACTTTACATATTAAGATATATACCTCAGTTTTGTGCATATATCCTACTCCAAGTTATTTCCGGAGTTTAAAAGGAGTCTTGATAGCGTCATCGTATACATATATGAGGTATATATTACGTGGGTTTAAACTAAATATAAACTGTAACTAAATATATATAGGTACATTGCAAGTGGGCTGGAGGCTTAGTAACACGGTTCATGTAGCATACCAAATTGCAGAACTTATAATAAATTATGGATTAAAATACTTGACACTTGCTTAAATTAAAAAAAACTGAACCCGGCTGCAAATAATTATACATTAATTGTTCCAAATTGAATTTAAACATAAAACATATGTATATTTTTGTAATCTCCTATAAAATACCTTCATTTTGATAGCCCACTCGATGGGTTTGGTAATCAAAAAATTATTAACGACTTAATATTTAGTTCCAAAAAGCCGCTATTTTGATTTTTTTTTAAAACCCATCTAAGAGCACTCTGGTTGGGTGATTGAGACGAATCTAATCTAACGATACCAACTGTCAAAATCCATCCAGCCGTTTGGAAGATACGAGGTAACACAGAAATTTACATACATATGACATGAAATAAAATGGAATTTATTTGACTATACAATACAATGAGTCAAATAAAGAAACTTATAACTAATCTTAAAAATTCTAACTTAAAAAGACTTACCTAATATAACCTACTCGTATTTATAAAGTGTATGTATTTGTATGGCAAAAAAGGACTCAACTAGCGTTATGCTGGATAGATGGGGATACCCACCTTATCCAGCGCTGGTTTTCAGTTGAGCCCTGTGAAGGTTAACGACACGATCTATGACTATTATTAATTTTATTAAATACATACAAGATACGCCCGAAAAACATAACCCTTCCTTGGCAGTCGGGTAAAAACATGTAACAAGTACTTTATAACACATTTGCTCGTAAAGAGTCTATTATTTCACCAATTTCAATATCGTATTGTACCTCATTACGCACTAGTGCTGTAATGTAATGTAAAACGCACGAGTGCGGTAATGTAATTAAAAAAGGAAGGTTTATCAATGTTCTCCGTTTAAAACGGACGATACTTTTTTAAAATCTTAGCAAAGAGTTTTTATGTCAGAAAAGTGGTCAATATTTTATGAATAAAATTAACTTTGGGAGATAAAATATAATAAATAAACATTTAATCATTTAATTTAATTAATATTGACCATAAATTACAACCATTTAAATGTAACAAAACACAAAAATATTAATTTACTTTATTATAAAACTGGCTGTTTTGTGCCATTGCCTGTGCTTTGCCTAAAAAGAAAGCGCTGATGCGCGCGCTTCGCTAATTTGAAAACATGTAAAAATTATTCCGCGCACTGTTTTTGTTTCGCTGTATTGTTTTTATTTGAAAATGTCAAGTAATGATGAATTTATTTGTTTATTTCCTCGCAAATGTGTTATAAAACGTCGTATGACATACGTGCGCTTTGATAAATTACAGCCTCTGCTTTCTTGTAGCCCTCACCTACGGCTCGGGCTAGCAATATCGCCTCGGCTGTAATTATCAACTTACCGCACTTATAATAATGTACTATTACCTATCACATTTAAATATTGATCAAGCTATACTTAGGCCTAAAGCCTTGACCAAGTTTTTACTCCTACTTGACAAGTCGATAGCCTTGGAAGTTATTCAACTTCAGACTATGAACAACTAGGCTTACCAGCACTACCGACTTCAAAGCCTTATTACAAGGGAATAAAGTCACAAATGCATCACAACTCTTGACCTCAGTGATTTGAGTGTATAGAGTAGGTGCGAAGGTAACTATTTTGACATGAATGGCGAAGCATTTCATTTTGTACTTAGCTCGTGTCTACTGTATGTTGTATAATTGGCTCTGTGATAGTTGCTTTTATTTATTAAATGATTATTTTAATTTTGAGTTCCCCTAATATTAAATGACCTACTCAATTGGTTAACTCTTTACGAATTTTAATGTTTTTTTGACGAATTTTAATGTAAGAATACTATTAATTATTAATCCGTAATAACTAATTAATTATTAATATTAATTAGACCACCATCCGCTACCAGCTTATCGGTGAATTTAGGGGCAATTGTATATTAATTTATAATACCAAAAAATGTACCGTAAATGTACTATTTTGTACCCTGTCGCCCTGCCACAGCTGGGCTCAATATCTCGGGATCTGCGAGGGTACAAAAAAGATAAAACAGACCTACGTCCAGCAGTGGACTGCTATAGGTTGAAGATGATGATTATGAACACCCTGACTCGGGGTGTTACTCGATGGGGAAAAACTTCCCAACAATCAACTCGATGGGAACCCATCACAATAATTAAGGCCCAGAATCCCCCGCGCCGCTATCTCTCTCGCACATTTCTACATTTTGAAGATATGAATTGACTGGGTACAAACATCAAAAAAGTGGAGAGGTAGATTATGCACTAAGGGGATAAAGCAGTGTCTTATGTCGCGGGTGGCATATGAACCCTAAGCTAACGAGGGACTCAGTTAACTCCTTAGCGAAGCGAGGGAGTTATGTAGAGTCCTGAGTGACGCGAGGGGTTCAAGCTGCCCAAGACGAAGACAGGCTTTATCCCAGAGGAGCATACTCTACTTTTAACACGTTCTGCGAGGCAATAAAAAGCCAGGGCTCCAGCAGCGAACACCGTCTTTTGTTTCACAATCTTTGAAGTCGCGCCTTTTTTCTTTTTTATGAGTGGCAAGTTCGATTTTCGAACACGAACCGCGACATAAGACACCGCTTTATCCCCTTAGTGCATAATCTACTATTCCACACGAATTTGGCGTTCCAAATTCAAATCACATTACCTCCCTTGGTAGCTAATGCTTTGCTTTACCTTGATGATAGCATGATATGTAATTGGATATTGTCAAGCAGGTGGTGTGAAAAATTTATTACTACACCCTCACGAAATTTTTAGTAAATTTTTGTTTTGATATGTTTAACATTAGCCAAGGAGATTGAGAAAAACTGTTTTTTCCCGGGGTTTGCCTAATCTCCTTCGCTTACTCGTATGTAACACTCAGCTACCTTCTCTTTTTCAAAATTTAATCTTGAATCAAAATGTACTAGTTGGCTAAATTTATTTATTATTATTGTGAGCCTGAATCATCTCACTGCATGGCAAAGGCCTCCCTTCCTTCTTTCCACTCTTTTCTGTCAAAGGTAACAAGTTCCCACTTGAAAGAATGGGGATTTATGCCATATTCGTCCCTAATTTTCGGCCCACGCCATTAAAAAATATTTATTCGTCCCGTACGATAATATTTGTCCACATTCGTCCCGCATACCGAAATTATGAAGAGTCGACAGTTGCCCTTGACAGAAAAGAGTGGCAAGTAGGAAGGGAGGCCTTTACCCTGCAGTGGGACGATTCAGGCTCACCTCTTCTTCTCCGCGGTCTGCCGCGAAGTCACTTCCTGTCCTTGGGCATAAAGTCTGTCGTGGCGTTTCCCCATGACTCATCCGTAGTTGGCTAAATTAGTCAACTTTTATTGCGCTTTTTAATATACTAGGTACTTTATTATACTAGGTAGGTAGTTAATTATTCTATCTCATTTTGTCGTGTGATCGTTTCGGTGTAACTTTCCTATTGACTACCTACTCACAAGGTATTCCACACTATCTAAGCTTGTTATCTTGTGAACTAACTAACCTTGTCATATTACGCACTTGTATTTTGCTTCTGAATTTATTCACTGCTCCTCTTAAAAAGTTTATATTATTTTACAGTAAGTTCAAATTCAAATTCAAACCTATTTATTGCGAATAACCAAAAAGATTTTAAAACTACGCGAATAAATGAGGTTCTCCTTAGTCAGCTAACGAACAGCTTCAATAAAAAATTACAAAAACAATTGAAACTTGGTTTTATTTGGGGTTAACATCTTAGGTAGAGTTACCTCTACCAATTAAAAGATTTCGGAAAAAAATAACGTATGTATATGTAATTTTTTTAAGCCTTTATGAAGGTTTCTTTTTAGAATTCAGATATAAATTGAGTTCAGATAAAACTTAGTTTTACTGAAAAGAAACACGAGTGTTCCTATTTAACAAGAAATACAATAATTATTATCATATCAGTGACCTACCTCTACAGCCAAAATAATTTGATAGCACGTTACTCCACACTTCGTTCTCATCGGTGCCTGCCTACTGCCTAGCAACAGCAAGCGATTCGTTAACCACTATTTTAGCAATATTATTACAATCTAACGGTTTCCAAACCACCTTATTTTCATAGACATAAGTGTCACTATAAAATTTTCAGAAGCGGTGGAAACTACTTTTTGTTTAAAGCGACCAAAATTCCTTGGTCTTCTATCCCCCCCTTACCGCTGCCGAATACGCCAGTGGATTGTGGGGCCAAATATGTTTTAGGAGTCAACTATGTTTGGTCGAATTGGAACACGAAAGCTACACCAAGCGAGTCAGAATGAATACTGATGTTAAACTAATTAGAACCTACTAATTTCGTCCCTCGGCTTTATTCACGGGTATCAATTTATATAAAAGTCTTAGTTAGTCCTTACTGACAACGCGCAGGACCACTGAACGAAGAGACTTTTCACATTTGGACGGTGTTTTCGTTAAGAAGTATTAAAGGGGAATCCTCAAATCCGAATTCCATACAAAATGTTTCGGACAAATACTCAAAAAGTACGCCGTATTATAGTAATTTCTTCACACTATCAACATTCGACAAAACGAATAGTGCGCAAACAAAAAGAAATTACTATAATACGGCGTACTTTTTGAGTATTTGTCCGAAACAGTTTGTATGGAATTCGGAATGCATACTTCGAATATAATTTTGTTGCGCAACGCAAACGAATTTGTGGGAGTCAGCTGGTCTAGATATAAACTAGTACCTAACTATACCTACAAGGTGATTTTTTAACTGGACCTGGCTCGGATAGCCAATATTTAAAGTATATATATATAGCGGAATATCGAAAAACGAATAATGGACTCTCGGCGCCGATTTAGATGAAAACTAAAACTGCATACTTAGATTTTCAAAATCAATTTTCCTAGATATTAGATAGATAGATAGTAGATAGATAGATAGATAGTAGATAGATAGATAGTAACACTTTATTGTACACCCCGAGGAAGTATATATATACATCATAAAAGGAAGCTTAAAAATAAAAAACCAAAAATAATAGTGGCTACAATGGGCGGCCTTATCGCTAAAAGCGATTTCTTCCAAGCAACCTTTGGATGGAGAGGAGTGATTGATGAGTAGTTGGAATTATTACAAAACGTTTATGACAGCAATGTATTATACAACGTGTAGTGTTATATCCCTACAAGCCCTGAGGGGGCGAATTCAGACTATGAGTGTGAATACTATCACGTGTGCAAAGGTTGAATATATCGTATTAGAAATTTTCATACAAAAATTATTTAAGACAACCCTATTTGCTATTTACTTCTCCATCTGTACACATCCTCCACGTCGCACATAGACACACGTTAGGAACATGTGCTCACGCCTATGATCTAGGTAAGTTGAGTAGGTAGGTGTTTATGAACCTTTCGATGTAAAGAATTAAGAAAAGTTTTGCATAATTTAGTTAAACTATTTCAAACTATTGAGAGACTAAGAGAAACTACATACAAATGTCCGTTTTGTTTTTATTTATCAATTTCTTACTGAGGACTTTTCTCTTAGTTCCTGGAGTAGGTAGGTACTTGTAGTCTGCAGTTTTCACAGTTGCATAATGCATTGCACCCGCACGATGGATGCGGCAAGAGAGGGCGCAATGGCACACATTAGGAAAGGCCTATGTCCTGCAGAGGATTGCGAAAGCCTGCCGATGAACCCGACGAAGGCACAAACATAACACATTTTTGAGTTATTTTTCACTTTACGCTAACGACTTTATGTAAAGTCGAAGTTTGAATCAATTTGTCTTCTCGCAGCTCATAACACAGCACTTGTGACATGTTTTATTGGCTTTATGAAGAAATTAATTTAAAAATTATTTTCAGTCCATAACCATAGTTACGAAAAAACAAACAAACTGTCAAATGTCTAAAATGTTGTACCAAGGAGTTTTATTAGAACCATCTAGTATCGAAAGAGTATCGAGTAGCTGAAACCTATTTAGCTATGAAATGAAGAATATGAAAGACAGAGTGGTCAAAACAAAATTACCAATACAAATACTTTGAAAAATCTTGTTTCTGTCCTCGATCCAAAGTACTCTGACACAATTGATGTTCATGTTCCAACTACCTGGACTAGGGTCAAACTCTTCACTAGCATGATCGTTGTTTCTACAACACATAGACCAAAATGTGGATTTATGGAGTACCTACTTAGTTGCGCAAAATGCAACTTCCTCATGATGTTTTGTAGGTACACCATTACGTATAGCATTTAAGTTAAACAACAAAACCTAGCACAAAAAAAACCATTTGCCTCTCAGATGCTGTTAGGTTTTCTATATGATGAGCCTTAATCTGTCTCATCACTAACATTACTGAGGTCAAGGTCAGAGGTTCACCAAACAGCTGATTTTAGGGCTACCACCACGTTAAAAATCAGCTGCACTTTGGTGCACAGTTCTTCAATGAAAATCATGGAAATTCAAAAAGTCGTAGAACATTCGTTGTTCCCGCGAGGGGGCAGAACACCCCCCCCTTCGGCATTGCAGGGATATTAACAAACAAATTGTATAGTTGACTAGCCGGGAATCAAACCCGTTGATTTTGAAAAATAACACATTTGTATTATTGCGCCATCTCATATTGTAGCTACTAAGGATCAAATTTTGATCAAAAGAGAAACTTTACCTACATTAGTTAGTATAAGACCAGTGTCGCAGAAGCGCAGCTCACAGGCCGCGCGGTCCTTCAATACATATAAGGTAGATAAAGTTAAATCCAAAGTTCCAGAGTAGAGTCAGGTGACGCAGTAACAGAGTCCATCCTAAAAAATAAAAATCTCTGAAAGTGCACGCCGCGCCACGCGCCGATATCATCTTGGTGTAAATTGCGCCTCAGGCAGGTTGCATGGTAAGGGCTTAACTGATAGTACTACGAACGAAGTTTTAAAGTAAGAGTCACGACAGAGCAGGGGGTGACAGATGGGAATAATTCCTTTAAAAGTGCTACGTGACTTCTAAAAATATATACAAAAATACACGACTGCTAAGTACTGGACAAATTATAATCTCGCAAAACCGTGGACAGAGGCTGGTCTATCTAATTTGAGTTTATCTTGGGTTAAAGTTGGCACTGCACTTACTCGTAGTTAACTAGGCCGTATTCCGAAACGTCTTTGAAATATTGATTTTCTCGTCACAGATTACGTATAAGTAAGAAACAGTTGGTTTATATTGGAAAGGTGCCAAGGGACACTATTCTTGTGATACCTATAATGTGTCGCGATATGTAACATTTTGAATTACATTCTCTATTCACACTATAGGATAACCTAAATGTTCAAATCTAAACTTATTATTTTCATTATTATTATAATTACAGTTTTGATAAAAAAAAACTCGCAAAAACTGAGATGGTCAGCTAAATGATAAAATCTTAATTATTTATTCTACGGGAACTAACTACAAAAGTTTCTTTTTTATTTCTTAGATACTAACAAGTATTTTGATTTTTATACTTCTTACTACGGTTTCGGACTAGCGTATTTTTGTCGCGCGTATACGGTGGAACACTTTGCAAACTTCAAAGATATATCCTTGACCTATCCTATACCATAAAGATAATAAAGATACGCAGAAGCAATTTGACCTAAGAATTGCGTTCTGTGCATCATTGTCACGTGGTTCGCCAGAGGACAACTTGTTAGACGCTCACGGTTTTTCTAGCATGAGGCATCAAAACGACAACGAGCGTTGTCGCGCGTACACGCGTTGCAAAACACCCTACCAACAATCCCTACCTGCGTTCCTACTCACTATTCAAGATACCGCTTACATCCCAAAAGCGGAAATGTGATGAGGCTAGGAAGTCAACTTCTGATCCATTGAAGGCCTTAGAGAACCTTCCATGCAGCTCCTTGCTCTCCCACATGGCCTTGCGTTCCAGAGTATTCAGCACCGGTGGTTTCTGCCAATTCTCGTTAGCGGTGAATTAGACACGGGCAGGAAATATAACACATGGGCCTCGAAGCGAACAATCATTTTTCTTTAGCTTAACTAATCTCTGGTAGAGCTTCGTCTATTGTCATCCCTGACGGGCTAAACTAGTCTCTGGTAGATCTCCGTGTCATATCATCCCTGACGAACTAAAATAGTCTTTGGTAGAGCTCCGTCTCTTGTCATCTCTGACGAACTCAAAGAGCTTCTATACTATGTATCTAGAGAGCTAACACGCCATTTTGTTTTATTTAAGGATTAAGAATTCTGAACCTTATGCCTTGGAAATAAAGTTCTTTTTTAATTAAATCTAAATATAAGGATTTTAATGCTTGATAGAGACCCCCTCGTTAAGGAGTGTGTCTCGTTCACACAGTTGCCAGCATACAATTAAAATTAACATGGCCATAATTTTTGAAATAAGTGGGACAATTTTCGAAATTAGACGATTTGCCCTAAATGTTATTCAGATTCATTTGAAAGGTTTAGTACAGTCGCCATCATGTAGGTTAGGTACCTAACTGCCGAGAAAAATAATTACTGTTCGAAAGAAACAGTATTAAAACCATTGAATCAGATATACCTCACTAGAATGCGGCGCACCGCCCTCTTTTTTGTTGATATTTTAATGCACCTATGTATAATATAATTTTAAAACAATAATGCAAAGTAACGTATGTATATAACATTGATAGCTTATTGAGCAGATTGAATTTTCCCTTGGTTGCTTGTTTATGTCTCAATCTAATATTCAAAGTTCAAAAATTATGGTCGCCCTACAGAACGAGACACACTCCTTACTGGTTCTAGCTCTTTCGGCTCGCAGTTTTCGTGTGAGTCGGCATTCTAGATACATAGTATACAAGTTCTTTGCGAACTAAGCTAGTTTCTGGTAGAGCTTCTTCTCTTGTCATAAATGTCCCTGTGCCACACTTTTTCTGTAACATATCAGTCGTTACATCAAATGGAGCTTTCGTTTTTTTCTACGGCCCTTTTGAACGTGGGCTTAATAACCAAAAATTTAAATTCCTCTTGTCCACGGAGGAACATAGGAAAATAACTCAAGGTAGGTACATTGTAGGTCTAACGTTTATAGCGTTTATACTGTTAGACTCATAACTCTTCCTTGGTATTGTCGCAGGCGAAACATGAATACTGTCATGTCAAATTCATATTCATATTCATAATCATAATTTAATGTTTCATTTGCATACAGGTTAGGTAGGTATATAGCTTAGGTGTAAGTAGCATAAAGGTACACAATCCATATGAACCCTGGGCGCAACAACTTTGAGTTAATTTTTTACTCGGTAGGTACCAACTTTACTTATAAATAATGTAGTATTTATGTATTTATTTCTCAGTCACAATAATTATGTATTATAAGAATATTGTATTTAAATATTATTCATTTCCAGTATGTATCTCTATCGATCTATCTACGTAGGTTAAGTACTAGTTTTAATACAGGCCAAGGTTGTATGTTACGATAAGCGCGTTAGTTTATCATGTTAGTTAGTCAGTGACCTTAGAACAGTCACAGATTATAGCATAGTTATACCTTCACGCCTTTGTTACTAAACGGTTAAGTAAGACCTCGGTATTAAGAGGCTATGTGAAAGTTTGGAGTCGCTGCGTTTCATTCTTACTCGGTAACGGTACAGTTTACAAACTTGATGTTAATACAGTGATTACTTGAGGATATAATCTAAATAAATGTAAGACAGAAACACTATTGATAAAACTTTTCTCGATAGATTTATTTTTTGAAATAATCTTAATAAATAAATAAATAATTCTTAAAATCTGATTTACATCCATCCTCCGAATTAAGAGAATATTTACGGTTTATTTTTATACTATTGACAGAGTAATCACAGAACTTAGATAAATGTAAAAGGATTTTTTTTATAAATTCAATATTTTTCAAGCAATACCTTGTTTTATCATTTGTCGCTTACGTCCCTTACTTTTGAGCGACAAAAATCTATATCTAACCTCTTCACTCGGGGTAAGGTGTCTAATTGCGCTATCACTGTCTTACAATTCAGCAACTGTAATTTCTGACATTTTCACATATCCTCTTAAGACTACATCATAGGTTTTTTGTTACGGTTAAAGGTTCGCCCCTCCCTAAACTACTTTCGAAAAATTAGTGGTCAAGAAAAACATAGAATGAAGCCATCACAGAACAGTATTACATAAACCATATCTATCGAAAGTTTCATTTCGAAATACCTACCTAAATGTGAAGGGATTATGAGAGCCAAACTTAATTTTCAAAGATATTTGGGGTATTTTTTTAAGGAAGTTTTTAATAGATTCGTATTTGAAGTCCGTGTAGCGTAACTACATAATGTGTTTAATTACTATTGAATAAGCTGTAACTCAATACGTCATTATACTCTAATACTTAACTATAAGTCAATCTGTACACTATATCAGTACCAAATATTCGGTTTTTAATTTATCGAACCTAATTACCTATTTAATCAATTCAATTTAGGGTTTGATCACTACGAAATAAACAAAAATCCTAAAGTGGTGACCCCGTGAATCCTAAATCCGTTATAGTTTTACCTAAGTATATCCTTAAGAGTACCTATCGTGTGTTTAAATTTCAATACCATGCTGTAAGCAGAAACTTTATAACTAGAGCGACCGTTTCAGAATTCTGGTAATAGCAGTAGTAACATTTAAGATAAAAAAATATTGATGCTTGAGCTAACTATACCTATAGGTATGAACCTACATAAACCTCAATAGGCACGTTGCGTAAAACGCGTCCTATATCCATACTGAACATACGCACACCAACACCTGCATTGAACAGACCTAGATACAAGCGAAGCATTAGCAAAATCGAGATGTGTGCTAACTGATGACCTCAGTTAAGCAGCATAAGGTTCAGGATGAGTACTGAACAGCCAACGGTTGTCTACTAAATTGGTTATCATTGGAACGCTCTAGAATCTAGATTTTCTACGTACATTGACTATTGCATATCAACTTGATGTTTTAAAATATTGTAATCGAAATATTGTATCAAGTAGAGAATAAAAAAAACTGAAAAATCTATAGGTGAGGCTCGACGTACAAATAGTTACCAGTAAAATGGATTATGATTGCAACGCTCTAGATTTATGAGTACCTAGTACCTTACCTACGTCTCGTGGTCTCACGTTTATTACTGTTACTGTTTAATTGAAGTAAACGAATATTGGTTTCTGACTAGTAACATTTTTGTTTTTTATTACAGCATAAGCTAACTACTACAATCTATATATAGGTATATTACAAAATTTACAAAAGGAAACAATTGGGCCACCCGTAGACCGTTGCAAACGATCTATAGGTAGCTCAACTGCTCTAACTCGATACCCGACGGCAGCGTGCCGAGGATACTGGCTGCATTGCCTCTTTGTATAGCAAGGCTTATTCTTTGGCCCAGATAGCTGCCAGAGTTTTAGTAACATGTAGTAAAATGTTAACTTAACTCACTAGTAACATGAGTTTGAATCAGCTTTCTTTTCTTCATAAAAATGTGAAAAAAGTCTACTTGAGGTTCCAGTAAAACTCATGTTAAGTAAGTATAATACTTAGCTTCAGTTAGGTATAGCACAGAGTACCTACTAAGATATACACAAGTTAAAGTGTTTTAGTAGATAAGTATAGATATGCATTAACTCGACTCATGTAGATTAATTCTAGAGTCTAGTTTAACTCCAACACAAAAGTCATTGTATCGAATTAAATGAAGTAAAATACATCCATATATAATTTAAATCCTTTTGGTCCAAATGGTTGAGGCTGAGCGCAGTTTCGAAAAATAGGTCAAGATGATTTTAGGTGTCCTCTAGCAGGACCACGGCCTCCTAGGAAGTTAATTGACCTATAAACCAAAAAAAATTTACCCAAAATGTACTATGTTGTACCCCAAATGAAATTGTTTGTACCACCGTAGAACCTTGAATACTTATTGAAGTCAGCTCCTCTTACCTCCTCTTATTTCCTCTTTCGCTCTCCTAGCCGAGAGTAGACCTCGGTTCCAACAGTGGGTACAATATAGGCTGATTATAGTTATATAGGTACTACAAATAAGTCATGTTGGGAATGGCTTGTTAAATTCTTTGTCTGACATCACCTTGTGACGTCACTCTGCGAACACATGTGCCTTTATAGAGTATAATTAGACACAGGGCTATGCGTAAATTATGGAGCACGCTGTGCCTCACCGAAGGTCTCTGGTGGAATGTAACACTTCCTGCTCGCTCAGAGCTGTAGTAAGGTTGAGGAATGTAGGGGGTAATAAAAGTAGAACGATCGAGTGGCTCCAGTAATGTCACGTGGTACTAATACGTATTCAAAGAGAGAGATTGGATTGCCGACTGCCAAGGCAATCGTCAAATACCTTCCAATCAACAATAAGTAAATGTATACCTAGATTTTAAGATTCTGAAATAAATATCAAAATAAATAATTAATATAAGTAGTTAAGCGTCAATAGTAGTAGTACCTAGTAGTTCAATAGCAGTAGTAATAGTAGCAAGATCTTCGTGATAATAGTCAAGATCGTGAATGTAAAAGAGCCATCTCGATTAAAATCGGTATATCCTCAGACAAACAGATAGTTCTACCTATATGGTATGCGGGAAGATTAAGGCTTTAAACTATTACTTACCTTACACTATACCTAAATATTTTTTTCCATGAATTTTAATCAGAATCAGAAAATTTTATTGCGTAAACTGTAATCGGTACAATAAAGATCTTAGGTAAATAGGTAAGTACAAGTAATTTTACAGTCTTATCCATTACGGATATACATACAACTATCAACAAATTATATAAATATATTTAGTAATAAATCCGCTTGATTTCTAAACAAAGGTTTTAATTAACTTAACTTTAGTTTAGAACTTTCGGCGAACCTCCTGATGATGCCTCGTGTAGAGGCGAAACACGTGTCGTATCTTTAAACTTTGGTTTTCTGTTCGTTGACTCTTTGGTTTATAATATAGTAATATGTACTAAAGTTCTAAACTAAAGTTAAGTTAATTAAAACCTTTGTTTAGAAATCAAGCGGATTTATTACTAAATATATTTATATAATTTGTTGATATTTATGGATTTCCGCAAAGTAACGCCTGAATCAATCAATTATCAATCAATTATACATACAACTAACTTTTTATCCTACCAACAATGGTGGATAAAAATTACTACGAGGTGTAGTAAAGTAAAGGCGGTAGATGGGGGGCGGGCGGCTTACCAAGCCCCCGAACAGAACCATACTACCTCCTTCCCTGGATTTTGTAGTGTTATAACCTTCTGTTAAACACTGTTATGTTAACAAATAATAATCTGAAGGTTGAATCTACCATGGTTGTGGATCATGGTAAAATATATCAATATAAGTACCTAATAGAATCTATTCAAATCTTCTATTAGTAGATACTCGTCATGTTTTACACAGCTGCTGTTCAGAATAGTTACGTAGTAGGTAGTTGTGTGTACGTTAGTACTCTGTGGTAGTTATGGTTGTATAGGTACATACTAGATAATCAAGGTACACCACATCACTACTTACCTACTACCTACTACTTACAAACGACTTCAATAGGACTTAAGACTGTTCTAGTGACCGTAAACACCACTGAAAAGTAAAAATTTCGTTTATTTCGACCACATATTATTTTTAGTTATGAAATTTAATCAGAACTTTTCAAATCGGTTTATAAACAACAAAGTTCTCAGGTAAAAGAAATAAAAAAGGAATTGAGAAAAAAGGAGTTTTTGAAAAAAATGGAGGTTTTCAGTCTTCTCTTCCTTTTCCGTCGATTGAAAAAAGTATATTAAACCTGGATAAGGTAAGATAATCATTAATTTGCTAGAATGTAGGTACATAATAGGTTGTTACATGTCAATCAAGCGGTCCTATACATTCTGCCTCCATTCGAGGCGTGCAAAATTACTGGAAACTAATGTAAGTAGGCACTAGGTACATATCGACGCTTGAAAGGCAATAATTACCAAGCGACATATTGGCAACTTTACAGGAGAGCGTTTTAAAGTTTTTTTTTTTGGAAAAAAATTCGTCATAAATCGCCTATTAGTCGTAGTCACTTGATTCCAACGATTTTTAAATTAAGTTAAAACGCTTTATAAACTGGCATTTAAAGATGATGCATTTTCTCAATACTTAAAGAAATAGTGTCGGTTAGTAAAATATTTATCAAAATCACAAACAGGTAAAAACTACTTACCGACAACAATATTTTTTTATAAAACATGTAAAATTAACTAAATCCTAGTAGTTTATAATTGTGTTTGAAGCAAAATGATACATCCAGATCTGAAGTATGTTTGACACATAGGTAAAATTTACTAAATAAAAACAAAAAAAACTTTTCTGTCAAGCAATTTCAACCGAAGTACAAATTAAATGAGGTATGTGTAGGATTTTTTTGAACAAGTAACAAAACAATTAGGTTTTATTACACAAAATTAACAATATCGCCGAACTTGCTCAACTTGCTGCACATACAGGAAACCTGAAAGAGCTTTATAACTACTACTTTATAACTATAACTTTATGTAATAAGGCCACAAATACCCTGGCAGGAAAAATAAACTTCAGAAAAGTACCCATCCGTGATAAAGGAGGTAAACCTTTAGCTATTCCTTCAGCTCGATTGAATCGATGGCACGAGCATTTCCAGGAAGTATTTAACCAGGGATCTTCTGAGGTACCAATAGACCCAACAATACCAGCGATGCCGCCTCACTTATCGAAGACGCTAGAAATAACTGGTGATCCCCCTTCTAAAGACGAAGTCGCAAATGCCATTATTGCACTAAAAGCAGGTAAAGCCCCCGGAATCGACCTGATCCCTTCAGAAATGTTACAAGCTGATCTTACAACAGCCGTCAACTGTCTAATACCATTACTGGTCAAGGTCTGGGATACTGAAACTATACCCAATGACTGGAACATGGCGCTTCTTGTCACTCACTGTACCGAGAAAAGGTGACATAAGCCAGTGCAGTAACTGGAGAGGCATCGCACTTCTCTCTATACCATCGAAGGTTCTTATTTCGGGTAGTACTGGATCGACTTTCCAAGGTAATAGACCCGCTACTTCGCAACGAACAAGCATGGTTCCAGCGGTTAGCACGCTTCTGCACCGATCAGATAAACACACTGCGCATCATTGCAAGAACAGGCATCAGAATGGCAAAGAAAGCAATCTTACCTAGTAGATTTCGAAAAGCTTTTGACACTCTTCAATGGCATAGTATCTGGGCGCGTCTATACACTCTAGGAGTACCGCCAAAGATAATCAAAGTGATCCAAGCTATGTATGCAAAGTATGCCTGTAAAGTGAGCTATGACTGGTCTCCGACAACATCATTGTGCAGGCAGGTGTACGCCAGGGCTGCCTCCTCTCACCTTTGCTGTTCCTTGTGGTATTGGATGGAGTGCTGGAGCGTGTCAACAAGAACAAACGCCGCGGAATAGATAACCTAGACTATGCCGATGATCTTTGTCTTTTCAGGCACAGTTCTTTTCAGACGAGCAGACAAGCAAGCCAAACTAGATGACCTCAGAAGAAGAAAGAACCACCAGAAGAAGCAACCACAGGACTTAAAATTAATACAGGCAAAACTAAGGAGATGAGACCCGGCGTAAGCGACACAACGCCTTTGATTGGCCAGGAATAGGTGGAGCAGGTCCATCAATTTGTCTACCTTGGGAGTATTGTATCTGAAGTTGGTTGTACCGAACAGGATATAGACACTCCTGCATACCTCAAAGAACGTTTTACGTATCTCTGGACGTCCCACTCTCGATTCGTATGCTCTTCATCTTCAAACCCCACTTCATACCCCGCATTTCTATGGCAGCTCTTTTACGATCCAAGCTACTAATCTATGGAATGCACTGCTAGTGTCAATTCAACATGCTAAGGCCCTTCAAATTTTTAAAAGGTTGGTCGTTGAGCATTATTTAGCCACACCTACGAAATAATAAAATATTTTTCACAGCTCTTGATTTATTGATAATTTTTATCACTCATTTATCTGATATTTATATTTTTATTTTATTTATATTCGTTTTTTTTGTATATACCGCCATATTAGTTTTTCTTTTTCTTAATTTTCAATTTAATATATTGAATAATCTGTTTTGTAATAGGTACTTTTTATACTTATATACATATATTTTTGCTATTATACTTTTTAATAAGCTTTCGTTCTCAATTAACGTTATGCCCACCGTCCTCATTTGTCCAACAGTATCCAGTCGATGCAAAGATTGTCTGGAAGAGATCGCTCTTTAGCGATAAGACCACCCATTGTCCACTGTTATATACCTAGCTTTATCTTTCCTTTATAATGTGTTAGTACTAAGATGGTGAGCAATAAAGTATATTCTATCTATCTATCTATCTATAGAATCTAAAAAGGAGCCTTTGCACAGTTGCGTTCGATATGGCAGTCACGGAAACTGACCAGAAGAGTGAAGCTCAAGATATTCCAGTTCAATGTGAAAACCAATCTGCTGTATGGGTGCGAGACGTGGAAAGTAACGAAAAACATCACGCTTAAGATCCAGGTTTTCATAAACCGGTGCCTTCCGACAGATTTTTGGAATCTTTTGGCCGGGCAAAATGACCAACGTCGACCTGTTAGAGAAGTGCCATGAATCGCCCATGGATTCTCAGATAAAGCGTCACAAATGGAACTGGATTGGACACACGCTACGCAGAGTGCCCGACCACATCCCAAAGCAAGCTCTAGACGGGAACCCGCAGGGCAAGAGAAAGCGTGGCCATCCCAAGACTTGGCGAAGATCGGTGGAGTTGGAGGTCAAAGCCATAGGTAAATCTTGAAGCGAAATCAAACGTGAAGCTCCAGATAGATCGCGATGGAAGCTCACTATGGACGCCCTCTGCCCCACTTGGGGGTCATAGGTTTAAGGCAAGACACAAAATTAAAGATCAAAGTGCGAAAAATCTCTCGCGTGGATAGCTGATCTTATAAAGAACGTGGACTGTCGTAGTAAATAAATAAGGCATTTTATTTTTATACATAGTTCTTATTAGAAATTTCAAAATTAGTATGCCTACCTAGTTAATTAGGTAAAATGCATTTTTTATGAAGAAAAAATGGCTAAAACTACTGTTACAATAAATTAAAAACTGGAATGGGTTTCTGGTACCTATTCTTACTCATTTATAGTACCTATTATTTCCAATGAAACAAAATTTAAATCTACCACATCAAGTATTAAGTTTCAGAATACCCTTTTTCAGCAGTCTTACGAGTATATCCTCGATATCTTGACCCCTAGAAATTAAATACGTTTCGATTGAGAGAATAAATGATTTAATTATTCAACTAAGCAGTTACATTACCAAAGTCAAATCTCTGCTAACCAGTGCTCAGCGTTTGACATAGCTAGCTAAATGATGTTAGGTATCTATTATCTTATTCCGATTCGTTATGTGCCTAAAACAATAAATTTAAATCAATATAAAATGCGCATTCAAAAAGCTAACATTAATAAAATCTTCATAATGCACTTACCGAGTATACAATCCAAGCTACGCGATGCACTATGTGCGATACGCGCGAGCACGCAGGTTGCCTATGCGACAAGACTAAATCATTATTATATTACCACAGCCACTCAAAATTTGCTTTACAGCGCGGATAAGCGACAAAACAAAATACGAACATAAAGGATAAGCTCAGTTTTATACAAATTTTATTTCAGAAATAATTATCTAAGTAACAAAAACAGTAAAAAAAACGGCAGGTAAAAAATTACCAAACGACAAAATATATCCTTTTTAGGCAGGTAAATATTACTAATTTACGTTTGCAAGTCCATTGCATTTAGGTTAAAAGTACTAAATGACAATGAATACATAATTAAGGTGTGTTAGAAAGTCTTTAATAACGAGGAAAAAAATAAATAATACAGGTAAAATTTCATAGGTAATCTTTATACCCTAGGTACCGCCAGGCAAAAAATACTCTATGTTCAAACGTATAATTTCGAATCTAGGCAAAAATTACTATGTAAAAAAATTAAAGATGGAATAAATACTAAGTGAAAATTATTCATAAATCGATAAAATTTTAGTCGCTTGGACGCCGAAAACTGTGAAAATGTGCATTTTTTTTAAATTACCAAGCGACACCAACTTCGTCCTAGCGACATGAGAGTAGGACCAATCGACGCAGAATTTTTTTCTGATTCCAATGATATATATAACTCAATATCGCCCAAAATGTCGCTTGGTAATTTTTGCCTTTCAAGCGTCGATATCAAATTTACCAGGCACTACATTTTTTTAGCAATAAAAGTTAAGTTATATGTATGTTTACTAGCTAGCTACGGCCAGTCAAAGCTACGATGTGAATATGGCTACAGGGTGGTAGGTAGTTGCCACGTGTGGAGGAAACCGAGAGAGTACCTACGCGGAAGTAGGTTATCGATCCACGGTACCTACTGTTTGATCATCTGTGGCCAGATGCCATCTCTTTGTGCTCGATGTTGTCTTTGTCTTGAATTATTCCCATCTGTCACCCTGCTCTGTCCCCCTAGAGTGACAGATGCGACAAAAAAGTTGTATCTGTCCCCTTGTTACTAATAGGGGGACAGATGGTTTTTTTTTTAGCTATATCTGTCCCCCCGGTTCACCAATAGGGGGACAGATGGAACTATTTATTCCTGTCTGTCCTCCATATTGTTAGAAAATATTTAGCACCAACTTGATTATTTTATTTTCGCCAGTTTTTATTCGCACACATAATTTAACGTCGCTCGGTTTAGTATCCCATTTTCAGTCGCTGCTAATCTGCTTTTTATTCGCATGATTAATAATAATAACCCATAATTAATTATTGATCCGAATAAAATGACATCTAAAGGTCTACCACCCAGCAGTGGGTATAATTTTCGGCTCGAGTCATCCACTTTTTAGTGCGCGCTAAGCATAATATCGCTCCATATTTTTATCATTTTTATCATAAAGTGGCACAATACAAATAAATAAGTAGGTAGGTACCTACCTTAATTAATAATTCATTATCTAAAGTAATAAACAATGAAAATAAACTAACGCATTAAGAACCTCTTTTAACTTTTAACTGAAAACCTATTTTAAGTCGGTAGAAAAAAAAATTACATATGTAACTTAAATTAACAATGTAGGTACAGACAGCGTCATTAATAAGTATCCCCCTTGCAAAAGACTTCACATCTTCAAGCTTCAAATTCCTTCAAAACGCCCAACGCGGCGTACCAAGAAGTTTAGTCTTCAAAAACAAATTATATTTTTTTAACCATGCAAGCCTTACCATGATTTTATACAATGTTTTATAGAGATTCGAAGCTGTGTGTCTTGTGCAAGGGGGATACTTATCTATGACGCTGTCTGTACCTAGGTTAAGAAAAAATATACAAATAATAAGTAGTCCAAAAATTCAAAATGACTGATTTAGGTAGAGGTTCCTATTATAATGGAAGCGTTGACCACTGCAAAAATAAAACTGTGTGGTAGCAGTCAGCACTTTCATATGACAAACTAGCTTATCCAACATGAATAAAAATAAAAATAATAAATATAAAGAGGGGCAAATTAAAAAAACTTGTAAGTAGTACTTACAAGTTCTTAGTAGACGAGTAACGAGTAACATAGTATAAGAACATCATTGGAGGCTGCCTCGTTGGCACCTAACCAGGTCAGGGGATGCAACCTGGTAGCTGCGGGCTCGCAAAGGCCAGATCGATAGGCTGAGGTTGCCATGGCGATGTGACGGCCTCGCCGACCTACATCTCCTATACACAGTGGCGTAGATAGATGGACAAGGGCCCCGTTGCATAAAGAAAGAATCTAGCCCTTAGTGAACGTAGACGGGATGAACCCTCTTTCTAAGTTCACTGAGAAAATATTAGATTATGCACAAAGGGGATTACATAAAGCAATGTCTTATGTCGCGGGCGGTAGGTATTTATGGGTTCAAGCTGCCCAAGACGAAGACAGGCTTTATTCCAGAGCATACCTACTCTACTTTTCACACCTTCTGCGAGAAGGTCTCCAAACACCGTCTTTTGTTTCACGATGGCGAATTTCCTTCTTTTTTTTTATATTATGAGTGCGAATATGCCATGAGTATTTTTTAACTTAGAGTTGGCCACGAGTTTCCATTCCACACGAATTTGACGTTTAATAATAATTCAAAACCCAAATCACTTTACTCCCTAGGGAGTTTTAAAACTTGTGTATATCTTAGTAGGTACTCTGTGATGTTAGTATGGCGTATGGCATCGACATTATTATTTATATTACCTAGTAAACAATGTGTAAATAATCTGCTCCCCACATTCAGAATCTGATGCATAAATCGCTAATAATTAATTATTTTTTTCAAGGATAGGTGCGCCATCTAGCTCCACTCTAGCATACTAATGTGGCGATTGGTTCACGTTTTTAAAGTAGCACAGTTTTAAAGGAACCTATCCAATGTATCATAATAAAAACTATTTAGGATCACAATCATTGACATAAGCGCCATCTTTTATTCTTCTTTGAATTATGGATTATAGTAATTATAATTAATTCCGGTAGAGGCTCTGTTCTGCGGTCCGGTACCTTACCATTATATTTCTTGTGTAGGTACATTTATGGTACCTAGGTAGGTACTTATCTTAAAAGTGTGTCATAAGAATTATAGGTAGACATCCTAACTCTTTGGTACCTATACCTTAGTACTCTGTGGTAATTTGTAAGTAGCTATTCTTGTAACAGAGGAGTAAGACCTACCTCCCTAAATAGGTACCCTTTAAATACCTAACAAGGATTCATTAAATATAAAATGTTTGTAACAATAATAAATACACTTCAGCTCAAAATGTTTTTTATTGAAATAACCTTCAACGTAAAATAGAAATTACCTACATTTATCCAATACCGATATTTTCATACTTGCATTGAGTTTTTTTTTATAATTTGCAAATAAACACAAATATGATGCTGAATGGACAAACATTTACAATTTTAACATAATTATACTTCTAAATGTCTTAGTACTAATTATCACATTGTTTATCATAACTTACATAATACTTTTGGCATGTTAGCAAAGTAAAATACGCGTGTCTAATTTATCATAAAAAAAACATTACATTTATAGAATACTTATCATCATCACCAATTACCTATTCTATGAAAGATAGTTCAAATAGCAAATCATATAAATAAAAAAAAACCTTTAATAGGATTATAAAAGCTCCATTTGCATCAATATCCTACAAAGACATTCAAGTTGAAAGACTTTACATAGAACAGTAGTCAAAATCGTTTATAAGTCACAACAATATAATATGGGCTTTTTAATCCAATTAAGAGTTTCAATTTTAAATTGTCTTTATCTGCAATGAAATTTCTAAAAAAATAAATAATTGTTAAAACTTTATATAATTAATTAGTCTGTAAAGCCATCTGTAAATGCATCAAGCAGGACTTGCTCAAACCAGCGTAACCGTTCACAGGACTGGTTTTCGTCTATGGTATCTAATACTTCCCTGGCTTTGCTTCTCATGGCCCACCAAAAAAAATCTAACAGCCACTGTATGTAAGGATTATAATACTTTAACTCTGCATCTTTAGATGTGACTCGTTTTAGCACATCTAATACTGAAGTGTACAAGATGGACTGTCTCGTAGCCGGCTTGCAAATGGACAGGTGATCAAGAGGCAGCTGGTAGAACACTCCTCGGCCGAGGTCAGCCGAATGTGGCTCAACAAAATGAATAGGAACTTTAAACGCCGTCACCAAAGTCGGCATCGTCTCCGCGAAGCTTATTGTTTCCCAATTATAGATTTCAGCGTACTTAAGGAAAAGGTCATGTAACTCTAGCAGGGTTGGAGAGTTTATTTGCAGCTGCCTTACGTCATTGGAAGGCCAGAGTACGGCAGCGGCTGCGCGAGGCATAGTCGCTAGCGAACTGCCTCTATGGGGAGTACTATAAAATAGTATCGCTTTCGTATTTTCCGATAACTTTTTAAGCTTGGAGTCTTTGCTCGCCGACGCTTCATTCAGGACCTGCTTCACTATGAGGCCTCCCATAGAGTGAGCTAGCCAAACTACTGGCACATTTTTTCTTCCGACACCAGCATCTATGAGTGCGGGGGCAAAGTCCGCCGCTTTGGTCGCGATATCTGCAGTCTGTAGAGGACATCGCTCCAGCCACTCTGACAAAGAACTCCAGTAATTAACTCCTAGTATTCTTAGATTGTTGCAGTCTTTCGGCAACCAGTCCTTAGGCCAGCAAAAGGTGTGATTACATTGGTCTTCCTCTTCTTGCAACAGGGCGACTCGCTTTTTATATGAAGTATACAAATGGTCAGTAGGCGGCTCTCGCTTTGCTTCAATCGGTAAGTCATGTAACACTACATCATAATCTGCTAACAATGTTTCTTCTTTTATTTCAAGCAAATCTTCCATGACTTGTTGAATTTCGGGATCTAAATACTTAGTTTCATCAGTTGTTTCTACACATGGGTCACAATCAATATCTGAGATAGTACTATCAATAATACCAATAGGTTCGGCACATTTTTTGTCTCGCTGCCTCCAGGTAACAAAAACTCCACCACGCAGCCCATGGACTAGTAGTGTATCACACACTTGTGTGGTTGTGCTCCTATAGAGTGGATACAAAAGGAACAAGCCTGGTCTGTAGCAGTACTCCCCAGATAGATTTGCTAAGCAGACAGCCGCTGAACTTGATAACCGTACATCTTTTGATCTTAGCAACCTAGACAGTTCTCGGATTAGACCATTTTGAAAGAAATCTTTTAGTAAATTGCAATGAACACTCAGTACTGTTAAGATTCTCAGCACTGCCAAATCAATATCTAAATCATTCTTGTACCGCAGTAGCAGTTCAGATAGTCTCGACAAGAGTCCCATATTAATCAATAGAGATGTAGACAAATCATCTTCATAATCTTTTGTGTGGAATAACGTAATGTGATGATGAATGGCATCAAGGCATAGAATGCAGAGATCTCTTTCGCTGATACTGTCAGGTTTGGTGGGGATACTGTCAGCCTCCATCGCTTGCTCTTGGACGTTAGCAAAGTATTTAGAGAGAAAGTGTTGGATGCAACTGTGGCGGTTTATGGCTTGTAAGGCGACGATCATATCGAGGTATTTGAAAGAGAGGAGTTCTTGAGCAATCGCGGCGCGGCGCACGTGGATGGGAGGGGGCAGAAAGTAGCGCAAGTCAGCGCCTCGTGTGCGCGCCAGCAGCACCGCCGTGCTCGGATCCAACGCCTGCGCGAGCTTCAAACAGTCCCAAACCTTGTTGTTCTTGAACGCGGCGAGCTGTTCCAGGGCCACGTTCCGCTGTTCCCTGTTCCCATGCCGACATAGCCACAGCAGCCTCCACGCTAGCGAGTGCTTCAGACTTTTCCAGATCCGCGCGAAGCCGACTGACCGCTTCGACTCCCGGTCCTGTTCCATCTTCAGAGTGATACTGTACGACGGATCATCTATGTACACGTACTCGGCTGTGTATTTCTTTTCGCGTTCAAGTACGTTCGGGTTCACGACTTTGTTTATTGTGTTGAGAGTCTGGTTTACGTGATATGCGACGAAGAGAACGCTGCTGCCGCATATCGAAGCCATTTTTAGTACCTTCAACAGTGGTTTAAGCCTGTCCTGAAGACTCATGATTAATTTAGGGAAGAATATGTACACATCATGGCATTTATACGCCGTATAGGCAAAGATTCACAGTATCACAGTCAAATAAATTATTTCCAAATTATTTTTTTTTTTTCTTTTGAAGAACCTAAGTTCTTCGGTTTTGGCTTCACATCAAAGGTATATAGCCAGTGTCAAGTAATTGGAGGGATTATTTTGTCATAAGTCAGAGTCGATAAGTCAAGTCATGCCCCTGTAAAGTAGTGGTGGTTGCGACTTTACTAGAGGCTTCTATGGAGTTTTGGAGGCAACACGAAAAGTCACGTGTTACAGCATTACACTATTCACCAACCAACACTCTTTTTTTTTTTCGGATGGACGTTTAATGCAGTTAGCCGCAGATGGCTGTTACTGCGTCACCGGACTCTGTCACCAACACTCATACACGTTCACGAGCACTTAATGGATAAAAAACCACCGTTTTTACACTTAAGCACTCAAAGTTATACAAGTTTAGTCAATTAATTTAATGCCGCCAATGCGCCATTTTTCATGTTCCCGCCAAAACTCCTTTCCAAAATTAGCTAAACATAAACAAACAAATTACGTTTTTAAATTGTGTCTGTCACTGTCACTGTCAGGTCAGGACGTTTTTTTTTTATTTGTTTTTTTTTTTATATATTTCCCCATTTGGGGAGGCTAAAGTCTTATTACGACCATACCAACCATACTGCCTTGTCATACGTTTAATATTTTTATAGTAATTTATATTTCATACGTGAATTATTGTTTATTTTTGTCATCAGTCAGATAGTCGTTAAGTCAAGTCATGCCCCTGTAAAGTGGTGGTGGTGACGACTTTACTAGAGGCTTCTATGAAGTTTTAGAGGCAACACGAAAAGTCACGTTTTACAGCATTACACTATTCACCAACACTCACACACGTTCACGAGCTACGAGTTCACTCTCATACTCTCATCATCATCATCATCATCATCAGCCTATCGCAGTCCACTGCTGGACATAGGCCTCTCCCAATGAGCGCCATCGCGCCCTGTCTTCGGCTTGCCGCATCCATCTTCTGCCTGCAACCTTCCGCAGATCGTCACCCCACCTGGCCGGAGGGCGTCCTACACTACGTTTGCCGATTCGCGGTCTCCACTCGAGAACTCGTTTACCCCAGCGGTTATCGGTTCTTCGGCAGATATGACCAGCCCACTGCCACTTCAGCTTTCCGCGCATATATTGAGAAAAGTAGGTAGGTACCATTATGCGAGCCTTGGCCGCAACTAGGCATGGACTCACATATGCGAGATTCGGCTGCGCTTCGGCCTACATTACTTACCACGTTCGTCCACAGGTGCCTGGAATGCGGCCTGCAGCTGCAGTAATTCATTAGAGGTAAAAGGAAACTTGGCTACTTTTTATCTCCATACCTATAATAGGTAGTAACTACACTGACAAATCTGCGGAAGTCAGCATAATGACATAATAATTCAAAATGTAGGTAAAAAATTCAATACTATCCAAAATACTATCTAATTCACAGATGATCTAATTGAAACTTGTCCTTAGCTAAAAGCAATACGCCATAATTTTCAAATATTTTTATTAATAAACAAATATACTTAATTAATGGCATTTGAACTTTGTAACCATAAATGTGTGTAGGGTAGGTACTCAATAACTTTTTGCAATATGAGTCCTAGCTCTAGAAATTATCTAATGACTTGATCAACTTATGCCTACTTGCACTAAACTGTCAAAGTTCCTAAGCAATTATTTTATTCGCTAGGCAGATTGCGACCGATGGTGCGTTTCCTCGAAATCTCCACTTTGAGCACTGTAATTGGCCAATTTACGGCCCGCTCCTCTCCACTCCGCCCAGCCGGGCTATTTCCTAAGCTGTCATTAGTTCTCGTTATCGGATTGAATGGTCAATAGGGGGGAAAAAATGACGTCACCATAGGATTTCTGTCGCTATCGGCTTCGAGACGTCGGCCATTTTCTGTCAGATTTGACGTACCATTCGATAACGAGAACTAATTACAGCTTAGGAAATAGCCCTGCAGCTCCGCGTCAGTGGAAACGTACCCTTAAGATCTTTCTAGCGAGTAAAGTAATTGCTTAGGTTTTGTTCTAGTGGGCATTATTGTTCTTTCACAATATAATGTTTAACTAAAAAGCTATTACATATATACCTATGATAACATTATAATGCTCATTAAATTCTCAATGACACAGGGCTAATTTACAAGTTACAAGCCAGTGAGTTCGCTAGTAACTTGTAAACTCGCCCCGTGTCATCGGCTTTTTTACAATCTGCTAGTTGACTATCTTCCGGACTGCATATTCGGTCAATCGTTAGCTTTTTTATTTCGCCGACAGTAGGTAGTGGATTTACCAATAAGCTGAGAAGGCTGGAGCCTAGGGCGCAAGATTTTAGGGGGTGGCAAATTAGCGGTATTTTTTTTCTAACAATAAATGAACAGATTCATATTAATCTAAGTAAGTACCTAACTAAGACGATAGTGCACAAATCATAAAGTTACAATTTCATTGACATACTTATTGTAATTTATAAGATTGTGAACTAGGGTATCAAACTGTAGTAGAGGTCGGTAGGGGCGGCAAATTTAACCTACAGGCGGCGAATTTATAAATACGGCACTGCTTGCCGACTAGCAGCTCGTAAACTAGCCACGTGTCATCGACGCTTAAGACACAGACTGCTCAGTTCGAGATAAAAATCTGTTTACATACTTATGAGTGAAAAAAAGCTTTATCTAATTTAAAATACTGAATAAAGATGAAAACGCTTAACCGCTTATCTATCCATAAGAATGTAAGTAAGTACCTACTTAGGTATAGGTATAATACTAAGGGTGCGTTTCCACTGACGCGGAGCTGGGCGGAGTGGAGTGGCGTACCGTGAATTGACCAATCACAGTGCTCAAAATCTACTTCCAACTACACTTCGAGTACTGTGATTAGCCAGTTCACGCTCTGCTCCTCTCCACTCCGCCCACCTCCGCGTCAGTGGAAACGCACCCTTAAGATCTTTCTAGCAAGTTAAGTAATTGCGTAAGTTTTGTTCAAGTGGGCATTATTGTTCTTTCACAATATACATTTTTAACTAAAAAGTTATTACCAACATTTATTATTACCTAAAGCATTTATTTTAAAACTAGTACACCCCAATTCGCTAAACTATCTAGTCCTTGGCAACTTGTTCATACACAAGAACTCATATCATATGCTGATACTTATAATGTGTTTAGTTAATTGAAGCAGAATGAGCTAAAAAGTAGTAAATTACGTCGTTTTATTTCGATTAAGAAATCTTTGGATATCTTTGGGATATATATGTATTTAAAGGGTCGTTCCCACGGTGCGCGATATTGCGGACGGACGCGGACGATCGACAACTACGAACAGAAACATACCGCACACAAGCCTCTTCCATTCCAACGCGACCGACGAAACTCTTGCATGGGGCGTTGGTACGCCTTCGTCCGCAATATCGCGCACCGTGGGTATAACTCTTTAAAAACTTCTTACTAGCTACTACTAAGTACTACAATAGAGGAAAAATTACTACTAGGTACTAAGTAAGTACCTACATACATATATTACATAGATCAAAGTATTTTACGACACGTATGGTCGAGTGGCCATTCTTACTACAAATGTGTGAGACCACACTAGTGTCGCGGGTTTGATTCCCGCACATGGGCAAACTTCTACATTCGAGAAAAGAGATTACTATACATAGCTTTACCAAGAGATTAAAAATACTGTAAAAATACTTAACGACTAAAATATTACTTAAGACTTAAGACAAGAAAAATTTAAATTTTAAAGGATTCTATATACTTCATTTTGAGGTTGATGCCATCTGAAGGCTAACTTCCTGTTACACACTTCCGTTGCATTTCACGAAATCGCTGCCACATTGACAGAAAGCGAGAAGAAATATGTTACACTTAAAAAAATTAAGTCCTAAATTCCTTAGTGCCCCCTGTGCGACACTCTTGACCCAATTCTTGGCAAACTCTCCCAATTTCAAGTCTACATCAGCTCAGTCAAGACGAAGCCTTAAAATGATAATAAACATCCCTAGATTACTCTTAATGGTAGTAGCTGTGGATAGAGGTGACTGGTGATGAGTTCGGAGCTATAGCGGCTGGAGAGGGGAGGGCGGGCAGCGGCGTCCCAGGGGGGGTAGAGTACACCTTGCGGTCGGGAGGCAGCGCGGGGAGGGGGGAAGACAGGCCAAACCCCCCCAGGCCGATGGAGGACCCTCCAGACAGCATCTGGCCGTGCACTCCGCGCATCCCAGCGAACATTGGCGCCGTACCTGAAATATGATAAACAGAAATTATAGTATCACATCGATCATTCTCTTTGTTATAATAAGCGTCAAAGAAGTTGTCCTCTGGCGAATCACTCATTCTTATTCTGAGTAGGGGGTGGGGGGTTACAGCGGTCCATTGAAGGGTGCATTGTGCATTGCCCCCCGAAAACCCAGCCATCCTAGCTCCTTGAAGTAACGGAGCAGGATACTGGGTTGCTGACAGTACGCAATTCTTAGGTCGAATTGGTTTCTGCTCATTTTTGTCACGTGGTTCTCCAGAGGACAAGTTGTTTGACGCTTTAAGTATACACGTAAATTTAGGTACAGTAAGCAACGCTAAATTTATTATTATTATTATTATTATTAAGCCGTATTTGCCCGTTATAACGCTAAATTTATACATAGGTATATTTTGGACATATCACACAACACCATCGATCTCCATACTAAGGGCCGACGCCGGCGCCCATGCGCCGGAGCGCAGCGCAGAGCATTTTTCACTGTCAAACAACAATTAAATATTGAAGCGAGAAATTAATTGTTGTATTATTTGATATTGGATATTATTTCAATGAGGACAATGTCGATAATAGTTTGACAATTAAAAACGATCTGCGCTGCACTCTGCCGTATAGGCGCCGGCCCTAAGAAAGCTTGAAATATGGAAACGAGATAACTGATAGAATTTTTTTAATAAGAAGAATTGTAAGTAGGTACATAGGTACTATAGAATACATAGAAAACACCCAGATTCAGGACAAACACCGATGTTCATCACACAAATGTTTGTCCTGAAGAGAGAATCGAACCCGCGACACTCATTGTGCTAGTCCAATTGGTAACTTAATTTTAATTTCAAACTCTACTTTTATTTATCCTAACTCTACCAATAGTGCAGTCAAATTAGGCGTGTTTTTAGCAAAGATAGGACATAATTGAACACATTTGTTTAAAGCTTTAATTTTTACATAAATTGATTTCAAATGAATTTGCCCCTACCATCGACGCTTGAAAGGCAAAAATTACCAAGCGACATTTTGGGCGATATTGAGTTATATATATCATTGGAATCAGAAAAAAATTCTGCGTCGATTGGTCCTACTCTCATGTCGCTAGGACGAAGTTGGTGTCGCTTGGTAATTTAAAAAAAATACACATTTTCACAGTTTTCGGCGTCCAAGCGACTAAAATTTTAGCGAATTATGAATAATTTTCACTTAGTATTTATTCGATCTTTAATTTTTGTCCATAGTAATGTTTGCCTAAATTCGAAATAATGCGTTTGAACATAAAGTATTTTTTGCCTTGCGGTACCTAGGGTGTAAAGATTACTTATGAAATTTTACCTGAAATAATATTTTTTTTTCTCGTTAATAAAGACTTTCTAACCCACCTTAATTATGTATAAATTTTCATTTAGTATTTTTAACCTCAATGCAATGGACTTAAAAACGTAAAGTAGTAATATTTACCTGCCTAAAAAGGATATATTTTGTCATTTGGTAATTTTTTACCTACCGTTTTTTTTACTGTTTTTGTTACTTAGATAACTATTTCTGATATAAAATATGTATAAAAGAGAGCTTATCCCTATGTCCCTAATATGTTTTGTCGCTTATCCGCGCTGTAAAGCAGATTTTTAGTGGCTGTGGTAACAAAATAATGATTTAGTCTTGTCGCATAGGCAACCTGCGTGCTCCCGCGTATCGCACATAGTGCATCGCGTAGCTTGGATTGTATACTCGGTAAGTGCATTTTAAAGATTTAATGAAATTAGCTTTTTTAATGCGCATTTTATATTGATTTAAATTTATTGTTTTAGGTAAATAATGAATCGGAATGCGAGAGTAGATAACATTCAGCTAGCTATGTCAAACGCCGGGGTGGATAGCAGAAATTTGACTTTGGTAATGTAACAACTTATGTTGTTGAATAAATATTTTATTCTCTCAATCGCAACGTATAGAAACAAATAAAAATAAAATTCAATTCCTAGGGGTCAAGATATTGAAGATCGCAAGATTGCTGAAAAATAATACTTGATGTGGTTGATTTAAATTTTGTTTCATTGGAAATAATAGGTACTATAAATAATTATGAATAGGTACCATAAACCCATTCCAGTATTTAATTTAATGTAACAGTAGTTTTAATAGCTATTACTTTCTTCATAAAAATTGCATTTAATCTAATTAACTAGGTATACTGATTTTGAAATTTCTAATAAATGCTATGTATAAAAATAAAATGCCTTATTTATTTACAACGACAGTCTACGTTCTTTATAAGATCAGCTATCCACTTTGCGAGAGATTTTTCGCATTTTTATCTTTAATTTTGTGTCTTGCCTTATATCCTATGACCCCCAAGTGGGGCAGAGGGCGTCCACAGTGATCTGTCTTAAGCTGCACGTTTGACTTCGCTCCAGGATTTACCCATGGCTTTGACCTCCGACTCCACCGATATTCGCCAAGTCTTGGGACGGCCACGCTTTCTCTTGCCCTGTGGGTTCCAGTCTAGAGCTTGTTTTGGGATATGGTCGGGCGCTCTGCGTAGCGTGAGGCCGATTTCTATTTACAACACTTTATCTGGGAATCCATGGGCGATTCATGGCACTTGTCTTGCAGGTCAACGTTGGTCATTTTGTCCAGCCAAAAGATCCCAAGAATCTATCGAAGGCACCAGTTTATGAAAACCTGGATCTTACGCGTGAGGTCTTTCGTTACTTTCCACGCCTCGTATGGTTATCAGAACGGTTTTGACATTGGACCGGAATATCTTGAGCTTCACTCTACTGGTCAGTTTCCGTGACTGCTATATCGGGCGCAAATGTGCAAAGGCTCCTTCGGCTTTGGTGATTCTATATCCTGTTCGGTGCCACCAAATGCAGATACCGTACTCCAAAGGTAGACTAATTGATGGACCTGCTCCACTTGTTCCTGGCTAATCAACAAAGGCGTTTTGTTGCTTACGCCGCTGGGTCTCATCTCCTTAGTTTTGCCTGTATTAATTTTAAGTCCTGTGGTTGCTGCTTCTTTTCTGAGGTCATCTAGTTTGGCTTGCATGTCTGCGCGTCCTTGGCTGAAAATACAAAGATCATCGACATAGTCTAGGTCATCTAGTTCTTCCGTGAGTCTGTTCTTGTTGACACGCTCCAGCACCCCATCCAATACCACAGGGAACCGCAAAGGTGAGAGGAGGCAGCCCTGGCATACACCTGCTTGCACAATGATGTTGTCAGAGACCAGCCTTCATGGCTCACTTTACAGGTATACTTTGCATACATAGCTTGGATCACTTTGATTATCTTTGACGGTACTTCTAGAGTGTATAGACGCGCCCAGATACTATTCAATTGAAGAGTGTCAAAAGCTTTTTCGAAATCTACAAAGATAAGATTCATCTCTCTTTGCCATTCTGATACCTGTTCTACAATGATGCGCAGTGTGTTTATCTGATCGGTGCAGGAGCGTGCTAACCACCGAAACCCTGCCTGTTCGTTGCGAAGTAGTGGGTCTATTACCTTGGATAGTCGATCCAATACTACCCGACAAAGAACCTTCGATGGTATAGAGAGAAGTGCGATGCCTCTCCAGTTACTGCACTGGCTTATGTCACCTTTTCTCGGTACAGTAACAAGAAGCCCCGTGTTTCAGTCATTGGGTAGAGTTTCAGTATCCCAGACCTTGGCCAGTAATGGTGTTAGACATTTGACGGCTGTTTTACAACAGCTGATCTTACGATCAGGTTGATTCCGGGGGCTTTACCTGGTTTTAGTGCAATAATGGCATTTGCGACTTCGTCTTTAGAAGGGGTATCACCACTTATTTCTAGCGTCTTAGATAAGTGAGGTGGCATCGCTGGTATTGTTGGGTCTATTGGTACCTCAGAAGATCCCTGGTTAAATACTTCCTGGAAATGTTCGTGCCATCAATTCAATCGAGCTGAAGGAATAGCTAAAGGTTTGCCTTCTTTGTCACGGATGGGTAATTTTCTGAAGTTTATTTATCCTGCTAGGGTATTCGTGGCCTTATCACATAAAGTCATAGTTATAAAGCTCTTTCAAGTTGCCTGTATGTTGCAGCAAGTTGAGCAAGTTCGGCGATATTGTTAATTTTGTGTACTAAAACCTAATTGTTTTGTTACTTGTTCAAAAAATTCCTACACATATCTCATTTAATTTGTAATTTGGTTGAAATTGCTTGACAGAAAAGTTTTTTTGGTTTTTATTTAGATCATTTTACCTATGTGTCAAACATACTTTAGATCTGGATGTATCATTTTGCTTCAAATACAATTATAAACTACTAGGATTTAGTTAATTTTACATGTTTAAAAAAAAAAAAAACTTGTCAGTAAGTATTTTTTACCTGTTTGTGATTTTGATAAATATTTTACTAACCGACACTACTTCTTAAAGTATTGAGAAAATGGATAATCTTTAAATGCCAGTTTATAAAGCGTTTAAACTTTTTTTTTTTTTTTTTTTTTCGGTAGGTACTTTTTTTTTTATTACAGCATAAGCTAACTACTACAATCTATATATAGATATATTACAAAATTTACAAAAGGAAACAATTGGGCCACCCATAGACCGTTGCAAACGTTTAAACTACATTTAAAACTCGTTAGAATCAAGTGACTACGACTAATAGGCGATTTATGACGATTATTTTTCCAAAAAAAAAAACTTTAAAACGCTCTCCTGTAAAGTTGCCAACATGTCGCTTGGTAATTATTGCCTTTCAAGCGTCGATATATAAATTTCAACCTCCGGAGATGGCTGGATCCGGAGATACCTTCATAAGGCCATAGCTTGATGAGGCGTTTCTATACAGTTGGTGCAGTGTGATATATTTTGTACGACACCATGCTCCACGTTCCCACCAAGTTTCAGCTAAATCCGAAACCGGGAACACCTTTGAATTGTGATAGCAATTACAATACTTTGGTATCAGATAAATCTATTCTGGGTCAACTCCTGTTGTTGTGCAATTTGATGTTATGGTCAAGGTCTTTGCCACAATGCTCTCCCAAATTTTCAACTGCCTACGTTTTCTAAATAGGAGTATATCCTTAGATTTACGCATTTTTTGAGAGGTTTTGTACCACAATTCTACAGGCAAAATCGACACAGTTTCAAAACTTATCTCAAATATATTAACGAGGTAATTGTAACGTATGCCAGTTAAAAAACCTTGGGATTCTAATACGGAACAAGTGTTTATTGGGCATTATAGGTAAATAACATAGGAACTTAGCCAACAGAAGCGACAGTTGCATTTCACGTCAGATAAACAAAATAAGTCTCTTCCACAAGCTTTTCCATCTATGAAAAATTGAACGCGTCATCGTTTGCAAGTTTTACAGGTTCGATTTTGACACCAAACGACTTATGTCTATCAATTAAAAGCGCATAAATACGTCATTTATTTATAATAAGGAAAATGCTGTTTGACGTGACAAATGTCTACTAAACATGTAGATCGTTCAAATTTTAAAACGAAAATAGAACCTCAAGCAGTTGTCAAAATGCCACTCGAATGCCATTCAATTCTTGAATTTCATGCTACTGCACCTAATAACAAGACGATTTATTAATAGCACCAACTCATTTAAAAATCTGTCCTAATGTTTTTATCGATACTGAGACTGAAATGATTTGAAAAAAAATGAATTTATCAATCGTTATTACGCGTATAGAAATACATTAAATTATTCATTTTTTATGCAATACAAAACCCAAAGTAAATAAGCTAAATTGATCAATAACAAGACAGAAATAACAAACAAATCGCATTTTTTTAGAACTTTAGGTAATTTAGGAAAGAAACACCGTCAATAATACAAATGTATCGATACAATTTTTTCAGGATCTTGGTTGACAAAGGAAAATCACTTTTTTAGTAGCCAAAATCACCCAATAAAACAAACCCAATCGTGGCGAGCAAAGCGAGCCGCAAATTTTTACACAATTTATAAAAAATATACCCCATGTTTTTACAAAATCAGAATTACAATTATTTTACAATTATCTTTTATTGCCTCGCACTCAGCAGCCAGCACCGTCTTTTGTTTCACAATCTTTGAAGTCGCGCCTGTTTTGTTTTTTTTTGTGAGTGGCTAGTTCGATTTTCAAACAAACCTTTTTACAATGCTATAAGGGCGTTCTTTTACTTGGAGTTTTCCACGAGTTTCCACACGAATTTGACGTTCCGAATTCAAATCACATTACAATTCTTGGGAGTTTCATACACCATTACCTCCCTAGAGAGGTAATGCTATTGTAGCGTTAATCAATTCAATTTAGGGTTTGATCACTACGAAATAAACATAAATCCTAAAGTAGTGACTACGTAAATCCTAAACTATGCATTATCTTGATGATAGCATGATATGTAATTGGAAATTGGTGTGGAGGTGGAGCAGGTGGTGTGAAAAAAATCTTATCGCTGTGAGCAAAGTTTCAAATTTTTTATGCAATTTTTTATGCCCATAGTTTTTTTTATTGTTCTAAAAATAACTTTATCGGGACCCAAAAACAACGCAAAAATGAATTATAATTATGAATTATTTCTTAAAAAACTCTGAAAAAAAATACGTCGTGGGATGAGAAAACACGAGCAGCTGCCCAACAATTGGGCCACCCATAGACGAAGGCAGTGTTGAAAGTATGATTAATTAATATAAACATTATCTAGATTGTAAGTCTTACATAAATATAGACAAAGACCTTAAGACTTTTTGTAGAGCAATTATCGAGCAAGTTAAAATACTACTTTTTGTAGAACTTGTGCGTTTACTATATAAAAATTTTAGACTTAGACATTTCGGGGGGAGGGGCGGGGGCTTATGAAACCCCAAAAACCCTCCACTGTATTCCGCCATAGGTCTGATTGAATAATGTTGGTGCTCAAAATGAGCACCGACTATATAGCCGGTGCTCATGTTGCTATTGAGAGAATAACTCAATTTACGCACACCACTGCAGTTTTATGTGGGTCTACTGTTAATTAATCTGTAATATTGGTGATAAATAACCTCAAGTTTCTGTATTTTTCTGAGAGAAACTTGTATATTTTAAGAGTGGTGATTGTAACTAACTACTAGTAGTTATCACAGAAAAAAAATCACGAATAAATTCCTTTTCTCCGAAGCACAGTTCGGCGATTCATAAGTTGGTGAAAAAAACCATGTTCCGTATGAGGAAGGATGGTGCAAATGCACCGAAAGGTTTATCATAGCTGTAGAAACCTTGTGTTTATTTGCACTGACTGTGCCAATGTTTTCCGAGCTAATAACTGCATATTTAACTACAAAAAATCATTTTTACCTGGTCATGCTACTTGTAAAACTTTGAAATTTATTGTAGAGGTACATTAGGATAGTCTTAATGTGTGGTACAAATTTCATGAGATAGACTTTACCCGTTTACATTTTACACCGATTTCAAAGTTTCAACTGAGTATTTAACAGGGTTCCGTAGGTGCTAGAATCGGTGCAAATTAGGTGGTGGCTCCTGGTGGTATCCTCTATCGATCCCGCAACATTCTACAAATGTACGAATTATGTCCTATCTTTTTTGGATTTTAACTAGCCTACAATATCATTTGCTACGGAAAATGTATTGTTGCTGTTAAAATGACGTATTATCTATAAAGACCGAAGTTATAAGCGTGAATAAAAAAAAATCAGAGGTACCTAAACATTTAGCTGTGTTTACTGTACATAAAATTAATTTAGACTTTCAGTAAGTAGTAGCAGGTACCTAGAAAAAAATAATGCGAGGTGTCGCCGGAAGCCTCGAAACTCTACCACTATGGAAAACATATTACATACATTCGTTTTGAATTTTGTTCCGTATTATAAACAGTGTTTATATAGGTATTTATTAAACACCTTTATTTGCTAGAGTTTAAACAAGAACATAGTTAACATTGTAAAATTACAAAATACATCCAATAAATTTTTTAACCTATTTTTCTCAAACCGTTAGGATGCCTAAATACAAAATTAACCTAAGTATAAATAATACTGCCAACTGCCAACCTCATATTGGCTAAGCAACCTACCTACCTACTTCACATTGAAAATTAAGAATTTAAAAATGCGATTCAATCTGTAATGTTAAATTTCTCGTGAATAAACAAATTCGAATTAACTGATTATGTAGGTACATATCTAAATAAAAATACAGGGCCGCCAAATTGCTAACCTCCTTTTCGAATTCATTTGGAAACTGCTCATTTGCTACAAATAACTCTCACGCAATGTAAAACTGGAAGGAGATGTGTAGTTTGTAATTGCACAGAGTTCTCATGGCGGCTGGAACTCATCCGTCGACAGCCATGTGCACGCTGCCCGCTATTGTAAACAATTTAAATACTGTACTATTGGGCAGAACGAAACCTTACTGCATACGTCTTCTGGGAACTGGCATGGCACATGTTTGTGGTAAAACTGGTAAACCTCTAGTTTACATACTACTAGTATTTATTATAATTGTGGAATAAGTGTGTTGAAAATTTTCATCTTTATTTAGTATTTTATAGGCAAAAGTATATATCTGTATGTAATCTGAAGCGATTTGGTTGAAATATGAATAGTAAATGAATAATTGATATTGATATAATTGTATTCACTCACAAATAGCTAACCTGAACCCCAGAGTAATATTAAATCAATAAAATTAAATTAATTTTGTTAAATTAAATTAGGATGAAGAATAACTGAACCTAACGTCACTAATAGTATGAGATCCGGCTGCAGGATCGCTACATTCATCAAGAACATACATGCTTATAACCATGTTTTACATTAATTCATGAATAGGAGAATATATATTATGTAGTATATCTACCAGGGTGTTTATCAAAATGTGGCCGCAAGTATGTTTAATTAAAAACTTAATGCTAAAACACAATAAAACTAAAATTACTTGAATAAGTATAAAAATAATTAAGAATTAGCCTATCTGAAATTACAAATAAAACACAGAATTTAGGTCACTGTCCACGGGCAAAGTACCCAAAAGGCTGGCGACGTTACCTCGTTAAATAGCGATGCTAATCCTTTGACCGAGGTAAGCGCCAGCCCTTTGGTCGTTTGATTTATCTATCAGCCGCTTTGCTAGCTCCTTGTACAAGAGCAAAGCGTCCGAGCCCCACGGACCCAATGTTTCAACCCCAAAAGGCAGAAATATAACCGTTACCGAGAGTAGCATATTTCCGCCTTTTGAGGTTTTCTGCTGCCGTCGCCGCTGCGCCCGCCTCCCTGGAGGTAGAAGGCAAGTGAGATGGTGCTAGAGTGTCGACGCATGTAGCGTCCCACACCAGGATTTCATTAAATATTTTTCTTTTTAATTCACTTGTTAATAAAATATCATCAACTTTACAGCAATATAATGTAAAGACTTTAAAAAATCACGGTTGCCTTACCAAACAGGTATGATTTTGTTATAATATATATATAATCACCTTTTGTTAAATTTGGCACCCTGGTAGATAGATTATCCTTTTTATAAATTAATGTAAAAAATGGTTTTCAGCATGTACTAAATGAACGTAGTAATCCTGCAGCCGGATCTTAGACTATAAGGTTTCCCAGACCCTTAATATTCGACATCCATCATTTTCTAAATAGCCTACGACGAAAGCACTGACAGTACACTTAGCAAGCGGGCACTTGCACCTACCACTTCAATCGTTTCTTAAGCGGTCGATGGGTTGTCATCGCTACATAGCTCGTAGATCTTCCCAGCCCTGACGATGGAATAAATGGCTTTCAAGTTGCTAGGCGCTGAAAGACGCCCGCCGGCGCGCATACCGAATTATCTATTACTTTGAGCCCGTTGTACTAAGATTTATTCGATTTTAAGTGCAGGTATGAAACTAGGGATTTTGGTATTGTATTCTAGCAGTAATGTTCAGCAAAACTGGCAGAAGTGAGTCTAGCGAAGATACATCGGACCTGAATAGTACATGAAAAGTATTCGCATAGAAATCGCACAGCACATTGGTAGAAAAATGGTAGAAATATAATTTATTTTTTAAAAACAAACAGTTTTCGCCAGCGAGTTATGTGAATCCTGAATGCCGAAAATTTATGGAGATAAACATGTTTTATGTCATTACCAGCATGGCTCGTCCATTTCTATTTTATGTTGATGCACGCTCCCTAATTATTCGTTTACGATTTCTGAAACATGTGGCAATTAGTTAATTTGAATTAATATTAAAATATAATTTTAGCATTGAGGATTCACGAAGACGCAATAATCCAGAAACAAATATATTAACGTGCTTAGGAACCTGTACGGCACCTTAACAAATGCAAATCAACATTGTAATTTGCAAAACATTCGCATCATTTGTATTTTGGGAAATCGCATCGTCCAGATTTTTACCTGGTTATAAACTCTCGACACTCAGTCAACTCAGGTCACAAATGTGTTCCAAGGTAGAAAGCCTGGTATTGCGCCATCGATCCTCCCTATGCAAAGAAACGCTACTATTAGATGCAAAACTTTGCTTTTTGTATTTGTTTATCTACACGTGACAAGGAAAAAAAACATATTATCACCATTTTACAACTTGAACAAAAAGGGGTTGCACAAACAGTGCTGCGGTGTGGTCTTTGAAAGGGTAAATCTGGATCACCTTGCACAGACTCGCCGAAAGATTTTTTTATGAATCCCGTTTCAAATATCTACAAAAAATTAAGGCATGCGTTATGAATATTTATTTACAGAGCAAAAAATATTTTTTTTATTTGTTCACGCACTTTTTACAATTGGTATTCGATTTTGGTGATACTTTTTGCATTGGATGGAGTAGGTATACTTACTGCGATAATCTCCGAAGATAGTACCGGCTTATATTTCAGTTTTCTACTAACTTCAATGTTTGAGTGGGTAAAAAGAGGGATTGCACATTTGCAAGTATAATCAATACTTGCAAATTGACTTGCTTAGTACTTACTAACACTTTTCTATTCTGTGACATTTCTTCCGCGAATGGAACAAACAACATCGACAATAAACAATTCATCCGCGGGTGACGAAGTCGCACGCGGGTCAGCTAGTACTTACTACGATGCCGCGATGATATAAATATAAATCACCTTTGAGTAGAGAATGGGGGATGGGACTGTCAAATGGACATTCGTACGCTACCTACAAATTTTTCAGCAGTTTATCTTTGATTCTATTTCTGAATCGCTTTTTACACAGATCATTGCATTGTATTGAGCAGTAATCGATGTGTGCGGTCGGGACGATCGCTTGTATGTCCCGACCCCACAGCGCTAGAAATAGAATCACATCGATGTATAAATAATTATCAAACGTTATTGCTGGTTTAGCTAGAAAATATGTTATATTTTATCAGAACTAATGGTAAGATTTTAGGTATTTGTAGTAGATGTCGAGTGTAAAAATAGCTATTTGTCCACCAAGGGCCTGAAGAAAGTCATTTTATGCGAGACTTATCAGGGCTGATCCTCAAGGATAAAATATTTTCAATAAAACATTTCGTAATTCAAAAACATAGACATAAAATAAGTATTTGAATATTGTATCAGTTATCTGGTTCCCATAGTCCAAGCTCTGCTTAGTTTGGGACTAAATGACGTTGTTATAAATGCCTAAAATATGTATTAATTAATATTTATTTATTTTTAAGGTTTTAGTTAGTCTTCTTTGCGATTTTTGAAACATGGAATTATTACTAATTATAACCATAGTCGAACGAATTTAATTGATTTTTAGGCCGAATGAGAATTAAAATAAGATATTGTCATTATAAAATGTTTTAAAACCGATGAGTGTGTATTCAATTTCAATTTCAATTCAATTTCAATTATTTATTTATCAAAAAACAAGCTTAAAAATATATAGTAAAACATTATTACATCAGTTATGCATTGGCTTGTAAGTATTATATTGGTGTATTCGATAGTCGTTGGACAAATACCGACCAGAAATTTTCTAATGGTAGATACCATCTGATCTCTATACAAAATACTATGCGAAATACCGCGAAATGGTACAGAGGTACCAGGACTGCATAAACTAAAGGAGTTTTTCACAAAAGCTGGGGGATGAGGCTTTCCTCCCCATGCAAGGGGGTGGTCAGATGCATGTGTGCCACCTGAAAGTGAAAGTCAGTGCTTCGCGCATGACCTAAAGTTTTCCATCATATCGAAAGGAGACAGCATATCTATTAGAAGAGTATAGTAATCAACATGTATTAGTAATTATATTTTATTTAGTTTTGGACTAGATCCACACAATGCTGGCCAATTACACATCTTGACGATTAATTCAAGTCAAGAAGAGATTTTTTAGTTTCTACGTCCAATGGCTGTGGAAGTGCCTGTGCGTTGTCTATCAGTTTATCGGTCAGGACTAGTTCAAATGGGTTAGTGGATATTTGCCACTGTAGCGATTTGCGATCGTAAAAAAGTGGTAGCGATTTGCCACCGCTCAAATATTTTTAGTAGCGATTCGTCACCGCTGTTTATCGTACCACTAAAGTACAGTCAGCAACACCATGAAAAGCTTTCAGTGCTTGGACTTAATACAATTTTAGAATGAATAATAATGGTTGGGTTTAACTAGCATTTCCCACAACGTACAACCTTAAACTAAGTACTTAAATAGGTAATTTGACTAAGTAATTGGCAAAATGGATGACAAAAATATACATACCTTATAAACTTGATAAGTATTTTATAAATAAAAACCATTAAAATCCTCTCTTCCATAAAAAACTTGACCTTCTTAAATTACAGAAACATTGTCAATTTATACCTGGACATTTACTGTGCATTTTCAAATAGAACCAACGACGTAACTTGATTTATGAATTGCAATAAAACCATCTTATCGGTTTAAGGGCGACAAAATTAGGCTTAAGGTTTTTAACAAAGACAATGAGTGGCGGCATTTCAAAACACCTACTCAGGGGTGGTTTTTCGCAGAATGCATAGTATGGTTTATATGAAACTTTACCAACAACAAAAGATTACCGCCTTTAAGAACGATATACTTAGGTAGTCGGAATTCGGTTTTTTTAATAGCAAGGAAGATTTGGAGCACACTTCTACAATAAAAGCCGCTTATTGTTCCAGCTAAAAATCTGTTGATAATACTGTTTTGAGTTTTCTGACTGGGAGTGGGTTGGGTAGGTTATGGGATTTACAAAATGGGTAGTCCGCTTTTTTACTTTTGATCAGCAAACAGTTATTACGTGTTGTGAAAAATTATAATTGTGACATCTCATCTTATGGAGTTTTCGCATATTTCGGTTCTATTACTAATAAGCCTTTTATAGATTTACTAATCAAACAATACCTACCTATATACAATTTTAAGTAGGTATATCTTGCATTTATAAATACCAACCTGACTGGCCCACTGCAGCACTGGACAGAAAATTGTGGAAGAAAGGTAGGGAGGCCTTTGCCCTGCAGTGGGACAGTACAAGCTAGTAATAATAATAATAATAATATCTTGCATTTATGGGAGTTTGGCTATTTTATATAGGTACTTATCTTTATCTATGTAAAAATACGTGTGGTAAAATTAATGCCTACTTGCACCAAACTGTCAAAGCTCCTAAGCAATTACTTTTCTTGCTTGCCAGTTCTTAACGGTCAGAATCTGGACTGTTAAGAACTACCAAGCGAATAAAGTAATTGTTTAGGGACTTTAACTGTTTGGTGCAAGTAGGCATAATTGTTTCAACCCTAAATAATATATAACTAAAAAAAAAGAGTCACGTCTGTCTGTCTCCGTCGCGTCGTCTGTATTTGCAACTGGCTGTTTTCACGAGAAGGTATTATAATATTTCTGTACATGATTCAAAATTTCAAACAGACGTCAGTTACTTGGTTTAAAAATGCTCATAAACGGAGCACCTATGGGTAGTAGTCGCGCGTAAACAACATCAAGGTTGTCGTTCTCAAAACCATTCTATTTTTTATTATAAAAGAGAACTGTAGAGTTCCAACGACGGCGATATACCTATTGCATTTATAAAGATCAAACGAGTGAACAAACGGCTGTACTGTAAACACATCATCTTCGAGTGAAGGTACCTAGTGTTGGCTACTAACACGTGTACGATGCCGGCCATTATCTTTACGTAAACTAAAATACACGGCCGCGTTTTCTACTCAGGAATATTTTTGTGATTGGTATATGAAAGAAGTCTACTCGCATTTACAAAATCTGTTTATTTCATACTTCTACTGATCGTATTAGTGTAGAGCAGAATTTTAAGAGTTGCTAATCTTACGTTTCTTTCGGACCACAACCATGCCAGTGTTCCGGGTTTAATTCCCGCTTTTGTGTGATCATCGGTGTTTGTTCTGAGTCTGAGTGTTTTGTATGTAGTATGTGTATGTATTTACAAAAGTAATTATTATTTATAAGTATTCTATCCGTTATCTGGTTCCCATAGCTTAGTTTGGGACTGTGTGAAATGTCCAAAGATTGTACAGGGTGATTTTTTATATGGGCTTGGATGGTCAAATCCTAAAGTTTAGGGATTATCGAAAAATGCTGAAAAAGACCCTCGGACCAATTTCGAAGAAAACTAAAACTCAGATCAAACATTTTTAGTTAATTTTGAAAAAATCACATCCTGTATTATTGCGCTTTCATAGTGTTATAGTTTATTTGGAATAAATTCTGGAAAGCAATGTTTGATGGCAAACTTAGAAAGGGTCTTATTTAAAAAAAAACAAAGTCACTTCTTTCATTGGCAATGATATGCCTGCTTCATTGAATCAAATCGCTAACTATTTGTTAATCCATTTTTCTAGAGTAAGTACCTATAGGTAGGTATATGTTTGTATTGTATGTATATAAAATATTATATAACCCACCTTTGCAGTTCTATAAAAATATGTAGTAGGTAGAGATATAAGTGCGTAGCAGTCTCGTATCGTAGCTACAAGTACAACCACGTATTTGTCACGACGATTTCTGTGCTACGACTAATTAGTGTTGTTTCGTAGCACTGTTATGGCTGTAGCAAAATACGGCCATGAGTTTTTACCCAACTGTGAAAAAAAATTGTAATGTGTTTCGAATGTACAGACAGCGTCAGAGATAAGTATCCCCTTGCGCAAGACACCCAGCTATAAATCCTTTCAAAAAATTGTAATACTTAAAATTATTTTTAGGCTTACATACGGTTATACAAATAGATTTAAAGGGATTTGAAGCTGAATATTATAATGCAAGGGGGATACTTATCTATGACGCTGTCTGTACATATCTATAATATGTAACTTGTCCCTATATAAATTCGAAAATGAAGGCGGACAACTATAACGATGTTCTCATTTGCATTTGTACCAAATGTCGAAAGATATTTTTTATTGATTTTTTGTAATTATTACCTACCTACTTGAGTAATAATTAAATCATCCGCAAAATAATAACATGTTAGCAAATGTAATAAACAGTAATACCTTGAAATTTTTGGCATAGTCAAACCGTAAAACCGCAAGTACACGTGTCCTACGACCGAAGTAGAAGCAATGCGAAAAAACGTTTCTCGATATGACGATCAGCATGTGTACTTTAGCAGCAAATAATAAACCAATACAAAATTTATCGCAAAATGTTCTGCGATAAAATTTTTTTTTAATAAAAATATTTGTATTAAACTAGTTAATCCAGCCAGGCATACACCTCGTAGATCGTATACCTAACGTCGAGATTCGACGTCAAACAAAGATGTGGACATACGGATTGCGAGGCTTTAGTGGAAATGGGCAGGACACTTGGCCAGGCGGAATGACCATCGGTTGACCAAAGCACTCACAGAGTGGTAGCCGAGGGAGTAGCGGCGGCCTCAGGGCAGACCACCAGCCCGATGGTCGAATGACATCGTTAAGGCAGCTGGACCACAGTGGATCCACCTTGCACAAAATCGGTGATAATGGCGAAATAGAGAAGAAGCCAGCAGTGGTGTTGTTGAATAAAATATGTTTGTTCCTCAATCACGCAAAAACTTATGAACTGATTGAGCTGAATTTGGTATGGATAAAGTAAAGTCTATAAGCTGTAAAACACATAGGCTTCTAATGATACAACAGATTAGTCAGAGTACTAGAATAATACCGATATCTTGCAAGCGAAAACGTGGGTAGCAGCTATTCGTTTATACTTGTTATCAACATGCACTAACCTAACACCTTGAAAGGGAAGCCGTGCTGTATTATGTAGCTAATAAATCGTAGTCCGGTGCAGAGCCCGTCGATTTATTGCCTTCCATGTGCATCTCAGCCCGTTTCTCAGAAGCTCCACTCCCTTACGACGCCGTAAAATCTGTGGTAACATGTGCAATGCCAGTGCTGTCGGTCAATCGCTTTCTGTTCCGAGTCAACGCGTTCAATTTAGATCCATAGCACGAGCGAAATCGCTCCTGACTCTTCTAAGCAAGTACTTGCTTACTCTCACGTAGAAGCTATGCTGCGAATGTATCGATCAGACTGCATTTTGTTTTAAATTCACTTTCGACGAGTAGGTATGTTGTTCTTGGAACACCACTCTATTGCTATGCTTGCCTGGTGTTTGCTGCATTGTTTCATTGCACATTCTAGCTGCTTCTAGATGTAGGATTTAGTAGTGGGCAGAATGGATTAAAATCAATTGCATTTGCAGTTTCATTGATAAGAAATGATTCCTTTCCCTGTGTTCCTTTCAGATAATCTTTAGATCGAATAGTAAATTAAACACCAAGGGGGCAAATTTTAGTAGGGTAGTTATATAAAACAGGATAGATATCATACAGTCCAAAAATGCACGTTCCTCCAATATCTCCGTTATACAAATGATATGTCCTTATTTTGACTGATCGCGCAAGTGGAGATATTTATTTAAACTGAAGACCTCTAGTAATGTGCAGTTCATACCGGAATACACTGAACGTGTAGGTATATGGCTTTTCAAAACCATGGAACGCTAGGAGGTCAGAATTCTAGAGGAGGTCAGGAATCTCAAAACAGATTCCTGAGTTCGTGACCGGAGAAAAAAAAAATTATTTATTCGAGATAAGATAACATTGGTGTATGTAGGTACCTATGTATATTATTATGTGTTTTAGTTTGTATTGATATTAACTCCACATTTTTAAGAAATAAATATTATGATTATTTTTGTTTTAAAGCTCCTATAAAGCTCTTATAGTTATATTAAAATCAAGCTCTACAAAGTTTTTTGATTTGTAAAACATGATAAAAAAAAACGAATAACGAAAACAAAGCGAACCTTATATAAGCTCGACATCTTTTCCAGAAAACAAGAATTTTTGGTATTGTCGATATTTTCAAAAACTTGAATTCAGGATACTAGGCTCTCATAATCCTAGAAGAGAATGTTATTCCAGATCTATGTACATTCAGGTCAAATTGGGAAAGTGAAAGTTCATCTGTGCACTACTTCCACACTTGGAAGTATGGTCATATTGTACACTGCACAGACTAAGTACCAGGACCACTGTATATTGTACGTACAAGGTTCAAACGATCAACTCATGTCTTCAATAAACTCCTCATTGCTTATGAAATCCTGGTAAGACATCTTCATTTGAAGAAGTACATACTTACTTTACCTACCTATCAAACATTTCCCAAGATAAGCCAAGACTCCAAAGTTTAGGATAACACTCAAACCATTATTTAACAAGCATAATACATAATGAGATATAGCGTTTTTTTGTAGATTTTTTTTAAGTTACGTCGTTATTTTTATAGCTGACACCCGCAACTTCGCTGGTGTTGCACCCTTCTTACGCTTCATGGTGAATGAAAATGGTAATTCATAAAATGAAAACCAATAGGTATATATCAAAGGCCTGACTAAAATCCTGACTGACTAAGACAACGTACAGGTCCAACCACTGAACGTATAGACATGGAACTTGGAAGGTGTGTTCATCATGAAGTGTAAGATTCATAGAGTACCAAGATTCTCACTAGAATGCATTGGCATTGGGCAGTGAGCTACCCTGAAAATCTTATCCGGATAGCTAATCGGAAAGTGCTCGTTTGATTTGCAAGATTCCACCCAGAATGGATGGTATTTATTAGACTGTCCCTTATATGACAAAAAAATGTTTTTTTTTGGAAATTCGTAATGCATACTCTCTAATATTTTTATAAATGCTAAAACGTACTCAAATATGAAATTTCATCTTTATAGCATGATCGCAACCCGTGCCGATCGAGCGTCGAAGTTTATTAAAAATCGTGTTTTGTCCTGATATTTAGGTCTGCTATAAAACTAATATAAATGCAAAAAATTAAGTGAATATATTAGAATAAAATAAGATAAACATTAATCTTTGTTTAAAAACATAATATAATAACAATCAGGCAGGGCAACTTCTCTTTATTGTAGTTTTTTTACAGTCCGGATACATATTTTTATGTTCCTGGACACAGCGCAACAAGAATTGTTTTTGCTCTTCTTCAGCCGTGATAAGATAGGTTCCTTCCTGAAGAAAATTCGATATATAAAGTGTCTGCTATTTTCCGATAAAAATCATCCAGCGTTTTATTCAACAGAAACAACAAGTTAATTACCAAAAAAACAATAAAACCAAAATATTTAAATGAACAAAAAAATATTTATCTTATTAAAAAACTTTTGAGTCAGTTCTTTCTTCGATTAAACATAGCGATGGCCAAAATCTGAGCTTACATCCCTGTTTAAGTTAGAAATCATTTTCATCTTAGTTTAGTGATCAATTTTATTATCTAAAACTGATAGAATGACTGTCTCTTTACATTATTACTACAAGTGAGAGCTAAATTTGCTTAAGAAATTGTTGCGCCAACTTTTTCGTACTCTTTTACCGCCTTCAAGAAGCACAAATCTTGGTTGGGTACTTCAGTCGCCACTGTCCATCGAGCTAAGGCTTAACAAAGGTAGGTACAATGACGATAAATAAGCAAACATATTGTAGAGCCCTTTTGTCTTTCGTAATATTTCTGAATTGTGACTGAACCAAACATATTTTTAAAGATTAGATCGCTCTCGGCATTCATCGTGCCTGATGCATATCTCCAGGGGGCTTGAGTTCTAATTTCTTCTCTGTATCTCTTCCTAAAAGCACTACGCATAGTTCAACTAATCTTCGGTAATCGTTTCTTATAAAACCTTTGTCCAGGTCAGCCTTATAGAACATTAACAAAGTTACAATATTTGTTTCGGAAAAATATACTTTTAGAAAAGCAAGAGATAGTTTAATGTCACTGGAATCAATGTTTTTCCAATGGATCAATTCATAAACATGATGTCGACAAGTGAAAAGTAATATAATCGTTCTAAAGTGCAGACTGGAGCTCCATTAAAAAGGCCAGTATTCGAAGCTTTGTGTCGCAGCACATTATTTATACTTTTTAATAATCTTAAAAATCATGTATAAAATGATAAATGAAACACATAGTTACAGGCCGCAGCGCATTACCCGCGCAACTTATATGGACAAACTTAAATCGCAAGTGGGCACGGGTTATCGTTTATAAAACGAGCTTATATTTTTTTCTAGATAATATCGGTTATTAGGAAACTTTTAAGAAGGTAAGCGTTGAAATTTAAGGGACACCCTAGTATTTATATATTTTTTTGAGGTTAGATCGGCATTGCATGCTAATAAATGGATTTAGAATGCACTGTTATTGAGTTATGAGCTACTTTGAAAGTTTAAACCGGATAGCTAATCGAGTAGTGCTCGAAATTGGAGATGCATGATTCCACCCAAAACGACAGACATACAGACAATAAGCGTGGTAAAAAGCTGACCTGTCCAAGTTTTTACATTGACTCAATTCGCTTTTGTCTAGCTTTAGTTGAGAGTTTTTCAGTATTTCTTGCTCTCCGCAAGAATTCTTGGAGCAGGCGCAATCCATGGGCGTAGTAGGATTATACCGCGCTGGTATCAGGCAGACATACGATTGTAGGAGGTAGTGGATTCAGTAGGTATTGTCACTAGTGACGTGACAAACCTACGTACATAAAACATGCACTAGGTTAGCTGCCTACGTCATAGTCCCTGGAGTACGAGCGCAACCTTGGTGCTTTACATCCGCGTGGTCCGTCATGCTATTACTTATATACTTCTTTTAAAAATAATTATTAGATCAGCAAAATTATTTAATAAAATTATTTAATGCAGCCAGTATCCTCGGCACGCTGCCATCGGGTATCGAGTTGGAGCAGTTGAGCTACCTATAGATCGTTTGCAACGGTCTATGGGTGGCCCAATTGTTTCCTTTTGTAAATTTTGTAATATACCTATATATAGATTGTAGTAGTTAGCTTATGCTGTAATAAAAACATTATTAGATATAAAATAAAATGTAATAATTAATTTGGGGCATGAAGTTAATGGGCTTGATAATATGTCTTTTTAATAATTAGATACTTTTTAAATGTTAGTTATTCACTATTTTTTTGTCTCCTGCGGTTCCGGTCTGCGGCTATCGCTATATTATAGAAGGACGCATTCTGATCTCTGGTCGGGCCATCTGATCGGGGATCTACCGCGCGTTCTTCTCACCTATTCGTGCCCATACATGGGTTACATACTCATAATATCAAGTATCATTTTAGTGTTCTTGTAGGATAAAGCGGTAGAGGTTGCCGCTTTCTGGGCCAATACTTAACAGAGCTGTGCGTGGTTTGCCAGTGACACGATAAGAAGAAGTATTTTTCATTATTACTATACAAGAACACCAAGTTAGGGATACAACACTTGTTGATGGACATGAAGTAATACCAACTAGCTAATAGTTCCTATTTAAAACGGTAGTGCAAACAAACCTCACCTAGCTACTTGATAGCTGACGCGAGCCAGACATGGCAAGATATAAGGGGCAATAACTACTGCGTAGAACTGTGCCTGTCGTCAGCTTAGCTCAAGTGGATGGTTTGAAAGATTCATGCAATTGCGATAAGTTTGAGACTTCTGGGCACTTATGTTTGGACTTTTGACTCACTTGACAAATATATTAATACACATTTTCTCCAGTTAGCTCAGTAGCTAACTAGAGAAAGTGTCTATACTGATAGTTTCTCATAAAAGATTTTACTATATTTTATTAGTTAACCTTAGTTAAAGAGTTATAATTATACTGAGGTTTTTTTTGTATCTCCGTGCATGTATTAAAATAAATAAGGCAGCCTTTTTTAATAATGGTTGATTTTCATAAAAGAAAAAAATTGTTTTAAATTTTTCGTATATGGGTAACACATCCGTAATATGCTTAGTACCTAAATAATATGCGCGCGCTATGCATCTTACCAAACGCATCTGAGGAATAAGATGTATATCCACTAAGGTGCAAGGCTAGGATTTGCTCTACCAGGGTCTCATAGTATTTGAGGAAGTTGGGTTCAGGAATCGATACTCCTATTTGTGTATATCTTAGTACTCTGTGCTTATATTAATGAAAGCGAAAGTATAGCGTCAGATTGCGCACGCAGTGTATAGAAGTCTTCAGTTTCCATAGTCTCTCTTTTATATTCATGTGCCCCTGTACAGTACGGAGTCAAGAAATGAAATGCGTTAGGAAGCTGTACTTCCTGAAGCAACCGCCGCACCCAGCCGCCATCCCTTTGAGTTTGACCGTACGTGCGGTTTGCCTGGTGGAACAAGGTTCACCTCTGTGTATAAAAATGTGCAATCCTGATGCAAAGATGATGAACCCCGAATGACCCCAATGACTGACCGGGGTGAACTACATTGTATACGCTTGAAGGACTGTCATGGAATAGAAAAGTGTCAGTACAACGCTAGGATCCATACTTGTTTTCGAAATGATTTGCACAAATACATATGGTAGATTAATGCAATTGTTTTCCTTGATTCCCCAAAAAATTCAAAAAGGATCCAAAATGTAAACTACTCGTTATTAGTTCTTACAATGCTAGTTACAAGTAGGTTTTATCTACCACCCTAGGATTCCGTGATCTTTTGTAAAATATCTAGTCTAGTCCCATGCCCAGTGCAGTGCACAGCTAACTGTTACTCTACCTACATACTAAGAAGTGGGCGAACGCCGGATTTTTCAATGCATTCTCGTAAAATTCCTGGAACACTTCCAATTCACTAATCTAGCGCGCATACTCATTCGTATTTCACTAGATAATCAGAATCACATCTTCTTAAGTTCTTTAATCCTGGTAAAGCATGTCGTAATAGCATGCGCGATGCTGGACCTCGATTCATCTGTGAAGTGTTTGGAGCATGCGTAGATAATGCAAGTGCAACACCACCTCTGCCCATCAGCTCTATTGCTATGCTCTCCTGTCGGATAGGGTTGAATGTCCTCAGTTAAACCGGTAAACTGGCGCGCATGCTCAATATGGCCTGATCTCACTGAATACTGAAAAATACCTCTTAGAATTCTGTTCTACGGGTGTACTGGAGCCCTAACAGCATGCGCGCTGCTGGTCAAGGCATCCAAAAAACAACCCTCTATATCAGCTCTATGCCTATGCTCTCCTGTCCGGAAGGATTGAAATAATACTTTAGGAGGTTAATTTAACCGGCGCGCATGCTCAACGTCCTGATCCCACTGAAACATTGTGAACCTCTTTGAAGTCTGTTTCACGGGTACACTTGGACCGAAACAGCATGCGCGCTGCAACAAAGTGGAGCATGCGTAAAAAATGCAAGTGCAACATCACTCCTCTCAAATTATGCTCTCCTGGCGGATGTAGCACTGGAGATTCAATGTTCAGCTACCATTCTGATCCTTGTGGTTTGGTGAAACAAAACTTTATAGATTCACTGGTACTTATATTCGTCTCAGCATGTGCCCCCTGTCTATCTAGCATGAATGTAGTGCACTGCCCATAAGGTAGCACGCATGTTCCATAATCCATTTTGTACTGAAACATCCTTGGATTCTGTTTCTCTTAAAAAATTAGTGGGCGACAGCCGAAAGTTTCCGATATCTGTGGTTTAACTTGTACACTGACTTCGAAATGGTTTGAAAACAGAGCAAGTGTCAGTGCAGCTTGCATCAACTATTTTTGATTTAACTAACCTTACATATTATCTCATTTTGATATATATAAAATTAGTAAGTAAATGAAAAATTGAATGTTGAGAAATATTTTACCCACTTTTCTTTACGCTTTAGACTGGTAAAGTACTGAATTGATTTAACATTTTGGATTAATAGTCTATTCTTCGAGAAGCAATTTGCATTCGCAAAAATTTTAATAATTTGATTATTATGTATATTACCTCTCTCTGAAGAAGGACTCAAACTATACTTTTATAATACCAATAAATCCGCTTAGTAATCCGGTTCGGGGTAATTGAGCCATGAATCCAGCCATACAGACTTTCGCATTTTTAATATTATAGTAGGATACGCAGTCTGACACTAGACTACGCTTTCACTTTCAATGAGCGCAGTATCGATTTTATTCCTGAAAGTTACTTCCTTGATTGTTATGAACGCCTGGTATAATGGGTTCAAACATTGCATTTTCTTCGAGCTCAGCTCTGCCTTGCATTTTAGATGCATCGCATACGAAAGTGCATTCGTAGGTACAGTCAGCTGCACAGACATGTATAGGTACACTCCCAAGCTTTCACATTTATATTATACTCTTAATTTTACAAAGAGATTCTTCTTTTGACACCAATTCTGACAAATAAGAAGACTACATTAATTTGAAAATGCTTGCAGGCACTTTTCTTTGCAAAATTAAGAGTAATATAAATGTGAAAGCTTGAGAGTGTATACATGTATGTGCATTTGACTGTACGTACCGTCTGATTCCTGAAACTCACTAGACTATGCTTTCACTTTCAATGAGCGCATGTCGATTTGATTCCTGAAAACTACTTCCTTGATTGCTATGGACTCCTGGTAAAATGGGCTCGAACATTGCATTTCCTTCGAGCTCAGCTCTGCCTAGCATTTTAGATGCATCGCATACAAAAGTGCTTGGCCGTTACTGCAAAACGTCCATCCGAAAAAAAAAACTAAAGTGAATTCCTACAGTTGATTCCTGAAACTAACTTCCTTGTATCGCTATGAACTCCTGGTAAAATGGGCTCGAACATTGCATTTTCTACGAGCTTAGCTCTTAGAGTCCGGTGACGCAGTAACAGCCATCTGCGGCTAACTGCATTAAACGTCCATCCGAAAAAAAACGAAAGTGAATTCCTACAGTTGATTCCTGAAACTAACTTCCTTGTATCGCTATGAACTCCTGGTAAAATGGGCTCGAACATTGCATTTTCTACGAGCTTAGCTCTTAGAGTCCGGTGACGCAGTAACAGCCATCTGCGGCTAACTGCATTAAACGTCCATCCGAAAAAAAAACGAAAGTGAATTCCTACAGTTAATTCCTGAAACTAACTTCCTTGTATCGCTATGAACTCCTGGTAAAATGGGCTCGAACATTGCATTTTCTACGAGCTTAGCTCTGCCTTCAGACATTTGAGATGCATCTCATACTAAAATGCATCCGTTCAATAAAGTCCTCAAACAACATTCTTGATTGCTATTGACTCCTCTGGCTCTGGTAGAATGGGCCCAAGAATTGCATTTTGCCTTGCCTGATAGTAGGCACATTCGAGATGCATTACTGCTAAAATGCAAGTTGCATTGTACTTCAGTTACTGGTTAGGTACCATAAAAAAAGATAGACTCGGCTACGGTTTAATTTTTAATAATTTAGAATTTTCGGCTAGCATTGATACAGACAGTTTTATTGTATAATAAAATAAATTAATAGGATGTTTGCTCCTTAATCACACAAAACTATTAACATACTTAACTATTAAAATGCCTAACTAATTTGACTAAATAAAAGAGGAATGAGTTATAAAATGACATTAAATTATACAATTTTCATATCGATACCACTCAGGAAAACCCACAGGCACCAACTGTTGTTATAGTTGTAGTTTGAAACTATTTACGAAACAAATAAATACTTATCTAATTTAATCAGTGTTATTTTTAAATAAAATGTTCATATAGATAGAGTGATAGAGCAATCTGTAAATGGTGCAACTGAAGTGAACTATTCACTTGTACCAGGGGGCCATACTAAACAAGTGGTCCGTTTCAGATGTTTAACTATGCGCACATTAAAAGTGAAAGTGGATAATTTTGATGAAAACTGCGCATCATCCAAATAGTGGGGTTCAATAAAAATAGTCAGGTTGTACTGGGAACACATTTTACTCAGGAGGTTGTTTACTGGTTTCAATATCTATTAAAATCTTATAGTACAAGTCTCTTTCAATAGCAGGTGCGCATGATGGCAGGGTCGATAAAAAATAGTCAGGTTGTACTAGGAACTCATTTGACTGAAGAGGTCATTTTAGTTTAAAGAAGAGGCTCTACAGGTTGAAACTGAGGGTTTCTACCCCTTTCCCAAAAGACACCTCTCACTTTCCGTGAGAGCATGCGCATACAATAATCTCTCAATAGTTAAATAACCTCTTGAGTATGTATAAATCCCTGGTTATTTGCAGGTATATCGGTTTCCCAGCAAGTACTTTGTATATCTCCGACTTCAACCTGATGAACTAATTGACCTCTTTATCCAGATATCGCATTTCACACTTATTGCTATAAATTTCTAGTACGGACAGGTCAAATGAAGCTATGCTATTTTACAGACATTCATAATTATTTTTTTACTAGTGACACTACTTCGTGATATTCGTGTTTTTGATATTCATCTGACGTTTTTGGGAACTCATGCGAAACTCATTTGCACTGTTCATTACTATGTATAGTTTCCTACTTGTAAATAGTTACATATAAGATGTATTGTCATGACCATAAACTACCTAGCTCCTGTTCAAGAGGAACACAGAGAAGTTTTTTGTAATTTGTTCCACTTAATACTTTTACTTAATGGTAGTATAGTAATTTTAATCAAATAGAAACATGCATTATAGAAAATTGTACAAAATATTGAATAATAATAAAAACCGACTGGTGAGAAACTTTTGACGTTGATTGTACGAATGCATTTTATTCATGTCGAATGCATCTGCCGGGCTCAATCCGTATAAAATGCAATGTTCGAACTCATTCTACCAGGAGTCCATAGTAGTTCGGGAGTTAGTTTCGAAATACAATCGATAATACGCTCAGATATTGAACCCGTGGTCTAGCGTCAGACTGCGCATGAGCTGTGAATCTTGATTGTACAATAGCCACCGACGAGAAACTTTTGACGGTCACTGTGGTATGAATGCATTTCGATGCATCCAGAACTCAGTCCGTAGTCCGTAGTATGCAATGCTCGAACCCGCTCTACCAGGAGACCATAGCAATCAAGGAGTTTTTCCCAGAAATGCAATCAATACCGCACTGCGTTCATTGAAAGTGAAAGCGTGGTCTAGAGTCAGACAGCGCATGTGCTCTAAATCATACTTGAACTATAATACTTGAACAATATAGACCTAAACTTTTTGACGGTGACTGTACATCTGCGTTATTTATAAGGAATGCATCTGAAAGGCATCGTAAGGTATCAGTATATTTATTCTCGAAAATGTGGTTATGGTTTTAGGCAGGTATGTAATGTATAGGCCCTTTTTTTTATAAAATAAAAAAAAACTACCGAATACGTTATTTAATTTTTTTATAAATAAACCATTTGACTGCACGTTTGTATAATAACATATGTAATTCTGATAGACGGTTGATCTAGATTCATTGATTGGCAATAAGCTGACCTGTTGCTATAAGGAAATCATAAACCTGAAAGCAATTATCAGGAAAACATAAATAAGAAGCAAGTTAAAAATGAACGTACGATACGACTTTCTTTGAAAAGGGCTGTTAAAACGACTAATCAAGGTTATTATTATTAGCCAAAGAATAATTAGTAATTTGATATATTTTGTAAGCCAATTTTATTTTTTTAAGCATGAAGTTACCTACCACTAATGGCTACTTGCACCAACCTTAAAAAAATCCTAAACAATCATTTTACTCGCTAGGGAGATCTTTACGATCCAAATTCATTGCACCAACTATAAGTATTCATCTAACGCCTAAAGAATTCCTTAACTTTGGGAGCCCGTTGCTCGACCTCATAGCACTTAGAAATTCCCTATCCCAATGAACCGTCATGTCATTTCTGTCAGAATACATATCCGTCTCTTTCACTCTTATTGAGCATACCTACTATATCAGTACTACTCTACACCAGCAATGCCAGTACGTACTAAAAAGTTATATTTACGTACCTTTTAACTCCTATTATAATTAAATTAAGTATCTTTCAGTCAAATAACGTATCTTTTAGAGCACTTTTTTGTAGGTACATTTTTAAGCTTTCATACTGGCAGCACTGTATCTACTTACCTACCTATATGAAATTAAAATACGATTATCTAGAATTCCTAGATGATCTACCTAGACAACGACGGACCCCAACTCTTCACATACCTATATAGCCCTTCATAATAACCGTATAAAACACATTGATAAGCCAAAAATATATAATTTTATAAACAAACACCGGTTACGTATAGTCATAACAAAACCGCTAGAATTAAGATCCTGGCATTATATTCTTCACAGCTTTTTTTGGTTCTTGAATCTTCAAACGTTTTTTACACAATATTCTTGCGTTTTCTTGTTGTAGGAACTCATTATAATTTATTTTCCTCGGAGAAATTCGCCGACCGTTTTACGTCGATTCGGTCTCACCGTCTCGTTTCCCAAAATATCTGAGCCCTTTTTGTATGATTGTTTGACTGCTTGTCTTAGTTTATAATGGAGACATTTAACATCGCTAAACACACAAATCCCGGAAAATATCATAAAATTATTTTTTGCTATCAAGTTTTGTTTACTTTTATTGTGACAAAGTTATGTCAAGTATTCAAAAAACCATAGACAAGACAACATAAAATTCGTTCTTTCATTCACCTATTTAAAAATCAACAGACTTGGTAGTTACATAGCGTGTTCTGTTTGGTGCAATGAAAATTGATCTAAGTAAAGTTTTAGGCAGTACTTATATTAAAAAAATCCTATCAAAGTATTCGATTTTTCGACTTTGGTGCAAGTGGCAATAAATGTTTTATACTTCAGAGGGTGAGGGGCGGTCAGAAAGTGCTGAAAATCCTGTGGCGTTAAACATTTCCCACGTATTTCTTTCAAACTAACATTTTACTTTATTATTACATAACATGGTATTGGCCAACAAATTAATAAATTAAGTTAGTACGTTTTAAAAACAAGCTATATGGAAAACTTTCCATTTAATACCCATACTTAGAGAGTTATTAAAAATAACCAGTCCGTCATCTTGGACAGTCCGCCATTTTGGATTAAGAGTGAAGTAATTTTATATAATTAAATAAATATTCTTATTTATTCGGCCGTATATTCTATGGCAATAGTTTAAATGGTAGGGGTAGTGTGTGAGCAAGATAAAGTTATTGCTAACCTGTCCAGGTGAGAGAGTGTGCAATGCAATATAAACTTCCTGTTTATGCTTCCCTGGTTGTGTCAGAAGCAAATCTTGCATAGGCCTAGTTAAATGGTTTTACTGAAAATCATTCATCAAGGCCTTATTATTCAGAATACCTCACTTTTTTAGCTCAACTAGCCTATCTAGTTTAGAGTTTACTGTTGGGTAAGGCCGCCAAAATTGTCAATTTTTTGTGTGACATTTTTGTCGTTTTTGTTACCAATTTCTTTTAGTGGGAATATTTTATAAACTATAAAGTAAACATTATTTCTTTCTATCACATTTCAAACTTAGATATATATGCTCTGTTTTAAAAGTAATTTTGTGTAATCATTCTTGTTATTTAATTGTTTAATTAATAGGTAAAGTTATGAAATAGTCACACTTTTGTGTTACTTTTTTTTAGTGTGACAAATATTTACCCCAATCCTTCGTTTTAAAGACTCAAAGTGCAAAATCTCAGTATGGTCATGGCAATACTATTATGCCTAAACAGCTAAACAATAAATTGGCCACATTGTTTCGTCACACAGAGGTGTCAAAGTTTTGCGTAACGAAGTTTTTAAATCGATATATATTTTTTTCAATTGCGATTAATTCAGTTAGAAACAGATAATTGATTACTTTTACTCTATATTTGTTTGCGGCGGTATTCCTAGTGCATTTGTAAATATTAATTAGCGCCATATTGTAGTAAATAACCGATTTATAGCCTAAAATGTATTTTAAAATTTTACTTTTGTGTTACTTTTTGTGTCATGATAACACAGGTTTTTGGGTTACGTATCACAAACGTTCTATAAAGTCTCATTCATAATGGTCAACCAACGAAATTGATGATAATACTGTTTTGTTCATACGAACAAATATCAGATTAAATCCAAATAGGTAAAGTTACGAGTATTGTATTTTTTTCACAGATAATGCCGTTAACGGCTGCAGAAAGGCAAAAAATAATATCACCAAAAATTAAAAGCCACAAATCCTGAAAAATTTAAAGATCAGAGAACAAAAAACAAGGACAGAACTTTACAAAATTATAAACTAAAATAGACAATTATTAGAGCGAAGAACAGAAAGAAGAAAGAGGGTGAAAATGGAGAGAGGATCGAACAATGATTCAATGATGATAAGATGATTTTGATTATGTTTACTTTTGAGTTTAATATTTCTAAGCTCTTATATTTGATTTCATACATACCTAATGTCTTATAAACAAATGATACTAGAGTTATGTTTTTTATTTACTAAGGCCATTATGAAACCACCTTTACACAAAAATGTGTTACTTTTAGGTTACATTTGTGTAACGATAACACAATTTTTTTTGTGTTGCTTTTGTGACAATTGACAATTTCGGCGGCCTTACCCTGTTATAATATATTATTGTAAACTAAGCTTTTCGATATTATTATGTGCCTACATAATTTTGTAATCATTGCGTCACGTGCCAACTATCTACCCTTTAAAAAAAGGGTCCTACTAAAAACAGCGTTGGGTGGCCACTGAGGTTGTCAAAAAAATGCTGAGATGTACGCCTTTTTGGCATTAACATTTTTTTTTTTCATAGAACCTAAGTTCTTCGGTTTTGGCTTCACATCAAAGGTATATAGCCAGTGTCAAGTTATTGGAGAGATTATTTTGTCATAAGTCAGAGTCGATAAGTCAATTCATGCCCCTGTAAAGTAGTGGTGGTTGCGACTTTACTAGAGGCTTCTATGGAGTTTTGGAGGCAACACGAAAAGTCACGTTATACAGCATTAGACTATTCACCAACACTCATACACGTTCACGAGCACTTAATGGATAAAAAACCACCGTTTTTACACTTAAACACTCAAAGTTATACAAGTTTTGTCAATTAATTTAATGCCGACAATACGTCATTTTTCACGTTCCCGCCAAAACTCCGGCATTAACTTTAATTTCAATGAAAAGTGTACAAATATTATTTTGTAAACCTATGCCAAATAAATACTTTTCTACTTTACTATACTTTTTCTTTGTTTCTTCTTTCTTTTTTATTCGCATAATTTCCATATTAGTCTGAAAACCTACTTACTTTGTAGAATAAAATATCCCGTTGAAGTCTTTGATATGAAAATCTAAATCAAAACAGCTTAGGAAAAAGGTAGCTTACAGAACTATACATACTTAGCAAACAATTTCAGCAAAAGAGTAGGTAAATAAGAGGTAAGTAACTAACCCATGAGTAACTTCCTAGACTCTTGTTAGTCCTGTGGGCTAAGGTTATCTAGCTAACCTAGGAATATGTGAACTAGTTTTTATTTCGGTTATTTGAGAGGGAGAAAAAGCAAAAGAGTAGGTTGCATTAGCCACTTCGTTTTTGTTTACCACTATAATTATATACTTACCGTCTGAATAATGTTTTTCATGAATGAACATAGAACTTAGATTTGTACTTAGGTATTGTAATTGTGTTACTACTTACTTAGGCTCTACGCGTCTACGACGGAACGGGTCTACGACAATGGTTGCGCTACGAAAGTAATCATTTATTCGGTTATTTCAAAGTGGACGAGCGTTACATCAGTGTATTCAGTTTTCAGTATTCAGTATTTATTTGCAATATTGGGCAGGTTACATTTTAGGTCTTGTAGGTCAAATAAATAAAGTACAGCTACACAATATTACCCGGATAGGGTGTTGCAAATGATAGAGACGGGCCGATATTTTTAACTATATTGTTAAGTCACTAAATGAATCGTTTATAAAATCTTGCAACTCGTAATAGCATTTTTTTAAAAGCATTTTTTTTAAATTAATTTCAAAAATGTGATCATTTTCTTGGATTTTTATTTTATCTGGAAGTTTATTGTAAATTTTTACCGCCATTGCATTTGGACCCGAACCGTATATTTTAAGTTTAGATGTAGGTATGACCAAGTTATATTTGTATCTGCTTTGATAGCGGCGTGGTTGGTCAATGTTTTTTTTGAAATAAATTGGGTATTTTCTTACGAACTTACAAATTTCTAAAATGTAGATGGATGTCAGCGTTAGGATTTTTAGGTCAATAAAATGTGTGCACCGGACCATGTTAATCAGTCTTGTACATCACTGTTTTGGTTATAGGCAGGCGTTATCTCTTACCATCAGGAGAACACCACTAGTCTCGTCACTTTTTTACATATAAAAATATTCATATATATTTCTTTACCATAATCTACACGGATAATAATGGAATCTTAAAGTTAGAAAAATTATGAAAAATGTGTCAAATGCACGAAAGGAGCCTCTTCGAGGCGCACTTGAAATCCTTTCACCACACTGGTTCGAAAGAACTAGTGACACGATAAGAAAGAAGACGGATAATAAATAGGTATATGTTAGAACATTACTTTAGGTAATACTTAAGTAAGTATTTATTTATTTTGTAGAGCGCAGCATAATTTTGCGACCATTTTTCATCTGTGACAGATGCGACGTAGAATAAGGTTTTACCAAGGAATTTATTAACTACTAAGTAGGTATTAGGTAGTTTATGGGTTCCTTGGGTTTTACCCGTAAAACGAAGAAAGTATAATTTCTTTGGGCATTTTCTTAAGGGTTATTAAGTGATAATATAAATAAGAAACTCACCATGATCATTGGCGTACTGGTAGTTAGGTATGAGGTCGGGCAGCTCGTGGTGCGGCGGCGTGGAAGAGGGCGGCGGCGGCCGGTAGCCGGGCTCCACGGCGCCGTACGGCAGCGACCATTCGCGCTCGCCCATCGCGCCGTACGTGCAGTACTCTCCTCCGTAGCTCAGCTGCTGGCCGGAGCTCGCGTGCGAGTACGCACAAGCCCCGTAGTCGAGGGAGCCACCGCCACCGGCGCCGCTACCGCCTGCCAGCTCGTACCCCGTCGGCTGCGAAGAAGGCAACGCCGGCACTCCGCTCCCACACAAGTATCCTCCGCTCCCAAACTGAGGTTTCAACGCCTGGCATTTACGCCGAAACCCACGCGGGCGTCTTCTGAAAGAGCCCTCTTCGAACATAAACTCTGAGGAAGGATCTATCGTCCAGTAGTGGCCCTTTCCGGGACGACCGATCTCCTTCGGCAGCTTCACGAAGCATTCGTTCAAGCTTAGGTTATGCCTCACGGAATTCTTCCAACCCTGGTATGAACTGCGAAAGAAGGGGAACTGCTGCTGCAGGAAGGCGTAGATCTCGCTGAGCGTGAGTCTCTTGTTGGGAGAGTGTCGTATGGCCATGACGATGAGGGCGATGTATGAGAAGGGTGGTTTTTCTTGTCGTCGGGTGGCTGGCGGTCGGCGCGCCGCATCCTCGGTGGTCTGGTCCTCGGTCTTCATAAGCCGTGCGCGTGCGCGTCGAAGCGCGTGCTGGCGAACAGTGCGCGCGCGCCGCGCCTACCCGCCCCGCGCCTGCTTCGGCCGCCTTAGCCGCGCCCCGCAACCGCCCCACGCCACGGACGGAGTTACACCCACGTCCGCCTCTTTGGACCTACTTCACGAGCGAACTGACACTTGACAGATATTCTCCAATTTTCAGAAAGGGAACGAACGTACTTTTTTAAGATTTTTTTATGAATAAATTCCAGATGCCCGAGTTTTTAGATTACCTACACGAAGGCTACTGAATCCTGACAGCTTAGTAGGTAAGATTATGGAATAATTGAAACTGAGATCGGCCCACGAGTCTTCCGACCCACGCAAGAACGGCAACTAAAACATTTTAATGCAAAGGTTTCATACAATATATTTATCAAACTCCTTACGCCTACCTACGCAGTCTAGCGACGCTCAATAGCTGATTTCTTATCAATGCTTTTTCATTGATAAATTTTAATCGCGTCACCGTCTCGTTTAAATCTCGGGCTCGAGCAGTTAGATGGGTATAGATACCTAGTTCTATGTTAGTATTGCGAAGTCGGTCGATGCACTCGTGGATACCCCTGTCTGTATCATCCACAAACTCATATAAACACCCAAACATCGGAAAACCCGTTTAGACAATAATATTTACCCGTCGCAAGGACGGCTGTCGAACGGCTGCTCTTGACCTAGCACAATTAAACCAAACATTTTACTAGAACTATAAAACAGTTATACGACGCACACCAAATATTTACCATAAGCGTAAACCAAAAGTTTTGCATTGAACTTGTTAGATTTATTTTACTCTCGTGTAAACGAAAGGATATAAAAGCACTGGATAGCAGGGTTGGCATGATTAAAACAAGTTGTTTTAAAACACATGTTTAAAACAGTTTGAATTAAAAGCGTTTTATTAATCACGTGTTTCAAAACACAGCCTAAAAAAATTTGAACTGTTTTTGTTTTAAAAAATTTAAAAAAAAAATTGCCCTGTTGGAATTTAGTTTATAATGGCATCACACTTTACAGAAAATAGATAATTAAATCATAATATAATTTAATTTACCTATCTTTGTTTGGACATTTCAAACATCATTAAAATAATATTAAATGATGTTGAAGTAAATTATATATTTACAAAATTGAGTAGCTAACACTGTAAATAAACAAATTAGTAATTAAAATACATATTATCTATAATAAGAAATAAATAACCGCTAAATTACGGCAAACATAAGAAACTAGCCGCTAAATGGAATTTTAATTTTGTTGATTCGATTCGTAATGCAAACAAAGTTGTGCAATTTGTGCATATCAGCTACCGTAATGGTGTACCATAAGAAGAAGAATATTTCAGATTTCGGACTTTAACGTCGGGTTCTGGCTCCATAAACAAGTTAGTACAAGAGGCGATACGATACGTGGGTTGCCGATCTCTGTTATAAACAATCTTCGTAGTAAACACAGCTTCTAAACACGCGTTTTGTTTAGTAGCCAGGAGAGTCATCTGAGACTAAGAGGAAATGGAACGCATACCGAATTTATCGTGACATAATATCACGTGCGCGTTTATGGGTACGCTGATATTGCTGTAGATAAATTTATGTTACAAAGTAAGATATTTGCTCGATTAGCTGAGTTCATTAAGGATGTTATTTTGACCACCCGAGTATTTTGGGTGGTCAAAATTACATCCTTAATTAAGGCTAGGCTACGTTGCGTGGTAGGCAAAGTTTGTTTATTCATTAAGAAAATTAACAACTCATGGGCTTAGCTTATGACTTTATTTTTATGTGTTTTTTCAAGGTAATAAATGTTTTTTTTATAGTTCAGAGAAATTAAAAAAAAAAACAAAAGGTAAATAAATACTAGACTAGGTACTACTTCTACCCCACTACTACGGACTAATACTACCAGACTCGCGAGGTCTGCAGCTCAAAGAGCCACTAGTATTATTAGAATGACTTCAAGTTTCAAAGAAACCTCGCCAACTGACTTTTATAATTAGGTATGCCTACGCTCTCCTTCCAAAGTGTTGAATCTAGATATTATATGTTGATACATTTAACATACCAAGCCAAAAATAGTTTTACCAGGTACGATGTTGCTAATGGCAAGTACTGAGGATGCAACATATAAAGGTTCTTTGAAGTTTCAGTTCAGAGCTACTTTTCTCTTTTCCACCATCCGTGTATTTTCGTGCCGAATTGGAAGACGATCTGTAAGCTCCGCCCACAAGATGGCGCGGACTAACTCCCGCGCAAGCTTCGAGGAGCATTGTCTGATCTTGAACCCTCCATTCATCACCTTTTACGAGCTCGCGATGTTTGCTTCTGAGGTTTTTACGGTTTCGCCTTAATTTCTGGTGCGATTACATTTTTATAGGTAACATTTAATTGATTCTCCCAACCATTATTGCAAACCAAAAAATTTGGGGTAAACCTAGAGGATGATTCATATCCTCATTTTCATTGTTCGCAATCGCAAAGTTAAATACCCATATCAAATACCCATTACGCGGCACGAACCTAACCGAAATAGCCCGAGTAATATAACAAAACCAGCTCTGCGCTGCTCATCAGCTTTAGGTATGAGGTACCTGCCTGTTTGATATCGGGATTGAAAATTGGACAGATGAAAGAATGGTCGTTCGTTACTCAATCACGCCTTAATAACTGAACCAAATAGGACCATCCAACCATTGCGCATGCGCGTGAAAATTATATAAATGATTTATTTTCACAAAATTTAAAGTAAAGAAAACGATAGTAAGAAACTTTAACTCACCCTGAAATTCAAGTAACGGTAAAAGCTATATAAATAAATATAATACTTGTTTACTCCAAAATTAACCGACTAGGTAGTAGGTACGATAGGCACTACCTACTTAGCCTGAACCCTTAAATTTCCGTGCATTTATTGAGAAAAGTACCTACTACAAGCCTTGGCCGCTAGTAATGTATATCTACTGAGGGGGTCAGAATGGCTTTATTCGATTCTTGTAAGTTAGCAGTACCCAATGTGTTTACAGGTTTTTTTTTCAGAACCTGCCTGTACCTACTGCACTTCAATAATCGCTTACCTTACCACGAGCAGTAGACAATAGATAGATTATGCACTAAAGGGATAAAGGTGTCTTATGTCGCAGGTGGCATATTGAACCCTGAGCCACGGAGGAAAAAAGTACCTGAGCTAACGAGGGACTCAGTTAACTCCTGAGCGAAGCGAGGTATGTAGAGTCCTGAGTGACGCGACGAAGACAGGCTTTATCCCAGAGGAGCATACTCTACTTTTCACACCTTCTGCGAGGCAATAAAAAGCCAGGGCTCCAGCAGCGAACACCGTCTTTTGTTTCACAATCTTTAAAGTCGCGCCTTTTTTTTGAGTTCTGCTTATGGTGGCCAGTTCGATTTTCGAACAAACCTTTTTACAATGCCATATGGGCGTTTTTTTACTTAGAGTTTTCCAAGAGATTCCACACGAATTTAACGTGCCAAATTCAAATCACATTACTACCCTTGGGAGTTTCATACTTGCTTTACCTTGAGATAGCATGATATGTAATTGGACATTGTCGATCAGGTGGTGTGAAAAACGTATTATCCTACAATGTGCGACCGCACATTATGACTCATGACTATCTCAAGCATGATTATGTAAGTGTTTACAAAAGTTTATGTGACATTAGTCGTAGGCGAGTCTTGTCGGCTCAGAATACAGAGGTGTTAGGTGTTTATGAGCTTGTATGAATCAACGTGTTAAGGTTAGTACCTACTTCCTTTCCACTTCAATTGCGAGGAAATTAAACAAACTTAAACTAATATTAGCGCCCATTTCGTAATTCAAAAACTGAGACAACAATCCAACGTTACCACGATATTCGGAATTCGACAATAGTTATATCAAGGTCCCTCATAGTATCCTGATGTATGGGTTATTATGAAGTACCGAAGTTCGAAATATGAAAAAAGTTTTCAACTTCGGGCCCAAAACTATTACAAACTGAACCTCTTTGAACAGATTATAAGCAATCACTTTTTTTCCTTGGGCCTAAAATGCAGTTTTATTCCCCCTAAAGCATGCACGAAGTTGAACTTTACGAGAATGAGAAGTGAAAATTGAATTATTTTTCTTATCAGAGTCTCGATTTGGATGTCACTGATTTTGATTTGGATTATTTGTATGCCTGTAGGAACTTAACCTGATTATCGCCGATAGAACCTGAAACCCAAACCGCCTGAATACATACATACATTAGAATTGAAGAAAACACCCAGACTCAGGACAAACACCCATGTTCATCACACAAGTGCTTGTCCTGTAGCGGGAATCGAACCAGCGACACCGGCGTGGCAGTCCAACACACTTGCCACTCGACCAATCGTGTCATTTAGTAGGTATCAAACGCTTACTGCATTTACCTACCTACACACATCTTTACAACTTCAGCTGTGTGCTCTTCGCATCCCGAATGCAATTTTCATTCAGCTTTTCTATTACACTTCCTTCTACCCTATGAGTTCCTGGTATAAATACAGGCGGTGGGTTCTAGTTTGGTTTGTGCTACCCTTACTTTTGCAACAGTGTTTGTTGCAACTGAATTTTCAGTCATAAAATTCACAATATGCACACAAATTAAAATCAGTTTATAAATTATAAGAAACGAAGTTATTATCAAATATTGTTTTATAGTTTGCTGGTCGTACGGTGTCTTTGCAAATAATTTCAAATATCAATCAAGCTTAAAATTTACAAAAAACAGAAAGCCCGCCTGTTCAAATAAATCGGTCGCTTTTTGGATTTTAAACATTTTTACAAACCTAATGAAATAAAGGTTTTCCTACAAACCTAAATATATAATTAAATTCATCGAAATAAGATAATTTTATTGCATTAAAAAATCTTTTGAAAATTTGAATACAAAGCATTTATTTAATTTGCGTCTTTTGCATAATGCGTAAATTTTAACCTTTTTTTTTGATAATTTTTGTAGTTTTGAATTTCTGATAAAGTACAATAAAACAATGTATGACAGGATGCATCTCTGATACAAGTTCATCCTAGATCTGTACTGTTACCTCAAAAGCTTGAAGTTATCAGTTTTAATCCTGTGTTAAACAAGCTAAAAGTTTATAAAAACTGAAAACCCGACTGCGAAAATGTTATACTCATATTGATTTATCAATTCATTATTCCAAATATAGATCGTTATAGATCTATAGATATTATCGTTATCTATAGATCGTTTGCAACGGTCTATGGGTGGCCCAATTGTTTCCTTTTGTAAAATTTTGTAATATACCTATATATATTGATATAGATTGTAGTAGTTAACTTATGCTGTAATAAAAAAAAATTCCAAATTAAATTAAAAAATAAGACTTATTAAAAATATATTTGTGCTTCTTTTAATTTTCTTCATTTTGATACCCTCTCGATAGGATCGGTTAACAAAACCTTTCAATAACCTCCTATTTAGCGCCAAAAATCAGTTATTTTGATTATTGTTTTTAAAAAACCCATTCTAAGGAAACTCGGGTTATTGAGTATCCAACGTTACCTTAACTGTCAAAATCCATCCAGCCGTTTGGAAGATCAGATACGAGGTAACAAAGAAAACATACATACTACATACATACATACATATATAAGATAGGTACGCGCGAAAAATATAACACTTCCTTGGCAGTCGGGTAAAAAGTGCAATTTTCATTTAAGAAAATCTCCTAGAACACTATGAGCTCCTGGTACAAATACAGGCGGTGAGTTTCAGATTGCTTTCCCATAAGCAATAGGGTTTTAATGTCACTTCTTTTTTAGTTATTTTGTTCATATAATGCGCTCAAAATAAAACATATTCAATAGATACTTGTTTTCGAAAATATTTTTTATAGTTTGAAAGTCTTATGGTGTCCCCTAGTAAGTAATTTTAAATTTAAACAAGTATAAAGTTTTAAGAAACGGATAGCCCGCCTGTACATGTACAAACTGGCACCATTTGGAGTTTTTTTGTATTAATTTTATACCAGGACGGAATCCCTTTTAAAAATCAATGATTCATCAAATGATAATTTTATTGCATTAAAAATACATTTAGCAAATTAGAGTCAACGGTTTCAGATTATCGTAATTTAATTTAGGTACGAACTGTACTTAGATTATATGCAGTGGTAACTGGTTAACCGATTTTCATCTCGGTTTATACAAACATTTTATTTGTTCTCAATTAAAAAAAAATCTTTGGAAAATAATTTTAGATCTAACTAGCTGACGCTCGCATCTTCGTTTGCATTGTAAATTAATAAAATCCATTTAATAGGCACGCGCCTATACTTCTGGACGATCACACCCTCCTAATATCATATCTCTACGTTCAACGGTTTGGCCTGAAAGTTGTCTGTGAGTCAGTGAGTCAGGTCCAAGCCTTTTATATACAATACACCACAAATTTCACTGGTCTGCAACGAAATCCTCCTTTGAATAAAAATATGATTTTTAGGAAGAGTTTAACACGTATAAATATTTTTTTACAGGTGTTTTTTTAAAATTCAAAATTACGTGTATTTTGTCGTATGTTTTTGCATTAACGCTACTTTATTTGGCTTATATCGTAATTATACACATATAGACGGTTCGCACTGATAGAAACGGCGGAACGGATTTTGTCAAATAAGGTAATTATTGAATTCTTCTAGGTCCTGAGAGATATATATGTTACCTACAAAAAAATAAATAAAATAAAAATATAATTTGGCGGCTATAAACCACCAAAACGTGATCGTTTCTATTAAAATAAAATAAAAATAAAGCAGATAAATTGTTAAATTATATTGATACGTGTAATAAGATTAATGTGTATGATTTCAAATATAAAGCTAAATAAAATCACCTAATAAAAAATGCAGTGCAGAGAGCACTTCAAAATTCAACACGTCCTAAAAAAACTCTTTTTTAGACTCTCACTTAGATTTCTTCCACAAAAATCTTGGCTTAGTATCGGATAAACACTGTAAAACGTTACATTAAGATATAGTGGATATAGCGAGGCGCTACAACAAAATATAGTGAGAAGCAAATACTTGCAGTTTTTTTTTGGTTGATTCGCCGTAAACTCCGATATAAAATACGAAAAGAAGAAAAACTATGTAGTGAAATTGCTAGTAACAACTAGAAATAAGATAGTTTTTATATTTTTAGATTTCAATACATCTGAAACGATTAAATTTGATATAATTATTCTCAGGTAATAAATGTATGATACAAATTTAGAGCAAGAATAGTCTTATTTGTAAATTCCATCAAAAAAAAACTGTACGTGATACAAAATTTTCAAAATTATATTTGTTTTCAGAAGTATCAAAACTATTTAAAAAATGCATAATTATTAGAAGGAGAGGATTTTTATTTTTTTTTGTAGACCAGTGTTTTTAATTACCAAAAGTGCATGCGGATTACCTACATTGTATCTGTGCAGTCAGAATTTTAGGTTTCTACAAAATGACAGCGGTACATATTCGGCGCCCGAGCCGAACTTTTGCGAGCTGGCTTGAGCTAGGTACCCGGGTTTGCCAAAACGATGATATTATTATTCAATGATGGGTACCGATTGACGCAAGGCCATAGGAAACGAGTCACGGTAACAGTTGTCCGACTATCATCATATTTATTTTGAAAAAAAAAACGACTTATTTTTTTCAATTTTTTGCCCTTTCTGTTTAGTAACGGCAACTGATTATGCGTATTTTATTCTGGTGATTAAAATTTTGCAGTGTTGATTGATGATTTATCACTTACTCACCTTACCTTACCTTGATGCTATATAGGTAGGGCGATATAATTTCAGGTTTCATCTAATGATCAAGTTAATTATAATTCTAAATTCTAATATAATAAAAAAGAGATAAAATAGTGTTTTAGAAAATGACAGTATATGTTGCTGCATCCAAAAAAGCCAGCATCCAAATGCAGAATGCACTTGTGGAAATAGTGCATTCTTAGGATGCACTTGTACCAGGGATGCATAGCATCCGAGGAGGTTTGCTATGCTGGCGGGGAAGTGCGCACATTGAAAGTGAAAGCACTAAAATCTAGACTGTCTGCGCATCCTATTTACTTATGTATATTCAATCGCGGGGACAACACCCGCCACCCCAACTTCCGCATCAAGGTGGGGCGGGGGTGTATTTGGTACAGTACCGATGTACCTTCGTGCCTTAAGTACTGCATGCATGACTCTGGGACCAGGATATCATGATCCAAAACAAGTATAGCACTCAGTACTACATAATTGATAATTATTCTATGGTACTAATACCTGAAGAGACCCGGTAAATAAGGCGAGTTGGCTTCAAAAATTTTTTAATAAGTACAAGTTATGAATACAAGAAAAAATATGTTATATTCTACAATATTATTAAATTTTATATGAGTATTAAAATTTATAAAACCCGATCGCCGAAATACTACTACTAAGTACGTTTAATTTTGCATTTTAGGACACTTTCGTATACAAGAGGAAATAAATTAACATATTTTCTTTGTTTGGTGTCCCTCACATAAAATTATCTCAGAGACCTTAGCCTGGTTCACTGACGTAAAGAAACACCTGTGTAGCACTGTTCTGGTCATGAACAGGTGAGACCTCTTACCTTCAGTAGATCTGGCGGCATGCACGTCTCGCACTTGTCAATTTTTATCAGCCATTTTTTTATTAAGAATAGACAAGCGTTTAACCACTACCTCACTTGGTTGTGTGATGGTGTGGTCGAAGATGTTGTCCCATTGTTGGGCAAAGGCCTCCCAAATCTTTCCACCTTTCACGATCTTTGGCAGTTTCCCACCATTCCCCATCGAAGGCTATGACATCGTCTCGCCAACGTTTGCGACTACGCCGTCCATCCTCAGGCAGGCATATATGGTGTTACGGCATTTGACCATTGCCAAATTATAACAAAACATTATCTACTAACTAAGGAAGGAAGAACAGTATCGAATTATTTGTGTAATAGGATCTACAATTTACAGGTCATTCATTAGACGGACACTAGTTTGCAACGATACGTTCACATGTAATACGAGCGTCATTCATACATTGTTTTAATCTTCTAGCAGCGCGGCGGGAACAAAAAGCTTGACGGGTTCAAATTCCGCTTACACCTTAACGATGGTGTGGTGTTGTTTACATTTAGTCGAACGTTAATGGACGTGCCATGCGATGTTGGCTAGGTACAGACGATGTCTAATTCGTCTCATAATAGCTTGTCGAGTGAGAATACTGATAAAATTTTTAGGCATAGACGCGGGCGTTACCAAAAATATATTTTAGTATAGTTACATACTTACAATGTTAACGTAGGAAAAATATGAATACATTAGGTATAGCTTATAATTATGGTGGATAAAAGAGTTTTTTTATTTATTTCTTAGTGATGTAAGGTGTAGTTAGTAGTGTTCATACCTAAAGGACCTACTCTACTATCTAATCATAAATATAATTAATTAAGTGTATTATTTATTTGATGACTATTTTAAATTTATAATTTAAGTAATTTGTAATTTAATTTTTAATTTAATATGTATTTTAATAATTTTATTTTTAATCTTTAAATAATGGAATTGGTTGTTTAACCGTTTTATTTAAAGTAAATAAATACTAAATACTAAAAATACTAATCTACCTAGAAAGTCCTTGTATTACAACGCATTATTTTGATACTATTCCTATTAATTCCTAAAACTGTATCACTTTTATTACCAATGGCATATTACAAGTAGGTACAGTCAGACAAACGTTAAATATTATTTTTGTAGAGCTGCCAGTGTGTTTTAATAAATAAGGTTATGTATTTAGCAATTATTTTTATTCCTAAAGAATGTAAGTAAGTAGGTCTATATCGCTAAGCATAATTTTGAGCATATTTACACTGGGCTGGGTCTCATTTTCGGCACTTCTTTGAAACTTTAATTTCAGCATCTTAATTTTTTTTTTCTAATCAGTACGGTCACAGACAACTTACAATAATTAATTGTTAATATATCACACATAAAAAATAGACAGCGTTTATTACATTTAAAAGTCACGTTAATACAATTAAATAATCATTAAACAAATGTAACACTTGACAATAATAGAAAAAAATTGCAAAATGATTATATTTTTTTTTATTCTTGAAATTGAATGAAAACGCAAATCAAGTTCTACTTCTATGCCAAAAAATAAGCCGTTCGAACTGGAAGCTATTGCTATTGCGATAAGACCGCCTTTTGTACTTTTTATTTTCTATGTTAGGATTTAATCAGTAGTTTTAATCTAAGTAGGTACAATAAAGTATTTCTAATAATATCTAATATATGTATATCTTAGAGCAGGAAAACTAAAGTTTCTTAAAAAAGGTTCATTTCATAGTTTTCGTACCTACGGAATATTTAAAAAAGGAAACCTTTAAAGGCACGCCAAGAGCGTCATAGACGGATTCGTCGACAAAAACATTCCAGCTTATTTCGATTTCCCGGAGCGGGCGGAGGACTAGAATAAAGCAAAGTTGGTATGCTCTGACGGACACTGCGCACATGGCCACATCGTCATAAAACATTACTCTAATTTATAACACACATACACGTATACGTATGCATACGTATGGTTATATCACCGTTTTCTTTCTAAATGTAAGTAAATAGAGATTTGATGTACCGACTTAAGAGGATTTAGATATTATTTAGACTCAAAATTTCAGAACATTAGATGTGTTTTACCAAAAAACTACCGAGTAGGCCACAAAATTCGAGCGGCTGAAGCGTCGAAGACACACAAGCTGTTTTACAAGCTGATTGTTGGCGTTTAGCGTTTGGAAAGGATTGTCAATAAGCAGATTGTAAAAACGCCAATGACACTGGGCGACTTTACACGCTACAAGCTAAGTCGCTGGCGTGTAGCGTGTAAAAAAGCCGTGTGTTATCGTACTATTAGTTCATTTTCCAGATTCTGTATGTTTTCAAATTTTATTGAACTATCTACTGCTGTCCAGTAACTAAATGTAATATTTAGTTACTGGACAGTGAGTAACGCCTTTTATTATAATAAATCTCCTCGAAAGCTTAAAATCTAGTGAATAAATACTCCTCAAACGAAAAACCGCTAATCGATACCGTTAATTACTAGTTATTTTTAAATTCTTTTCAGGTTTTTTGTGCCATAGAACGTGCCATTTTCGGAGTAACCCTTGGTATCAAAGTTAACGTTAACCCTCTGACGGCGGATGTAAACAAATGTAAATAACGACCACATGTGCGTACGAGGTTAAAACTCTTTAAAAAAATGCCTGATTTGGTAAGAAAAAAATCTTGAACGTCTTACAACTCCGTCTGGCAGAGATAAAATGGAGATGGTGTGAACAAAAACATCCATACAGCAACGTCACAGATCCACTAGATAAAAAAAAAAAAATTGCGGGTTATAGTGACGAGACAAAGTAGGCGCTTTCCGAATTGTAAGAGATCACACCTACTCATGACCAAAACAGTGCTACGCAGGTCAGTGCTACACTGCTGTGGTGCTCGTTCACTTTAGGATTTTTTTAATGAACCGTTTCGAAATTCCAGTAATTTCACTTGCTACAAAGCATAATTAGCCTATATGTATTAGTCCTACTACTCAGTACTCAAGCCTACTCTCAGCTGGAAGAGCGACAATCATGGTAAATGTTACGTTTATGCAAACAATTCAATGAAATCGTCATACCTAAGTAGTTTCAGATGCTGGTGCCTAAATAATGATAAAAATAAAATTATAAATATATAATAAAATACTTATGCCATTAGTACTATATGGTAGGTACATACATAATTTAGATCTAAAAATAAAAAAATATCAGATGTAAATATTTTTTTTAAGATAGTATAGTAGGTAATTAAATTATAGGCACACAAACAGTTACAAAACTTTGCTTTCCGTGCTAGTTAAAAACTGTGTTACGCCATACAAAAAAAAATATATCTTGATGTGTGTGTATTGAGTAGAGTCTGAGTCATTATAGAAAGTTTGATAATCATAAGAGTTTTTTTATATTTATTCCCACAGCTGGAGCTCAGTCCTGCTTTCGGCTATATTAGCAAAGGTGGACCCAATGCGGTGTGGTGAGTGTCACATCATAATCCTCAGGCTATCGCAGCCTACAGCTAGGTATAGGAAGGCCTCTCCCAACGAGCGGTAGCGCGCGAACTCTATTAAGCGTCGATGTCACGGGGCGAGTTTACAAGCTACAAGCGAACTCGTTGGCTTGTAGCTTGTAAAAAGCCCTGTGTCATCGACGCCTAACTCGCTCACTCGCTAGCTTTTAAACTCACCGGCTTGGAGTATGCGTTCGTCAAGAGCTGAAAGTGAACCAAAGGTAGTTGCGGTCGTTAGCTAATAATAAATATTTGGACATTTCGAACAACGCCATCTTGGCCGAAACTATAGTTTTTTCTTAGTGCTAAGTATAAATAATTTCTATATATCTAAAGGCCAAGCTTCGGCTTGCCGCATACCATACATCTTGTTCCTAACCTTTTGCAGATTGTCATTCTTCATGGCTTAAGACTAGAGCGTCCTACAATACGCTTACCGTACCGAGTCGCGGTCTCCACTCAAAGACTCGTTTACCCCAGCAGCGGTTACAAGATAAAACAATTACGTTTTCGGTTCCATGTCGATGCATTGAAAAGATGCAACTCGTTACTCTGGACAGTAGAGTCAAACGGGCCTCCTCACTCAGGACAGTAGAGTCAAAAGGGTCGCATCGCAAACTCAGGATGCAGCCATCATTCGTCCGTCCGTTCCGTACCCTTTGTTTTCACGCGTGGCTCTATCAAAATATACAAGCGACCTAAATGTAACCGACTACAGCCGCCCACACGCTACGAAACAATGTTTTGACGAGCCTTCATATCTCATACCGAATGCCCAAATATTGCTGGCGCGGTGTAGAATAATAGTTTATAATTAAGTCTTATAAGAATTTAAGATTGCTGAGCGGCAGACGGAAATCCAATACTTAGAAGAGTAGAAAAGCTGACAAAGTGCGACGGGGCGGGATATCGTTAAATTAATTGCCTGAGCGCGCTCAGGTGAGTTTAGGTGTGTTGTAATCTAATTATTTTGCTAGTTATGTAGGTAGTAGGTACGCGAGATAGGCTCAATTTTAAAGTTTATTGCACTGTAAAAGATTTTATTGTGTAGAGCACTGAACTTTGTCTTCGCTATAGGCATTATACAGTTGGTATAGACAAAAGGACCCTTATTTTTACCACGATGTTTTTTTTCGGTGTAATCTATGCTCTAAAATAAATACTGGTGGTGGAACTGCAATTTATGATAATGACGACATCCCACTGCACATCGAAGTTTCAGACTGAGGGCTGAAAGCTGAAAACCGATAGAGCAGGTAAACTGCATTCAATCGCATTGCGCAGACTCAAAACCTGCATACTAATGAATATTTACTGACATCGTGTGAGCAGGAAGTTATAACTTTCAGCATAGGTTGGAGGGTGACAAATGCAGGCTAGTCTAGACACTCCACCATCTAGTCGTTATGAAGTCCTGGTAGCACTAAATGCAAATCATGCACGGGTGTGGTCGTCTTTTGATAAAATAACGAACTATGTATGCACCTTAATCTCGGCATTATTTAAATGAATCACGAATGAATCAAGAAACTAATTTATTTTTTGAAAACTTACTATAAACTACCTAACATCTAATTTTTCATAACATTTTCGAACAATACAACTAATAGACAAGTCACAGCGAGAGCAAGCTGTCCGGAATTATGATTTGTGATTGGAAATTGTAACTCGAAGGATTTGGAGGCGCTATTTCGGCCGCATAGTACAAAGTTTCCCCGTCTTGAACCGGCTGTAAATTCGCCAAATTAAGAAATTCCAAGTGGCTTTGCTCTTGAATAACCTGCGCGTAGCTTTCCATAGGTAGAGTCCCGTCTGTAACGTGCGATCGCACGTGGAAATTCAAATGGCTGCTCTGCTTGAACCGTCTCCCACAAACCGTGCATTCGAAGGGTTGAATATTCGTGTGCGTCCTCATATGCTGACGAAGGTGCACGGACTGGGAGAAGCTCTTACTGCAAATGACGCATCTGAACGGTTTCACTTTAGTGTGCGTGCGGAGGTGCTGATCTAAGCCGGCCTTCTGAGTGAACGCTTTCGGGCAAAAGGTGCAAGCGAAGGGGCGGATCCCGGAGTGCATACGCATGTGTTGCTGCAAGCCCCCCTGTTGAGTGAAACGTTTCGGGCACAGCGGACACAGGTGAGGCTTCATCTTCGCGTGAACGATGCGATTGTGGTCGTCGTACTCTGAACTTTCGCGGAAGGATTGGCCGCACATTCTGCAGGAGAACATTATCTGGCTGACTTGGACTTGGGTGGCTAACGAGTCTGCGGGGTTGAAGTCCCTGTCGAGGCGTTTCTCGCACACCTGGCACCGCAGAGCGGCTTTCCGTCTCTTTGTGTGCTCTTCGCGATAGTGCAGCGAATAGTCACAACAGTTGAAGAATATTTGCCGGCATTGCAGGTCGGGACGCAGTGTCGATGGAAACGTGCACGTGAACGGACCCCTAAACATATTGTCAATAAATCAAAGCGAAAATTAGGCTTGACTACTTCATCATCATCACCAACTTATGGCAATCGACTGCTGCACGTATGTCTCCCCTAAGGCACGCCACTGAGCCCGATCTTCGGCCTACTTGCGTAACAATAAAATCATTAAGAAATTTTTCCCTGACTTTTTGACTCCCAATGCATAATCCCTAACTTCAACTTCTAAACAAAAACCGACCTGCATACCAACCAATATAAAAAAAGGAACTAGCCAATGTGCTTAAGTGCGATGTTCAAGAGCCATTCAGTTAGGATTGGAATTAAATAATTTCACAATGTGTTACACAACGTATTTAGGTACCTCAAATCGACTGGTGGTTTTGGTTTAAACAGCACCTTCTTTTCATTTCTCCTGGTAAACAATTCCTCATCACCATCGACTTTTACGATCAAATACATCGTGTTTTCAGAAAAAATCCGGGTCGTCAATCCGTCATGGATGGTTTCAAGCGCAGGTTCGACGGAGGTATTGCTTGGTATGAACTTGAATCCGCCAATGAAATTCTGCATAAACGATTTAAAATTACTAACGTGAAGAAAACGTACATTAATGAAACGTGGTTGCCGCAGGATGCCGTTTAAATGGGCACCAAGACCTGCCAACACAGTGCCAGATATTCTGCCACAAAGCAGTAATGTGTTGGCATTACTGTGTCCCGGTTTGAAGGGCACTGCAGCTAGTGAAGTTACTGGGCTTTTGAGACTGTCCATCAAAATTTCTCAAGGTGAAGGATGACCGCTATATATAGCAATGATGCGTCGGGGTATGGGAATCAAAGCCCTGTATAGCACTGTTATGTTTAGGCAGGCGTGATCTCTTACCACCAAGAGAGCGACTAGCTAGTCTCGCCACTCTAGTGGACATAAAAAAGCTTCAGGTCAGGTATCTTGAAAACTCCTGACACTACTGCCAGCTAAAAGACATGGTTTTAAGATAACATGAATAAATCCTAAAAAGCATTATGTAGGTAAGGTACCAATTGCTTCTCTTTTTTGCCTTCATTCGGTAAACAATTTTAAGCTAAGCGTATGATCTTAAAATCAATCCAGATTCTAATAAATCAATCATCATCACCAATTACTCATATCTTGAATATTTTTATGGTGCAATAAGAATGTGAAACCTCACACATGCTGCGGTTTATTATTCTTACGTTATTTCGCTACACGAATCCGAATGGTGAGAACTCACTTTATAGAGAGCCCATAACGATGACGTCATTTTTTTATTTTTTTTATTTTGTACATTTTACACAACGCCATCTAGCCCCAAACTAAGGAAGCTTGTACTATGGGAACTGAATAACTGAAAGAATACTTACATATACTTATACTTTTTTTTGTAAAAACATAGGTTAGAAAACACCCAGACTCAGGACAAACGCCGATGTTCATCAAACAAATGTTTATCCTGAAGCAGGAATCGAACCCGCGGCACACGGCGTAGCAGTCCAACGCACTTGCCACTCAACCATCTGTGTCGTCAAATTTATTGATCTACCAATATTTTCCATTTCATGCCAGCGCTCTTCTGGTGATTATGTCTGTCTCTTGTCACTATGATATCAATCAATAGTAGGTATAAGTAGATAGTACGTAACGTTTATGTAGGTACTTACCTACCTACATAAATGACGGTTATAGGCTTTGTTAGGAATGCAAGAAAATATATAAATATTAGGGTTTAAATATTCAATTATTTCAATTAGGTACTTGCTCGTACTTTGTGGGTGTAATTTCATTTGGGACTTACATAACAAACTTTCGCCTTTGTATTAGTAAGATATTTAAAGGATAGGATTAGCGCAGCTCACCATATCATCATAGTAAGTAGGCGGTTGGTACTCGCTTTCACTGCAAGAAGTCTCTCCATCATGTTGCGTGTTTTGATGGTTTTGAAGTGCCACGGAGTTGTAGAAGGTTTTTTTGCACATTCGGCAGACGAACATAGCTGTCGGGTCATCGTCCCAATATAGCTGTGAGTAATACAACTCTCTTTTTTAATTTTTGACGAATTTTATGATCATTTACCATTTATTTACAAACTTATGTACTTATTCCAATAAACGTAGGTATACAAGATACATACATCAGATAGCAGGTAGATACCTACTAACCTTTTCTAATTTTGGAGCTTGTGGTGCAAGTTCTGTTTTTGGTTCAATTTTAAATATTTTTTCTGCTGGGCCTTGCTTCTGCATTGCAGTTGCCATTTGAATTAGAACACCGATTATTATAATAAGTGTACCTATAAGTAAGAATGGGTTCCTACTAACTCAAAGCAATGAGCGAGTTCAATTTAATTTAATTGCTTTTTCAAACATGATTTAGAGCTAATTTCAACAACACAAAACATTTTTTTCAAATCAAACCAGACCGCCATTTTTTATAATCAATCACAGACAATCCAAGCCATAGATTCAGAGACAAAAAAATCTGGATCCCAGCAAAAACCTTTTTAATTAATGTAAAAATTAAAGCCAAAACGAGTTTTTACTGCCACAAAAATACGTGAAATCTTGTAATATTGAGTCATAACTGGAACTCTATATTTAAATTCTTTGTTTTATTCATCCAATTATTCGTAGACTTTGCCATGCCAAAATTGAATTATTGAGATCAACATTGAGAGTCCCTACATAACAAATTGTAAGTCAGTGTCAAATCACATCAAGTGTCAATTTCAGATTCGTGGCTGACTTACTGTTGGTTGGCTGAATTTCGGAAGTGGTTTACGAAAATTTTTCGTTGTTTTGTCTGTTTTCTTGCTCTACAAATACATTTTTGAATTTGTAGAGTTTGAATTTACTAACCAGAATAAAAACAAGAACGTCGATTCATAGGAGATCTTGAATAATGGCGGGCTCGGCTCTCCGGCGGCTTATGGCGGAATACAAGCGTATGTATTTCGTAGATAATTTCTTTTTTACCAATCGCAATCAGTTGCCGAAATAAAAGCAGGTCAATGCTCCTAGATCACTGCTTCGTTTTCATTTTTGTAAATACTTATAATTCATTATTTTATGATGCTAAACAACATTAGAAACTACCACTGTTTGATAATTTTATTATTCAAAGGTACCACTCTCTTTTCCATTTCAGAGCTGACTTTGAACCCTCCTGAAGGTATAATCGCAGGACCAGTCAATGAAGAAAATTTCTTTGAATGGGAAGCCCTGATCACGTGAGTTCTAAATAAAATTTGTGATAAAGGAGCCCGAATAGCAGGAGCACTCAAATATTTTGATTCCATAGGAGGACAAATAATGAACTTATTGTTTTTAGAAAAGATTTGCAGTGGACGGACATATGCACTTAAAGTTCCTTACTAACCCCTGCCGCTTTGATGAACTGCGGAGCTGTATCTATATATGAGAACTATCAACTAAAAATAAAAACTTATTTACTGCAATTGTTTTAGTCAGGATGAATCAATTTTCACACCTCCAAGCTTTTTAGGTATTTTTAAGTTCCATTTATAATAAGTAGAATTTAATAAAAACAATAAGTAGGCCATTTTATTTATAGCCGGATGCCAGTGGCTAGCCCAGGACTGTAAAAAGTGGCGTACTGAAGAGGAGGCCTATAACCAAGAGTCTGGGTAGATGATAGATAGGCCATTTTATAAACTAGGTAATTTACCTGTTTTATTGTCTTTTACAGTGGTCCAGAAGGCACATGCTTTGAAGGTGGTATCTTCCCTGCAAAGCTGATATTTCCACCTGACTATCCACTAAGCCCTCCTAAAATGCAGTTCATTTGTGAAATGTTCCACCCAAATAGTAAGTAATCCAGTTACAATTAACATAGTCCACTGCTGGACGTAGTAAAAGTGGTAAAAAGTGGATGCGGAGAGCCGAAGAACGAGCTCAGTGGCGCATTATGGGAGAGGCATATCCCTCAATGTACTTAAAAAGACAACTCTTTTTTGTACACCATAAAACAAAAAAATATAATAATAAATAATAGCAAACTCTTCCAATACAAATTAAGTATTTAAAGTTTTGCATGCAAATGTGATACTTTAATGATTTCTTTGTAGTTTACTCGGATGGGAGAGTGTGCATCTCCATTCTCCATGCACCAGGTGATGACCCAATGGGATATGAGAGCAGTGCAGAACGGTGGTCTCCTGTGCAAAGTGTTGAGAAGATTCTACTCTCAGTGGTCAGCATGCTGGCTGGTAGGTATCATAACCTTATAGCAAGGCACAATTATAACCAATATAAGTTTGCAAATCAGTTGTTTCATTGAACAAAACATTGTTAAAATGATATGAATATTGTTGTCTTTTTTTATATACACCACCCCCACACACACACGAGGACGTGGTGGCCGAGTGGATGAAGCCCTTGCCTTGCGATCTGATGGTCGCGGGTTCGAATCCCGGTGGCAGTCATGCGTAAATGGGGTTTTTCGGTCGAAAAAATCTATGGATGCATCCCACGTTCTCACAACGGTGAAGGAAAACATCGTGAGGAAACCGGCATGTCAAAGGACAGAAAAAAAATGTTCTATGGCATGTGACATTCACCAATCCGCATTGGGTCCGCGTGGTGGATTAAGACCCATTCGCTCTCCTAGCCGAGAGTAGGCCTGAGTCCCAGCAGTGGAAACATTATAGGCTGATTATGCTATGCTTATGCTATATACACCACCAATTTTTAATTACCAATAAAAATTAAATGGGGAATGCAGACGGGGTACTACGTTGCATCTGTGCAGTCAGAATTTTGGATTTCTGCAAAATGGCAGAGTGACAGCGGTGCGAGTGCGGCGCCCGAGCCGAGGTTTTGCGAGCTGGCTCGAGCTAGGTACCCGGGTTTGCCAAACGATGAATAAAACTTAAATTATTATCAATAAAAGGTACCACCTGACGTAAATCCATAGGAAAAAAACTAACGGTAACAGTTGTCCAATTTTCATTAAATTTATTTTGACAAAAATTCGACCTAATTTTTTTATTTTTTTTGTTTCGTTTTGTGTTCAGTAACGGCAACTGACTATGCGTATTTTTTTTTCTGGTGATTAAAAAATGACCGTGTATGATATGATGACTTCGATCAAACTAATAATTAACAAAATTTTGTTTCATTTTCCCCTAAAAATGCTACTATCATCAACCATCAGCTGCTATTTATAAAATTGGTAAAAAAATAAAGAATGTTAATTGTTTTCAGAACCCAATGATGAGAGTGGTGCGAACGTAGATGCCGCTAAAATGTGGAGGGAGGATCGTGTGCAGTTCAATCAAATAGCAGAACGGCTCGTTAGGCAAACTCTAGGCTTGCCACCATCCTAAACCGATTTAAAAAAAACTTAGTAATTTTTTATTACATTAATCTGTGGAACTTGCTCTACAATTTGGGGTCATACATAGTCTTCAGAGCCCGATGATTAATAACTAGATGAAACATTTTCGTAACGTTTGATAGAGTTGTGCGTAATGATATGAATGTATCATATCAATGAATTGATAGGTTTTATTAGATATTTATTTAAAGAATTCAAACTACGGAAGAGTTGGTTACAGGTAATTTAATTCATAGAATAAGTGGCAATCTAAGCCCACGGCGACTTTTAATCGCGTGAAATTCGTTGATTGTTCGTGAAGAACGCGGTTATAGCGCGATTTTTTTTATTCCTTTTTTAACATTTTGCGGTCAGTCGTTGCACGAATAAAAATCGCCGTTTGCATAGACTAAAATTTTTAATTATGACCATAGGATTTGGTGTCGTTTTACCAAATAAATCTGCTATTAAAACACGTTTCTATTTATTGTGCCTAAGTTCACATATTATCAGAATAGGGATAAATTCTGAAGAATTACTAACCAACAAATTTATGCGAGAGATGAAACTTCTTTGTGTCTAAAAATACCTACTAAGTAGTTAGATGAGGTATGTAATGTAACATATTATAGCCAGATTAATAGCTCCCTAATTTGAAAACAAAACAGAACATTATTTTTGTAAAGTATTTATATAATTTGACGCTTATGCATCAGATTTCAAGCAAATTCCATATACTTACATAAACAATAATCTCGAGCTGAATAAAAATATTAGGTGAGAAATATATCAATAGGTGCTAGTAGAGATCATTAAATAAGTTTAGCTGATTTATTCACCAACTGTACGAAGAAACGCGAAGTAAGAAAAAGAAGTTTTCATAATCTGCGGAAAAAAAACATCACATAAAATCTGTACCCTTAATTTTTTCTAGGACCATTAAAATTATTGTTCTAGCACAAGATAAATAGATATCAGAAGAATAAAGTAGCTACGTACGTATAATAGAGATTACGAAGAAAACAGGGAAAAGCGGGGTTCAAAGTCAAGGATTCCTATAAAATCGAGCATCCGACATTTTGTCGGGCTGTAAGCTCGGGCGACATCAGCCTCGTACGGTACCAGATCTGAAACTCCGATCGGTTCTGTAAACGGCTGAAGCGGCCTGAATATACAGAAGCGACGAAATGTCGCGGCCAATTTATGGATGCGAAAAGCATAAGGCCGGAAAGAATAGCGTGTAAAAAAGGAGGTCTACATCCAGCAGTGGGTAGTTAGAGCTGTGGATGATGATAATGACGTAACGCCCGTATGCAGCAAAACGTTTTCTTACAAAATTGTAAACGTCGCGTCATGCAATCATATCAGTCTTTGTTCCGCCTGCGCTGTGCCGCCGTGCGTTCGCCTGATACCGTTTCTGTATATGGCGCAAATTATACAGAAACGGCATAAGGCGAAGCGAAGATTCAGTCTGTAAGAGTCGCTTACAGATTTTGTATAAAAAAGACCGTGCCTTCGCCTTACGTCGCTTCTGTTTAATTCGCGCCTTATTCATTAAAATAATGGTTACCGAGGCCATAGTAGTCACACCGATAGGCACCAAACCACCGGCTTTGACGTTAATCGATTCCTGAGTGTTGACAAGGAAAATTAGCACAGTCCTTCGATTTTTAGTGTCCATGCATTCCCAAGGTAAATCGTAGACGGCATATTTCAATTTTGCACTCTGAAAATAATAAGAGTTGCAAGAGAATAACGAAGAACTTCTTAGATAAATTCATAGGTACTTATCTATAGCACATAGGGAAAAAGACTACGTAGAGTTCGACATTACTCGACACATTATAAATATCTTTCTTCTGGCACCTCTGGTAGGTAATAGGTACCTACAACGATTGCGTTAGAGATGCATAATTGCACTTTATTTGTAGATCATACATATGTATGTTAAAGGATAAAAATATGTAAAACCAAGGTATAACTTCATATACTTATACATGTTTGCAAGAGGCGATGTCAAAGTTCTAGTCTGTGTACTGTCGGTACTCAAAGAGTAGAGTACATTATATGTACCCATCGATGTATTTAGGTACATCGATGTATGTACCTCAATGGTAGAGTACTAGGTACTTATTACAGCTGTAGACAGGGCTCCATCTCCATACCATTGATGGAAAGGTAAAATAGGTAAGTACAGTTATATAAGACATAGGTAGGTAGGTACCTACTGTACTCAAAGAGTAGAGTACTATGTCCTATACAGGAAAAGACAGCCATCTCTCTAGTATAAATGGAATAGAACCCAGTAGGCATGGAAAGTATACCGAGTAACATGTTATTTATCATGAAATAAACTGATCACACATAACACTTGTTTTCTGAGACCGAGTCTATTACAAAATCACCTGTGATATCCGCCCAGCGCGCGTACGCTGTGATGTCATGATACTTGTCACCATTCACAATTCATTCGTATTGTAAATAACAATAACAGACAGTCTGAATGTGAGTGGGAGTGATTACGTGATGTCGCGTCATGCGTGAATTATTTTAACAAACTGTGACATTATCACATTAGGCCACTGATGAAAAATCACTGTTACAAATGATGATTGGTGATTTTATTGTTACAAATGGTATGGAGCCCTATATATTACAACTACTACTACTATTATATAATACAACGAGTGGCAACGACTAAGGAGTTAGTTATCTTTGGGCTTACCATAGATCCGATGGTTTCAAAAATTACCGACACTTGAATTAGTTGTTGGAATAACAATACAGTGAGCGGCAAGTAGCGGACTAGCGCTTGTGCACTCTGAAACAGACAAGTGTTATAGATAACAACAGACAAGTGTGTACAAGTGATCAAAAATGCATGTCCGTCGTGGAGATGCATGCACCACGTCTCGTTAGGGAGTATTATTATGGCGGCGGTAGTGGAGAAGCGTGCATTTTTAGACTGAAACATCTATACTACAAGTACCTATGTACAAACGCGTTACCTGATGTGTCACTTGCTATCCAAAATACATTGAATGCGTATTAACTGAAACTATCGCTCGACAAGAAGTTCAGCGCCGCGCGCCGCGCCGAACGCGACGATATTTCGGCTGTGTCATAGGGAACTTGAAATACACTGCGAGCGTATTCAACCGAACGATCGGCGCCGTACATTCCGCAGATGTGTCGCTACACTTAGCTAAGCACGCACTTTCATATCTTGACAAATACATCCTCCAAGTTTCAAGTTTCTTTACACCACTCTGTTTTATTCTTTATGCTGTTTGTCAGTCAGGCATAAGGATGACTCAATGGTGAATATTTTGTTGCATGCACTGCGGCCGATGTCGTCGGTTCGATTCCCGCATTGCAAAACCGTTGTGAGTTTTGTGATGAATGAACATCAAGGTCATACATCTCTGAATCATACCTACATTTTAGTCGTTTTCTATGAATTATTATTTTATTTAATTATTAAGTTTACCTACAGGAAAACATGTTATAGTTAACATAAATTCTAAAAGACTTAAGATTATGAGGATTATGATGACAGATGGACAAGTTATTTAAATGCTAAAAAATGCACTTGTTGCATTCACCTATTTGTTATAGTGTTCTTACCATCTGTGATACTTCCAGCAAAAGCAAGCACCCGCTTACTTGATGGAATAAGAAGTAAGCAAAAAGAGCCATTCCAAACGCATCCGACATTTTGTTCGTAAAACTGAAATTAAGTTGTGAATACATAGATCATAAAACTTTTTGACAGGCGTATTCGTAGCGAAGCATTCAACAACATCCGCATATTGTATCATCGTCCACTGCTGGACGTAGACCCTAATCCCAATGTGCGCTATAGCGCCCTGTCTTCGGCTTTCAGGGTTATCAGTTTGTATGAATCGCAATATTCCTCATTTGCAATCCGGTACAAAAATTTATGCGCAGGAACCTATTTATCTACACGCACACGCAATGCGTCAAACAAAAATTATCGCGATTTGTGACGTGAAGAGTCGCGTACTCTTCACGTCACGCCGCGGTGAGAAACGCCTCATGCTACGGACGGACACTCGCTAGAAAAAACCGAGCGTAAGCGTCGATGACACACTGTTAGTTTACACGCTACAAGCCGGCGAGATTAAAAGCTAGCAAGTGAGCGAGTTAGGTCTCGGGAAGGATTGTCAACAACAAGCAGATTGTAAAAAAGCCGATGATATTGGGCGAGTTTACAAGCTATAAGCGAAGTCGCTGGCTTGTATTTAGCTTGTACAAAAAGCCCACGCACACGGCGTTTTTACACGCTTCGGTACAAGTATACGCGCGTTAAGATTTATAAGAAAGAAAAGAAGTTTCGCAAGTTCCAATCCCGTATTCCCGCATACGCTAATCTGAAACCGCACTGAATCATGCATGAGACAAAGTTAGCTGGTATTGTAGAGTAACTTACTCTGCGATCATCCGATGGTAAATCACGCAATCCTTCAACTTTTCAGCGACCAGCACCAGCTCGCTCTCTGAATATCGTTCAGAGCCTTTGATAAAATTTACCCCCGGCTTGGTGCTCTCTGCAGCAGGCCTTGGAAACGTTTCTAAGTTGTTCAGGAGTATTTTAAAGTGACCCCATAAGTTGAATATCATTTGGGCAAGCAAAAGATCGAACATGGTGATACTGCTAGCGCACAGGTAGGACCCATACCTGCAAAATAAATTGCCACTGGGCCACTATTTGCGGTACTTCACGTGGTTTGCGGTCCCAGTCGACGGATTCAAAAATGTTTTCCATTGATTGAGACCGCGGACCAAAATGTATGTGAATTGACGACGGTCGCCCGCCACCGGTAGCTGAGGTCGGTAGCGCGATTGCGGCGACCGTAAACACGACCACAAGTGGTAGATATCAATTCTATTGTAAAAAGTAAAGAAAGATAAATTTCAAAAAGGTATAAGGTAGGTAAAAGGTAAGATATTATTTTATATCTTTTCCGGGTGCTTAAATATTTAGATTTGGATTTTAGAAAAATGGCCTTACCTTGACTGGGACCACTAGGTATTGGGACAACGGTCCAAGTCAGAAGATAACATTTTTGAATCCGTCTACTGAGACCGCAAACCACGTGAAGTAAATTGTAGGTACAGTCGTCAGATACACCGAAATAAATAAGTCAATGTATAAGTAGTTCATTAATACCTACATATATTTTTCAACTGGGTTTGTATGGCCAAATCCTAAATCCACCTTTACGTACAATGGCATGGCACTTACCAGTTAAAGACAAAAGCGACCAGGTAACCATTGAAATTCGTGTACGCATTGAAAGGGAATTTGAAGTATATGGCGTGTTCATATGTGGTGTTCACCAGATTCTTCGTGGAGGCGTATTTCCCGTTGATGTAGTTACTGTACACCGGGGTCATATTGAACAGAAGAAGTGTGAAAAAAGAAACAGATGCCATGCACACCGTAAAGATATGGGATATTTTATGTACCCTCTTGAAGATCTGTAAAATGTAAAATTTTACTAAACATAAAGGTCTACTAAACAGTCTGGTTTAGACATATTTGTATATTAGAAAATGCTGGATGGACAAAACGAGTCACAGAATAGATACCAATAAAAGAAAAAAGGAGACAGGTAAGACCAAAAAAGACATGGAGGGACATTTATGCAGCGATGCGGACCGGAGTGGGCTGGAGTGGATGAGGAAAGCCAGGTATGCATGGAGAGTATACCGAATAACATGTTATTTATCATGGTATACCGAATAACATGTTATTTATCATGGTATAAAACTGATCACACATAACATTTGATACTTTCTGAGACCAAGACTGTTACAAAATCACCGGTGATATGTGCCCGGCCCGGGCCCCGGCGGCAGGCGATTTTGTATGTGTAATTTAATTAGTATCGTAAATAACAATAACAGACAGTCAGTGCTGACTGTGAGCGGGAGTGATTGCGTGACGTCACGTCATGTGTGAAATTTTATCATATAACCATGTGCCAGGGAAAGGGACGTGTGAAAGGATTAAGGGGAGGCCTACGCCCCGCCCGCCGCGCCCGTAGAGGCGACTGCTGCATAGCAGTTAGCGACGATACTGACCAATACTGACGATAAGGTGTAACAAAATCAGTACCTACCTACCTACTTAATTAAAGTAGTTACAGCAGTTACACATTATGTTTAGGAAGGAGGCAGAAATAAAGGTATTTTAATTCTATTTATTCAAAGCAGGTTTGGCAAATCAGGTAAGTAAGTACCTAGGTACCTACTTAATGATGTTGTTAAACTTACCTTCATAGAATATTCTGATTTGTGTCTGAAGTAAATCAAGTGAACACTTTTTAGGTATTGTAATGCTACGATTGGGTATTTTTTTGACGCCACCAGTGTTAAGCATCTCGACTGTAATGTAATTATAATAATATTAATAATGTTTGGCCATTTCACACAACGCCATCTATCTAGCCCCAAACTAAGCAAGCTTGTATAATGGGAACCAGTTATCTGATAAAATACCTATAAACAAGTTTTTTGTAAATACATACATAGAAAACACCCAGAATTAACCATCCGTGTCGTCAATACATAAATAAATGTTTTATTTAAAAAAAATATCTTACCGTTGTTAACGAGTTTAGTAACAGAACAAGGTACATGTGACCTAGCTCCAAAAAATTCAAAGATTGAATATGATCCTTCAAGTACCATAATCCCAGGATGAGGTAGACTATGGAAAGAGTTGAATTGTAGATAATGTATGGTTTTCCTTCGAAGAAGAGGTACTTTTCACCCAGCTCTTTCCCCGGCCAAGCGCTCATGATGCGAAAGATCACACGCAGGAATTTCATGTAAGACAGTTCGGAAGGAGTTCGAACCTTGCTGCATGAAAAAAAATAATTGGTAGGTACGGTTTCAGACTAGGTAGGTATCGTATGTTTTACTCACAATTAAAAATATTTAGCAGCAATATTTTTTTATCTTGTGATTTAATAAGACTTTTTAGTAATTTACCTTAAAATTGCATGCTCTCTTTTTGAATCACCGTCTAACCAGCCCATGATGATTAAACTAATAGCAGTATTCTTTTTTTTAATAAATAATATTAAAATTAAATGATATCACTTAGGTTTAAGCTGTGGTATACGTTACTAACTACCTACTAACGCTTTATTGCAACAACGTTTTATTCGCTCGACTTCTTTGATCTTGATACAACTTACATAATAATGTATTCATTATCACCTGTTTTATAATATAATTAATAGGTAAGTGAAGTTTATAGAGTGAAAGGTTAATCGGATCAGAAGAATGCGATAGTAACCAACGACTAATAATTATGTATTATTGTAGGAAGTAGGCATAGCTGGGCATTAACTCGTTAATCGGTTAATCGTTACTTAATTAACGAAGTTAACATTTTGATTAACGGATTAACTTTTAAGTTAACTTTTAAAAATTTTAAGGGACACGTTAACTTCCGTTAATAATGCAGAAGTCCGTTAATCGTTTATAAAATAATAGTTACCGAACGGTATAGAAATAGTCTATAGAAAAACCAAAGAGCTCCAACTCTTTAAAGAGTAAAGCGCAAAGTCTCGTTAAAATCAAAATACTCGTTCAATAATGCTGCATTCCTCGGGGAACAGATATTCATAAATCTATTCATTAAATACAATACTGCTATACCCTCAAGCGCTGCAGTTGAACGTCTTTTTTTCCACGGGTAAAAAAGACATTTTAACACCAAAACGAGCCTCGCTTTCAGACGAGAACTTCAACATGTCAATGTTCACGAAGGGGAATATGCACCTTATGCCCGACGATTAAATTACTTATTATTTGAATATACAAATATTTTGTTTTGTTCCTAACCTGTTAACTTCCAGAACCTAAACCAACAGGTTTTATAAGTTCACTAACGCAACGATATAAATATGCAATTATACACATATTAACGGATTAACGATTAACGTTAACTTGCGTTAATTCTTCCGAAATGTAACGCTTTAACGTTTAACGAAGCTAACTTTTTTTGCAACGGATTAATGATTAACGAAGTTAACTATTTGATTAACGGTGCCCAGCTATGTAAGTACTAGGTACTAGGTACTTCTTACCCCAGGTAGTAGGTACCTAACCTACCTACCTAAAGTAGCTATATTTTATGTTTTATAAGTACCGATCTATACATTTAAGTACTTAATATAATACCTGTTGCTGGTTTTTATCCGTAACGTAACGCCTTTAGGTCACCGACCGACGACACGCGGCGATAGGCCAGTCAAATTAGGGTTTCACCTCGGAATGAGAGATAACAAGCTAGAAACTCGTATACAAAATGATAAGTAAGTAAGTCAGTGTTATTTCGCTCTCCGCTCTCTATTTCAAAACCAGTTCAGCGCATGAAAAAATGTTTGCAACAGAATTCGTCGCAAATTTAATGATCTACATCTTTTCTACACTATAAGTGGCAGTATGGTCTTAAGACTTTAGCCTTTCAATCTACCCAATGGATGGGCAAATAAAAAAAAACATTTCCTAACCTCTTGTCACTATTGTTTTTCCAAATTTTTTGAGATAGTAGATTATTTTTCTGCGTTAAAACATTGATAAGATTTTGCCTGCTAGAATTGTAATTCAAATAGCTTAATCAGTTTAAGATACAAAGATGTGGCAGTGGTTGTATTTGGTAAAATGATAATAAGTGTCAGTTAGTCGTATGAAGATGTTTCGCTGCGCATATTTATGTAATTGCCTTGATCATCAGTGAATGAGGACGTATTTACGTGACGATGGCAGCATCTGCCTCAGAGACGCAGGACAGATTCAAACTGTACAAGTATGCAAAGGAATTGACTCTGAAAGTGGCTCAGATAGTAGTACAAAGTCGCCAGGGCATAAAGATCGCGTACCAGAACCCAAAGTTTGGCAATGACAATGGCAATGTTGAGACAAACCCTCCCTTGCAATGGGTAAGTTGTGCCGTAAATTGGCTCCATTGGTCTTATCTATTGGTTTCATTTGAAAAAACGTTATTAGCGGACACATGCTTCTACTTCTTATCGTGTCACTAGTTCCTATGAACCAGTGTGGTGAAAGGATTTTAAGTACGCCTCAAAGAGGCTCCTTTTCGTGCACTCAAAACATGTTTTCAAACACATGTTTCGGACGTGCCAGTTTTCTCAGGATGTTTTCCTTCACCCTTGCGAGAACGTGGGATGCATACATAGATTTTTTGACCGAAAATTCTCATTTACTGCCACCGGGATTCAATCCCGCGACCATCAGATCGCAAGGTTAGGGCCTCATCCACTCAGCCACGGATAATAATAGATAAGTAATAATAATAAACAGATTATGTACTTACCTTTGACTATGATGACGAAAGTAAAGTACTTATAACTTTATCCCAACTATTGAAAAATTTCAGTTCGATCTCTCAATCCCTGATGAGCCCCGAGTGAATGAAGAAACCAAACACATTCTCAACGGTGAAGTCATAGATGCTCTGACGAAAATTCTTTGTATAGAGATATCCCTCCGCACCTCTGATGGAGATGAAATGGTCCTGGAAATATGGACAGTGAAGCTGATATCCGGAATTGAGATCTGTTCGCTTCCCACTGTATACTACCGTATGAGTGTCATGCTGAAATCAACATTGAGCATTTCAAGGATAACACCAGCATATAAGCTAGCACGATCACAACACAAAGAATCCTATAAGATCTACCACAAAATCTATGGTGGTGAACCAAATTATACCCTTTTAGGTAAGTTACAATACATAGTAAAGCTCTGAAACTAAGCAATTAGGCCTATATTCCGAATGATTCACAATGCAATGGAATGTATATTTTTGTAAAGTTAAAAATCTTAGAATTTGATTATGTCTTGTTTAGTATAAAAAGCCATGGCAAATGTTTGAGATGTAATGTGTTCTTAGGTAGAGACTGCATTTAGACATACAAAGTGTATGATGACCTCTGGCTAGAAGCTAGATGGAGCAACAATTTGTGCTCTGTTGCTGGTAAAAGATGGATACAATGGCAAAGATAGGGCTATATTGTGTGGCTTAGTGGGAGTGCAAGTGACCACAGTAGTAGTAGACTGCTAAGTTTATGATGATAATACAAACACAGTCAGTGGCCTTATAGCAGACTGAATAGAGATAAGAGACAGAGCCAGCTAATAGCTTTAATGGGGATGAATGGAAGGATAATTGCACACAGCAAACGTAACTGATATCTCTTTGCATACTTTCATTTACCTGCCTCAGCTTTGCTCACATGGTATCTGCATGGAAAATAAAGTAGCTTACGTCCTTGTCTAGATTCTATTCATACACTTCAGAATTTATCGATTCGGTTATTTATTACAAAATTAATGATAAAAATCCTTAAAAATGTACTGAAACTAATATAAATAAATTCTAAATCATTTATCTAAGGAGCAGAATAAAAATAAAAGATGAACAATAGCCCTAGAAGTTAATAACAACTCATTTTTAGAAGTGTGCTCTGCGCCTCGCCATTCGAAGAATGTGGACAGTGGGTACTTATCTAGCTGACTGCATAAATTAAATATAACTTGAACTCACTGACATACCAATAAATATAGCTTGCTGCATTTGCATAATGTTGTCATAATATGTGTCACTGCTCAGGCCTTAGTTATTATGTAAGCTGTTAATACATAGCAAATAGAAAACTTGTAAGATCATAAAACATCCTTTGTAGTTTGTACCCACCTATTTTTACTAATCCAAGGGACCTACAAAGGAACGTTTCTATCAGATAGAACAAGCCTGCGTAGTTTGGGGCTAGATGGCGTTGTGAGAAATGTCCAAAAATAGCTCATAATCATAATCAGCCTATTGCTAGGACTCAGGCCTACTCTCCACCAGGAGAGTGATGGGTCTTAAATCCACCATGCAGGCTTAGTGTGTATTGGTGAATGCCACAAAAATCTAATTTTCTGTCCCATGACATGCCGGTTTCCTCACAATGTTTTCCTTCACCGTTGTGAGAACGTGGGATGCGCTCATAGATCTATTCTACTGAAAAAAAACCCACTTACGCATACTGCCATCGGGATTCGAACACGGATGAAACAAACCGAACAAACATCGGATCTCAAGGCAAGGGTCTTATACACTCGGCCAGAAAGTCCTCAAAAATACTGCCTATGCTTTTACCACATCCATAACTGGTCACTTTCAAATGGGTTAAGTAGTTTCGGCGTGTTTTTGCAATTCACATCATCTGTCCTGACACACTTTTGCGTTTACTTGATTTTAAGAGTTAAAAGCCCTTGCAAATGAAATTATTTAGATTTGTATTCTTGCAAATGAAATTATTTAGATTTGTATGCTGCGCTCAAGTCTCCTCGAGAGACTTTATTGGAACATTAAGTTAGTTACTGGGTTCCGGTTTGAAGGGCACTGTGGCTAGTGACATTACTTGGCTTTCGAGACTGACCATCAAAATGTCTCAAAGGTTTCGAGCGCTTAAGTAGTGCTTCATCGGCCTATATGATGTGAACCAAGTCTTATGTAGCATTGTTCTGGTCATGGATAAGCGTGATCTCTTTCTTTTCTCTCGTTTTCTCTTCATTACTGGGTTCCGGATTGATGAGCACTGTAGCTAGTAAAATTACTTGGTTTTCGAGACTGACTATCAAAATGTCTCAATGTGTTCGAACGCTTATCAGTATTTCATCGGCCTATGTGAATCAAAGTCTTATGTAGCATTGTTCTGGTCATAAGCTGGTGTGATTCCTTACCATCAGGAGAGCACTTAGCTCGTCTCGTCACATGTATAAAAAAAAAACAACGTGCGCAACCATATTCTTTTTGTTTGATGATGAATGAATGACGTTGCCATTGCCTAGGATTCAAACTTAAGACCTTGAGATAGTAAGAACAATTTCCCACTGTTCTTCATGCAATTACTTTTAAATGAATTAAAAAATAAATAAAACGATAAAACCCGCCATCCACGTTCATTACATGATCTGCAATGCCAAAATAGTGAACGCTATTGCCCTAGACTAGACAATGCATTGATTTCAGGTGATAAGTACAAAACATTGAAAGTGGGCGAATTACACACTCCCATCGGTACATTGTTGATTGAAGTGGTGCATCGAACCAAGATGGCGATCATTCCCGGAGACAGGCGTCAGACCGCGCTCAACGCCAACAGCGATATCATGGTCAAAAGCGATCATTTCAACTCTGATAGTCCAAGGTAACTACTCACTTCCATTGGCACATTATTAATATTAATCGAAGTGGTGCATCGAACCAAAATGGCGATCATTAACGGGGACAGGCGACAGACCGCGCTCAACGCCAATAGCGATATCATGGTCAAGAGCGATCATTTCAACTCTGATAGTCCAAGGTAATTACACATTTCCATCGGCACATTGTTGATCGAAGTGGTGCATCGGACCAAGATGGCGATCATTCACGGGGACAGGCGACAGACCGCGCTCAACGCCAACAGCGATATCATGGTTAAGAGCGATCATTTCAACTCTGATAGTTCAAGGTAACTACACACTTCCATCGGCACATTGTTGATCGAAGTGGTACATCGAACCAAGATGGTGATCATTCCCGGGGACAGGCGGCAGACCGCGCTCAACGCCAACAGCGATATCATGGTCAAAAGCGATCATTTTCAAAGGTAACTACACACTCCCATCGGCACATTGTTGATCGAAGTAGTGCATCGAACCAAGATGGCGATTATTCCCGGGACAGGCGTCAGACCACGCTCAAAGCCAACAGCGATCATTTCAACTGACAGCCCAAGGTAACCACTTCACACTCCCATCCCATGAGGAATGCCCTGTGATCGTTCCCACAATGATTCCCAAATCTTTTCAAATTGTCTACAAATAGCGGCACGTAACTTTAGCGTTGATCGTTATTGCGCAGAAGTAAAAAGTAAGGTACCTGAGGGGGACTACACATACAATAAGTTCTGTATAAAACTTGCACATCACAAGTTTATCGAGTTGTGTGGAAGAAGCCGTGTGAGCTCTTGTACCAGGTGGCCATATTCATTTTTGGTAATTTGGGCTTGTTCAAGCGTCGTGGCGTCAACGCGTCTCACGCCCTCCGCAGTAACAAACACCACCACCAGCTAGTTACACCGCCACACAAGTTAGCTAAGTCGGAGCGGTCCGTCTACTTAATGGGCCCTTCAGTCTTTAATAGATTGCCGGAAGAGATAAGGAATGCAGCTTCTCGGCCAATATTCAAAACTAAGACCAAAAAGTGGCTACTTGAGCACAGTTTTTATAGCGTAGACGAGTTCTTGAAACTCCCTGCGATATGACCAGAAAAAATTATAAAAAATATTATATCATTATACCCATAGGTACTATTGTTATAAAATTATTTTATTTTATGTGCTAATTTTATTTTGTATTTGACTTGTAATTTGGGAATTATTAATAAATTATTGTATTGTATTGTATTGTATTGTATTGAAGAGGAACGACGCCCGTCCGTCATACAGTGCAAACTAGTACGGAGGGTAGTCACCTAACTGCACTACGATTTTATTTACAAACTACCTTAAAATAGTCTATCATTTACTTACTTAACATAAGACCTGTTTGTAACTAACTCTAATTGAGACAAATAAATAAATTGAAACTGAAATAAACATGCGCAGTAACACCACCCGCGTATCGTTCAGCGCTAGATTTACGTGCCGCTACTTATAAGCATCTGTTGACTCCAGGCATTAAAAAAAAACTATATTGTTTATTTTTTTTTTACAGAAAAACCTACGAGAAGAAAGCGTTGGACTTATCCAAGCCACTGACGGCGGGCGCGTTTGTAGACGTCGCCAGAATCAAGGAGCTTCACGAAACCTTGAGTTCAAAGCTTCCTCCAGAACCGCCCATGTCTTGGCTTCTCGCCGAGAAAGAAAAAATGGAACAAGTAATTTGAGTTTTGATTCTTCTTATCGTGTCACTAGTTATTCGCTTTCGAACCAGTGTGGTGAAAGGATTTGTATTGCGCCTCGAAAAGGCTCCTTTCGTGCACTTGATACATGTTTTTCGAACTTTTTAGGTTCTATCATATGCCGGTTTCCTCACGATGTTTTCCTTCACCGTTAAGCATGTCTTGGCTGTCTTGGCTTCTCGCCGAGAAAGAAAAAATGGAACAAGTAATTTGAGTTTTGATTCTTCTTATCGTGTCACTAGTTATTTCGAACCAGTGTGGTGAAAGGATTTCAAGTGCGCCTCGAAGAGGCTCTTTTCGTGCACTTGACACAAGTTTTTCTAACTTTTTAGGTTCTATCACATGCCGGTTTCCTCACAATGTTTTCCTTCACCGTTAAGCACGTGTTTTAATGCACACATAGATTTTTTGAACAAAAAAAACCATTGGTGTATGACCGGGTTCGGACCCACGACCTTCGGATCGAAAGTCGAGGTCATTTCCCACAAGGCCGACACGGCTTAGTAAGTTTTGATTAAGGTCTTACGACTGCTTACACATTATTCTTATTTTTCGTACTTATATTTTAAGAACAGCTACTAAGATAAGTTATGACATGGCCCATATACAGCCAAAACTTCTACAAACTGCCAATTTTTTCCTCAATATATTTAATAATCATAGAATAATACAAGGCTAAGACATGACATGACTAAGTGTATATTATAATACTAACACGATAGTCTGAATAAATGCAAATTGAATTATGAATACTAACTGTTAAATGTTGAATTCCAGAAGCTGAAAGGGCTATCACTGTCCGGGCGTATGCATACGATCAAAGGGGGCGGCGGTGAAGCGTCGACTTCCTCCGAACACGCCGTCAGCAAAGCCATTGAGGTGCCCAGCAAGAACGCAGAAAAATACTCTGGACTCATGGTAAAATCATATCTTCATTATTATTATTATTATTCAGCGATCTGTGTCCCACTGTAGGGCAAAGGCCTCCCTCCTCTCCTTGCACTCCTTGCGGCCAAGGGCGTCGCTGGTCCATGTTGGCAGGTATGCGTCCAACTCGTCCCGCCATCTCCTTCTGGGCCTTCCACGTCGTCGTTTGCGTTTAGTGGGCTCCACTCCGTTGTGGTTTTAGCCCACAAGTCGCTGGACATGCGACAAACGTGTCCGGCCCAGTCCCACTTGAGGCTGGCGGCTTTCTGGCCAACATCAGCAATTTGTGATTTGGAGTGCAGTATGCTGTTCCTCATGCGGTCTGACAGCTTTATTCCTAGGATACTGCGCTCCATGGCTCGCTGGAATACCCCAAGAGCGGACTTCTGATGATATATCTTCATAGATAAACTAAATTATTAAAAAAAAAGAGAGCCTTACAGTAATCGCATATGATGTGTAACATCTGACATCTCATCTATATATTAACAAAAGCTGGCATGAATAACACATTCACACGTACGCTTGTGTAGTGTCTGTGAATAAGAGCGCGGCGTGCCCCTATTGTGACCTGTCAAAATTATCATCCTAAATTTGTCAAAGTGTAGTAAAATTGTATTAGTGTGAGTACTTAGACAGCGCCAGCTTTCGTTGAACGACCTGTACCAACAGAATTTTGCTTTTATTGTGAGAGGGAGGAGTATATCAACAAATTATACAAATATATTTAGTAATAAATCCGCTTGATTTCTAAACAAAGGTTTTAATTAACTTTAGTTCAGAACTTTAGTATATATTACTATATTATAAACCAAAGAGTCAACGAACAGAAAACCAAAGTTTGAAGATACGACACGTGTTTCGCCTCTACACGAGGCATCATCAGGAGGTGTGGACTCGCCGAAGTTCGAAACGAGAGTGAATAAACAACGTTGCCCGGCCCGTATTTATACCCGTTATGGCGATGAGTCGCCTGTCGTATGATCCGACGTCACAAAAATCCTCAACAAAGGAGACCTTGGAATACTCGTATTTAAATCATTCAACAGCGTAATATTTGTTGTATTGTGTTTTAAAATTTCTAAACACTCCAAAATATTTAACCTAAAACCTTTTTCACATGTATGTAATATATTAAAAGTATTGTTATTGTTTAAAGAATGACCAGTGTCTATTTAGTTAAGGGAGGAGTATATTTATTTTTGATTACTTACAATGGTTAAAATAAGGACCCAGTAGTTAAACCAAAATCGTTTCTACTTTCCTTGCTAATTGCACTAGAAACTCTTCGGATACAATTTGAGAATAAAAATATTACTGTGTATATTTTTTTGTACTAAAAATTTTGCAGCCGATGAGAATCAATGTGTGAATATTTTTTTTCGAGAACAATCATGGTTCAGATGCTTCTGAGAAGACCTTTCAAAACAACGTTAAATTTACTATAACTTGTAAACTTTCAGGACTTCCCATTCGCTGACGGCAGTCCTATCGCGGAACTGGCTAACTTCTACCAGGAATGCTTACAAGCGCGATCGATGAGCGACGAATGGACTGATCTGCTGATTGAAAATTCAGCATCCACCGATTCTGAAACACTGTCCAAACAACTGAAAATGTATGAAGACGCGGTACCCGAGTTTGATAGTATGGTCGCGTCGATGTTCAGCAATTCCGAAGGGGGATCGGACCACTCCTAAATTACTGTAGCAAACTGATAACTTTATGGCGCAAAATACACAGAGAGCAACGCAAATGTTATGTCTTCTTCTTATGTCGGTGTCTTCTCCTATCGGAGGTCGGCAATCAATAGTGCTATTTGCACCTTGGACACTGTAGCGCGGAATAGAGAGCGAGTACTCTTGTAATACCATTGCCGTACGTTTTTGAGCCAAGACATTCCGCGTCTGCCAATGTCTGTAAATATTATGTAGTTGGTGCCTTTTCTCTCGTTGCGTTTGAGTACGTGTATGTCTTAATCTCTATACGTTTGAGATTGGCTACGTGTATGCCCTCTCTACGTTTGAGATTGGCTACGTGTATGCCATCTCTCTACGTTTGAGATTGGCTACGTGTATGCCATCTCGCTACGTTTGAGATTGGCTACGTGTATGCCATCTCTCTACGTTTGAGATTGGTTACGTGAATGCCCTCTCTCTTCGTTTGATATTGGCTACGTGTATGCCATCTCTCTACGTTTGAGATTGGCTACGTGTATGCCCTCTCTCTACGTTTGAGATTGGCTACGTGTATGCCATCTCTCTACGTTTGAGATTGGCTACGTGTATGCCCTCTCTCTACGTTTGAGATTGGCTACGTGTATGCCATCTCTCTACGTTTGAGATTGGCTACGTGTATGCCCTCTCTCTACGTTTGAAATTGGCTACGTGTATGTCTATCTCTCTGTGTTTGAAATTGGCTACGTGTATTCTTTCTTTCACACTGTGTTTGAGATTGTCTACGTACGTCCTCTGTGGGTTTGAGGTTGCCCACGTAAGTTATTTTCTCTATCATTGGGTTGGTTTGAGATTTTTTACGTACGTCTTTTTTTGCATTTGATGTCGTCAACGTACGCCCTTGTCTTTCTCGTATATTATGCGCCTTTAGCATTTGAGAAAAAAAATGCGTTATCAAGAATCCTATGATTTTTGTCGTCTATGATCAGCGATTCTGACTCATTCTACAATTGGGATTATTTAGTTTTACCTCCTTGTAATTACAAACATGTAAATAGAAATAAAGTAATCAAAAGTTGCTATAACATAGACGCTACTCTGCTCAAAAAACCTTCCTATTTCCTAAATATAGTATCTCATCTTCTGCTTGAGATTAGACTCAAAACCGCGTGAAACTAAAAAAAAATTTAAAAATCATGGTGATTTATTTATTATCGAAAACTATAGTTTTTTCGTTTGTCCTGTGCAGTTGTGAGTGAAATGTAAGGGATTTGAAAGACTGATATTGGCAAGACTGCACACGGCAAATTCAAGACGAATGCTTTGCGTAGGATTTTATAACGTTTTACACTAACTTATTCATTGAATCAGAAAACAATTGGGGCCCTTTTTCATCACTCTGGTTACATTTAGCTTGTTTTGATAAACTTAGAGAATTATAGCTGTTATTCGACGCTTGGCTTAAAGCTGATACAGAAAATGTATGTGAAGAAGTATACAGTTTTTACAATGATATTTTTTTTTTAATTCTATGATTAATCCGCGGCTTTGCTCGAGTCAGATATTCCATTTCACGAAGAAGGTTTGGCCTTGGTTGTAGTAGTGATATGTACAGATGAATTCGCGTCATTCGATGCCGCGTCGCAATCGTGACTGAATGCTTAAAAATATTGGTAGTAGAAAATATAGGTTTAATAATATGACCATCTTTTGTACCAGTTTTCACAAAAAAAAACGTTCTTATTCTTATTTACACTAACTCAATGTACACGGCTAACTACAACCAAGATCAAACCTTCGTCTTGAAATAGAAATAACTTAACTATACTTGCCCTCCATGCACAAAGAAATAAATAACTGAGTGGTGATCAAGGTCTCAAATTTTAATACTGAGCTACAAATGTAGTTGTTTGTACCTATTTATATGCTGGCGATACTGACTGATGTTGCCAGTTTCTTGTAAATATCTATGTAATAAAGTTAGAGTTCGAAGCAAGTGGAAATCTGGAATCTTTAGTACGCATTCTTGTTTATTACCTTTAAATTACAGCGCAGTTATAATTATCAACGCCTTTGGATACAGTCAGCTGCACTGACATGTATAAACTCACAAGCTTTCACATTTACTCCGTACATTTTTAAAATAATTCTGACTGCAGATACTACGTAGTACCCCGTCTGCATTGCCCATTTCTTTTTCTGTGCGGTATAGAATTTTGAAAAACTATACAGGGTGTGTCGTAATGAGTGGATAATCCTTCAGCTGCGGGTGGGGGATTTCAGGACTGATGAGAAAATTTAAATATGTACCCAGTAATAATCCCACGGATTTCGAGTTATTTTCAAAACTTCTTTTTACCTTTGTCCATTGTTTTTGATCTCCTGTGGTGTAAAAAAAATGTAGAACATTAAAATAGATTCAATAGGACCATCTTTCAACATACTATGAGGAGTAAAACAAGGTGACCCACATTCCCCAAAACTCTTACGTCTACCATAGAAGAGGTTTTCAAAAGTTTGGCTTACACACTGGTTGGAGAAGGGCATTATTGTCGGTAAAAAACGGTTGACTAACCTTCGTTTTGCCGACGATATAGTCCTTTTTTTTTCCTAAATATACAAAGACTGTATGGATTTAATTATATCAAGCTTTGTTTTGTAGAAATTATAGAAAAAAGAGTATCCTTGGAAAATATTCTAATTCTAATTTGGGGAAGGGGTTACATGTGGTCTGCACTGACGTCCCGCTGTGGGGTGTATTGTGCATTGACCCCTTTTTGTACTAACTCTACCCCAGCCAGCCCAGCCCATAAAATATTATTTGCCAATTAATAATATTTCATGTGGTAAAAGAGAATATTTAAAGTTAAATATTTATATTTTATTACATGATAATCACAAGTTGTTAGAGTGCGAGTAACTTAACATGTTAATGACGTAAAATTAAAGCGGTGCTGACGTTTTTTTAACTATCTGTTTTTATTTTGAAGCATAGTATGTTTCTGTACTTAGGGTGGTTTCAGATTAGCGGATTAACCGAGCGGGTTCGCTGTTCGTGTTTTGTTTTTTGCAGCGCGTCTACTAATGCCTAGATCACACGTACCGAGTACTCGGCCGAGACAGTGCTCTCGGCCGAGAATTCGGTACGTATAAACATAGCGCCGAGTGCTCAGCTGAGCGACTGACGTAAGCTTTCACTGTCTAGGCCGAGTAACTTTTACTGTCTCGGCCGAGTACTCGGTACGTGTGATTTAGGCATAAGCGTCAAACAAGTTGTCCTCTAGCGAACCACGTGATAAAGATGCGCAGAACCAATTTGACTTACGGATTGCGTTCTGCGCATCTTTGTCACGTGGTTCGCCAGAGGTCATCTTGTTTGACGCTTCCTATACTAATCCACCCGTATACGCGACAAAAATACGCTAGCCTGAAACCGCTCTTAGATATAATGTGGCCTGTGTTATTACAATTAAATAGGTGTTTAGCTACATATTATGTAAGGCATCACTAATTACCAGTAGTGACGCATTTTTATGGGCCTTAAGGGTAATCCTCAAATCCGAGTTCCATACAAAAAAATTATCGGACAAATACTCAAAAAGTACGCAGTATTATAGTAATTTCTACACACTATTCGTTTCCTCTATGTTTTTTTGATTTCGTGAATAAAAAAAGTGAAAGGTTTCATACTTTAATTTAGATTATATACGTGTTTTAAAATTAACCCTACTAACTTAAAACTTACTTACTTTTTTGTATTTTTCCGAAACATTTTTGTATGGAATTCGGATTTGAGGATGCCCCTTATGTGTACCCATGCTCTTTGTAAAATAGTGTTACATTTTCTATTCACATTGCAATTCACTAAGTTATTTTGTACACTTTAATATTGTTCTGTCGCTTTCTTTTTATGTCACTTTGGTTTTTTTTTTTTTTACAGTGTTGTATAATAATATACAAAACTGAAATAATGTGCCAATTTTTTATAACGGAATAATTAATATCACCATTTTAGCGAATTTTGGTGAATTGGCATGTTTTGGTACCTAGATATTTTATAGATAAATAAATTTAGTCTGGATGTGTCATTATTATCTAGGTGGGTACTACTAGTCACTTCCAATTTTACGATTGTTGTTGGAATAATTGAAGCGTAGGTATAACTAATGCCAAGATCACACGTACTCGGCCGAGACATTGCTCTCGGCCGAGTTCTCGGTACGTATAAACATAGCGCCGGGTACTCGGCTGAGCGAGTGATGTAAGAGTACTCGGTACGTGTGATCTAGGCATAACTAAATTTATCTATCCACTAGAAATCAATGCCGATTTCGATAATGTAACCATGTAGAAAGATGTTTTAATAATAAAATAATAATATGTAATTAAAAATCTCCGCCCGTTTAGATATCACATAGATATAGCAAAATTATAATAATATGTATTCAGACACAAGATCCATTGGGTGCACACAAGTATACAGTACAATAAAAAAAAAATAAAAAAATACAACGTATTTGTTATGATGCAATTTGCACCCATCGTCTGTACACATTAATTAAGAAGATCCTATCTTCCAGACTCGCTATAATTTTAACGCTATTATATGATGTTGTTCCCAATGATACTTACATAGGTAACGTAGATTCTGTAAGTGCTAACGATTAAGATTACTGTTAATCGCAATTCGTACCTTATTCGATGTGTTCAAAGTTGAAGTTGTCAAATATTCACATTCAATGGTACCTCAGATCGCCTTGTGTTTATGTTCATTGTTGTAGAAAAAAAAACTGTGTTTGACCACACGATAGAAGTGAAAATTTCTTCAAAGGCGAGGTTAATAATGCGAAATACAACTATTTATACCACGCAAGGAATTTATAGACTACTGATACGTAGGAAGTTAGATGCTGATAGATAGAATATTCATTATTGTTTTACCTTAAAATTAAATTAAAAACAAGGAATACAAACTAATATTACAAGGGTGGTCTTATTGCTAGCAATCTCTTCCAGAAAACCAGTAGTTCTTAAATTACATGATACCACGACATTCAGTTTGACATGGCTGTAGAAACCATGCTAATTCAAAAATTTTGTTCACGGTCATAGAATCAACAATACAGGCACTTTATGTATTTTGTAGTATAATAATGTTACGCTACCATTATTTGATGTCGTTCAAGTAAAAGAAAAGACGGGAGACATATTACCATCTATACTTAGTAATATTATATCATACGACTTTACCTGAAGTAGTTTTACCATCCTGTATTACGTAGCCCAGTCAAATTCACTCATGAAATACATCGCTCAGTGCGCCTAAAGAAGTTTTCACTTAAAAAAATATACATGTTAAAGCAGTATATACATTTTACTACAAATATGTATGAGTACTGACGAATAAGAAATACCTACCTACCTTATATTTATTTAAAATAATGCAACAAGGTTTGTGTTTGGACTGACATATTTGGGGGATCACTTTTCAATTGTAACAAGAAACTAATATAAATTTTGAATTAAATTCCATAAAATCAGAGACTTCTCTGATAAAATGTAGGTAAAATGCTTAGGGAGGTCTGAAAGGTTGTATCCCGGCCCTTAGTACCATATGGAGACATATTATACAACTGTGTGTGTACCTAATTTCCCTATATGAATTATAGGGAGATTAGGTACACACACAGTTGTATAATATTATGTCTATATGGTACTAAGGACCGGGAATGAATGTGTACCTAATTTCCCTATGAATTATAGGGAAATTAGGTACACACACAGTTGTATAATATGTCCATATGGTAATAAGGACCGGGAATGAATGTGTTCCTAATTTCTCTATGAATTATAGGGAAATGAGGTACACACAACTTGCAATTCACTAGCATTGTGTTAGTGTGGTTTTAGATTAGCGGATTCTTCTTCTCTTTCTTATCGTGTCACTAGTTCTTTCAACTTTCGTTTTTCACCAGTGTGTTGAAAAGAATTCAAGTGCGCCTTGATGTGGCTCTTGATGTGGAACACATGTTTTCGAACTTTTTAGGTTCTGTTATGCCGGTTTCCTCACGATGTTTTCCTCCACCGTTAAGCACGTGTTTTAAGGAACACATAGATTTTTTTGAACTAAAATCCATTGGTGTAAGACCGGGTTCGAACCTATATTACCTAATAGCCTAAGATCCCGCTATACAACGACCTTCACCGAGATGCTTATTTAATGAAACGTATTTTATATATTATTTAATATGCCAATAAATATATCCTATATGGGTTGCCTAACAAATTTCAGTCCAGAGTATTTCTAATTAATAATTAAAAAAAAAATGTTAAACATTCCACCGGTGTGATTATTAAATAAATTCGATACCAATCGAAAGTTTGAAGCCCATAGAATATGCAAACGTTAGGTTGCCTATTTTTTCCGGTCACAACTAGCGGGTTGCCAGATGTAAACAGGTAAATCTATACTAGCATTTTGCAACGGTCTATTATTTCTTTTTTTTATTTTCATTTCTTTAAATGGGCGGACTTTAAACAGCTGCTATGCTGTGTCCTTTTCTACCGCATGGGATGGTTGGTTTGGGACCTCTCTCTCGCACACATTCGCTCGCAGCGATATTTTATTATTTAAAATTCGACAACCGTAATTCGGGACTGATTTTTCGCAGGCAACCCTATACCACCGTGTTCATAATAAAATAATCTTTCATTTTATTTAAGTTTGATTCAATAATCAGACCGTTGCAAAATGCTAGTATAGATTTACCTGTTTACATCTGGCAACCCGCTAGTTGTGACCGGAAAAAATAGGCAACCTAACGTTTGCATATTCTATGGGCTTCAAACTTTCGATTGGTATCGAATTTATTTAATAATCACACCGGTGGAAGGTTTAATTTTTTTTTTTTAATTATTAATTATAAATACTCTGGACTGAAATTTGTTAGGCAATCCATATAGGATATATTTATTGGCATATTAAATAATATATAAAATACGTTTCATTAAATAAGCATCTCGGTGAAGGTCGTTGTATAGCGGGATCTTAGGCTATAACTATAGCTTTAAATATACATAATAATGAAAGTTGTGAAAGTGTTTGATGTTAGGTTGGTCGATTGAAGCTTATAATAACCATTCTACGTAGATAGATAGGTACCCAATTGTTTTAAGTAAAAGAGGGCTTTTAAAATAAACATGTTTATTGAAACAAATTGTTTAATTGAAACTGTATTTTCTTATGAAAATCGAGGATATAATCCGAACTAAGGTAAAATTCTTAAAATAAACAACAATACGATTAAATGGTTTAGGCGCAAAATGGCCAATTCTCAAAATGGCGAAAAGACTAATGGTTACTTGCACCAACCTTAAAAAAATCCTAAACAACCATTTTACTCGCTAGGGAGATCTTTACGATCCAAATTCATTGCACCAACTATAAGTATTCATCTAACGCCTAAAGAATTCCTTAACTTTGGGAGCCCGTTGCTCGACCTCATAGCACTGAGAAATTCCCTATCCCAATGAGCCGTCATGTCATTTCTGTCAGAATACATATTTGTCTCTTTCACTCTTATTGAGCATACCTACTATATCAGTAATACTCTAAACCAGCAATGCCAGTACGTACTAAAAAGTTAGATTTACGTACCTTTTACTCCTATTATAATTAAATTAAGTATCTTTCAGTCAAATAACGTACCTTTTTGAGCAGTTTTTTGTAGGTACATTTTTATGCATTAGTACTGGCAGCACTGTATCTACTTACCTACCCATATGAAATAAAAATACGATTATCTAGAATTCCTAGATGATCTAGCTAGACAACGACGGACCCCAACTCTTCACTTACCTACATAGCCCTTCATAATAACAGTATAAAACACATTGATAAGCTAATTGATTGATTCAGGCGTTACTTTGCGGAAATCCATAAATATCAACAAATTATATAAATATATTTAGTAATAAATCCGCTTGATTTCTAAACAAAGGTTTTAATTAACTTAACTTTAGTTTAGAACTTTAGTACATATTACTATATTATAAACCAAAGAGTCAACGAACAGAAAACCAAAGTTCAAAGATACGACACGTGTTTCGCCTCTACACGAGGCATCATCAGGAGGTGTGGACTCGCCGAAGTTCGAAACGAGAGTTTCTCTCGTTCTCTCGTTTCGAACTTCGGCGAGTCCACACCTCCTGATGATGCCTCGTGTAGAGGCGAAACACGTGTCGTATCTTTGAACTTTGGTTTTCTGTTCGTTGACTCTTTGGTTTAAAATATAGTAATATGTACTAAAGTTCTAAACTAAAGTTAAGTTAATTAAAACCTTTGTTTAGAAATCAAGCGGATTTATTACTAAATATATTTATATAATTTGTTGACATTGATAAGCCAAAAATATATAATTTTACCAACAAACATGTTACGTATAATCACAAATATAATCACTAGAGCCGCTGAAATTGGCATTTATATTCTTCTCAGCTTTGACTTTGTTGTTCTTGAATCATAGCACGTTAATTTCCATAATATTATTCCTTTTTCTTGTTGTAAGTAGGAGTAGGAACTACCTATTTTAATTTATATAACTCGGAGAAAAACGCCGACTGTTTTCACTTTTTTGTCCATCTCAGCTTAGTTTTCCAAATATCTGAGCTTATTTTCTTAAATAATTGTTCGCTTTATACACAAAACTCGGAAAATATCGTAAATATATTTTGCATAAAATAATATTGGTTATTTGTCTAAGGTCAATGAACCAATAAACCCACAGAATAAACCATAGAAAATCTAGATGGTCGCGAGATTAATCGCTCTTTCATTCACTTATTTAGAAATCACCAGACTTTGGAGTTACATAGTGGTAGGTTCTGTTTGGTGCAATGGAAATTGATCTAAGTAAAGTTTTAGGCAGTACTTATATTAAAAAATACCTATCAAAGTATTCGATTTTTCGACTTCGGTGCAAGTGGCAGTTATTCTCATAATGGCCAATTCTCAAAATGGCCAATTCTCAATGGTCAATATACTAATACGATAATACGTTTTAAATACTACTCGAGAGATATACCATTAAAATATTTTTCACACCACCTGCTCGACAATATCCAATTACATATCATGCTATCATCAAAGCAAATCATTACCTACCAAGGGAGGTAATGTTGTATGAAACTCCCAAGGGTAGTAATGTGATTTCAATTTGGAACGTCAAATTCGTGTGGAAACTCTAAGTAAAAGAACGCCCATATATGGCATTGTAAAAAGGTTTGTTCTAAAATCGAACTAGCCACTCATAAAAAAAAGAAAAAAGGCGCGACTACAAAGATTGTAAAACAAAAGACTGTGTTGGCTGCTGAGTTTGGAGCCCTGGATTTTTATTGCCTCGCAGAAGGTGTGAAAAGTAGAGTATGCTCCTCTGGGATAGAGCCTGTCTTCGTCTTGGGCAGCTTGAACCCCTCGCGTCACTCAGGACTCTACATAACTACCTCGCTTCGCTCAGGAGTTAACTGAGTCCCTCGTTAGCTCAGGGTTCAATATGCCACCCGCGACATAAGACACTGCTTTATCCCCTTAGTGCATAATCTACTATTGTGGACGAGCACTATAGCTTGCTATAGTGCTGCACCGACCTATGTAGTAAGTCCTGTGTAGCAATGGTCTTGTTCAGACATGATTCTGCCCAAGATATATGAGGCTAGTTTTTCAAGCAAGATAGTAATAGTAAGCTAGCAGCTCTGGCTTCGTGTAAACAGAACTATAATTTCTGACACTGAAAGTGCTGTGCCGGTCGCTGCCATCCCAGTGGGAATTGAGCCTTAATAACTGAAGAACACCGTCTCATTTGTTAAAATTAAAAATATCCGTTCATACTTCATATACATACATATATTATAAAGCGTCGATGACACAGTGGTAGTTTACAAGCTACTAGTCCAGTGTCATCGACGCCTAATAACCGGCTGCTCTAACAGCCGAAGACATTGCTTAAGAAGCAACGTCCCGAGGTTTTGGTTTGGCTTTAGGATGGATGCTGTAGACTTTCACATTTTGACCAGTCATGTTCTGAAAAGAAAAGAACAGCTGAATTTCATTGATACAGTGTTCTTGCATAGAATTCCAGAGAATAGAAATTATTTCTTTTGGTTGTGGTTCATTGTTATTTAATAGTATTTCAATTACACATACGGCTTTTTTTACAAGCTGATTGTTGTAGTTTTAAAAGCTAGCGTGTGAGCGTGCTAGCGTTTGGGAAGGATTGTCAACAAGCAGATTGTAAAAACGCCGATGACACTGGGCGATTTTACACGCTACAAGCGAAGTCGCTGGCTTATAGCTTGTAAAAAAGCCGTGCCATCGACACTTTTTTTTAATAATGTTTGGACATTTCACACAGCGCCATCTAGCCCCAAACTAAGCAAGGTTGTATTAGGAACCAGATAACTGATACAATAGGTACCTATTTTGTAAATACATACATAGTATACATAGAAAACACCCAGACTCGAAACAAACACCGATGTTCATCACACAAATGTTTGTCCTGAAGCGGTAATCGAACCCGCGACACTCGGCGTAGCAGTCCAATGCACTTGCCCCTCAACCAATCACGTCGTCAAAGGCTTTACTATACCTGGTCATCTAGCGTGGGTCCATAAGTCCTCAGAACTGCCGCACCCGCACGCTTTGCTGAAACTGAACGCCTGTGATACGCGCGCACTGCGTCCTGTAACCGGAAACGGAATCGATCAGATTATTAATAAATAGTAAAAATATATTTAGTAATAATCCTTTGCATGAGTGCACCAGAACGTCTGCGAGCAGGGAAAAGTGGCGAGATATCGTGAGGCGAGTCACAGCCTGCGACTCAAAAACTTCATGAAGACCACGACCGCTCTGTCAAGAGCGCAACGAAGAAGAAGAGAAGAAGAATAATCCTTTGTTACGGATTTTCGTGACGCCAGATCGTACGACAAACGACTCATCGAGTCGTCTCTGTTTAGAAATAAAGCGTATTGATTATTAAATATATTTATACTATTTATAGATTTCCGCAAAGTAACGCCTGAATCAATCAATTATCTTACGATGAGATTAGTTGATGCCCGTGTCTCTTTCTGCGTGCAAAGCCGGCTTTGGATAGATAGAAAATGCTATATTGCACAAAGTTTAAAACAAGTACTTAAGCAAACTTAATGCTAGTTAGCATTTTCTTCCAGCTAACCTTTGCGTATTATAGAGATGTGGTAGTGCTCTTCGAGAATCCAGCAAAAGGAGGCCAAGTCAATCTATTTAAATAAAATAGATTGACTTGGCCATCGCATAAAACACAATGTATCTCACAAGTAATACAATTATTATATGAAATAAGATTGATTAGTGCGATTGCCAAGTCAATCTATTTTATTTAAAAATAAAAGATTTTTAATATTCATAATGGTCACAATAAGATGTTGTTAGGTTAGCTAATTACCTAATAACTAAAGACAGTAGGTCCCTTAAGTAGGGACTTAATAAAGTAACCGGCTTGGTGTTACATGGATCTCAGAAATTTTTACGGTAGAAAGCGAGACTTGGTACAAATTTTTACAATTTTTACAAAATTGTTTTTGATGGCATCTCATTTCTTTTTGTAGTTAGTCTTCCTCTTTTTCTTTTACGGTATAGGTTGATGATGATGATGATGATGATCTACACCAATTATTCCATTAAATTATACATATACAGGTACGCTAATTCATTAATTGCAAGTGTAACTTTGTAATCCCATATTATATTTATGCAGTTGGTGTATCTAGAAATCTGGACGAATATTACAAAATATTTTAGTTTTTCCTTGATGTATACACTAAACACTAATTGCATTCTAAATTTGAAGCTTATATGTCTGCTAGAAGTGCCTTAGACTTTTGATGACCGGTCAGTCAGTCAGTCAGTCAGTGACAAAATTAAGAATTTTGACTAGTTATAATTCTTAAACTACTGGTTCAAATTGAATGAAATTTCAAATATTCCGTGTTTATACAATGCCTGCTTGGGTACTGAAAATTGAGGCTTCTAGTTTTATCCACAACGAAGCTACAGGGGGTCGAAAATGGCCTGAACTGCTTCGAGAAAAGGATAGTACGGCCGTGCCACTTTTTTGCTCGACTTGGTGGGAGCCTTTTAATAACCATAATACTAACGATATTATACAAAATACACTAATAAATAATATAAAGCTCAAGCATTCTGGAGTGCCATGTGTCATAGCCATAGAACGCCATGTATACTGTATGCATAGGAGTATTAAAATATAGAAACACAAAGTAGTACATTGAAAATGCGACCAAGAAAAGGGAGCCACTTTGGCTAACATCTTGTACATTTTGGTCCAATTCAAATTTTCGAAAAAGAGAAGTAACAGGGCTAGATAAATATTATATGTTAAAACTATTAGGCTTTTTCATTGTTAATAAAACTACATCGTAAAAAGTAACAAACATTATTTGAAAATGGAGATATTTCATTTTTATTGAAAAGATGTCTGTAATTTTTTGGTCCTGCCTTACGATTACCCTTTTGGTTTGATACTGTCCATCTTGTTCTATAGGAACATCGTTATTCATCTATGACTATATGCTTTTATCTTATATTGTAGTCTGAAACCAGCTTAAACGTCCATTCGAAAAAAAAAACACCTGTATAAGTGAATGTGTTATTCGCGCGCGGTCCGCAGAGCGCGCGACGCACTTCACTTGGCGTAGCGCGTCCAAAGCTACGTTCAAACGCGCGCGTGCTAGGAACTCGTACAGAGAATCTTCTTCTGAACGCTCCTGAAACATATAAATGAGTTTAATATATGTAAAAGGCTTAGAACTGACTGACTGACAGACAACGCATAAGCCAACCACTGAACCTAGCTTAAGCTTGAACAAACACTTTAATTTTGGAAGGTGTGTTCTTCAAGAGTTGAAAGTGCATACTAAGAAAAGCAGGGTTGTGATGATTAAATACCTTGATTTAAATAGCGATTGAATACAAGTGTTTTTTTAAAGAAATCAATGATATAAATCAATTATTTTAACTAGAACCAAATCAGCCAATAAGTGTCAAGGGACTTCCCGGATAGGCGCCACGTCGCACACAAAAGTGTAATAATCTTTGTTTACTAATTAGATAGTTCGGGGATTCCACGATATTTAAACAATTTTTAATATGGCAACAAAACTGCTATTAAATCAATGTATGTGGGTAAATTATCATACACAGAATGAAAAATTTAAATGTTACCTTTATCTTGTCTTTTTCAATAACTTCCTCTTGCAATCGCTTAATTTCTTCAGCCCAGCCTCTGTCAATCAATGAATTGAAATTAAATTTTATTCGCCGTAATAGAAGCTAACAGATACAAATAAAAAAAACTAAATCTATTAGAGGTTTGTCTTAAGGAACAGGATCTAACAAATCCAATATAGAGCAACGAATCGCCATTTTGTATAAAAAAAAAATATAGCGGTACCTGCCGAGGTGAATGAACTCTTGGAACAGCTGATCATCGTAAGGAAGCAGAGGGACGCTTTGAATCTGCGTCTCGGTCCAAACTTCAACTATCTTGAGTGTCAGATAGCATGAGCACAGAACTAACACCGTCTGATGATCAATTAAATCAAGCTTAAAGTTAAAAAAACTGTGAAATAATTATACATTGATTGTCAATTAATTGTATTTGTATTTATTTATTTAAAAATATCAATCATTATTCCAAATGTATTTTCAACATGCAAGATACGCGTTATAAACATAACCCTTCCTTGGCAGTCGGGTAAAAATAGTTTTTATTTCCCAATCGCTAATAAACCACAAGTTTTTAATTACCAAAAAAACTTTAATGGGCAATACAGAAGGGGTACTACGTTGTATCTGTGCAGTCAAAATTGATGGTTACTACAAAAAGAGTGACAGCGGCGCGAGTGCGGCGCCCGAGCCGAGCTGCAGCGAGCTGGCTCGAGCTGGATACCTGAGTTTGACAAACAATGAATGGAACTTAAATAATTTATCAATGATGCAAACGACTAACGATAACAGTATAGTCAATATTAATAATTATTTTTAAGTCTTTTTGCCCTTTTGTGTTCAGTAACGGCAGTGCTCCGTAACTCGCGCTTGGTTCGGCGATATGTACCTACAATTTCATGTACAGCAGACTGTACAAAAATGTATGGGCTGCCAGCCGCGGCACGCTTGCGCGGTTCAGCGGCGCGCAGCGCGCAGCTTTCATCATACTCTGTTTGACGTTTTCTTGAAATAAACATGATTTGACATTAGTGAAAAGATAAAATTATATTTGAATAAGTAAAATTAATTACGACATAAACTTACCTACTAGGTATTCAAATAAATAATATGCCTAAGCCTAACAGGCATTTTTGTGCGGTTCATGGATGCCAAAACAGAATAAGCAATGAAACATTGTCGTTTTTACGCTTCCAGAATACGAAGAGTTGTAAGTTTATTATTTTAAATAAGTACCTACCGACAATAGACATTATCTATCTAGATAAATAGACGAACTTTCATCAAAAATGCGCTTTTTTGCTACTATCTATTTCCCAAGCGCATTAGGATAGCCGCACACCTGCCTCGGCGTATGTCGCGCCTCACTGCGGTCTCGTTCGATAAGACGTTACAACTATAAGACGTTATACGACATACTTTATTTATCCGTAATTTATTTTTAGGCGCATCCTGTGGTTGCAAAAAATTGGTGGAACAGATCTAATCAAAGCTGAAACAAAACCAAGAAGTCATCGTGTCTCCTCTTAGCATATTGAAAAATCTGTGATTGTTTTCGTACAAACAAATACGTTTACGAAATGCCGACACTCAGCACCCTGCAACCCGCCCCCGAAGAGGCACTTAGCTCCACGCGCAATTGAAAGCGCACGTCTTGTTTTTGAATTATATTTACCTAGACTTATATTTTCATTAAAAAATTAATATACATTGTCTGCATAAAGGCTTTAATTGAAAGATGACGACCGAATGACCAAGGCGAATGACGAATGGCCAAAGAAAGTCTTAAATATTTTCGCTCATTTTGCACAAAGTTCCTGTACTACTCATTATCTAGGTAGAAAGAGAGACGCCTGCTCAGTAAATTGTGACGTAGATACATCACAATTTGCTGAACAGGCATCTCCATCTTCACTAATGGTGCCTTCTCACTCCTGTGTTAATACGGGCTTCGGCACGCCAGGCCACGGGCCATGTGAAGACAATGGCTCGGGCAGCCCGGGCATCGCGTGGCTGCACGTCCTATTGGTCCGTGTTAACGCGCGCCATAAGATGGGGTGACTTGACTTAGGCTCGTCAGCAGCGCGGGCTCACCCGTACATATCAACTCGGCGCTGCGCAGCTTGTGTTAATATAGGCTATGAGTAGCCACCATAACACAGCGCAATCGATCGAATCAAGTAGTACACGCAAATATGACTTAAGCTAACAAAACACGAACGAGGCCACAGCGAGGCACACGAGCACGCGAGGTAAGTGTGCGCTTAACCTAAGTTTACTTACAAGTCAAAACAAAAAGACTGTGTATTGTAGCTCTTTTGCTGAAAATAAGTCGCTACAATTGTGGTATGTTTAAAAAAACCAATAAGCATAAAATTGTAGGTATGTGTAATGTGTAATAATACAAATGACATGTATATCTACCTACATACATTTATACTTTTATAAAGCTTTAATAGGTCTATGTGTATGTGCCTTCTTCTTCGAACGTTAAAAGTACGCATACCCTTATCTCTACACCTGACGTAAAGTGACATTTCTCGAGGGAAGCCGCGGGGTAGGTGCGGTTGGTGGGAGCGGTTGCCTTTATGTTAGCCGATGCGCTTCTGACGAGTAAAACAATATGAACTTTAGCATCGTGACAATTGCACTCAAAATATTGTACTTTGCTCAAAAGAGATCAGCTTCTTTATGTAATAACATTACTTATTCTTTGGTAACGGTAAGTAATTATTTTTTTTGGTATTTAAAAACTTGCGGTGTATATGGATCAAGGAATGAGTGAATAGGAAAATTCTTAAGGATACGCTTGCTATATCGTCACTTATCAGGTGCGAAAATTGGCCATACATGCCATAAAATTGGCTCATTTTTTTTTTTAACTATAAGTCTATCGCGTCTGGTCGAAGCGACGTGTGATCAGAGGGCTGGCAGCTATCTCGGCCAAAGAATAAGCCTTGCAATACAAAGAGGCAATGCAGCCAGTATCCTCGGCACGCTGCCATCGGGTATCGAGTTGGAGCAGTTGAGCTACCTATAGATCGTTTGCAACGGTCTATGGGTGGCCCAATTGTTTCCTTTTGTAAATTTTGTAATATACCTATATATAGATTGTAGTAGTTAGCTTATGCTGTAATAAATGTTATTACTATAAGTACGCTTATAGTAATAACATATCATAACAAAAAAAAAAAAACTTAGATAATAGTTAATTTGCTAATGTAAAAATATTGTACGTCCGAAACGGACAAAATTGTTTGCTCCTAACGTTTAAAAATATGACCATCTTTTGTACCAGTTTTCACAATAAAAATGTTCTTATTCTTATTCTTATTCTTAGGTACCTCATCTTCTGGAGCTAATGGTATGTTCTTATACAAGTTGTAGGCTTCGTTCGCAAGCGAAACTTTGTAGTCCAAGTCTTCGGATAACATTTGCAAAATCGCAAACGCCTGTAAGATAAAATGAGATATTCAATTCGATGGTAAAGGCGCTATGTTTATATATGAGAAATAACAGCGGCCGAATTGCAGATTACATGCTCAAGTAATCACTGTGTTAACATCAAGTTTGTAACCTGTACCGTTACTGAGTAAGAATGTAACGCAGACTCCAAATAACATATCACCTTGAACGGCGTCTTACAACTAAATAGAAAGTAAGAAAGAAATAAATAAATTTTCACACCACCTGCTCGACAATGTCTAATTACATATCATGCTATCATCGAAGTAAAGCAAAGCATTACCTTTCTAGGGAGGTAATGTTGTATGAAACTCCCAAGGGTTGTAATGTGATTTGAATTTGGAACGTCAAATTCGTGTGGAAACTCGTGGAAAACTCTAAGTAAAAGAACGCCCATATGGCATTGTAAAAAGGTTTGTTCGAAAATCGAACTGGCCACTCATAAAAAAAAAGAAAAAAGGCGCGACTTCAAAGATTGTGAAACAAAAGACGGTGCATGTTCGCTGCTGGAGCCCTGGCTTTTTATTGCCTCGCAGAAGGTGTGAAAAGTAGAGTATGCTCCTCTGGGATAAAGCCTGTTATCCTCTTGGGTAGCTTGACCCCCTCGCTTCACTCAGGAGTTAACTGAGTCCCTCGTTATCTCAGGGTTCAATATGCCACCCGCGACATAAGACACTGCTTTATCCCCTTAGTGCATAATCTACTATTATAAGAAGAGAGATACAATTAAACAAACAGATAAACTAAAACTAAACTACTTTTATTATACACCACCAATTTTTAATAACCAAAAAAATTATATGGGCAATGCAGACGGGGTACTACGTTGCATCTGTGCAGTCAGAATTTTGGATTTCTACATAATGGCAGAGTAATAGCGGAGCGAGTGCGGCGCCCGAGCCGAGGTTTTGCGAGCTGGCTCGAGCTAGGTACCCGGGTTTGCCAAACAATGAATAAAACTTAAATTATTATCAATTAAAGGTACCGCCTGACGCAAATCCATAGGAAAACGACTAACGGTAACAGTTATGCAATTTTAATTATATTTATTTTGACAAAAATTCGACATAATATTTTCTAGTTTTTTGCCGTATATGTGTTCCGTAACGGCAACTGACTATGCGTATTTTTTATGCTGATTAAAAATTGACCGTGTATACCTAATTACATTAACTTAAATCTCTAAGATAATGGGTACGTATCTCAGCATATTATGCATCATACTGACAGCACATTGCAACGCTCCAGAGAGAGGTCGACACGGACATTATCTATTGATTGCTGTAGCTTATAAAAAATATAATATTTTATTTTATCATAAATAAATAAATATTTTGGACATTTCACACAACGCCATCTAGCCCCAAACTAAGCAGAGCTTGTACTATGGGAAACAGATGGCTGATAGAATACTTAAACACTTTTTTTTGTAAATACATACATAGAAAACACCCAGACTCAGGACAAACACCGATGTTCATCACACAAATGTTTGTCCTGAAGCGGGAATCGAACCCGCGACACCGGGCATGGCAGTCCAATACACTTGCCATTCGACCATACGTGTCCAATAAAACTCCTAAAATATTTTTTTTTTGCTCTGCTTGAAAAAAAATAGCTTACCTTGGGCATCCTGGAGCCAGACAGGTCTGCGGCAGGGAGACAGACGCTAGTTCGCTGGCTCTTCAACTCCTTGAATCGCGGCTCAGCCATCTCTCGTCTCACGTCCGATGACATTATCGGGCAGTTTAACTCTGAAAACATTAAAGTAATTAAGTATGAATGAATGTATGAATTTATTAATAGGTGACATTCATATGTATTCATAGGTATAGTATAATATATATATATTTTAGTTTCCTAATTTAATTTCTAAATATTATCTATATTAGCACGCTAATACTGTACCACCATACAAGGGTTGGCTGGGAGAGAATGCCTAAGGCATTAAGCCCGCCCATTGTGCAATGTAATTTTTATTTTTGTCCAATAAAGAATTTTAATAATAATAATAATAATAATGAATGAATGAAACTATATTTGCATAATACAGGTATGTTGTGGTCTTACCTACTTTAAATTAGAATCAAATACTTAATATTAAAGTTAAATAATCATTCTTACACAAATTGCTAATATAAGTAATAATATTCTTACATTAAAATAAATATTTTTCTGCAAAGATTGATCCTCATTAGCAACAGAATCCATTGGTCAATAATACAGGGTGTTTTATTTTTTAAAACTCAACTAAACTTAATAAACCATCCTAAACTTATAACTTGGTGATAATAATACAAAGCTAGTTGCTGAAGGCATGGCTTAATCAGGCTATGTTCTCACTGCTGGGACTCAGGCTCTGGGCTTAATAAATCTATGACTTACCCATTATAACGCCGTTATGGTCCAGTCGAACGCCAGCGACCCGACACTCGTCGCGGAATACGGCCGCTAGTAGCGTCGCAATCGTAGCTCCCCGCTTCACAAGACAAGGGTGCTACAAAAAAAGGAAGCAATAAGTTTGATAGGCTCTGTTGAAGACATCGCATCAACAGCTCATCTGCCCGGCCGAGGGGGGGGAGCCGCCTACCGCGCCCGCCGCACCGCGTTGCCTACCGCGGTCGCTGGGCCCGCCCGCGACTTTCTACCACGGGTCCGATAGCATACGCATCACCTTTGCTCCCTTAATATACCAGTAAAACAGTCCACTGCTCTTCATTTTAAAGTCCCTTAGGACCCTAACAGCTCAAAGAACGGTAAAGATCTTTAGACTAAACAAGAATTAACTTAACTCTTAGATTAAAATCTCAAAACCACGTCTTTTATGCTTTTAGCTCTATCTCGCTTCTATTACAGATACAGCGTTTTTTATGATTTTTTAATGCATTAATTATCATGAACTAACTTGACCACGGATGCGATGAATTACTTAACACTGGCTTAATACACTTCAATTGGACTGTTCTTGTGACCGTTAACACCACTGAAAAGTCACGTACAAAGGAGCAAAAATACGCAATTTTGTTTACTTCGACGACGTACATATTTTTTCAGTTATTTAGATATAAAATCTAAACTACTGGACCGATTTTGATGAAATTTCTATGGGACCAATCTGAAAGAATATTATTGAGGTCAATCTAAAAAAGGTTTTTTTTAATCGGTTTGTAAACAACAAAGATTGAGGTAACAAACATTTAACATTTAACCGAAATGAGAACCTCATTTTTGCAGTCGGTTGAAAAAAGAAACAAAAGCCTACATTTGTAGTAGATTGTAGTAGTTTGTACCGCATTAGAGGCGCCGAGGTTAGCGCGCCACGTCACAAGTTGGCCGACGGCGTCGCCAGCGCGAGTGGCGTCGCAGACTAGCGCCAGTGCTATGCACTGCACCGGGGCTCGAGCCATCTAGATCAGACAATCAAATATCAATATTGACTACTTATTTAAAAATTATTTTTCGAAAAATGAAGTCTATTTTTTTCCCAAATAAAATTGGTAATAATGGGATATACTATAACCGTTAAGTTAGTTTACAAGCTACAAACCGGCGAATTTAAAAGCTAGCGTTTGTAGCTTGTGAACAAGACTCGATTGTCAACAAACAAATTTAAATAAGCCGATGACCTTGGGGGGTTTTACAAGCTACAAGCGAACTCGCTGGCTTGTATCGTATAAAAAAGCTAGAAAAAAAGTGTGTCAGCGACGCTTTAGTAAATTTATCTATCTATGGCCTAAGTTTCATTCATCGTTTGGCAAACTAGGGTACCTAGCTCGAACCAGTTCGCTGCAGCTTGGCTCGGGCACCGCACTCCCTTCGCTGTAACTCTGTCATTTTGTAGTAAAAAAATCTGACTGCACAAATACAATGTTTTTCACACCTCGACAATATCCAATTACATATCATGCTATCATCAAGGTAAAGCAAAGCATTACTTACCAAGGGAGGTAATGTTGTATGAAACTCCCAAGGGTAGTAATGTGATTTGAATTTGGAACGTCAAATTCGTGTGGAAACTCGTGGAAAACGTGGAAAGTAAAAGAACGCCCATATGGCATTGTAAAAAGGTTTATTCTAAAATCGAACTGGCCACTCATAAAAAAAAGAAAAGGGGCGCGTCTTCAAATATTGTGAAACAAAAGACGGTGCATGTTCGCTGCTGGAGCCCTGGCTTTTTATTGTCTCGCAGTAGGTGTGAAAAGTAGAGTATGCTCCTCTGGGATAAAGCCTGTCTTCGTCTTGGGTAGCTTGAACCCCTCACGTGGGTAGCTTGAACCCCTCACGTCACTCAGGACTCTACATAACTCCCTCGCTTCACGTGGGTAGCTTGAACCCCTCACGTCACTCAGGACTCTACATAACTCCCTCGCTTCGCTCAGGAGTTAACTGAGTCCCTCGTTTGCTCAGGGTTCAATATGCCACCCGCGACATAAGACACTGCTTTATCCCCTTAGTGCATAATCTACTATTACACGTTTTTAAGGTAATTTAAACTTGTGGTATAATTACTTTATTGAGCATACAATTTTTCTTGCATAACACTGAATAAAGTAGATATTGGTTAATGAGTATTCTAACCGTTATTATATCCAGCAGTTTATAAATTCCATCTTTGAGTATGAACTTAGTCCTGTAATCAGTCCTCCAAATGATCGCTTCCCAAATAAAATTCAGTAGCGAAATCAACCATCTAAAAGAAAGGAATTTTAGTTACGTTATGACTCTTTACCCATGGTATTAACTCTCTCTACTTGAGATAGAAGTCATTATAAATTTTCTTGTTGTTTTTAATTCTTGTAAGTAGTTAGAAATTACTCGTTTCATTTCTCAGATGATTTTAAAAAACTCAAAAATGCGGTCTTAGTGTGACTGCGCCGCCTTAAGTAATGTAATTGTAGTTGTGGGGCATGTTGCGGGACGCTATGCAACGTTGCAGCGTCACGTAAATTGAGTGTTGCGTGTCGTGTTGCGGGACAAAATGTCCCCTAGTGTATCCCGGGCTTTACACTCATAAAGTGATATTACCTGTCACTGACGATGTAATGCTTCTCCAATGAATGCAAGGCCATGTCCAGCATGCGGATCGCTAGCGATGCGCCGGCGTGAGGCCACTTGATGTGAGGATACACGAGGCAGCTCACGTGTGTGCGAGGTTCTATCATACTCACTTACAATTTGAGGGCTAGCGAGAGTACCTCTTAGATCTTTTCACTCGTGTAATGTTATTTATTACCTGTCACTGACCATGTAATGCTTTTCCAATGAATGCAAGACCACGTCGAGCATACGGATCGCTAGCGACGCGCCGCCGGCGTGAGGCCACTTGATGTGAGGATACACGAGGCAGCTCAAGTAAATACGAATACCTCTTGACTCTTAAGCCTAGAATACACTAGGGGACAAACCGAGCGACATGTTACGGAACATGTTGCTCAACTCAACAACTACGTGAATGTCCCGAGACAAATGTCGCGGCACATTTTGCAGGCCACACTAGTGTTTATAGAAATGTCGCCCGTGGACAGACATATTGAGAGGCACGTTGCGTACGCGACTACACTCGGTGACAAATGGCGCAACACTGACGCGGGCCACGTGCGCTCGCTCTTGAGGCGGGAGCTAGCAACATGTCCCGCGTCACGTAAAATGTTGTGGGGCATGTTGCGGGACGCTATGCAACGTTGCAGCGTCACGTAAATTGAGTGTTGCGTGTCGTGTTGCGGGAAAAAATGTCCCCTTGTGTATACCGGGCTTTACACTCATAAAGTGATATTACCTGTCACTGACGATGTAATGCTTCTCCAATGAATGCAAAGCCATGTCCAGCATACGGATCGCGAGCGATGCGCCGGCGTGAGGCCACTTGATGTGAGGATACACGAGGCAGCTCACGTGTGTGCGAGGTTCTATCGCACTCGCTAGCAATTTGAGGGCTAGTGCGAGTACCGCTTGGCTCTTTTCAACTGGCGGTATCTTCTGTTCTAGTAGTGTGTTGCAAAGATCTGAAAGTTAGGAAGTAATTGTATTGCGCGTGGAAAATTTTAACCCCAAGTGTTTGCGTCTTAAATAATTTAATAATTATGCATCCCGATTGACGCAAAGCCATAGAAAAACGACTTATAATAATTGGCCATTGGTAACAGTATGGCCAATTTTGTTTGTTATTTAAGATATTTTTACCCGACTGCCAAGGAAGGGTTATGTTTTTCGCGCGTATCTTATATGTATGTATGTATGTAAATTTATTTGTTATCACATATCTTCCAAATGGCTTGATGGATTTTAACAGTTAAGGTATCGTTAGATTTGTGTCAAAAACCCAAGTGTCCTTAGATGGGCTTTTAAAATAACCAAAATGGCGAATTTTTGGTGCTAAATACATAGTTAGACGTTTATAAATTTTTGTTAACTAAACCTATCGAGTAGGGTATCAAAATGAAGGAACTTAAAAAGAGATAAATATGTTTAAGTCATACGTTTAAATTTAATGAATTGGCAACCAATGCATAATATTTCGCAGTCTGGTATTACAGTTTTTTTTCAACTTTTAGCTTGTTCAGTTCAGTAACGGTAACTGAATATGCTTATTTTTTTTCTAGTAATTAAAAACTTGCGGAGTATAAATACTATGTTGGTGAACAACATTCCTTACTTAGTTTCGACATTTCGCGGTACTTACGAATGAGTATAATAACGCCGTGCGAGCTAAATAGATCCTCCAAGGAGGCTTGTCGCGCCGGCTGCCCGCGGCGGGCGGTGGCCACTTGCAGTAGACGCAGGCACCAGTACAGGATAGGCAGCTCGTACGGACTCTCCGAGTACCATTCCACGTACCACATGAGCCTTGAATCAAAATATTCTTTTTTTTATTTGGTCTACAAAACTGGATGTTTTTTTTTTTTCTTTCGAAGAACAAGTTCTTCAGTTTGGCTTCACATCAAAGGTATATAGCCAGTGTCAAGTAATTGGAGAGATTATTTTGTCATAAGTCAGAGTCGATAAGTCAAGTCATGCCCTTGTAAAGTAGTGGTGGTTGCGACTTTACTAGAGGCTTCTATGGAGTTTTGGAGGCAACACGAAAAGTCACGTTTTACAGCATTACACTATTCACCAACACTCATACACGTTCACGAGCACTTAATGGATAAAAAAACACCGTTTTTACACAAAAACACTCAAAGTTATACAAGTTTTGTCAATTAATTTAATGCCGCCAATCCGCCATTTTTCATGTTCCCGTCAAAAACCCCAACTGGATGTTACACAGAATTCTTACAGAGAGATTCTAATGGTTTATTTTAATAATATGTTTCTCAGACCGCAGCTCTTGCCACCGGCTAGTAAGCTGGTAAGCGGCTGCTTGGCTTTACTCCGCGGCTGGTGGTCTCCACCATTTTTATATATTTTTACTATAATGTTTATTAGATGTTTTAATTTTAAATAGTTAAATTCTATAATAGTATAGTAATTAGTATTATCAAATTTAGTTTAGTGCCTAAATAAATTTATCTCATTTAGGCACCAAACTAAATTTGAAAACTTGTACTATGATAAATAGTGCCTTTCAATTATGTTATATATTTAACTGCGACACATGTGGGGCTGTCGCTGTAGCGCTATATTGACTAAATACATGTATGTAAAATGTCGGTCGACAACCACCTGTCGCAGTGGTCGGTTGCTCGTTTGCTTTATCCATACTTCTGGCTTTCCCAACAGCCAACAGTGTAGGGTGTAGGTAGGTACCGTACCTCCTCACCAGTCCGTAATCCTGTATGAGATGAGGCGCGCTCCGCGGGATGGCGCACACGAGCGATTGGAGCGCACACTTGCGCAGCTCCGCGAACAGCGCGGGCGACCAGTGTGCGCGCAGGTAGCACAACCCCGGGTCGATTAAGTACATCAGACCCAACAGCCAATGGCGGCTTTCGAGCATCTGCATGACACGCAAACAATCATGCTCACTGAGAACTAGTCTTAACTCTAAGGCTGAGGCCAAACGAGCGTTAATTTTTGAGTTGTCAGGCGCGTTATTTCAGTCGCATAATTTCTGCTGCATTTGTTTTCATAGAAAAGTCCTGTTTGATTCGCACGGCGATTCGTTTTCCTGCTGGGCAAAATTTACGCGACCGAAAATACGCGACTCACAACTCAAAAAATTACGCTCGTTTGGACTCAGCATAAGCGTCAATTTTACACCGGGATGGCAGAATCCAGTAGAACACTTACAGTGTTAAATCGTTTTAGACTCTACTTGCGTACATATAAGTCCTGTATTGCAGGTCCACTGACAGGTCACTCGTGGCCTCTTTGTGAGGTTTCAGACTAGCGTATTTTTGTCGCGCGTATACAGGCGATAAGCCTTTTTTTACAATGGGAAAATGCTATTACGCATACTCTTTAGCCGGGAGGCCAAAGGGTTATGGGTTATGTCGGGCTCACCAACAAGGCATACCGACTAAAAAGCCATTGATATTCCTTCAATCACCTCAGTGCCAATGCGTCGTCAAAACACTCGTCGTCCGACGAGAGATTCGACGGCGCATAACCATTTGACAGGGTCACGGGATCCCGGTCGGATTCGACCGCAGCCCTGTCGGTGATTGTCCGCCTATCTATATTTACTTATACATAAGGTATATATTTAATATATATTTTATAATTTTTTTATTTATTATATTATTTTTTTCTATTTATTATATTATTTTATTCTGCTATGTTTTTGTTGGTGTAGTGTTCATCTATCTATCTTCAAAATTACAGTGATAACTTACAATTTTGTTGAAAGGGTACGCCTTGATGAGCTCGACGCTGAATTGCATGAGTGTCTTCTTGAAGAGGACATCTTGCTGTGAGGTGGTGAAGTTGACATTGGCCGTCCAGTCGTCACGCGGCGGCATCTCCGTTAGCACCGTCAAGCTCAGCACGTCTGGGACCAATACAGCTACTAAGTGCACCCGCAAACGAGTCGCCGACTACAACCACCGGTAGCCGGCGTCCGGCAGTCTTCGTACATTTTGAAGCTGCTATTTCGCTCGCACATTTGTGAATTTTTGATGTTATAAATTAACTGAGTGTATATCTCAGAAATGTGGAGCGGTAAACTCCTACATTACGAAAAGTTTAAATATTTTTTTTATTTGTTTATCAATGCCTTCGCTTAGGTTAAACATTTCGCAACAAAATATATTATTATTATTATTATTTATTATTGGCCTGACATGTCCCACTGCTGGGCAAAGGCCTCCCCCCCTTTTCTCCAATCCTCTCTGTCAAGTGCGTTTGTGGACCAGTCCCTTTTATAAATATCTAACTCATCTTTCCACCTGCGCTTGGGTCTGCCACGAGGGCGTTTGATTCCTTGAGGCCACCAATCCGTGGTGACCTTCGCCCATTGTGTATTCGCCATGCGGCAGACGTGGCCAGCCCAGTCCCACTTCAACCTGCCTGCCTTTTGCCCAACATCCGCGATTTGTGTTTTTGAGCGTAGCATACTATTTCTCACAACAAAATATATACTAAAACATTTCGTGAGGTATTACTAACAAAAAAAAACACCGTTTTTACACTTTAACATTCCCAGTAATACAAGTTTCATATCATTTTCGCGTTCTCGCCAAAACTTCTTCAGTCATTCGAAGACAGTGCAATGTCCAGTCTAACCTGGCATAATACACGCGTTGAAGCCTCGAAGGCGGCTCCCAAAGCAGTGCACCAGCATCATGCCTATAACAGTCAGCGTACATCTCTGGTGATGGTGGTCACGCGCGCAGCATTCGTAGCGGTACGCCCATGCGAAACATCTGACCACAAGGTGGAGAGAAGCATGTGTTATTTTAATTAATTAATTATTATTATAAAAATTCTTTATTGCACAAAATATAAATTACATTGCACAATGGCCGGGCTTAATGCCTAAGGCATTATCTGCCAGCCAACCCTTATATGGTGGTACAGTATGGTTAGCGTGCTACTTAAGGGGCATCCTCAAATCTGAATTCCATACAATTTTTTTCGGACAAATACTCAAAAAGTACGCCGTATTATAGTAATTTCTTCACACTATTCGTTTCGTCCATGTTTTTTGATTTCGTGAACAAAAAAAGGTGAAAGGTTTCATACTTTAATTTAGATTTTATACGTGTTTTAAAATTAACCCTACTAACTTAAAAACACGTATAAAATCTAAATTAAAGTATGAAACCTTTCTCTTTTTTGTTCACGAAATCAAAAAACATGGACAAAACGAATAGTGTCAAGAAATTACTATAATACGGCGTACTTTTTGAGTATTTGTCCGAAACATTTTGTATGGAATTCGGATTTGAGGATTACCCTTAAATATAGATACTCTATTAATGTATTGATAATATAATATAATTGATTGATATTTAATAATATAATTAACATAATTTTTTTATGAATTTATTTTTATAATTGTTACATAAATAAAATATATAAAATAAACATATCATGTACATAAAAATAGATTTGTGTGATGAACGCTTGAACAGCGATGTTTGTCCTGAGTCTATCAGTTATCTGGTAGTACATGCTCTGCTTAGTTTGGAGAAAGATGGCTCTGTGTGAAATGTCAAAAATATTTATTTATTATTATTTACGCTTACACCTGTGTGACACCACTCTGTGAGTGCAGGTTGCACTCGTCCTATACCTATATTATTGTCTTAGCCTAGCTAGATATACAATCAGCATCAAAAGTCGATGACCACATTCACATTTTCAAAATTGCTTTATACTATTTAATAAACCAAAATCACTCAACGTGACAAGCGCCAGTATTGAATGAACATAATTAAAGTTCAAAATTAACACCACTTTGTTAAAAATATAATATTATTATGGTGTATAGCGATTTGAACATCTGAATGTGGTCATCAACTTTTGATGCTGACTGTACACTTTATAAAATTTTGTAAATACAAGCTTAAAAGCGTCACCAATCAATATAATTTGGCTAGCTTGCATCACCTACAAATTTAAGGTCGTATATCGAATTGACACGCGAATGTTTCAATCTCAGCAAATTTCAAAAAAATATGTTGCGACTGGTATTCTAATGCAACACAACACTGACAACCGCTAACGGTCTTTGGCATGAGGCCTTAAGGCTTGACCAAACCAACGCGTTCAGCTCGCATCCGAGGTGACGTGCGCGGTAGCAATCAGTTGTTAGCCGATAGTGACGTGAACACGTCTATCGGCGTCTCTATGCGTCATCTATGCGTCCTCTGATTGGCCAACAACTGACCGCCACCGCGCACCGCGGACGCGAGCTGAACGCGTTGGTTAAGCCTTAAGGGCGCCGTCAAATTAGTGGCACCGCCGTGGCGCGTCCAAATATTGTATGTAAACTAGTAGAAGCGCCATAGTTGCGCCTCAGTGGCGCTTCCTCACCCCTCTAATTTGAATGCGCCCTAAAAGGAAAAGTATGTATATCTAGATGAGGGGTGTACTAAGGAAAGAATTAGCTTACCGCTGTGCCACGCCATCGGGGCATGGTAGTAATCTTCTATAACTAGGATACTCATCCAAAAAATGTTTGGTGGTCTTGAGGATAATCATCAGCAGTGATAGGGTTGTTGATAAATGCACACTGCTGTCACCTATAAAATGAAAAAAAAAAATATATTTTAATGGTATCATTTTATAAGTGTTTATCAATCCCTATAAAAATAGTAATGGTAAGAGTTCTCCAATTTTAATTATATTTACTTTGAGAAAAATAAGACTTTATACTAAGTATTTTTGCCATATGTGTGTTTAGTTCTGATCTTGTAACCGAATTACTTATGTTTTGCTAATAAAGATATTGATCAATTGATTGATCAGTAACAGGAACTGATAATGCGTCTTTGACACATCCCTGATGATAAAAACAGTGCATTTTGGCCAGTGCAATACAGGCTGTAGCAACATTTAGAGGACGTGGTGGCCGAGTGGATGAGGCCCTTAACTTGCGATCTGATGGTCGCGGGTTCGAATCCCGGTGGCAGTCATGCGTAAATGGGTTTTATCGGTCGAAAAAATCTATGTATGCATCCCACGTTCTCGCAGCGGTGAAGGAAAACATCGTGAGGAAACCGGCAAGTCGTAGAACCTAAAAAGTTCGAAAACATGTGTCGAGTCCACGAAAGGAGCCTCTTCGAGGCGCACTTGAAATCCTTTCACCACACTGGTTCGAAGGAACTAGTGACACGATAAGAAGAAGAACACTACCAACTTCAAAAACAACACATTTAGACTATGATATTGAAATATTGAGAACAAAAACATTAACTAATTATTCAGAAACACTTGAAATTCTCATTATACCTGTATAGCATTTGTCCACCTTAACACATTCCTTCTCCATTGAACCACAGGAAATGTGCGCTTGGAAGACTTTGCTATTTTCACTGGACTACAATGATTTTCAAAAAGTCTATTGCACATGCAGGTCCATGTATTTTTTGGGACAAGGAGCATGTTAAGACATTTTGATAGCATGCATACCTAATTTAACATTGCAATCCTGAGGATCTATAGGGCCGATATCATACAATGGCAGGCTTCGATCCGGGAAGTATGGATTGAACCGATAAAATATAATCTCGATTATGTTTTCCTTCATCAGTTCTATGCCTGAAACACCATAAACATTTATCATTGATGCTCAGATAACTAGTTTTTCTTTGTAAAGCTTTTCATACAAAACATTGTTTTAAAATGTTTTATGGTTTTAGGCTACATTAAAAGGGTCGTATTTTTGTCAGCCTGCGAAAAGGAGCTTACATAAAAAGCTGATTAGTAGGCCTGCAAAGGATAGTTACCAAATCAGCAACAAGGTCATAGATTGGCATGTACCTCAATGTAGATTGGTCATAGATAGAAAGCACTGGTCCATGGCCCGCGAAGTCGAAGATTAAGTAGATAGAACTGATTCATAGTAAGGCCTACGTTCTTAATGGTAGGCCAGAGTGAGAGTATGAATAGAACCATGATGGAATGTTTACGGAATAGCAGCGGCAGTAAGTTTCTTCGGTTTTTGTGTTTATTTTTATTTTCTTTCGAAGAACCTAACAGTGTTGCCAACTCAACAACAGTAAATGTCGCTCTCACGCTGGTGAAAAGTCGCTAGATGTCGCTAAATGAGTAAAATTGAAAAAGTCGCTAGAACTCGCTAGATTTTTTATCAATTAATTACTTTCTTGGGTTAAAAAGGCTACCAACATTCGGTAGATTCACCTTTTTAACCTTCATTCACCACCACCAATTAATGAAGGGCAAAATAAAAATGCATACTAAGTACCTAGATCTTTAATTTTAATCTCTCTTTATTCGTCAATATTAATTATTACTTAAACAATTCAACATACACAGTGATATAATATACATTAACTATAATTAGTATCTTATTCTAAATGAATACGTTTCATTCTATTAATCTTCGTCAGTATCGACTTCTGAATCATTGATTATTCGGAAGGGTATTGAATCGCTCAAACTTACGAGGCTTGAAGTAGATGAATAAACAAAACCGGATCTTATTTCAATGAAATAGAGTACATATTACGAGTAGTATGTACAGAAAAAAACGATGAATATTCGTTTATGAAGTCAGTAATACCACTATAAAAAAGTCGCTAAGAAAGTCGTTAAATTATTTTTGTCGCTAAAAGCCATCAAAATGTCGCTTTTCATGCGAAAATGTCGCTGAATCTAGTGACAAAGTCGCTAAATTGGCAACGCTGGAACCTAAGTTCTACGGTTTTGGCTTCACATCAAAGGTATATAGCCAGTGTCAAGTAATTGGAGAGATTATTTTGTCATAAGTCAGAGTCGATAAGTCAAGTCATGCCCCTGTAAAGTAGTGGTGGTTGCGACTTTACTAGAGGCTTCTATGGAGTTTTGGAGGCAACACGAAAAGTCACGTTTTACAGCATTACACTATTCACCAACACTCATACACGTTCACGAGCACTTAATGGATAAAATACCACCGTTTTTACACTTAAACACTCAAAGTTATATAAGTTTTGTCAATTAATTTAATGCCGCCAATGTGCCATTTTTCACGTTCCCGCCAAAACTCCAAATACAAAGTTAGCAACAAAGCAACCAACCAACAGTAGCTGTCACTGTCAAAACCCCACTAATGTCATTGTCAAAATGCCAGAGCAGAGCTAATCAATGTCAAAAAACAAGAAAATCCCAGGAGTTTTGGCAGGAACATGAATTGGCGCATTGGCTACATTAAATTAATTGACAAAACTTGTATAACTTTGAGTGTTTAAGTGTAAAAACGGTGGTTTTTTATCCATTAAGTGCTCGTGAACGTGACTTTTCGTGTTGCCTCCAAAACTCCATAGAAGCCACTAGTAAAGTCGCAACCACCACTACTTTACAGGGACATGACTTGACTTTTCGACTCTGACTTATGACAAAATAATCTCTCCAATTACTATATACTATATACTCTCACTGGCTATATACCTTTGATGTGAAGTCAAAACCGAAGAACAGATATGATATTAAGTTCTTCAAAAAAAAAAAAACCTAAAATTTGAGTTTGGCACGAATTTCAAAACTTATTATTTTATTAGCTTTGCTTTTCTTTTCAGTTAGTAAAACTTTTTATTAGTAGGTACCTATAGATAGATCAAAAGTTTGGTTGATTTAAATGCAATCCCAACCAGTTTGAATAGAAAGCTAATTAACTTTACCTACTTCCCCAGAGAGTTTATTTAAAAACTCACAGTTATCGACGCTATCGCAGGCCAACAGCAATCCAAGGGACAGGAAAGTGGGGAATCTTCGCGCCTTAGTGACCGCTAGCATCCTGCTGACGGTCTGATAAAGCACTGGCGCTCCGGCCGCCAGCGTGTGACGTAACTTAGCCGCTTCCGGGCCGCGGAGGCTGTCCGGGGCTGATAGCTGCCAGAGCAAAGCATCGGACACCAGATCGAAGAGATGATCCTCTTCTAAACGCATCAGGAGGTATCCTACCAATACAGATATATTTAACATTGATATCATCTACTTAAAATAATTCATTTGACCCTACCTAGGTAGTTTATTACGTTTCAGTATTTTACCGTTGTTGGGAGACGTCCCCTGCAGGATGCCCTCTTAATGGGTACCAATATCCTCATCATCATCTTCCTGCCCTTAGCCCACACTTAGGAGGGGTCGTCACAACGTGTCTTCTTATTCCATTCGTCTCTATGGGCCGTCATATCTGTACTTACACCTGCTTTGTTCATATCCCTTTTCACACGGTCAATCTATCATTATTTGGCCTTTCTCTACTCGTGTAACCATCTACTTTTAAATGGGTAAATTGATAGATATTCTGCCCGCAAAACAGCAATGTGTAAGCATTACTGTGTTCCGGTTTGAAGGGCACTGTAGCTAGTGAAAAAAAGTTCATCTGTGCTCGATTTCGTTGGGTTTAAATAAATAGAATTTATTTAAACCCAACTAAATAAAAATTTCTAAATAGAAAATTTGGTTAATTATTTTTATTGATTGAGCGAATATTTTAGCCATATTTTAGTGTCATATTTTTTATATAATCAACCCAGTTTTCTTGTAATTTTAACTGTTTCTTGAGGGAAAAAAATCTCATCTCTCCACGTAAGATTGGGTGAGATTCGACTCTGCAGCCCTCCCCCTGGGCGAAGCCGCAGGCAGTCACTTCTCATCTTTAAATGCGTATTTGATTGAGTCAAATATACCTAATGACTGATGAAATATAAGTTTAACAATGTTCTAACCATTTAATCCTGGCATATTACTACACAAGGCGACATAAAAGCCATCAACCCAATTGCATCGCAGCCGCACAAAAACCGTGAGAAGAGTAGCGCAGTCCTTTCCAATAATTAGGTTTAAAATAGGTTTTATTTTATGATCGAGGTCGGTTTTAATTGGCGTCGCCTACCGCACGGTGAGGCTAATGAGTCCAATGCCGCCATCGCCCCGGAGAATGCTACCTCTTTTGTCAATATGGAGAACAGACGTGCTTCAAATACCACTTCAAATACGCAGACATGTAGGCCGCTCTTTCGCTAGTTAAATAGGTAAAGGTACGAACAAGCATAAATGGAGCTGAACACAGCTGGAGATGACTTAATTATTTTTTCACTTCTCATGCTCGTAATGTTTAACTTCGTGCACGCTTTAGGAGGAGTAAGCCTGCATTGTAAAATAAGTGATTTCATAGAAAATCTGTCCAAAGAGGTTCAGTCAGTTTGTAATAGGTTTCATGCTGGAAGTTCATAACTTATTTCAAACTTCGGACTTCGGTTTTTCTTCTTATTATAGATCAGGGTATTATGAGGGACCTTAACATAACTTTTTTCGTATTTCGAATATCGCAGTAACACTGGATGGCTGTCTCTGTTTTTGAAATTACGAAATGGACACTCAATTCCGTTTGTGTAAAAATTGTGTTGGAAGACCTTAGTCTTGAAGCCCATTTTAAACTCGTCTTCACTATCCGTCAATTCTAGATTTTTAAAGTAGTAAAATGGTTTGCTTCAGGCCCTTGGTGTACCTACAAATAACGCGCCATTCGGAAATGTCTTTCAGATTTAATTTATGTTGGCACTAACCATACATACTATGATCATCAAATGTCGCAAAATGGACAAGGTACTGCAGGCTCTATGTGCTCATATTTGCATCAGCTTATGAGAAAAGTTCTGCCTCTTCGAGGCGCACTTAAAATCCTTTCACCACACTGATCGAAAGAACTAGTGACACGATAACAAGAAGACTTAAAACCTCATTATAAGATGCATAATAAAAAATCGGGGTTTTTAATTGAATTGCAACTGGTAGGTACTAGATATGATGCTGTTGTGACACTTTAAACCTTAGTTCTGCGAACCTATACCTTTACCAATTAGGTACACTTTACGTAAGTATCCAACATAGGATTTCATAAACATTATGTAACTTATCGCTTACCCACCATCGCTACCTTATATCTAGGTACAGGTGGTACAGTACAGGCAATCTAGATTTTAGGTCCTAGGATAACAATTTAACGATATCAAGAAAAGATTTTCAATAGTAAAATGACTTGCGCCTTATTATTGATTCGTCACACTAGAGTTCGCTAAGTCCGTGTACTTATGCCTAGATCACACGTAACGAGTACTGGGCCGAGACAGTAAATGTTACTTGGTCGAGACAGTGAACGCTATGTTTTACGCACCGAGTATTCGGCCGAGGGCGCTGTCTCGGCCAAGTACTCAGTACGTGTGATCTAGGTAATTGATTGATTCAGGCGTTACTTTGCGGAAATCCATAAATATCAACAAATTATATAAATATATTTAGTAATAGATCCGCTTGATTTCTAAACAAAGATTTTAATTAACTTAACTTTAGTTTAGAACTTTAGTACATATTACTATATTATAAACCAAAGAGTCAACGAACAGAAAACCAAAGTTTAATGATACGAGGCATCATCAGGAGGTGTGACTCTCGTTCGAGAGTCACACCACCTGATGATGCCTCGTTTAGAGGCGAAAGGCGTTTTCGTTGACTCTTTGGTTTATAATATAGTAATATGTACTAAAGTTCTAAACTAAAGTTAAGTTAATTAAAACCTTTGTTTAGAAATCAAGCGGATCTATTACTAAATATATTTATATAATTTGTTGGTGTGATCTAGGCATTAGGACCTGTGAAAGTCCTGTCTAGCTCTGTTCAGGTCATGAGTAGGCCTGATCTCTTGCTTTCTCTAGTGTTTAAAAATTTGCGGTGTACCTATAGTTTACACGATGGGTGCAAATCGTATCCTAAGACCATTCGACACCACTCACCATTCGAGAGGGAATGGTGGGGGGCCACAAAAGACCGCGACAAGTGGAAGGATTTGGGGGAGACCTTTGACCAACAATGGGGCACAGGTTAAAAAAAAGGGGGAAAAAAAGCATTGAACATAAAAACTCTATTTGGGTTTCTGTGAAGATGACGCTTCATTTACGAGACTGGCGGTTTTTTTTTCAGACTAGAAAAATAAAACTATAAAATACAAAAAAAAAATACAAAATAGTTTCAATGTAAAAAGATCCCACCATTTGAGAGGGAATCGAAATCGAAATCGAATCTCAAAAACCATTTCCCTTGTTTCTTTAATAATCTATTTTCTTATTTCAAATTAAGTCTAGAGTAGTCTTTTAGAGACGACTGAAAGTAACGTGGTAGATTACCATCCGCTAAAACTTGTTATCGACAAAGTTTCAACACCATTTGACTAGTGACCTGAACTTTGAAATATCGCAATCAATGAAGACACCACTATCATATAAATTATGTAATTATATAAACGGAAACGAAACGATTCTTTGTGGACTGACCGAACGTCTCGCCTTGGATCCTCGTGTGAACAATTAATAATAATCCTACCAATATTATAAACGCTACGGTAAACGCGAAAGTTTGTAAGTATGGATGTTTGTTACTCTGTCACGTAAAAACTACTGAATGGAATTTAGTGAAACTTTACAATAATATAGCTTGTAGATCAGAATAACACATAGGCTACAATTTATAAAGATACCTGCGCAGACGAAGTAGCGGGCACCGGCTAGCAATATTATAATAATGCTTGGACATTTCACACAACGCCATTTAGCCCCAAACTAAGCAAGCTGTACTTCTTCTTCTTATCGTGTAACTAGTTCTTTTGAACCAGGTTGGTGAAAGGATTTCTAGTGCGCCTCGAAGAGGTTCCTTTCGTGCACTTGCTTGTTACTTGTTACTTACAAACTTGTACTTAGGGAACCAGAAGCGGGAATCGAACCCGCGACACTCGGCGTAGCAATCCAACGCACTTGCCACTCGACCATCTGTGTCGTCAATTGAAATGTGGTGACAATTGAGTAGGTATATATTTTTTGGTTGCATACGAAATAGCAACAAGACTTATTCCAACAATACCTACCTAACCTACTCCATCAAAGAAATGTTAGTTTCCAGTTTTCATGGTAATAAAATACCCAACAGCGGTTATCACCTCTTTCTGTCATAAGTTCGCCTCTGATATTTGCTACTTCCTTTGATTTTTAGTAGGTAATACATTTTTCTTTAACATGCGCGGAAATATTGTCATTACTTTTAAATAAAGAACACGCGAAGTGTCATATTTACGTAGACTTGAATTTGGAACGAAGACCGCGCCGGCAATGTTGTATGAAACGGTGTGCTGTTTGAATTTGGAACGAAAAGCGCGCCGGCAATGTTGTATGAAACGGTGTGCTGTTTGAATTTAAAACTCTTTCATCTATCGTACACATTGCGTATTCGTGGCTGTATAGCCACAGATGCGTTTAACCTTTTACGGCACAAACTGTAAAATAAAAATAAAATGAGTTCCGATGATTCTGAAAGTGAAAATGAAATGGACATTGACTGCACTCCACCAGATTTAAGATCGGAAGCTAAATTAGCGATGCAAAACCTGCTTCCAGCTAAATCTAAAGAAAAATATAGTGTTTTTGGCATACTTCAATGACATAGCTAAAACTAAAAAGCCATGTACATTATAAGTGATTCATTCCATGCTGAAATGTACAGTTCATATTAAAAACGGTATTGAACATTATTTAAAAGGCCTTTTTTTATTTTTTTAAGAAAAGCTCTATATATGCCTCGGCCGAAATGGCAATTGCCTGTCTCGTATTATTGAAGTCCTCGCCTGCGGCTCGGCCTTCAAACTCATACTCGACCTGCAATTGCCTATTTCGCTGCCTTTGCAATAATGTACTATTTTTGCAACGAATGATACTTATCAGCAACAGAATCCATTGGTTCAACAATACAGGGCGTCTTTTTTTTTAAATCATTCGGGTCGAATTCAGTCACAAGTAAAAGATTATACATAAAATAAAACTAAATATGCAGTTATTATTTCCTTATAAATCGAGTGATCAAGTTAGAGAAAAGTCGTGAAAGGATCATGATCCTTTCACGACTTTTCTCTAACTATCGTGGTTTCGGACTTGGCCATAAACTCTTCTCAAAAAACCACCCTGTATATTGATTGTTTGTATCTAATCATATCATAATGGCAAAAGCGTAGCAAACAGTCATCCTCTCTCTATAACTATAATGAGATATGGAATTTAAAAAAACATTACTTACCCATAAATCCAATATAATTCTGTAAGTTTTCATAATATTTGACGACGTCCGAGCAAACGTTCAACATTATGGGCTGGTTCATGTTCTTCAGCAGATCTGACGTGACGTCACGAAGGTCTGGATTCTTATGGAAGGATTCAACTAGGAAGTCAATCAGTGTGCATACATCATCCAACACGTCAGCTTTCTGGGTAGGCTTGGTCAAGGTATCATTTATATAAATGATGGGCATAATGATCCTACTAATATTATAAACGTGAAAGTTTGTAAGGATGGATGGATCGATGGATGGATGGATGTTTGTTACTCTTTCACGTAAAATCTACTGAATGGATTTCAATGAAACTTATCAATAATATAGCTTATACATCAGAATAACACATAGGCTACAATTTATAAAGATTCCTGCGCAGACGAAGTCGCGGGCACCAGCTAGTATAACATATTTTTTTTACGCATAGTATCTATTTCTATAAAAGGCTTAGTCCAGATCCTGGCTGACTGACAGACAGCCTAAAGGCCAAACCAATGGACGTAGAGACTTAAAACTTGAAGAATCTATTCTTCGAGAGCTAAGATTGCATAATAAGAAAGGAATTTTAGACATTTTTAATGCAAATGAAGTTGCGGAGTCTTAACTAGGTGACATTAACACCGGTTGAACATTATAACCTGATTAACGCCATCTAAATAAATTTTCAATACAGGTTCAAGGATGATGATGGCGTACGTATTGTTGAGTTGTCAGCCCCAGAAATAAAGATAGTGGTCCAGTCAAATTGAGATCTTATGTCGTTGAAAACTCTCGTCTTCCAGGTTGAATATTGGCTTAAAAGACTAGGAAGTAAGGTCATTAATGGACTTATATGATATTTGATACATTTTTGCCTTACTTTATTGATGTCTAGTCATCAATTCCCTTAAGCTTCCTATTGTGTGTTAAAATAAGGATGGACCGTAACTTATACCAATAAATATGTATGTGACCTATTCCCGTTGGCCTTTGTACATACTGTTTGAGTCTGTGAGTTCATAAAGGATACATATCCTTTGCTGGTTATTTTAGCGAAGTCTCTAAGATGCATCACCAGTCGGTCCTTCTGCTGGAACACCGTCGGATCTTGCGCTAAGAACACCAACTTCTTTGCCATACCCCATCCGTAGCTAGGACAACAATGATCGGACAATTTCGTATCTGAAACGTATGAAATCAATCAAATAAAATCTACACCTAGCTTGCAGAGAAAGATAAATATAAAAATGTTTTATTCATCAAAAAAGGACTTCGATTAGCTATAACAGTAAGCGTAAGTACAGTCAGCTCCACATATAATATGTATACACTCCCAAGCTTTCACAATTATATAATACTTTTATTTTGCAAAGACATTCTTCTTCTGACAAGTAAGATGACTACATTATTTTGAAAATGCTTGCGTGCACTTTTCTTTGCAAAATTAAGACTAATACAAATGTGAAAGCTTGGGAGTGTATACATGTCTGAGCAGCTGACTGTGCATAAAACAAAGATTTCATCACATTTCCTCATTAACAGCCGCTGCTGTTGAGGTAAGGTAGGTACCTACTACAGTCGGTTCTGACTGTTAGTTGTGTCGTTAGGTACTCGTTAAGTTACAGAAGGACTAAAATTTTATAGCTTATCCACGCCTTAGCTACCTACTTTTCTAAAGTTCAGGTAAGATGCTATCGCATATTGCTTTTAGTGTGGGAAGGAAAAGTCTGTAGCACAGAACAGGGCAAAAATTACGTGAACCAATAATTTAAATACTCTACGTCTCGCGTTAGCATTTTCTCTGTTTACTTTGAGCCTAATGGTATTTATTGATTACAAAATCAATTAATTATCCGAATGCAATCAGGTTGAATACTTGTACCTAATAACACGCAATGTTCTGAGAAACTAGACGCTAAGCGCGGTAATTGTTGGAACTAGGTACAAACCGCCAGCATTCGGAATGAGAAATTGAAATGTTGGATATGTCGCCTTGTAGTGTAGAGATACGTTTGCAACATTGATATATCATGCTATGGCTTAAAACATAAAATGGCTTCTGCAGTTTGACATTCTAAGAGATTTTTCAGTCTAAAAATGCACGCCACTCCATTCGCGTGAGCAGTCTAAGTAAGATATTTTTCACACCACCTGCTCGACAATGTCCAATTACATATCATGCTATCATCAAGGTAAAGCAAAGCATTACATCTCAAGGGAGGTAATGTTGTATGAAACTCCCAAGGGTTGTAATGTGATTTGAATTTGGAACGACAAATTCGTGTGGAAACTCGTGGAAAACTCTAAGTAAAAGAACGCCATATGGCACTGTAAAAAGTTTTGTTCGAAAATCGAACTGGCCACTTATAAAAAAAAGAAAAAGGCGCGACTTCAAAGATTGTGAAACAAAAGACGGTGCATGTTCGCTGCTGGAGCCTTGGCTTTTTATTGCCTCGCAGAAGGTGTGAAAAGTAGAGTATACTCCTCTGGGATAAAACCTGTCTTCGTCTTGGGTAGCTTGAACCCCTCGCGTCACTCAGGACTCTACATAACTCCCTCGCTTTGCTCAGGAGTTAACTGAGTCCCTCGTTAGCTCAGAGTTCAATATGCCACCCACGACATAAGACACTGCTTTATCCCCTTAGTGCATAATCTACTATTGTATGACGACGATAGTGGAAGGGTGTGCAATGTGCATTGGTGTGCATTATTGCACTGAAAGATCTCTACCACCATCCATACGAAACTAAAAATAATCAAAGTTTTACAAAAACCACTGAAAAGTCACAGGGAAGCAAAATACACAATTTCATTTACTTCGACGACATATTTTTTCAGTTATTTCGATATAAAAATTAAACTACTGAACCGATTTCGATGAAATTTTTATGGGACTAATCTGAAAGTATTTTTTAAATCGGTCAATATACAACAAAGTTCTGAGGTAACAAACATAAAAAAAAACATTCAACCGAATTGATAACCTCCACCTTTTTTAAGTCGGTTGAAAAAAAAATCGAGTTGATACCAATAAATTGTAGGTCAGTCAGTACCACGTCTCAGCACAAATCAAGTTCACGTTAGAAATTAAACGCTACTTATTAAAAAGGGAAGTGGGCGAGAAAGCGTCCTTAATTTTCAATGGAAGGACGACCGACCTATAATTCTTCTTTTGCACTTTCATAAATACTGATGCCTATTTCGAGAGGTCACGTCACTATCAGCTATCGTAAAGTTACTTTAGTGCCTACCTTAAGCGTCGACGACACACAAGCTTTTTTACAAGCCGATTGTTGGCGTTTTCAAACGCTAGCGTGTGAGCGTGTTAGCTTTTGGGAAGGATTGTCAACAAGCAGATTGTTAAAACGCCGATAACACTGGGCCACTTTACATGCTACAAGCGAAGTCGCTGACGTGTAGCGTGTAAAAAAGCCGTGTGTCATATTAGCAACAGTTTTTAAAATACCAAGTGAAATACCTATATTAAGAGGATATGTGAAACTGTCAGATATGACAGCTGCCAAATTGTAAGACAGTGATAGCGCAATTAGAAACCTTACCCCGAGGGAAGAGGTTAGATATAAATTTTTGTCGCTCAAAAGTAATAATGAAAAGAAAATTGAATTTATAAAAAAATCCTTTTACATTTATCTAAGTTCTGTGATTACTCACTCAATAGTATAAAAATAAACCGTAAATATTCTCTAAATTCGGATGGATGTAAATCAGATTTTAAGAGGGCCTATTTAAAAAAATAAATCTATCGAGAAAAGTTTCACCAATCGTGTTTCCGTCTTACATTTATTTAGATTATATCCTCAAGTAATCACTGTATTAACATCAAGTTTGTAAACTGTACCGTTACCGAGTAAGAATGAAACGCAGCGACTCCAAATTTTCACATAGCCTCAGCTCCTTTTATAACATACCAAACTAATCTTACAAGCATCATTATGTCAGCCTTTGGAAGTCCACTGCTGAACATAGGCCTCCCAAGACAGAACGCGCGGTCTCGTTTTTTTATGTCAGCAAGAGACGAGACGAGCAATGCGCTCTCCCGATAGTAAGAGATCACGATTGATCATTACCAGAACAGTCCTACACAGAACTTTGATTCATAATGGCCAGTGCAACACTACTAAAGCGCTCGTCCACATTGACACATTTTAATGGTAGTTTTGAAAGCCCAGTAATTTCACTAGCTACAGATGCCCTTCAAACGCGATCACCTTTGCGGCAAAATGTCTGGCACTGAGTGGTTGGTATCTATTCAGTCAGACAGAATCCTGCAAGGGATGCTTGAATTGCCTGCGAAACGGTGAAAGATTTCAGACGTTAAACAACTTAAGGCCTAATTTATACAGAAACGGCATAAGACGAAGGCACGGCGCAGGCGGAATACAGGATATACCTACCTAATTGCATGACGCGTCGCCTTTGCGTCGCTTACAGATTTTGTATAATAAAGTTTTGCCTGCGCCCGTGCCCTTAGGCCTGATTTATACAGAAGCGGCATAAGGCGAAGGCACAAATCCAAAATCCGAATACAAAAACAGTAAACGCCGCCGCGTCATGCGATTATATTTTTGTTCTGCCTGCGCCATGCCTTCGCCTTATGCCGTTTCTGTATAAATCAGGCCTTACGTCGCTTGTATATTACTCAGGCCTGACTACACTGCCTACACCTGACTGTAGAATTCAGGCCTTCTCTTTAATTCAGTTAAAGAAAAACCTGTTGGTATCGGATCCAATTCCTTCAATAAGTTCCTTTTCAAGAGTCCCTTTTCCGTATACTGCTTGCCCTGTGGTCCGTGGATGCAGCGGTAAGTATCCGATGACCCGGACATAGACTCGGACTTCCCCAGGTATTCATCCGTCGTGATCTTCCTATAACACTCTTCATGTCTTGGTTTCTTGAAGAACTGGGTGTGGGAGGAGCTCTGGGATTCTTCGCAGTCCCCTCTGGCTTTCTTTTTAGATTTTATTGTGTCTTTTTCTGCCGGGCATTTTTTTAATGTGAATGTTTTTCGATCTCCGTCCATTTAGAAAAATTATGTTAACGGGGTACAAATAATATTTAGGTAGGTTATTTTAATCACGTGAGATAAAGGGATAAATCTTCTAAGGGATAAATATTTGTTTATTTGAAATTAATTTCTTAACCCTATGAGACGTAGAAAGTCAAACTGACGAATATTTTGACATGACATGACACACGGGAAAAAGGATTGGTTGCTATACGTACATTATTAAACTCTTTGGAAATAATTGGGTAATGCGGGTGAATCATGGGTATTCCATAGGTTATCTGGATTCTGGAAGACATAGGTCTACTACGATATAGTTTTACGAATTAAATATAAGTGCAAGCACAAATTATCTTTTAAAGGAAGAGATATATTTTGACATGGTCATAAAATCAGTGATGGATGCAATGATAAATTTAGCAAATAATTACTAAATATTGATTTCGTTCCGCGCGGTAACATCTTGTGAACCGAAAATTTGGAACAAAATATCGTCCGGAAGGCGTTACGCAACCGATTGCAGAGTTTCGGTGACATCTGCTTGAGTTGAGAGGCCATTCGTCAGGCGAAGCAAATCGGTCGGGTCCCAATGGCATGGACCGCCGCCGCCGGCGCAGCATCGGTTGATCTGGCGGCGGCTCGAGGGACCAACGCGACGGGGCGAGGCGCGCCGCTCACCCGCACCACAGCGGCCGCGGCCAGTAGTTGCACCTCGGTCTCCGGCGGAACTGCCCGCGCAACCGTCCGACCTCCCACTATCTCACACCATTCGATACATTCATTAGTTTTCCCTCCGAGAAAACCAAGTGGAATAAAATAAAACTGACTCTGTGAAGCTGTGAGTGGATTTCACGCTAGAATTGAGCAAGCAGACATTTCTCTAACCTCGGTGAGTAGGTATTTACTTATTAGATTTTCTTTTATCGTTTCTACGTGGTTGCACGTTTATTTTGTTGACATTGTTACGTAGTTATTGTGATAGTGGAAATTTTGCAAACGCTGAAACGTGCCGATGCGACCATTAACTATAATCTACTGTTTAGCAACTATTGACATTTAAGTTCTATTTAAATTATGTATATAACCATTTAAAAACGCCCACGTAGCGGCCGAATTAATATAATTAGTAGAGACGGATGTTGCATAAAACAAAATTATCTGTAGGTAAGTATTCAAACTATACCTGCCTGTACCATAGCTAATAGCGAAGGTTAGGACGCTCGCCCTCACTAGACGTTAGATTAACTCGCTACTATCTATACCTACTCGTGTATTTAAAAACCAACGTTCAATAACGACTATCATTGTACCTAACGTTCGCATACCTACCTATTGTAAATAACAAACTGCGGCGGCAATAACAGATACACAATGAATGTCAATAATAATTACCCATGTTGCAAAGTGAATGACAGGTGTATGAGTACATAAGAGTGTGAGGAATCAATGACGCAAGGTACCACTCATTCTATATTACCAAATCAAGCATAGGCCGGTTTTCCTGTGGTTTAAAATATTAACCAAGCTTTTTGGTTTTAATTAATGATCACAAAACTGTATTGTTTTGTTTTTAAAAGTTCTTTATTTAACATAATAACAATACAATAAGATGATACAAAACACTGTTCAGCTCACTTAAAACTAAAGTTGGAATCCATTCAGTAACCTACACCACAAAACCAAAATCAATCAATTTGTCAAAAAGTAGTCAGTTTGACTTGGTTCTGAAAAATTTAAGGCACAGAACGGAGACCTGGTGACTCGATAGGCTGTGGCACCTCTTAGAGTCTCTAGACTCTAGACTCTAGACAAAACTGTATTGGCCGTGACGTGACTATGTATCATAATAAATACCTATGTACTAACTACCTATGTATCAGCTGGAAGGCGGCAAACTAATTCAATACTTATATATAAACAACAGATGATTCGGGATCCATCTGATAAGCTTGGATATGGCAAAATAAATCCTTAGTCTAATAAATCGAATTTTGGCTCAACAGGGCTAAAAAAAATACATCAGATCAGAACGAGAATCTAATCCACCAGTTTTCTGAAGTAGACGTGTAGTATTTTATTTCGCTAAAGGTGACTCCAGCCATATATATTTATTACATTCTAAAGACGAGTTTTCGTATTAGACCTGTATCTATCTAATCATTACTGGATATGATCTTCTTTTTGTTTTGTGGCTTGCAGAAGAAACTTGTATCCAAGTTCGTCAACGTCGAGATTTTTTCCACAATAAACAATAAATTTTTAGGTCGACCGTACAAGTTGAAAGCAATGGAACAAAAAATGTTATCAAATTTATCGTATTCGTAGTTCCCCGGGACGGGTGACTCGGGGATCATGGTCCTCCGGGAGTAACCCCGAGAAAAGCCTGTAGATATATAAGTTTTATAAATCTTAACGTTGTACAAAAACAGTTGTACATACTGCCCTTCTAGTACATTTTGGTCTGAAACAAAATTACGAAAAAGAGAACTAGAGAAATATTAAGTATTCAAGTACCTACCTACGCTTTTAGTCCTATAATATCCAGTCTACACAAATGTTGTCTGGAAGAGATCGCCTGTTAGCGATAAGACCGCCCATTGTCTTCTATAAATTCAATTATAAGATGATAAGTAATCAAGAATATTCTGTCTATTTATCTACCTTATGTAAAATATGTTGTATACATAGTTGCCAATGTTGCCATATATTGCCGATAAACTGTGAACTCGTTTTCATAAGTAATTGTTTTTAAATTGTCCACACAATTATATTGGCAAGGTAACATAATATAACATGTTTTATAATAGGTACCTAGTTTAAATATAAATTGATATTTATTCTGCCATGCATCCAGCAGCCAGCAACACTTTACTTATAATGTTATGAATGCAAAAGTTCGTGAGGCTCGTTAGATACAGGTACCATAAATTAATTGGTAGATAGATGTTTGACTTAGATTCTTAGATTAGTCAATAAACACCTTAATGAACAAGTCAAAACGACCAAATTTCTTGGTATCATAGTAGATCTAAGCTGTGACTGTAAAGAGCACATATTTAAATATTTGTGACAATAAATAAATATAAATTCATAAATATTTTGGACATTGACACAACGCCATCTAGCCCCAAACTTTGCCCAAACTAAGCCTGATAGAATACTTAAATACTTTTTTTTTGTAAATACATACATAGAATACATAGAAAACACCCAGACTCAGGGCATACACCGATTTTCATCACACAAAATATGTTTGTCCTGAAGTGAGAATCGAACCCGCGACACCGGGCGTGACGGTCCAATACACTTGCCATTCGACCATCCGTGTCGTCTTGACGAACTTGACAAGAGCACATAAGCGAGAGACAACCTCAATAGAGGCCACACTTACGGCGTACCATGGGTATGTTTAATCTCAACTATCATACGGTTTACTGCTGTGGGGTAACTCAAACTTATTCTTAGTTAATAAGTATGACTACAATGGTATGTTGAGGATAACAACAGGATGTAAGGAAGGAACAAAAACACTCATTGCTGAATGTGTTATCAGATCAATTAGCATTGCTCCTGTTAATGACGACCTTGCCTTCCGTAGCTGTAAGGTCAGAATCATAATTGTAATCATCGGCAAATTAACGTAAAAAAACAAAAAAAAAAACATGGATGTCTTTATAGTTAGTCCTAAAATCTAAAAAAAATATGCAATATTTCATGGTCCATAAACACTTAAAAGTACAATAAATATAAAACTTGTCACCAAAAGTGAACAAACTGATTTAAAATGTTCAATTAAGATAAGACTTTTTGATACTAAAACCTGTAGATCAAGCATGTGTATTTACCCTTTAAAGTATTTTTTTTTCCAAATTTGTTGAACAATGACGAACAAAAACAAAATAAATACATATGAGAAACTTCCCCTTTTTTAAATCGGGCACGTCACTAACTAGCACGGCAGGCTAGGTAATAAATTAAGCTTGTATTATGCTTGTTAATCTTATGTTGATGAGAGTTGTGCGGTCTTCAAACTGTTAACTTTGCAATGATGTGGCATGTGTTGAAGAGTTGTCACCATGTAGATTTCCACATGACGCTGCCGCCGCAGCAAGCGTATCAGAAGCGTCTAAGTGCGGTTTCAGACTAGCGTATTAACCAAGCGAATTCACCGCTCGTGTTGTATTTTTGCAGCGAAGGTATGCGAGTTGTAAAGCACGTTAAGCTCGGTCATCAGCCCATGTGGAACGTATGGATGAGGCGAGAGTTTTGAAGCGGATCCTGGAAAGCATAACGGCAAGAGCTCCGAGAGCTTTCATAATTTGGTCAATGCCATGACCAAATTATGAAAGCTCTCGGAGACCGCGGCTGGAAGGAAAAGGCTAAAGATCGGTTTGTATAGCGATGTTTACTTGACCAGGCCAAGGCCTACCCAGGGCTGTAGCGCCAAGGATGGTGGTGAGGATGGGTAGGCGCGTGGCGCCACTTATAATAAGCGTTGTCGCGCTTTAGCGCCCGAGCGCCTGCGTCACTACTAACACTCACTTACAAAAAAACCGAGCACAAACGCCCGGGCGGGCGCGAGGCGCGCTGCAAAAAACAAAACATGAGCGCCGAATCCGCTCGGTTTAATACGCTAGTCTGAAACCGCTCTAAGATATATCTGATTGACGTGTTGTCCAAAGATAATTGATAAGGCCGAGAGAGCCCCGATCTGTCACGATAACAATCTACAGCATCTCACAAGACCGTGATAACAGGTTAACGCTTTCAGTCACTAGCATTGTCCGTCGGTATTTGTTAAATATTGTTAAATATTATGTGACGAACAAAAAGATACAGAGTACAAGGCGTACGTGACGGCTATGGCTAATCTTCTTAAAAGGTAAAGCTTTTTTTTCTGTATTGTATAATGTAGGTTTATAAAAAATATAATTTCTACATACATTGGTAAAATGTAACTACGTTATACATACCTATTAAATTTATATTGCAAAGGCTTTTTGGTCCTACATTTTCCTACAGTCATTATGTTCATTCACTCACGCGTCTCACAATCAAAAGCAAAAATCTTTTTTTCTTTAATTTTTAAATTATTTCTAGGTGTAATGGTACCTACTTACTTCTAACGTCTGATGAAAGGCCTAATTTATGAATTAATGAAACTAACTACTTGCCCATACTTATCGAAATTTTGCAAGTTGGAAAAGTTGGCTAATAATAGTAACTAAACGTATTTACAATACTACAAGGTAGGTATATGATATATAAACAAAATTCTCTATAAATGTAAAAGAAAAATCGAAGTTTTATTTTTATTTATAGTTATTTATTTGCACAGACGACATGTGTTGACGTTGCGTGGGTATCAAAAGTTTATATATATTCAATTCTCTTACTTTAGTACGAGTTACCACACATGTGACATGACCTTCAGTTCTTAATAGAGAGTGTTGTATCTGTATTGGTATTCCTAAGTTAATGTATATTTAAAATCCATATAACTAAGCTTTTGGTACACCCATAATCCACTATAAATTAGTCTGTTATTCTCGCAACAGCATATAGTAGGTACAATTTTTTTTGGAAACATTTGTGCCTACACCCTACCCCGCTTCTTCTATTTAAATCATATCCAATGCCTGTTGGTTGCCTGGAATAAATCGCTCTCAGCGATAAGGCCGCCAATTGTATTTGTTATTTTCCATGTGTACAATAAAGAATTATCTATCTATCTATCAGCATATCGTCTGCATAGCATATCGGGAAGAGATTGCTGTTTAGCAATAATACCGCCCTTGTAATTTGAGTTTGTTTACTTGTTTTTTTTTATGTTAGGTGATATAATAAAGAATATTCTATTCTCTTCTATGACTGATAGAAAAAGCCTTTTAAATAATGTTTTAACGCAATATTTCTAAACATTTTTAAAATCATGCTCTGGCCAAATGCGTGGATTTCATTTTCGTAAGTATTCTTATTACACTCTGTATAGGGCAAAAAACCCAAATCTATTGGTATTTTTAGTAGATGTCCTTTACATAATCGACACCAGACTCATTCATCAGCAGGTATTTTATTATATGGTTTGTTAGTTTTATTTGGTAGACATACCAGTTTTTTCTAGACCTTATCATAAACTTATTACCAAAGAATCAACGGCATTATCAAGATTTTTAAACGATTGAGAATTTAATAGATTAATGTAAAAAAAGTAATGCATTAATTTACTTTTATATCACTGGTCCGAGGCGTAATATAGAACTTCGATATTATATTATAGGTACCTACTAATTACCTAATTGCTTATAGATGGTAGGTATAAGTGCCGATGCAATGACATATAATCGTGCAATTTAGCATAAAATAATTCCTCTTTACTTTCGCTTTCACCTGCCTAACTATTTATTACCGCATGCGGGAGAAATTACTCTAAGCGATGTGGCGGTTCCGACATTTATATTATTATTGCTAGGAAATTCAATTATGATAAATTATTATCTAAAGAAATATCGCTGATTTAAGTTCAAACTCCGGTGTGCATTAAAAATAAAGGTGTTTTTATTATAACCCGACTGCCAAGGAAGGGTTATGTTTTTCGCGCGTATCTTGTATGTAAATTTTTGGGTTACCTCATATTTTCCAAACGGCTGGATGGGTTTTAAAAGTTAAGGTATCGTTAGATTTGTCTCAATCCTTAGATTGGGTTTTAAAAAAATGGCGGATTAGTGGAGCTAAATAGTAAGTCGTTAATCATTTATTGTTTACCAAACCCATAGAGTAGGGTATCAAAATGAAGGTATTTTAAAGGAAATTACAAAAATATAAGTTGTATGATTAAATTTAAATTGGAATAATGAATTGACAATGATTGAATAATTACTTCGCAGTCGGGATTTCAGTTTTTTTAAACTTTGAGCTTGTTCAAGGAAAATCTTAAAGTTGTTCATCACAAATGCTTGTCCTGAAGCGGGCATCGAACCTGCGATACCGGCGTGGCAGTCAAACACACCTGCCACTCGACCAATCGTGACATTAAATAGTTTCAATAGCTTACTAACACTCCAGTTGCTTCATCGTGACATGGTTGTGCCACAAGAATCTAAAACATAAACATTTCTCCTCTAATCGGGCCACAGATGTTAGAAACAATACATAATTATGTAAGTAGATAGAACTCGCCAGATATAAAACACTTGAATAAATTCCGTTGACCCGGACTAACAACAGATACAAAGATGTACTTCTGGGGAGTTTTGGCGGGAACATGAAAAATGGCGCATTGGCGGCATTAAATTGATTGACAAAACTTGTATAACTTTGAGTGTTTAAGTGTAAAAACGGTGGTTTTTTATCCATTAAGTGCTCGTGAACGTGTATGAGTGTTGGTGAATAGTGTAATGCTGTAAAACGTGACTTTTCGTGTTGCCTCCAAAACTCCATAGAAGCCTCTAGTAAAGTCGCAACCACCACTACGTTACAGGGGCATGACTTGACTTATCGACTCTGACTTATGACAAAATAATCTCTACAATTACTTGACACTGGCTATATACCTTTGATGTGAAGCCAAAACCGAAGAACTTAGGTTCTTCGAAAGAAAAAAAAAAAAAAAAAAATGTACTTCTGCTCTTACAATTAGTTGGGATAATTTATTCACCTAGATGCAGGTCGGTTCACGAAAGCTAGTGTCAAAGTACTCACACTGATGCAATTTTACTACACTTTGACAAAATAATGATAATTTTGACAGGTCGCAATAGAGTCCGCGCTTTTATACACACAACACATACCCTACGTACGTGTTAGTTCATGCCAGCTTTTGAAAATATACCTGTACCTCCATCTACATAGCTATAAGCACCTATCAGTAATACGTTAAAATTGGTTTTAATTGTTAATTATCATTGATTCGTATTCCGCACCTACATCATAGAGAGAAGGATTATACCTATAAGGTTCATTATACCAGACCATTTTACTTTTCCTTATTTAAAAAAAAATCTGTAACGTTTTGCAACGAAAATAATAACTAAAACATAATTAATTTATGCAAAAAGTTTTGACATGACTGATTGGCAGACAACCACTGAACGTAGAGACATAACATTTCGAGGATATGTTCGTAAAAAGTGTAAGCTCGTTCCTATACTAAGGAATTATACCGAATTCCTCTTGAAACACACGACAAAATCACCAAAATAAACATTAAACGAATAATAAATCAGCTGTTTCGAATACAATAAAAACCTTCACGTACTCACCTAAATAACTAGAAACTACCACTACTAGATACTAGAACTATAGAATATAGCGATATATAATTTACTTTACATAGCAACAGCTCATATTATTTAATAGATTATTGATATGTTATAATCCTTGGTACCAAGACAAACCTGGTAAGGTTTAATGGTACTCATAAAACAACAAAACATGTAACCTTTTTTCTGAATAAATAAATACAAAATACAAAAATTATACGCAAACGAAGTTGTGAGTGTCAGCTAGTGCAAAATGAAGTACATTATAAAGGTATGATAAACACAGAAATAACCGTTCATTTTCTGGCTCAGTGGTCCATCGGTCATGCCATGCATTTATGTTGGTATGCATGTATACCATATTGCATGTAAGATCTGCTGGACTGTACGTACGTAGGTATGTATGTAGGTTCTCAGTAACAAACACATTCCTTTACTACTCCGAGGTATACATACATAATTGATAAATGATAATATACGAGTATGTGACGCAGTAACGGCCATCTGCGGCCAACTGCATTAAAAGTACATCCGAAAAAAAATTTTTTTTGGTGTTCTTTCTTTTTTTTCGATTTTCTTTACTTCCTCTTCATTAAAAAATACATAGTGTTCGTTAGCCTCGCTAAACCTCGATTTGAATATTTATTTTACTTGTACAGGTGTGATTTAAATTAAAATCAGGTCAGCTAGTGAATAGCCTGTATGAACTCTAGGTATGGATTATGATGATATATCTAGCAAGTTAGAGAAAATTAAATAAATTTAATTTTTCTAAATATCAAATTCTACGTCTTCATTTCTATCACGATTTCTCATCGCGATATATGTTATATCATTTTCGAATAACATCATAATATACTATTTCACAGATATACAGTTTTTCGCTTTAAATTCAACTTGGTCTTGGCCTATTTATTTCATGATAAAAACATCCGCTGAAACTCCTACTTAAATTAACCAATTTAAACATAATGAATAGTCGTACCTACGTAGTATTTACTTATCTGTCTACATATTTTATGACTGTGTTTATAGCTTGTACGTACATTCCTCATACTCGTACCTACTGCGTTTTTTTGTTTTAATTTAAGAGTACCGTAAGTAAGTTTGTCTGTATAGATGAATGTATCTCAACCGAATTAAAAAAGTAAGGAGGTTCTCATTTTGTTGTTTTTTTTATGTTTGTTAACCTAGACCAGGGCTAGACTTATCCTAGACCATTATCAACCCTTTGGGATTTTTTTTAAAGAAGCATATTCTCGTTCATACTTTCAGGTTGGTCATATAGAAGTTTCATCAGAATTGGTTCAGTAGTTAAAAAATAGTTTTTAAAATGAGTTTAGCGTTTTAAATCAAACTAATTGGAAAAAAAATATCCTCCTGTACTGTACGTAATCGCGTGTTTTGCGTTCCTTGAAGTCAATTTTTTTTTTTTTTACAAAAAAATTGAAAACATTTCACTTGCCATACAGTTATACATACGTACGTAGATAATAATTATTAAGATCTCTCATAAAAACACTTTCCTTCATCTCAGTTTTGATTTATTTGGTCAGTTCTTGCTAAAAACCGTTACGTGCTTGGCTCAAACGTAATTTACGATTCCATAAAACCAGCTAGATAAACAATTTAAATGTGCACACGTAATATTTTTTCAAATTAATAGTTAACTTGTAGTTTCACTTGACTTTCTAATTTTTCAAGTTCTAGATAGTTATTGTAATTAATCACTTATTCTCGTAAGTTACACTAAAGATACCCCCTTTATTGCAATGTAAGATATGTATGTCTACTAGAACAGGTCAAAAGTATTAGTACATAGTTGTAATAGATAAAGATTTTTCAACCTCTTTGAGCTCGCCTAAGGAATTTTTTCTCGTTATCGTCTAAGGTTTTCAAATTCCCGTCAAAATACTTTTTTTATGAATGATTCTTTAGGTTTTTTCCTGATTTTGTCAGAGCGTCTGGTCGAAGCGACGCGTGATCAGAGGGCTGGCAGCTATCTGGGCCAAAGAATAAGCCTTGCTATACAAAGAGGCAATGCAGCCAGTATCCTCGGCACGCTGCCATCGGGTATCGAGTTGGAGCAGTTGAGCTACCTATAGATCGTTTGCAACGGTCTATGGGTTGCCCAATTGTTTCCTTTTGTAAATTTTGTAATATACCTATATATAGATTGTAGTAGATAGGTAATTACATTTTATTTAATTATTATAGGTTTTATTTAAATGATGAAGACATAGGAACCATTGCTTGTACAATTTTTTTAAGTATTTTTGTGACTGCAATTATAAAGTAAATGGTATCACTTACGTTGAAATTCAGTTAGAATGTCATTTAGCGACCGGTAAATTTCGGTACTTTCTTGTTATTAGGAGGCATGACTTATGAAATTATTTTCACCGTGTGAAAACCAGAGTCTAAGGCTTGTTGTACACACACGGTTTTCCGCGTGCGGCGCGGCCCATGTATGTCAACTAGACTCCACACAGTAATCCATACAACACTAAGGACGTGCCTACACACAGCGAATTAACCGTAGATTTTCAAAGAACCGTGCGTGGACAAGAAACCTTAAAGATAAGATGTGATTATGTTACTTTATCTGTCGCATTGAACATTAACTTGGCATCTGGCTGCACAATCACAAGTGCCATCTATTGCCCGTCAACGAAGCAGCAAGTTTGCGACCGCATGTTTTGTAAACACAATCGCATTTCATTGTCTATCATTTTCAACCATTGTATGCCAGGAAACCAGTGTGTATACCGGCTCGCATCCGATCTGCGTTATACATAAGCTGAGGTATCGTAATCTACCAACACACACCTTTCTAACCGCGGCCGCTCTAGAAACACCGCATTTGACTAAACATAACCCTACCTACGATCAGATTAAAAAAATACAATTAGCGTAATATGCGATTTTGTGGAGAGTTAGAAAATCGCATTAACGCTAGCCTACATTTTGATAATAATTTACCCATGCCCTAATGGCGTGCTGTAGTACTTCATTTGTTCAAGTTCAAATAGATCGTGCACGCCGCAGGTTCCACTGACCTCGTTACTGACATTAGCGTCTCCACGACGACGTCGTCCATCCGTCAACCGACAGACATGTACAGTTACTAAATTACTAGCGATGGTAAAAAATCGGAAATCAGCCATATATGCGAATAACTCTCAGCTATAACTTTACGTTTCTATCCCGCGATAGGTACTCTTCGGACAGTTATAATCGGGACAATCTAGTCTGTTCCGTTCTCTCCTGTAGCCGTCTGAGATCCTCTTTTCGGTCTTTAAACACGAACCGTCGCCGTTCAACCGTGGATCTACATTTCACATCTGAAATCTGTTGTCGCCTTTCTCCTAATTTTATGTTGCATTGAAGCGTCCCTGATGGAGCCTCGGGTCAATGTTTCACATTACTCGCGATGTTAATGTTATTATTGCGACCTTTCTATTAAAGTCAATTGAGCTCATTGCAGTCGCTCTATGGCACATGCTGGTGATCTACAGACCTGTGGTTAGCTCATAATTAAAACGAATTAAATCAATACAACATACCTTATAATATGTATATCTATACTAAATAAAACAATCTACGTACATACGAGTAGATACAAATTTAGGAAATACTTAGCCAGTGCCCGCGACTTTGTCTGCGCAGGATTAGTATTTCGAGTAGAGGACAATTCACACAATATCTTTATAAATTGCTGAATTATTATTACCATTATATATGTATATAATATTATTGTAAAGTTTCATTAAAATCCATTCAGTAGTTTTAACGTGAAAGAGTAACAAACATCCATCCATCCATACTTACAAACTTTCGGTAAGGGAGGAAGGATATAGTAGGAGTAGGATATTAGTAGGATATTCGTCAAGTTATTGGTTTCCAAGAGACAGTACTTGAACAATTGAAGAAAACAAATTAGAGTGACAATCAGTAACTCACTCGCTAAACTATGTATTTAAAAAAAAAAAGTGAAATAATTACTGATTTTCAGAGGATCGTGTAACTACTCACTATAGCGTTGTGAAATGACAGACCGTTAGCGATGGGGCGCGCGTGACGAGTGTCGACAGCCATCGCGTCGGTCATTGGATCAATTGGCGAATGATTAGAGCTGTACCGTACCCACCTGTCCATACATGGCTTTGCACAATTACTCATTGCGTGATTTACTAGAGCACAGAACACGAGCGAAAAGAATTTCATTTAACTCCGTTCTGCGCTCTTACGCAACCCCTAATTCAGAGATGTAGCTCATAGCATCGAGAACAGAAATCGCGGAAGCCAGCACTCATAACGAATAATTTGCGAGTGTCCGACGGCCAATTAACTCTGCATTATAATACTTTCCTCTGACGTAGATGATGTTTAAGACTCATAATGAGTCGGAGACAATGTCAAGCCCAATCGACGGAACAATGTGAAAGTATATTTACTTGATTGCCCCACGAAAATAGAGATATGAATTTTATTTGTATCCTCTAGCAATCAATTCAAACTCAATTCGTTATGGATATGAAGATCGCTCATCGATTGAAACAGTTATAACTATAACAGAGCCTAAATCTATTGTTATAACTTTTTTAATGGTACTCCGTAAAACCGTGTCCAATTTGGGGAATTAAAAATCGAAATGAAACTATGTCATTGGTGTTACAGAGCCAAGAAAAAAATAATAATATTTTTCGGATGTTTCACACAACACCATCTAGCCCCGAACTAAGCAAGCTTGTAATACTTTTTTGTAAAATACATACCTACATAGAAAACACCCAGACTCAGGACAAACACCGATGTTCATCACACAAATATTTAACCTGAGCGGGAATCGAAACTGCGACACCGGCCGTAGCGGGCGTGGCAGTCCAACACACTTGCCACTCGACCAATCATGTCGTCGAAATATATAATGAGCCTAAGGAAGCAAAAAACGCTTGTTATCTTCAAATTACCTACCAGCATGAGGTCCTGGCGAATTCCAGTCCTGTTTATTGAAAAGAAATCCAATCATATCATTTAATTAGTCCACTTCCACTTCCTAGTAATTCCGTTCTCATTCTCACTGCCACTTGAAACCAACGGTTGTAATTGAAGCATATCTCCGTAATCGCCAATCTCCGAGGCCACAACCTGAGGCCAAGCAAGCAGCCCGTCCACGTTTCTTTTCTCATTCAAAACATATTAAATTGTTTCATTTTATTGTCAAGGTTGATTCCGTTTTTCTGAACGTGGGTGCTGGCCCATTCTGATATAGCCAATTACTTTTCAATTTTGGTGAGTTTATTAAAATCCAGTGCTATTAGACTGTGATTGTGCTGCGAATTATTTCCTTGTCTACTAGAATTAACATTTTGAGATATTATAATCAGAGTATCTGAGGCCATTGAGCCCAAGACCAATCAACTATTCTTTGCCAAGACTTTGATTTATGGTGATAGATTTATAAGCTATAGCTAGTCTTGCACCATTAAATTTTGCACAAGCTTCTATAACTTCGATAAATATCGAAATAAGTGAACGCAGGATTCAATTAAACTTTTCTGTATTGGCATTTATTTCCGAATTACATACGATAGCTTGTCGTCTTATCTGTCTGAACCGACCGGCATCGGCATTGCGATTTTAAAATGGCCGTGAACCGTCTGTCTTGCACCTTTTGGCTCTTAAATGTTTTCTTTATACTTCTATCGTGAACGCACTTGGCTGCGTCATTTACATTTTTCCTTCGAAGACTGCTGACGCCGGGTCGGTGCATTGCATATCTATGAAAATGTCAACAGTAGCAGTTTCGATACATTCGTTTCCGGAAACAGTCACTCGGAGTGTTGCTTTTTCGAATTAATAATTTGATTTATTTCAAAAACCAGTTGACACTGTAACTAATTTTACGAGGTCTTCTACTGTTGTAGGTAGCTCAATTGATCCAACTGTGGGTACACAGGGTACATTAGACTGTATGGTAACATGCCCAGGATAATGATCGACTGCATCACATATCTATGTTACCTTACTTGTTGTTGATATAAGAGCCAGTTAAGAAACCAAACAGCTTTCCTGGATCGCAAAAAAATAGAAAGTTTGAGTAACCTTGCTTGTGTATTTTTGCTGGAGAACTCGATTCCCACTGTATAGTTTGGAAGACTGCGCTGGCGTCAGATGATTTAGCAGCAAGAAGCTTTCAATCAAATTCGTGACAGAGTACGTAATCATTTGCAATAATCAAGGTTTTACAGAAACATACAACAACCGACTTCAATCGGACGGTTCAAGTGACCGTAGGCACCACTGACAGGTCACAGGGAAGCAAAATACGCAATTTTGTTTACTTCGACGTCATATTTTTTGGTAATATTGATTTTAAAACTAAACTACTGAACCCATTTTGATGAAATTTCTATGGGACCAATCTGAAAGTATATCCAAACAAACAAAAGAATACTTTTTCAAATCAAAGTTCTGAAATAAGAAATATAAACAATACAATACAATTATTTATTGATAATTCAAAAATAACAAGACAATAAAAAAAATATACATTTCATCAATAATTTAATACTATTGGAAGAATAAAATACATAGGTAACAATAATAAATTTAAACATTCAACCGACTTGATATCCTCTACCTTTTTTGAAGTCGATTAAAAAACTACTGAACTTTTGAGTACCTACAAGCAATTCTTGATTACGATTATTAGCAATAGTGATGTGAATTAGCTAGAGAAAGACAAGGTGTCATGTAACTCAATTAAGCGTTGGCCAATTTAGCGGCCGTCCATCTGCATCGACACCTTTTGAGTTGCGTAAACGTTTTGTCGCTCGGCAAATTTACTGTCGTGTAGTAAACACTGGCATTTGACGCTATGTCAAAAAACATAACCGCTTTTTTGCAGTCGGGTAAAATACTATTGGTTCACCGGTTCCTCCTTTCTCATAAGTTTTCAAACTATGAGTAAGATTCACGTTTTTTGTCGTACCTAGGTATTACTTTTGCTTTCTGTTGATCTCACGCGCCTTCCAAAGCAAATTTGAGAAACCGCACATAGCCTTTATTTCTAACGAGTAGAAGCTTTTTATAGATGAGTTTATTCCTTTTATGGCTTTGGGGTGCTAATATGTAGGTATATTAAGGTATAGGCAACACGTATTAATATAGTTAGCGACTGTACTCTACCACTTTCTGAAATTATAAAGTCGCTGCCAATGATCGAAAATATATAACTAGCGTGGCGGCCTTTCTTATCCTGTCACACAGTGATTTGTAACATAATGTGTGTACTTATTATACCTACCAACAAAATGAACCTGTATGATTACTTCCTAGTGCTTACATATTGACAAAACCAATCAACGGCGGTGTCAACATCAGCAAAAAACTTTGTAGGGTCCACAGGGTGTTGTAATATCGATTTTAAGGTTAGCTATTAAGCAATATATTTTTTCCTTTATATACAAAATGTTGTCTGTTGTTATAGCAATACAAAGCTTTTGTACAGTCAGCTGTACAGACATGTATATACACCCAAGATTTCACTTATATATTATACTCTTAACTTTGCAAAGACATTCTTCTTCTGACAAGTAAAATGACTTCATTTATTTGAAAATGCTTACGTGCACTTTTTTTTGCAAATAAAGATATAAATGTGAAAGCTTGGGAGTGTATACATTTCTGTGCAGCTGACTGTACGTACGTACATACTTCACAGACGTGCGTGTGAGAGTTTAGAAAGAATAGAAGCGACTCTACGCAGTACAAATATTCAAAATAAATAACTTGTAAAGAATTTGTTTTTGAATAAATAAAAAGACGTGTAAAATTATTACAGTGACAAATCTAAATTCTAAACATTGTTTTGTTAATATCAAGGTGAATTCGAGGTACACCAATTTGGACGGCAGAGTACCCGAAATCTAAGAATCTTTATATATGGTGCACCATTTGTATAGCCTGAGGTACACATTGCATAATGTAAGTTATCTCTAGGTATCTAACACCTACATAGATCAGTATTTTGTTTGACACCCGACCCCTAGTTGGCATGATATGGAACCCTAGTTGGCGGGTCAGGGTTTGCTAGAGCGCTATGAAAAGCACTAGGCGGTCTCTGTTACAAGGGACTATTCGTTCATGACGTTTTTCATAAAAGTAGGTTTTTCCTTTCATTTAATTGTCACGTCCGCGATACAATGCAGTCAATGCTGTGCCGTAATCTGTGTACGTCCGCGGGTCCATTGTGTTCTCAGGGACACAGCACCGGATTCGAACCAGCACTAATGGGTCTGCATAGCGCTGCCTTATATAAAAGCACGCTGTATATTATTAACCTTTTTTAAATAGCAAGTCAACAAACGTTAACGAAATCAGACTCTGACTACTTTAAACTTATTCACGGAGAGACTGAAACTTCTTGGGTTGTTTGCTGCATAGGAGCGCCTTGATGTAAAGTACTTTACAAAATCCGTTCTAAGCTGTGCCCACTGCCTATCGATAAGATATCTTTACCGAGCTCATTTTATAGAATTAAATATAGTTTTTTATGTTACAAATTTCGATATTGTACATTTGTAATGTAGTTGTCTGAATTAATATTAGTTTATCGTATTTTCGGTAAACTAAATTCTCTGGCTTTCTCTACATTAAATATTTAATCAAGCAGTTGTTTATTCGACGTTTACTGTTGAATATTTTTAATAATAAATTCAATTTTCCTAGATTGCAAAGTGGTCCGCGGACTTTGTGGCAGACTGCAAAGGATATTTCGTAACGCGTTCTGATTAAGCTAAAAAGTTACAAAATGTCCCCGCGATGCATATCCCTTCACGTATCGAATGTAGAAAAACACGTTACCCTTGTGAACAAAAATAAAAGTAGCAATTTGAACTTTCGATCAGACGCGACATTTTGCATTAATCCTGATCTTATACTTTTTTGTCTTTAATTGAATCGATATATACATTTTATTTGTGCTCTTTTGGTATTTTTGTGTTCTTTTAATATGTTTTTAGTATATCAATGTAAAAACATAAAACGAAGTTAAAATATAATTTTATCCGTAGCTTACCGTAGCATGAAGAAGTTTGAATCCCTTCTAATGAAGGAAAGACAACTACTTACCCTTAAAAATTAACTTATGGACGAGCGCATACTTTCTATCCTCACTTACGGTGCTCAGACATGGTCTTTGACTAAGTTTCAGAAGTCTTCACTATGCCAGAGAGCCATTTTAGGACTTAAACTCACAGATCGCGTACGAAACACCATACTGTGCTCCAAAACAAAAATTGCTGATGTTGATCTCATAACGGCCAATCTTAAATGGGACTGGGCCGGCCACGTCTGTCGCATGTCCAGCGAACTGTGGGCAAAAACCACCACAGAATGGAGTATACCCAATGCCAACCGACGTCGTAGAAGACCCAGGACACGATGGCAGGATGAACTTGATTCGTTCTCCAAAACATGGACCACCGATGCCCTATGCCGAGATGTATGGAAAGAGAGAAGGGAGGCCTTTGCCCAGCAGTGGGACAATCATGGCTGATAAATAATTATTTTTATTGTGTCACTTTAGTTTTTTTAATTTTTTTCGAACCAGTGTGGTGAAAGGATTTCAAGTGCGCCGCGAAGAGGCTCCTTTAGCCAAAAACTCTAATAAACATAAATACGTTTATGTTGCATGTAAAACACGTAGAAATTTCTTATCGTGTCACTAGTTTTTTCGAACCAGTATGGTGAAGGATTTTAAGTGCGCCTCGAAGAGGCTCCTTTCGTGCACTAAGATACAATGTGCACAATAAATAATAAAAATAATTATGAAATTTATGTTGCATGCAAAACACGTAGAAATTATTGGATAGCAGGTTCGAAGGTAAGTTATCAACAATATCTATAGGCATGTTTATATCTTGCGTCAAATGCTAAACGTTAATAAAATTAGAGAGATATAGATCTAAATGTTCAATGTTGATTTTAGATAGGAGTACAAATGTTGACCGAATAGAGCTGTCAATTACACATTTCAATCGAGATAATGCTCGAATAATATCTATTTTTCTCGATAGTATCAAGTTTGGATCGGTTTCGTATCGGCCTTCGGAGAAGTCGATAGCTTTATGTTGTGAAATCTTATATGGAAGGTTATTGGACAATATACTTAACATAAACCTTGGTAGGTTGGAAGGAAACAATCACGTAAAACTTTAATAAATTGGAGCTGGTACTCATAAAACTTGCTCGAAAATACGTAACTCGAAAATGGTAACACATGAGATAAAAAACGACAAGTTTACACAACATGTAAATTGTGAACTACTTTTTAGGTGTAACATAGTAAATTATATGTCCAAGGCAGCCTCGGTCAGAACCACTAGGTAGGTATTTAGGCTTTTAATCATGACGTTGTTTTACCTTGTATGGTATCTGAAACGCAACGTATATGAAGTTTATTTAGGAGTCGTTTATTATACAATTTTATGACGTATTGTAATGAGTTATGATTATATGCTTTGCGGCTTGCTATGCGGTTGCTTATGTAATACATAAAATATATAATACCTAGTAAATTGTATTTTTCTAAATAATATACAAGCTGTAATTTCCCGTTACGTGATCCATCATTATAGCTATGTACACACAGAGATATAAATAAACATTATACAAAAATATGTTTGAATATAGATTGTCACATCAACGGTGAAGAAAAATACGTTCTGGATTTTCGTACCTAACTACAGGCTTGCGTGTGTCTCGTCATAGTAGTAAGTACTGTACATACAAGTGACTCTCTCAGAAACCAGTATTTTGATAAAAAGTAATCTAGCCAGTTAGGCCTATTCATGGAATGGATAGCTCATTGGTACTCTCTATACTTGGCTGTCACCGTAAATCAATACACGGAAATACATTTTCATAAAACTTTCTTCTAATGAAATAACGACTAATGGATGTCAGGTTCAGGAAATAATAAGGTGTTTATACAGAAAAATATTTAAGAGATAATGAGAGAATAACATACTTGGGTCCACTTTAATAGTACATAATCAAACGACCAAAGGGCTGGCGCTTACCTCGGTCAAGGGATTAGTATCGCCATTCAACGAGGTAACGTCGCCAGCCTTTTGGGTACTTTCCCCGTGGACAGTGACCTATATTCTGTGTTTTATTTATAATTTTAGGTAGGCTAATTCTTTATTTTTATACCTATTTTAATAATTTTAGTTTTATTATATATTAAGTATAATAATAATTTTTTGTAAATGCATACACATACTAAAGTGTTAAATGAAAGTGAAGGGGAGAATTTAAGAGGATAGATGGATGGACGTTAGTTATTCACTCTTACCGTTGAGAGGCATCCTCTGCTGGATGCCGTCTAGATGGTACCAACACATGTCAGATATTCTGCCGCAAAGCAGTAGATAATCACCCTGACGAGGGGTGTTACTCGATGGGAAAAAAAATCCCATCGAGTAACAGTGTTACTCGTTTGGGTGATACTCGATGGGAAAAAAAATCCCATCGAGTTACAGTGTTACTTGTTTGGGTGATACTCGATGGGAACCCATCATATGTAGCATTGCTGTGTTCCGATTTAAAGGGCACTGTAGGTAGTGAAATTACTGGGCTTTCGAGACTGACCAACAAAATGCCTCAATGGGGACGAGCGCTTTTGCACTGTTGCACCAGCCTTTGTGGATCAAAGTTCTGTGTAGCACTGTTCTGGTCATGAGCAGGCGTGATCTCTTACTATCAGGCGAGCGATTAGTGCGTCTCGTGACATGTTAACATAAAACGAAACTCAATTACGTGAAATTGTGCTGTTTAGTATGGATACTTTTAGTTTATGAGCCTAGAGAAGATCATGGCTACTACTCGGGCGAATTAACATGACACCTGGCTGACACGTGGCTCGGAACTTGATGCTTCCCCCACTGCCCCGCGCGGCGCCTTCCGTGTTTCTTCTTCCTCTAATTGCGAAGCCTTATCATCAACAAGTATTACAGGACCTCTTCTCTATCAAGATTATCCAATTCCACGCTGTACTTTTCACAAACATCATTCGAGCCAGGTGTCATGTTAATTCGACCGAGTTATACTTTGTATCCAATAGCCAACAGACAAAGTCTTGGGCAGCGACAAGTTAACTATAGTAGTTCATAGTCGGGATATTTATTATGAAAACATTCTTCAATGTTATAGTCGCGTGCGCATGTTGAATAACAATTCCGTAATAAATGATAATTGTCAACATAACTGTAATTATTTTATAACCTGTCATTACTTTTTCGTTAAACAAGAATTGTTATTTGCAACTTATTCATTGACTAACATGCGTTGTAAATGTTGTAGTCATATTTTGTTGAACATAATCAAAGTTTTACAAAAACATACTACCTACAACCAACTTCAATAGTAACACCATAGACGAATAATCTTGTAGGTAGTTATTTGTCTATGGTAACACCATTGAAAAAACACAGTAAATCAAGAAATGTAATATCATATACATAGACAACATAATATTTTATCAGATTTTTATGTTTAAAAACTTAACTACTGAACCGGTAATATCAATAATAAAATTCAAGTAAACCTTTCACGACTTTTCTCTAACTTTCGTGGTTTTGGATTTGGAAATCACCGCCCTTCTCAAAACCCACCCTGTATAGCCGAATCGATGAGTTTGAGAGCGGAAATAAGCTACTTTTTGCCCCGATGGCACAGGGGTAAAGCCGAGAGCTGCAGCTTATATACAATAATCACAAAACGATACTTTAGAGGGATGGGTGGGCCAGTATACCGTTTTGATGTGGTCGAATGCACCGCGCGCATGGTCGCTCGCGTTCGTGGAAATCGAGCGGGACTGTTCAATAAAAACCCTATGAAACGGGGGTTTAGCCGGGACCTAGTATGGATTCATTGATCAGCTGTATCATTATCAACAACCTCATGTACACGGTGTTTCGTACGTGTTACGTACAAATAGTGGATAATCCTTTACCTGCGGGTACAAAAGTCATTATCCACACTTTATGACACAAAACACTAAATATACAGGATATTTTTTTTTCTGACTGCTGACAAATAACGCTATCAGATATTAAAGATGTACACTCATTTAACGCATTTAAAACTAAACTTGCAAGATACATACTGAGCGACCACTCACTTCTTGATAAGAATGCGTTAGATGAGTTTTAATTTATAAACTACAAAACGACAGCTGTAAATATTTTATGCAAACTATTGTTCTCAAGTAAGTGACTTTGTGTCTTTTTGAGAATAAACGCACAAGACAAAGTACTGAACGTAGACTTGAAATTTCGAGGGTTTGTTCGAAAAGAAAAGTAAGCGCGTAAAATAAATTGCCAGCTAGGAAGTATCGTAAAAATGTACAATAAACATAGCAGATTGAAAGAATTCGTCACAGCATAAACTACTGAACGATTTGAAATTTCGAAGAATTGTTCGTCAAGAAATGTTAGCGCGTACCTACTAAGAACGGAACTTTGTTAATACGCAACGCAAACGTAACTAGTAAGAATCGTAATAATGAAATATAAACATAGCAGATGAAAAGAACTCGTCGAGCTGTAAGAGTGAAGCGACACTGCTCCGTTGCGTTGCGTTGCAGCGCTACATTTGGACGCCAGTAGAATGCCAGTACAAACCTGCGACGCAACGCAACTCAACGGAGCTATGTGGCTTTGGGCTAACTTGGAGTCTTGGAGTTATCTAAAATATAAATGACAAGAATTATAATTACTCGTATAAACTACTGTAGACCGAATGACTTATTTTATTTAAATAACATTTCTGTGTTCATTTTAGTTGTTCTATGTCTCACACTAAGGTGAATTATTTTATACTAATTACATGTGTGGCAAAATAATAAAAAAAATAAAAATGAGTGTCGACCATGAGCGCGCAAAATTATCTCATCTGTCGTCCGTCTGACAAGAATATTTGCATAAGTTGATCACATTTTATACTTACATACTTATCTACTTTGAGTAGATAGGACATAAAGTAAGTTGTTTATGCACGTGGTGTACTAAAAGTATTCCGGTTGACATTGGCACTGAATTTGACCATCAATAAATCTAATGACTACTAACAGATTGCGGGCTTGATTCGATTAGCAAGTCTGCCGAGCGCCAAAAAGATTTTAAAATCATGATCGCAATTAATCAGAAATGTAATCTTATGTCGAGTCTAATTTATTCAATCAAGGTTTTTGAATTCATTAATAATCTCATTTTTGCGCGTAAAATTCAAATTGTATAAGCGGTAGAGGTTTGGTCGCTTCTCAAAGTTCTTACTTATGATGAGAAGAAGCCATCTACTATCCATCAATTGTCGGTCGTGACGACGTGTGACGTCACAACGGTCAATGACCCCAGTGAAAGTGACCAAATCGATGGCATCGATCTGCAACACTTTCGTTACGCTGCCGATTCGATTGTCATTCTAGACGATCCTTGGGAGCGATTTCCCCCTAAATGACGACCACCAGACACATGAGACCTGCTTTGGTGTGAATGGTCTTTTCGAGCAGGGTCCAGCAAAGCCGGTAGAGTCATTCATATGTATTTACGAACGTAACGCGCTGACGCTGATGGAAATCGTTAGGTACTCGCAGGAATGTATCAACGATCGTGGTATTCAAAACGGATTTGATGCAAGGTTGTTATTAGCTTAGGAGTAACCTAACGTTTTCCGTAACTCAGAAATACCTAAATAGTTTTTTTTTTCTATAAAATCTGAAAGTGCGCGTTGATATCTTTTGTACGGGACCTCAAAGATTTATTTTGTGGTTTAGTAAATGGCATGGCGACTCTTTTGAAAAGAAAGCGTTGTGAAAGGATTTCAAGTGCACCTCGAATAGGCTCCTTTCGTGCACTCGACACATGTTTTCGAACTTTAGGTTCTACGACATGCCGGTTTCCTCACGATGTTTTCCTTCACCGTTGCGAGAACGTGGGATGCATGCATAGATTTTTCGACCGAAAAAAACGCATGACTACCACCGGGATTCGAACCCGAGACCATCAGATCGCAAGGTAAGGGCCTCGTCCACTCGGCCACCACGTCCTCCTTTCCGTCCTTTCAATACATACAAGATATAAGTATTTACCTAACATAATAATTGTTTGTAAGGTACATACTATTCAGTAAAAAATAGAAAAAAATATAAATTGTAAGTTGATATATTCCTCAATTATTATGAGAACCTATGTTTTATAACTTTTTGCGCTAGTTTATATTTCAATGCTGGATTCAACCACATAGCGCCGCCGATAAATCAAACATTACGTAAACCCGCTACTAGACTCACATTTCCAATAGCATTGTGAAACTATTAAAACCTCGGCTGTTATAGTTACGTTTGCTTATTATGCCATCACTGTTCTATTGCCTTGTGTACTTCATAAGGTATCTGTACTTATAGAAACAATGGGCCTGGTAACATACAAATAGGAATAGGCCCTTACCTTATAGAATAATATTACCTTTTAAATTCGGTCTTATGATTCGAAGTGTAGGTTATTTATAAGTTTTAAGAACTATTTTTAATCTCCCATTGTCGTGTAAGTCAGTGGTCGGTGGTGTTTTTGATATTTCTGTAGAGGTATATTTTCAAAAGCTGGCATGAACAACATTCACACGTGCGCTTGTGTAGTGTCTGTGAATAAGAGCGCGGAGTGACCCTTTTGTGACCTGTCAAAATTATCGTCCTTTGCGAAAGTGTAGTAAAATTGCATTAGTGTACTTTGACAGCGTCAGCTTTCGTTGACCGTCCTGTACATTAGATCACTTTGATTTGTACTTACCATATTGTTGCCAATATGCTTCTTATCAGTTTATTTGAACTAAGTAAATCATCTTGAAGCAAAGAGATACCATCTTTCATATCTTATCTCACAACTTCATTTCCTTCAGAATATATGTATACGAGTCTTTCAACTTAAAAAAAATATATTTGGAGTATTATTTCCAACAATTTTCCTAAATTGCATATTGCTTTCTAAAAAATTTGGACTAAAGCCAAGAAAGATTTTAAATTGAACCGATGGGATGAATTCTAATGCTAAAACGATGCTTCTTGATAGCATGTAAGTGGGACTCGAAGTCATAACACGAAGGTGAAGGCGGGTAATATCCATGTCAGAGATGTGTAGAATGGATTTCTAACCATCAAACATGGTATTTGAAGGAGAAATATGATATGAGAAAATATGATTTGATAAAACATATCTGTGTATAAAAAATCTGGATCACGAAATAACCTTTGCCTGCTACTTTTGTAACCCAAATGCTGATCATACGATAACAAATAAAATGATATATCATCTGAATCTGGATTGTTAAGATCTACCAAGCGAATAAAGTATTTGCTTAGGGACTTTGACAGTCTGGTGCAAGTGGGCATAAGTGTTTTGGTTAGGAACTGTAAGCTTCTATCTTTTTAAATAAATAAATACTAATACAAATATCTGTCAGCTGCGAACCTGCTGGCTGTCTGTCTAAGTTCGAATTCGGGTCTTCCTGAACGTGGAAAGCCTGATACTTGCTCCTTATCGAAGATGTGTCGGTGTCTCGCCCCAGGCAGCCATCAAAGTGATCACATGATTGTAAATCAGCTTTCGCGTGAAAAGTTCGACCGATGCCCCAGGGCTTGGGCTCTGCGAATCCGACCCTGGTCTCCTGGGTATTGCAGTATTGCCAACGACCGCCAGAACAGGTTACATAACCACTCGGACTCTGAGATTCCGCTCAGACTGCTAATGAAACAATTGTTTCAAAACAAACTGACACATTTGCAATGAGTTAGCAAATAATATTTGTAATTTTATGTGATAGCTGCTGTCTGCGGTCCTGGCCGTGTGCGAGACAATGAAGAATATGAAGATATTTGATTAATTGGACATTAATAGCTAGCACAATACGAGTAACTTGCATCCTCATGGATATTTGAAAACAGACATTCGACCGTCTAAACGACAGACGTCGTAAACATTGTTTTTTGGAATCTGCTTAGCTGGTCCAGTCATTTATTCTGTGAAATAAGTGATTATTCATTATATTTATTCTCTTGCCGTTGTAGGTATGTCAACATTGGCATTAGTAGGTATTTATGGCGTATGCACCCAACCACAGATATATCTTTATTGGTCTTAGTAGCAGTTATGGTTATAGATTGTTTTTTTTTTGATTGATGAAGCGAGAACATCATTCCTGATGAGCACCATCATAGTTCTACACATAATTTATCATATCTTGACTTTATCGCTACAAGTGATTATGATTTCATCTTCCGCTAAACAAGATGTTATGAACTGCAATGGAATTTTTCGAAGCAAATCTTTTGTAGAGATGATGACTTCAGAACAACCTCTGCTTTTGGTTAAGGTTAAGAAATGCTTTTAATTTGAAAAATAACTTTATTCGAAAACGCTGCGCGCACGCAAAGGTATTTAGCTTAATAACATACGCAACAAGTGAACGGGCAGTAGACAACCTTCGTACCAAATCATTGCTGAAGAGCATCGAAGACATTATCTTAGCCATCTCTTACTGAGGACCTACTTATAATTTTTATAAGTTACGAAATACTACTGTGAGCAAAAATGATCTTTATTTCTACAGAATGAAGATTTCGTATTCATTTTTTTATGTTTTATTTTACATTTTAACTGCATTTTATTGACTTGAGTTTCGAGATATTAATTTTGCGAGCTCATTATAATTTGAACAGAAAAAAGCAAGTAAAAACATAAATGACTGGCTGCCACACCGATTAGAAACTAAATTGATGGTTATAAATGTGTTATGTAGAGCTACGAGTTTTTTAGTAATCAACTACGTTTATTGACTATTTTTAAATAAAACCTTTAATACTAGAGACAAACTCGTCATAATAATAGGAAACTGTGAGTAAGATGGTTACGCATCCGAGTCGTGAATCATAATCGTCTACCGACATAACTTTACATTTCTCGAATAATTTTAGAAGGAAATACTAATTATTTATTTTAGTTTATTTAATGAGAATGCGAGCTAATTATAATGCATCTAGAACATTATTCAAATTTATTATATAAAATTATACATATTTACTTAATTATAGGTATTATAACAATATGCGTTGTAATATAGAAAGGCGTGTATTGAGTGCGTTGAGTGTAATCCTGGTCCGCGGAACGTGCCCCGATCGAAACGTATCACGAATTTTATTTATTTTGGTGTCGATGTGACCCTTTTTATAATGGTCTTCAAATTTTGACCATATTGATAGGTATAGACACAATGCAGCCAGTATTCTTGACACAGTGTATTTGGTGTCGAGACAAATCAGTCGTGGTACCTACCTATAAGGTATGGTAGGTACCATTGGACATCATACTTTAAGGCCTGGCAAATAACTATGTTTTATGTCGATACAACCCAGGCGATGCTGTTAGTTTATAATATAAGTATGAAAACAGGATTTGTCTAATGGGTTGTAAGCATAAAATTATGAACCTGAATAAGTAATATTTAGGACATTTCACCAGAACTTATACTATTGGAACCAGATAACTGATACAATACTTATATAATTTTTCTTTGTTAATACATACAAAGAATACATATTATTCAATTCAATTCTATTCAACATAGAAGAAGACTCAGGACAAACATCGATGTTCGTCACACAAATGCTTCATCCCGAAACGGGAATCGAACCCGCGACACTGACGCCACTCGACCAATCATGTCTTCTGCCGTTGTTCAACTTTTATATAATAATGTGTGTATTATTGTTCCAGGACCATAAGTGCGCTCAGCAAGGAGGCAGGCAGCAGTGATGCGGCCTCGGCCCCGGAGACAGCGGAGGGCGCCATGAACCGGGAGAACGTCTCCACCAAGCTGGCGGCGGGTATGGACCGCTGGCAGACCACCTTCGAAGACATGATCCATCTGCGCTCCTCGAACAATCATGTGTTCAAAGACAACTATTGGGTAAGTGAAGACACACCCCTTGCTCGATGAAGTCATAATTATTTTGAAAAGTATGGTATGGTACATAATATTACTTATTCTTTGACTATGGTGCCTCAGAGAATTTAACATAAATAGTTAAAGTTAATAGTTATCATGGTTATCTATTTCTGGTTAATGTAATATATTCGTATAAGTACCAGTAATAGATAATATCATGGTTAAATATATTATCTATTTCTGGTAAATGGTTAAATGGATATCATAGGTGGTAACTTAGTTTTATAAATTATTATAAATATAGAAATAAACTTACCCATATAAATATACTAGCTGTACCCGCGTGCGACTTCGTCACCCGTGGAAGAATGGTTTATAGTCGATGTTTTTTGTTCCACCCGCGAAAGAAATGTCACAGAATAGCAAAGTGTAGGTACTAAGCAAGTCAATCAAAACTTGCACATTTTCAAACCCTCTTTTTAACCACTCAAATATTGAATTTAGTAGAAAACTGAAAAACATGGCGGTATTTATCTTCGGAGGTTATAAAATTGCAACTTTCAATTAAATATTGTGTTAACCTGAGGAGACAGCATCATTCAACTCTTGGTCTAATAACACCTTCAATCCGTACTTTTACATATTTTAACTTTAATTTTGAAAATCGGTGAAACCCGTATCTAATTATTTGTTTTGCAAAATATAATTCCAAAGTTTGAGATTAAAACACTCAAAAAAAAAACTGCCTTCAATTGGATTGTTCTATTGACCGTAAACACCACTGAAAAGTCACAGGGTAGCACGATACGCAATTTCTTTTACTAAATACGGCGACATACTCGTATTTTATTCAGTTTATGTACTGAACTGATTTTCATGAAATTTCAATGGTACCAATCTGAAAGTACATAATATTCTCTCAAACAAAAAATATATTATCAAATCGGTTTATAAACAACAAAGTTCTGAGGTGACAAACATTAAAAAAAACTTTCAACCGAATTGTTAACCTCCTCTTTTTTAAGTTGGTTGAAAAAATACACGTACAAGTAGGTTTGGTACTTACATTGATGAATCACCATAATTAAATTACTTTTATTTATAGCTAGCTGGTTTTAATCCAGTAACTGTCACGAGTTGGAAAGTTGGGGACGGCAGTATTACCAGTTAAATGATCTGGATTCGAAACTGTGTGGTCCATTTCATCAGCTTAGTCTGACATCCTTTGAAGTTGAGTTACTTGACGAGTGATGGTTTTGAGACCACCAACGGACTTTACGATTTTACCTACGGCGAGATTTTTTTATCCGTCAAGCCGCGATGGACTTTAAGATTTTGCGTTGGCCGAGATTACTTTAAGCCTCACCATCAATGGACTTTACGATTTTACCTACGGCGAGATTGTTTTAACCCTGAAGCCACGATGGACTTTAAGATTTTGCGTTGGCCGAGATTACTTTAAGCGTCACCATCAATGGACTTTACGATTTTACCTACGGCGAGATTTTTTTAACCCTCAAGCCACATTGGACTTTAAGATTTTACGTAGGGCGAGTTTCTTTTAACCCTCAAGCCACTAATGGATTTAAAGAATTCGAACGACTTAGAGTCAAAAAACGCATAGTAATTTATCAATTACTTCTTCAGTTTGGGGGTGTCCATAAATTACGCTCCTCCCCTGGTGAGATGTCGTGAGATTTTATTCAACCCCCTCCCCCTACCCCCAATCTCACGTGAGATTTTTCAAAATGTGGGTTTATTACCCACAAAATTTAAGTATGTACAATCTGGATTAAATAGACCAGAATAGCACAATATTTTTTTCAATCAGAAAAAACAATTGCGTGATATTTGCCGAAACCCCCCCTCTCTCCAACGTAAGATTAGATGAGATTTGACTCGACCCCACCTCCCCTTAAACACCTCACGTAATTTATGGACGCCCCCTTTCGGTCTTATAAAAAAAATTACTACACACTTTTTAAGGCTTAAATACTTATTAGCTTTTACATCATAATTGACTTGTTGAAATCTATTGCGTTTGTACCTATGTTTAAACTCTTTTTGTTTGTATGCTTCACTAAAAACAATTTTAGTGCTAACTCATTTGTACTGCTATAATTCGATTCCTATGCTTCGATAATAGCGCCCAGAAAAATGAATGTACGTTATTATTTTTCTCAGAAGCGTCGTTAGCCACCGTTTGAGCTGTAATTGAACCGTTAACCTAGTTCTAATAAATAGGCTAATCTATATCGAAGACCGCCTTTCACAAAGCCATTCTTATCAACTTATTTTCTAATCCAATGTAAGGTTACGCATTATTGTCATTTAAATAGACCATTGTAAACAGATAAACATTTAGAGATGAAGGCTTGCTTCGAGTAATCGAGTATTACACATCAGGCCTTGGAAAATAGTATTTACCAATTATTTAAAGATTGTATCATCTCAGCAGTCACACGCTGAGTGTAATTTACTTATACGAGTAAATACTCGCACTTTTTCTATTGGTTGACGGACTGATACAAGTTTATTTAAAAATGTCACAAAGAGTTTTGCGTAGATCACGCGTACCGAGTACTCGGCCGAGACAGTGAAAGCTTACGTCACTCGCTCAGCCGAGCACTCGGCGCTATGTTTATACCTACCGAGTACTCGGTAAGTATGATTTAGGCATTAGGATTTCGCGTTAACCAGCCAAAAGTATCAGAGATCTGTGGATTAGATAAAGAAAAAGCTCTACTAATCCGAAGATAGCTGATTGTCTCTATTAATTTCCAATATGTTACATTTCCTGCCGGCAACTGCACGTTTCAATAAGGCAGGCACATAGATTGATCTGCGGGTCACGCACACAACGGTATATATAAATGGATTAAATTATACTAGCATTCTACGGAGCTATAGTACACAATAACTTTCTTTGTGCTGTCACTTTCACTACAACTAAAATTGCACTTTAGGTGGAGGCGGTAAGGTTTTAAGTTGTGTGGCAAAGTGTTAAAGTTGTGTTGATTTGAACGCATGAGTGGAATGGTGACGATCGTACTTCCGCCCGCCCCGGGAAACGCACCAATGGAAACGGAACCAAAATGGCAGATAATTTATTTATTATTATAAATAAATTTACATTTAAAGTACTATTACAACTTTAAGAAACACGTATAGAGTAATGTCTTGGTCATGAACGTTGTCTATTTAATTATATTAAATCATCATCATTCGTAGTCTTCACCTAACTGCTGGATGTTAGTCTATTCCCTCAAACGCCATTCTAGCCTAAGAACTTGGGCTACCTCCATCTAGGTCTTCCCGTGTACCGTTACGATATAATTCAATAAATAATAATATGCCAGCCGTTCTCGAGCCGAACGGTCTAAGTCGTGACGATGGTAAGCGGCCTGACGGTATGACGCTTATCCCATGCAGAATGGGCAGGCCCTTGGTGTGGGACGCTACATGCGTAGACACTTTGGCACCTTCTCATTTGCCAGGGACGCAAGTTAGGGCTGGTGCGGCGGCAAACTCTGCTGAAGATCTCAAGCGGCGTAAATATGTAGGTCTTGATAGGTCGTACATGTTTGAGCCCTTTGGGGTCGAGACCCTAGGTCCATGGGGAATGGGAGCCTTCCGCGTTTTTAAAATTTTGTCAGAGCGTCTGGTCGAAGCGACGCGTTTTTACATTTTTAAATAAACTTGTATCAGTCCGTCAACGAATAGAAAAAGTGCGAGTATTTACTCTATATATAGATTGTAGTAGTTAGCTTATGCTGTAATAAAAAAAATTAACAGATAACATATGTATTATAGCATAACTATTTGGTATTTCACAAGGTTTTACACTTTAATTGCAAGAAATCAAACAAATTTTAACCGAAATGAGCTCCGATTGCGTTATTCAGAACAGTGATGTACATTGTACAGTCATCATTTTATCAGCTCGTCTGCACCTGTTGAGTATAAACCTCCTTTTTATCACGTCACTCGTCTCAACGTTGTGAATCCAGTGCTTGCCATCCAATATTCTAAAAAAAAATGATTTTGATTTTTAATACGTCCTAGAGCTAGAAGTTTTACTTCTCGCAAAACGAGCATGAAGTTGAACTTATATCTATCCATCTATCATCCTCACATAATATAATATAATATTGGTGTGACTATACTTAAGCTGTACCTACCTTCTACATAAGTAGAAAATGAACAGCGAGGCACAATTTGTGGCTTCACAATGCACATTCAATGATGAGGTACTTATATTTATAACAGAGATTAATAATAAATAACACTAAATATAAAAAATAAACTATAAATAACCTAATCGGTCGTTATGATGAGGTTATAATAATATAATGAACAGTCGCCTGCGCAAGATGTCTACTTCCAAAATTTTCAAAATGATACATACGTACAAAAATATATCACAGTGCTGAATTTCATTGAGATACACAGCGAAATCTCAAAAATTATGTCGCCCACCTTGTGCGTAAATAATAAATAAGTATAAATTTTTTCATCAATTATGTTCACAAGATTGTATACATTTAAGACAAAAATTGATATAGATAACATGCTTTGTTTACTCACATGCCTATAGGAATTTAGCTCTGTGTTATCATTTAGAAAATTTTGTAGTAGGTATACATCTTAATGCAGGCGACTGTAAGTAACGTATTTACGGATATTATGTTTTCCGTGTTTTCCCAGGCAGCACGACTTTAATATCATATCTTTTGAGGAACCGCCGTGCACTTTCTATTAGATTAGCAAGACAACACCATAACATTTTAATGTACATTGGACTCGTAACGTAGCAATATTAATTTGTCTTAGCATAATAATTAACATAAACATAAACATTCACACACTCACACCCCTGCACTAGGATTCCCTGTGTCGCAGGTGGCATGGACACATACAAGACATCACAACATCCAAGACCCGAGAACAAACATTTGTGTTCGTCACAAATATTTGCCCCGGCCGGGGATCGAACCCGGAACACCAAGCTTCGTAGGCAGGGTCACTACCAACTAAGCCACGGTGTCGTCAATTAATATATAATCAAATTATTTGTGTATTATCATTATGTTCCCATAACTGGGACTCAGGCCGCAATTGCTTATTTTGTGGCTTTAATTACCAGAAAAAAAACAGTTGCCGTTACTGAACACAAATATGGCAAAAAAAAAATAAAGCAAATAAATTAATGTTTTTTTTTAATAAATATGATAAAATTGAAAAACTGTTTATTTATTTATTACATATGAGGGAGGACTTAGTGCTATAATATTATTTTCTACCAGTTAACCCGAGCGCGCAAAAATATGGTGTGTCGAACATTACAAAACAAAGCAAAGAATGTAAAAAGTTCCCGTTAGTCGTTTTCCTTTGGCCTTGCGTCAATAGGTACCCATTATAAATAAATAATTTAAATTTCATTCATCGTTTGGCAAACTCGCAAAAGCTCGGCTCGGGCGCCGCACTCGCCCCGCTGTCACTCTGTCAGTTTGGCACAACCCAAAATTTTGACTGCACGCACAGATACAACGCAGTACCCCTTCTGCATTGCCCATTGAATTTTTTTGGTAATTTAAAAATTGGTGGTGCATATGGGCTGAAATAGTAAAACATTTTTTTTTAAATTAATCGATGATTATAAAAATACACATTAGCGTTTTGTGTATGCTCATGTTAAGATTTAATGGGTCTTCCTATCCTATCACTAGTCTGACGGGATATTATAATCAGGACAAGATCTCATTAAATCATAATGATTTTCTTATTGATGGTTCATTCCACTTCCATAGAAATCATTCAGGATAATTAAGTGTCAATTAATAAACCGACCTCGTGAAGTGAAGCTGCGAGGTAATTCGATTGCGTGCTGAAGAGAAATTATATTTAATCTCAGATGCTACTGAAGGTCTTGAAGCCGTAAAATATAATGATGCTGCGACATCCACACAGACCTAGATTTAAACTTTAAATTTTAAAGTCTAGTTGGGGTAAAGTAGTCTTTGACCCCACTAAAAGTTTCAGAGTATTACATGGTGTATAAAGGCGAGTCCAGGATGGTTTGAAACATCTAGAAAGTAATGGTTTTTGTCACTTTTTCACACATTTTGTTGGATCACAGCTACCATTTTAACATTTTAGGAAGCCAATCAATCTTGCCAATGACACCTCATGTGTCCGTTCAGCTGTTTAGCCCATAAGGCACCACATAGATTCACACAAACATACATAGATACAAACACTCGAAAAACATAACCCTACCTCTTCGCAGTCGGGTAAAAAACAATTGAATTCGACCAAGAAAATGGAGTAAAATAAACTTATTATTCAGTCCATGTTACACAATTCAAACAGCACACGATTACTTGGGATAACGATCACAAAAATATATAAGATCTATGCATATAAGAAACACATACTATCACACGATTCCAATCAGAAGTAAACTGCAACCACAACTTACTTCAAACCACAACCACCCTTCATTATACAGGGTGTAATTTCATACGTGGACGTACTCAGGAGCTTCATTATCGATCTACTTGACCAACCTATTTACTCTTGATACCTTTTACTTTGAATTTTGTAGCGTCATAGTAAATTCGGGACGAAGCCGGAAGTATCCGATTTCTGTTCTGAGGTAGAAAAATAAGCACCCTATTATTATTTCTCTATTATCAGTTCAGGTGTGTCTGCATTTTTCTTTTCTTGACGTAAGCAAGCTTTATGGCTTCCGTTTTCACTTGCCGCAGCCCGCTCCACCCCGCTCTCTTTTTCACTCCACAGTCCACACTCTTATACCAAGATCCGTGAAGGGAAGTAAAACATAGTAAAAATAAAAAAAATATTTATTTCCTATATTAACCTTACTTAAAATAAGAATGTATTATAATTTGTATTGTGTGTAGGGGCCGCCGAAAGGCTATTTAGGCTAGAGTTTTCCATGCAGCCATCTTAACTTCGCTCCAGTGGGTTTGTTGGTCTTCCTCTTCTCCGTTTCGTGTTGGGTAGTCCAATTAGTGATCATTTTACTCCGTTAGGGGAAGAGGAAGAGCGATATCGAACGAACTGCAGCGAGTGTAAAACACTACTGTACCTTTCAAGTCAACTAACTTTTATTTTCTTTTCTTCAGGCCCAAAACGGCTTTGATGAGCTCCGCCGCTACGTGAAGCAAGGCAGTGATTTCAGCAAAGAGTTGGCGGCGATATTACAAGAACGGTAAGAAACGTTAGGTTAATGTAGAGATGTTAGGTAGAGTCTGCAACAAAGGCTAAAAAAGGTGTGTTGGCCGAGTGGGAGGTACCTCGACTTTCGATCCGATGGTCGTGGGTTCGAACCCACAGTAATGTAATGTAATGGCCGTACATGGATTTTTCTGTTCAATAAAATTATATTTATTCAATAAAACACGTGCTTAGCGGTAAATGAAAAAAACATCGTGAGGAACGCGGCATGTCATAGAACCTAAAAAAATATGGATATATAAATACATGTAGGTAGTTTAGTAGAGTCTGCATGCCTAGCCGTAGTCTATCATACACGTAGCTGTACTAGCTATGATAAGCATGTAGCTAAGTTATAGTCGCATAATGGCCAGCATATCTGTGTTAATGTTTTTCGACCTTCGTAAGTCGGGCAGGTAGCGCGCTGATAATACCGCAACGTGCATAGTTGCACTATCATTATCATTTCCATTGCAACCCATTAATGATTAAGCACACGAGCAACTAGACTACTAAAATATCTGTTCAGATGATTTTCGTATAAAAAGTTGCAGCAACCGTAAACAGTAACTTTTTGTTTCTGCACTTCTTTCAGTTTTTGTTTGTGTAAAAGCAAACGAGTGTCTTGTCAAACTTTGTGTCAAAAAAGACAAAGTTACGGCCGTAAACATTAACTTTTTCTGAAATTGGCCGAAACGCGTGTAAAGCAGCTGCACAAACGAGTGTCTTGTGTCTGAAACAAGACACAAAGTTACGGCAACCGTAAACAGTAACTTTTTGTTTCTGCAACTGGCCGAAACGCGTGTAAAGCAGCTGCACAAACGAGTGTCTTGTGTCTGAAACAAGACACAAAGTTACGGCAACCGTAAACAGTAACTTTTTGTTGCTGCAACTGGTCGAAACGCGTGTAAATAGCTGCACAAACGAGTGTCTTTTGTCTGAAACAAGACACTGGAAACTTCAGATTATCATACAAAACAGTTGCCGTAACGTGCTACTTTTTGTAATAGCGGCAACTGATATAAATAGAGGCGTGTTACGGCTGTTTTGTAAGACACTCGTTTGTGCCTTTACACACGTTTCCGCCAGTTGCAAAAACAAAAGGTTACTTAGTTGATAATTGCGGCAACTAAAGTTGCTCCGTGTGCTGAGTTCGTTAAATGACCAGACAAGTACTTAGTAGAACGGTAACGCATCACTACACGCGCCACGCGAACATCTGGATTTCATTAGCTTAGATGCCGTTGCATACTGTAATACTCGGAAATTGAATTTCTCGATATGTCCGTCCGTAGTTTTTTTAGAATTTACATTTGAGTATTATGTAATTGCCTTCCGGCTGTGTTGTGTGAGATTATTAAATAGTATGTTTAATTATTTTTAACTTGCGTAGTCTTTCCTTGCTATATCTGTACCTAGTTGTCATCCGCTACTTTGTTTGCATCTACGGAAGTCTTCTGCTGGACATATTGGCTTCCCCATAAGATGCCACATCGAGATGTCTCAAGCCTTATTCACCGACTTTTCGCGACCGCAACAAAGTCGTCGGTCCATTTCGAGAAGGGTCGTCCTAAACTTGATACTTTAAAATCTAGGCAATATTAGTATAGTTAAGTAGATACAATATAAATCGTGTTAGTTACACTATTTATAACTCAAGAATGGCTGTACCAATTTGGCTGAAAATTGGTGGGGAGTAGGGCATCCATTCCGGGATCCCGGGATCTCGAAATACCGGGATCCCGGATCATTTTACGGTATTGAAATACCGGTATTGACTGGGCCAATACCGGTATTATCGAAACTATAAAAATTGGAAATTAAATTAACCTATTTTACAATAAGTTAAATACACATCGTTAAAACAACGTACTGTTACACATTTTTGCATCAGCGATTCGTTTTATAGGACTGTAACTTATGCAGCCTCTAAGGAACAGTGTGATTTAAAGATATAACCTCGAGTAAGCCGTTGTAAAATGGTAAATTCTGATTGCTAGATTATCTTCAACTGTGTGATACAATGTCCATGTCTCGGATAAAAGGTATGATAGAAGTTCGAAGGAGCACGGCCGATATTAATGGACTTACACGCCTCGGCTTTGCCTCAGTTTATATTATCACGTTTGTCCGTCAATAGACTTGTATAGTACTTATTAATATACATACTTCTAGTTAATTGATGAAGCTAGTTAAAAAATTTAATATTATTTTGATCAAAATCTATAAAAGGCTTGGCCATGACTGACTAACTGACATACAAGCCGAACCACTAACTAAATATAGAGTCTCTCTAGATCTCTAGATGTAGAGACTTGAAATTTGGATGAAATGTTCATCAAGAAGTGTAGAAGAAGCGTACTAAGAAAGAAATTTTGTTAATTCGTAACGCCAACGAAGTTACGTGTGTCAACTAGTATTATACATTTATATATACACGTAACTTTGGATTTTCATAGTCACATTGCCAGCTGCTGTGCGCATGTATTTGACCAATACAGCTATTTCAATTTACTTAGAAGAAGGTTATCAGAATAAAGATTAAAGGCTTTGATTGAACAAAATACTGATGATAACTATAGTTTTAAATCCTGATTTATAGCAAATATTCGTATTAAGAGAACGAAAGTAACAAACCTATTTTTAATAACAAAAAAGAGGTACAATTTCATGAATATTACATATATTTTAGAAATTACTCAATACCGGTATTGATACCGGAATCCCGAGATTGAAGCTCAATACCGAATTTCAGTACCGGTATTGAAAACCTTCCGGTATTGGATGCCCTAGTGGAGAGCTTAGAACCAATAGACGGACATAGGATACTTTTTATTCCGATGTTAAAAATTACCAACGCAAACAAAGTTGCGGGCGTCAGCTAGTTTAAAATATATATATCGTGCTGAAGTAAATGAGTGCGCATTGTGTAGCGCCTACAAACGCATCAGTGCTCACCGCGGCTGACTAGGCCAGCCTCTGTCGTGGTCGCGATAACGTTTGACGGACATAGGATACTTTTTATTCCGATGTTAAAAATTACCAACGATAACAAAGTTGCGGGCGTCAGCTAGTTTAAAATATATATATATCGTGCTGAAGTAAATGAGTGCGCATTGTGTAGCGCCTACAAACGCATCAGTGCTCACCGCGGCTGACTAGGCCAGCCTCTGTCGTGGTCGCGATAACGCGATCTTATCGGCCTACTTACTTTCTACTCGATAAAACAATGTAGGCAACCCTATTGTTGCCGGCCGGTCCTTCATTCCGCGAAGTCCAGATACGATCGTCGCGATTCCTAGGAATCATTAATAAATGCACCATTGTTCTATTGCTCAAAGAAGACTGTAAGATTAATTGGTTTGAAAATTTCGAAATATCTCTATAACTATAACTTAATAATTAAATTAAAAATATAAAGGAAAATAAATAGGTATCGGAAGAAATCCTGCCCCGAATGCTGGTGCCATTCTATTATGAGGTAATGCAGACCAAAATAATAATATATTTTAAACCATAACAAACCCATGTTCTTCCAATTATAGTAAAGTAAAAAAATATAAAGAGATAAATACATAAAATCGTTTTAAAATTCATACTTTTATGTTTTTCTGTTTTGACTATAAATTGTTATTTAGATATCTAGGTAGAGTTTCAGTATTACCAATAGGTAGAGCGGGTAGTTTTTTTTGGTCATACGAGTATACTAGTATGACCTGAAAAACTACCCGCTCTAAAAATAACTCTACTTAGATATCTAGATAAAGGTAAACTTAGACTTTAATGTTATTGGTACGTAAATCAATGATCTTCCAATGTTGATATAGGGACAATAGGAAAGCTCTCGTCACGCCGCATAATTGATTACAGCATTGTTCGCACTCATTCAACTTTCGCCGATCGAGTGCGTCACTCACCTCCTATACCTATACCCATAGGATAGGCCTATATAGTATCATCATCGACATATTACGATACTTGTCTTGATGTTGTGCGCGGTGCATCTAGTTCTTCCAGTATATCTTATAATCAGCCCATATAATTTCCACTGTTGGGGCTAAAATCTGATCTCGGCTAGAAGAGCGTTACTCCACCACGCGAATCCAATGCGCATAGGTGGATATCACATGCTCGAGCCTAGAACATTTTTGTACCGACTTCAAAAAAGGAGGAAGTTTTCAATTCCGTTGAATGTTTTTTTTTTTTTTTTTTTTTTCAGAACTTTGTTGTTTATAAACCGCTTAGAAAAATATTTTTTTTTAAGGTATACACTTTCTGATTGGTCCCATAGAAATTTTATCAAAATCGGTTAAGTAGGTTAAGTTTTAAGTCAAAATAACTGAAAAAAAAGTTGTTGAAGTGAACAAAATTGCGTATTTTGCTTCCCTGTGACATTTCAGTGGTGCCTACGGTCATTAGAACAGTCCAATTGAAGTCGGTTGTTGTATGTTTTTGTAAAACCTTGATTATTTTCTACTAACGAGTTGTAAAAGCAGAATTATATTTCTCCTTTCTTAACTATTTTCGGATGTCAGTTAAGACCAGGCCACTTTTTATTTCATTTTAATAACCAGTTATCGAATAAGGAAATAGTGTTTTTTTCTTTATTATTCGAAAAAATGTTTTTGAAGTGAATGTAAATCAGTCCAAATCCTTTGCGATGCGATGCCAGTTTCCTTTGCGATATTTTCCTGTATTTGGATTTGCGCGCATAGATTTTTCATTAAAAAAATACATGTAGTATGGTTCCAACCACAAGTTCACAACAAAAACAAGCGTGCGGCAATGGCCCAGACAAAAATAGCGCGTCGCGGGTTCCGCCAAGTGGGCCAGAGCCAGATACAAATACTCAAACAAAATGCTCGTAATGCTGAAGTGGGATGCGCTCACTTCACATTTTTACTCTGTTTATTGCTGAGATCGCGGTTTTTAGCTGAGATTGAGTATACACCTTTAGAAACCGTATGGGTGCCGTTTTAACTGTGCTGTTTTAGATAAGTACCGTACTGGGACTCAAAATCAAATCAAATCAAATAAGTAGTTTATTCATTCACTTAATCTATTGTTACAGTAAATGGTTAGTGATTCTCTTTTATACCTGTGTTAGGGAACCTCGCTCTTCCGTTACAATAATTACTTATTTGATTAAGATTTAAAAAAATACAGAAAAATCAATACCTTAAAAGAAAGTACCCGATATTTAAAACTTACAGTATAACCAAAATCTTGACAAACATATTTGTATCGAATACGTCATAGCAAAATAAATATTTGTGTAACATTTAAAAAAATCATAACCCTTCTGCGACGCGACGGTTACTATACAAAAACGCCGTTTAAAAAGTTTGGTGATAGGGCTTCAGTACCATGAAATAATAAGGACTCTCCGGTGATTTATGGCGTTGAGATTCCATTCCAAACAGTCGTTCGTGTGTTCTAAAAACTGTCTATTGGTCGAGACGGCATTATCGGTCCGAGACCGCAGCGCATAGATAGCGGCGCACGTAAAAACGAATTGCAACACAATGACTATTTACTATGAATGCTCACTTCCGTGGCAAGTTGCGAAATGTTCAGTTACTTATTTTACTTAGTCTTTGAGCACTGATCTTGAACAAACCCAGATCATTCAGTGAAAAAAATTACAGTCAACACAAATATACATTACTTGACGACTTTGAAACCAAGCTCAGATAGACGCCTATGAAATAAATGCGATTCTATTCCCTTCGTTGCGTGAACTTTTTGATAGAATTTACAAAATGATTCTTCTGACCCCACTTATACTGTCACCTACACGTATATAAGTACATTACAAGCTAAAAGCCGACTTTTCCCACTAATGTAGGTTGCTAACTTTAGCTCCCGTAAAAGTTGCTGACTTTACTCTACATAAACATTTTGCTGAATCCCACTGAAAAATGACTAGGTACTGTTATGATAATTGTTTCCTACCAGAAACCTAAAGCTGACGTCTGCTGTAAAAGGTGCCTACTGTTAAGATTACTATTTCCTACCAGAAACCTAATGCTGTCTTCTCTGTAAAAGGTGCCTACTATTTAGATTACAGTTTCCTTCCAGAAAGGTAGCTCTATCGTAAATATTGCTAAGTCTAGGTACCTCCCGTAAAAAAAACCTACTCTACCCTTCATACAGATTTATCGATTAACTGTATAGAATGCAGACTCCTACTGTAAAATGTGCCTACTCTTAAGATTACTGTTTCCTTCCAGAAAAGTAGCTCTACCGTAAATGTTGCTAACTCTACCTCCCGTAAAATTTGCCTACTTAACACTACATAAATATTTATCGATTAACTATAAGAAATGCTGACTCCTACTGAAAACGGTGCCTACTGTTAAGATTTCTGTATCCTACTAGAAAGAAAATTGTCGCTAACTCTACCTCCCGTAAAATATATGCTTACTTTACCTCTTTTACTTTGCTGACTGCTTACTTTTACTGTATATCAGGGTGGAAGCTGAGAACTACTACTCGAAATGCCTGGCGAAGCTCGGCGCAAAGTTGGGCAAGGCGTGCAAGGAGAGTGTCGGCTCGTGCACGGACGCTTGGAAGCATGTCGCCTGCGAAATGGACAAACGGGCCGAGATACACAGGTACGTACTTATTTACTTACTTAAGTCAAGGAGATAGGGCAAAACTGTTTTTCCCTATTTCCTTCGCTTAGGTTAAACATATCAAAACAAAATATATATTCAAACATTTCGTGAGGTTGTTGTAACGAAATGATCGATTAATGATTTGTTTTCTAATTATACTCAGTCAATTTATATCTTCAAATATATACAAATGCGCGAGCGAGATTCTCTAGCTACCGTAAAATGAGCGGTAAAATCTAGTCAGAAAACGCTGCCGCCCGACCGATGGTGTTCACTTTTTTGTTTTTATAATTCCGTATTACAATAATAATTAGTGTATCATAAAAAGATTTAACATTATTTTATATCTATACCATTCTATACCATTTAGTTGGAAATAGATTTCCCCAACTAAATGGTATAGAAATAAATTTAATATTTAAAGGAAGAGATCGAAAAAAATATTCAGAAACAGCTTTTCTGGCATATTTTATTCCATATTAAATAAGTGAACAAAATAAGTATTTCCTAAAATTTTCAAGGTTAAGGCTAATCCTCAAATTCGAATTCCATACAAAATGATAAATACTCAAACGGACAAATACTCAAAAAGTACGCCGTATTACCAATAGTACTTTCTTCACACTATTCGTTTCGTCCATGTTTTTTGATTTCGTCAACAAAACAAGTAAAAGGTTTCATTCTTTAATTTAGATTTTATACGTGTTTTTAAGTTAGTAGGGTTAATTTTAAAACATGTATAAAATCTAAATTAAAGTATGAAACCTTTAACTTTTTTTGTTGACGAAATCAAAGAACATGGACAAAACGAATAGTGCGAAGAAATTACTATAATACGGCGTACTTTTTGAGTATTTGTCCGAAACATTTTGTATGGAATTCGGATTTGAGGATTCCCCTTAAAGAATAAATAATATTACCAATTTTTTTATTAACCCCATAAATCTGAAAATTTTCAGAAACTACTCCAATTCTCTGTCAGATGATTTGGTGAAGCCAATGAAGACGGTAATCGACTGCCAATTGAAACTTAGGAAAAGGGTAAGTTATCTTATCGAACACACATATTATATTTTATTTGTATGATGGAATGACTTTTTTTCTCGTTCACGCCCAATTTTTTTAAAAACATACAACGACCGAATTAACTTTGAAAAATCACAGTAATGCAAAATACGCAATTTCGGTTACTTTGACGACATATTATTATCAGTTTTTGAAAACTAAACTATTTACCCGATTTTAAAAAAATCTATGGAACCATCTGAGCGTAGGTACAGACAGCGTCATAGATAAGTATCTCCCTTGCATTATAATACCCAACTTCAAATCCCTTTAAATCACAGTCGCGATGAATGGAGAAGTTTTGCCTTTAAAAAATAGACTATATTTGTATAACCATATGTAAGCCTAAAAATAAGTTTAAGTATTACAATTTTTTGAAAGGATTTATAGCTGGGTGTCTCGTGCAAGGGGGATACTTATCTCTGACACTGTCTGTACCTACCTATATCCTTTCAAACCAAAAATAAATTTCCAAATAGGTTGATAAATAACAAAGCTGAAGAAACAAACGTAAAAAATAGCCAACCTTCTTCCTTTTAAAGTCGAATAAAATCGAAAAATCGTATTCACAGATAGAAGGCAATGTGGAAAAAACTACCAGATCATTGACGGAATGGCGGACGGCTGAAGCGAAGTCTAAGAAGCATTCCCACAGCGCAGCTAGAGAGAACGAGAAACTACAAGACGCCTCTTTGGACAATAGGTGACCAGTAGCCCTATCACCTATGACCTAAACAATTCAACACAGGACTTTGGCCTGGGCCGTGTAGCACTGTAAAGCGTCAATAACACACGGCTTTTTACACGCTACAAGCCGGCGGATTTAAAAGCTAGCGAGTGAGAAAGTTAACTATCGGGAAGGATTGCCAACAAGCAGATTGTAAAAAGCCGATGACACTGGGCGAGTTTACAAGCTACAAGCAAACTCGCTGGCTTGTAGCGTGTAAAAAAGGCCCGATCACGAACATTTCTGCCAAAAGCAATCACCGTGTCGAAACGCCTTTACAAAGTCCTGTGTAGCATTGTTTTGGTAATGGGCAAGCGTGTACTCTTACGGAGAGCTTCTTGCTCGCCTCGTCACTTGCTTTGTCGAAACTATAGGACCTTTGACGACACCAATGTTTTCAGTACATTTAGTATTGTTAATTTATTCATAAAACGTTGGCTCGTCAAAGATGAAGGATCCTTCTTATTATGTGATTAACAAAGCGATTGTGTTTGTCCGAAACATTTTATTTTAATTTTGCTATGCGAATGTTGTAACTTTATTCATTTTTGTATAACCCAGTGGCCAATGGCTTGACTATTAGGTAATGAACCAATTAGGCTGTGTCAACAACACAAATAGTACTTCCCAATGGTAACCATGATTATTATCAATATCAATTACTTTAAAAAAGTATATACAACGTCCAACATCCTAAATATTGGACGTTGCATTATTATGTATTGAAAGTTATAAGTAATTGACCCTTTGTCGTTTACAGACCCTGATTGGTGTTCGATGTTAGAGGCTTATTTTTAATAATAGGGTTCAGTAGCTCTATCATCAATAATTTTGCACAGCGTGTTCGTATCGAAGCCGTCACTGAAAAATCGACGGTTTGGGTGAAGTGTTGATTTCATACAAACTATACTTAGTCCTTACACCGAACTTTTTGACAAGCGAATTCGTATCAAAGCCATCACAGAAGGGTTATAAAGTTAACCAGTTTGTTTGAAATTGTTCAAAATTTCCGTCAAAATGTAATAGTAGTAGAATTTACAGGCTTTTTACACGTAGACTTCTCTGTGCCAGCTTCGGTTCGAATACGCTAGTCAAAAGTTTGGTGATAGGGCCGACAGCCCTTCCTTTGCTGGCATTGCTGACTCAAAATTCTTACAGCGTCGATGACACATGGCTTTTTTACACGCTGCTTGTTAGCGAGTTTAAAAGCTAGCGTGTGAGCGTGTTAGCTTTCGGGAAGGATTGCCAACAGGCAGATTGTAAAAATGCCGACGACACAGGCTGACTTTACAACCTACAAGCGAACTCGCTGGCTTGTAGCGTGTGAAAAACCGTGTGTCATCGACACTTATCTCGTGTCAAGGACTATAGTTCACGATAAAGTGTTTCCAGCCGAATGTCCCGAAGCTCATCGATGGGCCACATTCCCCACTCGCACTCGGTACTGAGCGCTGCGCGCGCCGAGCGAGTGAATCCTACGAGTGAGCGGGACGCAGCTAAGTTGCAGGTCAAGAAGAGGAAGACAGAAGATGCTGTTAAGAAGACAGAGTCGGAATATTACAATGTGTGCGTGCAAGCTGAGAGAGCGAGGTAACCCTTTAATTTTTTTTGACGTGTCTAATGCCTACTTGCACCAAACTGTCAAAGTCCCTAAGCATTTACTTTACTCGTTTGGTAGTTCTTAACGGTCAGAATCTTGACTGTTAAGAACTACCAAGCGAGTAAAGTAAATGCTCAGGGACTTTGACAGTTTGGTGCAAGTAGGCATTAGTCTAATAAATCGATGAACGCCGGCTGCATGCATGAAAACGTTGATTGTCCAGTTACGCTGGTGAGGTTAAACTATCGTCCGTAAACCAACTTTACAGACATCCAATTATTTTTTTCGAAAAACTTTATTTTCTTCAGTTTTAGCTCTACATCATAGGTATACCTACAGCCAGTGTCAAGTAAAGAAAAGTCACGTTTTACAGCATTACACTATTCACCAACACTCATACACGTTCACGAGCACTTATTGGATAAAAATTATGTATGTTAGTGTTATGGTGGTATCAGACGGTTCATTTTTTTTTTTTTTTCGGATGGACGTTTAATGCAGTTAGCCGCAGATGGCTGTTACTGCGTCACCGGACTCTCGGCGAGCGCAGATGGCGCTCTGCCTTAAAATTTAGGTTGGGGCAAACAGCACAAGGGTACCCAACGGTGGGTCGAACCTCGGCTTGGACTGTTGCCAGGGGGATGATTGGACTATTGACCCAAGGCACCGTTAGGAATCGAACCTAACGATGTAGAGGGCCTGTAAGAGAGATTCCGACCACGCCGGCGCAGTCGGTAAGCGAATTGTGGAGTGTTACGTCTGTCGCGAGATGACTGCATTTCCGCCACCGGATTGGCGGCGGTGATGTCGTCATCTGGGTCGCCTAGAATATGTTTAGGCCTACGGAGGGATTTGACTACTGGCGGGTCTTCAGGATAGTCGGGACCGTTCGAAATGAGAGGATTCGGATGGTGGGGCGCGAGGTCATAATGCCGCCGGGCGGCGCGCTTCATGAAGTGAACAACGGACTCGAGATCGAAATCGCGGTGGAGGTCTATATTTCGCATATATTTAGGGGCTCCGGAAATTCTGCGCAAAAATATGCTTTGCACAGCTTGTAAACGAACTACGTGACGCGTATGACAAAACACCACGGAAGCGTATGTCAATATAGGACGAATGCAAGCTTTGTAAAGGGTCAACTTATTTCTAAGTGACATTTTACTCTTCTTGCATATGAGGTAGTTAAGGCGACCCATGATAAATTTAGCACGGTTCACCACGTTACGGATGTGAGGCTGGAAGGTTAAGCGTTGATCGAGCGTCACGCCAAGGTACTTGGCGGCCGCTACCCATGGAATGGGTTGATCAAAAAGCGTAAGCGGTTGGGATTGGCATCTTCGGCCCTTCCTAGAAAAGTACACTGCTGCACTCTTCGTTGGATTGACCTCAATACGCCATTTGCGGAACCAAGCGCCAAGCGCCTTAAGGGCGGCTTGGAGTCGAATGCATGCGCGTTTGGGATTAGGATTGGATGCGTAAAGCGCGGTATCGTCGGCAAAAAGGGCCAACTCTACCTGCGGCGTGCGAGGGATGTCACTAGTATAAAGCGTAAATAGAAGCGGTGCTAGAACGGAGCCTTGCGGGACTCCGGCCCTGATGGGGCGAGGGGAAGAAAGCTTCCCCTCCACGCGGTATTGAAAGCTGCGACCAGATAGAAAGTCTCGTAAGATGAGCACGAGCCTATCAGGGACACCAAGTTGGGATAGCTTGTAAATCAAGCCATTGTGCCAGACCTTGTCGAAAGCTTTCGCTACATCGAGAAAGACAGCGCCGGTACCGGAAGGGTAAACGGCGTGCATATGAGTCAGTATGTGCTCCGTGATGCGGAGCACCTGCTGAGGGCACGAATGTCTGGCTCGAAAGCCAAACTGTTCGTCAGGGAGGAGGTTATGATCGTTAACATGGGACCAGAGACGTCTCAGAAGGAGGCGCTCGTAGATTTTCCCAAGAGCACTAAGGAGACTAATGGGGCGATAACTGCTGGGCTCAGTTGCCTTCTTGCCCGGTTTGGGGATGCCAATAACAGTGGCCTCCTTCCAGGCGTCAGGAAAAGAGCAATTGGACATAGCCGCATTGAAGATGCTGACTAGCAAGTAAATGAGAGCGGTAGAAAAGAGTTTTAGAACTCTGTTGCTAATTCCATCGGCACCAGGCGATTTCTTCGGGCGAAGGCCCTTGATAATCTCAATAACCTCAGCCGCCTTGATGAGGGGCAGAGGCGGAGCCGATGGAGGGTTTGAAGCTAATCGCGAGACTTCACTGTCCACCGTACGGACGTGGACAGGATCAACAGGTTGAGTGCTAGGAGAGCACTGGGATTCGAGGCTTTCGGCCAGGCAATTGGCCTTTTCCTCGTCATCAAAGGCAGGGGGAAGGTTGGGACGGGTGAGGGGAGGCATAATGGAAGTGGCATCCGCCTTCATTGATCGCGCTAGTCCCCAGTAAGCCTGGTGATGAGGCGTTATCTCCGAAAGCAGATTGTCCCACTCATTATTGCGGTGGTCAAGGATACGACGCTTCACCTGACGGTGAAGGCAGCGCATGAGGGATTTGTTCGCATCAGAAGGATACGAACTATAGCGTCGGGTCGCTGCGTTCGCCTCCGTGATCAGCCTCCTCACGTCGTCTGGCAGGGTCCAACGGCGCTCAGGCACCGCGGGGACCTGTTTCGACGATTTGCTTACGGAAGCTGTGACATGGCTGGTCAAGGCGGCGATCGCAACGGTGACGTCGTCAGGGGATTGGATGTCCTCGGGAATCCTATCGAGATCGGGAGAGTGGATCAACTTGAGAGAATTCTCTAGTTTACGCCACTCAACCACGGTCTTGGTAGGCGGGGAGAGGTCGGGGAGAGGGCCTAGCTGGAGGAGCACGGGCCGGTGGTCAGAGTCTAGCTCATGAATCGTTTCTATAGAGCGCAACCGTAAGGTCACGTTCTTCAGCAACGCCATGTCTAGGATGTCGGGACGATGGGAGACATTGTGAGGATAATGGGTCGGGGTTAGCGGGGGAATGACATCAAAGTTGAGCGAATCAACTAGGGTGTCGAGGATTCTCCCGTTGGGATTAGTGGAGACACAATTCCAAAGAACGTGTTTGCTATTAAAGTCGCCCGCCAGTAGGACGGAGTCACCAAGATTAAGAAGCGATTCGAGATCACTCTTAAGTAGGCGTTTGTTAGGCGAGAGATAGCATGAAGCTATGACAATCGCGGGATGGCCGGTCATGGCGAGCTTCACAACGGAAGCTTCCATTAAGGCCATAGGAGGAGGGTCGAGCGGTATGCAGTGCAGGGACCTCTTATGATAGATGATGGTACCGCCGCCACGGCTGCGGGTTCTATCATTCCTAGTGACTTGGTAGCCCGCAATCCTAGGATTGCGAACACTAGGCGTAAGAAGAGTCTCTTGGACTAGCAATACATCGACCTGGTATTTGACCAGAAAGTCAGCGACTAGGTCGCGTTGACGTTTGAGGCCATTGGCGTTAAAGAAAGCAATGGAAACGGATCTAGGTTTTAATCTTTCCTTTTGTACAGACATATTGTCCCGGAAAGCTAAGAGTAAAGGGACTCAATGTAGTCTGCATGTTCTGCAAAAACAAGCATCCTAGCAAAGCCGTCGCGGGCTTCCCGGAGTGTGCGCGCAAGCGCGCGAACTCGCGAGAAGTCCACTCCGTGGGAGCAGCCTTTGATGAAGGCAAGGTCCGATGTAAGATCGGACAGGTTGTAGTTAGTTAGGCCGGCCACGGGAGTTGAAGACTCCTGTGACTGCCAACTGGGGGCGGGGGTCGCCTGAGGGGCCTGTTTTGCCTGAGGGGCCTGTTTTGCCTGAGGGGCGGGATTCGCCTGAGGGGCCTGTTTAGCCTGAGGGGCGGGCTTTGCCTGAGGGGCAGGGGGGGCGGGCTTTGCCTGAGGGGCGCGGCTCGTGTTGGGGAGCGGCTTAGCCCACGCTGAGGTAGTGGGGGCCGGGGCCGGGATAAGGGCAACCTTAGAGGTTCCCTTAGAATATTGAGGGATTGGAGGAGCGCGATCGGGGGCCCTTCGCAGCACCTTTTTGTTTGCCTTTGGCGCATGTGGGCAACCGCGATAGTTCGCGGTGTGCCCCAATGTTCCGCAGAGCACACAGCCAGGTGGGTCGGAGGTGTCCCGGGGGCGCTCGCAGTCAGCGGTGCCGTGGTCGCCCAGGCACTTGACGCAACGGGGGCGCGCAAAGCAATTGCGTGCGGAGTGACCATAGAGTTGGCAACTATGGCACTGGGATGGGGTTCCATTACGGAACGGTGGCTCTACACGGAGCCCGGATAGGCGGTTGACCGTCTTCAAGTTGAAGATGGCCTTCCCCTCCGGACTCATGTCTAAGATGACAAGCACCATATCATATGGAGCTTTAGATTTACCGCGGAACATGCGGTGTACTTCCCTGACGGGGAATTTTTGGTCGATTAAGTCGGCCTTGATGATGGGTGTTTCGATCTCAGCGGGGAGGCCGCGGATCACTACCCTTAAAACGCGCTCGTCCTCGAGAGCGTAGGTGTGGAACCCTATGTTCTCGTTTCGGAGGAGCGCGGTCAGACGACGATGGTCGTCCGTGGAGGTGACTTGCACCTTAATCCCGTCCTTTTGGGAGCGGGCGTGGGTGAAGTTAATCTTCCTCTCCGAGCAGAGGAAGGAGACGTGGTTCCACTTTTCCTTCTCGCGAAGGTAAAGCGGAGGCGGGGTCTTCTCCTTGCGGGAAGACGTAGGAGGCTCTGCTGAAGGCGGAGTAGCGGGGCGGGAGGCCGCCGGAGGGACCGAAGTTTTCGCGGGTGGGGCTGAAGACTTTTTGGTCTTTTTCTTCCTCTTCCCTCCTTGGACTAGAGTGAAGTCCTCTGAGTCCGAGGAGTTGGAGGAAGAACAAGCCGGAGACCTTAGATCGATCTCCATGTCATCCTCTGAGGGAAGATGAACTGGAGTCGCATCAGGAGACTCGGGGGAATCGCGGGTGGCCTGAGGGGCCGGGATCGGGTGCGGGTTTAGCGCGCGAGAGGCCTGCAAGGCGGAGACGGGTTCGCGGGTTTTTTGCGCGATCGCGGGTTTACCGGGCGCCGAAGTGGCGGAGACAGCAGAGGGCTGCGCGGGTTTTTTCACCGAAGCGGTGGGGACAGCGGAAGGCTGCGCGGGTTTTTTAACGAACTGATTATATTTTTCAATAATCTCGGGATAACACTCCCTCATGAAGCGGAAGAAATCTCCCGCGTCCATGTTGGAGTGCTCTCCCATCTCGCCGGGGGGATGACCCGGGAGGTGTGTAGGTGCGTGATCCTCTCAGTTGGGGAAAAACCGAGAGGGGTGAGTGAGTATGTCTTAAAACTACGCGGGTGTGTCTCCTTGCCTCTCTTCCGGGGCAGTGGGAGGTGTGGCCTAATGCTGTCTGGTGTCGACTAGGGAAGCCCCCAAGGCCGGTGGTTCCAGACCCAGCCGGATTACCGCGTTCCTCTGAGGGAGGAAAGCGGGGAGCTCCGGGGCCACTCCTAGCTGCTTCGTTAGCACCGTTAGGTATCCACAGCTAGCCACAAGTGTGGTCTTTACACTTGATTGTCCAGTAGAAACTGCTCTGCAAAGAGCAAGCCGATCGTCGCTCTGAAAAGAGCGTCCGACCGGGCGGAGGGTCGCACTCCAAGTGCGAGCGGCGGCGGCGCGACGGGGCGCGCGGCAGAGCGCGCGGTGGGCGCGCGGTGGGAGGCGCGCGGCGGGGCGCGCGGCGGAGGGGCGCGGCGGGGCGCGCAGCGAGCGGGCTGGAGCGGGGTCCAACCGGGCGTCCGTCCAGAGCGGCGTCTGGAACAAGAATGTTTTTTCGGCACACAACACAACAAACTAACGAACGAATATGGAAAGTCGCGGTGCGAACTGGTTCACTGAATGATCACTCCAGTAAATGCTTCATTTTTCTTTCATTCCATGTTCACATGGCTGAGCTAGAACGACATAAAAAAAACGTTCACCTGTTCTTTTCTTTCAACATGCCGTCGAATGAAGTTGTGCGTCTTGGAATCAGTTTAGTAGCCGAATGCGATTGAACGTTCTCTTTGTTTAGACTATTCATTTTTCATTCGGAGTGGAAGTAAATGATGCAAATGCCAATATCAAATACCGTTGGATCGATTTATTAATGAATACATTCAAAATTTGTTTTTGATTGTTTGTTCAGACATTTCATTTTGAGTGAAAGGTATCGAATGAAAGGCGAAAATTAACCGTCTGATAGCACCTTTAACACTCGTAAATTCCTCTACATCCATATTCTTATATCTGCAGGTTAGAATGGGAGACGAGCGTGGTGAAAGGCGCCGGCATGCTGGAGTCACTAGAAGAGGAACGACTGGCGCAGCTGAAGAGTGCCGCCGACTGCTACCTCCGCCTCACGAATGCCGTGCCACCCAAGCTCGCAGAGGTAAATAAATAAATATTTTTTTAGACATTTCACACAACGCCATCTAGCCCCAAACTAAGCAGAGCTTATACTGTATGCATTAAAATACGTGTTCAGCGGTGAAGGAAAACATCGTAAGAAAAAGGGCATGTCATAAAACCTAAAAAAGTTCGAAAACATGTGTCACCTCTTCGAGGCACTTGAAATCTTTTCACCACACCTAGTGACACGATAAGATGAATATGTGTATTGATTATTATCTGTGTGGTGTTTTCAGGCAGCGGAGGCGTTGGTGAGTCCCATCGCTAATGCGAATGCGAACGTGGATATGCGCGTGGTGCGCGGCGTGCGGTCCGCGCCTCCCGGAGCCAGCGAACAGCTGCTGCCGGATTTCTACTGCGAACATACCACCCTCGCCATGAACCGGGAGAGACGCAAGCAGGTAAATAATGCATCACCAACGAAACGAATTGAATATGTATTAAGGGTAATCCTCAAATCCGAATTCCATACAAAATGTTTCGGACAAATACTCAAAAAGTACGCCGTATTATAGTAATTTCTTCACACTATTCGTTTCGTCCATGTTTTTTGATTTTGTCAACAAAAAAAATGAAGGGTTTCATACTTTAATTCAGATTTTATACGTGTTTTTAAGTTAGTAGGGTTAATTTTAAAACACGTTTAAAATCTAAATTAAAGTATGAAACCTTTCACTTTTATTGTTGACGAAATTAAAAAACATGGACGAAACGAATTGTGTGAAGTAATTACTATAATACGACGTACTTTTTGAGTATTTGTCCAATACATTTTGTATGGAATTCGGATTTGAGGATTCGGATTTGAGGATTCCCCTTAATTTTTAATTACCAGTAAAAAAATACGCATAGTTGCCGTTACTGAACAGATATGGCAAAAATCCTTGAAAAATATTTCGAATTTTTGTCAAAATAAATTTGATTAAAATTGGATAACTGTTACCGTTAGGCATTTTCCTATGGATTTGCGTCAGGCGGTAACCTTTATTGATAATAGTCGAGCCAGCTCGCTGCAGCTCGGCTCGGGCGCCGTACTCGCTTTGCTGTCACTCTGCCATTTTGTAGAAATCCATTTTCCATTTTTGGTAATTAAAAACTGATGGTGTATAATTGTAAAGTTTCAGTTAAATCCGTTCAGTCGTTTTTACGTATTGGACATACACACATAGTCTTCCAATAACAAAAATGGGGCATGTTATTTAAATCCATCTGAACATGTTTCCGTAAAAAAAACGTACCTATGTACAGTAATTCGGGGTCTACTACTTTATTATACTTATATAGATTTTAGTAGACCCCACAGATTTTCAGATGAAGGTGTTTCTTCTTCTTGGTTGTTACACTCTTGGCAGAGTGGTCGTGGTTGTGACACACTTCACAATCCTGCGCCACTCATCTCTGACAGCGGTTTTCCTATAGTGAATTCGTGTAGACCATCTAATGCTGGTTTGGCCAATAAAAACGTAGAAAAATAAAAACTTAGGTCACAGAAAGAAAGCACGAATCGCTTTTTTTGTCTATGAGTCAGATGTTAAAAAAAAAAATTTCTTCTCGTAAAATCTCTTTCCAGGCACTTCTGAAGATCTTACAACTAGTGAAACAGGACATCGACAGGGAGCGCAAGTCCAAACAGGGACTGGAGAAACTATCGATGGCCATTAAACAGACACCCACGTTCGGGAACGACGACTCGCAACAGAACGTGGCCGATAAACTGTACCATGTAGGCATTGTCCCAATTCAAACCTGACTTTATTTCCCGAATTCAATTGCTCATCTACGAACAAATTTGCTCTTCTACGAATTGACTTCCTCATCGACGAACAAATTTGCTAATCAACGAATTGACTTGTCCTCTATGAACAAATTATCTCATCTACGAACAAATTTGCTCTTCTACGAACAAATTTGCTTATCTACGAATTGACTTGCTCGTCTACGAATAAATTTGCTTATCTACGAATTGTCTTGCTCATTTACGAACAAATTTGCTTATCTACGAATTGACTTGCTCATTTACTAACAAATTTGCTTATCTACGAATTGATTTGCTCATCTACGAATTGGTTTTCTCATCCACGAATTGATTTGCCCATCTACAAATTGATTTTCTTATCTCATATCAGCATCCCTCAACTCACTGTTTAAGTTATTATTACTATTATTAAAATTCTTTATTGCACAACAAAAATTACATTGCACAGCGCAATGGGCGGGCTTAATGCCTAAAGGCATTCTCTACCAGCCAACCCTTGTAGGATGGAACAGTAGGTATGGTTAGCGTGCTAATATACTTTTACATCATTCTATTGCAATACTATATGATATTAATTTATTTTATTAATCTTTAAATCATTAAAATCACTTCCTGAATCCAAGTCAGCTTTACCTACTTATCGTTTCAGATGAGAAGCATGCTAACGTACTTAGAAGCGGTCCGTTACAAGATAACGGCGAGCCTTAACGAACTGGACAGTCGACCGGCGGTGCAACACCCACTCTCCTCCCACATCCAGGTCATCAGAGATAAACAGGGGCTGCAGCAGAGCATATTGAAGGTAGCTCCTTTCCTAGAAGGAATATTAGACAAATCAGTACTTACTGTTCTGGAGCGATTGAGGAACAAACTTCGATGTACAGTCAGCTGCACAGACATGTATGTATACACTCCCAAGCTTTTAAATATTATACATATACCTATTACCTACTCTCAATTTTGCAACGCACGCAAGTATTTTCAAACTAATGTACCTATGGCCATCTTACGAGTACCTACTTGTCAAGATTCTTGTCCGAAGAAGAATAATCTTTGCAAAATTAAGAGTAGGTAGGTATAATATAAATGTGAAAGCTTTGAATGTATACATGGCTGTGCAGCTGACTGTACATTCATTCTCGTAGGTATACTTTTGGCCTAATATTGCAGAGTGGCCGGCCTCCAATAAGTAAGATATAAAAACATCATTCATTTAAAAAGTACCTACGAAAGCGAACTATTCTACTCGTACCTACTACCTTCCGAAAAAATGCGTGAGATCTTGTAATGTTGAGCCAAGTCTGAAGCTCTACGAGTATTTATCGTTGACTCTTATTTTAAAAGAATCATTCTTTGTATGTTTGTAACAATTGTGTACTTATTCACTAATGTTTCTTTACTTGGTTTATATAATGTTGTTTCGAGAAAAGGTGGTACGGCCGTGCTGCTCAACTTGGCTTTGGAGGCACTATCGTGCCGTACCTCCAGACACGAAGCTAAGATGCAAGTTTTTTTAAAATTGATATCTCTGGCAGGTACCACCATGGCTTCAATCGGACTACCAATCAGAAGTGAACAAAAACTTACAGCCGAACTACTCAGCCCTCAGTAAGAGTGTAAATGGGGGTGAGGAACGCGAGCGTAGGGACTCCATCATGAGTCGCGCCTCCACCAAACTGCGCATCGAACATCTATCCTTCAGGTGAGTACTGCCTTCTTGCTAGCTACTGATTGCCAGCTCTACGCATAAAAATTATTGATACTTCTATTTCAATGTCACATGGTGAAATTATTTCAGCGCAATCGGTTTAGTAATTTTATCGTGATTGAGGAACAAACATCCATGTAATGTTGGCTTCACACAGCCTGTGTTAACACGTGCCGCGCCGCGCCAAGGTTACCTGTACGTGCGAGCGCGCGCCGCGGACGAGCCTTCTACATAAACCTCTAGCTCATAAAACATATTCATCAATTTTAACTCAATTGATGTATGTTATTTATAATGCTTGTGTATTGTTCAGGAGAAATGAGAACAAGAGTGCGCCCGTGACTCCGATCAGCGTGTCCACGCCTCCGCCGCTGTTGAAGGCGGCCAGTATCGACGCGCCGCCACCACCCGAGAGTCCGCTGGACTGGACCGAGCGCGGCGCTGGGGATGGACTGTCCAACCAGCAGGACAGCGACTTTGGTACGTGACATTATAAGAAAACAAGAGCTGTCTGTGACTTTGGTACGTGAAAATAAAGCCATCAAAGGCATAGGCGGCACTTGCTAAACTAGGTCTCGCTGAGAACAAAAGCGCGCCCGCGACTCCGATGACTTGGATACGCGACATTATGTCGCTGCATATTATTATCCAGCTGCGGTCAAGAGAGTTAAGTTTTTCTAGTGTATGTATGATCTGGTAAGCGTAGTGTAGGACTCCCTCCGGTCAGGTGAAACGACGATCTGCGAAAGGTCGTAGGCAGGAGATGTATGCGGCAAACCTAATGGTGGCTTCACACGGCCTGTAGTATCACGCGCTGCGCCGCGCCGCGCCAAGGTTAAAAATAAGGTCATTTGTACAAGTCGCGGACGAGTCCGGATCACCGCTTCTCACGGACTGTGTTGACCGACAATACGTGCCCGCCCGGGCAGCTTCGGCCGCTCGCTTCACACGGCCTCGTGCAATGAGAAGCCACCAGAAGACAGGGCTCCTTAGCGCACTTTGGGAGACCTAAGTCCAGTGGTGGACTGCGATAGGGCTGATCTGTAGTGGCTCAACTACTTGTACTTCATGGATTTTGAAACACAGAATTATGTTGGTAATTAATAATAACTTGATGGATTATCTAATTCGAAGCCCGCTTTTACCGCAATATTTTTATGACAAGAATTAGATAGGTACTTATGATAACTCTTGTTCTCAGACGAGTTTTCGTCTCAAAGCGGCAGTTCGACTGACTTGACAGAGATGATGAAGAACGAAAGCAGCAATGGAGCCACGCCCGTCGCTTCGGTGGGGAAGTGTCGCGCGCTGTACACGTACGAAGCCAGGCTAAATGACGAACTCACATTATCGCCAGGTAGGATTATTTGCCGTATCATGAAGATTTTTGACAATCGTAATCGCATGGTTACACTGTTACCTTTGTAGGTACTCGATGATCGAGTTACACTGTTACTCGTTGGGAACCCACCCCTAACTACATAGTAAATTCCCGAGGGGTAACAGTCTAAATCGACTAGAATGGGAGATGTGTAGGAAATAAGTAGATATATGTAAGATGTTACTCAATAGGAAAAACGTGTCACGGTTGATATTTTATAGTGACTTTCACATACTTTTGTTTGATGAACATCTATTAAAGGTAAGTCTGGATATAAATTTCTGTCCAAACCCATGAAGACAGTTTGGTAGTACAAAAATATTTTCTCTATTAAGTACTGGAGGTTAGGTCTGCTCAGCGAATTTTCTTTATTTTATGCCAAGCGAAATAAGTGTTTTGACGACACGCATGGTTGAGTGGTGTGTTGGACTGCCACGCCGGCCGGTGTCGCGGGTTCGATTTCCGATCTGGGTGTATTCTATGTATTTTATTTTTTTAGTCTGTCTATAGTATTCTATCTACCTATACGTCTATAGCTTTGTATATATAGTAGGTGTTCCATCTAGGTATAGGTTTATGTATAGTTCACTATATATGTATTTTTCCCATAACAAAAGCTCAGCTTTTGTAGGCTGTAGTACCTATGGCGCTATGTGAAATGTATTTTTGGATATTTCACATAGCGCCATCCAACCTATACCTATAACCCTTTTGATTTTTTAAATACTTATTTTAATTTATTTTCATCCACATACAATGATTAAAAACTCTGAAATATTCCTTACTTACCATTTCTAGGTGACATTATAAACATCCATGAAAAGCAAGACGACGGATGGTGGACGGGCGACCTCAACGGGACCTATGGAATATTCCCCTCTTCCTACGTCGAGGAAATTACCACTTGCATATGAAACTAAGTGCAGGAAACAAACAGGTACTTACAAAGTACCTACGCGAGAAAACAAAGTGGAACTGTGTTCTGGAAGAAACAAAGTGGAACTAGGTATATACCTACTTACTGAAGGAAAAAAGTGGAAAGTGCATCGTCAATGTTCACGTGTTCGAATTAAAGGTCATAACATACTTATCAACTCGGAAAGGGATCGTCAACGTGTCAACTCGAGCCGTTCAGCAGGTATTCCTTGTATGAAACTCTCTAATCGTCTCGCCTCGGTACAAGCTCCGGTGCGGTGCGTAATCAACTTGCAATTTTCGCGCTTACGACTTGATATCCCAGCGCTTACAGGTATCCTCGCGGTTTAATAGCGCTGACCTTGAACACTTTTTTTTTCGGATGGACGTTTAATGCAGTTAGCCGCAGATGGCTGTTACTGCGTCACCGGACTCTGCCTTGAACGCGCAGAAGTCGATTTTTAGATGTGTTTGGCGGGAGGGGTGCGACGCGACAGTCTATTGGTCGCTTAGCCACATTCTCGCCGTCTCGCCTCACCTCACTTGCTTATGAGCTCCTCCTTCACTTTCACCGAGCGCTATTAAACCGTGAAGACACATGTATGTCTCTCACATGAAGTGTAGTGCACTTCACGTTCGGATTCAAACTGATTGAATTGGTGCCGCCTACCACCAGCGGTCGGCGCGTAAGCGCGGCATCGCCTATCCGTAGCAGAGTAGACTCCCGTTATTACGCGCTACCGTTAGGTTGACGCCTGGTTGATGGCGAGATGAAAGGCGATACGGTGACGATCAATTTCGGGCTGATATGTGTGCTATGACCTTAAAAATAATAATTTCGCCACTGCTGTTATGGTTGTAGGTATATAATGTCTATTACCTACTGACTATCCTTACTTATCGTACTTATTGTTTACCACTTGACGGTCAAGTTAACAAGTGATAATAAACAGTCACTTGGTCAAGCAAGTCTTGATAAAGTTTATCTTCCTAGGTGTCAAAGAATGAGCCCTAATAGGTACCTATTAAGTATTCTTAGCAGTGTTTCACGGGTCTATGTGAATCAAAATTATGAGTAGCACTGTTCTGTTCACGGGTAGGCGTGGCGATAAGAGGTAATCATCAAAAGAGCTCCTAGCTTTATCGTCACTTGTTTACTTTAAAAAAACTGAGCTTCTAAAGTTCTACTTACCTACCAATTTAATTTTTAGAACAGTATTTTAAAGTCAACTCAGTTAACAGTTTTAGTTGCAGTGAATAAGCATTTGTGAAAACCTTACCTTACTTCTTTCGCAGTCAGAAGAATTCTTTCACTTAGCAATAATGCGAACGTTTTCTCAAACTCGCCAAAATATTAAACAGGACTATGGAATATCTAACTATGCTTATGCAAGAGAAGCCGCCGGGTGCAGCTAAAGTAATCACATTTCTAGATCTTGAATCTTGAAGGTACTTAGGTACTTATGTTATTTTCCTTTGTACAATGTAAATTTCTCATTCCCCTGAGATATTCTGCTGGACAAGGGTCTCATTTTTTTCTATGTTTTAACCGACTTCAAATAAAGAGTGATTTTTATGAGTAGGATTTTTTTGTAGGTATGTTTGTTATAAGATTACTCCGGCAATTGATTTTGATAATTATTTTTTGTTTGGTTGGTCATACTTTAGAGGTAGTCCATTATAAATTGTATTAAAATCGGTTCAGTTGGTAGTTAAGTACTTATCTAAATCAAAATAACTGAAAAATAATGTCGTTGTAAACGAAATTGCGTATTTACGGTTTGTATGCATCGATGTTTGTATGCATACCTACCTACCTATTTATAGTTAAGGGTCACTAAAACCGTCCAATTGAAGTCGGTTATGGTATGTTTTTGTAAAACTGATTAAATAGACTGTATTTTCGGTACATTACGTATGCATGATTTACACTTATTACTTTAACGATATTTTCCTTACATCAGCAATACATTCGCTAAGCTAATTCCTGTGATCTACTTAGTGCCTTCATTGAGCATTGCTTGTAAATATGTTAAAAAATGCACAAAAAAGATAAAAAGATGAATTCTAAAATTAATGTACTTAAATAATTATTTCGATACTAATATTTACATGCTCAAAATGTATTAGTAAAGAATGTAATGGCTCAGATTATTATTACCTAAATTGTGAACTAAACTGTATACTGAATGTACATAGAGAAATAAATAAAGGCAATTTTTTTAAGTTTTTCGAAGTACTATGTAGTACCTAAGTGCATAGCTATGTTTAGAAGATAATTTGTATGTATATGTACATTATTCAAAGAGTTATTATATCATTGTGTATACCTACTTCATACCTATAACACAACCTAAGTAGTAACTACCTAATATCTATATCTCCTTTGATAAGTAACTATACGGGGTGTGGCAAAGTAGATTAAATTCAAGGGGTTTTATAACTTATTTATATTATTATTCTATTGTCTCGCAAAAGATGTGAAAAGTAGAGTATGCCCCTCGGGCATAAAGCCTGTCTTCACTTGGTACCTACACTAAGGACTATTTATGCCATGCCCTTGAGTTTTTTTTTGAGTTTATAATACAAGAAAATAAACAAATAAGTGTAGACTGTTAATCATATCAAAATGTTTGTAGGTATGTACGTTATGTGGATGTAAGAGTTCTAGTAACACTAAAGATTTAAATTATTAGTTATGTTTAACTTGAACCAAAGTGTTGTTTATCGTAAAATAAATATCTTGAGTAACTATACAATTGTTTTTTTTTGTGGCGCACTTGAAATCCTTTCACCACACTGGTTCGAAAGAACTGAAGAAGTGACACGATAAGAAGAAGACTAGTTCTTTTGAACCAGTGGGAACCATTAAACCTAGGCTAATAGAGACCTAACAGGTGTATGTATGAGACAAAAATAAAGTAGTCATTCGATTCAATATATATTTAGTTTTATAAACATCCAGTAAACATCAAGTTTCAAGAACATCAAATACCATTTTTTGAAGTGAAAACTTCAGACGCTGTACATAAAAACTGTACGTATTTCGAAGGCTCCCAACGCTCGGATGTAACACTACTTCGGGTAAAGTCAGCTGGTATAATATTACTAAGTGAAGACATCAAATAATGGTAGCGTAACATTATAATATCAAAATAAAGTTATATTGTAGTTAACAAATATAATTGACAAATGAAAAATAGTTTTAGTTAAAATTAGTGGTATTGGTAACGCCTTTGGAAGTTTTCACTTCTGTTGTAGCACAAAACTTTTTTTTTCTTTTTTTCATGTTCATAACATCAATTGTTCGTTATCAGAAAAGTAAAGCGTCCAAATGTCGCTATGATATTTAAAAAATTTGACACAATTTAAACTGTTATATAAAGAGTACAAGTACAATACGTAATAGAACGTCTAATTTTTTATGAATACGGGACCGACAACCTTAAATTACACTTATTTTAAGTCTTATATTTTAATATATTACTTTTAAGGGGAATCCTTAAATCCGAATTCCATACAAAATGTTTCGGACAAATACTCAAAAAGTACGCCGTATTATAGTAATTTCCTCACACTATTCGTTTCGTCCATGTTTTTTGATTTATCAACAAAAAAAGTGAAAGGTTTCATACTCTAATTTAGATTTTATACGTGTTTTTAAATTAACCCTACTAACTTAAAAACACGTATAAAATCTAAATTAAGATATGAAACCTTTCACTTTTTTTGTTGATAAATCAAAAAACATGGACGAAACGAATAGTGTGAGGAAATTACTATAATACGGCGTACTTTTTGAGTATTTGTCCGAAACATTTTGTATGGAATTCGGATTTGAGGATTAGCCTTAATAATCACTTACGCTAAGAAAAATACGACCTTTAGCCTAAAGCTCACAAGGTGACTAAACATTGATCTATCTATTCGTCGCATCGCCTCATCTTCGTCCCAAAAATCAACAATTAAATACTGTGCCGTTAATATTATGCTTTTGCTTAAATTATATGAGAAAGCACTTGACTTCCTGTCGTGTTTTCAAGTGCTGATTTAAGTCCATTTCCGCCGTAAGTGGCGCCACCTAGCGGCTTTGTGCGGTATTTTTATGTCTTTTATGTCTGTCTAATAATGGCCGCACAACTACTTCCCATTGGCTTTTTACTACGAATTTTCACCAGGCAGAAATCAAATTAAAGCTTAATATTAAGGTAAGTATTTAATATGCGTTTTCTTTCAGGGCAAAACGCCGCTAATACCTACAGAAATAATAAAAATATTATCACTAAAAAAAAGAAAACAATAGAATCTTCAAAAATAGCTTCAAAACAAAACATACACAAGTCAAATATGAATATACTTATCGTATGTAATAAGAAAAAAACACATCTACTCAGTCCTCAAAGACACGATAGTTAAACATAAGAACAATTAAAAAATCCATCCAAAATCTTAATTAAACTTTGGCTACATTGCAAAATAATGTAAAATATCACAAGTAATATAAATAAATTATTGTTACGTCAAATAATTAGTTTCATATTCATATCTACCTCTTAGTCAATCCTTCTGTTGGTGCAATAGTAACGCATGCAGGAAAAGGTGTAACTATTTTATTATACGATATAACATTAAGACGATATGTGAAACTGTCACAAATGACAGCGGCCGAATTGCAAGACAGTGGTCAGCGTGGTCAGATATAGGTTTTTGGCCCTCAAAATTAACTGACGTAAGCGACAAATGATAAAATATCATATTGCTTGAAAAGTTTTGAATTTATAAAAAAATCCTTTTACATTTATCTAAGTTCTGTGATTGATTATAGTAAAAAAAAATATCGTAAATATTCTGTAAACTCGGAGGATGGATGTAAAACAGTTTTTATGCGGGCCGATTTCAAAAATAAACCTATCGAGAAAAGTGACACCAATCGTGTGTCTGTCCTATTTCGATTATATCCTCAAGTTAACCGTTACTGAGTAAGAATGTAACGCAGACACCAAATTTTCACATATCCTCTTAATATTTGCATTTCAAAGACGTCAAATTGTATGTAAATTGTGCCTACTCTCACATTGTATAATTCCTCTACATCATTAAACAGGTTATTGTAGAATATTGTTTCACGATCCGTTCCGTTAAAATTGGTGATAGCGTGTGCATCTTATGCATATATCCAGTCGTAACCTAATTATGCTTAGCATAGGCGCTTTGAAATAACAGGCCTCTCGTTGCATTCCGTGAAAAAATATTCTTCTCTTTTAAAGAGCCATAGTGCTATTTTATATTATTTTTATACCTATTTAAAGTGAGAGTTATAACTATTACTAACACTTTATCATGCTTATATTTAAATTTTGTTTGAAACAGTGCGCATGCATGTAAAAGTCGTGGTAAAAGGTGTTTGAGCGAAATTGAAGTGAAAAGTTTGAGCGAGATCGATTCACTAAAATAACAGTATACATTTAATAGTTCAATAGTAGAAGTTTAATAGGATTTTATTGGTAATAAGAAGTAATTACAGGTCAAGAAAATAAGAGCATAGCTGTATATCTACATATACACGTCTAAAATGATGAAATTAATTAGGTACATAGATAATAGTTATTTACACCTCGTTCGTCTTACACCTGTGCAGAAGATTTTTAAACATGTATATATTTAAAATAACATGTACATTTAGCTATGATTTTTTTTTGTTGTGAGTTCAACCCTTTTTCACTACAAATCGTGGCACAAAGTTAAAACTAAGTACTACGATTTCAAACAGTTTTCATTATATCATTTACCTAATGTCTGCAGATGTATGCAGATGTATGCAGATGTATGTAAGTGCATAAGTGCACACTAAAATACAATTATTTTACTAAGGAGAGGGTGTGAGCCATGATCCGACTTATATGACTAAACATTTAGAAAATGTGAAAGACTAGGAACGTTCTATGAAACGTTACACACAGTTATATATTATTTCTAAAATAACAACCATTATATTTACGTGGAGCTCAAGACAACGGTTGAATTTAAATATATTAAAATAAGCAAAATGACTTTAAAATTGGAATGTAAGTATAAAACTGGAATATATTATTTAAAACTAGAATAAATATGCATACAATTTTTTTGGCATACCTTAATATATTAAAAAAGCAATCGAAAATGTTATAATAGAAAATAAATGCTTCAAAATTCGATATAGCATCGATAAATTGACAAAGTCTTCTCAAATAATTATTAGATATTATATTAATGCTATAGGTGCTACAAAAGTCTTGAACTCCTATGCATTCTAAAACAGTAATTAGATTAAAATGTTTAATACTGGTTTTTCATTTTGAGTTTCATGCCAGAGTCGTCATTTAATCTGAAATGGAACATTTATTATTTAGATTTCAATTATATAGAAAGACAATAATAACAAAAATATACCGCAATTTTTTTATAACCAGAAAATAATACATATCAGTTGCCGTTAACGAACACAAATATGGCAAAAAGAAAAGTTAACAAAATTTAATCGTTTTCTTTTTCAAAATAATGTACACCGCAAATTTTTAATCACCAGCCAAAAAAATACGCATCATCAGTTATTGCCGTTACTGAACACAGATATGGCAAAAAAACTTGAAAAATAAAGTCAATTTTTATGAAAAATTATTGGCAAAAGCTCGGCTTGGGCTGTCAGTCTGTCATATTGTGGTAACTAACACCTAAAAATTACCGTTCAGTGGTAGTCGCATCTGGTGTATTTCATCTTCAGAATCGTGAGGCAGCGCGGGTTCCGTGGGCAGGGCAGTGAGGTGTGTGACGTTGCTCTGTAGAGTGTCGCCGGCACCGCTCGCAGAGTTCCATTGATCCAATTTCGTTTGTTGAAGTGCTTGGACGTACGACTACAAAAAAATATTTTATTAAAATTTTACATGTATTAACGGCTTATTCCCATGAGCTCCACGAGTCCATTGTTTTCAAAAAACATTTCACTACTTTTAAAATAAATTATTATTCCTTTACCAACTGCTTCATGGAATTGTTTGGTACAGTTAGCAATAAAAGCAATATAGGATAGGAAAATACAATCAATAGATAAATCAGGACTCTTTCTTGGATCACAAAAATATTAGAACGTTGAATAATATCTATCTTATACTAAATACACCGAACATTAAAAATCACAGTTTCAGTATAATTTCAATGAATCACCTGAGGCATTAAGAGTCGACTGTCTATCTCGCTCAGACCTGTAGTATATTGCGCTTTAATGGCACGAAGACTCACTAACGTATGAAACACTCTCTTGTAATGTTTTAACTGACTGAACATTAGTAAAATCTCATAGAGCTATTGGGAGTTAATGTATGAATATTTAAATTTATAGTGATATATTTCCGTGGGGCCATTGGGAAATAAGAAACAATAGACTCATGGCGCTCTGGGAATAAGCCGTCTATAAACCGTTAGAAGAGCCCCCTCTTATTCTACAAGAATTACAATGGACGTATTAAGCTCGCTTAACATCTACACACACCGTATAATAAGCGACAAACAAGTTGTCCTCTGGCGAACCACGTGACAAAGATGCACAGAACCAGATTTTTTATTTATATTATTGTTATTCTGGTACTACAAGTGAATACTGCTAGGTTTAATGTATCCACCATCCTGTTGTACTAAAGCTGTTTGTATTCCTTTAAGGGTAATCCTCAAGGCAAATTTCCATACAAAGTGATTCGAACAAATACTCAAAAAGTACGCCGTATTATAGTAATTTCTTCACACTATTCGTTTCGTCTATGTTTTCTGATTGTGTGAACAAAAATTAGTAAGGTTTCATACTTAGATTTTATACGTGTTTTAAAATTAACACTACCAATTTAAAAACACTTATAAAATCTAAATTAAAGTATGAAACCTTACTAATTACTAAACCTAATAATATAAAATAAAACCTTACTAATTACTAAACCTTAATAATATAAAATAAAATAATAAAAATAATACTTGGGAAATGACGTCTCCTCGTATCGATCGCAATCGGTAAATTAAACGAAACTTCTTCTCCCTTAAAACGCTTCGTTGTTCTCTTGTAAGCCGTGCTGGGTGGGTTTTCAACCGTCGCTTCTGGGCGGCGATACCTGTAGAAAGGACAGGCACCTATATGAGCGGAGTGATGACTGTTCACTGCCGGAACAACTAACCGCTTGGCCATTAGGGCTAAGTACACGAACAGGGCGCCAGCCGTGCATTTCTTTTTGTTATTTATTCAGATCATTATAATCAATTCATGTCAAACTTACAATATTAAAATTCTAATTGCATTACGTAATGAATTCGGTTGAAAATCAAAAAGCTCGCTTCACATGAACAAACACCGGCCGTGGCTGACTCGTAACAGAGCTGACTTGAACATATTATTACAAACATTATCTTGAACTTTGTCTGTGCGTACGTACAGTCAGCTGCACAGACATGTATGATGTATATGTCGCAGGCATATTGTATAACTCGGCATTTTACAAACGGCGTCGTCCATTTACAAACGCTCGCTGTTTTGTAATATGCCGAAGGCAAATTGACAACTCATTCAATTCGACATTAGTTCAAATTGTAGGGTGACCATCATACAAAAAGTAGTAAGTACTTTTTGCCTATGATGATTTCCTGTCATTAGTCTGTACACGACATGCTCGCTTCCCTCGCGTGCAGGCACAAAAAAAACGTATATACAATATGCCTGCGACATATACACTCCCAAGCTTTCACATTTATATTATACTTGTAATATTGCTAAGACATTATTTTTCTGACACGAATTCTGACAAGCAAGATGACTACATTAATTTAATTTGCGTGGACTTTTCCTTGCAAAATTAAGAGTACCTAATATAAATGTGAAAGCTTGGGAGTGTATATGTCTCAGGCATATTGTATAACTCGGCATTTTACAAACGGCGTCGTCCGTTTACAAACGCTCGCTGTTTTGCAATATGCCGAAAGCAAAAAAAAGGGCAGCCTCGGGCCGCTCGCTTCACACGGCCTGTGGCGCGGCCCGTGCTAACACAAGCTATGAGAAGCCACCATTGGGTATCTGTCTGTAGATATCGAAGCGAGCTTTAACCTGCCGTAAGTTTATTATTGAAGCAGTTTGGAAACACACTCGTGGCACCCTACTCGTGAACCTTTTGTTTGAGCACTTTTAGAACTGTTTTTTTATAGCTTCGCTTAGGTTGAGGTAAGCTTATAGATACATAGCACAGCAGCTTCTAAGCTCTTAGATAATAATAAAGCAGTTCTGATCTAAATAATACTTAAATTGCATTCATGCGCGATAAGTGCCACTTGCCCTGTTGACCAGATTAGTTTATAAGCTTGTTGTATCGATGCCGCTTAACAATTATTCCTATTAGGGGCGGGAATACAATCAAATTAGGCATGGAAAGAATACCGAGTAACTTGTTATTTATCATGGTTTAAAACTGATCACACATAACACTTGTTACTTTCTGTGACCAAATCCGAAAATCACCGGTGATATCCGCTGGCCCTGGCAGGTGATTCTGTACGCCGCCGGTGGTCACTATGATTGATTCATGTCATGATTGTCGTCATAGTCGTCACAGTTTCATTCGTATCGTATCGTAAATATGAATAACAGTCAGTCAGTAGTGTGCTGACTGTGAGTGAGAGTGAATGCGTGAATTATAATATGACATTAGTCACATTAGGCCACTGACGAAAAATAACAGTGTGTTACAAATTCATCGGTGATTTCACTGTTACAAAATGAAATCATATCACCATGTGACAATGAAATAGAAGTAGAAATCATTTTCATGCCTAAATCAAATACTTACCTAGTGCGGTTTCAGACTAGCGTATTTTTATCGCGCATATACGGGCGGTTTGATACTCGAGAAACTGCAAAAGCGTGACGCACGTATAACGACTTATCGCTCGGTTTTTTCTAGCGAGTGTCAGAAGTATGAGACGTCTTTCGCGGCTTGTCAAAACAAAACCCCAGTCTGAAACCGCACTTATATGGATGCTGTCATTCTCTTGTGAAAGTATACAACAAGCTTATTTAGCTAGTTGTTCCAGAAAAAAAAAATTAAAACATATAGGGAGATGACAAAAGCCATTTGAAATAGTTAGCCTGGATAACTGGACAATGGTATTTAATCGGTTGTGTCTGTCCTGTGTCATTGACGCTTTACACTACTACCAGGCTAAATATTTAAAAATTATAAAATATTGGGTACTACCATGTACCTACTACTACATATAAGATTATTTTTTTGCCAAAATCATTTTTAATTGCTATATCCGCATCATTTACCGGTAAACGCACATATAGCGGATTATATACCAAAATAAAAACTGCTTGAAAGTATTGAATTTTCTTTATTTCACATTTTTTGTGATGTCTAGTCAAAAACCTCCCTTGATTTGCTATCAGGTTATAAGTTCTTACCAAACACTTTACCTACGAGTTTATTGTTAAGTACCAAATAAGAGTTGAGTTCGTATAAAGCGAATTCGCTGTGCAATTGGCTAAATTTCGGCGAAGCCAACGGAATTTATTAGATTGATCTCTTATGCTGGGGCTACATTATCGACTATAATTCGTGGTAGGTACCACGAATTACTGACGAATGTACGTTTTCGCGATAAAAGCATCTTGAATGTTGTTCTTGATTAACTTTAACCAGTGAACTACTTCGTATTCGCCCGAATACATCGCGATGCGACGAACTACTCGGCCACATTTGTCTCGAATTTGACTCGAATATTCGAGCTATCGCGATAATGTGGCCGTAGTATTGCCAGCATGAGTGACTCTCGATTCGTTACTTCTCATAAAAATCATTTAGATTGGACATGAATAAACGAATACTTACGGTACATGTGCATTCAATTATTATTTCAATAAGATAGGAATCTACTTAATATAAAAAAATACATGGCGACTTCATAAATGTTTTAACAAAAAACTGAAACTGTCTTATTACGTTATTTATTGATAATAAGACAGTTCCTACTTATTAAATTAACGTAATTTACTTGTTTACATTAATGTAATAAGACTTTCTAATACAACTTATACAGCAATTACAACTAATATCTAATTAAAACACATCTACAACTCTACAGATTTACATTTAACGTATGCTTGACCGGCCAAATTCGATTATGACAGATTATTTTTCCTGTTTTGAATGCTTCATAAAAAAAACAATATAAGACACTCCAAAAACCGGATGGCCCTAGGCTAACCAGATAGGCTGATTACGTCAAAGAGAATATAATCACTACATTTAAGTCGTCGATTCAAGAAATGACAAACAAATGATAGTCTACTGTCACAAATTACTTTCAGCGAATTTTTTCATGTGTAAAACCTTGCACAAAGATTATTTTTCTCTGTGCAAGGTTTTACACAAGAAATCTTGTTCGTAAATTGGATTTTAACTGCACGTTTGTAATGTTATTTTCAAATGCCTGGAGTTTTTTTTTTTCGCAATTACAAGAAGTCATTTTTAATTCTTCAAAATCGTAGGTTACGCGCGGGCGTGAGGACGAATCAGTACTATTCGCATTAAGAATTTTCGCCAAAAACAAGTTTGGCCTAGGGCAAACCTGGTTATCCCTAAAATCGGGTTTGGCTGGCAAACATATCATGTACGAATACCTCGATAATGCGGCCCGATTCTCGGATCACACCACCTACATATTATATATCGGTCTTTCTTCTACATTTACAATGTGTTCGGTCTTGAGTCACTGATATTTAAGGGGGTTGATTTTCAAAATAAGTTAATCCGCCCTCCCCCCACGACCTACCCCACTCCCCTTGAAATGGCAGCCATTTTGTTTTTTAACGCCAGTTACCGTGTAACGAAGGTCTGATATTATTTTAGGGCCTAATCGTCCATCATCTGGCCACACCGCTGTGAACAGCCTTACCCAGAATATGAATCGCGGGAGACGAAGCAATATGTAAGGGTGCGTTTCCACTGACGCGGAGCTGAGCGGAGTAGAGAGGAGCGGGCCGTGAATTGACAATGACAGTGCTCAAAATTCCACTTCACTTCGAGCACTGTGATTGGCCAATTCACGGTCCGATCCTCTCCACTCTGCCCAGCTCTGCTTCAGTGGAAACGCACCCTAAAAAGGACATTGACTCAGTGTTTATACTGTTGAACTCTTGACTTAAAAATCCAAAATCCAATTTTTTTTGTGTTTTTTTCTCTTCCTATGTGTATGTATATAGTTTTGGTTCATCATATTGTGTAATTTATTCGTAGAAATGGCTTTTACTCAACCACTACATAAATTATACGAAAATGCATTTTAGTTTTAAGTTTATGTAAATAACTCTGATTTTAACTCTATCTATTATAAAATCAGATACAAGTATTTGATTTAAAAAAAATGTAGAGCTGTTATATGTGATTCTGAAATATATACAAATAAAAAAAATCTAAATCGTAGTATAAAACATATATGTATAAACAAATACAAAAAAGCACAATAAAAAAAAATTACAAAAGTTCTTCTTATTCTTCTTATTCTTTTTCTCATCAGATGCATTGTAGCTAAAGCTTGGCCTACGACTACGCAAGTCTAGTCTGCCGCTGAACTCGCGTAAACCGTCGACCTATAGGTCCGGGCATGCAAACTGGATCAGACTTACTTGGAACGTGGTGGATTCCTCTGCCAGTAGTCGAGGGTTGGACGATCAATCCCAGGCTGGAGGCGACAGGCCAGATGCATAGCACCAGCCAGGAGAAGAGGCACGGAGGAGATACCGGAATATTCAGCTTAGCCTGTTCCCACGTCTGTGGAAATATAGCAGAATGAAAAGAGTAAGTATAAAACGTAGGGGATTTTTTCCTTTTGTGTTCTCAATTGTTCAACTAGAACAGGGGTCGGCAAGTAGTTTGAAGTGGAGTCAGGATACTGTTGAAAAAAATTATCAAGGTCCAGAAAAAATATATATTCTTTCAAATGGTAGTTACGAAAAGGGTTTTAACACGACAAAATTATTTTATTCGAACTGGAAGTGAATGTTGCGAATGCCAACATCCAACACCATTGGATCGGTTTTTTAATGAATTCGTTCAGAATTTGGGTTTTCATTTTGTGTAAAAATATTTTACTGAGTCAAAACGAATCAAAATCAAATTTATTTATTTTTCAAATTTATTACGTTAGATATTTACCTAGACTATAGCTACAAGGTTTGAAGGCTCTTCTGGTAAGTTTGATAAACCTGTGTTAGAAAAGAGCGGGTCTTTGGTTTTCTCCTCTTCATTTCGAGTGAAAGGTACCGAATGAAAGGCGAAAATGAACCGTTTGATAGTACCTTTAACACGACATTATCAATTAATATTCCAAAATACAGAACAACCCTAAAATGTTCTTCATAAAAACATCGCTATCGAGAAATTTCAAAAACATTGATATAGCATCGCTTGCCTTTCATGTCGTCGTCGTCGGGACGTCTCGTCGCGATATCTACAAAGTAAATATCAAATTCAATGTAGACGGTCTTACGTAAGATCCCGGGGGCTTTGACCTATCTCTGAACCTGACCCAGCGGCGGCGACCCAACCACTCGCCCTCCAATTCCAATGCAGGGCAATGGAACAACAATGTTCTCTAGGTCATAAGGTCAGGCAGGTCATTGGGTCGGGGGTGAACAAAACTGCGTCTACCTTTAAAAATGAATCTGTGGAAATTTGTAATGTATTTGTATGACCTATGAATGTGTCGCTCTGATGTGTTCTGTTTTACTGGTATGTTTTATTTTATCAATAATCGTTAAGCTTAAAAGTATTTTAGGATCAGATTTGCTGTACATTTTAATTTAAAAAATAGGTATTATTAGTAATATTGGTTAAAATTATTTTAGATGTCGCAATATACATATTTCGTCTAGGTACACCACAAAAATCATTATAATTGAAAAAAACTGACTGCGTGCGGCTTTGTATACGCGCGGACAAAAACTTCACGGAATAGCAGTGTCAATACCTACTACGTACATATACGCAAGGCAGTACATACTTTCATATATATTCGTAAATTAATATATTTATAATAATAATAATCATTTTTATGCTTATGGTTTTCTGTACTTATTATTTTGACATACATTTCTTAAAAAAAGACATGTAAGTACACAATTAACTACTTTTTTAAAGGAAAGCTAATTTGATTTCTAATAATAAGTTAATTTGCTCTGCATCATCCATCATCTTCGATATAGTATGTGTTAGTCTAGTCATTGTAAATATTTAGACTAAGAGGCTATGTAAGAAGTATCCACCTATAATTTACTGTTGTTTCTTCGAAACAACCCGCTGCTTTGTCTATACTTTCGTATATTCAACCGTCTTCAAAAAAGGAGGATATTATCAAATCGGTTGTACCTATTTTATGTTTGTGACCAAACAACTTTGTTGTTTATACACTGATTTGAAAAATCTCTTTTACTTAAGAGTATATATTTTCAGATAGGTCCCATAGAAATTTCATGAAAATCGGTCCAGTACTTTGTTTTTGAAATCAAAATAGCTGAAAAAATTACGTCAGCCAAGTAAACGAAATTGCGTTTTTTGCTTCCCTGTGACTTTTCAGTTGTGGTGTTTACGATCACTAAAACAGTCCAATTGAAGTCGTTTGTTGTATGTTTTTGTAAAACCTTGATTATAAATTAGACAATGGCTAAATTGTCAAGAGATGACTGATTAATGATGATTAAGGGGACTCCTCAAATCCGAATTCCATACAAAATGTTTTGGACAAATATTCAAAAAGTATGCCGTATTATAGTAATTTCTTCACACTATTCGTTTCGTCCATGTTTTTTGATTTCGTCAACAAAAAAAGTGAAAGGTACTTCAATTTATATTTTATACGTGTTTTAAAATTAACCCTACTAACTTAAAAACACGTATAAAATCTAAATTAAAGTATGAAACCTTTCACTTTTTTTTTGACGAAATCAAAAAACATAGACGAAACGAATAGTGTGAAGAAATTATTATAATACGGCGTACTTTTTGAGTATTTGTCCGAAACATTTTGTATGGAATTCGAATTTGAGGATTACCCTTAAATCAAATTACGTAGTTAATGCTTTGCTCACTAACCAGCTCGTTGGATTACCATAACAATGCTGGTTAGTTAGTAATGTGCTTATAGTAATACCTTTACTCATTACCACATCATCATGATCAGACTATAGCAGTCCACTGCTGGAAGTAGATCTCTCCCAAGGCACGCCACTGAGCCCAATCTTCGGCTCTTCTCATCCACCTTTAAAAAGCCGTGTTGCCCGAGAAGGAGGTGCCTCGACTTTCGATCCGAAGGTTGTGGGTTCGAAACCGGTCGTACACTAATCGATTTTTCTGTTCAAAAAAATCTACTGTACATTAAAACACGTCCTTAATGGTGAAGGAAAACATCGTAAAGAAACCGGCATGACATAGAACCTCTAAAACATGTGTCATGTGCACGAAAGGAGCCTCTTCGAGACGAAGTTACTATAGCCAGTCCGTTTTATTTAGGAATACCCCTAGACTGGTATCAAATAAGTTTTCATAAATATGGAAAACGATGAGAGCGAATACTCCACATTCAGATCGTAATCGAATTAGTCTGCCAGCGTGATTGCCTTCAACGGTGGTCCAATGTAATTAGGCTACCTCATGAATGTTGTGCCCAACAACAAAGTAGGTTCTACGAAATAGGCCTGTAACTATTGGCTTTTTGGTCTCGCCTCGTCAAAAGGTTTCTGAGTGAGGTGCTAAGGGCTTTGGTTTTGAAATCAAAATAACTGAAAAATGACGTCATCTTAGTCGAGATTGACTTGCAATGATTGTTTTTTATCATTAATCGAAACATCATAATTTTAAGTAAATCAATTTAAATTTTCCTTTTAATATTTTTTTTTTATTATTGTTCAGATACCAATTTCAATTTAATTTCAATCTATAAGTACAATTTAAAATGTATGACTGGTTATGTGTAATTTTTAATTTTAAATATGTTACTAACCTTAGAATAAGCCTTATACTAACAGAATATGGTGTAATACCGAAATAAACGATTTGAATTGAATTGAATTAATAATTATGTTTTCAAAATAACCTTATTTTTCAACAGACTTCAAAAAAGGACGAGGTTATCTATTCGGTTGAATGGTTATTTTATGTTTAGTTACCTCAGAACTTTCTTGATTATAAACCGATTTGAAAAATTCTAAAAAAATTTTTTTGTTAAATAGGATATACTTTCAGATTGGTCTCATAGAAATTTCATCAGCATCGGTTCAGTAGTTTAGTTTTAAATCAAAATAACTGTTAGAAATATAAATAATAATGTAATTAACTAACATAGATTTAATATTTAATGCGACATGCGATTAACCCAATTATGGATCTGTACTGTACCTACATTACTGTGTTATCTGAAAAATAAAATAGAATGAATTGAATATGGCGTGGCCTGTGACTTGTCAGAGGTGCTTACAGACACTTGAATCGTCCGATTGAAGTCGGTTGTTGTAAGTTTTTGTAAAACCTTTAATATTATTATTTTCTCGCTGTAATTAAAAAGTAATAGCTTATTAAACATAATGTGTTAAACTCGGTACCGAAAACACGTCGACCGTTCCCGTAACGTCACTTTTCCTACGTATGTGACGTTTTCTTACTATCGCGTAATGCACTGAACGAATTCTAAAGAACTTTTTAATTATTAAAGCTACTGAGCCAAGAGTTACAAGAGTTATGCCGACTTGCACCAAACTATCAAAGTTTTTAAGCAATTACTCAACTCTCTTGACAATTCATAACGGTCTGAAATTGGACTGTTAAGAACTGGCAAGCAAGAAAAGTAATTGCTTATGAGGTTTGAAAGTTTGGTGCAAGTAGGCATTACTCTGTTTGAGAGGGATTGAAAATGTTCAAGTATGGATTGACTATGACGTCACAAACGAGACGATCAATCATGGCGCGTTTGAAGTCGAGACGATCGTTTAATATTTTCTTACTTTTGTATTGCTTAAAATTAATGTAAATGAAAATGAAAAATTATTTATTAACAACAAAAAACACAAATCATTATCATAATCCTTACATGCTAAATACAAGCTAAGTTTAGAGAAGCTAAGTTAAATAAAGCTAAGTAGTATCTATTAGTAGCGTAGGTATTTTCAATTACCAGTGCATTTTGTAGAGAGATTCATACATTATATTCGTATTTACTAACGGGATTTACACTAGGCAAAAAGAAAAGAAAACTTTTTTCGATTTTTTCTCATTGACGATCAGTATTCTTTATGTTAGAGTTTCGAAATTCATAAAAAAAACGATTATTTTTTTAATTCAAAAGCTTAATTGCGTATTCGGCTTCCCTGTGACTATTGAAGTCGGTTGTAGAATATTTTTGTAAAACCTAGATGATTGTTAATAAACACTGAACCCGTTATCAGGACCGTGGCATATGACTTTGACCTTCTTGTTCGCGCGACCGTGTTCCTTGGAGCAGCAAGTTGTCATGTGTACACGTGTGAAATGGTCATGGAGCGTAAATCTCATCACGCCAATTAGTGGTTTGGTGTCCGCCTCGTGTTCTGCGGTGGCCTTAAGGATGCGTTTACACTGACGCGGAGCTGGGCGGAGTGGAGAGGACAATCCGTGAATTGACAAATCACAGTGCTCGAAATTCCACTTGCACTCCACTTCGAGCACTGTGATTGGTCAATTCACGGTCCGATCCTCTCCACTCTGCCCGGTTCCGCGTCTGTTGAAACGCACTGTAATGAGGACCTTAGGTCGTGTTAGCCGAGAACATTGCTGGTTAAATTTTATAACACCTCACTTGTATTTTATAGTGATGGAGATCATCAGGCTTATGCTAGCGGTTTGACCAACCTGATATCGTCTCATACCCACTCTATATATTACAGGCAAGATATATACTGAAATAGGTATTTACCTACCCTATGTCGTTATTTGTCTAGCCGTGCAGTTCAAGATACGTATCATTGACTCAGTGTTGTTATTGTTGAACTCTTGACTTAAAAGTTAAAAAGATTGCAAAATTGATTGTTTTTTTCTATTCCTATATGTATGTACGGTCCACTTCTCTCCACTCCACCCAGCTCCGTGTCAGTGGAAACGCACCCTTACACCGTACGGATAACGAGACAGGCCATACAATTGCTGTAACCTTGACCGAATATATACAATCGAAGGTAGATCTTGAGATATTCAATATATGATACAGTGATGAATTTCCCTATTCGCTTCACTGACCAAACATTGAAGCTAGTAAGTAGGCAAACGTTGTTCCTAGAATTTCTAGTATGACATATAATATAGAGTTTAACTCTGGGAAGACTAATTGTAATATATGAATAGGATGGATTTGAAGATATTTAATTATAATTACAATACGGCCGACGTATCTTGGCGAGTCTGAACATAGGTTATGCGAACTTTAGCGCATGAAAACACGCAATAGAAAACCATTGATGCCAATTTCTTTTTATAAATCCACTAGCATAAGCCCGCGCTTTCGCCCACGTTGAAATAATACAAATAAAACAATGTAATACGTGTGTACATGCGCTAAAGTTCGCATAGCCTATGTTCAGACTCGCCAAGATATGTTGGCCGTATTGTATGTATACAGACAGCGTCATCGATAAGTATCCCCTTGCACAAGACACCCAGCTTCAAATCTTTTCAAAACGCCGCCGCTGAGTACGAAGAAGTTTTCTGTAATTCTGTAATTCTTTATTGTACACACAAACATATTACAATACAAATCATAAAAGAAAAGACATGTACAAAGGCGAGCTTAACCCTAATAAGAGTTTTCTTCCAGCAAACCTTCTGAGGTTAGAGAGAGGCCATGGAAAGTGTGGGGGCGTGTACAGTAATATAAATAATAATGGATAAATTAAAATTATGAAAAAGAAAATATATATAATGTTTGAATAAATATATCTAAATACATATAATAAATACTACTAAGATATATACTAAATAAACTAGAATTAATACCTATACATAAATAAATATATAAGTTACTTATATACATATATATATATATATATTTATATAAATACTAACATAAATACTGAATATATCACAGTGATAAGTAGTGCTCTTTGACTCTGCTTCTGAAAATGTTTAGTGACTGACTGGCTCTAATAGTGTGAGGAAGAGTGTTCCACAGTTGGACAGCATGGACAGTGAATGAATCACCGTAGCAGCGGTAGGAATGAACTGGGGTTCTGAGAAGAAGGGACGTCGTAGACCGGCATGGCTGACCGCGAGGGACAAGATAGTTAAAACGCTCACGGAGGTAAAGAGGAGATAGAGGATTAAAAAGAGTGTTATAAAGAAGAGTGAGAATATGAAGGTCACGTCGACGAGTTTTGCTTTCAAAAATAAGTTATATTTTTATATGTAAGCTCTATGTTCTATGTAAGCCTAATCATAATTTTTAACTATTTTTGAAAGAATTTGAAGCTGGGTATTGTGCAAGGGGGATACTTATCTATGATGCTGTCTGTACAATGTTTATTACAGCATAAGCTAACTACTACAATCTGCATATATAAAAAAATTTATCTATGTTACAAAATTTACAAAAGGAAACAATTGGGCCATTATAGACCATTGCAACCGATCTGAGATAGTTAGAGATATTAAATAAATAAAATTAATAAATTAAGGGGAATCCTCAAATCCGAATTCCATACATAATGTTTCGGACAAAAACTCAAAAAGTACGCCGTATTATAATACTTTAATTTAGATTTTATACGTGTTTTAAAATTAAGCATACTAACTTAAAAACACGTACAAAATCTAAATTAAAGTATAAAACCTTTCACTTTTTTTGTTGACGAAATCAAAAAAACATGGACGAAACGAATAGTGTGAAGAAATTATTATAATACGGCGTACTTTTTGAGTATTTGTCCGAATCATTTTGTATGGAATTCGGATTTGAGGATTGGCCTTCAATAAATAAAATTACTAAATGAAGGTCTTATGTAACAACCTAGCTGACGCCTACAACTTCGTTTGAATTGAGAATTATTAAAATTCATTTCTTAGTACGCGCTTACAATGCATGACGAACACACCATCCAAGTTCCAAGTCTCTACGATCAGCGCCTACGGCCTGTACGTTGTCTGTCAGTCAGTCACGACTAAGCCTTTTATGTAGGTAAAAAAATTACGCTTAATCCGTTGCCTTTACTGAATACAGATATGACAAAATAATTTAAGTCTGAAATTTTAACTTAAATCTAAAATTGAGTCGATTTTTTTACTGAATAAATATGATAAAAATTGGACAATTGTTACCGTTAGTCGTTTTCTTATGGTCTTGTGTCAATCGGTACCCATCATTGATAAATTAATAATTGAAGTTATATGTATTTATCGTTTGGTAAACCCGGACACCTAGCTCGAGCCAGCTCGCTGCAGCTCAGCTCGGGTGCCGCACTCTCCCCGCTGTCACTCTGACATTTTGAAGTAACCTATAATTCTGACTGCACAGATACAACGTAGTAAATTTCGTTCTGCGCATCATTGTAACGTGGTTTTGCACTTTACCCGTGCTGCATTGCTCATTTAAGTATTTTTTGTAATAAAAAAAATATGGTGTATATTGATCAAATATTGTGATGTGTAAGTGAGTGTGTATTATCTATCACTCACCCAGTAAACCGTATCCAGTTTTTCTATGAAGAAGTCCAAACACACTGCCACGATTGCTCCTCCGTAAATGCTTGTAGACACGATGGTACCTCCTATAAAAAAACTCTGACATTAGGTACAATCATAATTAACCAATTAGCAGTCATAAAAAAAGTTGTGTGGCTAGGACCACACGACATAAGTGAATTCTTCTTCAAAGGCGAGGGTAATAATACGAATTACAACTATTTTTCACAGTTTCACAGTGAATAGGTACAAAAATACATTTTAACACCTCTCTCTCGACAATATCCAATTACATATCATGCTATCATCAATGTAAAGCAAAGCATTACCTACCAAGGGAGGTAATGTTGTATGAAACTTCCAAGGGTAGTAATGCGATTTTAATTTGGAACGTCAAATTCGTGTGGAAACTCGTGGAAAACTCTAAGTAAAAGAACACCCATATGGCGTTGTAAAAAGGTTTGTTCTAAAATCGAACTGGCCACTCATAAAAAAAAGAAAAAAGGCGCGACTTCAAAGATTGTGAAACAAAAGACGGTATGGTTGCTGAGTTCGGAGCCCTGGATTTTTATTGCCTCGCAGAAGGTGTGAAAAGTAGAGTATGCTCCTCTGGGATAAAGCCTGTCTTCGTCTTGGGCAGCTTGAACCCCTCGCGTCACTCAGGACTCTACATGAGTCAGTCATAACTGAGTCCCTCGTTAGCTCAGGGTTCAATATGCCACCCGCGACATAAGACACTGCTTTATCTCCTTAGTGCATAATCTACTATTGTTCACGGTCATAGAATCAACAATACAGGCACTTTAATTTGTAGTTATTATTAATTATTAAAGCTTTATTTTCCTTTAACACTACATACTTTACAAATTAAAAAGTTTTATAAATATTAATGCTCAATTTAAGTGTAAGGACCGCCTGTGGCGGTAAAAGCCTCCTCCAAGGTTCTCCAATTGATTCTATCCCTTATTATTAATTTATTAATTTGTAGTATTATAATGTAATTTATTTGACGTCGTTTAAGGAAAAGAAAAGACCTCTTAGTAGTAGTATACCACCCGACTTTACCCGAAGTAGTGTTACATCCGAGCGTTGGGAGCTCAGTAACCCAGCCCTTTTCACTCGCCACGAGATATTTTGCTCAGAGCGTTTAAAGAAGATTTAACTTCAAAAATATCATAAAACGCGCCCTAGCTTCAATTTTCCTCAACATTTTTTGACAATCTCAATTAGGAGCTCATTTTCTTGTTTGTCTGTCTGTCTGTCGTTCCGGGTGGAATCTTGGAACTCGAATTTCGAGCACTTCCCGATTAGTTATCCGGCTGAAACTTTTAGGTTAACTCACAACTCGATGACAATGCACTCTAAAATAAAAACCGATATAGAGCAGAAGCATAAAAATGTGGTTGTAAGATTTTTTTATCTACATTTCTTGTTTGACTTTGCCTGCAAGAACTAAATACTTACTTTTCTTGGAGTACAAGCACAGAAGCGACATGAGAACGCCTCCGGCAGCCATCAGCATCATACTTGGCCAAGACTGAAACAATGAAGGCATATCAAAAACGGCTCTCCTGTTATTTATCATAGGTACAGTCGCCTGTACTTAGTCCTACGTAGTGCTACGTCCCATATTCTCGGAAAAAAATATATTAACAGAACAAAATGTATATTACAAGGAACATACGAGGTGTATTCAGAAAAAAACATGTGCGTAAGACTTGTGTCTTGTTTCTAAGATGTACTTATGATACGACTCTAGCTACAACTCGGGCGAATTAACATGACACCTGGCTGAATGACGTTTGTGCAAAGTACAGCGTGGAAATGGATAATCATGGCAGAGAAGAGGATGTGGTGTACTTGGTGATGATAAGGCTTCACAATAAGAGGAAGAAGAAACACGGAGGACGTCGCGCAGAACTGTGGGGGAAGCATCGAATTCCAAGCCGGGTGTCAATTAATTCGATCGAGTTATAGAAAGCCCGATTGATATATCTTAATCATAATTTTGTGGAGCCAATAAATCATTTTTTTCTTTCTAATTCTAATATGTTGATCGCCTGTGACTGTCTGTACTGAGTAACTAATGACAATGATTATATATTTATCATTATTTGATTATTATATATTGATTGGACTAGATAAAATTCGTTTTTTAGGAAGTAACTAAAACTACGTTACTAACGTTAATTTTATTAATGGCCTCGAGTCTACATCAGCGCTGAGTGTGTGCACCAGCGTTTAAAAATAAAATAAAAGACTTTAAAGTTAATCAAAGCAATTTGACTTGTTAGGGCTTCACTTTACGAACCAATTTCACAGAAAGTGAGTCTGTGAAGCTTTGACCTTCCATGAAAAATAACTCGAGCACTCGCGTACCTCGCCCTGTTAGTGCCAGGTAATCGAATGCTATAAAGGGTTTCTTTCGCCTTTATAACTGACCAGATTACAGCTTCAAAGCAGGTTTTAGCTGCGTGGTATTAGAAGTAAATAAGTCGACCTCATCGATCGACTCATGGTTTGAAGACACGAATGGTCGAGTGGCAAGTGTTAGACTGCTACGCCGAGGGTTGTTGGTTCGATTTCCGCTTTAGGACAAACATTTGTGCGATGAACATTAGTATTTGTCCCGAGTCTGGGTATTTCTATGTTTGTATTTACAACAAGAAAAAAGTTTTCTGACAGTTATCTGGTTCTCATAGTACAAGCTTGCTTAGTTGGGGCTAGATAGCATTGTGTGAAATGTCCAAACAATATTATTTATTATTATATGTATATTAAGTATAATGAAGAAATCAGCTAATAAATTACTTATACTACATTGATTTTAAAATATTAGGTAGGATTAGTACTCAAATACCTACTGCCGCTCATCATAAATTTTACCGACAAAAATCAATGTAACCAACTGATTTCAAAAAGGTTGTAGCGCGGTTTACGAGCCTAATGGATACTAAGTAAAGTATTGGTACTATGCAATCTGTGGTTTGTCATATTGAGTGGTTATTAAAATGATATTTAATATTAAATTGAAGCTTTATTAGCTGCCCTTTTCGATACCGGGCCGCGGCGGCCTCGACCTTGCCGTGATTGGATAAATTGTAAACTGTAGTTTCCGAAACAAATTATATCCATAGTTTTTTTACTTTTTAGGGCTACATACAAGACTGGACTGAGGAAAATCCTGGATACGGGCCCAGATGACCCTACCGGGAAACTGGAACACACCATCCATCAACCCAGGGTCCTGCTCCGCTATTTTGGGGAGCTAGGCTGGCTGGGGTAGAGTTAGTACAAAAAAAGGGGTCAATGCACAATACACCCCACAGCGGGACGTCAGTGCAGACCACATGTAACCCCTTCCCCAAATTAGAATTAGAATTAGGGCTACATCTCATTTGGACAAAGTTTCATTCAGTAATTGTTTAATACCTACACAAAAGTGGCATTTGGCAAACTTTTTATTTTTCATTCATTTTGTAGCATTTGGACAGCTTTTCAAAGTAGTGTGTATTTTGTGTCATTTGGCAAACCTTTTGCTTAAGTAGTACAGTCATGTTAAATAATATCTAACACATCGTTCATATTGAATACTTTTAATCACAGATTTATCAGTTTTACATATATTCCTAATAAAAAAATGTTTTTATATTTAAAATACGCCTTGCGCCTTCAAAAAATTACAGGGCTTTTTCAGACACGCGGGATCTGCGCGATTGCAAATCGTGCGATTGTGGATCCGCAAAATTGTGTTATGTATTCAGTCAGGATTAGTGATTGGCGTGCAAGGATAGCTCATTGCTCAAAAGGGGTGCATCCAGTATTCAGTGATAAAATCGTAGAATATGTATCCCAATTTAAAAATCTATCAGTGATTTTTCGACGTGACTACGTCTACTAAATCGATGAACGCCGGCTGCATGCACGAAAACGAGGACGCCATTGTCCGGTAACGCTCATTGTCCCGTTACGCTGGTTATGATGTTGTCACGTTAAACAATCGTCCGTAAACCAACTTTACAGACAATTTTTTTTTTATCTATAAGAATGACAATAAAATCTTTTAATGAACAACATATTCAACTCGCGCGTTTCTTGTTGTGATGTACGAATCGCAGGGTGCCTGCAACGCAACTGAACGCTGAAAAATGCTTCATAGTAATATAATCTCTATTTTCTAGCGGATGAGTGGCGGTAACGGCGGGCGCGGTTGGACTACTGCGTAATTACGTCTGAATGATTACGAAAATAACTAAGTATATGAATAAGGCCAGCGCGGTTCGCGTTTCCCGCCGTGTCTGAACGAGCCCTTAAGCAGCTAGTAGCTTAATGAGCGCATCAAATTAATGTTTTGATTGTAAGCTTTCCTATTTAGTATCTTTTTCTTAATTTAATATTGCACAAAAGGCATTTGGTTGGATTAGCTAAGCATGCTCTTTCCTCTATTCTAAACGACTTGATGATTTTTAATTTAAATGAGGATGATGTGTCCATCGTCTATTTTTGGTTATGGGACACTCATAAACAAAGTGGCAAAAATCCAATGAGGTATAAATATTTTTACTGGCCTTCGAGTTTTTATAAATGTTTTGGTTTGTTTGTTCCACAATTTTACAAAAGGCCGAGCCAGCATGATCCAATTATTTGGATACCGCCTGTCCACTACGTCTCTTTTATTCAATTAATGTAGCGTGCTTAATTGTAACGCATTGTGTGTCACTTTGTTAATATGAGACGTAGGCAGACTGCATAATAATTTTAAACGAATGCGAGATTTTATATTGCAAGGTTTTTAGCGAGTCAATCAGTGACTAATTGTGAGTAAGTCGTAAGAATCGATCTTACGACTTACGACAGTAAGCGATCAATACTTGCCTTTTTTGAAGATTTTAAACCAAGCGCAGCACTAACGCCGCCCTTACGACGATATTCAATAGTCTTATAAGCAACGAAGTAAATAATTAACGGCGGCGCGGCCGCCCAAAAAACCCCTTCAGTTCATACTGAGAACATCGGCCGATCCGCGCGGCCGAATATATTTAGGCCCTAACGCTAAGAAGCTGGCAGTAATACCTGAAATTTCAATTTCAGAGCTTTAGGTTATGTTTCGTGCCTATTTTTTTTGGCAAGGCAAGCAAACCATCTGTTAATTATTCAGCATTAATCTTCGACAGAATAGTAGGTACCTACTTAGCAACAAGGTCATGGAGGCTGGCTAAAGCGAAAGGAGGCCTATATCCAGCAGTGGATCCTATTGCTGAAATGGCTTGGCAATATCACTACTTTTTAGCGTGATTAAGCGCTATTTATTAGGTATATATGTATGTATATTGTACATCAGATACTGCAGAGATTTTTATTTAAAGTTGTGTAGAGCCAACCTTGGTAACGTTGCTTAGCATGCAGTGATGTAAATATACTTATTTTTCCAACTATGTTTAACAAGGAGATATTGCTTTGCAGAGTGTCTTGCATTTGCAATAAGCGTTACACGTTTCCTTTGACGATTTCTTTGCTCGACGGTTATTATGCAAGGACAACTTTAAAACCGTTCATACGTTTGATTAAAAAAATGTTCTCTAGTTGCAGTTATCCCAACTTAATCTGAAAGTACTTGTTTACTCTTATTTAGCGTAATTTCTGTAGGCAATCTTTTTTGGCCATAGGATATCATATTTAGTCATTACGTTGACGAATTAATCATTTATAAACGACGAATTAAGATATATATCATTTAAATACCTAATAAAAATAACCCAACACCACTACGTCAAGAGATGATTCAAAAACCACAACGTCAAAAACGATACAATTTAATGGGAGTTAGGCCTAGTCCAGCTAAGACAATTGAAAAGTTTAAGAAAATGTATGGCATTTTATGACAATTAATAGCAATTTATGACAATTAATGATAGTTTATAGGAAATAATGTCAAAAAGGACGGAGTTCCAATGAAAATAAAAAAAGCTTTTAATCCCGCGAAATACAGAGCTCGGCCGGCACCAAAAAAGACGCAACAAGTCCACGCGTCCAGTTTATTAAACGAAGCTTTTAGGCATTTACTTTTCAACATAGCGGAAATGTTATCCAGTGAAATTAAATTGTAATTTCGCTTTCTTTGATGATGGATAAAGATATAATAAATATGGAGACTTTTTTTTTAGTAGTGAGTGGCAATTACGACAGCAAGGTAAACCACCCAAGTTCAAAAACCACTGAATTATTCCCATCTGTCACCCTGCTCTGTCCCCCTAGGGTGACAGGTGGTTCAAAAAAAATCTATCCGACCCCCTGTTGCTAAAAGGCGGACCGATGGAACTTTAATTAATTTTAAAAGTTCTAGCCTAGAACTATTTATTCCTGTCTGTCGTCCAATAAGAAAAAACATTTCTACATTGAAGAGGCAATTATAATGCAGTTCGGGAATTGAATCATTTGAAGAACAAGTACCAGACCTCGAGATAGGACTACGAAATTTGAAGATCATCGGCATTCCTGAGGTTAAAACCGAAAAACTCAAAAAAACTAATCATCGAATTCCGATTTCCCTGCTATTCTTTAAATAAATAGAAATATAATATAGCCTATAACTATACATTTTAGTTACGTAGGTACGGAAATAAAGTAGAATATTTCGACTTGTTTTTCATCTTTAATATCTGTAATTGGATGAGATTTGTAATAGCAGGCGAAAATTTAAGCAAACAAGCATTCTAAAACCATCAAAAAGCTTCGTAACAACTGTAAAAAGCTAACTAAACTGAGAGCTCAATTATAAACACGATTCAGCGAAAACTGGACAGCAAACAAGCGAAATGGAAAAAAAGTCTTGTTTTTTTTTTACACGTAAGTAAATATAATTTATACTTTAACTAAACAGGGTATTTTTTGAAATTCCGACTACCTTTAGGATAAATTAAATCTTTTGTATCTCAAAATGAATCGGAATTTTATGGCTTAAACTAATCATGACAAAAAAAAACCTCCAAAAAATTATACAAAAATTGATACGTTATTTAAATAAACTAATAATAAAACGGTAAGGAATGTATACATTAAAAAAAATGGATACCACTGAAGGCTTAGTTAGTAAATAAAAATGCTTCTATTAAATAAATAGAATTCCATTAGGCCCTAGGTCTTATGAAAGTTCATTTCCATCCAACTTGACTGACAGGTGCGTTGATTGAAAGCAATCATGGATCCATTATTTTGGCCGCTTCGACCATGTAGGTAGATGTATTCACGTAAATTTAATCAGAAATAGAAGAGTCTATCAGCGATGACCATTTTCAGAATATTATCCAAATTTCGCTGGCCTTAGAACTGAAATATATTTTCCAAATAAATTTCAATATTCTTTCTGTCCGTCAATATCGTATAAAATCAGGTATTTAAAAAATCTATACGGCCGGCCGTATAGATTTTTGTTTCACGGTCGCGGCCGTGAAATTTACAAAGCGAGCACGTTTCAATTTCCTTTTAACTTTTTAACGTAGAGACGTGACGGAGGCGTGGCACGGACAGCTCTCAAAAACAAGCTCCGAAAAGGTTTTTCCTTTGACACTAACGCACAAAGCTTTCATAGTTACTAGTTTTCTAACGCGGAACGGATATCGCGAAGCATAAATCAATGATAAATAAGCTTATAAACCGATATGCTTAATCATGTTTTTATATGATACTGCTTTGTCGTCAGATTGAAATATATTTTTTTTCTTAACCGTCCAAAAGTGATCAATTGGCGCGGCAGCGGTATTGTTATTATAACTTCACACAGAAATACATAGGCGTGAATTATTACAGTCAATTTCTTACGAATGGAACCATTACTGTACATAAGGCGCACTGAACGAGTGTTTTCAAAACTAACCGCAAATAAAAACTGATAAATCAGGAAAAAGACTGTACTTGAGAGAATAATGAACGAGGTGATTAAAATAATATATTCATACTAGGTTCTATTGAATTGTTTGTTCAAAATGGGAAATGAAGCGTATTTACTGGACTGTGATGAATTCGAGCATGCGCTATTATCAATTTAATGAACACGTTTCCATTGAAATACAGATAGTAGTGGTTTGTGAGTTACAATACAATAGAAGCCTTTTATTTTACGAAAACCAAAAACCCGGCGTAAATATCATCGTCAAATTAATATATTATAAATTATAAAACCCATATGACCAAGAAACATATTTTCCTTATTGCCATAGATAGTCCTAATCACAACTTAGGTTACAGGATGTTTCTATAAAAGGAAAGAGCCGTAACATTCGACTGTTTTCTTAAAATAACGCGAAACAGAGATACCTTATCAATACCATCCATTTACAATACAAGCTCAATCGAATACAGTAAATTGGTTCCGTGTTTGTGCAATCAACTCGGTTCCGAATTATGTACTCAAACTTTTTGCCCGTAGTTTTGTCCGTAGTCCGTGAGAGTGCTTTTGACACTTTCGTTTTACAAAGCTGAAAAATAACACCGTGTCGTGCTCCTAATACCTAGGTATAAGGATGCCTATGTATGCTACAGCTACAGTAGTGAGTAGGGAAATCATATATCGCAAGTAACAAGGTTTCGTGTTTTAATTGCCCGTGCGAGAGCTTAGCTAGAGCGTATGTCTCCGTACTCTCCGTTTCAGCTTGGCCAAAAATACTTTCGTATGTTTGTCCGGATGTCCGGCTGTTCTCCTCTTCAGGTCGCATTTCTCAACCGATTTTCAAGAAATTTTGTGACCAGGTTCGGTATATAGATTTTGTTTATTGATTCAGTTTTTCGAAATCTTACAAAATGGCGAAGATATGGGAGTTGAACTCGGAAAAAATATTATATTTTAATTATTTCGAAATATTAACAAAAATGTGACTTAACTTTTTTGTTACCCTTATGAGGAGGACACCACTATGGGGATGGGGGGGACTGACGTTCAAAACCACATACTCTGCATTTTATGATATCATTTTAGCTGATACCTACGACTTTTTCTGCGCTGCGAACCAGCAAAACTCCTATTCTATAGATAGATAGATGTAATCTTTATTGCATTAAAATAAAAATACATGAAGAAGAATACTGAAGAAAAAGTGGTACAATGGGCGGCCTTATCGCTAAAAGCGATCTCTTCCAGGCCATCACTATCTACCCCGTCTACTACTACATCTATACCCCGTTTCATTATCCAAGATTTTGGTAAGTAATAAACTAAGGTGTGACCACACTAGAAAAATACTTACCAAAGTGACGCTTACTAAATTTTTCAGTACCTGAATAAGTTTGGTTAGGAATTATTTAGGTAAAATAGGTTACTATTTCACAAGCAAACCCGGGCGCCATTATTAGTAATAGTGATCCGTGGTATAATAGTAGATTATGCACTAAGGGGATAAAGCAGTGACTTATGTCACGGGTGGCATATTGAACCCTGAGCTAACGAGGGACTCAGTTAACTCCTGAGTGAAGCGAGAGAGTTATGTAGAGTCCTGAGTGACGCGAGGGGTTTAAGCTGCCCAAGACGAAGACAGGCTTTATCCCAGAGGAGCATACTCTACTTTTAACACGATCTGCGAGGCAATAAAAAGCCAGGGCTCCCAACTCAGCAGCCAACACCGTCTTTTGTTTCACAATCTTTGAAGTCTCGCCTTTTTTTCTCTTTTTTATGAGTGGCCAGTTCGATTTTAGAACAAACCTTTTTACAATGCCATAGAGGTGTTCTTTTACTTAGAGTTTTCCACGAGTTTCCACACGAATATGACGTTCCAAATTCAAAACACATAACTACCCTTGGGAGTTTCATACAACATTACCTCCCTTGGTAGGTAATGCTTTGCTTTACCTTGATGATAGAATGATATGTAATTGGATATTGGTTTTGTTACACTCAATTCAAGGTCGCAGTGCGTTGATTCATCCAAGTTGTGGTGTAATACTCACGTTTTCGGTCAACATTGGCCTGTTTAAGTAAATAGATGTTTCCACTTTCCATTTTACTGATACACGCGTATTATTTTAATCTGTTGGTTTATCTCCTGCTAATGATGCCTACCGTGCAATGCAGAAGGCTTACCAATATTTGAGGCATCCTACCAATATTATAAACGCGAAAGTTTGTAAGTATGGGTGGATGGATGTTTGTTACTCTTTCACGTAAATACTACTGAATGGATTTTAATGAAACTTTACAATAATATAGCTTATACATCAGAATAACACATAGGCTACAATTTATAAAGATACCTGCGCAGACGAAGTCACGGGCACCAGCTAATAAATAATATATAAATTGTATTAAGAACCTAACACTGTTCACTCAGTGGATAGAGCCCCGGCTCAGGTATAGAAGAAGATTTTTTTTCAAAATTTATAAAATATTGCTATTGCGGTTCACCTCTATTAATTGCAACACCCCAAACAGGTAATGTTGTAAAGCTTTACTTACTTATAGACAACTTATTTTAAGACCTTAGATTCTTCTTCTTATAGTGTCACTTGTTCCTTCGAACCAGTGTAGTGAAAGGATTTCAAGTGCGCCTCGAAGAGGCTCCTTTCGTGCACTCGACAAATGTTTTCGAACTTTTGTTTCTGCGACATGCCGGTTTCCTCACGATATTTTCCTTCACCGTTGCGAGAACGTGGGATGCAAACATTGATGTTTTCGACCGTAAAATCCCATTTACGCATGACTTCCACCGGGATTCGAACCCGCGACCATCAGATCGCAAGGTAAGGGCCTCATCCACTCGGCCACCACGTCCTCTATTTCCTCTATTTACCCGAGATTATAACCTACCTACACAATATGGCAATTATTGACGGAATACTAAATAGGTACCTAAAATCCTTTGTGCATAGCCGTGGTGGTATCAAATATCAATGTTCTACAATACTGCTGTGGTATCACAGTGGTATTCGGTTACACAAAGAGATTTTCGGAACAACAATAGGCAAAATGACTTCTATATTTTCCCACGCGAAATTATACATAATAGCTGGACACTTAGAGTTCTTTTCACTTTTCACCCGATGAAGATTTGTATGTATGTGTGTATGTTTTTATGTACATATACATATGTTATGTGCTGTGTTGTTAGGTTAGATATCCTATATATGTTTTTTGAGAAGGGCGCTGAAGGCCAAGGCCGTAACCACGAGAGTTAGAGAAAAGTTGTGAAAGGAGTCATGGCCTCGATTTATAAGAAAACAATAACTGCATATTTTTTTTCAACTGGTTCTTTTAAAATTGGAAATGCTATTATTTAATCTACTTGTACGTCATGGTTTCTTAAAAAATGTCGCTCTATACATATATATATCTATATAGTTTTATAGTTTAATAGTTCCTTATTGGCCCAGTCTGATTTTAACAACGTTTATATTGGTGACCCTTGAAGAAAATGCGCTCAATAGTAAACACCAAGTATCGTTTTAAGGTCACCCATTGAAATGGTGACCCCCGCTGAAAGTTGTATAATGAAATCAATTTGAGACGCAAATTCATAAAAATATTCGATTTTGTAAGTCAAATCAAAGTCTCAATATTAGTTTTTCATATCGCCTCGCCGAGACTATTATTTATGAACCTCCATCTTTTTAGATGGATTTCGAAGTGGTTTGTTTATAACGACACTGATGGTCGAGTGGTGAGTGTGTTAATTTGTTGAACAACAAAATGTGTTAATTTGTTTCGTCAACAAAAAAAGTGATAGGTTTCATACTTTAATTTAGCTTTTATACGTGTTTTAAAATTAACCCTACTAACTTAAAAACACGTATAAAATCTAAATCCCTTCATTTTTTTTGTCATCGAAATCAAAAAACATGGACGAAATGAATAGTGTGAAGAAATTACTATAATACGGCGTACTTTTTGAGTATTTGTCCGAAACATTTTGTATGGAGTTCGGATTTGACGATTACCCTTAATATTATATTTAATTTACCAATTTGATACATGACGCTAAAGGTGAAATCATCAAATTATAAATAAATAATAAACGTTCACACTCTCACACCCCTGCACTAGGATTCCCTGTGTCGCAGGTGGCATGGACACATACAACACATCCCAACATTTGTGTTCGTCACAAATATTTGCTCCGGCCGGGGATCGAACCCGTTATCGTCATTAACTATACCCCGATTCAGAATTCAAGATTTTTTTTGTAAACAAAGAAGTGTCACGATATGTCACTGTAACAAAGACAGGTCAGGGTTAAAAACGAGTTTATACCACGGATCACTATTACTAGTAATGGCGCGCGGTTTTGCTTGTGCGATAGTAACCTATTTTACCTAAATAATTCATAACCAATCTTATTCAGGTACTTCAGAACACTGAAAAGTAGGTAGAATAGGAAATAAAATATAATAAAAGTATAATTTAAGAATATATGAAGTCAAAATCAAAAAATCAAAATCAAAATATATTTATTTCAATAGACACACATCTTAGGTCTAAAATTTTTTTACAATTTTGGTAGCTGATATCTATATATATTTAACCAAGCGGGGTCAGTTTTGTTATACACTCCGAACTAGTTTGGACAACTGTATCTCGGAGCGTATAACTAGCCGCCTCGCAAGGTGTGCTGTTTTTACAGATTTGTGCACTTCAGTGTGTGTACTGTAGCAGGTATTAGTACTATGCCTAAGTTATGAGTATGTGTGTTTGTTGTGCAGTGTTTATATTATTTTACAGAGTAGGTATAGGTATAGGTATGACCTTAAGTACATATATAAAAGAATATGTTCTTCTTCAGCCCTACGTCATTCGTCTTGGGTCCAATTAGGTACTTAGTTTAAGTACCTAATAGTCGATTGAAAATAGCAAAGTACTTACCGATTTAACAATAGGTTCTTCCAAGCCTTGGTCATATATGACTAGCATAGCATAGACGATCATCACTCCGCCGTGGAAGCCGTTTAAGCATAACCCCATTGTCTGGTTCAGTGATGTTATCAGGCCCACGATTAATCCCACCAACAGGGAGACACCTGCAAACATATTTCATTGACAAAACGAAGAGAAGATTCGGAGTCTAGATACTATAGTATGAGATCCGGCTGCTGGATCACTACTTTCGACGAGTACATGCTAAACACCTTTATTTTACACTAGCTGTGCCCGCGTGCGACTTCGTCACCCCACCCGTGGAAAAATTGTTTATTGTCGATGTTGTTTGTTCCACCCGCGAAAGAAATGTCACAGAATAGCAAAGTATCAGTACTACGGAAGTCAATCAAAACTTGCACATTTTCAAATCCTCTTTTTAAGCACTCAAACGTTGAATAGAGTAGAAAACTGAAAAACATGGCGGTACTTATCTAAGGAGATTATAAAATTGCAACTATATATATAAGACTATAAGACAGCATCATTCAACTCTTGGTCTAATAACACCTTCAATCCGTACTTTTACATATTTTAACTTTAATTTTGAAAATCGGTGAAACCCGTATCTAATTATTTGTTTTGCAAAATATAATTCCAAAGTTTGAGATTAAAACACTCAAAAAAAAAATACTGTTTCCATACAAACTTTAAACTTCTATATCTACCCTCTGAAGGAATTTACCGTAATATTATATAGCCTATAACCATTTCAGGCTTCGTAGCTATGATATCGTAAAGTTTCAGTTAAATCCGTTTGGTAGTTTATACGTGATGGACGAACACACAAACCCACAAGCTAACAAAGTTTCCAATAAAAAAAAATTGGGGCATGTTAATTAATCTCGTCTGAACACGTTTCCGTCAAAAAAAACATATGTACAGAAATTCGGGGTCTTCTGCTTTATTATATGTATAGAAGATAAATGAATGAGTATAGGCGACACGGATGGTCGAGTGGCAAGTACATTGGACTTCTTATCGTGTCACTAGTTCTATCGAACAAGCGTGATGAAAGGATTTCAAGTTCAAACGCATTGGACTGTTACGGCGAGTGTCGTGTCCATTCCCACTTCAGGACTGACATTTGTGTGATGAACATTGGTGTTTGTCCTGAGTCGAGGGTATTTTCTATGTATTCAGTGTATGTATTTACAAAAAAGAAAAAATGTATTCTTTCAGCCATCCAGTTCCCATAGTACAAGCTCTGCTTAGTTTGGGGCTAGATGGCGTTGTGTGAAATATCCTAAATATTTATTTATTTATTATTTATAGTAGGAGAATATAATATCCTACCAGGGTGCCTATCGAAATGTGGCCGTAAGTATGTTTAACTAAATAATTTTAACTGTTTTTTTTTTCATCGTAAAATCAAGCGTAAAATACGCAATTTTCATTCACTTGTTTTTAAATAAAATATCATCCACTTCACAGCAACATTCAACGCAAATTATTAATCACCAGAAAAATACTCATAATAACAAACATTCACACACTCACACCCCTGCACTAGGATTCCCTGTGTCGCAGGTGGCATGGACACATACAACACATCACAACATCCAAGACCCAAGAACAAACATTTGTGTTCGTCACAAATATTTGCCCCGGCCGGGGATCGAACCCGGAACATCAAGCTTCGTAGGCAGGGTCACTACCAACTAAGCCACGGTGTCGTCAATAATCAGTTGCCGTTACTAAGCGTAAGGTAATTAAGTAATAAATATTGTAACTTACACAGATTTACATAAAGAGGAAGATTATTCGGTTGGTTTGTTAACGCCATATACACAATGTAGGAGGTCATAGAAAATCCAGACATGTAACTTGTAAATTTCAAAAATCGATAACCTGAAACAAAAAAAAATATAAATAAGTTTTTCACACCACCTGCTCGAGAATTTCCTATTACATAACATCCTATCATCAAGGTAAAGAAAAACAAGCAGAGCAACGTAAAGAAAAAAAAGCATTAACTCCCAAGGGTAGTAATGTGATTTGAATTTGGAACGTCAAATTCGTGTGGAAACTCGTGGAAAACTTCTAAGTAAAAGAACGCACATACGGCAGAACGGCATTGTAAAAAAGTTTGTTCGAAAATCGAACTGGCCACTTATTGCTTCCCAGAAGGTGTAAAAAGTAGAGTATGCTCCTCTGGGATGAATCCTGTCTTCGTCTTGGGTAGCTTGAACCCCTCGTGTCACTCAGGACTCTACATAACTCCCTCGCTTCGCTCAGGAGTTAACTGAGTCCCTCGTTAGCTCAGGGTTCAATATGCCACCAGCGACATAAGACACTGCTTTATCCCCTTAGTGCATAATCTACTATTACCTCCCTTGGGAGGTAATGCTTTGCTTTACCTTGAGATAACATGATGCCATCAAAACCAATATTGTAAAAATTGTAAAAATTTGTACCAAGTCTCGCTATCTACCGTAAAAAATTCTGAGATCCATGTAACACCAAGCCGGTTACTTTATTAAGTCCCTACTTAAGGGACCTACTGTCTTTAGTTATTACGTAGTTAGCTAACCTAACAATATCTTATAGTGACCATTATGAATATTAAAAATCTTTTGTTTTAAATAAAATAGATTGACTTGGCCATCGCATAAAACACAATGTATCTCACAAGTAATACAATTATTATATGAAATAAGATTGATTTGTGCGATTGCCAAGTCAATCTATTTTATTTAAAACATAATAGATTTTTAATATTCATAATGGTCACTATAAGATGTTGTTAGGTTAGGATACACTAGATCCCCTATGATCAAGTCTACCTTAGGCCCGGATCAAGTTTCCCAGAATAGGGGCACTTATTACATACGCAGTGTTTTGGTAAAACGAAAAAAAAAACCTTTAACTGTCTAATCTTCTAGTTAAATTATGCAATAAGATAGGAGGATATATTATCTAGTAGTTCATAAAACAGTACCAGAAAAACCGTATTATTGCATGAGATATGAGCAATAATCAAAAGGGGTGATCAAGTGTCCCCCAGTCTCCCCTACTTATTAAATTATATAAATATTTTTTACCAAATACACTTACCCGCAAAAGTGTAGATCAAACCGATGTTCAAGTATACGCCAAACAGTATCATCAGAGGCCAGTCTTCCTTAATAACAGGTGACGCACAGAACAAGGGGTTAGAATCAAACTGAAAGTTATTTCGAGGAGGGGTACTTGTAGTAGTCGCGTTTGACATCGTGGCTGAAACAAAATCTCAAATCAGATACGTACAGTCAGCTGCACAGACATGTTTACACTCCCAAGCTTTCACATTTATATTACTCTCAATTTTGCAAAGAAAAGTGCACACAAGCATTTTCAAATTCATGTCAATCTTATTTGGAAGAATTCATGTCAGAAGGAGAATGTTTTTGCAAAATTAAGAGTATAATATAAAATGTGTAAGCTTGGGAGTGTATACATGTATGTGTAGCTGACTGTACATTAAATACAACTAATACACTTACGGACATCAAAATTGTCTAGCTAGAGATATTCAACAACGAATTATAATTTGCAAAAATGTAATTTTATTATATCACGGCTACATAAAAATAAGGTTTTACCACGTTTATCAAACGGGGTAATTTTTTTTAGGGTTAACAAGTTTTAGTTTTTTTAATGTTTAAAAAAAAAACTATATTTGTACAGTTGTATTTAAATATTATTATTTATTATGTAATTAAAATTTATGTAGGTACTTATAATCTCAAAATTCTACTAGTCTATTTTTATAAAAGCGAAATACCACTGACTCATTGACTCATTCATCACGCTACCGCCGAAACTACAAAAGCTACGAACTTGAAATTTGGTATGGATGTTTATTACCGGTTGTCTAGGTCAGCTAAGAAACGGTTTTGAGAAATTCCACCTCTAAGAGGGTGAAAAAAGGTGAAACAGTTTGTATGAAACTTTTTTGTAAGTATATGGGTTTACGAGTCTGAAATTTGGTAGGCGTGTTTATTATAACCTCTGAAAATAGGATATAATTATTTTTTTCGAATATTTTTTTAAGGGTAGGGTGGGCAAAAACTTTTTGTATAAAAAGAAACTTAATAATGGGTGTACTATTTTGAAACTTCGGAAATGTAATCATTGTGATCTCTGCTCTGAACACTTATGACATTTTTTTCCAAATTTTACAGTAAAAACGGGAGAGTGAGGCAAAACAGTCATCACAATATGTCTAGTCTCTATAAATGCTACAATCCGCATACAAACCGCAACTATGAGCTAACACCCCATAGGCATATTCTTCCAACCTACTAGGTATTTACGTAGTAAAAAATGCAACCTGCCTGGTAGTACCTCCACGGGTAATTAAAAATCTCGGGTAAAAAAATTACCCGTAGTACCAGTAGGACCAACAACGGTAGTACCATGGGTAAGACCCGGATTTAAAGCGCGATTAAAAACAGGTGTTTTTTTTAAGGAAATCAATGCTTTAAATGAATGCTTTTACTGGAACCAAATCAGCCAAAAAGGGACTTCCCCGATTGGCGTCACGGCGTGCACACAAGTGTACAATGTCTTAATGTCTTTCTAGCAAATAAAAACAATTTTTTTATTTCAATGCTTGACTAGACAGTTCAGGGATTCCCCGATATTTAATCTCATTTGCAGACAAAACTGCTATTTTGAATGACTGACTTTTAAGAAGAAATAGTTGATTTTATTAATAAGTTATCAAGACAGCAAAAATTACATTGAGATTTTTTATAACAGTAACTGATTTCCATATTAAAAGACACAATTAAAAAAACTGATTTTAATCAAATAAATCCGATTTAAATCAAAAAATCTGATTATTTTGATTTTTTAGCCTGCAGGGCGGCACATAAGGTCAGACAAAAAAAATTGGAAAAGGTGCCTTCTTATGGTATGGCCGTGGGGATACCCTTTATACACCCTTGCTTATAAACTCAGAAGTACACATTAACTAAACAAGTTTCTCTTAGAAAGATAATAAAATAATTTAAAATGTTTGTAGTAAAATTTAAGTTACGCGTTTGAGCCGCTAAGGCGGATTTTAAGTTACTTTATTTGTAAAGCTTCTGACCTGTTGATTTCACCGCTAACGTATATAAATAAAGTGTAGGGTTTGTATAAAAATGTTATTCCTTTATTTTCCATTATTTAATACTTTAGAGAATAATTAAATCAAAAAGTCAGAAACACCTTCTATAACTTACTTTTTAAAAACATCAATGACATTTACTTACTCCGAAATTGTCTGAATATTAGTGGATGTGATTGTCCACGGACAGGAGAAAAACATAATAAAAATAAAATAAAGTGAACTTTTCGAATTCGTAACATAGTTATCCGAACGAATGCGGAACAGGACTGACTTGTGTTCCGTGCAACGTAGGACTGCGTTACTCCCTACACCCGCATGCAATGCAACCCGCTCGCACCCTCAGCCCCCCACCAGCCGCACCGTCCCTGCCGCCCTTCCGGGTTAAGGATTATCCACACATATCCGGGACGGGGCCCGGGACAAACGATCTTCCGTGTTCCGTCAGGGGCTTTCTGTTCACACATCTCAGGGCCGTGACCGGGCCGCGACAGCTTAAATTTTGTCCGATTTCATTCCATATATTGTTTTTGTATTTCGAATCCATATATTTCGGATGAGACAACCCGTACAAAACGCTATATATGCGTACCTCCTCTATTAATAACTCGTCATTCATTTTTTTTTTTTTTTTTAAATAGCACCCAGTGCACGTCAAGGTGTGTCGGCGCTGGCACAATGGACAAAGGTAAAAAAAATGGAAGTTTCGAAAATGTCCAGTAACTCGAAATCCGTGGGATTTTTACTGGGTACATAATTTCATTTTCTGATCTGTCCTGAAGTCCCCCACCCGCACCTGAAGGATTATCCACTCATTACGACACACCCTGTATATGGCCACGGCCCTGATATGTGCGGATACTCCTTTACAGAAATACGATCGTTCGTCAACTCATCCACCACAAAGAGTCCGGTAACGCAGTAACAGCCATTTGCGGCTAACAGCATTAAAATCTAGCCGAAAAAAATCATCCACCAGAAACTCATTCTCGTTCGATGAGTTGGCGCACTAAATATTTATTTTATTTATGTTCGTCATCTCATCCGAATCCTTTTTGCTTAAAATTCAGTAAAATCGCTAACAAAAGTTCTATGATAGTTTTGATATAAAAGGTTTTATTTAAGGGTATACTTGAATATGACGACACGGATGGTTGAGTGGCAAGTATGTTGAACTACCACGCTGAGTGTCGCGAATTCGATTTCCGCTTCAGGACAGATATTTGTGTGATGATAAAGATATTTTTTTTGTACCATTAACAAGCTTAAAATATTATGATAGTCTATGTTACATACAATTTAATGGCTTGTGAAAAAACTTTTCATTAAATTTTATTTTCCTTTTAATTAAAATCAAAGAAAAAAAAAATCAAGTGTAAGCATTTCTGTGTTTCGGTTGAAGGGCACTTAGTTAAATTACTGGTTGAGACTGACCAAAAAATGTTTCAATGTGGACGAGCGCTGTAGCAGTGTTGAACCGGCCTATGTGAATCAAAGTCCTGTGCTTGTGTAGCACTGTTCTGAGCATGAGCAGTTGTGATCTCCTACTATCAGGAGAGCGCTTAGCTCGTCTCACCACTTATGTACATAAAAAATGGTTAAAGTAGCTACAACCTATCATCTGGCTAGCGAGTAAGTCTACATTTAAGTACTAAGCATAAGCAAGTATTTAAAAAATGTTTTACATAACACTTTTCTTGTTGATGTATGTTTATTTGGATGAGTTGCCGAATATATATTTTTAGGATTTGTCATTTCATCCGCATTGGATGAAATTTAGTGGATGAAATGACGAACGACTAGAAAATACTTACTGAAATAAATACCTTAAATTACCTTACATTGCATGTGCACTTTTTATGACGAAATTCATAGCATGGATATTGATATCTTCAGTTTACCTTTAGGTTCATTTAAGAGATCTTTGTTCAGATTTAAATAGTAGGAACCTAATTTCTTTAAACCCAATTTTTGTTACTTAACCTTTGATATATAACATACTAATAATATGTGTTAGATTTATTTTTATTTTTTTCACCAATAGATGTCAATACTCGTTACATATATTGTGTACAATTATAAGTGGATAGCAAATTTAAACGTATACTATAGAAACTAAGAATGTAATGAATCTTTCATGGTTTGTTGTCTGTCATTGTACCGATTTAAATAATATAAAATAAAATAAAATAAATATGTATGTGTACCTATCCTAGATTATAGATTCACATATGTGTAAACATCACTGTGTTTTAGTTTGAAGGACACAGTAAGTAGTGAAATACTGGGCTTTCAAGACTGACCATCAAAATGTCTTAAAGTGGATGAGCGCCTTAGCAGTGTTGCACCAGTCTATGTGCACCAAAGTCATGTGCAGCACTGTTCTGGTCATGAGCAGGCGACGTCTCTTACCATCAGGCGAATGCCTAGCTCATCTCGTCACTCTTTGTTTACATACTCACTGTTTGATCTTCTTCACACTCACAGGGCTTCAGGTTTGATACCAGTGATACTTAAACTACTTTATGAGCATTTGAGGTCAGAGTGTCGCAAACGGGTCACGAAAGAAAATACGATTTAGAATTTTTTATTGTCATAATGCCGGTCACGCTCACTTTACTCGCATATGGAAACGCAAAAGTCACCATAATCATAGCGTTGCCCAGCTTCTACCTGGTAGATTTTGACCTCCAGCGAGGCGGTTGTTGACTTCAGAGTCAATGCCCTGAACTAAAATTTCTCATTTCACCCCTTCTCTGATGGTACATCATAAAAAGTAAGTGTTAATAGTGAAGCAAATTTTTCATCAAAAATATTGTCTTGCCTCAGTGCCCCGTTTGCTACATTGTACCACTACAACATGAAGAAAAAAATAATTGACATAGTCCTACCTACATACACCCACATACAGATAAGGTCCCTATTGAATCACTACCCAATCTACTAGAAGTTGTTATCCAGAACTTATGAAAGAAACTCACAATTTCTAGTGTAACCAAGCAATGTAGTTGCAGTCACTAATTTATCGCAGTAACTTTCACAAAGAATTGGTTCAATATCATACAGCAAAAACTAAAAATTCGCTGTAAAGGCGAGGCAGTTCGCCGATATTTCATACACCTAACTACTCTATTAGTCATTTAATATGTAATACTTAGTGACTATTACCTACGAAAAGGTAGATACTCACCATTGTCCGTCATTTAGAAGTCGGCTTTTCTAGATTATTTAGCACCAAGGAATGAAACAACGAGTTTTTTAGTTCACAGTAAACACAAAAAAATCACTTTTCATCGGCAATATTTTGTCCAGCGCGCGACACAATTATCCATTACTAAAAAATCGAACAACGAGAATGCAGTCGAAATAATTAAACAAAGATGAGTCTCTTTCTTTTTCAATTTTCTCTCAGGCACACTGGTTTCATTCTACACTTTTCCAGAATTTCCAGTTTTTTTGCCGTTTTCTTATAAGGCCATTTTACACTAGGTGACCAGCCAAGCCACTAAGAAACTGAAGCCAGTCAATAATGAGTGATACTTATGTATATCTTAGCAATCTGTGGTGATACTGACATTATAGGTGGATTCACGGTACAATAGCACGCGATAAAAGTGGAGATGTGTTCTGCAAGTATAATTAGGTATATAGTGCTCTGTGCAAGTATAAAGTCGATTACAAAATAATTAAGTGTCGTTCGTAGCGGAGAGGTGATTGCACAGATCTAAATTTAAGATTATAGCCAACCTAGATTTTATATCTGTGGGTACTCAATCACCCACAGACATAAAATCTAGGTTAATAAAAGCTGAGGTGGATTAAAAAAAACAAGTTCCAGAAAAGTAATTCGTTTGTAATTTAAAATTTTGCGCAATTGAATCTATTTGAACTTTTTTTCAGAATGTCTACTATGCAGTATCACAATATAATATTTTAACTATTCACGTCGTACACTATTTTTGTAGGTTGCCTATTTAAAACAAAATTGGTTGGCATCTTTTTCACTACGAAAGGTAAGAGTGATATGCGTGAGATTATATCATGTAGATTTTCATAAAAGCTAATAAATGAATCTCGGTATGAATTCATATCACTCAAATATCCAAACAATGACTCGGGTGCCCGGTAGAGTTAATCTTGCTGAGTGGCTTAAAAAAATATCTAAATACTGGCCTAAAGGTAAGCTCATCGGCTCGCCTGATGTAAATGTTCCACCACAGCCACAGGATAAAAAGTATGGAATCTACAGAGTATAATTTTTTTTTTTTTTTTTCGAAGAACCTTAGTTCTTCGGTTTTGGCTTCACATCAAAGGTATATAGCCAGTGTCAAGTAATTGGAGAGATTATTTTGTCATAAGTCAAGTCATGCCCCTTTAAAGTAGTGGTAGTTGCGACGTTACTAGAGGCTTCTATGGAGTTTTGGAGGCGACACTAAAAGTCACGTTTTACAGCATTACACTATTCACCAACACTCATACACGTTCACGAGCACTTAATGAATAAAAAACCACCGTTTTTACACTTAAACACTCTAAGTTATACAAGTTTTGTCAATTAATTCAATGCCGCCAATGTGCCATTTTTCATGTTCCCGCCAAAACTCCCAGAGTATAATTATTTAGTTCAATATTCCTTTTCTTAACTGTCACTGTCAACGTCACTTCCAATTAGCCACATTGTTCGTGCGTTCTGTGCGTTTGTGTGCTCAACTAGAGATGGGATATAATAATTTCGTTTATGCTTGCTCACTTTGGAAGCACGCATATATTTTTTATTAGCTGTCCCCTTGGTGCTACGTGGCCAAGGGTCTTGTCAGACTGAATAGTTAAACCATAGATTAATAACGATGTTCTTACAGAACACATGGATTCTATTTTTCATTGTTTATTACCTTAATCTGTGTGACAGTGACATATCATGAGATTTCTTTGCTTACAAAAATATCTTGGTTTCTGATACTAGTGTAATGCTGTGATACATGCCTTTTCGTATTGCCTCCAAAGCTACATAGAAGCTTCTAGTAGTCGCCACTATCACGACTTTATACAGGGGCATGTCTTTATTAGTATAAACATTTTCTCACGTGAACTATTAATTATTATAAATATACTAAACGTATGACAAGGCGGTATGGTCATAAGACTACCCTTAGCATACCCTTTGGGAAATTAAAATAAATGGTTTCTGAAACTGCGGCTTGATTTGCGAAGCTGTCAATAGCTCTCGTTATCGAATGGTACGTCAATTTTGGCATTTTGGTCTACCATTATGTGCCAAAATTGACGTACCATTCGATAACGAGAACTAATGTCAGCTTAATGAATAGCCCTTCTGAGTAGAGGTGATTGCTCACCTTTGAGAATTTTGATTGATCCTCGAAGTTGCTCACAGCAGCACATCTCTATAGTTTTGTCTGTGTGTATTAGTAGGTACTTTAGTGTACTAACACACTCTTTGCCACACATCCACACCACAACAACAAAAAAATAGGTATTTCAGGGGACTGTTCCAAAAGTTTTACGAGGTTTGCAATTCAGCAAGCGGCCTGCCGGGTTTGCTTTACTCATTCTACGCGCGATAACACGATGTTTTGTACAGTCATTCCCAAAATATAAAATAAACAGAAAGAAAGCAAACCTGTTCGTGTGCACAAAGCATTCATCACGCTCATCGCCACCAATCACAATGAAAGTCACGGTGACCACGCTCAACGATGAAATTTTCATCCTGGATGTCTCCGAGGATCTGGAGCTGGAGAATTTCAAAGCGTTTTGTGAAATCGAATCGGGATTTCGTGCGAAAGACATCACGCTAAACTTGAATGGAAAACCGCTGCTGGACGATAAGAAGACGCTGAAAGAACTAGGCGTGAGTGATGGAGACGTGCTGGTGCTACTGCACATGATGCAGGCCGCGCCGGAGCTGAGCGTCAGCGACTCCAGCCAAGGTACTCATCTGCGTTGTTTGTGTTCCCTCGCAAACTGCATTGTCATGCACTGTCATATTCCTGACAAATAACGTCACGGTTATAGGCTGGCTTTCCATTAGGTATCCATCAATGAAGTTCATAGTTGCTGATGATTTCTTATGTTTATGATAAAAAATATACAGTTTATAGTTAACACACTGGCAGCCAAGATCCATAAACCCATCTATATAAGAAAAAAAACATATGTGTCAATTTTGACGAAACCAATCACATTTCAAACTAATGTTATCAATTTTTGTAAATAATTTTTGAAAAACGGCCTTGCAGCTTTACCTAGTGGCCTTGCGAACCTTGACTTTGGCAGTATTCAAGTGCCTGGTGCTAGCAGTTCCATGGCCTCGCGGGCACCTCCCGTGGAAGAAGATCCCCGCATCATTCGGGAGATGTTCCTGGCCAATCCTGACCAGCTAGCTTTGCTCAAGCAGAACAACCCTAGATTGGCTGACGCTCTTCTCAGTGGGAACTTGGGTATGGCTTTTGTAAATTAATAATATTTATAAGTATTTTCCTAACACTGAAATATCAGCAAAAGCTGTTCTGTTCGTCTATCAACAAATAAATAATAAAAAGAAACAACACTGTTTCAACTAGACACTAGATACTAGACACACATGAGTTATGTTTGGGCAATTTCACACAACGCCATCCTTTTTTTTCTTTATCAAGGAGAATGCCCACACACATCTCCCACCACACGGGAAGGGTAGGGGGGTATGTCGGACTTGAACTGACTAAACTCCTTGATGTTCCCACCTGCACCAATGTGCTGGGGCTACGGGAACATTTACCGCACACAATGGCGGCATGCAATGCCATCTTAGCATATAACATTCATTATAATGAATAAGTATTCAGTATTCATTAATTTATTGTCATAAGTAGGGAAAGTACATAAGTGGGTTTCTTAACCTAAGTTTACATTTGTTAAGGCAAAGTTCACTGTACAATAGACTAGCATCACGCTTATTTTATTTTGAAATATTTAGTCTTTATCACATCATATCTAGTTTAAATAATTGATCTTTGTAACATTTAAAAGAAAAAAAATTAGACCTTAAAAAAGCAAAATAATAAACTTTGTAGCATTTTACCCTTTTTCTATAATATGGCTAGTAATGCCTGTATAATATCCTGCATGTAAGATAAATAAATGTGATGATTTCCCAATATTATAGATACGTTTGCTTCAGTGCTCCGAGAACAAATATTGGCAAGGACAGAGCGGCAACAGCAACGAATCAGGTAAAGTAACTTTTGATCTATCTCTTTTCAAATAAAAATATATTTATCATTTATTATTTATATTATAATCTATGAACTAAGACTGAGCTTGGTTTTTTAACGCTTATTCGGGTAAAGTTGAAAATATATAGGGATTAAAGAACAGACAATAAAGAAGAGCAAAGATAAATAACAAAAATACAGAAACAACTGTTATTGAGTGATAAATAGGTAATAACTTTGGTGTGTGCTACAGCAGTAAACCCGGTTTCAACTCAGCTATAATGCGTACTGAGACAGAAGGCGGTGGTTTAGTTTACCTACCTAATGTATCTATAAAAAACCTCAGTCTGCCTGCCTCCTTTAGATATTGTAGTGCCCCAAAAAGTGCTCACATGCAATTCTTCTATTTGGTGTATTGCATTTTACTATGTGAAGACAATAAATGTATTCTCTTTGGTTAGGAAAATCGTTAGAGGATGGGTAGACTGACCTGGCTGGTTCTCTGAGCAGGTGTCTTGGCGCGTTTGGTGTTGGATGGCGTCGTAGGTTCGCTCGCGATAATCCTTTCCACTCTAGATGATGTTGACGCGCTACGGAACTCGGCGAAGGGGTTTGCGCGGTACGCGGCTGATTTTCATTCGTTTTGGTGATTTTCGAGGAGAATCGTATGAATGACGTCTCGACTCGTTCGCGGCAAGTTTCCAAGAGAGTGGTGTGTCGTTTTAGTCTACCCTCAAGGAATGGGATGATAGGTAGGTATATATATAGGAAATGTTTTTATTTTTTTTCTTTCGAAGAACCTAAGTTCTTCGGTTTTGGCTTCACATCAAAGGTATATAGCCAGTGTCAAGTAATTGGAGAGATTATTTTGTCATAAGTCAGAGTCGATAAGTCAAGCCAAGTCATGCCCCTGTAAAGTAGTGGTGGTTGCGACTACATCTTCTATGGAGTTTTGGAGGCAACACGAAAAGTCACGTTTTACAGCATTACACTATTCACCAACACTCATACACGTTCACGAGCACTTAATGGATAAAAAACCACCGTTTTTACACTTAAACACTCAAAGTTATACAGACACAAGTTTTGTCAATTAATTTAATGCCGCCAATGCGCCATTTTTCATGTTTCCGCCAAAACTCCATAGGAAATGTTGAGGGTACAAGTTATAAAAAGTCTGACGTATGAATTGTCAGTGTCAACAAACATGTTAGTGCTGTCTTTACGAAACACTCTTCTTATCATGTCACAAAGGATTTCGAGTGCGCCTCGAGGCTCCTTTCGTGTACTGGGCATATGTTTTAGAACTCTTCAGGTTCTATGATATTATAGTGTTCTTGAGTGAAGACCACGTCCAGGCAAACGCAGTGTAGGACGACCTTTGGCCAGATGGAGCGATGATCTGCGCGCTATAGCTGGCAGAAGGTTGATGAGGAGAGCCGAAGATCGGGCTCAGTGGCGCGCCTTGGGAGAGACCTACGTCCAGCAGTGGACTGCTATAGGTTGATGATGAGGTTCTATGACATGTCGGTTTCCTCACGATGTTTTCCTTCACCGTTAAGCACGTGTTTTATTGCACATAGATTTTTTTGAAAAGAAAAATCCCGTGGTGTCTGACCAAGATGATGAATTATTGAATATTGAGTATTGAGCCTTTGCCCAGCCGTGGGACATTGCAGACTTACATAGTCTATAAAACAGTAATCAAATTTTAGTATGGACTATTTTAATTCTTATAATGTATTGCAGAATGATGAATTCAGATCCCTTTGACACGGAAGCCCAGAGGATGATTGCCGAGGAAATCCGACAAAAGAATATTGAGGCCAATATGGAAGCGGCTATGGAGTACAACCCTGAAACTTTTGGAACAGTGGTCATGTTATACATCAACTGCCATGTTAATGGGTATGTATTTTTTTTTCATCCATAATGTAAGTTTTAGTTACATTCACATGGCAGTAAATATTGCATTTTGGATCTTTCCTATCAATTAATGAATGGAAATGCTTTATTGTACACCATAAGACAAAACAATAACATAGAGAAGGAAAAATTACAAAATTTAGTTCAATGAGCGGTCTTATCGCTATTATTTCCAGACAACCAGTATGGTTTCTTATGTAGGTTATGGTTGTAAAAATTGTGTCATCCTTTATATTTCGATCGTTATAAAAGGAACAGCAACATTTTTAGTGCTTTGAAATTATGTAGTTTAGGTTTTGGCGATCTAAGTAGAGAAGAGATCTTTCAGTCTAAAAATGCACGCCTCTCCACCCGCGCGATCAGTCTAAGTAAGGGCATTTCTATGGCAGCGACGGTGGAGATGCATGCATTTTTAGGATGACTTTCCACCAGAGATGTGCTATGCAGCTATGCTGTGAAGATGTGAAATCTACGCTACGAAAATATGTGACCGTTTCCACCAATACTAAGCTGTAGCTGAGCGAGAAACATGCGCATCTTGAGCTATGCGATGTATCGATAGTAGGGAAGCGGCGAGGCCGGCGCGGTGAGGGGAGAGGCGACGGCCAATAGCAGGCATCCATAGCACGCATCCTTTCATATAAAAAAACATATCTTAGTTGAATCCGTTTCCACCAGTGCTAAGCTATGTGCACTAATGAATATGATTGGTGGATATCTAACGCATCCATAGTAACGTAGCATAGCACATCTCTGGTGGAAAAGCACCCTTAGACTGAAGGATTTCTTCTTGTGTCAGCTCACTAGGAATTTTCCAAACTGAACACTTATACAATTGCAGGTTTCCGGTCAAAGCGTTCATTGACTCCGGCGCTCAAACGACAATAATGTCAGCCGCTTGCGCCGAGAGGTGCAATATTATGCGGCTGGTTGATACAAGGTTCGATGACCCATCCTATGTTATTAATTCAATTCAATTCATTTATTTACCTAAAACATTTCACATAGGTCAGTTATCGGTGGCCCCACACTAGGCTCTCAGCTTGTATCGTGGGAACCAAAATGATACACCGATTACAAATCAGTGTTGCCAACCCATACCAATATTTACCCCAAAGTATTTTTTAAAATCCCTATAAACTAAAAAATAAATACTTTTTCATAATTTTTATTTGTATGCAGTGCAAATCACGTCTAAATTTTTATTCAAGATATAAAACAGTTAAGATTTGTATTTTTTACAATATTTTATATCATTTTGAAGCAAATGTTATCAGCTTTAAGATTTTACTAAGAAAAAAATACTTTAGCGATCATTTTTTTTGATAAAGACTTGCGACTGCAGGTGTGTCGTCTGAGTCGATTTTTTTGCTCACGAGTGTAGTTGCAGTTTACCATTATCCGCCCACTACTAGTATTTGGCTGTTAAAAATATCATCTCACTCGCTATGCATTGCGCCAGCCAGATGCGCAAAATAGCATTCGCTTGCAAAAACACATAGATGAATAACGATGTTCCTATAGAACACCTAAACATACAGACAGTATCAATGCAAAATTAATGCGGAATACAGGACCGAATATTTTCACACACCCTGTCAATAAAAATGAAATATGTACCTTTATTTTCAAACAATGTTTGTTAATTTTAACGGTGTAGTTTCATTAACAATGAAAACACCTAGTAGTTATAACACACATATAACATTTAACTTGCCCTGTTAATTTAGCCTCGGACCGAAATGTACTAGAAATTAGCCAATAGCCACATGGCTAATATCTAGTACATTTCCTTTTTTTGACCCCCTTTTATTGACGCATTTTCAATGTACAATGTACTACATTGGGATTCTATACTTTAATACTTCTATGCAAAAACATTACACGTTGAAATTTTCTTTGTGCTCGGCAAAAAGATTTATTTTTAGATTATAAAGGGGAATCATCTTGAGGTCGTTTCTAAGATGATTCATTCATATACATATGAAAGTTCAAAGACACCTTCTTTGCGTCGTCAAAACTTAATAGTTAATTGCTATCTTGTTGTTTGTAGATTCGATTAATAGTTATTATTTATTATATTAACCGTTGAGAGGCGTCCCGTTTAGAGAATGCAATCTCGCTATACCGAGATCTCGCGAGATTAGATTTTCATAATCTTGCAAATAACGAAATTTCGATTTTGCTGTAAGATTGCATTTATTGCGTTGAGTACCTACTATACACACGGCTATGCCACATGAAGGGAAAGTACCTTGAATATTGTAGATGGAACATTTTACTGAAAGAAGACATTATTTGAATTTAAAAACCAATTTAATTGCATTCTTAGATATTTAAATAATTACATGGTTGAACCGGGAATTGAACCCGTTACAAGAGAAAAATAATCACCCTGTAGCTTTATCATACCGATCGAAAGCCTTCATCATAAGGATATTTTTTTGCTTAATAACATAGTGTCACAAATAAAACGAAGATCATGAATTTTAATTTTAAAAGGTGATTATTTTTCTCATGTAGCGGGTTCGATTCCCGGTTAAAGCATGTAATTATTTAAAAATCTATGAATGGAGTTTAAAAATTGTTTTTTAAATTCAAATAATGTCTCCTTTCACTAAAATGTTCCATCTACAATATTCAAGGTACTTTTTTTCCATGTGGCATATCCGTGGGACGCCCTGTATATTCTGACTAGCTGACTCCCGCAACTTCGTTTTTGTTGCGTACTTTCTAATTATACTATCTGAGTACGCGCTTGCACTTCTTGACGAAAACACCCGTCAAGTTTCAAGTCTCTACGATCAGCGGTTTGGCCTTCACGTTGTCTGTCAGTCAACAGTTAGGTTCAAGCCTTTTATGTCTTGATGACTAGTTTACGCCCGCAATTTCGTTTGCGTTAAGAATAACCTTTTTACGCCTAGTGGTTATTCATGTATGTTGACTGTCAGTCAGTCAGGGCAGGACCTACCCCTTTTGTTTATACAGATCATTCATTAATAATAACAAATTTACAAATATACACCGCAATTTTTTAATCACCAGAAAAAAATCACGCAATCAGTTGCCGTTACCGAACACAAACATGGAAAATCTTAAAAAATTAAATAGAATTTTGCAAAATAAATTCTTTAAAAATTGGTATTATAATTAAAGTTTTATTCGTGGTTTCGCAAATTCGGGCACCTAGCTCGAGCCAGCTCGCAATAGCTCTGCTCGGGCGCCGCCGTACTCACTCCGCTATCACTCTGTCACTCTGTCATTTTGTAAAAATCAGAAATTCTGACTGCACAGATACAACGTAGTACCCCCCCCCCCCACCCTTCTGCATTGTCCAAGTTTTTTTGTAATAAAAAAAATGTGTTACAGATACAGACATATTACATGGTGTTACAAATAGGATACAGATTTATTTAATGATAAAAACAAATTTACTATAATTATTAATTGATGATGTTTCTTGTAGATGGGCAGGTATCGCCAAAGGTGTCGGTGTGCAAAGAATCATAGGACGCATTCACATGGTCCAAATGAGAATCGAGAAAGACTTCCTCACGACCTCGTTCTCTGTACTTGAAGAGCAACCTATGGACATGCTTCTAGGTCTGGATATGCTGAAAAGACATCAGGTAAGATAAATGGTCAGTTTATAAAAAAAAAGGTTTCGATTTCTTATGCATTTATGGTGGAGGCTATCTACATTTTTTTTTATTGGGTGACAGACAGGAATAAATTTTAATAGTTCTGTCTGTCCTTCTGTTAATGACTAGGGGACAGATAGAACTTTTTCAAATGATAAAAGTTCCATCTGTCACCCTATTGCTGAGCGGGAGACAGATAGAACGTTTTTGGTACATCTGTCACCCTAGGCGGACAAAGCAGGGAACAGACTGATGGGAATAATTTCTACCATAGCATCAGCTACATTGTAACTGTCCCTTCATTGTAATCTGTGACCAAAATGCTAAGTTTTAAAAACCGATAGCCGTCAAGTGTCGTTAATAAAAAAAAAGTGGCAATATTATTCGGTCTTTTATCTTGAAAAAAGTAAAAAAAACAGTTTTTATTAATCACTTATTTAATTTGAATGAGCCATTGTATTAGAAAGATTAGTCAGCCTACCAGTTACCGGTTCTAGCTGCTTCCAGGGTGTACCACATGGAGGCACTTATTGGTCGAGATTGGTCTAAAACCGAGCCATTGACACGAAGAATGAATGAACTTATTTGATATAAAAAAATGGTTGTCTGTAAAGTTGATTTACGGACAAAAGTTTAACGTGACGTCATAACAAAACATTGACAGCGTAACGGATGAGCGTTACTGGACAATGACGTCAACGTTTTCGTGCATGCAGCCGGCATTCATCGATTTGTAAGACGTAGTCACGTCAAAAAAAAAACCATCGTATGCTTCCCTGTGACTATTCAGTGGTGTTTACGGTCACTAGAACAGTCCAATTTTAGTCGGTTATAGTTTTTAAAACCTCGATTTTTATATCGTACGTGTTTGCAGTGCAACATAGACCTGAAGCGGAACGTGCTACACATCGGCACGACTGGCACGGAAACTCACTTCCTGTCTGAATCGGACCTTCCGGAATGTGCGCGGCTCTCGGGCGCTTCCGAAGACGAAATCGTCACGCAGTCGATGAAGGACCAAGAAGAGAGACAGATCAAAGAGGCCCTAGAAAAATCTAAGCAAGGTGGGCGCGGAAAAAAGAAGTAATAACATAATATCATGTGCAAGTTCATAAAAAAAAAAACCGTAACGTTTACAATAAAAATAGTATAATTTTGATGTGATTTTTTTGCGGAGTTTGTAGGTTTGCGAAAGTTTGCGAGGATGGCTGGGAAGTAATGTTTGGACATTTCAAGCAACACCATCTAGCCCGTAACGAAGCAAGCTTGTATTATGGGAACCAGATAACTATAGAATACTTAAATACTTTTCCATATACATAGATAGAATGCGTACATAGAAAACGCCTGGGTGTTTGAACTGTATGTAGCGTCCTGAGCCAGAATCAGGGCGAACACCTTATACACAGTATGACTTCAAAATAGGTTTCTAATACATAGCACATAGGTACTGTTTTTTGCACCAAACTGTCAAAGTTCTTATTATTATTATAACTCGCTTAGTAAATTAGTTAAGTAATTGCTTAGGAGCTTTGACAGTTTGGTGCAAGTAGGCATTAGATTTTTTTACAAAGATCTTAACTTGGAGAAACTTAAAGGAAGGGCAGTTTTTATTCCAGTGAGAAGTCGTGGGTAGAAGCTTTTAACTTTAGAGATATGGCATTGTAAATCTTTGCGAAATAACCTAAATAGACAACTATAACTGAGAACAATACTTTCGGTACCAGCTTTTTTGTTTTTTTTCTGATTTAAAATGAATTTTTGAAATAACACTAACTGCACCCCCGCAAACGGGTCGCCGACATCAGTGACTGGTGGCCGGCGTCCGTCAGTATTCATACATTTTGTTGGTGAAGCGCGTGGGCGCCACCTGTTACGCGTGTAGCGGCCGCGCGCGACAGCAACAAAATCGCACCGGTCGCTGTAGTCGGCGACCCGTTTGCGTGTGCAGTAAATAACTTCACATTTTGTTTATGAGGCAAACCATAGTTTATAATGTGTCTTGAGTGTTACGGTTAGCGCACTGAAACAATATGGACTGAAGCAAATCTGTATCGAAAATTGCTACTGTGCAACTTTATTAGTCACTTCGGAAACAATCGTTTAGTGTGTTTTCTGTCATTAAGGCTAATCCTCAAATCCGAATTCAAAAATGTTTCGGGCAAATACTCAAAAAGTACGCCGTATTATAGTAATTTCTTCAAACTATTCGTTTCGTCCATGTTTTTTGATTTAGTTAACAAAAAAAGTGAAAGGTTTCATACTTTAATTTAGATTTTATACGTGTTTTAAAATTAACCCTACTAACTTAAAAACACTTATGAAATCTAAATTAAACTATGACACCTTTCACTTTTTTTGTTGATGAAATCATAAAACATGGACGAAACGAATAGTGTGAAGAAATTACTATAATACGCCGTACTTTTTGAGTATTTGTCCGAAACATTTTGTATGGAAATTTGCCTTGAAGATTCCCCTTAAATCAACAAGTGACTTGGTGCGTAGAAAGCGCATTCATTGATTGGAAAAACTATTTCTGAATAATACACTCACTAATTACGATTCGTTGTAGGAATTAGAATGCTAATATATGCCAGTGAGCACAGTCGCACGAAAAGGATCGATTGGGTTAGTTAGATTTACGTTATTTTTATGTAACACATTAAAGTATTTTGTATTTAGACACGTTATTTTGAAGTTGTGTGTGTTTGTGTGCACCTTGGTTTGTTTACAGCTAAAGTGCATATATGTGGCCAGATTAACTTCGTTAAAAAATACTCTTTACAATTATCTTCAACTATACATTCTTCTAGAATACGGCCTCAGATTTGGTAGATTTTAACGCCTCTTCGGTTAGTGTCCCATTTATGCGCGGACTTTTTATATGTAAGGATTATTTGCATTTCAGTATAATCTATTATTATATTTCTATCATTTAAATGTCGTTCTATCATTTAAATGTCGTCATTAAATAAATATGGTTAGAACATAAGACACAAATGACTATTTTAACAATATACCATGTAAACTATGATCTTGCGAATAATCTTGGATGGATGTCTATGGATTCAATTGCGTTTGTGTAGTCCGTGTCCATAAAAATCATTGATACTTTTTGATCCCAGCACTATGCGAGCGAAGACGCGGGCAGAATATTGTTAAATACATCAGTGAGGTTATATTATTATAGAATATTTATAATGTTTAAATTTACACATACTTAACTTTTTTGGTTAAAATATATAGGTAATTAGGTATATTCATTCGTAGTCGTTGAATTCGGTTGTATTTATTTATTTTATATATATTATATATATATTTATTTATATTATTATTATATATATTTATTTATTGTTACTTACCTTCATTTTTTATTTGATTCTTATAGGATTTCATCTTATTATTATTTCATCAAATTCGGTTCAGTTGTTTGGTTTCTAAGTGCGGTTTCAGACTAGCGTATTTTTGTCGCGCGTATAAGGGCGGATTGGTACTCGCGATGCTTCAAAAGCCCAACGCGCGCATACCGGCGTTTACGCTCTGTTTTTTCTAGCGAGTGTCAGTAGCATGAGGCGTGTCTCGCTTGACGCGCGTACACGCGCTACAAAAACAAAACACGGACGAATCTGCTAAGTTAATCCGATTATCTGAAACCGCATTAAATCAAAATAACTGAAAACTTATTTCACATATGTAAACGAAATTGCGTATTTTTGGAGTATACTACTCCGGCGAATAAACATGACACCTGTCTCTAATGACGTATGTGCAAAAAACAGCATGGAATTGGATAATCTTGATAGAGAAGCTTTAGAGAAGAGGTCCTGTTATACTTGGTAATGATAAGGCTTCACAATTAGACGCAGAAGAAACACGGAGGGCGCCGCGCGGGGCAGCGGGGGAAGCATAAAGTTCCGAGCCATGTGTCATGTTTACTCGCCCGAGTTGTACATATATTTTCTGGGTAAATTTTAATTATTTTTAATGGTTGTACAGAGTCGCCTGAACAACGAGCGTCGGGGAGCAATCCGACTGACTCGACTCCTATGGTCGTGGACACTCCAGCTTCCACCGTGCCATCATCTCCGGCTAGAATCGGTAAAGTTGCTATCAGACCTTTCATTTTTCTGTTATTTTACGACACATATGTGATTCGATGTGTGTTTGACTGCCACGCCGGTGTCGCGGGTTCGATTCCCGCTTCAGGTCAAACATTTGTGTAATGAACACCGATGTTTGTCCTGAGTCTGGGTGTTTTCTATGTATTCTATGTGTATGTATTATACAAAAAAAATGTATATAAGTATTGTATCAGTTATCTGATTACCATAGTACAAGCTCTGCTTAGTTTGGGTACTAGTAAAGTATCATATTATCTGTGGTTTTGCGACAATAAACGTCATTTCATTTTATTTTATTTTATTAATTACTATTAGTGCACGAAAGGAGCCTCTTCGAGGCGCACTTGAAATCCTTTCACCATATTGGTTTGAAAGAACTAGTGACACAATAAGAATAAGAAGAAAACTAATAGATTTAATTAATACGACTTTGGAGATGTTCAGTCTCGATTCAAATGTGTTTCAGGAAGCCATACCGACCCCAGCTTGATGGTGTTGCCTTCAGACCGCTTCGGGGAACAGGAAGTGGAAGATATAGTCAATCTTGGCTTCACCAGAGAACAGGTAAGTCTGCGCGCACTCGTCAAATATAGATAGATAGATAGATGTAATCTTTATTGCACACCTTAAAATAAAAATACATGAAGAAGAAACAATACTGAAGAAAAAGTGGTACAATGGGCGGCCTTATCGCTAAAAGCGATCTCTTCCAGGCAACCTTGCGATGGACTCGAAATATTTGAACAAAAGAGGACGGCATATACAAGCCATATGTATATATATATATATATATATATATACAGGCATGTATAACATGTACCAGGCCTCAGTAAAATAAGTATTGATTTATTGAAGCAAGGATTTATAAAAATATATAACAACCGACTTCAATCGGACTGTTCTAGTGACCGTAGGCACCACTGAAAAGTCACAGGTAAGCAAAATGCTGCAATTTTGTTCACTTCAACGACTCTTTCTTTTCAGTTATTTTGATTTAAACACCCAAATTTTGGAACCTATTTTCATTAAAATATTTCATACAAATCTATCGGACCAATCTGGAAGTATATCCTTTCAAATAAATAAAAGATTTTTTCAAATCGGTTTCTAAACAAAAAAGGTCTGAGGTAACAAACATAAAAAAAAATTACCGTATTGATATTTAGTTGTCCGAAATAAAATATTTTTATTTATTTTATTTTTATTGATATACTCGTCCTTTTTTAAGTCTGTTGAAAATTAATATATAATAATCATCATATTTTGTGTTGAATCGCTCGATTGAATATAATGCCACCGTAAGATTGTAAGAACCGTAAGTTTGTTATAGTTCTGTAAATTGTAAAACCCAATGAAATTTTATGAAAATCGGTTCAGTACTTAGGTATTTAAATCAAAATAACTAAAAAAATGATGTCTTACAAGTAAACAAAATTGCATATTTTCTTTCCCTGTGACTAATCAGTGGTGTTTACGGTCACTAGAACAGTCTAATTGAAGTCGGTTGTCGTATGTTTTTGTAAAACATTGGTCATCCTTATTTCACATAATTATTTTATAAACTTATCCGAGATCTCGAAAATGCCGGGAGATTGTAATTCCTAATCTCGCGAGATCTCGAATTTCCAATTTCGAGTCGAGATTGCAATCCCTATATGAGACGATCTGTAAAGAGGTGACCTAGTATTTATTACCCTTTACAGGTCGTGAGCAGTCTAGACGAGTTCGATACCCTTTGTAAAATATTAGTGCTATTTATATTAAAATAACGATAACATAATTATTTATTTTCTATACGACATTCAGAGAGAAATAAATCGGAAAGAATAAAAATCTTTAACCTGGGGGCCTACCATAAACTATTTCAAAACCATCATGTTTCAATGCGTTTTGTTTCAAGATTTTAGCAACATTGATTCGATTCGTACCATGACATTTCTAAACAATATTGTTTTATTCCTGCATAGAGATGTGAAAGAACGAATGTTTAATATATTACTGCTGTGAGAGGGAGTGAAACAAAGCATAATTTCGTATAGCGTTATCACTTTCGCACTTCCTAGGATAATGCGTTCCGAAATACGCAAAACAAATCATGTTCTAAGGTATAAAAAGAGTATACATCACTAATTATGGGTACCGATTGACGCAAAGCCAAAGGGAAACGACTAACGGAAACAGTTGTCTGATATTTATCATATTTATTTATAAATATATGGACTTAATTTTTTCAAGTTTTATCTGTATCTGTGTAAAGTAACGGCAACTGAGTATGCGATTTTTTTTTTCTGGTAATTAAACATTTGCGGAGAACATATGTATGTCTCTTTGTTTATAATTGTAAATTAATTATCGCATGCAGCCGGATCCTGGAAACATTTGAGTTCACGCATTCACACGGTGAGTGACGGTAGTGTCGCGGGTTCGATTCCCGCATCAGGACTTTTTTGATAAAAAAGCTTGTAATCAACCTATAGCAGTCCATTGCTGGACGTAGGCCTTTTTTATGTAAACATTGAACGAGGTGAACTAAGCGCTCTCCTGATTGTAAGAGATAACGCCTGCTCTAGACCAGAACAGTGCTACATAGGACTTTGGCCGGTAGCATAAGCCGGTGCAACACTGCTTAAGCACTCGTCCACTTTGAAACATTTTAACGTCAGTCTCGAAAGCCCAGTAAATTCACTAGATACAGTGTCCTTCAAGCTGGAACACAGTAATGCTTACACATAACTGCTTTTCGGCAGAATATCTGATAATGTTTAATCACCCATCCCATCTAGACGGCATCCTGCAGGGGACGCGTCCCATTTATATTTATTTCAAATTATGTTGCAATAATATTTATACTTATCAGGTATTTTTTCTAAATTATGTTGCGTATAATATACTTGTGTTGTATATTTTTAAACTTATGTTGCTTATAAAACCTGTGTTGTATATTTTTCAAATTGTGTGTGTGTACGAAAGGAGCCTCTTCGAAGCGCACTTAAAATCCTTTCCCCACACTACTGGTTTGAAAGAACTAGTGACACGATAAGAAGAAGAAGAAGAAGTCTATTGCCTACCTGCACAGAACTGTCAAAGTCCCTAAGTAATTACTTTATTCGCTTGGTAGTTCTTAACAGTCCAGATTCTGACCGTTAGATCTGACAAGCGAGTTCAGTAATTGCATAGTAACTTTGAAAGTTTGGTGCAAGTTGGCGTATGAGTTATTTTTTTTTAATTCATGTTGTACTAGCTGGTGCCGGCGACTTCGTCTGCGCGGGTATCTTTATAAATTTTAGCCTATGTGTTATTCTGATGTATAAGCTATATTATTGTGAAGTTACCTGAAAATCCATTCAGTAGTTTTTACGTGGAAGAGTAACAAACATCCATCCATCCATCCATACTTACAAACTTTCGCGTTTATAATATTAGTAGGATATATTAAACCTGTTTTGTATATATTTCAGGCGATTGTGGAGCTGCGTCGTTTCAACGGCGACAAGGCGCAAGCGACGATGGCTCTCTTTGCAAAATCTCTCAAGTTCTAATCACCAGATCTCACACACGACATTTAATATATACAGACATATAGCTTATAGACTGAGGATATCAAAACTGAACAAGTTTTCCAAATTCTGCAGTTTTGTCTTTACAATCTCATTATAAGTTTGTATAGGATAAAACAGGGTTAGATGCCCCAAAAAGGATAGCTGCCCTTTTTCTAAAACCTTACTTTCATCAATTAAATGAAAGTATGCTAAAAACTTAACCTTATATATATTTGTTTTTGTATTTATTTTAATTAAGACGGCAACAACCAATTATATTAACTAAAGAGGTACATTTGATATAAAAATGAATGAAATTCTAAGCTAAGGGGAATGTTAAAAAAAAAAAAAAAAATTGATATATAACAAACATTTTGGAAAAAAGCGAATTAATTAATTATCAACTTGTCGCTCACAAAACCTCAAACATTCCGACATAATTTTCGTCCAAGTATCCGCAAAGAAGTCAAAACCAGGATTGTGGTTCAGGAGAGCGTTCAGGTACAGGAGACAGAAGACATATGACTCCCATTTGATTTTCGAAAGGTTTTAAGGAACAAGGGCAACTATCATTTTGGGGAATCTAACCCTGTTTTACCCTATACATACTTGTACAGACAAAACGGCAAGTTTGGTCGTAGCCGCAACGCAACGGAGCAGGTCTAACTTCCATTAGAGCGAAGCAACATTGCTCCGTTGCGTTGCGTTGCGTCGCAGTTTTGTACTGGCATTTGACACTAAATGCGTTCTAATTTAGCTTTGCGATGCAAATAACAGTAAAAAACTGCGACGCAACGGAGCAGTGAGGCTTCGCCCTTACGTTAGCTAGAGGGAAGCCACACTGCTCCGTTGCGTTGCGTTGCGTCGCAGTTTTGTACGGGCATTTGACACTAATTGCGTTCAAAATTAGCGCTGCGACGCAAATACCTGTACAAACTGCGATGCAACCAAACGCAACGGAGCAGTGGGGCTTTACTCTAAGATTGCACAATTGTATAATAACCATCATGCACAGATTCTTTATCGGAGATAAGCTCAAAGTATGCTTACCTTTATCACGCGTTTTTTTTATTTGTTTGAGACTATTGTACTCTAATTATGAACAATATATTTTACAATTGGCTATTGGCGATTGATAGATTTATACATTCGGTTATTTTGATTTTTGCAGTTAGAAAACTAAAGCTATACAAATACTATTACAAAATGAGTATTTTATAAAATAAAAAAATATCGATTATATCAAAAACTACATGACTATTATGACAAAACTTCATGTATTCTTCCAATTTGATGTAATTTATTTATTATTAATTAAATAATAAATAAATTACAAAACTTGAATTTAAAACTTGATTTCGTCAACAAAAAAAGTGAAAGGTTTCATACTTAATTTAGATTTTATACGTGTTTTTAAGTTAGTACGGTTAATTTTACGTATAAAATCTAAATTAAAGTATGAAACCTTTCATTTTTTTTGTTGACGAAATCAAGTTTTAGTTATTTAATTTAAATTCCATTTCATTAATTCATTATTTTTATAAATTACATCAAATTGGAAGAAAACATGAAGTTTTGTCATAATAGTCATGTAGTTTTTCATTTTTTTATATAATAAAATTCAATATATTTTTATTTGTTCTATAAAATAATCATATAAATAGGTGTAAATGAAAGAACGATTTGGATACTAAAGTTATTTTAACATGTTTAGTTATATAAGAAATGCTACGATGTTTTATACATTAAATATATAAGCAATAAATAAGGGATGTAGAGGAAATACCTTAAGTATTTGCCTACGTCTTTGTTTTGTACGACAATAAAGTTTTAGTGTCGGTATAAGAACCCACTTGTAGAGTGTCGGATCCGTATTTTAATCTGTCGGTTAATCTTTATCGGATAAATGTGAACAAATTCACATACAAATAGTCAGTCTAGAGCACCCGACATTTTGTCAAGTCCGACACCCGACAAGTGGAAACGGGCCGTCATAAGCTAAAATAAATTGTATCTTATTTAAGCTGATTTTATATGTACCTCTCTTACGTGAGGCTCAGCTGTACTTTGGTATTCATTATTGTTGAACAAATACATTTCCAAGTAGCTGTTTGAACGGATTTTTGACGCGCGTTAAAAATCGCTAATATATGAGGTTAATATTTTTATTTCAGCATAAGCTAACTACTACAATCTATATTACACAATTTATTAACGGAAACAATTGGGCCACCCATAGAGCGTTGCAAACGATCTATAGGTAGCTCAACTGCTCCAATTCGATACCCGATAAATGAGGTTAATTGATTCGGTACAGGTGTTATCTGGTTAGAGATATTTCAGTCTAAGAATGCACGTGTCTCCTTTAGCGTGATCTATCTAAGGGCATTTGATCTATACCGTATCAATTCATATCATAAGGCCCAGAATTCGGCGCGCCGCTATCTCGCTCGCACATTTGTTAATTTTCGAAGATACATATAAATTGACAGAGAGACAGAGACAAAGTAGAGCGGTGAATTTGTTACAACCTCGCAATGTTTTATTATATTTTTTTGTTACCTTCTTCTTATCGTGTCACTAAATCTTTCGAACCAGGGAACTCCTTTCGTGCACTATTTTTTGTTTTGTGTTTGACATAAGCAAGGGAGAATGGGATAAAACAGTTTTGCCCAATCTCCTGGAAAAATCAGGGGGTTCCGCGCGGGATTTTGAGCCTTAATGTAATTAATGAATTGAAATGTCATTCTTGGTCGCTAGTTGATAACTACATCTGAAAATTATTTGTGAGTTTTATCATTTAACGAACATTGTGTGAATATTGTAATGTAAATAATATCTATATGAATTACAATTTTTTTTGTGTGTACTCGAAATAAAGTGTATTTTAACCCTTGAATTTAACTAAAGATGCTATCAAACTGACGAAAAATGGGACTTTTATATTAAATAATGATGTAATTAATATTTGTTGTGTAAAATTAATTAATGATACGGAAATAAAAGAGTTAAATTAAACTCACCTAAAGATGCTATTAATCTGGCGAAAATGGGACTTTTATATTAAATAATGATGTAATTCATAATTCTTGTGTAAAATTAATTAATGATATGGAATAAAGCGGTTATTATTTTACCAATTGTTTTACTTATCTTGCCATTTTATGCCTACATATCGCGCGTTCGTACGAACAAGTCGCGCGAATGCCGTTTAGAACACCTTTTCGACACGAGTGTGTTTGATCGCGGATTCGTGCGACTGAAATTCGCTCGAACTTGCGATGATCGCGTAATCGCTATATTAGGACGATGCCTAAATGCCTTTTCACATCGTTATTCACGGCACTGTAGCCGTAACCGTGTGAAGTAGAAATGTATGAGCTAGGTAGACAGCTTTCACATGGCACGGTCACGGCACAGCCTAGCGTGTCTACCTAGCTCAGGGGTGGCAAACTTTATTTTACCAACGAGTAATTTTTCTAAAAAAAAATTAAATGAGGCCATAGACGTGGCCTCAAATAATTTTGATTTCGTTGATATAAGTTACTATTTACTATAAGTGACAACAATGCTCCTGTAGTTCAGCAAAAATCATGTTTACAAAAACATTGTATTTCTCACTGGATGAAATTGAAGATTTTAAAGCTGCTGAAGACAAGCTCAAACCTACATCCGATCGCGAATTCTTCTTAGTAAGTACTACTACTTAGGACTTTGTTCTTAGTAGGTAATCTACATCTCAGTCTCAGTGAACAAAATATTGCGCCGCGTTCCATCACGGGCACGCGTGCTATTGGTTCGCCATCCCTGACCTAGCTCCATACATTTCTACTTTACACAGCACGGCGACCGTGCCGTGACCGTGTGCATGTGAAAAGGCACAGAGGTCTTTAAAAAAAAATACGAGAACTTAAAAAAAATCTACATATCGGACATTGTCGTGTAATAAGTTATAATTAGGGGCCTATACCTTTAGCTGTTTGAGTTAATCAATATTTCAATAAATCGCTTTCCTATTTTATCACTGTGCTACACCAGTCTTGGTGCTGAACGGGATATGGAATAACATTGCAAATGCTTTCAAATTTCATTTCTTTATTTCATACAACATTTATAAAACACACTATCAAACTAACTTAATGAGTGAGAACTTAACTAACAGCGAGCGTTTGTAAACGAATGACGCCGTTTGTAAAAATTCCGAGATAAACAAAATGCCTGCGACATATAGGTATATATTGAGTGTCTTCATAAAAACGTTAGATAAGTATTTAAGAAAAGGTATGTACTTATTAATTCTAAAAACATCGTATAGCAGCGTGGCGAGCTGGTCGTTCTCATACCGCAGATACTTTTCGAAGAGTTTATCAAAAATGAGTAAGACATTTTCACTCTGAAAATGCCAAACTCTTGTTGAATATGAACAGATAATATAGTAAAGCCGTGAGTTAGGGTGCTTTTCCACTGACGTGGAGCTGGGCGGAGTGGAAAGGAGCGGAATAGGTACATAAAAAGAACGAATTTTCTCAAACAAAAAATACCTGCGGATTGAGTGTCCCACTAAAACTAACTTACTGCTATTACTTAGATATTACTATACTTATGGACTAAATTCTATGTCTAGATGTCGCAGTCAACTAGCTTAATTAGCCGTTCAATGAACAGCCTAGCTTTTTGAAGCGAGCGTAGGTACACCAACTAATGGCAGAAAATCGTCTAAAGGTGGTCTTCCGATGTTGGCGACCGCGACCAGTGCGACACGCGACAGGGCGACCCGGATATGTAAGCGAGCATTTGAATACGACAGCACTTCATATTATTGCATACTAAGCAGTGGCGACGGGTCATTTCCGGTCGGTAACACCCTTCGAGAATCCAGCAAAAAGAGGGGTTAACGCAAGGCGAACCCCTCTGTTGGCCATATAACCTTCTTGGCCATTCACGTCAAATAAAATTATACGCTATATTTGATGAAACTGTGTGCATAGTTTGAGATGGTGGTGTGCGAGATTATTATAGCGTGCGTTTACATGAATAAGTTTTGTTAGACGCGTGTGCAATGCGTGTTTACCTCGTCCCCCGTTAAAAATGGTAGAAAATTATGTTAGCAGATTCTGACGTATAACCCCTCCTTTTGCTGGATTCTCGAAGGTAACACCTCGTCGTCAAAACTGTGGACGATCGAGAAAAAAAATCCCACTCGTTCAGTGTTGACGAGCGCGACTTCTTATTTCCCGATTATATACACCTAGTAGGTACAAGCATCGAATATAAAAACCGGCTTTCACTGAAAGTGTGAAACGTTATAGCTCAGTTTTATTTGACAGTTGCTAAATCTGTATCATCTTTCATTGAAATTCGCTGTTTACATTCTGACTCTTGTACTAGGTGCATAAGATCTGGAATAAAAGTTGCGATCGTCAACACTGTGAACGAGTGGGACTTCTTTTACCGTTCATCAACAGTGTGGACGACAAGGTGTTAATGACCGGAAATGAGCCCACGCGACCTGTTTGCGGTCGTGTGTCGCGGTCGCCAACATCGGAAGGCTACCTTAAGAGCGCCACACTGCTCAGTTGCAGTTGCAGTAACCCCCCACCCGCGTATCGTTCAGCGCTAGACTTATGTGCCGCTACTTATAGAAGATGGGTCGCGATCGCAGCGGGCGTTGCACAGCCTGACTGATGTCAGAAAATCATCTAAGGCAGATAGAATCTGGGTACGGTCAGACGCTCAGGCCGCTAATCGAACGGCGCCGTTTAGTAAAAAGGCTAGGCTGTTAATTCATCGGCTAATTAAGCTAGTGGGCTGCGACATAATTATACCTCATTAAGTTTTGACAGCATGGTTAGCTAATGTTATAACCATGGGATAGTACGGGTACACAAACATTTGTTTATCAAAACCAAGTGTCACATACGGTGATTGTTCGGATTGAGCTGCTGCAGCATGTAGTGGCAGCACTATGACACGGCTGACACTAGATCGGAATCGTACCTTAAAATATATGTATAATATTAGGATACATACAATCTGAACAAATATATATTAACTAGCCGACACCCGCAGCTACGTTTGCGTTGTGAATTTTTAAAATTCCTTTCTCAGTACTCACTTTTAGCTCTTGACCAAGACATCCTCCAAGTTTCAAGTCTCTATGTTCAGTGATTTGGCCTGTACGTTGTCTGTAAGTCAGTCAGTCAGTCAGGTTCAAGCCTTTTATTAATATTATTATTATTATTTGTTGATAGACGAGCAGCTTCCGCTGATGTGTCTATATCACACAGTGTTGGTTTTTTTTAATAGTTTTGTGTCACTTTTTTTAACATAGTCTTGTTGGTTCGTAACCAAGTGTCGAGTTTGTTCTTGAACGAGTTTGTGGATGCTGCAGAAACAACATCCTCTGGCAGTATATTCCAGTTGTGCACCACTCTGTTGCTAAGGAAGTGATGAGCCGTAAGGGTGTTGGTTAGATCACGATTTAATTGGAGTTGGTGCCCACGAGACGATTTTTGTGGTTTCTTTGTTGTGTATATGTCTTGAAGCTGCGGCAGCAGCTTTGCAGGCTGCTTTAATATTAATGAACTATGAACTGTGGCTTATTTCCGAAATCCCCACTAGCCATCCCCATTCTGTCGGACGAATCGAGTGTCCAAACGCCCCATTCCGTAACCCTTCTATCCCATAGTTATATTTAATAATTATTATTAAATAAGTAAATGTTATAAAATGTAATTATATACAGTCAATGTTAAAAATATAGAACACCACGTATAAAACCTACAGAATAACTAGTAAAATCAACTTAATATATGCATTGGTATTTATTAATAGTATTTCGCATTTCGCCCGGCATTATTATATTTACAACTAGCATTATGGCCTGCGCAAATTGGGCACACGGTATTACAGAGCAGTTATAATAAATTTATTGAATTCAATACTTATCTAATCGAAATTAGGTACATTTTCAATGTTGGCGCGGAATGCTACATGCTCCGGGACGCTCTGATGTATTTGATTGGATAAGTATTGAACTGAATTGATAAATTGTAAATACTCTGGCGTTCCGTGCGCTAATGTGCGCAGGCCATTTTATTGCCATCGCTTCTATAGTGGAAAAGAAGTAACATTACATATTAGTTGAAGCAATATGTTAAAATTTGTACAGGTTACTAACTTGGTGTTAAAACAGTGATTACTGATTACCTACTTGAGGATGTAAATTAGGGTTAATTTTTATGCGACTTAGGTCTGTGTTCACCAATAGATAATCGGAAGATTAGGCCTCTTTATCCCTTATCTTTGACTTTTAATCTATGAAAAAACGAATTTTCATAGATTAAACGTCAAAGATAAGGGATGAAGAGGCCTTATCTTCCGATTATCTATTGGTGAACACAGACCTAAGTAGGTAATCAGTAATCACAGTACTTAAATAAATGAAAAAGGATTTCTTTTCATATTGTATACTTTATAAGCAAAACTATGTTTTATATTTCTTGCTATCTCGCTCCCACATGTGTACATTTTGGGCGAGATAGCGGCGCGCGGGATTCTAAGCCTTAAGGCTAATCCTCAAGGCAAATTTCTATACAAAAAATGTTTCGTAAAATTAGCACTACTAATTTAAAAACACGTATAAAATCTAAACTTAAGTAGCAAACCTTACTAATTTTTGTTGACACAATCGGAAAACATAGACGAAACGAATAGTGTGAAGACGGCGTACTTTTTGAATATTTGTCCGAAACATTTTTGTATGGAATTCGGATTTGAGGATTAGCCTTAATAGTATGGATCTAGTATTAGTGTTTGCAATCATATGGTAAGTTACCGTCATCTACCTGCGGCAGACATAACTTATTCGCCATTGAAGAAAGTATATCAGTTAGCCTGGCAAACCTCTGGCCCGGGGTAGTAAGCGCTCCCCGTTCTCCCCACAGAAAATTAATATGAAACTCAGCCCGGAACAACTCGAGTAATGTCGGGTCTAAAATAGGTCCAAGTGAAGACATTTCCTGGACTACCGTGCGGGCATTTCTCTTGAACATATCTACTTGGGTAGGGAATACCCGAGCCGCTTCTAAATGTGCTGCTGTCGCGTTGAAGTCAAATTCGAGACTGTTCATCAAACTCGTTGGAAATGAGTCGTCTGGTTGCATTAATCCGCCTCCTTCGCCGTCTGAAAAAAGTCTGGTTTGGATTTCTATATTCTTATACTAACCATCATGAATATATATAATAGGGGCACCAATTCATTAGGCTGTCATCGACTCTCGTTATCGAATGGTATAATTTATTTTATTTATTTATTTATTTATTTTTTTTTTTTTTTTTTTATCAGCCTATACTGTCCCATTGTTGGGCAAAGGCCTCCCCCAAATTATTATTACACAAAATCCACAGCTCTCAGAAGTAATATAATTTAGACTTATTATTTAAACTTACAGCCAATAACGGATTTACATTTTTTAGATTTGCCCTATAATGTTGACAGTCACTTAAGTACTGTTAGTTTGTAAAGTTTTTAGGTATACCTTATAATAAGCGAAAAACAAGTTGTCCCTTGGCGAAACACGTGACAAAGATGCGCAGACCCTTTGACCTAAGAATTGCGTTCTGCGCATCTTTGTGGTGGTTCGCAAGAGGACTACTTGTTTGTCGCTTAGTATACGTAAAATTTGGCTTTGGTTTTCCATTTTTTTTTTTCTTTCGAAGAACCTAAGTTCTTCGGTTTTGGCTTCACATCAAAGGTATATAGCCAGTGTCAAGTAATTGGAGAGATTATTTTGTCATAAGTCAGAGTCGATAAGTCAAGTCATGCCCCTGTAAAGTAGTGGTGGTTGCGACTTTACTAGAGGCTTCTATGGAGTTTTGGAGGCAACACGAAAAGTCACGTTTTACAGCATTACACTATTCACCAACACTCATACACGTTCACGAGCACTTAATGGATAAAAAACCACCGTTTTTACACTTAAACACTCAAAGTTATACAAGTTTAGTCAATTAATTTAATGCCGCCAATGCGCCATTTTTCATGTTCCCGCCAAAACTCCTTGTTTTCCATTTTGTGCCGTTGAAGTATCATTCGATAACGGGTTATTCTTTAAGTTATTTTGAATTCAAAACCAAAGTACCTACTGAACCGATTTTCATGAAATTTCTATGGGACCAATCTGGAAGTATATCCTCTCAAACAAGAACAACAAAGTTCTAAGGTAACAAAAAAAAACATTCAACCGATTTTTTTAGGTCGCAACACAAACGAAGTTGTAGAGTATTTTTATGTGAAAATGGGACGAAAGCGCTCTCCTGATGGTTATAAACACAGCATTTTAAATCACATAGGCCGAATAGTCCAAACATCATTCATTAAAAAGTGTTCATAATTACCGAATAGATGGAAACAGAGTACTGGAGGTAAGATATAAGGGGTGGTTGTGTTCGGAGGCAACGGATTCGTTCCCTCGTTCATGCTTTTGAAGCAAGGGCGCAATTTCGCTTCGAACATGAAAGCGTTGTCTGTGTGCACCCTCCGTAGAATGTTCCAGGCGTTTTCTAAACATTCCACCTGAAAACAGTTATAAATTATAATATCCACTTATCTATTAGGTGTAATTAAATTTTGTTTGCCTGAAGTTATCTGCAAGAAGTGCACAGCAGCAAATTAGAGTCGCTGCTAAGATAGATAGATAGATAATTCTTTATTGCACACCACAAAACAAGAAAATAAACAGGAACACAAACAATATAAAAAAGTGAAGCACAATGGGCGGTCTTATCGCTAAAAGCAATCTCTTCCAGACAACCTTTGGATGGATCTGGAAATGATGGGAATAGATAATGAAGCAGCTAGTACAAAAACTTTGTACCTGCTTAAAGCGTCAATGACAAAGGGCTAGTTTACAAGCTACAGCGAGTTCGCTTGTAGCTTGTAAACTCGCCCGTGTTTTCGGCTTTTTTACAATCTGCTAGTTGACACTCCTTCCGGACCGCTAACTCGCTCACTTGCTAGGTTTTAAAGTCGCCGGCTTGTAGCTTGTAAACTAGCCCTGTGTCATCGACGCTTAACGGATATACAGGGGGTGGCGTAAATAGTGTAAAATCTCAATCCTTGATAACCTGCGGAGTCACCCGCACAGTTATCCAGGAATGCATAAGCAAAAACAGATCGAGAAAATTCCTTGATTTTTTACATCAAAAAGAGTGGACAAAGGTAAAAAAGTGTTTAAAAAGTCCCTATATCTCGAAAAATATATTTTTTTTCTAGGTTCTTTTTTATTTCCTGTACAGTCATGATGCCCACTCGCAGGTAAAGGATTATACTCTCTACGACACACCCTGTCTACATTTCCCAGCTGAAACCAACAACATCGCGTTGCAATAAAAAAAATCGCTTCTCTGTTCGCGCTTACACTTGAGGAACTTTCCCTAACAATTTCAAGCCCTTACGTTCAGTGATTCAGTCAGCCAGTTAGTCAATGAGTCAGCCAGTCAATCAGTGTGTCAGTCAGTCAGTGAGTTATACAGTCAGTCAGTCAGGACCAGGGTTCTTTTGTCATACCTGTGGCATGCAAAGCCCAAACATGATCGCAGCGAATCCGTAAAGATTGCCAAGTGCAGTTTTCGTCTCCACCGCGAGGAGTATCCAGTCGTTGATAGTATCCGCCCTCTGGCCGTCCGTCTGGCATGTGAGGATCGTCACTGCTATCAGAAGCCTGAATGTCTCAATCCTGAAACATGAAATTAGAAGCATGAAATATTACATTATTTTTTTTCGAAGAACCGTTCTTCGGTTTTGGCTTCACATCAAAGGTACATAGCCAGTGTCAAGTAATTGGAGAGATTATTTTAATCATTAATTAATAATTATTTAAATCGTCATTTATAAACCGATTTGTTTTTTTTTTATCAAAATCGGTTCAGCAGTAGTTAGGTTTGAAATCAAAATTACTAGAAAACACTAAAAAAAAATGTCAGACAACTAAACAAAATTGCGTATTTTGCTTCTTGTAGTCGGTATTTTCTTAGTCAAAAATGTACATGTACCTTTCAATGACATCCATACGCAGTGGTCTTCCCTGTGGTAAAAAACAAAGCTCTAAGCCGGATGCGGTTCGGTCGATGCCTTCAATTTGGACGGCTTCTTCAAATAGAAAGTATAGATCTACTTTGGTAAAATGATTGGCGAGGATTCTCGGCCCCGAAGTACGCAGCAACAGTTTGATGGTGTGCAAAGTCTCCGACTCGAGCGGTTTAGATAAACCCATCGTTATTATTTTCGATTGGTAATTGTCAAGATTAATCCGAGATTCGACAACGTAATCCAAATTCTCCGCTTGCATAAGTTTCGCTTCTGTGAGTTGGTAATCAAATTGCTGTTTGATTGTGGGTGTAACCAGATTGTAATCTGATTCATTGCGGGATTTGTTCGGGTCGCTGTGGGCAGAGCTCTGCGTAGAGTCCCCGGATCCGTTACCCGAGTCGGAGCCAGACACGTGGTATAACCTGTGGAGCTCGAGCCGTCTGTCATCGGCTTTCGGGCCATCGTATCTAGCCGGTTTGGCCGGAGGACTCGTCGGCAAATTGGCTTCCCATGTGCTTGAACTAGAATTCGATTCGCTCGAAAAGTTCTTGATATGCTTGTTAGTTTGGCTTAAAATAACCCCATCGGCACTCGCACTTTTTCCGTGGTTGATGTGTTGGCTCATGTCTACAGGAGTCAGAGAATGTGATCTTTGTTTTTTGAACGGGACTCTCAGTTGCATTCCTGGTTTGGCAGCAAAATGACTATAAAGGCTGTAGGGGTTACCGTAGCAGGAAGCATCGCCTGACGGGGAAGCTGTCTGGATCATGTCATCTGTCTGGATGTAGTTGGATAAGGGCACCAGGCGGTTGGCAGGGTACTGGATCCGAGCCCCAGAAGCAGCTGAAATTGGCTTCCCGGATCCGACGTATGACGTTATCAGGTCGGCAACTGTATCGTACGCCTCATCTTCGAACTGGTATTGACATCTCTCATACACCGTTTCTGGGTGAACAACAATCTGAAAACATTTCACGATGATATTGACTAAATGACAACGTAAGTACATACAACGTGTCCCTAAATTTAACGATAAGCGGGTAGTGGATGATGGGCCTGGTCGTGACCACTAGTGAAAAAAAATTAAAAAAAAAAACTCTTATTTTTTATTACAGTATAATTTATTTTTCTGGCATTCTGGTACTTGTAAGGGTTGTGGTGAATAACAGTAACAGGTTGCCGATACAAAAAAAACAATCGAGTATTATTTGAATAAATGTGGTCAGTGTAGCTAAAAGTATCGCAAGTGGGGTCAATTTTCGAAGGATTTCATAAATTATACCGTAATTAAAGGAAAAAAAGAGGTGTTTTTTCATTTTTTTCTCGAGTGGTCACGACTAGACCCACCATCTGTTACCCGCTTATCGTTGAATTTAGGAACACGTTGTATATTATTTAAATAACAATTAACTTATCACTATCATTGTTTGTCAATGACCATTACATTCTAAATGAGTGATAAATCCTAAAAATATTGCACCGCGCCTATCAAACATATATATCTAACACAAAATGAAAGGTACTTACTCTTTGTATGACGAAATGCAAGTGTTGTCCATTGGATCGGCAACTAAGGACGAAATTATCTGGTTGGGAAGTAGAATCTCTGACCAAGAACTCGCGATCTTGTTGCAGGAAGTTCTCCGCCGCAGTTCGGCTCAAGGCGCCATGATACCACCCGTGGGAAATGATCTGGTCGGAGGGCAGGGAGAATTCCCATTCCAGCAGTCCCGATGTGTTCATAGAATTTGGTTCCTGTGTAAAAAAAAGCAAATCACAACTTGCCCGCTTTTTAGAATTTCACAATTGCACCGTGCTCACTCACTGAGTTCTACCAGGGAAAAGGCTGTATTGTGTGGGATGTGTTCGGTCTCTATTCGGGAGAGCTCGAGTCTAGACCGCCTACGTAAACTATCGACTTCTTACCATGGCAAGATGCTAGGAAACTGGATAATCTATTTTAGGAGATGAGCTGAGGTGGTCTTATACATCGGCGCAGTGCCTAACGCGCACTGTAGTTCGTAGAGGGGTTGCCGGCCGGCGGCAGCGAGGGGTCACGTTCAGATCAATACAGGGTTCCATCAACTCTGGCTTTGACCCTACAATCCTTTTGTTAGTCCCAATGTTGGTAGTACAGGACTTAAATTTGCTGTTATACGCATGCGTAACTTTTAAGATCACGCACGCGCTTTGAATTATTCTACGCTGATGGATTCCGCAACAGTTTGCCGGGCACAGCTAATGGCGGCGAGGGGTTACGTTCGGATCAATACAGGGTTTCACCAACTCTAGTTTTGACCCTACAATACTTTTGTTAATCACAATGTTGGTAGCAATGGACCTCATGTTATACGCATGCGTGACCTTTGAGATCACTTACGCGTTCTGAATAATTTTACGTCCCGCCAAGTATACAGAACACAGCTGTTGCTGATAATCTCACATGATCACATCACATGACATAATATACTAGGTGGTTTAAATGCCTGCATTTTATGTCACGTCACGATTTTTAAATTTGCTCACATGGTAAATTGTTCGCTTTGCTAAGCTTAAAATATACCGGGATCGATGTAAGACAGGGAAAACTGAGAGAAAATATTTTTAGTATCACCAAATCCACCTCATAAATAAAAAAATGTACTGGTCATAAATTGTTTACAGTACTGAGTTTGATTCTCTATCAAAGTGCTCCTTAAGGGTAATCCTCAAATCCGAATTCCATACAAAATGTTTCGGACAAATACTCAAAAAGTACGCCGTATTATAGTGATTTCTTCACACTAAAATTAACCCTACTAACTTAAAAACACGTAATAAAATCTAAATTAAAGTATGAAACCTTTCACTTTTTTTGTTGACGAAATCAAAAACATGGACGAAACGAATAGTGTGAAGAAATTACTATAATACGGCGTACTTTTTGAGTATTTGTCCCCCTTAAAGGGGTAGTTAATAGGGTAAAGGCTGATAAGCTTACATCTTATAAAAAAACTCTTACTTAAACAATTCTTATGCAATTAAAAATATAATTAACGACCCTTTTCCTTACGGTACGGCCGTTAGGCTAAAAGTGCTTACCGTGCCGCTGCCATTAATTAACTGAGCCTTAGATATTAAGTTACCAACGAAGGACTTGTTTAAATCAAACGATACCAACGACACTTGTTGAACAATGCTTTGTAAACATGACTTCTTTCTGGAAAAACTTGAGTTACTACAACAGTGCTGGTTTGAACGATGGCTAGCAGACACTGTCTGAATAGTTTATTGGTATTTTATACTGTAATATTCGGGCTGCAGGTATCGTGTTATGAGAAAAGTAAGTAAAATTTCAACATTGATTACCTCTAATAAGTACCTACTGGCCACTATGAAATCAACGGTAAATTTTGTGACAATTATTTCAGCGTTACGTAAAATAGTACGAAACCAATCTAAAATGGTTCAAAGACCGTTTAGTGATTCTGGCGGACAGTCTGAGACTTGGAGCAACAGCTCCGGTATGCCGCAGAAGCGAGGAGTCGTCATGATGCCGGGGTTCTCGCAAATAAACGCGGTGCTGCATAAACAGCGGCCTATAATGACCTCGATGCTGTCTTCAGTGGAAACGAGCCGCGGGAAACCAACCTACAGCAAACCCCAAAGCAATCAGAACGAGCTACGATTAGCACGGAACACGTTTTCGAATGTAGCAGTATCTCCTCCCGAGCCGTTCATTGCAAAAAATCCAATGGACTCTAATAATTCCAGCCATTCAAATATAGCGATCAACTCTTACTATGCTATTCCTTCTGCATCGAATTTCTTTCCCTCCCTGGACGATCATGACTTGCAAAGTATCGAACAGAAAACAAGTAGTAAGGAAAACACTATCATTTTCCCCGAAGCTCCGGAATTTTCAGAAAACAAGACAGTTCTCATGAAAAGTATTTACGTATCTAACAATAACCACTCAGAGAGGGAAGCAGATCTACAAGTCTCTAAAACTACGCTTGTTGATATTGAAATTGATAATGCTAGGCCTGATTATTTCCTTCATGTGTCTCCTATCGATGCTGGTGTGTACAGCTACAACTCTTCCGTAAATCCTTACGTTTGTAAAACGATTAAGGAAGCAGCGGCTGACATAGATGCTCAGGAGATGTTTGCAGGACTTGATATAGAGGTAAGAAATAGCATCTTTTCTTGAGTTAAAAATGATAATATACATAAAAGTACTTCAGTTATAAACCTTTCACGCGTGGATGAAGTTACACGCAAATCAGCTAGTAAAATATATTTATTAGATGAACATTAATGTGTCATTTGAAGGTTTTTAAATTTTTAGGAAACTTTTATTACGATATGCTCACATCTGTATTTATTTACCTAATCAAAGTATTTTTTAATAGTTTAATAACATTTCTAGCCTCCTTGGACCACAAGGAAGCACTTCTGGAACGGTATATTTGACAGTCGGTACGAGTCCTTGATGAGGAGCTTAAAATGGCCTCCGTTGAAGGTAAAGACCTTTTCAGAAAGTGCACTTCAACGCAAACAAACCATTGAGTATATTTTTTTAATTCATTTTTTTTAAATTCACTAATTAATTTAATTATAGTGTCAACAAGCATATTGTAAAACGCCGATGACACTGGAGGACTTTACACGCTACAAGCGAATTCGCTGGCGTGTAGCGTGTAAAAAAGCCGTGTGTCATCATACTATTAGGGAGTTGAGTGGCGTTGAGACTGCTACACAGTTTCATAACTTATGAAGTTTCGCCGTTTTTGCTGTTGCATTTTACCTGTATGTACTTTGTTCTGAATGAATAATTTGAAATTTGAAATACCAGGTTATCCTTGTGCCTCGAACGCACGTAGACAGCATTTGGAAGAAACCATTTGACCAGTATCACAACGAATCAGTGAGCAGAATACTATCGAACGTCGTGAAAAAACTTCAATTCTACCGTAACCTGACGTTCGCTTGGAATGAGGTGTCTCATCTCAGCCAGTGGTGGAAAACCTCTACTCATAAAAGCCGGGCTGTAAGTAAGCATTACTGTGTTCCTGTTTGAAGAGCACTGTAGCTGGTTAAATTCTCATAGAAGCCGGGCTGAAAGTAAGCATTACTGTGGTCCTGTTTGAAGTTCTGTACTCGTTTAAGGATACACCCCTACCAATGTTTAAACGATGGCTGGTAAAATGGCTAGCTGAAAACTGTTTCTATAACTTAAAGGAATTTATGAATCATACTGAAAAATAAAATATACTATTTACAAAAGTTAGCAAAAAAAGTAGGCAGATTTATGTGCTAGTGTATTGTGCTGTTTAATATTATTATAGTTAAGTAGTAGGTATCGTTAAAATTTAAATTCACTTTGACATTTAAATACCATTTGATAGTATTATATTCATTCGCTGTAACTCGCACACCATAAATGGTAGAACATAAGGCACTAATAATATTCTTTAACAACATACTATGTATACTATGTTCTGGCGAATAAAAATCTTGAATCTTGAAGGGTACTGTAGCTGATAAAACTATCATAAAAACCGGACTGTAAGTAAGCATTACTGTCTTCCGGTTTGAAGTGTAGCTAGTAAAACTACTGTGCGTTAGAGACTGAATATCAAAATGTCTTAAAGTGGACGAGCGCTATAACAGTGTAACACTAGCCTTTATGATTCAAAGTTATGTAAAGCACTGTTCTGGTCATAGTCAGGCGTTTCATCCTGATCAGTACCTTTTTCTTATCGTGTCCACTAGTTCTTTCGAACCAAGATGGACACTTGCTCTTTTATTTTATTTACTTTTCAGGCAAAGCCAACACAATATAATTTCACAACGATAAATTCAAAGTTTGTATAAATAATAAATGATTCTTATTCTTGATTGGTGTCTTATATTGTCTCCAGACATTAAAAAAACTGCTGAAGAGTGGAAGGTTGGAGATCACAACGGGCGGTTGGATAGAGCCGGATGAAGCGACTACGCATCTCTTCGGATTAGTACATCAGCTTGTTCAAGGTAGACAGACATAGAGTCATAGACAATCATTTATTTACCGAATATACAGCACATCCTGCACATCGTATTAGATTTTAAAGATGGAGAAAGTTTACAAGTATATGTATTAAAAAAGATATTAGATATTAGATATTAGATAAGAGATTTAAGATAATAAAAAAGAGCAAAGATAAGAACAAAAATATTCAGAAACAACAGCTATTAAATAATGCACTAAATTTGGTGTGAGCAGTAAATCCGTTTCAACTCGGCTAGCCTATGCCTAATGAGTTATCAGAAGACCCTGGGCCTTCTGATGGTACCGTACTTACCGTAATTCAATTTTTTTTATAAAAGAAGTAACGAGACGAGCTAAGATCATCTGATGGTTAGAGATCTCATGACCAGAACAGCTATAACGCTCAGAATTGAAAGCCCTGTAAAGTCACTAGCTACAGTGCATTTCAAACCGGTGTACAGTTATGCGTAAAGTCTATTTTCTTTATAGGTTTAACTGAATTATAATCGACTTATTACTTTTGACGTGTATTGTACCAAATATCCTTTCACCCTCATAAACTTTTGATTTCATAATCTTTCTGTGGTATTTCATCTTACAGGACACGAGTGGTTGAAGCACCATCTGAATTACTCCCCAAAAGTGGGCTGGCTGACGAACACTGTCACTCACAGCCCAACAATGGCGTACCTGCTCTCCGCATCTGACGTCTCACGACTTGTAATCACAAATCTCCATTACTCATGGGAAGAGTACTTCGCGGAATACCAAAACAGCGACTTTGTCTGGGTTCAGAACTGGGACAGCGAAAAATCTGCCCCCACTGCGCTCAACGAAGCCCTCAAAGTCATCGGAAGAGATCGCCATCCAAAGAACTCCGTCCTCACTCACTACCTACAGTTTAATTCGGCCAGTTTCAAAGCATGTGGACCAAACAGTGCTATTTGCGCAAACGACTTCAACTTCGCTAAGTCCAACAAAAACCTCGACATAAACTCCTACAATGTCAAAGATAAGGCGGAACAACTGCTGGAACAATACTCAAAAACTGGAACAATCACTCCGCATAACGTCATCATCGCGCCTCTAGGCGGGCCCTACCGATACGAGTTCCAACCGGAATTTGACTACCAGTACAACAATTACAAAAAAATTGCTGATTTTGTCAATGCTAACCGAGAAATCTATAAAGCTACTATACAGTTCGGCACCCCAAGTGATTACTTCAATACAATATTGAAGAAACACAAAAGATATCCTCGATTGAAAGGTGATTTTCTGAACTTCGCCGATATCATTTCTGGAAGTCCGGCATACTGGACCGGATATTTCACTTCTAGGCCTTTCTTCAAAATAATGTTGAGACGACTCGAATCTACGTTGAGAACTACCGAGATTCTGTTTTCTTTTGCTCTGAGTTTCAACGTGTTTCGTGGATATAACGGTACGCTCATTTTTGATGAGCTCGTAAGGGCTAGGGAAAGCGTCGCTCGTTTATCAGACCGCAACGTGGCTAGTGGAACCTTGCCTGCACACGTTCTCCGGCACGTTCATAACATGATCCTAGAAACTGTCAAAAACTGTTGGCATATTCAAGAAGTAGCTGCTAGTTTTCTGATATCTAAACCGGGAAAGTTCGAACCAAATCTACAGAAGTATGTTTATAGAGAAGGTGAATTCATTTCCACATTCAGAACGGTCTCTGCAACTGATCAAATATACATATTCAACTCCTTGAGCCACGACAGAACAGAAGTCGTCGAGTTGGTGACAAGATATTCGAATGTTAGAGTTGTGGATCATAATAAGAAAGAACTGACAGTCCAAATAAATCCTATCTGGAAGTATACTTCAGATAACCTAATAAAGATATCTCGCCGATTCTTCAAAATAACGTTTGTTGTTGTAGTGCCTCCGATGACACTGGAACTGTTTACTATCAAAGACACATATGACGTGACGCACAGCGCTAGCACGGTGTTCTGTTCCGCATGTGCAGTGGACGACACGGCTACCAGTGACTCTATATTTCCTTTCAATATTCAACCGATACAGACCGGCGATATACAATTAGAGAGCTATAAACATCGGCTCATATTCGATGAAGTGACCGGCTTTCTGAAAACTGTTATTGAAAAAGAAACAAACATTGAAAAAGTTGTCATTATAGACTTCGGTGCATTCAAAGACGCCGATGTAAACTCGGGGATGTTTCTGTTCAACACGAATGTTTCTAAACCTTTGACCGATGTTTTGATGCCGTATCGTATCGGCACCGCTGCGAAAGCGACGATGATTATATCCGGCCAAATAACGACAGAAATATCTTCGGTGTACGGTCGACTCTTGCAGCATACTATTAAGATATTCAATTTCGTGCAAAGCCCTCTATCGAATGCGATATACATAGAAAATAAAGTAGACTACGAGGTGTCGCCAAAAAATAGAGAGTTGGAATTCTTTATGTCGATACAAACGGATATAAATAACGGAAACCCGCCGTTGATCGTGACCGACAATAACGGGTTCCAGCACACTTCGAGGATTCTGAATATGAGCAGACGGATAGAATCTAACATCTATCCTATTACTAGTATGGCCTTCATCCAGGATCGTAGAAGCAGAATGACTTTCATAACCGACCACGCGCAAGGTGTCACTGCATTACAAGAGGGTCAGATAGTTGCTATGTTGGACAGACGAGTCCTGTTCAACGATGGAAGAGGTGCGAACGAAGGCCTTGCCGATAGCAGCGCCACCTGCCACCGACAGTACATTCTTCTAGAGAACTTTATGGAACCCGATGATGCCACCACAGAACGAGCTCTGACACTGCCGAGCCTATCGGCCGTTTACCTGGCAAATTCGCTAAGCTACCACCTCGATATATTTGTGGTTGATAAGAATAAGACTGACCAATGTTACTACGCGTTTTTGCCGTTGGTAAAGACTTCCTTTCCGTGCGATGTTTCGGTCATAAACTATCGAGTAATGCTGACCAAAAATGGATTTCAATACCAAAATCCGAATGCCGCCCTTCTGATCCTCCACAGACGGAGTATCTCGTGCCAAATTGCAACCTCGATTAACCTTAAATGTGATGGCGAATGTAACTTCTCTTTAGATAAAATCCTACGCTCTCTTAGAGCGGTGTATCAGACCAATCTAGCAGGGACCAATAAAGGAATCCCGCTTCTGAATTTCAGTCCTGTCAACTTTCCTCCGATGGAACTCACAACTTTGAGAGTTTACTTCTAGAACCTACATAACTACATTTAAGAAGGTTAGGTTAGGTCTATCAAATTGTAGGCATTGTATGTATACAATCTGTTTGTTAATATCCCTACAATGCCGAAGGGGGGGTGTTCTGCCCCCCCGCGGGAACAACGAATGTTCTACGACTTTTTTAATTTCCATGATTTTCATTGAAGAACTGTGCACCAAAGTGCAGCTGATTTTTAACGTGGTGATTACCCTAAAATCAGTTTGGTGAACTTTCCAAGACCTCTGACCTTGACCTCAGTAATGTTAGTGATGAGACAGATTAAGGTTTATCTTACAGAAAACTTAAAAGCATCTGAGAGGCAAATGGTTTTTTTTTGTGCTAGGTTTTGTTGTTTAACTTAAATGCCATAGGTAATGGTGTACCTACAAATCATCGTGAGGAAGTTGCATTTTGCGCCACTAAGTAGGTACTCCATAAATCCGCATTTTGGTCTATGTGTTGGAGAAACAACGATCACGCTAGTGAAGAGTTTGACCCTAGTCCAGGTAGTAGGAACATGAACATCAAATTGTGTCAGAGTACTTTAGATCGAGGAGAGAAACAAGATTTTTCAAAGTATTTTATTGATAATTTTGTTTTGACCACTCTGTCTTTCATATTCTTCATTTCATAGCTAAAGAGGTTTCAGCCACTCGATACAAGATGGCTCTAATAAAACTCCTTGGTACAACATTTTAGACATTTGACATTTTGTTTGTTTTTTCGTAACTATGTTCATAATTATTTTTAAGGGTTTTGGCGGGAACATGAAAAATGGCGCATTGGCATCATTAAATTAATTGACAAAACTTGTATAACTTTGAGTGTTTAAGTGTAAAAACGGTGGTTTTTTATCCATTAAGTGCTCGTGAACGTGTATGAGTGTTGGTGAATAGTGTAATGCTGTAAAACGTGACTTTTCGTGTTGCCTCCAAAACTCCATAGAAGCCTCTAGTAAAGTCGCAACCACCACTACTTTACAGGGGCATGACTTGACTTATCGACTCTGACTTATGACAAAATAATCTCTCCAATTACTTGACACTGGCTATATACCTTTGATGTGAAGCCAAAACCGAAGAACTTAGGTTCTTCGAAAGAAAAAAAAAAAAATTTTTTAAATTAATTTCTTCATAAATTCAATAAAACATGTCACAAGTGCTGTGTTATGAGCTGCGAGAAGACAAATTGACTCAAACTTCGGCTTAACATAAAGTTGTTTGCGTAAAGTGAAAAATAACTCAAAAATGTGTTATGTTTGTGCATTCGTCGGATCATCATCAGGCTTTCGCAGTCCTCTGCAGGACATAGGCCTTTCCCAATGTGCACCATTGCGTCCTCTCTTGCCGCATCCATCGTGCGGGTGCAATGCAACTGCGAAAACGGCAGACTACAAGTACCTACCTACTCCAGGAACTAAGAGAAAAGTCCTCAGTAAGAAATTGATAAATAAAATTAAACGAACATGTATTTTCTCTTAATCTCTCAATAGTTTGAAATAGTCTTAACTAAATAATGTAAAACTTTTCTTAATTCTTTACATCGAAAGGTTGATAAATACCTACCTACTCAACTTACCTAGATCATAGGCATGAGCAAATGTTCTTTACGTGTGTCTATGTGCGACGTGGAGGGTGTGTACAGATGGAGAAGTAAATAGCAAATAGGGTTGTCTTAAATAATTATTGTATGAAAATTTCTGATACGATATATTCAACCTTTCCACACGTGATAGTATTCACACTCTTAGTCTGAATTCGCCCCCTCAGGGCTTGTAGGGACATAACACTACACGTTGTATAGGCTATAGCTAGATAATGATGTTTGATCTGTAATTATTCTACTCTACTGCATACGTACTAAAGTAATTATTTTTGTAAAAACTTTATAATTTTATATATTGCAATAAAATAAAATATGTATTAAACAAAGTTTAATCTTTTTCCTAAAATGTTTTCAAGTTAAAAAGGTTAGTAGAAATAAGAAATATGTTCATTGTGGACATTGTGTACAATCGCTTACTTACTTATATATTTTTGTTTTTATTTTTGGCCTTTGCCGATCAGTGATTCATAATAATTTCATAAAATGTACCTTATCCCTACATAAAATTTCAGTCCAATTGGTTCAGTAGTTTTGATAATAGTACACGAAAGGAGCCTCTTCGAGGTGCACTTGAAATTCTTTCACTCCAGCAACCTCCATTGTGAGTGTGGTGTTTCCCTGCAGACAATGCAACACCTATTGTCATGCCCAAAGTGCCCAAAGACCAGTACTTAAAATCTCTACCTGCACCGATAGCACGGACGGGGGATAAAAACTTGTACCCCGTTTTTATCAACCTTCCAGTCAATCTTATCCCTTGAAGGTGGATAAAAATGGGGGACAAAATTTTTATCCCCAGTCCGTGCTAAGCCTGCTGGCCATCGAAAACGGCGAAGTACTGGGCAAAACACGTTAAATTGGACCTTAGACACAAAGAAGACACTGTGAAATAGGCTCAAAGCTTTTTAAATAAATAGATAGATATTTTGGACACTCCACACAACGCCATCTAGCCCCAAACTAAGCAGAGCTTGTACTATGGGAGTCAGATAACTGATAATATGTATACTCAGGACAATCACCGATGTTCATCACACAAGTGCTTGTCCTGAAGCGGGAATCAAACCAGCGGCACCGGCGTAGCAGTCTAACGCACTTGCCACTCGACTATCCGTACCATCAGTCTTATCTATACTAAAAGAAGGAAACTTATTAAGGGGCATCCTCAAATCCGAATTCCATACAAAATGTTCCGGACAAATACTCAAAAAGTACGCCGTATTATAGTAATTTCTTCACACTATTCGTTTCGTCCATGTTTTTTGATTTCGTTAACAAAAAAAGTGAAAGATATCATACTTTAATTTAGATTTTATACATGTTTTTAAGTTAGTAGGGTTAATTTTAAAACACATATAAAATCTAAATTAAAGTATGAAACCTTACACTTTTTTTGTTCACGAAATTAAAAAATATGGACGAAACGAATAGTGTGAAGAAATTACTATAATACGGCGTACTTTTTGAGTATTTTTCCGAATCATTTTGTATGGAATTCGGATTTGAGGATTGGCCTTAAGATTTATCTTACCCATTGTGATTGCGCTCTCCACTGTCCTTCGTTAGGGGCGAACTCAGAGGCCACCGGCAACGCAGTTGAGCGGTCTTCCTATCTTTCCAGGATTATTTAATTTCGGTAGGTACCATCGACTCGCTAAGTATATTCCACATCCGTGTAAAACGCAGTCTTTACAGGATTAGTAGGTACTATACTCCAACAACAAACTCCACTTTGATCGCAGTTTTTTTACAGGAAGGTATTTTTTTTTGATCTCATAATATTTAGATTGAGTGGAGTGCACTCTTACACGTCACTTGGAACGTCGCGATTCTGCCCCAAATCTACCAAGAAATGTGCAAGCAGATTGTGGATGCTCTGCATTTTAGCGTAGGTATTATTCTTTTTGTAAGGTTTGGAAAATAAGAGATTTGTTTGGTGCATGTATGAAATGTGGAATTTGTGGGATGTATTTTGGCTAGAGATGCAAACGATATATCGATATTTCATAAATATCGATATTGAAACCCAAAATATCGTCGATATCGCTCTTCATGAGCGATATTTATGAACGATATTTCGTCATAGAGCCAACTTCAAATGCGAGTGCCGTCCCGGCTAACCTGTCTCAGTCACAACCGTAGATTTATCTATTTAGCGTCTCGTTCGATCTGCAATGCAAACGCGCGCAAAACGATGCAATTTCTTCGCTCGCCGGCTGCATCGACAGCCATTGTTTTGTTTGATAATTCACGTTCACCACATCACAGTAGTCTTAAACGAATAAAGTGAAGTAAAGCTATAGATAATATATGATATGTGATATTTGCTGTCTCGACTGTGTTTATCGAACGTAAATACCTATTATTTCAATAATATTAAATATTATTGAAATAATAGGTACTTACGTTCATAATATTCATGAATGTATTACTCATCAATAACTTTACAGTTCACTTAGAATGAGCTTATACTATTTTACACTATCTAATAAGGGTTAGATAGAAGAAAATAAGATTGTAGGTTAACACCACAGACATAGAATAAATATATCTGTGGTTAACACTCACAAACACTCACAAATAAAAAACGTGACAAAAATAAAAAATAAACGAATTTTCGTTACAGTAGGTAAAGTAAGTGGTGCCTAGTATAAAAACTAACAATTATTAAAAAAAAATAGGTATTAAAATAGATGTGTAAAAATAAATAATATCTAAATATTAATACGCTGATTTGTTTCATTTCTGTTAAACAAAATATGTTACCGTAAAATATATAACTTATTATATTATATATAAATAATATAAAAGGTCTTAAAAATCATCGAAATATCGTTCATAAATATCGATATATCGACCATAAATATCGATATATTCAATATCGATATTTCACTTTTAAAATATCGATATTCTGATATCGATATTTTTTATGAACGATATTGCATCCCTAATTTTGGCATTCGAATTACTGTGACTGTCATATAAGTACAACACAACAAATTGGTCATCAACGCTTCGAACTTGTGGGAAGCGTGGTAAGGGTCGAGGTACCTCTTCACCCTGGCTTCAACTTCGGGAGCTATTACTCCCGAGTCTCTGGGCTTTGCTCCTCTTGCCTTTTAATGGCTTTGTGAAGCATTACGATTTGTGGGTTATTAGCCCATATAAGTACGCGAAAGCCGTCACTGACCGGCACAATCGTGTCTAAATTACAATGCCAAATTATAAAATCGTGGCGAAATAGATATTTGTAAAGCAGAAATAGTAATTGAAGCTAAAACTGAATGTTTTTACCAAATCTTAAGAAAGAAAATGCGGCGTGCGTTGCTACGTGCGGCCCTCAGTGCTAATATGATGTCAGCCAGTTTTATCTATCTATTTAGATGAAACTAATGAGACTTGGACCTGACTAAAAGACCACGTACAGGTCAAACCGTTGACTACCGTATTCAGTATTGATCCCTATTAAAAAGGAAATGCCAACACTATATTGCTCTGAATCTGATAGTCCCAACATGATTTTCAAATAACCATAGCCAATTTTGATGTGTAGTGTTCAAAGTCGAGAAGTGACAAGGAAGTGACAGATTTTATTGGAATTAATTTGTATGGTTGGTTTAGTGTCCAAGAATTTAATAAAGAGCGTGTAATACACGGTGAACACGTATGCGTAACTAACATATTGTGCGAAAAATCTCCGTAAAATGCACTCCTTTACTTTAAGACTTTGAAACCTTTCCAATTCGGTGTTAAAACTTTAGTAAATAACAATAAAAATAGACCTAAACGATGAGGCATCGCTTAATTCCGATGCATTCTTAGCGAAGAAATTACCACGGTGCTCAGTGTCATATCGTGTAAATAAAATGGGCCTTCTCATTTCGAAGATTTGGAGCTTGTTCGGTAATGAAGGTAAGTAAGTCATGTTTGCACATACCAGCTTTGTTTGTCCTACTTTCAATGCAGCTATGTCCTAAGTATGCCACACAGCTGTTCCTAGATAATAAAAAAAAATCGGGTTGTTTTATTGTATCATTTTTAAGAAGCTATGTGGATCACATTAAGTAACATTAATGCATATGAATCCAATTCCACATGGAAAAAAAGTTTTCGTGTGTATATATTTTTTTAAGTTTTTCATTCTTCACTGACCGTTGTGGCATAATTGATTTATAATTATCAACATCATCATCATGCTAGACTTTATACGTCCAATGCTAGACATAGGCTTCTTGCTAAGATGTAACAATGAGCGTTATCAAGCTCCATTCTGCCTCCATCTACTTCCTGCAACCTCAGTGATGTCATTGGTCCATCATATGAGGGCCATAATACACTGCATTATCCTGTTCTTTATATAACCAGTCCAGAACTCTTAATTATTACTCATAATAGTCACCATAAAACTGCTACGACTAATGTGATTATTAATATTGGAATTACCTTCAAACAAGTTTCAAGGTGACTTACATAAAACTAACATAATTATAAAATTATACTTCTGAAAGTAATTTTGTTAATCCTATTATCAATTTGAATATTTCAGTTAGCTGTCTTTCATGTTTTTAAAGATTTTCATATTCAAGGTCACACTGACAGCTGGTAGTTATAAGGACATAGTGTGATTTGTCCAAACATATTAACACACAAACCTAATTACCTAATTCTATGTATGCATCCCACATTCTTGCAACAGTGAAGGAAAACATTGTGAGGAAACCGGCATGTCGTAGAACCTAAAGTTCGAAAACATGTGTCAAGTGCACAAAAGGAGCCTCTTCGAGGCGCACTTGAAATCCTTTCACCACACTGGTTCGAAGGAACTAGTGACACAATAAGAAGAAAAAGAACATACACACCTAGTAAAAATCTGCCCAACTGCATTGCCATAGACTGGAATAATTTGCCATAGATAGTGATTAGTGCACCCTCACTAAACTCTTTCAAAAACTGGACTGGACAAATATTTAAATTGTACTGACAAAAAATTTTGTTTATTTGATTCATTTGCTTACATGTAGGATCGTCTTATTAGCTTAGGTTCTAATATGGTACTAGCTACCATAGCCGTTGTAGATGACCCTGTCAGGGCACTGCAAACATTCTGTACTTTTAAATTATTTAAAATTTTAAAATAGTTAAGATATACTGATATACTTGGGGAGGCCTTAATGCAGGCTCCATATAATATAATACAGTTACACTACAAACACCAGCTTTAAGCATTAATAATTAAAAAAGAAGCCTATTCCCACCTATGTTACTGTAAAACATCAAAATAGTTGCCCTACATAACCAATCACATTCCTCCGCAGAGCATAAGTTAGTCCTGGTCGGTTTGGACAATGCCGGCAAGACTACAATCCTGTACCAACTGCTACTGGGCGAGGCCGTTCACACTCGGCCAACAATTGGCTCCAATGTAGAAGAGATTGTATGGAGGAACCTTCGCTTTGTGATGTGGGACCTCGGTGGACAGCAGAGCTTGAGAGCTGCTTGGAACACATACTACACTAACAGTGAGGTGAGTTGTGGATATCCGATAACTACCACAGGCGAATTAACATGACACCTGGCTGACAAGTGGCTCGGAACTTGATGCTTCCCCCGCTGCCTCGCGCCGCGCCCTCCGTGTTTCTTCTTCCTCTAATTGCGAAGCCCTATCATAACAAAGTATTACAGGACCTCTCCTATATCAAGATTATCCAATTCCACGCTGTGCTGTGTTGGCTCGAATCCGCTTTGCAGTGGATTCGAGCCAGGTGTCATGTTAATTCGACCGAGTTTATACTAAGGATTTAAGGAAATATACTATTAATTGTGTTTGTGTTTTACCTTATTTATGTTTCATGTTTGATAATCCAATCATGCGTTAGGGTTGTCTTAATAGTGCCGCGACCATTTGTAAATACAATGTGTGTTGGCAAATATTTTTTATATACCTACATATAAAAATACAGTTAAATAAAGTTAACATCATAACACGAATGTGAATCGGCAACAATAAAGAAAGACATCGCTTTTAGAAACAAGTCTGCGCGTTGTTAATTATTTTGTGGTAAACAATAAAGTTATTATCTATCTTATCTACACATTTTTATGAAATTTATAACGGAAAGAGTTAAGCAAAGAATAGATAATGATATTGTATTAAGATTTTGTTTAGCTCACCATGTTTCACGTACGATCAACGCGAATAACGCGAGGGCTGCATTCCGATCAAACTTGACTCAAAATTGCAGTCCACCGTATAATTAGATTAACCCCCACTCCAAAATAATAATATACAAAATTATTACCAAACTACAACACTATTACTCCTTTTTAGCACTTCGCTTCTCGGTGCAATATTATTTTTACAAGAATCTTAATCATACCCATCAAAATAACTTGACTAAACTTCATTGTTGTGCAGGACTACAGCAGGTATCAAATTGATAAATGAGTAGGTATTTTTGATTCTAAAGTATTTTTGAGCCCCTGACGGAATTGTAACAGGGCACACAGCACACATGTATGTAAATAGTCATTATAAATAAAAAATCACTGAGTTAACCTTTTTTCATTAATCAAGGTTAGCAGACGTTCGCAGTCGTTTTCCTCAAAAAGTTGTCGTTCATGACAATATAGTACCTACTTTACTTACTTACCTACTTCGAAATTGCATTGCGTAGCGATTTAAGCATAATAGTACGATGACACGCAAGCGTTTTTTTGGCGATTGTAGGCGTTTTTAAACGCTAGCGTGTGAGCGTGTTAGCTTTTAGGAAGGATTGTCAACAAGCAGATTGTATAAAAGCCGATGACACTGGGCGACTTTACACGCTACAAGTGAAGTCGCTGGCGTGTAGCGTGTAAAAAGCCATGTGTCATCGTACTATAAAGGTAAATAATAAACTGGCAACAGATCTTGGTGGCGCGCCTACATCCAGCAGTGAAATGCTATAGGTTGATGATGATAATGATAAAGTACGAGTTAGAAATAGTTAGAATAGGCCCAATAAAAACTTATGTCTGTCTTGCTGATGCCCGCAACTTTGTTGGCGTTGCGTATTTTCCAATTCCTTTCTTAGTACTCACTTTCAGCTCTTGATGAACACATCCTCCAAGTTTCAAGTTCCTCCGTTCAGTGGTTAGGCTTTTGTGCGTTGTCTGTCAGTCAGTCAGGACCATCAGGCAAATCTTATCCAAAAGTTGCTACTAACGTCCATACCACGTTGAAAACACCGCTTCTCGTCCGATCACCGAAGTTAAGCAACGTCGGGCGCGGTCAGTACTTGGATGGGTGACCGCCTGGGAACACCGCGTGATGTTGGCTTTTTGCACTAATTTTGTTAAAAAAAATTTTTTATCCCTTATATAGACATAGTTTAGGGGTTCTGTTCAGTTCGGTTCAACTACGACTACGACGGAAGACAACTTCAGACTAACTAAGTTGCGCCTACTTATTCACAATTCTCTAGAACCATTCATTAGGTATATTATCTTCTTGCTTAGCGGCAGTTTCAAGCTAATACCAATCATATTTTTTTGCATAGACAATTTTTCTTTTAATTTATTGGGTTTCTGCTGAAATCTTGCGAAATAGCATTCATGCTGTGATTCTGTGAGCTTCAGAGCCAATAGCATCGAAAACCTTATACTTCACAAATTATTTCCCAACTAGTTGACACTCAACTCCGTTTGCGTTGCGCCTACACATATTGATGAACATACCCTCGAAATTTCGAGCCTACACTTCCAGTGGTTTGGCATGTACATTGTCTATCAGTAAGTCAGTCAGTCAGGACCTAGTACTCTGTGGTCGTGATTAATGCAGACTTGCACCAAACTTTCAAAATTCCTAAGCAATTATTTAACTCACTTGGCAGTTCTTAATGGTCAGAATCTGGACTGTTAAGAACTACCAAGCGAGTAAAGTAATTGCTTAAGGACTTTGATATTTTAGTGCAAGTAGGCATAAGTCTTATATTTACTAGCTGACTACGACTGACTAGGCAGAACTACGTTTGCATTAGGAATTTTCAAATTTAGTATATTGTCAGCTTTAGAGCTAATTCGCACGAGACGTTTATTAACGCGCTTTAAACATCCGTTCAATCAGAACTAATGCATTTCGTGCGTTTTAAATGCGCTGACGTGCGAACAGCTACTTGGCATTTGTACTGTTTTAACGGATTATTAACGCGCGTTAAAAATCTCTCTTGCGAATTAGCTCTAAACACGCACAAATCCTCCCACTTACAAGCTATCTGTAAGTCAGTTAAACACGACTTAGGTTTTCATAGATATTGATGAAAATAATAGTGATGCGGACAAACCCGCGGTATAAGCTTAGCGTGCAAGTAAAAGTTATATTCTTGTCGAACGTTTTATTTTCCACTTGCGTAAGAAGCGATTTCATAATGTATGTGTGGTGTTTTGCAATGGCGATAGTTATGCGATACTTTCTACTACATACGGTGTGTTGTATACTTACAAAGAAATACAATCTTTTTACACTACTGCTAAAAAGCGTCCCCTGCAGGACGAATCTAGATGGGTACTAAACATTATTGAATAAAAAAAAATATAGGTACTCATTGGTACCTATAGAATGTATCAGATATTCTGCCGCCAAGCAGTGTCTAAAATTTGCTGAGTTCTGGTTTATATAGGCACTGTAGCTAGTTAATTTACTTGGCTTTCGAGACTGACCATCTTATCGTGTCACTAGTTAATTCGAAGCAGGTGTGGTTAAAGGATTTCAAGTTCGCCTCGAAGAGCCTCCTTTCGTGCACTTGACACATGTTTTCGAACTTTTTAAGTTCTATGATATGGTTTCCTCACGATGTTTTCCTTCACCGCACGTGTTCTAATGTACTAACCCGCGACCTTCGGATTGAAAGTCGAAACCTCCCACTCGAGCAAAACGGCTTGATCAAAATGTATCACGGTTTGTTGCCTCGGCCTATGTTATTCAAACTCCCGTGTAACACGTGTCCCGTGTTCTGTTTTTGGTCTTAGGCAGGCGTGATCGCTTATGCCACGATCACTGCCGAGACAGTGCTCTCGGACGAGTACTCGGTACGTATAAATATAGCGCCGAATGCTTGACTGAGCAAGTGACGTAAGCTTTCACTGACTCGACCGAGTAACATTTTACTGTCTCGGCCTAGTACTCGGTACGTGTGATCTAGGCATAAGTCTGGCGTATTGCATAATGCAGTTAGCGATGACAAATTCTGATCTGAGAATGAGAAAATAAATGAGGAAATTGGCATGATTGTTGATTGCTCACCATTTACACGACGCCACGTCCTTACTCAATGTAGTTACTTTACTCGCCACTGGTTTAAGATGTACCTAATAATACCTAGAAGTACTAATTTTTATTTGTATAAAGGAATCTCCTAAAAATTGTATTCCAATTTCGAGAAAGAAATGGTTCGTAGATTTTACAGACTTCTTCTTCTTATCGTGTCACTAGTTCTTTCGAACCAGTGTGGTGAAAGGATTTCAAGTGCACCTCGAAGAGGCTCCTTTCGTGCACTTACAGACTGTAAAAACGAGCTAGAATGTTTATTTTTGTAATTCGATACCTGTTTTTTTTTTAACTTATCATCCCACTTCTGGGCAAAGGTCTTAATTTTATTAAACTGTCTTTGCATCGTTATGAGGTATAAAAGATAAAGATAAAAGGGCCTTTATTCTGCATTGGGTTACATATTTCTTCTATGCTAGGTTATTCCGTTGACACTTCTATCCATAGAATTTTGGCATACTTTAAGCTTATTTAGGTAATTCTGTGTCAGTGCCCACGTTTGACATCCATATGTTAGGCAGGGAAGTATATAAGTGTTGAACACTTTCCGTTTATCTTTAATTAGAATATCTATATTTTTCATTATTTCACTTAATGACCAATAGCGTTTCCAAGTATTTGTAATTCTTCTATTTATTTCTTTGCCCATGCATTCAGTTGTCGTTATGAGGTATTATATATATATTATATCTCGTAAATATTAAATTATAGAAACATACTTTAGCCTTAGGACATAAAGGACGCTCGAAATAGTTAGTCAATTAAACCAAATTCAATGTTTTGGTCCAAAGAATGAAGGAAAAACGAGGTTTTTCATTGAAAATAAAACTCGTAAAATTAACAAAAAATATAAAAAATGGACAATTTTTTTTTGTTTTGTGATGCCATCTTTATTTTAAGCTATTTATCTGGGTGTTTTATAGAAACACCGTTACTAATCTGTGTATCCCGTGTTTTCCAGTTTGTGATCATGGTAATCGACTCGACGGATCGGCAAAGGCTCAGCATCAGCAAAGACGAACTACACCAAATGCTCACCAATGAGGAACTCAGCAAAGCCTGCCTGCTGTTCTTCGCGAACAAACAGGTTATTATCTTATCCTATTCTATTTCTCTCTTTGTAACCCTACTGAAAGGTCATGGGAAGAGCTAGACGCTCTCCTGATGGTAAGAGATCGCGCCTGCCCATGACCAACACAGTGCTAAACCGTCACGCGCGTACAGGCGTTGCAAAAAAAACAAAAAACGATCGGACAATCCACTCGGTTAATAAGCTAGTCTGAAACCTTAGACCAGAGTTCACCAACAAACGGTTAAGTTTTAATCAGTTGTTTTGACGTTTTTGACACGAATTTTCATAGATTAAACGTCAAAGATAACGGACGAAGAGAATCTTCCGATTATCATTGGTGAACACAGACCTAAGTCCTTTCTTTAAACTTTTTCCGAACCGTCCATTATCAAGGTGTGTTGTCTGTCAGTCAGTCAGGGCTAAGTGCAGTTTCAGAGTTGCGTATTTTTGTCGCGCGTATACGGGCGGATGGGTACTTCCAAAACTTCAAAAGTCAAACTCGCGTATACCGGCGTTTACGCTCGGTATTTTCTAGCGAGTGTCAGTAGCATGATGCGTCTCTAGCGGTTTGTCGCGCGTACACACGCTACAAAAATTAAAACACGAAAGGCGAATCCGCCAATCTGAAACCGCTGAAGCCTTTTAAATTTGATGTTATTTATTCCAGGATGTAAAGGGATCAATGACGGCTGCCGAGATATCTGAACAGCTGGACCTGACGGCCATCAAACAGCACCCCTGGCACATACAGGCTTGCTGCGCACTGACTGGTGAAGGGTGAGTTTTATTTGGGTATTTTGAATTGGATTATTCTTTGCTTGCAAGATTGTATAGGCCTACATTTCAAGGTAGAGTCCGGTGTCGCAGTAACGGCCATCTGCGGCCACTGCATTTAACGTCCATCCGAAAATAAAATTTGTACGTCACATCCGTTCACACTTTTAAGACTAAGTCTAATTTGATTCCTTTAATAGTCACTGTATCCCCGACACGACCCATTGAAGTGGCGTTTCATCTGGCTCACTCATTGCATCTTCTGATAGATCGCGTCGCGCTTATGCCTTGATCACACGTACCGAGCAAACGGCCGAGTCAGTGCTCTCGGCCGAGTACTCGTTACGTATAAACATAGCGCTGATTGCTCGGTCGAGTAATGTAAGCTACTCGCGGCACTCACTGTCTCGGCCGAGAAACATTTTACTGTCTCATCCGTTTGCTCGGCACGTGTGATCTAGGCACTAGCCTTAGATTGAACACGTGCTTATTTAGACTGTAAGTGGGTACTTTCATAAAGTGGCGGGCAGTAATTTACTTGGGCCCTTATGTGTCTATCTTGTATAAAATAAATATTCATAAATCATAACAAAAAAATAATCTTATGTACAGTTAGCTGCACAGACGTGTATACACTACCAAGCTCTCACATTTTTACTACTCTTAATTTTGCAAAGAAAAGTGCACGCAAGCATTTTCAAATTAATGTAGTCATCTTACTTGTCAGAAGAAGAATGTCTTTGCAAAATTAAGAGTTTAGTATAAATGTAAACGCTTGGGAGTGTGTAGTCTACATGTCTGTGTAGCTGACTGTACATTATTTTCATACAATTAAATACATATATTACTGTAAATTTAAAATTATCAGCGTAATAATCATGTCACGCCCGGGCTGTAAATAATGTTCATATCTTAATACCAGCGAGGAACAATCTTATCTCGTATATATTGGCCTTAGCCCAATATATCATGCGGGTATTCTTTTGATAAAGTAGCTCAAATTGTCATGACCTTACGGTGTATATGAGATCTAACTTGTGAGTTAGGCGATAAAACTGAAGTTATTTCAAGCTAGTGATATCATTTTTAGGGGTTAGTATCGGATGGTCTTGGAAACTTTTACAATTTTTCGTTCTAAAATTGAGAAATAGAGCTGAAAATTGGTATGAATGTTGGGGACACTATTAATAAAGAACTGTGAAAAGTCTTCAAAAATCCCAGCTGTGCTAAAAAAAATATGCAAAGTCAGAGTCATAAATCGGTTTTTCACGATTATCTCGGTTTCTAGCCCCAATAATGTTAAAATCTATTGTAAATATGAAGAACATAACGTTTTTAATAGATTTTGCATCAAACATTTTTCCGTGCGCGCAACCGTTTTTGAGTTAGAGGGCGAAGAACGAAATATCATTAATAAAAAAAATTAAAATATATAATGAGCACTCAGAAGTCATAATAAACACGCCTACCAAATTTCAGACTCGTAAACCCATTAACAACAATGTTACACATTTTTTTTTCTCAACTCTTTTCACCCACTTAGGAGTGGAATTTCTCAAAATCGTTTTGAAACTTAAGTCTACAACTCTTAATTAATATTTATACCAAATTTAAAGTGCGTAAAACATATCGTAATGAGTAAAATACAAACTGTTTCACCCTTTTCACCCTATTAGGGGTGGAATTTTCCAAAATCCTTTGTTAGCGAGGGCCTATAATCTGTAATAAATATTAATGCCAAATTTCAAGCTTCTATAGTTTTGGAGATATCATGATGAGTGAGAGGGTCAGTCGTATTTCACTCTACGCCTCTATCTCAAGAACGGTTGCGCGCATGGAAAAAAATTTGTTGCAAATTCTATTGAAAACGTTATGATCTACATATTTATAATAGATAGTAACACCATTGGAGCCATAGAAACCGAGATAATCGCGAAAAAACGACGTTGGTTACCTTTGACCTTGAATAACTTTTTTTTTGCACATGTAAAATATTTGAAGAATTTTTAGTTCTTTTATAATGGTGATCCCAACATTCGTACCAATTTTCAGCTCTGTCCGAATTAATGCAAGGTTACCCTTCGTTTTAGAGCTAAATTGACCGGATTAATAGTACAGTCGGCTCTGTAATGATCTTTACACCCAACCTACGCCGGTGTTTTCCTGTGATTAAACCACACAAGCCCATCATGTCTGTGTGTGAGCAAACTACTGATGTTATTAAACCACTTAATATATAGCCATAATATTTTTTATCTTTAAAAAAATAAAAAAAAAATAAAATAAAATAATAATAATAATATAAGCCACCAGTGGTATAATCACAGGAGAACACCGGCGTAAGCTGGGTGTAAACACAATTATAGTGCCGACTCTACAAGCCCTGCTTAGTCTGGGGCTAGATGGCGTTGTGTGAAATGTCCAAAATATTTATTATTATCTTATAGGTACTGAGTATAAAAGTATAAAGCCATGCATCTGTATTAATTATTATGTAATTGGTTTGTTTTGCATTTTCAGATTACATTTGGGACTAGAGTGGATTGCCAGCAGAATAAAGAAGAAGTAATCTAGTTATTTAATTGGTGAAGGTAAATTAGTGGATATCTTATTGTTGACCGTGAATCAATCTATTTTTTTGAATTCGGAATAATTTAAACTAACTAATGTTCCAATAATTATTATTATTATTACTAGCCTGTACTGTCCCACTGCAGGGCAAAGGCCTCCCTACCTTTCTTCCACAATTTTCTGTCCAGTGCTGCAGTGGGCCAGTCTGGCTGGTAGAAATGAAGACAAGATATGCAAAGAAGTGAAGTGATCTTGTCAAAGGATCCTTCAAGATGTCTATTTTTTATGTAAACAAGTGACAAGATGAGCTAGGTTCTCTCCTTATTGTGTTTTACAAGTACCATTCCGCCCGTATACGGCTAAACCTAGTCCATCGCGCCATCTTCGCCGCGGTCTGCCGCGCCACCTTCTAGCGTTGGGAGGGATCCTATCATTGGCGGCTTTGGCCCAATAATATAATAATCCTATAATACTAAAATTAAATTTATTACAGCATAAGCTAACTACCACAATCTACATTACTAAAGGAAACAATTGGGCCACCCTTAGGCGCTGTCCTAATTGGCTAATGATACGACCAAATCGCAGGGTTTGCTCGTACGACGAGATTAAATACACTAATCTCTTCAGAGTGTCCTAATTGGTATCGTATGATCGTACAATCGTTCATATGGCAAATTTTCATCGCGCGACCAAAACGCATCGTTTGATCGTACGATCAATGCCAATTAGGACGCCGCGATAGACCGTTGCAAACAATCTATAGGTAGCTCAACCGCTCCAACTCGATACCCGATGGCAGCGTGCCGAGGATACTGGCTGCATTGCCTCTTTGTATTTGCCAAGACAGTGCTCTGCTGACAGTGGGCCGAGTACTCGGTACAAAAATAGCGCCGAGTGCATGGCTGAGCGAGTGATGTAAGCTTTCACTATTTTACTGTCTCGGCCGAGTACTCGGTACGTGTGATCTAGGCATTAGACTGCTTCAAGACACTTATATTGACCACATTCACAAGACAATTACAATATTGCCACAAAATTTGTTCTTTAATTAATCCAGGACACAATGCACGAGTCACATAAAAACTAATTTTAGTGGTAGCTATCTCGTTCAAAGAAGCCTTGCAATACAAAGAGGTAATGCAGCCAGTATCCTCGGCACGCTGCCATCGGGTATCGGGTTGGAGTGATCTAGGCATAAGGGCTCGATGTAACATTCTGAATTTTACATAAATAGTTCAATTTAATTATAATTTTTTAAAGGTTAAAGTTTGTCTTATTCGTTTCTTAGGTGGGATAATGTAAGTAATAATAAAAATATTCTCTTGTATATATATTTTTTTATTTACAACTACTCTTATGTGTCGAACAAAAATTGTATATAAGCGTCTTATTTGTTTAATGTTAATAAAACAATTGCCGATTTTGCGAAAGATAATAAACTAAATGCAAAGTTTGTAATTTTTAACATTTTAGAAAAAAGCGTTCATAATAAAAATAACATCACTAACATAAACGTAAATTTACAAGGAAATATTTGGTGTCAACAGCCACAAAAACAACCGAGAAGACAAGAAAATAATAGCGCATTCGGTATGCTGTACCCAAATGTATAAGTTTGACATTTTAGTCTAAAAATGATAGAATTGTATAAATTTTCTATAAAAATAAAAATAAATGATAAGTATTTAAGGCCCAGAAACCCGCACGCCGTTATCTCGCTCGCACATTTGTAGATTTTTGAAGATATCCATGACTGAGAATAAATTTCAAAAAAGGAGCGTTGAATTTGTTACTACAACCTCACGAAATGAGTTAGTATATTTTTTGTTTTGATATGTTTAACATAAGTGAAGGAGATTTGGGCAAACCTGTTTTTTCCCTATTTCCTTCGCTTATTATATCAAAACAAAAAAATATACTAACCCATTTCGTCGGTGAATTCTCAACAATTTATATCTTAAAAAAATTACAAATGCGCGAACGAGATAGTATCGCGCAGGATTCTGGATTTTAAAGCTATTCCGTGTGTGATTGCGGGTATAAAAAGGTGAATGCAATAGAATAATACAAAATATGTTCAGTAGTTAGATATACAAGTACATTATTTATAAATAATGTTAATGTTAATAGTATAATTAATTTAACTAAATGAACATTATGGTGGTATTGTCTAACAGAGTTTAAACCTTGACTTTTACATTTTGTTTAATTTATAGGTATGTTAATTATACTAAAATTATGTTTAAAGAAATAAAATAATGGTAGAGAAAAACATCAATGTATAATGCCCATTTCATTTTACACTATAGCATAACACAAAATTAAAGTTTCTATGTTCTATACGCGCTTATCTACACATTTCCAATATAGGTACGACACTAGTTTGAATTATACCCTATTTTATAATAATTATCTGTCCCACACACACTTTAGTAAATAATTTTCTAACTTAAATTTCTTAAAAATAATGTTTCATCAAAATGTAACTCAAATATCACTTGATTGAACCTAATTTATAATTTAAATTAAATATGAACAAGAATGACACAACCGAGAAATGAAAATAACTTACAGGAAATGGGTTTTATTTATTATTATGCTCAAACGAATAAATCTATTATAAAAAATGAACTATTTTTACAATAAATTATAATATCCAACATTACGCAAGTCTACAGGAGACATAAAACATAATTGTTGCTTAAATATAACAAACAATAATTAACAACAAGAACAATAAAATGACAAGCTTAACATTATTAATTTATTAATTATAAGTTTAATGGAATAGAAAAAAGTAAATGCCATTAGGTGTAGGAATAACAAAAGTAAAAACACTTTCTATAAAATCACAGTGTCCAAAAACAGATATTCAAAGTGGAGCACTGTCGAACTTCAAGACGTTTTGTTGTGGTGGCCAAATCTAAATTTAATTATTATAAGAGCACCCGCAAACGCGTCGCCGACTACAGCGACCGGTGGCCGGCCACGCGCTACACCAACAAAATGTATGAAAAGCTTAGCCGTAGTCGGCGTCTCATTTGCGAGTGTAGTAAATTGATATTAGTATATTAATATCTATGACAACATCAATATGAATATTATAGTAAATCGACTAGCTAGAACTATTCTATTGTAATTATTATATTTTATGTAAGTGTTCAAAAAAGAGCATACAATAGTTAATCAAAAAACTAACGGCTAAAATATGATTTAGTATTATTATTTCAAATCTTCTAGGATATCATGTCACACCAAGATATTGACGGAATATAATTATAATTGAACTATAATTAACTCTAGTTAACTAATGAGACTCAACTCGTGGAATCAGAGCAGGTAGCAGGTATATCATTTGGTCCTGAGGTATTTGAGTTATATGGGATTCGGCTGACTGCTTGGGATAATGACTATACTGAGCACATTTTTATGTATTTTTTGGAGTAAATTGCGTTTATTGATTGATTGAATGTGCAAGGTAATGGTCTAAATATGGTCGAAGTAAATAATTATGAATCTAAAATGTACTTTCTAAATCGCTCCGATGAATTCCCGTATCACATTCCATAGCTTTGAATAGCACGTCCTAAATCCCTCCTTACCGCGATATGTAAGCGAGTGGCCCGCGAGACATATCATTCTAAAAATTTAAAAATACAAACATCCAAAAGTTACGTTAACTTACACCAGTCTTCAAAACCTGATTTTATAAGTCTTCAGTTCCATTGGTTCCACGTTGATGTCGTAGAGGCCGCTGACGGTTTGATACGACTCCAGGCCGGTGAGACTGACGGCCGTCAGATTCGTAATGTTGACGTGGTTGAACTTCGTTTTGCCAGTGAAAGTGTACGACTTACTCTTGGCCTTGTCTGCGCCGACGGAGCAGCTGAAGCCGGGACGGTGGAGCACCATGTACGCGTCGGAGCTCGGAAACTGGTCTAGGGGCGCGTCAGGGATGCTGCGTAGAGTCAGGATGTGGATACCGTCTGGGAATTCGTGGGTAAATGTCTGGTGGGACTTGACATCGATGTCGCCGACCTCGCTCGTGTCGATCAGATACACATTCGCCGGATAGTTTAAGGTCCGGCTGAGGTATTCGGCGGTTTGGGACGGCAGCTCGTATAGGTGGTTCTTCGTATCCGGTGCTGGTGCGTTGTGACGCTCGAACCCCACGTCTCTCTTGTAGCGAGGCGCGCCCGGCATTGACTCTACAATGATCCAGTTTTGGAAGGTGGTCGGTTTGTTGTCCAGAACACCTTCTCCGATGCCGCGGAAGTCGTCGTACAGAGTTCGGCGATCTAACATCACTTCTAAACGCCCAGGCTCGAACGCAGCTGCTCCTTGCGCGTGATTGGTCACCAAACTCAAGCGAGTCTCCTCATCCTGCATCCAAGCCATCGTGGTAATCGGATAGTAGTTCGCGGCGATCCCCAGCTTCTCTACCTTGACTCTTTTTTGATACTGGAACCCGTTTTGGTCAGTGAAGAATTCTGGAGGCTCTCCGTTCTGCAGATCAGTTTGGATCCGCATGAACAGTTCCGTATCGCGGTTCTTGGGGGGGCTTTCGAAATCGACGACGTTCTCGACGAAGATTCCTCGAGAGAGGTAGGGGTCGTCGGCGTTGAAGATTCGGAGTGTGTGGATCAAGAATGGGAGGTACATGGTGGTGATTTCGGTGGAAACGGGGCCTGATACGATTATGATGTTATCCTCTTGCATGCTGTTGGCATTAGCGTAAGGGTTCAGCACTGGTTTTTCGGGAGCGTCATAATCCGGCATGAACAGGTAAGCCCCAGAGTGTCTTTGAGCACTCTGGTACGCGCCAAACTGAATCTCGATAGCGTTGCGTTTGCGCAAATCTTTTCTGTACACCTGACGTAGAAAGCCAGTATTCCTGTTAATCAACAGCTTCATATAGGAATTCTCCAGTTGAATATCTCCGGGCAGCATTCGTTTAGTAGCGAACAGTTTCTGTCCTCCTTGTTCAAAAGTCGTGCAGTTGTTGCAGAAGACGATGCAATGATTGGAGGTGTTGGTGTGTTCTTCGAGATCAAACGTGACGGATGTAAGCGCGGGAAGCGCCGCTTCAAAGACGAGATCATAATTCAAATCGCTAATGAAACGCCTTCCGTCATCGCGCACTTCTATATTCGGAGAGATCTGGTACGGAACGTGCAGCTTCCTCCGCGTGTCATAAACGCGTACGTTCGATGTGTTGGTCCTGACCGTCACCACTTCCGTTCGGAATTCAGCCAACGGATTAAATAGAATCACATTCTTCTTATCGACAAAGGAGACTTGTATCTTTTTGGCCGGTTTTCCGTACGTGTCCCAAACTACTTCGCTTTGTAAAACGTTCTTCATGTGCACGCGTTCGTCCGGTATCATGATCGCAGTGAGTGCTGTCTCTTGAAGTCTGATGCAGTAGTAAAGATGGTTGAAGAGCTTTAACCCGTAATCGGACATGACGTTGGCGCGAGAAGTGCCAGTGATAGCGTCGTGGTGTTGGAACAGGCCGAGATTCCGCCTGGCACCTATTAGTTGCTCGTAATATTTCTCCAGGGTTTTCTCTACTGCCACCAACCGCGGGTTCTTAGTTTGTTTCAATTGGTTATAAACCAGGGTGAAGAGTATTTCGGCCGATCTTAACTGGTGCTCGAACTGCCGTGCCAGCAACTTCAGATACGGTCTGGTAGTGAAGTATCCAGACCAGTAAGCGGGCTTGCCCTCGGTAAAAATATCGGAGTAGACGAAGAAGTCTCCATGCAGGGTTGGTATTTCTGTGAGCCGCTCCTTCATAGCGTTGAAATAGTCATGAGGAGTGCCGAAAGACACGTCAGCGTTGAACATATCCTTGTGGCTATTTATATAGTTGAACATTTTCATGTAGTTTACATACTGACTGTCGAATTCAGAGGGGTATTCGTACCTGAAGTCGTCACCGAGAGGAACGAGGACTACGTTATGTGTCGTCAGCGACCCAATACGGTTATACTCTTCAATCAAAGTCTTGGATTTCCTCTCCACGTTCTGTTCAGTGATTTCCTCAAACTTGTCTGTGTACTCTGAGTATTCTCCTGGGATCCGCCTGAAGTCGAAGCTGAGGCAAACAGCAGGATGAGGGCCGCAGGAGCTCTTAATGGAGTAGATATCGAAAGGTTGGTTGTGGACTATGAGAGGGGACTTTTCGGTCTTCCATCCCGGGATCCAGTGGAATTCTTCGATTTGGTGTTGAGCCAGCCACTGCTTCCACGCGTAATGGATCCTCTGGATGATGGTGCCTTCGAGGCCGCTTTTGCCCAGGATGTACGGTACAGTCGGTCCGTGGCCGAAAGGGTCGATCGACCAACCGGTCTTCGGTGCCACTCCGAGATTGCTCTTCACCCAATGATGACCTAAAAAATATCATGTATTTTTAAGTTCTTTGAAAACAGTTTATACTACAGATCATCTACTACTTATATAAAGTCTTAAGTTTCTATAGATAGATAGTTTTCCTCAATCACGCCGAAACTACAGGATCCATTTGGCTGAAGTTGGGTATAGATATTGTTTGTGAACTGGAAAAGGGTTACTCACAGAACTAGCGTACTAAATAAAAAATAAAGTTAGTTCTGTTTAAACGAAGCCAGAGCTGCTAGCCTGCTAGCTTACCATCACTTGCTATCCTGGTTTGAACTGGAACTGGAAAAACTAGACTCGCGTATCTAAGGCGCCCCTGCATTATTTGAGAAATATGTATACTCTCGAAATTCCAAGTCCCTACTTTCAGCGGTTTAGCTTATACATTGTCTGTGAGCCAGTCAGTCAGGACAAAGACCTTTAATACATATTATTACTAACTGACGCCCGCAACATCGATTATGTTTCTTATTTTCAAAAATTCTAATTCCTTTCTTAGGTACTACACACTTTAAGATCTTGGCGAACACATCCTCCAAATTTCAAGTGTCTAGGTTACGTGGTCTGGCTACTGCGTTATCTGTCTGTCAGCAAGCCAGGGCTAAGCTTTTTACATAAATTGTTCATTACCTTCGATGAATTGATCAACGAGTGCATAAATGTGCGTGCAAGCCTCGTCGGGCATCACCCAGCCGCCGGAAGTGATCTCCAACCGCCCTTCCTTCACCAGCTTCCTCAAAGCCTGGTCCCCAACAAAACGTAATCATTACACAACTGGATATGACTCTTTAACTAAAACTACTTAACAATTCGGAAGTTTTACCTAAATAAAATCAAAATTATTTATTCGGTTCTGACACCATATTTTGTTGTAAGTACATAAATAAAAATTGCACCTAATAAGTCATAAAGAAAAAGAAGAAATTGTATTAATTGAAATTAATTTGAAATTATGGAAAAATATTAAAAATAATCGAAATTAAAATATACATTGCTCCAAAAGATAGGGATAATTCCCAGTAGTTCCATTATGATTTGTTCCATGGAACTAGTGGGACTTTTTTTACTTGTTCGTATGGACCAACTATTGAAATTGAGTTATTTTGGATTGAGAGATTGAGATTGAATTATACATATATTATATCCATGGAAATAAATGTATCATTCATTGATAGTTCGTAGTAATTGCATTCATAGTTTGCAGTCTACTGCAACACATACTGAGCATAAACCATTTTTGACTGCACTGTAGGTACATGCACATACTATTAATCTGAGTACCTACTTAACTATTTTTTTGTCATTGTGTGCTTGTACAGTTTTTAATTTAATTATTCTTTCTTTATTTCTTTCAAAGAGCGATTACGATCTGTACCTTCTGCTTGACTGGATGCGAGCGCTCCCACCATTCGTTGAGGAACGAGATCTCTGTCCAGATGAAAGTCATGTTGGGGTACTGGATCAGTTTCTGCACCATGTTGTTGATGATCTTCCGCGAACGCCACTCGAAATACTGCTCGAAGGTCTTCAGCCAGCCAGGGTCGTTGTGTGAATGGGGCACGACAAATACCTACACCGTGACACAAATATAAGACCACATAACAATTTCAGATGAGAATATTTTCTTGTTTCATACTTTTTAGAGCGTGATTTTTCAGCAATCGGGTTTGAGTTTTCGATTTTTTTTAATATAATCGATTAGAGGTTCGTAGAGCGAATTTACCCATAGGAGCGGTGTGGAGAAGCAAGGAATGGATAATACTTACATAATATTATGCATTTTTACCTTGAGTTTAGGGCGAGAAGTATCCTTAGCAATCTTTTCATAGCGATCTTCAAATGATTTGTCCCAAAACTCCTTGGTGCGAAGCCAACTTGGCTGAAAACAAAATAATCGAATCACACATTTGCTGTACACTTAATAGTTCATTAGAGTTAGAGACCAAAATTGTGTTTAAAAAAATACCTACCTAGAAAACAAACATTTCATCTTGTTACCAAGTAGGCGAAGCCGTAGTAGTTGGATGCGTGAGTATTCAGTATTCATTTATTTATTGCCAAGTAGGGTACATACATAAGTAGTGGGATTCTTAGAGTAAGTATACCTAACTACATTTATGTATACATTTACATCTACACCCTGTAAGCGTAGGGCAAAGCAATTTTGCTGTATTGGCTGAGAATACAAGCAAAGGGATTTTACGCCCAACTTAAAACTATATTTTGGTACTCATAAAGGTATCTAATAACAGTAGGTAAGTATCATGATCCTATCATAATATAATTTATCTAAGATAACTAGGTACTATAATTGCACTTAATACTTAAATTAAATTTAAATACCTGTTTAATACTGTTCAGTACTTATTGGTTTAAAAGTTTAATGGATTAGCTATACATACAGGTAAGTACCTAATACTTTATTACAAGTAGGTTCTCGCAGTACATTGATATACGACATCACTTTGCGTTTTATCATATCCAAGCGGCTCAGGTCATAAGTTCAATGTTATTGCAATGCAACAGGGGCGTCGGATTCATAAATAACGTAAGTTAAGTACCTAGACATAAATTGTATACTTATTAGACGTGGATAGGTGTTTTCTGTGCTAGACTCACCTGAGAGAATGGTCGACAGTTAGCCCTTGACAGAAAAGTGTGGAAAGAAGGAAGGGAGGCCTTTGCCCTGCAGTGGGACAGTTCAGGCTCACAATTATAAGAATGTGTTTTCTGTAGATATTTTACTTTTTCCTTTTTGAGTATTTGTCCGAAACTTTTTGTATGGAAACTGGATTTGAGGATTGCTCTTAACTACGTACCTATATTAAAACGGAATGCATATATGTGAACTAGTTTTCTAATAGAACGGCCCAAAATAACACACGGAATCTCGGATGCACGATCCAACATTAATCGAGTTTTGTGTGACGAAATATAAGAAGGAAACTAGAACATAATGCACATGTCTAAAAATGTTTAGCATAGTGTGTACGTAGTAAATGTTAACAGATTTTTATTTACACAACTAACTAATAACAGAGAAGAATGAAACATCCAGATTTTATACGTGTTTTTAAATTAACCCTACTAACTTAAAAACACGTATAGAATCTAAATTTAAGTATGAAACCTTTTGCTTTTTTTGTTGACGAAATAAAAAAACATGGATGAAACGAATAGTGTGAAGAAATTACTTATAATACGGCGTACTTTTTGAGTATTTGTCCGAAGCATTTTGTATGGATATTTGCCTTGAGGATTCCCCCTTTTAATGTTTATTTACTGACCTGGAATTCGAATTTCTGGTAGACGGAGACCGTATCGATGTCTGCTTTGGCTTGCATTACAATTGGGCATTGGTCCGGCAGCGGCTGAGGGATAAACAATAGAGTTATGACACGGATAAACATATATTGACCAGGGCCGGCTTAACCTATTGTGCAGGATGTGCGTTGCACACGGGCGCACGGTCCTAGGGGGCGCCGAGCGCCATACGCCGCGGGCGCCCGGAGGTGGCCGCCAAGCGCCACTCGACGCGGCTGCCTTGGCGGCCGCGACGAGTGGCCCTCGGCCCAGGCGACCGCGGGCGCCCTGGATCGGCCGCCGAGCGCTCTAGGGCGGCCGCAGACGCCCTGGCGACCGCTGGCACCCGGAGGCGGCTGGCGGCTTTTACTGGGTAATTTTGGGTCCTAATACCTACAGCGATTTTCCCTAATAAGTAAACTGTTTTGGGCCCTGATAAAGCCATTTTCCGAGATATATTAAAACTCTAAAAAATTTGCGGCTCGCTGCGCTCGCCGCGTTCACATTCATTCTGTTGCGTGTTTAAACGGGTCCTGATATAATATTTTTTACAGGACTAAATTATCGGTGTGAACATTTGCGGCTCGCTTCTCTCGTCGCCATCAGGTTTCTTTTACTGGGTAATTTTGGGTTCTAACACTGCGATTTTCCCTAATAAGTTAAGTGTTTTGGGCTCTGATAAAGCTTTTTCCCTAATAAATTAAAACTCTGAAAAACTTGCGGCTCGCTGCGCTCGCCGCGTTATGATTCATTCATTTGAATGTTTAAGGGTACTGATAGAGTAATTTTTAGGACTAAACTATTGGCGAGAAAATTTGCGGCTCGCTTCGCTCGCAGCGATTAGGTTTCTTTTACTAGGTAACTTTCGGTTCTAATACAGCGATTTTCCTTAATAAATGTTTTGGGCCCTGATAAAGCGATTTTCTCTAGTAAATTAAAACCCTAAAAAATATTGTGGCTCGCTACGCTCGCCGCGTTTACAATCATCCTGTTGCGTGTTTAAGGGTCCTGATAGTCATTTTCAGGACTAAACTATTGCCGAAAAAAATTGCGGCTCGCTTCGCTCACCGCGTCCTGCTCTATTTAGGTGGGTAATTTTAGGTCCCAATGCAGCAATTTTTCTCAATAATCCAAAAAACCTATTTTTTTTTGCTCGCTTCACTGCTTACCGGGTTTACTTATCAGGTTTGTTCTATTGGGTGATTTTCGCCCCTAGAAAAGCCAACCAAGATCCCGAAAAATTATGTTATAGTGATTATTCGAACTAAACTAACGGCTCGCCGTTCTCGCCGCGATCACATATACGCTGTTGTGAGTTTACGTATCTTAAATCCTAATAGTGTGATTTTCAGGACTAAATTTAAAGCGTATAAAAAAATTGCGACTCGCTTCGCTCGCCGCAATTTTTTTGCCTAAATTTGGGTCCTGACTAATATCGATTTTTCCTACATAGATAACTAAAGCATAGGAAAATTTGCGGCTCGCTACGCTCGCCGCATTCACATGTTACTACATTTAAGGTTATAATAGAGTGATTTTCAGGGCTAAAGTAAAGGCGTCAAAAATTGCGACTCGCTTCGCTCGCAGCGATAAAGTTTGTGTTTTCGGGCCATGTTAAATAATAAATTTTACGCCGCAAATAGGTACGCCGTTACATGACATGTTTGTGATTAAAAAAAAAACAATGATTTTCATGTTCCTTTGATCACAAAACATATTACTACTAAACTCAGAAAAAAAACTGTTTAGCGCGCCTGTTAGAGGGCGCTAGGGTAATGATTGCACACGGGCGCAACATGGGCTAGAGTCGGCCCTGATATTGACGACACGGATGGTCGAGTGAAAAGTGTGTTAGACTGCCATGACCGGTGTTGCGGGTTCGATTCCCGCTCAGGACAAATATTTGTGTGATGAACATCGGTGTTTGTCCTGAGTCTGGGTGTTTTCTATGTATTCTATGTATGTATTTACCAAAAAAAGTATATTAGTATTCTACCAGTCATCTGGTTCCCATAATACAAGCTTACTTAGTTTCGGGCTAGATGGCATTGTGTGGAAAGTCAAACCATTATTATTATTATTATTATTATTAAACATCATCATCATTTCAATGTTTGGACATCCACTGCTGGACATAAGCTTACGCCATGGCGAGTGGTTCTGGGCCGCTTCTAAACCTTTTTTTTATTTATTCAACAAGGTTTTACAAAAAATAGACAACCGACTTCAATTGGACTGTTTTAGTGATCGTAAACACCACTGAAAAGTCACAGGGAAGCGAAATCCGCAATTTCATTTAGTTACTTCGACGACATATTTTTTCCAGTTATTTTTATATGTACCTAAAACAACAAAGTTCAGAGGTAGGTATCAAACTGAAAAAAATCATGCCGCTCTACTAATGTTAAAAGATCACGGCTGCTGATGGCCAGAACAGTGCTACATACATAGAACTTTGATACACGTAGGCCGGTGCAACACTTCTAAAGCGCTCGTCCACATTGAGAAATGTTGATGGACAGTCTATAAAGCCCAGTAATTTCACTATTTACAGTGCCCTTCAATCCGAATCACTGGAATGCTTACACATTACTGCTTTGCGGCAGAATATCGAATATTAAGCGTCCATGACACAGGGCAAGTTTACAAGCTACAAGCCGGCGAATTTAAAAGCTAGCGAGTTAGCGGTCCGGAAGGATTGTTAACTAGCAGATTGTAAAAAAGCCGATCACACGGGGCGAGTTTACAAGCTACTAGCGAACTCGCTGGCTTGTAGCTTGTCAACCCTGTGTCATCGAAGCTTAAGACTCCATCTACTTCGTCGTGTGGACTAAACGAACTGTCTTCGGCATAAACTAATTTTGCCCAGAATTTACTTACGCCCATAGCACCACCCGAATAGGGTATTCCAAAACGCATGAAGAACAGACATCATTAAATACTATCTGTGCATCAGAGATGGAACTAAATTGCGCTCTGCAACGCTAAAATGCAACAGGGGTGGGTTCAACCCTTCTACAAACCCGATGCAAACTGCGTTGTGTCATACTGTCGGTAGATGGCAACGCAATGCACCTTTAAAAAAGTTTGCTATGATCTAGGACAAGCAAAGTAATATTAATGACATCCTATGAACTCTCCAAACGAATGCGACGCGGCGATGACGATGCAAATGTTAAAAGTATTACGAAACTTATGCTCACTTGCACGAAACCTAAGCAACTACTTTACTTGCTAGGAAGATCTTAACGGCCTGAATCTGGATCGATAAGATCTTCCGAGTGAGTAAAGTAAATGTTAGGAACTTTGATAGTTTAATGCGAGTAGATTTTAGTGTCATTTAATAAATGCTTTTAAAGGAGATGGATAGGTACATGAAAATTTTTAAAATGTGGAAAAATTACAAAAATATTTGGCCGAATAAGCTAAAAGTTTGCTGTTTATTTAATACCTACTCTATTGCACACACACTTGACAAAAATTGAGGACTTAGATCATTTTTGGTACGATGCAAAATATAGTAACAGAGATGTAACAGCGCTAATGAGATCATAAAATTAAGTAACTAAGAGTATTTCTTAGTTACTTAATTTTATGATAAAAAAAAATTATCATTATTTTTATTGGCGGAGTGTCTGAAAATACGACGTGTTTCACAACACGATCTTTCTTTGGAGCTGTGCATCGGGTATTCTTTAATAGGAACACCATAATTATTTAATATATGCAAGTAAGTTAATATTTAAAAAAAAATTGGATTATATACCGTAGCGTAGGTAGGTGTATGTATAAACCGCCATTCTGGCTATCTGTTACCTACCTACCTACCTACCTCCCTCAGTAGGTAAAAGTATTTTAGTTGGAGGGTTTAGCGAACGCCTTTGACCCTCGTTCGGCCATTGGCTGGCGAGGAAAATGTGCTGCCTCAACTCAACAAACACGAATAAACGCTAAAAGGCTTGATAGTTGAATGACCCTTTGTTTTCATTTCGCTAAAAAAAAAGATGTTGCCGCAGTCTCTTACCTAACCTCGCAGATTCGTAGGTGTATAGGTGCTAATAAAAATGTACGGCCTCATTACCCTTATTTCTGCTGTAATTATTCTTGTTGATGTTACTAATTGAGATACCCAATGGTTAAAATAAAACCGAAAAGAAAAAGAGTTTAGATGCATGACTGGCGAATATTTTTTTTGGATTCGTAATAACATCCGAGTCGGATGAAGTTTATTGGACAAAATGACGAACGAATCGTAATATCTCCTCGATATAACCACAATTGCAATTTGTAAATGATATTGAATACATAGCTAACATACTTCGGACCTCGGTTCATTCAAGTAGCAATATTCCACGCAAATATTTAGGGTGTAGTGTGCCCACGTAGTATGTACAAAGATTATCTGACTGGGGTGTCGTTTTATTATTCCAGCCGGTCGTTCACCCCGCGACACGGGTATGGCAGGGTACCTATAGCGGGATAAGTCACATTGGCTTAGTAAAGATGTTTTTGGGTCAAACTTAAACCACTTTGGTGATGTGAATAGTGCTCGCTCGAACTGTTCTCGAGGAGTGCATTGAAAAGAATTTGGCTACAATGCTATGCATTAAGAAACACCGGTATAAGTTCACACAGGTACCGTCTGAAATAGATGGGCGGGCATCATCTCTTACTATAATGAGCACCTAACGTGAACTGTCCTTTTGATTTTCTCAAAGAGAGTGTGAAGTAGAGTATTCTCGAGGATAAAACAAGTCGTCTTGGAAGAGCGTGGCCCTGAGTGTTCCCTCGCTTTGCTCAAGTTCGAGTTTACTCGAAACTCCCTCGCGTCGTATGTACGTACCTACATTTGTTGCAACCGTGACATCAGAGACTGGTTTATACACAATAATTGAATCTAAAGTGACCATTATGGTTGTGATATAATCCGCCGCTACCACCTTATTTTCCATACTCTCTGCGCGAGTGTGTAAGAAAAAAATTATAGACATACATTTAGTCTAAAGAATACACCTACGAATCTTACGGTGTTGTTTAATATATTGAAATATTACGTTTATTTTAACTTGCAAATCAAACGATCTAAGGGCTGGCGCTTACCTCGGTCAAATATAAACATTGCTATTGAACGAGGTAACGTCGCCAGCCTTTTGGGAACTTTGCCCGTGGTCAGTGATCTAAATTCTGTGTATTTTTTATAATTTTAGATTAATTTTATTTTATTTTTATATCTCAACCTACATCTTTAACCACTGGAGTGATAGGTAAACTTCGAGAGTTATCGCTCTCTCGCCTTTGTAGCGCGCTTCAAATAATATTTAAATTTATATAAACCATTTGTATGCAAATATTTCGCTGAACTTTCAAACTGAGGCAGAGGGAAGAAAATGAGACGAGGAACTTGAGGATCCTAGAAAAATTAGTTGCCTGCGCTTTCTTTCAAATTAAAACAAAAATCTCTACATTCTATGTAAACAACACCGGTTTCTATTATATTTTCTCAATTCTTCCGAAAATGTTTTCAACTGACTTTAATTACGGAGAAGGTTCTCAATTTGTTTGTTTTTTAATGTTTTGTTACCTCAGAACTTCGTCCTTTGTCAACCGATTTGAAAAATACTTTGGTACAGGGTGGTTTTTTGAGAAGGGTCCTGATGGTCCAGTCCGAAACCACGAGAGTTAGAGAAAAGTCGCGAAACGAGTGATGCCCTCGATTTATAAAAAAACAATAACTGCATATTCAGTTTTTTTACTAATCTTATACTTTTAACGGAAATCGAACCGAATGATTTAAAAAAGAAGTCACTGTTGCTGATGAGGATCATTCTTAGCACAAAATGTATTACTAAAACTTAAATGTATACTAAAACACCAAGATTTATCAGTATAGGTAATACTGACATATCTTAATGTTTTATATGAACATTGTTTTTTATCTAAGGTGTAAATGTACTTACCCGTTCCTTCTTGACACTCTGGTGTATATGAGCCTCAGGCTTCCCTTCCAGCTCATCAAAAGCGGCGAGATGACGATCTGCAACAAAAAAACAACCTTTACTATAGTAAGCGTCAAACAAGTTGTCCTCTGGCGAACCACGTGACAAAGATGCGCAGAACGCAATTCTTAGGTCGAATTAGTTCTGCGCATCTTTGACCTTTGATTCGTACACTCGGGTAATAAAATTAAATAAAATTAATACTCTTTGTATAAAAAATATAAACTAACCTTAAAATAAAAAAGGTGGCAATAAATATAAAAAAATTTGTAAATAACCCAGTTGATTCCTTGCCTTCACTAGAAGATCTTTCTACTCATAAAAATGCAGAAACTGGTGACGTTAGATGGATGTTTGCTCTTAAATCAAGCCAAAACTACTGAACGAAATTGGCTATTAAATGAATGCATGAGTATAGTTTGAGACACGGGCAAAGCCGCGGGCACAAACTAGTTTAATCATAAAAGCTTCATCAATTTTATTGAGTAAATCCTGTGAAAATGTGTACTTGTTTCCACACCGAAAGCTCTAGGCGATTCAATTGACGTAATCCAATGGCAAAAGCTATTATCTGCCTATAAAAAAGTTATTACTACCAGTAAAGCCACTGTGCTCTTTGAAAGCGTAGGTAGTTTCACTGTTTTTATTTTTTAGTTTATGTCTAGTCATAAAGGTGAGCAAATACAAAGAAACACTCTTTTTATTAGAATAATGTATTGACCATGACAAGTTAGCCGAGTTTACCGGAAGTGAAAGGAGCCTTTTCGAGGCGCGCTTGAAATCCTTTCACCACACTGGTTCGAAAAAACTAGTGGCACGATAAGAAGGAAGACCTGTAGTAGTGTTACATCCGAGCGTTGTTAGCCCAGTAAACCAGTCCAATTTACTCTCCACGAAATATTTTGCTCAGTGCGCCTAAAGAAGTTTTCACTCCAAAAAATGATTGATATGAAGTGTCAGTACTTATTTATTTATTGTGCGTGTGTTGAGCTTTATGGAAAATGTCTTGTCAATAAAAACATTAAATATCTGCACTCTGCTTGCATGATTATTTTATGGACACGATCGACAACCGGCCTATTCCTTCAATTCGTTGTGATTAAATGCAATTTAGTATAATGATCGTCTTTCTTTGAATAAGTAAAGAAAGACCTAGCTTCAAGGGAAAAAAGATCTATTTTGAAATTTAAGACCCGGGTTAAATCTTATACTCGATTATCCGTTACCGAAACGTGACATTTAGTACCTTAAAAGCTATCGATATAATGCAATAATAATGAATTTTAATGAGATTATAAATAAGGAATAAATGGTATAATAATAAGCCATTATCATTACACAGAATAATAATATTATTATTAAAAGATTGAAAAAGCGGTACTTTTAGAATAGGCCAAATTGCATAGTAAGGAAGTTCCTCGCTCTGGCCACGAGCCGTTTGGGCTTTTCTCCGCGGCTGGTGGTCCATAATTTTTATACAACTTTTTACTATAATGTTTTTAAGCTGTTAATTTGAAATAGTGTTATAATAGTATAGTAAAAATGTATACAGATGAGTTAAAAAGATAAATTAAGGGAAAATAGTAATAGGTTTCTACCAGCGGAAATAACTTTGCGACTTTTACAGGCTTTATCGAGTTGTAAGTTCAGTCTGATTTTCTCCGGCAAAGCTAAAGTCAACAGGTAATATCGTTTTCGCTCTCCAAGGACTCTTCTAGAATCTCGATTTGAAATGATATCATTTTCGCAGCATGCCAATGTATTTGTTGGCTATTCAGAGCTGAATGTGTTTACAATCACGTATATCTCGGCTGAATGCGCTCGTCAGTCCGTATTGATGTTTGTGACAAGGATGTCGCATTGTATTCTAGATCAGTGATCTTCTGATTTGAGCGCATCCCACGTTTTCACAACGGTAAAGGAAAACATCGAATAAAATCCTTCCTTAGCGAGCGCCAACCTCTTGTAAATATTAATGCCAAATTTCAAGTTCGTTGCTTCTATAGTTTTGGAGATATCCCACGTTCTTACAACGGTGAAGGAAAACATCGAGAAAAACCAGCAAGACAAAAAAAAAACACTAAGTTATGATTCCGACCTTTGATTAATCAAAGTCTCTAACCATAGAAGTACTAAAGAACAGAATCACACTTTACAAATTGAAAACGCGCCAAAAAAAGTGATCTAAAGTAAGGACTCTACCTAATTTCTACCTGACATAATTTTAACATGATTTTTATTTTCTAAGAATAAGTTTATGTATAAAATTTAAAGATTAATAGATAATAATTATGTCAACTATTTACACTCAAACATCCTATTGTGTCGAAATAAATGTGTTTCTTTTCTATTCTATTCTATAAACTTTAATTATCTTTAGTCTGAGACTTACTAACAACGTAAATTGAAGCCCAAATTAGACTTAGGAGTTTGAGTGCTCGCAAACCCTAGTACCCACCTATCTATGGTATACATAGGATGTTTAATTTAACTTTACGTTCCAGTTTTGGGATGAAGAAACACTAAGAAATACTAACGTTGCTGAATAATTATGAGACACGGCAAGGATAAGGGCTTTCTAATTGAGTTCAAATGACTGTTCTTTGAACCGCGCCGATGTCGGCAGCGGTCATAAGTTTAACTATACATTTATAAGAAAATAAGCAATATATTTTTAATTTTCTTAACATCTTAACCCGATATAATCAACCAATCAATCAATCAATATATATTTTCTGTTTATTTATATCTGTATATTTATAAGATCTATGTATGTGTGCATTTAAAACACGTGCTTGTGAAGGAAAACAACGTGAGGAAACCGGCATGCCATAGAACCTAAAGTTCGAAAACATGTGTCAAGTGCACGAAAGGAGTCTCTTCGAGACGCACTTGAAATCCTTTCACCACACTGGTTTGAAAGAACTAGTGACACGATAAGAAGCAGAATTAATATTTTTTTTCCAAAAACAATTATCACAAAATAGTCCACAATTGACCCCGCGTTAGGGCAATCCTGTATCGCGGGATTAAAATCGAATAACAGAGACGAATATTTATTTCAAGAGCAACAGAGCAGGACAATAAATGAATCAGCATGCAAGGGAGAATGAAAAAAAAACAGGACAAAACTTGGGAGAATTTAAAATGGTAAACAAAAGTTATCAATGCAATAATTTATGTATATATTTATAAGAATTTAAGGGGAATCCTCAAGGCAAATTGCCATACAAAATGTTAATTAATAAAGTAATTTCTTCATATTATTCGTTTCGTCTATGTTTTTTTGATTTCATCAACAAAAAAAGTGAAAGGTGTCATACTTTAATTTAGTTTACTATAATACGGCGTACTTTTTGAGTATTTGTCCGAAACATTTAGTATGGAATTGGATTTGAGGATTAGCCTTAAGAGCTCATTCGCACAACGGGCATTTTACCCGTTTTTAAATACGCTGACGTGCGAATAGCTACTTGGAAATGCATTTGTTCTATTTGAACAGATTTTTAACGCGCGATAAAAAGTCGCTCGTGCAAATGAGCTCTAACTTATCAAATTTTATGATATTTGATGTACGACATTTAACAAAGCGACGCGAAAATCAAGGGATATTTAATGAAGAAGTAAAGTTGAATACATGTTACCTAATGAACTTGCATTTGAATATTCCAGTGGGATGGATGAGGTTAAAAGGGGGTTCGAGGACTGCAGCGGTGGTCTCAATTTCCGGTAAACAGCCTGCCGAGTGCCTGACCAGAGCAGATCTGATTGGAGGAAAATTGAATTTTATTCCGGCGACGTTTAACGAGGCCTGGCAATAAATTGTTGATCAAAAAACCGCATTTCTTGTTCTATTTCCATAGTTGGATATTGATTGCCTGACAGATGGTGCAGGAAACATTAATGTGGAACAGGAATGAGATAATGAGTCATTATGCGGCAGTCTTGTTGGATCGATTCAACCGTACCAACTTACTCGTAAGTCTGTGGTAATTATCTCAAACAGAAAATAAATGATAGGTAGGCTGTATATAATACAAAAAAAATTACGTTTCCCTCGCCGGCCGTCTTTGGTTCCTTAGGTTTGGTAAATCTAATACTTTGGTGACCATTCTTACATTATTATTTAGCCTAAATCGACATTTCCGATTCTGCACCAAGTGAATCCAGTGAAAACTACTAACATACTTACTAGTTATAAATATCTTGTTACTGTCAGCTCTAGGATTCTAGAGCATATGCTGCAACACAATGAACACAACGAACGTTTCTGACAACCACAATCTTATCAAGTAGAGATGCCACAAGAATTCGGCTACTGTTCTTTATTCGGCCTATTTGGCTGCTTTTTTTAAGCACGCACGCACTTCAATAATGCAAGTTTGGAACCTGTCAGTCTGTCACCCGCGAAATGTACTATAGTGCAGTCAAATTAGGCGTGTTTTGAGCAAAGATAGGACATAATTGAACACATTTGTTTAAAGCTTTAATTTTTACATTACTTACTATTATTATTATTATTATTATTTACATTATTTACTAGTGTCACCAAGAGCTCTGCCGAATATTCGGTTTTCTGCAAAAATCGCTATATATTCGTTGTATCCTTAGTATAAAGGTTCATATAATTTTGTTCGAAACTTCATACAAACTTTATTCTTGTTGACGGTTACGATACGATTGCGATTGTCAGAAATGCTCGTGATCGGGCCTCAGGTCTTCAAAGAGATAAGATTATAACACAAGTGCAGAAGAGATATCCAAGTATAATATTATAATTTAATAAAGGCAAAAAACTGCAGGTAGGATAATGAACTAGCCTGAATCCCCTTTGTAGCGTAGCGACTACGTCTAGGAGTATAGTATAGCGACGCAAAGGCAAAAAGGATAATAGAATAATAAGCAATAAGTAATTGATATTGTGGAAGCCAATAAATGAGCATTCTTTCCTAGTTAGCATCCTTTGTTCTCTCGAATTTCCCAGATACTATATTCATTAGGAAATATTGCGGGAATCGGGAATAAGTCCGTTTAATATCGAATGATCAACGTATTTACATCTTTTGTAACTTTTTGTTAGCTGTATAAAAAATAAGGAATGAGTAAGAGGCAGCCTGAAGGTAACGCCAGTGAATACGCCATAAATTAAGAGGTAACAGGCTAGCTTGGTATGGACACGTGATACGAAGGGAAGAATGTCGTGTGACCAGAAGAGTGCTGAATATGAAAGTGGATTATGGAGTTGAATATGGAGTAGAGGAAGGCCAAAGAAAAATTTACTGTGTGAAAAATGATATGAATAAAACAGGTGTTAGTACAGAGATGACGGCTGATAGAGACGAATGGAAGAAGAAGACTCGTTGTGCCGACCCCACGTAAGTGGGATAAGGACAAGAAAATGATGACTAATATACCCGCCATTCTTGCAACTATACTGTGACACGTCAAGTAAAAAAAAATGGTCGAACTGAGAACACTCCTCTTTATTGAACTGTAACATCTTTCCTCTTGCTTTCTGTCAATTGTAACAGTGATTTCGTGAAATGCAACGGAAGTGTGTACCAGGAAGTTAAGTTTTTTTTAAGAATTCCGCATTCCGTTTGACAAGCAGCGCGCGCTTGCATGTGTACACTTCAATAGAATTCGGGGTTCTCAAAACGCGCGTTTCAAAACGCCCAATGTGTAACCGCTCTAAGGCTCGCTCGTTTTTTTTTTCATTTCGTAGGTTAAAAATGGTAAAACCGACGGATATATGGTTTGTATGATCAACATGCAGTTGCGAGTTCTTTTGAAGCATGTGATTACGAGTTACAGCCGTGACCGCCAGTTGGTTCAACATTATTTTGAATTGCCAACATCCATTTAACATTTTTTTACATCAAAAAGGGTTAACAAAACAAGCCAACCCAATCAAGGAGTGGACGAATTACACGAGTCAACAAAATAACAAAATTCACCTCAGATAAAATATAACAAACGCTGAAATATTGTCCAATAAAGATGGAACGACATGATGTAGCGTCATAAAATCTGGAAAAGAAACCTATCGTTTCTGGAGATAACAAACCATAATGCCCGAGATACACGAGGCTAGTTTTGGAAACCAGGATAGCAATATAATGAAAAAAAAAAATGAAAATGAAAAAATATTTATTGCAGCAAAACAATTGAGTACATCTAATAACTGTAGTTATGAACTAAGTCTAAACCTTAGTTTAACTTAACTTAATATGTGTTATCTGCAGATTAGATAACACATATTAAGTTAAACTTTAGACTCTAAACAATATAAGAGAAATAATGTGTTGCCAATAGATTAACAAATGTGTTTCTAGCTTACTATCACTCGTACGAGTGATAGTAAGCTAGCAAGCTAGTAACTCTGGCTTCTTATAAAGAGAACTAGCTTTATTTCTAAGCTATAATAAGCTAGTAAAGAAGTAAGCTAGTTCCGTTTACACAAAGCCAGAGCTGCTAGCTTACTATCACTTTATTTCTAACTTTGCTTCCAAAACTAGCCTCGTTTATCTCGGGCATAAGTTCGATCTTATCGGACTTATTGGGCTGGGTAGGTCATGAAAGCTGACTTAATAGAAATAATAATGTCTCCGCAATCCTAAAAAGTGAGTAGGTTGAAATAATGGTAAGGGGTTACAAATGATTTACACTGAACACCGATATGGAGTGCCTTTTTTTTCGGATGGACGTACTCGTATAATGCATTTGGCCGCGGATAGCCGTTATTGCGAGACCGGACTCTACAAACACCAAAACCCAACTCCCTCCAAAACATCGAAGCAGGACCCTGGGTTGATGGATAGCATTTCATAGTAGAAGAATTCATAGTAGGTTCATCAGGACCCGAATCCAGGTTTTTTCTCAGCCCAGTCTTTGTTATGGTTTCTACCGTAGCTGAGCAGTGAACGGTATTTTCAAAACTTTTTCGGAAGTATAGCCAATGTAACATAATTGATTCTAATTATGAATAAATCTATCTTTATTTAAGTTATATAAACGTTTCTATTTTCAACCTCCTCTGATAATCGGTGGAGATTTTCTCGGCAGTATTATATAAGAATTTATAATTCAACTATCAATCATCCAGCGAGCCAGCACAGCCTCATTAGTGTAATGAATCAGAAGCTTTTAACTTTTCCGAGTCACCAGTTTGTCAAGCACACGGGAAATCATTCTAATTGCACAGTTTTCCGTCAAAGCGCCAAAGCGTGCAAATTATGCCATTTCAGTAATTACCCTTCATTATGAATGAATTCGTTTGAATGAAGCTCACTCGCAGGCGTCAAAATCTGACCAACAGATGCACTAGACCCGCCGCATCGTTTCGTTACCGAGCAGATGGGAGTCAAGTTATTCTGGCTGTCGGAATTACGCGGTATCCGAGTGTGGTTTTGTTTCCCCTCATCAGTATCCACTGCGATATGCTGCGAATTTCTAGTAGGCTGTATATTCCTGAAATCTCTAATGCAGTTGGTAGTGCGGATTTAGAGACTTTTTTTTCGAAATAAATCCCCACTAGTGGGGATGGTTAGTGGTGATTTCGGGAATAAGCCGCTGTATACTATTAGAAATTATAAAAATACTTTTCGTTTTGACATTATTGAATCCGATTATAGGTCCATGGGAAATGTGAGCCTTCCACATTTTCAAAATTTTGTCAGAGCGTCTTGTCGAAGCGACGCATGATCAAAGGGCGGCTGGCATCTATGTCGGCCGAAGAATAAGCCTTGCAATACAAAGTTGCAATGCAGCCAGTATCCTCAGCACGCTGCCATCAGGTATGGAGTTGGAGCAGTTGAGCTACCTATAGATCGTTTGCAACGGTCTATGGGTGAATTATTGTGGCTTACTAATTGCTTATTTTTTGTAAATGTTGTAATATAGATTGTAGATAGCTTATGCTTCAATAAACCTTATTTTAGATTCAATTATCCAAGTAGCAGAATATTAATCAAGCATCTAAATATTATAATTGCGAATTTGTATAATTTGCTGGGAAATCACATTGTCTATTAACGAGGGCAAGCCGCGAGCAGCAACTAGTGTGAAATAAATTTATGTCTAAATATGTATTTATGTGCCTATGTCAGAGTGACTGAACGAAAAATATGAAATAGGAAACCTAAATAAGAAACCCTTTCACAAAATATAGTCTGGAAATTCTACAAAAGCATTCGTAAAATTATTTTGTAATGTGGAATATTCCGAATCCAGGAAATTAAATAGGATGTCGACCGAGAGAAGAATTAAACGAATTAAGAAATGAACGGGTTAGATTTTATTACAAAACTTTTGTTCTTCTACTTGTGCTGTACGGCTTCGCGGCATAATTAAGAGGCTATGTGAAAATTTGGAGCCGCTGCGTTTCATTCTTACTCGGTAACGGTACAGTTTATAAACTTGATGTTAATACAGTGATTACTTGAGGATATAATCTAAATAAATGTAAAATAGAAACACGATTGGTGAAACTTTTCTCGATAGATTTATTTTTTGAAATAGGCCCTCTTAAAATCTGATTTACATCCATCCTCCGAATTTAGAGAATATTTACGGTTTATTTTTATACTATTGAGTGAGTAATCACAGAACTTGGATAAATGTAAAAGGATTTTTTTATAAATTCAATACTTTTCACGCAATACGATGTTTTATCATTTGTCACTTACGTCCGGTACTTTTGAGCGACAAAAATCTATGTCTAACCTCTTCCCTCGGGGTAAGGTGTCTAATTGCGCTATCACTGTCTTACAATTCGTCAGCTGTCATTTCTGACAGTTTCACATATCCTCTTAAATATCAACAAATTATATAAATATATTTAGTAATAAATCCGCTTAATTTCTAAACAAAGGTTTTAATTAACTTAACTTTAGTTCAACTAAACCAAAGAGTCAAAGAACAGAAAACCAAAATTTAAAGATACGACACGTGTTTCAAACCGTATCGTATCGTTAGTATCGTTTCAAACTTCGGCGAGTCCACGCATCCTGATGATGCCTCGTGTAGAGGCGAAACACGTGTCGTATCTTTAAACTTTGGTTTTCTGTTCTTTGACTCTTTGGTTTAGTTGAACTAAAGTTAAGTTAATTAAAACCTTTGTTTAGAAATTAAGCGGATTTATTACTAAATATATTTATATAATTTGTTGATATTTATGGATTTCCGCAAAGTAACGCCTGAATCAATCAATTATCTTATATCCTCTTAAGCCTTTGCATTCTCATTACGCTAAATAATTTATGTTCCTGTAAGCTTATTTGATGTTTCGAGAGTTTTCAGTAGGTATATTTTTCAAAAGCAAATTATATTCTTTGATTGCTACCTATAATTTTTTAAGAAATATGTTATAGTAAAGCATGGATTTTACAACACGGATGGTAGAGTGGCAAGCGTGTTGGACTGCCCCGCCTGGTGTCACGGGTTCGATTCCTGTCCTGTTATCTGGTTCACATAACAGAAGCTCTACTTTGTTTTGGACTAGATTAAGTGAGATCTACAAAAAATATTTATTTATTTCGTTTTTATTACCTAAGGTTTATATGCAAGTTACCTAAAGTTACTTCAGGCTGTGCTTCAGGTAAACCACGAACAATCAGTTGCAATCGTATATTTAAAATGGGTGAATTGGCAAGCCATTAGCCAGCCCGCAGCAACGTCAGACAGGCCGACAATGTTAAAATTATCATACAAAGCAGATTTTCAGCTAAATAACAGCCAATATTCGATATGATCAATTAGATAGTCGCTTCGAATATATAAAAGCGTAATTTACTATTTTGTACCAGACTACGGCGAAGCAAAAAGGAGGTCTTGATTTATGATTGTCTATCTTCTTCTTATCGTGTCACTAGTTCTTTCAAACCAGTTTGGTGAAAGGATTTCAAGTGCGCCTCGAAGAGTCTATGATAGTCACTTGTTTTTTTTAGATATAATAATAATCTTGTCACTAGTTCCTTAGAACCAGTGTGGTGAAAGGATTCCAAGTGCGCCTCGAAGAGGCTCCTTTCGTGCACTTTTTTCTAGTGAAAAATGTACTAAGTGCAGTGTTATGTTAACAAAAATGTATAAACGACTTACTATTTTGCACCTAAAATCCGCCATTTTGTTAATTAATTTCAAAAACCCATCTCAAATAGCTTAGGATTAACAGCATAAAGTATTTTTAATCTAGATGCTACACGGGTAAGGCCGTGGGAAACCGCCTCAACCTGCGCCAGTTGGTATTGTCTTCCTAGTTGGTTTTGGTAGTAAAAGTCCGGCTTGTAATAAAATCCAGGCGTCTGGTCTTGACTTTTAAAAGCCGAAAAATACCGAACTTCTCCAGTTAGATAATAAAGTAATGAATAGGTATATTAGGAATTTATTACAACGTTATCTATTCGAAGCTCAGCGGCGCTTTTACTTTTTAACTGCTCATAGGCCCGGGCTGAAAACCAGCCTCGTCCTGCCTTCTCTAGGTATCTAGATTGCTAAGTACCAAGACATTGCAGGACGACACTATGTTGAGACCGGACCCATTGGTATCCATGATAATAATAAAGGTCGAGACCCTAGGTCCATGGGGAATGGGAGCCTTCCGCGTTTTTAAAATTTTGTCAGAGCGTCTGGTCGAAGCGACGCGTGATCAGAGGGCTGGCAGCTATCTGGGCCAAAGAATAAGCCTGGCTATACAAATAGGCAATGCAGCCAGTATCCTCGGCACGCTGCCATCGGGTATCGAGTTTGAGCAGTTGAGCTACCTATAGATCGTTTGCAACGGTCTATGGGTGGCCCAATTGTTTCCTTTTGTAAATTTTGTAATATAGATTGTAGTAGTTAGCTTATGCTGTAATAAATGTTAGTATAATAAAGTAGTTTTTTCATACATAAGTATCTACTTATTAAGGCATACCTAGTTAATGTTTTATTGTGTTATGTACCTACTTACATTTGTACCTATACCTACTTAGAAGAGCCAATAAACAAATTTTCTTTCTTTCTTTTCTACTTATTTTGCGTTGCAAATTTAACGAACACATCCTGTAAGTTTTAAGTCTCTATGTAGAGTGGTTTGGCCTGTACAGTCGGCTCTGTAATGATCTTTACACCCAGCTTACGCCGCCGGTGTTCTTCTGTGATTAAACTACTCACACAAACACATCATGTGTGTGTGACTAAACTACTGATGTGATTAAACCACTTAAGATATACCCATAGTATAAACCACCAGTGGTTTAATCACAGGAGTACACCGGCGTAAGCTGGGTGTAAAGACCATTACAGAGCCGACCCTACGTTGGCTGTCGGTCAGACAGGATCAAGCCTTTATAGTAATGCCAGCGAATGTGTATATTTTTTTTTTAATATTGATTTGTGGCTTTAGTGACACTGTGTCCGTTGTCGGTCTATTGTGCTCGTCACTTGGACCTATGCGGTTAAAGTTCCTCACTAAACCCTGCGGCTATGATGAACTGCAGGAGTTTTTTGTGAGGAAGCACAACTATTTCATCAGGGCTTAATATGTGTTTTCCCAGATAAATACTGCGCTTATGCATTAGCGGTCCACATTCCTTCAGAAAATGAAGGGGCGTTGCCTCATTGCATTTCTTGCAGGAGCGCGTTTCGCTTAGCCTTAAGTTGAACATGTGCTTATTCAAGCAACAGTGTCCTGTTAAGCCTCTTACAATTATGCGCTGCGAATGTATAGCAGAACTTCCTGACTCAAACGCGTCGTTACTAAAACAGCTAACGTTAGTATCGTATCGTTTATTAAGATTCACAATAAATATGTTAGAGTATTTGCTTGCTTTTGCCATTCCACACCCAGCCAATTTTAGGAACTCTTATTTATACTTAGATAATTTTATACGAAGCTTATTGGATTCTGCTAGATACAGCTAAAGCAGCATATTTTGCAATGGGTACGGTTATCATTCGACTGATGGGCACGATGCCAATCTGTAACTTATGCATGACAATCAAAATATGCTCGTACAATACAAGTTGCGTGACATAAGAAGCGAATTTTCCTTTGAAAATTCTGTTGTATGAAATAATATATGAATAGTGTTCCTATAGAACACCAAGACGGGCAGTGTCAAAGTAAAATGGATTCGGGATACAGGACAGAAAAGTTTTTAGACACCATGTCAATAAAAATATCTCTATTTTCAAATCATGTTTGTTACTTTTTACGATGTAGTTTTATTAACAATGAAAAAGGCTATGAGTTTTAACATAACATATTTATCTAGCTCTGTTACTTCTCTTTTTCGAAAATTAGCATCGGACCTAAATGTACTAGAAGTTAGCCAATGTGGCTCCCATTTTTAAGTACATTTTCAATGTACTACATTGTGATTACTTCTGTGCATACAGTATACCTAGTGAGGTTAACTAAACGGAAAATCTAAATAGAAAAATATTAATAAAAAATCCTATTAATCAAATCCTGACAGATATTCTTGCCACGCTTTTGCGCTATGACGACGAGCCTACTAAATATCTGGAGATTATTGGTACACCCTTAATCAAGGTTGCCTACTGTTTCCGTCGAAAGGAGAATGAAGGGCAAACATATATCTATCCCGCGGCCCTACGATCAATATCTAGTTGCCCGTCGCGAGGCTGCCTATCACGTTGAGTAGTCTAAGCTAAGAAACCTAGTAATAAGGCAAATAAATTTGTCAAACAATTTTGTTCAATTTTCATTTGAATAAAGACTCTCTTTGGAGTTCATAGCTCGAAGAAATAAAACGAGTCCTCTCATAAGATGCTTTATGCTACGGCTACATTAGCGGGTATCGGCGAATATTCGAGATATCGCGAGAAGTAGCCAAGTGGCCGAGTAGTCCGTCGCATCGCGATGTATTCGGGCGAATACGAAGTAGTTGACTGCTTAAAGTCAGACAAGAACATCATACACGATGATTTTATCGTGATAGCGGGACATGAATTATCGCGCGTATAGCCCAGCCCGGGCAGTCTGCCCCAGCAATACTGAAAGTGCTCTGCCGGCCGCTGTCATCTTATAGAATTGAGTAAACAGAAGGTAAACAGAACTGTTTGCACGGATACCGGTCTCGCTGTTGTCCTGTAGGTACTTATGTTTAACAAAGATGTCGACATTGAGTTCATCGGTAAGATCTCTGTTGAGATCTTAGAAAGAAAAGTATATTGGAGCTTTGTAGTTTAATGCAAGTGACCGATTCATGTGCGTTTTGAGAACTAGATTCGCGATAACCTAATAGTTTCACCCAATCCGCGCCTTGTTTCTTCAGTATATTATGTAATAGCTATTTTCACTTTAGAAAGCGAAAGAAGAAAAACATCGTGGGAACCGGCATGTTACAGAACAAAACAATGCTCCGGGGTATGTAACATTCATAAATCCGTATTTGGACTAGAAAAAAGATCGTAACAAGTCAAGTCGTATTAGGTTCACGTATGTTTTTCTAGTCCTGAGTAGGCCCAAGCTGAAGCCCAGCAGTAGGAACATCATGCTGATAAAGCCAAATCCAGGCCAGGGTACAGGGGTAAATAAAAAGAGGACAAGGCAACATTACATCGAACGTGTTCTGTTTTAATTGGATTAAGTAACCACTAAGGTAAGACGGTGCTGTGAGTACCTTTTAATAAAAGGGAAGGTTGGCATATCTACTCGTAGTCTTCTGCGCCGGTGAATCTACGCAACCATTCTGTTTTTAATCGACGAAAATAAAAAAAGTGGTGTATTCTTAGTCTGATCAGTAAGTATTGTTTTTTTAATGTTTTCACACAAAATCATCTAAATTTCCGATTTTTTTGCTTTGAATCGATAAATATTTCTAAGTCGGCCGACCTGCCTTGCATTATTTATCTGACATATACTAAAAAAAAAAATGAATACATAAACAGCGAGCGATAACATGGTTCGGCAGTATAGTGAGTATACAGAAAAAAAGAACGACGTGTGCACAGGACAGAAGTGAAACTTCATCACCTTATAACTCGAGCCGACTTTATCCGCAAGCGTGACGGCTCCGTCTCGTTTAATATCCACAAAATGATTTGCACAGCGCGCCTAAAGAAGTTTTTTTCGAATGGAAATGGCAGAATGAAACGCATCTCCCCTAGTTCGACGTGTCCAAACCACCTACAAGTTACCACGTCGCTGGAATACGAATGAAAATATCTCAAAGCTACTAAGTTCCCCGTTGAATTGAACTCGTTGAGACGGTTTTGCAAATATTTACTTTGAGCGACCTAACGAGCTCGATTTTCGCATTGAAATTAAATTTTAGTTCGGTCGGTGGAACTAGAGTCTTTCCTAAAGTTATGACGCTGACTTATATGACTCTTTCCCTAGCTCCTTTCAAATCTATACCACATACAACGACACGATTTGATTAATTTTATTTAGTTATGATCGTCTCGGGGGCGCTTTACAGTTTGAACACAAAATCTTCAGCATTTTAAACAAAATTTTCTCACACTGGTATTCTCCCTGCGTTTTCCAACGCGTTCTTGGCAAGTTTTTCAGTTCTCTATTAGCAGCTAAAGTTTGTTCTTCTGAATGAGTTTCAACGAAACCTGTCTGGAAAATGTTTGCCTTTCAAAGTCCTCGTCTGAATACCGAACGACTTGTCTTGTAGCACATTTCGGTTATTGTTGAGTCCTTGGCCAAGTAATTTACATGTCTGATATAGGTAGCATAGCACTTCACCTATAGCCGATTTTTAGACCGCTATTGATTGCAATAATTACACCTAATATCGTAATTAGGGCTATGTCGAACAATCTTTTTTTGTTTCTTGATAAATTTAATTTTGGGAATTGAGCTAGAGATGTGAGGGTTCTGGTAAATTGCATGTATGGTGTACCCCGAGTGAAGTACCCATTTTTTGAAATATCTCCTAATCTTTTATTAGATCTTGAGCTTCTTTTGATTCGCTTGAATGTTCTGGTTGCCGGGTTCAGAAGGTTGGAGACTGGTTCGTTTCGATGGCGTTCGATGCGTTCAGTTTCTGATTGTAATGCCCTCTTCGACTGTCATTTTTGCCTGGATCCGTTGAACAATCTTTGGTTGATGACGGTTTCATGATTCACTGGTAATTTTCCATTTTACATTTCAATTTTTACGATTCAACTATTTGCGAGTAGCTTCCTATTTCTGTACATACCTACTGCTCGGTTGTATAACCGACTAGTAAGTATGTACTAGGTACTCTACTAAACATACATACCTATATACCTATATTATAGCTTGCACCACCTGACTATAACATTTTGTTCAATGGTTAACTAAAAGTTTAAGGGTAGGTTTGGTCGGTAGATTCTCTGGCTTTAGTCTAACATATTCGAGCTCATCTAACTAAAAAACCACTTACTCATTTAAACCAGGCATAAAAGTTTATCCGTGGATTTATCAAAAGGATGTTTGAGTTTTAGTTCGAAGCAAGCGTAGAGGAATATATGAGACTAGCTGATATATGTAACTTTGTTTGCATTGTGTATTAACAAAATTATTTTCTTAATACGCGCTTACACTTCCTGACGAACTTTATACTGCATATTTCTCAAAATTTGCAGTAAAATGGCTGAACTATAAATAGTTAATACATGGAGCATCAAACTAAATTGGTTTATAATCAAAAGTCTAGTGTTATTATTTGTGTTTTTAGAAATAAATATTCATTGATTGATTTCAAATTGATCCTACCTTGAGATTATTGAGATATCCAATTTATAGAAATATTTTTGATTTTTATCTGAACTGGTAGACGCACAACTTCGTTTTACGTTATTTCTATACCCATTCCCGACTTTCTGCTGCACAACATTCAACATCCATAAATTTAAAAATTCATAAAATCCCGACACTAGTTTATTTACTAAAATTATTTTATCTGAGAGCATGCATGCAAATTTATGAGTGCCTATTGTGAGAGGTCGTAGCAATGGAACAGTCGTGTTGAAACTTTCGTCCTCCTTTTTTAACCTGTGTTCGAATTTTCTAACTTCCATATGCTACTTCCTTCATAGAACGCTTCCAAGTTTCAATTCTTTACGATTCGGCTCGGCCATTTTCCGACATCTTGTTTTATGGGAGACTAGCTGACACCCGTAACTTCGTTGCGAAATAAGAAAATTCCTTTCAATATTCAGTATTTATTGCAAATATTGGGTAGGTTACATTTTAGGTCTTGTTAAGTCAAATAAATAAGAAGTACAGCTACACAATATTACCCGTTAGGGTGTTGCAACTGATAGAGACGGGCCGATATTTTTAACTACTTATATTGTTACGTCATTTAAAAAATCTTGCAGCTCATAATAACTTTTTTTTTATCAACAATATATATAAACATATTTAGTAATAAATCCGCTTGATTTCTAAACAAAGGTTTTAATTAACTTAACTTTAGTTTAGAACTTTAGTACATATTACTATATTATAAAGAGTCAACGAACAGAAAACCAAAGTTTAAAGATACGACACGTGTTTCGCCTCTACACGAGGCATCATCAGGAGGTGTGGACTCGCCGAAGTTCGAAACGAGAGTGAATAAACAACGTTGCCCGGCCCGTATTTATATTTAGTTATGGCGATGAGTCGCCTGTCGTATGAAACTGTATGTGTATATGTGTGTGTGTGTGTGAAAATGTATGTCGTATGTAATGTAGAGGCGAAACACGTGTCGTATCTTTAAACTTTGGTTTTCTGTTCGTTGACTCTTTGGTTTATAATATAGTAATATGTACTAAAGTTCTAAACTAAAGTTAAGTTAATTAAAACTTTTGTTTAGAAATCAAGCGGATTTATTACTAAATATATTTATATAACTTGTTGATATTTATGGATTTCCGCAAAGTAACGCCTGAATCAATCAATTAACATTTTTTTAACAGCATTTCTTTTAGAATATTTTCAAAAATGTAATCATTTTCCTGGATTTTTATTTTGTCTGGAAGTTTATTGTAAATTTTTACCGCCATTGCATTTGGACCCTTATTTTGATTTCATTTGGATTTCTTAGTACGCGCATTCATATACTGACGACCATACCTTCGAAATTTCGAGTCTATACGTTTACTGGTTAGCCTACAGGCTATTCTTTCGGTCAGTCAGTCAGGAGTACGTTAGTAAATATACCTATTTATCTGACGAAAATCTCTCAGAAACCCCCTATGTGTTGAACACACGTATTGGTGAATGGAGAATTCATAAGTTTAAACGTACGAGCGTTAACTAATATCTGCTAACTACTTGATGTGGCCAAACTATGTAAAGTGGCTTAACTGTGCGAGCTTTCAGTCAAACTAGACTGCGGAATGCAGCAATGCTTCACAGTCAATTAATCTGTTTGCAACCCGCTTCCTGCAGTACTTGCTATATTTGTTTTCCCTATCTCATATTTACACAAAGGCGTTGAGTCAACCGCGTAGGGTACGGAAATGCCGCTATTTCCAGGAACGCAATTACATGGTGCAAAATGTATCTAAATGGAATAATATTTGATGTAAATTTTTCATGAATGTGCTCTCCGAGACGGTACGAGATTTTGAGGACGGAAGCGGATCAGCCTGCCACCTGCAACGCCGCACCATGGGAAGAGAGTCGCCCCTGGTAGCGCGCAGGTACGTCAGATACGCGGTTACAATTCGCGGCGAGTCGGTAACTTCAAAGGTGCGCTGTGCGGTGCAAGCTCGTCCGCATTAACACAGATATCCGTAGATAGTCTGCCGCCCGTAAACAAATCTGTAGAATCTCGCACCGTCGTCGGCGTCGTTGCTACGCAACGTGGCTTTAGACACGAAGATGGAAGGTTTGTTAGGCATTAGACCGTATTTTTTTTGAAGGAAGATTGAACTTCATTTAGGCTTAAATGAAGGAATAATAAAAGGATAGGCAGAACGGGTATTAAAAATGAGACGGTGCTCTTTCACGACTCAAAACATGGCGATTTTAATTTCTTCTTCCTCCTCCTCCTGCGAGTATTATTTCTACCTGAAATGAGTTTTGATGCCGAATATCAATAAAAAAAATTAATACCTACCTATACATATAATCATTGCAAAAAAAAAATGATGTTGTAGGCAGGTACTATTAGACATAACCGTACTAACTGTTTCTTTATAAAATTAAGGCTATTTTCAGTTAATCCTAAAAATAATTACTAACTTGGTAACCTACCTGTGAACTTGAATTTTAAAATGGTCGTCTAAAATGGTCAGAATAAATACTGTCAGACCTTTGGGGCAAGATAAAAATGATTAATTTGATTGGCCCACCGAGTGTCGGATCATCTCTGTTTTATTGAGGGCTGGTGCCATCAAACATAAATGCGGGAGAGACTAGTTCCAGGCGTGGAATAACTTGTAACGAAGAGTGCCCGCTAGGCATGGAAATGATTGCTGGTGTTATTTCATTTTGTAACGGCTCTATAACCGGTGATTTTATAACACATTGTTATTTTTCATCAGTGGCCTAAATAATATAATATAATATAAATGTCATATGAATTTGTTTAAATAATTCACGCATGACACGACGTCACGCAATCTCTCCCACTCACAGCCAGTACGTTACTGACTGTCTGACTGAATAAAAAGATTAAAGAATAGTGACACCGTACAAAAGCGTACAAAATCGCCTGCTGGCGTGCCGGGCGGATATCACCGGTTATTTTACATGGTATAACAGTGTTATGAGTGCTCAGTTTTATATCATGATAAATAACATGTTACTCGATATTCTTTCAATGCGTAGTGCCCACCCACCCTTGGTTGTATAGATCTGGTATAATACTCAGGGTTGACACAATTCCCAAGTCTCGTTTTTCTTTTGGGCAGGTTTTTTTTTAATTGTATCAGCCAAAAGGTAAACATCGTCGTAAGGGCGCCCACGACTACGGTACAAATTTGAGCCCAGTTGATATAGGGGTAGGTTTATGGCTTGAAAGCAAAGCACCCATGTAAGTTCATATGTTTATTGTTACTTATATGGGTACATGGGTCAAGATAGGTCAGGACTACAAGACTAGGCAAGACAGATAGATATAAAATCTACGTTGTTCTCTATGGCAACTTTGTTGGCGTTGGGCATTTTTGACATCGGGATAAAAATATGTCCGTCTCCTAGTTCTAAGCTACCTCCTCACCAATTTTCAGCCAAATCGGTCCGTTCTTGAGTTATAAATAGTGTAACTAACACGACTTTCATTTATTTATATTGATGATGATTGATTGATATGATGTAGATTAAAAATAAACAACCATGCCTCATAGGATATTCTGCATCATCTACCCATTTTTTATCTACTCTCTGTGATGTAGAGTTTGCAGACTTTAATTACCTTCGTTTGATGGAAATCTGTATTGGAAAATAGAGCGAGCGGAACGTAATCAGCAACAAAAAAAAACCTATAAAAGCGTACTCTCTACTAAGCGGTGTTCGTTATAATAGTGTTTACAAAACGAAAAAAATATAATATGTTTCTTGATATTTTTTAAATTTTTATTTTTCAGAAAATTCAACTTAAAAGTTGAAACTAAAAATCTTCCTACCTGCAGTTACTTACTACACTACGATTCTAAGTTTATTTGTCAAAGAGACAAGTCTTATTCATTCTTTACTCACCACTTGTTGCGAATTTTCAAAATTATTTTCAGCTGTTGAAGCATTCTCCAAGATTCAAGTCTATACGTTCAGTGGTCTGACCTACGGGTAGGTACATAGTCTGACAGTCAAGGCCAAACCTTTTAAATAAATTAATATTAGATAAGAACCAAAAGTAAACGGGTAGGCAGAGGAGACGCTCGCTGGCGCGATGTTCTTGACGCCTTCCAGACCAATAGGTGGGAAGTGGTAAGCAACCGGAAAGCTTGGAAAAGTGTGGGGAAGACCTTTACCCAGCAGTGGGATATCAACAGCATAGGTTAAGAAAAAAAAACCAAAGGCGTATTATGTAAAAGGTATACTACCAGGCTATGCAAGCATGATTTATTTTATTTATTTATTTTATTTGATGATATTTTTGTGAAGAGTAGAGTCAAGCGCTTATACATATAAACAAACACACACACACACACACACACACATACATATATACATAGGTACCAACACAATAAGTTAGGTAGGAACAAGTGTTGGCAATAATTTAATCTTATTCGATACATGCCGACATACAAACAAACATACAAACTCCAATTTCCCAAGTATCTACTTCATTTCGTTCGGGTAATCAATCAAAGTAAACTTAATCAATTAATGATTTTTGATTGATGATTAACTTTCTAAATCATGATTACAATTACCTTTTTAATCACGATTAATTTAATCATGATTGATGTAATCTGATTAAAGTTAATCAAATTAATTAATTAATTGCAAAATTTATCGATTAATGCCAACACTGGTAGGAACTACGTACTGTAATGTATTTTAAAGGGATCGAGCGGCTAACGATGTTGAGCGCATCGAAATATTGGGCAGCTGTAACTTCGGTTACTACTGCCAGCCGGATTACTTTTAATTACAAAGTACTGCGGTCGTACAGTACAAATCGGACTCGGGCTTAACGAAATGGTTTCCTACTGGTTTCCTGTATCTGGCCTACAAATCGGGCTGGGCGTGTTCCAATCTGACCATAAAATGGTGTTTGTTATTTCGCCCTGTGCAGGATGGAAACATGTTTTTATTTATTTAGCTATATGTATGTATACGTACAACATTAGTATTTGTTTATGCGAAACCTAAAATTAGTCAATAAATAAACCTCCGTTAAATTTGGTAACAAATCTTTAAAAAAATATTTTTTCGTGAGTACAAAGAAAAAAAATAACAAACGGGTCTCGGCTTTCGCATCAAAAACTAACCTTATATAAATACCAATCTTATATGAATACTGAAACCCACATTTACAATATTAAAAATCTCTAGCTAAAAAGATAATAATATATATTATGTATAAATACCATACACGTAGTCGTTATCGTGACGAGCATAAAACTACAATCGTGAAAAAAACCAATCAAACCGCACGTTTGAAATTGCAACAAAAACAAATATTGAATGCAGTTTTCGGGTAGTTTGATATATATTTCGGCGCTCACTATTTTCGTTACGGCAAGAATTTCAAAGAGCACGTGATATATGTACACTTTTCATCGCCGTATAGGTACGGTGTGTCCACAGAGGATATTGGAAAAATATTCAGATGAAGAACCACACCCCACGTGCCGTTCGCTACGAACAAAAATTACACATTCGGTCGTGTGATTGTGTCTCACGTAACTTTACATCGATGAATGCTTATTGAAAATAGGAATTAACTGATTTTTAATACCGCACTGAGGTTGGAGTTCCATATTTTTGCGACTTAAATAACACTGTAAAGTTAATATCAATAAATTATATAAATATATTTAGTAATAAATCCGCTTAATTTCTAAACAAAGGTTTTAATTAACTTAACTTTAGTTCAACTAAACCAAAGAGTCAAAGAATAGAAAACCAAAGTTTAAAGATACGACACGTGTTTCGCCTCTACACGAGGCATCATCAGGAGGTGTGGACTCGCCGAAGTTTGAAACGAGAGTTTATATATTTATATAATTTATTGATATTTATGGATTTCCGCAAAGTAACGCCTGAATCAATCAATTACTGTAAAGTTATATTTGTATTTAGATTAATAACATTTGTATGAACGTAAAATTGTTTGGTAAGTCCGTTGTAATTTTAGCAGCATTCATTTTGTTTTCAAATTTCGTAGAAATAAACGAGTGCCGCCGTCGTCACCGCCGAAATATTTGATTACAAAGTAATCATTCTAATTTTTTTGAGAATGATTACTTTGAATTCTAATATTTAAAAAACGGAAGCATAGTTATTTATAACTAAATTATTTTATTATTTATTTAAATTATTTTTTTAAACTTTACCTCACTCAATGGGAAAATTATAATTTGTGTAATTCTTTATAAATAGGTACTGCAATAATATGAAACTGAACTAAGCTTTAATTTCCTTGTATTAATCATTAAAAGGTTCGTAAGTGGTATACCAAAATGTAAGAAGCTTTGGTAAGTATTTATTTATATCTTAATTGAAACCAGTTAACGAACAGAAAATCGAAAATCATTTGATTGAACTGGTGATTAATTTACTAACGGAAATTGGATAAATGGATGCAGATGTAGATAGCTAGGCAAAATACATGGTAAGACCAGCTGACTGACCAGCTTAGCCTGAAACTCGGTAGGCATACTTTGTATTTGATGCAAGGATGCAATCTAAGATGTTAGGCATTTGTAGAATTATTTAATTTATATCGTTAACATTATTACGTTTTATTAATTTTTTAAGATGTATTCTAATTGTTCGCTATAAATGGCACTCGTAAACAACGAACTACCGCTTGGTGTACCTGCCTACGCACTTGTATACAACCTGTTTACAAGTGCGTATGTAATGTATTTTTTGAGAAATAGAGAAATATTTAAGATGTTTTCTAATCGTTAAAATTGTATGCTATAAATGGCACTCGTAAACAACGAACTACCGCTTGGTGTACCTACGCACTTGTATACAGGTTGTAAACGAGTGTAATGTAATTTAATTTAATAAGTGTAATGTAATTATGCTTGTTTGTTTAATATTTGATATAGGTTTATCTTAATTTCTACGAAATTCAAATACAAATTCTTCAAAGATAACAACGGCCACGAAACGACGACGTTACGTTCATATAATTCTACTCGTATAACTAAACACAAATATAACTTTACATCATAATTCTATACACGGTCAATTTTTAATCACCAGATAAAAACATAGTCAGTTGCCGTTACTGATACACAGATATGGCAAGAAACTAGAAAAAATAAGGTCGATTTTTTAAAATAAAAATATGATTACAATGGACAATAATTTAATATTAATCTGAGTATGAGGGCTTATAAGCTGTTCAAAGTTCTAAAAAACTGTGTTTTTATTTTTTCGTTAAGCCAAAATTGACGAAGTTATTGAGAAATTGAAATGCCTTTTGGGTTCACTCCAGTCGATCCGCCTCGATGTAGCGATGACGTCACTATGTGTGATCTTTTTCTCTTAGCTTCACTTCACGCCGCGACACCGCGCAACCCCGTGGCATGTGACGGTTACCTACCCATAGGTACTGTTAGTAAGTTTAACCTTTACGGTAATACTTAAAAGGGCAAATGGGCCGGATTCAGTTATCAAATTTATTTTTGGCTAATTAATTTATGAGTATAACTGTCCATTAGTTAGTAGACCTTACCTGTCACGTTTCACATTTGTGATAACTTATAGAAGTATTATATAAAATAAAATCAAAAAAAAAAAAGGTGTAGCTAGTTTTCAGCAATGGTATTTTTATGTTATCATTTAAAATGTGTAATAATCCAATATGGCCGCCTTACAAGAAATATGGCTGCCATACAAAAAAAATATACCCCACACAAAACTGAAATGCTTATATCTCGTAAACGGTGATAGATAGAGCCATGTTTTTGCATGTATTTTTTATTGAAATATTGGACTGAATTTTGAAAGTTGAGGTGCGTCATTACAATGACTTCGCTCCCCTCTCGAAAAATAAAAGGCGTAGAAAGATATAGTTTTCACCGACGGTATTTTTTTTTGTTCCTATTTTGAAATTGGTAAACATCCAATAGGGCGCCCTCATACAAAAAAACATAGCTGCCATACAAAAAAAATATTTTCCCATACAAAACTTTAATTCGTAAACGGTGGCTTGGTTTTTGGACTTATTTTTTTAGAAAAGGTGTGTATTGTAATGCCAGCGACCTCCATAAAGGCAAGTAACCTGAGTGTTATGTGTCATTTTCAACTAATTCAACAAATTCAACGGTTTGAAGATAAAGATTTTTGTGTAAAATTTAAAATCTAAGATAGTGGTTATTTTTTCTTCTTATAGGCGTCATTATTGACTAGAATGTCGTTGAAGATAAGGAATTTTGTGTCAGATTGGAAATCCAAGCTCTCAAATTGACATTTATTTATTTCTTGTTTAAGGATATAAATGGGTTGATTGCAAATTTTGCTGTGATAAATAACACATTTTTCTTGGAAAATGGAAATATTAAAAAAAAAAAAATATTGATAAAATTCTTTATGTACATTATGATGTATTTTATTACCGATAGTTAATTATAAAATATGTATTATTTGATACTTTTAAATCATGGTCCAGATGCGATGCGTTATCGTTTTCGGGAGAAGCCCAGTCTTTAATTAAATATCTGATCTAAAAAATATATGATATAAAGTTTTCCTAATGTCACAAATCACTGAATTTACAAATTCCGAATATCAGTGATTTTTTTTGTGACTTCAGCTATAGGTACACCACTAATTTTTAATTAAGAAATAACTAAAACGTATGCAGTAGGGGAACTGCTTTGTATCTATGCAGTCAGAATTTTGAGTTACTATAATTGACAGAGTGACAGCGTGCCGAGTGCGGCGCCTGAGCTGAGCTTTTGCGAGCTGTCTCGAGCTAGCCCAACGATGAATAAAAAAATGATATGTGGAGGGGGTGCCTATTGACGCAAGGCCAAATGAAAACGACTAACGAGAACAATTTTTCAATATTTATCATATTTATTTAAAAAAAAATAGACTTAATAGAAAAATACTTTTTTTTTTGCCATATTTGTGTTCAGTTACGGCAACTGATTACGCGTATTTTTTTTCTGGTATTTAAAAAATGCTGTGTATAATGGGTAAATAAAAAAATATCAGATTAAAATCTAAAAATTATACTTATTTATGCTTTATACCACAATACTTCAACTTTCGGTATGAAGCCTATTACAAACTGAACATCATTAATACATATTTTATAAGCAATCACTTTTTGCCCTACGGTCTAAAATGCAGTTATACTTCAACCTAGCGTAAAGTTGAACTTTACGAGTATGGGAAGTGAAATATTTGTTGTTCACGACAGATTTTTTTTATCAGTTATATTGAAATAATAAATATTATAATCAGTCATTATTAAAGCTGACTGTATGAGCTAAATTGGACTTTACCCGCCTTAGTCGATTTTGAAATAATGTCTTAAAATAATGTTTATTGTAAAAAACGATTCCTGGGTTATTAAAATACGGCCCTGAATGTACTCGTAAGCATTTACATTATTGTTGCCCCTGAAGCTTTAAAAAAAGATGAACCATCACTTGTATCGTGAAATGACTGGGCTCTCGGGACTGATCATAAAAATATCTTGAAGTGCAAGAATACAATACAGGGTGGGTTTTTGAGAAGGGCGGTGATTGCTAATTTTGATATTTTCTTTCATTTTTAGTACTTGATAAATTTATTTGTAAAGATAGATCCTTATCAGCAACAGAATCCATTGGTTCAATAATTCAATAATACAGAGTGTCTTTTTTTTAATCATTCGGGTCGATTTTTGACAAAAATAACAAATTAAATAAAGAAACTAAATATGCAGTTATTGTTTTCATATAAATCGAGGGCATGACTCCTTTCATGACTTTTCTCTAACTCTCGTTTTCGGACTTGGCCATCACCGCCCTTCTCAAAAAACCACCCTGTATTATGTATAGCACTGTTCAGGTCATGGGAAAGCGTGATCTATTACCATCAGAAGAGCGCCTAGCTTGTTTCGTTACGCACTTACATAAAAAACAATTTTCGACGGATCGATCTCACCAAAAAACAAGTCACGCATCATTCTAGCTCTCAGTTCTTGAGTGGAATACTATTTTTCGCCTAACTTCGCCAGTTTTGATTCGATTTCAGTGGTTTAAACACTCAAATTACCAGAAAACTACCAGGAATATCTGGAATACTCTAAATAGCCGATATTACGTTACCTTGGCTTTGTTCATTGGATAACTGTTACTGTTAGTCGTTTTCCTATGGATTTGCGTCAGGCGGTACCCTTTATTGATAATAATTTAAGTTTTATTCATCGTTAGACAAACCCTCGGCTCGGCTCGGGCGCCGCAGTCACTCTGCCATTTTGTAAATATCTAAAATTCTGTCTGCACAGATACAACGTAGTACGGTCTGCAGTGCCCATTATTTTTGGTAATTAAAAATTGGTGGTGTATAGTTTCTATATAGTCGCAAAATAAATAAACAATACGAGTAAATAGTAGGTATAAAATAAACCTGAATGCTAAATAAACCAGAAAAATGTCCATGCTCTAATAGATCCGTATCAATCATTTACCGACACTTCTGTGAAAGTACTGCAAATACAACGCGAATGGATGTTTTTACTAAAAGCAACGGCACTGAACCGATGGGGCCCTGAAATGAATAATTTTACATATTATATTCGTATTCTCTAAAAACCAAATAGTAAATAGGTAGATGTTATGATATGTACTCTCAAAAGTGCGATTTGCGATGCTATAAGTTGGTTGGGTTCTGATTAAATCCTTCCATGTTTCAGTAGAGTACAGCTGCTCTCGATCAATCATTTTTTTAACGAATGATTTCAGAATTTATTTTTTGAAGGGCTGTTTTGAAAGGAATTTTTCGCTGCATTATTTTGAGACCCTATCATACAAACATTCACACACTCACACCCCCTGCACTAGGATTCCCTGTGTCGCAAGTGGCATGGACACATACAACACATCACAACATCCAAGACCCGAGAACAAACATTTGTGTTCGTCACAAATATTTGCCCCGGCCGGGGATCGAACCCGGAACACCAAACTTCGTAGGCAAGATCACTACCAACTAAGCCACGGTGTCGTCATAGGGCCTATTATGTAGATATCAGTATATACATTTTAAAGGCTTGGACCTGACTGATTGACAGACAACGTACAGGCCAAATCGCTGAACGTAGAGACTTAAAACTTATTGGGTGTGTAAATAAATAAACGGATTTTATTAATTTATAATACAAATAAAGTTGCGGGCGTCAGCTAGTCTACAATAGGTACAACTCGGGAGAATTAAATTGACACCTGGCTCGAATGATGTTTTTACAAAGTACAGTGTCGAATTGGATAATTTTGGTAGAGAAGGAGACGTGGAGTGGAATACTTGGTGATAATAAGGCTTCGCAATAAGAGGAAGAAACAAAGCGGAGGGCGCCGCGCGGGGCAGCCGGGGAAGCATTGAGTTCGAACTTCGAAGCCAGGTGTCATGTTAATTCGCCCGAAATATATGCATTTTAACGCTTGTCATCATACAAAATTTTAAATTCGCAGCGTGATTAGATGTTCGTGCCTTGATGTGCATCATCACATCACGCTTCGTGTGTTTGCTGTTGTCACTATCGTTTCCTTTCTAGGGTAGAATTAAATGATGCTTATCAGTATAACGGACATACGGGCGGCAATTTCTACATGCATCACGGTTTCGTTTGAATGTAAGTACAGTCGCCTACATGTCTCCATCCCAATTTTGTATAATTATATCGTAGTGCTTTATTTCATTTAGATATACACAGTGAAAATGATGGGGTAAGTGATAGAGTTCTCAAGATTTTATAAGTAAGTACTTTTATGACATTATTTAGAGTGATGTTGTTATTTTTGAAATTTCGCTGAATTTTGAAACTGCGACTATACCAACAGAAGAGCCTCTAATGTAGAGTCCGAACTATACTGATAGTATTTAAACCGAGTAGCGCTGCGAGCATTGCTTACTGAGTCGAATTGAATGTGGTGTAAAGTTCCATTCATGGGACGGCATGATAAATTAAGTTAATTTAGAATCAGCATTGAAACATACCAAATATAAATTAAATGCATCATTTTCAGTATTAAATTGAATAAAATACTGACGCTTCGCAACACGATGTGTTAAATTACATAACTTAGTGTAACGTTTCTCGTTTATTTATTGGTAATTTTGCCAAATTATCTACCATTTTGTTTACAATAATAAGCCAATTTACTGCAATCAAAATGTAAACAAAGGCTGGCATAATAATGAAGATTCGATTAGACATCAACTGAAATGGCTAACTATAATTTTTTATTGACTCCATCCACAGGCGCCTTGACTCGTACTCGTAGCGACATAACATAGGTACAGACAGCGTCATAAATAAGTACCTATCCCTCTTGCACAAGACACCCAGCCTCAAATCCCTTCAAAACGCCGCCGAGCTGTAGGTACGAAGATGTTTCCCTTCAAAAATATATTAGGTATATATTTTTATAACCATATATGCCTGATCATAACTTTATACTATTTTTTGAAGGTATTGGAAGCTGGGTGTCTTGTGAAAGGGGGATACTTATCTATGACGCTGTCTGTACATATACATATAGTACCTATAGCAGCTCTTTATTTGCGTTTGTAGCTATAGATACTTTAGATGTGTCTTGTTACACTACTCTTCTAAATACTTCCTGTGAACGAACACGACAGAACGACTGCTCACCGGAGCGTGTTCCTTCCAGGCCCAGTAGCATGGACTGTCCACAAAGGAATGACAAACAAAATCGTTTACCTTGCGCGTCAGGTGTGAGAGAAACAGTATACAAAAACGTTATTCCCACAGAAAACGCAAGAACTATGAACAGTGAATAAACAATAGTAATTGTAATCTGTTTATTATTTTTGTAACCGGTTTATTTACGTCACCATTTCTAAAATTATGGATATTGGTAGGGTTATTATACAAATTTCGAGACACATCTTGTAGACTTTTTTTCCAGAGAGAGAAATAATTACCACTCTATGAAATCTATCCATAATTTTAAATTGTGATGGGCTCATTTTTCCTTTAAAAAAACGATGCCTCCATAAAAAATAATAATAAACGTATGACAAGGCAGTATGGTCATATGACTTTAGCCAACACTATGCGCAAATTAAAAAAAACAAAACGTGGTACAAAGCGCCAAACTGAAAGGATATGTTCGTCTCTTTCTTTTGCCGACGTGTAAAAGAGTTAGAAGTATATACCATGAAGTTCGTTCAATCGAGCTAGTCGATGGTTGATATCGTGTAAACTTAATACGAAAAATTTAGCCCGTACTGCCAATTACAACGTAAACTATTCGTTTGAGCGAGCTCACCAAAACTATTGAGTTTTGGAAACTATCAAACTCGTACTAAGGGTACTGTTTTTTCTAGCGAGTGTCAGGCCTGTCCCACGCTGACGTCCATCGCGTACGTCCGTAGCGGGCACCGTCGCGGTGTCGGTTGTGTCAATTAAAATAACTAATGGCAACGTTATGGTTATAATATGCTACCTACATAATAATTCTTAATTATATCTAGTAGGTACACAGTTCGTGGGTCATACCAACAAAAAACCCAATCGTATCTTCACATTCTCAATTATTAAACTGAGTTTATTCTTGAGCAGAGCTTGTACTTTATATACTCGTACATCTTAAAATATATAGAAAACGACCAGACTCAAAATATATTAATATTTTTTATTCTTTATGTTTTAATCTACCTAAAACTAATCCAGCAAAATAATCAACATGAATCGTAAATAACTTTTTTTATAATATATTATGATATATAAGATTTTTTTTTTTTTTCCTTATCGAAATCTACCTCATCCTCCAAACCTCATCAAGCAAAATAATAGGTAAGTAACAACATTTATCGTACACAATATAAGATAGCTACAAATTCAGTTGGTTATCATTGCAAATGACACACAAGGTCAAATTACTTATTTAGTTTGAGACTGATGTACCAAAGCGGGAGATTAAACTTCATTGACCTAAGTTCATAAAATTATGTACAGTTTCAATTTCTCAGACATATTAAAACTACTACTCGTATTAATACCATTTATGCAATTAAGAGGACGCGATTCCGCTGTTGACTGTTCTTTGCACTATCTTATAGCAGGATGTTTAGCGGATTAATCGGGTGGAATCGCCTCTCGTGTTATTTTGCAGCGCGTGTACGCACAACAACGCTCGTTGACACGAGAGAAACTCGCTAGAAAAAACTGAGCGTAAACGCGCGATACGCTTTTGAAGTTTCGCGAGTACCGATCCGCTCGTATATCCGCAACAAAAATACGCTTGTTTGATGAAGGGCTCGATTTTAAACTTTTATCCATATGGTGGATGGAAACTGGTTTGTTTTTGACATTCCAGTCACGTCTTCGAGAATACAGCAAAAGGAGGGGTTAACTTAAGGCGAACCCCTATTGGCCATATAACCTTCTTGGCCATATAGATAAAATATTTCCTGAATGCTAAAATACACCGTGGAAACGGGTAGAACGCACGCATCGCTCGGTTCTAAACTTGGATTGGTTCTAAGTTGGAGGGATGGTAATTGGATTAGGGTGTGAGTGAGCGCCTGGTCGTGGCTAGATACTATGAATCCAGTTCACGTTGAGAGGTTTGAGGTGATAACGTCCTTTGGAAACAAGCAAACCATAAGCTCTATCCTACCATTGTAAATCTGACGCGAATTCTCTCAGAGTTCGCGAAAACTTTGCTGAATAAATATCTATCTTGGATTTCAGTAACTTGCCCACTTTTGTGGTTTCACACCTTGATAATTAAAGTTATGTAACACCTATTAGGTAATTACCTCGAAACACGTTGACAATATTATATTTTTGTGGTATGTAAAATACCTAATCAAAGGCACGCAATTGGCAAAACAATAATTCAATTATTTTCATTAATTGTTACAAGCTAGCTGATGATGTTCGGTACTCAATCTAGCCACAATTACTTAACAAATCGAACTGAAATTTGTTTTTTTTTTAAACATAGTATCATAGGACCTTGGAAAATGACTACCTACGTACGGAGAGGGTAAAGCGATGTGTGGGTACCATCCATACACCAGCCGGTCAGATTCAAAATATACGACCTTATTTTTCTGGGTTTACAAGTATTTTCCCAAAGTACCGGCACGGGATGTTATTTTCCAAAAAGGTTATAAAAATGAACCGTATTATATATTCGAAACGTATATATATTCTGATTAGATAAAATAATTATTAGACATAGACAAACATTTAATTCATCACATAATTGTAGATGTAATAATAGATTTTACAGAACAAGAAAGTAAACAAATTTCCTGATTAATTAAAAAAAAATATGTTTCTTCCTTCTCGTGCATAGGCCACGTGAAAGTGGCGACCTTAGTATCTAGATCTCTTCAGAGTCAATATGAAAAAGAGTCTTCTAGATAAACTCTTTGAGTACGTCATCCTCAACAGGTAAAAAAATAAGCTGTATTTTATAAAGAAATAAAAACACAATATAAAAAGGTGTGGCCGTTTATCTCAAAGTACCGGCACGGGATGTTATTTTCCAAAAAGGTTGTAAAAATGAACCGGTTATATATTCTCATTAGATAAAATAATTATTAGACATAGACAAACATTTAATTCATCACATAATTGTAGATGTAATAATAGATTTTACAGAACAAGAATGTAAACAAATTTCCTGATTAATTAAAAAAAGATATGTTTCTTCCTTCTCGTGCATAGGCCACGTGAAAGTGGCGACCTTAGTATCTAGATCTCTTCAGAGTCAATATGAAAAAGAGTCTTCTAGATAAACTCTTTGAGTACGTCATCATACAGGTAAAAAAATAAGCTGTATTTTAGAAAGAAATAAAAACACAATATAAAAAGGTGTGGCCGTTTATCTGTTTTCCGTAAACATTGGATACTACCTACCTACATAATAGGATTTGTAATATTAAAACGAAGCATCTCCGCCGGGCCACCGCCGCTCCCGATTCTTTTGTTGGCGATCAAAAGGATAATAGGTACGAGGCATGGCGTAGCAACCTGTGTTCTACTTTTTGCTAGGGAAAAACGGAAAATTTTCATCCGCCAAAATTTTTCGAGCTCTACTTTGTTATTTTGTTGGGTATTATGGGCTTTCATTAAATCTTTTTTCCGAGAATTCGTGTGGTTGCCATTGGCAGTTTATCTCTTATACATACTTTAAAAATTATTAAAAGATTTTTCAAAGCGATTATTTAAATTTATATTACTAGTTGACACTACAACTTCGTTTGCGTTGCGAATTAACAAAATTCCTTTCTTTGTTCGCGCCTACACTTCATGACGAACATACCCTCGAAATTGCAAGTCTCTACGTCCAGTGGTTTGGCCTGTGCGTTGTCTACAGTCAGTCAAGCAGTCAGGTCAGTCATAAAGAATGAAAGAAAATGTTTTAAAAATTGCCTACTTCGACTTAGTTAAAACACACGTAATACAAAAAGCTGGTTATTAGCTAATTCCTACATCAGTTATCAAGCTTTGCCCGCCTGGTATCGTGGTATATCTTATGTTATTTTCCAAGTACCTAATCATTCATTACAAATATCAATTAAAACGTATTATGTAACTAGCTGACGCTCGCAATTTCGTTTCAGTTGCGTAATAACAAAGTTTATTTCTTAGTACGCACTTTCAGCTGTTGACGAACACATCCTCCAAGTTTCAAGTCTCTAAATCCAGTGGGTTGGCCTGTGCGTTGTCTGTCAATCATACAATCAGGAATAAGCCTTTTATATAAATTGATATAAGTAAGATAAGATGAAATGATAGCTGAACTGTATCCAATTTCCTAGTATTCAGCCAGTCCACAAATTAATCTCCCATATAACGTCACGATTCACAAAGCACTGCAGGGAACAGAATAATCTGTAATACTGCCAAGCTCTGCAGATGACATCACAATAATGAACAATATTCGCTTTACCTCCGGGATAATTGAATTTCAACACGTGAATATCAAATCATCAATACAATATACCGTATACCTAGCTATAGGCTATGATATGATGCTATGCCGGTCGCTCCACGTCGGCAGCCGGCATGGTGGCTACATAGCAACTATTATTATTTGATTATGAGTCAGCCAGCCATATAGAGACCAACTATGGACGGATTAGGAATCGATCCGCAAAGACCACAGGTATTAAAAATAATGATGGCAGGGTTTACCATCGAGGTTCTGATTGTAGCACCAGAAAACCGAGCTTAGGATAACCCAACTATTAAAACTACTTTTTTATTAATACTGTATTTTTGTAAAACCGAAATTGAAAGTGCTGCGAAAAGTTTAGATTAATCCAGTCTTATGATGTTTATTCTCTGTTAGATCTAATAAGGTTCTATTTAGTTTGGTAAATGTGATAATTGAACAGGGCTGTCTCTACCCTAGGATGCAATGGGTGCGTGGTACCTGGGCGCCGCGTCGCGCCGCATCCTAGGGGGCGCCAGACGATTATCAAATACCCATACTGTCCCTCGAGACAGTCCTGCTTTGGAACCCTGTGTGCTGCTGTCCTCAAGAACTTAAAAAAATACGTTGAAATAACATGCCATCATATCATAATCGATTTAAAAAATCCACGTAAGCGCAGCTACGAACCGAATTTCCAAAAACAAGAAACAAGTTGTTTTCATTTCAGTAAATGCCATGGTAAATACGAGCGATTGATGGCGCCATTAAACGTTCTATAACTATACCTAAACTTAGCAAGAGGGCCAACACTTGGTAACTTTGCCTTTGGTGTCAGGCCAGCTGATAGTACCTAGTGAGTAACATAGTTATATATTTTTTATTTGACTTTTAGGTAGTATTATAGGCAAAAATTTTGCGGCTCGCTTTGCTTGCCGCGTTAAAAATACCCTTGTATGCGCGTAGGAATGTAAAAAAAGTCGCGGCGGAATAGCTGTTTGCCTGTTTCTTGCGCTGGCAAGGGGGCGTAGACTGAGTTCGGACGGCGGTCCTGTAATTGAATAAGCTGGGGCAGCAAGTACTGGAGTAGTTCATGGTTACAGCATAAATGGCTATAATACTCATTAGCGCGTTAACCCTATCAGAGCATAGCGCGCGCCCGCCGGTGTTGGCGTACCAAAATTGAACATCATTAGAGCATAGAGACGAGAATGTATTTACTTACATTACATTGGCTGCGCGCTGTAGGGGATTGATTTTCTAAAGGCCAGGCAACTTAGATGAAAATTCGAACCGATTGTACAAAATGTCACCAGTATAAAAGGTACCTTTATATTTACATTATTTTAACTCGAGTTATAAGTGACGAAGCAACAGATAGGCTTTGTAGATAAATGAGTCTGTAGAGTATAAGCATGTATAAGTGTATATTAAGTGCACGAAAGGAGCCTCTTCGAGGCGCACTTGAAATCCTTTCACCACACTGGTTCGAAAGAACTAGTGACACGAAGAAGAAGAAGTGTATATTTTAAACGATTTTTTAAACTATTGTATTCCTGTCCACGATATTTATTTTTACATCGAGGCCGACCGCCAAAATCTCTTAAATTGAGACACATGTAACGATCAAATAAGCTATATTACTTTCAAAGTTTCAATATCTACTAGAACTTAGAACACCGATGCCGCAAAGGTTAAAAATGACAAGAATAAATACTGGCTAAAACTGTACAAAGTTAAAACTGGTAATACCATTTTGAAGGAAGTTTCTTGTAAAAATAAAGTCAACGCCTAAGTCTGCACGGCATATACAACTACCGCGACAAGCGGTACCCAAACCCTGCATATTAATTTATTTTCTCAAAAAGCTGTTTATTGTCAATTTTGGTGCGATTTTCGAAAAGGAATGGCGCCGACAATGTCGGGCTTCATCGCCAGAGGAGAAGAATGCGTCTTCTCGTCAACGCGCCTACACCAAGTTATGTGTTACATACCTACCTACTCGTAAGAATATACCTACGTTAATAATACATTTTTTGTATTAACAAAATACGTAACTAAAAGCACTTAGTTAAAATAAAACAATAGCTATTAATAAAAAAATATCATATTTAAACGTATTTTTACATGGTATTTTGTATTAGAGAGTTAGGACTCTAAAATAGCTTAAAATAAAACCAGTTGAGTCTATGCTATATCGTATCATAGTCACATAATTAATTACAAAATAAAATATAAAAGAAAGAAGAAAGAAAGGCACTCCCGTCTCGCTAGGAAGATCCCTACGTCGCTAGCCGTTCAAAGTAATTCAATGGACTAGTGGATATTCCCCCGAAAATATTGGGGTTTCTCCTATTAAAAATGAACAATAGTTGGAAAATACAGGGTGATTGTAAAGCTTTCAGTATTGATAAGAGATAACCAACATTCAATAAATGTTAATACATTGTTTCAATTGTTGCAAACCTAAACTAAAAAGATAATAAAAACAATAAAACACGTGTTTAAAACAACGTGAACTGTTTGTTTCATCATCATATCAGCCCGTCTTCACCCACTGCTGGGTATAAGCTTCTCTTTCTCACGCTACTTGTCGCGATGTTGTGCAAGGCGCATCCAGCATTTAGGTACTGTTTGTTTAATAAAATTAAAAAAATCTGTTTTTTTCCAGCCCTGCAGGCTTAGCACGGACTGCAGGCTTAGCACGGACTGGGGATAAAAAAATTGTCCCCCGTTTTTATCCACCTTCCAGTCAATTTTATCCCTTGAAGGTGGATAAAAACGGGGGACAAAATTTTTATCCCCAGTCCGTGCTATCCGTGCTGGGGATAAACATTTTGTCTCCCGTTTTTATCCACATTCAATGGATAAAATTGACTGGAAGGTGGATAAAAACGGGGGACAAAATTTTTATCCCCAGTCCGTGCAAAGCCTGCCGGTAGAGGCACGTGTTACTGTTGCGTCATCTATCAAACACTGATCTAATACTCGCACCGTTTTGTTGACCAGATATTGAACACTATCGGATGGGACTCCGCCGCTGCCGGCGGGTTGAATATAAATTTATTGGAGTGAGTCACTTTCGTCCACCCTCACAGATTACTTACTAAGCATTTAGGCTCAATTCCCACTGGGTTGGCAGCGATCGGCAGAGCACTTTCAGTGTCAAACTATTTTAAACATTATTAACCTTATTAAAAAGACCAGTATTGAAGCACCGCTGACAGGCCACTCGTGGCCGCGTCCGGCTGTGTGCGGCCTGTCTGCAATACTGTTCTTATAAGTATGTAGATAATGTTTAAAATTGTTTGACTCTAAATGTGCTGTGCCGGTCGCTCCCATTCCTGTGGGAATTGAGACGTACATGGCAGTTACATTCGGATGCATGTCAACACCCAACGCGACTCCTGATTTTCATAATGAAGTTATACATGCAAGGGTATGCATTTACTTATTAAATACAGCCTGAAGTAAATCTTGTTAGCTTGCACGCCAACCTAATTTGCATGTACGAAATTTGATTTACCTCGGTCTTCGTTTCCGACGACTCGACTGCAAGCGCTTTATATCTAAAGATAGGTATGTATGTACTAGATTCTCGGCACCAGGAGAGTCGCTTGTCAAAGTAGGTTATTTTTATGTAAAGAAGTGGCGAACCTAGGCGCTCTCCTGATGGTAATCAGGTGATCACGCCTGGCCAGAACCTTAACATTGCTACACAGGACTGTGATTCACATATGCAACACTTCTATATCGCTCGTCCACCTTGCGACATTTTGATGGTCAGTCTCGAAAGCCCAGTAATTTCACTAACTATAGTGCTCTTTCAATCGTAACACAGTAATGCTAATACATTTCTGCTTTGCGACAGAATATCTGGCACTGTGTTGTTACCCATCTAGACATCTAGGTATCCTGCAGGGGTAGCCTCCCAACTCCCAACAGTAAGAAAAAAAGAAAGAAAGGTTTTTTATTTCGTAACAATACTATAACACTATAAATTATAAAAGGTTTTAGTAAAAAACGGTAGTACGTTGACTTTATCTTTAACTGTGTCGTTTGTGGGTTTGAGTGTAAATTAAACATAGTCATTAGGTACTTGGTAAGTTAACATTATTGTATATCCGAGACCGTCAATAACATTACAATTCAAGACCTGTAAACAACATAGTTTTTGACAATAAAGTGATTCGTATTTGTATTTTTAAATACGAGTTGTTTATTCTACAGAGCGTGGTGTCATTTTTAGGCTTGTTTAGAAACAAATACGTAACTAACAAAGCAATGTTTACTCTTTACGACTCCCTAATATCTATATCTATCTACATCATCTATGCCACCTTTTTACAAGAATGATAGGAAGAGGAAATGACGTTGCGAAAGCTGAGTTTGAAAGATGTTATTAAATGGAAAAACTATTTATAGAGTCATTTCGCCTCATTTTATTCGGATCCAGAATTCTCCCGCGCGCCGTTATCTGGCTCGGACATTTTTGAAGATATAAAATTGACTGGGTATAAATTTCAAAAAAGTGGAGTGCCTTCGCATCTTCTTAAGTAACATTAAACCAAACATTGATAAAGATGTAGTTAACTAACTAACCATTGTATATGTTTACGGTCACTTAATTAGATAAAGCTGTGCTGCATAATTAATTGTAAGTATCGCAAAAAGTTGCCGATTTTTTTCAGTCACATACACTGGTATAAAGTAATTTTAGACCCGGAAAATGTGTTGCAATAGATCTTTCCACGTCAAAACTGGAAAGGCTATTTCAGTGACATGTACGAGTCGGTATATCGATGCGTTGTGTTCGCTTCGGTACACCCAATCAACCCCTTTTTTTTGGTTCGTACATTTCTGTTAGTGTGCTCGTTTGCCTTGCCAATTTTATTATTGTAACTGCCAGTTATTGGCTGTTCCAGGTGGGCAATTATTTTTTAGGATTCTCACTAATTTTGTAGATATTAGGTTTATTCGGTCGCACATTCCTTGTTTGCAGTTTATAAATACTTAGGTGCGTTTTTTTACAAATCACTAGGGTAAAGTGAAATGTTATCGGCCTGACACAGAAATCGGACGATCCAATCACCAAAAATGCATGTTTCCCGACTCGGTGCACTTCGAGTTGCATTCGAGTATTTATATTTTTATAGTATTTCGAGTGAATAGTTCGTATGACAAATGCCGTGTTCTCTCAAGTAGTTAGTTTACAGTATTTTTTTCAGTAGACATCTTGCGTGTTTTTTTTTAAAACTTGGATATTGTGTAATCATAAAGTTCTTCGTTTTAAATGGATTCTTCTAAGTAAGTTAATTAAAAGTTGACAAAAGTTTACGGGGACTCTGCTCCTTCCATGTCAACCGTCAAAAAGTGGGCGGCCAAATTTAAACGTGGTCGCACGTCCATCAAAGATGTTCCACATGAAAAACGGCCAATAACCGCAATCACACCGGAAACTATTGAAAAAGTGCATGATATCGTGTTGAACGATAGGCGAGTGAAGGTGAGTGAGAAAGCTGAGAATGTGGGGTATCAGAATCTCTTCTCGGATCCTCTCGGATGTTACACAGATTGCACTCAGAATTGGGGATGCGAGAGTACTCCGCAAGATGGGTGCCGCATTTTCTGAATGGCGATGAAAAGCAAATGCGCTAAGGATTCTTACAGCAATCTTAGGATCGATTCAAAAGAGATTCAACCGATTATTTTCCAGCGATTTGTCACATCGGTTCACCAATAAACGCCAGAAATGAAACATCAGTCGAAACAGTGGATGAAGCCAGTTGTTCAGCCCCAAAAACAGCGAATTTGATCGCATCTGCCAAAAAAGTCATTGTTAGCGTGTTTTGAAATGCGAAGGCGATCCTGTTGATTTAATACCTTAAAAAAGGTAGAACAATTTCAGGCGAATGTTACACTAATTTTCTTTACCAGCTTCATGCCAAAATTAGCAAGAGGCTTGAAGAAGCAAAATATCATCTTTCACCCGGAAAACGCACCTGAACACTTGACGATGGGAGAGGGATTTGCTCGGCCATCCCCTCTGATTTGACACTAACAGACTTTTACCGTTCTCAAACTTTGAAGAAATTTGTTTCTGGCAAGCGCTTCGCATCCAATGAAGAAGTTAAGAATGCCGCAGACGAGTTATTTTCACAGCCTTCCAGACTCTCATTTCCGGGAAGGAATACTGTTATTGGAACAGCGCTGGATCTAGTGCGTTGAGGTGAAGCGAGATTATTTTGAAAAAAAAAATAACTGAAAATCGGAGTCTTTCATTGTCAGGCCGAGAACATTTCACCCTACCCTCGTATATGCTTAATATCATGAGAGTTAATACTAAAATATATTACTATAGTACCTGTCCCTAAGTGAACTTTTAGACGTTTTTATCTGTCAAACCACCCATTAGAATTAAGTCGCTAAAGAGCTAGTGCTAAACACAAGTACTAGCTTTTTACAATATGCTTCGTTTCTTTAGTGTGTTCCAAAGCCAAACTATTCCACTAAGGTAACTTAACTTCCAAAATCAAATTACTCACCGAATGCATCGGTAGTTATAGAGCAAGCAAAGTTGGGTAGAGTACTGTGTTCTGCAGTTGAAGTTTTGCTAAGTGACAGAAGTGTAGGCTACTTTCAGCGGGCATAGAAGGTTTTAGGCGACATTTATATATGTACATCTACCTAAATGTACTGTCTCCTGCACTAATATGTCTAGGTCCAAATTTTTAGAAATGATGTCACAGTGTTAAATTTCAACAGCGAAAACTAAAAAATTATGTCTTCATAGGTTTAGGTCCTAATAATGTACACTCTCGTGGCTTCTTGATGATAATATTTTTGATGTGTAACATTACTTTTTATCAATTACATCTGCCAACCCTCTTCTATTGATCGATTATGCCGTACCACTAAATTTTATTCAATAATATAAATAATAATTGAAAATGACGACATTTGACGACACCGTGGCTTAGTTGGTAGTGACCCTGCCTACGAAGCTCGGTGTTCCGGGTTCGATCCCCGGCCAGGGCAAATATTTGCGTGACGAACACAAATGCTTGTTCTCGGGTCTTGGATGTTGTGATGTGTTGTATGTGTCCATGCCACCTGCGACACAGGGAATCCTAGTGCAGGGGTGTGAGTGTGTGAATGTTTATGTTTATGTTTAAATGTGTTCACTTCAATTGTTTACTCGCCCGAGTAGTAAGTTCACTGAGCTGAAAAGCACCTGTAAGTTGTAAACAATGATTACACTGGCTGATTGAAATTCTCGTCACTTCGCCCACTTATGAGGCTAGCTCAGGGAATCTCATATGAAAGAAAGTTGGTACTGGTTATTTAGGTACAGTTTATGTAGGTAATTAAATTACACATAGGTCTAAGAGCCCAGAAACACTAAGAAGCTAGTTTAGATAAGTTTATAGTGCGAGGAGAATAGTTACCTCTTTGTGCTCAACTAACTTGCTAAACTAAATTCCAACAGAATCTAATAACTAATACGAAGGTATCGGTGGCGGCGTGCAGCAAATCGTTACAACAACGAAGTAGGAGATAGTTGCTACTTAGTTGATAGTTAGTAGAAACAATTGAATACCTGTCTCAATCAGGCCTTACCGATGGAGCTCAGCGTACCGTGAAACCTATAATTTCTATCGAGCTAATGCCACGTGCCCGGCGAATGGCGCCTCCGCTATTTTTTAATTACATAAAATAACAGCTATTAAGAGTAATCCTCAAGGCAAATATCCATACAAAATGGTTCGAACAAATACTTAAAAAGTACGTAAAAGTAAGTAGTAAATTAGTAGTGTTAATTTTAAAATACGTAAAATCTAAATTAAAGTATGAAACCTTACAAATTTTTGTTGACACAATTGGAAAACATAGACGAAACGAATAGTGTGAAGAAATTACTAGATTACGGCGTACTTTTTGAGTATTTGTCCGAAACATTTTCTATGGAAATTTGCCTTGAGGATTCCCCTTAAGGTATCATCATCATCAAGATTTGATGCGTTTCTTTTAACAAGCTTTATTCTTTACCAGCTAACCCGCGTGCAACTTCGTCACCCGTCGAATTATTTTAGTGTTCATGTCGTTGTTCATTCCAACCGCGGAAGAAATGTCACAGAATAGCAAAGTGTCAGTACTAAGCAAGTCAATCAATACTTGCACATTTTCAGTCCCTCTTTTTACCCACTCAAACATTGAATTTAGTAGAAAACCGAAAAACATAGCTGTACTTCTCTGCGGAGATTATAAAAATGCTACTTTCAATTCTTTATTTATTGATTTTACACTAACAGTAACTTCCTTCCTATCGTGTCACTAGTTCTTTCGAACCAGAGTGGTGAAAGGATTTCAAGTGCGCCTCGAAGAGGCTCCTTTCGTGCACTGTACACAGTAACTTACAGACATACATATGTCCAAGGCGTTACAGAGTGGAGCTCTGATGATACTCCGGAGCTTTATACAGTACCATTCTTTTCAACGCGCAGCCTATTACATACAAAAGATTCAGTGTTTCACGGCAATACAAAATAAACAATACCACTGTGAATACAAAATGAAAGAATTAATGCATGAATGGACACTCGAATTCTGTTGAATGAATCAGAATTCATTTCAGTCATAGACACAATTTTGAGCCAGCCATTTTACAATAGTTATAATGATAATGTTTTAAATAAATATATAATTATATCAAACAGATTACTCGTATATCGAACCAAAGCAATGCAATTTTGTCTACAATTTGAAGTAAGATACCACCTATTAATTTTCTCATAAATACGTATGTCTAAGTTTACGTTTAGGAAATCGTACAGTTGTTCACCTTTTTATACCTATAACTGTTTTTATATCATCTAAGAATGCTTTTATATAAAACCTCTTATTCGTTAATCGTAAAGTTAATATTACTTTGCCGTTAGGTAATCTTTTTAATGTCAAACCAGGTAGTTTTTGTACCATACATCTACAAACGAGCCTTTTTTGCTAAAGCCACTCACGTTAACTCGGTGTATGAAAATAATTAATTGACGTGTAGATAACCTTACCATACTATTGTTTATAGCTAGAGAAATATTTATACAAAGATTATATTCACTGCGGTTGATAAAAAAAAATGGTATACCATTATAATCATTGAGAAAACCGAAATGTCTATATATTTATCAATGTACATATATAAATATCTCCATTTTCAAATAATTTTTGTTCATACGAATGAGTTTTATAAATCATTATTAATATTGATGAGAAGCCTAGTATTTTTTCACGTATAAATTTGTTATGCTTCTCTTTTTCGAAAATTAGCCTCGGCCAAAAATTTGATTGAAATTGTCCAACAATTTTTGGCGCGTTTTCAAAGTACTACATTATGGTTCTTGATACTTCTATATTAATCCTACCTCAGTAGCCTCTTTGGCTAGGTAAGTCAATCTCACAGGTTTGATTTCATTTGCTCTCCCCGGGTGGAGCTTTGGCTTTGAAGCGAATATCGCTTTTCGCCCTAGAATTTCATCTTATATTCTGGTACTTTTGTCACTAGAATTCAATGCAAGCGCTTCGATCGGCTTTGAATCGAATTATCTGTCTTTTGAAACGACAGTTCACTCGATTTAACTCGCCATAGAGCTCTCAAAACTGTCGTTATTTCACGCTCTTACTTCCTCTTGTTATCGTGTCACTAGTTTTTTCAAACCAGTATGGTGAAAGGATTTTAAGTGCGCCTCGGAGAGGCTCCTTTGTGCACTTGACTTATGCTTTCGAACTTTTTAGGTTCTATGACATGCCGGTTCCCTCACAACGTTTTCCTTCACCCTTAAGCAAGTGTTATAATGCACACATAATTTTTTTGAACAAAAGTTCCATTAGTGTACGACCGGGTTTGATCTACTTTGAACCCACGACCTTCAGATCGAAAGTCGAGGCACCTCCCACACGGCCAACACGGCTTGACATACTCTTACTGAGAAATATAAATGTTGTACAGAACATACTGACTGTACTGTTTTTTGTTACAATAAAAAGTGTCATTCAATTCATTCATTCATTCACACTACATAACTCTATGGGAAAATAAATGAGACTGACTAACTTTAATAAGGTCGAAAACAATTTATGTGTTTCTACATCATCATTATCATCATAATCAACCTACAGTGCCCTTCAAACCGGAAAACAGTAATGCTTACACATTACTGTTTTGCAGTAGAATATCTGATTCTGTGTTGGTATCTCATCTAGACGGCATTCTGCAGGGGACGACTCCCAATGGTAATAAAGACACAAATTAATTACTTCATGTGGGCTGCCGCGCTTCTGTAGCGCATCAGGTATGTTCGCGGAGGCGCGTACGGATGGTTTTCCGGCCATCATGCGTAAGAGGGTCGCCTCCCTGATGCGGCGGGTGCGCGGCACCAACAGCCTCCTGAGGACAGTGGCAGATCGGGTGGATGGCCCGATACTTAGCCACTGGACTAATGCCGACTTGCACCAAACTTTCAAAGTTCCTAAGCAATTACTTAACTCGCTTGACAGTTCATAACAGTCTGAATTTGGACCGTTAAGAACTGGCAAACAAGAAAAGTAATTGCTTAGGAGCTTTGACAGTTTGGTGCAAGTAGGCATAAGACGCATATAGTGCCCTCGGGTAGGTACGCCAAATAATTCATTTGACTACACAAAGGTCCATCCGATAATACCAATTCAATACCAATTTAATTTCAAGCTAATTGTATAATTTAATTTAATATTCATGACTGGTTATGTGTAATTTATAATTTTTAACTAACCTTAGAATAAGCCTTATATTAACAAAATATGGTGTAATACCGAAATAAAAGATTTGAATTTGAAAAAAATGCTTCACTTAAAACAATATGCCCGGCTCGGCGCGTAGAAGAAAAGATAGAGGAATCCGCACCAGTTTCATAAAATGGAAAAATAATTCAAATTTTATATTGTCTTTGTCATTTGTTCATAGAAAGTAAGCTTTTTCCAATAAAGAATATGTGCGTATTGTACAGTGGAATTAAAAATTAAAACATGTAATATTTTTTTAGCTAAATAAGCCTAAAATGTACATAATTACGGTAGTGACTGTACTGTGTCTAGACAGGATGTTCTCAAGATGTAAAACAAGTTATCACTTCACGCATTTACTGGGCAATCGAGCATGCAAACGGCATCGACATGAAGGTCGCAATGAACTTAGCTAGATACCTGTCTAATCTAAACAAACATTGCCGGGTGCCTTTTGAACGGTCATCGTCATCTTTAATGTGTAAAGGGTACACATTGGGCGTTTTGAAACGCTTTGCTAACGCGCGCTTTGCTAACGCGCGTTTTAATAATAAAAAAGGCGGTACTTTTGGAGTCGGATCGCATTGTGAGAAGGTTCCTCTGCAGCCCTAGCCTACGGCTAGGGCCACCAGCCGCTTGGGCTCTACTCCGCGGCTGATGATCAACCGTGTTTATATTTTTCAATATTAATTATAAGCTGTTTATTTAAATAGTTTTTTTTATATTATTCAAAAAAAACTATTTAAATAAACAGCAATTATTGTAAAAATAAATTTTAACGAGAAAAAATGATAAATAAATGATAATAATAATAAAAATAACATTTATTTATTCAGATCACTAAAATCCATTTAATGTCAAACTGACTAAGCTAGAATTTAAATACACAATTATAATTATAATATACATATCTACCTAACGAGATAAGACATTACTCAATTAATTTGTGTTAAAATGTGTAAAATGTGTCCATGCCACCTGCGACACAGGGAATCCACGTGTGAGTGTGTGAATGTTTATTTATTTTATAAATTTGCTCAGCGTGGGGCACGTGGGGGTTTATTAGGGCTGACACTTAGTGCCTCTGCAAAGGACTATCGAACCTGCCAGTCAGGACCAGTATTGTATTACAGCTACCCAGCATTCTGCGCTTGATGGATGCTATTTTATTTCTCATGTTGACGTGGAAATCACTGATATGGGCGTCGAAAAACATGCCCGAGGCACTGCAGTACAGTTTTCAGAACCCCGAATTCTATTGAAGTGTACACTATAACACATGCCGTTTGACAAGCAGCGCGCGCTTGCATGGTGTACACTTCAATAGAATTTGGGGTTCTCAAAACGCGCATTAGCAAAGCACGCGTTTCAAAACGCCCAATGTGTACCCGTTTTAAATCTTAGTAAACTTAAAACTTACATTTTAAAATTATGACCACAAAAAAATATTTAAAAAGAATATTGCTCCAAAAGAAGTGACTTAATCCAGTGATGAGACTAGCTAGTGCCAGATGAAAGACCAAAGTGAGTAATTAATTTTACTCTATGACAGTTATATTAAAAAACATAGAGAAATGGAGTTTTCTTCAATAAATTTAAAACTAATTAAGAGCTCATTTATCAAAAAGTAGACTTAGGGCCGGCGCACATATGGCGGAGCGCAGTGCAGAGCATTTTTCAATGTCGAACTGTTATCGACATTGTCCTCATTGAAAAAATAACCAATATCAAATAATACAACAATTAATTTCTCGCTCCGATGCTCAATTGTTGTGTTATTTGGATATTATTTCAATGAGGACAATGTCGATAATAGTTTGACATTGAAAAATGCTCTGCGCTGCGCTTTAAGGTAGCTTAGTTCATGAAGCTCATTTATGTAAGTTACGGAATCTAAATAAGCGTATCAGAGATGACATGAATCCTTCAATAAAGGGATTGAGTATATTGAATCTGCAAAAATAATTGGTTTAAAGTTGGCCAGTAAAATAAAATTCGATTGAAAGACCCTTTCATACTGTCCCCGACGAAGGAACTAACTAAAATCCAATGAAACTTGGTGTTAAAATGGCTGCCTCATTATTACCTTATCAATCACTTGGCGACGCAGCCTCGTTGAGGGTATGAATGAACTTTTAATTGGAATTATTGGTAATTTCAGATGAGAAAAGTAGCATTTCTTGGATATCTAAAATAGCAACAGCTGCAATTTATTATGATGGGCAAAGTGAGCGGTAAAAATCGTGGCAAACAAATGATGATGAACGACGAATGGACGAGTGGCAAGTGTGTTGGACTGCTATGCCGGTGTCGCGGGTTCGATTCCCGCTTCAGGACAAACATTTGTGTGATGAACATCGATGTTTGTCCTGAGTTTGGGTGTATTCTATGTATGGCAAGTGCCTATGTATTTAAAAAAAAAAAGTATATACATTATAAGTATTCAATCAGTTATCTGGTTCCCATTCCCCATAATACAAGCTCTGCTTAGTTTGGTGGTTTTGTGTGAAATATCCAAAATATGTATTTATTGAATTAGGAGCGGACAATATTTGCCACGGAAAAGTTCCCAGAGCATGCCAGAGCTAAGGCTAACCTCCAGTGGTGTAAAGTTACTATAAGAAGTCGAAGAAGGTAATCTGAGATGGGATAGAGCTTATACTGTTAAAGCTAGCAGAAAGCGTTTAAGAAACTAAACCTTTTGATCCATTTTGATCTGCATGTATAGAGTTTAAAAATGTGCAGTTAAAGTACTAGTTCGAGAGTTCGAGACGGAAAGCAATTTGTGGTTTATCAGTAGAAAATTGAGAAAACTCAATCTCGACGACCCGGGCGTAAACTGAAATCGAATTGCAGCAAACTACATCAACTCTGGGACCGTAAGTTCCCATAATCCAGTGCGCTGCCTTTTGCCTGTCACTCAATAATAAAATAAATATATATTTTGGACTAGCTGGTGCCCGCGACTTCGTCTGCGCAGGTATCTTTATAAATTGTAGCCTATGTGTTATTCTGATGTATAAGCTATATTATTGTTAAGTTTCATTAAAATTCATTCAGTAGTTTTTACTTGAAAGAGGAACAAACATCCATCCATCCATCCTTACAAACTTTCGCGTTTATAATATTAGGATAGGATAGGATAGGATATTTCACACAACGCCATCTAGCCCTAAACTAAGCAGAGTATTATAGGAACGAGATTACTGATGATGAGAACACTTAAATACTTTTTTTGTAAATACATAGTATACTTAGAAAACATCCAGACTCAGGACAAACACTGATGTTCATTACACAAGTGATAGTCATGAAGCGGGAATCGAATCCGCGACACCGATATCGCAGTCCAACACACTAGCCACTCGACCAATGGTGTCGTCGATTCAATAGCATAAACACAGTCCTAATATAAATATAGCATGCTAATTCAAAAGTTTTTTCCACTTATATCTTGCTGAGGCCCGTAATTTCGTTTGCACTGACTACTTTCAAAATTCCTTTCTTAGTACTTTGTTCTTTCTTGGTAGCTCATGAGGAACATCCTCTGAGGTTTAAGCCTCTACGTTCAGTGATTAAGCCTGTGCGATGTTTGTCAGTCAGTCAGTCAGGACTAACACCCGTATTCTAAGGCGATTTCTTCACTCAAGGAAATACTTACATTTGAAATTTGACAAGTGACAGCCGAACCTTTAGTAAGCGGCGGCCATTTTTTTTACTTACGTAAAGAAGGAGAGTTTGAGTTTGAGGAATGACTTACACCCGTATTCTAAGTCGATTTTTGCACTCAAGTGAATACTTACGTGAGTGATAAAATGGCCGCCACTTTACTAAAGGTTCGGCTGTCACCTGTCAAATTTCAAATATAAGTATTCACTTGAGTGAAAAAAATCGACTTAAAATATGGGTGTAAGAATACGGGGGTAAGCCTTTTATTATTGATTATGATTATTGATTGATAAATAACGCGAAAATGCTCTAGCAAATCGCAATGACTCTTTCAAACCCAACGTCCTTACACTTTTCCACAGTTTGAAAAAACTTTTTGTTTCAACGCTCAATGAAACCCACAAACAAACAATGCAAATGGAAAGTTCCGTGGTTAAAAACCAATACAGTGACTGTGATTTAAATCTGTAAAACTTTTTTCCTTTGACCGCTCAAACCTTGTGTGGAAGTGGAAATCCAATCAAGTATCAAACGAAACGCTGCAATCAACGTTCAAGCTATAAAAATAACGTTACATACGATTTATAATAAATACAAGGTAGGTATTTTTTTAGTTCAATCGCAGTCGATTAATTTACAAAAAACATTTGAACAATTGTTATGAAACTTAATAATATTAAAAAACTAGAGTTATATATTATTATGTAACCTAGTTTTTTGGTGCCATTCTCTTTAGATATCACATACTATTATTATCCTTCATAATACCCATGGATCAGGGTATTATGAGAGACTTAATGATAACTTTTTTGAATTTCTTTGATTGGTGTCTCTGTTTTTGAATTACGAAATGGGCGCTCATTTCAGTTCAAATATTATTTGTTTAATTTGCTCGCAATTAAAGTGAAAAATCTTGTGTATTATTATATTAGATAAACTTTTATACACCAATCTATTATTTTATCGATTATTAAGGCTAATCCTCAAATCCAATTCCATACAAAATGTTTCGGACAAATACTCAAAAAGTAAGCCTAAAAGTAATACTCAAAGTATTATAGTAATTTCTTCACACTAAAATACGACTGGAGTCCGATACTTTTGAACTTTATTCGCTGAAATTATACAGGTTTACTATACGAGTAGGGTGGATGGGAATGGGATAAATAAAGAGACATATTGCCGCAACCAAAATCAGGTAATTCGATAATTTTAGAGGTGAAGTTGAAGTTTAAAGGCAAAATCATATCTCTATGGCATAGAATAGAGTCTATTCAAAGGTTAAAGACATTACTCTATCATAACATATTGTTCATGACCCCTCTAAATAACTAAAATGGTCGTGTGGGTTGACTGATGCGATTATTCGATCTAAGTACCTACCTACACCGGTTATGTTTTTGTAAATATTGAATATTTAATTAAAATTAAGCAAGCTTTTATTTTTTAGTTTGAAGAGTTTATATTAACTGGGCCCTCAAAATCTTTACGTTTTACGTTTTAGTGTTAACCCATTTAAGCCCGCTGTCCCCATTTGGGGACATATGTTTAAAAATTCATATATTTTTACATAATTCAGATATACTATGTTTGAAGACAAATTTATAGTGTCAACAAGTATGGCATTGTAATATATATGATAGTTTTGTAATATATTGGTTAATTGGATGAAATAAATTATTGTATTAGCACCATTGAGCTAATAGGTTTTTGACCAAAGGTACGTCACTATTTTCTAAATTGACATAGGTGTTTATTGCGATTATTTTGTAATTCTTACTTGGAAATAGTTTATTCTAATAAATAATGCTATTTCGTCAGGTATTTTCTAAGATTTTACCATGATTGGAGGTATTTTAGTATGGTGTCCCAGAATGGGTCCAGTGGGTCAATTGCATATTTTTTTATTTTTGATTTTCAGTTTCAGTTTCATCGCGAATAATGACTAAGCGATCTTTTATTGTTGCAAATTACTATAGAAGACTCGAGTAAGCAATCAAAAACATTTTGAGAGAAGAGGATGATCTATATAGCTATTTACGATATAGTGGCCATAGTACAAACTGCGATTTTGTTTACCCTCTGGGCAAGGTAAATAAACAGAAGGTCTGCGAAAGGAAGAAAGGTTGACGTGGACATCCCTTTTGCCTTCCAGAACTACAACAAAGGCATGGGCAGGGTTGATCAAGCAGACCAGACCCGATGGAAGGCGTCGTAAACCTTCTTCAGTGGTGTCAAGTTTGAGTGAAGATCATGTCGGACACTTCCCCCAAAAACTGCCGAGCCAGCTACGATGCATTATAAACCACATAAAAACACATTGGCAATGTAAAAAATGCATGTTTGATGCATTAAAAAGGATGTTTAGAAAAATACCACACATAAGCCCATTGGCCCCATTTGAGGACAGTGTTTTTTTTATACATAAGGAAGATATTTTTTTTGTTTTTTGTAATAAAATGTCTTATTAGCCTCTAATAGTTACATCAATATAGTTTTTTTTTCAAAATTCAGCTTTGGTTTGTATTTGGGTCCAAATGGGTTAAGTTAGCGAATGCCTAGCAGTGCTCCCGACTTGAGTAGTTCAGACTTCCAGAACTGTTTTAGTAAAAATAAAAAGAAGGCGTATCTTCGTATTTTTACCCAATTGAGGAAAGTTATGTTTTTTCGTTCCTAAAGAAATTGAATATATACCACCTTACTAACCTATGTGTTATTATGGTACATAATATCCGTTTGATAAAGCGGCAGTGATTCTAATCACTATAAATATACAACGTACAATACTATGGTACATCTACTATGTTTTTATGGTCCAGCGGGATCTGCCTCCCATTTCTAGAGGGAAATGAGTCCGTTGATCTCTAATTTCCCGGCCGCCTTTCATTTCCCACATGATTACCGGGATCCACAAGTTTAAGTTCTTTTGTCCACCTTCCGATAAAGTTTGTTTTTATGATTATAATAATTGTATAACAAATCTGCAATTCAAGATGGAGGCTTTTATTTATACGCTCCTTTGTCACCCGCAAATTCGTTTACGTTTCGAAACTTGCGAATTAACAAAATTATTTTCTTAGATCACTTCCCATGAACAAACCCTCGAAATTTCAAGTCTCTACGTCCACTAGCTTGGCTTATGCGTTGTCTGTAAGACTTAGCCTTTTATATGATTGTGTTTATTTGTGTAAAACCTAATATCTAGACAAGGCAGGGCATTTTTTTACATCTATTACAAAGCCACATTTCTTACAAAAATGATGTACGATGATGTCGACCTAGACAACTTACGGCCAATTTGCAGTTTGCTCCACGACACCACCAGTTAATCAGGAATAAGTTGACTTCCTTCCGTATTGTGACGACTTCCGAAGCTCCAAGTGCTAAAGTGTGTATCAGTTTTAAACGATGGTAAATAAGATATTACTCGGTATACTTTCCATGCCTACATACATTATGTATGTAGATCTGAGGTATTATAGCGAGACACTTTTCTCGTGGCATTTTTCTTAACTATTGGTCTAAATATTTACAAACACGATGTCGATCTATACGAGTAGGTATAACTGACGGCCAATTCGCAGTTTGCCCCACGACACCACCAGTTAATCAGGAATACGTTAACTTCCTTCCGTATTATGACGACTTCCGAAGCTCCAACGCGTGTGACAGGAGCCTGTAGGGTTTCAAGAGCACTCACCTGGTTTGGTGTACGGATTGGTGTGATAGTAGCAATACACGACGAAGATAAGGAACAACAGCAGGACAGCAATCAGCCGAGTGGACATGGGCCGGCAACGAGGCAGCCGCGTCCGCATTATGATCTGCTGGCAAAAATACCATAGTTTTTTTAATGGAAAAGTGACGTCGCAATTGGCGTGTACAATTGGCGTGTAAAGAGGCTCTTAAAAATGTAGGTACACCCAGCAGTGGGTGCAGACGGGCTGATATGATGAATTATTCCCATCTGCCCCTTGCTCTGTTTGCCTAGGGGGACAGATGGGACATAAAAGTTCTACTATCTGTCACCTTTTTTAGCAACAGTGGGACAGATGGAACTTTTATTGATGATGAAACGTGACGTGACGAGCTAAGCGCTCTAATGATGGCAAGAGATCACGCCTGCTCATGAACAGAACAGTGTTAAGAATTTAAAGTATGGCTTGGCCAAAATATACCTAGGTACTAAAAGTTGGCTAAATTTAGCTGACTTTTTTGACGCGTTTTCAATGATTCTATACCTAATACCTACTTCAATGGGTATAGGTAAGGTACTTATGTGTTTCGGTACCTAACCTACCTACTTAGAGCAAGGAGTGCAGGAATTTTTTTACCTGTAACTCTGTGCCTGTAGCACCCTGTAGGTAGGTTAGGTTAGGTAGGTATTATGTACTTATGTAAGTAGGTAAGTATAAGTTTTTGTTGTACCTACGTGTAGTCTAGTTTTGTCTTCCGACATCTTCATCAAACAAGATAATTATATTTTTTTTTAGTCAAGTAAATCTAGGTAACCTACAGTACCTTCTTACAGACAGTACTAAAATAGGTACGTACTTATACTTACAGTACGTAATATTAATTCTCATTATTCCGTTTCTATTGTAGTGTCTAACTCGAATACAAAACCACGGAACTCAAATAAAAAATCAATAGCAACAAAACCCTAATGCTACTATTCCCTGGTAGGCTGACCCTTTTTTAACAAAACTTTTTAAACATTTTAGACACAGCCAACTTCATCATTCATCCAGGGAGTTAAAATAATATTTAGCATTAGAAAAAAAACAAACCAAGCTTAAAAGTTCGCTACAAGTAAACAACGAGTTACGCCAGCGACCGTGAATAAATCAGAACTTACCGTTATGTCTTCACTCGGGGCTTTTATCAAATCAGTATTCACATTTTGTGGTTACCACAACAGCCACTATTATTATTTTTATACACTTTTTAATGTTTTATTAACACAAGAGTCCGTAAAACAATTTATAAGCAAGCGACTGATTTCTCGCTACCGACTATACCGCATTGCACGAATAGCGAGGCGTACTGACGAACGACAGCTGAATTTTAGCCTCTCCGGCTTGGGGCTGCCAACTAGCAATATTTTTTTGGATAGATTTGTTAACCTATATTTTAATTTTGAGTTTGGTTGGATACTATGAATGAGATAAATAGTAAACTAATATCATATGAGGACCTTTGTAACAAAATGTTTTATTAATACTTTAAAAAATAACTTTGTTATCAAAGTCTGATGAATTTAGAAAATAGTTATGTTTACACATTGAAATGTATGGTAATACTAAAGTATGATTGACACTTACGCTAGCTAGTTAAGGTTGTGGTTATCCTCTCCTCTTACAATGGCACCTTTCTTGAATGAACAAACATCCTGTTCTAACTTGCATATTACTCTGGGCGACAACGCGGCCGCTGCAATTTCGCGCAATTTTAGTTACTGGCAACATTAAGAAATGTGTTCCAAAACTACATTTTGTTAAAAGTAATCAGGTTTTATGTAGGTAATTGTTTGTTATAAAAATCAATCATTTTTAATAGGTAGCTTGGGTACTTAGGTACTTACCATTATATAGGTATTTATTTCAAACGCCTCAACACTTCTTGACGTTTCCTCGAAATCCTCGAAATTTCCAGTCTCTACGTTCAGTGGTTTGGTCTGTACGTTGTCTGTCTATCAGTCAGTCATTAGGACGAAGCTTTTATATATATATTGATTTTATTTTATTATTAAATCATAATCAAATCAGAATATGGGTAATTTATCGAAATATTAACATAAGTACCTGTTTAAAATAAGTATTTTTAAATTACCTATGACTTTCTTACGTTCCCAGCACAATATGTAGGTACCTAGTGTAAAAGTAAGCCAGTAAAAATGCATCACTGTTAAAAGTAGGTCTTCCCTGTTTGTATTCCTTGCTAAATATTTTCACAATTAGCTACAATCGGTAGGTAAATTCTACGATACGGCTCTGACACAAAAAAACAGTATTTATTTACATCTACAAACAATCATTATATCAATCAAATGCGTCTGAGCACTCTGAGCTCAGTCCAGGCAAGCTCAGTCGTTTTTACACCAACACGCTGTGCTCACGTGTGCGATTAAAATTGTTTAAAAGTTATGAAGTTTAACGAACTCGGATCTACTGGCCTCAAGGTCTCCCATGTCAGTCTCGGAGGAGCAGCTTTTACCAATTTTTATGGGTAGGTAGATAGTTAAAATATACTTAGGTACAAAAAGCTATTTATTGATATTATTCAAAGCAAGAATTCTTGTATTATTATTGTCCATTTGTCAGACCGCCTGATAATAACCGCGCGCACTGAAGTTGCTGATAATAAATTTATTACTTCAATTGCAGTGTAAATATGATTTGACTATTGACGTGTTTACCATTAAAAAATGTGTGAAAGTGGACCAGCGCTATAACAATGTTGCACAGGTCTATGTGAACCCAAGTTCTGTGTATTATGTATTATGCCTACTTGCACCAATACTCTCAAAGTTCCTTCCTAAGCAATTACTTTACTCGCTTTGTAGTTCTTAACAGTCCAGATTCTGACCGTTAAGTACCAAGCGAGTAAAGTAATTGCTTAGAAACATGTCGGTGCATGTCGGCATTAATGTCATTGGCTCTATGGGCAGGCGTGTTGGTAAGAACCATAGACATAGACCTAGATTAAGGTATGGTAAGAACCATAAGGGTGCGTTTCCACTGACGCGGAGCTGGGCAGAGTGGAGAAGAGCGGACCGTCAATTGGCCAATCACAGTTCTCGAAATCTCCACTTCGAGCACTGTTATTGGCCAATTCACGGGTCGCTCCTATCCACACCTATCAGCACCGCGTCAATGGAAACACTTACTAGCTCTAAACATGTTTTTTTTTTTCATATTTATAGTGAATTTGAGGAGGAAAGGAGCTTGCAGCTGATAAGAGAGTCTCTTAAATCTGGTATCAACTACATGGAAACTGCACCGTGGTATGGACAAGGCAGTTCTGAGAGGATGTTCGGAAAGGTTAGAAACAAGTACCTACTACGGTTGTTGTAGGTTTTACCAAAACATACATCAACCGGACCGACTTCAATCGGACTGTTCTAATGCCCGTAGGCACCAATGACAAGTCACCGCACAGGGAAGCAAAATACACAATTTTGTTCAGTTCAACGACTTTTTTTCCGTTATTTTGATTCTAATTCTAATTCTATCTGCATTATGCCGGATTATGACGTCAACTTTTACGTGCATACAGCCGGCGTTCATCTATTTATTAGACCTAGTCATGTCAAAAAAAACAACTGAATTGAGAACTTCCTCCTTTTTTTAATTCGGTTGAAAATAGGATGAGACATCTTTTATTTTTTTATAAATTATTGCTATCATCACACCACTCACAACACTAGTACAATATGTCTCTCTTTCCAGGCTTTGCAAGGTATTCCACGGGAGTCGTATTATATCGCAAGCAAAGTTGGGCGCTACGAGCTGGCCACGGAGAAAATGTTTGACTTTTCAGAAGAGAAGACCGAAGCGGCTGTGGATAACACTTTGCGTCTGCTCGGCTTGGATTACGTCGATTTGATCCAGGTACACGGAGAAAAAAAAGGATAGCAACTCAAAAATAGAAAAATAAAAACTAAAATAGAATATACATATATTTTCTTGTATCTACCATTAAATAACTTTCGTTAGCTTAAACTACCTATTATATGGTAACGTTACTAAATTTCGTTAGCAAGAATTATTATTGTAAATAATAATTTATTTACAATTATAATTGCAATTGTGGCGAGACGAGCTAAGTGCTCTCCTGATGGTAAGAGATCACGCCTGCTCATGGCCAAAACAGCACTACACAGGACTTTGATTCACAAAGACCGGTGCACCACTGCTGTAGGGCTCGTCCACATTGAGACATTTTGATGGTCGAATCGAAAGCCCAGTAATTAGCTAAAATTAGCTAGCTAATTAGCTTACACTAGCTATAAGGCTCTTCATACCGGAACACAGTAATGCTTACACATTACTGCTTTGCGGCAGAATATTTGGCACTGTGTTGGTTGGTATTCATCTAGACGGCATCCTGCAGGGGATGGTACTTATTAGAAGCACCTGTTGTACCTATTACCTATGGGCTCTTTCAATTTAGACGTTTCGTGTCGGCACGTTGCGGCAACCGTGCGGCATCGTTCAATCGTACGTACCTACCTACCGACGCCGCACGGTTGCCGCACCGTGCGCTTTGTATAAAAATAAATGACCATCCGTACGCCGCACGACAAACGCACCGCTTCGGCACTGCAGCGATCCGACACGAAACGTCTAAATTGAAAGAGCCCTACCTAATGTCCGTGTTTTTTTAGATTCACGACTTCACATTTGCTCCGGACCAATCTATCGTTCTAAAGGAGACATTACCAGCATTGGCACGCGCTGTGAGAGACGGCAAGGCTAGGTTTATTGGCCTCGCAGACTACGACCTCCAGCTGATGAAGGAACTGATAGAAGAATCTGAGGTCAAGATATCCACCGTCCTTTCCTACGCGAAGGGCACCCTAATTGATAACCGTTTGCTAAACTACACGAGCTATTTTAAGGTGAGGTTCTGAGTTCTCTGAATTTCGTAAATTATCTGAATGCTGACTGAAACGCCCATTATTATTTATTTTGCAATATCTCAAATCCTGTATCTATCTTTATTTATTTATCTAGGGACTTATTATATAAGAAGCTGAAAAAATCGGGCTCAGTAGCGCGCCTTGTGAGAGATTAGGTACGTTCTACGTCCGCCTACAGTAGCTAAGAGCTAAGCACTTTCTAAGAGAAAGCGATAACGTAGCTAATTAGGATATAATTATGTATAAATTATACTGAAAACAACCTAAGTAAGTAAAATAACCTTCCCTCTGCTTCACCGTAGCCGGATAATAAATAAGTTCTCTATTTACACACAGGAATTATAAAATAATTAAGATACATTTGTATGAAGCCACAGAAGTAGTAGGTAAAGAATATAAACACAATGTAGTACATTGAAAATATGCCCAGTAAAAGGGAGCCACTTTGGCTAACCTCTAGTACATGTTGGATCGATGCAAATTTTCGAAAAAGAAAAGTAACAGGGCTACATACATTTTATATGTTAAAACTACTAGGTTTTTCCATTGTTAATAAAACTACATCGTAAAAAGTAACAAACATTATTTGAAAATGGAGATAAGTAAGTTTTTTCATTGACAAGGTGTCTGAAATTTTTTAGTCCTGTATTACGATTCCCTTTTGGGCTTTTGGGTTGATACCTACTGTCCATCTTGTTCTATAGGAACATCGTTTCATCTATGCATGAAACGCACTAAAAATTGACACCAAAGTTGGCCGACTATTGAGTATTACCTAAGTAGGTATTGGTTCGATTGGTTTTAGGACAAAGGTGTTGGGGTGATCAACGCAGCGGCAACTGGCATGGGTCTGCTCAGCAACCAGGGTCCGCAGCCGTGGCATCCCGCGAGCAACAACATCAAAGCCCTGTGCAAGAGAGCTTCTGACTACTGCAAGGTACTTAAGTACCTATACTAAGTTTTTTTATTGAACAACAACATATTGAACAATAAATGTTTTCAGAAACATACCTAATGATAGGTTAAGACGACCATACATGGTAACCTACTGTAAATACTTAGTAAAATTACTTACGGACTGAATAATTATTTTTATATTTTTTACAATAATTTAATAAAACATTTATGATTGCGATAATTTACATGACACTGGCTAAATACCCTAATATGAATGGAGCCAAACGCGAATATTAAACGTTCTTCGTTAAATAAAAATAATATAAAAAACGACTTAGGTACCTACACGTAGTGATTTTATTCTCTTTGTTACTTACTGAAAAAATCTTATTTTATTATTTTCATTAAGGTGACCTACCTATATTTTATAATAAGACTTACTAAATACAACTTCTTATCCTAAACAATCACAACTATTTATGAGACAATCCATTTTTCCGGAAGCTCATAACATTTCTTATAATTAAATAATAGGTACCTATCTCAACAAGAATCCACCAAAAAGGTTTATTTGAATACACGTAGGTCCTGTACTTTTAAACAGTTGGTGTAGGACGATTTTAAAATGTATTTTCAGGAGCAAAAGGTAGAGTTGGCTCGGCTCGCTACCTGGTTCTCCCTCGATCAGCAAGGAGTCGACACCAACATCTGTGGGTTCTACAATGTGGAACAACTAAGAGACACCTTAGACGTCCTAGAGAGAGGCCTTACTGATCACGAGAAGAGAGTACTCGCTGAACTTCAAACTAGGTAATATTAGTCTCTGGTAATATGTAAATAAAATGCGTGTAATACCTTTACCTATATTTTAATTTAGGTATAGGAACGAAAGTAAAAAGCCTATAGCTCATCATCATCTCCCTGCCCTTATCCCACACTTATGTGGGGTCGGCACAACATGTCTTCTTCTTCCATTCGTCTCTATCAGCCGTCATATCTGTACTCACGCCTGCTTCGTTCATATCTTCTTTCACACAGTCCATCCATCTTTTCTTTGGTCTTCCTCTTCTCGTAAATCCATCTACTTTCATATCTAACACTCTCCTAGTGACATGACATTCATCCCTCCGCATCACATGCCCATACCACGATAACCTGTTATTCCTCAACTTATCCGTCACTGGCGCTACTTTCAAGCTTCCTCTAATATACTCATTTCTTATCTTATCCATCCTTGTCACACCACACATCCATCTCAGCATTCGCATCTCTGCCACGTGTACTCTTCTTTCATTCGTCCCTTTCATCGCCCAACACTCAGAGCCATACAATACGACAGGTCTAACGATCGTTTTGTAAATTTCCCCCTTAAGTTTAAGGGGCATTCTTGGATCGCAAGTTGTTCCTGAGACCTGTCGCCATTTCATCCATCCCGCATTTATCCTATTCTTTACGTCCTGGTCTAAAAGCCTATAGCTATATTTAAATATCTGAAAGCTGCCAAGATACTACGTACAACTAATAGTTAACAAACAGTAGAAAGCTATAAGCAAGAATAATCTACTTGTAACTAAAGCCTCGATGACACAGGTCTAGTTTACAATCTACAAGCCAGCGGGTTCGCAAGTAGCTTGTAAACTCGCCCCGTGTCATCGGCTTTTTTACAATCGCTAGTTGACTATTCATCTGGACCGCTTACTCGCTAGCTTTTAAACTCGCCGTCTAGCAGCTCGTACTTAAACTAGTTCCGTGTCATCGACGCCTTATAATGTTTTTTTCTTTTTAGATACTTCGACAAGGTTCCTCTTCATTGGGATGGCGTAGAACTACCAAGGTATAAGGAAAAATTAAATAAATTGGAAAAATAAAAAAAAATCTAATTTCATTTGGTTTTATTGCACTAAAAGACAAACAGGAATGTCACAACGTGAAAAAGATGAATATATTATTATTAAGTAACTATTACACAAGTGTAATGTAAGTGAGTACAACATAATTAATTGATACATTGAAGTTACTAGGTGGTGGTACAGTCGCCTACACTAAATATGTCTACGTTCAAAATGAATAGTGCTAAAATTTGACTAAGATGGACACAGCGAAAACTCAAAAACTATATATGTCATCATCAATCATGTTCACAAGAATGTATAATTTTTTATGACTTCTGCAAACGGGTCGCCGACCAAAGCGACCAGGGTGGCCGGCGCTGGATTTTAGATAACTTTCATACAGTTACTGTAGCGCCACCAGCGACACGTGTAGCTGCTGTGCGAGCTACAAAATGTATGAAAACTGCCAGACGCCGGCCACCGGTCCTTGGATTCGGCGACCCTTTCGCGGGTTAATTAATGAGACATCAATTAATCAAATTTGTTTGAGATAAATACAGAATTTTGCATGCTCCTGTTAGTTGAAATGCAAATAAATTGGAATTAGAATCATTTTGAAAATGTTGGACGTAGACATATTAGTGCAGGCGACTGTACCCTCAGCTTTTCTTTAATCTTTGCCTCGGCTCGAAGCCTTTCTGTAGTTGAGATGGATCAGGTAATCTACATAAAGGTATACAGATCGCTTGCAAGGTCTGCAATGGTCTTCAATTGGCCCAATGTTATTTATTCTAGTACTATTATATATATTATATAGGTATATTATGTACGTATTTTGTATTAAGCTTATGCATAACGTAATAATGCACAACACTTTTGTAACAATTGATTTGTTTGTTTAAAACTTACGATAAAATGAAAACGTTTTCTACATAAAATAAACCAGTAAAGTGTCTATGAAATGACAGCATTTTACAAACTTTTTTACACATTCATTTTACTAATTAAAACAATTGCGTTCGTGCTCAGATCGTGATTTGTTCGTCAATAAAATTGTATATTATCTTTGGTTAACAAAACTTAAAAATTACTTAAATTTAAACGCACAGGTGTTCCAAATTGAGTACCTTCCTACTTGAGCATCGAAAAAAATACACTATGCACAATAACAATTATTACATAAGTTAGGTACTTATAAATTTTAAAAACAACATTTTGACAACAATTTACCTATTTTTTTAAATCAGATCATTCATGATTTTTGGTGTTATATCTTGTACTAATTATTTCATGACATTAATTTCACATAAACTATATTAAATATTAATATTTTTTGGCTTAAAAGAATCCAATATAAACAATAATGAAACACCCATAGTTTAAATGTAATATATTTAATTAAATAATAATATAATTTAATAACGGCAATCGCATTAGGCCTTTGTTCAATCAACAGTGGCAAAGCATATAATTAATTAAGAACAGCAATAGCGGAAAAACGGGGCTTGGACTTAAATACCGATTTTTATATTAATAGCAAAATATTCGTCACTTGTTGGCTTGTTATGAATATTAGGAGCACAGAAGGTAAGTATAAAGGTGCGTTTCCATTGACACGGAGCTGACCGTGAATTGGCCAATCACAGTGCTCAAAGTGGACTTCGCTCAAAGAACACTGTGATTGGCAAATTCACGGTCACGGTCAGCTCTTCTCCACTCCACGCAGCTCCGCGTCAGTGGAAACGCAACCTTACCTTCCGCCAATTTTATGCAGGTAAGACCTGCGCAAATTTTGCCAACAAGGTTTGCCAGATAATTTAAAAAAACACATTAATTTAATACTTATCCAATTGAAATAAGACTTTTTGATGAAGATTGAAATAACAAGAAGAATAAGCAGAGAAGATAATCTTTTTGTTGTGAATATTGTGTTTCTCACAGATAAATAACGCGGACTACGCAGACTAGCTGAACTTGTTACGGCTTACGATTCGTAAATAATATAGGTAATTAGCTACTTAAAATACCTATTTTCCTATAGCAATTTGATGACCAATTAATACAATTTAAACTATGAGTACATTAAAACCGACACTTATGCTATCAAATTTCAGGAAATAACTTGAAAAATTGATGAAAATATGTAACTGCCATAGAGCACACATTTATAGAGCGCTCAGTTATGTTCCATTATACTAAATTTCATAGAAATTGGAATAGGCACTGTATGGTAAATTTCGTATAACTATGTAAACAGATGGTAAATTTTGTGCGTTTACCTCATTGCTGTGGCATGATTATTTTGGCAATGAGCAGTAATGATCTTATTTCTCTCTTCTACATATAGTCTGTGATATATTGTCTACGAATTTATTGCGCCCAGTAGCCGTATTTCCATATTCATGGGCATAAAAGACTAAGGGTGCGTTTCCACTGACGCGGAGCTGGGCCGAGTGAAGAGGAGCAGAACGTGAATTGGCCAATCATAGTGCTCAAAACCTCCATCGGCCAATTCACGGTCCAGTCGAATTACGTTAACGTGAGATTTATCTATAATGTACATATATCTTTCAGTTTAGTGTAATTTGTTCGAGTATGATGTAAAAATATCATATTTTTGTGACCCAGTTTCGAAGACTATTCGCATAGCTAGAGAGTACGAACGGAACTTATTCTAGAATATAGCATTATAATAAAGTATTATGTATGTACTTGTTTATTACTGAGTGTTGTACGTGATCTGATTATACATGGTGCTCTTAATTAAAGCGACGTACAGTCAGTGACAAAATCTGCTAAACATTTTTATTAGAATTTCAATTTCCTCAGTACAAAGTTCATAAAATATGTTCAGCTTATTATGTCACTGGCCGCACTGTACATTACTATCGGAGTACAATTTATCTATACCTACTTCCAACTTTTTCAACACGTTATTTAAGTAATAATTGGATAAATACAAAACAGACGCAATGTAAATTTAAGGCAATTCACAATTAGGCAGTGTACGTAACCTACTAATATTTATTTCAGGCATATTTTTTTCTAGTTATTGTACCATACAGAGATCATCGGTAATTTCAGGCACTATACGTTGGTATCAGGCATTGCTATGAAAGTTTTAATGTCAGACGAATCATTTAATTATATGAAACGTCCAAGAGATATTATATTAACACAAAGCCCTTAAATTGAATAAATTTGTTAACACCTATCTAACATCACATTGGAACAATATCAAATTTTTTATTTTATTTTCTCGCTAGTTAAAACAAATAAACAGAACAGAATTGAATAATAGCCACTTATTATTTTCGACCAATGTCCTTTTTTGGGTTGACAATAGTTAATATTATGCTTTTTCCCATTTTATTCCAAAACTTAGCATAGAACAAGCTTCTTAACATCAAAAACAAAGGTCAATTTAATTTAGTACAATCAATATTTTTGAGAAGACGTGTAAAAAGACTTCCGGAGTGCTTAAAAAGAGATTCTCTTAAATATTCTTAATTTTGAAATAAATAATAATGTAATTTTAAGATTTAAATCTACAAACTATAAATTATTCACTAGGAAAACCTTACCGCCGAAACAATTTCAATCGTAAACTTGATTCCAATATTTTTTGGCAACTCTTGAATACGATACTAGTGCGGTTTCAATTTCAATTTGGTGGAATTTAATGGAACTAAACGAATGTGCATGTTGGGTGCACACAGATTTCTCGGTAAAATATTAAGTAACGATACGTGGAAGGCTAACCAAAGCAAATGGATTGCGACTTAACGCCCGTATGTAGCTAATGGCGGATTTTTCCACTAATTAGGCAAGCTTAATAGGCAAGGTAAGGCGCGGCGAGCGGCGGCGTGAGGCTCGTGTAGTGAATGGTGCGCTTAATTCTGAAGTTTTCGAACGCCAGACGCGATTTGACTTTAACAAGATTTGGTTCAAGAGTGCCACCAAAATCAATATCTGAAATGGAAACGAAACTGATTTGGGATTGAAATTGTTTTCGCCGGTAAGGCCCCAGTTGCCATAATCCATAGTTGTGTAAAATAGCTATATATATTGCGAAAAATAGCCGTCATGCAATATCATGAGTTTAATGACTAGAAGAACACAACTACATATCTAATAAACCCTGAATTAAGGGGTAAAAATAATAATTTTCCAGACCAGAAAGCAGTATCACCACACTTTTTGAGCACAGTATTCGTATCAATGCCGATACAGAAAGGGTAATCAGTTTGTAAAAAACTTATCACAACGTCATACAAACTTGACTTCTGGGTCGGATTCGATACAAATGAGTTTGATAAAAGTTTGGTGATGGGGCAAGAACAAAATGCTTTTTTTGTGTCTGTAACGCTAGTATTTTAGGCTATCGGAAAATCTGCGATTTGACTTCATAGATAAGACCATTTTTTTAATTCTTGCTTTTGAACAATGTTACGTAATACTTAGGACATGCTACACATGACTTAAAATCCTGTGTAGGAACTGGAATGGCACGCGTAAACCTAAGTTAATACCTTGATCACACGTACCGAGTACTCGGTACGTATAAACATACCGCCGAGTGCTCGACTGAGCGAGTGGTGTAAGCTTTCACTGTCTTAGTCGAATAACATTTTACTGTCTCGGCCGAGTACTCGGTACGTGTGATCTAGGCATAAGTGCGACTAACCGAACGACAGACGCCTCATGCTACTGACACTCGCAAGAAAAAACCGAACGTAAACGACGGTATATGCGCGTATACGAGCGTTGGGACTTTGAATGTTCGCGAGTACCTAATTACCTACCAATCCGCCCGTATACGTACGCCAAATATACGCTAGTCCGAAACCTGCACTTAAACTAAGCAACTAGAAGTTTATTTTCCTAAAATAAACGAGAAATCTTTTACACGCACATAATATCTTGGGGCATTTCACACTCTTATCCAAATATGCATAAAATAATAATATTTTTTAAGTATTAATAAAATTCAAAAAATAAACGAAACTAAACCAATAATTCGATAAGCAAAAATAAAGTATTTCATTCACAAACCATACACAATACCTACTGGTTATCACATCTCTGCCCTCAGTAGCAACAGGGCAGTAAGTCAATAGAAATCGGTAGCAAGAGGGCAGTAAGTCAATACAAATTGGTAGCAAGAGACAGTCTAAGATGTCAAAGATCGAGAAAGGTGGAGATTTGGATGAGACCTTTGCCCAACAATGGAACAACATAGGGCCTATTTTATTAGCCTTCACTTTTCATACCGTATCTTAGCGCAAATCAATGTTATTATTTTATAAACAAAAACAAGTAAGGTATGTTATCGAAAGCTGGCATGTAACACATTCGCACGTGCGCTTGTGTAGTGTCTGTGAATAAGAGCGCGGCGTGACGTCGCACTGCATGCGCATCTTGAAAAGTCTATCTGTCTCTCTCGCGCGCGTTCAAGCTTACGAGTATGAAGGAGACAGTTATTGTTTTGCTTCTGTTTATAAATTGTGTAATAGTAATAGTGGATTTTCATGTGAGTACTTTGACAGCCGGCTTTCGTCGACCGACCGACCAAATATATTCTTTGGTAATACGCAATTGCGTTTCGGCAGTTTTCGTATTAGAAACAAAAAAGACCTAACAGCATTTCAAGCATAGGTAAATAAATATTTATTGGAGTATTTCCCTTGGCCTAGTATTCAGATCTAGCGTTTGTTTAGTCTAACCCAGACGCGGCATCGAAACTCTTTTTATTTTGCGTCAGCTGCGGCTTCGTACCGTTATCGGGATAAATACTAGCCATCCCTAAACTCGTGATTTCCTTCAGCAAATTCACAAAACTTTCGTATTTCGAGAAAGTTTCGAGTTTTTCGATGTTAATTCTTAATGTTGGCTTCTTGAACTTCGCGGTTTTGGTGTGCCACACGAATACTTTGGAGCAGTTGTCTGCGAGTGGTTCGATGTCGTTGACGCTGACTCCGAGACTGATGAGAAACCTGTCCTCCTCTTGGCCGACGATGTAGGGCATGGTGGTAGACGGCTTCAGGAAGGCCACGTTGACCGCAAAGCCGGCCATGTCGACCGGAAACGTCCTCGCGCCTGGCCAGGAGTCGAAGAACGCTATCACCTGAAATATACAGTGCAAAGATTAATAAACATGGAAAATATACAACGCTTGTCGTCGGTCTGTTTTTGCCGTATACTACTATACTTCGGCCACATTGCACGCAGAAATGCTGATGACATTAAAAGGCTTATAGTTACGGGCAAAATTGAGGGCTCCGGCCTTCCCCAGACGGAAGCATGCGTAAATGCATTTTCCCATCGATAAAAAAAAAAAAAAAAGGTGGCAGTATACTTCGAAGTGCCAGTGAATGTCGTACTCCACCAATCCAAAGACGAATAATAGCAATTGAAGGTGACCTTGCAAGACGGCACGATCCTCAGCAGTGAGGGACCGACCAGAGGAAGTAGATTAATAATGGTGTTCCTATTGAACACCAAGGTTGATAGTATCAAAGTAAGACATCAAAGTTGACTGTTCCGGGTTCGATTCCCGCCTCAGGACAAACATTTGTGCGATAAACATCGGTGTTAGGGTGCCTTTCCACCAGAGATGTGCTATGCGCTATGCTGCGAAGATGTGAATTCTACGCTACGAAAATATGTGACCGTTTCCACCAATACTAAGCTATGTAGCTGTGCGAGGAAGATGCGGAATGAAGATGCGCCGCCGCAAAGTTATCGATATGCTACGCTATGCAATGTATCCATAGTAGGGAAGCGGCGAGGCTGGCGCGGTGAGTGGAGATATACGGCCCATAGCAGGCATCCATAGCACGCATCCTACCATATAAAAACATAGCTTAGTTGAATCCGTTTCCACCAGTGCTAAGCTATGTGCACCAATGAATATGATTGGTGGATATCAAACGCATCCATAGCAACGTAGCATAGCTCTCTCTCATCTCTGGTGGAAAAGCACCCTTAGCCATGAGTCTGGATGTGTCTATGTATCCTATGTTACATTACAAAAAAAAAGTATATAAGTATTTTATCTGTTATCTGGTTCTCATACTAATATTTCTATGGTACAATGATAAACTCATAGCCCTGAAACTTCATAAATTCTCTAACCACTATATGCGGGCTTACATCACTAACCATTATAATAGCAACGCTTTACCTAGCAACACTAGTTGAAGACCTTCGATGTAGTCATACTTCAGGCAAAATAAATCATTTCACTTCATTTAATTTCATAGCATCAAACCGTTTATTAATTCACCTTCGGAGCATATTGACAAGATAGACACTTTCATTTTTTGGGTAGTTAAAAAAATTGAGTGTTCCATTGGTGGAATTACAGACATAACGGAAATAAGTGAAATTATTCTTACTTATATACTTATAATTATATTTACTTCGGTAACTTTATAGTAGTAATAATAAGTTAATAAGTAATCGGGGTGTCACTCTCATTAATTCATACCTTGAATAAGACACAGTCATAATAACGAAAGGAGCCTCTTCGAGGCGCACTTAAAATTATTTCACCACACTGGTTCGAAAGTACTAGTGACACGATAAGAAGAAGTCATAATAATAATAATGGTCGCTAATCCAAGTCTTCCAGGCAGCCTTAAACCCTACGCTACGCAATGACCAGCCATCCACTGGTTTAGGGTATAACAGGGTTAGATGCCTCTAAACGATAGGTGCCCTTTTCGTAAATAGGTAAAGCATGAAGTAGAAAAAATGTGTTAAAAACTTGAGCAATTTTTTTTTAGATTTTCGAAAGTAATTTTTACTTTCGAAGTCAAATGGAAGGAATAATAGGTCATGTTTTTAGCATATTATTTATGCCTCATGCTTTACCTACTATTACTCTTTAATTACTCATTATGGAAGTATAGCAGCTGTAACACAGGTTTCACCTAGCACAGCTGTTAAGCACATTATTCTATAAAGTAGCATATGATTATGTTTGTGTACCTTGCCTAGCATACCTAAACAGTTTCCTAATTTGATTGTATTAGCTTCATTGTTAAATTATACAAAAGTTCTAGATTTAGGTAAGTACCAACATATTTCTTATTGTACCTACTTGTTAATTGGTTCCAAATAAATACTTTAAATACTCTTATTTGATTTTCGAAAGAAAGGTTTTAAGAAAAGCGGCACCTTTACTAGTAGGGCATCTAACCCTGTTTTACTCTATATGATAAGGAAAGACAAGAAATGCGTCTTCCTAGCGTCGTCAGCGCATGACATCACGTGCCAAGGTTCTTATTACAGAGTAGGTGTGCATCCGTTATAATCGATGCACTATAAATAAACCATAATGGTTCAGGCATGACAATATAATTTCCATGAATAATTAAACCGATGACCTGGCCTTGTACCTATGCTGAATCATGCAACAAGCTTTTCTTTTTTAATAGTAAAATAAAGTATTTAATTACGCATTTTTGTTGGAATTTTGGAGGATTCCCTGTATTGCGGACATCAAGTTATTTATAAGACAAACAAAAATAATAGAGGCTACAATGGGCGGCCTTATCGCTAAAGGCGATTTCTTCCAGACAACCCTTGAGATACTTATACTTTATGAGAATACCTAACTTAACATTAAAGAAGTTAGACTTAAATACCTCGATGGCTGGAGTTGAGACGGCTTGAGAATGTACACAGAACCTTCTATAGTCGAGGCCTATCCTGGAGTATACGTCCAAAGGCAGATGATGAGCTACAAATAGAAGATGATAAACTCACTTTTCCTTCTTTCACGACGGGCGACGATACCCCATACCCTCCGATCAAGCCGACAGGGAACATTGACAATTTTTTCGTCTGCCTGATCTCGTCAAACAGCCGAAGATCGAAGGTATTATCATCATCTCCGAAGTACAGAATCCCATCTTGCACGTATTCCCTTATCCAGTCTAAGGCTGCGCGTCTATTAGACACACCCCGTGGGAAATTGTTTGTTTTATACACATAGGGCTTCGGGCTTGAGATGTGGGTGAAAGGAAGACCTGACCGCCTGGAAAAATTGGTTGTCTGTAAAGTTGGTTTACGGACGATAGTTTAACGAGACAACGTCATAACAAAACATTGATGAAATGGTTGCATACTTTTATGAATAAAATTGACGTCAACGTTTTCGTGCATGCAGCCGGCGTTTATCGATTTATTAGACGTAGTCACGTCAAAGAGGTAACATAACTAATTTGACAGCACTAAAAATTATTCCATCCTTTTTATTTCCTTCTTTATAAAAGGGGCAGCAACATTTTTAGTGCTATGTTAGTTTAGTTTGGGCGTTAACTGAATTGGCACTACTAATAAACCCCCACGCTGAGCAAGTTTATAAAAAAACTGAATAATGTCTTAACTCGTTGGGTAGGTAAATATGGTAAATATGGTATTTTTAAAATTGGTAATTTTAATTTGAATTTTAGTTTAGTATAATTTTTGACATGAATGGAATGTAGTGATCTGAATAAATATTTTTTTTATTTATTTATTTATTATTTACTACTAACTTTTTAACATAAATCCTAGCTCCATGGCTCGAAGCAAATAAACAATCATCATTATAAACGTAAGCAGTCCACTGCTGGACTCAGGTCTCTCTCAAGGCGCGCCACTGAGCCTGAGCTTCAGCTTCTCTCATCCACCTTCTTCCATCTATAGCGCGGAGATTGTCGCTTATCTAGCCAATGGTCATCATACACTACGCGGTCTCCACTCTAGATCACGTTTACTTCAACGTTTGTCAGCTCTTCGGCAGATATGGCCAGCCAGTTTGTCGGACTTTTACTGACTAAGCCCCATGGTAGCCAGCCTCTGCGCATTAGGGGGACCCCGGGATATCTAAAGAACTCGTACCAGTGTCCCTCACATACGTTGCTGTGAGGCCCGTCCCAGGGAAGGCTTGCACTGACATCGAGCTCCACTACAGCGCATGCCTCCCCGGCAGCAGCAGCCTACCCTGAACCTACTCTCCGACGCTTGACGCTACTTCAGCTCACTGACCCTTTAAGCTATGTTGACTAATCTCACCTCAATACATTGAGCACTTCATCAGAACAGTCAGGCTCATCATCAGCGATTATCCAATACACCCTTGGTACATGCATCAGCGTGTGTCCCAGCCTAGTCAGTTCGGGCACTTGCTCTGGTCGTGGGTAGGTGGGCGTCACGAAGTATATCATTTTTAAGTCACTTCGATTGTTTATGTGCTTTCTCCTGTCCACCGGATTAACAAAACATATTTTGTTTTTTACTTTCACTGGTTTGCCTTTTATAAACCCCGCAGTGCTTGTGCTGCAAAGTTGAAATGAATGAATAATACTAGTAGTTTACTTCAAAGTTTGACCTCATGCGCCTAAAAACCTGAACCAATTTGGCTCATCTACTAACTCGAAAAAGGTTTTATTGAGCTATGCAGTACCACTTAGACACAATCTTTAAAACTTTATATCAGTGAAGCTAGATTTATTTTAAGTAACTATTTTGGCATTTACAAGTATTTGGAAAATTTATAAACCAAATCATATACCTTTATATCTTAAAACAACTGTGATAATGCTTGCTTCACTCGCTGTTTGCTGTCAACTAGTCCTATTTAAATGTAGATGTATAGGGTTTGTTTTGCCAAGAAACTAAGGCTTGATTCAGTCCTAGCTTTCACAACTAAATACTGAAGTAGCAAGGCTATTTGATTATGTGAAACAATCACTGCATGAGAATGAACATGAAGTGGGCAATTTACACCAAAAACCTCACTTATTAGTGCAATTCAGTAACATTGATATAATCACGAAACACCCAATTGCGATACCAATCAGACAACAGCTAGATATTTATTTTTATTACCTTACTAATTCCATGTTAGCCCAAAATAGCATGCACACCAGTGCGCTCATAAAAATGCATACGAACATAATGCACAATTTTCTGAGTTTTATTGCACTCATAGTTGACGGAGTTCGTAGTAATTTCCATACGTTTTTCCTAGGAAACTTTTATTTAGGAAATCATTTCGTCGTGTAAATATTTTTTTATTATTCTATGACAGCGCACACACACCACAACACAAGTCCACCTGCACCACAGATTAGTCAGAGTACTACGCACCACACCACAACCAAAGAACTTGTATACTACGTATCTAGAATGCCGACTCACACGAAAACTGCGAGCCGAAAGAGCTAGAACCAGTAAGGAGTGTGTCTCGTTCTGTAGGGCGACCATAATTTTTGAACTTTGAATATTTCATTGAGGCATAAACAAGCAACCAAGGGAAAATTCAATCTGCTCAATAAGCAATCAATGTTATATACATACGTTACTTTGCATTATTGTTTTAAAATTATATTAAAAATAGGTGCATTAAAATATCAACAAAAAAGAGGGCGGTGCGCCGCATTCTAGTGAGGTATATCTGATTCAATGGTTTTAATACTGTTTCTTTCGAACAGTAATTATTTTTCTCGGCAGTTAGGTACCTAACCTACATGACAGCGACTGTACTAAACCTTTCAAATGAATCTGAATAACATTTAGAGCAAATCGTCTAATTTCGAAAATAGTCCCACTTATTTAAAAAATTATGGCCATGTTAATTTTAATTGTATGCTGGTAACTGTGTGAACGAGACACACTCCTAACGAGGGGGTCTCTATCAAGCATTAAAATCCTTATATTTAGATTTAATTACAAAATAACTTTATTTCCAAGCATTAAGGTTCAGAATTCTTAATCCTTAAATAAAACAAAATGGCGTGTTAGCTCTCTAGATACATAGTATAGAAGCTCTTTGACCACAACTCAATACCAGTGTTGCCAACCATTACCAAATACCTCCAAGTATTTTTTTTCAAATCCCCCTTTAGACCCCCTATAAATAAATAATAAATAAATATTTTTTCATAATTTTCTTTTGTATGCAGTGCAAATCATGTCTCAACTTTTTTCACATTTAAAATCAACTTTGAGAATCTAGCCAAAATCTCGAGGATCAAAATCTAGCCAAAATCTCCCAAAATCAATAATAATAAATAACTTCACAGATTAGTCAGAGAATAACTTCTAAATACGTATCTAGAAGGCCGACTCATACGAAAACCGCGAGTTATAGAGACTGAATAATAAGAAGGTCTCTTTCTAAAGGGCGCTATATTTTTGAACATTGAATATTAAATTAATAATTAAGATTAATTGCGATTTATACAAGCAACCAAGGGAAAATTCATTCTGCTCAAATAGGATAGCAATGATAAATCCTATATCTGATTCAATGGTTTAGGGCCATGTATGTGTCATGTCCATTTTATTTGTATACTGGCAACTGTGTGAAAGTGACACAGCAAATGAAAAGTGAGTCTCTGTCGAGATCGTGTATCTTTATATGAAATTAAAAAAGAACTGTATTCAGTCGTTATAAGTTAAGAATTCTTAATCCCTTAAATAAAACAAAATGGCGATTGCCCTATCCAGATTTTAAAGAAGATCCTTGACTAAGCCAGTGTCTAGTAATTCATCGTATTGTGGCTTGTCGCAATGTAATATACAAGTTTTATAAAATAATACAATGCCGTCGAAGCGACATTTTCATTTTACCGCCAAAAAAACCGCGTTCTTGAGAGTCCTGAACAGCCAATCAAATCGTAGAAAAACCAAGCTTGTCTGGTCACGTGACCTCATAAAAAATGTTGCCAGTAAATAAGTGATGCCTGGCGTAGAGGTCTACTATTCACTATCAAACCTTTCCTTAATATTGTAAAAGCTCTGCTGAAAGTGTACGTCTGTTGTCGGTCGCCGAGTGCAAGACTACAAAAAATGCTTCAAACATTGATTTATTAGATCCGTTACGTTGGTGATCCTGATCGTCTTGTTGTTAACTTCAGGTTGGTAGTCTGATGTGAAGTGACTGCGCGAAGTGTTATTGTTTTGTGGAAAAATTGTGAAACTTGACTTAATTATCCTAGTTTCCTTGTGTTTTCGACTGAACCTAACTCAAAAATAATTTATTGTGTGTGAATTTTGTGAAATATGTCTCCCTCAAGCGTGGTAAGTGCTAATTTTCTAGACATCAACATTAGCGTAGGGCGGTACGTTCACAATGAGAATGGTTACAGTTTAGATATTTGACCAGTTTTTTCATATAAATCGGTTCAGTTTTGTGAATTATACCTCTCGGGGCAGCTTTGGTAGGTTTCCGGGCCCGTGGCTAGCGTCCGTGGGGGTTCTGGACGGTTTTGGATAATGCATCCTCCATATTTTATTGCTACGTGCATGGTACGAAGTACCAACTACAGCAGCAGACGTAGCAGGTCATAGCTTGTGTGCCCAAAAAATGGTATTATTTCGCATCTCGGAGTAATATTTGATGTTTTGGTCAGAGTTTTGAGGACCTACAGTAAAAATATGTTTGGTTTAATTGACATTTCACAGAACCTTGGATTATGAATTTTGTAGGTTTACAAGCTAAAATGGCATTGGAAATTGTAACATCATAGTTTATTAATTACTTACACAAAATCATGTTGTCCTTTGTTAGTGATTGTAAACAATAGTAATTAGCTCTCATGACATACCTTGAATTCTGCAGAGGTTAGGCACCCATCTATAGTTTTGATCAGATTATGTTGTTGTTACAAAGTGAAAAAAATAAAAGTTTTTGTGACCTACATTAATATGCACATAAACCAGTATGCGATTAAATGTAACAATTTTTTTTTAAATCTTTCTTTCTAGGCAAAAATAAAAACAGAACATAAACAATTTTTTTCATGCCCTATGTAATTATTACCAAATACTGATATTAATACCTGTTTGCAAAAAACTATATAAGTTACTTAGCAATTATTTTACTTGCTAGGGAGATCTTTACGATCCAGATTCATTGCACCAACTCTATTCTATTGTATGTTGAATCCATTTTCCGCAAATGGACTCATTAATCGGTCCTTTTTGCATGAACTTTATTTGATTGCATAATGTCTTAATAATTTCCTAACTTTAGGAGCCCGATTGTCGACCTCTTAGCACTATAAAGTTTTCTATGTATGAGCTGTAATTTTGCCTCTGTCAGATAGTATATCTGTCTCTTTCACTCTTAGCAAGATATTAGCTTACCCAGCAATGCCAGTCCATACTAAAAAGACAGATTGACATACCCTTTACCCCATATTATATGAATTTTTACACCTTTAAACCGTTGGGCACTGCAACCATTTCAGTGTTTTCGTTTTAGTGTTAAGATGTTGCCACTCAGTCTTTAAGCCAAGAATATAACTTACTATGGCAATTAGAAAGCTCAAGTGGCAATGATCTGGCTGTATAAGGTCTGTGTTCACCAATAGATAATCGGAAGATTAGGCCTCTTCATCCGTTATCTTTGACGTTTAATTTATGAATATTCGTGTCATAAACGTCAAAACAACTGCTTAAAACTTAAACGTCTGTTGGTGAACTCGGGTCTAACTCAAGGAAATGATAACCGCCGGAAAATAAATGAAGAAAGATGCACTGAGACTATTTAATGGCCATTAAGTTATGGTCCAGCCAGCTAATGGCATAACACTTTCTCAGTACCAGATTGATGCTTAAGTGAAATTTTAATATACCACACTGATTAACACCGCCAACCGTTGCAAATCATCAAAATTCCTTTCTTAGTACGCTTTTTCAGCTCTTGTTGAACACAATCTCAAAATCTGAGAGTCAACTATCTACGTCTATTGGTTTAGCCTGCAGGCTGTCTGTCAGTCAGTCAGTCAATCATTTAGGCAATCAGGACCAAGTCTTTTAAATAATATTAATTTTTCAACTGGGCTTAGATGGCCAAATCATAGTATAGGAAATATAGAAAAACGGTCAAAAGATTCTCGGGGGCAATTTCGATTGAAACTAAAACTAAATTCTTAGATTAAAAAAAAAAAATCCCTAGCCGGGAACCTAAACCAAAAATATTAAATGAAAATCACACCTGTATTTATTGCGCCATCTCATAGTGTTGTAAAGATTAGATTCTGGAAAGTAATGTCTAAAGCTAATTAAAAAAATGTGTATTTTTAAATAAATCAAAGTCTTGTCCTATTATACATATTATGTATTCTTCTTGGTAGGATATTGTCTTCTGGTTTACGGTTATATCCACTTCCTCTCAAATTGTTCGCTCCATTTTTCACCGTTCCTCCGTTTTTCCTATGCTTTCCATCTGTAATAATTATTCTTCTAGCATTTTCTTAAGTATGTGTGGCGACTCGAAAAAAGTGTTATTCTATTGAGTGCTTTGCTCTCAATTGATTGTATTAAAAAAAAAAAACTTCCACCCAGTCCCCTCTAACGACATCCGTTTGCAAAGAACCAATAATGTCACCCTTTGCATTGCACAATTTGCACATAAGTTTTCAATGAGAAAATAATGGTAAAAGGAAGAAAAAACAATCATGCAGTCATGCTGAGCCGCCCGTTTCAAATAAGTGCACCCGCAAACGGGTCGCCGACTAGAGGTACCGGCCGGCAGGCGGCATCTGTCTGTTTTGATACATTCTGTAGTTGTCGCGCGACTCGTTTGCGAGTGCTCTTGTACAGAGCGGGCGCCCGTTGCCAGCCATTCCGTCCGTCGCTGCCGTTGGAATTGAACCTAAAAAACAAAGTATCATCATTTTCTGGTCCTTTTCCCACTTGTGTGGGGTCGGCCCAACATGTCTTCTTCTTCTTCCATTTGTCTCTATCAGCCATCATGTAATTACACCTGTGATATTCATATCATCTTTCACACAGTCCATCCATCTTTTCTTTGGCCTAAGAGTAGAGGAACTCTTATATCCATCCACTTCCATATTCAGCACTCTTCTAGTCACATGATGAATAACAAAGTATTAATACTCTTATTATGTTCCACTAGCTGACGCCCGCAGTTTCGTTTACGATGCGAACTAACAAAATTCCTTTCCTAATACGCTCTTAAACTTCTTGACGAACATGCCCACCAAATTTCAAGTCTCTACGTTTAGTGGTTTGGCCTGTGCGTTGTCTGTCAGTTAGTCGGGACTAAGCATTAATTATATGCCTCGCAGGCCTTTTGTTCAACTCTGCATTTTACAAACGGTGTCATCGTAGGTTATTACGTTTTATTTTTTGCGGCTACACGCGAGCGAAGCGAGCGCGTACGCCATACAGCCTAATAACAGAAAATCATTAAAGGCAAATAGTACTTACTACTTTTTGTATGATAGACAGACACTACAATTTCAACCAATGACGAATTAAACGAGTTATCAATTTGCCTTAGGCATATTACAAAATAGAGTGTTTTTAAACCGTCGACAAAGTTTGTAAAATGCCGGAGTTATACAAAATGCCTGCGACATATTATAATCTATGGTCAAATTAACTTTTACGTCCAACCCCGTTCATTATTATATCGCGACAGCGCCATCTAATGGTCTTGCATCGAACTGAATCGTGAACTACACCTGCGCCTGTGGGTTCCGTTCCGTCTACCCCTTGGAAAGTTGTCGAGAACTTCCGCTGGCTATCGCAACGAAGCTCAGGCTACAGCTACGCCAACAGGTGAGGGTCGTTAGTCAGTGTAGGATGTTGTGGGTACAACATCCCTTCAAGTAGTTTCCATAAAATCCGTTGGGTGGCGTTGTTGGCTGCAAAAAGATGTCGGAAAACTCCGTAAACTGGAAATGGAAATCCTACAAGTGAGAGGTTCAAACTTCCGTTTCGGATGCAGCGACAACCTTGTTGTGTATTACAGTCGGTAGAGGAAGCTCTGACTTCAATTTTCATACTAGGGCCGATTGATTTTAAAGGAGTGTTATGATTTTGACCGTATGTATGTATGTTCATCTGATCTTCCAAACTACTTATCCTAATTTGACAAATGAGGTATCTTTGGAAGCGTCAAGTCCGTCCGCTGGTCATAGCTCAGATCTCGGATACTTTCGGCTGTCGGTACATGCTATCTTTATGGACCATTGGCTATGTGACGTCACATTAAATTATGGCGCTCTCTAGACGACATAAAGTCATGAACTAATTTTTTTTTTATATTTGTATAATACGAAAACGTAAAAGAGACTAAATATTAATAAGGTGTCTCTTTCTATAGGGCGACCATAATTTTTGAACTATGAATATAAATGCATTCAGACATAAACAAGCAACCAAGGAAAAATTAATTCTGCTCAATAAGTTAGCAATGTTAAATCTAATTCGATGGTAATAGCTGATTTTTCGAATTTTAAAAATTGTACTATGAAGTTCAATTATTATGGCCATGACCATTTTAATTGTATGCCTGGCAACTGTGCGAAAGAGACACGCCAAGAAAAAGTGAGTCTCTGTCGACGTGTATCCTTATATCTAGGTTTAATTAGAAAAGAACGTTATTCGGTAGTAATAAGGTTCAAAATCCGTAATCCTTTTGTAAAATAAAATGGCGGTTGCACTATCCAGATCCTTTATAAGTAGGGTTGCCATCTCTAAAATTTGGAAACCAGGACAAAACGAGTGAAAACCCCGGATTTTAGAACCCAGAACCCGGACATGTCAACAGGTTTTCAACGAACTTCAAAAAAGGTTCTTAATTCGGTTGTTCTTAATCTTCGTCATAGATCAACCGATTTGGAAAATTATTTATTTATTTGAGAGGATATCGGTAGCTCAAAAATTTTTTTTTTGATCACCCTAGTGCGGGCACACTGCGTGTGTCGCGGGCGGCCCAAGACGTTTTTAAACCCGGACTACAAATTAAGTCCGGCAAGGACGCTCCCCGGGCGCCCTGTAAACTAGGACAAATCTGGGGAAACCCGGACGGATGGCAACCCTATTTTAAAGTTCCTTGCATTATTGACACAATGCTTCTGTTTGTTTCAGTCGGCATTAGCTGGCATGCGCCAGTGCCTCCGTCAGACTGGCTTCCTTTGCCCATTGTAAGGTGGCCGGAGGAGTTTCTTCAGATATTGGTATCCCGGTGTAGAAGACGCCACGTGTGGGCCTGCGTATCTCTCGGGGCGGGCGCCTGGCGCCGCCCCAAACGTGCATGAGTGAGTATACCATCCATTATCAAAAGTGCGTTTCATCGGGAGCATTTGTTTTTTGTAATAGACTAGCGTTTAATTACTACTCGGGCGAATGAACGTGACTCCTGGCTCGAGTGACGTTTGTGCAAAGTAGAGCGTGGAATTGGATAATCTTGATAGAGAAGAGATCCTGTAATACTTGGTAATGCTAAGTATTAATAAGGCTTCGCAATTAGAGGAAGAAGAAACACGAAGGGCGCCGCGCGGGGCAGCGGGAGAAGCATCAAGTTCCGAGCCACGTGTCAGCCAGGTGTCATGTGCATTCGCCCGAGTAGTACAACCTCCCGTGATGGCATGTGATGGCGCGGTCGAGGATGGAGCACGCGTGCATAGAAAGAGGTTTCGATTTGCGAATCAGATACTCCCAGTGCAGACGCACGGACCCTTACCTATTGTATTGTTTTATGCATAAAGTTAAAAGGAAAAGCTCACCAATAACCCTTAATTCGTTCAATGAGCGGATGGATGTACGGTAATCCTGGCTTACTAATGCCCAATTTTGACACCGATTTTTTTTTTCACGGCGGGCGCGGCGTGTCTTGGAATAGATTTTATTGGTGGGTTTTATCTTTTACCGATATGGAATACTGTCTGGCACCCACATCTTCGTTTGCGTTGCGAATTAACGAAATACCTTCATTAGAACGCGCCTACACTTGACGAAAATACCCTTGAAATGTATAGTCTCTACGTTTATTACTTTCGTCTGTGCGTTGTCTGTCAGTCAGTCAGGACCAAGACCTTTTATATATTGATGTGCCTATTTTCATCAAAGCTACATCTCGCTAAATCGTCTTATTCGTTTTTTCCGCTCGCAACTCTTTCATACATACATACATAAAAAATAAGTTATATTAATAAGTTCTATACTAGAATATCTATACCTATGGTTTCACAAGTATTAGGATTACAACGAAATCTGAGTACACCATTCTATACGGTAATCAGAGTACGTAACCTACCTAAGCTTATCTAGCCCGAAGAAATTGCGCTTCAACAGGTAAAGACGTAATCAATGTAAGGTTCTACATCAACACAAACTCATGGCTACGAGCACACACATGCAGAACGTGCTTCACTAATATAGTGCATGCACGCATTCACACAACCGCTGCATTGTGCATGTAGGAGTGGGAATCTGTGTATGTGTGCACCTGTACAACACTGTACACTACTGTAGTCTAGAATTCGAACCCCACCCTTTCATAGCTACTAAGGGGGTGTTTTCCCATCCCCAACTACCCCACAAGTTCTGAAACGCTGTATGCAATTGAGATGTCAGTTAGTCACCAGGCCGTGCACGGCACGGTTGTGCAATGTGCATTATGCTTAAATTTTCGGCTTCAAGTTTAAAAACAAAAAATAATCTTTATTAGAAAAGGAAAGTACCATTATAATTATAAGTGTGTGTAGAAGGACATAAAAAACATTTTACATAATTACGAACTATAAATTGTGTAAAATTTTATTTCTTTTAAACTTTTCAAAGTGTTTGGAATGTGTAAAGTATTTGTTACATTTGTTTTAATTATTAGTGTCATTAAATTAATAAGTGTGATGGATTTAATTGGTTTTGGTTGTATTTTTTTCACTTTGGTGTGTATTATCTTTAAAAAATAAATAAACGGACATTAAGTTTTCAAAATGGGAGTTATTCCGAAAGTGCCGCCATTATTGAGGTAAGATATCAACGCATGAAAGTTTCGTGTTAGAGTAAGTTAGTTGTTTTTTAAAATTTATTTATAATAAAGATGAACGTTTATTCATCATTATTGGCTCCACACATAGTGTATTAAGCCAGTGTCAAGTAATTTATCGCATTTGTTAGTTAATGCCCCTATAAAGTGGTGGTGACGTTCCTAGAGGCTTCTAGGGAGTTTTGGCGGCATCGCGAAAAGTCACGTTTCACAGCATTACACTATTGACCAACACTCATACACATTCACGAGCACTTAAGAGTCTATGTGAAAATTTGGAGTCGCTGCGTTTCATTCTTACTCGGTAACGGTACAGTTTACAAACTTGATGTTAATACAGTGATTACTTGAGGATATAATCTAAATAAATGTAAGACAGAATCACGATTGGTGAAACTTTTATCGATAGATTTATTATTTAAAATAGGCCTTCTTAAAGTCTGATTTATATCCATCCTCCGAATTTAGAGAATATTTACGGTTTGTTTTTATACTATTGAGTGAGTAATCATAGAACTTAGATAAATGTAAAAGGATTTTTTTATAAATTCAATACTTTTCTAGCAATACGATGTTTTATCATTTGTCGCTTATGTCTCTTACTTTTGAGCGACAAAAATCTATATCTAACCTCTTCCCTCGGGGTAAGGTGTCTAATTGCGTTATCACTGTCTTACAATTCGGCAGCTGTCATTTCTGACAGTTTCACTTATCCTCTTAACGGTCAAAAAACACCATTTTTACTCTTAAAGACTCAAAGCAGTACAAGTTTTGAAAAATAATTCAATGCCGACAAATTGACTTTTTTTTTAAGTTAATACAATGTTACGACATGATCTTTTCACGTTCCCGCCATTATCTCCTGTTTTCATGTTATTGCTCGCTGAAATTTTACTGTAATTAGTGTATTTGCCCTTTGCCTGACATGCACCACGCGAATTTTCATTATCCTCTTGTTGCATTGCTTATTGTACATGTATTTATGAAAGCGATTATTTCTAAAATTATTTTTGATGTTTTAGTTAAGTACCTGCCTTAAATCATTTACTTAAGTTAATAGATTTTTAAAACTTGTAAAAATTTGGTATTTTTATGGGTTAAGTATTTTGTTCCTTACATTTTTGTTTAAAAATTTTTGAAAAAAAACACTAATTGATGAGAAGAATATCAATAAAATCTGTTAAGATCATTCCTTATCAATTTTTAATTATAAATAAATCTTAATTGGTTTGAAATTAAATTAGATTTTGAATCCAAACATCTAAAATGATGGTATAGTCAGCATCAAAAGTCGATGACTATGTTCAGATTTTCATAATCGTTTTACACCATATTATATTTTTAACAATGTGGTGTACAGTTAATTTGGAACTTTGATGATAATCATTCAATACTACATAATAAGTGGTGTAGACAGATTTGAAAATCTGAATGTGGTCATCAACTTTTGATGCTGACTGTACATAAAAAAATGAAATTACTGCCAAAAATTATACGACTAATATTATTACTACTCTCAAATTCTGGACTTGTCAAAGAGTGACCTACATATTTCACGACACGGAAGCAGTGCTCCGTTTCGTTACGTTCGTGCGTCGCAGCGTTAAGCTCCGTACTCACATTCGGTATTACTCGATAGTTTTACTCCAAAACGTGTAAATATTAACATGTGTACCGCAAAACTTAAATCTCGAAGGCTCGCATCGAACCGGCTCGATGGAATTAAAGCTCGAACGGTTCGGTGAATACTGTACAGTGCGCGTCTCGATAGATAATGCTGAATGTGTGGACGAAAGTTCATGCCATGGTTTTTACTCGACATGATATCGAGATGATGATGACATGATCGAGCAAAACCGTATGTGAGTACGGAGCTTTAGATTTGGACGCGTTTACTACCAAATGCCAGTACAAAACTGCGGCGCAACGTAACGCATCAGAGCAGTGTGGCTTCGCTCTTAGGCCGTGTTAAAATCGGCAAAACAACTGTTTAGAACTTAACCATCTGTTGGTGAACTTGGGTCTTAGCCGCATTTGGCTGTGATGGCAGATCATTGTACTCCAAATGGAGTAATATTTTTAAAAATTAAACACCGGGTACGTAATACGTATAGGTGGAGTCGGGGTGACTTCAGGAAAAGTTCAACTTTTCACCCCTTTTCACCCCCCCATGGAGGGATACATGGTATCCCGGAAAGTATTGGTCGTAGAATGTTGCAGTTTTGCCATAGGTATTTATAATGGTTCCGATTTTGAAATTTTGGAAAATCCTACAATGCCGCCATACAAAAAAACATGGCAGCCATACAAAAAATTTCAACCAGAGCGAAGCAAAAGTTGAAAAATTATAATTCAATTTTTTTTTCAATTTTTTTTCTCTAATATTTTTTTTTTTTAAATTTCGTAACTTTTTTTAAGCTGCTTGCATTTCTAAACTTGCACTGTTTAAAATACTACTCTAAATATACAAGGATACATGATCTCCACAGAGATTCACTTTTCAGTTGCTGTGTCACTTTCACACAGTTGCCAGCACACAATTAAAATGGACATGGCCATGGTTCTCGAACTAAACAGGACAATTTTCGAAATTAGACTATTTGTACTAAAAATGATTCCGTTTTATTTGCATGGTCAAGTACACCTGCCGAGAAGAATAACTGAAAAATCCCTATTACTGTTCGAAAGAAACAGTAATAGGGATCAAAATATAATAACATATTGTAAATAAAATACATACATATATGAACTATAGTGTAGTAAGGGTTCAAAAATGTGTGCCACGATTTTATAGTATCTAGCTGAAAGCCTAACCATTTATTTACACTTCGTGAATAGCTTTATCAGGTTAGTTTCTGAATTGACTTATTTTTAAAGGTTTTTGCTTTGTCAGGTTAGTTTCTGAATTGACTTACTTTTAAAGGTTTTTGCTTTGTCAGGTTAGTTTCTGAATTGACTTATTTTTAAAGGTTTTTGCTTTATCAGGTTAGTTTCTGAATTGACTTATTTTTAAAGGTTTTTGCTTTATCAGGTTAGTTTCTGAATTGACTTATTTTTAAAGGTTTTTGCTTTGTCAGGTTAGTTTCTGAATTGACTTATTTTTAAAGGTTTTTGCTTTGTCAGGTTAGTTTCTGAATTGACTTATTTTTAAAGGTTTTTGCTTTATCAGGTTAGTTTCTGAATTGACTTATTTTTAAAGGTTTTTGCTTTATCAGGTTAGTTTCTGAATTGACTTATTTTTAAAGGTTTTTATGAAGTCAGTAAGTGACTTAATACATAACTTGGCAGGTCTTATGTGACAAATCTTTAAATTTATCACAGTTTATGCCATTTTTTACATTTTTATTTAGCCAATAACTTCATTCCCGCTGCTTTGGAGCACAGATGGCATTATATAATTGGTATCAACGCTGTTAGTACAGTGTCACAAAAAAAATCATGCAAGCAGATTGAAAAATATCGGGACCTGGGCTCTATACATTTTTGCCCATTACTTATTATATTACTATTTTATTTTATTACTAGGCCAAAGCATCAAGCAAGTTAATGAGACTAGGAACTTTGGATTGCTGCTCGATAGCGAACTTTGATTTGAGAATCATTATATTGGGGTCTAATGAAATCTTGTTTCTATAGGCTTAAGGCTAATCCTCAAATCCGAATTCCATACAAAATGTTTCGGACAAATACTCAAAAAGTACGCGTATTATAGTAATTTCTTCACAATATTCGTTTCGTCCACTTTTATGATTTCGTTAACAAAAAAAGTTGAAGGTTTCATACTTTAATTTATATATTATATACGTGTTTTTAAGTTAGTTGGGTTAATTTTAAAACACGTATAAAATCTAAATTAAAGTATGAAACCTTTCACTTTTTTTCTTGACGAAATCAAAAAACATGGACGAAACGAATAGTGTGAAGAAATTACTATAATACGGCGTACTTTTTGATTATTTCTCCGAATCATTTTGTATGGAATTCGGATTTGAGGATTCGGTTCGGAGGTTCGGAGCTTTATAAGTGAATGAAGAGATATCTAAACTTGATTATTGAGATCTGGTCTACGGTCCACGATTAATATCAAAAACAGCCCGTCTTGTGCAAAGAATCCAAAACGCATGCTGCAGGTTCTGTTTTGATATCCTACCGCACACACAAATTACACCACAACAACTATAACAACAACAACCACTACAACTACGACTACCACAACAACTACTACAACCACAACGACTACAACAACTATAACAACAACAACCACTGCAACTACCACTACAACCACAACGACTACGACAACCACTACAACTACGACCGCCCTACAAATATACGACAACCACTACAACTACGACTACCACAACAACCACTACAACCACAACAACAACGACAACCCTACAACTACGACAACCACTACAACAACAACAACTACTACAACAACAACAACAACAACAACTACAACAACAACAACAACGACAACAACAACAACTACTACTACAACAACAACAACAACAACAACTACTACAACTACAACAACAACCACTACAACTATGACAACCTTAACAACGATCACTACAACAACCAGGTAGTTGGTTACCCAACAATTTGATTGACTTCTGTTAGTACTAGGCTTATTACAACTATAGCCCCCTATTAGGTAAATAAATAAATAAATAGGTACTCAACAACTTACTTCTACCATTCCACAGACTACTACGAACTACTATTATTACTGGACACCTTTTTTTAACAATAAGACTGATTTTGGATATACATACATAGTGATAAGTATATCAAAATCAATAAATATATCAAATATATAAAAATATCAATAAATTATTATTTATTTATTTATTTGGCAATAAAATAGAATAGATTCCGTGTTTTTTTTATTTCATGCTTGTATGATTGTTTATTTTATTTTTTGCACTGCTTAACGCAACGCTTTGCGCATATCTTTTTGACAGGGCAATGCGATTTTTCCTAATATTTTGAATAGCTTTATTAAGAGGGAGTCGCGTTTAAAATTGAGAGAAATTCCTCATAATTATTATAAAAAATAAAATTGGTTATCTGTAAAGTTGGTTTACGGACGAGAGTTTAACGTGACTACCAGCGTAACGGGACAATGAGCGTTACCGGACAATGACAGCGTTACCAATGACGTCAACGTTTTCGTGCATGCAGCCGGCGTTCATCGATTTATTAGACGTGGTCACGTCAAAAAAAACAACACAACACAATTTTATGTTTATGTTAGACTATTTTTTTATCACGCTGAATTTGCAGAAAATATGCCATTGTGTTGTGGCTGAGCGGATTTTCATGAGAAAATAGTATCAGAATTATTTCAATTGGATCTTATTCATCCTATTTTAGCTGATTGACTGGTTTTAACCGGTGGCTGGTAAATGTATTATTTATGGCCTTTCTTATGGTTTTCACAGCCAATAATGTTTCTCGACGTTTCGGCCAGGGTTGTGATGATTTAAATCACTTGATTAAAATCAGTGATTTAAATTAAGAGATTATTTTAAAACTCAAACAAAAAAGCACACAAGTTTACAATGATTTGTTAACTTTCACAAATCGGGGATTCCCCGATATTTAAACTCATTTGTTGAACAACATGTTTTGTTGTCATTTTGTTTTTACCTGATTGCGAAGACGGAGGGTCATGTTTTTTAAAAATGATTGAAGATAACTTTTTCTCTTAGAAGTTTTAAAAGAACTTAATGATTTTCAATTCATACATATTGTTAAATATGGCAAATAAATAAGTACTTATGACTCTATAGACGAACAAAATTGTTGATTTCAATATTTTTATAGACATGTGAGCAGAAATGGTTTTGTGGTTTTTCTTAACAATAACTGACTTTCGAATTCGAAAAAAATACATCATATGATACTTAATTATTATTAAAAAAAAACTGATTATACAAATAATTTCGATTTAAATCAATCCTGATTTCGGCTGAATTAGAAGAACCGTAGTCAACGCTACCTGTTAACCTCTCAGCACATCTCATGTGCTTAATTTAAGAGAATTTTCAGTTTTTTTAACTCGGAACTTAATTTTTTGGAAGTAAGTCTCGCCTGTTTGCACATCACGTTTCTGTTGCGTGACGTTCAATCATGTGTTTTGTTAAACTGAAAGTTGGTCAAGCGGCGCGTCCTCGCGGGGGTGGTAAGAAAGTAGTCAAGTCAGCATTAGGCAAGGAGAAAAGGATCCTGCTTTTAACTAAGCACAATATTTTGCTCTTACAGCATGCGTCGTGAGCAGGCGAGGATTCCACAAACCTTTTTTGACCAAACTCTTAGTAGAAAATTTACAAATTTATACATTTTTCCATAACTCTATGCAGATTTCTAACAAAATGTGTGGATAAAAAGTAACTGACGTAAGCGACAAATGATAAAACTGCTTGAAAAGTATTGAATTAAAAAAAAACATACATTTTTATTCTGCGACTGAGTTATTATTCACTCAATTAAAATAATTACCGTAAATATTCTATACATTCGGAAGATGGATGTAATACAGATTTAATGAGGGCCACTGTTTTACATTTACTTAGATTATATCCACAATTAATCACTGTATTAACATCAAGTTTGTAACCTGTACCGTTACTGAGTAAGAATGTAACGTAGCAACTCCAACTTTTCACATATCCTCTTAACAATTTTTTTTCCTAAGTTCAAATTTATATCTAGGTGCACTTTTTTGAAATGCACCTTAACACAAACTTTGAGAAACTGCAAAGACAAAGGCACTTTCCCTTCAGGTATATTTATTTTTCCACACTATAAACCGAATTTCAGCGCAATCGTTGCAATAATTTTGGCGTTTTAACTTTAATTTTTATAACATTAAATGTAGTAATGTGTAATTTATGAGTATTAGTTACGTGAGAAATGGAACCATTTCTGTCAATATTCACAGGGTCTATGCATAAAGGTATACACCCCCGAACATATCCCTAATATGGGTCTATGTTGGGTTAGTTGACTTTACACAATGTTCAAATAAATGACTTAAACTTAGCCCAATGTCTTAGAAATAAGCTGTGAATCATTTAACCCTAATTTAAGAATTTACTTTATAACAAAGCTAGCGAGTAACGTCATTTAGTATAAGTACCTATCTATTCTAACAAAGTATTATTTTAATTACCGAAATATATATTTTTATATTATTAAATAGAATTATTGTTAAAAGATTTGGCCACTATGCACTAAATATTTTACATTAGTGAGAATCAACTCATCTGGATTGGATAATATCTTGTAAACTGGATGAGACCTTGTGGGCTGGATGAATACTTGTTGACTGGATGGGAGAAATCCCTTCTCAACATAACTGATTTCGCCACAAGCTTTTGTTTACGCCTTATAAATAGTTTATAATGCCTAGAAGGCTAGGCATAAACTATTTATACTAAGTTAAAGTTAACATATGTTACAATATTGTCCTGCGAAATTTATTAATAAGGTTCATTTTCTTGTCTGCGTCTCAGGAAGGGTAGGTCTCAACGTCTTTTCTTAGCAAAATAAAAAGTTTTCGTAGCAAAATAACCATTAAAGTTCCATCTGTCACCCTGTGGCAGAAATTGGGACAAATTTAACTATTTTGGTCCAACTGTCACCCTAGGCGGACAGAGCAGGGTGACAGATGGGAATAATTCCAGAGCCTTATCCGCGCACATCAACGTTATACTTAGGTAATCCAATTCGACGAGATTCGCTGTCGACGTCTACATCGTGAAGACCACCACCATCATCATCGTCATCATCATTTGCAAAAAATTTGCAAAAATTTTGCAATGATTTTTACCTCCCTTCGTTATACACAATAAGACACCTACATCAAATTTTCTAAATTATGATTTATACATAACGAATAAGAGTTGCGTGCGAGAAATAAATAAAATAAGGCCTAATGCTTCCTAACAAAAGCTTTGACTTATAGATAAACAGTATGTGTGAAACTAAACAAAACATTTACAGGAAATAACGAAATACACGTGTTTTGTCTAGATTCCCCCACGTCACTTCGGGGCGTGGCAAAAATGATTTAGATTACCAAACACATCTTCTTGAAATCAACGAACATGCCCCTGTTTTGACCAAGTAAGTGCACTGTAGTACCCATTTAGTTCTAATTAAGTATATATATATTTATGAATATACCACGTTGTAATATGTATTTTCTGAGCAGCCGAATATCTGAATTATTGCCAACAACCGATTGAACCCCCGTTAGGCATCATAATGACGTCATCATTTTTTCTTGTGTCTTGTTGTTGCAACTCAAAGTTAGTTTGTTTAACGAGTATTTGAAAACGTGTTAAAAAAAATAAAAAAATATTTTTTTTTCTCTGGTATTTTATGACTACACATAGGTAATTAATCAATGGTAAAAAATATAATTTTAGGGTCGAGGATGAAGGCTACTTTTGCATTCATCATTAAGATATAGAGAATCCGATACAAATGATGACATCATAATAATGCATAAACGGAACAGCTTAACTGACTATAGTGTTAGTGCATTAGAATATTTGCCAAACTTGCAGTGCAGTTTTTACCCAACTACGGTGAATCAAAAATAAGGGGGTTTTAACACTTATAACTTATAATACGTAGTCAGTCAATTTAGTTCTGGAGATCTGGATAATCGTATCTAAGAGACAGAGAGATACGATTATCTAGATATTAAAAATACTCTTGGTAATATAAATAATAATTATATACTATTGTGTTCCCATTACGCAATATTTGAAGCATTGATACTTATGCAAACGACCACACTCGCTGTACTTATTGTTGGTCATTAAATAGTTAATATTTGACTAATGCGATTTTGTTTGACTAACGTATTTTTGTCGCGCGTGTACGTCAGATCGGTACTCGCGAAACTTCATTAAATCATATTTTATATATAAAATAGGTTATGCGAAACATGTATCACTTTAGCCGCAAGTTCACTGTTCATTGACCGAGCGTTTCAGCTTCAGCAAAAATGCTTTCGTATGTCTATCCGGGCGGCGTCTGTCCGGCTGTTTTCCTCTACAGGTCGAAAAAAACAACTCAAATAAAAATACTGTTTATCGACCGATATGAAAAATATATTTTGTTTGAGAGGATATACTTTCACATTGGTCTTATATAAATTTCTTCAAAAGCCCAACGCGCGTATAACGGCGTTTACGCTCGGTTTTTTCTAGCGAGTGTCAGTAGCATTAGCCTGCATGAGACGTCTCTCGCGGCTACATGCGCCGGCGCCGATGCAAAAAGAAAACACGAGCGGGGAATCACCTCGGTTAATCCCCTTATTTGAAACTTCTTTTAATAATGCCATCAGCTCGATACTGCCGTAATATTGTATTGTCACATATGCATAAAATGCAGTGTTTCAATCCAAATCAAAACAGCCTGAAAAAGCTAATATTTTATGATTAAAAAATAGTCTTGATCTTAATTTAACGCGCAGCTTCCATGCCAGCCAGTGAAAGCAATGTATGTATGTATGTATCTTGAAACATACAAATAAATAATTTAGCATATACTCAAGGTTTGATGTAAATAAGTCTTTCTTTAGTTAACTTAATTTTATTATATTGACAACCTGTCTTATTATTAAATTCCTCGGACACTTTTGAAGGTATTTTAAAAAATACATTATAACTATCTCAGCTTAAATCTCACCATCATCATCATCTTTTCCAAAAAACCTTTATAATACTTCAAGATATTCGGCTGCTAATTGCATTTGTATTGTGTTCGTCTCCTCTTATTCCATTCTGCTTTATTATTTATTTTGTTTTATTTTCTACATTTTAGAGCTCAGGGACTTAACACCATGATTTCGGGGGAAGATGAGTCTTCGTCTGTTTTAAATGGAAGACTGAGACCTCGCAAGTCGGCTGCTACTATCTCAAATTCCTTAAACAAATCTCCTTTAAAATCAGAAAACAAAATCGCTCAGGACAAACCCAAAAGGAATAGCGCCCCGTCCAAAGCATCGCCAAAAAAACAAGATGATCTCACTGCCAAGGCTGACCCTTTACCCATCGCACAACTTCTCTGTGCATACTGCGATAGAAAATTCAGTACCCAACTCGCCGCGTCTAAACATGCCCGACGAATACATCTATCCACATCAAAGCAGGACGGTTTCTTCGAGTGCTTGTTCTGCAGCCACTCTGAAGCGGAACCTAACGACGCCATTCGACATATGGTGGACAACCACCCTAAACAATACTTTGCTTGTCTCGATTGCCATACTCGATTTTCCTCTACTTCAGAACTGGCAGAACACAAATTTAACGTATGCGAAAAACAAGCATATCGTAGTAAATTGCGAAAAAAGACTTCTCCTTTATCAAAGAAAGACCAAAAAAAGTTTAATGTCGAAGATGAACATCCGAGAGTCGAGAAGGAACATAAACTTGAGCCGGAATTCAACAGCTTAGTAATTTCTTGTGAGTTGAAGCCTTCCGAACTTCACGACGCCGATATCGAGGATAAAATTATTACCAACTTGATATTGCCATCGAACAAAGCACTCGCCAACGCGGTCTTAGAAAAGAATGCAATGATAATATTGGACGATATTCATTGGAATAGACGAATTCCCCCAAATTTTTCGTTTCATAATGCGGATGCCGATCAAATACTATCAAGATTGGGCGTGGTGCACCGCTCGCCGCGGGTCGGCGAGTCTACGCGACGAGAATGGCTGAAGATGATCGATGACACTAGCCAAAAGTTTGAGAAATGTTTCGATACTAACTTTTACTCCAAAGTCGCGAGTAATGTTCAAGAAAACCTAACAAAATTTCTAGATGGATCATTTAATTTCAGTTCTGATCCTGATAAAATTATAAAGACTAGAAAGTCTAAAAGCAGCGCGATCATTAACACTGCAGAAGGTTTTCCAATACTTTTGCCTCATGAACAGTATTCTCGCAATAGGTTCGACGGCTACATGCCCAGAGCTATAGCACCTAAACACAAGTGGAAATGGGACAGCACCGAAAACGATAAAAATATTATATTCGATGCCCACGCCATAAAGCGAGATAACCATGTTAACAACTGTATTGTCACATTGGTTTCGAGCTTGGATATATGGACTCAACTGCGCATGAGAGGAAAATTTGAGGGAATTTACTGCAAAGCGCCCACCGAGAAGATGGAGAAACAGAATATCATCGGGAGAGAGTTGAAAGAGATCTTGGAGAGCAGAGAAATTCCATGTTCGTCCACGCAAGTAGTTGAATTTACTAGCAAGCCAGTCGCCGTTAAAGACTCATCTGATTTCCCGAGCTTTTTGGGGTTGTCAGCCGTGGCAGCTAAGCGTGTAGTAGCACCGAAGCCGGCGGTGCTGAGCGGCGAGTGGGTACGGCCGCGCCGCTACGTATGCTGCGCGTGCGGTGACCAGACGAGCGACGCGCGCGCTCTTACCGCGCACATGTCCTCGCATCACCCCAACGCACAGGTGCAACACTACGAAATCGTCGGGGAATCGCTTCTCAACGCAGACATTCTAAAGCACCTGTACGTGCCACCGAGCCAGATGTCCAACAGGACCAGACCGCTCCGAGGATTCAGGGATTGCACTAAGTGTAGGAAGTCTGTCACTTTGGATGACTTGCACCAGCACATGCTGGACTGTGCGGGCGACACGCCGACAGTGCGCAGGAAGTGTAGATCGCGCCTCTTCGGTATTCGTAGGCGTCGCCCGCGACTGCCCGATAACACTATTCGGAAGAAAATGAGGAAGGATCTCCGAGCTCGCCATAGTCAGAAGGGGCTCTTGAGAACTAGGCCTCGAATCAGAACTGAAGTTGGAGATGGTAAGTTACTGTATCTTTTGTTTTGTTTTGATTTAATGCTTTAACCTTTCTTGTTATTATAGTTTTTTTAACAATACATGTTAGACCTATATTTATTGCACCATAACAACATCATGCTATTTTAATTAGAGAACAATTAAGTTTCATAATAACGCCGTTTGGATATTCAAATTTTTGACAAGCAATAGAAAGTTATTTAGAGAGTTATTTTTAGTATATTATATAACGCCATGTTGCTCATTCCAAAAAAAAAACTAAGACAGTGTAATTAACGTATCCAAGTAATTTTCAGCAAAAAGTTTGTAATATAAAGTTTATTCTAGTAAAAGTCAAGTTTGGGCTCGCAAATCACATTAAATCAGTTCACTGTTCATTGACCGAGCGTTTCAGCTTCAGCAAAAATGCTTCCGTATCCGGGCGGCGTCTGTCCGGCTGTTTTCCTCTACAGGTCGAAAAAAAACAACTCAAATAAAAATACTGTTTATTAACCGATTTGAAAAATATATTTTTGTTGAGAGGATATACTTAAACATAGAAATTTCTTCTTTTAGTTTTTAAATCAAATTAACTGAAAAAAAAAATATATCGTTGAAGTAAACGAAATTATTTTGCAATTATTATTATTATATTAATTTTGCTATCCTGTGACTATTCAGTGTTGTCTACTAGTGACGTAGTAGTAGTAGGAACAGCCCAGTACTTTTTTGTAAAACCTTGATATTTTATTGTTTTTGGTGACCCATACGCCATACCCATTGTTTTGTTCTACTACTTTACTCATTTTATTACAGAATAAGCTAACTGCTACAATCTGTAATACAAAGTTACATTTATTATTTATTAAATTAATTGAGCCCCTGTGCTAGAAATAAGCTGGCAACACCATTTTTAGTAATATAAGATCATTGTATGAATCCTTATTTGACGCAAATAAAGATTGATTTGATTTGATTTGAGCCACCCATAGACCGTTGCAAACGATCTATAGGTAGCCCAACTGCTTCAACTCTGTACCCGATGGCAGCGTGCCGAGGATACTGGCTGCATTGTCTCTTTGTATTGCAAGGCTTATTCTTTGGCCGAGATAGCTGCCAGCCCTCGCATCGCTTCGAACAGACGTTCTGACAAAATTTTGAAAACGCGGAATGCTCTCATTCCCCGCTTATAGCCGCCCCAGCCCTACATTGGGTCCCTGGCAAATGAGAAGGTGCCAAGGTATCTACGCATTTAGCTTCCCACACCAAGGGCTTGCCTATTCTCCTTGGGATAAACGACAGGCCGCTTTCCATCGTCACGGAACAGACCGTTCGGATCGAGAACGGCTAAAACATTGGCGTTGGTAAAAGCCCGACTGTGACGGGAAATCCTGCCAGCGCTCCTAGTGCACGATAATCCATAAGTGACTTAGATGTTCGACCGCAGTACCACACCGACATCTTATGTGCAGCGCAGCATGGAGCACCCAACTGCAGACGTGTTGCAACGCGGAAAGTTATAAGGTCCAAAAATGTGCCAATTGTTTGTGAGGGCAATAGCTTGCAGTCAAATCCCAGACTCCTATTTGGAAACGGCTAGGAGACGAGCACGATCTGAGGGGCTAGAGCACGTTTGTAACAAACAGTTCCGTGTTAGCTCACAGATAGGGTCGTCCCATTGCCTTGGAGACGAAAGGGTTTTAGGGGGAGTAGTATTTGGGCAAGCAATTTGCCAAACGTTTCTAGCCTCGTTAAATGTTAAATTATGGCCTCGTCGGAGTGATAAATGTCTCGTATAAAATGGCAAATGTCTTGCTTCAGGCTCTTGATGTACAAATAAGAAACTATTGAAAATATACTATTTGCATTGACCAAGAACACATTAAAATTAACGCATAAGTATTACAGTTTAACAATTTATTATCGTCGTTCGTCATAATGAACTTTTACTTCGTAATTAATTTATCTCCATCTTACATCTCAATCACTCGTTTTATCCCTCCGTTCACCTCATTTATACATTCGGTCGGATACTCAGATTCATCTTTCATACAACTTGGATACACACTTACTGTCACACAAACATTTTTGCCAACTGCTACATAAACATAACGCAGCCAGGAAGGTTATAGGCACTATCAGTAAATTATATAATAGAAAATAATATAACGATATCCGGCTGCAGGGTCACTACGTTCATCGAGTACACGCTAAAACCTATTATTTTTACATAAATTTATGAATAAAATATAACCAAAAGTGCCACAACTATCATAGGGTTAGAAAGTAACATCATGTCTTTCTACTCACGCTTATAGGTAATTAATGTCAGACTATTTTTGTACTTTTAACCATCCGTATATTAAGCTTTCTAACCTTTGTAGGATTTCTTGTGCCGTAGAGTTGTTAATGTGTTCATTTCTGTTTTTTTTCAGCGGAAACCATTCGAAAAATGATCGCCGACCTTCCTGCAAAGCGACATCGGCAAGCTACGGGACCCACTGCGCCCGTTCTGCGTTCTAAGCGAAAATTAGGTAAACTAAGAAATAAAACTAAAATCAAACGTCTTACAGAAGATAGAAGATTAAGACCAACAACTGACACTACTATCGACGAAGATGATCAACCGTTAAAACCAAAGGTGCTCGATAAAACTGTGCCCACAAAAAAACGGTTTTCAAGTCGAGTTGTCGCATCAAGAAACAATAAAAAACAGACGACAGAGAAAATAATATCTTCTACTAAAGAACATTCACAAAACACCGCAGGTGATTGTCCCAAGGCTCAGCAGCTATCCTGCGGAAGTTCATCGCAACGAGTACACATTAACGGCAAAGGAGACGCTTCCGTCGGAGGTGACGGAGACAATCACGACGGTGCCGATCGTGACCAGGGTGACGATAGCGACAAGCAACGCGAGGACCCAAAAAAAGAGGATCTAAACGCCCCGGGTACCCATTTGAAACATTCCATAAATAACATAACAGGTTTCCTCTCCAAGAAAGAGTCAGAATCGCAGCAGCCAATTACTTCACCACAACAGGTAAATGATGCACCAACTGACCAGCAACATTTTTTGGAGAAAGAAGTTGTAGTTAAACCCGATAAACCACCCTTAGCTACAAACCAGAAGCGTGGCTCAAAAAAGATACAAAGATCACTGCATCATAAAGTGCAAAGCTTGAGTAACTGTATAGAAAAAATAGCGCATCATAACATATCAAAAAATCTCAAAAGTGATTCTTTGCCTGAAAGTTCAGTAGAGAACAACAAAATGCAAAAATTCATAGAGACTGATTTGCTTAAAGGCAGTTTATCAGACCCAAATCCTGCTATAGTATGTACGATTCGTGACGAGACTGGCATGGCTAAAAATGTAGTACCTGCTAAAATCATAAAACGAGATCTGTCACTACAGATGCAAACGGACGATTCCATTGCTTATGGTGAAATAAGCAAGGCGTATCGAAGATGCTCAGAAACAGATGCAGCTCGACGTATGTCAATAGAGAAGCTCATGATGGCAACAGGTGAAAACATAAGAAAGTCATCTGATTCAGATTTTGTGTCCCCAAAACCAACAAGAAGGCACAAATTGTTCGCACACTCGGATCAAGCACATCCGTCGATTTTACATAAACCGACCCCCTGGCTTGGCAGGCCTCAAGTTGGTGCCAACCCATATATGCTGGAACATCATCGCCTTGAATATTTAAGTAAAGGTATTCCACACAATGTTACACCTACGAATCAACCGAACCAAAGTGCGTTTCAAATATGTCCGAATAATTACCCTGTATCGAATTTAAACTTTGCGTCATCAGCGTATAGTCCACCGGATTTACTATATCAAGACAAGCGGGAACATTTTACAAGGGGCGTACCACAATATGATCAAATGGCTCCACAGTTGATCTACGCGCAACAACATCCAGTTATATCACCGACTCCACAATTGTGGAATACACAGTCTTCGCGTCCAATCTATCCCATGCCGACTATGGTGCCGTCAGCACTGCTAAACTCTCCAAGTACGTATAATGTGATACCTACTCGTCAACCATCACGAAAGAGAGTTTCCGAATCATCAGAAACTGATAATTGTAGAAACTATCATACCGATTCGGACACATCCACGATGGACTTGCGACGTAATTCCAAAGAAAATGACAATTTGGATCACTATTATGCTTATTCTGAGTATCCGAAAGCTCCTCCGAAAAAGCTTCCAGATCCCCCTTCTACACAAGACACTTCGACAGAGCTCGAAAAACGTCCCGAATATATCACGTCTACACCAAATGTCGAAAAACGATCAGATAATTCTGTTTTTAACGGTAAAGATGAAACTGCCAAAACAATTTCCAACTCACAAAATAAAAACGTAAGAAAACTGACTTCTGAAAAAGTTGAAAACGGCAACGCAGTAATTGATGGTGTTAGTGCGATAGCTGCTGGTAATATTATCAAAAAATGTTTTAGCAGTCATTTAATCAATGAAGCAGAAGCAGCTAATAAATCCGTTAATTGGCGGAAGTCCATTGATATGCAAGATGAAACTGGTCATGCTACGCAAATTATCTTGCCTAACATGTCCGATGAATTAATTGCTTCCAAAAAGCAAACCGCGTATGAAGCCTCATATGAACATACCGGTAAAGCAATATCCGGAGAGAAATATGAAAAAACTTTTGAAAATGTTTTTTTGCCAGTTAGCGGCCGAACTGACGAGCCATTGGACTTATCTGGAAAAAATGTGCAAATAGAAGAAACAGATAACTCAATAATTTTAGACGAGTCATATGTTACCCTGGACTTGTCCAAAAAATCATTGAATGGTGAAGTCGAAGAAACTACGACTGGAGTTCAGGCACGAATTGGAAACCATGAACTGAGAGCGGACCATGAAATAAATCATGCTTTTGCTAATCAAGGACGTAGCCATGATTCTGCTAATTTGTTATTCCACGATCATAACACGTCAGGGAGCGAAGTCATCCAAAATATATCTTCTAAGCAGATTGATATCCACCAAGCAAGGTCGTTAGTCACCGATATAGAAAATCACGAAGCCAAATATAATTGCCCGCAATCAAAACAGACTTTAGTAGAGACTGCGCCTACTATCTCTAACAAAAACTTAAATTGTATACCATCTGACCCAGTAAATAAAACCACTTCTGCTACTAGAGAAAAAATAAATACAGAAGAAATATCTCATCCTGCAAGTTCAGATTCTAAATTGTACGATTCGAGTTACACACTGAAAGGAAATTATATGCCACCATCTTCCCAATCACCTATTTGTGGTAAACAGAAATCGTATCACAAAGTCTATGCAGAGCAAAATGTTGTCTCGAAAGATTTTCATCTTTCAAATTCTACCGCACTGCTAACTCATAGCGAGTCCAGCCGTGACAAAGCGGCCGCTTTGAGCGAAATTGATGTAAATGAGTCAAGAGCAAACAGTTCCTCATTTGAACAAGATCCTGAAACAGCAAAGAAGATTGCTATGTTTCCGAAAGAGTTAGTGGCTATACTGGGAGCCGTTCCGAAAGATAAGAAATCTGAATTTGTGAATGTAATTTCTCAGTTCGTCGCAAAGCCGTTAGCAGTACCGGCTGTTGATTGTGAAAAGAAATTACCAATTAATTTACCCATTATCACTATGCAGAACCCGCAAGATGTGACAGATTCACCGGTTCGTGCTAACTGTCCGTCGGTATGTGACCCTTCAATAAGTAATAACAGACTTACAATTAATACTGCATCAAGCAGCATATTACCAAAAAAGCGGCACTCTCCTTTGGCGAGATTGAATTTACAGAGTGCATATAACGACTCACTTGTATCATCGATATCAAGACCACCCTCTGTTCCAAACTCAAAATCTGTAGTGTCAAATATTCTTGATCTCAGCTCAAAAAATGACAACAGTACTACAAATCCACCTGCTGCGAACAATTCGATTCCAACAATTGATAGCAATTGTATACAATCCACCACTGACATTATGAAGAAAATGTCTGATGAATGTGTTCCCAAAAATGCAATTGGAATAAATATAATCGACTTAACTGATGATAATGAACAGCAATTGAATGCTGATGAGATATCTCAAATGCCTACTCCAAGCAGTTTATCTAGTCAAGAATCAGTTTTAAAACAAAAAATTGTGACAAAATTTTCAAGTGAACAAACCGCCAACTTAAGAGCTGTTCGTATAAAAAACGCATTATCAAGAAAATCAATATCTGATGATAAAACAACAAGCACGAAAGCAAGTCAACCGTCGTCTTATGATTTTAGGCTTAGAGACCTGAATATGACGCAACTGTCTAACGCTGAGTACAGAAATGATAGCATAGACATGAATTATCCAAGCCAAATATCTATAAATGAAGCTCAGAACATTACGTCAGAAAAATATGCCTCCATCGAAATTCCGAACATAAAAAATCCATCTACAGATCAATTAAAGATTAGTAATCTAGCTATATCTAGCAATAAAAACACAGGATCTCAATATTTTTTAGATTTATCTAGTCACGATCATGGGAGCGGCACAATTCACAACCAATATTTACAACCGACTCCAGGGCCAAGTAATGAACAAGAATCCGTAATCTTAAAACCGGATGTCCTCAAGCCTGAGATAAAATATAATGAGGTGACGGATTTAACAGTAAAAACAAACGATGTCGAAAATCATCAAGAACTATCGGCTGATCTTGATAATATTGAAAAGGAAGATGACTTAAGTATTGTCAATATTGGTAATATAACGTCGACAGAAACAAACATTGAAGAAACACAAAATGATATAACAGAAAACATTCCACCTACAGCTAAATCTTCAGAAACCGAGGATTCCGAGGATGATATTTTATTAGCTGTTATAGTTAAACAAAAGCAACAAAACCAAAGTTCTTTGTTAAATGAAGGTACTGTGCCCGTTATTGAAAATGAAACTATTACAAAACAAAGCGATAATCTTAAGAAAAAGACCGCTAAAAAATCATTCAAAAAAGAATTACTTCAAACAAAGTCCAGCTTTATTAATATAAATAATACTCCTAATAATACAATTACTCAAGAACAACTCTTAATAATGGATATTAACGACAGCGTAGTTGAAAACAATGGAATTGCCCAGAATATGGATAATGGAGACAACAAACTAGCCGACAGTCATAATCATAACGGTGATGCAAATGAAAGTGAAATAATTGATGACCGAATTAAATATGGCGATAAAGACAATGATCCGACGAAACAAGAATTGAAAAATATCAATGGAGGTCCTTCCGAAAACAGTAATGATGGAGGGACGGAAGGTGCTAGTCCGACAACTAATAACTTTGAAGAGCCGATTAGCATCAGTATAAGCAAACTGCCAACGAGTGGACTTGCTTCTAAAAATAAGAAACCTCATAAAAATAATAAAAGGAAGAGAAAAAATAAACACGTACATGGCAAGCGGCACGCAAAGATGATACGAAAGAATAAAATTAAAGTACATTCTAAAAATAATGACCTGGAAGACAAATCGAAAGTTTCACTTGAAACTAATTTAAATTCTAATAGGACAGCAGATGATATGAACTTGACCTTGAATCTCGACGCATCAAGTTCGGTTTCCAAAGTACAAAATACTCAAATAATATATCAAGAGCCACTCCCTGGTGATAACGAAGAAATCAGTGTAATCGAAATCGTAAAAAGCAAGGTGGAGACTGGTTCAGAATTGTCTACTGATTTAAAAGATAAAAACAACCTTACTTTGCGGCGTAGTAAACGGGGTAAATCGGTATACACAGATGAGACAAGTGAAAATGAGCATGATAGTGCAAACAATACGAACATTGAAAAAGTGTCAAACATAGCAGTGACTAAAAAACAACTTGATTTCATTGTCGACAATGGTGATTCTGAAATCGAACAAATAAATAGCCAGTCAACAAAACGTAAGAAATCTCGAACTGGAATAACAAAAAGGATGAAAATTAAAGAAACTTCTTCTGAAATTAATGACGTCGAATATTCTAACTTAAACAACTGTCAACTTAATAGTATAAGTCGCGATCCGGATGATACTGTATGTAATCCCTGTGATGTCGTCGACTCCATTGTGAATTCAACGGAAAAACGTAAACTGGATTGTACTTCCATAAAAGATACGATTGATAGTACTCAATCAAAAAGGTCAAAAAGTATCAACGAAAATGACAATGTTTTTGATTTATGTGATTCAGAACTCCAAACTAATGCATCTATCAGTAACGATACTGGAGGAGATGAAACAACTGAGATTACTCCGATAAATATAAATGATTCAGATCTTGACAACATTTCCGTTCCTAAAGAATGTATAGACAATAAAAAACCGCTAGAACAAGCACTTTCATGCCCTGAAACTCGCACAACTTGCTATAACAGACCTATCAATGACAAAAGTATGCGTTCATTATCTGATTCTATAAAGAATACTGTCAATTATGATCCATATAATATTGACTTTGAAGATATGGCAGAATCAAAAAAGCCAATAATAAAACGAAAGAATAATAAAACTTCAAATAAACCATCAAAGAGACTGTCAATTATAGTACAAGCCGAAACAAGTCGGCAAGAGCTAGAAATTGAAACTTCTTCTAATACTTTGAAAAATAATGAGAGTGATTCTGATAATTCCATAAAAACTCGCAAAAGCGATAAAACTCGTCCCAGTTATACTGCTTCCAAAGCAGAAAAATCATCATCGGTCATTAAAGATACTGCCGGAACAAGTCATCAAGAGCCAGATAATGGTATAATTTTGCATGTTGCTCCTTTTAATAATGCATACAATAAACAAGACTCTGATTCTCCAATAGTTGGTCAAGAAGTAAACAAAACCGCTTCTAGCAATACTTCTTCGATTGCAATACAGCAGCTATCGAGTGTTTTAGATACCGGCGGAACAAGTGGTCATAAACCAGTTGTTGAGGTTTCTAAAGTAAATACCACAACTGCTTCTACGTCACATAACAATTCTGATGTCATAAGTGAGCAAAAAAATAACATTACAACTTCTAAGATTGCTAAGAAATCTTCAAATTCTCTGGAGAATATCGGAACTAGTCATCAAGGACCCAATTTAGATGAAAATGTACTAACTATGACTGTTGCAACACATAGTATTCTAGATTCTGATTCATTACATAAAGAGCAAAAATTCAAGAAAAACGTTAAACACAAAGACGCTTCTGAGACATTGAGTAACATGAAGGATACGGCCAGCACGAACCAAGATTCAGATATTGATCAAAATGTACCAATTGTGACTGATGTTATTACCCCTAATGTAAGTGACTCGGATTCATCCATAAGTGACGTACCTTTACAGAAATACTTAGAAGAGAAAGAAAAAATGAAAAGTGATGGTCTTCTGAAGGTATTCGAAAGGAACAGCAGATTCCAAAGAATAGAAAAGGAGCCTAAACAAAACACTACAACAACTTCGGATGATGTAGATATGAGCATCATTTCCACTGAGACTGTCAATAACTTAAATGACCAACACAACGAACATAATAAAAATGATTTAAATGTCATAAATACAAGTTCAAGGGATTATGAAGTAAACAGAGTAGAAACCTTGACACCAGTTGAAACGAATAATATAAGTGACACAAGTTTTAACTTACAAAATCAGGGTACTAACCAAATGGTTATAGATATTCCTACTGTACAATCAAACCCTAAACAGAAAAGAAATCGCCGATCGTTAACGTCTGCAAAGACAGAAGCTCCCAGCGTTTCCAATAAAATTGATCAACAATTGAGCCCTGCTAAATGTATGGAAAATTTTGGTTTCTGTTTCGACAGACAACCTAGAAAATCAAATTTACTGGCTTCTAAGAAAATATCGGAAACCTTCCGTGAAATTGATGATGTTTTCTTTAGAACCAAAGATCGTCAAAGGAAATCTACGCCATGTGACAAAAAAGCAGCGGATGGAGCCAGCACCTCAAAGGCTGTATTAGGTATGTGTTCATAATTTAAGACAGCTAATAAATATTGTTGAAAATATACCTATGCCATACTAAGATTGATGCTTGGATGAATAAGTGTATATTCAAGGAACATTTTAAGTCCATGTATGTTTTGTTTTGCAGAATCCACTAAAGGTAATATCGAAAGAAAAAGTTTACTTGAACAACCATCAATATCAACAGTCGTCGAAACAACGAATATTGGTAAAGAACTTCACGCTACATATGATGACGAGGAGGTGGATATTATTACAGCGCAGAGAATATTGGAAAGCGAGGAAGTCCGTAAATTAGAAAACGATCTATTTTCTGGTTTGAAAGAGGCGGCCAGCGCTAATGCTGGTCAAGCTTTCCGACTAAGTCATCTACGCGCTGATGAAAAGAAAACTGGCGAAATAGACTGTCCTCGTACATCAACATCAATTGAAAGCGCCAAGAACGAAACTAACGCCACTCCATCTTCAAAAAAATCGAACAAAGTAAAGAAAACGCCAGGGTATAAAGAGTTGATGTACCCAGATGAAGAGGTAAACATATATGAAGACAAATATGACATCATCAAGAGGCGTAGAACTCAAGCCGCAGCAGCAAAGCAGACTCAACGCGTCGATGAGCCCAAAACTAGGTAATCTCATAGAACTCATTCTATTATTTTTCGGTCCTTTTTCAGGTGTTAACGGGTTAGTGGTGCATTCATATGGCAGCCAGAAAATAATGTAAATTTAATCTTTCAATACGGAATGACTAGCAACGCTTAAAGATTAACAAATAGTTTTGCGTTTGCAGTCATTTAAACTAGCTGCCGATTACACTAGAATCAAGTGACTAGATTAATGGCAAAACAATCTTTAAATCGATAATGCCATTTAATACATTTTTAAATTATTATTATTATATCGTTATTATTACAATATTTTCTATTATTATATTTTATCAAGAAATTGGGACGATACAAATCTTGCACTTGGCGAATTAATCTTACTGATATTTATTTATTAATAAACACACTTTCTCTAATACGAAAATAAAAACCGCTATAAAACTCTACTTGCATTTCCAGCGCGAAGAACAGAAAAAAACCTGAAAGAAAAAATAATAAAAAGGGCCCTAAAAAACAATCCTATCAATTCTCGCAAGTACTGACTAAAGGAGCTCTCAAGGGGTTTGATGGTGTTAAGGTATCCATTTCAACGCAAGATCTTGTTCTGCCTCCTTCTGTCACACCCCAGCGTAATCAGCACACACTGGTCAAACCTCAAATGCAGCCAACGGACAGGGCAAAGAGCTCAGGCTATATCAGCAAAAGTGACGGCGATGGAAACACCAAACTTTTTGATACAGCAGAAAAAGACGTTTACGAGTTTGAAGACGACGAGAGACCTGTTACTCAAGGTTATAGGCTGAAAGGAGTAGCTAATAAAAATAGAAGTTCCAGTAGTGAAAGTGAAGATGGAAATAAGAAGCGGGAAGGAAATGAAAAGGTTACGAAATTACAAAATAAAGAACAAAAACAAACAACGAAAGGGAAAGGAAAAGGGAAGGGAAAAGGTAAAGGTAAAGGCAAAGGTAAACGAACTAATGGTAAAGATAATGTAGTAAGTAAAGTAACAGGCACGTCACAAATAGCAGAAAATACAAGCAGAGAAGTAGACCAAGGTCAAAACAATGAGGTAAACGATTTTAACGACGTATTTAATTCTGAAAACAACCAAATGGATATATCTGGATTTCGCAATGAAAGCGCTCATGCAGGTTCGGGATCTAGGTACCATAAGAATATATCAGGCAATTTCGACGTTGATAATAGCGACATTGAGGAACCGATGATTGGTATTCCCGGAACATCGGGGTTTGTTCCTGATCGCAATGACGAAAGCTCTTATGAGAGCGATTCATCGGCACCACAATTTCCAGATTTAGACTATGCATGTACGTGTCCGAGTGATCTAGATTCGGACGACAATGAAATAGAAACAGGTTGCTCGAACACTTCATGTCGATACATCAATTTAAATGCAGCAAAAAACGCAGTTATGGGAAAAATCTTTAAAAAAGATGCTCTACGCTATAACAGAAGTAATTCATTTCGACAATCCCCAAAACCTAAACCTAAACCGGATTTAGATCTACTTTTTGACAGCTTGTTAGAGCAGACTACTATGACTAATGCTACTACAGCTCGAACCCCTATGTCTCCGGTTCCGGGTCCTTCGTGGGCTATAAATTACTGTTATACTAACGAAGGAAAAGATATGTCTAATGTTGATGATGGATTTAGCAGTCCGAATCGTCCCGGGTCTGAAAAAACGACTGAAAAAGCATTCGCAGGTGCTTCTCCACCAACTGTAACTGAAACACAACCGTTTGATTTCGATGACGATCGCTGTTATAAAAGCTTCACTGAAACCACTCGCGAACTGACTGAAGAGGAACGATCTACCGTCCTGTCATTGCAGCGCATTGGAGATTATGTCGTGCCATTAGCCCCAGTGACAATACCACTGACTTCGGTGGATAATAACGAGAATAATAATATTAATACGACATGCAATGCGCAGTCCCTAAAAGAGCGTCGTGGCGATGACAAGACGTCTAATTTGCCTCGGAAAACGACCAAAAAGCGGAAGCCCCGTCACAAACGTAAGAAAGGAAATAAAGACGAGGGCGAACTAGAGAAAAGGATTCGCGATATCGAAAACGCTATCAAGTTAGGACAAACTCGCAGAACACTTAGCTCTACACTTACCGATCGCAGAGACACTAGTAGTAATCGATGTAACGACAGAGAGTCGCCTTCAAGAAAATCAGATGAAGGTATCAGCACCAGTCATGATAACAGCGCCGATGCCTTCGAACTAGGTCGCGACGAAGACACTGGCGTCGCTAGACAAAGAGCAAGGAGAAAATGCACTGTCGGTAAAAAGAACGTGCTGGTGGAGCACTGGAGCTCCTCCGATTCGGAGACAAATAATAGTTCCATGCGAGGGAACAGCTCGTACTTGACTACTCGCAAGCGGAGAGGCAGGACGCTGGGCAGAGGGAATACTCGGAACAGGAGGAACGTCGCCGAGGATAGTGACTTTAGTGACCAAGCAGGACCATCGACTAGCGCTATAACGTTGCGGTCGGCGCCGGGTCCATCACTGCGCGCTCGCCCTGCTACGCGCGGGGGGCGAGCTAGCTATGCTTCCTCTTGCGAATCATCCGCCAGCCGTGAGAGATGGAAGAAGGACAAACACGGATGGATCGTCGGAAATCAGAAGAAAGTAGTAAATATGCTTGTTTACTTAAAGAGAATGCTTGCACAAATGAGAAATGACGATGATGACGACGATGATGATGATGACTGGGACTGGGATGATGAAGATGGAGACGTGCCGGATTATAGAGGGAACCAAGCGCTAGATAATGACGAAGAAGAGGCATCAGAGGTTCTACCGGCGCAGGCGGAAGATTCCCAGTTGGCAGAGCCACAGGCTGTTGAGGCGCAAGTAGAAGAAGCGCATGCAGAACAGATCCAAGTGGAACAAGTGCTGGCTGTACGGACACAGGTAAAGAATTCGCGATCAGCAAAAGCAAGAGCAAGAAATGCCCGGGCAGAACAGCTACGTTCCGAACAGACGAGATTGAAACAAAAACGTGCTAAAGAAGCAAGGGCAGAACAGGCAAGGTTCGAACAAGAAAGAGCAGAAAATCGAAAGTTGGAACAGGAACGATTAAAACAAAAACGTGCTGACCAATTACGATTAGAACAGGCAAGGCTCGAACAAGAAAGGGCAGAACAGCTACGATTGGGACAAGAACGTGCTGAACAAGAAAGGGAAGAACAGGCAAGGGAAGAAAAGCTACGGTTGGTACAAGAACGTGCTGAACAAGCAAGGGTAGAACAAGTAAGGGCAGAACAGGTCCAGGCAGAAAAATTACGGCTGGAACAGACACTACTGTCACAAGAACGTGCTAAAAAAATACGGTTCGAACAAGCAAAAGCAGAACAGGCAAGGTACGAACAAGCACGGGCAGAACAGACACAATTTGAACATGCACAGGCTGAACAAGCACAGTTCCAACAAACACGTGCCCTACAGTCACAGTTTGGACAAGCACGTGCTGAGCAGTCACAGTTTGACCAAGCGCGAGCTAAGCAGGCTTTATTTGAACAAGCACGTGCTGAACAGGCTGTGTTTGAACAGACTCGAGTTGAAAACGTACGATTTGAACAATCGCTATATGAACAGGCTAGGGCCGAACAAGCACAGTTTGAGCTTGCTCGGGCGCGGGCGGCACGAACACAGGGCGAAGAGGATGAATCCGACGACGAAGAAACTGATGAAGAGACTACGACAGACGAGGAATAGTTTTCTTAACAACATATAAGAAAACAGTTGTATATAGTGTATAAAGAATATATTATCGACCAATTTAATGCCCGCTTAATAGAGGGATATCCGATATACCAGAAAGAAGAGCTGAATATGAAAGTGGACGCATAAGAGTAGAGGAAGGCCATAGAAAAGATTCATGGTCTGAGCGAAAGATGATATTAATAAAACAGGTGTAAGTACAGAGATGACGGCTGATAGAGACGAATGGAAGAAGAATGTTGTGCCGATCCCACGTATGTGGGACCAGTAAATGATGAATGATCCGATATACCAGAAATATAGCATGTTACTAAATATCCATTTTCGGTATAAAGTTGGGCTAAAAAAAATAATTTGTAAATATTGTAAATCTCCATAGATTTATTTTAGTTATTTGTTTATTTTTACGAAATAACGAGGACTGATTTTTTGTATAAATTAAGTTGATTGTTTTCAAAAGTTAAATTAATTATGGAAAAGGGATAGTCCTCAAAATGTTTTATTTTCATTTATTTTAAAAACAATGGGGCTTTTTGTTAAATTTAAATAATCATTATTATAAAGCATATTTTATTAAGAAAATCTGATGTATAAGATAAAAAATTATTAAAGGTAATACAAAGTATAAACTTATGTCTCTTACTAGGAAAATATAATTTATAATTTTAGTTGAACAATTTAAATGCACATTTTTTTACCAAGTTACCTTTATTACCTACCTATAATTAAAATAACATTTTAGCAATTATATGTGTCCGGAGAGCCACACCGTAGTACGTACTACTCAACTGGAATTAAAAAATTGATATCTGTAGAAATAAATGTTATTTGTTATAATTTCATTGAATAGATTTGATTAAGAGTGTAGTAAGTAACATTTATGATTCATAATAATTAATTATTGAAAATGAAATTAATATTTAATAATAAGGATTTAAAATGCAAAATGTTGCCCTTCTCACTTGCAAGCATAATTAATTAATTTATTGCATTGATCGAGAGTGTACAAGAGTGTATGTATGCATATGTTTTTCAAAGGTAATGTGTCTGTCGAAGTTTTAGTTCAATATGTAAGACATGTATGTGACTATTTGAGCAGGGCTGATGGAATGAGGGAAGTCGCCATGGCTAGCTAGGAGTTTTTTGTCAATTTGTTGTTTGTATATTTTATTTCGCGTAGTCAATTTTAATAGCACTCAATATTAAATCTAGTCCAAAATGAAGACTAAAATCCCAATTGTCAGCCTCTGAACCAATATCAATATTCACTAAAATAATAAATTGAAACTTTCATGTAGTGTAAGTATTCCTAATATGTATAACGTAGAACATTGATTATTATCAATAAAACTAAATGTTCAAAACATGACTTTTATTTCTTAGATAATACCCTATTATATAATAATATACCTATTATAGGTACCAGCTATAAAATATTTATTTCACAATTAAGTAGGTATGTAGTAGGTAGGTAATGTGAAAAGGTTTTAGTAGCTAGTCTCACTTTCATAGAGTTATTAAACGAATTGAAATAGTGGTACCTACCTACCTACTTACTACTTACTCTACTAAAATAATGTTAACTAGGTAGGTAGGTATTATAGTTTATGTACTTACATATAAATAAACAGACTATATACTACAGTCTACTGACTAACGACAATACACTTTCTTAAACAAAGCATTTATAGTTCCAAAGATATGATGACTGAGATCAACTGTGCCCAGCCCTCCTTTATACTGTAAAATTTTGAAAAAATAAAACGGAATAATTGTTTAAGAGATCATAATTAACATATCTACGAAGTTTCAACATCGTAGACGCATTATAATTTTTTTTTTACCCCTTTAACTCTACACTAAAAAAAATTGACAAAAAAGGCACTCCTTTTCATCCATTATGAGGTGGAATATGCCAAACCAATTTCCAACTGACATAAAAATCCATAAAAAATCAAGTTTGCAGAAGCTAGCTTTTGTAATTTCAGCGGTGGCGTGATAAATGTGTCAGTGGTATTTCGTTCTTCTAATAAATATTAGGTACCTACTAAACGATTAAATACAGACTGGCCATTGGCGGTCGATTATACAGAGACGATAAAATACTTTTAAAAAAAATCTAGAATAAGTAGGCAATCTATTTCTTAACACTGTCGGTGGTCGCTGCGGTGGTTGGTGGAGTCCGTCTCTTCCACGAAGCACGGACGAAACAGCCAATGCCTACTAGGAACACTAATGCACTAAGTCCGATGGCAACTGGCAGCACTATATTCAGTAGATTTAACGGGCCCAGTAAACGGTCGCGGATTTCTTCACGGAGTGGCGCGGGGAGCATGAAACTCTGCAATAGAAGAAGGTTCATCAAATTTGACGACACGGTTGTCTGAGTGGCTAGTGTGTTGGATTGGACTGCCACGCTGGTGTCGCGGGTTCGATTCCCGCTTCAGGACAAGCATTTGTGTGATGAACATCGGTGTGTGTCCTGAGTCTGAGTGTATTGTACGTAGGTACCTACCTATGTATTTATAAACACGGTAATAAACAATCTCCTTTTATGAAGTCTGTTGAAAAGGCGATACTACCTATGCAAATATGAGATAATGTAGGCACTAAAGTTACCTCCTCAATCCATACGATGGGCGTCAGGGTCAAGCGAAGAGACTGCGTTGCGGATATCCCGGAAATAGGCCTGAGGAAAATGTTGAACTGCGCTCTCTTCGCGCCTGCAATCGGCGTGCCCGTGTTCTGCGGAGGTGGGCGATATTCAGACTCAATCCCATAGTTACGAGTAAGTACAGGGTGGCCCAAAATAACGTTGACAAGAGGTTTTATAAAATATTTTATTAATTTTACACGTGAATTAATCCTATCCTACTAATAATATAAACGCGAAAGTTTGTAAGGATGGATGGATGGATGGATGGATGGATGGATGTTTGTTCCTCTTTCACGTAAAAACTACTGAATGGATTTTAATGAAACTTTACAATAATATAGCTTATACATCAGAATAACACATAGGCTACAATTTATAAAGATACTTGCGCTGACGAAGACGCGGGCACCAGCTAGTAAGGTTATAAATTATTAAAATACACTTTATTTTCTACGAAAAGCCTTATTTGTCTTCAAAATAACCTCCTTTAGCGTGGATACATAGAGACAAACGTTTGGTAAAAAACAATTTTCAATTTTAAAACAATTTTCCGCAGCTCCTCCACAGATATTTTGTCCCACTCCCGTGTGAGAATTGCCTTTAGTTCGTCAACACTTCCATGACGCGTAGCACAGGAACTTGCTTCTAACATAGCCCATAAACTGTAATCCATCGGATTCAGATCAGGTGAGTAGGGTGGCCATTCTTTGGAGCTTATGAAATCAGGAAAATTGTCTTTGCACCACTGTTGAACACTTAAGGCCCTGTGAGCTGGAGCAGAGTCTTGTTGAAATATCCATCTACGGTTACCAAAGTGCTCTTTACTCCAACGAAGAAGCACATTTTCAAGAATATCTCGACGGTAGTTTTCTTGGTTGATTTTGATACCCTTTTCTACAAAAACTAGGGGAGTTTGCCAGTAGCGCAAATCGCACCCCAAACCATAACTGTTTCAGCGTTTTGGCGATGTGGAATAATTTTGGTGATTATGGGCTTCTTCTATCGAAAATAATTTTTCGTCAGAAAATACGATATTTTCCCAATTTCGACATCTCTCAAGCCGATTTTTTTTGTCTTTGTCCGTAAGCAATTGCGCTTTTCTGAGTTTATATGGTACTAATTGTAGATCATGCTTTACGATACGCTGTATGCTGGAGCGACTAATTCCCAAGTCTCGTGCCATTTTTCTCACCTTGGTCTATGGATTACGGACTAATCTGTGTTTGATAATGTGGCGGTTCCTACAAGTTCTAACAGTTCTCTTGCGTCCTCTTCCAGGACGGTCTCCGATGTGGCCGAGCTCGTTATAACGTTTAATTGCTGAAGAAACTAACTGACGACTAACACCGAGAATGTTTGCTATCTCACACTGCCTCTTGCCACGCTCATGCAATGAAATTATGGCTCCACGTTGCACTAACATAGTGAAAAAAACAAAATTTAAAAACTTTTAGGAATCAAAGTACCTAATTTAAAAATGGCACCAAAAAATGAATATACAATTACAAAAAACAAAAGACAACGTAGAACATTCCATTTTTGAAATTTTTACTTTTTAATTAAGTCAATGTTATTTTGGGCCACGGTGTATATAGGTAGGGGAGAGGTGTACAAAACGACATAGGCGGACAAAACGACACAGCGGTCTTTTCTCCGAAACCACTGACTATTTAGTTCCCGTTTCGACACACAGAGGCCGCCTAGTAACAGATAGCAAACCCAGTCACGCCCGCACGGCCGTTCGTCGCGGACGGCGGCGGGCGGTTCGCAAACTTTATACCACCACGAGTTTTGTTCCGATGGATTTTGTTTGGTAAAAGTAAGTTTTTTTTAAAACATTTATTTGTCTTTGATGTGTCTATTTGTTGTCATTGAACTAAAAAAGCTCGGTGATATGTTGAAAGCTCTTAAAAATAAGTGTACTATTTGTTTTTGTTTCTGAGGTAAATTTTGAAAGTGTACATAATGACATACCCCTTGCCCGGGTAAAATGGTATACTATGTTGTTTGACCCACCTTTTTTTTCTTCTTTCAGATCATATCTACAAACATCCACACATCATCATATTATGTCCGAAAATCATGCCTCGAAATTATGCTAGAAAAACAGACCGACAGGGTTAGGATAAAACCTCCATGGTAAAGGCTATTGAAGCTGTGAATAAAAATTAAATGGGTGGCTGATGGCTTCTAAAATTAATGGTGTTCCACAAGAAACACTAAGAAGACACGCACTAGGCGAAAATAAAATCTTAGCCCAACCACAAAGGGTATGGGAAGATACAGAAGTGTCTTGCTTCTTCTTTGCCCTTGCATCTATTGCAATGGCCTGTACTCCAGGTCCAGGCCAAAGGAAGTTTCGTTAAAGTGCATGAGCTGCAAGAAATGGGCTCATGCACCATGTGCACACGTTCCAAAGAAGGACAAGTCTTTTATTTGCGAAACGAAAAATTTCCTATCCTATTATTTTGGTATACCATTTTGTCCACATGATGTATGTCATCTTACCCGCACAGGGCGGACAAAACGGATGTTGTCAATGTTTTTTTAAATGTTCTTCAAGTTTTTTGTTTTTTTTATTAAGTTGATTGGTCTCTTTAATTTCGATAAAGTACTGAACCAAGGTATAAAAAGACTGATTGTAATGTTTAAAACAATTAATAAAACAAGATTTATGACTGATTTAGCAGAGGGTGTGTCATTTTGTACGTCTTTCCCCTACCCTTCCTTTTTACTGGTAGGGACCGACAGAGGCCATTGATATGATGATATGTACTTAAATTAAAACATGAAAGGTTGTAAGGAATAGATGGATGTTTGTTGCTCAATTACCTATACAGAAAGAAGAATAAAGTCTGGAAAAGGACCTAAGCTATTTTTTATCTCAATCCCACGAAGAAGAAGCCGCGGCCAGCGGCTCGGGCTAGGGTAACGAATCAAACAAAGAATTAAATCGTAATTTTTGTAAACAATTAATAATCTAGATTCATAACTACTAAATAGGGACTAGTCTTAACTTCTTTAAATTCGTAACATGTAAGTCGCAAGTACCTATACGGGCGGATGCATACGCGCGGAACTTCAAAAGCTGAACGCGCTTAAAGGTACCTGTACCTAAAGGTACCTACTGGCGTCTACGTCCGGTTATTTCTAGTGTTAGTCAGTAGCATGGAGGCGTCTCTCGCGGCTTCTCGCGCGTACACGTGCTACGAAAAAACCCAAAAAAAAAACCCAACACGAGTGGCGAATCCGCTCGGTTAGTCCGCTAATCTGATTAGTTTATAAACGCACGCCCTTACACAATCCCTTATCGCCGTCTTACAAATGCTCTCGGGCTAATCGTACGATCTGAGGGGCGTGCATTTTTAAACTGTAATAACTCTACTCTTCTTTCTTTCTTTTTTATTTCTTTTCTTAGCTTATTTATAGCGACTTAGCTTACCGGCTCCAGATCTACGTATATTCTGTGCTTCTCCTCGTTAGGGGCCATTCCCAACAGACCATTTCTGTACTGCGCGTCTGCGTACAGGAAGTGTGGGTAGGTGAGTACTAACAGCGCACCTGTAACAAAAAAAAAATAACTTGCAACAATAACAAATCCAAACAATAAGATAAGATAATGTACCTACCTACATATTAAATAACAAAACCGTTATATCTCGTAAAGGAAGCAACATAAAGCAAAATCATAAAAACATGGCTTTTAGATTTTAAATCTACATATACATTGGTTGTTTTTGACATAAGTAAATTGAATGTCGCATAAGTTTTGGCACAAGTCGAAAACCCGTAGATTTAAATGTCACAGAATCCGGCGCGTCACTATGTCGCATGAATTGTGTTTTTCATACATCAGTTTATTATGACTTGCCTTACCTTATGATTTAGCCACGCCTGGTTTTAAAATGTACCTACCTACAGGACAGAAAGCTGCGCGAATCTATAAACATATTTGCTTTGATATTTTTATTTCACTTCAAACTGAAGGTATTAAGTACCTAGTAGTAAAACAAACCAAAACACCAAAATAATATCAAATATTACCGATGGTTTTGTAAAATTATTAATGTCTTGTCGATTCCACGCAGTGAGTCTCTGTGAAGAAATCGCTCATTACTAGAGATTGCAATCCGGATTCCAGATCCGGTAACTCGGCAGAACCGGCTTCATTAGTCGTCATGTTACCGGATCCGGTAAAAAATACACGAGTCTTATTTAATTTTTACCGTACTAGTAAAATAAATGACTTTTTGAAAGCGAATGAAAAAATATTTACCTTTGATTATGTTAACTCACTCAATTTATAGCGAAAATGTTCATTTCTCTCTTATAAATTTCATAGGTTGCCTAAACTTTTTTGTTTGAAATCGTAAAACAAGGTCTCCACAATACAGGCTTGCCTATTGGGGCATAAATATGAATTTAATGTTTGAATCTCTCTACAAAATGCACTGGTAATTGTAAATACCTATCTTAGCACGGATTCATTCAAACCGAATGGCTTTAGATGTCACTGAACTGAACTTAGGTAGTTGTTCGTGTTAACAAGTTGTCGATAACCCCAAAATCATTGTGGAGGTTGTGAGTTGCGTAGTAGGTTAGGGTGCCAGTACCAAAGCTTTGCCATAAACCGACGCGTTGTCTCACTGATTAGACCAAAAGAGACGTAACATTTTGGCTCAGTCGCTTTAATACATACTAGCAGGAAAAGTATAAAAAAACAACACAAAGTTGCATTTTATTGTGCATAAAATGAACGTGACAATGACAATAGACATTATGTAATATATGCATAAACTCAAATAATTAAAAATTAATCTATATAATTAAAAAAATATCAAAACATATTTTTTTTATTGTGATTAAAGTAAATGTGATAAGACTGTTTCTTATTAAATTGTGTTAAATAAATAAAAAGTAAATATATAAAAAAAAACAAAAGTTGTATTTTTTTGTGTATAAAATAAACGTGACCATGACATCAGTGATGTTTAAATTCAAATAATTTAAAATTTCACTGAACATACCTAAAAAATATTTTAAAACATATGTTTTATTGTAATTAAAGTAAATGTGATAAGACTGTTACTAATTAATTGAGTGTTAAATATTTAAAATTCATACTGCGACTTTCGTTTTCAGCCGTAGCAAGTGCTACGTGGAGTGGCAGATACTACGCTTGTAGGTCAGTGCTACGCCAGTGCAGTGATACTAAAATTTTAGAATAACTTAATAAAATTCAGGATTTTCTTAGAAAAGATTGCCCTTGATATTTCCCTTGATGTATCGAACTATCAACTTAATTTAAGCGTTATGCGATTTCGTGATTTTGTAATAGCATGCACAATTGCATAGATATCTGCGCTACGGCTGCGTATTGGAAACAGAAAAATATCGCTGCAGCGCGACTATTTAGATAGAAAGTAGCCTGCTTTTCATTAATACTTATATAGGCAAGGTAAAACCGGGTTCGATACTCCAGAATTTATATGTGCTTATTTTTTAAGTAAACTTTACTCCAAAAAATAAAAAAAAGTAATATATTAGATCGTTACTTTTATTTGATTTTTGAATGTTAGGTTTTAAGGTTAGGCATATATCCCGCGGATCTACCCCAATAAGGACTTTTCAATCATGTTTTACATATTCTTAAACAAACTTAGATAATAAATTATGAGTAGCATTTATTTAGCTGGACTGGATACCAAGTTTTATCCGGATAATAATGTTCATAATTATGTAAATTTAGCGTTATCTCGATGTAATATTTTAACAACAAATCCAGTTGTGCCCGGTATGAAAGGAAGTCATATATCGAACCAATTCCATCATCGATATGCCACATCCATCCCAGTCTGGAATGGAGCAGATGGATAATGAAATATAAAGCCTTTTTTCAAACGCATGTACGAGATAGGCCCTCTGTAGCTGATAATCCATTGAGGTATTGGAAGTATATAATATACCTCGCAGTATGGAATACAAGAAAAAAGATTTGATTACTGTAGCGTACTAAATGAATACCATTTTGTTCCTCGTGAAAAGTAAAGAAAATTAAATATTTTTTCAAAGGAGAAAAACACGACAAAAAATGTTTAGAAATTAAAATGTTTTTTTTTCTTTGATATGTCATTACAAAAAAAATTGTCGTTTTTTTTTCCTTTTGAAGAGGTATCTAGTTAGGGGTTAGGTATATATAATTATAGGAGTAAGATAGTCATAGTTGAGTAAAATAGTAGGTATGTATTAAATTTGCTTTGCCACGTTAGACCCCACTCGGGTTGTAACCGACCTACAGTTAGCGTACAGTGCGAACCAAAATTCTTGATGATAATCTATACATTAAAATCGTAAATAAGAGTGTTGCTGTTATATTTTTTAATAAAATATGGTGATACTCTCGAGATACTGGCATTTAAGAAGACAAAAAATCATTTTCCACTTTTCATGCTTGTATAAAAGTTTAACATCGTGCACGCTTTTTAAGTAAATCTGTATTTTAGGTTTTAGGGCAAAAAAGTGAGGTTCTGTTCGTAATAAGTTTCATGCTGAAAGTTTTTTTTTTTTTTTATTTGATGGAGATTATTTTTCTGATAAGTACAAATTTACAATTCGATAGGAGTTTTTGGTCGTTAAAGTAACAAAAAATATTTGAAATTAATGATATAATTATAATTTTTATTAACTGAAAATTTTCTGTCCTGTTTTCCGCATCCATTATTGTTTGATACTGTCTATTTTGATGTTATATAGCAACACCATTATTAATATATGCATCTACAAAATTACTTGTTTTTTTAAATAGCCAAGATCGCTCACTAGTTACCTTCTTACTATGTCGCTGACTGTACCTCAATCCATTCTATCTGTAGACCGCAGCGTGCGATTTGACAATCGTAATTACTTAAATCTACGTAGTCTGTCGTCTTTGTCCGCCTGAATGGAGATGTCTTCGTCTCGTACACTCGATATTAATTGAATTGATCACAATGGAGATGGGCACTCTCACATAACAGGCACATACATATGTATCTCCTTAAGCCTAGGTTTACACTAAACCCGGGTCAATAGATACGTTAGACTTGGCCTATTGTTACGGTATGGTACATAATATTTTCTATTCCTTGGTTAAGGTAAGTAATTGCTTTTGGAGACAAAATTGAAGTGATATCCGTCGGCACTCTGTCGTCGGGGGGGGGGGGGGGGGGGGGGGCACTCTGTCGTAGATAGTTGGTTTTTATAAAAATTAGCGAAAACTTTCTTTGCTAACTGTACTAGAACTCTTCAGGTGCAATTTGGGGAAAAAATATTATTTATTTTAAAAATACAAAAAAAAATGCAGCCAATGAGAATCAGATGCAATTTAGAACAACCCTTTTTTTAAGCTTTACCTAAAATTATTATTTTATAAGGTTTCTGGTTATTTTTACCTCGTGTAGGATTTCCGCAAAGACACTATCTTAGCGGAAATCCTACCCTAGGTAAATCATAATACAATTAATAGTTATCGGCATAAGATCCGAATAAAAAAAAATCACACACACTAAACTAGGCAGGTATGAAAAAGGCTGTAAGTAACGTTCATAAAACTTTTTCTGTATCACTCATGTAAAATTCACAATTTATATGTTTCGTACAACCTGACTAAAATTATGCTCAGATCTTGGACACTTTCTAGTTACAATATGTGCTCTTCAAATCTGAGAGTAGCTGTTTATGACGGGAGTTTATTCTACAACTGATTCAATCTTTGAAATTAATTGCTTGTAAGCTTGTAACTCTACCTACCTACTTAAGTGCCAACTTACCTATTTATAACATTTTCCCGCAATATAATTTATTTCTTAAATGCCAGCATGTTTCGGAATACATAATGAATGTTATTTATTATCATTACGCATCTATTCATTATCTGAGGTCCTTTGACTGGTCAAGCGGCGGGGCCAGTCACAGTGTAATAATGGTCATCAGTAAGTAGGTCATCAATACTTTTATCACACAAATTAAAAGATTAAGCTAAATCTTTGATGTTTCCGCACTGCTTATCAAAAAGAAACCTGAAGTATGTACCTAGTGTACTCACTAATAATTAAATAATGAGATATTAATATTTTGCGATCTACATTTCCATCGCCACATTATGTATTACAATTTATCTACAAAGATTTGTATCCTACAGACATGAACTATGTGCAAAACTAATAACTAACATAATGCTAAACCTTAATAAATCTAAAATTACTTAACTTTTTTTTGTTAATTTGCAACTGCGCATGTTTATTGTATGTGTAGTCCCCCTCAGGTACCTTACTTTTTACTTCTGCGCAATAACGGTCAGCGCTAAAGTTACGTGCCGCTATTTGTACGAGAGAGGACAGCTCGGCTATCATAGCCAGCACGGTATTGGTAAAAGCGGAGCCGTAGCCGATTCTGACTCTACAGTTGCTTTACTGCTTGACAACAACTGTGGCCAATCGAATATTGCCATTTGCTCGTCATTCCAATCTGTTTCCTGATCCAAAGACGAGGTAAGGACAATATCGCGCTTGACTGATATTACTAATAATTACAATAGCAGGTAAATTGGGTACAACAGTATTATTTCTCTCGCTCTCACCCACGATAATTGGCGGGTAGCATCGTTAACGGGTTCTCAAGTAATAACTAAGACGATAATTCGTTTGATTTTCCATTAAATAAATATATTGGACATTTCACACAACGCCATCTAGCCCCAAACTAAGCAGAACTTGTACTATGGGAACCAGATAACTGATACAATACTTAGGTAGGTATATACTTTTTTTTTAAATACATACATAGAATACATAGCAACACCTAGACTCAGGACAAACAGCGATATTAATCACGCAAATATTAGTCCTGAAGCGGGAATCGAACCGACGACACCGGCGTGGCAGTCCACTTGCCACTCGACCATCCGTGTTGTCGACATTAAAGAATAACAAACAAGGTAAGTAAGTATGTAACCCGTTTTCTCGGGTAAAATAGATATCGGGAAAATTGTCATGGCCAATAAATGATATTATTTAATATTCAATACACATTTCATACGTGTTGTTTTATAGTTTTAAATAAATGTATCTAATTTCTGATACTTTGAAGCTTAAATTTATTGCAAAATTTTATTAAAATTTGAAATAAAAAGCTGAAGTTTGTTTGTGAAGGCAAGCAAGTTCAGTGTTTTCCGCAAGAACTAATTGCGAACTTAAGCGGCCGGGTTTACTCCGCCCGCTACTTAAATTTAAAACTTGAGCTTAAAAAGTATAGGTAGTTAAAAATTCCTAATTTTGTTTCTAAATTTCTAAGTATTTAGCTGATACTTAGTTATTATATTCTTTTATAATAAAGCTCAGGTATCATAAAGTCACCTTGTTAATCTATATAAAAAAATAATAATAAGGTCAAACGTCTAACAAAAAAAAAATGGTATAACCTACTGCTTATAAAAATACTGATCTACCTATAACAAAAAAATAAGTAAGTACCTAACTTTTTATTTAACGAAACAAGTAGGTATTTAGGCTTCTAGATAAGCAAGCTCACTAATTACTGAAGAGCGTTAAACGGAGTCACGTTAAACGGAGTATTCCAAAGTTTATTGCAATATTGGGAAAGTAGGTTACATCATACCTATTGATTCTAACCAATATGTAATTTATGTATGGATATCGTCCGGATGGGTTATTGAGCGGAATTATCGTGATGAATTTATAAGTTTGCAAGCTTGTAAGCGGAGTTTCTGAATCTTATTAAAATTAAAACATTAAACTATTTTGATGTAAGTTAATTATGTATAAGAACTTTACACAATTTTTAAAACCTACTTGTTCGTTTATTTGATGACATATCCTCAAGGCAAATTTCCATACAAAATGTTTCGGACAAATACTCAAAAAGTACGCCGTATTATAGTAATTTCTTCACACTATTCGTTTCGTCCATGTTTTTTGATTTCGTTAACAAAAAAAGTGAAAGGTTTCATATTTTTATTTATATTTAATACGTGTTTTAAAATTAACCCTACTAACTTAAAAACACGTATAAAATCTAAATTAAAGGATGAAACCTTTCACTGTTTTTGTTGACGAAATCAAAAAACATGGACAAAACGAATAGTGTGAAGAAATTACTATAATACGGCGTACTTTTTGAGTATTTGTCCGAAACATTTTGTATGGAATTCGGATTTGAGGATTAGCCTTAAAGTCAGGTTTTTAGCTATTATTGGTAACAGGGGTAAATAAAAAGCAGAGTTTCGTAAAAATAGGGTTGCCATCTCTAAAATTTGGAAACCAAGACAAGACGCGTGAAAATCCTGGATTTTAGAGCCCAGAACCCGGACATGTAAAATGTTTTCAACCGACTTCTAAAAATCAGGAAGTTCTCAATTTGGTTTATTTTTTTGAATGTTTGTTACCTCAGAACTTCTTCATAGATCAAAACGATATGGGAAATTATTTTCTTATTTGAGAGGATATCGGTAGCTCAAAAACTTTACTCGCACCACCCTAGTGCGGGCGGCACAGTGCGTGTGTCGCGGGCGGCCCAAGACTTTTTAAAACTTTTTTAGACTACAAATGAAGTCCGGCAAGGACATTCCCCGGACGCCCTCTAAACTAGGACAAATCCAGGGAAACCCGGACGGATGGCAACCCTACGTAAAAATTACATACAAAAACCAAACAAAAATTTATTTTCGGCAATTCGTTACTTCCAGATATGTATATTGTACATATAAAATATGTAGGACGTAGGTATGATAATCGAATTGGAGATTACTTTTTCACATAAAAAAAAATCAATGACCTCACCCATTGTTAAAAAATAATTGACCTTTATTTTTTTTTCTAAATACAAATTTATAGTTTGATTCTTAAGACATATTTAAATGTTTTGTATTCTGCAACGCCATAAAATTAGCAATAGAAACTTAGATTCGAATTCTTACCTAGCAATAATCGTAAATGTCAAAATGTGTTTGCTCACTTTGCTGTGCTCAGCTAATTATAATTATTTGATCAGTGGTGGAAGTGTAAATCTTCACACATTTAAGTTCCGCTTATGCGCAAACTCCCACTAGGTATGTAATTAAGATACTAACCTGCAGGCATTAAATTATTAAGTTGAAATTCATACCTAGTTTATCACAAACGCTAAAAAAAGATCGATTTAGCTAACCTTTAGTACATAGGTACATACATTTTGGTCCGATATTAATTTCGAAAGAGAAAAGTAACAGCGCTAGTGAAATATTAGGCTTGAAAATTACTAGGCTTTTTCATTTTACATCTCTATTGTAAAAAGAAACGAATAATATTTATTTTTATATAAGTTTTGACTCCTATTTGATTGATACCAAATATTTAGATTTTGCTTCCATTTTATTTCAATTCATATTTTATCCAATGAAAAAGTAAGAAACAAATGTATCAAATATATTTAATAGGATAAATGCTCTTTGACTAAAAATTACAGCCGCTTTAAACTATTTACAAATTTTATCTTAAACCTAAAGACGATTGAAGCTCGTCGGCCAATTAAAACTGGGTTAATTTAATGATTCACTCAAAAAGCCTAGGATTTTAATACGGCTCTACTTTGCTGGGCCTCAAAAAACTGAACACATAAAATATAGCGAACCACACTTTGCCACGTGGCCCAGAAACCATTCAGATCACAAATTAATGAGGTTTTTTCACTCAAACTGGGTTAATTCTATTGCCCGTATTGAAGCGGTTTCCTGATGGAGAAACAGTCGTCGTGCCGTCGGCAAATATGCTTAATTTGTATTTGCTGTTGCCTCTCGAAAAGATCAAAGGTTGTAGCTTTGGTGACTTCGTCGGGTTTAGATATAGATCGAATATAGATTGTGTCGACCTGCTCGTTTTTTGTATAGCTGATGAGACAGTGGATGAAGGTCTCTGTGTTGTAGATGCGACTGAAGACGTATATATTTGAGGAGTCGTAGACTCCTTTTTAGAAAATCTCGAGAAGGACCACGGCTCGTACTTTACCGTCGATCCGTGTGCTGTTATTTTAGATGTGGTCGATGTGCGGAAGTATGACGGCATAGTACTAGAATCTGCTTTTGATGTAGTGGCTCTTTGCCACCAAGGCGAAGTTTTCGACAGAGTCAATGACGTAGTCTGAGGTCTGTTAGTCTCTCTCCATTTGTATGCAGTGTTTGTCGTGGTCACCGGTTTCAAAGTAGTCGGTGATTTATATGTTTTGGTCGTGCTCTTAACCTTTGCTCGCGTCACAGCCTCTGATTTATGGGTATTCAATTCCGTCAAGTTGTAAACTGCGCTGGTTGTGTATTTTTCAAATGTAAACTTATAATCCGGTTTGGTTGTCGTAGGCGTTAGACTGTATGAGGCGAATTTGTTCACTGGAACAGTATATCCTTGCTTAGTGGTTGGACGCAATGTAGTTGTGTCTGGTGTCACCTTCTTCCGAAACTGATTAGTCTCAATAAACCTCCACGGCATGACGGGAGGAATGTAGGTGGTCGTCGTTGCGGTGGTGGCCGGTGAAGACGCTGCATTCACTTTCGGAAGCACAGGAAGTTTTAATTCGTCTACCTTATCATATTTATAGTTGATCCAATCCACGCCGTTGAATTTGTTATGGTCGAGTACTTTTCCGTAGCTGCCGCGGAAAATAGAACTGATCGTCAAGTACGGAGGAAGGAGGTTGTCTATGTTTGGGTTGTTCCTGTTTGTATCGTCTGTTCTCTGGAAGGGGTTGTATGATACGAACGAACGAGCCGCGACAGTCGGGGCCACAGTATTCTTGATGTTCATGTCACACCCTGTGAGATACTTTTTAGTGTTTTGTTTGCAGTGCTGGGGGTACACAACCCAAGCGAGGAAGCCGTCACCTTGAAGACGCGTGTGCTCCTCGTGCACCTGCAGCGCGCACTCCAGGTCGTCGGCGATGTTATCGTCGCGCAGTGCGGAACACGGCAGCCCGCAAGCCTTACCGACGCCGCACCAGAAAAGTTCGCTGATCTGGAATATCCCGTGGTCCCCGCTGTGGGGGTTGTTGGCGGCCGTGTCGTACCGGGACTCGTGGTACGCGATGCACACCCAGGTGGAGATGTGGTCGTGGTACACACCGAGCGACTGCAGGTCACGTGCCAGTTCGCAGCCGTCGTAGATGCGCGCGTGCGCGACCGCGAGGAGCGCGCACGTCCACCACGCGCTGAGGATCATCGCGGCGTGCGTGTGGCTGGCCGGCACATGCGCTCGCTTTTTTACGCATCAGCCTCCCGCCGCCGCGGGGCGCCGCCGCAGCCGTTCTCTGCCTCTATGGCGCGGGGCACCGACCGCGCGAGTCTGCTGTTATCACGCCCCCATACCCATCACCTATAATCTTAATTGCTTAGATCGGCTGCTGTGGATTTTGGAGCAGAGATAATAGCCTTTTCTATTAGCAGTACTGGAATAGGTGCTAGTAGGTCGCGCGCAGTGATAAGTACAAGGCGTGGCAGCGGGCGCGAGGCTACCGCGAGGCTCACCTTGGCGGCGGTGTCATATCTTCGTCACACCATGGATGCTAAACATTTTTAATAGGAAGCTTTACTTATTACCTACCTACATACCTTCTATTTTAGGATTGAGCCATTATTATTTATAATACACTCATAAACTCTTGATTCTCAACTCATTAACATAAAACCACAATATTCTCGGTACTGACCGGTTCCTAAAAACACTTCATAAATACGTAGGTTAGGTACCTATAGTGGAACAGAAAGGTCAGTATTTTTGACCTCTGATGTCAAAATTCTTTAATTTGTATTATTCGAGAATATCATTAGGTTTAATTAGATACCGATAGGTACCTAACCTACCTACCCACATGAGAAAACAGGCCATCTGCTTAATTGAAAAATATATGTGAGGAATATTACTAGTGAATCTACTACTTATTTTTTTTTTCAGTAAAATAACGCGATTTTTTTAAAATTCTAACCATGCTTTAAAATTATCGTTTTGGAGCTACATATTCGTAGCCTATCCCAAGTACCTACTTATAACAAAGCAAACAAGTACATGCCTCAAAGTACATGTCCAAAATTGGTAGGTAGAACAATATCCCAAAGGGAGGCTAGTCCTTATAATAAAGCAAAGAAGTACATGAAGCCGTGTTGGCTGAGTGGGAAGTGCCTCGACTGTCGATCCGAAGACCGTGGGTCCGAACCCGGTCGTACACCAATGGATTTTTCTGTTCATAAAAATCTATGTATGTAAAACAAGTGCTTATCGGTAAAGGGAAACATCGTGAGGAAACCGGCATGTCTAAGAACCTAAAAAACTCGAAAACATGAGCCAATTGCACGAAAGGAGCCTCTTCGAGGCGCACTTGAAATCCTTTCACCTCACTGGTTCGAAAGAAAAATTGACATGATAAGAAGAAAGAACATGCCCAAAATTGGAAGCACAATCTGTTTCCTGTCACTCACATTTTGGGCTGGCTGATGGCTCCAGCGGGATTTTCGTCGCTTTAAATTATGGCTGCAGCTTGTAATTTTGGTGGAACAAAGCAATGTTCGTACAATGGGGTTATAATTGTTTTCACGCTAGCCTATAAAAGCCGGTCAACGAACAATAACATATTAATTAATATTACGACAGTACCAAACATCACATTAAGGTGGACAAAAAAAGTGTAAGGTTTCATACATTAATCTAGATTTTATAAGTGTTTTAAAATTAACCCTACTAACTTAAAAACTCGTGTAAAATCTAAATTAAAGTATGAAACCTTTCACTTTTTTTGTTCACGAAATCAAAAAACATGGACGAAACGCATAGTGTGACGAAATTACTATAATACGGCGTACTTTTTGAGTATTTGTCCGAATCATTTTGTATGGAATTCGGATTTGAGGATTGGCCTTAATGTATCGTTCTCTTTTCGTTGTAAGTATGTGTAGTGTAAGCAAAAATTTAATATTTTTGTTCTTATTATTATTAGAGGAATCAGGATAACTGATGAAGTACCTACCTACTTATAAAGTTTTAAAAAAACTTTTTAATCGTATCGTGGGCATAGCCTTCTATTTTTGCGGTCTTCTACTGACTCTATTATTAATTTTGTCGATAATCTGATCATGTATCGGAAAAAGCTTGTACTGACAGCAGTTTCATTGCATTTGGGCGTCGCGTGTCATGTCCCATCCCCTGTCATATGCCTTAAGCCTCGATGCCACAGAGCTAGTTACAAGCTACAAGCCAGCGAGTTCGCTAGTATCTTGTAAACTCGGCCCGTGTCATCGGCTTTTTTACAATCTGCTAGTTGATTAGGGAGCATGCATTAATTACGTGATGTAATTTTGGCGACTTTTCGACCCCCCCTCACCCTTGGTGAGATTTCGTGAGATTTTGCTCGACCCCCTCCCCGCCCCTCTAATCTCACGTCACCTCTAATCATTTTTTTTTTCTAAAGAAATGAATTTAATAATAATTTTCACAGCAGTAAAAGTTTTTTACTTTTTCTTGCGGAAAAAACATACCTGAGATTTACCCAGACCCCCCCACCCCTCACGTGAGATTGGGTGAGATTTGACTCGACCCCCTCTCCCCCCTAAGAGCCTCACGTAATTAATGGATGCCCCCTTATCCTTCCGGACCGCTAACTCGCTCACTCGGTAGCTTTTAAACTCGCCAGCTTGTAGCGTGTAGCGTGTAAACTAGCCGTTTCTGTTTGTTAACGCTAATTGAATCCAGTGGCGTAGCGTGCCTTGGAGGGGCCCCGTATAAAAAAATTGTTTGGGGGCCTTATTTTATGATTGAATGGTAAAGATTTTTCACAAAAGAAAAATAAATATTTGCATAAATTTATAAGAAATATTTATTCATCATCATCATATTATCTGACACTTTTTCCAATTTTTTTTACAAATACTCAAAAAGTACGCCGTATTATAGTAATTTCTTCACACCATTCGTTTAGTCCATGTTTTTTGATTTCGTTAACAAAAAAAGTGAAAGGTTTCATACTTTAATTTAGATTTTATACGTGTTTTTAATTTAGTAGGGTTAATTTTAAAACACGTATAAAATCTAAATTAAAGTATAAAACCTTTCACTTTTTTCGTTTACGAAATTAAAAAAACATGGATGAAACGAATAGTGTGAAGAAGTTACTATAATATGGCGTACTTTTTGAATATTTGTCCGAATCATTTTGTATGGAATTCAGATTTGAGGATTCCCTTTAAATATACCTACACTTTTCGGCAAACTGATTTATTAAATCATTTATAGCTGATGGTGACTTTAGTTTTTCTAAAGTTTCTGCCTCTATGGACAATAATGACGAGAGAGAGAGATGAGAAATATAAACTGACTGAAAAAAAAAAAAAATTAAAAAGTTTTTATTAATTTTTGCTTGCGCACGTCGGGGGCCCCCGTGGCCTGGGGCCCCGTATAATTGATACGGCTGATACGGCGGTAGCTACGCCCCTGATTGAATCACACTTGACTGATCCAATCAGCCATGAGAGTGCGATGGATAAGTGCACTGTTTATTAATTTATGATGACCAGTTTTAAAATGAACTTTTTTTTTTTTGTTTAGAGGCAACTTTGAAAATCAAAGATCATTGGATATTTGTATTCGTGATAAGCGCATGTTTTTAACATCTGTAGCCCTATCACCGACGTTTTTGACTAGCATATACGTACATATACGTATCGGAGCCGTCACAGATTTTACAAACTGTTTTAAACACTATTTTAAACACATGTTTTAAATCAACTTGTTCTAATCATGCCACCTGGTTCTAACCTTAATCTCAAAATGTAATATGTACCTCTCTGTACTCTAGCAGGTACATACAAAACGTAGGTACCTAGATTAAGATTCTGAAAATAAATCATTCAATCATCATACATGCACACGTGTGTGTATTTCAGTCTCACAGTTAAGGTCCTAGAGTTGAGCTACTCTGGCCATGTATAAAACATATATACAGATTCATAGATACATAAACAGATTTGATTTCCGTACTCGGTGCTATTTATTCTGTGGTCAGGTCAAGAGGTGAGGCGCTGGCCTCTGTTGCCTAATAACGTTAGTTATGCATCAATCAACTACCTTCTACTAAGTAACAGCTTAAACAGTAGGTCATGTTAAATGGTTTGCTACAATAATAGTAGATTATGCACTACTGGGATAAAGCAGTGTCTTATGTCGCGGGTGGCATATTGAACCCTGAGCTAACGAGGGACTCAGTTATGTAGAGTCCTGAGTGACGCGAGGGGTTCAAGCTACCCAAGACGAAGACAGGCTTTATCCCAGAGGAGCATACTCTACTTTTCACACCGTCTGCGAGACAATAAAAAGCCAGGGCTCCGAACTCAGAAGCCAACACCGTCTTTTGTTGCACAATCTTTGAAGTCGCGCCTTTTTTATTTTTTTTATGAGTGGCCAGTTCGATTTCGAAGAAACCTTTTTACAATGTCATATGGGCGATCTTTTACTCAGAGTTTGCCACGAGTTTCCACACGAATTTGACGTTCCAAATTCAAATCACATTACTTACCCTAGGGAGTTTCATACAACATTACCTCCCTTGGTAGATAATGCTTTGCTTTACCTTGATGATAGCATGATATGTAATTGGATATTGTCGAGCAGGTGGTGTGAAAATCCAATTCTAATATTTTAATTTAATTTAATTAATACCTACTTATAAAAATACGAAATCGTCCTTATTTTTTTTTGCGGAGTCAGCGACGGCCTTACTTAGCCCTTGATCAGGGTAGAACGAGATTTTTTGTCAGCGCTCTTTAGGCTAAGTAACCTTGACTCCAGCAAAACGAGGGGTTAACGCAAGGCGACTCCCTCTGCTGGAACTGCCAACTTCAAAGGGTTGATGCTCAGAAGAATAAATCCAATCTCTTTGGGCTTATGCCACACAGGTAAAGGTAATATTTTTGAGCCAATCCCAAGTTTAGTCATAAGCAAAAGCTAAAAAATTAATAATTAGCTTTTTATCTAATGTTGAAAATAGGGTTAATTAATATGCTCCTTAAAACCACAAAAATCTATACCCCGTAATTTTTATTCACTAGATAAAAAATACGCATAATCAGTTGCCGTAACTGAACACAGTTAAGGCAAAAAAACTTGTAATTACCAATATAAATTATATGTAAAGATAAATAGGTAAAGTATCGGGAACGATGATCCATCTCTCAGAATATACACACCAAAGGTAAATAGAACGCGGTATAAAGTATTTAGTTGTTGGCACTTCTTAGTTTGTGTCTAAGCTAAGGTTTCCTTCTGTTTTTGCATAGATACAAAGCAAAATCATAAACGCTATGAAGAGTTTACACAACTTTAAAGCTGTAGAATGAAATTCATGATTCGCAGTTCGGCAATTTCCTCGTCTATCGAGGAGCGAGAAATGCGCTTTTATAGCGAATCCTAATGCTGGCTTCACATGGCCTGTGCTAAAAGCATCGCGCGCGCCGCGAACGTGTCCGGTCCGGATCACCCCTTCTGACGGCCTGTGTTGAACGACAATATGCGCCCATCCGGGCAGCCTCGGGCCGCTCGCACACACGGCCGGCTGTGCCGCGGCCCGAAGCGCGGCGCGGTGCGGCCCGTGCTAATGCAGGCCATGAGAAGCCACCATAAGAAACATAGTTAGGTCGACGAGTATCTACTCTACCTTTTCGAACTTCTATCGCTACTCAGTTATTAACAGTTACGTGATGCCAATAGAAACAAATTATAATGTTTTTATCTTTTATATTATATACGTACCTAGCTTAATCTAAAGTTTTTTATTTTATAATTTGAACCTAATTTAGTATTATAATCTAGTTAATAATAATAGTTTTACTTATTTTATTTTTTTATTATTACTTTTCTCTACTTTTTATAATATTTTATAAGCTACCTTTGTATAAATCTAACCTTATGTTTTTGCTCTTATTACTTTGTAGTCAATAACTCTCTGTAACTAACTTTAAGGATGGGCACTGGGAAACGTAACACAGTAACATTATATACTTTAACATTTTCCAGTGTGCACTTAGTATTATGTGCAAACTATGTTGTGACCAAATAAATAAATTTTGTTTTTTTTTTTGAATTTTTCCTTGTGAAAAATAATTTGAGAATTTGATTGCATATATAAAATGTTTCAATTCCATAACTTTAGCCGTTTAGATTCCCCTCAGAGGGCGGTCGAAAGTATTCAACCTAGATTATGCAATCGCGTGAGAAGCTCGCTAGGTACATTCATTAATGCCTACTTGCACCAAACTTTCAAAGTCCCTAAGCTTGGTAACTTAACAGTCCAGATTCTGACCATTAAGAACTGCCAAGCGAGTAAAGTAATTGCTTAGGAACTTTGAAAGTTTGGTGCAAGTAGGCATAAAGGTGCGTAATTTATACATACCTAAACATTGTTCCTAAGTTTAAAATAAAGGTTTTTCACTATTTGTCTAGTTTAATTTCCTACCTAACAAACAAGTATATTAATTTAGATACAAATAGCCGAATCGAAATGCATTCTATACCAAATCTACGTCACTGCACTTTTTAATAAAGCTTCGAAACTCCGGAATTCCGTAGTTGAAATGGTGAACATCGAAACCCAACACTGAAGCTGAAACCTACTCCGAGTCTCAAGCCCTACTCCGCACAGTTCCAATTCCAATATTGACTTCGATATCGATATTTTTCCTGATATTTCCGGGAATATTGTAGTTGTGTTACTTTTTAACTAAGCTCTCGTTACATACGGATATTATTTTTGATTTTGGTGCGTATTTGGAGCTTGTTTTGAGTGCTGTGCACTTTCCTAACACGTATAGCATAAATCTACCAACACCCCGTGTGTTGGTAGATTTATGCTACAACACTTACCTACTTTACTATTGCGCATTCGCTAAAAGTTTTATCTGTAGGTAAATAGTTGGGTACGATAATCAAGAGGTACATAAATACAATATACCTAAGTACCTATTAGTACAAATAGGAGTTTGATAAATAATCAAACACTTGTATTATACCTACTTACAATAAAACAATTTGTTGCAAGAAGATACTTCCTACAATAACCATCTGTTTAGGTCAAATAACATAAGTTTTAGAATAATTAAAATTAGTTCCGATATTGAAACTAGATTTGTTGATAACAACTAGATAACACTGTCATGTTGCATCGCGCAAACGGTGCATTTCAGTCGCCGATGTACATTGTACAGCAAGGAGTTTTGGTAATAAAAATCATCATCAAAGTTCATGGGTGTTTTCTTTGAAAACCCCCTCCCAGTACAGAAAGGCCGGTAGCTCACCACCACCCAAAGAGAATATAACCACTACGTTTACCACCACCCATCATTTATTGTAGTAATAACATAGATTAGTTCTTGATTACGTATGTCTTACGCATAAGATGAACCAAAATAATTATTACACAATATAAAAATAACAGTGGGCAGCAACAAACAAGGCATAATGAACAAAATATGTACATTATGTATAAATTATGTATGTCGCAGGCATTTTGTTTAACTCGGCATTATACTATGCCGAAGACAAATTGTAAATTGCCTCGGCATTTTATGTATAATACTTTGCTACAAAATTGATGGATAATTCAAACGCCGTTTGTAAAATGAGATAAAAAAACACTAAGGTGTCCATGAAATCTGGTGCTTTTAAAGGACACGCCCGTCGAGCAAGAGGTTAGAATGTTTAAAACTTCGATCCTTATAAAAGTTGGTTGACGGTAGTTTATTCGTTTTTTTTTGCGCCTCAAGCTGTCGAAGCGAGCGTGCACCGCCTAATGACAGAAAATCATTAAAGGCAAATATTACTTACTACTCTTAGTATAATGGTCACCCTACAATTTCAACCAATTACAAATTAAACAAGTTGTCAATTTGCCTTCGGCATATTAAAAAACAGCGAGCGTTTGTAAACGGACGATGCCGCGCGCCGCGCGTATTTTGTAAAATGCCGAGTTATACATAATGCCTGCGACATGTTTAACTCAATAAACGAACAGGGTGAATTGGTCTACTCACTAAAAGGTTCGCTTTACCTCTCTATTTAATAACCATGTGCAAAGTATTTTTATTTTTAATCCAATTATAGACTGAGCGATCGGACGCTTTTAAAAATTTGGTTTCGATGGACAAAGCGGCTCGGATACCTTCGCAGTATTCGCAACGCTAATTGATTGGAAGCTAAAAAATTGGTATCTGATAGCTATGAATATTAATTAATCCAATTGATTGAGCAAATAAGTCAATGAGCTTAATATTCGTAAAAGCCTGTTGCATTGCATTCGTTATTTTGACTTACATTTAGGATGCCTTATTTATATTACGGCAATGTTTAAAAAATATTACGACATAATTATTCGTTAACTATGGATTATGGGGTTTGAAAGCATTAATGGGCCGAGTGGGTTTTAGAAGAGGTAATGAGATTTACTTAAATAATTGTTAGAATTAGTGTTACGAATTAACAGCTGAGAGACATGAATGAAAGAAGAAACATGATGAGTTACTATTTACTCAGTCCTACATAGCTATGGTACTTTTAATTTCGACAGAAATAGATTTGATTTAGATTTTATACGTGTTTTAAAATTAACCCTACTAACTTAAAAACACGTATAAAATCAAATAAAATTAAAGTATGAAACCTTTCGCTTTTTTTGTTGACGAAATCAAAAAACATGGACGAAACGAATAGTGTGAAGAAATTACTATAATACGGCGTACTTTTTGAGTATTTGTCCGAAACATTTTGTATGGAATTCGGATTTGAGGATTAGCCTTAAGTGCAGTTTCAGACTAGCGTATTTTGTCACGCGTATAATAGGTATGTACGGGCGGATTGTTCGCGCTGTAAAAGACAAAACACGAGCGGCGTATCCGCTAATCTGAAACCGCACTTATTCCTTTGATTACTATGACATTAAGTAATTATTTATTTGAAAGTAATCACGAAGAAAATTAGCTTGTTTCATTGACATTGGCTGGCATAATCGATTACTAAGGTTGTGGCATCAATACAATGGGGGGTGGATGTCCTTACTGAGTAGTAAGGACCTCACACCCCCCATTGTCTTGTTGGGTGGGAAGGGTAGTCCACCACCCTGGTAGTCTTGGAGGGCCTAAGTAGTGGTCGGTCACTGATTGACCAATTTTCCACTATTTTCTGTGTCAGTAAAATTCTAACGCTGAACTTTAAGGAAAAGTCAACCTATAATTATATTAAAAATGTAAAAAAAAAATATATGAAAATGGCCAGTTTTCATGCGGTCTGGATATTATAGTCAACCATATTTCAAATTACTCGACGATTTTAAGGGGTTAATAGGGCATTCGCAACTTGGTAATCTGTGATGGAAGGCCAAAATGCTCAGGTTTAAAAAGCGATAGGCGTCAAGGGGGGTTATTAAAAAAACGGTCCAACTAACTATTATAAGTTCAAAAATTAACTAGACATTGCGATTAAAAATAAGTTGTAGAATGCCTACATTTTCAATACAGACTTGTTCTAGTTTTTTATGGTTACTTTCATGTATAGGATAGGACATATCATAAAAAAATGTTCATTTAACTGGGATGCTGATCGAATTTCTAGCTAGATTTATCTCTAGAAACTATTAATAGGCTACACTGAATGAATGAATCTTTCTGAAAAAGTAGTCTTTTTTTCCTCTGTGCCATTGACAAAAAATACTATTCTCATTAGAATCATTACTTAGTGTATTAGAAACGCACCAAAAGTTGGTCCGTTTAGCCAACTTCTAATAAATTAATTTTGGCCGATGATATATATTTAGAATTTATGTATTTACAAAACATAACATAACAGATGAAATCCAAATTGTTACATTTTAAAACACAAATAAAAGTAACACACAAAAACAATACAATAACCGACTTAAAAAAAGGAAGTGGCATTGTTAGGCTATGCCCCGGATTCTCGCAAATATTTTGGTTTGAGCTGCTGTTTTGCCATTCTCTACCTACCGATTACATTGTATGCGCGCGCGCGGACGACGCAGTTGTAGTACTTGACGCGCTTGCCGGGTGGTCAAGTGGCATTAAACACTCTCTCAAACATAAACATTATAGGAATGATGTTAAACAAATGACTGTTCTCTGAATAAAACGGTTCAAGCTACTAATCTACATAACAAAGTTACTCTCAATGACGTAATTTTATTTTTTTTCACCATTTTTTTTTTCTTTTTTTTTGTAAGGCCTTTTAATTGATTAATGTAACGTAAGTAAACGAATGAACAAAATGATAGCAGAAAACAATGATAAAACGACTTCAAACATAATTTTAAATCAAAAATACTTTATCACCGGCGCGCTCAGTTCATTGACCACAAATGCTTTACTCTACGTAAAATAAACACAATTACGTACTACTGCCATCTAGCGGTAATGTTGTGTATTATTTCAATACTTAGCTATCGGTAAAAGAATCATTGTGAACTGTTGGATCAAAAAATTCCAAGCCCTTTTTAGACCATTGATCGTTGGAGCGTTTTTAAAAATGTCTATTATGTGTAGCGAGACATTTCAAAGGCCACCTAACCTACCTAAAAGGTTCGAATAAACAAGTTTATAAATAGTTTAGTCTTGTAAGTACCTAGGACACGAGAATAAAGAGAGGTAGGTACCAGCACAGACGTAGAAATTAGGTAGGTAAGGTTACTACTCACTTAGGTATTATGCGTGACATGGAACTTGGACTCCGAGCCACGGGAATCTGAATTTTATTGCAATAAAAATAAATTTTAGGCATACCAGTATCCACGTTTCGTCACAATATACAAATGATTAGTTAAGTACCTAGGTACCTATAGTTTCGAGATGATAAACAATTTATTTATGTGTATATAATGATGTTTTTTTTTTACTCTTCGTTAATAGGTACATACATAGATTATGTGTCGCAGCGGAGCACAAACAAATAAGGTCGTGTCTCGCTTGTCCTGTGATCTTGAGTGTAATCGTGAGTAAGTGTGCGTGTTTGCCTCGCATGGCCTCGCGATCGCACCACAGCCACACTCTAGCACGATCGAGGCGCAGGACACGATTGAGGAAGACGCTACTCAGTGTGCCGGCGCGGCGGCCGGCTCGATTGAGTGAGGCGGCGCGTTGAGCCTCGCGTTGTGCTCCCAGCTCAAATGAGACTGAGCGCGAGGCTCGAGGCAGTAGTGTGCTGCCAGCACGATCGAGGCGGAAGCGAGCGTGCGAGGGAAGAGTAGTGTGCTGGGCTCGTCAAAACAAAAAGAGCTGGTGCCTCACTTGCTGGCAAAGAGTCACCACAATTGTGGTAGCAACTGTGCGAGCTACCCAACACTAATTTTGGTGGAATCCTTTTTTTTTAACTCTGGGAAAATGCATTTACTCATCGTCATCAGGGAGCTGGAGGGTACGTCGGACTCACCGCCAGTGGGCAGAATACAGACTAAAATAAAAACCATAAAACCTAAAAACCATCCGGGTTCGCAGTCGCCTTGGTAACAAAATAAAAAAAAAATATTTATTCAGAACAATTACTTAAAGGAATTATGTTACAGTAAAAACTGTGAAACTACAAAAGTTATAAAGCTGTGTAGCAGCCTCAACGCCCACCTCCCTGACACATTTACGTTCTGCGTTAAAGAAAAAATATAGCTAAGAACATATATAAACCTTAAATTAACCCTAAAAATGCACTGAATAGAACTTTAAATATATAGATAAAAGCAAGTAGGTAGGTACCTGTATAGATTAAGAAATTAAACAGTAGAGAAAAAGTATATATGTATAAAGACATTTTGAGATCGTGAAGCTAAGTGAGCATGTGTGTATTATGTTGAGTGTAAGTGTGACGTTCCTTCAACAGGTCACAGGAGCTCGTTCGGAATCTTCCGCGGCCATTTTGGTGCAATCCTACCAACAACAATATATATATTGGTACTTTACTTACCAACGCAGCTGTACAGCTCCATAGCCCCCTCGAGCAGACAACCGTCTTCGCGGGTGATGCCCGTGGTCGTGTTCAGGCAGAAGCAACCCTCCTCGTTCGCCAGGAACCACTCGTTGGCAGAGAACCTCATCGTTGGGATCCCTTCTACTTCGTGCTGATACTGGTAGCGCAGCTCTACCGACCTGCAAATGACTCCGTGCATGAGTATTGAGCATCCTTGGTCAAAAGTGTATGTACTATAGTCGGATAAATACTCAAAAAGTACCTACGGCGTATTATAGTAATTTCTTCACACTATTCGTTTCGTCCATGTTTTTTGATTTCGTCAACAAAAAAAGTGAAGTGTTTCATACCTACTTTAATTTAGATTTTATACGTGTTTTTAAGTTAGTAGGGTTACTTTTAAAACACGTATAAAATCTAAATTAAAGTATGAAACCTTTCACTTTTTTTGTTGACGAAATCAAAAAACATGGATGAAACTAATAGTGTGAAGAAATTTCTATAATACGGCGTACTTTTTGAGTATTTATCCGAAGCATTTTGTATGGAAATTTGCCTTGAGGATTCCCCTTAAGTGGTAGTTACAGACTAGGTATAGTACATGGACCCTGTCAGGGCGCATGCAACATGGTATTTCTGAGTTCGTATAATAACGGTAATTCAAGACTGGATAGGTATATTGTTTAAGAGGCTATGTGAAAATTTGGAGTCGCTGCGTTTCATTCTTACTCGGTAACGGTATAGTTTACAAACTTGATGTTAATACAGTGATTACTTGAGGATATAATCTAAATAAATGTAACACAGAAACACGATTGGTGAAACTTTCTCAATAGATTTATTTTTTGAAATAGGCCCTTTTAAAATCTGATTTACATCCATCCTCCGAATTTAGAGAATATTTACGGTTTATTTTTATACTATTGAGTAAGTAATCACAGAAAAGAAATATAAAAGGATTTTTTTATAAATTCAATACTTTTCAAGCAATACGATGTTTTATCATTTGTCGCTTACGTCTTACTTTTGAGCGACAAAAATCTATATTTAACCTCTTCCCTCGGGGTAAGGGTGTCGAATTGCGCTATCACTGTCTTAAAATTCGGCAGCTGTCATTTCTGACAGTTTCACATGCAGTTTTAATAAACATTGTGCGTGATAATAGATTGAAAAAGTTAATGCCCGGACCGCTGCAATGTGTATTTGTACAGTACAAGGCATTAGCCCTTGGTACAAGGTAAGGCTTTCATCCCGGGAGTCTCGGTCTCGAAAATTTCGAGAGTCTCGACGATTTTTCGTTATTTTCGAGACTCGAGACTGGATGGTTTCGGTACCGGGAATAACGAGACTTTCAATACTTATAAAAATCTTAACAATATTCAGTGTAGATAGCCCTTAGTATAATCTAAAACAAGGATAAGACATAGTGGTATAGTCTTATGACTTTAGTTTACCAAAAAGGGCAATTAAAAAAAAAAGTAATATGTGTGGAATGAATGTAAATGTAAATGGACTCCCTTTTCCGCACTTGGACTCCTGTTGATCCTTTGTGCGTCGGATTTCCTGACTTATAGTTTAGCCAGCCTAACTCCGCCCAGAAGCACAGAAGTTTCCTGGGTTCTTCGCAGGCTTTGCGGAGTGACCTCGGGTTTTTGAGGATATCCTCTCGTTGCTTTGCCACTCCCACGCATTCCAGGATTACGTGGGCGAGCGTTTCCTCCTCGGTCAAGCAGCCTCTACAGAGTGGGCTGTCTGTGTTTCCAATGTTGTGCAGATGTTTGTTAAGCAGGCAATGTCCTGTGATAGTACCCACAATGATTCTTAAATCTGGTCGTTTCAAACTAAGTAAACGTCTAGTTAGACGTGGTGCAAGTTGCGGAAAGGCCATTCTTGATTGTTTGCACTTCTTGGTTTGCCGCCAGCGCTCACTGTGCTGTGTCTTTGTACGTTTGCGTATCCACGCTCGCAATTGAGAAAAGGGTTGTGGTAGGAAGGGAGATGGCCCTTCCCTTCCAGTCTCAGATCCTTTTCTAGCCAACTCGTCTGCGGCATCGTTCCCTAATGAGTTACTGTGCCCCTTAATCCCTGGAGTGTTATTCGGTTGGCTTGGGTTATTCTCTCCAGTGCTCGGTGGCATTCGTTAACGAGCATTGAGTCGCAAGTATTGCTATCTAGTGCTTTTAGTATAGCGGTTAGAATTCGTATATTTTGATTTTCGATTTTCCTCCGAAGTATGGTGTTTGCTGACTCGGTGATCGCTACACATTCGCATTGGAATATGGAGCTGTATGCACAGCCCGAGAGTCATTGATATGTTCATGTTGTAATCAAATGAAAGGCCTCTGTACCTTTGTTGGTTTGTGTGTGTATGTGTGGAATGAGGAACCATTTCGAAGAAAAACGCAAATTTTGATAAATCAGGAACATCGGACATCACCGAACATCATCAAATACTGGATTGTAAAGTTAAACTGTGATGTGTTCGATAATACGCCATAAAATGCCTAAATGCCATTCCTATGAGTGTGCCTTTATGTACTATTAAATTAGTCTCGAAAGTCTCGTTTTTCCCGGGAATTTCGAGACCGCATCGAGTCTCGATTTTTTTTCCCGGGACTCAGAAAGTCATCGAGACTGAAAGCCCTAGTACAAGGTTGTTGTGGTGGATGCTAGTTACACGTGGAGATGCAATCATGCGGTTTTCGGGGTGGGGTGGGGAGGGGAGGCAGGGAGGACGTGGGGGGTTTCACTGCCATTCCTGTGGACAATCTGAGTTAGGTGATAGACATACGTAACAAAGACGTTACCCTGCTATTGTTAGTTAGGTGGGAATTAATTTGAAATCGATCAAAGTCAGAAGTTTATATGACTGTTTTCAATAATACTATAATAATAAATCTAAATAATAATAATAATCTATTTAAATCTAATATAATAATAAAATATTTAATTCGGACATATAGATCCATACAAAAATACAAAAAATTAAAAGAGACACATCAAAATTTTAAATAGTATCATTATCATCAAAAAATTGCAATTAAATTATACTAAATTGAAATATATACTTACATAAGGTCAAATAATAATTGCATGTAAAAATTAAGCATTATTAAAGTATAATAAAATCTTGGTTCAGATAAATTTCAATAGCGGAGCAGTCTATTGGATCAAAACTCGATTGAAAGTTAACATGTACGTTACGCATATAAAATGCCTATCTATAACTAAAAAGATTGTGAAGATGGCTGGATGCTTCCAGCCATCTTCACAATCTTTTTAGTTTCTGGTACAATGCTCTTTCACCGTTTATATATACGTTTATTACTTGAATATGTTAATGTAAATAGTATGAATGTAGGTAGTACCTAATTAATATGAATTTATCTGATTAGAAAATAAATACCTTTAAAAAAAACAAAGAGCAGCAGGGTAGGGGATAACCAGAACTATCCCGGGCACTATCTCTGCAGGCTTAGCACGGACTGGGGATAAAAATTTTGTCCCCCGTTTTTATCCACCTTCCAGTCAATTTTATACCATTAAGGTGGATAAAAACGGGGGACAAAATGTTTATTTCCAGTCCGTGCTATCCGTGCAGGGAGGGACACGCAGGGAGAGACCCCACCCGCCTCTCAATTATAGAGGGATGATGTAAATTGCACTTGAAAATCCCGTTTAGTTAACATCGTAATAAGCGTCGTTTCCGACGTAGTTTAGAGCAAACGCTCTGGTAACCTGAAAATCTAAATAAGTCCCAGGTACCTACTTAGTGCGGTTGCACATTAGCGGAATAACCAGACGGATCCGCCGCTCGAGTTTTGTTTTTTGGAGAGCAAGCAAGAACAAGCTGCAAGAGACGCCTCATGCTACTGACACTCGGTAGAAAAAACCGAGCGTAATGCCTAGATCACAAGTACCTACCGGTACGTATAAACATAGCGCCGAGTGCTCGGCTGAGCGAGCGACGCCGGTATACTCGTACCGTACATACGCGCTTTCGAAGTTACGCGAGTACTAATCCGGCCCAATGCGTCGATGACACACGGCTTTTTTACACGCTCCAAGCCAGCGAGTTCGCTTGTAGCTTGTAAAGTCGCCCTGTGTCATCGGCGTTTTTATAATCTGCTAGTTGACAATATGACAATCCTTCCCGAAAGCTAACTCGCTCACATGCTAGCTCAAACTCGCCAACAATCAGCTTGTAAAAAAGCCGTGTGTCATCGATTCTTTAGCCGCGCGACAAAAATACGCTAGTCTGAAACCGCACTTATAATGTGAAATTGAAACGCGGTGGGAGATTCAATTTAGCTCAACCTTTTAAACTGATGGACTCATTTTAAAGCTGTCGGCGGTTTCACCCTCTTTTTAAATAAATAATGTATATTACATACCTAACTATAATATACAAAAATGGTCAAATACATAGATGGATATGGATCAAAGTACCCAAAATGTCCAACTATTTTGTACCCCAAACAGATTTTTTGTACTCCCGTAAATCACGTAGATTGAATAACACTCCTTTTCCCACGTTTTCTTAATAAAAAAAGGTTATATTTCCTATAAACTACATACTTTTAACATTTAACATAGTTATAAATTATATATATTTTGTGTAGGGACCGCAAGGCGATGTAAGCCTCCTCCAGGGTTTTCCACTTCACACTGCCTTTAGCTAAAGCTATTTCTTGATATAGCTGTTTAAAATAAAAGTGAAAGCGACCCGCCAATGAAAGCTTTGAGTGAAATGTCGAACTAATTTTAATGCGATTCATTCGAAACATCTCCGCTGACAACTTTTAATACCGTCTGAAATTTCGCAGTACTCGTAATGACCTAATTTCATCTGGACGAGGTCACATCGATTTTCTTACTAGGTGAGTACTTTATTCGCAAATTTTGTCATTAGCTAGTACAGAGGGATATAGGTAGTTTATTACAGGTTCTGAACAGATTATTTTGATTTTGAACATGTCGTTTTGGTTTGACTACTTAAGGGTGCGTTTCGACTGACGCGGAAACGAGCGATCATCGAACCCTTATTTAAAGTCTAGTCTTGGTATGACAAAACTTGGTGACCATTGGGTTCATGGTCTTTGTCAAATAAGTTGTTCGATGTCGGTTTTTTTACGTAAAGAAGTGATGAGAAGAGCCAAGACCAGAACGGTTTTTTTACGAAGGCCAGGGCCACTCTGATATGGCACTCGTCTACTTTGAGAGGTAGATAGGATTTCTGGATGGATTCAATTATTTAAATGAGAAGTTCAAATACAGACTATAAAGGGGAGTATCTCATCCGAAACTATGCTTCGGATCGATGCGATAGTTCACGTTCGGCTTAGCCGAAACGTTTTTAATTCAATTATGGCTCGTTGATGAACTCGACGTCCGTTCAGGGGATATTCGGCTAAAATAGACTACCTAATACTCGATTTTTCGGTTTAAAAATGCACGTCCCTCCACCCACGCAATGAGTGTGTGTCTGTTCATACTGAATGATCTCTACGTACATTAATGTAAAGAAATGCCGTTGGTTAGGTATATTTAGTAAATATAAAATTATAAGCTAGTTCCATTTCACAATTTCTACATTTCTAAAGGAGCTAAGCTCCCAGCCAATTTAATAATAATTGACAGTTTAATAAGCTTTTTTAACTAGAAAAGTTATTACAGTTTTCTTGAAATAGCTTTCAGAGAGTGTAACAATTTTCTGAGGAATTTTTTAAATGGAGTTTAATGCTTAATTCAGAGAAAGACTTTTAAACTCTACAGAAATTTATTACAGAAATAAAGTATGTTTCTTTATTTCTGTAATAAATTATCTGGACTCAACACTTACTTAATTTACTTAGCCGAAGAAAAGTAGGTAGGAGATCTTTAGTTTAAAAATGCACGTCCCTCAACTGGCGCGATCGGTCAAAGTAGGTAAGTCATGTTGGAGGGGCGGTCATTTTTAGAGTGAAAGATTTCTTCTATTATTTAAGCTTGGTAGTAGATACTTAGTATAATTGAGTTTATCGGAGATCGATAGCTCCCGGAGTTGGGCGGGCGGGCGGCCCCACGTTATACATGTACGCTTGCAGCATTTAGTTTGCAACGCATAGAATGGGGAAGCGTTTGGATTAGGCATGAAAATTATACCTTCTATTTAATTGTCACCGGTAATTTTGTAAAACACTGTTATTTTTCATCAGTGGCCTAATGTGACTAATGTCATATTATAATCCACGCATGACGCGACGTCACGCAATCACTTCCGCTCACAGTCAGGACACTACTACTGGCTGACTGTTATTATTATTTACGAATACATTACACAATAACATACGAATGAAATTGTGAATAGTGAGAAGTATCATGACACCACAGCGGCCGCCGGCGTACAAAATCGCTTGCTGGGGCGCGCCGCCGGGCGGATATCACTTGAGATATCATATCAGACTTGGTCTCATAATGTTACGTGTTATTATATGTATTATCAGTTCTATATCATGCTAGATAACATGTTACTCGGTATAATTTCCATGCCTAGTTTGGAGTAAACAGCTGTATGCTGTTAATGGTTGCTCTATCTATTATTTGGTAATTGTTACAACGGAGATTCGATAATCCGAACACTTGCGTCTATCGGATGCTTAATGCGTTTGGAAGGAAAGTATGTTTTTTTGTAAACCTGTGACGAGCCGATAATAAAATAATAACTAATCGCTCTCCTGATGGAAAGCGATAACGCCTGCTCATGAATAATTCAGGACTTTGATTCACAGCAACACAGCTAAAGCGCGCGCCGCGTCTATTGAGACATTTTGATGGTCAGTCTCGAAAGTTCAGTTATTTCACTAGCTACAGTGCGCTTCAAACCGGACAATGTCCAATTAATTACTACTCGGACGAATTAACACGACACCTGGCTGAAACGTGGCTGGGAACTTGATGCTTCCCCCGCTGCCCCGCGCGGCGCCCTCCGTGTTTCTTCTTCCTCTAATTGCGAAGCCTTATCATTACTTATCATTACCAAGTATTACAGGACCTCTTCTCTATCAAGATTATCCAATTCCACGCTCTACTTTACACAAACACTTTCGAGCCAGGTCTCATGTTAATTCGACCGATTTATACTTGGTCCATAACATTATTACGCAGTTCATAGGACCTGTAAAGTGCTTTTTGTAAAATATATTTGATATTTTTAAAATTTAATATTTATCCAACTTTATAAATGTGGATATTTTTTTACAAAAAGCACTTTAGCGTTCCATCGCGAAAATTATTTTGAGTAACTAATATAAATGTGGATAAATATATTTTATAAAAAGCACTTTAAAGTTCCACCTCAAAAATTATTTAATATATATTTTTATGAGTTTTGATCGATAGCCAGCTACAAATTGGTTAAAACCGGTATTGACCGCGAAAGGTAGTCAAAACCAGTCAATACCTTAGTCAATATCGATTTTGACTGCTTTTGCTGCGGTCAATGAGTTTTGGCTATAACATATACGCTTATGTATATAGGTACATCATATCTTAAAACTAGCATAAGTACTTTTTTGTTTAATTTTATTACTAGAGATAGGATTATTTCTTGACGTTGACTAACCTAACCTAACTGCTTTGCGACAGAACTGTGTTGGTACCAACCAGTCCTTGTTGTCCACAAACTTGTTTTAATAGTTAATTTTTAATGTTATGGTTAAATAGGCTTCGAGAATCCAGCAAAAGGATATATACGTAGATATATATAGAATATATACGTCAGAATCTACTAACGTAATTTTCTGCCATTTTTGACGGGGGACGAGGTAAACACGCATTGCACACGCGCCTAACAAATCTTATTCATGTAAACGCACACTATAATAATCTCGCACACTATCTTAAAATATTTATCAAATACAGCGTATAGTTTTATTTAACGTGAATGGCCAAGAAGGTTATATGGCCGGCAGAGGGGTTCCCTTCCGTTAACCCCCTCCTTTTGAATTCCATTCCATTCTCGAAGTTAAATAGGTCATTCACTGGCCTTGTTCGCTTTATGACAGATTCTCTTTATGGCAGATTAGAATTTTGTCATATCTTTGTTACTTATTAATTAAACTACCGCAACCAGTACCACATCTCTTCTAATACAATAATGCTAATCAGCGTAAGGTTTTATTCCCGGTGTACTATTGCTTGTCGAGAAATCTGTTATTAAAGTTTTGTTTCTTTAAAAAAAAGGAATGTTTTCTCTATGTTAATAAACTATCTTAAGGATTAAAGTGGTTTCCCTTCAGGGCCCATACAATAATACGTGCTTTTTTGTCAAGTGTTTACAGCATGCAATATGCATTTGATCCCTGTTTATGCCGGGAGCATAATATTGTTTTTTTATTATGTCCTGCTTCTTGGCAATTTGTTTATGAAACAATCATAGAAGTATTAAAGTATAGAATCACAATGTAGTACATTGAAAAAACGCCAACAAAGAGGGAGACATTGACTAACTTCTAGTACATTTTGGTCCGATGCTAATTTTCGAAACAGAAAAGAAACAGCGCTAGTATAATAAGATAGTTAAGAATTACTAGGCTTTTTCATTGATTATCAAATTCAATCGTTAAAAGTAATAAACATTTTTGAAAATGGAGATATTTCATTTTTATTGACGAGGTGTCTGAAATTTTTGGTCCTACCATACTTTTTTTTTTTTTTTTTTACATACACACACTCACACCCCTGCACTAGGATTCCCTGTGTCGCAGGTGGCATGGATACATACAACACATCACAACATCCAAGACCCGAGAACAAACATTTGTGTTCGTCACACAAATATTTGCCCCGGCCGGGGATCGAACCCGGAACACTAAGCTTCGTAGGCAGGGTCACTACCAACTGAGCCACGGTGTCGGTTACGACTCCATCTTGATTTGATACTGTTTATCTTGGTGTTCTATAGGAACACGATTATTCATATATGGAAACAATAGTCCAAGATAATGATTGAGCGTGGTCTGGTTTTCTATGTTGTTCGTTAGAAGACAATTTGATGTTCCCTATTCCCTTTAGTCGCTTCAGAAGCATAATAAAAAATGGCAAGAGCCTGTACCTATCTGTATTTTGATATCAAAGTTCTGTGAATTGTGATGTTTGAATACATTTAATTTGCTGCCTTTGTCGGGAAGCAAACAAAACAATTCATTTAATTAAATGCCTGCCCATATCATTACTGCATTCAGTGAACCAATTCGTTTGCTACAGCGTGTATTTAATTGATGTTTGACATGAACAGCTCAGATACTAAATGAGTATTTGCTATATGAATAAAAATATATGAGTCAGTCAGTCAACAACAAATGCATACAGTTTAGAACTATGTCACATAAATGCTTTCAAACGAAATTGGTACTGTACGCGAGGCAGCGGAAAAACTTTAAATTGACATGGTGCAAGCTAACTGGCTTTCCGATTCCAAAGGCCGTTCATTTTTTGCTCTCCTGTGAGAAAGTTTCACTGAAATTGGAGTCGACATTTTTACAAATAAAAGAGATGGTGCGAACTTTTTGACTCGGTGTAACAAAGGATTAGCTTTTGGAATTTGAAGAGCTTATATGCTTTATTTTTATATTATACGTAAACTATTCTAAGGTTGCTTTACTGAATGAAGTCATTCAGAATTTACTTTGTGATCCGAAAACAATAGCTCTGTATTTTTTTTTGTTTGTTTTAAGTAAATGCCTAGTAGATAGGCGACGGTGACCCCTTATCATATATACATAATTATATCATATATATTGGGTTTTAAAATATAAAAAAATAAACATAGTCTTTGAGAGAAAGAAAAAGCATACTTAGTGCATATTTTTTTAAGCCAATGGCTCCTAGTTCTTTGTGCTTATCACAATTAAGATTCTGTCCTGAGATGCCCTTGTAAAAACCTCAACTAAATAACTGGTTTGCTTTATTATTCCCAGTATCCAGAAGATAAAGTAATAATCAAAAAATGTAAAATTGGATTTTTGTACGGCGTAAACCAATGTTGCGACGCGGAGTTGCTCGTCGGGCGTACGAAATACTTTGCTACGTAGTTTTGTCATAATTAATTAGACAGAAGCAACAAACATCCATTCAATTATTTATATATTCCAAATAAACATTATTTTTCTCTCATATAAACTAGCTTTTGAAGTACCTACATGTATTTTGTTTTATGCAAACAAGAACTCTTACAAGCTTTTCAGTCTGTTAAATTTCCTATTTATGTCCTGGGGCGGAATTTTCCACGGTATTTGCTACGAACACGCCTACGCCGTAGCTGTCGTCGGCTTTCGCATCGCATCGTAGCATTTCAGCTTGCATTTTCGTAATAATGGAATGCCGTGCAAATTCTTTCACAATTACAAATTTCGCAATAAGTAAATGTAACGAAAAATAATAACACTTATAAAGAAGTAGGTATTTTTTTTGTTTTATACTATGTTGGAAAATAGTAGTATTTACTAATAAATTCATTGTTACGCAATAAGAATCATTAGTAAATAGGTAAATATAAGTTATAGGTATATGTGCTATGACGCACTTTCCAGTCTGTCCCGACTCCCGATTTGTATTTCACTTCAGAAGATGTGTCATAACAAATTTGTATCATTGAGAAGAAATAATTTTAGAAATAATGCAGACTATCACAATAATATGCGGCGAGAGTTTGTAGGAATGGATAGATATATGTTTGTAGCTGTGTCGTATTTAATTTGCAAGGCTCACGCAGGCGAAATGAAATGAAATGATTTATTGCATGAAGTACCTAGGTGTACAGTTCTAAAGTATAATATTTGGTTTCACATACTCCACACTTCCGTGTGCCGGCGTGCAAAATTTATCATTAGATATGTTAAAATTATTATCTAGGAAGTCACTCATTTAGTAAAACATTTTTTCAGCCAGACCTGCAACGAACGCTTTGCCTTGAATTGTCGACTAGGTCTCTCTCGAATGCCTTATGGTAATCTATTAAATAAGTTTTCACACCACCTGCTAGACAATGTCCAATTACATATCATGCTATCATCAAGGTAAAGCAAAGCATTACCTCTCTAGGGAGGTAATGTTGTATGAAACTCCCAAGGGTTGTAATGTGATTTGAATTTGGAACGTCAAATTCGTCGTGGAAAACTCTAAGTAAAAGACAGCCCATATGGCATAGTAAAAAGGTTTGTTCTAAAATCGAACAGGCCACTCATAAAAAAAAGAAAAAAGCGCGACTTCAAAGATTGTGAAACAAAAGACGGTGTTGGCTGCTGAGTTCGGAGCCCTGGCTTTTTTGCTTCGCAGAAGGTGTGAAAAGTAGAGTATGCTCCTCTGGGATAAAGCCTGTCTTCGTCTTGGGTAGCTTGAACCCCTCGCGACACTCAGGACTCTACATAACTCCCTCGCAACTGAGTTCCTCGTTAGCTCAGGGTTCAATATGCCACCCGCGACATAAGACACTGCTTTATCCCCTAAGTGCATAATCTACTATTATGGATGCTTGGCTGCGAGGCCGCGGATAGCCGCTACTGTTGGATAATAAGCTTCGTAGATTGTATCTACTGCCACAAGTGGTTGATTAAAAGTCGGCCACAAAAGTTGGCAGTGTTCCCAGGACCTGTTGGGCGCACATGCTTCGAACTGAATGAGTACATAAGTACTTATGTATTCATTCAGTTCGAAGCATGTGCTGACTGTACAGTCAGCTGCACAGAAATGTATACACTCCCAAACTTTTACATTTATGTAATACACTTAATTTTGCAAAGACATTCTTATTTTTGAGAAAAAATAGTGGATAGCGTACGTTGTTGTTGGAACGAGGACAAGCGGCTTCGTCGGGTTTTAATACTCTTTTCCCTTAGTCGATCCTGTGTTCAGTCACTGTTCATGAAATACTGACAGAATGGAAATCAGACCATGCATTCCGATTGTATTGTCCATTTAAGATAAGATAATAATCAAGAGGGAACCATGGCATTCGCTACATTATAATCTGTGACAGTAGGCCAAAAGGTAGCTCAGGTTTAAAAACAAGGTCTACATCAAGCGGTTAGGTTTTGTGAGTAGAAACTGTAGAAACTTTACCGACATTAATGCGATTAAACTACTCTATACGGCTCTCATCCGGTCTAAACTGGAATTCGGTGCGAACGTGTGGAATCCTCACGAAGTAACGTATACCTTGATGCTTGAAAAAGTACAAAAAAGGTTTCTTAGATTCTTGTACAAAAAGGTATACGTATATTACCCGTTCATGTACCCTACCCTCTATTTCCAGGGTGTGCTTGGATTCGATTCTTTGCAATCGCGCCGTCTTGATGACCAGTTATTGACCCTTTGCCGTATCCTCAGAGGCATTCTTAACTGTCCTGAACTATTAAGCGAGGCCAGTCGACTCTGTGTCCCGGAGAACCGCTCCAGATTCAGGCCGCGTCCCCCTATTCGCGCCGATGCCTGCGCGCACCACCGCACGCCAGCAGTCCCCAATCTGCCGCGCACAACGCCATCTCAATAACTTAATGACTGTTAGCCCTACATTTGATGTCTTTGCTGATAAATGGACCACTATTTTAAAATGTGTTAAGACATACTCCATAAAATTAGAGTTTAGATAAAGACTGACATCTATTATGTACATATACCTACTTCGAATACTATAACTTTGTGTATTTAAATTGTTGTATATACCTACCTGCCTATTTCATATTTTGTTTTTTGATCTCAAGTTTGTATTATGTTAATAAGTTTAATTTGTTGTTTACCTGTTGTTTTTATTTTACTAAAGTTTATTGTGTTTACTGTATTTGTGTGTAACTTTAAATTTTGTTTAAAATGTAATGATTTGGATTATATCTGTAATGTTATGTTTTTGGTAAATAAATAAATTCTAATTCTAATTCTAATCAAGTCAAGCAAGAAAAGTGGCTACCATTCGGGTCGGTGTCATCTAGAAATATCTAGATCTTTTTTTCCCTAGCTAATGGTATAAAAATAAATACCTAATATATTTATTGCCGTTATGGTAGAGATCGAAAAAAAACATCCAGTAACTGTTAGTCTAAAAGTCTAAGTAGCTTTGTATTGGGTTTTTTTTTCATATCAAATAAGCGAATAAAATAAATGTTTCTATACATTTTTCAAGATAAAAGATCAAATAATATTATATTTTTTTAATTTTTCAAATTATCTAACAACCTTGACTCCTATCGGTTTAAACCTTAAGCATTATGGCCTATCGTCACAGATTTCAATGTAGCGACTGCCACGGAACCCCTATTTATGGATGGGCATGTTCTTTGTTTAATGCGTTAATGCGTACAACGATCTTGGAAGTAACCTTGTTTGTTTAACTGAGCTTGCTTCAAAGGAGAGCGTTGTAAACAAGCTGCAGTAGATGTACATATTGGTATGGTAACGGAGCGTTATACCTAAACAAGTTGTAGACATTCTGGTAAGGCATATACGAGTATGTTTGCTTTGAAACCTCAAGGGGTAGTGGCGACTGGAAATTGCGGAACGATAGAACAAGTTAGTAGGTATAGACAAATAGTAAATAGAGATTTTGATTCATATATGATTGCTTCTATGTAGGACTCCTTTGTGTATTTGGTCTTTATTTCGTTTTATTAGAGTAACATTTTTGGAACACAATGCAATTGAAATAAATGTAAAAAATAATGTCTTTCTTGGTTGGCATATTTTTAACATAACAAAAGGTAACACCTAATGGTGTAATTTTTGATAACAAAAATATTAATTAAAATCTGACATCCTAATGAGCTTCTATCAATGTGGAGCGATGAATAATTAAGCTTTGCTTTATTTAGGTAATAGATATTCTTTTCATAAACTTATTTCATATAATTTTATACAAACAAGTGTTAGCCTGCAATTAGTTTTGCATGTATTATTATTATTATAATTATTATCATATTAAAATTATTATATTATGCATTTATTTATGTAAAAGCTGTTGACGAACCAATATACATATAAATAATTACAATATGGACTAGCTGACACTCGCAACTTTTTTTGCGACGCAAATTTTCAAAATTCTATTATTAGTACTATCAGCTCTTGACGAACACATCCTCCAAGTTTCAAGTCTCTACGTTCTTTGTCAGTCTGTCAGTCTCTGTCAGTCAATCAGTCAGGTCCAAGCCTTTTACATAATATTGATTAGGTATACATATGTAGGTATAGATATAATAGGTATAATAATAATAATATATTATGTTATAATATGCTAACTTCAACAATCTACATAATAATACAAAATTGGCAAAATGAAACAATTGTGTCACCCATAGATCCAAACGATGTATAGGTAGCCCAACTGCTCCAACTCGATACCCGGCAGCGTGCCGAGGATATATCAATAATAATATTGATTACCTGCATATATCCGTGTTGATAGCGTAGATAGATGATGTTTGGTCTACGAAAGGCGCAAATATTCCGGAATCGCTGCCTTTTATGTGATTGCATACGCTGGTGACGTCGATCTCTTCATTGGTCCAATACTTGAGGTGATCAAGGCCGTCAAAGGTTATGATGTCACCGAGCTTCCTGGGATCATCTAAGCCTCTGAAAACCTCGTATTCGGGGCTAGGGATGTCTTGTTTCTGAAATAGAACACTTCTTTAAGAAAAAATGGTTATCTGTAAAGTTGGTTTACGGACGTTAGTTAAACGTAACTACTAGTGTAACGGGACAATGAGCGTTACCGGACAATGACGACAACCTTTTGGTGCATGCAGCATGCAGCCGGCGTTCATCGATTTATTAGACGTAGTCACGTCAAAAATACGTTAATGACCTAGGCTAGGCCGTAAACTAAGCTCATTTATTCTATTTTATTATATATATATATATATTTATACACAATACAGTAGTATACGCAATACAGTCGTTCATTACTATATAAGTGTGTAAGGGTTTAAATATTAATGATAAACTCTTCATCAATACACATGAAATGCTTTGTACTGGCTGATTGACTGACTGGCTGGCAACGCAGGGGCAAACCACTATACGTGGATACTCAAAAGAAGGCACGTCAAGAAGTGCAGCACACCTACTAAAGAGGTTTTATTTTAGTGTACATAGATGAATAACGATGTTCCTAATAGAACAAGATGGACAGTATGAAACCAAAAGGGAATAGTAAGACAGGACCAAAAAATACACCACAAAAATGAAATATCTCCATTTTCAAATAATGTTTGTTACTTTTTACGATGTAGTTATTCACAATGAAAAAGCCTAGTAGTTTTAACATATAATATTTATCTAGCCCTGTTACTTCTCTTTTTCGAAATTTGCACGGACCAAAATGTACTAGAAGTTAGCCAAAGTGGCTCCCTTTTACTGGGCATATTTTCAATATACTACATTGTGTTTCTATGCTCTAATACTTCTGTGGTGTCGTGTTATTTTATTTTATATTGTTAGATATTGTTAGATTTGTGAGACTTGCATCTGAAATAATAAATGACTTTAATTTATTTATTTATTTAAAAAAAAATGAATTGTGTGGATTCGCAAGTCAGACAGAAGGTTGTCAGTTTTGTTAAATTATACCATTATTTTGTGTTTAAACTCTTTACAAGTCAGTTCTTAGTTTTTATTGTTTTTGTTAGACTATGCGACTTGTACCTACCTGAAATAAACTAGGTACTTTTATTTATTTAAAAAAAAAGGAATATTGTGGAATCGCAAGTCAGACGGAAGCTGTGGGTATCAGTTTTGTCTTACCTATTATTTTGTGTTGAAACTCTTTGCAAGTCAGTTCTAAGTGACCCGGTTTATCAACGGTGTATACCGTGTATAGTGTATAATAATGGCATATAATTTATTAGAATCCGTATCATTCGCGACAAGCCAGCTAATATTGTTTCGGCAGGTTTGAAATTGGTACCCTGAATGCTCACTCTAATTTCGAATTAACGCCAGGAATGCGATTGGCACCAAACATGTCGGTGCCAATTTAGGGACGCAATCCGAATTCATCGTAGTGGATCAACCTTTGACAATTAGAATTGTCTATTATACTACTCGTGCAAGTCTATTCAGTAATATTGTGTTAATTTCAGAGCTTCTATATGTGCCAACCATTTATAGTATATGTATAGTATTTGATAGGTCGTATATGTTTGAGCCCTTTGAGGTCGAGACCATCCATGTTCCATGGTGAATGGGAGCCTTATACGTTTTCAAAATTTTGTCAGAGCGTCCGGTCGAAGCGACGCGTGGGAGTGCAGTTCTTACTAAAAATGAATCTTAAGAATAAGCCTTACACTACAAAGATGCAGTGCAGCCAGTATCATCGGCACGCTACTATCATCGGGTATCGAGTTGGAGCAGTTGAGCTACCTATAGATCGTTTGCAACGGTCTATGGGTGGCCCAATTGTTTCCAGAGTCTAATCTTGACCCGTGACTTGCTTGACGTATCCCTTTGTGATATACGTGTTCCACATTTTACCTAATTTTGTATCGATGTTTCCCGTATTATATTCCTATAAAATTTATAAAGTCAGCTAGATAATTGTACGGAAGAAGCCGACGGCGTCGGTAGAAAGTGTGCAATTTATTAGAACAAGATGTCTAGCTTAAGAACATAGACATAGAAAATTGAATTGAATTCGTTTCAAGATTCATTAGGGTTACACACTAATAGGTAAACTATAAATATATAGTCTACTAACCTAACCTTATGTGTATAATATACTTACATACGCCAAGAGAGAGAATAGCAAGGATCCGTCTTCTTGCTGAGCCAAGTTCTGAGCATCTTGTCCAATTTCTCTGTAGTAAAAAAAATGTAAGAACTAACTAATTTAAAAAGATGTTGCTATGTTGTTATTTAAATATATAAATTAGAATTTACTTTTTTTGAAATATGAAATTCAGCTCTTATAATGGAGCAATAATAAAGGCTCGTGGTCATTTATTTCTTATTTTAACCTACATTATTAATAATTGACTATTCCCTTGGTGTTTAAAAGGCAATGATATTAAAAAAATTAAATGATAAAGCTTTAAGAAAATGATTATTTTTAATATTTATTTACAAAAATCTTACGCAATATATTTCAAGCTTGATTTACAAAACGGGAAGTTCCCGTAAGCATCTGTATCCACTACTGTTTCGTCAGGTTTGAAATTGATACCCTGAATGCTCACTTTGTTTTCGAATTAACGCCATTCTAAGCCCACTGATTTTCCCATATCCCAATGTTTACCTGATAATATTGCAAACGACAACCCCAAAAATCCTAGGGTTTTCGCAGATCCGTACTCCGTCGAATAGCAGGTCTCGGATGGTCACCGTCAATATGGGGGAGTTAAAAGCTCCGAACACTTCCCCCATAGCTAGGTTTAGAACGGACACCAGCTGTGGAAACGACATCGCTGCAATCTGGATGATGGCCTGCAAATTACAGCACTATACACCACCAATTTTTAATTACCAAAAAAAAAATTATGGGCAAATCAGACGGGGTAGGTACTACGTTGTATCTGTGCAGTCAGAATTTTGGATTTATACAAAATGGCAGAGTGACAGCGGGGCGAGTGGGACGCCCGAGCCACGGCGAGCTGGCTCGAGCTGGGAGCCAGGATTTGCCAAACGATGAATAAAACTTAAATTATTATCAATAAAGGGTGCCGCCTGATGCAAATCCATAGGAAAACAACTAACGATAACAGTTTTTCAATTTTAATCAAATTTATTTTGAAAAAAAATTTTTGAGAAAACAAAAATTCGACTTATTTTTTCAAGTTTTTTTTGCCATATCTATGTTCAGTAGGTAACGGCAACTGACTATGCGTATTTATTTCTGCTGATTAAAAATTGACATTTTAACCATATAACATGTATATTTACATAAAACATTTATTCTTATACAATAAAATTGTCATACACAAAAACTACTACAGTAGTTAGTAGAAGGTACTACCAGTAATGCATATACACTAGACATGGAAATGATTGCTACTTCTATTTCATTGTCACATGGTGATATCATTTCATTTTGTCACAGTGAAATTACCGTTGATATTGTCAGCGGTGATTTTTATAAGTGGCTTATTGTGATAATGTCACATTTTATTAAAATAATTCACGTGAGACGCGACGTCACTCAATTACTCCCGGCCACAGTAAGCACACTACTGACTGTCTGTTATTGTTATTTACGATACGAATGAAATTGTGAATGGTGACAAGTATCATGACATCACAGCGTACAACATCTCGCCTGCCGGGGCGAGCTTTAGAGGATATTACCGGTGATTTTGTAACAAACTTGGTCTCAGAAAGTAACAAGTGTTATGAGTTTTATACCATGATAAATAATATGTTACTCGGTATACTCTCCATGCCTGATATACATACACTAAACCCCTAGCACTGATTTGGTAGCTAAATAACTTCCCCATTTAATCTAGACGAAATCTTGAATGAGACCAAAGTTTCCCCGCGATGAATACTTACAATTTACATGCATAATTAACTACCTTCATACATACATACTTGCTTGCGTTCAAGAATAAACTTAGTTCTAAGGAGGAGTATCCAAACTTGATCTTGCGAAAGTGACTAAGTACTAACACAACTCCTGCCACATCATAGCGGAATGGTATTAATTAAATTGTACAATCTGAATTCCAAATCGAAATGGACAAATTAAATGGGTACAGGTCGGTCGACGAAAGCTGGCACTGTCAAAGTACTCACACTAATGCAGTTTCACTATTCTTTGATAAATTTAGGATGATAATTTTGACAGGTCACAATAAGAACACGCCGCGCTCATATTCACAGACACTACACAAGCGCCCGTGTGAATGTGTTGTTCATGCCAGCTTTTGATAATACCTACTCGTATAAGTACCTTGTACTTAACATAAATATTACAAGCTAAATTTTAAAATTAGAATGGTCAATTAAACAAGAATGATTAGATTGTTTTTCTAGACTCAGTTTCGAGTAGCTCTATTTTGTACTCTACCTATACTTATTCAATTTATGTTTTTCAAACTCAATCATCTTCCCTATGCGCTTAGTTTTTAAATATATGAAAAATATTATGACGTAAATACGTCTTCATTCCTTGCATATTTTCCCTACAAAAGGTTGAAATTTGAAGTGCTTGTAAAATAACCTTTCAGCAGTATAATATTGTTATCATTTTGCATGGAAAATACCCGTGCCAGGAGATCAATTACCTACTTACTCGTTGTTCCTAACAAAGCTACTGTTTCTAGTGAAGCTTGCTCGTGCCTCTCTGATGGTATTAAAGCTAACGTAAAATGCATCATAATAGAGCAGTAAATTGAAAGTTGGTAAGAAGGTACCCATGTACTAGGTATTTTATAAACGATGGAAAATGTGTTACCTACTTATCAAAATGCCCTACTGAATATTTAAATAACTGCTATTAGTTATAACAAGTAAACAATATCGTGTCACTAGTTCCTTCAAACCAGTGTGGTGAAAGGATTTCAAGTGCGCCTCGAAGAGGCTCCTTTCGTGCACTTTATTTACAAGTTAATGATCTAAAATAAAGTATATTCCCGATTGTCCCTACCCCCAAGCGTTCCTACTATCTTATTAGGTATCGGGAAAAAATCCCTATTGTTCCTACCCACTGTTTCAAATACTAGAAAACGGTTCAAATATAACCAGTGCTGACGGAAATCGTATCGAGCGTGTTTGAGGATGTTGTAAGTGAGCTAGGGCTGCTTATATTTGGTGGCTATCCTTATAGGTAATTGAATAATGAATGAACTACTGATCGTATTTTAAGGTGGTATTTAAACGAGGGATTATTAATTCAAATAAGAGACTGACCTTAACATCTTGACCGTGCCATCCATCTACATCTACCAGATAAGCTGGTTTGTACGCACAAACTCGGATAAATTCGCGAAGCAAGGGGCGTCCCATCAGTATGCAACCAGACACAGAGATAGACTACTAATGCCTACTCATAGACTAACTAAGACTAAGAAATCTGTTTATTTGGCGGGAACTACTATTTTCAATCAACTTCCGAATGAGATTGTAGATGCTGCTACCGATACCATCTTCAAAAAAAGATTAAAAACTTTTTTAATAAAAAAAGCCTACTACTCTGTTAGTGATTTTTTAAATGATAAAGGTGACGAAACCAAAGTTTAATTATACTTAAGGTATATAATAATGTTAAGCCATTAATTTATTATTATTAATTACTTGATTATACAAAATGTATTCTAACTATGAAATGAAAACTGACCTGTAATGTATGTTATGAATAAAGTATCTGTATCTGTATCTGAGATTATGTATTCTACCAAAGAGAATAGTAGGAGAGAAGAGTACCTACCTACTACGTAAGTCCCTTTAAAGGCTTATGTGATACATCGTCAAAGCTAATTTATGCTTTCTACATAAAAGGGAACGGAGACAAGTTTATTAAAATTAAAATCTGGACAGCGTAAATGTTTGCAACAATTTAATGAAAATATTTTCAGGTTGTAGCGATGCGTGTGTTAAGTCGAACTTTATTATGAAATGTAGGAAACATTTCAAACACGACGGCATCTGTTTCGACGACACGGATGGTCGAGTGGCAAGTGTGTTAAACTGCCAAGACCGGTGTCGCGGGTTCGATTCCCGCTCAGGACAAATATTTGTGTGATGAACATCGGTGTTTGTCCTGAGTCTGGGTGTTTTCTATGTATGTATTTACAAAAAAAACGTATATAAGTATTCTATCAGTTATCTGGTTCCCATAATACAAGCTTTCTTAGTTTGGGGCTATGTGTGGAAAATCCAAAAAACATAATTATTTACATTATTATTATTATTATATGCTTTTGCAGAATTTTCAAATTACATGTTTTCTAAAGCACTGCTGTAGGACTAGAGGGCTGCAACTGAATGTAATGAAATAAATCCAATTTAGTTTCGGATTTTGTTGAAACTTTTCAACAAAATCCAACTCGATTTGTCAACATGAAATCTCGTAATATAAAATCGGAGTATAAACATCAAAGAGTGCTAAATTGCACCATATCGGACTAAAACTGAATTACGATTGGGTTCGTAGTTCAGTGGTAGACTTCCAGGCGTATAGAATAAAAGCACTTATTGTAGGTACCTACTATGCTCGCTTACACCCCCGTAGATTATTATATGATAATATAATATAATAACATTTAAATATGTTCACAAGGTATGCGAGATTCGATGTGTGGTCATGTAAGTTTGTTTCCTGACACGTATAAGCGAAATCGTGTCGCTAAAGCGTCTCAGGTATTTATTTTATAACTAAGAAGGGAAAGATTCAAATAGACTTCCCGCAACTTGGTTTGCATTGTCTTCGTAATTTACCCGTAACAGACTTCCTCTCTGAAAAGCTTCGAAAATGTAAGGACAGTATTATTGCATTGTTTTGATTTGAATGGTAGTAGGTACCTACTATCGGTATCGGGACAATAGAGTATTCATTCTTTCATAGAAACTTTTTATTTTTCAAACTCGCTTAGTGCGAGCTTACCATCTCGCATCGAATTTTACTCACACCTCGAGTTTGCGGTTGTTTTCATTTACCATTAGCAGTTTCGGTTCGGCATTAATAAACCAGCCAGTCAGTTAATCAGGACAATAATTTTATATAAAGAAAATCTGATCACTTAATAATACCTACCTTTGAAGCCCTCGTAGAGCAAAATATAATTTAAAGCCGTTTAATAATGATGAACTTATAAAATACCAGCAATATCAGGTAGAAATTATAATAATCCATAGAAGTATTTAAGTACAGAATCATACTGTAGTACGTTGGAAATGCGACAAAGAAAAGGGAGCCACATTGGCTAACTTTTAGTAGGTACCTACCATATATGTATGAAAGTATAGAATCACACTGTTGTACATTTAAAATTACATTTTGGTCCGAGGCTTATTTTCGAAAAAGCGAAGTAACAGGGTTAGATAAATAATATAAGTTAAAACTACTAGAATTTTTAATTGTCAATAAAACGACATCGTAAATAAACATTATTTGAAAATAGACATATTAATTTTTTATTGACAGGATGTCTGAAAATTTTCATTCCCATATTCCGCATCCATTTTAGTTTGATACTGTCTATCTTGGTGTTCTATAGGAACATCGTTATTAATCTATGTTATAATCCCATTGAAAGGAGGCTGCATCGACCTGGGGGTGTTGGGTGCCGGTATTTGGGACGAGCGAAGGGGGTGCGTGGGCGTGGCTATTAACGCACACTTTTCTGCAAACCTGGCGCTGGTAGAGCTTTGTCTCACCCACGCTCCTCGATCGGCGCACGCATGCAATTCTGAACGCAGCAACACATGCGCATAATCATTGCAGTGTGAGTCTCTCACACATTTGCAAGTTATCAAAGCGTCCTTGTTATCCAAATACTTTGCATTTTGTCGCAAAACATTTCCTACATCACCGGATTATCTATCAATTTATCAGTGACGTACATTTTTTTTACATAACAGATAAAAATGCAAAGTACGAGAAAAGTTTATGAAGTTGATTAGGAAGTATATTTGTGATGTTAATTTATTATTGTTTATTTGTAGTACAGGTACTAAAATTTATTAAGGTAATAAATTTTTTGGCAAAGTTAACAAAACTAAAGATTAACAATAGGATTTCCTCCTCTAGCTTTCATAAGTATTTTTCTTGCGGCACAATACTCCATTCTACAGGTAGTTCTTTTCAAATGCGCTACGTTAGGCAAGATATTATCTTCGACGCTAACGCCTTTAGCACACTGATGACGCCTCGATCTCTGGTAGCGAAACTGTGCTATATCTGTCATCTGCCAAGAAAATTATCGCGTATGGTATATCTTGCTCTATCTATCTGTGATTTGCCACAATTGTATCTCTATATGAATAATATCGCTGTTACTCGCAATACTAGTTTCACACGGACGCCGCGGTACCGCCATTTCAGTTTCGCTGGTAGGTGAGAAAAGCGTGTCTTGTCTATAATGTGATAGACCGAGATACAACATACGCGATATTTTTCTTGGCAGATGACTGATATACCTCAGTTTCGCTATCGCGGATCGCGGCGTCTCGGTGTGCTAAAGGTTTTATTGTCCGGGCAGATTCGTCGCTCGTGTTTTGTTCTCTGCAGCGCGTGTACGCGCGACAACACTCGCCACGAGAGACATGACAATCGCTAGAAAAAATCGAGCATAAACATCAACAAATTATATAAATATATTTAGTAATAAATCCGCTTGATTTCTAAACAAAGGTTTTAATTAACTTAACTTTAGTTTAGAACTTTAGTACATATTACTATATTATAAACCAAAGAGTCAACGAACAGAAAACCAAAGTTTAAGGATACGACACGTGTTTCGCCTCTACACGAGGCATCATCAGGAGGTGTGGACTCGCCGAAGTTCGAAACGAGAGTGAGAGAGAGAGAACGAGAAACGAGAAAGCGGATTTATTACTAAATATATTTATATAATTTGTTTATATTTATGGATTTCCGCAAAGTAACGCCTGAATCAATCAATTATCGAGCATAAACGTCGGTATACGCGGGAACGCTTTCATTACGCGAGTGGGTTATCAATCCGCCCGTATACGTGCGATAAAAATACGCTAGTCTGAAACCGCAGTAAGATACGGCGGTGGCGGTCTTATGTAGTTTTACAAAAATGTTAAAGTATTTTATTCCGGTATCAACCTACCATGAGCAATGAACTAAAGGGCAATTTATGTTGCTAGGTAATAGAACTAATAAGAAGAATAATTCATCCCGGTATTTTAAAATCAATAAATCAAGTAGAATAGAAAATGTGATATAAAATTAACTATTCAGAGACGAGTAGTTTTATATCACATTTTATATCCAAATACCTATCTGAGTATATATCGATATCTCTAGGCATGAGGTAACGTCAGAAGGGTGGCAGGGGGTGGCATGCACCCTGCGAGCGCTTACAGCGTCGATCAAATTACGGATCGGAACGGCGCGCTTATTTATTTTTGAAAAATAATATGCTATAATTATATATTAATAAACGGGCTAGATTTTCCTTTAGGCTGCGGGGGAAGCACCGAGTTCCTACCCAGGTGTCATGTTGATTCGACCTACGAGTACAAAATTTAACAATGGCAAAAATTTGGCAAACCATCACAGACCGTTGCAAAAAAAAATTGGTTGTCTGTAAAGTTGGTTTACGGACGATAGTTTAACGTGACAACGTCATAACAAAATATTGATGAAATGGTTGCATATTTTTATGAATTAAATTGACATCGTAACGGGACAATGAGCGTTACCGGACAATGACGTCATCGTTTTCGTGCATGCAGCCGACGTTCATCGATTTATTAGACGTAGTCAAAAGCTTAGCTGGATATAAAGTATGTCGATATCGAACTTACGTGATAAGGTACGTTTACGACGGTAGCCAGGTCACCCTCGGTGTGGGGGTATGAGGCCTCTGCATCGAACTCGAAGTGTTCGGTGCGAAAATAACGCAATCGGTCGCCGTCAATGCTGGATATGTTCCGCGTTTGGAACAACCTGCAAAAATACAATTGCTTGAACATACTTTGAAATAGGAGGTTCTTGACACAGAAGTATTAAAGTATAGAAATACAATGTAGTACATTCAAAATATGCCCAGTAAAAGGGAGCCACTTTGGCTACTTTCTAGTACATTTTGGTCCGATGCTAATTTTCGAAAAAGAGAAGTAAGAGGGCTAGATATATATTATATGTTAAAACTACTAGGCTTTTTCATTGTTAATAAAACTATATCGTAAAAAGTAACAAACATTATTTGAAAATGGAGATATTTCATTTTTATTGACAAGGGGTCTGAAATTTTTTGGTCCTGTCTTACGATTCCCTTTTGGTTTGATACTGTCCATGTGGTTCTATAGGAACATCGTTATTCATCTATGGTTTTTGAATGTTAGATTTTATTAAAATTAACCGATACCAACCTAGATTAATATCTGTGGATACCAACCTCAAGTAACGCGATAGTGGAAATGATTAGGGTAAATATTAATAATAAAAACATTCAACCGAATTGATAATCTCCTCCATTTTGAAGTCGGTTGAAAAAACCCTTTTACGTGTTCAGAACTCATATAAAATTTGAGCCGGAATAATTCAGTAAACAGTTGTATTTTGCGCGAAAGTAAACATCTAACACCCATCCTATACTCCAACCCTGATATTATGCAGGCAGTTGGACTTCGGACAAACAGTCTCTGTCACGTTCCAAGGCTTATTCTGAAATGCAGTCCAGTCTCGATTGTAGTACCATAAAACCCTCTCGTGAATAGAGCACGCACCAGCCACATGCCTACCTACCTCCTTCCTTAGCCGTAATCCATGGGTCGCGTTCCGACGATTCCACTTTTGTTTACTTGTTTTATAAGTAAATAATTAACTTTTCACAATGACATAACAATAAATATCGCTTAAATCGCAATTAGTTATAAAATTATGAAAAATTACAAATACTTTTTGGAATTATGGCAAAATATGGATTATGACACAGAATCCGGCGTGATAGGATATGGAATCGTATGCGAAGTAAATAGGGCAAAACTGTTTCTCCTTATTTCCTTCGCCTATGTTAAACATAACAAAGCATAAAATATACTAATATAACTTATACTTATACATTTCGTGAGGTAGTAAGTAACAAAATGACCGATCCATTTTTTTATACTCATGCAGTCAATTTACACCTTTGAAAATGTAGCTAGAAATGTGCAAGCGAGATAGCGGCGCGCCGGATTCTGTGCCTTAACTCAAGCACTTTTAAGTTAAATGTCATTGCATACTTCGCGGCAATGCAGCTTACATATATGAAATCATAGAAAACGTAAGAAAATACATTTATGACGCGCACACTGTATACATTAGTACACAATAAACACTAAAAGACTCTGTCACCGCAAAATAGACTTACTAACTTATAAACATAAGGTCCAGCTTCGGTCACCACGGGCACGGCTCCAGCGAGGACCTCTACTGGGTTACTGATGTTGAAGATCGTGACGGAAAAGGACATCGGAAAAGGGACGGTTTCGAATCGCTCCATTTGTATCGTATCTTCTTCCAGAGTCGTCTCCTACAATGGTAAAATACGACATATTTTCACTGCAGAATACATTAAAATAAATAATAAATAATGTTTGCCCACACAACGCCATCTAGCCCCAAAACTAAGCATGCTTGTACTAGGAACCAAATCCCAAAAAAACCAAGAGAGCATTTTGAAATTGAGAAATTGATTATTTATTTATAAATAGTTTTATGCAATAAAACAAAATTGCCAAAAAAGGGTTGTTCTACGATTGCGACGAAATATCTGATAGAATACTACTACCTACATATATTTACTTTTTTTGTAAATACATACTTATGTAAGATACATAGAAAACACCCAGACTCAGGACAAACACCGATGTTTATCACACAAATGTTTGTCCTGAAGCGGGAATCGAGCCCGCGACACTCGATGTAGCAGTCCAATACACTTAACCGACTCATATACACAAACAGTGCCAGATGCTCTGCCGCAAAGAAGTAGGTATCTAATGTGAAATAACTGAGCTTTCGAGACTGACCATCAAAATGTCTCGAAGTGGACGAGAGCCATAATAGCAGTTGTACCGGACTTTGTGAATCAAAGTTGGTTTATTTAAAAGAAAACTCAATATAAACTTCTTTGGGCCTTCCGTCTCTATAACGTCGACATCCCTATACTCGCTCAAAAGCCGCCTCTACCACATATTTCCCATAGCTGTTAAAAGTTCAATACTCCGTTGTCTGACGAACGTATGGTAGTAGGTTAGTGGGCAAGGTACCTAGATGTTTTAACATTAAAAAAAATGGATTTGTACTCACACTGATTATGATGTTTCTAACCACCATTGGTACCACAATAAAAGTCAAACAAAAACTCCCTACAACTAAAATAACGCCTAAAACCACCGTGACTATACCGCATTTTATGTTGCACATTTTTACAGAAAAATTTACGAAATTGTTGATAATTTTATACAATGTAATTAAACAAGTTATCCTTGGGGCTCTACAAAACCTAGTGATTAAGAACGCGCAAATAGTCGATCATCATAAGTTATGAGCGATAAGATGTTACCTCTATCTTTTAGAGACCCATTGGATAAAGATTATAGATAAATTTTAATAGCGTAACGATTAATACCCTAATAAAATATACTTAAAAGGATTTATACTGCTTGTTGCTATCAGTTGCAGAGTTGAAGTTGAGCGTTTTAAGAGTGATCTGTCTGCTGCCATCAATCAAACTTATTTTGATTGATGGCAGCAGTTACCTAAATAAATAGCCTTCCAAATAACAACCTTCCGTCCAAGCAAAGGTCTTAACTGAAACCTAATCAAAATGTACCGTTTTGGACCCACGCTTATAATGGTGTTAAAAATTGTCGCTATACGAAACTACAAGTAGCATGCGGCTTTTGCCTGTTTTTGCATGTTCTTTTCAGACCAGTTACAGTTACTGACCAACATATTTATGATCCAAAAAGGCGTGATTGAGGGACAAAACATCTATGTATATAATAATCGCCAAATCTATTAATTTATTACAAGCGTACTTTATTTGCACGGGTAGTTTTGAGTTTTAAAACTATTAATTATTTCAGGCGGAACACATTGTGCATTGCAGTGCTGCGCTTTGCCCCTGTTTCGTCACTCCCGGCCCACACGTATACCACAAAGAAGTAGGTAGCCAAACAAAGCATTTATTTAATTATGATGGGGTGAAAATTATGAGAAACTTCTAGAAGTATTTTGTTGTGACAAAATCTGATCAATATATTTGAAAGGCTTTGTCCTGACTGACTGAGAGATAACACGTATTCCAAACTATTAGACGTAGAGACTCGAAATTTTGAGGGTACCTATGTTCGTAGAGAAATGTAAGCGCGTAGGTACTATGTAAAGGGATTTATTATTCGCTACGTAAACGAAGTTGTGGGTATCAGATTGTGGTCTATTAACTTAGTTCTTGTTTCTAAATAACCTTGTATTTAGATCATATTCTTACAGGATCTTTAGAATAATTGGAAAAATGTGGCAACATCGAACATAATTTTTACTATTTGGATCTCCTGTAGACTTCTGAATGGAATAAAAAAACATAATTTGAGAAGGACCTGAGTTTGCTTCACCTGAAACTAGACTAATCAAATCTGCTCCGCTATGATTGGAGCAGATAATCCTAAATTTGTAGAGGATCCGGCGAAGTCAGACATGATTCAATAAACGGACTGCCGCATCTTGCTCTACCTTTAAAACGCCCTGCCACTGGAGTGGCCGCGGACATTGTAGCGGATATGTACCTTCTGAAATTAATTTTCAATTAAAACGAAGAAACTCACTTTACCAGAACCTATTTTCACGAACAATACCTACCTACGAGTATATTAATTTTCGACGATACGGATGATCGAATAGCAAGTGTGTTGGACTGCTATGCCGAGTGTCGCGGGTTCAGTTCCCGGTTCGGTTCAAACATTTGTGTTACGAACATCGATGTTTGTCCTGATTCTGGGTGTTTTCTATTTATTCTATGTATTTATAAAATAGTAGTAATAGTAATAGTATGTATGTATTTATAAAAAAAAGTATTTAAGTATATCTGGTTCACATAGTAAGCACAAGCTCTGCTTAGTTTGGGGCTAGATGGCGTTGTGTGAAATGTTCAAAAATATTTATTTACTTATTATTATTTTATTTATTTAATGAAATCCATTCTCCGCATGATTACAAAATCTTAGTGATTCCTTTGATTAAAAGCAAAATGTCATCCACATTTTGCTTTGCAAAGGAACCGAACACTGAGCTCAGAGACGCCTTAGAAATAGGGTTGCCATCTCTTAAATTTGGAAACTAGGACAAGACGCGTGAAAACCCCGGATTTTAGAGCCCACAACCCGGACATGTCAACAGGTTTTTAACCGACTTTAAAAAAGGAGGTGTTTCTCAATTCGGCTGGCTTTTTTTTAATATTTGTTACATCCGAACTTCGTCATAGATCAACCGATTTAAAAAAAAAAATTTTTTATTTGAGAGGATATCGGTGTAGCTCAAAAAATATTTTTTTCGCTCTATCCTAGAGCTGGCACAGTGCGTGTGTCGCGGGCGGCCCAAGATTTTTTTAAACCCGGTCTACAAATTAAGTCCGGCCCGGACGCTCTCCGGATGCCCTATAAACTAGGACAAATCCGGGAAACGCGGACGGATGGCAACCCTACTTATAAAGAGCCAACTTCAAATCGACAGTGCTAGCTAAAATTAAATTAATATCAAACAAATGGAGCTGGACTGCTTTTGAAGTTTAGAACCATTTAATTAAAGGTAAATAGGTATCTGCCTGACTTTTATAGTACCTTTGTGTAGAGTTTGTAGTGTAGAGCATAATAATGTAGGTAGTAGGTCTCGATTCCGTCGAAATAAAATGTATCTAGTAATATTATAAAATATTAATACCTATATTTAAATTATTTGGTGTCAGAATTAGGAAGTAACTAGTGTCTCGTATATCATTAAAAATATAGGTAAGCTGACAGTCTATACTCCGATTTATAATTCAAGATTTTTTTTGTAAACAAAGAAGTGTCATGATATGTCACTGTAACAGAGACAGGTCAGGGTTAAAAACGAGTTTATACCACGGATCACTATTACTAGTAATGGCGATCGGTTTTGTTTGTGCGATATTTTCCTATTTTACCTAAATAATTCTTAACCAAACTTATTCAGGTACTTCCGAACACTGAAAAGTAGGTAGAATAGGAAATAAAATTTGTGAATCTAAACTTCTGGGATATTAATCATAATAATGCCAAGGTGCATAGCAGATACCTAACAAATATTCATTCGATTCACACAATTGCACACGAGAAGCGATAAAATTACGCATTCGACTTCGTAAACGGACAAGAGACGAATAAAATTTACAAACACACGTTTAGGTCAAAATCCAAAAATTCTTTCGAACTTCTGTGATTTACTCCGATGATACCAATGTCTTAAAATATTTTTCGCTAATATTTTTTCGTTGAGTTATAACTTTCTGAAAAAAATAAAATAAAATATTATAATCAGTACAAAACCATTGCTATTTTCCATTCTATGGATATTGACTAGAAAATAAACCGTACCATAAGTATTTAGGAAAATTGAGTAAACGTCACTTTAATACGTATTTTTTTAGGGTGGTCACACCTTTGTTAACATAAAAAAATCTTGAATTCTGAATCGGTGTATAACTAAAATCATAGTTGTCCAAATGCTACAAAATGAATGAAAAATAAAAAGTTTCCAATGTGCCACTTTTGCGTAGGTTAAATATGTATAATTAAATAACAAGGGTTACGAAATGAAACGTTGCCCAAATGGGATGTAGCCGAATCCACTATCCCGTTTCAGTAGGACAGTTAATGCCTACTTCGCCTAAATCCAAGTACCTAACCTACCTACCTGTGGTAAAAGAAAGAACTACACACAAACAGTATTAGATACAAGATACCAATTATTTACACCTTCTATTATCAATAAATCCACAATGTCCGTGATAAGCAGAGTCGATAGCTTCTGTTATTTACCTGATTATTTAATCTTTCTACTTATCTGTACTCAACTCTTTCTTTCGTTCAAGGGCATGGGTGTATTATAAGTAATCAGTGCCCTAATCACAGAAGTATTAAAGTACAGTAACACAATGTAGTAGGTACATTGAAAATGCGATAAATTAAAGAAGCCACGTTGGGTAACTTCTAGTACATTGTGGCCCGATGCTAATTTTCGAAAAAGAGAATTATGTAACAGGGCTAGATAAATTATTTGTTAAAATTACTAGGCTTTTACATTGTTAATAGAACTACATCGTAAAAAGTAACAAACATTATTTTTAATTAGAGATATTTCATTTTTATTGACAGGGTGTCTGAAAATTTTTGGTCCTGTCTTAAGACTCCATTTTGGTTTGATATTGTCTATCTTGGTGTCCTATAGGAACACCGTTAGGAATTCATCTATGGTCCTAATCAATTCTAATCTTTGAGAACAAAAACATCGCCCACACGGATCGATGGAATAAATAATATCGAAGGCGCCAACATCAGACTATCACAAATTAATGTGTAAGTTCGGATGTGTGACTTGAATGAATGAATGAATGAATTATTTATTTGTCTCAAGTATGGTTAGTTACAGACTGGTCTTATGAATGTAGGTTTAAAGTAGAGTCACATAGGTACTTCACTGTAGAATACAGTATACAATTTTTTTCATAATTTATACTCATGGCTTCCTCCCATACTTTCTCCCATTTTCATAAAAAAAATGCTGAAACTAGTAGGTAAGGTACAGACAGCGTCATAGATAAGTATCCTACCCCCCTTGCATCATAATACCCAGCTTCAAATCCCTTTAAATCACAGTCGCGGCGAATGGAGAAGTTTTGCCTTTAAAAAATAGATTATATTTGTATAACCATATGTAAGCCTAAAAATAATTGTAAGTATTACGATTTTTTGAAACGATTTATAGCTGGGTGTCTTGTGCAAGGGGGATACTTATCTCTGACGCTGTCTGTACCTATTTGGATTGGAATTCGGCTCAACAATCTAGAATGACTTTTTAGCACTTTGTAGAAACACTATTCTAATATAAGCTTTTAAAGGCGAAGCTGCGCGTAGAGCATAGTTTTAAATCCTACGTTGTTCGTATTATAAGATTTTCTGGTTAGCTAAAAGGTTCTGACATTGATGGGCGGTTCATTGTGTTTACGTTTTTCAGATTTTCTGATAAATACCTAGGTAGGTAAAGGTTATCTTAGAAGGACTATTATAATCAATAAGTATTTTGTTCAATTTATCATGCAAAGACCTAATCACTAGAAAGGGGGAGATTAGAACACAGACTTATGACTACTTGCACCAAACTGTCAAAATTCCTAAGCAACTACTTTACTCGATTGTCAGTTCTTAACGGTCAGAATCTGGACTGTTAAGAACTAGGTACCAAGCGAATAAAGTAATTGCTCAGGGACTTTGAAAGTTTGGTGCAAGTAGGCAAAATTGCTTAGGGACTTTGACAGTTTGGTGCAAGTAGGAATTAGAGATTAGAAAGTTAGAAGCAGTACCTACACTACCTACCCACCTTAATGCAATTGGGAAACTTTTATTGCAGTGGTTGAGAACGACCCTCTAGTACAGACAGCTGCCTACTTAGTTCGTTAAAAATTAGACTCGCTCGATCAGTAAGGGCATATCCGAATGCCCTTACTTCGTCCATTCATATACTATGCATACAATACACATAGGTACATGTCAGATCTCTACCTAGGTACCTATCCCTATAGGTACGTAGGGTACCTCGATTTCTAGTAGGTACCTACCTAATATTTTATTGATCAATCACCTACACTAAGAATTTAATCTCAATTACCTATTAGGGGCAATAAACAGCTACCTAATATACATTTTAGTTACTTAATGATTATAGTACCTACTTAGCTTAACAATACTACAGCCCACTGCATTATCCAGATATTTCTAAAGAAATTTTGCATATGACCACTACAGAGCTATTGTAGTAGGTAAGAAGTAGGTACCTACCTATTGACAAATTTTCCGAGATATCTACCTATATGGTATATATTCGTGGGTACTTTTCTTTGTTAAACATGGAGAACTTTACACATTCTTCGGGTAAGCATAAATAAATATTTTGGACTTACCACACATCTAGCCCCAAACTAAGCAGAGCTTGTATTATGGGAACCAGATGGCTGATAGAATACTTAAATACTTTTTTGTAAATACATACATAGATTACCTAGATAGAAAACACCCAGACTCAGAACAAACACCGATGTTCATCACACAAATGTTTGTCCAGAAGCAGGAATCGAACCCGCGACACCGGGCGTGGCAGTTCAATACACTTGCCATTCGACCATCCGTGTCGTCAAGTATAAAACCATAATTTGGAATAATGCAATTGTAAGTCAATAAACGACTATCTAAGCCTCTTAGTTGGTAGTAGGTAGGTATGTACTTATCGCCTTATTAATTGTAGGGACTAAATATTAGTGCAATTCTGTCCTTGCAAGAGCACCTACAAGACGATGAAAGTGTAGATTATTAAATTAGGTACTTACTTAAAATCCAGAGTATGAGGTACTTGCCCTTTTGTTCCAAGTTTCAGTGGTCACGGTATTTCCACCTTGAGTGCCATTTTCATATTAACGTATTTTTTCGCTCGTACCTATACGGGCGGATTGGTAGGTACTTCTTCTTCTTATCATGTCACTAGTCCTTCGAACCAGTGTGGTGAAAGGATTTCAAGTGCGCCTCGAAGAGGCTTCTTCGTGCACTCGACACCATGTTTTCGAACTTTAGGTTCTACGACGAGGCTTCCGTCGATTGGGACCACTAGGTATTGGGACCATGGTCCTAATCGCCGGAATACATTTTTGAATCCGTAGATTGGGACCACAGACCACGTGACGTATATTGTACAGTCATCGTTAGATACAGATTCGAAATAAGAGTGCATCCTATAAATTTATTCAATGAGTACCTACCTACCTACTTATAGTACCTATCCTAGACGGCCGTTACTCCCGCTTCGGCAAAAATGCTTTCGATGTCTGTCTGTCCAGATGTCCGCCCGTTCTCCTGTACAGGTCGCATTTCTCAACCGATTTGATCGTGAAATTTTGTGACCAAATTCGATAATTATAAAGATTTTTCAGTAGTTTTTGAATTTTTTAAAATAGCGGATATGTAGGTTGAGAACGTAAAAAAAAACTTATTTGTTTCTCTTTTTAAGACGCATCTTTTTTGTCAAAACAATTTTTTCCTCCGATAAACTTCAAGGGGCCAAGGGGGAAAATAACGAAAAAAACGCAAATTTCCTGTCACATCCATTCACTACGAAATTTCATCAGCTTTCAGAATATAACTATAATTTTTGGTGTATAAAAATACAATACCAATAGTTATCAACTAATTTTTTTTTAAAGTAAGATTTTTTTATGTATGTTACCTCAGAAGGTTGGTTTTTATAAACTAATTGAAAAACATATTTTTTTTAAATATAAATATATATATATTAAGATTGGTCCTATAGAAATTGCATCAAAATCGGTTCATTAGTTTAGTTTTAAATCAAAAAAACTGAAAAAAATATGTCGTCAAAGTAAACGAAATAGTGTACATATTTTGGTTCCCTGAGACTTCTCAGTGGTCACTAGAAGAAGTCGATTTTTGTATGTTTTATTAAAACTTATCGTAAAGTAGCGAACAATAATCAAAGGTTTAATAAAACCGACTAATATCTAATTTAATTATCAACTGACTGAAAAGTCAGTGGTTTGTTACTTAATATGAGTGTGTAAGGTAAGTGAAGTAGGTAATCGAGTAATATACGAGTCTTACTGACGCGGGATTTTGAAGACCTAAAGCTTTAGGTACTTATTACAGTGATAAATTATCAATTAAAATAGGTAAATAAATAAATAAATACTAGACTACTACTTCTACTAAACTGACTACTACGGATTACTACTACTAGACGCGCATATCACAGAGACAGCTCACAGAGCCACTAGTATTATTGATGTATATATTTATATTAGGAACATTTTAAATAACAAGATAATTAATCGAAGAGCAATGAAACATTTTATCTTTTAATATTAATATTTTTATAGTTTAAAATATATATTTTCAATTAAAGAGTTTTGTTCTTTATACTTTTTCCTTTGACTGTACTGTATTTGACTGGAACAATAGCGACTTTTTTTCAAGCGAGTGTCAGTGTCAGTGGCATGCCTGACGCGTCTCTCGCGGCTTGTCGCGCGCAGGTACACTCGCATTGAGTCCTTAACCCTGTGGCCAACCACAGATCAAGCCCATTCCTATGCCATTAGTTAGTGACTAATAAGTGACGAACAATGGTCTGACTCCCAGGATTTGTGACAGCCCCGTTCCTGAGATATCAGCGAAAATACCTGGCCCACGGTTCTGGATCCAGAACCCTGTGGCCAAGTACTTTTGCAAATAATACACAAACCACTGCATCTTATGGCCCCAGATTTTTAATTTGCGTTAGAAACGCCAGTCACTAAGCCCTAGACAAAAAACTAACTTCTTAGACCCAAGAACACCGAAGTTAAAAAAGTCCGGTCTAACATTTTGAGGTTATAAAAATAACCTCAAAATGTTAGACCAGCTACCCGAAAGAAAAATGCTAGGAGGCTGATTACTATGCCAAACCTTAGTGACTCATTTGTGACTAACAATGAACTGAGTCCCGGAATTCGTGACAGCCTAGTTGCAGAGATATAAGCGAAAATACTTGGCCACAGGGTTCTGGTCCAGAACCCTGTGGCCAGGGCTTTTCGCTAATTTCTCAAAAACCGCTGCATATTATGACTCCATTTTTTGTATATGCTTTAAAAACGCCAGTCACTAAACCCTAGACCTAAAATTAGCTTCCTAGGTTGTTTAATAATAAATCCTAGAAACATGTTTTGAGGTTATAATTTATTAACAGAGTGACCATATATTTTGCTTCATTGAGACTTTCCTTGTTTTGCATTATGCTACGTAACCTATTGTCTATGGCATTCATATCCTAGAATATTGTTTTAGGCAGGCAAGTACCTATGTAGAGATCTTTCAGTCTAAATATGCATGCCTCTTCACTATCTTGGAAGTAAAACTAAAATATAATATTTTGCTCTGGATTGCCGCTAGTGCTCACGATGATCTAGCTGCTGCTTCTTTCCGTAGAAGGAATGCTGAAAATATACTTATTATTATACTTCTATGTACCTACTGTAGTCCAATCAGCTAGACTTGTAATACTTACATTTAAAGTTTGATTCAGTCCTTATTATATACATAGGGTATATCAGTCTTGTTTTGTTTACAATCTTAATATATATATATAATACATTTATTTTCCATTACACTGCCCTTTTGCTTGATTCGAAAATTTTGTAATAAACCTTCATGTGGATATCATGTGAATATAATACTTTGAATTAGCACGCAATAAAAGCTTAAAAGTACTAAAAATACTGAAAAATAACGACTCTTTCTAATTTTTCTTAATATATGAGTCGGGACGGCTATTGTCATAAATTAGAACTGCCAATTTACCTTAAACTTTGCTTGAACTGAAGTATATTTTTGCGGAAACTGCTGTACAATAGTAACTTGGAGCTTGTGTAGACCATGGAGTGTAGATTTTGTGTTCATTTTATATTGTAGACCATGAGTGTAGATTTTATACTCCGGATGCGTGCTTTATTTTCGAACTTTATTGTGATTTTGTCTTAAACGCAGCTTCAATGTGGGATTATTATTATTGCAGCTCCACTTTATTATTGACCGCCTTTATGATTGAGCTCTATTGCGTAGATAAAAACACACCACAATAATTTTAATAGTTTGCCTTAAGGATAATCCGTCTCTGCTTACCTGCCTAAAACAGTAGTCTTCTACAATAGTCTAGGCTAGGATGTGAATGGAATAGACAATAGGTAATTATAGCATTTACGTTAAGCAACAATACGTTATGTTACGTAACACAAAACAAGGAAAGTCTCAATGAAGCAAAATATATGGTCACTCTGTTAATAAATTATAACCTCAAAACATGTTTCCAGGATTTATTATTAAACAACCTAGGTAGCTAATTTTAGGTCTAGGGTTTAGTGACTGGCGTTATTAAAGCATATACAAAAAATGGAGTCATAATATACAGCGGTTTTTGAGAAATTAGCGAAAAGCCCTGGCCACAGGGTTCTGGACCAGAACCCTGTGGCCAAGTATTTTCGCTTATATCTCTGCAACTAGGCTGTCACGAATTCCGGGACTCAGTTCATTGTTAGTCACAAATGAGTCACTAAGGTTCGGCATAGTAATCAGCCTCCTAGCATTTTTCTTTCGGGTAGCTAGTCTAACATTTTGAGGTTATTTTTATAACCTCAAAATGTTAGACCGGACTTTTTTAACTTCGGTATTCTTGGGTCTAGGAAGTTAGTTTTTTGTCTAGGGCTTAGTGACTAGCGTTTCTAACGCAAATTAAAAATCTGGGGCCATAAGATGCAGTGGTTTGTGTATTATTTGCAAAAGTACTTGGCCACAGGGTTCTGGATCCAGAACCGTGGGCCAGGTATTTTCGCTGATATCTCAGGAACGGGGCTGTCACAAATCCTGGGAGTCAGACCATTGTTCGTCACTTATCAGTCACTAACTAATGGCATAGGAATGGGCTTGATCTGTGGTTGGCCACAGGGTTAAGGAGTCAATACACTCGCTGCAATACAAAACAAGAGCGGCGAATTCGCTCGGTTAATCCGCTAATCTAAAACCACATTGAAGACGCGGGCGATTCACATAATAGCACTTTTACTTATTTTAAAACCTCGAATCAAAATGATAGGATTAGACTTGCGTGCTTCTCTTATAGGTATTTTTTTTTTGCTTTTCCTGTTTTATTCTTTTAATTATTGATATAAGTAGGTTCCTACCTAAATAACAAGGGCTAGTAGGAGTAGACAAATAAAACATCATTACGTATATTTTTAAGGTTTTATTATAGGTAGGTAGGTACTAGTACTTTTGGTAATTGATAGTAAGTATGATAAATGCGAAGAAATTAAAGTAAGGACCTAGAAAAAAAATCTAAAAGAAAAGATATGAAACTTAGCTTAACAAAATCAGTCACGATATAAAATGTCCCTGTCGGCGGGCTTTGACTGCGCGGTTTTCAAAATTTGCTAAAATTATCTATTCAGACATAATAGGTACTTATTAAAGTTACACTTGTTAATGTTAAGAACAGTTACTTTTTGATAAAAATCATTGTCTATTAATGCTTTTTATTCAAATCGCTAACTCCATTTTTTTCCGAAAAAAATTAAGGGCTGGTATTCACCAAAACGCAAGTTGAAAAAAGTCGAAGTTCTGCGGTAAGAAACATTAAACAATACAACCGAATTAACCTCCTCGATATTATAAGTCGTATGAAAAATAATAATTTTAATTATTAAAAGGCCGTTATTAAAAGTAACAATAAGCATACAGTCAAAGCCCGACTAAATCAATATTGTTAGTAAAATCGACTGAGATCATCTTCGATAAAAGTAAAAAAAAAAACGAATTACTAAAATAATGAATTATTTTATCCTTAGAAACTATTTAGTTAGAACATCAAGATATGGACTAGCCGTTTCATGATATTTTTCTTGTTTATAATGATTATGCTTAGATCACGATTAGACGACACATTTTTTTATTTCATTAACGCATTAGTATCGTCATAAAAAATACTTGTCCGGACGGTTGTTGAAAAAATAATATACTCGTATTCTTTACCGTTTTTTGATCGACCTATCGACTAACTGTCTTAACGGTAAAATTACAAATCTGAAACACCAGTCTACATCAAGTTGTTATAAAACTAAAGTTAATTAGAAATACTCCTTTTGGAAAACGTTTGAATCGATTACACAGTGTTTTTTCCAGCTCTAAGTCCTACCTACAGTACAGAATGTAAAACAGGTCTTGCACGAGGTCGAAGGGTGACAATCGTTAAAATAGTAGAGCGATAATTAGCTTGTTTATTATCTAAACGATGGATTAAATGTCGGTGCAAGCGACCCTTAGTGGTTTGAGCATACATACTTGCTTGTAACTGTACACTTTAAACTACATAATACGACAAAACTTTACGACATGATTAATTTTATTTTAGTCTACTGTATAAATAAAATTAAAAGAGTAACATTTTAAAATCCTAAAATGTTGAAACCGATTTTTTATGGAAACTAAAATTGTTTAATTTTTTGAATTTAAAAGTAATTTACGCAACAAAGATTTTTACAATTTGTCCGAAGTATAAATTGAAAAAAGTTCAAACAGTATTTTCTCTTCGATACACAATATTCAAAAAATAAATGGCTTAATTTTTAAACGCATGACTTTTACATTAATGCTAAGGACATTCATCTGTTAACCTAATTAAATATAAACGGATGCAGGTATTACGAGGTAGCGTATTGAACAGAAAAAAAATACCACAAGGGTAGCCGAAAACCCTGAATGATGTTCCAAGCGGCCAGCACAGGATTCAACAAGGTTTTTTTTTATAAGAATGGCGAAACTATCAAGATATACCCCTAGTGGTAAGAGATTACGCCTTAGTAATCGGTACGGGTACTACTTATCAGTGCGGGCAAAAAAAAGTTCCATACAACTCGGGCGCATTAACATGACACCTGTCCTGGCTAAATGACGTTTATGCAAAGTACAGTGTGGAATTGGATAATCTTGGTAGAGAAGAGGACGTGGAATACTTGGTGATGCTACGCAACAAGAGGTAGAAGAAACACGGAGGACGTCGCCTGGGGCCGAGGGAGAAGCATTGAACCGAGCCAGGTGTCATGTTAATTCGACCGAGTATTATATTCTCTATGCACATAAAGAAACACGTTAACAGGTAGGTACCGAATTTTGACCTGTTTCATTATGTACATAGAGAATATATGGAACTACCGATAGGTGCCTACTCACGCGTACCGATTACCTCTACATGGAACCTGATTTTTAAACCAAGCATCCTAATGATATTTTATACGAGCACCCTTGCGGTAAGAATAAAAGATAAGAGTCGAGTCGCCATTACAACGGTAAAATGATTTGGTCGTTTGGCGGACTATCGGCTATATGTAATCTGAATGGTCAAAATTCTATAGATTTTAATTTACTTCTGACCGCAAATTATCATTATACGGAATGGCAACTCAACTGCACAAACAATAGAGAGGAGTGTGGTTATATTATGCTATGTTTTGGTACTACATATCCTGTATGTGCCGCACGTAACACATATCGAATAACCATGAAACCGTTGGACTAACCAACGGGTTACATTTATTATTTAGAGTGCATAAATCGAAATATTTTTTCTTTTCTTATTACTATGTATGTTGTAAGTACGAATTCCGATTGGCCGCCAGTAGTTATCCGGCACAAACTTTGCCAAAGTTTGACCGAAACCGCTGTACAGGGCCTGGAGTATGCGTCTCTATCATTCTGCCGTAAACACTCAAGATCGTGCTCTTTCTTTCCCTCCCCCGCCGCACCACCTCTGGCACAACGCTTCCGGTCAAACTATAACTTCCTCATTTTTACAACGATTCCGGTCAAACAATAACTTTCTCATTTTTACAATGAGAATTTTCCAGCAACTTCGGTTGTGACGGGCTTGAAATACCAGTCGAAAAGAGTCTCCTACTTTGCTAATAAAATAGATTAAGAGTAAGTGCACACATGCGGTAAAAAAAAAAATCGACGATTGTCCGTCAGTTCGGGGCAGCACAGAGCTTATTAACTACGCCATACTTCGGCAAACATTGATAGGTTACAATTGGAACTACATAACATTTAATACATAGAAACATCGATACGTGATAACTTCAATAAACATCTGACATCGACTATTTTTATAAACATTCAAACTAAAGTTAATTAAAGTAGGTAATAATATACTCACTACCGTACGGTTTACAAATTATATATGTTTAATATTTGTAACGCAGGAGAAAGATATTTTGCATAGCCTTTGTCTGTGTGTCTGTCCGTCCATAGTATCGTAGCTTATCGTATTAGTTTACCAATTTAATAGAAATATGCATAAGACATTATTGAGCTGCTTTCAATCAAATATAACATCTGGCTGCTTTAATACTTTTTGTTGAGCTCTGATCATTTGTTTACTTTTACCATCCACACTATCAAACGAATTATCTCCTCAAAAGAGCTACCAGACGACAATTAACGTATAGTATAAATATTAAATATATTACCAATGCGAGTCTAGTCGCATAAATGGAAACTTCTGAAGACTGCCAAAGCGACAGTCTTCAGGCTTATCCGGTACTATACGTCCCCACTCTCCCCTTTTACAGCTAATCAAATCCCCAAACGGGGCACTTCCTAAGCAGTTCCGTTATCAGTCTTATCCAAGGGAGATTTCTTGCATTCAATTCGTCATTAGTGATGAGATTTATTGCACCCGCAAACGCGTCGCCGACTACAGCGACCGGACGCCGGCCACCTGTCGCTGTAGTTGGCGACCCGTTTGCGGGTGCAACTAATGTCTCAGTATACACCTTGTAGTAGGCAGTGACTGACTCCAGTCCAACGTAAATCTTTTATCGCTACGCTGAAGCGTTAATGTTGTCGAAAATCCATGTTTGTGTTACGTGTACGCACTACGTAACATTTTCTTCTCGTCACTATTCGCACGAAAGCACGCTTACAGTCGATTAGTCAAAATACGATAGTAAAATCGCTCTTTCCCTATGTGTAATAAATTCTACGTTCCCACGTGTCGATACCGTTGTATCTTTCTACTAATCTAATCGTACACCGATCTGTATTTACATTTCAGTATTATTTAATGCTTTATTTACACATGTGGCAGTGATAAATGAAAAAAATATGTACACATGAATATCTACAGTGAAAAGTATTCTACAGAATAACAAATATCTTTTCACGTGTATTCAACGTATTCTTTCGCCGTTCTAAAGCTCAGCCTTCACCATACGAACAACATTTCAGTTCTCACGCCTTCCTTGCACACCGTAACTCTACGACTATTATACCAGTAACATCAAGTGGGTATTTGACAATTTTTTTTTGATTTTTTTTTTTTTTTTGTTATTAATTCAAGTGTTCAACATCAATAATGCACAGAACAATAAGTAGACTATCTGAACATTAAACTATTGGTTACTAATTTGTTCCATTTCAAGCCAGCAACTCAAGCCAGAGATATCTTACAATTCAAAAGTAAATATTTCTGAACGATTTCACTTTTAATTGAAATTTGATTCAAACTATAATAATAAATATATAAAATAGATTATGAGGTACACTCACAATTTGTGTGCATCTGAACTGAGGGCCCAAATTTTAAATTTTCGAGAAACGCTTTAAGATTTACAGGGCAATTAGTTAAAAATAGTAAAAACTTATAGCAATCAGCCATAAATTTCTTAAACTTGAATTAAAGCTGTTATGATGAAATTACTTGGGCCCTCAATCCAGACGCTTGCGTAAATAGGCATATCCTGAATCTCAGAAAGTACTATCGCTAGGCTTATCATTTTTATTTCAGAATTTAGTTAAGAATTTCTTAAAACTTTTAAGAAATTTACAAATCTGTAGAGTAAGTCATTACAGATTTATAGCGTTTTTGCTTGGTCCCTCAGTTCAAACATGTCTGGACTGAGGGACCAAGGGAAATCACCATAAATCTGTAATGTTATATTCTACAAACTTGTAAATTTCTTAAAACTTTTAAGAAATTCTTAACTAAATCCTGAAATAAAAATCACAAGCCTAGATATCGTACTTTCTGAGATTCAGGATATGCCTATTTACGCAAGCGTCTGGATTGAGGGCCCAATATTTTTGGCTTTATTTACTTTTCTCATACTCATACATGAACGCAATTAGAATTAGTTTTTTTTACTAATTTTTAACTAAAATTTAGCATATCGTCCGTTCTTCTAAAAGCTAAACTTTAAGAGAAAATGGATTTTCAACATTTAGTAGGAGAAAACTGTGTAGGGTGGATATGATTTTGTACTTTTTCGGACATTACGAGTAGGTACATTACTGCCTACTAGAAATGGCCGGCATTGCAGGCATCCATGGACAAACATGATAATGTTGGCTGAGGCGTAGCCGAGGTTAACATTGGAGACAATTAGGTAATTGCTTTTTTTTAAACAATTATCTTTAGATATTCTAATTCTAATTATAATTTGGGTAAGGGGTTGCAAGTGGTCTGCACTGACGTCCCGCTGTGGGGTGTATTGTGCATTGACCCCTTTTTTTGTACTAACTTTACCCCAGCCAGCCCAGCTCCCCAAAATAGCGGAGCAGGACCCTGGGTTGATGGATGGTGTGTTCTAGTTTCCCGGTAGGGTCATCCGGACCCGTATCCAGGATTTTCCTGTCTTCTTTCTGGCCTCTTCTGTAGCTGTGCAGTGCACAACCACGTGTTCTACGGTTTCCTCCTCTGCGAAGCAACCGCGGCAGATCACGCTGTCCGTCGCACCCATCTTGAACAGATGGTGATTCAGGTCGCAGTGGCCGGTTATAATTCCTACCATTGTACGTAGTTCTTCTCTTCTCATCTTCATGAGTGTGTTTGTCTTTAGATATTATCTAAGTTCGAAATCAAGGAGCATAGTAGTTGCTATGATACTCTGAAGCTAGCGAGGTACGTACCTATACCTAATATTTTAATCTAATAGATATAGGTATTTTATAAAAGTCTTGGACCTGACTGCCTGCTTGACTGACTGACAGACGACGTACAGGCCAAACCGCTGAACGTAGATACTTGAAACTTGGAGCATGTGATCGTCGAGAGCTGAAAATGAGTAGGAACTAAGGAATTTGAAAAAATCGCAATGCAAACGAAGTTGCGGATGTCAGCTAGTAATATTATTATAAAAGGCTTGGATCTGACTGACTGTATGACAGATAACGTACCTATAGGCCTAACCACTGAACGTAGAGACTTGAAACTTGGAGGATGTGTTCGTCAAAAGCTGAAAGTGAGTAGGTACTACTAAGAAAATGGCAACGCAGACGAAGTTGCGGGTGTCAGCTAGTAGATTAATAACAAGATAGACAGTACCTATCAAATCAAGATTCAGTCACCTCGTCAATAAAAATGTTTTCAATTTTTTTTATTACTTTTTACGATGGAGTGTTACTAACAATTAAAAATCCTAGTAATTCTTAACTAAGTATATATTATATATCATCAATAACTATAAAAGGCTAGAACCTGACTGACTGACAGACAGGCAAAGTACAGGCTAAACCGCTGCACGTAGAGACTTGGAACTTGGAGGACGTGTACGTCAAGAGCTGAAGTGAGAACTAAGAATTTTCAAAATTCGCAACGCAATCGAAGTTGCGGGCAACAGCGAGTTAGTTATACAGCGCTGTTCCTCCTGTTTCTTTTAATTACTTACATACAAATTAAAATGAAACTACTTAGAAACTAGTAAAAAAAAAAAGCAATTAAACCTTATAAAATTTTAGAAGTACCTATGCTTTTACTTATTATATTACCACGTTTGTCCACGGATGCCTGGAATACCGGCCGCTGAAGTATGCTAAGTAATGTCCGAAAAAGTACAAAATCATATCCACCCTACACAGTTTTCTCCTAGTAAATGTTGAAAATCCATTTTCTCTTAAAGTTTAGCTTTTAGAAGAACGGACGATATGCTAAATTTTAGTTAAAAATTATTAAAAAAAAATAATTCTAATTGCGTTCATGTATGAGTATGAGAAAAGTAAATAAAGCCAAAAATATTGGGCCCTCAATCCAGACGCTTGCGTAAATAGGCATATCCTGAATCTCAGAAAGTACGATATCTAGGCTTGTGATTTTTATTTCGGGATTTAGTTAAGAATTTCTTAAAAGTTTTAAGAAATTTACAAGTTTGTAGAATATAACATTACAGATTTATGGTGATTTCCCTTGGTCCCTCAGTCCAGACATGTTTGAACTGAGGGACCAAGCAAAAACGCTATAAATCTGTAATGACTTACTCTACAGATTTGTAAATTTCTTAAAAGTTTTAAGAAATTCTTAACTAAATTCTGAAATAAAAATGATAAGCCTAGCGATAGTACTTTCTGAGATTCAGGATATGCCTATTTACGCAAGCGTCTGGATTGAGGGCCCAAGTAATTTCATCATAACAGCTTTAATTCAAGTTTAAGAAATTTATGGCTGATTGCTATAAGTTTTTACTATTTTTAACTAATTGCCCTGTAAATCTTAAAGCGTTTTTCGAAAATTTAAAATTTGGGCCCTCAGTTCAGATGCACACTCACAATTTTACTGTGTTTATTCCGAGGTGTTTGAGAAGTTTTTGTGTGAAATCGCTAAGAAAAAAACTAGGTTGCTGGCTCTCAATGTTCTACAATAATTCCAAGACATGGGCCTCACAATAAAACGAGAAACTAATTTATTCTCAGATGTAACTTTGCATAAATTTTATGACGCCATGACACACACGGGAAATTTAGTTGCTCCATTTTTGGGCATCGCCTAGTTGGATTAAATAGCTGAAAAATTGCACGTGGAGTTTCAGCTTTAAGGCGTATAGTAGCCCTGATTCGCCTTCTCGCTCGGGCGTAACTACATTTTTGAAGATTTAAAAATTACTACTTTAAATTACAATACAAACGGACCTCCACGATCTTGAAAAATACATTACAAACGTGTAATAAAAAATACAATTTAATACAAACAAGTTTCATGTGTCAAAACCTTGCCCTAAATTTTTTTTTCTTTGGGCAAGATTTTCACTTGAAAACGTAATTGTTGACATGTAAAACCATTACATATTAGGAAATGTTACCAGTATGCGAACTGGCAATTTTTCCTTGCGAGACTGGATGGATTGAATTGCATTTTTTACTACACGTTAGTAATGTTATTTTCTAGATTGTGGAGGTCCGTTTGTTTTGTAATAACAATTAGTAGTTTTTTAATCTTCAAAAATGTCGGTACGCGCGAACCTGGGGTTCTATTCGCCTTAAGGTGGTCTAACACAGGCAATTTTGAGTAATGGAACAATCCGAAGCAATTAGTGGAGGAATATGGAGCAATATCAATGAAAAGCAATATTGTTGGTAACAAGTATTGCAGTACAGGTATGTAACCGAAAGCTGGCATGTACAACACATTCACACGTGCGCTTGTGTAGTGTCTGTGAATAAGAGCACGCCGTGGCGTCACACTGCATGCGCATGTTGAAAAGTATATCTGTCTCTCTTGCGCGCGCTCAAGCTTATGAGTATGAAGAAAATAGTCAATGTTTTGCTATTGCCACTGTTTATAAATTGTGTAATAGTAATAGTGAACTGGCTTTCGTGTGAGTACTTTGACAGCGCCAGCTTTCGTCGACCGACCTGTAAATTGCTCGATAAGGTCGTGTCGTGACGCGATTATTGGCTAAATTGTCTAAAATTGAGCTATTTGAGTTGCCCGTGTAGTGTGTATGTGCACTTTCTATGTCTCAGTTTTGTTGCTAGGCCTAATAACTGTATCTATAATAGCTGCGACATAAATTACACGACAACTAATATTATGCATTCCATCACATAAGTGTCTCTCATCCGGAGTGTTCATAATATCACTGTATCAGAAGCTACCACTTCAAATTAGCACTTGAGTGTCAAATACCCTAAAAGTCTAGTGGGATTTTGTATACCTGTTGAACTAACAAATAATCTGACATGAATTTATATAATACTCAAATGTTTTCAGTGATTTTACTTTGGCAGAGGACCACCGATCGCTACAGATTTTAGCCATCTTTACAGGGGAGGGATTTTTTTAACTTATTTAATGTTGCATGATTTTTTTTTTCATATGGTGCTTTTTCATTTGTTGATAATTCGGCTAACACGGCTCCAGAAATTCTCTAGTAAACCAACCAAACAACTCAAAATGTGTTGGCCATATTTATCGACCAATGAAAGAGCGTGCAGTGTTAAAGCCCGGATTGATTTATTTGCAACACAACATGTAATGTAACGCGAACGTAATGTGGACGCTTCGTGCGCACGTTACACGCCTCTAGAGCGGTTACAGACTCGCGTATTTTTATCGCGCGTGTTCGTGCGGATTGGTATTCGCGAAACTTCAAAAGCCGAACGCGCGTGTACCGGCGGTTAGGCCTCATTCGCACGAGATATATTTTACGCGCGTTAAAATCCGTTGAAAGATCAGAACCATTGCATTTTGCGCGTTTTATATGCGCTGACTTGCGAACAGCTACTTGGAAATAACACTATAAATGATAGAACATAAGGCACAAATTCTATTTTTTTAACAACATACTTAATGTCAACTATGTTCTGGCGAATAAAATTCTTGAAACTTGATATGCATTTGTTCTATTTGAACAAATTCTTTACGCGCGTTAAAAAATCGCTCGTGCGAATGCCTTACGCTAGGTTTTTCTTTTGAGTGTCAGTAGCATGTGTAGTCTCTCGCGACTCGCACGTATGAGCGCGATAACGCAAAAAAACATGAGAGGCGAATCCGCTAGTCTAAAACCGCTAAGATATTGTAAGGGAAGTAAGTATTTTGTTAAGTAGGTCACTTAGTCATAATCATGGTAATTAATTAATGATTGTAACATGTCAATTTGATTATAATTAAATAACAAACAAAATACCTTTTACCATTAGGTACAGATTACCGAGGAGCAATTTAAATTATAAATTAAATGTCAATTTGATTTTATTCTTAGTCAATAGTTATAATAGTTAAATATTTATGATACTTTACTGCCAAGCGAGTAAAGTATATATACCCCGATTCAGAATTCAAGATTTTTTTTGTAAACAAAGGTGTGACCACTCTAAAAAAATACTTATCAAAGTGACGTTTACTCAATTTTCCTAAATACTTATGGTACGATTTATTTTCTAGTCAATATCCATAGAATGGAAAATAGCAATGGTTTTGTACTGATTATAATATTTTTTTTTTTTTTCAGAAAGTTATAACACGACGAAAAAATATTAGCGAAAAATATTTTAAGACATTGGTATCATCGGAGTAAATCACAGAAGTTCGAAACAATTTTTGGATTTTGACCTAAACGTGTGTTTGTAAATTTTATTCGTCTCTTGTCCGTTTATGAAGTCGAATGCGTTATTTTTTCGCTTCTCGTGTGCAATTGTGTGAATCGAATGAATATTTGTTAGGTATCTACTATGCACCTTGGCATTATTATGATTAATATCCCAGAAGTTTAGATTCACAAATTTTATTTCCTATTCTACCTACTTTTCAGTATTCTGAAGTACCTGAATAAGTTTGGTTAAGAATTATTTAGGTAAAATAGGAAACTATCGCACAAGCAAAACCGCGCGCCATTACTAGTAATAGTGATCCGTGGTATAAACTCGTTTTTAACCCTGACCTGTCTCTGTTACAGTGACATAAAACTTCTTTGTTTACAAAAAAAACTTGAATTATAAATCGGAGTATAGCTCAGGAACTCTGTCAGTTTGGTGCAACTCGTCATTAATTTATCATAATGGTTGTATGAAATAGTTGTTTTGTGTAGTCTATTATTTTGATTCTATCTCCCAAATAAAATAATTTTTCTTTCGTTCGTTGCAAATGACCCTTCAAATCAAAGCGTTCGTCGACAATTTGACAGTCAGCGGGAATCGAAAAGCGCAAAGCGTGCGCACTGTTACCCTCAGTGCGTTCGCGAACACATTACAAAGTATGGAGAATGTTGCATTACATTGTATTGCATATACCTTTATACTAAGCGACAAACAAGTTGTCCTCTGACGAATCACGTGACAAATTTGACCTAAGAATTGCGTTCTGCGCATCTTTGTCACGCGGTTCGCCAGAGGACAAGTTGTTTGTCGCTTATTATACCCGGCTGTAATTGATTAAATTAGTATTTGAGTATGGATTCGATGGAGAAGTCGGGCCGGCGGCGGGACGCGGGCGGCGCGGGCGGCGGGGGCGGCCGCTCGAACATGCAGTATGACGTATGGACGGATTGCAGGGCGCGCCCCGGAGCATCCGGGGGCGCGCCCTCGCCGCCGCTAGGCTGCTTTCAGCTGGGCTTCTGCTGCACTTCCCGCATCACCAGCTATCAAAATCACATTGTTAATCGTAATACACAATACACATAGAGAATTTTCAGTTTAAAAACGCAAGCTCCTCAATACGCGCGATCAGTTTAAATAAGGGCATTTGTAGGGCGGCGTTCATTAGGGCGCCTTCAAATTAGAGACGTGAGGAAGCGCCACTGTGGCGCGCTTGCTGCGCTTCTCATAATTTTCATACAATATCTAGACGTGCAGGTGCATATTGTATGAAAACTAGTAGAAGCGCGGCCAGCGAGCCACAGCGGCGCCACTGTGGCGTTTTCTCACGCCTCTGATTTGAAGGCGCCCTTAGACTGAAAGATCTTTACAACTTTATCACATTATGATGATCTCACTGCGTACGTGCTGGGAAGTTTAAAAACTAAGTTATGATGTAAACTTATCAATACTATTGATATTATAAAGCCAATTGTTTGAGGATATTTGTTTCAGAATCATACGGGTATCGTTAATAAGCTTTATATTTCTATACAACGAAGCGACTACAATCAACATGTCCATACAAAGCACGCTGTGTTCACTGCCCCTACAAATTACACAAATCACATAAGTATTTAAAAAAGTCAGAGTCCTACGCTTTCGTTTACGATTAGGCTGATAAATGAGAGCGGTAAGTTAATTGGTGAATGATATTAAAAAAAAACATATAATTAGATATGAAAATCATTCAGTGTTGTACCTGGTGCGAGAGTTGCCTCTCAGCGTGCCTGTCTGCGTGACGGTCGTCTTGCGCGCGCGGCGGCGGCGCCCGCGGCGGGCCCGGCTCGCGGGAGCAGCGCGGCGGCTCGGATTGTGGCGCGGAAGCTGTAACACCCGTCACAAGCCGCTCTCAAACACAACGCATGACACACGTGTACAGTACGCGCACGGAGACCGCAGCGAAGATATAATGATGATGTTTGGACATGTCTGTCCCTGCAATGGTGGCTTCTCATGGCCTCGCTGCACGGGCGGGCGCGTTTTGTCGGTTAACACAGGCTGTGAGAAAGGTTTATCCGGTCTCGTCCGTGGTGCGCGTTCGCCCGTAAGTACAGGTCGTGTGAAGCCACCATAACATTGTGATAGTTTCTAATTTCAATGATTGTGTTATTATTACGGTTTCCAAAACCGTTAAAATATTTTTACACAACGAAAATACAGTAGAAGACTATCACTAATCCGGCACTATAAATAAATGGGTATTCCGGATTATTGGAATGTATTGGAATAAAGATAATAAGTACATACATAACATCCTTTTTTAATAATTTTTATTTAAGTACTACACGTTTTTAAATTACAGTGACATATCTCACAAGTAACTTGTTAGTCTTAAAATAATATTTGGAGGTTTGTTCTTTTGTAACTTCTAATCAGGCGCGGGAGAAGGAATGCGCGGGCGTAGGGTGCGGGACTATTTAGACGTTCCTGACTCTATTGGACATACCGGACTATTGGACATGCTGGATTGTGCCGAATTAGTAAGACTCTTCTGTAACTGTTATCTAAAGTAAGTACGATGCGCTGCGTAGTAACGATTAGCGAGACAGACTAGAAGGTACAATCTCAGTGCGCTGACTGTAAACTCTACTAACCCTCTATCTTTTAAAAAGAAGATCCGAACTCGAGTGTCGCCTCGAGGTATTCTACGTAGTCTAGTATTGCCAGCAATGAATCTTAAGTTCTTCGATATATAAATGTACCTTGCTTATTTATTTATTGTTGAATATAAAATTGTGAAAAATTTAAATATTATTATTGTATATATCATATTTATTTTTCTTTATAATACATTGATGGATGGGTAAAAACAAGACCAACGCTCGAGGATATTTAACTTTTTTATAAGATAGATGGTTAGTTAAACACATAAACATAAACATCTATGAACACAACTGGACAGACCAAGAGACTAAATAAAAGTAATAAAGATGGCAGTGCACGCCGTGTAAATTTCTGCCCGATTTGTCCAGTAAATTTAACGTTGTAGAAGAAGGCGGTGTCCTAATTGGTTATCGAACGATGTATTATGACACCTTGCCGGCCGTTGTGCAATCATTTTCATCGCGCGACCAAATAGCATCGTTTGCTCGTACGATCATTAGCCAATTAAGACATCGGTTATCGCAAACAATAACAATTTTAGCTGTCTGTTCTTCATGAGTGACAATCATTAATTTCATCTGTGATTTCATAAGTGTTAAGTGTTATTAGACTAGTCTATTTCCTAAAATTTTCTATGCGTGGCTTTCGTGTTATTCGTGGCAGACTAACTTGCTTCCCTATTTTGAAAGTTCCTAAAAATCCTGGAACCCTTATCTTCATGCCAACTCTCATGGTTCTGCAGTAAAAAATAGATAGTAAGCAAAGATAATCTGACAGATAATTATATATTCCTTAACAAATTTTTGGGTCACATGTAACATAGAAATGATATTCAGAGACATGTAATGTGTATAAAAGAATTAAAAAAAATAATACAAATGTACGTACTTCAACTTACAAGGATCGTTCAAATATAACCAGGAATTTCGAAATTCTTTGTGCATTTCATTTAAGGAGAAGTTAAAAGTTTTTTTTGGGCCGCTAACAATAATAAGTATGGCATTTTGCCCCCCTTATCGCATAACTAAGAAACTGGAAATATGGCGTCAGAGAACAAAAAGTTTTCATCGCCCACAAAACATTTAGAGTAATGTTGTTTTACACGAAAAATAAACAATGAGATAATTCAATTCTCTATTGAAAAATCGCACGAAATTGCAAAAAAAGAAGATAATGAGATTCAGTGAAACAAACAGTGCTTAAAACTGCGACGAACACAACCGTGAGGAGGACATCGAACCACAAAATTCATAAGTACAGTTGAACGAGCGCAGTACCTACGAGCATGGCGGCGCACCAGCTTCGGATTCAAGGCGTGCGATTCGAGTCCTAACCTCCAAGGGAGCAGCCAGTCTTTAAAACAGAAAACTTGTTATTGTGATACTATAGTTTTACCTGAGTTGAGGGGGATCGCAAGGCGCGCGTTCACCGCGAGCAAATGGTCCCGCCTCTGGAGTAGGTTAGCCACGTGTTCTTCCAAACGCACATTTTCTGTCCGTAGTTGGTGCAGGCAGGAAAGCAAAGACGCTACTGTAAAAACACGCGCGTCTATCAAAGGTGCTACGCTAGCTACGGCTAATGCTCTTCACTTACTCCTTTTATGTTCAGCGTGAAGATACAGTTGCGCGACGTCGGCGTCGGCTACGTGTCTACGCTTGAACGTGAATTTATTCATTTCGTCTACAATACAATAACAAACGGTTTTCAACAAGTAAAGGTTTATATTAAATAATTTCATTCCAGGATGGAAAGCTTTCTTTGTATGTTTTTTAAGCGGTTCCTTTAGAGGAAACTTCAACTGAAAACACAGAAAGCAAATGTATTTTATAAAATAATATTCCATCAATAGCAATAATGCTTGCAGAGACACGAATGACTACTTTTTGTATACAATTTAAAAGCATAGACAACAATCATAGCTAGTATTATGACTTTTCATTAAAAAATAAAATTAACTGGACATTTACAGAACATAAAAGGGATACGAGAGAGAAGGTTACACAGGTTATAATATAGAATAATGAATCTGTGACAAACAAATATTGAGAAATGTGTTCATCTCCTTTACTCTTTTACTTATATTGCTGAGATAGAAAGAGATGAACTCATTCCTTTTACTTATGTATCGTTCACTCACAGACAAAGGAGTCCGATGAGTTAGGCAGGAAAAATGGCCACGGACCATCCGCTTAACACAGCGGACGTAAAGGTCTCATGGCTTCAGCGGACTTTGTGTTTAGGCTGATATTACACGAACACAGTCGGAAAATCAAGTCCTAAGCATACATGCAACATTGATAAGGGCGGATATATTCAATAAACTGAAAGGGAAATCCATTCACATATTTAATATGGCACGTTTGGACATACATAGTTTGCAAACATACGCCAGCCAATAAATAGTACAATAATCTATCAGTTATGAAGCTTTACATTCTCGAGGTCACAGCCCGTTGCAGAGGAACTTTTTTTAGGGTAGTGTGACAATAACGATGTCAAGATATCTGAAAAGTGCTATGATACTGACTGTCGAAATGCTGTGCTTGCTCCATAAGGAACTGCGAGCCTTGTTCCCATTGGCGCTCGAGTAGTTGGTCCAGGCTTTGCGCGCCCGTGCTGCGGCCGCTCGTACCCTGTGGAAATGAATAAAAATGGAATTTAAGTATCATAGGTAAAAAAAACATAATAAGAAAGACATAATAAGAAGGATATATGAAACAATATAAAAGAAAATTGGTACAATGGGCACTTGTAGTGGGCCAGGCGCCGCCAACCACGTGCGCTCTCTTAGCTATCTCGGCATTCAGTTGCTGCTGCAGGCGCGTTGCCTCACCGCTGTTCGGGTTCACCTGTGCAGTGAGTGGTAGACTCACCAGGCACGGCGCCACCAACCATGTGCGCTGCGGCCTACTCGGCGTTTATTCGCTGCTGCAGAGGCGTCGCCGCTACATGGTCCGGGTTCACTTGTGCAGTGAAGGGTAGAGACTCACCGGTACCGTCTTATTGAAGAGCGGCAGCAGTACGTGATTGTCAGGCTCGGCGCCGCCGACCGCGTGCGTTGCCAGCTCGGCGTTCAGTTGCTGCTGTAAAGGTGTCGCTGCTACACTGTCCGGGCTCACTTGTGTACTGAGTGGTAGAGACTCATCGGTACTGCCTTATTGAAGAGCGGTGGCAGTACGATGGGGTCGGGCCCGGCGCCGCCGACGGCGTGCGCTGCTAGCTCGGCGTTCAGTTGCTGCTGCAGAAGCGTCGCCGCTATACTGTCCGGAGTCACCTGTGTATTGAGCGGCCACAGTACGATGGGGTCGGGCCCGGCGCCGCCGACGGCGTGCGCTGCTAGCTCGGCGTTCAGTTGCTGCTGCAGAAGCGTCGCCGCTATACTGTCCGGAGTCACCTGTGTATTGAGCGGCCACAGTACGATGGGGTCGGGCCCGGCGCCGCCGACGGCGTGCGCTGCTAGCTCGGCGTTCAGTTGCTGCTGCAGAAGCGTCGCCGCTATACTGTCCGGAGTCACCTGTGTATTGAGCGGCCACAGTACGATGGGGTCGGGCCCGGCGCCGCCGACGGCGTGCGCTGCTAGCTCGGCGTTCAGTTGCTGCTGCAGAAGCGTCGCCGCTATACTGTCCGGAGTCACCTGTGTATTGAGCGGCCACAGTACGATGGGGTCGGGCCCAATGCGCCAACGACCGCGTGCGCTGCTAGCTCGGCATTTAGTTGCTGCTGCAGACGCATCGCCGCTACACTGTCCGGGTTCACATGTGCAGTAAGTGGTAGAGACTTACCGGTACTGCCTTGTTAAAGAGCGGCGGCAGTACGATAGGGTCAGGCCCGGCGCCGCCGACGGCGTGCGCTGCTAGCTCGGCGTTCAGTTGCTCTTGCAGGCGTGTCGCTGCGCCGCTGTCCGGATTCAACTCGTTGCCGAGCATGTGGGGCGCGGCTGACAACAGCTTACTGTAGTACCTAAGCATTGAGACTGGGTTAAGGCAAGAGATTATACTTTGTTATTTGGCTCTGAAACGAGACATGCAGGGTAGGAATCAAGAAGGGTTGAAAGTCGAGTCACGTGTCGTTAAAAATAGACATTCAAGAACTAACAGTGGGTGATAGCTGGTTAAGATGAGAAAATATCACGGGGTCTCTCACTGATCTTTGATCTCCGGTGGTATTAACCTTCTAATTTTCGGCTGATAAATACAACCTTGTGCTCTACACCTCGGCGGGTTAACACTTAATACTCGTATAGAAGTGTATATGCATACTAAGAAAGGAATTTTGTTAATTCGCAACGTAAACAAAGTTGCGGGTGTCGCAATCAAGTTTACTATAAAACCTCCTTTGTTTTAGTGCTTACCAGTCCTAAGACATAACAACTGAAACTTGAGGTCAATGTTTTGTGTTATGAGTGGAAGACGAGACATATTTCTCAATTGATGGATAATATTTACTTACCTATATAACCGTTAAGGAATAATGGTTCTCGAATGGCGACCACGGACTGGAAGACGCAGTGTAGAACGACTCCCCACGCGATGGACCGACCACGTTGTCGTGGTCGTTTGATATTAGTGGAATGGAATAGACCGCTCGTCTTGGCGTCTAATGGTGGCTTCTCATGGCCTGTATTAACACGGGCTGCGCCGCGCCACAGGCCGTGTGAAGCAAGCGCCCCGAGGTTGCACGGGCGGGCGCGTATCGTCGATTACCTCAGGCCCGTGTAGGCCGTGAGAAGGGGTGAACCGGACTCGTCCGCGGCGCGCGATCGCCCGTACAGATGACTTTGGCTCGGCGCGGCGGGTTTTAACACAGGCCCTGTGTAGCCACCATTAGGGAGAGGCATATGTCCAGCAGTGGACTTCTAGAGTTAGTAATGATGATGATCATTTACTTACTGTTGTTCGGCTTTGGCTTTCAGCTGGCGTTCTGTGTCTGAAAATAATATAATAGAATGATTATTACGAGACAGATGGACGAGTGGCGAGTGTGTTGGGCTGCTACGCCGAGTGTCGCGTGTTAGATTCCCGCGATTTGACGGTTGATGGGCGCGAGCCACACGAATGAGGGGGCGAGTAAAACAATATGAACTTTAGTTAGGTGACAATTGAACTCAAAATATCGTACTTTGCTCGAGAGAGTTCTGCTTCTTTTGGTACAAATATTATCTATTCTAAGCCATTAGTCACTAGTTAACATGAAAAAAGTACATACAACTGAGTGAAGTATTAAGAAGGGGTACTCACTGGGAGAGACCGGTGGTGAATCCTTTAGGGTTTCTTGATAGATCTGTTGAGGCGGCATTTGAGGGTGGGGGTGTCGACGCACGTTCGCAAGACTATGCGTAGATGTCGATGCCATTTCTATCGGAAACAATCAGCTTGTAGAAACTTGTTACGACGAGAGTTGATTGAGACAAGGATATTTTTTGACAAATTTTATAATTGGGGTGGCTGTGAGTTTTTTTGAGCAAGTCCTAGGTGGTTATTCAATCTACCTAATCAGTATAATAGACAGTGAATTGCTGTTCAAAGTTAAGCATTCATTTTACGGGTGTACGAAGTCGCTAGTGGATAGCTAGTGATTAATTAAAAAATAGTATCTGTATGTATTATTAAAAGCCAAAATAACCTTTATTTTTACACGTTAAATTAAGAACTAACGATTGAATAAACCTTTAAAAGTTTTAAAAGCTGCATAAATACAACGGCAACTGATTATGCGTATTATTTTTCTGGTGATTGAAAATTGACGGTGTATATGTATGTATCATGGTAAACTTACGAATGGAAGACTGCGGCGGCGGCAGCGGCGGTTGGTTGGCCATGGATACGGCGGCCATGGCGGCTCGCTTCTTATTCCGCATCGCCGGCGGCATGGAGGGCATCGGTGGCATCGGAATGCCGCTGTGATCTTTGCTCGAGCCGGCTATTCCGCTCCCACTGCATACCAACATCGATAAGTTAGCTTGAGAGCAGTTTCAGAGCGTGTTAAGGCACAGAATATGACACGCCGCTGTCTCACTCGCGCATTAGTACATTTTCAACCGATTTCAAAAAAGGAGGAGATTCTCAATTCAGATAAATGTTTTTTTTATGTATTTTACCTCAGAACTTTGTTACTAAACTTTGTTTACAAAATATTATTTTTTTGTTTGGAGGTTTTACTTTCAGAAAGGGTCAAGTCCTAAAATCGGTTCAGTAGTTCAGTTTTCAAATCAAAATAACTGATAAAAATGTCGTTGAAGTGAACAAAATTACGCATTTTGCCTTCCTTTCGAATTTTCAGTGGAGCCGACGGTCACTAGAACAGTCCGTTTGAACTTTGATAGTTGTATTTTTTTTTCTAAAACCTTGTTGAAGATATTAATTGACTGTTAACCTAGGCGAAGGAAATAGGATATGAAAAACAGTTTTTCCCTATTTCCTTCGCATGCGACAACAACAGCTCGTACGAGGGGCGCGTACCGCATGTACGTGCGACATGCGGTACAAAATACAAAAAACGAATGATTTATCCGCTCGGTTTATGCTAGTCTGTACCCGTACTGAGTGATTTAGTAGAGCTGATTCAGTAATGCACCAATGAAGATAAAAAAATGTGTAAAGAAGCCAGTTAAACAGTAAAAATCTGCATACCAACATCGATAAGTTAGCTTGAGAGCGGTTTCAGAGCGTGTTAAGGCACAGAAAATGGCACGCCGCTGTCTCACTCGCGCATTTGTACATTTTCAACCGACTTCAAAAAAGGAGGAGATTCTCAATTCAGATAAATGTTTATGCTAGTCTGTACCCGTACTGAGTGATGTAGTAGATCTGATTCAGTAATGCACCAATGAAGATAAAAAAATGTGTTAAGAAGCTAGTTAAACAGTAAAAATCAATCATCATATTCTTAAACATTTGTTTTTACTTTTAAACGCGAGGTTGTTATAACAAGGAAAAATTCTAGTATTTCTAAATTAAAATAACTCACGAATTTTCCTTGTTTCGAAATGTTTTATTTATTGACCATATATGTTATGTTATTTATTATTCATCTCTGTTATTAGTTGTGAAAAAATAATTTGAATAAAAATTTATTCTTGACCATGTACATATAAGTATGTAAACGGAAGTCTACCAAAGGGTGAAATATTAATAATCGTGTTTCCATATCTACGAATACCGGACATTGTTATTTTAAGTTCCGATTTTGTCTAAATGTACGAGTATCTTATTAAATCATAAAAAAAATTGACGCTTCTCTTCAGTTTACTAGTTTCCATTATTTATATTTTGTTATTAAGCATATATTTATTATTTTTATTATTATTATCGTCTTTGGGGCACCACTGAGCTTTGGGCAAATACCTCCAACTAATGCTATTTCTGCACGAGAAAGTCTAATCCAAGTCGCGCTTGAAACTCCCACGGGCCAAACGTCATTAGGGTGCGTCCACTGACGCAGAGCTGGGCGAAGTGGAGAGGAGCGGACTGATCACGCGTCAAACCTTCCACCTACGCCTTGCTTATCCACAAGTACACGTAAATTCGCGAGTATGAAGTTGTTTCTCGCATTTCATATTTATGAAACATCTCGTAATTATGAAACGTTGTTAGATGGAAATCCCTAAGAAAAAGTTTTACTAGTTAAACTTTAGTAATGGCTATTTTATAACATTTTATAAAAACTTAGATTCTGTCATTCATTCTCTCCATTCAGACCTAAGTTGATTAATTTTTCAACCACAATAGCTCATCAATTCAAGACTTAATAAAACTTGAGTTTCTTTAAAGAATGGGAAAGAGAAAAAGAATAGGAATATAATCTCATCAAAAGATAAGTGGATCAATAGATGAAAGTAGACAGCCTTAGCGAGCGCGGTAAACCTCGCCAACTCAAATTGAATCCGCACAAGAGAATTGAAAAATCTCATAAGCCGACGGAAATTTAAAAACTTCAAATTTGAACTCGAAATCATATTTTTAACTCTCTGCTGGACTTAGACCTAAAATACACTTCCACGTATTTTTTAAGTACACTTTCATTTATAGGACAGGTGCAGCGAAAACGAAATTTAACTTTAAGGGGAATCCTCAAATCCGAATTCCATACATAATGTTTCGGACAAATACTTAAAAAGTACGCCGTATTATAGTAATTTCTTCGCACTATTCGTTTCGTCCATGTTTTTTGATTTCGTCAACAAAAAAAGTGAAAGGTTTCATAATTTAATTTAGATTTTATACGTGTTTTTAAGTTAGTATGGTTAATTTGATTTATTTAATCTGTCTATTTCGTTTTTTTAATCTTTTATTACATAAGTATCAATATACATTTTTATTATTAACCAGCTGACGCCTGCAACTTTATTAGCGTTGGGAATGTTCAACAACGGGATAAAAAGTATCCTATGTCCGTATTCTGCCACCAATTTTCAGCCTAATCGGTTCAGCCGTTCTTGAGTTATAAATAGTGTAACTAACACGATTTTCTTTTATTTATATTGATTGATGATTGATAAGACAATATTGAATGTTCAACAATATAGCCATTTAAAGAATAATAAGAGTCAACTTCATAAAATACCAATGTATCTTTTAGCTTCGTAATGCATACGACCTTCAATATTTCAAAAGCTGCATTTATGCTTGTTCAATTGATCAATTGAGATCACAAACACCCCAACGCCAGTTTCCTACTAAGTCGGGTTGCTACATAATGCCGATCTAACAAGAAATGCTCTTCACAAACACCTCAACACTACTTCTACTACGGGTTATTATTTAATGTTGATTCAACGAGAAATGTTCTTCAGTGGGGGTTAAACCAGATTAGATGCCTCAGAAGGATATGTGACCCTTCAGGAGTTTCAGGAGGTTGTCCGTGCTAGGTCCTTTGAATACATGCGCTCTAACGCAATACAGATAGATAACCTAGCTAGACTTCAGACGCGAGTTAGTGGTTTCATGTTTTAAGTTTCAAATCAGCTTGTGATTCTTAGTAAAGTAAGAAAAGATTTAAGGTGTAGTTATTGTTTGAATAGAACCTTTAGAGGGCTAATTCTTACGTTATTATAATACGAAACTGTATTATTTGATTTATGTAACTTACGAAGTTTTTTTTACTTTTAAACCTCAAGGGCTAGAGTGCCATGCGCCGTTATCTCGCTTTCACATTTGTACATTTATGAAAATATAAATTGACTGTGTATAAATTTCAAAAAAGTTTGCATTGAATTTGTTACTACTCAATTTTCCATCTCCAGCGGTTTGGCCTGTGCGTTGTCTGTCAGTCAGCCAGTCTTTTGTTAATGTGTGCGTTTACGAAGTTAGGTAGTAAAACTAGATTTAGCTTATCTAAGAGGGGATGCAAGAACGTACTAACGTATAACGTATACGTAATAACGTATTATATGCGGACTAAAACCAAGTAAATAACATCTGACGTCTGTTCTCCAATGATGCAGTAAAAATTTGAGAGCACGTCCTCATGTTCGCAAGTCCATTGGTAGTCGTTATTTTTTCTTAGTGTAGATAAGACCGAGAGACTTGCTAATATAATCAAGGTTTTACAAATACATACAACAACCGAGTTCAATCGGACTGTTCTAGTGACAGGCACCACTGAAAAGTCTCAGGGAAGCAAATACGCAATTTTGTTCACTTCAACGGTTTTTTTTTCAGTTATTTGGACTTCAAAACCTAAGTTCTCAACCGATTTTCATAAAATTTGGCCTATTGACAAATTAAATATTCTAAATCCTATTTTCCGTGTGTGCCCCGTTTTCGACACTCTGACCGGGTAATTGAATGAATGAATGTACCTCGGCTTGTTGGGGTCCTGCTGCATCTCGTAGGTGACGTTAAGGCCGCCCCAGGTGGTTCGTTGCGAATGGCCGTGCGGGGAGTGCACGGGGATCCCGGAATCCATCGCTGGCTGAAATTGTCGCCGACATTGTAAACATCTGTTTTATTGATAGCAATAAATTAAACTTAAAGAAATGTGGCGTCTAGAGACAATTAGAGAATTAGAAAATTAAGTTTTTCGTAGACTTTCGCGATTATCACACATAGTTATTTGATTGTACCGGGTATTTATCGCGCTCACCTCATATGTCATATGAACACAAAAACATATGAGGTGAGCGCGATAAATATCCGTTACAATAAAATAACTATAGAAGATTAAGAACTAAAAGAGGCCTTAGTGCGGTTCCACCAGAGCGAAGCTCTTTTTGATGTAGAGTTGATTTTTCGTTCGATTTTTATTCAGTCGGTTAGAGGGTTGTTATTCAACAATATGAATAAGCTATACACTACTGGTTTTTGAAACAATATTTCCCAACTAATTTAATTTTAAACAAGCACGCCAAGCCATACAGTGGTTGCATGACTCAATTACCTGCAATTAAATTTGGCGCCCAGCGGACGCGCTTGTAAATAATGTAATTATCTACAAATTCAGATTTTGCAATATACAGGAGTGCCAAATTGATTGTGTGGTGGGACACAGGATAGCGCGATGACAATATTAAAAGGATAGGCCAGGCGTAGGAGTAGCTGGTTTAAAGTTTTATCATTGTATTTGATTGAGCGTTGAAGTGATACTAATGTGTTCTTATCGTGTCACTAGTTCTTTCGAACGAATGTGGTGAAAGGGATTCAAGTGCGCCTTGAAGGCTCCTTTCGTGCACTTGACGCATGTTTTAAGAAAAAAATTCACAAGTCAACTGCACGATCAACAATAATTACTAAAGCATGAATTCATCAAGTCGTAAGGTTAATAAGATAACTTGACATCAAAGATCAAAGCACCGATTCAAGGCCGTAGCCAGGAATTCACTTCGGGAGGGGGGGGGGGTCGAGCATGGTTAATCCATATCTTTTTTACTACTAATTTTATTTACTAATTTTGGAGAGCGCAGCGAGCCGAAAAAAAATCCGGGTTTTTTTAAAAGAAAAATCGTTGCATTGGGAACTTAGAAATTACCCACCAAAAAAAAACCGGCCACGGCGAGCGATGCAAGCCGCAAATTTTTTAGTTTTAATTTACTTGGGAGAATTGCCTTATCAGGGCCCAGAATAGATTACTTATTAGGAAAAATCGCTGTATTGGGACCCAAAATTACCTCAACCCAAAATTACGCCACCAATTTTATAGGCCTAAACGACTTAATTTTAAATAAGACTCAGAAAAAATACGTTTTTAGGATGAGTGTCAACTGGCCCAACAATTGGGCCACCCATAGACGAAGGCAGCGTTGTAAGTATGAATAATGAAGATAAAGATAAAAATAATCTAGATTGCAAGTCTCACATAAAAATAGACAAAAACTTCAGACTTTTTGTAGAGCAAATTATTGAACCCCCTAAACCCCCCCTGTATACGGCCATGCACCGATTGCATGTAAAACTAAACTGGCTTAATTAACACTCGACCACGACCAATCTCTAATATATTATACTAACATGTGTCGCAGTTTCAGACCTATCAAATAATAATGTGCGATTCGTTTGTCCTTGCCGCCCGATGTATGCAGACTACCTAATTTATTGTAAATCAACTTCGTTGTGGATTCGGACGACAGATGGTAGATATATATTCTTTAAGGTAAACAAATAGTTATAACTTATAACATATGTTTTTGCTCGCTTCCTGAAATATTTTTTGAATGGCTCTAAAATAGAGGAAATTTAGGAAGATTTAATACTTCATTGGCTATAAATACGTGTAACTGTTATTTTTTTTTGTTGCCTATACGTCTGTTTACTTGCAAACAGACGTATAGGTATATGAATAAGTATCTTACGAAGAACTTTGAGACAAAAATGAATCTAAAAAAGTGCAATATAAAATAAATGCAAATTAAATTATTTTTTAAAGCGACCTTAATTCTTTTACCAACGGCAATCATTTTTGTCGTGTAACCCGCATTGGCGATTAGACAATACCTACTGATAAAGTTTACTCTTATTTATGTGCATAAAAATCTAAATGCGAACAAAATTTATATTCAATTGTTTAATTATTTAGGTAAAAGTGCTTCCAACACCAGCCGTTGTTGATTATAATCTTAAATGGGTCACCACACACATCGGAATCAGTGACACAGAATTACGACATAACAATGTTCACTCTACATACTTAGGTCATTGTAATTGTAATGGGCTTCAAATAAACGGACGAATGATTTTTGTATTAGGACGTCCAAATCCCTCGGGCTCTATGGTCAGAAAATTTTCCATTTATGTAGTAGATAACTAAAGCAAAGTTTGTTCAATCCCACACGCGACGATAAAATTGGATGCGAACAGTATTTATACAACAAAAAATAATTAAGTATGCAAATGTTAAAATAAAACAAATACCTACTTAATAAAAATAAACACCGTCCAAAGAACAACAATCAAAACAACACGTGTGGCGAGCCCGTAGTTTGTTTACTCTACGACAAGTTAACATTTTGCTAGTACTAAAATTTATAGAGCTTACCATTATACGGAAAGTATTTGTAGTTGATCGTCGCGTCTTCAATGCGAGGGAACAAGTAGATTCACGCACATGTCTAGCTCGAGCACAATGTTTCGTAGCGTATTGTTAGCAGATGTTGGCGTCTGCGACGCCGGTCGGGGTGCGACTGAATGAGCGCCGCGCCTCGCCTGGCGGGCACATGTTTGCGTGGCGGGCGCCTCTATAGTACAGCGGTCGTGGTCGCGTCGGCAGCCTCACAGGTAGTTAGGATCGGGTGCAGGTACAAAATCGCAATATTTGGCTACGATATTATCGACAGACGCATTGAACCTAACATTTTTTTCTTAGAAAACTGGCGTGTTATTTTAAGAGCGCTGATAACGTTAGCTTTGCGATCAGAAAACAATAGGAATCCTATTTTCATGGAAACCAGACAGACCAAAGCGTTTACTTTTTACAACTGAAAAAAATAACTCTACTCGTTTTACCAAAATTAATAGATTTGAAGTCATAAACATTGGGAGGTTTGATCAGGATTTGTCGATATAAAAAAAAAATAACCGTCCATATAAGACACCCAAAAGTGTGTTGGCTAAACACACTTTTGCTAAAAGACGCTCTCTAGCTAGAGGATTTGATGTCAAGTTTGGTTAAGCTTTTCGATGGCGCGCCTGTAATGTGGCACCGTTATTTATAATATGTAGAGTTGTACTTAGCATGATATCATAGAGTTCATAGATATCAAATAGTCGTACTTAACATGTGTACTACTTTGGTGTATTTTTAGGTGAATGCAATTATTATAGATATGTACTTTTTTATATGAATTTACCCAATCGAAACCAATGTTCTGTGGCATGTGACATCCACCAATCCACATTGGGTTCGCGTGGTGGATAAAACCCATTCGCTCTCCTAACCGAGAGGTCCCAGCAGTGGGAACATTAAGACGGATTTGATTATGCTAAACGAGACAAACTATGTAAATACCCGAATTATGTAATTAATCATTTTTTAAAGTTATTAATTGATAATAATTTTGTCTGTAAACTGTGCTGCTGTCATTCACACATGTTTGAGGTTTTGCTCGTGTTAACCGAGAACGGAGATGAAACCCTTGTGTTGGAGGCTTCAATCACAGCCTGAGCTTCTGTTTGGCATGTTATCTCCATTTCACAGTAACTTTGTGAGAAAGTCGTAGCAAACTAGACATAGTCGTATTGTCCGCCCTCTCCTTTGTCTTACATACGAATTCACCAACAAAGCGACCGATGTACGTTCGACACAATAGATGAGGCTTAACGTTCATGTGTGTTCTAGACATCAGTAATCTCGAACACAGCAGTCAAAGGATACGATGGGAATGATGAAACATGGTGAAGTGAAGGTTAGATATTTAGAATATTTATTGTATTTACAGTGGACGGAAACATAATTCCCACATCTGATACAAACGATATCCTACTAATATTATAAACGTGAAAGTTTGTAAGGATGTATGGATGGATGGATGGATGTTTGTTACTCTTTCACGTAAAAACTACTGAATGGATTTTAATGAAACTTTACAATAATATAGCTTATAAATCAGAATAACACATAGGCTACAATTTATAAAGATACCTGCGCAGACGAAGTCGCGGGCACCAGCTAGTACGATCATAAATATAGGGTATTGATTGTATAACTCGAAACAGTCAAAAATTTCATCCCAATCAGTTCAATATAGTGTGATTGAGTAAAAGGTTAGAACTAACCTTTATGTTTCTTTTAATTGAGCCTAATAGAAAATATACAGGCTAGTTGTAACCTTTTCTTTTAGGCTCAATTCTCACTGGGATGGTAGCGACCGGCAGAGCACTTTCAGTGTCAACCAATTTTAAACATTTTTAAAAAGACCAGTATTGAAAGACCGCTTACAGGCCGCTCGTGGCCGCGTCCGGCCGCGCGCGACCTGTCAGCGGCCTCAGGTCTTAAAAGACCAGTATTGCATAATACAGGTCTTTTAAGACCTGAGTTCACCAACAGACGGTTAAGTTATGAACAGTTGTTTTGACGTTTTTGACACGAAGTTTCATAGATTAAAAGTCAAAAATAACGGACGAAGAGAATCTTCCGATTATCTATTGGTGAACACAGACCTATGTATGTAGATGTTTAAAATTGTTTAACACTGAAAGTTCTCTGCCGGTCACTACTATTCTAGTGAGAATTGAGACTCGCACCAAACTGTTAAACTTCCTAAGCAACTTTACTCGCTTCGCAGTTCTTAACGGTCCAGATTCAGACGGTTAAGATCTGTCCAGCGAGTAAAGTAATTGCTTAGGAACTTAGACAGTTTGGTGCAAGAAAAGAAGGCATTGAATTTTCGTATTTATAATACTTAGCTATAAGTACAACATTTTATCAGTATTTTAAGTTCTCGTGGCACAATCTGTAAAGTCTGTCATTCATTCACTTACCGGTTTGGAGGGCTGGTGAAAAACGTGCGGAGACGGCGGCGCAGGCATTTCCGTTGTGGCCTAGGATCACACATACATTTGATCAAAATATAGTAAAATAATTCACAAAGTACATAAATCAAATTCCTGTAAAAATAAGCCTGCACGGAATGCAACATCAATTTTAATACCCGGGTGACACGACGGCCAGTCAGTCATTAAGCGGCAAGTGCTGCAAGTAAGGATATGGCGAATCGTCATCTGACATTTGCAGTGAATCGTTAATATTTGACATTTGTAGTAAATAACATTGTCGCGTCAACCGGGCATAAGTTGAGCCATATAAATTAATATTGCGTCCATTGGAATACCGCAGATTCTTTATAGATCACGCTATTTCCAGGCTTTTATGGGTACAGCTATTAATTTAGAAATTTTTTGAATTAAATCGTTTAAATCCGCTTTTCAATAAGGTTCTACCCTCATAGGCGGAAAATAGGATAAAAAAACAGGGTTCGATGCCCCAATAGGATAAATAGTAAAGTAACGAAAGTAAGGTTTTTTAGAAAAGGGGCACCTTTTCTAAAAAACCTTACTTTCCAAAATCAAATGAAAGTAATAAATACATAAAGTATGAAGCATAAAAATATGCTAAGAACAAGCTTTACCTATTATTGGTTTCATTTGATTTTCGAAAGTAAGGTTTTTTAGAAAAGTGGCACCTATCGTTTTGGGGCATCTAACCCTGTTTAACCGTTTACATCAGTGTGTACATCGCGAGCAATTTTAATTATTAGCTTCCCGATACTAATCTCTCAAAAGTTTATACTAATTTTAATTAATTTTAGTTTAATGTAATTGGTTTAACCGTTTTAATTTAATAAATAAATAATAATAATAAATAATAATACAATCACAAATCTACGTTTACTAGGTTAGTATTTACGACTAATAAATACGCAATTATGTTGATTAGTTTGTTCAAGGGGCCGCGATGGAGCGCCACTCATATTTCATATTTATTCTTGTTACTGTTCTGATATTTATATATCGACTTTTTTTCAGAACAAAAAAAATACTTTAAAGTTTATCATAGACATTCTTCATCAAAAACATTAAAGATTTCTTTGTTGCATTTTAGAGCCTGCTTCATTAATACGGAGCTAAATCCTAGTGTAGAAAATAAGTAATCAGATTTTTATAGTAGTTTAATAGTTTTTGACACTATAATTAATATGCAGTTGTATGCATACATACATACATAATATAGGTGGTACGTGTGGAAAATACCCGAGCACTTTATTTTTTTTTTTTTTCTAAACGCTGCTGTACTCTTTAGGAGGTTTTGCGTGTTGATTTATTAATTGACAGTTATTTTTTACAATTAAGTTAGACATAATTACAGAGAACTTTGGTATATGTAGAAAGTCAATTTAGTTATTGAATGAAGTTGTTTACAATATTAAGCCTATTTCGCAAGACTATCCATTAAATTGTTATCAGGGTGCCTGGCGACTCGTGTATGCCGAACAAGCCGAGACAATGGAAATTGTGACCGCATAGAAAGCGTACTCTATAATAAGACTGGTTGTTAAGTCGAGCAACTCTTTTAATATCCTAACAAGCGGTCAATGGCTCTGTAATAAAGGCCAATTAAAAGCCCACAGTAGAGACATTGATTGACTTATCAAGTGCTTTCCACCACGGTAAATGGACATTTCAAATCGAACCGTTTACTGAATAGAAAAGCTTTTAATTTTGGCTCACTTAGCTGTTTTATTATGAAAATAGGTCATTTTGATTTGTTGCACGATGTTTTTGTACCGACTAAGAATAAAAATAGACTATAATTGTGTTGATTGTCTTGATGTAGGAGGATGAGATTGTGGGTAGAAAAAATGTAAAAAATATAAAGGTTAGTTGTAAAATTGATAGTGTTAGAACAAAGATTTCAAAGCAGAACCGTAAGACTGGAACTGATGTTTTTAGGACATGCAAAGAACAAGATGTGGTTCTTTTGACGAAAATTACATAAGACCCAATCAGTGCAAGCCCGCAATGATATATAAATAGCTAAGTACATGCTTTTAAATTATAGAGTCTTGTTTGATGGGGTGAGACACAAACGCCATAATTAATTACGAGATTAAATCGATCTAGTAAACCAATCAACTGTGATACATAAGACGCGAAGCGTATGGCGCCAGGATTTTGATTTAAATATGCGAGCTTACACAAATTGTGATTTAAGTAACTTTTGTCATACACACTCAGCGCGAACTCTAGCGCACTACGAGTCGCATAAGCTAAGCTCAAATATATCCTAGAACCCATGCGCCTTATTAAATACGTCACATCGTACGTTACAACAAGCATAATGTTAGTACATAAATTATGATTTAAAACAAGCAATACTTCAAATGTGAACATACAACTGTCAATATACTGCAAATAAGCGACTATTGTTCTGACGCAAATTTCAAGCTTTGCAAAACAATTGTGACGAAAATTAAGTTCAATATGTATTTTATTAAAGTTATTTTCAGCGAGAAAATAACGCAAGCTTCTGAGGCTCTCTAAGGCTTCCTACTTTTTACGAGGGCGATCTATAAATGTAGAGGGATAATGATCGGCGTGTGGACCAACGTGCCAATTTAAAACCCTTTTATTATGCGAACCAACGAACAACCAGTGCAATTTTGGACGAAGACGAAGACTTTAGCTTTTATTTAAATATTTGAAAATTGGATATTTCCTGACTCTAGGTACTTCCTGTTCTTTTTTTTAAATTTCTTCGCATTCAGTGAATTGTTAACATTAAATTTATTGGATCTTTTTCCAGTCTCCGTATAAGTACACTTACTTCTTAGAAGGATTGTCTGATGACGGTAATTCCAGTAAAGGTATTTTTAGATAAACTTATAAGATAGTTAATTGCTGAGAATAGCGAGGGGTTTCTAACAAGGAGATAATAATAATGAGACATATGAATAGGTATGTTTTAACGAGCATAGTCTGTGGTAAAATATGCATTTAATTTTATTCACCAAAAAGATAATCGTATACTCGTTTGTGAATTTCAACATCTGTTTAGTAAGCTCCTTTTTGAACTCTTTCAAAAGAAGGATTGGTAGTTCAGACGGAGTATGAGACGAGGGTGGGCGTGTGTTGTTGTCGACTCTGAAGATATTTCTGCTTCATTAAGCGCTTTATCGCATTTCCTTTTCATATTTGATATCAAAGCAAGACTAAACAAATAATTTTATAGAGCTGTATTTATATAAGGATCATTTTATCGATTGATTTGCTAAATAAGACCACCCTACGCATTATTGATACTTGAAGATGGGGTGCTGTTTTTATAAGTCGGGTCGACAAGGATTATTATAAGCAATGCTAATGAGATGCTTATTATATTACAGGAACAAAAAAAAACCGTCTGTTGATAAATTTGCTGTAATAAAATATCATGATTTCGTTGCTTATCGTTGGGAGGTACATCAACTATAAGTTTAGGACGGCAACGAATACGAATTAGAAATTTGCAACCCGACGTTTTTGACTAGTTGAAAATAGTTATTGATATCATAAATTAGGTATTTATTAGTTATTCTTTTTAACAGTGGCTTTTGGACTTCTGCAAAACAGAAGATTCTATTATCTGGTTTTTGTAGTACAAGCTCCGCTTATAGTTTGGGCTACATAGCGTTGTGTCAAATGTCCAAAATATTGCCGCGCGATTATCGTCAGCCGCGTGACTGCGCGAGCACTTACGGCATTTTTTGATAGATACATTTACATGTATTGAAAGGGATAATAGACCAATAAGAAGAAGTTTTTATCTTTCTATATTAGGGCTTTGGAGAAAACTATGCCCGCTAGTGGGGCGTTAAAATCGACAGTTGTATGTCCACAGATTTGCATGAAACCTGGCATATCAGCGTGGCGAAGCGGCGACCATAGGCGGAACACGACAAAGGCACTGAGACGAGCAGAGACAGGGATGCATGCCTGTCGCGCTTCACCCGAGCTCCCTACAACGCACGCATTAGTCAAATCCCTGCCTCGGGAGTAGGCTCGGGCATGCGGGGACAGGATGACTCTATGCTATGTCTGGGGCACGATGGAATCAGCAGTTTGTGTGGTACTAATATTCAATCTATTTTTTTGTAATATTATAGTCGAACTTTATTATTTATGCCGGGCTGAATGTTCGAAACAAGATTTCAAAATAATAATATTTTTTATCTGTTAAAAGAATGGAAATTTCAGGTTTTGGTGCTAATTTTGTAACTGAATAATTACTTTTTTAAAATATTAGTTGTTAAGAGGCAGACAATTACAAGTATTTAATCGGCCTCCCAGTACTGACATTTATGTGAGAAAGTATATTTCAAATTAAAAGTCCATAATTTACATAGGTTAGCTGGAAGAGAACATGCTAATTAGCCCTTGTTTGTTTTATTACTTATTTTATTAAATTGTGCAATTTTTAAAAACAAATTAACTATTTATCTATATAAATTGTGTACAATGAATGCAAAACTGGTGATTCCTCATAGCCTGATGGAAAAAAAGACTGAGATGGTGCTATAATAAACGCAGTAAGTCACACGATCTTGCTCCAATCGGCGATGCTTTGAAATTGGCGATTATTTAACGTTACTGCGTTGAAGTATGAATTTTTAGTGCGGTTTCAGATTAGCGAATCAACCGAGCGGATTCGCCGCTCGTGTTTTGTTTACTGAAGCGCGTGTCGCGCGACAAGCCGCGAGTGACACCTCATGCTACTGACACTAGCTCGAAAAAAACCAAGGGTAAACGCCGATAATCGCGCGTTTGGCTTTTGAAGTTTCGCGAGTATCAATCCACCCGTAGACGCACAACAAAAATACGCTAGTCTGAAAAGGCACTAAGTCACACAAACTTGCTCCAAACGGCGATGCTAGGAAAACTGCTAGTAAGTACTTTAAAATTTAAGATTGGTTTACCGTTACTGCGTTGAAATATGTGCTGTTACTGAGGTAATCCATTTTCCTGCAGTTCTTTTGCGCAGTACGAATAATGTGGGTTGGAAGTCAAAGATATTTGTTAAACAGCTATTGTGATTATTTCAATTAAAAAAAGCTCAAACACTATTACGACATTCGCTGTGTTATAACTATATTTTTGACTTACTTTAATTTTATTACTGACATGATATTAATTACAACAAAGTGTTAACATTACGATCATTTTATTTTTAATTATATAAGTGATAAAATTGAATTAAATGAACTATGTTGCATGTTTTAAATAAATTGTAGAACTGAGGACAGTTAGATATGATGAAATAAGTGTAAATATGTGAGGTCGTTACCTAAAAAAGTGCCAGTGTAGATGCGCATCGTAAAATTCGTAAATCATTTATTAATTGAGTGTTTTTTTAGCTCCTTCAACTTTGCATTGTATAAAAACAATGAACTTCCTTAATAACTATAATTACTTATTTTTCTTCTAAAGATCGAGTTAGAAATATATCCGGTGGCAGCCTTTCAAAAAAAACCGTAGTTTCTGCTAATGCCAGCCAAGAAAACAGAGTGTTCGAAATCTCTACATCAAGCATTATGATTGGCCAATTTACGGTCCGCTCCTCTCCACTCCATCCAGCTCTGCGTCAGTCGAAACTCGGAAAGCATATTTTTGAAAGGCACGCGGTAGAAGCTAAGCTTTCTGTCACGTTTCAAGCAAAGCTATTTGCAACCTTCCTACTTCAGTCAATGCATTACAAACAGAATAATATATCAATCGGTTACGTTTTACTAGAGGTATTTTATTAGTCAATATTGAATAGAACCATTAATCTTGGTTTGACCAGAAGTTACATGCATATTTTTAGATTTATTTTATTAAGTCACTTTGTTGTTTGTACGTAGGTCTGTCTGTCTTTTGTAATTTTAGGATCAACGCAAACAATCAATTAAAGCTAGGTCTCTAATCAAACAAACTAATCTTTAAACTAGCACAATCTAAGCAACAGCAAATTCAAAACTACGAAAAATCAAACTTACATAGGACCTTCTACCTACTTCACAAGACATTTTATTAATACTTTAAAAACCTAGCCTAAAACTATAATAAATTAACTATTTAAAACATAAAAGTTCTACGTAAAGTCGCAATCTTTAAAGGGTTGGATTGTATTTGAACCTGCATGCATTAGATATCTATAAAATGCATGACAAATATATATTTCAGTTCATTAGCGCTATAGAACGAGGTCATTTCAGGCGACGTGGATTTAAATACATTCCAACCCAGGCTCTAAATCCTATCTAATGGCCTATCCACTCTCACAGTTCTACATTCAAAGAAAAGACGTAAGTACCCTAAGTTTGTGGAACCCAAGAACTAAATAGGGTCGTGCACAGGCAGAATCGACGGTGAAGGAAACAGCAGCAAGCCCTAGATTTTGTCTCTTCCACTACCATATCGGGAACTCAATACAATTTTTTTTATGTTAATATTTGATAACTTTAGTGCCATGTAAAAACGCCAACACTGGTGGACCATTGTCCATAATTGACCGTTATCGAAGACAGGAAGGCGCAGAATGAGTTAATGAACTTAGTCAGAAAAATTAATTAAAAAAGAGACATAATCCAGTGCCACTCGCTGTTCCACAAAGATTTTTATTCTGGGTGTATTTCGCTTGTTCATAGGTGTTTGTGTGTACTTCACACTTCATGTTCATAGGAGTTTGTGTGTACATCACACCTTTTGTTCATAGGTGTTTGTGTGTACTTCATACCTCACGTTCATAGGTGTTTGTGTGTACTGCACACTTCATGTTCATAGGAGTTTTTGTGTACCTACTTCACACCTCAAGTTCAGTGGGTGTTTGTGTGTACTTCACACCTCACGTTCATAGGTGTTTGTGTGTATTGCACACTTCAAGTTCATAGGAGTTTGTGTGTACCTACTTCACACCTCAAGTTAAGTGGGTGTTTGTGTGTACTTCACACCTCACGTTCATAGGTGTCGTGTGTAATGCACACGTCATGTTCATAGGAGTTTGTGTGTACCTACTTCACACCTCACGTTCATAGGTGTTTGTGTGTATTGCACACTTCAAGTTCATAGGAGTTTGTGTGTATCTACTTCACAACTCACGTTCATAACTGTTTTTGTGTACTTCACACTTCTTGTTCACAGGTGTTTTTGAGTGTACTTCATTCATGTTCTGTAGTCGTGACTTACCTGGAGCTGAGACGGTGACCTGATATTTGAAGGTGGATTCATGAGCGGCGGGTGCATTCCACTCGGGCCGGGCAGCGGGCTTGTGAGATGCCTGGTGACAACCAAATAAGACAAATTTTAACTAACACAGATAAAAAAGGGGAGAGAATGTGTGTTCAATTCATATATGTATCTATGATATATTTTTATAAGTTTTTATGAAATTTATTATTTATTTTATGTTTCGAAGCGACGCGTGATCAAAAGGCTGGCAGCTATCTCGGCCAAAGAATAAGCCTTGCTATACAAAGAGGCAATGTAGCCAGTATTCTCGGCACGCTGCCATAGGGTATCGAGTTGGAGCAGTTGAGCTACCTATAGATCGTTTGCCATGGTCTATGGGTGGCCCAATTTTTCAAAATTTTCAAAATTGTTTCCTTTTGTAAATTTTGTAATATAGATTGTAGTAGTTAGCTGTAATAAACAGTTTTTATGTATATATTACAATGTTTTATTACAAAATGTACATAACTTTGATATCTACTTTAGAATAGTTAGTGGTTAGTGTTAAGCGTCGATGACACACGGCTTTAATACACGCTAAAAGCCAGCGAGTTCGCTTGTAGCGTGTAAACTCGCCCAGTGTCATCGGCTTTTGTTGACAATCCTCAAAAGCTAACTCGCTCACACGCTCGCTTTTAAACTCGCCAACAATATGCTTGTAAAATAACCGGGTGTCATCGACGCTTTATGCGGCTTCGCTTGATGTCACAGTAAAGAGCCTAAAACTCAGCTTAAGTGTGTGATAAAAGTATAGTCTGTGACGATGAATGGATTAGTAAACGTACCTTGGGCTGCGCATAGGCGGAGGTGGCGGCGGAGGCGGAAGCGGAAGCGGTGTGTTCAAGTAGTGTGCCGGTGGTGGAGTGCTTGAATCCGTTTTGACCTAGGACAAGTATCAACCGTGTTGTTTTCATCATACACTGCTAGAAAAGTTACTGAGCTTTGAAACTGATCCACAAATGTCTCAAAGTGTACTAGCACCATAGCAGTGTTAGGCATGCATATGTGATTCGAAGTAGCACTGTTCTGGTCATGGGCAGGTGTTATCTAGTCAGGTAAAATTTTTGTACCTAAACTAACAACATTGATGTATCTAAGATATTTAGATATCTAGATTAGTCCGTAGTAGTCTGTGGAGTAGTAGTAATAGTCATCATTTCCTGGTCCTTTTCCCACTTACGTGAGGTCGGCACAACATGTTTTCTTCTTCCATTCTTCTCCATCAGCCGTCATCTCGGTACTTACACCTGTTTTATTCAAATAATCTTTCACACAGTCCATCCATCTTTTCTTCGGTCTTCCTCTACTCTTATATCCATCCACTTCCATATTCAACACTCTCCTAGTCACATGACATTCTTCCCTTCGCATAGTAGTAATAGTAATTGATTGATTCAGGCGTTACTTTGCGGAAATCCATAAATATCAACAAATTATATAAATATATTTAGTAATAAATCCGCTTGATTTCTAAATAAAAAGTTTCGCACGAAAAACTCTCGTTTCGAACTTCGGCGAGTCCACACCTCCTGATGATGCCTCGTGTAGAGGCGAAACACGTGTCGTATCTTTAAACTTTGGTTTTTTAAACTGTTCGTTGACTCTTTGGTTTATAATATAGTAATATGTACTAAAGTTCTAAACTAAAGTTAAGTTATTTAAAACCTTTGTTTAGAAATCAAGCGGATTTATTACTAAATATATTTATATAATTTGTTGGTAGTAATAGTAGTATGAAAATGAAATAAAATAACCGCTCAGACAGTGGCCGCCCAGCCGGACAGACATACGAAAGCTTTTTTGTCCAAGCTGAAGCAGAGACCTTCGACTCGCGCTTCTCGCTGGCTTGGTCAATAAATATTGATCAATCAGGCGATTACGTATTACGATTTGAGTAAGTGTAGTTTTTTTTAAACTGCTTTACGTAACAATGCGTTAAGTTCGCGATGGCGTACTCAGGAAGAGGCCTATGTCCAGCATATATGGATTAGACAACTATGGATTGCGACCAAGACCCATCCGTTCTCTTAGCCGAGAGTATGCCTGAGTCCTAGCAGTTTAAGCAGAACATTATAGGCTGATTATGTTACCTTCTTTACAGACTTGTCGGAGATGTCCATTGCAATTGGGGAATCGCTGGGCGGAGCATGTTCCCATTGAGCCCCTGACGGCCCCGGCTGCGGCTCGTTCGCCTAAACAAATACAAACATTATTTATAAAAGGGAAATAATTACGACTAAGCACCCATCTAAGTAACACAATTATTATTTTTTAACTACTTGAAACAAAACATTGACTATACTACAAACTAACTAATTAACTATCCCTTACAAACAATAAATAAAAAAAAACACATCAAAACCAGTTTATTTTTCAAATTTACTAACAACATAAATAAAAATACTGCCCTGAATATGAACATAACAAAATGACTTATAGTTCAACGGAATTTCTAAAAAGCCATTCAAAGATAACTTTATATTTCTTTGAACACATACCATACCAACACCTATATTTGCATATGTATGATGGGACGAATATTCTGTTAACACCAAGCTATACTAAATTTTAGTAACCATTGCTTAGAGTATGTTTTAGGAGACGACCCAGCGTGGCGAAGATAACAATAAGATAACAATTTAAACTAAACCATAATATCTATGAAATAGGGTTGGAAATAAGGGGCGGGTCGCCGACCGGAGCACCCGAGCGACTCCCGCGCTAAGCCGCTACCGTAGGCCGTATGTCATAGGAATTAAGGTTCAGTTTCGATTGTTCTTCTCCTAGTATTTTCGCCGCGCCTCCGCAGGTATGCGCTGGTGGATAAGTGCAGAAAAGTCAGAATCAATTGCTGAAATTTTAAATTTAATTTGGAGCTAGCAGAACCGGCTCCATTATTTTACAATCTCATCTAAATTCTAACTAAAGATACTAACAGTCATCGACAATTTATCAAACTATGTACTCGAAACTTATTAAATACAAATCTGAATAAAATTTCAGAAATCATGCATCGATTAAATATAATAAAAAATATAACGTTATTTCCTAAATTCTTGTATAGCAAAGATAAATTTAATATTTTATTACAATTTTTTATTTTAATATCAAGAGCGGTGCGTCTCGCACTCATCCCGATTATGACTATCGTATCGTGTATCGAATATCGATTCATATTCGATACATGCCGAACCTCTCACTCGACTTCGACTGGCGACTTCTGCCATTCTAACCAAGTTTTAACAATTCCGAAATCAACAAACTGTAACGTTCTGTATTTTTATCACAAGTTGTAAACTTAGTATTAAGATCTTTTTTTGGAAAATAAACTTTATCTTTATCTTTATCAAATGATTCAAGGTAAAACGCGTTAGTTGATTCGTGTCAGCGCATTGATTGGTTAGAAACTTATCAGCAGCCGGCAACTGAAGTTAAAATTATATTGCAATCAAAGCGTAAAACGTCTATTTTTCCTCTTAAAAATATTCAACAGCTTATTTTCTTATTATAATAATTATTATTTGTGATATCGCTAATAACTTAAAACAGCAGCATGCTAAAAACTAAATATACAAACAAATACAGTAATAGATATTTCATGCAATCCGCACAGTTTGCAAAAAAACAGTAAAAAAATTGACACATATTGAAAGTTTGCAAACATTGCGAAAAACATAGTTTCTGAACTAATAACATTATTTTCTTGCGTATAACGAAACTTACAAAACTAAAAAAAAATATTTCGGTAAAAAAAATATAAAACGTCACACAGCACAACATAATTTGGCCCGCGGTGACACTTCCAAGAAAAAAAACACCATGAATTTACATATACACACCCGCCAAGGTATGTGGTGAAAATACACGTATAAATAGACTTATAAATCAATTTAGTTCGTTTTATTTATTCGGGCCTCAGGCTGGCTGATTAACAGATCTAAGCGAGGGCGCTATTAATGGAATAAGGTGACGGTTAAATAGATATTTTTTTTATTAATAAATTAAGTGCGAATAGGCACTTATTACTCCCACACTTAGCTCCGTCACATACAGCGAGAGGGGGTCGACTCACAAACGAAATGGGTGTGAGGACGTTCCTCTCAGCGGCAGCGGAGGCAGCCGCGGCGGAAGCGGCCGCGGCTGCCTTCCGCTTCTTCGTATGCTTCGTCTCCATCTCAGCGACGGGCGACGGACTTGCGGAAAGATCCTGCAACGGCGTCCGCTGTAGTACCAACCTTACACTACACTCACTTACGGTTGCTGCAAATGCGACATCGACCACAACGACCGATGGCGGGCGTTACGTGTCGTTGTAGCGCGTCGCTACCACACGTATCGCCAGTGGCGACGACGCGCTGCAGCGAAAAAATGTATGTAAACTGACGGTCACCCGCCACCGGTTGCTAGGTCGGTGGCGCGTTTACTGCTGGCCTTATTTACTTAGCGACATAAACTGCCGTCGAAGGAGCCGACCGCTGTATTACAACCTTACCACACTTACCTAACAACTTGGCTACTGAAACTTCCGTTGAAATAGCCAAGTACTGGTGTAACAATAGGTCATAAACATGAAGATCACCGCAGTACAGTGGACTAGCTGATTTGGACGAAACCCTCTTACCATAAAACACTGGCTAGCAAATCCCTACCTTACCAGTACACAGTAGATTAAAGAAGCCTGTTTCCACATCGATAAGTTGCAGCACGGAAATTAAATCTAAGTTAACTAAGCACGTTTAGACAGTCAGTGCCAAGTGCAGGTGCAAGGTGCGTGCAGTTTTGAGCGAGGATTGTCCAAACGAGCTTACGTGCCTGCACTGAAACTTAACAATGTGAAAATAGGCTTGGCGATGTAATAAGTTAGTTATATAGAAGTAAAGAATCACACTGTAGTACATTGGAAACGCGATAAAGAAATGGAGCCACATTGGCCTAATTTCTAGTACATTTTAGTCCGATGCAAATTTTCGAAAAAGAGAAGTAACAGGGCTATATAAATATTATATGTTTAAACTACTAGGCTTTTTCATTGTCAATAAAACTACATCGTAAAAAGTAACAAACATTCGAAACAAGAGATATTTAATTTTTATTGACAAAATGTCAGAAAATTTTCTGTCCTGTACTCTGCATTCATTTCGGTTTGATACTGTCTATCTTTGTGTTCTATAGGAACACCGTTATTAATCTATGGTTAGTTCAGACATGCACTGTACGAAAGGAGTCGATGACTAACTAACCCGAACAATTCAGATTTTTATTCCAATATACTCGTACACAGTCACCTTAATCATCAATCTACAAAAATACTTTTCTTACTACGTATTTACCAGCTACGTAACTACGTAAAGCAGAGGCAGCTTTGGGACACTTACGCTGGCGATGGGCGGAGTTTCCCTCTCGGCGGCGGCCGCGGCTGCAGCCTTACGTTTCTTGGTTTGCTTTGTATCTTGATCTTGAACCTCGAGGGGAGGAGTCGCCTGTAACGTCGTAGGAGTTTGCACCGAGGTTATTTCATGCCGCATGCAGATATAAGCTAGAGTTAGTGTTCTGTACTTACCGTGTTTGGAATCGAAGACTTAATACACCAGAGAATGAATATGGTTCTTACAACTTACTAGTATTGTAGTGCCTTAAACGACTGGTTACTGCATAAAATCGTATACTATGTCCGGCAGCAAATTTGATCATCCAAATAATGTTTTATTTTGGGACTTCTTCGAATTCTAATCTGACACCAGCGAATCCAATTCAGAGGGGTATTATTGCGTGATCAGTCAGACCGTAATCGCATTCGCGTGATGTCGAATTAGTATTCAGGAGACTGATATCAGGGTTACATGCCGTTACCGTCAACGTTCTTTGTTGTGAAATTGTATATTCTTGTTGTTGTCCAAATATCGTGGAGACTTACGGAGAGGATGGGCGGTGTCTCTCTCTCCACGTTCATTGGTGAGCTGGTGGGTCTTGGTGAATTGGCGGGTCTCGGCGATTCAGCAGCAGCGGCGGCCGCGGCGGCTGCCTTGCGTTTCTTATTGTGTTTTATGTTTTCGAGATCCAAAGCGCATGCCGCCAACTCCTATAATGATAGGAACGATGTATGCACCGCTCGGGCGCATAGCACGGACATTTCGGGATGGTTATGCGGTAGTGTTAATAGGTTATGTAGTGTGAGTGACTAGGCAAGCGTGTAGCATTTTTCCAGATAAGGTGTTCTTCAAAATCCGCAAATATTTATGCAATGAGGGTTACCGTTTTTAAGCTCACCAGTTGGCGCTACCGGCAAGTTAGGTCTTGAAGTATAGCTGTCAAAATGTATTATTACGCGCGTGGAAATAGAGTTTAATTATAAATGGAGAAGTATAGAGAAAAATAAATAGATTATACATTTAACATGACGTCGAAGACCTCACTCTACACCAGCGCTTCTAGTGGCAAATTCAAACGCGGAAACCCTCATTAGATAGAGCAAGCCCGAACCCTGCACCCAAATATAAGGATGGTTAATTGATTAATGGTGGTGTTAAAGGTTATTGCGGGCTTTACCCGCTGAGCTGGTTTCACAGTATCACTTCAAATCTTACTTTTATTTTTGCTGCGCTTGCAATTATACTTCTCCGCAGGCTCACGGCCCGTGTCATATGCATTTTTTTCCTCGTGAGTTTCGGTTCAATCTGGGCGAAAAAAGGAAACGGCTCCTATAATGAAATGGAGGATGCACCAAAGCGAATAAAGAATCTATAAAGCCCTAGGTATGCTGAAGTAAGGTAAGGGCAAGCAAGCGTGGTGCACTCAATATAGGAGTTACGGTTTAAAGGCTAGATAATGTGGTCAGTGCAAGAAAGGTGGACAGTGCAGTAGGTAGGAGGTAATAAAGTGGACGACGTACATTCATACTTACAAGCAGCAAACTGCTCGGTGCTGCGAAGATTTACAGTTCCTCATGGTTTTTATTCAGAAGCCTACAACTACAAGATACAGGTCAAATGGTTATGAGAGGCCTGCGATATTTGATCGCAACAATCATTCTCTCTTCTTGTTCGCGAGTCTTTAAACACAAACTCGATAACAAATGCTTGACTGTGTTCTCACATATCACACCAGATTTTCAAACTTTCATCAAATAATTTTCATGCAAAATAGGAGCGCGTCCGAACGGACTGAACGCCAAACGAACACTGGGACGAATCACGAATGCAAAGAACAATTATTATTTACTCCTTACGTTAATGTTAGGGGTTTTTTTCTCTAGTTTTGGCGGGCAAGCGGGCCGCGAGTCGAGAACCGCCTTCCGTTTCATCGGCACCCTTGGTTCTGGCTCGATTGGTGGCGCTGATTCCTATAACGACAGATTGTGGAATATGCGCCTAAGGGTAAAGACATGCTTGCTTGCTTTATTTAGAATAGGTACTAGTTAGCATGCGAGTCGAATGCTCTATGGATAGAGCGAAGATTTTAATGATGAAAAGAAATGAGCCAGCCTTTTTGGATATGAATGTCTGTAAACAAACATTTATTAAATTTTCGACCGATACATATTGGAGAGTACGGCAGCGAGGCAGGAAGTATTTCGTACATTCTGCCGCTCCTGCGCAATTATCTTACGTCACACTCGCACGGACGGTGGTCTTTGCATCTGTGCGAGCGTGATAAAAGATATTTACGTAGGAGCGGCAGAATAGGAGTATAGGAATACAAAATTATTCCTGCTCCGCGGCCGTACTTTACTAAATTCAATTTCATGTAAGCCAGCGATTGCCATAGAAGATTTCAAGAGCGCACTTGCCTTGAAATAATCCGTTCACATACGCATGATTTCAAACATTATTATTTTATTTTTGTTTACTTTTGAAGTTAACATTACTAACATAATTATCCAAATAGGCTAAAGTATAGGATAAGAATATGCAGGTAATTGAAGATGTCAGTGATATGCTTTGGCAGGGCTGCTAGGGAAAGCGTCAATAGCATTGCTCACCTTTATGTACAACGTAGATGAAAACGGACAGTATGTTTAAAAATATGATAACTCAACTTTGTTCCGTGATGGTTGTGGATTGTAGTATCTTCACGAATGTCACCTAAGTCGTCACAAATGACATCACATTTTTCCGGCCGGATTTATTGAATAGAATAGTACATGTCGATGATATTAGTTTGTTGAGCATTTACCACAAAAATATAGTATATTAAGTACATAAAGTAACTCAAGTCGATTACAAGGTCATAATAAAACTGGTAAAATAAGTTCTCGACGAACTGCGACTACGCATCACTAGTGTATTCAAACGCCTAATGTGGATGAATGCCGAATAGTAATTGTGAACCTGTAAGATGAATGCCGAATAGTAATTGTGAACCTGTAACTGGCTCTCTAAAGCTAATATCTACCTAGATTACTCATCGAATTCTCACTAAGATTGGACTCACAGTTCAAGAGGACGAGGCTACATGACTCCTTGATTTTTGTTTGGCAAATTCTTGCGGCTTCTCAGCTATTAAATTTATTAAAATAAAATAAAAATTAATTTACGATCAAAGGGAAATCGTAGTCTTAAGGTCGCCGCAAACCCGCGACCGACCGGTAGCAGGCGACCGTCAGTTTACATACGTTTTTTTGCTGTAGCGCGTAGCCGCTACACGTGTCACCGGTAGCGGCGACGCTCTACAGCAACATAATGTATGTAAACTAACAGTCGCCGATTTGGTGTCGCGTTTGCGGCCGGCGTAATTCGGACTACATTCCTAGTCCTTCTATTTATTGTACACACAAACATTTTAAAATATAAATCATAAAAGAAAAGACCCTAATAAGTTTTCTTCCAGCAAACCTTTGAGGTTAGAGAGAGGCTATGGAAAGTGTGGGGGCATTCCTTTTTAAGTTTTCAGTCAAATTTCTCTTTGCCAGCGGTTAGCCCAGAAGTTCTCGCGCTAAAATGGCTCTTATTGTGATAGAACTTACGTTAGCAATCGCTTGCGCTGCTTGCTCGGCGGCAGCGGATGCGGCTGCGGCAGCTGCTTTGCGCTTCTTCGTGTGCTTCGTCTCCATCGCATCGGTGTTGGTTATCACCGACTCTTGGAACGTCACTGACTGCTTGGTGGACGGAGCCTGCACCACCGATGTGGTCACCCCGACGGAGCTGTAACCATATGCTTAAAATCAGGCGTTTTATTTAAGCGGGTGTGAAACTGGTCTAATTATTATCGAGAATGTTATTTTAGAATAGCAATATTTTTGTAAATAAATACAGAGAATACCTAAAATTCACTCTGAATCAGGACAAACATCCATACTTCACACTTCTTCAGTATGGTAAAGGTATTGCATTATTTAAAAAGATTTAATTTCGTAATTCTAAATCAGAGACAGCCATTTAAGGTTACCACGATATTCGAAAATGGAAAAAAAATAGATAAGTTCTTTATAATACCCTAATCTATGGGTATTATGAAGAACCGAAATTCGAAATATGAATAAACTTCCGGAAAGAAACCTTCGAACAGATTTTATAAGCCATCGCTTTTTTTTTACCTAGGACTTAAAATGCACTTATACTCTCTCTAAAGCATGCACGAACATGAGAAGTGGAAAAAAACGAATATATATATATATATATATATATATATATATAATAACGAATATATATGCTTACGTGGAGGGCGTGGTGGCTGGAGCGGAGGAGACGGCGGCTGTTGCGGACGCCACGGAACTGATGACGCCACCCGGCTGGGGGGATTTGTTGGCGTTCGGCGAAGCTGATGGCGGAGTTGCCCTCGACGACCCCGCCCCGCCGCTGCCCGACGCTGTAACAACCATACATTGGTATTATCCTACTTATATTATAAACGCGAAAGTTTGTAAGGATGTATGGATGGATGGATGTATGTTTGTTACTCTTTCACGTAAAAACTACTGAATGGATTTTAATGAAACTTTACAATAATATAGCTTATACATCAGAATAACACATAGGCTACAATTTATAAAGATACTTGCGCAGACGAAGTCGCGGGCACCAGCTAAAATAAAATAAATATTTTGGACATTACACACAACGCCATCTAGCCCCAAACTAAGCAGAGCTTGTACTATGGGAACCATATAACTGATAGAATACTTAAATACTTCTTTTTTTTGTAAATACATACATAGAATAAATATAAATTTAGCCATTATTATTTAAATTACAGTACACGCCCCCTCATTCTCTATTTCAGTCACATACTTTTTTTTGTGGTTAATTTAATAATACATTTATTTAAGTTATTTATTACAGGTTATTTATAATTATACACTTGTAGGTATTACAACAATTATTTACTATCACTGATAATGTGTTAAAGAAATAATTATTTTGAATTCGTTTAACAAGATTTCATTGCACCTCAAAATAGTCTAAAATAGATTATTAACACGAAACGCGAAAATTTGCGCAAATTTGCCATTTCTCATTACATTTAATTTATTCCAGGAAATAATAAATACATTGTGTTTGGATATTTAACAACTAAAACTTATAAAAATATATTAAATTAAGTACATGCAACATTACTAACAAATTAAAAACTAGTCTGTGTAGGGAAGTCAAATGTAAAAAGTATGTCAAAAACCGAAATGTTTTTTTACTACAGACATTTCACACGACCCCAAACAAAGCAGGGCTACAATTATGAGATCCAGATTACAGATAGAATATGAACAAAATGATTAGTTCATTTTGTTCATGTTCTATCTGTAATCTGGATCTCATAATTGTAGCCCTGCTATACATTTTATATGTAACAACTTACATAGAAAACATAATCCGTAAAATAAGAGAAAAGTAGTCTGTAAGTAGCCTCAGAGTATCTTCGAGGCGCACTCGTAATCCTTTCGTTCGAAAGAACTAGTGACGCGATAACAAGACGAAACAGTGTTGGACCGTTGCCTATGTGATTCGAAGTAGCGCTGTTCTGGTCATGGGCAGGTGTGATCTCTTAACATAAGGAGAGCGGCTAGCTCGTCTCGTCACTTCTTAACATAACTAATCTAGTGGTTCTGTGAGCTGTAGATCTGAAAAGTGGCTGTGGAAGTGGCTTACGTTTGGAGGGGTGTCCCAAGTCAGCGTTGTGTGACGGCGAAGGCGCTGGAGTGCTGGTCTTGCTGGAGCCCCCCTCCCCCGTCGATGACTGCCGCCGCGACGGAGATTTCTTCTTATCTGATAACGGAAACCAAACATCTTACCGAAAGAAAGTTGAACAAATCTTCGTGATATACTTCGCAAAAGTGTTTAACAAAGAAATGGCATCGGGCGCGGACGAGGCCTGCCGTCTATTCAAAAGTCATACTTCATGCGTGGACATAAGACTGAATATCAAACGGCGGGCGCCGAATTTTTTGTATTAATATATTGCCCGCGATAATTGATTCATTAAGGCGTTACTTTGCGGAAATCCATAAATATTAACAAATATTATAAATATATTTAGTAATATTTGCATTTATTACTAAATATATTTAAAATATTTGTTAATATTGCCCGCGGCTTCGTTTAAGTAGCGTCGAGATAACCCAAGCCCAATATCAGTCAAGTTGGTTATTATGGAAGAAGGATGATATTTGAATGGGAGGGAAGCCAAGTCCGACTCACATCTGAGCCTGATACATTGTATCTATCAAAAAAAATCATGCGCCCTTATATGAATTGTTTAACTTAATCGAAAACCTCTATCTGTGTTTTATTGATGATTAAATTATATAACAACACAATTTTGAAAGAAAAATGGAGATAAAACATTGCGATACTACATAATAACAACAATAAACTGGATACTGGGCGCGTAAACGGAGGACAATTCATAACCACATGTTGCATCAAAAAACCGCGAACTCGACCACCACCGAAAACCACAAACGTAAAAACAACCCTTACCATCCAATAGCATCCACGGCCGGCAAGGATCATAACGAAGCCTTAACTTTTTCACATAATTGCACAACACACGCATAACTACGACTTCAGTACTCCAACAGGCGCCCAATCAACAACAACTTAGCCAGACCACTGAATGAAAACTGTATTTACTCCCCTCACAACCCCAACCGCGAGCTTACATACCAAGTTATGGGATACCGTAACTTAAATTGTTCATCCACGATCGATTGAAACATGCACCGAGCCGATAAGCAAATCAAATCGTGTATACATAAGTACATATATTATGTGTTTGATATAAATAGCAATGATTTCTGTTTTATTTTGATTGCCATGTATCGGGGTACACATAACAATGGAACCATGGCTAATAATGCTGTGATTCACTAATGGGAACACTAATATGCGTTTACTTGAAGCGAATACAAATACGACTGAGCAAAATGTTCAAAGATCGCCTGATACTATACAATAAGCACGAAAGAAAAAGTTTTCTTCAATAGGTACGTCTCTTCGCACCACAAATCATTAGGGATCATTAATTCGTTCTCTTTTTTCGGAAAGGTTTACAAATATAATATGTACTAGAATAAAAGAGTTTCGTATTCCTGCTTCAATTGCTTCGTTCTATATTATGTTTAACTAGCTGCTGTCTTTTGCCTCGATCGCTTGTTATCGAGATAAAAGGAGCCGTTTTGTAATATCAACATAAATGAGACCATGTCTTCTTCCAGGTCTTATACTACACCTAATTTCAACCAAATCGGTACACTTAATGCTCAGAATCCCGCACGCCGACATCTCGCTTGCACATTTGTGGAAATATAAATTGTAACTGTTTTTAATCTTCTTCGCTTATAAACATATCAAAACAAAAAAAAAATGGTTTACTATAAAGTTGGTTTACGGACGATAGTTTAACGTGACTAACAGCGTAACGGGACAATGAGAGTTACCGGACAATGACAGCGTTACCAATGACGTCAACGTTTTTGTGCATGCAGACGGCGTTCATCGATATTAGACGTAGTCACGTCAAAAAATTCGTGAGGTTGTAGTAACAAATTGACCACTCGACTTTTTTTTGAAATTTATACTCAGTCAAAAATGTACAAATGTGCGAGCGAGATAACAGCGCGCTGGATTCTGGCCTTAACTTTTTCTCTTATAGTATAAGTAGGAATAGTAAGATAAAATTGTGGACCTAGATACCTAACCGTATTTCATAAACGCTCAACTGCGTTAGGAATCCTACGTTCATATTGCACCAACAAAAAATACAATGTTGGAATTTTTATCCAATAATAATCAAAAAGTAGGTCGATCGGACCTCCCACCTATGAAGTACCTACTACGGACCTTATTTTATATTATTCTAAGTTAGTATCTTAATCGCAATAATAGGGCTGAGGACTTGTAAATACGAGAGAAAGCGAGAAGTAATGATACATCTCATTGTCTTCGCTTCATGCACATTGTACAGGTATACATAGGACCATCGGCTGTTGTCCTGCATGTCTTATCAGTAAACTGTAGACCATATTATATTAAATACCTATACTAAGCACTATTTTGCTTAGGACTTTGTCCACACGGTATCTTGTTAAAAAGTAGCCAATATATATAACATATCTCAAAGTCTCCCGTATTTTATTTCCCTAGGGACAATAAGAGCTATATCTATATCAACAAATTAAATAAATATATTTAGTAATAAATCCGCTTGATTTCTAAACAAAGGTTTTAATTAACTTAACTTTATTTTAGAACTTTAGTACATATTACTATATTATAAACCAAAGAGTCAACGAACAGAAAACCAAAGTTCAAAGATACGACACGTGTTTCGCCTCTACACGAGGCATCATCAGGAGGTGTGGACTCGCCGAAGTTCGAAACGAGAACTCGAACGAGTCTCGTTTCGAACTTCGGCGAGTCGGTTTATAATATAGTAATATGTACTAAAGTTCTAAACTAAAGTTAAGTTAATTAAAACCTTTGTTTAGAAATCAAGCGGATTTATTACTAAATATATTTATATAATTTGTTGATATTTATGGATTTCCGCAAAGTAACGCCTGAATCAATCAATTAGCTATATCTATACATGACCATCAATCAATCAATACATATAATAAAGCAAGAGACCCCGAATTCTTGTACATATGTTTTTTTTACGGAAACGTGTTCAGACGAGTAAAAATAACTTGGCCTATTTTTTTTTTTTTATTGGAAGACTGTTTATTTGTTTGTGTGTGCGTCCATCACGTAAAAGCTACTGAACGGATTTTATTGAAACTTTATAATATTATAGTTACTAAGCCTGAGATGGTTATAGGCTATATCATATTACGCTATATTTCTTCAAAGGGTAGATATAGAAGTTTATAGTTTGTATGGAAACAGTTTTTTTATGGTGTATCTTTTTCAAACTAAAGGATTATGTTTCTCAAAACAAATAATTAGATACGGGTTTCACCGATTTTCAAAAATAAAAGTTAAAATATGAAAAAGTACGGGTTTAAGGTGTTATAAGACCAAAAGTTGAATATGACCCTATCTCCTCAGGTAAACACAATATTTAATTGAAAGTTGCATTTTTATAACCTCCGAAGATAAGTACCGCTATGTTTTTCAGTTTTCTACTAAGTTCAATGTTTGAGTGGTTAAAAAGAGGGTTTGAAAATGTGCAAGTTTTGATTGACTTGCTTAGTACTGACACTTTGCTATTCTGTGATACTTCTTCCGCGGGTGGAACAAACAACATCGACAATAAACAATTTGTACACGGGTGACGAAGTCGCACGCGGGTACAGCTAGTAATAAATATTTTGGACATTTCACACAACGTCATCTAGTCCTAAAGAAAGCAGAGCTTGTACTATGGGAACCAGATAACTAATAGAATATTTAAAAACTTTTTTTTGTAAATACATACATTGAATACATAAACACCCAAACTCGGGACAAACATCGATGTTCATCACACAAATGTTTGTCCTGAAGCGGGAACCGAACCCGTGACAACGGCGTAGCAGTCCAACAAACTTGCCATTCGACCAATGTTGTCGTCAATAACTACATTAAAACTACATTTTGTATATATATGTTCTATTCTTATGCTCGTAGCTGCCTACAGCTTTTATAATTGCAACCGGCTTAAACAGGACTCTTTCAATATGTTGCCTACCAGTCTTCGCGTAGATAACACAATCTTCATCTAATATGTATGTATATGAAATAGCACAATAGTATAGCGTATTTATAGTGAGCTATGTACAATACTGCCGACGTATCTTGGCGAGTCTGAACATAGGCTATGCGAACTTTAGCGCATGTACACATGTATTACATTGTTTCATATATATGTACCTATAATATATCAACGCGGGCGAAAGCGCGGGCTTATGCTAGTTGGTTTATAAAAAAGAAATTGGCATCAACAGTTTTCTATTGCTTGTTTTCAAGCGCTAAAGTTCGCATAGCCTATGTTCAGACTCGCCAAGATACCTCGGCTGTATTGTAATGTAGATTACTTAGAATGTAAGTAAAAACTGATACCTAAACTACCTATCTTATGCATTAGTGAATAAGTTGTCTAATTCACATTTTATGTGTGGTTCCTCTATATAGGTACAGTAAAGTCGGATATGTAATTGACTTTACACCCAGCTTACGCCGGTGTTCTCTTGTGATTAAACTACTAATATTGTAGTAAAAATGGATTGGGTGCACTGCCAGTCGGTGATTATTATATTATATAATAGTTTTTAGTTTATAAAATCGTTCGAAATATAACCGTGTACGTAAGTTAGCTCCACATGTAGCCATGTTGGCCAAGTGGGAGGTGCCTCGACTTTCGATCCGCCGGTAGGGTAAAATACACGTGCTTTACGGAGAAGGAAAACATCGTGGGGAAACCGAAAAGATGTCGGTTTCCCCACGATGTTTTCCTTCTCCTTAACCTAAAATATTCGAAAAAACATGTGTCAAGTGCACGAAAGGGTCCTCTTCGAGGCGTATTTGAAATCCTTTCACCACACTGGTTCGAATGAACTAGTGACACGATAAGAAAAAGCTCCACATGTTTCCACAACGTTCAATGCCAGCCGTGTACATTAGTGGTTATGGCGATCATGCTAATGTACCATGCTAAGGCGTGTGCGGTATGGAACGTGTACGAAACATAGCTACGTTGCTTTGCGAACCCGACCTCATGTGGCTATCGCAACGCTAGCGAGGGTCGCATTTGTGTTGCCAAAATGTAAGTAAGAAAACATTAATTGCTGTGGTTTCACCAGAGCTAAAACATAAAATATTTAGTGGCCAACTACACAGGCGGTTCTCCCGCCGCGGGAATCTGCTTCTGAACCGCACAATTAATATGGAAGTTGTATGCTGCATACTACACTGCGCAGTCCTTCGCGGTTCATTCGGACAAAGTCGCATGACTTTGTCTATGCGTGGAGATATCATCACAGTCAGATAAAATTACAATGCTTGCTTATATCCTGGTTGACAACATCCTTTAATATGTGTGATAAGTTTGTTTTATATGTTCAATCTTTCAATAATTGCCGTCACTTATAAATCATAACTACAAATAAGGTAAACAATAAACGAATAAAAAATGTGCATGGAAATTAATGGTGCTGAGAAGTTGTTTTTTATTAAATACAAATCATTTAATGGCAACTCCGTGGTCAGATAAAAATAATATTTCTAAATAATAAAATTTATACAGATCGATATAGTTATGCCCTATTTATGTTATAAGAGGCAAGTTATAAAATTCATTTATATCATAAAATACATGCTCTAAGAGCCATTTTTTAAGCCGAGATTTGAAGGCCCCGGTGGATGGAGCATCGCGGACAGTACGTGGCAATCTATTATATACGGAGGGGCCCATTATGAAGACATACACAGACACGATATATTAATAATATTCAAGCGTTTGACCACCACCTCACCTGATGGAAAGTGACGGTGTGATAACTATAAAATAAACCAATAAGCGAGGCGATAATGCAAATTCATTGTGTGTGGGACTTACCCATTGGTTGTGCTGTGGTTGTCGGCACTGCCTTCGAAGCATTCGAGTTCTTCGACGTATCCTTGTTCTGTGACGTCTTACGTCCGGGCTGAAAAACAAAAACGATTGAGCATTTCTACTAATAAATTCATCATCGATTGTCAAGGTCTCCCACTCAAACGAAATTTAGCCCCTCTATTACATTGCAGGGTTATTTAACCCTCCGTGCATCGTTCGCATTTTTTAATGGAATAATATTTTTCATTTTATTAAGCTCAAACTAGTCTATATTCAGAGAGGCATTCAAGTTCTTGACAGACAGAAGCTACACACACTAGAATCACTTTCACGCATTACGATAATTAATTAGTTCAAATCGTTTCAATAACCTGTTTAGAAGCCGTTTCCAACAAGTGTTAATGACCGCAGACACATCAAATATATAAAAAAATCTGTGTCTAAGATCCGCAAGAGTTATATGAAATATAAAACTATAAATATAATATGAATATGAACAATAACAAATTACTATCTTGAGGCTCATCACTTATTCTAAAGGTAGTACCAATTTTGATTAGAAGCTGAAACATTTGGCAACAGAAATGTCTTTTGTGGAGGCACAACACAGTCGTTTGGATGTGATTGAGGAATGAGCGTGTGACACATACCCCTTTCGACCCTTTAGCGTGTGCAGTGGGAGTCCCGCTGCCGGCGGCCATCGGCGACGCCCCGCCTTCCTTCTCACTACTCGACCCACTCGACTGGCTATCGTGCGCCACCGGCTTGTACGGCGGGATGGTCTTTACATTACCACCCTTTTTCTGCACAACAAACAACTACGTCTCTCACACCACGCTATGACCCGGCCATAACAGGATAATTCAACGTCAAAATTGATAAGCGTTCGGCCGGCCAGCCTCTTGGGTTTCGCTAACTTCCTGTTATACTAATGAAACGGTATGTACCTTTGCGATGACGGTGACTTCGTGATTCGTAAACTAAAAAAGAAAAGAAATGAAGGATGAAATGAGAGAATGTTAGTGCATGCAACACAATTATAAGGCGAGTGAAATGAAATGGGTGTATGTGAGGGCCCGGACAGGGGACGGGATTGAAAGCAAATGAGAATGTATGAATTATTAAATATAGGTGCAGGCATTCGTAATGGAGCTTATCCGACAGCCCCCGCTAGAGCCCTAACATACTCCAAAGAGAAATACACTTTAGCACAAGGAAATAAGACACAATAGTAATAATTAATGTTTATGAAACCAAACACCGTTTTGCAACGTAAGTAGGAGCTTTGTATTTCTTAGTATCAGTTAGATGGGGACCTTGCAAGATGATGAATTTATATATGAGCAGTTGAGTTATGCTACCCGTTTTACACATGCGATATTTATAGCATTAGCATACAGCCATAGCTATATTCCATTTATTGTAATACTAGACTTAGTTAAAATGTCGTGAATCCATATCCATCTAAGTAGAAAACGTATTTCTAATACATTTCGGACTTTTAGATGTAACCATTTTGATCGATCGATGTCGATGAGTTAGAACTTCGTGCATGCATCATTCTATGTTGGATGCAGCCGAGTAGATGCCGAATGAAAATGAACATGAGTTCGACAGAGTACCATCTGCTTGCAATGACAGTGATTTCGTGAAGCTTATTGTGATTGAAAATGTCCCAACTGTTTATGTTATTATAAGCAGCACTTTACCGCACCCTAAGTTTTTGGGAGTAGTCTTATTATTACACCCTGTATCTGTTTTAGTGTCCACACACACAGACTAACAATCGACTACTGGACGGTACAGTAAAGTATATAATTAGTATTGAACCCAATGTGTGCTCTAGCACTGTCTTAATACTAAACTAGAATATAAAATCCTTATTTTTACCCATGGCTAACTATACAAACATAGGTTCTTGAAATTCACAAAAGATGGCGCTTCCTGTAACATCATTTTCTCCGGAAAAATTAGGTCAAATAGTATTAGAACAATATATAGTATCTTCTCCCAGAGGAACAATAAATATGTTACTCTCTATTTACAGTGTCTAATTAAGAGGAAGCCATAACGTTATTTATCAATGTTATCATCACTGACACTAAATTACACTATTTATCACACCTACACTAACTGGAAAGCCGATCTTCAAGTTTCGATTACCGACCCTATTTACGTTGCTTGTATATTTACTATTATATAATGGACAAACCTCCATTCCTATACTTACAAGTTTAGCGTAGTGGTGTTGGCAATAGCCGCAATACTTCACGTTGTCGAGATAGTTGCCCGCCTCTTCGCAGAGCAAGCCGAGGCTCTGGGCGCATGTCACGTGGAACTGTTGTTTACACCCTGTACAAATATCTCACACCTGTCATACAACTTTTGACACTGTGGTGGTTAAGCGTCGATGACACACTAGCTTTTTTACAAGCTGATTGTTGGCGTTTTTAAAAGCTAGCGTGTGAGCGTGTTAGCTTTCGGGAAGGATTGTCAACAAGCAGATTGTAAAAACGCCGATGACACTGCGCGACTTTACACGTTACAAGCGTAAACTTTATTTCGTGATGGCGTATGTTTCAGAAGCAAACATTTTCAATTTTCCACATCTTTCTTTTTTTTTCTTTTCTCAATATGGCGTCGCAATCAAGTCGCAATACGCGTCGTATAGGATACTTGATTCATCGAATTGCAGTATGCCATGTATGCCATTGGATGATTGCTAAAATCACTCTAGCCTTGCTATGGCTAAAAATTTAAATGACCCAATTGGGTGATCTTGCATAAATAGGTAATGTTGCCAGTAAGACAATTGTAAAATTAGTCTTAAATAATGTCTTATTTTAGTAGTTTTAGTTTTAGTTTTTGGTTATTTATACGTTCCGTGTCGTTGCCACTGGGGTCTAGCAGAACACCAGCGCTGCAGCGTGCTGCCAGTACGCTGCAGCATGAAAGCTGAGCTAGGCCCCCATTGATGGAGGACTCTGTTACTCTGACCTTTTTTTGTTAATTTATGTTTCATGTGGTTTTCATCAATAAAATTATTTCTTTTCTTTTCTTTTTTAAACGCTAGCTTGTAGCGTGTAAAAAAACCGTGTGCCATCGTACTATTAAGGAGGGCAGAGCTAGAGCTACTTCCCAATTCGTACACTTTTTTGCAGAAAGACAGTCATTGAAAGAAGTGTTATTGCGATTTTTTAGGCTTGGTCACATTAAATAAAACTATCATAACAAAAGAGTGTACAAACTGGGAAGTAGCCGAGCGAGATATACAGAAAGTGGGGCGGGGCGGGAGCGAGCGTTCGGTAATTATATGTCGTGGCCGGACCATAGAATTGGCCACTTCATGATGTGGCTGGCCATGGCCAATACTCGCTGGCCACATCATTATATGGCTTAGATATTTAATCAGCGTTTCATTATAACAAGTGCAAGAAAGGAGCCTCTTCGAGGCGCACTTGAAATCCTTTCACCACACTGGTTTGAGAGAACTAGCTACACGATAAGAAGATGGTAAGAAATACTAAATGCATAGGCACTTCATGAAATGGCCAACACTCGCATAGCTGGCATTAAATCAAATTTCTTCTATTTCTAAACAACTAACTATTAGGAGAATTTTGTAAAACAGTCGCAAATTAATCAAGTTCTCATATAACTGCTTATTTCTATTTTATTTCTTCTAGTCGTAAAGCACCAGGATTTTTTTTTATAATGATAGATCGGACATAATGATGGTTAGTCCAAGCCGAGTTATTTTACTAGCTACAGTACTTTGTTACATGTTTTTACAATAAGAATAAGGATTAGTACTCTTTAAACCAAAACACAGCAGGTAATGCTTGGTGGCACCGTGTAGGTACCTATCTATAGAATCCTTTCAATGGAAAAAAACATAGATGGTTGGCAAGACTTTGATAGTCATACTTATCAGAATAATTGTTAATTGAGAAATAATAAAATTGTTTGCATAATATGTATGATGTTTGTGACCTTAATAAAATAAGACGCGCTAATTCGCTACACATCATCATCATCATCAGCCTATCGCAGTCCACTGCTGGACATAGGCCTCTCCCAATGAGCGCCATCGCGCCCTGTCTTCGGTTTACCGCATCCATCTTCTGCCCGCAACCTTCCGCAGATCGTCACCCCACCTGGCCGGAGGGCGTCCTACACTACGTTTGCCGATTCGCGGTCTCCACTCAAGAACTCGTTTACCCCAGCGGTTAACGGTTCTTCGGCAGATATGACCAGCCCACTGCCACTTCAGCTTGCTAATTCTCTGAGCTATGTCGGTATCCTTGGTCCTCTGTCGGATTATCTCATTACGGAGCATATCCTTCAGAGAGACGCCGAGCATAGCCCGTTCCAAAGCTCGCTGAGCGACTTACATCGCAACACATAGTTATGTTAATTAATTGTCGCCTTGCGGTTATACAGTTTGCCTATAGGGTGCGAACACCTAAGCTCCCATACAAACGTTCTTTCCGATTTATTTGAAAACTATATGCCTGATCTTAATGAAATTTTGAATACATAGCCGGAATATAATAATAATATAGAATATAAGAAATAGCTATATCTGCAGCCTTTTAGTTTCTCTGTTCAAGAAAGATTATCATCATTAAATGAGAGAGAAACTAATTTGCCATGTTTTAGACATAATAATAACTTTTATTCGAAAATCTGTAGCACTGCAAACAGCCTGAATATGTTAGAAATTATCAAACATAGGTATTCGAGAAAACAATCGTTTATTCAAAATGAATCGGAAAGATAGAAAATTAAAATAAAATGAACTCCTTCTAGTTTCTGCTACCGCTACAATTTTACTGCTTACAACACAGCCACAGCTTTGTATTTTCTCCGTTGTATTCGCCGAGAGAGGCTTCATACTTCGCCGTGCAAATGCATTGAGAAACATGCGAGCTCTAAGATCTTTGTACGATGCTTTGGTAATGAATTATTTGGTAATTGATGAGTTATAATTAATTGTTTTCGCAATCATGTAGGTATATGTGAAAAAGCTAAATACATTCTCATGTTGGGGCTTATACAAAATAAATTCACGCGGTATCTCTGGCAGTTATACAGCGTCTATTATTTCTATCCATTGATATTGAAATCCTTATTTATTCTGGTTTTTTGGGTAAGTTTAACAAGCTAGCTAGCACTTACTGTATACGTGTTTAATGTACAGTCAGCTGCACAGCCATGTTTACACTCCCAAGCTTTTACATTTATATTATACTCTTTATTTTTGCAGACATTCTTCTTCTGACAAGTAAGATGACTACATTTATTTGAAATAACTTGCGTGCACTTTTCTTTGCAACATAAAGAGTATAATATAAATGTAAAAGCTTGGTAGTGTCTATGACTTGGTATGTCTGTGCAGCTGACTGTAATCCAGGGAAATATGATTTATATTGGCGAGGTTAAGTCTGTGCGTATAAAGATGAAGGGATTCTGGGCCTTAAGGTAGCCTTCCGAAATCGGCGACCGCGACCGGCGACGGGTTGCGAGACACACTGCTTAGTATGTATTAATATGAAGTACCGTCCGATGCAAGCGACCGCGTCGCGAGACTCGTGCAAACATATCCGGATCGCGCAGTCGCGTGTCGCCGGTCGCGGTCGCGGAAAGCTACCTTTACACACACCACGCAGACGCTCAATTTAGTAGCTAAGAAATAGCGATTTTATATTTTCTGAATGAAGTCGCAAAGGCCACATTGTCTATTACATTTAATTTTTTCGCCAATGTAAAAATCGTACCTGATTTGTTACAAGCCATGCAAGCTCCTTGTCCGGCGCGGTGAGATTTCCCATTTTCTGTGCATATGTAACACGTCTGAAAGGACAAAATAATATTATAATGTTAGTATCCGCATTGGGTCCGTGTGGTGGATTAAGACCCATTCGCTCTCCTGGCGGAGAGTAGGCCTGAGTCAACAAAATACAAAAAAACAAAACACGAGCGGTAAATCTGCTCGGTCAATCTTATTATCTAATACCGCACTTAAGGGTAATCTTTAAATCCGAATTCCATACAAAATGTTTCGGACAAATACTCAAAAAGTACGCAGTATTATAGTAATTTTTTCACACTATTCGCTTCGTCCATGTTTTTCGATTTCGTCAACAAAAAAATTTGTAAGGTTTCATACTTAAATTTTGATTTTAAACACGTATAAAATCTAAATTACAGTATGAAACCTTTCATTTTTTTTTTGGTGACGAAATCAAAAAAACATGTACGAAACGAATAGTGTGAATAAATTACTATAATACGGCGTTCTTTTTGAGTATTTGTCCGAAAAAAATTGTATGGAATTCGGATTTGAGGTTGCCCCTTAACTGTTTACTAACAAGCGTAGCGTGTTAGTAGTACCAAGATACTAGAACCACAAACTAGCTTATTATGTTTTGATGGTAATAACTGGGAGGCTGCTTGTATAGGAGCAGCCCCTCTTTAAAAACTAGTAAAAAGAGAAAGTATGTTATAATAATAAATTATGCCTATAATATTAAATACTTGATTTCCTGATGTGATGGTTGTGGAAGTTATATCGTCAGCGCGATGTAGAAAATTCCCTACTTCACTAGAGCCATCTATCGTCTGACTCTTAAAAGAGTTTAAAACCAGCGTTCTGAGGTTCGTTTCCAAATTGCTTATAGGTAAAAAATATACAGGATGAAACCTTGTGTATTTTACTCAAAAGTCATATTAAAAATGTTAAATACATATGCTCAGCTCACTGCATTTGGAAGAAATTATTTTATTTGAGGTTATATCATTGCCACTTATTTGTTGTCTATAACGTAAAACTTTAATAGCTTTTCTAACTGAAATCAGGACTAAGCCCCTCGAGCTCGAGGTAGGAACCCACGTTTTCCCGTGCGTTCCCCTTAAGGGGCATCCTCAAATCCGAATTCCATACAAAAATGTTTCGGACAAATACTCAAAAAGTACGCCGTATTATAGTAATTTCTACACACTATTCGTTTCCTCTATGTGTTTTGATTTCGTGAACATAAAAAGGTGAAAGGTTTCATACTTTAATTTAGATTTTATACGTGTTTTAAAATTAACCCTATAAACTTAAAAACACGTATAAAATCTAAATTAAAGTATAAAACCTTTCACTTTTTTTGTTCATGAAATCAAAAAACATAGAGGAAACGAATAGTGTGTAGAAATTACTATAATACGGCGTACTTTTTGAGTATTTGTCCGAAACATTTTTGTATGGAACTCGGATTTGAGGATTACCCTAAAAATAAAGAAATTGCGTTAGCGTACCTCTAAGATATAAAGAGCGCAGACTGCGTAGGCCTAGCCACCTGTGTCAGATTTCTTCAGCGCTCCGGACATAGCTTACGTTGATAGCCAGTTATCAGAGTTTTGTTGTAAGGTCTTATAACTGTCGCAGGCATATTGTATAAATCGGCATTTTACAAACGGCGTCGTCCGTTTTGTTATAAGCCGAAGGCAAATTGTAAATTACCTCGGCATTTTGTAATATGCCACAACATTGGTGGACCATTCAAACGCCGTTTGTAAAATGACATAAATACCACTAAGGTGTCCATGGAACCTGGTGCTTTTAAAGGACACGACCGTCGAGCAAGAGGTTAGAATGATTAAAATTTCGATCCAGAAAAAAGTTGGATGACGGTAGGTTATTAGGTTCTTTTTTGTGCGCCTACACGCGAGCGAAGCGAGCGTGCTACACAGCCTAATGACAGAAAACCATCTAGGGTTGATAAGAGTTAGGTGACGGTAGGTTATTAGGTATTTTTGTGCCTGCACGCGAGGGAAGCGAGAGTGCACTAACTAATGACAGAAAATCATCATAGGCAAAAAAATACATACTACTTTTTGTATGATAGTCACCCTACAATTTCAACTAATTTCGAATTGAACGAGTTGTCAATTTGCTTTCGGCATATTGCAAAAAAGCGAGCGTTTGTAAACGGACGACGCCGTTTGTAAAATGCCGAGTTATACAATATGCCTGCGACATAGCTACTAACCCGTGTGAATCGCTCCGGTGGAATCAGCCGAAGCACAATGGGTTCCATGGACGTGACATTCCCGAAGCGAACCTCTGGGATATAAAGAGCGCAGACAACGTGGGCCCAGCCACCTGTGTCAGCTTTCTTCAGCGCTCCGGACCGGGAAGGACATAGCTCGCAACGCTGTAACGCAATAACAACATTTTCAAAAGTTAAAAAGTTTGAGCATCGTTTTGGACAATCGCTATCGTATGGCAACCGTCAAAGGGACAACAGTTTGTATGACGTTTGGAAAAAAAAAGTCATACATACTGTGACCCTTCTATGATGAATTCGATACGGTTGCGATTATCAGATATGTTCGTGATCGGGTACGTAGCGTCAATGGTTTTGTATTTCCGGAACGGCAGCTAGCAAAAAGTATGAGACTAACTAGCATATTAGAAAAAGGTCTACTTCCTAATAATATTGTTAATACGAACGTTTGTGAAGATGTATAGATAGATAGATGGATGGATTATTGTTCCTCAATCAGGCCAAAAGTATGGAACCGATTAAGCAGAAATTTGGTACGTTTGGGCTATTTAGAAAAATACATTTATTTGCTCATTCTGCTCATACATTTATTTGATGTAACGCGGGTAGCAACAATCATTCATTTAAGTGTATCCATTAAATTATTCGATAAAAAAAACTTATGATAAACTTCGAAATTACAGAAGCCGTAACAACTCTGCAACTCTGGCTACCAAGTAAATGATGTTACATAATTCAAAATTTCTGATACATAAACTCGTATAACACAAACTTCTTATCGTTTTTATAAGTATTATACAGAATGAAGGTTATATTTTTTTTTCTTTTAATTGTATGACCGAAAGCCTGTTATTACTGATAAGCTTTTTGAATGAGATAACGTTGTATGAGAGCATTCAAAGTGAATAAAACGCGGGATATAAAAGTATAAAAATACATATATGTGGCATTATAGCATTATCCATGAACATACATAACAGTAAAGGAACACGATCGTAGGGTAAAAAATTCGAACAATACATTCATAAAACGATATTCACGAACTCCCAAGGGCGTCTAACTAAATACTTTTTGTTTTCACAAAGTAAGCAAATTATGAACACTACTTATTTAGTATGCAATAAGCATGTATCCACAGTTCCATACTCATTCCTGTTGGCCAGTTTTTTTTAATGTGAATTTAAAATAATTATCCTGGCCCATTATAAAAGAAAATTAATAAATTTGCGGTTCTTGTTATTTTCCGGAGACATACGCATTGGTTGTCTGGGGTCATAGATTGCTAGACGAATACAGTAACCAGAATGCTTTTTTTCTGCTCAGCTTTAATAACATCCTATACATACTTTCTTACGCTATAGTATCTACATGTCGTGTAGATAGATACTATAGCATGTAGATACTATGACATGTACTACATGTCGTGTAGTATGTTAAATAAATAGTTGTAGGACATTTAAAGTCATCAAATTCTTGTCCGATATCTATGCAATTTAAACTCAGATTGCATCTAGGATAGTAGGACAATTACCGGATGTATGTACCGGCCGGCCGAGCTGACCTCGGCTAAACTGAGCCAGCCGCGCATGCGTCAAAATATTGGATCAGGGTGCATTTCCTAGATATTCCTTCTAGATAAACCTACATTTCAGAATGGAGTATTTAGGTCAGCGAATTGTTCAGGTTTCAGGTCGCTCCTGAGAGCTAATATTTATGGCTTTGCTTGTCTGTTTCTATTCCTACAGCCTAATCATTTAGATTTGAAAAAGAGGATTGGAATCGTTAACGCACAAAGACGCTTCAATAATGGTCCGCTATTGGATTAAGACTCAATTGGAGGTGCTCATGATGATAGGTTTAAATTTTTTGTAATGTTGTGTCTTTTTTAATGTTTTGTATGGATCTACATAATTGTCCGAAATAAATATATTATTATTAATAACAGGGAAAGTAGGTGTTTAGGTAGTACATTTCTAATCACACTAATGAGGGATTCTAAAAACGGCTCCAAATAATAATTAAGCTTACCACTTTGCCCTTATTCTCGGGGCTCTCACATTTCCTGCAATACCATGGCCCAGTTGGTACTGTTACAATACCGTAGCAAGCTGAAACAAACAAAACTTACTGAACAAATACGTGTGTACTGTTTACCACATACTGTGGTAGGCTTCTAAGGCACTACTAAAATTATATTGATGTAAATTTACATACAAAGTTGTTTATAAGTAAATTTTTATGGACTTTGAGTATTGGACAAATTATTTTTTATAGATTGGTCAACTTTATCATAATAACTACTTGATTTTAGTTAGACAGCTTGACAGATATTCATATCTCAAAAACTACTCATCTTAGTGAGACTAAAAAGGATGCTAGTATAAAGTATAAGCGGTTTCTTGACATTGTCCAGCAGAGGACTTCTAGGTACCGGCACGGAGGAACAAAGTAGTATCGGCTGATTTTAAAGACGGAGTCCACATTTAGTGAATATAGACCATAAACATCATTTAGGAGTCAGAGGAAACCAAAATAAGCAATTTCGTTTTCGATTACCTACTTATACATATTTTTTCAGTAATTTTGATTGAAAAATATATATAAATAAATATAGGTTATAGATAATAGTTACAACTACCCATTTATTTATTTCTTCAGCTGTTGTGATGATTGAAATCAAATTATATGAAATGAAATGATATGAAATGAAATGAAATGATATGAAATGAAATTATATGAAATGAAATAGTATATTGCATGAAATTTGGTTTCACATACTTAACATATTTGGTTTGTGAACAAAGCTTTGTTATATGTAATACTGACGTTAGGTTTTATATTAATTAACAAGATATTAATTTGGTAGGCATTATCCATTATCCATTTACAATTAAAATTAATCTTTGTCAACTTGTTTCACCATTATGATATTGTATTTCTCTAATTTATGTAACAATTCGCCGGTCCTGTCTGATAATTCTTCTGTGTATCTTTTTGGTTCCCACGATACAGGCCAAGAGCCTAGTCATCACCGATTACTGACCTAAGTGAAATGTTTTGTTTAATAAATAAATTAAAAACTAAACTATAACCGACTCTGATGAAATTTCTATGGGACCAATCTGAAAGAATATCCTCTCCAACAAAATATACAAAAGAATTTATAAATCTGTTTATCAACAACAAAGTTTTTAGGTAACCAATCATCATCATCATCATCATCAGCCCACTTTAGTCCACTGCTGGACGTAGGCCTCTCCCATAACGCGCCACTGAGCCCGGTCTTCGGCTCTCCGCATCCACTTTTTACCGGCTGCCTTTCGTAGGTCGTCGCTCCACCTGGCCGGAGGGCGCTCACACTACGTTTGCCAACCAATATTAAAAATAAAATATTAAAAAAACAACTGAATTCAAAACTTATATACCACTATACAGCTAGGGCTACATCCCATTTGGACAACGTTTCATTTCGTAACCCTTATTGAATACATATTCAGTCGGTCAGGGATTCACATCCATTTCTTTCATTCAGCTTGATGATTTACTTGAGTCGTAAAGTGCAAAGGCAAAGGACATACCTTGATGTACAGCCACAGTGCACCCATTGCCGTCACAGTAAACCAGCGGGTTGTCAGGCCACCCCCGCTCGTCAGAGCAGACACAGCAACCTCCTACCATCTCCTTCATGATGAAATCCGCATTATAACTTCAAACACTGCAAACATTTACACTGTGAGGGCATAATCTACACTCGGTGTCAAAAAATCTTCCGTCTGATCACATAGCTTATTATATGAATTAAATGTATACAGTGGAAATACCACACTGTTAAATATTTATAAAATATCTTTTTACTTATCATCAAGTTATAAGTAAAATGGAAATTAGATGCAATCTGTAATGTTATGGCTCAATAATAATAAAGAATCTAAAACTGAAATAGCAAAATAAATGATTTGATGAGGAACATAAAGATTGTTCCTAAAAGCCTAGGGTTAACAGCATTGTACAAGCTATGGATCTCATGTAGCAAGATTCTATGACACCAAGTTGAAGTAAACCTGCTAAAAAACCCCATGGTTTTCATGGAATGAACGTGATAGATTATGGATGAGTCATGCATGACACTATGGCAGAAAAATCCTATTGTTTTGTATTATTGAGTGTATATTTAATTGCAGATCCACTACTAATCATTCTACAACACACATACTGTCTACAGATAATAAGCATTCATACCTGGTTTTATAATTCTAATTTTAATTGGGTTGGGGTATGCGGGGTCTGCACAGACTTCCCTCTGTGGGGTCTATTGTTCATTGGCCTATATTATTAGCATAACTTTACATAACACTATTATCATAAAATATTTCAAGATAACTATATTTTTGATGGAGTCCGAGGGGTGTCTATGCAACCTCACCATACAGGCTCATTAGACCTAGTGCGAGGAACAATGCTCCATTAGTTACACTCATAAATACTTAGGTATTAATAATAACAGCATTTTTTGTGTACCATTAAGGTTTTTATGTAAACAATAAAATTTATTTTATTTTATTTTATTTATGATCTTATTAATGACCTTAATACATATTCCATGTTCCAGGTTTTGATTCAGTGTTTACAAAAATTATTTAACAACTGAAGCCATTGAGATAGAGTCCTGTCTATTATTATTATAGGTTTTCTACTTTTATGATGCCTAAATATGTTAGTTCAGACTAGTGTTTTACAATATTTTAAAGTCAAATTTTATTCTTATAGTGAGGCTCATAAATCTTTACTTTTTGGGTACATATTTAAATTATGTACCAGCCAAAACAAAATTTTAAGTGAGAAGTGTGTGGAAACCGGGTAGTATTGGTACAGGTAGTTTTACAAAGAACTGATGGGTCTATCGTGAGTCAATTATAAAGAAGCAAAATACAGTTACAGTAATAGTAAATGATAAGGTTACTACCTGTCTAAATAACATGGTACTCAATGATTGGCTCGGAATCAGAATATTTACGCCTACACCTACAACAACGGGACAAAGCAGCTCCAAGTCCTGTGTGTCATTGAGAAGTTGAAGACATCTTTAACTGACTTTCAATCTGGGTCTGAGAGTGGTTTAATAATACAGGTATGACACCTTCTAAAACTATATGGTTATTCTAAAGGGAAACTCTAAAACTAATTAGCTCTAACATGCAACTGATGAAAAATACACAGCCAATTTCATAAACAATGGAAACAAAATATATTGATAAGAATCTTTGGAATTCACAGGCACTGATATGCTGAGTAAAATTAATAGAAATAAACAATAGGTAAGTGGTATGTACATTCTCTGGTTCTAACTTCACAAACACAATAGTAAGCCTCCAGTATTATCACGAGCAAATAAAAGATAGTACCAATACGACTAAGATGAGCATAATGCCTGACTGAACACTGCATGTAAATGACTGGTAGAGCTTCCATAATATTTACCAAAACAAAGAAATATCCACTCATTGTTGAGGATTTACCAATAGCCGGCTTTCAACTCATTCATTCATCGTTTAATTTTATTTTATTTATCATTTTTACACCTCACCTGCGGCTAGATAGAAACAAAAAAATGAAGACAAAATACACAATGATAGAGAATTTGACCCGCACTAAACTATCATCGCGCGAATTATTGAAATCCCAAACAAACTGCCCGGTTCACTAGTTTTTCCGAGCAAATAAACTTTAGACTGATTTACAATTCCGCTGCCATTCATTAGGCCTTCTTTCTATCAATCAATTTCTAACGCACGCAAAGGCCACCCCATCCATGTTGGATTCAGCAAAGAGTACAAATTCTAGGAAATTGTCCAAACAAACAAACCAAGCTTTGCCATAGATGGCGCTGCTTGTTCAATCGGCGCTATAGAACAGAATTTACATGGCAACACTGAGTGTGACATTGACAGTAAGAATGGATGACGGGAGAATGCGATTTTGCTTTTGATTGTCAAACATAGGTCAAATATCTTGGAAGTAAACTATCATCGACCTTCGCTCAGCACACGATACAGATACAAAAAAATAAAAATATATCGTTCGAAAACCAAACTGGAGATGATTCCATAGCTCCGTTAGATGGAGCTGCTTTGCTGAAAAATCTATCCAAGAACAGAGTAGAGAACACTTAAATTATTTAAAAATATTATTCTATACAAAGTATACAATGCTAACACATTGCGACTGCTTGGCGACTTAAGATTAGGTACGTACCTAGTACTTGTAGGTAGGTATATAATATCTTAGTAATTTATGTACTTAGTAGGTACCTACAGAATCACAATGGTAGGTAGTACCTACATACAAATGCGCCAAAAAAGGGAGCCACATGCCACATTTAATAACTTCTACCTGTGCTTCTACTTAGTAGTTAGCAGGCGTCAGCTAGTCTATACAATATAATGCTTAGCCTTGCCAACAGCCTAAACCAGTGGATGTAAAGACTGTAATTTGAACGATGTGTTCGTCAAGAGAAGTGAGTGAGAGTGCCTAAAAGAAAGTACCTAATTTCGGAAATTCGCAACGCAAACGGACTTGTAGAGTCAGCCATGCCTATTTACAGGCACTATCTATTTCAATCAGATTTTAACGAGCATTTTACCTACTTACATAACGATATGTATTATACCATAATATATGGGAATAATCTACCTCCCTAGCCATTGATTTTGGCTAAAATACCTAGTTGAATAACGGCGTTCCTATTTATAGAACACCAAGATAGACAGAATCAAAGCAAAATAGGATGGAAGGCAAGGATGTGGGAAAAAAATCAGACCCTGTCAATAAAAATGAAATAATTATTACCTACCATCTCTAATTTCAAACAATGTTTGTAATTTTTACGAATGTAGTTTTAAAAATGTTCGTTAATTTTTAGGATGTAGTTTTATTAACAATGAAAAAGCCTTTTAATAAAACATTTATCTAATTATCTATCTCAAAATTAAGCCTCGGACCAAAATGTAGGTACATTTTGGTAGAAGTTCGCTAACATAGATCCCTTTTCTGGCGAATTTTCAATGTACTACAGGTTTTATAGTACTATAGGTACTTTCATACATCTGTGATGGTTAACCTCTTACGTCATGATAGCAACCCCAACTCATCCCATACTTTCTCCGGAGCCATGACGTCAGCATGGAGATAGACTGTGAGTCGCCATCGCCATCGATTCGGCTGCTCTCCCATTCAATGCCATCGCTGAGGTTTCACTGGCGCCAGTGAAAACTGACCTTTAGTATCAATGAGTCTGCCAAGGTTTCGGCCGTGAAGAGAAGTTTACCGTTGGAAGGCTTCCCCTGCAGGATGTCGTATAATCGCTAAATCACGGAAAATAAAGATCTAGACATTTGTAAAGATAAAGATAATTATTATGATTAATAATGGTCTTAGATAAATTGGTGTCCTAAGTATGTTCTACCTAAGTAGGTATCAAAAAAAGGTTAGATTCAGGCGAAATATAAGCTTTTTTTGATACCTACACCGCTACACGCTAGACCAAGTGCGGGGGGAACATGGTTTATCAGTGGTACGATTTTTTAATATAAGGTTAATAAGCTTAGTAACTCAGTATGTACCAGTTTGTTTTTGAGATAATAAACGTTATTTTATTTATTTATTTATTTTATTTACACGATTTTTTCTCGAAACACCGACCCGAATGGCGTCCACATTTCATGCGAAATTACGAATAATAATTTCGTGTCGCAAGCAAAGTTAGTGCATTATAAAAAACTTCTACACATAGGTATCTACTTAGATCTTAATTTTCCCTAAGCCCTGGTATAAAATAAATAACATTTTGATGGTGCATACAAGTATGATGAGATCGAAAAAAAACCTTTCAGAAACCGCTTTGTATTGGTTTTTATTTCATAGTAAATAAGCTACTTAAATAAATTCAAGATAAAAGACCAAATATATTTTTATTTTCAAAATATTAACCCCGCCTTGGCCTACCGTTACAGATTACAATGTAGCGACTGCCATAGTAGCCCCGCGGATTCGCAACACGTGTTTTGTTTTTGCAGCGCGTGTAGGTACGAGCGTTGTCGCGCGTACACGCGCTGCAAAAAACTCAAGCCGCGAGAGACGCTTCATGCTACTGACACTCCCTAGAAAAAACCTAGCGTAAGCAACGGTACACGCGCGACACGCTTTTGAAGTTTCGCAAGTACCTTCTTCTTATCGTGTCACTAGTCTTTCGAACCAGTGTGGTGAAAGGATTTCAAGTGCGCCTGGAGAGGCTCCACAGTCTCTCGCGAGTACCAATCCGTCTGTATACGCGACAAAAGTACGCTAGTCTGAAACGTCACTCAGTTAACAACGTCGCTCGCGTCGTTCGTCTCAATACCAACAAATATTTTTCAGCTCGGTATCCTTTTATGGTGTAGTGTGGAGGACCTCCACACTACACCATAAAAGGATAGGAAAGACCTCCACTGGAGGTACACTAAGAAAAAAGCGGGGGTGTAAGTACGTTGGTCATTCGTTTACTAAGTACCTATTATGTAGGTAAGGAAATATATAGGAATATTACTTCATAATCGCTAATTTTAGCGAACTGCACAGCAATTACATGAGTTGGATGTAGTTAATTTAATTATCTTAATTATTTTAACAATAATGTGTAGTACTGTACAATAATTGTAACGTACTACATAACAAGATTGACGGCTTTTAGCAAGAGGCGAGTCGTAAAACAGGACAAAAATTTCAACCCCGCATTAAAAATGAAATGAGAATTCTCCATACTCATACTCCATTTTTGGGTATTTTTTGGTAATTTTTACAATAGAGTAAAACTTATAATTAAAAAGCCTACATTAAACTACTTAGGTAGGTATTATATTATTTCTCTACCATAGTAACTTATCTATTTTAAAACTAAAATGTAGGTAGGTATTAGAAGTTATAATAAATTGTACCTATTCCTTTTTTTGCTCGTTTTCAATGAACAATGGTATGATTCTATACAATCATTACTTATTTACTATAAAATTATTGGATCATGAAGGAAAATTCCATCAGTAAGTTTGATCATTATTACCCATCTATAAATAACTAAGTAGTAGGTACTTAACCTACCTATATGATAGCTGACATAGTTATTTCTTTACACTGTTCTTGTCCGATGGTGAGTTTTAAACATTTGTGGAGTCATGGCTCTAATAAGGGGCAAATTACGTGACGCCTACCCAGTATGTAATGCGGTATTACATTACCCAGTAATCACCAGGTACCAGACTAAAGTAAGTGCGGTTTCAGACTAGCGTATTTTTATCGCGCGTATACGGGCGGATTGCTTGGTACTCGCGAAACTTTAAAAGCCTAACGCGCGTTTAACGCCGTTTACGCATGACATTCTAAGACTTCAAAATTTTGCGAAACAAAAAAAACTTTCTGGGAAATAATACATTTTGGGATTTCAACAATATAGATACTTCAACATTTCGCGAAACGAAAAAAATTACTATGTGGAAAATTATAAATTTTGGGCTTTCAACATTATTATGAGAATTCAACATTCTGTTCCTCTAGCAAGTGTCAGTCAGTAGCATGAGGCGTTTCTAGCGAATTGTCGCGCGTACCCGCGCTGCAAAAAGAAAACACGATCGGAGAATCCGCCCGGTTACACCGCTAATCTGAAACCGCACTTATGTAGCCAAGCGGATACAGAAATGAGACTATTTGAGTTACTATGTTCTATGTACTATGTTCCTGCCTCACCTTGCTTCCTTTGTCTGAATCTTCCGCGCAGTTAAACAAAACCCTTTTTTTACATAAATAAGCAAAGAGCTAGGCGCTTTATTGGTGGTAAGAGACGTAACATGCCTGCCCATAACCAGAACAGTACTACACGGAATTTTAATTCTCATTAAAAAAAATATCTGCCGGTGACATATTTTTTTCGACAGATGCATTTTTAGCAAGAATGTCCTTGCGTGCAGACGGAATTTGAGCAATGTAATTTTGATCTTTTTTCGACAGATATTAGATGTATTTTTAGAAAGAAAGTTCTACGGCCCTATAACGCCTTGATGATGATTGATTTGGCAACCCATCTTATCTCAAGTAGGATCATCAGTACCTATCTATCTACTAAAACTTGTCGTTTCCTGCTATCATAATCTCAAGTAATTTTCAACAAGTTCTTGCTTGCGGCTTTGCTTGCGATATCGAGATTAAAAGAAGAGTCAAAATCCTTTTCCAGCTTCTAATAGTTAATTGTACACCAAGGGTCTGAAGCAAGCCATTTTATGCGAGACTTATCAGCCCGAGGCGAAACCGAGGGCGGATATTTATATCGAGTATAAAATGGGCTTCAGGAACGAGGTACACAATAATTTTCACTTGGATTGCGAGGAAATTAAACTAATTTAAACTGAAATGAGCGCCTATTTTGTAATTCAAAACTATCCAATGTATAACGATATTTGAAATAAGCTATGTTTAGGGCCCCCGTAATACCATAATCTACGGGTGATATGAAGGACCGAAGTTCGAAATGGAAAAAAATTGAAATCTCAACATCCGGCATGAAACCTATAACAAACTGAACCTCTTTCAACATATTTTATAAGGGCTTTATCTCCAGGGCTTAAAATGCAGTTTTGCTCCCCTTAGACGTGCACGAAGTTGAAGTTTACGAGCATGAGAACATCATGAGAAGTGAAAACTATATTTTAACCCTATTGTCATCAACCCATCTTTCCTTTTACGCAGATGTAGTCGTCAAGCCTTCGGGTGGTAGGAATAACTTTTTAAACAGCAGAATTAATAATTAGATAACACGAGACACGACGAGCTCTAAGTATTCCATTCATTCTCACAAACTTTGGCACTAAAAATAGATGTGATGTGATTAAAGCGTGATAAATAACATTTTATCAGATCTAGGTACATGATTGTAGGTCCCAGATATGCTGAAGTACCCTAGGTACGTAGACACTTTAGGTGATATCATAGAATGTAGGTACATAACTTGATCTTGAAATTGTTTGTATTAGCCCAATTAATCACAACTCAAACAATGAATCACAGTGGTGCAACATTAACCTATACTTTGACTCATATAAACATTTTAAACTCGGTATCATCCCGTGTGAGACAGTTGGATTTGGCATATGAGTTTTCAACGGAAAGAAGGTAGGCCTCGAATTTTCAGGAGTTCTTTGTGGGGGAGGCTAATGTCTCTCAAGTAGTAAGAATAACCACAGAGTACTTCTTCACGGAGAAAAAAAAATGGGATAGCGAGACAAAATAGGAACCGATAATATATTTTCTTGTACCCTTTACTAACTTTTGTTAGCTAGAACTATTATGTTGTAATCGTTACTAAATTTCGTTAGCAGGAATTATTATTATTGTAATCGTTACTAAATTATTCTCGCTATCTTGCTATCCTGTCTTGAAAACCTAGCCTCGTGTATCTCGGGCATTGTATAAGAAGGTGTGGTGGATCAGTACTACTTGTGTATGTCTTGTACTCTGTGGTACTACTTACTACATGAGAGACATTGGCCTCCCCCACACAAGGCCATCAGAATACTCTTGATACATAGAGCCACGTCACATTGTAAAATTATACTCTATAATTGGGCAAACACGAACTACGACGTGGTCAGACGTTGTCGATCTTGTTTAGAGCCAATTTAAACGTAATGTAGACGTCTTGTAAATTATAAGTACATAAAAGGCAAGTAAAGTTACAATTGTATTGATTCTTACTTTGTTTGTATTCGTTCAAAGTGTGTTAGAATACAGGTAAGTTAGAGAGGAAATAATCTTTCAGGTTTATTTAAGTTTGTATTAAAATGGGAAATTAAACTGATAAACCTTACTAATGACTATTCTATAGGATACATTTTAAGTTATATTTCATTTGTATGGCCTATTATTTTAATTAGAGTATGTATAGTCAGTGCTTTCGGGTTGAGTTGATACGTTATTACGTAGTACGTTAGTATTAAATTTATTTTTGGTAGAGTCATCAAGTAAGTAAGTCAAATATGTAAGTGCAATTTAATTCTATGAAATAATAAAGTCCCTTAATTTTTTTTTCGGATGGTTCTTTAATGCAGTTAGCCGCAGATGGCTGTTACTGCGTCACCGGACTCTCGGTGAGCGCTGAGGGCCCTCGTACTTAAAAAATAGATTTTAGCAAATAGCACAAGGGTACCTAACGGTGGGTCGAACCACGGCTTGGCCCTTTACCAGGGGGGATTATTTTGACTGAAGTTACTTACACTACTTGATTCTCTTAATAAAATGATTAAAAGCTACTTTTTGATACTTTATAGGTACTGACAAGTATTTTATTTGTTTATTTTTTTCTTTTGACTATAATAAAGGACAGTTATCGATATCAACAGGGATAAGTAATTTAGCAGTGGCCTTTATACGTTACCTTTTACGAACGATGAATTTGATCAGTTTATTAGCACGAACAGTGCTAACGAAACGTTAGGTATCATGCCTGTTCATTGTTTTGCACGTTTCAGTACTTTTCTGTTCCCAGAATTGGTTTGACTTGATTCTTGATTTTTTTGGATGTTGAATTCACTAAGTTGCTTTTATCGTGCACTAAGAAGTCTGTCACGATAGCAAAGCGAATTTTTTTTTTCAAATTCTCTGAAACTTTTCAACTGATTTATATTGAAAATTAAAATAGGGTAAGCACCATAGAAACTGATACCTAACCCTTTTGTAACGGATACGATACGAATTCGATTGTCAGAATTTTTCGTGATTGTTACCTCATGACATTGATTTATAGACCGATTTGATTTTTTTTTATTTGAAAGTAGGTACCTATCCTACCTAACCTATATCCTTACTTCCAGATTGATCCCGCAGTAATTTCATGAAAATCTGTTCAGAAATTTGGTTTTTAAATCGTAATAACTGAAAAAAATACGTCATCTAAGTAAACGAAATAACATAATTATTTTGCTTCCCTCTGACTTTTCAGTGGTGTTTACGGTAACTACACAACAGTCCGTTATAGTATGTTTTTGTAACACCTTGATCATTACTGTAACTAGTTATTTATTCTGTGTTGGTGTAAAGATTCAATTCTCGAACTAACATGGCACTGGTTTCAAGTCATCATGTAACCAGAATCAGCTCGATTATATTGCGCAGCGAAGAATAAGGAAGTGGCTATCAATTGATTGTAAATAGGAGATCATGAATCAAGGATACATAATGTTACATACTACTCGGACGAATTAACATGACACCTGGCTCGAATGACGTTTGTGCAAAGGACAGCGTGGAATTGGATAATCTTGATAGAGAAGAGGTCTTGTAATACTTGATAATGATACGTAATGATAAGGCTTCACAATTTTGGGAGAAGAAAAACGGATGGCGCCGCGCGGGGAAGCGGGGGAAGCATCAAGTTCCGAGCCACGTGTCAGGTAATAATCAAGGTATTACAAAAACATACAACAGCCGACTTCAATCGGACGGTTCAAGTGATCGTAGGCACCACTGACCATTCACAGGGAAGCAAAATACGCAATGTTGTTCACTTCAAGGACTTCTTTTTTTCCGTTTTTTTTATTTAAATCCTAAACTACTGAACCGATTTTGATAAAATTTAAATGGGACTTATCTGAAAGTACAAGATAACCTCTCAAACAAAAAAGTTTTTTTTCAAATCGGTTTATAAACAACAAAGTTTTGAGGTAACAAAAATAAATATTTTTTTTTTACCGAATTGATAATCTCCTCTTTTTTTAAAGTCGGTTAAAAAGCAGGCTGTGTATGTAAAACTGCTGAAGGAAGGAGTCATATAATTCGAAACTATAGGACAGTAAACAACATTTTACGTCACTTGACGTTATTATGAGTTTACGACAGAGGACAGCAATATTTGCGGTGGACATTTCCGCTCTGGTGATTTGACTGAGCACTTTGAACCATAGAGTACAATGATGCTAGACATGTCATATAGGGCAAGACTGTTCAGTGGGTACCAAACCAAATGGTAGAGCCTGCGTATTAGGTCTCTCACACGTGGCGCTTCTAACTTTTTTTACCCGACTTCAAAAAGGAGAACTGTACGTACAGTGGGTACCAAACCAAATGGTAGAGCCTGCGTATTAGGTTTCTCACACGTGGCGCTTCTAACTTTTTTTACCCGACTTCAAAAAGGAGAACTGTACGTACAGTGGGTTGGGTACCAAACCAAATGGTAGAGCCTGCGTATTAGGTCTCTCACACTTGGCGCTTTTGACTTTTTTTAACAGACTACAAAAAGGAGGAGGATATCAATTCGGTTGAATGTTTTTTTGAATATAATAAACATTAAAAAAAGAAACCTCAAAAAGAACCTCAGAACTTGCTTGTTTTTAAACCGATTTGAATTTTTTTTCAAATCGGTTTTTATTCGAAAGGATATATTTCCAGTTTCCAGAAATTTCATCAAAATCGGTTCTTTCTGGTTAAATAAATAATTATAAAAAGCATTTTGGACATTCACACAACGCTATCTAGCCCCAAACTAAGCAAACTTGTTTATAGTTCAATAGTTTGGTATTGAACTATTCAATAGTTTTAATTTTTTATAGGAGCCGACATCTGATAGAATATCATTTATATACCTACCTACTTTTTTTTTGTAAATTATGTATTAACAAAAAAAAAGTTTAAAGTATAAAGTGTTAATTCTGAGTCTGCGTCTTTTCTATGTATTCTATATACCCAGAATACATAGAAAAGACGCAGACTCAGAATTTACACCAATTTTCATCACACAAATATTTGTCTTAGAGCTGGAATCGGACCCGCGACATCCGGCGTGGCAGATCAACACACTTCCCACTCAACCATCCATGTCGTATGTGAAGTGCTTCTTCCTAGATAAAATGTATTTGAATTAGTATCAAAGCTCATATAGTCTTTGAAACTGCAAAGCGCTTCTGAACGAATTTTCACGAATCTGAAGCTGATTTTACCACTTTTTCTAAACCTTGAATCAAGTCAAAACTCTTTAAATTATTTTTTAATTTGAGGACAGATGGGAATAAAATAGTTCTATCTGTCCCCCTATTGGTCACAGGGGGACAGAAATAACTTTTGAAATTAATAAAAGTTCCATCTGTCACCCTATCAGCAACGGTGGGACAGATAGCACTTTTTTGTCCCATCTGTCACTCTGCTCAGTCCGCCTAGGGTGACAGATAGATAGACAGAATAATTCACTGTTTTTGTGCAACAGCCTCAAACATCCCTTGAGTTGCCAAAATACGGGGAAATAACAACGACTGTTTGACCGTTGGGATGCCGTCTAGATGGTTACCAACACAGTGCCAGCATTACTGTGCTCCGGTTTAAAGGGCATTTATAGGGCACTATAACATTCCAAGATCTGTAATCCAACATAACTATTGCATTTCCAAGGAATTATATTAACGGCTGGTTTTATAGCAAATACTCGTTATAACGGTCGTTTAACGAGTAACCTCGGCTTTGTCATTATTCACATGTTTGGAAGGATTTCATGGCGCCGAAACATTGGAGTTTTCCATTACCATTACCATGTTTTTAGATTCACGAGTAACAAGTATAAAATATTTTATTGTGATCGTATACCTCGATACGGCTATGGTTTATCGAGTGACCGTTACTTGAAAACATGGAGGAAATCTGTAAGAGCTGACACGCAATTGTGTACTTTATGTCTATAATAACAATGACGATTTTTGCACGCACTGTTTTATAGATTGCAAATCAGTTTTGTCGTAAAAGCTGAAGCAAAGGTTCGCGGAATACTAAATACTAATCCAGTATCCATTTTATTTGCTAAGATGCTAGAATTACAATACCTACAGCTACAGGGTGGTGGGTTACCTACATGAAAAAAGAAGAGGTTATGAAAAAAGTGGAATTGTTGTATGGCTTTCAAAAAATGTTTTTGACGTGACTTCGTCTAATAAATAGATGAACGCCAGCTGCATGCATCAAAAGGTTGACGTCAGTGTCCGGTAACGCTGTCATTGTCCCTTTACACTGGTAGTCACGTTAAACTATTGTCCGTAAACCAACTTTACAGATAACCAATTTTATCTTGGTTGAGATGTTACTGGTACTATTAAATGTTTAACATGAATCGCGAGTTTAAGTAGCGTCTTTCGATGCAGTCTCGTTTAAAACACGAAACAAAAAATAGTAAGAATAGTTGATTTTCTTACTAACACTTTTTCATTAAAATGACTCAAAAAGTTTAAAAATATGTTATTGTAACGTTTGTCGTTATATAAAAGGGTCGAAGTGGTTGCCTTCCTCGAAATACCACTCTATACGACGCTGAAGGTCTTCTATCGTGATAAAGATGCCTATTGTTTGCATTGAAACTTATGACTATAATGTTCAGCGCAAATCTAGATATTTTGTCAACATTCTAAATTAGGATCTACGACGCATTAGCGCGTTACTGGATAATTTAGGTACTCGTATCTCTAGGTGTCGTTGACAGGTGAGATATATCGCTTACATACACATACTATGCTGCGTATGATTTTTTACAAACATTGCCCCTTTTCACTCAGGCAGGTAACTTAAGGCCCAGAATTCCGCGCGCTGTTATCTCGCTCGCTCATTTGTACATTTTTGAAGATATAAATTGACTATGTACCAATTTCAAAAAGGTTCCAAATGCAGGGGAATGTTTTTGTACCTATATTTTTCGTTTTGACGTGTTTAACATAAACAAAGGAGATTGGGAAAACAGTGTTAGAAGATTTCGAGAGGTTTGTAGTAATAAACTCTCCGCTCCACTTTTTTTATAAGCATTCTCAGTCAATTCATATCTTCAAAATAACAAGATCGCGTGTGACTGTAAAATACCTACCCCAATGCGTTACGAAAGGGTAAATTACTTGCTACTTTGACTGCAATAAGACACGAAGGTAGCATTTCTGTAAATTAGGACTCTCTTATTTAAGACATAAGATTCTGTTTAGAGTGTCTCTTGAAACTATTGCAAGGGTTGATTTATTAAAAAAAAATTGTATGTAAAATTTACAACCTAGAGCACAAGCCGAAAAGGTAAGTTACTGTATTCATAGGTTTAGACTGACGACAGCATGAGTCACATAAGTATCTACCAAAATAGATAGACAATTAATTATTTATTGTACATATAGAATACAAATAGAAGGTTTAAAACTATTGTGTGGCATCTCAGCGTCAGTTACCTTCAGGGAAAATGACGTAACTGATTACGTCGTTACTACGAAACTAGGGGTTTTTCTATAAGTGAGTTCAGTGAAAAACAACGACAAGTGCAGTGATGAGTTTATAATGTTTTGACTCGTGATTACTTATATCGATAGAATGAAAATAGTAGAACTAATAACTTCAAAATTAGGCTACCTAATGTATGAGTCTGGGCTAGCCTAGGCTCAACCGAATGGCGCGGCGTCGTCATGGCGCCACGCCCTGCCGTGTCTGACGCAAGCTAATGCCATGGAGAGAGTCACAATAACGCTAATGCTGAAAAACATCGCACAGCCAACTTGACGAGCCGTGTAGAGCTAAATCGGCGCGGCTTCTTTCCGCTGGTATAGGTACCAAACGGCAACGCTTTCAGCGCGCCGAGTGGTCGAGTCGCGGTGATGACGTAGAAGCACCATCGTCGGCGCCTACGGTTCAGCCCGTCAAGCGCTCATTCCCCGCGGCGCGCTCGCTCGCGCTTCACCCGTTCATTGTCGACTTGACCGCAACAGTGGTACGACGTACTCTTGGCCGCGACTTTTTATGTAAACTTTTGAAACTTTTCAAAGTGAACCGACTCGAACGGAGCGCGAGATCCAGCGCGCTGCGCACCTAATTAGATACGGCAACGACCGCGTTAAATTTTCGCTTGACGAAAACTAAACTGCGTTTTCAACTGAATCGTTAAACGCAGCTCGCTATCGTTTACGATTTGACACGACTTCTGAATATAATAAGTTGATTTTATTATTTGTGACGGTACCGATAACGACGTGAAAGAAAAAGGAAGCGAAAATGTCGAAAAAACATCTCCACAACCAAGCTGCTATACCGTTAGCTCCAGCGGTGTTTAAGGTGAGTTTACATTTATAATTCTATTTTATTAAGCATGTTTTCAACAGTGGAACGGATATTATTACTTCGCTGGCTGTAAGTTATGGTTCGGTCTGTTCGGTCGGCATTCCACTCCACGCAAGAATATATGAATCCTGCCACATTCGTGCTTAGCGATTATCGTGAAAGTCGACGTATGTAGTTTCATTGCTATGCTGCTACCTACTTGTATACAGAGTTGTAAGTACTGTTGGGAACTTTCCTAAACTAGGTACCTACCTATTTAGGGCTAAGTACTTAAAAGTTTTTTACCTTTTTAGTTGCCTTTTTTTATGATAAAACAGTCCTAAGATACAGATTTAAAAAAATCAGAAGAAAAGTATGTAGGTACAAATATTAACCCATTTTAGTTGTCATACTCACTTGATCTAGAAATTTCTGCTCATCGCGTTTCCTTTCGTTATAAGAAAAGGAATGCAGTTGCATGAACATAAACCTATTTGAAACTGTTTTTTTTTTTTGATAATTTGAGACTGTTTTTAGAATCGTCTCACAACTCTACGCTTTGCTCAAGTTTTACGCTATTTTTTTAGCGTATTAAAGTTATTTTTGATATGGGTGTAGTGTGAACTGGCTTTATAATGTAATGTAATATCATTTTTGGCCATTTTTTATTAACCACCACGTGAATTTTATGGGCTAAATTAATTCAGTAGGATATTATTTTCCTTACTTACGAATAAAAGAAAATAAAATATTATTTGCAAAATAAAGGTAATGAGATTATTTAATTTCACGAGTTTTTAGGTACATTATAATTTGGGATAGTTACTTTATTAGTAGAATAGAATAACTTATTAGATATTAGAATGACGAATACAATAAATAATTGTATTTATGTACGTAATTATTAGAAGGAAAAACGCAAAATATAATACATCTATACATTATCGGAGTTTCCAGCAACAAAAGTTTACTTTTTCCCCAAGTTTATCATACAATAATGAATGTACGTACTCGTACATGTGTATAAACAATACACATATTTATAAATATTGTGTTTTCATAAAAAAAAAATATTTTTTTAGTTTTTAGAATGACTACTAAATTTTAAATAATACTCCAATGGTATAAATCTTTTTGACAAACAAATACAATTTTTTTTTATCAAAATCGATTCATAAAATTAGCGGAGTAATCGCAAAACATATATTAAAAACAGAAAAAAAACATTAATTCCAATTGAAAACCTCTTTTTTTGAGTTGGTTACCAAAACGGCGGTAATTCTATTTGTCTGTAACATATGGTACCAAATAAAATTCATGATTTTATCAAATTTTGGGTTTTTACATACTACTTGTGATATAAATCGCCACGAGCCTTTATCCGGTGGACTATACCCATCAAATATGGTTTGACAAAAATCTTGAACTACCTTTTGCCTTTCTAACTTGTAAATAAACATACTAACAATATATTTTAAAACTAGCTGCAACTTCGTTTGCATTGTGAATTAATAAAATGCCTTTCTTAGTATGCCCCTGCACTTCTTAACGAACATCCCTCCAAGTTTCAAGTCTCTAGGTTCAGCGGTTTGACCTGTACGTTGTCTGCCAGTCAGTCAGAACCAAGCTTTTTAATATATATTGATTGATAAATTATGGAAGAATACATATATTACTTACTTATCGTATCGACTCTACATTAGCCTAGCCTAGACCTAGAATGTAATTATTAAGGTCGATTTTTATTACCCTTTAAATGTTTTGTACCCAATTGTTATGTAGCTACATGAACATTTTGGCAACTGCCTCTTTTTTCACGGTGTCCAAAGGCAATGGATTATTATTACCAAATTTTCTCGTCTGTAAACTTTCATGTATACAGAAATTCATACAAATAACAATTCTATTTTAAACTTGTTTCTCCACTTCAAAGCGTTTTTTACATATTGGTACGAATGCCAAACCTAAAACATTTTTCAGTTTGCCTATCTTTGAATTAATGTGGCAGAAACTAATAAAACACGTAGAAATAAATAAATTACTGACTGTCAGTGAATTGAAAATAGTATAAATTTAAGTTTACGTTTACAATGTCTGATAAATTTTTAGGTGAGTTCAAAAACGTGCTTCTTTTTGATATTACTATCAAGCAATAGTTAGTAATATTACAATGCTAAGTCATTTTATGTTACAAATAAACTGCAGTCGACCGAAATTCTTTTGCATTTTGGGTCGAATGATCACACAAATTTACAATAACCAAAGACCGAAATTAATAAACTTATTGTCTGGTATTTATTTGTTTATAAAGATATCAGCGACCAAGCTAACCTTTTCCTTTACAATGACGACATATTTAAAGGTCCAATTTACACTGCCACGTGGAATTGGTATAATGTTAATATTTGAGCATGAATACTCATAATTTTGCACCAAATAGTATTGTCACACTTACGTCAGTCAGTAATAAACGAAACTTGAGATTGAAGAGTACTAAAGCAACGCTAATAACATACTTAATTTATAAAACTCTACTTTTATCTTTGGTTAATAAACTTACAATGGGCAACTAGGATTAGAAAAAAAAAACAGTTTTTTCCATATGTAATAAAATGTATAAAGATGCTCGTTTGAATAGTCTTCCTTGTGAAATGTCTGTATTGTAGAGGAACATTAGTCTAGAACTGGGAAAACTTAGGGTTTGACATCGAGTTTAGTCCTCGTTCCATCAGGTAAAGCTGATAAAGTCCTAAAAGTAAAAACCTACTAATAGCATTTGCTATGGAGAATTTATGATAATTGAATGACCTTTGAAAACCTTTGAAGCTACTGTACAATAAGTACCTCAGGTACATTTTATTAGTATTCATGAAACAGTAAATCACGATCCGATAACTAAATTTAAATCGATTTATTTTAATAGTAATTTTGCTTCTTATTATTCTAACGAGCGCCGCTTTTATATGTCAATAAAGTTTCAAGGTTTTCGTTGAAAAATCTACATTATTTTAAGGTGTAGTGGCGTAGTCTAAAGAGATGATTGATCACCAAATTGTGATTATAATTGGACAGTATAAACGATGGAGATTCACTCTTCTATCAGTTTTTTACCACAATCATACCATGTGGTATGTACTATGTACTTGTGAACTGCTCAACCGGCATACATATAGGTGTAGTCCATTTATTCCGGAAAATTCCGGAATTCCGAAATAAAATCATAATATGTACATACATATTATGATTTTATTTCGGAAAATAATGAGGCTACTCCATTAGTTATTCAAAGAAAAGAACTGTTCTGTTTTATATTTTTTGAACCGACTCGATTAAGACTTGGTTTGACGACTACAACATTATTATTAAAATTAATAATACAAAATTATTTTAATTAATAATACAAAATTATTTTAATTAATAATACAAAATTATACTATCATTAACACTAATTACTATTAGTCTTTTTAAATTATAACCGTAAAAAACCTTATTTGAATTTCAAAAAATATAAAATAAAATAAATTATGTTAAGTTTAGAAATTACATGCAGTGTTTTAAAGCCAATTTTCCCAATCTAAGAATAAATGGACTACACCTATATGTATGCCGGTTGAGCAGTTCACAAGTACATAGTACATAATTTGACAAAGCAAGGAAAGAATGCTGTAAAATTGTCATTTGATCAAGTCATAACGGTTTCAATTGCTATTGATATCATGCATGAGACTGATACACGAGACCACAGCATGACTTCCGAGGAAGCTAAGTTTTGTATACAAAGGCACAGATGAACCCACAGTTGCAGTCCAGCTATTGTGCAGCAACCGAGTATAAACGAGTGTGAATTTCGCTGTGATTTGAGTTACTCATTAATCGAACGCTAGGAACAAGGGCAAACCAATGGTTAACTTATGAAGTAAGTTACCGGTTCTCAAACCAAAACTCAAGGATTTTAAATAAAACAAAAAAAAACATTACAAAATTTCTAGTCTATTATAAAGTTGCTTCCGCGATGCGCGTGGTTCCAGTTAAAATAAATCTATAAGGTCCAATATTAATACAATACTTCATCAAAATCCGCCCAGTAGTTTCATTCAAACATGGTAATGAATACTTATAGACGGCGGCGCAAGCGTTCCAGTTTTCAATAAGAGATAAGCGAAATTCGCGAATAAATTCACGATTCGAAAATTCATACACTCATGGCCCCTTGTCACTGAAGCGTGTAGCCGAAAGTTGCGCCGGCGCAGCGTGACCTCCAAATCGGAGAAGAGCTCTAGCAAAAGCGGTCGCGGTACGTTTGGCACTATACATTAAGCAGACAGCTAAGGCAGCATTCACACTCGAGCGTATCGAAGAATAATATTTCATCACCATAAATAGTTACAATACAACCGCAAGATTACAAAACATAAGTGACATACAGAATGTTCAGTCTTTCAGTAGCAATGTTACGCTGATGAAACCACTCTCGGTAATCAAACCTAGTAATGAATTTCAAATAATCGCTTCGGTGATGTCATCAAGCGGTCGCCGCGGCGGCAGGCGGGCGTTGAAAGCGGTCGACGCCCGCCCGTGAGACGCACGCCGCTGTGTGTGTGCACGCAAGCCTACATTACTACATAGCTACAGACTCGGCGCTTGCGCTTGCCCAGTGGAAATTTCCACGGCGACTTTGCGAGCCGTCGGCGAGCGGCGGCGGTGGCGCGCCCGCCTTCCTTCCCCCCCACCTCTACTGGGTACCGCTCTCCTCAAAAACTCTTCCATAGGGTCTTTAGAAATTCTATGGTAGAGTTTGTAGTATTCATTACAATAGCTTTATTCGCTTGAACCATAGCGTTAGTAAAAAAAATACGGATCCATTTTGCAGGTCTAAAAAGATTGTTTTGGCCAAACATAGAATTATTGATAAACCTTATCGCAGTTCTTTTGTATTCAATTTTACCTGCAGCTCTTTTGGTATGGGGATTTGAAATGAGGTTTATTTTTTTGCCCGTCAACGGGTCCCGCATCGTTTTCTGAAGAAAAGATTTCAACGCGTTCACGTCGGGACCTTCTCGAGAATGTTCTCCGAATATCGCTTGAGTTTATGATTTGATCTCTGCATGCGTTGAATTTTTCAAGAACACAGTACAATTAATTACTTTTTATGTTTAGTTTGAATTTGAAGTGAACTTAGTTTACCTAAAAGATTGTAGATAGGTATCTATATACTATCTTACTAGCTTATAAAATACATGAATAAAGAGTTGAAATAAATGCATACATAGTAAAAAGAACATCTAAATACACTTTTCAAACAAATTATATATGATACAATAAAGGATATTCTATTTATCGATCTATGTATATAAGTTAAGTACAAACCAAAACATCAATACAGCGAACAGATTATCTGCACTATACAACATACCTACTCATAAAAAACCGTGACCGTCTGAGATGGAAGATTGGGTTAAAGATTAATCTAAATGCGTCTTCGTTCCCTCCAATCCACTTTTATCTCTCTTACCATAGTAATAAAGGATATTTTTGTACGCACTCACTTACCAGTTAACCTACCTTGTCCTGTTTTAACTGAAATCTGCGCGTTCGTTAGTGCACTGCATTCATACATATTACTGAATTGTTATTACATATTATAGAATTTTATTAGATTTGTAAATTTCTACTTATTTTGTTTTGGGAATTGTGTAAAAAAATCGATTTAATCATTAAAAAAATAATTAAAAAATCACAAATATGCATAAGTATAATCTCCTAAGCCTTTGAAAACGTAAATACTTCACAAAAGTCACCAGACATGCTAATATAGGTATAAGTATGGAAAATTAAATTCGAAAATTAAGAATGAAAATATGATGTAAAACAAAATTTTCAAAATAGCTATATATATGTATTCCTTACTACACAGTTATATTCTTATCTACGTACAATCACGTACGTGTACGAACGTTAACTTGACTATTAAACTCCAGGCTAGTGCGTTTACCCACGAGTGCCCATACCAAATATAAATAGACATTAGACTAGCATTTGCCTGAAGAATGTAGCCGTCTGCATCCTCTTTACCCGGTTCCTAGAGGTTAAAGTGGTACAGTGTGTTCTCCTGTGATTAAACCACTCACACAAACATATGATGTGTGTGTGTGTGTGAGTTAATTACTGATGTGACTAAACTTCTTAAGATATACCCATAATTTAAACCACCAGTGGTTTAATTACAAGAGAACACCGGCGTAAGCTGGGTGTAAAGACAATTACAGAGCCGACCTATCACAATTAGGGGCTTTAAAACAGAAAAATAATACTTTTAACAAAATTTACATTATTTAATTATTACTTACAGATAATAGTTACCTAATAGAGCTATATTTTAGTTCATTAGGTTTCATAAACCACCTATAAATAGATAAACAAAGAATAATATTTTAATGCAAGATTTCAACACCATAACGACGGAGGTAAGGCGAGTCAAGAGTTTCAGGGTATGGACCGAGATCTACAGTCGGCTAATCTCATATAATTTGATCATACAAGACCTATCCGATACAGAAAACAATCCAAATGACATAAAACGACTGCTCGCGACCACGTTCGTCACATTTCCTAGGAAAAATATAAAAAAAGTGTTTAAAATGGTGGAATGAAATATGTAAAATATGCTCTACAACTACATACTGGTAGATGTTTACAGAAGTTGGAATTGCATGCTGAAATTAAAACTTCATTTGAAAAAAAACAGTCACACACGATACAAAATAATAGACCGCTGAGAGCTGATTCGTTTATACGCTTTGCTCCGTACAAAACTACAACCTAGGCCTTCTAAGAGCCTAAGGCTAAGGATTGTGTGTAAAACCAAATACATAATTTCATTCTCGTGTCACGGTGGTGGGTGGCATCGGTACCCACACGGCTTTCACACCTATTGTCAATACCTATTGTTTTTACTGCACTCGAAATACTAATGAGACCGATTCAGGGAATACGAGGTCAGATGGGAAGGTTCAGGTACTTTTCCGACCATTGTCTCTGATTCTTAGTCTTTGGAGCACTATATTTTGAAAGTTTTATTGAGAAATGTCTATAAAAATACTTATCTTTTAATTTTGTATTGGAATGATACCTATCTGGGTACTTTGTTATTGTTTTTATTTATACCTACAAATGTATAAACTGATTAGTTTGTAGTTTGGTGTATTTGTTGTGTCTCATTGCTCTATAAACACTACGAAACATAAATTATATAATTGTAATCAAGAAAACTTAGTTTAGCAGAAATATTGACCCTTTTATACCAAAACGAATCCATGTACAATCAGCTGCAACAATATGTATACACTCGCAAGCTTTCACATTTATATTAAACTCGTAATTTTGTAAAAAAACATTCTTCTTCTGGCAAAAATTCTGATAAGACGACTACATTAATTTGAAAATATCAATGTGAAAGCTTGCGAGTGTATACATATTGTTGCAGCTGACTGTACCTATTATAATCCAAAAAGTTTTAATTTATTTTTCGTAGCTTTAAATAAATTTAAGCCCATTGTAGCCATATGTTTATATATACGTATATAGGAATATATATAAACATATGGCTACAATGGGCTTAATTTATTTAAAGCTACGAAAAATAAATTAAAACTTTTTGGATCGATTTTTGGATAAAAGGGTCAATATTTCTGCTAAACTAAGTTTTCTTGATTACAATTATATAATTTATGTTTCGTAGTATATATAGAGCAATGAGACACAACAAATACACCAAACTACAAACTAATCAGTTTATACATTTGTAGGTATAAATAAAAACAATAACAAAGTACCCAGATAGGTATCATTCCAATACAAAATTAAAAGGTAAGTATTTTTTCTAGACATTTCTCAATAAAACTTTCAAAATATAGTGCTCCAAAGACTAAGAATCAGAGACAATGGTCGGAAAAGTACCTGAACCTTCCCATCTGACCTCGAATTCCCTGAATCGGTCTCATTAGTATTTCGAGTGCAGTAAAAACAATAGGCATTTTATTTATTTTTTTGAAATCTCTTTATGGTGTTTTATGTAATAAATTTTTTTAATAATTAAACGTATATAGGTAATATATATAAACATATGTATGTTTCACATTTTTATTTTCACAGTCCATTGCTCCATTATTACTGTAAACAGGATTGCTCCTTACTGTTTATGAGATGGTTGTACCTCTCTTAAAAATCAGAGCTTTATTGATTCGAGAAAGATGTCAAGGCTGGCCTTAAGTCTCATTAAATTATGTGGCTGGTTCGAAAAAACCCAATTCTTATTGCCAGGTGGACTGTAAACAGTTTCCTCGTTGTTAATGAGATAACAGACATTATTTTTTACAACTTTTAATAGATTGCAGACCTGTAAATACAAAAATCCGACAATTTTTTCTGAATTTGTACAGAATATTTTTTTGGCTAGACATTTTGCAATTTACATACTTTCAATTATCTTTTTTATATCTATTTTCCTCTCCATGGTATCAATAAATCAATACTTATGAAATACGGACATAACATTTTACAACATGGTACCGACTTCAATTGGACTGTTTTAGTGACCGTAAACACCACTGAAAAGTGACAGGGAAGCAAAATACGCAATTTCGTTTACTTCGAAATTGTGCTTGCAAACGAACGGCCAACATCATTATAAATTAAACTAAAAAGGTATCTTTATAAATTTGTAGCCTTATGTGTTATTCTGATGTATAAGCTATATTATTATAAAGTTTCATTAAAATCCATTCAGTAGTTTTAACGTGAAAGAGGAACAAACATCCATCCATCTATCCATCCATCTATCCTTACAAACTTTCGCGTTTATAATATTATATAGTAGGATCGGATGTTTATGTTAGGTCAAAGAATAAATAATTTAATTTGTTTTGACATCTGAGTACTCTGTGATGGTATATATGACAACTTATCCTCCTCGTCGGTGAGGGACCCCTCGCTGCTAAGAATCGAGACGTTTTGTCTAGCGATGGTCATGTCAGGTGTCAGAATGCCTTGAAGTTCCGGTAAATGTCGCACTCCAAACAAGCTGAAGACAGAGGAAAGTGGGAAGGTGCCTTGAAGTGCCAGTGAATTCTGACACCTGGTCTGACCATCGCTTTGAACTTCGTCCTCTTGGTCTTCTTGTCATCAATAATATAATTCTGTGACAAATTATTACAGAGTTATAATATTGTTACGTACAGACCTACCCAAAGAAGAATAATGTTTTCAATATGACCGTATTTAATTTAGTTGATATTTCAAGCAAGTGAGTGCATATAATCTTCTAAAATAAAATAAAAATTAACCTTGAAAATTTTGGCTGCGTTTCAAATCTGGTTCGCGACCTAAAAGACATGACATGGGAAGGACGTCACGGTTATGCACTTGCACCTACAATGGTATTTTGTTAGTTTTTAACAAACTCAAAATTTATACAATAAATCTAACTTTACTTGATTTTGAATATTATGATTAGAATATAGCATTAATGTTGTTGAACAATAGAAGCTCACACACATTTATAAATGGTCTTCTTCTTCTTATCGTGTCACTAGTTCTTTCGGACCAGTGTGGTGAAAGGATTTCAAGTGCTCCTCGAAGAGGCTCCTTTCGTGTACTAATAAAACATCGTGCACAAAAAAACATTGGTAATATAACTCATCCAACCATTTTTATTTTGATAAATTGACTTCGTAAGTTTTATGCAAATCATGGGTGTAATCGCCAGTGTGCTATAAAAATCGGTTCATGAGTGTTCGTTCATGGCTAGAACGCCATCGATTGCACGCACCGCACTGATAAGATAACGCGTCCTTGGCTCAACTCTGCTTTATCCACTAATCACACATTATTTGGGATGATATATATTTTGTAGCTACTACATTATACAGTACAGTAGTATACAGTATATATCTAGCCTGCACTGTCCCACTGCGTGGCGAAAGCCACGATGTTCTTGTTCCAAACTGGCCCAGTCTGGGCGAAACGCAATGAGCTCGTCAAGTAGGTATTCCTACTTACATTTTTAACAACAACGAGCGCTATAAAAGCGCTGTTATAGCGCTATTTTAGTGCTATAATAGCAGTGTAGCTGTGTGTATATAGTCTGACACCGGCAGTAGTTCACAATCCTGTGTAGCAATGTTCTGGTGATGGGCTAGCTTGATCTCTTACTATCAGGAGAGCATCAAGGTGACTTTTTTAACTAGGTAGGTATTTACAGAAATTACTTTTACGGAAATTTATTAGTGAAAAATGTGCTGTTATCACATTTCATTTGTCAAGCATTTTACTAGGCACTACCTACCTACTATACCTAAGTACCTACTGTGAAGTGTGTACATTCCAAGTTACTGCAGGAAACGTGTCTAACACACGTGATATGATTTTTCGATTGATGTACTGTTGTGAACTTTGAATAATACATACCTAATGTGAATTTATTGGTAACAATGCATCGGTAGAATTGAAACTCTCAACCGGTTTTTTAGGTGTCAATTTGATAAATGACTTGATGGAAAAACTAGACGGAAAGAAAATTAAAAACAAAATATCATAACGTTTCATCACTCACCATCTTCCCACGCAAAAATCACTTGGCTAAAAGTATAAATAGACAGTAAACTAGCAAACAAAGACTAATAGCTAATAGTAGATTATGCACTAAGGGGATAAAGCAGTGTCTTATGTCGCGGGTGGCATATTGAACCCTGAGATAACGAGGGACTCAGTTAACTTCTGAGTGAAGCGAGGGGGTCAAGCTACCCAAGACGATGACAGGCTTTATCCCAGAAGAGCATACTCTACTTTTCACACCTTCTGCGAGGCAACAAAAAACCAGGGCTCCAGCAGCGAACACCGTCTTTTGTTCCACAATCTTTGATGTCGCGCCTATTTGCTGCTTCTGGTGGCCAGTTCGATTTTCGAACAAACCTTTTTACAATGCCATATGAGCGTTCTATTACTTAGAGTTTTCCACGAGTTTCCACACGATTTGACGTTCCAAATTCAAATCACATTACAACCCTTGGGAGATTCATACAACATTACCTCCCTAGAGAGGTAGTGCTATGCTTTACCTTGATGATAGCACGATATGTAATTGGACATTGTCAAGCAGGTGGTGTGAAAAATATATATATTCCTGCGGGTATTATTTCCTATTAGTTCTATGACACCCCCCTTTGCAAACTTAGCGAGCTCTACCTAAATGTGATTCGATTAGACTCAAGCTGACCAAAGTCAGACGCATAAATATTGACTTTATTTTTCGAAAACTTTCGCGTATCTATGTATGTAGTGTACCTAAGTATTTTCAAAATTTAAAATAGGTATGCAAACCAACATAAAACCAATAATTTCAGTGGAAATACTAATAAATACCAGGAACAAAGAAAAACAAGTAGTTAGATTTGTGTCTATGGTAATAGATTGAAGCTAGCTAGTGAAAATCTGATTGTTATCCCCTCTAAAGCTAGTTTACAAGCTGGCTCGTAGCTTGTAAACTAGCCCCGTGTCATCGAAGCTTAAGACCTATAAGAGAGTGAGCAGGATAGCTATAGTCGTGCAGCCTAGAATTTTCTGGATTGCGAGAACTTACACACCTGGATGCCTGGGGTTCAAATCACCCTCCGTTTTACTCGCACACAAGCTTAGCCAGCGCAACTTGCAATCACAAAAGAGCATAGGGGTAACAAGGTTCGCACCGTTTCAAAGTACCTATAAACCTGTACTTATAAGACTTCTGTTGAGCTCAACGACGACAGATTTTATCGAACATAATTAAAAACGCAGACTGATAATGAAGATAGATTGTACCTACTGGAGGCTGACAAATGACAAACTAATGAGTATAAGAAAACGGTTGGTTTTTTATAACATTCATCCATAGAATAATAACGGTGTTCCTATAGAACACCAAGATAGACAGTATCAAACCAAAATGGATGCGGAGTACAGGAGAGAAAATTGTCACACTCTGTCAATAAAAAATAAACATCTCTATTTTATGTATCTTAATATTTACGGTGTAGTTTTATTAACAATGAAAAAGCCCAGTAGTTTTAACAAATAATAATTATCTAGCCCTGTTACTTCTCTTTTTCGACATAGGACCAAAATGAAATAGGAGTAAGCCAATGTGGCTCCCTTTTTTTAGCGTATTTTCAATGTACTACATTGTGGTTCTATACATACTTATTCTATACTTAACTTATTTCAATACAATATGCATTCGGCATTACAAAAAAGTGTCCACAACAAATGAATTTGATGGCCAAAGTCATCGCGTTCAGTTTACTTATCAGCGCATCCATCTTAACACAATGGTTTGTATTTTCCACGGATGATGTAACTTATTTATGAGTAACAAAGGAATATCCCCAAAACGCCTTGGTTTCATGATTGGGCTCAATAAGTAGAGCCACAGAATATAAAGGTACCTACATTATAATAGCATGATGTGGACTTCTTACCGCTCCTATTTGTACTGTCAAAGGGTGCGGCCGTAGTGTTTTCAATCAAATTAATTAAGTTGGGGTTTTCCTATTTTTGGGAATACCAACCGTCACATATTCGTTATAACAAAGTTATAAAAACGGTGCAGTATCGATTCCCGCGTTAACTTTTTGAGTAAACAACTAACTTTGTCTCGTTTTGGCGTTTTACAAAACTATGAAAATTACTAAGCAAATTCTGTAGGTACAATAGTGATCGGTTTTATAGACTGGGCTCCCAACGCAAAAGTATGCGTAAAGTATAAGTAAATGAGTTGTGGGCTAGAAGAACTACTGAGTGGTGCTCAGAGACAGCTCGAATACGTCGGTCGTGGCAGACCAATTCAATTCAATTCAAACTAGGTGGCGAGTTGAGCTTACCAAGTTTGAAGCTGATTGGGCCAGTCAAGCACAAGAACGAGGAGAGTGGAAGAAAGGGGGGGCCTTTGCCCAGCAGTGGGACTCTATAGACTAAAAATAATAATAAGTATGCAGTTTTAATTTTCATCGAAATCGGTCCTTTAAGCGCTTTTTGATATCCCCCTCCCCTTTAGGATTAGACCATCCAAGCCCATTTGAAAAATTCATTATGCACGTCATAGCATACATTTTCCTGGGTTGTCCTGAAATAGCACATTAGTCACGTAAACATCAACACAATGTAGAGGCGGTGATTACGCAAATACAATAATTATGTATTTTATTTCAACATCATTATACAAGTCAAACATTCAATATAATATAAAAATACTAATTGATACTACTATTAATTTCAAAAAAGGTTACATTTAAGTGTTTAACCAATGGACCCCGCACTAGGGCTAGCCTGTATCGCGGGATCCGAAAAAGATTTCCAGTATTGCAGAATTTTAGAGAACATGCAAGAGAGACATTTATGCTAACTTTAGATTGTAAGAATAATAGTAGGTTATTTTAAAACTCTCGTTATAGTAATATACTACAGTCTCTATCTACTCTTGCCAAAGAATAAGTAATATTATGTAGCATACTCTTACTTCAATTGTGTCCTTATACTAACATCTAGAACAAGATGCATCTGCCTCAAACTAAGCATGAATTGAATTATACGAGTAGATGTATACAGAATCATCAAAAAATAATGTTTACTTGTAATAATGATTCTTAAATTATTAATAGCACATGCACACTTGAAAAACTATTAACACACGTAATTAATAAAAGGCATGTACATAGGCGAGCTTAACCCTTAAAAGAGTAAATTAAAAAGTGTATCAATGATGTTAAATTAAATAACATAATTAATGTATTTGCAATACATAATTAAAAGATAGATTAAAATATACTTTGAAATTTGGGAGACCAACGAAATGTTAGAACCATTTTATACAGGATGAGTCAGTGAAGCTAATTTCTCATTATCGCCCGAAATAAGACTGTAACTTCATTCGATTTTCATTTTTCCTTATCTGTTCCGATTTAACTACAGCACTGAAACTTAAAAAAAAATATCCTGTATACAAGGTGTTTTACAAATAGTCTCCTTTTGTTATAAACATTGGTACAGTTATCAGAGGGTTACGTCACAGTCTTCACAAATAGCTGATTTTCATGAGAAACGTGTCCACTGTATCAATCTAGCAGTTGCATCGTTATCTGATCGATAAGTCGATAGATATATGAAAAATTTCTTTTTTCTTTTTTTTTCTTATCTACTTATTTTACGGGGAAAATACAACGTACAAAGCTTACAATATACAACGTTTATCATTATGTAAATCGATTATTTAATTGTGTGATAAAGAAGAGGTTTAAGCGAAATTTAATGAGCAGATGGCTAAAGCTATTGGAAATTCAAACGCGGCCACCGAGTGGCTACCGGCAACGCTTATTACAAGATTACACGTTCAAAACTGCCAAGAACCGGTTAAAAGCGGCTCGAACACCGCGTTTGTCAATATTGCCCCTCAGTTTATAAAATACTGCATGTACGTATTGTATCATGTATGAGAAAGTTTGTAATTAGACTCCTCAATGATTGAGCGAGCATTGTAAAGAAATTCAATGGAATTTTACTTGTTTTACTGCGTATTGAAACTTTTGTACGCGCTTCGGACAACGGATTTTTGTTACTAGCCATTGGTCAAGAACTAAACTAATTGTATTTTCTTATTTCAGGGTTTGAGTTATCAACTTCGTAATTAGGTATATAATCACACACTTATTACAACAACTTATTATACAACCACATATTGGCCAAATTAGTTTTTTGATTATGGCGCATGTATTTGATCATTTTCAGAATTTGTTCTACGTATGCCCAATATCTTTAATAATGCTCCATTTTTAGTGTATACATACAAACTAAGAATTTCGAGGTACAAATCTCATACAAATTCAACGACATCAAAAATTTTTATCCTCTGTTATAAAAAAAGGAAGAAAAAATAAGTGGGAAACGTAGGGAAACCCATAATGATTAAAATCATTACAATAATATAGGTTAGACTGGTAATGTGTCAATTTGACTCGAATCATACGACTAAACGACTGGTAGTAGACTCAAATCATACGGTAGAAATTATGAAATTGTGAAAACCATGTCTTATCGTACGTAGGTAAATGATACTGCTAAATCTGATACTAAATTGGTCACTTGACTCGACGATACGATTACTTAAGTCAGTTTTTTTAACTCCTCAGTATATAAAACACTTATGGCTGAAGTCTATAATTCAAACTGGTTTTTTCACAAGGGCAATCTATCGTATGACACAATAGGTGGTTAGAAACAACCGCAGCATTTGTCTTACTTTTAAATAAGTACCTAGCTTTTTACAAGATATAGATTCAAAGAAAAGCGTCAGCTGTCAAGGTGTGTTGATATTGGTAGGTAGGTAGTTTAAACCGTCGGTCTTCTAAGCAATAGCTCTTTTCATAGTTCCACAGAGTAGGTACTAATATGCACAAATAGTTACAAGTTAGGATTATCAATATCAGATATTTCGTCTATCACTTGAGCGCAGAAGTATTATTTTCGAGTTTCGCTCCCAATGATTTGACTCTGATTTCTAAGGTAGAGTGGTTTCATCATCATCATCCACAGCCCATAACTGCCCACTGCTGGGCGTAGTCCTCTTTTTGTACAACCCATTCTCTCCGGTCTTTGGTCCGGTGCTTTTCGCTTCCAGAAATTGCTCGCGACTTTTGTAATTTCGTCGACCCACCGCGCCAAGGAACGACCATGACAGACTTGTATACATATATATCTGTGACTTTAGACTTTAGAGTGGTGTGCCATGGAATAACTACTTGCGTTAAAAAAAATCATAAGTTTTCTCGTAAATATTTCCATTTTATTCAGAGGCCAGGCAAAAGTGATAAAGCAAAATTCTGTAATGTACTGAACGTGTTAAATGCTTACTTTCACGATCGCGGCACCACACTGTAAACAAAATGGTGAACGACCCATTCTTATTAACGTAACAAGTAGGTGTCACCAATTTTTATTATAATGTTTTCATTTTATTTAATTAACATAGGAAGGGCTGACAGATTCCTCCAAAATGCCCAAACGTTATCAGCCGACTTAAAAAAAGATGAGGTTCGATAAAAAAAGATAAGTTTTTTTTTATGTTTGTTACCTCTAAACTTTGTTGCTAAATAAAACGATTTGAAAAATTCTTAATTTGTTTTAGAGGATATACCTACTTTCAGATTGGTTTCATAGAAATATATAAATTACATCATAATCTGTTCAGTACTGAAAATAATATGCCGTCGTAGTAAACGCATTTGCGTATTTTGCATTTTTGTGACTTTTCAATGGTGTTATGGTCACTAAAACAGTCCAACTTATTGTAGTAGGTATTATGCTTTTCCAAAACCTTGATATAAGTTATCAAAACTAAACTTACCTATAACTGGGTCTCTAAATTACCTATGTACATAATTTATGTTTCTAAAACTGTATTTAGGTTTAAAATACTTAATTGATTACCTACTCTTTGTCGTGGCGTGACGTATTTTTATAGCACGCGGTTTGCACGTGGCCGCCGCATGCGCACTCCGGAACTAGATCCTCCATTTGAATATACGATAGTAAAGTATACAGTACTCTAGCTATCGATAGGTCAGTTAACGAAGTCAGCATTAACATCAGCCAGCGCTGCAGCAACAAAAGGCTTATTACCGAGATCTCCACTAGCCATCCGCACTAGTGGGGTTTCGAGAAAAAAGTCTCGAAATCCACACATCCCAACTACCAACCGCAGTGGGGATTTCGGGGATATTTTTATCTCGAAATGTCCATTATTATGAACGATGATGGTTGAAATTATCATTCAATAACTTATTTGGCTCTTTAATGAGCTGATTCTGAAACAGTAACTTATTTACGGTGGATATGATTGTCTGTGATGGTAATAAAAAAAAACCAAAGATGTGTATAGTGGGGATTTCGAAATAAAAATATTCTCGAAATCCCCACTGCGGTTGGTGGTTGGTGTCAGTAGGGATTTCGAGACTTGTTTTTGCAAAATTCCCACTAGTGGGGATGGCTAGTGGGGATTTCGGGAAAAAGCTTAACAAAATGCTGTCATCATCTATGCATTCTGTAGCGTTTCTCATGCAACTTGCTTAAAAATTTCTTAGGATAGCGAGAAAATTTCGCGCGTCTTCGCGTTTTTCTTTGTTCATCACGTACACCATCCAACATCTGTCAGCAAAATCCATCGCTTGCGTAGATTTATTGCTTTATCTTTATTTTGTGGGTAGCCCTAACTATACACTTATTTTTGTTATCCGTTGATTTGAGACAACAAATTGCTGTACAAAAAAATTTTAATGTTGTTATCATTATTCAATTAGAATATCAACTCAATCCAATTTTATTTATTCACTACTTTCCCATTTTTTTATTTAGAATTTAATTTAAAATGGTGATTAATTAATTAAATTCATTCAATTTCATTTATTTTAATGTAAATAATTTATAATCTATGTGATATGAATTAATAATTGTTATCTGAAATAAATGAATGCAATAAAATACAATACAATTATAAATTATCACTAAACTACAAATTTGCTAAACTATGGTGTATTCTTCGTAGACTCACCCAGTACTGCAATGGTAAACATATACATAACCTCTGTAGGCAGGCTAGTATGTTTGTAAATACATTCATAGAATGCACCCAGGCTCAAAACAAACAACAATTCATCACACAAATGTTTGTCCTGAAGCGGGAATCGAACCAGCGACATCGGCGTGGCAGTCCACTTGCCACTCAACCATCCGTTTCGTCAATGTCTTAAAAATTGGTGAATGTCAAAATTAACCAAGTTGCGCTACTGTTTTCAATGTACTTACTGTGTTTGGAATCCACGCCCATACAAGTGCGGCAGTTAATGCATTCAACCAGTTATCTATTTGTGATCTACAGCTGTTGACCTTGTCATAGTCAAAATTCAGAAACCACATCGAATTAAGATAGGAAAAGCTCTTTGCGAATTCTATTTTTGTTGCCCTTGCCAGCCTATAATATGCCATTTAGCGAATTTATTTAATGCTATTTTTAGGTCAATACTACGTCAGTGGTGTGGTGTCGGGTGAGCTAGACAAAGAAAACACCCTTATTTAGCGTCGATGACACAGGGCTAGTTAACAAGCTAGCTTGTAAACTCGCTCGTGGCTTTTACAATCTACTTGTTGACAATCCTACCCGAAAGCTGACTACTCGCCGGCTTGTAGCTTTTACGTGTACTAGCCCTGTGTAATCGACTTACTTTAGTAGCATTTTTTTATTATTTTCTAATGGACGTTTAATGCAGTTAGCCGCAGATGGCTGTTACTGCGTCACCGGACTCTCGGTGGGCGCTGAGAGCGCTCGACATAATTTAATTTAAAAAACCATTTCCGGCACACAAGATAGATACTTACTATGTAATCTTTGTCATTACTATCTTTATTTATTCCTGATTTTTTTATCTATAAACTTATTGTAGGTACTCTTCTTGGTAAAAACTAAATAAATTGATTTATTGCAAATGCATTGAGCTGAACATAAAATTAAACTTTTTTCAGTCCGACACACTTGCCACTCGACCATCCGTGTCGTCAGTATTGCTAGTAGTAACGCCCAAGTTTCTTTTTTTTTCTTAAAAACTTGTAGGTAAGTGTTCTGTTAATATTTCTTTTAGCAAATTTAAAGCAAATCACTTACTAATAATTGGTTAGCTGAAAAATCAGCTCAAAAAGTTCCTACTCATAGAAACGAAATTGGTTTCAATAGGCTGGCAATGGCAATTATCTGTGCTATAACCAAAATTTATGACAAGCATATTCGTATCGAATCCGTCTCAGAACACACGTCAATAGTTTGTTTTACATTTTAAAAAAATCATTCAGACTCTTCTGTGACAGTTTCGATACGAATAGGTATGTCGGTCAAACATTTTGGTGATAGGACTACAGATCAATGTGCGAGGTTTTCATTCCCATATAAATTGAGATGATTGATCACGCCGTTTTTTTTTTAGTCTGCTGCATGCTTCTATAATTTATCTTTATTGGTTTGGGTCATGGACAAGTCTACGTTTATTTAAAGATTCTATTACAACCGGTCATTTAATTAAACAGTAGTCAAAATTAAGGAAAATACATAAAGTTGGTAGAAACTTATTTTATAAACTGCGGCCTAATTGGAAAGAGCATGACACGAAAGGTCGAAGTTGCTAGTTTAAAGTTGCGCTGTAGACAAAAATATTAAGCATAAAGAAAAATATAATTTCGAAAATATAGGTAGGTAGGTACAATTTAAAAATTAACAAAGGAATACAATTTTTTTTTTCTTGACTGAAATATTTTTCTGGTCACTTTAAGTTGATGCTAAACTCACGCGAAAACCACTGCATGTTTTTTTTTTGTAAGAATATGTATGGAGTATGTTCCTATTACACACATCCGAGATCAGGGATGGCCAAGCTTCTTGTTGTTTTTTTCGTATGGACGTTTAATGCAGTTAGCCGCAGATGGCTGTTACTGCGTCACCGGACTCTACAAGCTTTTTGTACCAAAGTCGAGACATTTTTCTGAAAACATGTTGAATGAGGCCATAGACTATAGACATGCCCCAAATAATTTTGACTTCGTGAATTGAAAACTCTTCAATAAACCATGCATAAACCTATATCCGATTGCGATTTTTTCTTGGTAGGTAATACTACTTAGGACTTTTTTCTTAGTAGGTGATCTACCTACATCTCATCTCATATTAAACTTTGTGATCGGTGGCGTGCCCAAAATATTGCGTCGCGTGCCATCATAGGCACATAGGCAGGCACGAGTGCTATTGGTTCGCCATCCCTGTCCTAGATCTATATCTGACCTATTTAATTATTTATTATGCTCTAATAAATCACAGATAGATCTTCTCATATACTTAATATCGGTCAAGGCAAACAGTTTCTTTTGTTCAACCTACATTTGCTTTCTCTTGTTTGCTAGCTAAGTCATTACATTAAATAATATAAATTTAGGTCAACCATATTTTTCCATGTCAGAGGGTTTATTTATACAAACTTGTTGTACTACAAATCCTTGTTGTTATATCTTGTACAACATATAATAGTTAAAATACATTCTTACCTTTTATATTTTTATTATAGTTACATGTATACTTTTAGTCTGCTCATTTTATACTTTTAATAAATTACTTATTGTACACGTACTACGCGTACTATAAGACCTACAAGAATCAAAATGTCTTTTGTCTATCAGGCGTGATCTCTTACAATTAAGAGAACGCTTAGCAGTTTACGTCACTTTTTAACATAAAATAGATTACCAATAATACCCACCTCACCTCAATGCACAGTTCACCCTTTAACGCGTCAGTGCAGACCCTTTAACTAAATTAGAACTAAAATTAATTAGAACACGCAGACCGCCAAATTATAGTCACAGGAAGCCATGTTTTGGCGGCAAGCAACCTCTTGTAATAATAATGTTTGGACATTTCACACAACGCCATCTTACCCCAAACTAAACAGAGCTTGTATTACGGGAACCAGATAACTGATAGAATACGTAAATGCTTTTTTTGTAAATACATACATAGGATTAGAAAATACCCAGACTCAGGCCAAACACCAATGTTCATACAAATGTTTTGTCCTGAAGTGGGAATCGAACCCGCGACACTCGGCGTAGCAACTCCAACACACTTGCCACTCGTATGTGTCGTCTTATGTAATAAATAGCACATACATATATAAACTTATTTAACAAAACATACTTTAAAATACAAAATTGCTGGCATCTATGAGCCCATCTGATATAATTTTCATTGAGTGACAGTTGTTACGCGACTTGAAGTGGTATTCGTGTTGTCACGTTATAATTCAGTGCAATAATACAAGGGGGGGAATTCGGAAGCGTGGCGCCGTTTTGGGGTGGTGACCAGACGATTACGTCACAACGAAAGTACGATTCGCTCCTAGACTTAGCGGACACGACAAAACCGTTATGTCGGGAAATTAGGTGATTATCATTTTTGATGGGTAACTTCTTTCCTCTCGCTTTCTGTCATTTTTAGCAGTGATTTCGTGAAATGTAACGGAAGTGTGTTACAGGAATTAGTCCGTCAGATGGTCAAACCAACCTCAGAAAAATTAAGTAAATAAGTAGAATCCTCCCAAATTTCAATGAAAGTCATGGCTCGTTTTTTTTTTTGATAAAACATAGCAAGACTAAAATATTGCTAACGAGCACTATGGTTTAAAGAGATCTTAAATAAAATGTTAAATATTTCCCATGGACAATGGAAACCTTTAGTTCGCCCTAAAATACGTAATTATGGTATGGATCATCAGATGGTCTGTTTTTCCGAGACACTATAATCTCGGAGTCTTCAAATCAAGAGTGAATAAGTTCTTACTAGGCAAGCGTGCTACATCCTCGACCACATCGTCACTTACCATCAGGTGAGGTTGTGGTCAAATGCTTGCCTATTCCAAATAAAAAAAAACAGTCAAGCGAAGGCGAAGGTTTTAGGAATTGGTACGGATTTGTCAGATTCTGAAAGCACAGCTAACTCATATAACGGAAATAACGGCAATATTATTTACCATGTGACTCGTTACAGCCAGGTATGTCAAGAGATGCTTGACTAGGCCGTTACGCTACAGTGGCCACTGTGGCCAGCCCAAACGTTTCATAGTCAGGACAAGACAATCGAAGCCACTTCAGCGCCTACCCTGATACATATACAATATTTTTTTTATGTTATGAAAGGGTGAGACTAGCTAGGCGCTCTCCTGATAGTAAGAAATCACGCCTGCCCATAACCATAACAGTGCTACACGTTAGGGCGTTGATTCCCATAGGCCCGTGACACATTGCTATAGCGCTCGCCCACCTTGAGACATTTTGATAGCCAGTCTCGAAAGCCCAGTAATTTCACTAGGTACCTTTCAATTGGAACACAGTAAATCTAACACATTACTGCTTTGTGACAAAATATCTGGTATCTGTGTTGGTGCCCACCTAGACGGCATCATATTAAGAATACTACCGTATCATACATACACCATACCTACATCTATCCAGAGACACGACTTTCTCTAAAGCGTAGATGACACTCGGCTTTTTTACAAGCATATTGTTGGCGAGTTTAAAAACTAGCGTGTGAGCGAGTTAGATTGTAAAAACGCCGATGACACAGGGCGACTTTACAAGCTAAAAGGGAACTCGCTGGTTTGTAGCGTGTAAAAAAGCCGTGTGTCATTCAGTCTTAACGAATGCTAAACACTTACATTATCATGTCTTGATGGATACAGCAATCTAAATTATGTATGAGGCGCGCAGATCATTCTGTTTACAAATAAAAGAGTAAAGCTGAAGCAATCCATCACTGTTAACATACCTACATAGTTGCCTTCAGATTTTCAGACTATTTTTATCATGAAAGTTCAATATCATTTTCTACGCAGTTTCTTCCAGCGATGTTTTCATTTTTCATTTAAAATTACTGTAGCAATTTTATTTTTATGTTTGCTAATTTTTTATGTGACTTTCATAAGTATTATTTTTTTATCCTGCAGTGCAATTCTGTGTCCGATGACAGGGAGATAACATAACTCGTATCCGTTACTGAAAATACAAAGGGTGAAAATTGTCGGTAATATAGAAGGTGTAAATTAATGGTGCTGTTCATGCGTCGACATTTTAGGTAAACAACGAATTTGGCTGCGTTTATACCCTTAAAATGATGTTATTTGTTTTTTTTTCGGCTAAGTCCGTTAACGTGTCCTAAGGAATTTTTTGTAAAGTTTAGGTCTACCTACATAGTTCTATTGCAATGTCTGGGATTACCATTAATTTCGTCTGAAGACAAATATTATATTAAAGTTTCCTAGAATGACTTCATATAATTCGCTTAAGATTTCCGTAACTGCGACTAAAATTACACACTTACATAAAGTCACGTTTCATTACGCTATTTACTCAGTACTGGCCAAAATTACACTTAAGAAGCATGTTTTTCCACGTATATCTACACTGTCTAACCTATCCGTCGTACATAGGATTATTTCAGTTTAGAAATGCACGTCTCTCCACTTGCACGAGTGAGAGTATTTGTATAGCGGCGGTATTGGAGAAAGATCTCTATCAACTTTCATGGGATTGCGGGTTCAAGTCCCGCCGTAGACAAAAATGTTGAGCACAAAAATCGCTATTAATTAAATAAATGGCTTGGTCTTGCCTGACTACCTGACAGACAACAGAGCAAACCAATAACTTAGAGACTTGAAATTTGGAGGGTATAAATAATATGTCAAGAAGTTGCTTATCATTTATAAATAGAATTATTCTCATATAAGGGCGTCTGAAAACCTTACCATGTAATCATGTCATCAGTCATGGTCGGTAGATAATCTACTTCCGGTAGAGCAAGGCCGTGTAACCTATTCAGATGCTACGGTTCATTGTTGCTCTAGTTGGCGACACGGATACTTTGCTACTGAATAGTGACCCTGACTGTAGCTACAGCGTCCATACCGTAGCTGATGATGCGGGTTCACATTCCGGGACAGCTGCAGTGCACGGGGAGGCATGCACTGCAAGCGGAGCTCAGGGTCGGCGCAAGCCTTCCCTGGGATGGGCCTCACAGCAACGTGCGCGAGGGGCCCCGGCACGAGTTCTTTAGATATCCCAGTATCCCTCTTATGCGCAGAGGTTAGCCACCATGGGGTTTTAGTCGATTATAGTGCGACATAATCCGTCCGCCCTCTCCCAAGGGCGGTGGGTATCTATGAGGATTACCTCATGTAAAAAAAGTCCCATCACGACTGCTATCCTTATCCTTAGAATAACCATAATCAGTCTATTATGTTCCCACTGCTGAGCCACGCCTATTTTCTACTAGGAGAGCAAATGGTCTTAATCCACCACGCGAACCCAATGCGGATTGCTAATGTAATAGTACATTATGATATAAGTGCGGTAAGTTGATAATTACAGCCGAGGCGATATTGGTAGCCCGAGCCGTAGGTGAGGACTACAAGAAAGCAGAGGCTGTAATTATCAAAGCGCACGTATGTCATACGACGTTTTATAACACATTTGCGAGGAAATAAATAAATAAATTCATCATTACTTGACGACATTTTCAAATAAAAACAATACAGCGAAAAAAACTGTGTGCGGAATTTTTTTTTTTTTTTTAAGGTTTAAAGGTATATAGCCAGTGTCAAGTAATTGGAGAGATTATTTTGTCATAAGTCAGAGTCGATAAGTCAAGTCATGCCCCTGTAAAGTAGTGGTGGTTGCGGCTTTACTAGAGGCTTCTATGGAGTTTTAGAGGCAACACGAAAAGTCACGTTTTACAGCATTACACTATTCACCAACACTCATACACGTTCACGAGCACTTAATGGATAAAATACCACCGTTTTTACACATAAACACTCAAAGTTATACAAGTTTTGTCAATTAATTTAAAGCCGCCAATGTGCCTTTTTTCACGTTCCCGCTAAAACTCGGAATATTTTTTACATGTTCTCAAATTAGCGAAGCGCGCGCATCAGCGCTTTTTTTTTAAGGCAAAGCACAGGCAAAGGCACATAAACAGCCAGTATTTCTAATAAAGTAAATTAATATTTTTGTGTTTTGTTACATTTAAATGGTTGTAATTTATGGTCAATATAATTTAAATTAAATGTTTATTTATTATAATTTATCTCCCAAAGTTAATTTTATTCATAAAATGTTGACCACTTTTCTGACATAAAAACTCTTTGCTAAGATTTAAAAAAGTATCGTTCGTTTTAAACGGTGAACCTTGATAAACCTTCCTTTTTTAATTACATTACCGCACTCGTGCGTTTTACATTACATTACCGCACTTGTGCGTAATGAGATACAATACGATATTGAAATTGGTGCAATAATAGACCCTTTACGAGCGAATGTGTTATAAAGTAACATTACTTACTTAAGTAGGTACTTTAGTGACTGTCGACATTTTAGATGTGATGAAATGCGTTGATAAATTAACTTTCTTGAGTAAGTAATAATTTGATCAAAAAATGTTCAATCAAGTTAGCCTTCTCTTAGATCTTTTTTATCAAAAGCTGACAAGCAAAATACAATCTATCACAGTTCTTCAAATGCATAGGCTTCAATAGCCCCATTGTAGCCGAACTTTAGCCAGAGTAACATCCGAATTGGTTCCAGCACCTTTGGGATTCCATTTTCACGATCTTGAAGGAAAAATAAAATTTGATACTTACAAAGAATATCTGCGCACTGTAACACGAGTTAAACTGACTCAGTAACAATATAAATTACATCCCATCAAGAAACATGACTTCAGATTTGCGCGTCTAAAAATACACTCCGTCTAAATAACTAAGCTTAGGTACTTGTTTTCCTTTTGCTCACATCTCGTGGCGTGCCTGTGACACGCTCGGTCAGGCATGTTGTTCGGCTTATTTCACGTGTTTAGGCTTGGCAAGCAAAGACAAAACGGTATTATTATTTTTCACATGCTTTAGAGTGGAGGTTTCCACTTTGGGACCACTTTGAGAATCAAAGCTTTAGAGCAAATATTTTGACATAACTAACATTTCAGATTTTTTCGATTTGTTAGTAAAATATTTTAATCAGAATGAGACTTCTATAATAGGGATAGATAGATAGTAACACTTTATTATACACTCCGAGGAAGAAATACAATATTTTTTTTTATGGACATTGTCTGAAATAAATTATTTGAATTTGAATTTCAATATTAAAAGAAGCTTAAAATTCAATAATAATAATAGAGGTTACAATGAGCGGCATTATCGCTAAACCTTTGGATGGAGATCCCTCTCCAACCAAAGGTTGCCTGGATGACACAAGGTTTGACACAAGAGCCAGCTACTGGCTTATGCGAGAAGAAAAAGAAGTAGTGATGAGAAGAGTTGAGCATATTTGGCACTAATTTTAAGATTGGACGTTAATTTTAATAGAAACGTATAATTATTACTAGTTGCCTCCCATCTAAGGGTATCAAATCCATCAAGGGATTGAAGAACTCTATCACAGGATGTATTTTCTATTGTAGAGGATTTTGCTTGAATTTAGTTTCGCCGTTTTTAGTTACGGCTTGTCTCACGTCTCACATGAATATAAGGGTCTGTTCTTATTTTAGTCACACAGTCGCCCCCCTGATTTATAAAGTGAAAAATCGTCTAGATCCGGTGCGATAGCTACCTAAGTTATGTCCTTCAATTCAATTGGGAAGGAACACAGGACGTGTTGCAATTGATGCCAATTTTATATCACTGATCCATGCTGGTATCCTCAGGTATTGACTTACTGACACCGAACGAACTGCCTTCCAAAAGGTAAAAATGGCCAACAATTTTAGCTCATAATATCCTACTATCAGGAGAGCGCTTAGATTGTTTTTGATTGCTCTTATTTGCATCTGAGACTATTGTTCTCGAAAAACAGATTTTGTCACTTATTTAAATAGTAAAAAAATAACATTAAATTTCTCCATTCTCCTTAAGTTTATAACGTGAACTCGCTAAAATGATTAATATCGACAAAACGGATTGGAGAAATCCTTTTCTTGACTTGTATAGACATCTAACCTTTTAGCTACGTTTGTGAAAGGAATATCTCGACCTTGACAATGATAACTGGTCATCACCAGCTTTGTTATGCTTATACTTATAAGATATTTAGATGATATATTTTCCTCGTGACATAAGACAATGTTCGCTTGGTACCATCCCATTTCTATAATGGAATCGTGCAGTAATTGTTGATGGTGGCTAAGTATGTTTGTTACACAATATTATTGACACACGTGTTATCACTCGTGATGATGATCACGAAATGAGAACAAGAACACTAATTTACATCTTCGACACGCTGTAACAAATGGAAGAGCACAAAAAGCTTTGATCTTGTACAATTTGCAAGATATTTTAAATAGTAAGAACATTTTTTAAGTAGACAAATGGCAAAGCATGCCAAGTGGCTAGTTAGAAGAACAAGCTTTACACCCGACTGCGAAATAATTATACATTCATTGTCAATTCATTATTCCAAATTACATTTAAACATATAACTTATACGTATATATTTTTATAATCTCCTTTAAAATACCTTCATTTAATACCCTACTCGATGGGTTTGGTAAACAAAAAATTATTAACGACTTACCATTTAGCTAAAAAATACGCCATTTTGTTTTTTTTTTAACTAATCTAAGAACACTCGGGTGATCGGCCGTTTGGAAGATACGAGGTAACACAGAAATTTACATACATACATAAAAGATACGCGCGAAAAAAATAACCCTACCTTGGCAGGCGGGTAAAAAATTGGACTCTACTTAACTTAACTCTATCGTACTTTAGCTTAGAGCATTTTGTCCATCGTTTATAAATAACTTGTTTTATCACAATGGTGTTTACACCTTTTTGCGTAAAAGCCAGCAGCCACATCGGCCCCTTCTTGATTTATTGCCCAGAACCAGTTTTGTTCTGCTCTGAACAATCGTTCTTGTTGGTAAGCAGGGGGTAGAGCTTTGCACGGGAAGCGATTTCAGTTGATAAATATGAAGGGATAAAGTTAATTTTCGAACAGCAGTTGGACTGCGATTTGTCGTAAATAAAATTAGGGGACTCCAGTTGCAGGTTGCATGGCATTGCCATAAAGAAAGCCACGTTATTTTTATTCAAAAAAGTATGGACGTTATTCGTAGAGCGACAAAGATTTGACGAATATGGACTGAATTAAACACACGTTTTTGATAAAATAACTGTAAATATTTCTAAGTAAGTAAGTATTAAACTAATGGTGTCTCAACTCCGCAGTTTATTCAAACAAACGTACCCACGTTAATTTAATTAGATCGAGCACATATTTCTAAGTATTCCGAAAATTGAAACAATGGTCTCGGATTGCATAATGTGTAATATTTATTTCCTGTAAAATCGCAGTATAGTGCAAATCAAAGACCTATCGATCGCAAAATCACTTATTCTGCACTCTTCCTAACGAATAAGCCCTGTACTGTCTCGGTACGATGTTAACATCAATGCTGGATATTTATAATTTCCCGAAATAGTCTTCACGTGGCTTACGAGCCCCTGCAACGATTGCCAGATGGGTACGTCATATGACGTCACGTATTTAGGCTGGAAAGTGCGTAGGACTGGGCAGTCTGAAAACTAAGTTTTCACGAAAAATACATAAATTAAAAAAAAACTTTTCATTATTTATTCGACCAAACACCTTTTTCATACAGAACTACATAAAAAATACAATATTATTTTGTTTGATAAAGGAGATGATGGACCAGAAACAGCTAATATTTTAACATGTCAGCGTAAAATTGCGAAAACCGTAAGTTGTCAATTTTACCGTTTGAATTAGAAAATTTGTGAAAGCAAGTACCATGCTCTTTAAAGCATGACCAATCACGGCACAGTCGCCCTCTGATTAGTAGGTAGGTGTAGCTTGAGTTAGCTTGTTTTTTTTACCTCTTTTCATCCTATTCGTTTTTGCTTCCAAGTGGGGGCGATCCCTTAAAAATTAAGATTTAAAAACGTTAATTTGTAAACGTGTCCTATGATTGGTTTACTTCATAGCAGAATTTTGTAGTGCTCACAATTTTTCGGCAGTTTATTTAACGTATTTGAATACCGTTAAATTGTAAGACTACGGTTTTTACAAAATTACGGTTTTATAAACGGAAAATGATAATGAAGACAAAATAATATAGCGCCCCCATTATGTCTTCATTTCGTCATTCAGTATTTTTGAACTTGGAACGAAATATTATGTACTTATTGTGTTACCTAAGGTATTATATATATATATATACTATATAACATACTCACATGACATTTTATTTTTGTTACAGAAACCGCAATTGCGGCCCATGATAGCCGAATATGACCCCAAGAAAAAAGGAGTCAGAAATGATTTATCAGACGTCGTCATGGTCAAGTAAGTGACTAAGTTTCGATCCTTGTGAGCAGACTATCAGAAAAATGAAGACTACCCATAATTGTATTGTCATTAATAACATCAGTTTACTAATGGGTGTCATCAGTTCAGATTTGTTTATTTGCTTATTAAAAATAAATAAAATCGACCTAGAGCATGCTTCACAGCTTCGTCATTCTCTTGTGTTTAGCGAATTGATTGTTTTAGAACTGCACAGAATGGTCATCAACTAATATAATATTGACATTTTTGTTCAACAGGAAATTGAAAAGAAAAGATATACCTACTTAATCCACTTATTTTGTTTGATATCCACATTGCAATTTTTAAAGATATTGGAGAGCATACTCGCTCAGGAGCACGAAGGCGCGGGGCCCGCGGTCCTGCGCCGCTCCAATACTTACTGAAATTTTATGTCGTGGTATTTTTATATTGTATGTTGACTGTTAAGTACTCGCTCCTTATAACGAGCTCTTAGCTCGCCCCGCGCCGTACGCAGACGATCCGGGAACGTGAGCAGCTTCCACGAGGTTAAAGTCGTTCGACGACCTTGATCATCTTGCAATGGACTCATACACCGGTACATCATTCCATTTTTATGGTTTCTATTTTATAATATCATTTGTATTATTTTGGTAATGGTAAAATAAGAGCCAGCGGGGGAATGCGCCTCGGCCGGGCTCTGCCGGGGCCCTTCTCCCGCGCGTCCAGCGCCATCTCTGTTCAGGCTCGGGATTGGCTCTCAACACGCTATATTTGTACAAATTTGATCTAGCTTTATGATCCTCAAATCATACATTGGAGCCCAACACTAAGGATGCTAGCCAAATATATTGTACAAATGGTTTCAAATATACGAGTAGGTAAAACAAGTTACTGTGTCATACATAAAGTATAATTAAAAAAAAAAGTTTTCCTGATGCATAAACAACGTAAAGCTGTATTGAATTTAGCGTGTGAGCCATAATTTTGTAAATGCCAAGTCTTAACAGAGTGCCACGCATCATAAAATATACTTTTATACATAATGTTTTTGGAGACCATAATGAATGTATCACACTCTACACAACGACACTCACACATAGCTGTTACTAAATGCCGATATACCTGTAAAGTTAACTTACTACATACCGCGATTAAATAATTACAGAATGCCACACTCTTGGGGGGTAGAATAAAATCCATTTCGACGCTACACATTTCACATCTTGTTTCACATTCAAGCTTGAAAATGTGGCGCTTGTTTCGACGTTAACGCTGTCATTACATTTGTGCTTTAGTGATTTTTACTACATACACTTTGAATCTACTCAATATCTACTTTACTATACTAGTCGTTAGTGATGTGTTGGTGAGGACTGGCTATTTCTATAACAGTTTTTGGGGAATGCTTCCAGGTACAAAGTTGATCCAAATGAGATCCCGGTGGAACAGCAGGCCGGTTCCACTCTACCTCTCATGGAAATCCCGGGTCGTGACATTGAGGCTTACGATGAAGACTACGATCCCTTTGAGCATAGAAAACTCGCTCATCCTACATCGTAAGTTACTTCGTTAAATTTCATATGCTCTCCCTTAGTTAGGAGAGTTTTTCGGAAAGATAACAAAAAATTTGGTTGGTTGGGGAATTGGGGATTTGGTTTCACTTCTGGTTGTGTGGCAGGATAAATGTTTCTACGCTAAGTAAAAGACTAATTCACTAGTCACTACAACTTTTTTACGTTAACTAATGACAAGACGAGCTAGGCATTCACCTGATGGTAAGAGATCACGCCTGCCCATAACCAAAACAGTGTTGCACAGGACTGTGATTCACACATTGAGACATTTTAATGGTCTGTCAGAAAACCTAGTAATTTCACTAGCTACAGCGTCCTTCAAACCGGAACACAGTAATGCTTACACATATACACTGCTTTGCGGCAGAACATCTGGCACTGTGTTGGTACCCATCTAGACGGCAGAACAGAAGCAGCTCTACCAATCAGTCTCTTCCTATAGTGAACCGGCTCTACCAAAGAGCTACTAACTTTACTGTCTCAGCAATCTAAAATAATTTGTCAGTACCAAATTACAAACTTCTAATAAGTATGCGTGCATCATTTTCAGGGATTTGGACACCCTGATCCACTTGCTGAAAGGCTCTCTCGGTAGTGGAATACTCGCCATGCCTATGGCTTTCAAGAACGCCGGCCTCTTCTTCGGGTTGGCAGCTACCTTTGCCATCGGCGGCATCTGCACCTACTGCGTGCACATTCTAGTGAAGACTGCTCACGAGCTCTGTAGACGGATGCAACGGCCTTCACTTGGGTTTGCCGAGACCGCAGAAGCAGCGTTCTTGACTGGGCCTCCAGCTATGCACAAGTTTTCAAGGCTTGCTAAGTGAGTATACTTACTACATAAATACTGCATAATGCAATTACGATTCTAAAGGGACGTAGTTATTAAATAACTCAGGAAAGAGTCCACCATACTGTTATTACGTAAATGCATAATTATTTTGAGTTCATAAAGAAAAAAATGTATGTGAGTAATTAATTAGGTAAGTTAAGGAAACTTACCTAATTAATTACTCACATACATTACAAAAAGTCTCCTAGGCTCGACATTGAAATGATAATGATGATTATTATAACTACTCCTAGTATTAATTCCTTACTTCCGGTGTTCTGAACAATATTTTGTAATAATAATAATAAGAGGCTCTCGCTTGGTGGCTGGGTCAAGGGTCAGATTCAAAAGGCGGTACTTTTAGAATCGGCCCGCATAGTAAGGACCTCACTCTGCAGCCCTAGCCACCAGCCGTTTGGGCTCTACTCCGCGGCTGGTGGTCCACCATTTTTATATATTTTTTATTAAAATGTTCATGAGCTGTTTTAATTTTAAATAGTTTATTTTTATAGTAGTATAGTAAAAATTAATTTAAATGAGTTAAATAGTTAAATAAGGGATAATAATAAAAAAATATAAAAAGCCCTGTAGGAATTCAGTTATACATAATTCAAATTTAATTACATAGCATGCACACAATTAATTATTTTGACGCCCGCAAATTCTTTTGCATTGCGAATTAACAAAATAATTATACGCGCCACTTTTTAAACGAACGTACCCTCGAAATTTGAAGTCCAGAAGTTTGGCCTGTGCGTTGTCTTTCAGTGAGTCAGTCAGGACTTAGCCTTTTAAATTATAGATTTATATTTATTATCCGTCACACCCATGCAACCTTGGTCTTATTTATTATCTGTTTACCATTTGGTAAAGGCTTCTCCCAGCCTTCTCCATTCTTGTCTGTTTTTAGGTTATCTTGTCCATTTTGCTCCTGCGGACTTTGATGATTTTCTAATAACACTAACCTTCTAATTTTCTTTCAGGGCTCTGGTCAACTGGTTCCTTGTCATCGATCTGCTCGGCTGCTGCTGCGTGTACATTCTCTTCGTTGCCAAGAATGTAAAGCAAGTTGTAGACTTCTATGCGAAAGATTCAGAGAACTTGCACGACGTAGATGTTCGGTATTACATGGCTGCTCTCCTCCCCCTTTTGATTGCGATGAATCTCATCAGGAACCTTAAATATCTGGCACCGTTTTCCATGCTTGCAAATGTTCTCGTCGGAACTGGCATGGGAATCACATACTACTACCTATTCCAAGATACGCCAAGTGTGGGTGAGAGAGACTTTTTCGGCGGATTCGAACGCCTACCCACTTTCTTCGGAACTGCCATCTTTGCTCTTGAGGGAATCGGTGTTGTAATGCCCCTGGAAAATAACATGAAGACCCCCCAACACTTCATTGGATGTCCTGGAGTACTGAATTTTGGCATGGCCTTCGTCGTATCTCTATATGCTTTCACTGGATTTTTCGGATATTTGAAGTACGGATTATATACTGGGGACAGTATCACCTTGAATCTGCCTCAATATGAACTGTAAGTATTTACACAAGACATAGTATTTTACATTAAATTAGTAGTGTTAATTTTAAAACACGTATAAAATCTAAATTAAAGTAGCAAACCTTTCTAATTTTTGTTGACACAATCGGAAAAGATAGACGAAACGAATAGTGTGAAGAAATTACTATAATACGGCGTACTTTTTGAGTATTTGTCCGTAACATTTTGTATGGAAATTGGCCTTGATGATTACCCTTAATAAATTTACACTTTACAGCGGAAGGTACTAACATTTATAATTTTTTCAGGCTGGGTCAAAGTGTGAAGCTGATGATCGCTGTTGCCATATTCTTCACCTACAGCCTTCAATTCTACGTACCAATGGAAATCATCTGGAAGAACGTAAGCCACTGGTTTGGAGCCAAGAAGAACTTAGCCGAGTACAGCATCAGGGTCGGGGTCGTCATCATGACTCTCGCCATCGCCATCGCTATCCCCGACCTCGGACCTTTCATTTCCCTCGTGGGCGCCGTCTGCCTGTCGTTCCTAGGATTGATTTTCCCCTCTGTTATTGAAACTGTCACTTACTGGGACAAGCCAAACGGACTCGGTCGCTTCAACTGGATCCTCTGCAAGAACATTTTCCTGATCTGTTTCGGCATCCTAGGATTTCTCACCGGATCTTACGTCAGCATCCTCGACATTATCAAAGGCGAAGCCGACCCGATAATCATGAACAACGCCACGACAATCAGTCCCATTTCATAGACTCAAATTTATGGATAGGTTAGGTAGGTTAGGCATTAGATAGTTAAGGCCCTACATATTATATTATTTTGCTTTTATCATTTTTATACTGAATTCCAACAACTTATATGAGTAAATAAATACCTACTTAAATTAGTAAAACGTTCGAACGAAAAGTTACTTTGTTACTTAGTAAGTTTTTGTCTGTATTCACAAGTTAATTTTAAATTTTATGATTATTTTCAAAAAAATAATTCTTATCTGGTTGTGTTATTTTCTATTTGCATATTTCTTTAATAGACCAGAACCCAACTTAGATTAGGTCATGTGTTGTAGAAAACTTTATTGAAATGTGAGAATTTTTCTAGTGCATTACGCAAATGTGATACATTTTAGGTTTAAAAAGTTGAGATATATTTAAGAAAATTTTAGTTGAGAATTAGGTAGGTAAGTGAAGTTTTATGATAACCTTACTAATCGCCCCTGGCGATACGAAAATAGAAAATGCCTAATAAGTACCATACAATCAAAATAAACAGTCATTGGAAAATGGGAGATAAATTTTATGAAAGCTTCCATAACTTAATATAACAAAAAACAATTTAGAAAAAAGCCAAAATACTTTGCCAACTACCTAAACATATTTTTCGAAAATAGGTACTAGACTGTCCCTTATATGACAAAAAAAATTTTTTTTTGGAAATCCAAAATGCATACCTTTTAATATTTTTATAAATGCTTTAACATACTCAAATATGAAATTTCATCTTTCTAGCATGATCGCAACCCGTGCCGACCGAGCTTCAAAGTTTATTAAAAATCGTGTTTTGGCCTGATATTTCGGTCTGCTATAAAACTTATATAAATGTAACAAATTAAGTGAATATATTAAAATAAAATAAGAAAAACATAAATCTTTGTTTAAAAACATAATATAATAACAATCAGCTAGGGTAACTTCCCTTTAGTATAGTTTTTTTACAGCCCGGATACAGATTTCTGTGGTCCTGGACACAGCGCAACAAGAATTGTTTTTGCTCTTCTTCAGCCGTGATAATTCCGTTAAAATCTTTCATTATTTTGACAGCCATTTCAGCAGTGTCATTTACAACCTTCAAACGATCTATAAGCTTCCAGAAAAGCAGCATTGTCATCCCAAGAAGATAGGTACATCTTCCTGAAGAAAACACGCGATATAAAGTGTCTGCTATTTTACGATATAAATCATCCAGCGTTTTATCCAAAAGAAACAACAAGTTAATTACCAAAAAAACAATAATAAAAAAATGTTAAACTAAAGAAAAAAATATTTAGCTTATTAAACAACTTTTGAGTCAGTTCTTCCTTCGATTAAACATAGCGATGGCCAAAATCTGAGCTTTCATCCCTGTTTAAGTTAGAAATCATTTTCATCTTAGTTTGGTGATCAATTTTATTATCTAAAACTGATAGAATATCTGTCTCTTTACATTATTACTACAAGTGAGAGCTTAATTTGCTTAAGAAATTGTTGCGCCAACTTTTTCTTACTCTTTTAACGCCTTCAAGAAGCAAAAATCTTGGTTGGGTACTTTAGTCGCCACTGTGCATTCGAACCAAGGTTAAAAAAGGTACAATGACGATAAATAAGCAAATATCTTGTAGAGCCTTTTTGTCCTTCGTAATAATTCTGAATTGTGACAGAAGCAAACATATTTTTAAAGAATAGAACACCCTCGCCATCCATCGTGCCTGATGCATAGCTCCAGGGGGCTTGAGTTTTAATTTATTCTCTGTTTCTCTTCCCAAAAGCACTACGCATAGTTCAACTAATTCTCGGTAATCGTTTCTTATAAAACTTTGTCCAGTTCTGCCTTATAAAACATTAACAAATATATAATATTTGTCTCGCAAAATGTTCTTTTAGAAAATCAAGAGATAGTTTAATTCCACTGGAATCGATGTTTTTCTAATTGTTTCTGAACTTTTTGAAGATTGGAATGTCTGGGCTACTAGTAATTTGCTTTATCTTGGTTTCGAAGACAGTTTTTAGGACCAATTCATAAACATGATGTCGACAAGTGAAAAGTAATATATTCTTTCTAATATAATCTTAATAAAAGACTGGAGCTCATTTATAACGGCCAGTATTCGAAGCTTTGTGTGCAGCACATTATTAATACTTTACTATAAAGGTTCTAGTAAACAAAAGCGTATTTATCTTAAAAATAATGTATAAAATGATAAATGAAACACATAGTTACAGGCCGCAGCGCATTACCCGCGCAACTTATATGGACAAACTTAAATCGCAAGTCGGCACGGGTTATCGTTTATAAAACGAGCTTATATTTTTTTTTAGATAATATTGGGTTATTAGGAAACTTTTAAGAAGGTATGCGTAAAAATATATCGAACTTGAAATTTAAGGGACACCCTAATAGGTACTCGTAGATTGTAGACAAAAATCGAAAGATTTAGAAACATTTTTTGTCTAGACTTCGTCGACTAACTTCGGTTATCATTTGGTGGCAAGACAATAAAAAAATAATCGGCAAAGCTCTGTTATTACTTACCTGTTATTGCTTACTTACCTGTAAAACTACCTAGTTTTCGTCCCAGGCACCAGCATTATAATCAAGGATGAGTACCATTATTGTTGATGTGACAGAGGCGTGGTCTGTTCAAATACGACTTCATCATCCATACTACAAATTATCTGCTTGAGTAGTGTTGACTACTTACATAATCATATCAAGCTTTGGAAAAATATTAAATAAAGCATTTAAACTTAGGATTTGTAAGTGAATAGGTACCTACTTATTGTAACTTGCGCACTAAACCTGTATTGTTGTTAGGTTCCTACATACCTACTCTAAAAATGTACTAAAATTCAATATTTTTATACTATTAGCATCTAATAGGAAAAGACTCGTAACGCAATGCATACAAATAGTGACTCTGTTCCTTGTATCTAGTATTAATGTGTGCTGTATAGGAAGTCATTGCAGCACTAATGTTCCTTTGTATGATGTAAGAAACTTAATTATTTATTTCGATCTAAATCTAACTGACTGCTGTGTAGTAGGTAGCCATCAACGTGAAATTTTAGAATAATTTAGGCGAGAAATCAGTTTCCGGGTGATTTCCGCTCTTTTTTTCGGATTCAATAGATAACCCAAACCCTTTATTTTGGTAGAGTATTGGAGCGATTATACAGACTAGGCGCGAACGTACATCGGCATGAAGTAAAACGTACTAACACCTTAGTGCTTGCGTATCAATTGGACAGTGAAAACCACTCACTATAACACTAAGAGGTCCTTGGATAGCTCTCGCAAACACCCTGTTTCGCGCGTCTGTATATAGGTTTATGACTTATGAGCGTTTTTTTAGTAACTTGTCAGGCGAGTGCCGGCAAGTAAAATGATCATTTTGTACGTAGGTTAGCGAAACCCTGTCTACGGGCATGGGGTAATTAGTAGTGATCTTGTTCTTTATTGAACTAAAACATAATTAAGTTTTAATGACTCAACAATCCACCATCTGAAGAACATAACGTTGTAATAGCAAGCAACATTCATAAAATTTACTTACTTACTCTTTTTTGAAAATATCTCTATAACCTGTACTGAAATCCCTTCTATGAATATATACCAAATTTATATAAAATTATAGTCTTGTTCAATGTAGAGTAAATTTTTCGAAAGCATGGTTTATCCAATTTGGCCAACTGTAGGTACTTTACAAGTATGTTTGTAATTCTAGAGGTGATTGTTTTGTTTCAGTATTAAATAAATTAAATGGTTTTAAGAGAAAAATATAATCTTTTTTTTATTACTTGGTAAGGTAAGTAAACCATTTATAGGTTCTGATTCTGAGTACCTATTATTTTTTAAAGAGTAGTTTTTTTCCGAGACAGGTAGTACTTACCTCTAGATTTATTTTTAAACTGACAAAGTAGCCTATATCCTAAGAAACTAACCGATGTTCATCACATAGATGTCCTAAAGCGGGAATATATTCTTAATCCTATTATATTATTCATTTCGTTAAGTAAGTACCTACTCGTATTATTTGAGAGAGTAAATTATTTATTAAATCCATTTTCTATCCCGTAGCTGATGCATGCATACATCCATCTATAGGTACCTATAGGTACAAAAACGTCTCTATCTATGTATGATAGGCACCTACATCCATTTTATTAACATTCTGTTTTTTTTAGTTATTAGGTGCACGGTACGGCTGGTGCTTAAGTAACCCATAGGTGTAGTGAGTGAGACATCGATATCTACAACTTCTACATAACTGTACCTGGCACTTCAGGCTTTTTACATTTTGAGGGCTCTTATTGTACATGAAAAGTTCTTTGGGTAGTTTATTTTCGATGAAACTTAAGTAGATGTAAAAGAAAAGCTGAAATATAATTCGTTAATATAGTTTAAAAAAAGCCCCGCGATTTTAGTTATAAAATAATTTCCAGTAGGCGATTCCGAGATGAAGCTGGTGATGTGGATACTTTTAGCCCTTTTGGCCTACATTGCAAAGAATGGTCACTTGTTTTGCGCGATGAAAATCCGCTAGGTGCTACCAGCTAGGCTCTTTGATCCAAGATGTTTGATACATCCAAGATGTTTGGTACGCCCCGCCCGCCCACGATGCTACTGCGGTTTATGGCGGTAGCAGCTGGCAACACATCATATGCTTCCCAAAAATTGTATAGATAAACCATAGACAACCTAGGATTTCTTTGGCCAAATGGCGCTACAATAATGTCCACATTCTCGCTTTATTTTTCGGATTTTAATTTGATCTGGTGACATAGATACACTGAAGTGTGAGATTATTGCAGATTGCAGACATAGCGTCCATTAGTTGTTTGTAGTATGATGCCTTATTTTGTATGTTTTGCGTCGGCAATAATTCAACAACTTGGCTGGACTATTTCTACAAAAAAAGTCAATACAGGGTGATAGATAACGCAATTATTCTTAACGGTGGGTAAATAAAACGATAAAAAATTTTTCTATGGAAATAGTTGACTTATTTATCAGTGTTGCCAAGTAGAACGTTTATGAAGTTGTTATAAATGACGCACAAGTGCACAATGATGGAGTAAGGTGTAATTATACAACACTGAACAACTAGCTCACTCTGCATCTCATAGATAATCATAGTCAATAGCGGCGTTAAGGCAGAACGCGGTCGTGCGATCGCCCAGGGCTGGTTAGAAAGGGTAGCCGCAGGCAACCCTACCACCTTTATCTAAACCCCTAAAACGAATTTATACAGTATTTTGGACACAAAATTAATTTCAGTCAATGAAAGATTTTATATGATTTCCTGAGAAGAATGATTGGGTCCCAGTTTATGTCATATTTTAAAATAGCGTTTTTTTCCGCTTTTTTTTAAATTAATTTATTAAGCCAACAGCACACATAATTTACATTTAGTTATAACACTCAAAAATATAAATATCTAAAATTTGGACCAGTTACAGGCTTGCATAACACTCAAAAATATACAGACAACAGCTAATATAAAAATACCTACTTCTAAAAACTTAACCTAACTTTAAAAGAAAATAAAAAGATGGACTTTTTATTTTCCCGCTATCAAGTACTTACATACTCTTTTTTAAGAAAAAGATGCCTAGCGATTGTAAAAATTGTAAAAAAAAAGTGATTTTCATGTTCTTTTGATCACAAAACTTACACGTCATATTATGGATTTGACATACTTAGGGGGCGCCCGTAGAAATCTCAGCCAGGGCGCTGGTAGTGCTAAAACCGGAACTGATCGTGGTAGAAATAGCCTTAACTGTAGCCGGGTTAAATAGCTTTAACAAATGTTTTATAATCAAAAGTTATTCAATAAGTTTAGTTTACTCTTCTAGAATACCTTACTCAGAGCTAAATAAATTAAATGTTTTATTTTTACTGCTAACTGCCAATAAGTTAAATAATCACAAAAAGTAAAATTATTATGTACATAACAAGTGTTTTAATTATCTGTGTTAATTAAGGTAGATCTGAAAACGTACAATTTTTTTTCCAGCTAAATAATATTTTTTTTAGCCAAATTAATCATTGTAGCTGGCAACATTGCTGTAGTGCAAACGAAACTACTTTTGTCGGCCATATTGCTTTGTCGCCGTGCGTGCTCTCATCTCTCAAATTGAATCATTCAGGTCCTAGGTAAATATGTCTTATATACGCAATAGTTTCAACATCAATAACCTATGTATTTTTTTGTTGGTACATGTTGGTAAATGAATGGTGTCAGACTTTATTTAGAAAGACATCAAACTTGAGTCTACACAAAGTCTCTACAAAGTGGCTATCTTCATGGAGATAGCTACATAGATTGTGTTTCGAGCTCAGCTTGGGGCAGATCTAAAATGTAATTTCTTCACATGTAATAATATTATCGGTTGATAAGCTTCGACTGTTAATTCGCGGTGTTTAGAATAACTCGCAAGAAATCAGTGGTAGGTACCTACTACGTACTAAATCGGTGTACGCGTTACAATATTGCATCAAGTATCGTCATTGAACCGGAATAGCAATAGAAGCTCATGTTATCACTAAAATCGTAAGGCAGTTAAAGCTATTCTAACTGCTGATTGGAAACTGTGTCCAATTATTTACTGCTTACGTCTTGTTATATTGTGGGCATGTACCTATGTACCAACAATATTCAAATTCGAATAAATAATGCTCAATAATGAAGTTATTGGAAATAACACTTCGGTTAACAGTAAGCTACATACTAGAGTACCAGCTTACATACTAAGTAATAAAATCATTTACGTATTTTTGTTTTCTATCCACATTACCCAGAGGTCTCCTTAACATGGTCTAATGAGTCATTATGCTATTACAATGGCAATATCACCACAATATTGAACAAAAATAGGTTCAGTAACAAATATAGGTAAAGTTTGTGGACTAATCCATTTTGGGAGACCATTCATAGTGGTTTGGTTTCAATAATACATAATTGCCTGAACTAATATATTGTAAGCAATTTTGAAATGATAACCTATTTATTGGTGCATCCTGTTGGAATCCAACAAAGGAATACTTTGTAAACAAAAAGTAGGTTCATATTGATAGAGATGTAGATAATGGCATAATAGATTGATACAACATAACCTAACAATCTACCAATTGTAAACAAACACTAATCAAATTCACTACATACTCTTTCAACTTACCTATATTAAAAACAACTAAGCATTCAGAAATGCATTGTATTCTGCCGAATCTGACTGTAAGTAAAGTTTTGATGCAGCAATGATAAATAAACAATGTTTACTAATTAAGTCATAATCATCGTTTGGATGGTGACTGTAAGTGGTATTTATGCTTCAAAGGGCACTTTAAATGATATTCTTGGCACAATTATACATCAGTATTTGTAACAAATACAAGACAAAACGATTTTAGTGGACCAATAAGTGTTGGAGTAACGGATAAGCTGTCTAAGGGCTTCCGGCATAACAAAATCTCTGAAAGCAGAGCTGACCACTGGCTAACAAGAAACAAGATGAGATTTTACTTATTAAGTTAAGAAAAGAGCTGGAATGTGTCATGTTAATAGAAGTAACATATATTTTTGGATAAATTAAGAAACTTATTAAGTACAAGTTACACTCATGCATCGAGATTCAAGTTGATGCTTCATCAAGATGGTACATTAAATTAGTCATGTACCAATATTGCTATATTTTGAGACCACCTTGAGATAATTTTTACTTTACATGTAATCAGCTCAGTGGCTGCACAGACAGTGAATTATCTCTATTTACCTACATTATTTTGTATTACAGCATAAGCTAACTACTACAATCTATATTTCAAAATTTACTTGAAAACTTGATACCCGATGGCAACGTGCCGAGGATAATAGCTGCATTGCCTCTTTGTATAGCAAGGGATATTCTTTGACCATGATAACAGCCACGCGTAGCTTCGACTAGACACTCTGACAAAATCTTGAAAATGTGGAGGCTCCCATTCCCCTTCACTATTATGAAACAAGGCAGAAAAGTAATACCAACACTAGCATATTTCTGTATATGACAGTTTTATAACATTCAAATAAGACGTCCTACTCAGCTTGTAACTGCGGTGCTTACAAATTATCAAAAATTCAATTTTGATAAAATAATCTGACTATTTATAAAGCTCTTAGATGACATATGCAACCCACTATAAAACATTTTTGGCATAATTGATTACAATATAATAAAATATAATGATGACATGAAAATGGATATAAACATTTATCCTCATGAAACGCTAACTATTAGCAGTATACAGAACCCAAACACAAACATATCTTGAAATAACGCATTATTATTTTTTAACTATAAAGCTGTACAAGAACTCCTTGTATAAGACCTAGCCCATACAATAAAAAATCCTTTTTCAGCTCAACCTGTTAAATAATTTCAGCATTAGTGCAAAAATTAATATCCACCCATCCATCTTCCTACGTACCTGTCATGCATCTATTAATCCATCCATCTGTTCATGCACCCATCCATCTATTTATCCTACCATGCATCTATCCATCCATCTGTCCGTTCATCTACCCATCCATCCATCCATTATTCGTAATCATACATTAACTCTCCGTCCATCTATCTATCCACCTATCCTTACATCTTTTGATTCGTCCATCCACCTATTCATGCATCTATCCATTCATCCATCCATCCTTACAAACTACGCATTTATAATATTAGTAGGATTAGTTGGATCGGGATGGTTAAATGATTATCAAAGCGATAATGACCACTCAACTCGTATACTTAATTTCAGCTGCCGCTGTTTCCCAGTTGAACGGAAGTAAATCTATTGAAGAATATGGGTGATCGCACGACTCCCATGAAGTTTGGTCCAGAGTGGCTTCGGAACTTGTCTCGTGAGCCGAGACAGTCTGACAGCCAGGGGGGTCAAGGGTCGGGTGGGAGTCCTGGAAACGCAGGGAATCCCAACCAGCCACACAGACCCATCACATCGATTGCTACCAACAATTTAAACACTTCAACCAACTCTTCAAAAGTACTTCTCGCTAAACTTCGGTTAGTGACACGGTTTCGGTTACTATGTGACCATTATCTGCTATATGAAACACTCATCAACCAATAGAATCTTGTCATGTTTACATGTTCACAATCCATTATTGATTGTCTTACCCTCATTTGGATAGAAACTCTAAAATGAAAGCTTCATTATATTTCCAAGACATTTTAAGACACAGTTTCGGGCTTACTGTACTAAGACAGCAGGAAACATAAAATCAATAGCAGTCCTAGCTAAAAATCTTGCTTCTACATCATCAGGTATGGCAGAGAGGAAATGTTGGCACTATACGACAGACAAACCGCTGAGGCTCCTCCTGACTTGATATGTACTGAACTTCTTTACCACCCTAGAGGGAAACCACCATATGCCCTCAGCAACAACTTCGAAGATGACACAGTGAGTTCAGTCCGCCTCCGCCTCCGCCTCCGCTTCGTCACACTTAACAACAACACCATAACCGCACATAAAATCCTACTAATCCTACTATAATATTTAAATACGAGTATACATGAGGATAAATGGTAAGGTGGCTTAAAAATCACCCTGGGTATAGAATAGTATTAAAGTATTGTATGATATTGTTTATGAGCTGGAAAAGGTTATTTATGATGCTTTTTATCTTGATACTCGGTTGGTGCTTCTCTTTATCTTGAGAATGGACAAATTTTTGTAACTCAAACATAAAGAGGCTTTTCACGCTGAGCAGTGCAAGGAAGCTGGCTCAAGTGATAATGTGTGGCATACTAAATTTGAGATATGAACTAACTCCTCAAGTTCAATGTTTTGGCCAAAAGCTGATAGTTTGTTGAGAGTCTATCAATAATAAAGCTTTACGTTGCATTCATTCTCATAACTTATCACAATCAGCCTACTATGTCCCCACTGCTGGGACTTAGGCCTATTCTTGGCTTAGAGCCAATGGATCTTAATCCACCAGTCTTAATGCAGATGAAACACTTGCAGGGGACATTTATTTGTAAAAAGGTGGTCGTGCTGCCGCTCCGGCAAAGGTCTTTTTAGCCACGCAAAAAAGTGCTTAACAGTTCAACTAACTAACGCCACCTGAATCATCTTTTAAATAGATGGTAAAAGGCCAACGAAGAATGTATGCAGATTGATTTCACATATTTTATGTGCTGGTTTTCTTGTGATATTTTCGACTAAAAAACCATCTGCATCTGCAAAAGGCATCGAAATATATTGGCCACCACGCTCTCGCAAAAGCTTTGTATTTTGTATATATTCCGCGCACAATCTCTCGCTTGCATTATTAGAAATACCTCACTTCATTGCCCCTGTTGCACCAGAGCTATGCTGTGTGACTTATGCAAAGCTAAACAAAATGAAGCATTTCTTTTGGTACATACAACATACAATGCAACAGACGCTTCTAGTTTACCAAGCAAGACGAGAGTGACCGCGATCTAACGCTGTAAGTGTAGCTGAAGTTTAAAACTGGTGATATTTTGCAGCGTGATGTTGCCATGAGGAGGACTGACCCACCAGTTGGAAACATGCCCTCGGAGCGGTTCGGGGCGGGGCGCGGCCGCGGCATGGGCATGGGCGACGGTGTGCGAGGTCGCGGCATGTCCACGGGGGAAGGACGCGGCAGGGCACGCGGATACGTGCGTCAAGCTCCCACCGGGACGTATGTATTCATAAACTTTCATAGTAAGGTCAATCAATGCCTTGCCGGCGGCGGCGCGAACATAAAGCGACAGGCGATCAATCCAAACGTTTGCGATCTATGAGAGCGTTCACACGCGTGTGTTGCATAGTTAGCGCTGCTTCCCTATAAACAAGGCCTTATACTCATCATAGGACTAGAGAGTAAGATCTTGCACACTAAGGCTTCTGTTACAACATCAAGAAGATGAGCATTAGATAAAATAGCAATATTAAAAGATGTTCTATCATCCCTCAAACTGCGAAAATGTCTGCAAATATCGAAACATGAAGTAGATTCTACAAATATTTAAAATTATAAAGAAAACATCTTAAATTTTGGAAGTGTTGTTAATAATTTGCTAATATTTTCAAAATTATACGCAGTGAAATGTTCAGAAACCCTAGTTGGCACAACGGCGCTCAACGGGGGTATTCGGCGGCTCCAGAGGATGACCCGAATCACCGCTGGAGCAACAATGGCAGCTCTATGCACCCCCCCGGCATGGGCATGCGGCCTGCCAGCGAGCAGACCGATTGGGCTACTAGAATGGCTTACAGAAAGTGAGTAAAAACATCACTTGAACCCGGAAACTCTAAATTGTTTAAAAAAATCTGTGTTCCGGTTCGAAGGGCACTGTAGCTAGTGAAATTACTGGGCTTTCGAGACTGTCCATCAAAATGTCTCAAGGTGAACTGGCCTATCGGAATCACAGTCCTGTGCAGCGCTGTTATGGTTATGGGCAGGCGTGATCACTTATCATCAGGAGACCTACTTAACTACTTGTTCACATCATCATATCAGCCCGTCTGCACCCACTGCTGGGTATAAGCCTCCTCTTTATCACGCCACGTGTCGCGATGTTGTTGAATGAAAAATTAAGGTCAAATACTCCCTTATATAAATATGTAAATTGACAATAATCGCGTCGAAACTCAGTAAATTCAGCCCGCGTGGCATCAGGATAAACTATAGTCATACCGAATGTTAGCATATTTTTCACACCACCTGCTCGCAATATCCAATTACATATCATGCTATCATCAAGGTAAAGCAAATAATTACCTACCAAGGGAGGTAATGTTGTATGTAACTCCCAAGGGTAGTAATGTGATTTGAATTTGGAACGTCAAATTCGTGTGGAAACTCATGGAAAACTCTAAGTAGGTAAAAGAACGCCCATAAGGCATTGTAAAAAGGTTTGTTCTAAAATCGAACTGGCCACTCATACAAAAAAAGAAAAAAGGCGCGACTTCAATGATTGTGAAACAAAAGACGGTGTTGGCTTCTGAGTTCGGAGCCCTGGTCTTTTGTTGCCTCGCAGAAGGTGTGAAAAGTAGAGTATGCTCCTCTGGGATAAAGCCTGTCTTCGTCTTGGGTAGCTTGAACCCCTCGCGTCACTCAGGACTCTACATAACTCCCTCGCTTCGCTCAGGAGTTAACTGAGTCCCTCGTTAGCTCAGGGTTCAATATGCCACCCGCGACATAAGACACTGCTTTATCCCCTTAGTGCATAATCTACTATTATTCACGTCCCGATGCCACGCGGCCCAAGCAGTGTGTGTAGCAGTTGTAGGTATATCATCTACTTCATTGGTAAACAAGAAAAGGCTTTGTGGCAAGATACATACATTAACAGTTATATTTTGATATCGATCACCAGGAATCGTCAAAACAACACAAATTGGAGACAGCAGCAAAACAGAGATGACGGCGATGAATGGCGCGCCGATGGAGTTAGGCGCGGTCAGGATAAGTGGAGTAAGTTCTATGAAGTATCTGTTTTTAATTGGCCCTTCATCGTCATGGGCTTAAATGTTTATGTTTTATATATCAGAAGTTCTCAAGCGTATGATCAGACAAACAAAACTACAGACTTTCATATTTATAGATTGGAGATATTATATTATATAATCTTTCCAATATATATATAGATTTTCAATGTGTCAATTAAATGTCGCCAGAACTAAGCTAAACTAATTGGATAGCACTTCTTATCGTGTCACTGGTTCTGTGGAACCAGTGTGGTGAAAGGATTTCAAGTGCGCCTCAAAGAGGCTCCTTTCGTGCACTAAAAATGAAGCTGTTCCTTTTACAACGATCGAAATATAAAAATATACGCACCTTTGTATATTTTTTATTGCTGTAAAATTAGTTAAGTTTTGGCGACATTTGAATTGATAATATTGTTTACTTATATAGTTTGGCCTCTTCATATCGTATCAACAGCGTTAAAAACTTGATTGAACTTTTGAAAAACCCTGAGCATAAGTTTGATCCTATGCAATGGAATGAATAAGGATGGTAAATATCAATGTTTTTTCAAGGTGGTGAGCGAGAATGGCCTGAAAAGCCCAATCAAGATAGGCCTTGGAATAACAATAACAACAGGAGGACATGGGGAGGAGACAATAGCGAGGATTCATTGCCAGAGTGGTAAGTGCTCACTTCAGAGTATTTATTGCATCTCATTCTTAGGTATTTTATTGGTCGTATGGCGCCGAACTCTGGAACTGCTGCACAGTCAAACCTGGACATCATCCAACGCTAAAGCATCTAAAGTTCTACGTATGCTCCATGGTACAGACAGCGTCAGAGATAAGTATCCTTGCACAAGACACCTAGCTTTAAATCTCTTAAAAAAATAGTATAATATTATGATTAGGCTTACATGGTTATAAAAATATAATTTATTTTTGAAGGCTAAAAAAAGCAGAAAACTTCTTCGTACTAGGGGGAGACTTATTAATGACGCTGTCTGTACATCACGAACTGCCAATACCACCGAGACATAGGGATGCTGACAGTCAAAGACAATATTAAAAAGGCAATGTTACGCCAAACGAATTAGCTTTCAATCCTAGGAACACTGAAAATTACTTTTTATCATGTAGTTTTATTGACAATGAAGATTTAACTTATAATATTTATCTAGCCTTGTTACTTCTCTTTTTCGAAAATTTGCATCGGACCAAAATGTACTAGATGTTAACCAATGTAGCTCCCTTTTCTTAATCGCATTTTGAATGTTTTACAAAGTGATTTTATACTTAAATACTTCTATGTTTAAACCCCGCTCACTTTACAGGGCTGTGGATAATACTGAGGGTTATGCAGGCACTTTTGACTCTCTAGGCGCATTTCATGGTTACAGTCATGATGACAGCAATATTCCAAAACAGGAGGCATCTCATCGTAAGTATTTTGTTTGGTAATGTGATTGCATGCAATACTGATTTATGTTGAAAACATATCATATTTTTTTGTAGACATTAAAAATATTGCTTACGTTCTCAATGTAGTGTATTGTGTTATTTAAGATAGCTATAGATAATCTTAAATTAAATTTGACATGTCAATATCATCTATTGTTATTATATTCATTTATTGTAAAACTCGTACACCATAAATGGTAGGTGTATTTTTTTTTTTAACATGCCAACTATGTTCTGGCGACAAAAAATCTTGTATCTTTCAAGATACAAGATTTTTATTCGCCTGTATAAAACCTGTATACCTAATATATATATGAACGGAAAGTGCACGGGTTAAAAAATGTTGTTGATAAGAGTTTGATTTGCAGCATTGGCGCGATCGCACACTCATGGTAGCTTTGCCCGTTCGAAGACGGTCGAAGAAGGCTCTGATGAGTGGTGGGCATCAGAAAAAGCCAAAAAATTGTCTGCAAAGCGCTTCGACGCAGCAGAAGTCAAATTCAAAAAGGTATACCTTTTGGCATCGGTTATGAATATTTTGTGACTAACACTAATTTCAGCAATACTCAACTGCTGCATCTGTTAATTTATTATCTATGTCGTTTTCAGTCATCAACACCTGGTACCACAGAAGCTGCAAGTGCCAATGCCTCAACCAATACTAATTCCGGTACCACCAACTCTGGTCAAATGAGAGATAAAGCTAAGGAGTCTGCACCGAGCCAGTCTGCAAGTAAAAGTGATACCTATCAGAAGACAAGCCTTGATTTACAGGATGAGGCTGCTGCGATGCCAGCTCAACACGAGCATTACAAACAAACTGAAGAAAATCCAAAAGAGAGAACTGATTACCAGCCCGCTTATTCTGAAAACACTGGCGGTACTGCTCAAAATCGTATCGACAGACTCCTTAGAACAGAGGAAATGGAACCGACCAATGACAGAGGAAACTACAAATCTGTCATGATGGCCACCAATAATAATCACTTGCGGCAGAAACATCAGAACATCGGAACGCCCACAAACGACGCGCCTAATCGCCTGGCACATCTCTTCGAAAGTGCCAAACAGAACCAAGCCAGGCAGAATTTAGAAAGGTAAAGGCAGATGCCATATGCAGGCACCTCGCTACGTTTTGATAGTCACTGCAAAGCAACAGCATATGCACCTGAAAGTTTATTCAATCAATGTCTTCATAGATTATGATGATATTTCATAACATTACATCTATATTCAACTTCATAACTCATATAAACATTTTTCGTTGCAGTGACGACGAAAACAAACAAAAGCAACAAGAAAACAAACTCGTCGAAGAAATACTTGATATGAATCTGGACGACGATCTTGAAACCTCAACTATGTCCAAACTGATGAACGCTACAAACCCAGGGTCGGGGATACCAAACCCTGGAAACTCTCAACTGCCTAGGTCGGGCGTACAGATGCGATTGAACAACCTAGCAAACGCCGCCGCCAGTCTCATGGGCCAACAGAACCAGAACATGCAATCTCAGGGCCCGATGATGCGCCCACTGGGAATGCACAATTCCATGTTGAACGCTTCACTGGGCCTCAACATTGGGGCTGGTACAAATATTGGAATGCCTCTGACGAGTATGCCGCCGCCTCCGCTGCCTAATGCCGCGATGCACTCGTCTGGCATGCAAGGCTTGGGGGGCAATATGCAAGGACCCATACAGGGAATGCAGTCGGGGATGCAGTCGGGGATGCAACAGTCCAATCTACAGGTAGTTTCATACTTTTTTAAATGTTTTATTCGCGTATTTACATGCAAGATACTGCATTTTCAAATAGTAGCCAAATGACACGCCCGGTTATTATTAGGTGCTATAGCCAAATGGCTTGAGAAATGGTGATTATTCATAATAATACATAATCAAATCTATTGACCAAATTACTGTTTTATTTCCATGTTGCAACCACATTTATACATATGGTAGTTATAGGAGTAGTAGATAATTGACTTGCTTTGCTATTCTGTGACATTTCTTCGGCGGTTGGAACTAACAATATAAAAAAAAAACTTCAAAGTTGATGAAGTCGCACGCGGGTCGGCTAGTACCTTATAATTTAAATTAAATATTGTTTACAGGTTGGATCCATGCAAAGCGGGATCCAATTACCCGGAATGCAAGCCAACAGCTACCAATCTCAGAGTGGCATGCCAGGGAATATGCAAGGGGCAATGGCGAACAATAATCTACAGTCGGTAACAGGGATATCTGGATTCACTGGGGTTGGAAGTGCAGGGAACTCCTTGTTCATGCAACAAGCATCTGCTTCTAATGTAAGTCCATTAGTTAAATATTTTGTCATAGTAACAACTTAAGTGTCCGAACTAATTAGAAAGCCGTTGTTGATGGCAAGAGATCACGCTGATTGTGTCAATGAACACAAGTATTCTGAGCCACAGATCAAATCAAATCAATTTATTCATCAAATGATTAGGTAATACAAATAATACACTAATTAATAGTACATTTAGCGCTATTGGTTGTACACATGTAGGATACCATTACAGTAGGTAGGTCACGGTGAGGCCCAAACTAAGCTGAGAGCTTGTATCTTGGGCTTCTGAGTGCTTTTACAAGAAGGTGGTTATCATGGCAGTTATTGAAGAAGACGCTTTGCTTACAAAAAACATTAACCTTGCGTTCTACATTTTAAAGTGTACCTAAGGTAATTAAGACTAGGTATAAGTATTTATATTTAGATACTAAAGCAAAACGAAACTCACAACAAGTATGACCTCAGATCTGTATCAGAGATACATGATGAGATATGACCGATACGAGCTTGTAGAGCTTATTATCATAGTCAAGATTGCTTGTTGTGTCTGATCCAGGAAAAAGTGGTTGCAAACCTGAATGGATGGGATTGCAAGTGTTGCTGAATTGTTTTGCCTCGTTAAGGATCATGAAAATTCTGCAGAGCAACCAATCTTCACTTGTTAAAGAGGCCTGTAAAATAAGAAAAAAGCAGTCAGAAGTGAATGTGTGACCGTTTTTTATTGTTTCAGATGCAAAACCCCAGTGATATCAGCAGCCACGGGCAGAATATGTATCAAATGCTCGGGCACGGCTTGCAACAGTCTTCCTCGCAAAGCTCATTCAACGCCTCCATGTATGCTAATATGATGCAGCCTCAGCAAGGCCCCTTACAACCGCCGTTGCCTAACATACCCCTGACTGAACAGTGGTACTATGAAGATCCAAAGGTTAGTACAACCTTAAAGTTCCTAGCACACTTATCAACTCGGAAAGGGATCGTCACCGTATCGCCTTTCGCCTCGCCGTCAATCAAGCGTCAACCTAACGTAAGCACGTCGACTCGGCTACGGCATTATTGAGGGCATTTCTTGTTTGTCTGTCTGTCTGTCGTTTCGGGTGGAATTTCGCAACTCAAATTTTGAGCACTTCCCGATTAGCTATCCGGTTGAAACTTTTAGGGTAACTCACAACTCAAGTCAAGGAAGCAAGATAGAGTAAAAGCATAAAAACGTAGTTATAAGATATTTTAATCTACATTTCGTAAATGCCTAATATCATGTATTTTTCTTCCATAGAAAGTTATACAAGGCCCATTCACATCCAAGGAAATGATGGGGTGGTATCGCGCTGGTTTCTTCAGTCAGCAACTGCTGGTGCGACGCGCTTGCGAGAGTGGAATGAGACCTTTAGCAAACTACGGTCTAATGCCCTTTGGCCACATGGTAATAACTTAGTATTTACAAGCGTGAAACGAAATCCACTAGATAAACTAACTTTATTAGAATGTGTATTACAAACTCTTGATTCCAGTCCACAAGAAAGACTTATAACTAACTAACTTATAAATAACATTTCTTTGGATATAGCACGAAATTTGACTCGTTTATTTTGATGTTGAGTGTATGCGTTTATCATGTCTGGTCGTCGTATGTCGTCGGCTCGAAGTGAACGCGTTATCTAGTAGATGAAATCAGCATATTGCGAGCAATGCAAAGGCACATTAAATTTTATATCCAGAAGGTCAAGCAGTGCCTACAACACAAGTTGTATCTTCCACTTAGTGTAGGCTCTGCACACCAATATATTACTTACAAGCCAATGTATAACTGATGTAATAATGTTTTTACTATATATTTTTAAGCTTGTTTTTTGATAAATAAATTGAATTTGAATTTGAATTTGAATGCATCCATATGTTAAAAGCTGGATACGCTACGTCAATAAAAACTTAGTTTATCTATTGGCTTCGATATTACTTACTCTTTATTATTTTTAATAGCATTTGGCTATCCACACATCTCCGGGAACCTGGCCCTAGCGTGTTCCGTCAGGGACGGGGACAAAATCGGTTACGTACAACTTGTATGAAGTCGTTCGCACAGCTCCGTGTCAGGGGCATCCGGAACGTCATAGTCCGGGAACACTGACACGGACGACTCTGAACACGGATAGCCCTGACCCGGATATGTGTGGATAGCCTTTTGACATGTGTTATTCTCCAACAGGATATAATACCTCCACAATTCAACCATGCCGCATTCGATCTGCGACCACAACAGTCTCACGACAACAGTCTTTTGAATAACCAACCAGGACTTGGTCCAGAAGTAAGTTTTACTAGTTTTTGACAGATGATTACACCGAAAAATTTGAATCACAACAAAACAAAATACGCATAATCGTAAAAAAGTTGCCGTTACTGAACACATATGTATGTATATGGCATAGAAACTTGAAAAAATTAAATAGAATTTTTGTCAAAATAAATTTGATAAAACTTGGATAACTATTACCGTTAGTCGTTTTCCTATGGATTTGCGTCATTGAAAATAATTTAAGTTTTATTTATTGTTTCGCAAACCCGGTTATCTAGCTCGAGACAGCTCGCTGTAGATCGGCTCGGGCGCCGCACTCGCGCCGCTGTCTATGTGTAAAGTAGAGATGATTTAATGGATACTGAATTGACGAATCTAGTTTTTATATAAATGTTTAGTACATTTTCACACAACGCCATCTAGCCCCACACTAAGCAGAGCTTGTACTATGGGAACCATATTATAACTGCTATATATTTTTTTTAAATTCATACATTAAATATATAGAAAACACCCAGACTTAGGACGAACATAGATTACACAAATGTTTGTCCTGAAGCGGGACTCGAACCCGCGACACCGGCGTGGCAGTCCTATTCGACTATCCGTGTCGTCATCCGTATCATACAAATAGATTCGTTGTAATGAGCGACGGGCATATATTCGAGAGCAAGCCAATGACCGCGTCCAGGAACATATACAAGTGTTTATTAAAAAGCTGGAATCCACGAGGACTACAAAACTTCAATTCCTTTATGGTGGAAGTACCATCTAAGCACAGGGAGACGTTCCTCGCCCATGACTTCTGGCCTGCCGGGGTCAAATTTTTTTTTTTTTAATAATGTAATATAAATATGCATGCTATATATATATATATATGCTATGTATATATCTACGGGCCTATTACTATGTATGTTGTTGCCTGCATAAATAACTACTATTATTATCTCGTCTTTATTCATATTATTTTTAAGCAAAAACATATTTTATAGTTACTTTAAAATACATATCAATTTTTTTACAAAATTTTACAGCACCTACACAATATAGATCGATAAATTAACCCACATTGTAAGATTTTATAAAAATCTAATCCAATGTGGGTTTAGAGCTTCAGAGAGAGGAATCGTCTCACAATGCGAGCTGTACTGCTGCTTTTTGGGCTTTTGTAATGATGTAATTTGGTAGTGACAATGTCTGAATGAAAATGAATATTTTTACCAATGAGTTCATGTGCTTAAATTATTATTGGAAGAATAATAGCTTCGGTGGTCCACATGACGGAAATTTAACAAGCTATTATTATTATTATCATTTATTTATTTATTTTTCTGATTAAAATTTATTTTTTAAATAATATTATAAAAAGTAAACTATTTAAAAAAAAAACAGCAATACTATTGTAAAAAATATATAAAAACGGTGGACCACCAGCCGCGGAGTAGAGCCCAAGCGGCTGGTGGCTAGGGCTGCAGAGTGAGGAACCTTCTCACCATGCGAGCCGACTCCAATAGTACCACCTTTTGTATCTGGCCCTTGACCCAGCCACCAAGCGAGAGCCTCTTTAGGTACTGGTCGAGACTCTTCGCTATTATCCCGTTCACCGTAACGACTATCGGGACAATCGTCGTCGAGTCCACATTCCACATGGCGGTAACCTCGTGAGCCAAATCAAGGTATTTGGTAAGCTTATCCTTTTCAGCTTTTACGAGATTCTCGTCATGTGGGACTGTGATATCCATTATTATTATTATATATTGTACTTATTTTAGGTGGAATCTCTTTGGAGCCAGCCCACCGCTAATGACCTGATGTGGATGATGGCTTCGCGTGATGACAACAGCCGCATCAACACTCTACCCATGTACTTCTGGGACCAGGTATGTGGAATTGTAATACTTGTTCGGTATTATGTTGTAATAAATTGAGAATGCTGTTTGAAAATGTAAAAATGAAAAAAAAATATTAACTACAAAAAACAAATCATTATCTTAATCCTTACATAGATAAGATAAGATAATTTATTTATTTCCTCGTAATTACAACCACTTCTTATGGAGTAACACTTATATACTATGACAGAAAATACAGTGAGGTAGGTACATGCTAAATACAAACTAAGTTTAGCAAAGCTAACCAAGTTAAGTTAAATAAAGCTAATTGTAGGTATTTACAATTACCAGTGCATTTTGTAGAGTGTTTTCTAAACAAATAAACAACAATTCTACTATCTTTTTTTTTTTGAAGATATTACAGTTCCTGGTCTTTTCGGGTAAGAGGTTTTGATAAAATGCTGTAATCTTAGACCCTGTTTATGATTACAGCATTATAGACCAGGGTCTTTGATTACAGATATATTAACCAACAAACAGGTTTGTTGATAAAATGCTATGATCTTAAACAGGGTTTATTATATCAAAACCTCTTTCACAAGAAGTCAAGAAACTGTATTGTCTTTAATCAACAAAATTCTGCCACTACATTATTATGTGAGAGGTCGTATTCCTTGGAAGTCGGTAGTGGATAAGTACTTGTGAGCTACCCTGAAAGTTTCAGCCGGATAGCTAATCGGGATGGGCTCCAAATTTAAATGCAAGATTTCATCCGAAACGACAGTCAGACACAAGAATGTGACCTAATAAAAACGTGATAATTAAGTCTAATCCGTATTATAGTAAATTCTTCACACTATTCGTTTCGTCCATGTTTTTTGATTTCGTCAACAAAAAAAGTGAAAGGTTTCATACTTTAATTTAGATTTTATACGTGTTTTAAAATTAACCCTACTAACTTAAAAACACGTATAAAATCTAAATTAAAGTATGAAACCTTTCACTTTTTTTGTTGACGAAATCAAAAAAACATGGACGAAACGAATAGTGTGAAGAAATTACTATAATACGGCGTACTTTTTGAGTATTTGTCCGAAACATTTTGTATGGAAATTCGCCTTGAGGATTCCCCTTAAATATGATCAGTTTAGGAGCTTTGGGCTCATCGCTTTTGGTAGAAGTAACACAGAGTACTAAGATATACACAAGTAGTAACGATCCAATCCCAATCTTCGTTGTGGGTTTATATTTGGCATTCAACATTTATAATGTGTGTTAATGAGTTCTGTATTACGGATCTTTGCATATAACTGAAAACAGCAGTCTCAATTTACCGACATAATACATAATATTTCTTAGACTTCGACCAAACAAATATATGCTGTGGAGCAAATATTAACTTACCTATATATTTATTAATATATACATATATTTTCTTACTTATATTATATCCTTTGTTTATGAAATTGCTTAGAGTCTCAACATTGTTTGCAACGCTCATATGTTTTGTCGAAGTATTTTGTGATGCGAACTTATATTTTTTATGCATGAGAATTCCTTATTTTTTCCCCCCTCAAATAACCTCTCTCTGAAAACGTGATGGTACTTCTCAGTAAGGTTATTGAAGATTTGAAGCGAATAAATATGTAGCGCAAAATGCTATGTCTACATCAATACTTCGTGAACAAAAAAATAACAATTACTTTCATCCAATTTCCAATCGTCATAGTTTTATAACTAAGAAATAAGTAGAAGCTTAAAATAATATGTAAGCATCCTTTTATTTCATTTGAAACTTGCTTTTTCCATGCGAAGTTTTAGAATAAGTCAATAATTATGAATGTGTCACCGTAAGATTGTAATGCCGACTTGCACCAAACTATCAAAGTTCCTAAGCATTTCCTTAACTCGCTTGACAGTTCTTAACGGTCTGAATTTGGACCGTTAAGAACTGGCAAGCAAGAAAAGTAATTGCTTAGGAGCTTTGACATTTTAGTGCAAGTAGGCATAAGAACCGTAAGTTTGTAACTTGTCACATGCACAACAACACTTTTGTAAAAATATTTTACGACCGTGTAGGTACCTAAATATACGAAAGTGTTGTTGTGCATGTGACAAGTTACAAACTTACGGTTCTTATGCCTACTTGCACTAAACTGTCAAAGCTCCTAAGCAATTACTTTTCTTGCTTGCCAGTTCTTAACGGCCCAAATTCAGACCGTTAAGAACTGTCAAGCGAGTTAAGGAAATGCTTAGGAACTTTGATAGTTTAGTGCAAGTAGGCATAAGAACCGTAAGTTTGTAACTTGTCACATGCACAACAACACTTTCGTATATTTAGGTACCTCCACGGTCGTAAAATATTTTTAGATTAAATCGAGCATATTGATTAGTTATCTACATAAGTTCATGATGTCAAATGTAACTATTAGTACTTATAAGTAAATTATATGTAACTAACTGATATTAACAATGACGAAAAAAATATATAATTAAAATAATATAATAACAATGACGTTTTGCCCGTAAGGAGTGGAAGGAGAAGAACCTTTGCCCTGCAGTGGGACATAAGGCTTTTGCCTAAGTGTCGAATCAACTAGAACTAGAATTGTTATAAACTAGTGAAAATGACGGCTGGTTCCCAATAAACCCAATTCCCAAAAAAAACTAATTTCCATACTTGGATTCCCATAAAACCCAAAAACAAAAGACCTTGATATCAGGCTATCACACTTCACCTTTTTCGGTATAAGTGAATGCGAAAGCTTTAAGTAAAATGCCCCCCTCCTACCTACAATAAAGTCAAAGTAAAGTTTATTTAGTTTTAATGAACATCGGTGTTTGTCCTAAATCTGATAAGTTAAAGCCTTATGGAGAACCTGGTTCATTTAACTAAATACTGAATAGGTAGATTGAGCAATCCATAAAACATACCTAACGTAAATCATTTTAATAATCGGAGTGCTCTCAGACTTTGTGGATTTTCGAGCTATGTGGTTGTCTTTGTCCAATGCTGTATATACCTAACAGCTTTCCTTATAAGTTTGGTAGCTACTTACTACACTTCTGCACAAGTACGTCACGGGAACGTCACGTAGATCAAGTTTTTGAAGAAAAAAAAATATTGCTTTTGCTCGCGTCTGTCTGTACCATGGTGAAGCCATGATCGTTTTATTTCAAAATTCTTGGGTTTATTGAGATTTGGGTTTTCTGGGATCCAGCCAAAATGACTACTCATATCGGAGCACCAATTTAAATACACATTTTGGAAAAACATCTTCTAATCTGTGTGCTGGCCTAGATATTATCACGACAAAAAAGAAAAGAATGTATCGAATAATCCCTTTTTTTTATATAAAAGTCATGTATCGAATATTCAATATATTCTCATATTTTTTTTTACACTATTGTTGTAAGAGAGAAACCAGGTATTTATTAAATTAAAAACAGCTAAAATAATATTGTAAAAAAGAATGGTGGACGACCAGCCGCGGAGTAAACCCCGCTGCTAATCATTTATGGTTGATACTTTTATAATTATTTTATTTATTATAAACAATCAAATTATAGGTATCCGCGAAAAACACTGTAAGTGGTCTAAATGTAGCTATTTAATGAATCTACCATGCAACCGTCATACTTTAAAACTATTTTGTTACAAACAATGTGTAAGGTGTCTAGGGAATCCAATCTTGCAGCAAAATCGCAATCTCGATATTTGCAAAATAACGAAACTCTAATACCTATTGCGAAATTTCGGTTTTTGCGAGATCTATGATTTAAAGTTATTTATTGTCATAAGGTTGTGCACGCTCGCTTCGCTCGCGGGCGGACGCAAATAACGACACAAGTTTTTCGTCAAAATTTTTTATAAGTCGTTTTGCTTCAGTGCCCCGTTTCCTACATCCCAAAATCCCAATCCTTAATACTGTCGCATCTTTGAAAAAAATCTCCTAATTTTTTTTTCTCAATCTTTTTTTGTGTTGGATGTAACACTTTTTGTGTTCTTACATACATCACAGGTCATCGAAGATCACGAAAATATTCTTTCTGCATGGATCTGCCATTTCTACATCGGGGAAATAAGGGTTAATATTTATCAACATAGAAAACTTCTATCAACTCCTAATTAATTACGTATTACGTATAGATATAACGATTTGGTGCAATAGTTACTGTAATGTTATAGTCTTATGTCAATAAATCTTTATATCTAATTAATTTTTTTGAGTTTCGTTTGTTCAGTTCAGTTCTTAAGTATTTGAACATTCTTGAAACCACACATTTATTGATTACTAGCTGACACCCACAACTTTGTTTGCGATGCGATGCGAGGCGAGTTTACAAGCTACTAGCTCGCTGGCTTGTAGCTTGTTAACTAGCCCTGTGTCATCGACGCTTTAGTGTGTAGGGCGTGTAAGGGCGCTTTATCTAATGAGTAGAGGAATAATGTACCTAATGATTTCTTATCAATATGAATCATGGACGTTTAATAGAATATCGTGCTAACGAGTAACAGGGGTACTAGATACTAGTTAAGGCAGTAAGTTCGCTTCATAAATGCCGCATTTGCCTCAATAATGCGAATGAGGAATAAAGAAAGAAAAGATGAAGAATTGAATGCATCGTGCATTATATTCGCTTTGTTGTTCCGAAAGGCTATCTTCTACACCAACAAAAAATGTAAGAGACATTCCCCTCTCGTGATTATTAAGATGTTATTTTTAATGTTATACGTATAAATTTACATGTTTTATAAAAAATATGTAAATGTAAGTCAAATCATGTACAAAATACCCTATTTTCGGACTACCAGCAATAAACATTCATTTGTCCGAAAGTAATTGACAATATCGACTTCCTGTGCATAAACTATCTAGCTATGCGCTACAAAGCAATTGAAAACCAATTTCCCGTGTATACGTTAATTCAATATTAAACACGGTGTTTACCCATTTATAAACATCAACATTTCAAAAGTTCTTGAACAAATGTTGTTCGCCACGAAGAGGCGGCCCTCCTTTCGAGCGTATAGGGACATTAAAATACACATAGTATACCTACATTATAGGCAGGCAATATGTCAAAATGAGGCCTACAATCCTGTGTTTGTTTACTTGAAGTAAGAGGTACATAGTATTTCGCGCTGTGTATGTCCCGCTAAAGTTTAATTAATTCAATTTGCTAAGGAGTACGTGTCTATTTATTATAATCTCTCAGATCACTATACAGCTTGCAAGTTTGAATAGTATCTTTTTTCTATTGGTCATAATTTCCCACATACTCGTATTTCAAAATGACCCAATTTATAATAAGTTCTGTGAGTGTTTGAATTTGCCGTAAAGGTTAACAAATAACCTTTAATTTTCAGGATAAGATGTAAAGTCCAAAAGAAGAAACTCCTGTTAGCAAGACTCTTAAAAGCACTGAGAATCTGTAAAAAAATATACACTATGGCCGCTACTTTATCGCTAAACGATAAGGCAAGTTACATTTCAATTAATAAGTCAAAAATAATGTTATAGATAGCGTTGAGAAGTTTTGGCACTGTTATATCAAAACAGTGACTAAAAAATACCAAGTTGATTAAATTTTCTCGTCTGTGAGCTAAAAACTAATTTTGTGAAATATTTAGTTTGATGTAGGCAAAATAGGTTATATTAGTTTGCTTACAAGAACATAATTGTAGTGCCTTGTTGTATTTCTTTTGTAATAAGTTATGCTTATACCCCTACATATGTATAGTCAACGAATTTGTAAGTACAGTGTAAACTCTTTAGAACGAAACTTAAGGGACCAAGCATTTTTTTCGTTGTTCTCGTTCGGAGTAACGAAAGAGAAACGACTAAATTTTAATCACAACACTTTTATTACGTTTACGAATGTGAATACGAGTGTGTTAAGTAATTGGGGCCAACTTTAATAAAGGCTATCCAAGAGTATACTAAGCGTCAAACAAGTTGTCCTCTAGATGTTCAGAGCCAATTTGACCTAAGAATTGCGTTCTGCGCGATCTTTGTCACGTGGTTCGCCAGAGGACAATTTGTATGACGCTTACTATACCTCGTAATGTCACATGTTCGTGTATTATAATAACAATAAAAAGGCGTATGTTTACGACCTCAGGTGTCTTAGAAATTTTGGAACCTCAAAGATTAAGTCAGTTTTACATATGGTAACAAATAATGATTAAAATATACTTACTAATATCTGAATATGAACGCATTCCTTTGAAATAGTGATTGGCTGTTGCGCTAAAAAGTGTATCAATGAAGGGTTTTAAGATAAACCGACCAAATTAAACGAACTTCTTCGTTATAAAAAGTAAGTTACATCAAAACACGTTAAAAAGAGTTTACAATGTAATTCAACTATGCTCGTTATTATGATAAAGTTAAATATCGTTATCATTATACACATACTGAACTTATAAAAAAACGAATTTAAAAATAAAATCACGCAGTTATATTTTCTCGAAGTCGAGCCCGTGTGTTCGAAATTACATTTTTGATAACTGCCACGGATTTAACTCGCGTATACTTTAGAGAACTTAAAACGAAGGAATTGAATCTTATTAAGATTAGGTTATTATATGTATATGTAGATTACTATAACTTCCTAGAACTACTCAAAATAAACTGATGTGTGGGTTTAATACGCCCCATTACTAGTTCAAATGTTCAAATATTGAATTAGGGACCAATTTTATAATAAATATCAATTATTAATGAATACCCAAAATCCCGTGCGGTGCTATCTTGCTCGCACATTTGTACGTTTTTGTACATATAAATTGACCGAGTATAAATTTCAAAAAAGTGGAGCGGTGAAATTGTTGCTACTACCTCACAAAATGCTAAAGTATAATTTTTTCAAAACATTAAATATACTAAATCATTTCGTGAGGATGTAGCATCTAATTCAACCTCACGAAATGTTTTAGTTTATTTTTTTCCAAACATAAAATATACTAAAACATTTCGTGAGGTTGTAGCAACAAATTCACCGGTTCTCATTTTTTAAATTTATATCAAGTCAATTTATATCTTCAAAAATGTATGCAGCGAGGTACTTAACCAGTATAACTTATCCCAAAACATAATAATATTGTTTAATAATTGCGTTTTTTAACTACGAAGGAAGGTTTAGAATAAAGATATCAGGCAAATATTTGTAGTGAAGGCTTTGGTTCTTTATCTAACGCTATGAAGGTTTCCATGTTTTGTTTACTGATAAGCGTCGATTCTATTATAATTTATAAGAAAAAAAAATGGTTACTTCAAACTATAATTAGTCATTTATTCCATTATTAAGTAACCAGACATTAAAGTTGATTAGATTTTCGTGATATAATAAGACTATCTCTTGAAGTACGAGACCCCGCGATATCACAATGATGTTTCATCGTTTTACGTAAGCTCTCTTACTATAGCCAACACAGGGTTGTTATGAATAGGTATGTGTGTTTTTTCCTACGAGAATCTAGCCAAAGGAGACATTATATGTCAGAATCTGCAAACATAAATTTCTGGCATTTTTTACGTAAACGCACACTATAATAATCTCGCACATCTTAAATATGCACACAGTTATCAAATACAGCGTATAGTTTTATTTAACGTGAATGGCCGTAAAGGTTATATGGTCAAACAGAGGGGTATTAACATCCCCTTTGGCTAGATTCTCGAAGGTATTTTCATACAAAATTTGGAGAGAAACATTTTAGGCATTGAATGAAAGACTGAAATGATAAAAGACTGGTTGGGAACGGAGTGGGTTTATAAGCGACTACCTTGATAAGGATAGAACGTCAAAAGGTTCGAGACGCCTCTCTTACGGAGTGGGTTTATAAGCGACTACCTTGATAAGGATAGAACGTCCAAAGGTTCGAGACGCCTTTTTTACGGAGTGGGTTTATAAGCGACTACCTTGATTAGGATAGAACGTCCAAAGGTTCGAGACGCCTCTCTTATATACAGGATGGTTTTTTTTACTGGGTTTGGTTGGCTGAATTCCCAAGTAATTGGAATATCGAAAAATGGTCGCGGCGTCACGGGGCCTTTTTATTCTTATATTTGATTAGGGTTCAAACTGCTTACTATTGCTTATTACACATTTTATTAATATCAATTACCTAATTAGCCGGGGTACGAACTCATTGATTTTGATAATACACACCGTGTATTATCATGTTTTTTCATCAAAATCGGCCCCGTGAGTATTTAACATTTTACGATATCCCCCTTACCTTAGAATTTGGCCATCCAAGGCCAGTTGAAAAACACATCCTGTATATTCAATATTCATACAATTGAACTAAGACAGGCTCGCAATAAAACTTATTGACGAAAAAATCGTGCAAACTATGCGGGCTTGTGCGCTCACATTCCAGTAACTTTCATAACGGTATTTAAAGAATACTATTATAGAAATACTGTAAATAAATTCATTTTTCGTTTTGTAGCGATTAAAAACTGCGGCTAAAAATGACAACGTGTGACGTTGTGTTATGTTACCGATGTATGTAACAAGCTGTGTTATCACATTTTCGTGTTATGTTTATTACCTAATTTTCATACGTAGTTTAGTTTCTGTAACGATATTAAATGTGACGATTGTAATTGTTACAAGAGCTTGATTATTTGTTTACTTATTATTAGAATTAGTTTGATTTTCCTGTCAATTACTGAGTTAGTTTTATTTCTTTTTATATTATTTTTATTAGTTAAAACATATGAAACTGTGTGATTGGAAATTGGACCCAAAGGCTAAATTGAACTTACTTTGATAAATATATTGTTGTATCTTTTAATTGTTATGTAATGTTGATTAAGTAATAAATGTTCTATAACCTTAATTTGTTCTATTTTAGTTACGGTCTATCTAAGGCATGGTACAATAAAACATGATTTTATACTATTTCTCTATCTATGGACGGTATAAATCTTATAACTACTTCATAAGTACAAAGTCTCAGTCAGTCGAAGTCTCAGCTTTGAGTACCGATGATGGTTCTTGATAACTCGGAAAATACGCTTATTCTAGCTGGGTCTAAAATATACAGAAGCGACGTAAAGCGACGACCCGAGGTAGGTAAACTTTTATACAAAATCTGTAAGCGACGCGACGTGCAATTATATCCTAGTGTTCCGCCTACGCCGTGCCTTCGCCTTATGCCGTTTCTGTATAATTCAGCCCGGCTACGCTTCTTCATCTAAGGCCTGATTTATACAGAAGCGATGTAAGGCGAAGGCACGGTCTTTTTCATACAAAACCTGCAAGCGACGCGTCGTGCGATTATATTTTTTGTTCTGCCGGCCGGCGCTGTGCCTTCGCCTTATGCCGTTTCTGTATAAATCAGGCCTAAGCGAGTCGATGGTATAAAATTTATACCATTGATTAGCTTAGATGAAGGTACATTTCCGGGGCCTCCAGAAAGATAGGTGGTAAATAACTGCCAGCTTAATAACGTTGTCGCTGACCTCGTTGAGGTTGCCTCCCAAGAAGGATCAGAGACACGGGACAATCCAGCAGATGTAGCATAGTTTAGGTATTTGCCCCGCAATCACAAAGCTACTCTAAAAGGAATTGGAAAAGATCCATCTATCGTCAGAACAATACTTATAGTACGTGAATATATTCGAGTTGTGAGTCACTCCAAGTGAACTGCCCTTGTTAGTGCGGTGGTCCTAGTTCTCGTTAGCATGAACTCTTGAGGTTGAGTTAGGTACTTGCACAACGGTCAACTATTTTTCACAATGAAAGTCAACGCAGTCCAGGGATTTTTTATCCTCATATCGTCCTTCACTAAGCTAGGCTGGCAACTTTCGCGATGTTTATTCTTATGTCCTATATTATTATTTATGGAGCTCTGAGTTCTGACTAGTTTAGAAGCAAAATGAACGTCTGCTTAAAATGTGCACCTTAAAAAGAAGGGAGTACACATTTTTTTTTAATCTGTGAAAGTCAAGTGCTGAGTAAAGCAATGAAGATTGTTTAATCCCCTTCCAATTACATAAAAATTCTACACGGGCATGTTAGAGGTAATATGCGCTCGAAAGGCCGGGCGGCCTCTGAAAACGGATAATTTCAGGCCCAGCGCACACCTGCGGTGGCGCGGCGAAGGGACTAAAAAGACAACAATTAAAACTTAACCTTATTTCCTATGACAAATACCACGAGAGAGCGCGCGAGACCCGAAACTGCTCCCGGTCGGCGATGCGACGCGCCTCGCATATTCAACCGTATATTATAAAATATTAAGGTTTAATTTAATTTGTTATCTTATCAGTTTCTTTGCCGCACTTCCGCAAGTGTGCGCTGGGCCTCAGGAGATAGTAGGTATTATGTTTTTCTATTCGACACTTTATACGAGTACCTGTATTGTGATTGTGAGTACCTGTTTTGTTATTGTAAGTACCTGAAATCTAAAATCAATCACGTAACCTCGCCGCCCAGCGCTTTGGTCTTCGCTGCTGCATTTTTATTGAACCTTCTGGAAACTGAATGGATTGACGTTGATTTCATCACCTTCGATTCTACTTATACCTATTTTCAATGACATTTGCAAAGTTGTAGGGTTCCGTCATGGATCAGCACGTAAACATTGGTTGTTTTGAAAATAACGTATTTTTAAATGGTTTGTTTCGCAGTTAATGGATTGATGGTTGACTCGATTAAGTAGGTACTGAACCTTTTTTATGTGAGATTGTTAGCATCGTAAAAGTCGCTAGGCTGGCGAGGTATAGATTAAGATGCTGACTAGTATTTTATCTAGATGTGTTGTGATGAAGCATGATGTTTAAGTTGATCTTTGAAATTACTCAACATTAAAGTTTATTTTTCATAGATTCAGTATAAAACTGAATCTCTGCACGGAGATAATTTTAACAAAACTATTTTTTTTTAAATTGTTCAACTGTAACATGAATATTTGGAAGTTTACCACCCTAATCGACCTAAACTGTGCCTTCTATCCGACGATTGAACACTTGAGCTTTGCGTGACCCGATTCCTGCTTGGCCATTCACTCTTCCACTTGGTTTGTTGAATTGAGTTTACCACAACTAAGGTAACTTTATCGATTTCCGGCAGTCGTCTGGCATGGCGAGTTCGCTGCTGCAGGAGGGAATCACCAAGGAAATGAAGACTGAGGACGACATCCTGGCTCAAATGCGTGCCAACCAGGATCCGGCGACCAAGAATTTGACCTTTATGTCCGAGCAAGCGTTGAACCTCAATCCTGAGGACACGTTTACGGCTGGCACGAACATCGCTCCTAATTTGGAAGAGCTTCAGAAGCTCATTGAAAGTGACATTCATGGACCTTCAGTGCTCCGTTCTGAGGCTACCACCGCCCCGGCCGATCCTATCGCTCGCACCATCAGTGTTCCGCCAAATACTACTGCTGCCCCTAAAATCGCCGAACCAAAGGTACTTATTTGTATACAGGATGTCCCACGGTCATGCCAAATGTATGGATGGACAGTTTTGCGTAATCGAGGCTAACCTTTAATTTTGAATGACAGCTGCATTTAAAAAAAATTAAAAGTCGCTTAAAAATATTGAATGATTTTTTTTTAATATGAAAATTCTAGAGATTCTTCTTCGAATGCAGTATTACTAGCTTTCAAAAATCTTTCATGTGGCATGGCCATGGGACACCCGCTATAATTGTGATATGATTCTCTACACCCGTTGTTGAGTACCATATGTATTTACTCTACCAAACGTGTTTATACAAACCTTTAATATCTACCTACAGAAACAGGAAACTCTTCCTCAAGGCGTTGAACCGATTCCCGAAGTAAGCGCTAAACAGAGTATCAAATTGGTTGAACCAAAATCGGCGAAGCAACCCGCGAAGGAAGCCGAGAAGCCAGCAAAGCAGAAGGAGGTAAAATAAAAAAAAACAAACAAAGCTTTTATTTCCTATACCTACACTAAAATTTCAACAAAAATATTATAATATTACTTTTATTATTATGTGTAGGGACTTTTATTTTATTATGTGTGAAGGCCTCCTCCAGAGTTTTCCATTCCGCTTTAGCAGTTCTAAGCCAGAGTTTTCCAGCCACCTTTACTACGTCGTAGCTCCAGCGGAATGCTGGTCTTATTCTTGGGTAGTCCTAATTTAGTCCTATTTAGTTAGTAATAATTTTACTCCATCTACACGCTACAAGCAAGCGAGTTCGCTTAAACTATTACACGCTGTTAACTCGCCCAGTGTAATCGGCTTATTTTCAATCTACTTGTTGACAATCCCTCCCAAAAGCTAACTCGCTCACACGCTAGGTTCTGAACTCGCCAACAATCAGCTTGTAAAAAAGCCGTGTGGCATCGATGCTTATGGTACGGTGTCAATCAGGTGTTCATTGCCATGGTTTTAAGTTGTACAGGCAGGTTTCCTTTAAAAAAAATATTTTAGAGCCCAACCTTATTTCCCGCAGAAAGAGGTGCCGGTCGCAAAACCGAAGAAGAAAGCCAAGGATGAAAAAGACGTATTTGAAACTAAGCCCAAAGAAGATGACGTGATCACGGTTGCGGTAAGTGAATTTGACGACACGATTGGTAGAGTTGCAAGTTATTTGGGCTGCCAAGCCGGTATCGCTCTATTCCCGCTTCAGGACAAACACTTGTGTGACGAACATCGGGGTTTATCCTGAATCTGGGTGTTTTCTATTTAATCTATGTATGTATTTACAAAAAAAGATATTTAAATTTCTATCAGTTATCTGGTTCCCACAGTACAAGATCGGCGTAGTTTGGGGCTAGATGGTGTTGTGTAAAATGTCCAACATATATATTATTACTATTATTATATTCTTTATTGCACAAAATACAAGATAAGCTGTACAAAAGGTGGGCTTAATGCTAAAGCATTTTCTACCGGCCAACCTTATAGGTATTGAAAAATGTTGGCGTGCTAATTTATATATAACATAAACAATGGTATTTTAAAGACTAATCAAAAGTTACACATATCAAACAAATTTGGTTACAGAGAAAGCAGTAAGTGAGAAAAGTTTATCAGCTGATGAAAATCTAAAATAGCTCCTTACACTAAATAAATAAATAATAATATGAAATAAAGATGAAATAGGTATATAGAATTATATATCAGTAATATAATATCTTAGGCCGGGTAGGAATTAATAACAAATGATTTTGAAAAAGATGGAAAGATACCTAGGCATTGTAGGGCATCGATATAACATCTAGGAAGCAGAAAAACACCTTTTTTAAATAAAATTCACTCATATATTAAATTTTTATTAATTAATTAAGTTCATATTTGTAACACAATAATATGAAATTAGTGTTGTGTGGTAAGTTAACAGAATAGGCGCTAAAGATTTCTAGAAGTTTTTAAATCATATAATAAATTTTTCAGTGACATTATTTTTCATAGTTAAAGAACTTTTGAATTTTGATTGATTTTGGATAATTTTTTTTGTGACCTTTACCGCTGTTAACATCATTTAACCAGGTTGTATTCGTGCCTTAGTAGTAATAAATAATATAACAGATAGACATACGTTCCTATATAATTTCATATAACATATATATATATATACATATGGGGACTTTATAGTTCATCCATAAGGTAGACCTAGCAGCTGCTGCTTCCAGTTTAGTTAATGCATTTACAAATTAACGGTCTTCCTAGCTCCACAGGTCGCCTTCGTTCTATTTATTACATTAAGAGTCTACGTGCAGGTTACAAATTCAATTTGACAAGCTATTAACCTAAGACAAGTAGATAGTAGTAAGATAGTAGGTAGAGTATAGGCAGGGATGGCGAACCAATAGCACGCGTGCCAATGATGGGACGCGACACAATATTTTGGGAACGCGACCGATCACAAAGTTCAGTATGAGATGAGACGTAGATAAAATTACTAAAAAAAGTGCTCAGTAGTAGTACAAAAAAATCACGGATGTAGGTTTATGCTTGTCGTCAGCAGCTCGAAAATCCTAAATGGGTCACTTGACATAATAAAGAGTTTTCACGAAGTCAAAATTAATTGTCTATGGCCTCATTAAACATTTTTTTTTTTAAAATTGCACGTTGGTTCCAAAAGGTTTGCCACCCCCTGGTATAATGTACATATAGTTTATATCACAATATCATTTTAAATTCAACGGAACGCAAGAGGAAGCCTAACAAGGTTTGCGCGAGGTCTAAGTACCGGGCGAACTTATACTACCAACATAAAGGTGGGTACTGACCGGTGTTACGGGGTGTAATGCAATGTTACAAAGCGAGCATTCGTGCAGTCAGTACGTGGAGACGAAAACGAACACACGACGCAACGAGACTGATTATTCTCTTATACTCTTCAGATTATGGCTTAATATTATATCCAGAAGGTCAAGCAGTGCCTACAACACAAGTATCATAAATAAAACATAAACATAAACATCACACACTTACACCCCTGCACTAGGATTCCCTGTGTCGCAGGTGGCATAGACACATACAAGACATCACAACATCCAAGACCCGAGAACAAACATTTGTGTTCGTCATACAAATATTTGCCCCGGCCGGGGATCGAACCCGGAACACCAAGCTTCGTAGGCAGGGTCACAACCAACTAAGCCACGGTGTCGTCCATACTTAGTGTAGGCTCTGCACACCAATATCATTCAAGCCAATGCATTTAATTATTATAATACTATATATATGTGTATACTATATAATATATGTTTTACTGTATATTTCTAAGCTTGTTTTTTTTTTATACCAATTATAAAAAATAATTGAACGAGACGGATTTTAGAACACGGCACAAACGTAACATGCTCGCTGCGAACGGTATCTGTAACAGCGGTAAATTTTACTAACAAAGGTTTAACCAATTGCAATTTTTCAGAAACGATCCTCGGAATCATCACCTCCAAAGAACAAAAAAGAAGAAAAACCCAACAAGAAGGAAATGGAGAAAGAAAAGAAGGTAAGTTTAACATTATTACTGATCACTCGACCGACATGTTATTATTTATTAGTTACCAAAAATGTTTGTCCTAGTTAATTTTTTTTCATTATACTTCAATGAAATTATTACATTTACAAATCAATCTATGAAAATATAATTTAACGCTTATGTGTATGCCATTTACATTATATACGTGTTTTTAAGTTAGTTTATTTATTTTTAATATTATTTTTATTTTAAAACACGTATAAAATCTAAATTAAAGTATGAAGCCTTTCACTTTTTATGTTCACGAAATCAAAAAACATGAACGAAACGAATAGTGTGAAGAAATTACTATAATACGGCGTACTTTTTGAGTATTTGTCCGTAACATTTTGTATGGAATTCGGATTTGAGGATTAGCCTTAAGTTAATTTGTATAACAATTGTCACAAAAAAATTATTCTAACAGGAATGGCTAAAAGACGGATTCACCATCGTGAAAGGCACCGAAAAGAAGGAGAGTAAGAAAAAAGAGAAGGAGGAAGCCCGCGCCGCTGAAGAGGCAGAAAAGAAGAGGTTAGTGTTTTCAACAGACTTCAAAACTTCACTTTCACTGTGAAAACTGTTTATCACATTAAACATACATAAGTATTACTACATACATAATACTCACATTATTATTAGCGTATGTACTTACATAATTATTTTACAGAAGTTACCTTGATATTTATTAAAATACACTATTACTCTTCCATTACTCTTTCAAAGTTTATCTGGTCCTATACATACAGGGCGTCACACGGATATGCCACATGGAGGGAAAGTACCTTGAATATTGTAGATGGAACATTTTTCTAAAAGAAAACAATATTTGAATTGAAAAAAAAAATCAGCATTAATAGATATCTAAATAATTACATGGTTGAACCAGGAATCGAACCCGTTACACAAGAAAAATAATCACTCTGTATCTTTATTATACCAATCGAAAGGCGAAAAGTTCATCATAAGGATTATTTTTTTGCTAAAAACATAGTGTCACAAATAAAAGGAAGACCATGAATTTAAATTTAATTTTAAATACAAATAATGTCTTCTTTCAGTAAAATGTTCCATCTACAATATTCAAGGTACTTTCCCTCCATGTGGGATATCCGTGGGACGCCCTGTATACTCCGAATTTAATGATAATTTTTTTCTCTTTGTCATTTCCTTTACATCGTTTATTAGGAAAGAAGAGGAGAAACGGACTCAGATCGAGGTTGAAAAGAACAGACAACCAGAGCCTGTCACCAGAAAGCAGCAAATGGTATGTATTCAACTTTTTTTTGATAACAATCACTGTTTACATTTTCAATACTTCTATTACGAAAATATCGATTCGGTGTACTAAATAGTTTGTTGTGTTATAGTGTTTTAGACTAGCGTAATTTTGTCGCGCGTATCCGCGCCCGTACGGGCGGATTGGTACTCGCGAGACTTTAAAAACTGAAAGCGCGTATTCCGGTGTTTCCGCTCGTTCTTTTCTAGCGAATGTGAGTAGCATGAGGCGTTTCTCGCGGCTTGTCGCGTGTACACGCGTTGTAAAAAACAAAACACGAGCGGCGAATCCGTCCGGTTAGTCCGCTAATCTGAAACCGCATTTAAACGCTTTAGCGACGACATAATAGTATAGAAAACATAAAATTAAAATGTGTTTTTAAAAAACACTACTCACATAGAAAACACGCTATATCCGTGTTCCAGATAGAAACAGTTTTTCAAAAAATATGGAAACTGACTTAACAAATATTTACCAAAACAGATTGATGAACATCAAAGGAACTAACTCTATCCAATACTCTGATATTTTCACAGAAAATCTGGTAAAACCGACAGCTCAAAAATCTTTCATATAAAAATTGCGATCAGTTTCACTCGAAAACTAAAAACAACACTGAAAAACTAGATCGGATTCACAGAAAAAGTTAGTTTTTTTTGCGATTGTAACATCTTACCTTCCGGTCTTTGGCCATTGTCCACCACTCTCCTTGAACAGAGTCGAGATCGTCCCTCCAACGTTTATGCGTGAAATGAGTTGGGGGAGACCTTTGCTCAGCAGTGGGAAGATATAGGTTAATAAAAAAAAACACACCACACCTCAACTCTAAAGTCGGAAATACAAATTTCGCAGAAATAAAATAAAATATTATCATTGTCTATTCACAACTTTTGTATTACATCCACAGGCTATTTTTGGAGGCTAATAAATAATTAATTCGCATTAAATTTTCAATACAAAGCTTACGAAATAATGCTTTTGTGATGATAACGTGCTATTGAGCTGTTATCAACGTTATGCAGATATAATGACGCTTTAGTGTTAACGCTGGAATAGGCATGCAACCGCGAAGCCTATGACAATGGAGTGGGTCGTTCTCATCTGCTGCAAAAAGTCCCAATCGGATCCAATTCCAATTGAAAATTTTGCATAAATTATAAAAACCCGTGTTTCGTCTCTATCGCTGCTAAAAGTTCGTACAAAGTACAGTCAACTGTGAAATTGCATACACTTGAAAATGTCTTATCTTTCCATACCTGAAATTACCGACGTGCGAATTACTGTGACGCCCTGTAAATTATTCAGTTTGGGTTGAGTGCATTTACTATCAATGCAGTCTCACATATTAAAAGAGAAATTAGTAGAGGTTGCTTGAGACTTTTAAATATATCGGGTTTGCCACTGACACGATAAAAAAAAGTAGACAGTTCAGTTGGTTCTTGTAACATTTTAATAACACTTGATTTCAATTTTACTTTCAAGCGCGCGTTGTACGATCACTACTTGGTTTGTACTCACGATTAATATATGTATGTTTAACTGCATGCATTCTTGTGCCGTATATACTCGTATATCCTTTCGTATCTGTCTCTCATTCCTAAATCTTGCGACTGTAATTGTATGTTTACAGAGATTTTATATTCCCTTATATGGTCTGCCCTCCAAAATACCGAATAATTATGACACTGGGAGTTATAAAAGAGAAGCTCGTCATAAATACATATCAGAAAAATATTTTTTAGCCTATCTGTGGTAATTTTGTCTGAAATTGGCCATTTATTTTGGCAACTCCAATGGTATCGAATTTAGCTTTGAATCTTGTCATGTACAGGATTAATCTCCCTCCAGTTTTTCTCAGATATTGAACACTATACGATTTACATAATATAGCTACTCAAACAAAGAGTGATTGCGTTCGGATTCAATGGCTAGAAATTAACTATTGGAAACTCCCAAAGCAGGAGATCGGCCAAGCGCAAAGGGCCCAACAGCATCATCAACAACAACAACAAAATCAAATACAACAACAGACACAACAACAGCCACAGCAAGTTGAACAAGCCCCCAAGAAGGCTCCGTGGTCAGGGTCCCCGGTTGCAGGGCGCGACCACCTCGCTCTTGCTGATATCCAACGTCTCGAAAGAGAGAAGAAATTGGAACAAAAAGAGCATCAGCTCATATTGCAAGCTATTGCCACGCACCACCAGAACGCCGCCGCACTCAAAGAGGTAAGCTCAATGTATGGATTATTGTAGTTACTTTTCGGTCCACAGGTCTTTATAAGAAAGAAAGTAAGAAGAAAATTTATTGTCCAAGAGAAATAAAGATAGAAAATTAAACTACTTACATAAATTACCTATTTATTTATACACTACTGTACTAATTATTATTTATTTCAAATACAATGTGTGCCTGTCTCAGCTTAATGCTGCAACGTACTTACAGCATCATTGGTTTTCAGTTAGACCCCAGAATGTTAATCTGCTAATAAGGCATTATACATATTATATGTATATTTTTTTATTAGATTTACGATTTATTACATGTATAGAGGATAGGTATATGTACTATATAACTTGACAGAACCCATCATAAAATAAACGTGTCGTGAATTTCATATTTAACAGTTGTGTTCGAAGGAAAAACGATTTTCCATTCAAATACACACAGTTAGTTCATAATATCGAACCGACCGACGAACGATATGCACAAATAACTTACAGAAAGATATGAGTTTTTAACAATTACGTAATAAAGTATGTAATCGACGAACCATAATAACATAATATACAATAAAAATAATCTGATTCTGATTCTGAACCATTTAGTCGGCTATCATAACTATAATTAACAAGCTTATCTGTCAACAACTTAATGAATGGGATATCATCAATTCACAGCAGGAAGCTCAAGCTCAAATCGGGTGGGCCAAAAAGAAGCAACAGAACAACTCGGCCCCAGGACAAACTTTAGCTCAAATCCAGGTAACTTTCAACATCTATTTCTAGTGCCTTTGACATTTTTTAATTCAAAATTATTTATTCAGAACAATTACAATAGGAACTTTGTTACAGTAGAAACGGTGAAACTAAAAAAGTTATAAAACTGTGTAGCAGTCTCAACGCCCACCTCCCTGACACATTTACGTTCTGCGTTAAAGAAAAAACATAGCTGAGTACATATACACGGTCAATTTTTAATCACCAGAAAAAAATACGCATTTTACGCAATTAGGTCGAATTTTTGTGAAAATAAATTTGATTAAAATAGGATAACTGTTACCGTTAGTCGTTTTCCTATGGACTTGCGTCAGGCGGTACCCATCATTGATAACAATTTAAGTTTTATTCATCGTTTGGCAAACCCGGGTACCTAGCTCGAGCCAGCCCGCAAAACCTCTACTCAGGCGCCGCACTCGCTCCGCTATTACTCTGTCATATTGTAGAAATCCAAAATTCTGACTGCACAGATGCAACGTAAGTACCCCGTCTGCATTGCCCATTTAATTTTTTTTGGTTATTAAAAATTTGCGGTGTATATGACTAAACGTTAAATTGACCCTAAAAATGCTCTGAGTAGAACTTTAAATATATAGACAAAAGTGTATGCGTGTTACGTGTTTGTTTTGTGTAACAGGCAGAGGCACGCAAGCAGGCGGCTGCGATTGCCGCCGCAGCGTCGGCCGCCGCTCGCGAGGAAGTCGAAGCCACGCCTCCCCCCGTGCAAGCGGCGCCCTGGGGCGCCACCAACGGAGGTAAGTCTAGTATCGCGCTCAATTTATCTATTTTTGTCCTGAAGTTTTTTTTTCTTCGAGCAAGGTTTTACACCTGAATACGTCTTTGGATTGAAATTGATCGTTTACTGCACGTTTTTTATGTTCTTGTCTAGATCCTGGAGGATTTTTTTTGTAATTACAAGTCCTTTGTGATTTTGAAAAATTTCGAAACCCGTATTTAATCATTTCTAATAAAGAACATAATTCCAAACTTTAAGATAAATGGCTATATGAAAAATACTTGTATATTTTAAACTCTTATGTCTACCCTTGGAAGAAATACATTACTTTATATAAAGTTAGATAACTAAATGTCCTTACTTGGATTAGTAGCTATGATAATTTAAAGGTTCATCAGAATCCGTTCCGTGGTTTTTACGTAATCGTACTTTTTGATTTCTTGGGAACGGTCGGTCGACGAGTTATCGGTACCGAGTTCAAAACATTATTTTTAATTAGCTTAACAAAAAAAGGTTTATTAAAAAACGTATTTACGATCTTTCGATTAATGAAAAAAATTCATAAAAAAGGTCAATTCTATGACCTAAACTCCATATTAAACCACTGAATCCTTAAAAGTTAGGATTTGGAATAGTAATGAACTTTCGTTCAAACATGCAAACTTTCGCAATCAATCTACGTGGCAATATCACCTGCGCAGCGATCTCTAATATTGCCCACCTACAGCAGGGGTGGCAAACCTTTATGTACCAAAATGCCATTTTTCTAAATAAATATTGAATGAGGCTCTAGTTGTGCCTACAAATAATTTTAATTTACTATAAGTTACCCAAGAAACAACATATGTACAATGATTTTTTTCATTTCATTCTGGATTTTTAGGCTTTGAAATAAAAACCTTTAGAAATCCGATCGTGGCGAGCGAAGCGAGCCGCAATTTTTCAAGCAAGGTAAGTTTAGTTGTGAATATGTTTATTTGATACTCATTTATGGAGTTTACACGCTACAAGTAACAATTTTTTCATGCTCCTTTAGTTCAGTAAAAATCATGTTAACAAAAACATTGTATTTCTCACTGGATGAAATTTAAGATTTTCGAGCTGCTGAAGACAAACATTAACCTACATCCAATCGTGGATTTTTCTTAGTACTCCTACTTAGGATTTTTTCTTAGTAGGTATATTTTCTTAGTAAGTAATCTACATCTCATCTAGTAGTGAACTTTGTGATCGGTGGCGTGCCCAAAATATTGCGTCGTGTGCTATCACGGGAACGCGTGCATTGGATCGCCATCCCTGACCTACAGGGATAGTCGCGTAAAAACCTGCCATCCTCCCTTACATCGCCCGATACGCTCCCACTCACTCGCTGTCTGATCGCCGACGTGAGCAGGTGTTGCATCGCGTCGCGAAATTAATTCACTGCTGAACTGTTCGGAAAAGTTTATAAATTCCAGCATTTAAAAGCCAAACTATCGTTTATAAATTAACCATTGGAAGTTCATATTTCTATTTTTGATAGCTTTTCAAGTTTAAGGCTTACAGATAACATCAAAGGCAGATGTGTGTGAATAATTAGGAAAACAAAAATACTGCTAATTTCCGCAGTTTTCAAGAATTAAATAGAATATAATTAATTTAGAAAAAAAAAATCATTATAACAAATACTTAAACCTTTTTTTGTATTATTTATCCAAGCATGAGATACAAGTGTTCCACAGGTGTTTATTTACTGTTGTAAATAGAAGAGGCAATTTTACAAACTTCAGCCGACACGCACACATCAGCCGTTATTTTGAGATAAAAAACTTCTAGTTTGCTATGTGTTTTAACTACCCTAGTAAGTATATAATACAAAAAACACAAAAAATTAACAGAGAAAACTTTTCTTTAGCTTTTCAGTGGATTAAATTATAAAAATAAGTTTGCAAGTCAAAAAAGAAAAAAAAACATGTTCTTCTTCGTGTTCCTCGTGGGTCTCGTCGTTATTCTTCTCCTTTTCGCATGTTTGTAGTAAGTAACAGACAATACTTATACATACATATTCTTACTAATATTATTAACTAGGTTGCTAGAATGAAACATTCAATGACTTTCCAAAAACATGATACCTGTATACTAATAACGCAATACTAACCAGGATTGAAAAAAAATATGTTTTTTTTTATTTATAAAACAAACAGTTTAAATATTTTCAAACCCGTGTTAAGGGGAATCCTCAAGGCAAATTGATTAATTAAATATAATATTTATTAAAATTAACCCAACTAACTTAAAAACACGTATAAAATCTAAATTAAAGTATGAAACCTTTCACTTTTTTTTGTTGACGAAATCAAAAAACATGGACGAAACGAATAGTGTGAAGAAATTACTATAATACGGCGTACTTTTTGAGTATTTGTCCGGAACATTTTGTATGGAATTGGATTTGAGGATTAGCCTTAAAACAACTTTTTTTAAATCATGCTAACCCTGATACTTGTTGCGCGTACACTATCTGCAAAATACAAAACGTGAGTGGTGAATCCGCTAATCTGAAACCGCACAGTCTCCGCACCGCATTGTTAATTTAATAACGAACTTTTATATTTCTGGATAATAACCACTGCAGTTTCAGTGACGTTTTCTAATTATGATGAATGCTTGATGAATTACTTTTAATCGTTCTATCATCCATTTCGTGATTTTTTCTAAACTTTCAAATAGTAGGGTTTCAAAATGATATTTAAAATAAACTCTCACAGTTTTTAATTTATTCCTGGTAACCGGATGCTATTTATTGTTTCAAATTTGCCAGTAGTCCAGTAGTAGTTGTTTTTTAGATGCTTTTAAACAGCTGTGAACTACAATCAGCTCTTTTCCAGAGGTCCTGTTTCGATGGTCTAGCTACTTTTTCGCTAATTCTTCTGTCCTTGAATGCTACGCTCTTGATGTGGCGGGTCCTTAATATAATAATAGCGTATGGATTACGGTTTTTATATTTATAAGATTATATTTACTGCTGATATACAATTTGTTTGTTAATATCCCTACAATGCCGAAGGGGGGTGTTCTGCTTTTGGTCTGTGTGTTGGAGAAACAACGATCATGCTAGTGAAGAGTTTGACCCTAGTCCAGGTAGTAGGAACATGAACATCAATTGTGTCAGAGTACTTTGGATCGAGGACAGAAACAAGATTTTTCAAAGTATTTGTATTGGTAATTTTGTTTTGACCATTCTGTCTTTCATATTCTTCATTTCATAGCTAAAGAGGTTTCAGCTACTCGATACTCTTTCGATACTAGATGGCTCTAATAAAACTCCTTGGTACAACATTTTAGACATTTGACATTTTGTTTGTTTTTTCGTAACTATGTGGACTGAATTATTTTTTAAAATTATATTAATTTCTTCATAAATTAAATAAAACATGTCACAAGTACTGTGTTATGAGCTGCGAGAAGACAAATTGATTCAAACTTCGGCTTTACATAAAGCCGTTTGCGTAAAGTGAAAAATAACTCAAAAATGTGTTATGTTTGTGCCTTCGTCGGGTTCATCGGCAGGCTTTCGCAATCCTCTGCAGGAATTTTCCCCAATGTGTGCCATAGCGCCCTCTCTTGCCGCATCCATCGTGCAGGTGTAATGCATTATGCAACTGTGAAAACTGCAGACTACAAGTACCTACCTACTCCAGGAACTAAGATAAAAGTCCTCAGTAAGAAATTGATAAATAAAAATAAAACGAACATTTGTATGTAGTTTCTCTTAGTCTCTCAATAGTTTGAAATAGTCTAACTAAATTATGTAAAACTTTTCTTAATTCTTTACATCGAAAGGTTCATAAACACCTACCTACTCAACTTACCTAGATCATAGGCGTGAGCACAAGTTCTTTACGTGTGTCTATGTGCGACGTGGAGGGTGTGTACAGATGGAGAAGTAAATAGAAAAATGGGTTGTCTTAAATATTTTTTGTATGAAAATTTCTGATACGATGTATTCAACCTTTGCACACGTGATAGTATTCACACTCTTAGTCTGAATTCGCCCTCTCAGAGCTTGTAGGGACATAACACTACACGTTGTATAGCTGATCCGCACACGACTGCGTTTTTTCCCTATTTTTTTTTTAACCAATCCATAAAGCGAACAAAATAAAAAAAAAATTAAATCGGTTAAGCCGTTTTTAAGTTACCTGTCCGTAACTTCATTTTTATATATAAGAGAAAATTACTTTAAGAATGGTCTGATGTACCAATATAAATAAATAGTGAGACTCTTAATGATTACGAAGCCATACAATCACTGGTACCAAAGAAATGATTGGTATCCTTTCTTGTGCAGTAGTTGATTCCGTTGTGGACAGTCAACCAACGTGGAACCCTATTTTGCTCTAGTTTAGTCAGTAATCAATGATTGAAAATGTGCAGTCAGCTACACAGACATATATACACTCCCAAGCTTCTCAATTCTCTTTCACTTTCTCTTTCATTCTCAATCTTAATTTTGCAAATACCTTCTTCTGACAATAATTCTGACAAGTAAGACTACATTAATTTGAAAATGCTTGCGTGCACTTATCATTTCAAAACTAAGAGTAATATAAATGTGAAAGCTTGGGAGTGTATATTATAAATATAAAGGCTTGGGAGTGTATATATGTCTGTGCAGCTGACTTTACTATGAATAATTATACATTATTTTATTTGCACACATGATTCCACGTTGATTATCCAACGGTGATTTCATTACTTTTAATTACGATTTTACACGCGACACGTCAGCTCAAATTCCAAAGCTGTAGTTCAAAGGTCCACGTTTCGGAACTTTATGCAATTAATCCCAATTATTTCCATACATGCTGGACTTTAGCGTCAATGGCTGAACTGAACGCATGTACAGTCAAAGAGTGGCCGAAATCCGAAGTTTGGCTCGTGACATAGTTACCTTGTCCCTCTCTCTTTTTAGTTTTTTCCTTCTTATTATTTGACGACACGGTTGGTCGAATGGTAAGTGTATTGGACTGCCACGCCCGGTGTCGCGGGTTCGATTCCCGCTTCAGGCCAAACATTTGTGTGAAGAAAATTGGTGTTTGTCCTGAGTGTGGGTGTTTTCTATGTATGAATTTACAAAAAAAGTATTTAAGTATTCTTTCAGTTATCCGGTTCCCATAATACAAGCTCTGCTTAGTTTGGGGCTAGATAGCTTTGTGTGAAATGTCCAATATATTTATTTATTATTATTTATTTAATTCTCGATTTTGTTATCTAAGGATATTCCGAGCCATGGTTAAATGGAACCCCCAGATATGGTAGATCAAAGAAAAATGCCGTTGAAAAATACGCCCTAAGGCTCAATTCTCACTGGTATGGCAGCGGCCGGCAAAGCACTTTCAGAGACAAACAATTTAAATTTTGTTTTATGACGGACTGTACAAGTCCCTATTACTTAAAATGCAGATGTTAAACATGCCTTGAATGCTTGAAGGTAACTGCATTATTCCAGCTGATCGGCACTTCTCCGACTAACTAACTCAGGGGTGGTAAACCTTTTTGTACCAACGTTTTTTCGCCATTTTTACTAAATAAATGTCTAATAAGCCATAGAATAGCTTACAATAGTCATTTGACTTCGTGAACTGAAAACTCTTTATTTACTACCAAAAAAAAAAACATTTTGCAATGTAGGGCTAACTGCCACTTCATGCCGCGGCGAGTTAATGCGGAGCTGGATGTAATTTAAGATTTTCGAGCTGCTGAAGACTTTTTTCTTAGTACTTTACCGTTTTTTCGTAGTACTTCTACTTAGTACTACCATAGACATAATGTTCAAGAAGTTATACTTACAAATACATTTTATTTTAAATTATACTCAAAAATGTTTTGTAAACTAGATTTCAGTAATTGAAATAAAGGCTTTTTTATTTTATTTTATTACTCCTACTCAGTATTTTTTTCTCTGTAGGCTAAATCTTATCTCATAGTGAAGTTTGTGATCAGTAGCGTTAGCAGTAGTAGTTAGTAGTCCTAAAATATTGTGTCGCGTGGCATCATTGGCACGCGTGCTATTGATGTTGGTTCGCCATCCCTGAACTAGGCCAAGCACTGTTGCCGAACCTTCGACATTTCAGACAGAATGAGTCTTCGTCCGGCGCACTGTTTTCCAATTGGCGCAGCGCATAATTTGATTTCGCGAGATGTCACATCCGGTAGATCTTCAGATGCCGTTGATAACGGATGTTCGTTAGTTTGTTCGTTCATTCGTGATTGCCGCCTCACCTTGCGATAGTGAAGGCTACTTAGCTTTTGTGATGGCTCTCATAGCAATTAAATCATACTTTGAAAATCGGGTAAAAAGAAGAATTGAAATGTACGTTAAACGTAACATACCTACCATAAACATAGCAAACTACAAGTCTCTTGTATGACGTAACGATACCTTAAGTTACTTTCGTACTGCTTAATGCAACATTTGTTCCCAGACTAATTACTATTAAATTATTAATTATATTTATTTAAAAACTGTTATAAGAAAAACGAATTACCCCTATTTAATAAAATAAATAGTTAAATTAGATATAATGCATGATAATTTTTTGCACGCCGTCACACGGTGGAGTATGTGAAACCAATATTATAATTTAGAACTATACACCATATTATGATACTTCATGCAATAAACCATTTCGTTTCACTGAGCTGACCTTTTTTTTGACAGTTGGATTTTGGGACGCTCCAATAATCGGAGGGGCAGCTCCTGCCGCGACGGGCACGGCGACGCAACCTTCGAATTGCAACAGGTTTATGGAACAACCGCGCATTTCGGACAAGCCCAAGAAGAAGGTGACTGTGGTGGCACCGGCGAAGAAGGAGACATCTCCTTCTGCTGATTTCGAAACCTGGTGTACCAACGTCCTTTCAAACTGGAGGGACGTTAACATCGATGGTATGTATCGCATTTACACTTAGGTTGTGTCCCCAGTAGGCGAACTTGCGTTGCGGAGTGGAGAGGAGCGGGCCGAGAATTGGCCAATCACGGTCGTCGAAGTGGAGATTTCGAGCATTGTGATTGGCCAATACACAGCCTGGAATTTTGTGTTAACAAATCGGATATTCGTGTTAACAGATCGGACTTCTGTGTTAACAGTTCGGACAGTCGTGTCAAAGGTTCGGAGTCATGTCGACTGTTCGGATATTGGATTTAATTTTTATTTGACCTCGTGTAAGCCGGGCCTTATTGCGAACGATAGCTATCTAAGCCGCGAATTCAATCACCTACTTATTATTGTCCTTTTTTGTCACTGTTTTGTACTTATTACTTGTAATCAATTAATGACCTGAATTAGGGTGGCAGAAGTCTGCACTTATATGCAGCATTTTAAGAATTTAATTGAGTAGAGACCGCGTCTAGGCAAGCGCAGTGTAGGACGACCTTTGTCGGATGGAGTGATGATCTGCGCGCTATAACTGGCAGAAGTTGGATGAGAAGAGCCGAAGATCAAGCTTAGTTGCGCGCCTTGTGAGATACCTACGTCCAGCAGTGGATTGCTATAGGTTGATGATGATGATGAAGACTTTAATTATTGCAACAAATTTTTGTTATCATAAAAAAAGTACATTTGCTAATGTACTTACTTATTTATATTTGTAATTAGCATTATGTGTAAGAAATTTTCTACTATAATCACTTTCAGGTTGATAAGATTGCCTTTGATATGATATTTAATTATTTATTTTGGACCAGTTCACTTATCTCTCTGCCAAATCACATAGAAGAAAAAGAGGCTTTGAAGTTATAAAAGCTTTGTTCTGAATACAAGCTTTTAATAAATTCAAACTCTCATTAGCTTGCCACAAACTGCATAGCAGTCGCGCTAAAGTACTATACTGTAGCCTCTGATAGCCATTGCGAACTTTATTAATTTAGTTATCATGCACTCTGGTTTCTAGGAGTATTTTGAGACTTTCGCTATTAACTATAGGTAACGTAACGATTGAATCTCCGTTTGAAAATTCCTGGAAAATTGGGCTTTGCTATAGGTAGCGTATCGACTAACCCCCGTATTCCCGTCCCGTCACTCCTCAAACTCAAACTCTCCTTACGTAAGTAGAAAAATGGCCGCTGCTTTACTAAAGGTTCGGCTGTCAACTGTTATATTTCAAATTTAAGTATATCGTTAAACAATCGTTTTATGCCGACTTCCACCAAACTATCAAAGTTCCTAAGCAACTTAACTCGCTTGACAGTTCTTAACAGTCTAAATTTGAGCCGATAAGAACTGGCAAGCAAGAAAAGTAATTGCTTAGGAGCTTTGACAGTTTGGTGCAAGTAGGCATTTAGAATACGGGGGTCAATTTCTATTCGAAAATTCCTGGAAAACTGGGCTTTGCTCCTGACCTACATACATCATTCGCCTAACCTATTTTTTACTATTTGTTTACAGTACCGACGTTTGTGGCTTTCCTACGTGACATTGAATCTCCATATGAAGTGAAGGATTATGTTAAATGCTATCTCGGCGATACAAAAGAATCGACGGATTTTTCGAGGCAGTTCCTCGAGCGTCGGTGAGTATTTTTTTTTATATATATATATATATTTTTATTTTAGTTCTTGGAGTTAACGAGCGTCCTTGGTGTGTATGTGTAGTTTCAGACTAGCGTGTTTTTATCGCGCGTACGACGGATTGGTACTCGCGAAACTTCAAAAGCCCAACGCGCGTATAGCGGCATTTACGCTTCGTTTTTTCTAGCGAGTGTCACGTCTCTCGCGGCTCGCAACGAGCGGCGAATCCGCTCCGTTAATCCGCTAATCTGAAACCGTACGCACTATTTTATGGTTGTTATGAATCATTTCGGTTAACGGCAAAATTTATTGGAAATTCGAACTTTGTGTTACTTTTTCTGCAGGTCTACATAAATTTCAAGATTTTCATAAAAGTCTTAGTTTTGTTTTCACATAGTAATAAGTAATAAATCATTTATTTGTTTCATAAAATATGGATAGGGTTCATTGTAATTGATATTTATATCATGGCAGTCTTATCTTAGGTTTTAGATGTACCTATCTACTGGAGCTCTGTACCCTACACTAGATCTCCTCCAGAGCCTGTATTATAGGGTAACAGTGACTCGGTTTGGACTCTACATTAAAATAAGGACTTGATCTCATACATTCAACCCATACTATAATAAAAAAAAATTCTTACCTATGCCTACTATTATCTTAGTAGTGCTTTTGTTATTGATTGTACTTGCACGTTGCATTAATATGTGTTCTAATTTATTGCGAATTTGATTTATTTTTTGTTTTCACCGTTTCCTTTTTTTCTTCTTTTTCTTTTGGTAGTGCTATGCTATAACTGTTTCCGTAGTATGTATATATATATATATATGTTATATGTATATATATATATATATGTTATATGTATGTTTCTTTGCTATGCCCTGTAGGACAATCAGCTCAATGGATTTCGACAAATAGGGTGCCATTGGATTCTTCTAGATCATGCAAGTGACTAAGGATTCTTAGTAAGCTGCTATTTAGTGTTTTCAATAAAATGAAATGATCATTTGATGATCATTTGTCGATGTATTTTGTGTGAGGTATCAATCGATTCATTTTCATCATAGAAGTGTCTTAAAAAAATCATTAATTATGATTGTCACCCGACTCTAGTGCCGCAACGCGATTGTGTTTCGGCTCTTATAGTATTCGTGTGACCTGTTAGTATACGCTCGTCCGTTTTTGCAACGCGCCACCTTAGCGATCTTATTTCAATGTATTTGTCCATGGCTTGTCGTTTGCTGTAGTAATTAAGTGTTATTTATCTTTTCTTATGTTATAATCATAATCAGCCTATCGCAGTCCACTGCTGGACTAGGCCTCTTGAATTCGCTCACTTTACTTGTTTGTTTTACACCGTCCGACACCGCATATTTTCCATCAAATAAAAATACACATAATCAGTTGCCGCTACTGAACACAGATATGACAAAATACTTGCAAAAAATTCAGTAGATTTTTGTCAAAATAATATATGATTAAAATTTCATAACTGTTACCGTTAGTCGTTTTTATATGAAATTGCGTCAGGCGGTACCCATCATTGATAATAATTTAAGTTTCATTCATCGTTTGGCAAACTCTGGTACCTAGCTCGAGCCAGCTCGCTGCAGCTAGGCTCGGGCGCCGAACTCGCCCCGCTGTCACTCTGTAATTTTGTAGAAACCCAAACTTCTGAATACACAGATACTACCCATTTAAGTTTTTTTGGTAATTCATAATTTGTGGTGTCTACATATGTATTGTAAAATTGATATTAATATATGGCCTATATTTTTATCTGTTATGTGTGATGATCAGGTGTGCCTACAATTGACGTGATGGTAAAGCAGAGTTATGTTCTCAGATCGCGACTGTTGCGTGTCGGCACAGTCACGCCGTCAGACGACCTGGGCGCTCCTGCCGCGGCTCTCACCCCCCGAACCAACTCTGGCTCCGACTACACAGAGGTGAAAGGCAAGGCTAAGAAGCCCAAGAAGAACAAAATGCTCAAAGTGGACGCTCGCATCCTCGGCTTCTCCGTAACCGCTTCCGAAGACAGGATCAACGTGGGAGACATCGACTCCGTTTGATATCGCGCGCATCACAGGCGGCCCACCAAGCCCCGCTGTGATCCCCACCCAAACTCTAAGTGATTGCAAACACAAAATAGCATAATACAGAAGCGTAACTATCTATGCATGTGTAAAGCGTCTTTGCTGATTATTCACTTATTAATCTGTATGTTTATTATTGTTTGTTTTAGATTTTCTACGTTGTCAGACCCGCCCATCAATGTATGTACTACTCGGGCGAATTAATATGACACCTGGCTGACACTCTCGCACGGCACTTGATGCTTCCCCCGCTGCCCCGCGCGGCGCCCTCCGTGTTTCTTGTTCCAAGTATCATTACCAAGTATTACATGACCTCTTCTCTATCAAATTATCCCATTCCACTCTGTACTTCCACAAACGTCATTCGAGCCAGGTGTCATGTTAATTCGACCGAGTTATATATTATCTCTGTTAACTAAACTCCCGGAGTACTAGTCAGTTTGTATGTCTGTTACTTTTTTAATAAAATACAACTTATTATATAACGTTACGTGGTTAAATTAGTTCGCGGTGTGTGTGGAGTTATTTTAGAATAATTTAGTTCCGATATATCAATTGTCCAATTATTACATAATTTTATGCAGTTATGTGTTAACAATTACATAACATGATTGCTAACAATATTATAATATTTTGACATAAATTAAGATTTTTTTATTTAATTAAATGATAATTTATTCAGTATATAATATTGTTTAGCCAATAATAATATCGCGGATGGTTCACGCTTATAATAGAACCTTAGTTAACCAAATTTTTTTTTATAATAATTTAAGTTATTGTTTATTTATTTTATAATTGATCCACGTTAGCATTTAAATGATATAGAATAGGTTTTTCGAACAACTGCCCAATTCCCTACTCATGTTGTTCTTCACGCAAAAACTCTTCCATGCATAGATCCTTCGAGAAGTTGACTTCTATGAGCGCCTACGCAAATCCAACAAACTAATTGTAATATAAAAAAATATTATAATAATCCCTGAATGTTATATGTAATATATGTTATATAGAAAGTATGAGTGTGAGGTACGGTAATAATTTCAAATTCTCGTTGTATTTTTAATGATTGACGGATGAGATACTAATTAGCTATGGTGGATTGAAGTATGGACGTTGCGCTACTCAATCCGTTCCCCGCCTAGTCCTCTTTGAAATATTAAGATTCGTGTTAAGTATGCTTTTCAGATTTGATTCAATCCACCATCGATATAATCATTTTGTATTTTGTGGATAAAATTGCAAAGGTTATTTTTATATGGTATTATAAATTTTTTTATTGATATGTACATACTTTTTAAAGAAAAACAAATATTTTTTTTACTATTTATATATATTATTGAAATGAGAACTATATCGCTATTAAAATGCATCTATATATATATTTATCATACCTAATGCATGAAAAGTTAATTTAATGATACATAAAATACCTATATATAACTAGCTTTGCATGTTTCTTACATATTTATTATTATGGTTCAATTCAAATAGTATAAATTATTTATATTTGGTTTTAATATATGAAACGCATGCTATCATGACAAAAATCATTATTAATAATATGTATATTACATGCGTTAATTGTATTATAATCATACTACATTTATAAACTGCAGATTTAACGACCCAGAAACCCGCGCTTTTATCTTTTATCTCGCTTAGACAAAATATAATTTTAAGATTTCTCCTGATATATGTTAACTAGCGAAATTAAATAAGTTCGGGAGAGGTTACGTGCCACACGCTTGAGTTAACGTATTTATTAAAATGATTTGTTTTAGAATCGTTGTCATTATAATTATTATTTAGTTGTAAATTATTGAAATTTGTAAAGAGAAAATGCATGTTACTTTGTTAAATTTTAAATTCATTTCAATTTGTGTCAATGAATAAAATTCAGATTGGCGGAGAGTTTGTAACAGTGGCGTAGATTAAGGTATATTAACAAAAGCTGATATGAACAACACATTCACAAGTGGGCTTGTGTAGTGTCTGTGATTAAAAGCGCGACGTGTCCCTATTGTGACCTGTCGAAATTATCATTCTAAATTCGTCAGTGCAGTTAAATTGCATTAGTTTGAGTTCTTTGACAGCGTCAGCTTTCGTTGAGCGATCAGGGGCTCTATTCGTTAAGCTGTCATCGGTTCTTGTTATCGAATGCCAAAATTGACTTACCATCAAGGCCGTCTTAAACTATGCTGGGGCCCTTAACACTCAACAATTTGGGCCCTTTTGAAAATTAAAGATCTTCTATTATTATGGGTAGTCAAATATATAATAATTAATATGTCATTATGATATTAGTATGATGCCGGTTTTTACGATCACGATAGTGTTTTCTTTCGGGATTTCTGTTCAGCAAAATCTTTTATATCCTCAGTTTAGACTCTTTTTTTTGTAAAAATATATTTTGATAATAAATGTGAGGGAAACTGTCGGTCTTTCGGGGGTCTTTCCCTCTCAGGAGGCCCCGTGTGCCCTTATGGTAAATACGGTATTGCTTACTATTCGATAACGATAATCGATGACAGCTTGATGAATTTTTAAACATTCACACACTCACACCCCTGCACTAGGATTCCCTGTGTCGCAGGTGGCATGGACACATACAACACATCACAACATCCAAGACCCGAGAACAAACATTTGTGTTCGTCACAAATATTTGCCCCGGCCGGGGATCGAACCCGGAACACCAAGCTTCGTAGGCAGGGTCACTACCAACTAAGCCACGGTGTCGTCAGATTTTCAGAATTGGTTCCCTGTATGCATAACAAGCAATTCCTGATCGAGGCGTTCAAGGCTCAGCACACGGAGCCTATTCATTCGAGACAACCGTAACTTTACACAAGTTTTTTTTTTCAGTATCGGCAACAAAAAGTTGCAGCTTACGTTTGTTGTGAGTTTCTTGTTACCGCAACCAGTTTCTCCGTGTGCTAACCGCCTAAGTCTCTGACGATTTTGAACAAAACTGATGTATCACAACCCTGCCGCGAAAACTATTGATTTGCATAGGTACATGCGTTTCCAAACATTTGTTTTTTGACTTATTATTTTTTAAATATTTAAGCTAAATGAATGTATTGACGTGAGATGAAAGAAACCAGTGCAAATGCAAAAATAACGTATACGTGTTAGCCGTGATTTTCATCAATATTCAATATTTAGGATTATAAAAAACTTCGTCCTGACTGACTGACTGACTGAAGGGCGCACAGGTACCACAACCACAGAACGTAGAGACACGAAATTTGATGGCATGTTCATCAAGAGTGTAGCCTAGTAGGCAAGAAGTGATTTTCATTAATTCACAACGCAAACGAAGTGGCGGGCGTCAGCTATCAAGATACAGTAGTCCTTAATCGTCCTTTACATACTATTGATAGCATGTCGGTTAAAGGTGTTCATAATTAAATAGATGTTTGATCTATACGTATAATAAAGTACCTAATTATCGATGTTACATGGTAAATAGTCTCTTCCACTGTTTCTACATTTATTCTTCGCTAATCTTCCCTGTGTCTTCCGTGGGTCGCGGCCAATGCGATAGACTCGGTCAAACGCCTAACCTTATACCTGAAACCCACTGCGATATGGAAATGGCTCGCTTTACTCTGCAACCGCTTTTTTGTCATTTTACGGTCGCCTGGCCTTATATTTTGGACATTTTACACAACGCCATCTAGCCCCAAACTAAGCAGAGCTATACGCGTGATCAGAGGGCTGGCAGCTATCTCGTCCAAAGAAGCCTTGCAAAGAGGCAATGCAGCCCGTATCCTTGGCACGCTGCCATAGGGTATCGAGTATGAGCAGTTGAGCTACCTATAGATCCAACGGACTATGGGTGGCCCAATTATTTCCTTTTGTAAATTTTAAGGGTGCGTTTCCACTGACGCGGAGCTGGACGGAGTAGAGAGAAGCGGACCGGTAATTGGCCAATAACAGCGCGGCCATTCACTGAAAGTGTGATACGTATTAAAAAAAGCCTTATTAAGCCCTTCGATAATTTATAAAAATTAAAAATATGTAGATTTTTTTTAAGTGTAGGGTCCGCCTCTTGCGGTAAAAAAAAACTCCTCCAATTCTTTCCAGTCTCTTCTATTTATTGCTCTCCTTGGCCAGAGCTGTCCGGCCATTTTGTTTATGTCGTTGCTCCATCTAAATGATGGTCGTCCTCTCTTTCGATTCTTATCTCTTGGGTTCCAGTTTGTTAGTATGTAAGACCATCTATTTTGGTTCATCCGTTGTACATAACCAGCCTATTTCCATTTGAGCCCTAAAACTCTTTGAATTACATCTTTTCCTTTAGTTTTTCTTCTTATGATTTTGCTTCTTATTTTATTCCTTAGTTTTACATCTACGATACGTTATGTGCGCATGACATTTGCTAAATCTGTATCACCTTTCATTGAAATTAGCTTTTTACATTCCGACTCTTGTACCAATTTCATACGATCGGGAATAAAAAACTGAAAGATTGGGACTTTTTTTCCCTGATCGTCAACGGTGTGGACGACGGGGTGTTACCGACCGGGAATGACCTTCGAAGTGGAGATTTCAAGAACTGTAACTGGCCAATTATCGGTCCACTTCTCTCCACTCCGTCCAGATCCGCGTCAGTGGAAACGCAGCTTTACATTGGAAGCATTTCTATGCATTTTTCTTTCGCGAGCCCTTCCCCCTCTGGGTGGTAGCCAGGCATAACTCTGAAATCTTAATAGATAACTGTTATACCCTGTGAGATCTTATCGCAGAAGTCGCAGGCCCCCAAATCTAGTTCTTAGGTTTATAATAGACTTAAAAGATAAACTTATAAAAATATAATCATAAATTATTGGTGTTAGATTTTAACAAATTATAATAAAATGTGTTGTTCCGAGTAGCGAAAGTCTACATACAAGATACTTACCTTTTTCAACGATCACAAAATATTGAATGATAATCACCGGATAGCGGATTTTTTCTGAAAATATACACGCTATACAGGCTTGGCCGCAACCATGCATAGTATGGACTCACGTATGCGAGGCGAGACTGCGCCTCAGCCCACATCGCGTTCGTCCATAGATGCCTGAAATGCCGCAGCAGTAATGTACCTACTATGTAGTCAATGTTTATAGTCATTTTTTCTGTAACCTTTTTCCCGAATTTGTAGGAAACCGTGCGTCTGTACCTGTACACTAAACATCCCAGCATTATAGATCTACAAATAAATCGGTCTTCTTCTGTCATCGATTTAAAAAATCTTAATAAGGAATCTATACATATAATAAAGCAGAAGACCCCGAATTTCTGTACATATGTTTTTTTTACGGAAACGCGTTCAGACGATATTAATAAACATGCCCCAAAAATTTTTTTTTTGATTGGAAGACTTTGTTTGCTTGTGGGTTTGTGTGTTCGTCCATCACGTAAAAACTACCGAACGGATTTAACTGAAACTTTACGATATCATAGCTACAAAGCCTGAAATGGTTATAGGCTATATAATATTACGCTAAATATCTTCAGAGGATATAGAAGTTTAAAGTTTGTATGGAAACAGTTTTTTTTATGAGTGTATCTATCTCAAACTTTGGAATAATAGGATACGGGTTTCATCGATTTTCAAATTTAAAGTTAAAAGATGTGAAAATACGGAATGAAGGAGTTATTGGACCTAAAGTTGAATGAGCCTGTCTCCTCAAGTATACACAATATCTCATTCAAAGTTGCATTTTTATGATTTCCGAAGATTAGTACCGCTATGTTTTTCAGTTATCTACAAAACTCATTGTTTGAGTGGGTAAAAAGAGGGATTGAAAATGTGCAAGTTTTGATTGACTTGCTTAGTACTGACACTTTGCTATTCTATGACATTTCTTTCGCGGGTGGAACAAACAACATTGACAATAAACAATTCTTCCACGGGTGACGAAGTCGCACGCGGGTACAGCTAGTTTAAAATAATCTGAATGTGTTTTGTTATATCACTGTCATTTATGTATTGTTGTTGGATTACTCTAAATAAGAAATTAAAAATAATCTTAATGTGTTTTGTTCTTTTATTGCTACCTATCTATCGTTGTCGGATAACTCCTGGATCAAATGCCAAATAGATAGGTAGGTAATAGTTGGTAATATTTCGTTCACAGGTAATAATCTATTCCTCGTAAATCAACTAGGTACCTATCATCTATTATGCCTAGAACACACGTACCGAGTACTCGGCCGAGACAGTGAAAGCTTCCATCACTCGCTCAGTCGAGCACTCGGCTCTATGTTTATACGTACCGAGTACTCGGTACGTGTGATCTAGGCATTACCTATGGTTCAGTTAGTACCTAACCTACTGCTAGTAATATTGATCTACATACAAGTCCTAGTATTGTTAAGTCATCTCATCTCCTAATCTTATGACTGACTGACTGACTGTTTATCATCCTCGAGGCAGGATTCTTGAGTAGGTAGGTATACCTTCAACTTGAAAAGGGTAAAAGTGTTATGTAAAGTATGCGAGTCTGACTGCGACGTACTGTTACAGTAGAATTAAAACTTGCATTACTGCATGCTTTCGTGCATTTGTCAAACATGTGTCAAATGCACGAAAAGAGCCTCTTCGAGGCGCACTTGGAATCCTTTTACCACACTGGTTAGGAAGGCCTAGTGACACGATCAGAAGAAGGATGTTCATAAAAGATGCAAAATAGAGCCATCTCGTTAGGAATCTTTGGCTGAGAACCCCCGGGAGTGGAGAACACTGACGCAACAAAACGTTTGGTCATTTGAAGATGAAAGGTGGCGAGAGAAAACTAGACCTGTAACGTGACCAACTTAAATATAGACCGCCTTCCAACATTACTTACAGCTAAGTACGAAAATAACTTGCTAATAAGGCGGTGTCCTAATAGAACGCGATCACGCGAGCAAGCGATGCGACCGTCGCGCGAGCGAGCGATCAAACGTACTAACGTCAAATAGGCGTCCCAATTGGCATCGCGTCACGACGCGCGATCGCGCGAATGCCAATTGGGACGCCTATTTGACGTTAGTACGTTTGATCGCGCGACGGTCGCATTGCTTGCTCGCGCGACGATCGCGTGATCGCGTTCTATTAGGAAACCGCCTAAAGTGAATCTTCTGCAAACGCATACAGCAAAGAAATTGAGAGAAGTTGATTAAGAGAGTCCACGAACGAAGCTCTACGATATGACACAGAAAGCAGTCGTCGTGGCCTTACTCTGCTAGGTAGACTATAAGTAGTACTACCTAGCATTTAAACTACATAATTAGTTAGAATACCTACCTATTGTGACGGGTTCCGTCCAAGACCCACCTACCTGTGGAGACACATCATCCACACAAAGTCCTTCGTAAAGGTCACGACCCTCAGGAGTGAGGATATCGACGCAAGGAGGAGAAGGACTATGTACCTACAACTATCAGATCGGGTTACAAGAACAAGAAAGCGTAAGTATAACAGTATATTTTTTTTATTTTTTGGTACAGCAACAGCGGCGGCGACGTCTTCGGCGGCAACTGCGGCGCCTCCGTCTGCGGCAACTCCGGCGACGCCTGCGTCGTCTACAGCTGCGGCGGCGACGGCGTTTGCGGCGGCAGCAACGTAGCTCCCGCGCCATGTTAGCGATATATCGGTCCCCGCGCTTGTCTAGGAAACCGAGGATCGCACTGCGGTTCAGTGTTTGCTCAGCCTGAAACAAAGTACGTATCGTATAACTAAGCGGCATATTTATAACATGGGTAAATGTAAGTGGACTCCCTTTTCCGCACTTGGACTCCTGTTGGTCCTTTGTGCGTCGGATTTCCTGACTAATACCTAGTTTAGCCAGCCTAACTCCGCCCAGAAGCACAGAAGTTTCCTGGGTTCTTGAGGATTTCTTCTCGTTGCTTTGCCACTCCCACGCATGCCAGGATTACGTGAGCGGGCGTTTCCGCGTTATAACATGGGTAAATACCTAAGTAGGTATACTAAGCGATAAACAAGTTGTCCTCTGGTGAACCACGTGACAAAGATGCGCAGAACGCAATTCTTAGGTCAAATTAGTTCTGCGCATCTTTGTCACGTGATTCGCCAGAGGACAATTTGTTTGTCGCTTAGTATACTTAGATATTGTCCGTTTGCCGAAATCATTGACCAATTACATCCTCTTTACATTAAAGTAGGTGTCCACGACCGGAATAAAGCTTGATAGGATTTTACATCACATAGACCGGTGCAACATTGCTACAAAACTAGCTCTCAACCCCGAGCGAGGTTCGATTTCCGCTACAGGACAAGCATTTTTATGATGAACATTGGTGTCTGCTCCGAGTTTTGGTGTTCTATGTATCATCATCAACAAATTGCAGTCCACTGTTGACATACTTAGGCCTCTCCAACTGTTTGTCATCACGTCCTGTCCTCGACTTGCCGCATCCATTTTCTGCCTGCAGCCTTTCGCACTCCACCTGGCCTAAGGGCGTCCTACACTACACTACCCATAGGTACTCATACTCACTACGATTGCCGATTTTCGGTCTCTACCTACTCAAGAACTCGTTCACCCCAGCGGTTATCGATTAGATTCTGTATTATTATTGTGAGTAGTCTATGTACCTATGTAGATATTTACAAATTTAACTAGAAACTGGGTAATATGATACCTAATAATAATAAGGTTGTCTGGAAGAGATTGCTTTTACTGGTAAGACCACCCATTAATAATTGTCCTTCACTTTTTATATTATTTGTGTTCATGTATATTTTCAAGATTTGCGGTGTGCAATAAAGTAGTAGGTATCTATCTATCCTTCATCAATAGCACAGTAGGTAGGTAAGGTAGCTACGGTATGCAAGCAGGTAAAGTAAGCGACAAACAAATTGTCCGCTCGCGAACCACGTGACAATGATGCGCAGAACGAAATTCTTAGGTCAAATTGTTTCTGTCACGTGGTTCGCCAGAGGACTTGTTCAACGCTTACTATACTCTAGCCAAAGAGCTTCTATACTATGTATCTAGAGAGCTAACACGCCATTTTGTTTTATTTAAGGATTAAGAATTCTGAACCTTATGACTTGGAAATAAAGTTATTTTATAATTAAATCTAAATATAAGGATTTTAATGCTTGATAGAGACCCCCTCGTTAAGGAGTGTGCTCGCTCGTGGTGCGTTCACACAGTTGCCAGCATACAATTAAAATTAACATGGCCATAATTTTTGAAATAAGTGGGACAATTTTCGAAATTAGACGATTTGCTCTAAATGTTATTCAGATTCATTTGAAAGGTTTAGTACAGTCGCTGTCATGTAGGTTAGGTACCTAACTGCCGAGAAAAATAATTACTGTTCGAAAGAAACAGTATTAAAACCATTGAATCAGATATACCTCACTAGAATGCGGCGCACCGCCCTCTTTTTTGTTGATATTTTAATGCACCTATGTATAATATAATTTTAAAACAATAATGCAAAGTAACGTATGTCTATAACATTGATTGCTTATTGAGCAGATTGAATTTTCCCTTGGTTGCTTGTTTATGTCTCAATGAAATATTCAAAGTTCAAAAATTATGGTCGCCCTACAGAACGAGATACACTCCTTACGGGTTCTAGCTCTTTCGGCTCGCAGTTTTCGTGTGAGTCGGCATTCTAGATACATAGTATACAAGTTCTTTGACTCTAGCTCTACGAGCCTGGTGACAAGCTGCACTATCTTTACTCTGTGGCAATACCAACCTTCCCTACAAGAGTGCTGATCCGCCACACGTCTCCGTATTTCTCCTTCAGGTAGGTTGCGATCTCCTGGGCAGTGACGCCATCCCTATGAGCTACGCGGTAGAACGTTTTCATCACCAATTTCCCAGTATTCTGATCCTGTTCGTGCCGACGTTCCGAGTAAGCCATTGTGTTTAGTTTAAATACCTATGTATGTTTACGCCGTTAATTTAACATTTTCATTGTGTATTATTGAATACTTAGGTAAGTATTTACAAATTATGTATCTAAAATATTAAAAACATTAAAAAATTAAAATTTGACTGACACACAAGTTAACACATTCATGACGTTCTCTATATGTTTTGAAATGTTTATTATCCTTCATCGTAAAAGGTTTTAATGCTTTTTCAAACCCAGTGGGCAAAAAGTTTTGATTTTAACAATATTTTAGAACATCAAGATTGACAGTATCAACCCAAAATTTATGCAGAATTACAGGACAGAAAATTTTTAGACACCCTGTCGAAAAAAAATGAACTATCTCTATTTTCAAATATTTTTATTACTTTTACGTTGTACCTATTATTATTATTACTATTGTATAATTGATTACCAAAGGTAAACACAGATTTAAAGAAATAAGATATTCTTTTAACAACTTACTGCTTTACAGTTTGTAGTATGTAGTTTTATTAACAATGATAAAGCTACTACAATCTATATATAGGTATATTACAAAATTTACAAAAGGAAACAATTGGGCCACCCATAGACCGTTGCAAACGATCTATAGGTAGCTCAACTGCTCCAACTCGATACCCGATGGCAGCGTGCCGAGGATAAAGATAAATGATAAAGCTGTTATTTCTCTTATTTTAATTTTGTCTCGGACCAAAAAGTACTAGAATTTAGCCAATGTAGCTCCCTTTTTTTGGCACATTCTCAAAATATTGCATTCTGATTCTATACTTTAATACTTCTGTGACAACCATGATCAAAATCAAAAAAGTACTTTCCAAAATAGGTAGGTACTCTGTGATAAAAATAAAATCCTATTTATTTGATAAAATTTTGAAATTTTTAGTCCCTATGCGATGTCAATGTTAGTAAAAAATGAAGAGGAATTGGTACTCCACACCCCGGACATTCCGGAGAGCGAGCTGGTTATCAAGTACCTTCGGGATAAGGAAGAGGGAGCTTCTGTGTCTGAGATATTAGGGCACCTGCGCCGACGCATGGGCGGGGGCAAAGGGGCAGCAGGGTTGGAGAAGGTGGTAGAGAATTTACTGGAGACTGGAACTGCACTGGGATTTCTTGAACGTAGCGGTTCGCGCACTGCCAATTCGACGGCGGGGGAATCGTGTGGTCGGAAACAAAGGTACCTGAGCACAAAAACTACGTACCTACCTATAAACTACGTATGCTTACCTCATCATTATAAGCTTATCACAGTCCACTGCTGGACTTATCCATCTTCTGCTTGTAGTGGAGGGCGTCCTCTTATGAAAACTACACTTGCTGGGTCGCGATATCCACTCAAGAACTCGTTTACCCCGGCGGTTATCGGTTCTTTAACTCTATAATATTCTCTGAGATAGTTATGTCTATGACCTTTGTCATCTGTCGGATAACCTTATTGCGGATCTTATCCTCCAGGAATAATACGACAAGCATAGCTCGTTCCATAGCTCCTAAATTACCTAACACCACTATATTATGCTTTACTTACATGCATAATACCTACATTTGATAGAGTGGTTCCTTGGACTTCCAACACTTTAACCACTAATTTGTAGTGAATTTGTCACGAAACGGACTATACTATCTTACTTACTACCCATATTCTACCTACAAAATATAGGTGCCTGACTATGTCTTATGTAAATTTCTAGGCGTCGCCGGCGTTCCTGTCGCCGCAAACGGCCGATCCGCCGCCGAAGCAAACGACGCCGCCGCCCCTGTCGCTGCTGACTAACCGACTATCCTCAACCAACGCCCCGGCAATACCATCACAATTACTGTGTTATATGTTAGATCTTGATACAAAATATCACTCTATTATGTATGTACGAGTACATACTTTGTGTTATTTTCACACCACCTACTCCAAAGCGTCCAATATATGCTAACCTAACGTACCTAAATAAAGCAATTTCATTCATTTTATTTTAAAAAATTACGGAAATGATCATCTTTGAGTAGATATAACTAACACACAACTAAAATATTAGGTCATTATGTGCATCAAGGTTTGTTTACACTTACGTTCAAATTCCAAAATCATAATGACCAAAATGTTACCTGCAGCAGAGTTAAGGCAATAAAATAAAAACTTACTTATAGTATCATGAGAATTTATTGATTAAGATGATGTAATATTGAACTTATTAAATGCGGTTACATCTTAGCTAACTAAACTAAATTAGTAGAGTCCGCGTAATAAATAACTCACAAAATCTTTGAGTTGATATGTAGACAAATTTCCCAAATATATTATAGGTACCTACTACATACATTTATCTAAACGGTCAAAAATAGTAATACTTATATTAGCTGGGTTAGCAAAAACTCATTAGATAAATAAATTAATAAACATTACCTACACATAAAAACTGTTTAAAATAAAACCACATGTTAAATCGTCGGCAACAAATTAATTATAGCTTACTACAATATCTATTGAATTCATATCAAATTCTGGCTGAACATACATAAAACATTGATATTATTTGTTTAAATGCGGTTACATCTTATATTGTATCTATATAAATAAACAGTTCTTATATTTGTAGATAAATAAAAACAGTTATATTTCACAGGAAAATGTTACCTACGACCGCATAAAATATCCGTAGTGTCAAGGCAATAAATATAACTCAAACTTGAAATTAAAAAATAATCTCTATGGCTAAAATAAATAGTTTTATAAATTAGAGTTTTATAGCATAGAAATACCTATCATTTCGATCATACGAAAAAAAAATACTCACAAAATATTTATTTAGAATACGTGATTAGGTAAACTAAACACTGCTAAACATTGCTAAACAATAATTTAAACTCTTTAAAACAATAACAATAATTTAAAAACTTATTAAATAATCTTAATCTTATCTTATGTGAGTATTCATTCATGTTAACGAAGTTGCTAAGTACAATGTAGTTTCTTATATCTAATTACATAATACTTATGTACTAAAAAGTGGGCATTATAATACCCATTCAAAAAGTTCAGAATTGAACAAGAGGACCCTGAATTATAATTTAGACCGAAGAGAAAAAAACATGCCTGACATCGTCCAAAAAAATTAAGTAGGTACTTTTATTTTATTGTGTGGTTTTTATATTATATTGTGTTAGTTTTTCTGTGTCAAAGTGTTCACTGTCTATCTATCAGCTCAATGGCATAATGGCATTTTATTAGACGACTTCATTTTTCAAAAGTATAGGACATAGACTAGTTGGGCCCTCGATATTGAAACGACAACATAGTTTAGATTTAATATTCACTCATTCAAATGGTTAAAAGAATCAATAAAAAATTAGATGAGTCACTATAGAATTCAGTAGATAATTTCATTACGTAATTTGCGATATGAAAACGGTGAATTTCACGTTCAGTTAAGTATTATAAGTTTTAATAGAGAATAGTATTTCTAAATTAAACCATGAAGCAAACATTTTAATTCCATCCAAATGAGGCCAAAAGGATTTTTCTTGATTCTCATTATCCCTCTATAAGTATCTACAGCTTACCTACATCATAAGCAATAACTTACGTTCCAATCCATCTGCTTGACTGTACACATTTATTACAAAAACGCGGTGAGCAAAAGTTGAGATATAATTTTATCAGCGAGCTAGAGACCCATCGCAAACTATGATTCAAATTCGTAAAAATCAAGCAGTTAATCAGTAGGTAAGTATCATGAGTATTATATAGAGTCATTTAGAATGTTTCATCTTACCATGTAAGTAATATGGGGGTACATATATATCAAGTAGACATAGCACACAAGATGTGTCAAGTTATCAGGTCCTAGTTCTTTCGAACCATTCAGTATAGTAAAAGTTATCAGTTATGAAGTAGGTATTTATTTTTCTTTATTCAAGCTTTCAAAATGGTAAAATAAGCCTTTTTTAAAAAAAATAAGAATAATATACATCCATCCAACTGATATCAATTTAGAAAAAGGATATTTCGAGGATTTATATACGTACCTACACAGTAATAGACAATGATTTAATTATTATGTTTACAGCAAAAACTCATCTTGAGATTTGAATTTTTGCCTTTCTAGGATTGGTATCGAGGGTCACATTTTTATTGAAGCGAATAAAGGTCGATGTTTCGCTATTCGATTCATGTAGGTTAATAGTGAAGAATACACTAATTGTAGGCTCAGCTTTGGTGGAAGTCCGATTCTCCATCAGCCGTGATATATAGGTTCAAGAGAGTGTATGGGATTGGGATCTTTTTAACAGTTCCCACGATGTCTTACACATAGATAGGGGCACATTTTGCAAGTTGGGAGTGTGTCAGGCATTAGATACCTGACAAAGCAATCCCATAAAATTCTTATAGGTTCCGTACAAGTAACTAAATTCCGTTCGGCTGTTGAAACTTATGCCAAAGAATAAGTAATATACCATACCATACTTATGCGCCCACCAGCCGTTTGACCGTGTATTCTGGAAACGCGAAAAGTGCTACCAATAACATAACGAGGACGATAGCAAGTGCCGCGTATTTGACGATGGACCATTTGAAATTGTGCCAGAGAATGTACCGGATCGACTTCAGCGGGTTGAGGAACCACATGAAAGATGCATCGGGACGACTGCAAAGAAAAAAATGCGTGTTGAATTAAAATGATTCAACTTAGATTCATAGTAAAGGCTCTTTAATGGCAACCAAGATCTGGATCTGGCTACGCAGTGTTAGTCGATCTCATTGCAACCGAGACCGTTTTATGACTCCCTCGTCTAGAGTCCATTCAGTCTACTAGACGTCTTAGGACTTAATGGTGATGATAAATGACTGCACGCACACCTGCACTAGCATTCAAAATGTTTGTGTACTTACTTTGGCTTATCCAGAGGGTCGGGCTCGCTCCGCCCATGTCCAGCAGGCAACTTCTCAGCTTCTTCCTTCGTCAGCAGCTGGATTTCTGCCTCCACCTTGCCTGTGAGCTCCATCTCCTCATTGTCCCGCTTTATGAAGAAAGGCCACCAGCCCTTGACGCGCTTCTGCTTGAAGATGTTGATGATTGGCACTGCTCCATCGGCGCACAGCATATCCAGAGTACAATGCTTAGCAGATTTTGCACCGCGCGGGAACCGGTTCAGATCTAGGGTTAGTGCACCTGGAAAAATAACAAAAACTATGAATTTCTGTCCCCAATTTCACACAGGGTTGCATTATAAGAAATACATCTAAATCTCTTGGTGTTTTCTTACTCTCTTCTTTATCTAGTTTTAATCAGAGTTGACTACTGGCCCTTATTAACCTTGAAATCATCGAACATCTTCGAACGCCTCTATACTCACCCAAGAAGTCATCAGCAGAGAAGTGGTCCGCATCCCACACCTGAAGCTCTAAACGAGCTGGGATCTTGCACTCGGTCTCGTCCCAGGAGAAGACGGACTCCTTGCGAGATATTACTATTCGTTCTTCCGCCTCCAGATATTCGAAGGGGAAGATGAAGCGCCAGTTGAAGTTGCCCTCCCCAGTCAGAGATCGGTAGTGGATATCAGTGCTTTGGCAGTCGTCTGGACCTTTCACCCAGCTGTAACAGTCAGAAAAATATAGAAACTATAACCGTAAATAATCAAATGAAGATCTAGAACATCCGGCCTTACCCTTTTACATAGATATCAGACATTTTCTCTCCAGTGAAGAACGCGTCGTCTTCCAACACTACGTCGTCAGTGTTCCAGATTATGACCCTCATTTCATAGGATTTGGGCTTTCGTGGGGAGATGTCCACAGGTGGACCAGGAGCTGGCATGTCCATCGGAAACATATCGACCCACATTTCTAGGCGGCCTTGCTCGATACCTGTCATCCACCGGTTACAATATATCAATGCAATGAAATCAAACAAGGGCTGCTGAGCTTTTGAGCATCAAAAAATATATTGTGTTTGGCTTTGATTATAAAAGTTTTGACTCAAAGGACCTGAAAACTACACTATAAGTAGGTAAAAGTTAGTGAAAAAGGATGGATACTTTGGATGCTATTATAGTTTTACCTAATATTTTTTAACCCTCCAGAATTTAAAGCTGTTGATATTGCGGTTTAGGTTAATTCAAAAATTGGATGGAAAATTAGCAGGGTACACGTACCGGGTTTGTTAGGGTTATACAACGATCGAGTTTCAACGTGCTCTGTAACTAAATGGCATCCAACTCGAGGAACCTCCTGCCACCTGCGGAGAACAACCAGTGCCATCTGCTCCTCGATAGTGTCAGGGTTCGAGAACAATTCCATATCATCAACAGGCATATTGAAGACCGTTCGTCCGACCTTCACTCGAGTTTGCTCGTATACTGGTGCTTCCAGCTTGCCGTCTTTGCAAAGTTTTGCAAGGATCTGCGTCGGTTTGAGAGAGTCACGCCAGCGATTGTAACCGGTCCTAAGGGGTTAGTGGATTAGTAATGCCAAGATTAATAGGCCCGACGTGCTAAATAATAGATACATTGCAAATAAAACCAAGTGAAATAGCCCTACGCATGCGCTTCCAAAATAGTGGCCATAATTTGAGTTGGTGGAATACATACTCTTCGTATTTCTGAGGCAGTCCACAAGTAGCGCGATGTCGGCTGTAAAAGCGGTTCTCAAGATCTATCTTCGTTTCGCCGATCAAGTCATCAGCACCAACCAAATCCCAATCGACCACTCCCACTGTCAGCATTGAATCCTGAGGAAACGTGGCTTCGATCTCGAAGCATTTTCCAAACACTGGGTTAAGTTGCTTTGACACATAATGGTCCTTGTCAGTAATTTTCCTATTACCCAGATGTAAGACAATGTATGGATCTGCCTTTCCGTTTAAGTCCATAGGATGAAGATCAGTGGCCTTGACGATATAGACTCGCACTAGCACGTGTATGGGCTCGTTGTTTGGCACTCCTTGGAAGAATCCGTAGTTGGGATCAAAACCCATGACAGTGTGGTCGTCGATGCCACGTGGTAGGGGCCATTTGTAAACTTTGATGGCACCCTGGAACATGAAAGAGGCGAAAAGAAATACCAAGTAATATGATAGTACTAGGGAAACAAATATTATGTTATCACCAAACCTACTAAACAGAGTTAGGTACCTAGTTTATCAAGATTTATTAATATTACCTTAAAAGACCCGACTACACGGCTATCATCGTCCAAATCATCTCCAGTTTTCTTGCCGCGGTATAATTCAAAAGAATGGAGCCATTCTTTAAACTCCTCAAATTCTGAAACAGCTTCCAGCTCATGCGGGTAGACCTGGAAATTAATTCAATATGAGTATAATAAGCAACTTTCTTATTTCTTTAATGTAAATACGCAAAATACGCACCGTCGTCAGCCCAGACTTCGGGATCGGATTTTGCTTGAGTGAAGCCGGAAGTGAATTCGAAGATGTCCGCCGCCTCTTGCCTTTGATTTTGGGCGGTTGAGGAACTTTTCGGCGTGCACCGCCGCATGCACGATCAGACTGTGGAGTTTTAGTGTCCTCTTTCGGAGACCTGTCTCGAGGAGAGAGGGCTCCGCTAGAACCAGGCTGCAACAGCTGCCCCTTATTTTTATCCTTCATCTCTTCAATCATCACTTCGTAAGACGAGAAATACTTCGTCCACCAATCGATGCGCCCTACTTCGTTGTCATCTTTTTCTTTCATATTGGAATCAGTGCTCGATTTTCTCTTGCGCGAGCTGCGAAAGTCTCGTTCAGTGTGGCCCGGCCGTGTCTCTCGCGATCTACGCGTAAGAGGCTTACGCGGGAGGAGAGGCATACTCTCTTTTTCATTTTCAATGGTAAAAACGTCTCCTTGGATTATACAGCCGGCACGCAGGTCGACATTTTGCAGTTGAATCAAGGATTTTTTGCGATCTTCGATGTCGCGTTCCCGCTTGCTCATAGGCGTATAAATGTACTTGTGGATGGAGTTGATTGTGTGTGTGCCCACAAGCACGTCGCGTCCGAAGCTACGGCAGTCAACCGCGCGGATAGTCAGCGGCGGCTGGTACATATCTTGGTCGGGGAGCTCCACGTCAATGAACCTAGTCGGACTCATAAAATTCGCGTTGCGCTTAGCGTTCTGAATGATGGTAGACGTCAGCGTGTGCCCCGAACATTCAATATCGACTCTGGGCTTATCGACAGCCAGGAATTGAACACGTTTCAAATCACGAAGACCCCAAAAGAGAACTTCAATGCGATACTTAGACAAAGTCGGTCGTATACCTATCGGGACTGGTAGAATAGGTCCTTTGTTTAGCATGTCCATAGGAGGTTTTGTGGAAGATACTGTGGGTGAGCGTGGTTGCGGCAAAGCGGGTAGTTGTTTGGTATCCTCAACACCAATCACCTCCAAAAGTTCGAACGTCGCGAGTAGCTCGCCAGCCATATCATCTCCGCGCCTGATGGGATGCCATTCTAAGGCAGGAGGGCACAAAGGCATGTCCCGTATATCTTCTAGAGATCTAATGAATGGTTTGGCTAAAGTGCGACCAATAAATTCAGCTTTACCCACGCTATCTTGATCGAATATTTCCACGACTACTGTCGGGGGGTCTGCTTTAATATATTCGAGTGTGCTGTAAAGCGTTAGGTCGTTGAAAACAAGTGTTTCATCCCATGTTGGGCTGAGGGTCTGGTCGATAACCTGCGTAGTTTGCGAGAGGTCACCGATGATGATTCTGGCGAAAGGATCAGAGAGTCCCGATGCATCCGAGCCGATGAGAGAACGTCCCTGGTACACGTAAGCCCTCATTTGAAACTTCTGCAATTTTCAATATTTCACCTTTATTTCTTACAACTAATTAAAGAATTAATGCTATGCAACATATTTAATTAAAAGTGTTCTTGGATTTACATGTCTTTCGGCATAAAATATGCTATGAGGAGCGTTTGCGTGGCGCGCTGCAGCATTTCGCAGTTCATTGCTGAGCTCATAGCCAGGAGGTAGTCCGTCGACATAGTGTGCCTTGTCTTGGATAGTGCCGAGCCACAGGTATACACTAATCTTCGCTGGGATAGCCCAACCGCTAGGGGACGTCGCTTTTTTACCAGGCCACTGGAAGAAATATTGTTTGGTTGTACGTAAAGCTTTACCATGGAGAGCAATGCAATTTGTTGGTGTGATTGTATGTAAGTAAGTAGGTACCTTCATGAATATTGTCTGCATTTTGGCGCAAGATTTGCCAGTTTCATCTGGCACATCGGAGTATATAATCTCCCTGGCGGGAACCCGGTGATAGGCCAGCCGCTTGTTGTTGCTGATCAGCCAAATGAACACATCTGGCATTGATTGCTGTGTCTAAAATAGAGAGATAAGTAATAATTGTGAATTAGCGCAGTTCCGAAAATGGCATCAGCCGATTGTTAGATGGAAGTAATTTTCCAGTACCTAGCTAGTACTAATGCAGCGCTAAGTTAAAGTTAGTTCGAGAATAAGTCGAAAAACTTACGTCTTCACAAAGATGCCTCAATTGATCCAAATAAGTGTGGGCTGTACGTAGACGATCCTTTAACGAGTGTTTTGTGATCAGTGCCTTCAAGTTCTTTGTCAGCATTGCAATTTTTTCCTGAAAACATAAAATCATGGAAGAATTAAATGGATAGCAATAAAGATAAAAGCACTGTTTTCTTTCCCGAAAATATTTTTTCTGAAATGAGTATTGGTTAAAGTACTTACCAGTTCATGAAGGCAGAGCTTTTGCCTCTCTCGGTCTAGCCTCGTAGAGCCAAGAGAGGGCGCATTTGTCATATGGCGTACATACGACGTGCAAGCGTTACTTGCGGCCTCTAAGGTGGACTTAATCATCTGAAGAGCGGCGTCAATGGCATCCGAGTTCATTGTAACCTCAGCATCGGCTAAACCTTCTTCCTGAAATTTTGAAATTAGAAAAAATCTAAAAACATAAAAAGGATAAACCTTCTTCCTGGAAATTTGAAGCTCGCAACGCAAACAAAGTTGCGGGTGTCCTACCAATCTCTCTTTCGCTACGCGGTTTAATAACCAGAGTCAAGAAAGAAAGGTGAGGGTAACGGAATTCACATAAAAACTTATCTACGGAAAATAAAGATTACAATAGTCACTTACAAACTTCTCAATGATATTAGCAATGAGATTGGAGTTGTACATTCTGCGACGGTGGTCCGGCCAGATGCTGCGGATCTGCATGCACTGCTTGTTATCCCAGATCGGCAGGTAGTAGTACCTCTTGTCAACAGATGCCGCTTTAGTGGGCGTGGTGGTACTCTGCCAGTAGCCCGAGTCAACTTTCAATTCATCTGAAATGATTTCAAGTCTATCCACGTCAGGAGTTGAGATAAAACCAGAGTCAACAAGAAATGAAGAGGCTGCAGCTGTTAACGTTATTGACACGACAACTCAAGTTATTGAGTAGTGTAGTAATATAAGTGGCAGGGTGCAATGGCGCACATTATGAGAGTCCTTTGACTAGCAGTGGACTGCAATATGCTGATGATTATGAAAAAGTGGTGGAAACTTACCAATATCTGCAACTAAGAAATCACGAGGCTTCTTTTGCTCTATGTTGCCATCCAAAGAGTTACCAGAATTACCAAGGCTTAACTCGAATGTCAGAGGTTTGTCCGCGAGCCGCTTGTCTATCATAGTAGCCTCGTGGACACTACAGAATAGGAAGAAGTCCCCATTTGACGCGAGGGATGAATCGTCGATTGGTGGAATACTTTCTACTTCCACCTCGGTTGATTGCGGGCAATCCAAAATGTCTAGTATCTCAGTGCGAATAGATATCAGAATCCTAAAACGAAAACTTTATTACTGTGGATGCTAAATAACTAAACATTCTGCTATATGGAACTATTATTAGGTAACAAGTATTACACTGACCTTCCTCTGTAGGACACTCCTTCCCCCATGCCGTCATTGAGGCTTGAATGCTGGTCTACCAAGGTGTAGTCCCGAGTTGATCCGTAAAGGTGAACATAGGCTGGCCCGAAGGAAGGCAGAAATCCTTTAAAAATTCGAACAAAACTTAACTTTAAGAGCGTTTCCTAAAGATGGGTTTAAAACATTTCCAGCCTATACTTTCAACAGTACCTATATTATGTTTGCCATTCACTGCCATCCTTAATTTATATTTGTAACATTTTTTCTAAGTTTAGGGGTAATTAGGGCAGACATACCCCTTTCTCCGTCGTGTGAAATCTTCCCGATATCCATGAAATGGGTGCCAATGACGGTGGAATTCATTTGGGTGGGGTCTTGGTCCTTCAGCTGGATCTTTATGCGCTGGCAAAGCGGGGGAAACATGTCCAGGAACATTATTTGTTCGTTCCACACGGGCGTGTATGAGTTTTTGCAAACTGACGTCTGACCCTGAGGAACAAGAAGTCTGTAGTTTCAGGTTGGATTTAGTAGAACTAGTGTGTTAGTCTTCTTATTTTTCTCGCGTAAGCCAAAGGCTGGCTCTTGTGTCGAAGTTTTCAAGCCGCCCGAAGGCCTCCGACTTGGCTTGTGTTAGTGACGCCTCGTGACCGACTTCAGATAAACAGATAAACATTTTATTGGTAATTATAATATTACAGGTCCATACAGTGAGTTGATTGTCTATACATATATTAAAATTAAATTAAATTAAACAAGTAAAAGTAAAATAAAATAAATAAATAAATTTGAATTACCTAAGCATTTCATTTGAATTTGAAATTAGATATTAACATTACAATATTTAGTTGTATTATATTACTGTCTTTACAAATTCATCGACATTATAGAATGCCTTCCCGATGAGCCATGATTTTAATTTAATTTTGAATGTTGTAGAAGAAGCGCTGGTAATATGCTCTGGCAGGTGGTTGTACAGTGTGGGCCCCAGGACGTGCGTGATTCTGTCCGACTTGGCGAGTCGCCGAGACGCCGTCGCGAGCTTGTCAGCTCCCCGAGTGTTGTACTGCCGTTTGTGACCGTCTCCGCGCGTCTTGAACATAGCAAGATTGTGCCTGACGTACACTACGATCTGGAATATGAAGATCGAGGCCAGGGTCAGAATCCGCAGCGAGGTGAAATGGGGTCTCACCGACGTTTCCCGCGACACCTTCACGATCGCCCTCACAGCGCGCTTCTGCATCCGGAAGGCACGCTCCCTGTCGGCAGTGCGCCCCCACAGCTCTGCGCCGTACTTCGCAAACAGCGACTGTGGTTACTGGACAAGCAGACTTTAGATGGACTTCGTTGCTCTGTCCTCTTCTTCTTTTTCGTCTTATCGTGTCACTAGTTTTTTTCAAACCAGTGGGGTGAAAGGACTTCAAGTATGCCTCGAAGAGGCTCCGTTCGTGCAGTCTGTCCTCTGATGCACTATTTCGTGGCTAGCGCACCCAATTTTATTTTTTGGCCATCTACATCAGTTCCACTCAGAGTTTGCCACGTGACAAAAAGATTGATTACGGGTACGATTGGGTAAGTTTGTTTTCCAATAATATTATCAGCAGTAATAAGTAGAGGGGTAAATCCAAGATACCTAATTCGAAAAGGCTCGAAAGCGCTCATTCTATTATGCAATGAGGAACGTGATCTTTCAGTCTAAAAATGCACATCCACGTCTCCAACTCACGTCAGTCACTCACGCAATAGTAGTATGAATCTCAAAATTAAAAAATAACGATGTAAGTAATAAAAGACTCACTGTCATGCCGGCAAAGCTGACTTCAACAAACGGATCAGCGAGGTCTTGGCTCTCCCCCGTGATGGCCTTCTTCACGTTAGCCATCAGCGAGTAGTTCATCTTCGGCAGGCCGTCAGCCTTGTGAACTTTAACCACATATCGAGCGCGTTGGCGATCGATGGGCATCCCGTCAGGCAATAGCAGGTTCCTGAAAACATTACCAACTTGCTGCTATCCGCAGATTTCCCACGTGATATCGGGGTAAAAAGCTACTCTATTTCGTTAACTAAATTATAATTCTAACTTCGATTAGGAGTAACAACGGTCTGCAGTGGCATGGCGGTCTGCTTTGGAATGTAATGTGCATTTGGCTATTTTTGGGAGCTGGGCTAAGTTAAAGTTAGTTAGATAGGTAGGTATATAGGTATAGGTATAATATTATACTATAATACCTAACAAGGGTGCCTATCGAAATGTGGCCGCAAGTGTTTTCAATTGAATATTTTTTAATTGAAAGTACGACCGACTTCTACCATTACATTTATAGTGTGGCTAAATGGAATCTAAAAATTAAAATATCCAAAAATGTATAACTTTGCATATGGACTTAAAAACGAGCATGGCACCCGTTTCAATTATAAGGGTACTTAAATTATTGAAAATAATGTTTATTTATTTGCTATAACGGCGGTAACGATTTCTCAGAAAACGAAACGGTTTATTTTTTTTATTATACGCAATACAAATTAAATAAGCACCAATTACTACGATTTTCCTGAGGTTACGATTGACAGTAGAAATAACAAGGAAAACGATCGGAAATTGTTATCTATTGTCATTTGTCCCATGGCGACCTTTTCATTAAAAGGTGACCAGCTACCTGAGCTTTGTAGGTCATTGTTTCTTTCTCAAGTTAAAGTTAATAGATACCTTTATCTATCAGTTTGACAGAATCCACTTTAATAGACATCTGCATGATGGATGAGCCATGTCATGGCTTTCCATCATTAGTCAAATGACTCGAAAGCAAAAATGAAACAAAAGTTAGCCACGCAAATACAAGTATTATATCTAATGCATATTTCCAGATCGTTGTTTTTTTTTTAAAACGCACAAAACACATCTCAACCACTATTAAAATTATAGGTTAACAAAGATTGTACAATTCTGAGCTCGATTGCAACATAAACATATGTTCGTACGCACAACTAAACAAAACATAAATATTGAGCAGACTAACTATAACTGAAATAACGTTGTTATTTTGACGTGAAAAGAACCAGTAAGAAAACAAGCCATACATTTATTCTCCTACCTTTTACAATAAAACAGGGTTAGAGACCCTAAAAGGATAGATAAGTGCCGCTTTTCATGAAAACCTTTCTTACCAAAATCAAATTAAAGTAATAATACTTTTTTTTTAAATTTTATAATATAAATTATTATTTATTATATATATCTATGATTTTAGCTTTTTTAGTTAAAATACCGATATATATTACTCATCTATGACTTCCTAAAGCTCATGTTGAAGCTCCTGTTTCAGGGTCTATAATTTTAGTTATGTAAAGTATGAAGTACCATACAAACTAATGCTAAGTAATAGATTTAAGTACTTCCATTTCATTTTAAAATAAAGTCTTTGGGAAAAAGCACTTATACATTTGGGGCATCTAAACCTGTTTTACCCTATACCTACCTAGTATGTGTGATGTGATATTATGTTTGTGCAAAGACTTGTGTGATGCGGTATCTGGGTGTATCTTCATCATTCAATTCCTCATGTTCCGAGAAAACCCCAAACTTTCCTCTAACTTAACACCAAAATGTAACAATTTGTCTTGACCATGTCTTGACCTAAACTAATTATAACTTTGAAATTTCTCATCGGACAGCGCGTTGTGCGAAGAATTTCTTAGCTTTATTGTCCAGTACAGGATTCCAATTTACTGCTTGGAATAATATACTTACACTACAAGGAATAGAAGGTGTGATTCTGTTTGTAGAATGAACATTGATTTGAATCAGAAAATCTAGTAATTATACATAGGTACCTATATTAAGTAGGTATATCAGATTATTTCACACATCATGCAGTACTATTAACTAAATGCTAAAGCATAATAAAACTAAAATTTCTTAACTAAGTATGTATAAAAATGAAGATTTAACCTATCTTAATTATAAATAATACACAGAATTTAGATCACTATCCACGGACAAAATACCCAAAAGGCTGGCGACGTTACCTCGTTGAATAGCGATGCTAATTCTTTGACCGAGGTAATCGCCAGCCATTATAATAACATGGTAAGTCATAATAAGAGTGGCCTGATGTTAGGTAGTCGTTAATTACTCCTAGAATACGGGTGGTAATATCGATGGGGGTTAGGAAGAAAAGAAGAAGAATACGAGAAGTTTATATTTGATGAAATGAACATTTTAAGAAGCTCACTTTTCTTTGAAGCAATTTATATTACATATTTGTATAGGTATCTTTGATTTACTTACGCTTCAATATCGTCCTCATCCTTCTCACTCTTGGGCGGCACTTTGATTTGGTCTCCCTTTCCGATGACACTGATGTCGCACTTCAGGTACCCCTTAGCTCCGGAGCCGACGTCATCAGGATCCGTTAGGAGAGCCCACTTGTGATAGAACTGGCGGTCTGTTAACGAAACCGAGGCATTTGAGACCTTATAACAATGGAATAGTTAACTACTGAACAGGTCACATGCTATGGAGCGAGTACTGAAACTGATGGATATTATTATAAATGTATGTTAAAGCTTGTAGGAATCGCACTCAATAGGCTTACATAGTACGTAATATGGCTCTCGAACCTCTCACACGCGATCTCGAAATACGATAGGTAGGTATATATAGAAAATTCAAAAACATTATTATGAAAATACTAACGTTTTCATAATTTTTTCGTACCTACAAAATTATACGTTTTTATGAACAAAGCCCTTATCACATACTCGTAGATTCTAATGTAGAATCTGAAAATAATTTAGTTTCCTCTGAAAAATGCAATGCAAAGCAATGAAAGATATGAAAAATTCACTACGGCCAGGCTCTCGGTCTCAGTATTAGCTCCATAGCAGTTACACACGCTACCTAGCTACTGCAACAGACTCGTTATTTTTATAGACTTTTTCAGGTTTTCACAGAATGCTGTTGACAGTATATACGTTATATTTATAGCTCTTATTTCATTCTATGAAATTGTACTACTTATTATTTTCTTGGATTCATCCGTTTAAACGGAAAGGTTAACCTTTACCTACCTACTTTACTTCCTAAGGGTCAAAGACATATGATGCATTATAGGTCTTCTAGATAAATGGAAGTACCACGTGTAGCACACGTACACGTAGCATTGTCAAACACATTTTTTTCTGTAAAATACTTAAATTTAAATTTAATTTTAGCTTTTTTGTAAAATAACCGACTACCAGAGTGACCAATAAGGGTGAAACAGAGTTAGCGCAGCTCGTTAAAAGTGATTACCCTGTAGATTGCTTGTTAATTCCATAACGTCCTCCGATCCGTTGAGTAATTTGGTAGGTACAACCAGGGTCAAACTTGGCTCATGGTATTTCAGCTTCGGTTATACGGCGATATTCTCCGAAGAAATTGTTAAAATAGTGGTTATCCAATCCCATTACGCATAAAGTGTATATCTATACGACTATAATTTATTATTATATTCATAATAATTATTATCCAGAGCTTTTACTATGGCGACCGCGTCCGGCGACCTCCGCTGGGTCGCTTGACCCACTGCTTAGTATGCATTATTAAGAAGCACTGTCGGATGCAAGCGACCACGTCACGCGACTCGCGCATACATATCCGGGTCGCGCGTGACGCGGTCGCCGGTCGCGTGTCCATCATCAGAATGCTACCTTTATACAATCACTATCATACCTAGCATCATTTTATTTTATAAAACAAAAGAGAAGTTAAATTATAATATAACTAACGGGTGCTAACTGCTTTTAAAGGTAGGTACTTACCTGTGGAATGTAAATAAAGCCTATCTTATTCAAAAAACCTTTGAAAAATTCGTCCGCCCTTTTCATCAAAGCCGTGTTAACTCGCTTCACACCAGAAAATAAATTGATGCTTAAATTTAAGATGGAACAACGTTTATGTGAATTTTGAATTCAAAAGATTTTTCCTTTTATTTTCAATTCCAGTTGAAACAGTAATATTTTAGCGGCTAGGAGTCGGTAGTCTCTAAAGATTGTTAAAATAATTATCGAGTCAGTAAATATCAAAATTTACCGTTTTGCAATAGGATAAAGTTAAGCACGACACCAAAATCATTTACTTTTTAGTTTTAGTACCTACGAACTTGTAGCATATTCAAACACCGTAAACTAAAGATCAATTGATTCATTGATTAGGTCTTTATTTGCATGCCAACAACTTCACTCAAAAACCACTCTCACTACTATAATTTTCTAGCACAAGACAAGAAGCATCTATTCAAACGAACACTCAGGTATACCACCAATATACTTGTGCCTAAGTCGGCTCCCAGGCTCCGACGCCGTAATCTGAAATTGTGTGCAAATACGAGTACGTAAGTCGTAAGAGTAAGTACGTATAAGGTGCAATTATTTAAAAACAGACGTAAATAACATGCTCAAAATTGATGAGGAAGAAGAAGAAGAAGTTTCCTTTATCACAGATAAACACCTATTATTTAGATAGGTGCGCGTATAACGTACAGAAAGCAATGTAAAAAATAGTAGATAATTTTAACGTTGTGTTGGTGAAATGTATGATAACTTTCAGTGTAGGTGAATGACTTTCGTCGCAAACGACCCATTAACTACAGGGGCCTAGGCGGTCGGCGACAATCAGTTTAAATACAATAAGTTAATGTAGCGCATGGCAAAACGTACATCAACAAAATGTAAGTAAACTGATGGTCGTCGGCCACCGGTCGCTGTGGTCGGTGCAACGTTTGCGACTGGCCTTACACTCACTGAAAGTACGGCATTTCAGTACCTACCTAAAACAGCAAAGAGGAATGCGCTTACATTTTTTGCATAAATTGTTGGTACTACATTATATATATGTATGCTAAAACTACTTACAAAGCCCCAAAGTTTACGAGCGCCAATCTTTCGATGTCAAGGATCAATATTCAATTTCTGCTACCAAGATATCTCCCAATATTTCAGGAGTATGTTAAGTTAGAAAAGCAGTAAAAGTACCTACCTAACTTAACAGAATATTGTATATTTAGTATCAAGATAGTTAGCTTTCTTTCAAAAAAATTTGCTATCATTTCGCGGCAGGATAGTTGTAACGTAGGTATTTTTTTTATTATATCTAGATTTGGTTTAATAATAAAAAATAACATAAAACGTCTTACGAGTTCAACGAGGATTTATGCTTGATGTTTTAATATAGTGTGTAATGTATGTGTAATGTATGTATGATGTAAAATTATTTTCGATAGGTAGGTGACTGCCAAAAAATACACAATTAAGAGATATTATGCGACCATACCACAACGCTTTGTATAACACGTATTTAATTCTATTTATTCAATGGTTAAGTTGATTACACATTTCCCGTGTAACAAATCTTCCACAAACAGAGAGAGAAGTGCTTAAAAATTAAAGAGATACCTACACCGTAATATAATTATCAGAAAATACTAAGGGAACTCAGACAAACCAAATTCTTTCAATAAAATGCTTTCGGTATTCCTGATGGTATGACGCTTATTGCATGGAGAATGGGCAGGCCTTTGGAGTGGGACGCTACATGCGTAGACTGGGAGAGTTTTCAAGCTACAAGCAAAGCCGCTGGCTTATAGCGTGTAAAAAAGCCGTGTCATCGACGCTTTAGAAAGGATTTTTGTTAATTCGCAACATAAACGAAGTTGCGGGTGTTAGCTAGTAACAGAATATATACTGCATTAGTATATCTAGTGTATAAACGATACAACAATTATTGTGTGTTTGCATCGTTAGTAATATTTGACATGCCCATTCACCTGGGAACTCGGGACTCCGAACTAAGGGCCAATTATAAGTTACTTGATGTAAAACTATTTACAAATGAGACAACGATACTGCCGCTCAAATATACACGGTTAGTTTTTGTTTATGCGAAAGCCGAACCCCGTTTATTTTTATTTCTTTTTCTAGTCACGAAAAAAAAAATATACCTATATAAGTAATTTATTCTAAATCTCACCAAGATAATCCATTCTTCTTCTTATCGTGTCACTAGTTCCTTCGAACCAGTGTGGTGAAAGGATTTCAAGTGCGCCTCGAAGAGGCTCCTTTCATGCACTCGACACATGTTTTCGAACTTTTTAGGTTCTACGACATGCCGGTGTTCCTCACGATGTTTTCCTTCACCGTTGCGAGAACGTGGGATATGCATACATAGATTTATTTGACCGAAAAAACCCATTTACGCATGACTGCCACCGGGATTCGAACCCGCCACCATCAGATCGCAAGGCAAGGGCCTCATCCACTCGGCCACCACGTCCTCAAGATAATCCATGATTGTGTTGCTTCGTTGTCCTACCTATTTCATTTACAACATACTCCTGCGCTAACCTACTCAACAAAAACTAATCGTTCGTTTTTGTACATGCGGAAGCCAAGACCGGTTTATTGTTTTTTTTTTCCTGTTAAAAAAATTATTAAATATTTTTTTTTAGACATTTGTTACAAAATTTAACAGGGCTTGGTTTTTTTTTTTACTTGATTATCGATTCTTAGCCAACTAATTTCAGGTTTCGCAAATACTTACGTTATCTATAAGGTCGTTAAAGTTTACAAAACTACGTAGAGTAGGGATGTTGCTAAAATGTGAAAATCTGATTAATTTATCAACAAAACATTTATGTTATGAAAGGGAGAGTCCTGCGATTTTCAAATTAATGTAGTCATTACTTATAATAAATCTTGCCAGAACAAGAATGTCTTTGCAAAATTAGGAGTATAATATAATTATGTAAATGTTAAAGCTTGGGAATGTATTCATGCCTGTGCAGCTGACTGTACTTGTATAAGAAAATATAATAATATACGTATTGTTCTAGGATGGTTGTTTCTTTGTAACACGACTTAATATGTTGCCTTGCCAATAAAGGATATATATTTCTAACGACCGTATCAGCAAAAAAATTAAGATGCTTTGAGAAAATAAATAAGGAAAAAGCCTTTTTCTTCGTTAAATACCTACTTTACGAGGTCATAACATATACGCGATACCTATTATTAAAATTTTACTTGTCTTTACTGTTACAAGTGAAATTGTACCTAAGCCATTTGAGAAAAAAAAAATTAAACCATTAACCAAAGCTTATTTCCACTTGTTTTGGCAATTTTTTAAAATATCCATCCCATATCACTTCTTCTTATCGTTTCACTTAAAATTTTTGTGAGCCCAAAGCCCAAATTTTATATATATATTAAATAATATATATATAAAAATAAATAAAATAGAAAAATGATCTGAAAAGTAAAAGTGCTAATGAGACAATAATGAATATACCTAGTTTTAAAAAAAATACTATGCTTATCATTTTTATTAAAACTCGATCGTGAAACGTACCTACCTACGTAACGAAAAATGTAAGTATAAAAACGGAAATATTTATTCATTGTTATCGACATTCAGTTTACGACGCCATCTTTCTTTATAGCATAGCAGGGTTTATCTGCGTGTTTAGGAAGCATTATTAGCAATCTCTGGTGTGAGCTATACTATTAAAACAAATGTTTTTGTGTCGGCGTTCGTAGACAGTGCTACGACAAGCGTATACACTTAGGGCAGTAACGACTCGTACGTAATTAAATTTATTTCATGATTATTCTGATAATTATTTTACGAGTAGGTTCGGTCAGCTGCACAGAGATGTATACAATCCCAAGCTTTCACATTTATATTACTCTTAATTTTGCAAAGAAAAGTGCACGCAAACATTTTCAAATTAATGTCATCTTACTTGTCAGAATTTTTTAGAAGAAGAATGTCTTTGCAAAATTAAAAGTATACTTAATATAAATGTGAAAGTTTGGGAGTATATACATGTCTATGCAGCTGGCTGTACATAAATGTATGGAAGCTGGCCTTATTTGTTTTCTACGAAACACGGCGCCACGCTTCTGAGTATTCCATAGACCAAGTTAATCGGATTAATAATTCCACCATGCTTTTATTATTTTTGATTGTTATTTTATTTCTAAGAGAGCGGCTCATTTTAGGTAAGAATTTGCAAATGAGCAATTATAAGGCCTCGCTGACGACCTTTTGCCGTTTAGTATAGATTCTATCTAGAAGACACGATTGGTCGAGTGGCAAGTGTGTTAGACTGCCACGCCAGTGTCGCGGGTTCGATTCCCCTTAAGGACAAACACTTGTTGTTTAATGATGATTGTGATGAACATCGGTGTTTGTCCTAAGTCTGGGTGTTTTCTATGTATTCTATGTATTTACCAAAATATATTTATTTATATTAGTATTGTATCAGTTATCTGGTTCCCATGCGTTGTACCATATGAATGAAGAGAGAAGAAGAAGTTTAGTTATATGTCCGACACCCATGACCGCAATCTCAGATCCTCTAATACTCTATGCTTACAGATACCCAAATATTCTACAGCATTTCGAGGAAACTCTTTTGAAGTTGCTGCAGTGGGGCTGTGGAATTCTCTACCACTCAGTATTAAAATGGTACCCACCAAACCAGCTTTCAAAAGATTAGTCCGTGAACACTATTTAAAATCCACGAAATAATATATGTATGTACTATATTATAATATATATATTATTTATTTAGTCATTTTTAATTATAAATATATATATATAAATACATAATTATTTAGTATTATTATATTAAATATATATTTAAGTAATTAGCATTTAAGTTGTACGCCAGTTTTTCTTTTTTCTACCATCAACTGGTTGACTGGTAGAAAATGCTCTAGCATTAAGTCCTCCTTTTGTACTACATTTAAGTGTGTGCAATAAAGTATCAAATAAATGAAAAATAAAAAGTTTGTGAAATGCCACTTTTACCTAAGTAAGAAGGCCTTGTTTGGAATGCCCAAAATATTTAATAAATATTATTATTCATTTATCTGATTTTTTTAAATCAATTTATATTTATGTAGGTACCCAAGCATCATAAATGTACCTGGCTCGAGTTACAAATGACCCACACACTCCCCGAGGATAATGATACTCATAAATTTCATAGACAGAGGCACACACAGTATAGATAGAATCTCATAGGTATGTATGCGAGAATAATTTCAAGCCTCGGTTGGTACATAACTAAATCAGAGATATTCTCCCACGCTTAAAGTAACTCTTACCTACTTAAAATGTAATGCTTTTCATTTAAGATTACGAGTAGGTACTTATACAGTTACACAGTTTTTGGTACTATTTGAATTAAGTATTTCTGCTTTCTGTCGAAGACTTGCTCGGGCGAATTTTTATATCGCCCAAAGACTTAGCATTTTTGAAAGATTGACACTAAAACATACCTAAAACCATTTTTTTTCTAAAAGATTACGATATAAACTTTTTTGTTATTTAACTTAATAAATACAGCAACACTCCGCTTTAAATGCCACTTATCCATACCAATATAATACGACTAATTTATTCCAACAACATCCATTCATATGAGTTCTCATCAGTCGCGAGTTGAATTCATACAAACTGGGGATAATCGCGATATCGCATTGTAAATACGCCTTAACTTTCCAAAAAGCGAAGCTTGACCGCGGGGTAATTGCGTTACAAACCTGGCTGGTTCCATACGGTGGCGACGTCCAGTTTGAAGCTGCCGAGAAGCTTCTTTGAACGGAAATAGGCACGCGATTGCTGCACCTGGAACAAACGGATGGTTTGGCTTTTGTCTAACTCGTACCTGTAATTTATCATGTAAACTGCTAAGGGACGCCTTCCACCCACTATCCCGTATCATACCATGACCGTGCTAGGATCGTATCAGGCAAAAAAAAATATACTTTGTATTGAAAAGTATGACACTATACCAACTTCACCACCGTTCCTTCACCGACCGTCGATAAAATTGCTCCGTGCAATTTTATATTTTCCGGTGCTGACACGCTCCGTGCATGGCACGCGACGGGGAAGTGGATAGAGTCCTTAAAGGGGTATGCTATACGACCGCATCGTGCCTTACTCATCTTACCATCAGGTACAATAATGATAAAATCCGAGCCTAGCAAGTGAAAAATGGCATGGGCATCAGCTGTTGCAGCAGTGATTGCTATACATAGGCACAATGGTCACAAACATAGGTATCTCTCTGTGGTATTTGTGTACTATGGATTAAAAAAATTAAGGAATTCTTATCGATTACGCCCAGGCCATGTTCACACTCCATGATACCACTTGGTTCGCAATGCGGAGGAAGAGCTTGCACATTTTAGTAGTTGAATTTCGCATGAGTAGGTATGAGTACATATAGGTGGTATACAAAAAGTCTGCTTGAGCATAGGTCTAAGAATATAAAGTCTTTGTGTAGGAATATTTAACAAACAAATATTAACCTAATAAACTTAAAGATTCAAAGAATATGTAACAAGTTCAAACAAAAATCTGTATTAACAAAAAATCAAATGCTTGAAAATAATACCTGTGGAAAAATATGTTCCACATAAAATCTATTTAAAAAGGATGGCAGATTCGTAGAATCAAAGGAAATCGTGATTAATAAAATGCAGCTCTACAATAGACTTGTAGCTAAGCAAAAACAAAGGGCCAAAATTTAATTTTATCTGCCAAGAGACAAATATAGCAGTCTCTGTGATGATCAATGGATTCCGATAAAAAGTCCGCGTGAATTAAACCATTGCGACTGCTCTCGAATACCATTTCAGTTCATTTCACATAGATTTTCAAAACGTAAATCCATTACTCGAAGCAAAAGAGGAATGGATCCAGTGAGAAAGTGTGCAGTTCAGAATGTTACGCTATATTAATTTCAAACGTAGTTTTAGTATTTTTATACTACGTATGACTAAATCAGATCTGTATAGGACTTTAAATTACACATGGTCATGATCAGTACCTACCACATTCGCTCTCAAGTAAAGAGGACGACCTCTTTAAGACATTTTGATGGTCAGTCTCGAAAGCCCAGTAATTTTACTAGATAATTTATTGTGCCCTACATATACTTACTAAATTAAAACACAGCAATGTTTACACTTAGCTGCTCGGTCGGTGGTAGAGTATCTGTCGGTATTTAGTTACAATTATTCATATATTATGTATTGTTGAACTCGGCTTTCGGTAACAGAGCTATTTCATGGAAACTTTACGAGCGGCACGCGCACAGTTCACGCTATAAATCCTGTTTCACGGCCTTCTATAATTCCAAAATATGGCGTAAAACAAACAACAATTATTTGGCTTACTTAATTTTACCCCAATTTAAGTCTCCATTTATGTTGCTCCGATTCGGCAGCTCTTAGTACACTACGTGTGACCGGAATACGAGATTATACGGATCCAGAAAGCTCGGCCCGGATTTGAATATCGTTATTGCTTTTCGTTATTTTTTTATTGTATACGTATATTTTCAGATGACAGAGTCAAATAATTCTTAGTATACATACTATGATGTTACACATCAAAAAAATTGTTACTAAAACTAGTTTTGACCATAAATAAAAAAAAAAAAAATCGTGATTTGTTTTGCTGTCGCTACTATTATTAGTTCTGTTCTGTATTAGTGCGAAATGTTTGGCCCAACGCCTAATACGCCGGCTAGATAACCTAGATTTGCCTAGGACTTGAATATCCTTAATGTAGTGGTAATAGGATTTGTAGTACTTGTAGTTCTAGTATGTAGGTCTTTGTAGGATAGGGATTATAAGGGTCGCCTAGGTTCTATGTTATGGCTAGACTATGTTTAACGAATACCGAGATAGATCTTTGTTGAACTACCTAACGAACACTGAGTTAGTCCTAATCTATAGGTAAAAAATATATGTGTGCATTTATAACACGTGCTTAAAGGGAATCCTCAAATCCGAATTCTATACAAAATTTCATAAATAATTTCTTCACACTATTCGTTCCGTCCATGATTTTGTCAACAAAAAAATTGAAAGGTTTTATACTTTAATTTAGATTATATACGTGTTTTTAAGTTAGTAGGGTAAATTTTAAAACACGTATAAAATCTAAATTAAAGTAGGAAACCTTTCACTTTTTTTGTTAACGAAATCAAAAAAACATGGACGAAACGAATAGAGTGAAGAAATAACTATAATACGGCGTACTTTTTGAGTATTTATCCGAAACATTTTGTATGGAATTCGGATTTGAGGAGAAGTACCATAGACAACCTAGGATTTGCTAAGTACCTACACAAACACACACACACACACACAACTATACACAAAGTAGTTTTCTTTCTTTTTTGCCGAACGTTACATTCATCGCCCATGAAATAGAGATATTTCATGAAATGGCCAATTTAATGATCCGGCCACGACATATACACACAACCCTCGAAATACAGGAAACTTCCTCCTAATTATGGTTTACATGAACAAATTTTCAACAAACCGGAAAAGAGCGGGATTAATTTCTGCTACAGTTTACTTTTGCCCGGTTAGGGTCTTGTATGTCCACGGGAAAAACACATTTACTTTCCTAACTTGTAACTTTTTGGGAGACGGGTGGTAAACAAGGGTTTGTTTTATATTAATTTCGTCATACGCAAAACTAGATTTGCTCACTGTTTTCTACCCCACACTTGTAAACTGTGGAATGAACAGCTGCACCCTAAAGTCCTGTAACATGCTTCAATTAAAATAAAAACTTGAAGGGTCTTCAATAAATAGATAGTTCTTCAAGTTTTATAAACAACACATTAGTAATGCTTCTTGGTCCTTGGATTGCAATCAATAGGTGACGGATTACACCATCAGGTGAACAGTTTACTAAATTACCCAATTGGGTGATCTTGCATAAATAGGTAATGTTGCCAGTAAGACAAAACTTGTATTGATTGTAAAATTAGGTTTAATTTTTTTTTTCTTGTCTAGTCTTATTTAAGTATTTTTAGTTTTTGGATATATATACGTTCCGTGTCGTTGCCACTGGGGTCTAGCAGAACACCAGCGCTGCAGCGTGCTGCCAGTACGCTGCAGCATGAAAGCTGAGCTGTGCCCCCATTGATGGAGAACTCTGTTACTCTGACCTTTTTTTGTTCATTTATGTTTTCATGTGGTTTTCATCAATAAAATTATTTCTTTTCTTTTCTTCAAATAAACCTACATCACAGTTACCTACAGATCAAAGTTTAACAAAATCATTGATGTTAGGCTATCGAGTTGGGAATAATGTGTTGTAAATCTACAACAAGCTTTACGACTGGCTCTGAGCGTGCATACTTAACCTTCGACCTTGCCTGGCTTGGATCCGACCGGAATAATACATTGTGTGCCAAGTGCAAGCTTGTTCTGTATCATGTACTCGAACGTACAGTTTCTATTATGGAGAGAACAGATGCTTACAGAGTAGACAGTGGTCGTGACTATAGATAGAGCCTATGATTATGTAGCCTTGTTGGCATTTCTACTACTACGTAAAATACTGGACTGGTCATAAACATAGTCTAGTAAAAAAGTATTGTAAGTAGGTGTCTTCGTAAAAAGAGGTCGCTAATTAGATCGGGGGCGACGACGGCCGAAAGTATCCGAGATCTGTGGTAAACTACCAACCAACATTATTATTTAAATCTACCATAATAAAAATATAGTAAACATACTGCATAAGCTAACTACTACAACCTATATTACACAATTTACAAAAGGAAACAATTGGGCCACCCATAGACCGTTGCAAACGATCTATAGGTAGCTCAACTGCTCCAACTCGATATCCGATGACAGCGTGCCGAGGATACTGGCTGCATTGCCTCTTTGTATTGCAAGGCTTATTTTTTTGCCGAGATAGCTGCCAGCCCTCTGATCACGCGTCGCTTCGACCAGACGCTCTGACAAAATTTTGATAACCGCGGAAGGCTCCCATTCCCCATGGACCTAGGGTCTCTACCCCAAAGGGCTCAAACATATACTTATGTATTAATGTTTAAATTATTTGTAAACATATAGTAAGTGTATAATTCAAAGTTAACAACACCGTGGTATTTTATCTAGTGACTTATAAAAATAAACAGTTATTTACATTTGTAATGAGAAACTCAAACAATGTCCATTTTATTTATTTATCTGGAGAGGGCTCTCTCAAATAGGTTTTCTGAACGTGTTTAACTTTGATACTAATGCCTAATTGTCTGATAAATAGGATCAGTAATTACAAATTAGTACTATCCTTTCACCAAACTGGACCGAAAGAACTAGTGACTCGATAAGAAGTACTAACTATACCTACACCGCACGTTTTTAAACACCACCGTTACCGTTAGTCGTTCTCCTATGGATTTGCGTCAGGCGGTATCCATCATTGATAATAATTTAAATCATGGTTTGGCGAACTCGGGTACCTTTTTTTTTTTTACATGGGGAAATCCTCATGGGTGCCCACCGCCCTTGGGGGAGGGCGGAGGGGTATGTAGGACTCATACCGACTAAAACCCCATGGTGGCCGACCTCTGCGCATTAGTGACCCCGGGATATCCGAAGAACACGTACCGGTGTCCCTCACGCTCGTTGTTGTGAGGCCCATCCCAGGGAAGGCTTGCACCGACCCCGAGCTCCGCTTGCAGTGCATGCCTACCCGTGCACTGCAGCCGTCCCGGGTTCGAGTATAATGCAGCCAGAGCCCCCACTCCGACCGCTCTCGAACCCAGCAAGATCTCCCTCATTAGCAGGAGACACCGCCGCCCCTCATGAGGCGGACGGCCCGGGATGTCCCACCTGGACAACCCGGCCTCGCCGTCTCCGAGCGGGATCAGATCTCTCGCGATCCCGCTAGCAGCCTCTTTCTGAACCATGACGGTCTCACAGAAAGAGGCTACTGTCCTCCACGCTGTCGCCTCTGCCAGCATTGCCGCAACAACGCTAGGCAGGGCGAGGTCTTGCCCGATTTGGTCCATCAGGACCCGCCGTTCAGAGCTCCACGCCGAGCACTTCTCGAACGTGTGCTGGGCAGAGTCCTGGTGTCCCACAGTGGTGGCACCCCGCGGTCGGTTCGCGGCCGATCCGATTCAGGTACGCACCGAAGCACCCATGTCCGGTGAGCACCTGAGTCAGTCTGTAGGTGACGTATTCCTTCCTCTCCATCCACTCCTTGAAGAGCGGCACAATCGCACCGACAACACGTTGGCGCAAACGATGCGGCTCCAAGAGCCGTTCGCGCCACTTGTCAAACGAGCGCCGGTGTTCTTGCACCCTCACTTCAGCGGGCGCAAATTCCTCCTCGGCGCTGCGGAGACGGTCGTAAACCCGACAGTCCATCTCCGCTAGGATGTCCAGAGGAGGAAAGCGCGCCAGGATGGTCGCCGCCTCAAAGGATATCGTCCTATATCCTCGTGCGATCCGTAAGGCCATAGTACGCTGCAGTCGCTCAAAGAGCGTCCTACAGCGTCTAACACCCGTCAGTCTGGAGGACCAGACGGGCGCTCCGTAGAGTGCCATGGACCGCACTACCCCCGCGTAAAGGCGGCGAACACCCTCCTGTGGTCCCCCGAGGAACTCGGGTAGCTCGAGCCAGCTCGCAAAAGCTCGGCTCGGGCACCGCACTCGCTCCGCGCGTGACAACACTATACAACGTAGTACCCATTCTGCATTGTACATTTAAGTTTCTTTGGTAATTAAACATTTGTGGTGTATGTGTATATATATATTATGTCCACGCGTTGGTGGAAGGAGACAGCTCGTAGTGGCGAATTATGGGATTAGTTAAGGGACGCCTAGGTCTAGCTGTGGACCGTCTAGAGGCTGACGTGATGATGATGAACGATTGAGTTGAGTTAAATGAGGATTTTCTCAAGCGTCGTTGAGACCTATCGGATTATGAAGATTAAATAATTTAAAGAATGAATGCCACTAAAAAAATTTGTTTGTTTTTTTTCGGCTAAGTCCGTTTCTCTGTGAAAGCCTTTATTTTATTGTTTTTTTTACAAAAGCGAATTTATTCAACTTAAAAAATTTTCCTTCTTAGGTTCAGTGATTTTCAACAATGAAAAATATTTTCATCTTTTCCTGGCTGTAGCTGGGCAACAACAGGAAAACAGCTTTGTAGGTAGGTATATACATAGTATGTAATATAATGAATCACAGTTGAAGGTGAATTGTAGCTAACTAAATATATCGTAGATGAAAGTCATTAGCTATTCCTCAATTGAAATTCAGAAAACCAACGTGTTGGATATTCTGCGAAGCTGTATCTTATTAGCATTTTAATACCTACATCGCTACAGTGACGACAGTATGGTCAAAGAATAAATAATATTATTACATAGTATGGTGCTGAGTTTGGCGCAGGGTTGGAATTTAAACGTGCGTTATTAAAGGGGCTGCAATATCTTATTCATGTTTTATGATCCAAGATGCATATTTAGGTGATATATCAAATATTGAGATAGAACTCTACCATAAAACTATGGGACGCGTCCATGAGCCGCGGCTAACAGCCGCGTCCGATAAGTATGCATCGGTCGCCCCGGACGAGGCGGCTCTTCAGACGTTTTAGGACGCGCGGCTGATGCAAACATCCATCTGGCTTGATTTATATCAGACGTACGAGCGTTCAAGGATGGCCCGAGGTCACGTCCGCGACTTACAACAGAAGGTTTGCACAGTGTAGTGTATAAACAGGCCATCAGATACAAATAAGCCACGAGTGTCAGCCGCGACTTACGGATGCGTCCCATAATACGAATATGTGCCTGCCATGGAGCTTGATACAATATGGAGGGAGTTGTTTGTCATTCGATCATAGGCAATATCCGTAAATCTTCGATCTGTTTACTTGTCTCCAGTTGAAAGAGAGGACAGCTGTTTACGATAGCAAATCAAAAGTGTTTGGACAGTCCTAAAACCACTTTTGTCACAACACAAAATGTTGATCACTTCTGCCATTCAAAAACATTGTTATCGATAAAATAAACGTTGTTGTCTATTTGATTTGTTCCGATTTATTTTCTTTGAGTTTTTATTCAACAGGTAACACAAACACAAGTAAACACAAGTAAGTTTGAGGGTAAACAAAGGCATATTGTTCTTCCATTAATAGTCGTGAGACCGTTTTCTGGTAATTCAAAAAGTTAAAATGCTTTCGTAAAGGATTTCGATGTTTTCTTAGCGTAAATTATAGACATATCTTGCCTTGTGTTACGCAAATATACGTTCTGGAAAAGTAAAAATTTAGCAATCCAAATAGCTTTCCAAACAATTTTCAAAAAGTCTTCAAATCCATCGCCGAAGCTATAATTTGTGCTATAAGCTTTTTTTTTTTTTTTTATATCATTTATTAAGGAAAAGGGTTTGTTCAAACAAGAACATGTCACCCTCGTAATGTAAACATAACATAAAACAATACAAAATTAAATAACAAAAAAACTAAAATAACTACCTACATTAATTGAAAAATAAAGAACCACATACATTATACATAATCACATACCTAATGATCTTTAGCAGCTAGGTAATAAAGCTCATACAATTTAGTAGCCTCCTCAGAACGAGGTTGAGCTAAGAAACTGTTACAGCCTCCCACCTGCCAAAATGTTTGGTTACCTCGAAAATGTAGCTGTCGAAGGTTATCGTTCTTGTCACACTCCATGAGAACATGGTACACGTCTTCAATTTTACCACACTTCTCACAGTTCGGAGAGGAAATCTTCTTCATTAAGTGTGCGAACTTGTTCAAGGGAATGTGACCAGACCGAAGACGAAAAGCCGTTATTATATCTTTTCTTTTCATAGAACAGTGGTCAAACCACGGGAAACGAAGAAGAGTAGGTTGAACTGTTTTGTACCATATCCCTTTATGTAAGGATCTCTCGTCAAAATGTTCGGACCATAGTTTAAGGCAGTTATTTCTAATACTTGAGATGCAGTCAGTATAGAACGGTAAGCAGTTATATTCATCGCCTGCTTGCGCGGCCTCTTTAGCAAGCCTATCTACTTCTTCGTTTCCTACCAGGCCAATATGTGAAGGAATCCATTGGATTTTAATACATTTTTCCTGGGCATTAATTCTTAAAATACTTTTTATAATGTTATATGCTAATGGAATGCCACGAAAACTAGAACCGCTTGTACATCGTGCTAAATGAAAAATAGCACTTTTTGAGTCGGTGTAAATAACAAATTTATCGTAGTTGGTGGATTCAATATAAGACAAAGCCTCTGATAACGCGACGAGTTCCGCATACATAATAGACACTTGTGAAGTTATACATAGCTGTATGTTGTTCCCTGTCTCAGCGTCCATAAATGCGGCGCCTACGCACTCATCAAATTTAGAGCCATCAGTGAATATAGTATAGTATTCATTGTATTTTTCGTTAAGAAATGAAATACATTTAAGTTTAAGATCAAATGAATTGTAATGACGTTTAGGTTTTGAAATTATATCTATGTGAGGAAGAAGAGTTACTGACATATTTATATTAGACACCCAGGTATCCAGACTGAACATTTCTAGTTTATCGCTTCTATGCATTGGTTTTGATATTAGATCATTGTGAACTATGCCTAATAATGGTTTCTTTTTACATCTCCAGTACGCATTGTTCGCCAAACTTGACAATTCATTCAGTTGTGATATAATATCGTTACCAGTAATTGAATTAGTTTTTAACCAGAATTTTCCTGCAAGATACCGTCTTCGTATGAACAGTGGTTGGATATGAAGCTCAGATTCCATCACATGAATTGGGGTGCTTTTTATAAATCCGCCAATTATTCTCATAAATTGGTTTTGTAATTTATCTAGTCTAGACACTTGGGTTTCACAACAATTGTCATACAGGTAACAGGCATAATCAAGACGACTTCTAGCAATAGCAATATACAAACGTCTCAGATGAATAGGATGAACCCCCCAATTAGAACCTACTAAAACTTTAAAAATATTTAAAAATTTTAAACACTTATCCCTAACTTCGTTTGTGTGTTTTTTCCATCTTAGTCCGCGATCCAGCCAAAGCCCTAGGTACTTTACACATTCTACAACTTCTAAATGGATGTTGTTAATATTAATGTTTATTAGACTGCGTGAATAACCAGGTCTAAATATACAGACTTTACTTTTATTCGGTGATATGTTAAGGCCTAAATTGAAAAGATGTTTGTATATGTTACTTATTGAGTTCTGTAAATGTTTTTCTCCTTCTGAATGATTTTTAAATTGATTATAAATTACAAAGTCGTCCGCATACTGTGATATAAAGGTCTCATTCTGCAATGTATTACATATGTCTTTAGTTATAATATTAAAAAGAAGAGGTGAGAGGGGATCACCTTGAGCTAAACCTAGACCAGTTATCCTAGAAATACAATTTCCATCAATGCTAATTTTCAGATGTCTTTCTTTCAAAAAATTCCACAAATAACAGCAAGTTTTAGCCCCGACATCAATTTCATTTAATTTTAACATAAGTGTTTGAATATCTACATTATTATAAGCGTTCTCTATATCTATAAAACAAGCATAAGTCTTAAGTCCCTTTGAAAATCCTATTTGTATTCTACTCACTAAACTACTAAGATTATCTAAACAAGACATACTTTTCCTAAAGCCCGTAGTATTATTAGACAAAATATTATTTTTTTCTAAAAACCATTCCAACCTTTTAGTTATAACTAAATGAAAAATTTTACACAAACACGATAGAAGAGATATAGGACGTAAAGATGAAAGTTGATTAATGTCGCGCCCAGGTTTAGGTATTGGTATAATACTGATATCTCGCCATTGTAAGGGGACGAAACCGTGAGTAAAAAATAAGTTATATAATGATAGAAGCTCGTATTTAGCATTCTGCGGCAAGTGTTTTATCATGCTGTAGGAAATACCATCGCATCCAGGAGATGTATCCTTAGATTTAATACACGCTTCTAGCTCCTGCATGGAGATACCTACATCGATTTCTGAAACCACCGTATTAAATTGTGGTTGAAAAGGTAAGACATAGTCTGGGGTTAGAGAGTACAAAAGCTTCTGGGCTTGTTCTTTATTAACGTACTGGCTTTGAGATTTGTATCCTTTGACCCACCGTAAACGCTGCCACATATCAGAACAAGTAGTTTTGGCGTTTACCGATGAGCAGTATGCTTCCCAATCATTATTTTTAGCCTGTCTAATTAATTTTTGCGTTTCGCTTATTTTGTCATTAAGGATATCCAAGTTAGCAGGTGTAGGATTCCGACGAAAATTTGATAAAGCTAGTCTTCGTAATGCAACGTGTTTAGATAATTCTGGAGTCCAATAAGATTTAGGTCTAAATTTAAAATCAGGGTTCAAAGAATGTTTAATTAAAGGGATATGTCGATCGGCTGCTTTCATAATTTTTCCTATAAACAAATCGTAGGATTTTTGTAAATCGCCTATTAAAATAGATGAGTTATCAAAAAGATTTTCTAAATATTTATTGAAGCTTACCCAGTCTGCTTTTTTAAAATTTCTTTTAGTTGTAATATGAGGTCTTAGACAATTATTAGATGTTAATTTTATCACGAGATGGTCACTACCAAAAGTTTCGTTAGTAACATGCCAATCAAATTCTACCGCTATATCTGACGTAACTAAAGATAAATCTGGAGAGGATTTTTGTAAAATACTATTAACCAAACTTAGACGTGTTTCTGTACCATCATTAAGAATAACCAAACTATTATCTACCAAAGAATCAAAAATTAATGAGCCTCTAAAATCTGTTTTATTAGACCAATTGGAATGATGAGCATTAAAATCCCCCAAAATAATAGTTTTACTACTAAATAACGAAAAAAGATCATTCCAATCCATTTGAGTAGTACGTGCTGACGGAGAACAATACACTGAAACAATGTTATCTACATATTGGCAGTTATATACTTTTACAAGTAGTGCTTCGATGTAAGGATTGTTTACGCGCAGCGGACTGGTTTGAGCTCGAATAGATTTATGAATAAAAATAGCCACGCCGCCATATGCATCGCTACGGTCTAATCGGTAAATGTTATAGTTACTTACTTTTAGAGCGCTATCACACTCTAGCCATGTTTCGCTGACGGTTGCGATGTGTATCTTCTCCTGTTGTAGAAACTGTGTAAATGATACAAGCTTTGGTCTTATACTTCGGGCATTCCATTGCATAAAATTTAGTTTCCTAAATTTATTTGAAGGATCCATCATTGATGAATCCAAAAATAAATTTAAGAATGGGCCAATCAGAGATAAAGCCCTCGGCGATAACCATCGCCCACCCCGCACACAATTGAATGATTCTCTTCACTTTAGACTGAACACTCACACTCTGCAAAAACAACACTTCTTTCAATCTAGCCCACAATTCCGCAAATGATTTTTTGAAAGAATTATCTTCTGGTGGTTCATGGCTATAACCCGCTGTGTACTCGTCGTCCACCTGTGGGAAGTCTTCGGCCAAATGTGGCAAGTCCCACGCCGGCCTCCGTGTCGTGCTATTATGAGTCTTAAGTTTTTTTCTTGGATGGGATGGTAGAATCGGGCTGCTATTCATATTCGTGTCCCTATCAGCTGAATTCCTGGAGGTTTCAGTGACTTCGGCGTAACTACTACGAGGCTCGTTCTCATGAGATGTTGGTTCAGATCTGGTGAGTGTAGGGAATTTAGAGTTAGGCATTGAACCTGCATGGGTTGGTTTTTGTTGGGATACGCTTGGGATGATCTGAATATACATAGGTGCTGCCATGCTATAGGTGATGTTTTGTTCAGCCATAATACCTCGAATCTGTTTTTCTTTCAAGAAAGCGGGACATGTTTTCGATAACGCCATATGTCTTCCGGAGCAATTAACGCATTTGTAGTTCTCTGTATCGCAATTAGCATGACTTCCAGCACACTTAGGGCATGTAAGTTTTTTCGAAACGCATGTCTTGATAGAATGACCTAATCGCCAGCACAACGAACATTGGGACACCGGGAATACATAGGGGTCAACATACACGGTCATATCATACACATAGATATGTGTAGGTAAATAGTTTCCTTTGAAACACAGGCGCACCGCCTCGCAGGGGCTCCAACCCTCCTTCTCTCTGTTGCGACGACTTAGCCGTCTAATGGATACTAGTTCAACGCCATTCGGAGGTGTTATACTTTTAAGAATTTCTTCATCGGATAACTCCATGTCCACGTCTTTGATAACTCCGTATGAGAAACTCACTTCAGACGACCTGCTGAACCGCCAACCTTGAGCTACAAACTCCTCATTAGAAATGAGTTTCATAACTTCAGACTCGTTTTCAAACTCCACTCGGATTTTATAAGGATTTATGTATTTGATGCGCTTGACTGCTGTAATCTTATAAGTTTTGAACATTCGTGCAAGTGAAAACTGTTTCGGTAGCGGCTCTTTACATGAAATGTAAACGACTTGACTTGTTTCTTCTTCTCGGTTTGGTTCTCCATCCGATACAGTACTTTTCTCTCCTTGATGTGTTTTCCCTCTCTTTCCGACTGACTGCCATACCCCTTCATTATTCTCTTCCTCTTCCAAACTTCGCTTCCCGGATTTATCTTCCTCAGTCCTGACTCCTTCCTTTCTTACTGGCTCGGCCATCTCCTCCATCTCATCATACCAAACTACCTCTTCTCGCTGCTTATCAAGGGACATATCCGACGTGTCGGATTTATCCTCCGCCATAGTAACACAGCGCACGCGTCGTGCTCGCACGCGTGCCGCTACGAGACTTGTGCTATAAGCTTGCAATCGCATTGCTGACGAGCCAGATAATGATAACTTACCGATAATGTGATGATCTTGTCAAGCAGCATAATTGGCGGCATGTGGAAATCGAAGACAAAATACTGTGGACAAAAACACTGAATTACTCTAAAATATATTTATAAAATATATATTGGGTTTTGGTGTCATTAATGGTGCTCTGCTGAGATTAAATCGTAGTGACGAGTCTACAGAACTACGAAAGGCTGCAGGCACAAAGTGTATGCGGCTAGCCGCTACAGGGCTCGATGGCGCAAATTGGGAGAGGCCTATGTCCAGCTGTGGACTGCGATAGGCTGATGATGAATGATGATGATGATGACGAATCTACATAAATCAGAGCTGATTTTGAATCACGCAGTTTGGTACATTTTCTGGGATATAAAAAATAGCGCAGATTTTTTTATTAAATCTGTGTTGTTATACACATTTTCATTATTATATCCATTTGTTTTAACTTCTAAGATGTTAACTCGTACCTACGTCCTAGCAAAATCAGTAGATATGTTTAAAGTAAATAAGGACAGATGATTATTTTTATCAGATTTATGATTATCGTAGAGCGTCTACGCCGTAGACCCCTCCAAGTTCAACATCAGTCAAAAATTATACGAACGAACATGATTGATCGGTTTGGACAAAACATCAAAACTACTAAGACGCCTACCATTTTTTTTATTTGCGAAAGGTGAGAAATGGATGCGGTAAATCCAAGAAAGGAAATGGGCTGGCCACATATCCCGATATATTGACAACAGGTGGACACTTCTGACCACCACTTGGAGAGGACCAGCAGGAAGGCGGAAGGTGGGAAGACCAATTAGAAGGTGGGCTGATGACATAACACAAGTAGCAGGCAAAACTTGGACATCACTCAACCGGGAAGAATGGAAGAAGCTGGAGGAGGCCTTCACCCGAAGAGGGATCCACGTCCTAAACAAAGACACTAACCAACTAACAACTAGCTTAAGTAACAACTAACACCAACTTACTAACATTAATGTAAAATAACCAATAGGATGTCGGAAATAAAGGCTATTTTATTTTATTAAATCCAAGAAAGGATTCAATGGCACTTATTAAGAGATGCTGTATTATACATAAATAAGGTATGTATTAGTATATTTTATTAAAGATAAATCTAGTATATTTATGTGTTTTCAATAAACAATATCTACTTAAAAAGAACCCTGTAACTCACTAAGTGTGTGCCGTCTATCTCAACTCCATTCTTATATTACCTTGCCGGGTTGCCTGGATAAACTTTTTTGATTTGCTGAGAAAAATAACAAAAGATTGTTTAAAATGTTTTTAATACTCGATTAAACTTATTTGCTATGAGCTGCGGTTCATTTACTACAAAATGTCATGCCACATAGGTACCTGTGAAACTTAACCAAACGCTCAGAATGAGCGCAGAAAATGAACAACGTTCCTTTATTTGTTTCCTCGCCCAGCATTGTTCCGTTCAATGTAACAAAGCATAATTCCGATATACGTGTGCACCGAGCTGCGAGCCCGCAGAATAAATAATACACACGAATATTCGCCAACGTGTAGCTCTCGAAGGCTTTTGTTAGCTTACTCAATGCCAATCCATAAAACCACACCGTAGAGACCGTGGCTTTAGAGTTTTCGTTGAAAAATCACCGAAATAATTTATTTTGAAGCACGACCAAACAAAATGATGGATTGCTTTGCAGTTTATGTACAAGCGTGATTTTTCATGTACCTAAATGCACGCATACGAAATTGCCGTGCCCTTTTTCCGGACTCCTATAAAGGCTGCATGTAAAAAATTTCAGTGTTCAATATTCTGGCAGATTTTGTTTGCCAAACCAATAGAAAAAAAATACTTACTACATAAATTGACGAAGAACACATAATGTAACTTAGGCTTAGACTACTTCAAGACTTCTATAGGTACTACATACGTTATTTGCTAAGATTCAAAATATATGTCTACAATATAATTATTAGCAAAATGTTATCGGATAGATACGTTGATTAGGATAAATAAATCAAAGATCGGATAGATACTCCTCTTGGTTCAAGGCACAAAAGCGTAGTCTTCACACTATTTTGTTACAAGTTTCAGCTATGAAACTTTCACAAGTGAAGGACTAGTCAACCTCAATAGTGGACTGTACAACAAAATTTTGCTCCCCAAAATTGTATCTTACCTCATTGTAATAAGGGCAGTTGGTGCTTTCCTTGACGCTGGTGAAGCGCCTGATGTCTCCAACTTGCACGCACACGACGGGATCCATGTTCAAGCCGGCTAGCTGACGAGCCTCGATTACTGTCACGCACACTTGGAAATCCGCTGCCTTTAATGCAGCAGGCCCTGCCACTTCTATCAAGCTGCGCCTATGATATACAAATAATCACATTTTTACCAAAACATACTACAACCGACTTCAATTGGACTGTTCTAGTGACCGTATACACCACTGAATAGTCACAGGGAAGCAAAATACGCATTTTCGTTCACTTGGATGACGTCATCTTGGTTTCAAAACCAAAGTACTGAACCGAAATTACTATGTAAAATCAAATTAGTTTATAAACAAGAAAGTTCTAAAGTAACAAACGCTAAAAAAAAAAACAATCGAATTGATAACCTCCTCTTTTTTTTGAAGTCGGTTACTAATATTTATAAATAAAAGTGAATTTCGCCAAATCTTAAGGTATTGGATACTTATATTGAAAAATATTTAAAATTTCTGAGCCGATTTTAATAAAAAACTATAGTGTCGCATAGAGACATCCAAATTCAGTTGAAAAATGTACCCAGTAGGTATTTACCTATTTTTAATAATCCTGTTGTCGGTCTACTTCTTTATTATAAACAGAAATAAATATCCTATGATTCCATCATACATAAAGCATATATTGTACTATGTTACTGACTGTAATATTTATTATTAATGAAGCCCTGCTGTATGGCATACCATCATGCATTTCAATTATGCGAGTACCTATTTTGTATCAAATTGACTAGTCTAATTATGCGACGATTCGATTGGTGAATTCAACAACAAATTAATTAGTCTCGCAGAGAACATTTCTGGTTTGGTGTAGTGCCCAATACTGACTAATTCAATACCAAATACCTACCAACAATATCGGTTATTTAATGAAGCTAATTAGTAAAGATAATGCAAAACAAAACAACAATGAATCTACTGCATTGCAAATGATAGAAGGGTTCACAATTGACTCATTGCCTTACAGCTGTATAAAATGAAATAAAAACAGCACCAAAAAAACGCCCCAGGGCTATAGGATGGAACTCGCTGAAATCAAAGCTTTTGCTCGACATCAAGCGGATACAACTCAAATAACAGAGTAACTGAATTTTCGACTAGATAGATTCTAGACTCTAGAATATGCGCTGGTGCGTACGTATGTTGTGCTCTGATTTTAACATTAAATACTACCGTTGGGTAAATAAATACCTAACCATATATGTATACGACATCTATGTTGATTACACAAGGGAAAAGGGTAGAGAAAATGAGAAAAACAAGGAGGGTTTTAAACTTGTAAAATCCATTCAAGATAAAAAGGTAGGTAATTGAGTTTAAATACGCGAGTTTTACAACATTATTTTCTGAGATTTTGAAACAGTTAAATCTGTACAAGGAGAAGGGGTGAGTTATGAAATGAGGATCAAAACATTTTTGTGATAACACTTTTATTTTAAAAGTATGACAACTTTGGAAAATATTGTATTGAAATCTATTGTAACCATTTCCGTTCTCTTTTATTAGCATTTACTTCCACTAGACTTAACAATATCTCGGCAGGAAATACCCCAACGTCTCGCTAAGTTTCGTTTGAAGTAAATCTAATTTTCAATGTCGACGTTATTTCCTGTGGCAGTTATTGTATGAACAGCTACTTTAAGTTTAGTTTTCCTTGATGCCAATCTTTTATCATAGCATACACTTATGCAATTAACAAAGATTGGCAAACTGTTAACAAAGGCGAAGTTCAATTAATTTTCATCATTTGGGAATTTTAAAGTCTACCTATTTTCAGTGTACCTACAGTTTACAAACTATGATATTTCACATAATTTGAGTAATTAAGGTACAATAGACAACTAACTACATATATACGTTAACTTTTATAAATTTTTATTACAGCATAAGCTAACTACTACAATCTATATATAGGTATATTACAAAATTTACAAAAGGAAACAATTGGGCCACCCATAGACCGTTGCAAACGATCTATAGGTAGCTCAACTGCTCCAACTCGATACCCGATGGCAGCGTGCCGAGGATACTGGCTGCATTGCCTCTTTGTATAGCAAGGCTTATTCTTTGGCCCAGATAGCTGCCAGCCCTCTGATCACGCGTCGCTTCGACCAGACGCTCTGACAAAATATAAAAAACTTTTATATAATTATTGATGATGATTAATTTACTCACATTTTTTGCGTCATTTTCGGGGTTTCCGGTGGGGACCTTATAAGGATAGCCTCCTCAGACGACGCAGGGGTCAAGCTGCCATCGGGTGCGGAAGATGGGTCTCGTCCTCCCGTAGCTACATCCAGTAGTCCCATCTCTTCATCACCACTGCTCTCACACTTCGACCGTCCCATCCGCATCATGTTCTTGACGGAACGGAAAGTAGAAGCCTTCTTGGGTTTGTATTTTGGGAGATCAGCCATAGCCATAGCCCTTGCCTCCCTCTCAGCGGCGGTTTCTCCAAACGACCAGTGGCGTCTGTGAGAAAAAACGGATTACCAGCATGCAGTCTGAAATAATGCGATACCAGCTTGTATTGCATGGTGTACCTACCTTATCTTTTATATTTCTCATCTTATTTTGTTTCCAAGATTTTTTAAGTTTCCTGATAATCTGATTATTTTAAGATGCGGAACCCTAAAATATTTTAGGGTAGGTAAGTACCTACTCGTATCTGACTCAACTCGCCTATCCCCAATTTAAGTAATTACATAAATCAGACCTTGTGAAGACAAAAACATACAAAATTATACGTAGGTAATTTAATTACCTATACTTAGTTCATAAATTTCGTTTGATTAATGGAAGAAAAAAACAATTTGCAAAGATAAATTCATTAGTATACACTTCATAAAATCTACTTCGCCGGCTGAATACGAAATTCATGAATAATAAAGTTCCAGCTATCTCATATAAATAATTACCAACCCAATTTGTCATTGCTCTGCGTAAATCATTTTGAAGCAATGTTGTTTACTAATCTAAGTTTCACAGTTGCTTGTGTGAAAATAAAGCCTAGGCGGAGGGTCTAGTCTAGTATCCGTTTGAACGAATACAATATTAAACTGCCTTGTTTCAGAAATGTAGGTACTCGTACAATATCCCAGATGACGGAAAGCGACGTCGAGGTCGGCCGCCAAAACGTTGGCAGGACGATCTCGACTCTTTTCAAGGAGACTGGTGGACAATGGTCAAAGACTGAGAGAAGTGGAATTAGCTGGGGGAGGGAGACTTTTGCCCAGCAGTGGGACGAGAGAAATAAAACTATCTCCCAGGGCATTGTACAGCTGAAATGTTTGTAGAAGTTTACCCATTCGTCGGTATCTGTATATATGTAACTACATTTTCACGACGACACGGCTTCTTATTTGGTATAAAACCCCTCTCAATGTGTCTGTTGAACGTGACAAAGCAACAAGTCTGTCTAATATCGTAAAAACTTCAGGCAAACATTATGTTTAGCCAACATCTTTTCTGAGGATTGTTCTGAGGACTTGCAGCCAAGTTGCTAGTCCTTTTTCCATTGACATTATGGTTTACGTACGTAAAAGTACGCTACGTAAGTACGTTAGATAAACGTGAAAATCTAAGTAATACTATGAAAGAAGTAATATTATAATATTTTTTGGTGATGAGCCAAAACTAAGTTACTTAAACTAACACTTCGTACCCATAAGTTACCATAAGTTAGTTGGTAAGCTACGAAATTTCTTGCTTGAACCTACTTTATAGTTATGCGGAGTTAGCCATTTTTCCGACTATAAAACTAAGTCAGCGTAAATAGGTTAAAGAAAGGTCGCAGCAAACAATATAAAACTTGATTATTACCTAAAGATACGCTTTCCGACCAACTTCAATTTGTATCCGCGGCTCGTGGAAGGGGCTTCATCTTCAGCTCCAGAATCGATATTTATTATGGTGTCCTTGTTTTTTAGGGACTTCTCGAGAGTAGCTATATTCCGCTCCACATTGATCAAGGGATCCGTGTCGTCTCCTTCCGATTGTGCGGCTGAACTCTGAGTCGAGTTCGGGGAAGTTTGCCGAGAAACTTGCTGTGAGACTTGCTGAGAAACTTGCTGACTCGTGACTTGAGATGTCGAAGGTTGTGGTTCAGTTTCAAAATTGGCATACTTTGTCGCCAAGGCCTGGTGAAAAGCGGACGGGAGGGATGGTGCTTGTTGGGACGTAGAGGCTGCTGGTGGGGAGATTGATTCTTTTTGGGACGTCGACAATTGCGGCGACGTTACCACCAATGGATCGTAGGATTGTTTAGAAGGCTGATTAGGAATCGAAGCTCGTTTAGTTGGAGGCCGGTGAACTAGTGGATGTGTGACTGATTGTTGTTTGTGCATTGTCACTTGTTTTCCACCTTTCTTTCGGGTCTGGCCTGAGCGCCTTGATGGAATCATGGCATAAGCGGCACAGACTGCCTCGCCGGCGACCAGCTCCGCTGTTCCGGGTGGCTCTCCTATCTTATCGTAAAACACTCCAAACTCTATGAAGACCTGCAACAACACAAAACATTTAAAAAAAAAACCATGCCATTTTAATCAAGGCAGTGCCGTTACTTTGCCTGAGTATGTAATGAAAGACGTCATTTGTTACCATTCTATACACTGTGCCTATGAGGCTCGTGAAGCTGTGAATAATGAAAGACGGTCGTCGCTTTTAGCCAAATAAATAACGTGGTGGCTAGCTGGGGAATTTCATGAGAGAGATAAGATAGTTAATTTTTATGTTTTGTTGAAACCAAGTAATATCTGTACGAACTCATTCGTAGAAAGCTGCTTTTTCAGTAAAATTTCCAGCAAAAACAAAGTATCTTCTACATTACTCAGTATTTATACTCTAGGAAACTAATGGCTTAAAAAGTGTTGCATAAATAGGTATAAAGAAGTATGTAGTTATGTATCAATGTATAAATGTGCATAGGTATTCATATTCAGAATAGTCACTATTCCTAAGCAAACAATCATATACATAGGTACCAAAAGTAGTTTATATAAATAAATATACGTTATACAAAAACTAGATACAATCCCATGATGCCAAATCAAGCTGCATGTTTATATTCCGACCAGGTAATTTTCTATGTTCATTATAATTTAGATTGGTAGGTAGTCTGCGCTAAAAGGGGTCACCGCAAACCCGGAGGCGACCACGCGGCCTTTAAAATTCAGTGGTAACAGAGCCTAGAGCTTAATTCCAACGTGTTTTTGGAATGAAAAGATTCATATAGATTTATAACGGCACTTGTAGGAATTAATGTAACAGAGAGTTTGCTTATTAATTAGAAATTTGTACACCAAGGGCCTGAAGTAATCCATTTTATACGAGACTTTTATCAGCCCGAACCAAAGCCAAGGGCGGATATTAATGTCGAGTATAAAATGGGCTTCAGAAACGAGGTATACACAATAATTTGAACTTTGGTTGCGAGGAAATTAAACTAATTTGAACTGAAATGAGCGCCCATTTTGTAATTAAAATACAGAAACAGCAATCCAATGTAAAAGTGATATTCCAAATTCGAAATAAGTTATGTTAAGGACCCCCATATCCATAATACCTTGATCTAGGGATGATGGAGGACTGAAGTACGTACTTTTAAAAAAGTTCTTATCTTCTAGCATGATGACTATTACAAACTGAATCTTATTGAACAGATATTATAAGCAATTATATATATATTATAAGCAACACGACGACATCGTGGCTTAGTTGGTAGTGACCCTGCCTACGAAGCTTGGTGTTCCGGGTTCGATCCCCGGCCGGAGCAAATATTTGTGTGACGAACACAAATGTTTGTTCTCGGGTCTTGGGTGTTGTGATGTGTTGTATGTGTCCATGCCACCTGCGACACAGGGAATCCTAGTGCAGGGGTGTGAGTGTGTGAATGTTATGTTAATTACTTTTATCCCTAGGGCCCAAAATTTAGCCTTACTTCCCCTGTCTAGGTTCATAATTCTGAATTTAACGAGCCGAGCATGAAAAGTGAAAAAATAATTAGTACTCGTAGATGTATTTGTCAGGCAAAATCGCCTTCGGCCGGTTTGAAGCCTTCGCTAACAAAACTGCTGGCGTACGCTTGAGATAAAGCATGTAATATTCTGCCTCTAACAAGGCTCTCAGGTTACAAACTAGGTTTGATTGGTAGCCAACAAAACAAAGCCATCTCCCCTTGATACCTGATCCCGTTGATGCTGGATGCAGGCGAGAAACTTGATCATAGGCTTTGTGGTTCAAAGTGATGTCCGAGTAATGAGGTAGGTATTGTGCTAGCGCGTCGGCAAAGCTCTAGAATCCCATTTGTACAGCACTAATTGCATTGCCGGCGACGCGTGAAAATATCGAATAGCGAGTATTCGATGGCTTACCAATGAAAATCTGGCTAGGAAGGTTATACATGGACGTATATAGGCGCTCAGCTTTTGGTCCGGGATTTTAGACAAATTGAAATCCTTTCACCACACTGGTTCGAAAGAACTAGTGATAAGAAGAAGAAGAATAATACTCGAAATCATAATGTATTCGTCATGTTAGAAATGTTATAATTGTTACTACCTTGATACTAGCATTCTTTAGTCACGTCAAGGTTCTCAACTTTGTTTTGTTTTAAATAACTGGATGTAGTCGAGTCCGAGTCATTTGCAGCTTGTAATAACCCCGAAGAGCAAAGTTCAGAGTTCCAGTTCTGTGTGCTGCAATTACTAGCGCACTTGTTTTCATTTGCAAGGGCTGTGAGACTGCGCTTTCTTGAGTGTTTTCTCGGAAAAATTTAAATTAAAACCCGTATAACTAATTTGGTTTCAAAATTAAACATTCTTTGTTTTATTTGTAGGTACGTTTAAAAACGTGTAGTAGGTAAGTGCAGTAAGGGACTCAACGAAGATAGTTGTATTCCTGAGGATTGTATTTTTATTGAAACTAGTTACAATACGAGCTAGACGCTGTAATATGATACCATGAGATCACGCCATTTTAATGGTCAGTCTCGAAAACCCAATAACTACACTAACTATGCCCTTCAAACCGGAACAAATAACAAATAACCGGAAGTAATGTTTACACATGCTTTTCGTCAGAATATCTATCACTGTCTAAGTACCCACCCAGATGGAATCCTACAGTAGACGCCTTCAAGCGCTTATGCTCTACCTCAAATCTGTTCTAAGCATACCGCATCATTATCTACATAAGGCTACGAATTGTCTCGCTTGTTGAATGCCGCCCACAAAAAGGCTCCTTCCACCCCGCCGCGTTCGATTATCTTTCTCAACTTGTTGCGCGAGCATCAATCCAAGCAACAGCTTGGCGGAATGCCAGCAACCTGTTCAACTTTGGGGCCACTGACTCACGATAACCAAGACCTACATAATGTAAAAGAGGCAATTTTCAGGGGTAATGTTTTATTCGTTATGCTGCTGATACACGACGTGAAAACGTTCGTGCAGCCGCGTTGATGTGGTTATCGGTGGCGAGTGTGAACTCTATGTTTAGGTAGCAACATTAAATAATTTCGCTCTTACTCAACCGCGTGGTCTTTGCACGAAAATTTTCAACGTTTTCACCTTAGTAGAGCAAAGTCACTGACTGCTCTGTTGCGTTACGTTGCGTCGCGGCGCTAGATTTTGTTGCATTTAGTGCGAAATGCCAGTACAAAACTGCGACGCAACGCAAGGGAGCAGTGTGGTTCTTACCCGACTCACTGCGAAACTCATTATGTTATTCTAGGTTTGACTTATACAAGCAAGATGCGTTGGTGCGTGGATAAGAGGTCAATTTGTCATTGTTAGTTTAATTACCCGACTGCGGACAAGGAGGATAACGATGTTGTTAAATAAATAGAAGCCTTTGGGACGCGGAAGTTGTGCGATTAAATTTGTGTCAGCTTTACCCTTAGTTATTTCGAAAATGTATGAAATAGTACCATTTGAATTAAAGAATATTGGCTAACTAGGCCATCTGCAATATCGCTGGACCGGTATAAACATAAAAGTAGCCTTTGTATTTTTTACGGTTACGCTTACGTTTAGCTTTAAGTACAAGTCCATAAAAACTAATCTCTTTTTCATCCATCTGATCCATCGATCCGCCTTCACAAACTTTTGCATATTGATGTGATACGTACTAATTAAGTCACAAATTACGATAGGCACTCTGATTAATAAAGTCATAAAAATTAATGAAGACGTTAGACATGTTACGCCATAATAGTAAATCAAAACATAAAAAGGTATTCTTATCATCTTTGATTGGACTAACTTTAGCTACTATGTCAGAGATACCATTTACAATATACGTCTCTTTTAAAAGAAAAAGAGAGCCAAATGACGTTAAACAGAAATGAAACAGTGCTTTTGTAGTCTAACCAGCATACTAAATAGACAGAGGTACGTAAGTAGGTTATAAAATTCACAACCCCAAGTTGGAAGGAGGTAGTAAGGGCATGTCTTATGCAGACTCCGTATTGCGTCATATTTCTATAAAAATAATTTCTGGAGAGCTTGCTTGCTACAAATCTTGTATAATCTTCCGCCTGCGGCTTCAACAAACATCTTCTTTATAGTTACGGAAAAATTTCTCGTTGCAAACGCACTCGTTGAGTGCGCGCACGAGCTGCAAGCAATGAGCAGTAGCTAATTTGTAATTGTAACTGAGCAACTATTAATAGATATTAGATAACTTCAGAACTGTAATTATAGTGTTATGGAGATGGGATAGGTACAGACAGTGGTGGATTTACCAATAGGCGGGGAAGGCTGGAGCTTAGGGCGGCGGATTTAAGGGGGCGGCAAATTTTAGGACAATTTTATTTCTTTCCAGAAAATTAAAAGACTTTTATCTTAGTAAGAGCCTCTTTGAGGCGCACTTGAAATCCTTTCACCACACCGGGTCGAAAGAACCAGTGACACGATAAGAAGAAGAAGTAAGTACCTAAATGTAAATCCATTATCCACATTATCGGGGTATTGAAATGTATAGAGGTCGGTAGGGACGTCAAAATTAGAATAGTCCCATCAACGCATTTGAAAATCCACCACTGGGTACAGATAGATAAATATCGATATATCGTTCATTAAAATATCGATATTCAAAATATCGATATTTATGAACGATATATCGATATTTATGAACGATATTTCGATGTTCCGCAAGACTATAATAATGTACTATAAAATTGTAAACTCCTTCAGAAAATAGTTTGTGTAGTCTTGTTTTTGGGTCACTGAGTGTTATCCTACTTTCTTATTAATTTTATCTATTTTATGATTGATTATATTTTTATTGTGCTTGCTTTAGATCGACGTACCTTAATAGATATTGTATAATAGCTCATGCTCATTCTAAGCGAACTGTAAAGTTCTTTATGAGTAATAAATTTCTTTAAACCGAAGACTATGAAATGGAGTATAATTTGTGTTCAAATAATAGGTTAACTTACATTTGCAATATAGTCGAGATATCTTTCACAGTTACATTACATTTAATTTTACTTTATTATTTGTTTAAGACTATGAAGTGGTCAATGAAAAACAACAAACCAATAAATGGCCATCGGTGAGCGAAGAAACTGCTTCGTTTTGCGCGCGTTTGCATTGCAGAGCAAACGAGGCGCTAAATTTATAAAAAAAAACTACTTTTATGACTGAGTTAGGTTAGACAGGACGGAATTTGGAAGTTGGCTCTGATACAATATCGTTCATAAAATATCGCTCATGAAGAACGATATATCGTCGATATTTTGGGTTTTAATATCGATATTTATGAACGATATATCGATATTTGAAAAATATCGATATATCGTTTTCACACCACCTGCTCGACAATGTCCAATTACATATCGACGCTTGAAAGGCAAAAATTACCAAGCGACATTTTGGGCGATATTGAGTTATATATATCATTGGAATCAGAAAAAAATTCTGCGTCGATTGGTCCTACTCTCATGTCGCTAGGACGAAGTTGGTGTCGCTTGGTAATTTAAAAAAAATGCACATTTTCACAATTTTCGGCGTCCAAGCGACTAAAATTTTAGCGATTTATGAATAATTTTCACTTAGTATTTATTCGATCTTTAATTTTTTTACATAGTAATTTTTGCCTAGATTCGAAATTATACGTTTGAACATAAAGTATTTTTTGCCTGGCGGTACCTAGGGTATAAAGATTACCTATGAAATTTTACCTGTATTATTTATTTTTTTCCTCGTTATTAAAGACTTTCTAACACACCTTAATTATGTATTCATTGTCATTTAGTACTTTTAACCTAAATGCAATGGACTTGCAAACGTAAAGTAGTAATATTTACCTGCCTAAAAAGGATATATTTTGTCGTTTGGTAATTTTTTACCTGCCGTTTTTTTACTGTTTTTGTTACTTAGATAACTATTTCTGAAATAAAATTTGTATAAAACTGAGCTTATCCCTTATGTTCGTATTTTGTTTTGTCGCTTATCCGCGCTGTAAAGCTAATTTTGAGTGGCTGTGGTAACATAATAATGATTTAGTCTTGTCGCATAGGCAACCTGCGTGCTCGCGCGTATCGCACATAGTGCATCGCGTAGCTTGGATTGTATACTCGGTAAGTGCATTATGAAGATTTTACTAATGTTAGCTTTTTAAATGCGCATTTTATATTGATTTAAATTTATTGTTTTAGGCACATAACGAATCGGAATAAGATAATAGATACCTAACATAATTTAGCTAGCTATGTCAAACGCTGGGGTGGTTAGCAGAGATTTTACTTTGGTAATGTAACTGCTTAGTTGAATAATTAAATCATTTATTCTCTCAATCGAAATGAATTTAATTTCTAGGGGTCAAGATATCGAGGATATACTCGTAAGACTGCTGAAAAATGGTATTCTGAAACTTAATACTTTATGTGGTAGATTTAAATTTTGTTTCATTGGAAATAATAGGTACTATAAATGAGTAAGAATAGGTACCAGAAACCCATTCCAGTTTTTAATTTATTGTAATAGTAGTTTTAGCCATTTTTTCTTCATAAAAAATGCATTTTACCTAATTAACTAGGTAGGCATACTAATTTTGAAATTTCTAATAAGAACTATGTATAAAAATAAAATGCCTTATTTATTTACTACGACAGTCCACGTTCTTTATAAGATCAGCTATCCACTTTGCGAGAGATTTTTCGCACTTTGATCTTTAATTTTGTGTCTTGCCTTAATCCTATGACCCCCAAGTGGGGCAGAGGGCGTCCATAGTAAGCTTCCATCGCGATCTGTCTGGAGCTTCACGTTTGATTTCACTTCAAGATTTACCTATGGCTTTGACCTCCAACTCTACCGATCTTCGCCAAGTCTTGGGATGGCCACGCTTTCTCTTGCCCTGCGGGTTTCCGTCTAGAGCTTGCTTTGGGATGTGGTCGGGCACTCTGCGTAGCGTGTGGCCAATCCAGTTCCATTTGCGACGCTTTATCTGAGAATCCATGGGCGATTCATGGCACTTCTCTAACAGGTCGACGTTGGTCATTTTGCCCGGCCAAAAGATTGCAAAAATCTGTCGGAAGGCACCGGTTTATGAAAACCTGGATCTTACGCGTGATGTTTTTCGTTACTTTCCACGTCTCGCACCCATACAGCAGATTGGTTTTCACATTGAACTGGAATATCTTGAGCTTCACTCTTCTGGTCAGTTTCCGTGACTGCCATATCGAACGCAACTGTACAAAAGCTCCTTTTTAGATTCTATAGATAGATAGATAGATAGAATATACTTTATTGCTCACCATCTTAGTACTAACACATTATAAAGGAAAAATAAAGCTAGGTATATAACAGTGGACAATGGGTGGTCTTATCGCTAAAGAGCGATCTCTTCCGGACAATTTTTGCATGGACTGGATACTGTTGGACAAATGAGGACGGTGGGCATAACGTTAATTGAGAACGAAAGATTATTATGCTATATATTCTGTTTTGTAATAACAAAACAGATTATTCAATATATTAAATTAAAAGAAAAATTAATATGGCGGTATATACAAAAAAAACGAATATAAATAAAATAAAAATATAAATATCAGATAAATGAGTGATAAAAATTAACAATAAATCAAGAGCTGTGAAAAATATTTTATTATTTCGGAGGTGTTACTAAATAATGCTAAACGACCAACCTTTTAAAAATTTGAAGGGACTTAGCATGTTGAATTGACACTAACAGTGCATTCCATAGATAAGTAGCTTGGATCGTAAAAGAGCTGCCATAGAAATGCGGGGTATGAAGTGGGGTTTGAAGATGAAGAGCATACGGATCGAGAGTGAGACATCCAGAGATACGTAAAACGTTCTTTGAGGTATGCAGGAGTGTCTATATCCTGTTCGGTACAACAAACTTCAGATACAATACTCCCAAGGTAGACAAATTGATGGACCTGCTCCACCTATTCCTGGCCAATCAAAGGCGTTGTGTCGCTTACGCCGGGTCTCATCTCCTTAGTTTTGCCTGTATTCATTTTAAGTCCTGTGGTTGCTGCTTCTTTCTTCTTCTGAGGTCATCTAGTTTGGCTTGCTTGTCTGCTCGTCTGAAAAGAACTGTGCCTGAAAAGACAAAGATCATCAACATAGTCTAGGTTATCTATTCCGCGGCGTTTGTTCTTGTTGACACGCTCCAGCACTCCATCCAATACCACAAGGAACAGCAAAGGTGAGAGTAGGCAGCCCTGGCGTACACCTGCCTGCACAATGATGTTGTCGGAGACCAGTCATAGCTCACTTTACAGGCATACTTTGCATACATAGCTTGGATCACTTTGATTATCTTTGGCGGTACTCCTAGAGAGTATAGACGCGCCCAGATACTATGCCATTGAAGAGTGTCAAAAGCTTTTCGAAATCTACTAGGTAAGATTGCTTTCTTTGCCATTCTGATGCCTGTTCTTGCAATGATGCGCAGTGTGTTTATCTGATCGGTGCAGGAGCGTGCTAACCGCTGGAACCATGCTTGTTCGTTGCGAAGTAGCGGGTCTATTACCAAGTATTAAGATCAGCCTGTAACATTTCTGAAGGGATCAGGTCGATTCTGGGGGCTTTACCTGCTTTTAGTGCAATAATGGCATTTGCGACTTCGTCTTTAGAAGGAGGATCACCAGTTATTTCTAGCGTCTTCGATAAGTGAGGCGGCATCGCTGGTATTGTTGGGTCTATTGGTACCTCACAAGATCCCTCGTTAAATACTTCCTGGAAATGCTCGTGCCATCGATTCAATCGAGCTGAAGGAATAGCTAAAGGTTTACCTCCTTTATCACGGATGGGTACTTTTCTGAAGTTTATTTTTCCTGCCAGGGTATTTGTGGCCTTATTACATAAAGTTATAGTTATAAAGTAGTAGTTATAAAGCTCTTTCAGGTTTCCTGTATGTGCAGCAAGTTGAGCAAGTTCGTCGATATTGTTAATTTTGTGTAATAAAACCTGATTGTTTTGTTACTTGTTCAAAATAATCCTACACATACCTCATTTAATTTGTAATTCGGTTGAAATTGCTTGACAGAAAAGTTTTTTTTGTTTTTATTTAGATAATTTTACCTATGTGTCAAACATACTTTAGATCTGGATGTATCATTTTGCTTCAAACACAATTATAAACTACTAGGATTTAGTTAATTTTACATGTTTTATAAAAAAAAATTGTTGTCGGTAAGTAGTTTTTACCTGTTTGTGATTTTGATAAATATTTTACTAACCGACACTATTTCTTAAAGTATTGAGAAAATGCATCATCTTTAAATGCCAGTTTATAAAGCGATTTAACTACATTTAAAAATCGTTGGAATCAAGTGACTACGACTAATAGGCGATTTATGACGAATTTTTTTCCAAAAAAAAAAACTTTAAAACGCTCTCCTGTAAAGTTGCCAATATGTCGCTTGGTAATTATTGCCTTTCAAGCGTCGATATCATGCTATCATCAAGGTAAAGCAAAGCATTACCTACCAAGGGAGGTAATGTTGTATGAAACTCCCAAGGGTTGTAATGTGATTTGAATTTGGAACGTCTAATTCGTGTGGAAAGTCGTGGAAATCTCTGAGTAAAAGAACGCCCAATATGACATTGTAAAAAGGTTTGTTCGAAAATCGAACTGGCCACTCATAAAAAAAAAGAAAAAAGGCGCGACTCCAAAGATTGTGAAACAAAAGACGGTGCATGTTCGCTGCTGGCGCCCTGGCAATATTATTTATTCTTTGCCCTGGCTTTTTATTTCCTCGCAGAAGGTGTGAAAAGTAGAGTATGCTCCTCTGGGATAAAGCCTGTCTTAGTCTTGGGTAGCTTGAACCCCTCGCGTCACTCAGGACTCTACATAACTCCCTCGCTTTGCTCATGAGTTAACTGAGTCCCTCGTTACCTCAGGGTTCAATATGCCACCCGCGACATAAGACACTGCTTTATCCCCTAAGTGCATAATCTACTATTGCATCCCTAGGTACAAAACAAGTGACTTCCAACGGAGAGTAGAGCAGTCGCCGTGTCGTGACTCGTGACCCATCATATTACGTGAGGTAGTTTGCGTGCCTTCTCATACTAAAATGTTTGTATAGGTACTGATTGTCTGCAAGATTTTATTTGTAGAAAATCTGAAATAATGATTTTTATGTAATTGTGTTGTGAACTCTTTGGTCGGGGTTTGACCTTATTGAATATAAAAACCGAACCTCTCATTTATGCATGGCATGTACAGTCAGCAGCACAAACGTGTCCCAAGCTTTCACATATTAGGTATTCTTAATTTTGCATAAAAAGGGCACGTAAGTATTTTCAAATGTAGTCAAATGTAAAAACCTTACATTCGAAAATTCTGGAATTGCTAATAAACAAAATGGATATATTTAATGTTTGCTGACAAGATATCTGAATTTTTTTCATCCTATTTTTCGCCTTCATCTTGCTATGATACTGTCAATCTTGGCGTTCTTAAGGACCATTATTATCATCTATGGATATCATGAAAAGGCACTTAACATTTCAAAACATTTTATCATTTAAAAGTTTAAAAGTGCCCTAAGGGTTCACTTAGCGGGTTGTTCGTGACGTAATCGTGTGACCGACACGCGAATACAGCATGCAATAGGTTTGTCCGTCACAAAGGTTTTGGAAAATCAAAACAGTGGGTATGCAATCATAAGGTTTGGCGTGTTTATGACGTACTTACGGACGGATGGTCTGCCACGTTGGTGTCGCGCGTTCGATTCCTGCTTCAAGATAAACATTTGTGTGATGGACATCGGTGTTTATCTCGAGTTTGGGTGTTAACTGTGTATTCTATGTATAAAAATATAAAAAAGTAATTGAGTATTCGATCAGTCATCTGGTTCCCACAGTGCACAAGCTCTGCTTAGTTTGGGGCTAGATGGCGGTGTGTGAAATGTCCATTTTTTTTATTTTCATTATGTTATTATTACTTTATTACAAAGCTAGTAGTGCATGATTATAGCTGTTTTAAAACACGTGTTTTAAACAGTGTTAAATAAAACTGTTTTTTTTTTCAACCGTAGAATAAAGGTGGTGGTCTATATAAATCAATATCTATCTGAACAAAACACATATAATATGTGAAAATAGGAGCCACGATCGAGAAGTCGTTTTCCCCCGAAAAAAGACTATAATAGACATTCGTAAATTTATTTAGAGGAACGTATTACTTTATTCATAACGTAGACCTTGGGTAGCCATATATGTAGATCTATAGTCTTTTTTCGGGGAAAACGACTTCTCGATCGTGGCTCCTATTTTCACATATTATATGTGTTTTGTTCAGATATCATTACTTTTTGAAAATAAATTTATTACTATTCAAAGGTATATAGGTTAGGTACCTACTATAATTATAATAGTTACCTACCTATTTGTTTTCCTTACTTACACACCACCATCATCGCCTCTAAATGTATGTAGGTAGGTAAAAGTACAATAAGTTAAGTACCTAACCTACCTAAATAGCGTAAATAAGGTGTGGTTACCTGCCTTTGTAGGTAGTAAGTACATATGTGCCGGGAGATTAAAGTGTTTTCCGACAATTTGCATTTCCACTAGCTTGCGTTCATCTGGGCTTTTGTAAATATTTTTTAAATTATTGATAATCAAGTAAGTACATAAAACGATAAAAACAACCTTTCATCATGGAAATGGAAATATCCTTCAAAAATTTGCAAGGCAATTGCTCTCATAATTTGCAAGGCGCTAAATTTACCTCATAAAATCGAATAATTTGAAAAAAAAATCAAATCTTAAAAAATTACTGTTTTCTGATTTTTTCCTTTGTATACACACAATTACCTAGCTGGATACCAAATTTGAACTTTCTAGGTCATCTGGAAGTGGGTTAGGTTTAACGTCTATATGTCAGTCAATCAGTGATAAAAATGACGATTTTGAACGTTAATATCTAAATAACCGTTTAAGCTGTGTTTATGAAATTATTATTATTATATTGAAATACTTCATTAACTTCGGGTTTCAATACATAAACCAAATTTGGTGTGTTTATATTGATTAGTTTTTTAGCTATGACAAGGTCAAAAGTGGCTCCAAATGGTTCGTGTAAACTTACACACAGTGCTACCCGCCAGTTCGCTGGGCCTGATCGTGGCTGTACACACTGTCGTGTGTCGAGATAAAATGCTCTAACTAGTGGCTGAACATTTTATACGAAGCTGTTCACATTGTTATTTCTGACTAATACCTATAGGTAGATCAATGATAGAAATCCAAAAAGCTATAAGTGAAAACTTTCTGTATTATTCGTACCTATACCTTAATAGTACATTATGATATAAGTGCGATAAGTTGATAATTACAGCCGAGGCGATATTGGTAAGAAAGCAGAGGCTGTAAATGTCAAAGCGCACGTATGTCATACGACGTTTTATAACACATTTGCGAGGAAATAAATAAAACTCGGACTTGACGATATTTTCAAATAAAAACAATACAGCGAAAAGAAACAGCGCGCGGAATAATTTCTACTGGTTGTCAAATTAAAGATGCGCGCGCATCAGCGTTTTTTTTTAAAGGCAAAGGCACAAAACAGCCAGTATTATAATAAAGTAAATTAATATTTTTGTGATTTGTTACATTTAAATGCTTGTAATTTATGGTCAATATTAATTAAATTAAAGAATTAAATGTTTATTTATTATATTTTATCTCCCAAAGTTAACTTTATTAATAAAATATTGACCACTTTATTGACATAAAAACTCTTTGCTAAGATTTAAAAAGAGTATCGTTCGTTTTAAGTGGAGAACCTTGATAAACCTTCCTTTTTTAATTACATTACCGCACTAGTGCGTTTTACATTACATTACTGCACGAGTGCGTAATGAGATACAATACGATATTGAAATTGGTGTAATAATAGACCCTTTACGAGCAAATGTGTTATAAAAAATATAAGAACACTATACAGAAAGACAAGCTCAATAAAGACTAATTAAAACTTCAAACGTCCCTTGCTACAGAGTTATACTTTGTGCATGTTTAAAAGGAAAATCACATTCACAATGCTTTTTGGTTTAATAGAATTCTATTTGTTTTAGTATAGAATTTATGTTTCAATTCACTGAAAGTTGATATGCTTTGTAAGACAACGATGTTTTTCATAATCATTGAATTAGACACCCTGTCGGACATGATGCTAACATCATGGACCGACAGGGCCTCTTGTCAAATCCGACCGGGATCCCGTGACCCTGTCAAGTGCCTACTTGCACCAAAGTGTCAAAGTTCCTAAGCGATTACTTTACTCGCTTGACAGATCTTAACGGTGAATCTGGACCGCGAATAAAATAATTGTTAAGAAAGTTTGTCAGTTTGGTGCAAGGATGATGCGCCGTCGAACCTAGTTTGACGACGCATTGGCATATGAGGTGTTTGAAGGAATGTATGGACGGTATGCACGGAGAAAAAATCTCATTATAGTTACTAAAATTCTAATTGAATTTGTGAATGCGAGAATAATTTAGTAACGATTACAATAATAATAATTCCTGCTAACGAAATTTAGGTTACAAATAAAAAGGTTACAATATAATAGTTCTAGCTAACAAAAGCTATCCCATTTTTTTTCTCCATGTGCTACCAAATACTAGCCCTCTGCTAGTAACCTGGTGGTGAGCCTGGCATACCCCTACATGGTTTATAATTGTATTACCTACTATTTGCCCCGACGGCGGCGATCGTCTTCCCCGGGCCGGAGGAGATGCGTAAACTGCATTTTCCATCAACCTATAAGACTGCTATAGGTCGATGAAACTAATGATGATAGCAAAACAGCAGTCGGTTAGAATACAAAGGTAGGCACTCACTTTGACGGGTTTATTGTCTTCGTCGCTGAGAAGACTGTCGCAGATCTGTCCGTAGCCGTTCTCAACGACGTGTTCGAGTCCGAGGCGATAGGTGCCCATGCACTTCTCGGTATTCCAGCGCGTACGGGTCATCAGGTCTACCACCAACGTCTCGCCAGGGTTCACCGGAGTCATCCCGATGTCCCAATCGAACCTCTAGAACAATGCAATCAGGTTCTGCTGGTGACTTTATATATATATATATATATTTCTAATATACCTAGGATTGAACTGCAGACCCTTACAAATACGAATGGCATACTGGGTATCTAAGCTAGCATATTTATGTGACATAAGCTAATGAAAATACATAGCACCAGTACAGAAAGACCATCTATGGTGTAAAGATATGATGACACCAGTGCATTGGGGTATGTTAGCCCTCTCCTTAAATACTAGTTGGTCTAAACCAACTGAGCTAATTGACCAAGATTGTTGTCGCTTCCATGACGCAACCGAAATAGGCGAATCTCACAATATTCGTACACTGCAAGCTCACGACCCTTGTAAAATAAATGACCATTTCAAGTGCAGAGGTATGTAAGTGCTGCTTACCAGAACTGCAAACTAGGACTCTCAGTCAAAAAAATACTCTATGTGTATTACGATAAGGCTTAGATTGCCCAGGCTCCACTGCATGTTGAGAAGAAACTGAAAGCTTTTTACACTTTGAAACGGTAAATTATTTTTATTCAGATGTAAGCCCCGCCCTAGTTTAAAATCGATTTCCTCGTTCGTGTTGGCGAGGGCAATGAGAACTGTCGTTTAAAAAAAATACAATTTTACATCAAGATACACAAAGGTATACTTACCTACTTTTGTATGGCCACGATTATTTGCCAAGTAGATTTATGTAACACTTACTAGAAGCCTGTAAGTTCATATGCGTTGCGAATTCATAAAATTCCTTTTCATTACGCGCCTACACTTCTTGACGAACTTACCCTTTAAATTTCTAGTCCCTACATCCAGCAGGTTTTCCTGGACGTTGTCTGTCAGTCAGTCATTCAGGACAGTCTTTTATATGTAATTATATTGATATTTATGCACCACCATTTTTTGTTAGTACCTGACTACCTACTCCTTGCAATATAAAGAGACAATGCAGCCAGTATCCGACACTCTGCCAACGGGTATCGAGTTGGAGCATTTGAGCTACCTATAGATAGTTCGCAACGGTCTATGGGTGGCCCAATTCCTTTTCCTTTTATAAATTTTGTAATAAAGATAGTGTACCCAGTAGTTAGCCTATATATGCTGTAATAAGTTATATTATGTTTTAGCATTTAGTTAGTAGTTGTGTAAATACATTTTTATTTTGAAATAAATTCAGTAAGTATATGCATAATATAACACGAGCTATTCAACTGTTTAAACTGCATTGACTGCATGGTTAGACATCGTTTAGCATCTCGAGATAATCTGGTTTTCCATCGCATTTGCATACGGGGCGCTGCTAATTCGATCGCGAATCACTAGGCCCAGGTGGTGGTACCACCCCCCGATATCCAATTGGTAGTTCCGTGCCGTAAAACCTCGATGACATAGGGCTAGCTTACAAGCTACAAGCCAGCGTGTTTAAAAACTAGCGAGTGAGCGAATTAGCGGTCTGGAAGGATTTTCAACTAGTGGATTGTAAAAAAGCCACACGGGGCGAGTTTACACGCTACGAGTGAACTCACTGGCTTGTAGCTTGTACACATCTCACTTAAACACACTCACACTCTTTGTATTTTGTTCGATTCATATTTTATTTATTAATATTATATATTTGCCGTCCTGCCTATGTGTTGTGTTCAACCATGATAGTGTAATATACAAAAAAAGAGAGCTTCAAAATAATCACGGAAAATATTACGTTTACACTATTAATATTTCAGGGTGTCTCTTTGGCGTCCAATAACGATCGGCAAGAGTTAAAATGTTCTTCCGGCTATTCTTCAACTTGAACCATATGCAATGCTCGTGAAGCTAACGGTCAGTACTGTACTTAAAATTGCGTGTTATAGGTATATTATAATTACATGAACTATAAATTAAAAATATAATGTGTTTCAGGATATCCCTTTCATCAATGTACCTAAGCCAGGACCTTCGGATATTACAGAAATAAGTTCATCAGTGTTTTCAGACGTACCACCGAAGAACACTAGCGTAGAATGTACAGAATGTGCAGTGTGAGATGGTCGATAAAAATCTAGACTACTCCAGTTTGCTAAAAATTAACTGTTTCAGACAGCGTACGAAAAGCCTTGAAAAAAAAGTACTGATAAAGTATATAAGAAAATATAATAATTATAAATAAAGTTAAGGAAAATAAATTAATAGAAATATATTTAGCAAAAGAGTCTTCGCCACATGCGTATAGCATTGAGTTAAAAAGATTTGATAAATTAACACTTCTACCATCAATATGTGATCGTCAACGTTATGCTTATCCCAATGACGGGAAAAGTATTCAATACTCAATAAATTTATTGTCTTCACATAGTAAAATACTTACAAAAAACCAACAAAGTGGTAGAATCGCATGTAAGCCCTTTCGGGGCACTAATCTATAGGTAGGGGGCAGGCAGAACAAGGTTTAGCTGAAAAAAGTATTAAGCTCAAGTGTTAACTTTTGTTAAGTATAATTTTTGTAATGTACTGTTATTGTTGTACATTTACCTGTTAAAGTTGTATATTATTTTATCTAATAAAAAAATGCCATCTTAATTCGTGGTTTTTACAAAGTTCAAGGTTCCTTTAATCCAGAGTGGATCTAGATAACGTTATCATAGTCACGGACTTTAAGTTGTTAGGATTGATATATCGATATCGGTATCGGATCATCGAACTGTTAATATCGATATCGATATTTATTGACTTGGACATCTCTGTGGCTCAACGAGTGACAGATGCCTCCTATATTATGACGTACGACAAATGCATGTTTTGTCTCGTTTTATCTAGTGCAAAAAGTGGTATGCGCAAAGAAGATAGCGAATTTGTCAAATTTAGGAGGGATTATATTTACTTCATTCTTCTGAGACTGTAACGCTCGCTTGTTTTTTTTTTTAAATATTGTTGTGTTGTGTGTTTTTAATTATTTTCTTTCAAACCCCTGTAACATAGCAAGTGCATAAAAATGTAAATAAACCGGAAAGTAGTAAATAAATACTCGTATAATTATAGGTTCAAGGCAATTTCAACGCAGTTAACTGTAAAATAAAATTGAGGAAACAACAAAGGCATCATAAGTTTCATTTCATAAAAGGTGGTGGATGGTTTTCAGAAAAAAAAAACAGAAAAATTCTAAATATAGCCAACTTATCACATTTACCTTGGTAGGATTTTTATGTTAACAAATTAAAAGACGAGCTAGGCGCTCGCGCTTGCCCATGACTAGAACAGTGCTACACAGGATTTTAATTTACAAAAGTAGGTGCATGGGAACCCTAAGGTTGCCTGGAAGAGATCGCTTCTTAGCGATAAGGTCGCCCATTTTATCAAAATGCTCCATAACTTGTATGTGTATCTGTACGTCCCTTGGTACAATAAAGATCCCTCATTTATTCATTCTGTCCCAAAGGAACGATCTTTGGCTATTTCGATTGGTATCGCAACTTACGTAAGCAATAAACTTTAGAGCGGGAGAGCTACACATTGGGCGTTTTGAAACGCGAGCTTTGCAAGCGGCATGTGTATGTCGTGGCCGGATCATTGAATTGGCCATTTCATGAAGTGGCTGGCCATTTCATGAAATGGCCGTATTTCATGAAATGACCAGCTAATATTGGCCATATCGTTCAAACGTCAACGTTTAATGATATGGCCATCCACGTTTAGCCATATCATAAATGTAGGGTTTCCATGATATCGATGCACAATCTGACCAAAAAAAAAATGTAAGGCAGATAGAAGTTAGGTGGCGGTAGAGGTTTATTTTTTGTGCGCCAACCGCGAGCGAAGCGAGCGTGCTCAGCCTCTTGACAGAAAATCATCGCAACAAGATAGTACTTATAATAATACCAGATTATACAGATAACCAATGGCATAAACACTTAAATATAGTTTTAGAAACATGTACATTAGTTTTTTTTTTAATCTTAGTTTTTCACCCGCTACTTCCATGAAGTCATAATTTGTAATCCAATAACAGTCCGTCAATTTTCGTTGCGTGGTCACCCTTTTTTTTATCAGAACAACTGTTCGCCGCCATGTTGCATCACAAAAACGAAGCGATATCAGCGCCTCTAACGGTGGATAATGTAACTATTTTACGATATGATTAATAATGCTTGGCCCTTTCATGAAGTGGCCAAACGTTAGTGAACATCAATTTGGCCATTTCATGAAATGACCACGCGTTTAGCTGTTCATATCATGAAACGCTGACTATTCATTGATCTGGCCAGGGTTATTTCATGATGTGGCCAGCGGGTATTGGCCATTTCATGAAATACGGTCTTTTTATGAAATGGCCAGCCACTTCATGAAATGGCCAATTCAATGATCCGGCCACGACATGTACACTTCAATAGAATTCGGGGTTCTCAAAAGGCGCGTTAGCAAAGCGCGCGTTTCAAACGCCCAATGTGTACCCGCTCTTATACACAGCCCACACTAAAGGTACTTATATACGTATTATTAGGTACAGTACCTATTTCCTTTATCAGAAACGTTAAGATTTCTCAGCCGTGACCTTATTTTCTGTTTCTAAACTAAGCAAATGAAATCTACAACAACCACAGACTATATTTATCAATAAAAATTAATGAATGATCACATCCGACCTAAATGTTTAAGAAGTCGGTTAAGGTGACCAATGCCGAGTTGCACCAAACTATCAAAGTTTTTAAGCAATTACTTAACTCGCTTGGCAGTTATTAACGGTCTGAATTTGGACCGTTAAGAACTGGCAAGCAAGAAAAGTAATTGCTTAGGAGCTTAGACAGTTTGGTGCAAGTAGGCACAAATCTTTTTTACGTGTTTTTTTTTACCAAGACGCGATTTATATTTTCATGTGTTCAGTTAATTCTCGCAGACCTATATATTTTTTCTAAGATTCTCGACTTGCCTTTGTATGTGAGTAGATGCTAATCGACTTACCTTGAGCCCAGATAATTCTCATCGCAAAGACGCAATGCGATTTCAGGTGTTCAAACAATAGGCTACGCTCAAAGACGTGTGATCGATATAATATAAGTAGACACCGACACCGATGATAGTAAAATAATTGAGTTCGATAGACCCTTCAGTTTGATGAATGAAATTATTGCTAAAGGGTGTTGAAGACTGATACCTACTACTACCTACAACTTCGCTTACACTGTCTGTTTGATCAGGCTTATTGAATAAACAAAACTCAATTTCGCACTGTGAGCATTTAATTAATCTATATCATAATTTTATGAAACACGATGTCTGCTGGAATCTGTTTATTTAACTACAAATCAATTTCCATTCCGCCTTTTACAGTTAAATACTGGGATAATTATTTTTGATCCGCTTTTGACAATTTTACTTTTGAATAAATTAATTAATATTTGGTACTTTGATTCATAATAAAGCTCGTCCCGGATTTGTTAAAAATGTTGAATCTAGAACTTGAAGTTGAGCAATTTTGTGAATATTTTACTTTATATCCTCTAATAATAAAACATATTTTATGTACATTTTTAGGCAGTTTCGAAACATATCCGTCTGGAGACTCAAAGTTACTGTTTAAACTCAACTTTTGTTCTACAATGATATAATAATTAATCATAATTGTGTTTTTTTGGAGCTTTCACTTTATAATATATTCAGGGAAGTTTTTATTCAAGACCCATTAAATGTTATTTTTTTCTTTTTGTTTAATGTTCTATAACCTACACTACAGCATAAGCTAATAACTACAGTGTACTACAATACATAGACCCAAAAAAATATCTTAAATTATATATATTACAAAATGTACAATAGGAAACAATTGGGCCATCCATGGACCGTTGCAAATTGTCCATTGGTAGCTCAACTCGATACCCGACGGCAGCATGCGAGGATACTGGCTTAATTGCCTCTTTAGCTTTATTGCAAGGCTTTTCAATAGCTGCCAGTGAAAACTGAGCGAAAACTTAATTGTATTTTCACCCCAGTTTCCGTTTTTCCAACTCGATTTTCCAATGGTTGGAGCACTAACTAACAGACCGACGAGATGGAGTGAAAAGCATAATGCATAAATGCTTTGAATTCTGAAAACTAGTTCGGAACGCTAAACATTTGATATCCATCCACCATTCACCATTATTGCTTCGCATACCAACCTTCTACATGACAAAGCTAAATACGTGAACAAACATACCTCGTTGATTTCGAGGTATTCTCCGCATTGAGATTTAATTGACGAGAATTGGTATTCGCCTGCAACAAAGGAAAACATAGTTTCAAATTGAAATTCAAAATGATTTATTTGGAACATAAAAGGAGTACATAATAAAGTGGGAACGTTGACCACTGCAAAAGTTAAATTAAACTGTGTGGCAGCAGTCAGCACCTTCCTTAGGAGAAACAATAGTACAAGGTTCCACAATATGAATAAATCACCTAATTAAAAATAAAAGATATGGTAGAGCAAATATAAAATAGAAAACTGTGAAAAATGGAAATAAGGTAGAGTTTTATACATATGAAAGTAAAGGTATGTGTGATGGTGTGTGGAGTGAGATTTGAAATTTAAACATTCTTAAGAGATATAGGATATGATATATATCAGAACAAACATTTGCGTAGTGAATGTTGTTCTAAGTCTAGGTGTTTCAGAATCAATTCATGAAAAAAAATTGACCAGTACCATCATTTATACTAACACTATAAATAAGTCATATTATAATATCACCGCGGATAAACGTTATTAGGTACGTAGGTCTTTCCATCCATTATTAGGTAAGTGATATATACATCAACAAAATGACAGAGTGACAGCGGGGCGAGTGCGGCGCCAGAGCCGAGCTTTTGCGAGCTGGCTCGAGCTGGGTTTGCCAAACGATGAATTATTATTATTATTTTTTTTATCAGCCTATGTTGTCCCATTGTTGGGCAAAGGCCTCCCCCAAATTCTTCCACCTTTCACGGTCCTGAGCCGTATTCCACCATTCCCCGTCGAAGGCTACGAGATCGTCCCGCCAACGTTTGCGCGGCCGACCCCGACGACGCCGTCCGTCCTCGGGCATCCATGGTGTTACGGCACCCGACCATTTCTCGGGCTTCATCCGGCTGACGTGGCCCGCCCAGTCCCATTTGAGCTTAGCTGTTTTGCTCCCTACGTCGGCAATACCAGTGATGGAACGCAGTATGGTGTTCCGTACTCGATCGACGCGCTTAATGCCGAGAATACTGCGTTCCATTGCCCTTTGGCAGATCTTGAGCCTGGACTTCTGTGCCTCGGTCAGTGACCAAGTTTGAGCACCGTAGGTTAGGACGGGCAAGATACACATGTCGACGAGTTTACGCTTTAGTGTTATTGGTAGGTCTCCCTTCATATACGCTTTCATGGACCAGTAGCTCTTCCAGGCATTGTCGATTCGGCGACCGATCTCTTTGTCTTGCCTGTTTTCGAAGCTTGCTAGCTGGCCCAAGTAGATGTATTCGTCAACATAGTGTATCTCATGCCCATCCACCTCTATCCGATGTTTTATGCTGTTGGTCATTATCTGCGTCTTTGACCGATTCATCTGAAGCCCAACCACAAGACTCGCCGCGCTCAGATCTTGGAGCATTTGTTGCAGTTCCAGGTGTGATGGGGCGAAAAGTACTATGTCGTCTGCAAACCTTAAGTTGGTCAAGCGTTTGCTTCCAACCGCAATACCTTTCGTTGCCCATGGAGCTGCCAGCGTCTTAAAGATTTCTTCGAGGGCGCTTGTAAATAGGATGGGAGAGAGTGGGTCACCCTGTTTGACCCCTTTTTGTATGGTGAAGGATGGGCCTGCGGAATCCAGTTTAATGTTTGCGGTACTGTGGTTATAAACTATTTTAATCAAATCAATGTATGCTTTTTCTATTTCTTGACTTTCTAGAGCTTTAAAAATGGCGAAATGCTTTAAACTATCGAAAGCCTTGGCATAATCAACAAAAGCTACATAAAGGGGTTTGTTTAGTTCAGTGTACTTTTCTATTATTTGATTCAAGGTGTGGAGGTGGTCGGTAGTAGAGAAGTTAGGACGGAAACCGGCTTGCTCTGGTGGTTGGTGTTGGTCGAGCTTGGTTTTAATCCGATTTTGAACGGCCTTAATAAAAGCCTTGTACAAATGGGACACTAGGCTGATAGGTCTGTAGTTGCCTAAGGCGGACTTGTCCCCCTTTTTATGGAGGAGTATAATATTTGCGTGACACATTTGTACAGGGACCCTGCCGGTTTTTAAAATCGAATTAAATAAGTTGGTTATGTATGGAAGTAAGGTGGGTTCGCCTATTTTGAGTGCCTCGGTCGATATTCCATCTTCTCCAGGACTTCTATCGAATTTCATGGTTTTAAGAACCTCGTGTATCTCCTTTCCTGTGAAATATGGTATAGAGTCTGGTAAACTATAGTCTATGTTTTGGTAGTCTTTAAAAGGATCTGAGTAAAGACTTGCGTAAAATTTTGTGCAGATGTTAATAATTTTATCGCGACTGTTTTGTTTTTTGCCATTTTCATCTTGGAGGCTGTTAATCCAGTGCTTTCCTCCAGAAATTCCGTTCTTTGCAGCTCTTAGCGATGTGTGTTTCTCTATGGCAGTTTCAATTAGGTGGTAGTTAAATGATCTTATATCGCGCCGTATACTGCGTTTTACTTGTCTATCCAGTATTCTGAATTCTGGAGTGCATAATTCAGTGTCTGTCCGAGATTTTATGAGTAGTTTAGTTTGACTTGAGAGTTTTGTTTTATTTTTCTTGCAACTTTTTATATTTTTACAACTTTTTTCTATGCTTTTTGCTATGACATTGTATTGTTCCAAAGTATCATTTAAATCTATGTCGCTAATGTTAAGACTTGAGAATTGGTTTGAAAGTTCGAGATCAAATTGTTCTGAGTTTTTGAAAAGAGTGTGTATCGAGTGTCGGGGAATTTTTGAATTAAATTGTTTAGCTCTGTGGATTTTAAAAATGAACCTTAATTTGGCGCGGACTGGTCTATGATCAGAACTGTAATTGACTTTGTTAACGACGCTTACATCTTTTACTATCTGTTTATCTGATGAAAGTACAAAGTCTATCTCATTTCTAGATACACCATTTGGTGACAGCCATGTCCACCGCCTTTGTGGTTTCTTCAGAAAGAAGCTGTTAGCAATACACATACTTTGTCCTAAAGCAAAGTGGATGAGTCTAGTACCGCGTTCATTGCGGTTCCCTAAGCCGTATTGACCTAGTACGGCATCATGATCTGTGGGCAGTCTGGTTCCAAGTTTGGCATTAAAATCCCCTAGGACAATGTTCCAAGTCCCGCGGTTTTCCTCACAAGCTGTATTTAAGAGATCATAAAAAATCTCTACTTCTTCATCCGAATATGCAGATGTGGGTGCATAGGCTTGTATGACTGTTAGTGTCGTTTTGGGTGTCAGTCTAAACTTAAGTACAGCAATACGTTCAGAGTACCCTATAAATTCAATAATATTGTCCTTCCACTTCTTGGCGACAAGGAACCCCACACCGTGATGTCCACTAGTTTCCCCGAAGTGGAAGAACACATTATCATCGCGCTCTTCCGTACTTTCGCCTTCTCTTCTCACTTCTGCTAATCCCACAATGTCCCACTTTAGGTCTTTTAGTGAATTTTCTAGTTCCAGTAAACGTTCGTCTTTTAAGAGTGTACGGACATTGTAGGTCAAAACGTTAAGCGTATCGGTGTCCTTTATAACATTAGCCGGGGTCGTTTGACGGTCGGATCTCGCCCGGGGATTCTTCGCACCCCTGGCTCCGGTGCTGGCATGGCGCCCGTCAACGCCAGCGCAGCAGCCGGAGTCGCCGGGCACTTGGGGCCTTGGTAGGGTTTGTGTCGTCATATTTGGGGGGGTTTTGGACCGTAATCCCATCACGCTGGTCCAGTGCGGGTTGATGGGTCGCCAGAGCCTCGTTCGTTTGTCAGCAGGGTGTACCACGAGCAGGGGAGGTTGGCTTGGGGCCCGAATGTTGTTGGTTGGACCCCCTTACACCCCTTAATATAAAACTTAAATAATTATCAATGATACCGATTGATGCAAGGCCACATGAAAACGACTAACGGTAACAGTTTCCAATTTTCATCATATTTATTTTGAAAAAAATGCCATATTGTGTTCAGTACAGATTAACGTATTTTTTTCTGGTGATTAAAAATTAACGGTGTATATTATAGGAAATAATTATATTAGTGCTCATCAATTAATAGACAATGCTAATTCTGGTAGGTTCCTAACTTTTTTTACGCATGTATACCCGTAGAAATACTAGGCATATCCAATTTCCTACGCCGAGAGGAAATGCAATCAATACCGGACGAATGAATTTATTACCATGCATGGAGTGGGATCTGGGAATAAGGTATTTATTATTACAGAGCTCATAGAGGACAGTGGGGTGAATACGGACAGTAGGTAATTCAATTTTTTTGTCAATTTCAACAGTTATTTTTATTTTTATTTATTATTAATAACTTATTATAGCACAATTCCAGTTTTCAATATGTTGTGTCTATTACGTGTTTCTCAAACCACATACATAGATGATACTAATGACTTGCGTTTTTAGTAGATAATTCAATTTTAAATTGAATGTAATTGACGACACGGATGGTCGAATGGCAAGTGTCTTAGACTGCCATGCCCGGTGTCGCGGGTTCGTTTCCCGCTCAGGGAAAATATTTGTGTGATAAACATCGGTGTTTGCCCCGAGTCTGGGTGTTTTCTATGTATGTATTTACAAACAAAAATATAAGTATTCTATCTTTCTTATCTTTAAGAAAAGAAGAAGTACTCTATCAGTTATCTGGTTCCCATAATACAAGCTTACTTATTTTGGGCAAAGAATAAGTAATATTATGTACCATATTTGGGGCTAGATGGCGTTGTGTAAAATGTCCAAACATTATTATTATTGTAAATCCTTGACCCAATCAAATCAACAAATTTGACTTTAAATGTTTGAAGTTTTGTTAGGGTTAATTATGGGCATGGGCACAGGGCATGGGCGTATAGGCGTAGTAGGCATGGGGTGACACTGGACGTCCAAAATTACTCCTTTATATTTTACTATGATAATATTTACCTGCATATTATTATTTTTTATTTCAGATGCCTATAATATTATTACATACGAATATTAAAGAAGATATATTTAATAACTTTACGTTTCGTAAATAATAAACACAGTAGGTACGATTGGTAGTAATATTTTGACTGTTATTGAACTGTTTCCTTCAGCGTCCGCAGTAACAGCACGGAGGAATAAAGTTAACAGTAAGATTGGAAGTTACCAAAAGCAAAGAAAATTTCGCTCGATGGAATCCGGTTTCCAACCTAGATAACAGAGCTAACAGAAACGTAAAAATCGATGGAGATCCTATTCTGTATTTTCTCTCTTCCTTATTCTATTCATAGTGCATAGGATACACACGCACAGTAGAAGGTACCTTCTTGTGAAATATGAGAAACATGATCGGATTGCTCAAACAGCGAACGAACACGTTTCGTATTAAGGCTCAAGGAATTGTATAGGCTCATATAGTAACTACCTACGTCTGGTTGCGTCTCCTGAAGCTTTAATAAAAGGTAAGTACTTATATATTATGCATGACAGTCATTTCAGTTTCTGTGATTTAATGTCACGTCCCTAACCTCGAGAGGTTTTTAAGAGGCTGTTTTCAGATGCCAGAAATTATTATGAGATAATACCGGCTAAAGCGTCGATGACACAGGGCTTTTTACACGCTGATTGTTGGCGTTTTCAAACGCTAGCGTGTGGAAGGATTGTCAAAAACCAGATTGTAAAAACGCCGACAAAAAAGACACTGAACCGATAAAGCTGTTTGTTAGAGGTATAGATCGACCTAAGTATACCCAATTTCAAATTTATCGGTTTCCATCTACTCATTCTCGCAAACTGTCTCATTTGTAACATTTAGTAGTATTCAGATACCTCTAAGTATTCAAGGATAAAGGTGAACTGGACCGCTAGAAATAGGGTGTTTCACTTTGATATTTATGGTGATTTAACAAAGGCAAAGGCCTGTCCATAAATCAGTGATACATAATTCACAAAATATTACATATTTTAAGTATGTCGATCGCAAACTTGGATTTCAAATGATTAGAACCTCGAGATGAACGTGTCGGACGCTTAAAATGTGAATCATCATCTCACACGACAAAACATAACTACTGTTGGTAGGCGTTCCCCTGCAGGATGCCGTCTAGGTGGGTACCAACACAGTGCCAGATATTCTGCCTCAAAGCAGTAATGTGTAAGCATTACTGTGTTCCAGTTGGAAGGATACTGTAGCTTGTGAAATTACTGGGCTTTCAAAACTGACCATCAAAATGTCTCAAGGTGGACGAACGCTATTACTGTTTTGCACGGGCTTATGGTTATTGGCAGGCGCGATTTCTTACTATCAAGAGAGCTCTTATCTAGTCTCTCCACTTGTGAACGTAAAAAAAACTATCTAAATCGTATTTTTGCACTGCAATTTGTATTTTATGTTTTTGTTTAGCGTTGTTAATAATTAAAGGGTATTGTTCATTCCTGGCCTCAGTGAACACGATGTTCAGAGAAATTCAATTTGTTCAATAAATCGATTAATTTTGGAAATTAATTATTATGTTATATTTTATGAATGATGAGATGAGATGAACCAAAAAAAAGTTTATTTAATTAGTATTTAATATGATAATAATATCCTAGTTTGTCTCATGATTCATCCAACCAGTGTTGTCATCGACTTTCTTCTGAATAGAATTCGAATAATATCTATTTATTTATGAATCGATATCACGATAATGCAAATTGTCATTATGTGATCGAGGGTTTATGCATTTTAAGAAAGTGAAAACTTTTTAAGGCGTGCTGAACACTTGTATATTTGTGGATATTCAACGAGTTTGAGCAGTCATGCTTTGCTATGTAACACTTGTTACGGTAAAGTCAGCACGATGAAGTTGATAAAGTTTTCACTTCTGTCCTGTGGTCAAACACACACTGTTTTTTTTTTGTTTTTAATAGATGTTCCTTTACACGACTTTTGCTCAGTTGTTTATTATTCGATCACTAAAAAAATCCTTAGAAATATCGATTATTTTAATCTCTTTTTATACTAATAAGGCAGCACAGCACACGTCAAAAAGGATATGTAAATGTCAAAGTCTTGCCATAGTTTGTCATTTTGTATTTGATGGACATTTGACATTTGACTGAATATTTTTATATTTTTTACAATAATTCAATAAAACAAGAGGAGTTTTGGCGGGAACATGAAAAGTGGCGTATTGGCGGCATTAAATTAATTGACAAAACTTGTATAACATTGAGTGTTTAAGTGTAAAAACGGTGGTTTTTTATCCATTAAGTGCTCGTGAACGTGTATGAGTGTTGGTGAATAGTGTAATGCTGCAAAACGTGACTTTTCGTGTTGCCTCCAAAACTCCATAGAAGCCTCTAGTAAAGTCGCAACCACCACTACTTTACAGGGGCATGACTTGACTTAACGACTCTGACTTATGAGACAAAATAATCTCTCCAATTACTTGACACTGGCTATATACCTTTGATGTGAAGCCAAAACCGAAGAACTTAGGTTCTTCGAAAGAAAAAAAAAAAACAAGTAGAAACATGTTTATTAAATAACTTGACCACGAATGCGACAAATTACTTTACACTGGCTTATAATATATTATGTGTGGAGCCAAACGCGAAGAATAAGAATAAGAATTTTGTATTTTTTCCATTTCAACTTATATTTTGTGGAAGTTTTTTATTCGTAAATGGACAATGGATTCTAATGTTGACCCTCGCTTGCTTATGGAGTTCACATTGACTACATTTAGTAGGGAAACGCAAGTGGTTTTATGGCAATGGATGGCTCAGCAAAATGTAAGGTTCATCAGTTTCCATTTATTGTTTAATTAATTTAAGTAAGTAATTGTGAAATTCGCTATAACAGATTTCCCTTTATTTATAGATTGGCGCACACTAACATAGGAATGGAAAATCGTCCCTCTGAACCACCGCATACAAGCAGATTGAGCCAAAATATATACCTACATTGAATTTATTTTAAATGAAAGTAATAATTTAAAAAAGGAAATCAATAAAACAGCACTGTTGTAATTGTATTGTGGGCTGTAAAGATAGTGGTTTGCTGTGCTTCATATTGCAACAGTACGGTTCATAAACTGGACAAGGACTACTAAAATAATATAAATCTACCTACCCAGCTTCTAGATAATGTAATATATCATAAAACTGTGATGAAAAATAGAAAATATGTGAAAAAAACTATTTTTTATTATATAAAACCCTCCGTCGATCATGAACTTTATGAGTGGGATAGTAGGTCAACCGAACATTTTGATACTTAGATTTTTTTTTTTTTTATTTTACCAGGAAAACACAGGAAGGGCTGACAGATTACTCCAAAACGCCCAAACGTTATTATACTTAAACTTACTTATTATTTACAAATTACAAAAGTGTTATTGATTGTTAATAAGGTAAAATATTCATGTCATTTAAACCTAAAATATTTATGTCATAGAATTATTATTAGAATTACAGTTCAAAAATAAATTTAGTAAATTATAAAACTTGGGGACACTATCAAAGAATACGTCAGCGTCGGTACTGGAGATGAACTCGTTTAGAAGTGTAAGTGCTCTTGGGGTAGGCGCTGATTTGCCAGCTAGAGTCCGCACACCTGGCAGTTGCGCAAATAGCGCAGGCTTGCGCCGCGGCCCCGTCGCGCCTGCACTGCCTGACATCTGCCGTCGCGGGACCGACAGAACCATCTGTTGCAAAACCTGTGGGTTGTCAACCTCCTATCTATATATATATATAGATATCCTTATATTCTGGTACCTACTTTTAGAAGCTATTTGGCCTCTATCACAATTATACCAAAAATCACTGTTCACCCTAAGCCATAAGCTCATACAAAGTGGCCAGAGTCCTTTAAATATAACCAACAAAAATATTTAATGAAAAGATCTCGTTTTTTTTTCATAAATCACTGAATTCACTGTCTGGTTACAAAAGCTTGAGTTATAATTTATTCATTGAAATTTTTCAGACTACCCCGAAAGAGGGTTGCTCGGGTGGAGGGAGTAAAACAATGAACTGAATATAACAGTTTGTCTTGATATGGTTATAATATATTTTTTATGTATAGGCTAATATACAGAAATGTAGACCGCTAAAATATATTTATTATCTTTCCAAAAAGTGGGGTGTCATAAGTTTGCAACCTTGTGTGTGGCATCGTAGCACCTAATCGAATGGACCCATTTCCGACCGACTTATTGCGTATTTTGCTTCCCTGTAACTTTTCAGTGGTGCCTACGGTCACTAGAACAGTCCGATTGAAGTTGGTTGTTGTAAAATCTTGATGCGAAGTTTATTATACTTTTTATTTTATTTTATTACATGTTCATACCATAACCATTTACTCGTTTTAGTTATATCTTATATAATATATATTATTAGAACATTGATCCGTAGTTCACCTTGGAAATTGTGAACACAAAGTTACTGGCTAACCACATTTGATCTGACTAAGTTGGATGATACTCAAAGGAGCTTTTACCCTAATAAACTTACTTAGCGAAGATGCCTTCTTAACTATACTTATGATAAAGCACATTCAGTATAAAAAGTTATTTCTTAACATTTTTTTCGTTTTAGACGTGGAAATGTTTTTTATATTTTTACCAGCAGCTAATAAAAATCCTTATTTGTATGCGCCTACACTTCTTGAACAACACACCCTCCAAGTTTCAAGTCTCTACGTTCAGCGGTTTGGCCTGCAGGTTGTCAGTCAGTCAGTCAGGCCTATATTATATATATAGAATATCACTTGAATTAAAACAGCCATAAGCCAATTACATGGAAACGAAGTGGCCAGCTCCAACAACTAGCAACTCAAAGGCCTACCTGTGGCTTTGATTTTATGACCAGTAATCTGATCGGTTTAATATATTTATTAATACAAACACATACAATCCAGCAATTTAGAAATAATAATACCGTATTATAACTCCGTATTAAATTTTGTATGTACTCGCAGCAAAAATATAGCCGGCAATTGCAGACCATTTCATAATTTACATATTTCACATACGAACATATAAATACTCATAATTATGTCGGATAGTTCTATTTTTGTGAAGGAATAATAAATACCGTCCTTTGTACAACTACATATATACAGAAAATTCTTACACACCGCTTAGTGCTTGGTACTGTCGAAATGATATATTACGAGAGGAAAATATTTCTAAGAACCTTAATTTTGAGAATCAAAGTAAGAAAAAGGTGAAGCCTACTAACTCAGATGGGTAAGTACAGGGTGGGCCATGAATTAGTAAACATTTAAATCTGATTTCCTGCGCAAATCCGAGCAGCGCGGGGTGCTTGGAGACGATGCGCTTCGCTTCGCTTCAGATCGATGCAATCCCGAGCGAAACAAATGTATCAAAAGAGTGAGCGAACTAAATTTTTTTTTACGCAAAAGTCGCCTTGAGACCCAGTGTCCCGATCTATTGCCACTAAATTTCCCTGAAATGAGTTAGCTGTTTGACCTCTCCAAGCACCCCGCGCCGCTCGGATTTGCGCAGGAAATCAGATTTAAATGTTAACTAATTGATGGCCCACCTTGTACCTAATATATGAACATCGCTTGAACGTTTAGTTGATACCCACAACGTCGTTTACCTTGTGAATTTCACTAACAAAATTGCTTTCTTATTATACGCGTACACTTCTTGACGAACATACCCTCCAAATTTCAAGTGTCTACGTCCAGTGGTTTGCCCTATGTACGCGGTGTCTGTCAGTCAGTCAGTCAGTCAGTCAAGACTAAGCCACAAATACACCGCAATTTTTTTATCACCAGAAAAATAATTACACTTAATCAGTTGCCGTTACTGATAAGAGTGGCAAAAACACTTATTTACTACTTAAAATATATTTGATAAGAATTAGATAACTGTTACAGTTCTATCTATCTCTCTATGGATTTGCGTCAGGCAGTACCCTATAATTATTTAAGTTTTATTCATCGTTTGGTAAACCCGGGTACCCAGCTCCAGCCAGCTCGAAAAAGCTCGGCTCGGGCGCCGCACTCGTCCCGCTGTCACCCTGTGATTTTGTAGAAAGTTTTTTTGTGTTTTTTTTGTATTTGTGGTGTATACTCGTATTGATGATAATAGGTACCTACGATTATTCACAACAAGCTAGCTGATGCTTCCGTGGTATCGATATAATTATTATATTTTAAGCATCAAACTTAACCTAAAGTATTATAAGATAATAAGTAGGTAGAGGAAACAAAATGTTTGTAAAACGTTAGGGGAAAGTGTGGAGGATTCGTACACTTTTTACTCTAAGCATTATAAAATAAATTCTAACAGCTATTTCAAAATAATTACAATGCTGATATATTAACTATATATCTGGCTTTTATAATAATACAGTCTAGTGTGGATACAATGCAAAATGAAAGAGCAGTGGTCGTTTTAAAAAAAAATGGAAAACGTACGAATGTACCCCGCGCGTGTGGTGGATTCGTACATAGTATGGGGCACATTCGTACATAGCAATCAAAAAGGCCATAAAATACAATAATGGGCTCAAAATTATCAGAGACTCAGCCATAAATAAAGTAATAATAGTTGACAATATTGGGTTGAGAAATAAACTAGAAAAAATTAAACACTCACAAATTTGTTTATGAAATTAAAGTTACTCATTATTTAGAGTAACAGGCTTCTAAAAAGTCCTTGATTGGAAATTAAATCTTTATTATATTTTACTATCAGGGTAAAACATTACTATTCTTGCATATTCTACCTATTCTACTATTGGGTACTCTACAAAGACAGGTATTTTTCAAAACTCAAAATGAAAAAGTCTCCTCTTTGTCCTGGTTCCTCTTTATATTAACTAGCGGGATTATTCTAAAATACAATTATAGGTATTGTTCAGCAAACTTCATGACGCAGGTCATAAGTGGGTTGTACGAATGTACCCCGCTCATGACTATAATACATAATACTACATAATTTTAACTAAAAATAACTTAGTGGTTTTCCCGAAATGAATGTTTGCATAATAATAAGGGCATCATTCAGCAATTATTCATGGTTTCTCTGAACGCTTAAAGCAATTTTTTACACGGAAAAAAGTAATTTGTGAACGATAAGGGTTCGTGTGTGGTTGTCTGTAAAGTAGATTTTCGGACAATAGTTTAACGTGACTACTGGCGTAGCGGGACAATGAGGGTTACCGGACAATGATAGCGTTACCGGACAATGACGTCAACGTTTTCGTGGATGCAGCCGGCGGCGTTCATCGATTTATTAGACCTAGTCACGTAAAAAACAGAACGTGAACGCTGGTATACGCACAACATGCTTTTGAAGTTTCGCGAGTACCAATCCGCCCGTATACGCGCGACAAAAATACGGTAGTCTGAAACCGCACTAAGAAAATATATTTAGTTTATACGACTCCTAACAAAACTTGAGCAGGGTTCGACGTAGAAAATGGACACTGCTGACAACGGGACTATGAAAATTTTACTTAATCGTATCTCGATCAGAACTAATTGAACTCTCAACGGAGGCTACTAGAAACTCAACACTATAGGCAGCCATATACGAAAAGGTGAATATTTTCTTTGAACAGGAAGGTACTTAATTAATTATCAGTTATCTTATCGTAGGTACCTATAAGCTAGTATAAATGCTCTGCATAATTTATGGCTACCTAATAGATCCGTTTGCTTAGAAACTTTAAACATCCGAACATTTTTATAAGTGATAATTTTTCTCTGGCTTTCTGTCAATTTGTGGCAGTGATTTCGTGAAATGCAACGGAAGTGTGTAACATGCTTACTAAGCCGTCAAATGGTAACAACCTCAGAAAAATGAAGTAAATAGAAATCCTTCCAAATTTAATTCAATGAGATACTGTAAGGTTCGCTCTTTTATTTTTATATTGTTAATATATTTTTTTTTTTTATATTTCCGATAAACTGATAACAAATGTTGTTCTCTTGCAGAGTTGTCTTGTGCAAACTGATAACAAATGTTGTTCTCTTGCAGAGTTGTCTTGTGGTGTTATTGCACAAGACAACTCTGCAAGAGAACAACATTTGTTATCAGTTTATCGGAAATATAAAAAAAAAAAATAGCATAGGTTTTTTTTTTCACGAAACCTGAAAATAGGTTGTGTCTAAACACAACCTATTTTCAGGTTTCGTGAAAAAAAAAACCCATTCAAACATCGTTTTGAAAATGCGGTGAAATATCGATAGAACAATTCTTAGAGCTTATGAAATGTATTATTTTATATTAACAATATAATAATGGTCCGCTTTGTATGTTATTTTTATTATAACATTTACAACAAAGCTATTTGACAATCTTAAAATTTTCCGACAAATTAACCACAACAAAATTATGTAGCTGTAAATTAACCTATGTGTTGAGTTAGTTGAATTTATGAATAAAGCCTCCTTCAGATAGGAAAATGAACTAAAGAATTATAGGTAATAGTGTAAAAGCAAGAATAGGCCAGTCAAGTAAGTAAGAAAAAGGGATCAACCTCGAAACAACTATTAGAACACCAAAATGAAGGTGTATACGAGTTTCCAGCTTGTTATCTCTCATTCCGAGGTGAAACCCTAATTTGACTGGCCTAGATATGGTGAATGACAGTTTGTTAGATTCGAGTAATGATCGGCAATGTAAAAAAAATTATTGTGAATCAATATAATCCAATTCAAACTAAATGGATTTTCTCTCAACATTCACGAAGAGAGATAAATAATGTATCTTTAACAGTAGGTATAGAAAGTTAGTTTAATATTAAAAGCTACCTAGCTAAGACCTATTTTTAAGTTAAGTATTATTACTTCTATGTTGTTACCACAAATGCCTAAATAACCGGATGCTCTTCGAGCTGAAACATATCTAATTCACGAAGTACAGTCAGGTAAAAAGGCGAACAACTGAAGTGCTATCCAATTTAAATCCTCTTCACTTCAGTAGGGAAGTTGAGAAAATCTTATTAGTGCGTGCTTATCGCATCGTGATTCCAGCCCTAAGCCGTTTTGCAAACTAAAAATAAATAATAAGGTACTCGAATTGAAATCAAATCTTAATTAAAAGTTGATAAATATTGTTTTGTATTTTAATCAAAATTATACAAAATGTCACAGAACGTATTCAAAATTTTAAAAATACCTACGTCACTAACAATACATTCATCCGTTTCAAGGCAATATTTTAAAGATCTTAACAAAACCAAATTACTTAATAACGCAAAAGTAATAAAATCAAAACAAAGTAATAATATAACGATGCGATGGTTTCTAGAGTAGGTAGGTAGGTATTATGGAATTCGCTCAGTAAGGTAACACAAACAAAGACAAAGCAAAGCATGCTTAATTATAATAATTAGGCTTACCTCTAAACTCCAAGCGGGCGTATTTCGGATATTTAGCTTTGAGCGTCTTGAAACGCCTGAATTTCACGTAAATCGACATATTTAATCAAATTATAACAAAAAAAATTATCAAACTAAAAGCCAAAGGCACCGGACTTCGCAACTTTCAACCCCGGCAGAACAAAAACATTCATTGTCATAAAGTAAATGATAAATAAAGTAGGAGTAAGTTTTTCCGACGTGGTGCTAGCTATGCCGTTAACAACGGAGCCAGGCTGTCTGGGCCAGCGATACGCGCGGAATGGCGAAGGGCGGGCGGCGGTGGCAAGATCCGGGCGAAGCTTTTCCCGCCCCCGCCCAGACCCCGCACCTGCAACGCACGGCCAGTTTGCGTAGAAGCCTTTGTTGTAAGTGCGGTGTATTGTGTTCATTTGTAAATTGTATTATAACTATATTAGCTACTGATTCAACGCGGGGTACCTTGTAATGCGGCAAATTCAAACATTCAATGAGATACTTTTTTAACCGATGAAAATAAAACGGAGGAGTAATCTTAGTTCGACCCGTAATTTTTTTCTCATGTATCTCACAACTTTTTACAGATTAATGTGTTCCGATTCGAAGGGAACTATAGCTAGTGTATTTACTGGGATGTCGAGTCTGACCAAGGAAATGGCTCAAAGCTGAAAAGAGCTATAAATAGTAGTTTTGCACCGGCCACTTGTAGCATTGTTCTAGTCATGGGTAGGCGTGATCTCTTGCTATCAGGAAAGAGGCTTGCTCAACTCATCTGGTATGGAACTTGTTATAACAATATGGAATTGCGAAGTCTGTGGTTCAGAATAATTAATGACCAGACATGAGTACCAAAAAGAGAGTCACTCTCGAAATTAATAACCAAGTAAATTAAAAGTGTCAAATAGAAACGCGAGCATGATTGCAGTAACTGTTGATAAAATAAACTTTTCTATAAATTGAAAGCTGGATGAAATTCAATTTAAAAAAATGATTTCGAACTTAGATAAAATAACATAGGTAATTCTTTATTTGTCAAATTCACTACTAATACTGTTTTTAATATTATTTTAGTACTAATACTAAAACACTTAGATTTTTCAGTTCAGCGATTTCTAGTTGTGTAGTTTTAAATAAATCTAAATTGAGGAAATAAGCCAATTGCATTCCTCTTCAGTCGAACAGAGCGGCGATGGGAGGCAGTTCGTATTTATTTACAACACGTAAACTGGCATTATTAAAATAAATTATTTAAGTATGTAATTAATATACTAAAATAATTTAAAAAAAACTTCAAAAAAGGTATTTAAGTATTCTAACAGTTATCTGGTACAAGGTACCAGCTCTGCTTAGATGGGGGATTAGGGGCTAGCGGCTAGATCGTTGTGAAAAATATGCAAAATATTTATTTTACATACCTAATTATAAACCTAGGTACTCCTAAACTTTTGATGTAGTACATATATAACTAATACTAGTTGACCCGTAACTTCGTTTGCGTTGCGAATTAACAGAATTCCTTTCGCGCCTACACTCAGCTCAATTTACAAATAGTTATTGGTACCCCAATGGTTTTGGTTTTCCAAATAAACGAAGACCGAAAAAGGCAATTTAAACGAGCGGGTTAGGTAACGCTCAGCATCCATAAAAATAGGCGATCTAACTTTCCACTACGCGAATTGCGAAGCTAAACAAAAATCGTTGTAAAATTTCTTTTTTAATTTAGCTGAGTTTTGTCATGCAGGGTGCGAGGGTAACAACTTTTCAGGGTTTCAACAAGCAACGAACTTTCAGGCAAGGGTTTCTGAGTTCCCTGAAACTCGTTTTTACCTGACTGCAATAAATGAAAAAATAATGAGTACCTTACCTACTTACGGCGATAATATTTTGAGCAGTTGAGTTTTCAGTTCTTTTTAAGAAGTGAATTTTTTTTTTCCAGCTGATGCTTGTAAAAATTTTTTTTGCTAGAGAACAAGCTTGTGTATTTTTATTCAAAACGTCAAAATGACAAAAGTGGCAACACGTGACCCTGATTGGTTGTATAAAATAGAAAACGTACGCATTTAACGTACGTATTTAAGAGAAATAAACGCTTAAGCCTTGAAGTCGGTGATCCGTATGCTTTCTTTTAGCTTTCAGTATTTATTCTGCTTCGAACAGGGGCGATTGGATAGGGATGTGATGGTCCACGGAGACCTTCCATGCCGCGAACGAGTGGTCTAGTTTAAAGAAAGGATTGGTTACCATGCCAAGCCTCCGGAGATTTTGGACAATCTATTCTAGACTAGAGATGCGAATACTAGAGTCTCGACAAAGATTTTCTTGTAAGTAACGTGCTGACCAAAATTAAATTCAAGGACCGATACCAAATCGAAGCTAAGGGCTCTTTCAATTTAGACGTTTCGTGTCGGCACTGCAGCAGTCCGACACGAAACGTCTAAATTGAAAGAGCCCTAAGTGTCACATTGGCAAGCACATAGCCTTTCTTTTATGCCCAACAGATGTTAACGCTTGTCGATTCATAGCCATGCGTGGTTGGCTACGTCACTTGTCAGATGATCTTACATCGCTCGCCGAAAGGGGCTTGTTATTCATCGGTGTGGTATCCATCCGTCGATGTACAGTTGCCGGCATGACGCCATGGCGTCGTCGGCGTCGTGGGAGTCACTCATTCCGCGCCAGAGCGAGCTGAGCTGCGCATGAGTCAGTTGCATTTTAATTTCAAGTGCGAACAGTCGTAGTACAAATTCATCGGTTTATTGAGGCGTCATAAATATGTATAACTCTATACTTAATAAGGTAAGTTTATATGTATTATTATTATTTTTTATTGACTTACTTGTGTGTGTTACCTATATTGTTGACTTGACTTTTGACCAGACCTTAAGGTCGCGATGATAAAACTGCTGATAAATTGTTAAAAGTCGGTAGGGAGGGTCTTTATGTGCTATTTGCCTAATAATATTGGGTTTTATAAACGTTGTCCTTCAATTTTGCAGACTTAGATCTTTCTTTCGTTATCGTCATGCTCAACCACAAATATTTTTGTAATTTCTGTCAATTAGAACCCTGAACTTAAGCCTATCAGCTCGAGACTGATAACTATACCATAGATAGTTTACTTGTTTTTAATACTGATTATATTTACTTAAAAGAACCGTCACCGGTTCACTAATGGACCGGTCTCTACCGACTCTACCTTTGTAGTCCGAATGGTATGGCTCTATAAACCCCGTTTTACTACTATTTGAATACGTGGTACAGTTGATATTGAGGTATGATTTAGAAGTATATTCAAGTTCCTACTGTATTATTTTCTGAAAAAAATTGCGTTCCACAGTAAAATTATTATTTACCTATGCAAATGAAATATTCAGTATTAATGATAATCCTCAAATCCGAATTCCATAAAAAATGTTTCGGACAAATACTCAAAAAGTACGCCGTATTATAGTAATTTCTTCACACTATTCGTTTCGTCCATGTCTTTTTAATTTCGACAACAAAAAAAATAAAGAGTTTATATATATTTATACTTTAATTTAGATTTTATACGTGTTTTTAAGTTATTAGGGTTAATTTTAAAACACGTATAAAATCTAAATTAAAGTAAGAAACCTTTCACTTTTTTTGTTGACGAAATTAAAAAACATGGACGAAACGAATAATGTGAAGAATTACTATAATACGGCGTACTTTTTGACTATTTGTCCGAAACATTTTGTATGTAATTCGGATTTGAGGATTCCCCTTAAGTACTAACTATGAAATAAAAAAGAGGTCAAATGTGTTTTGATTTATGAATAATAACGTTCTTAAGTTATTGAAGTAGAAAAGGTATTATTATACATGCAGATTTATCTTTGTATTATTTTTATAATGTAAACTTGCTCTCAAAAATAAAATGTTTATTAATTGAAAAAGGTACTAAAAGATGAACTCTTTTTCTCGCAGTATCTTAGTCATTCATATTATTACCCCTTCCCTGAATCGGAAATCTGACTGTACTTTACTAAAATAAATCCATAGCTACTTCATATCGAGCTCATGAAATATTTTTCATGAGCTTAGCTCGGTATTTTAGCGTTATTCGCTTTTTAGTCACCGCGTTGGAATTAGGCAAACTAATACATACCCTTATAATGTGTTTTTTTTACACAAAGCAGTGTTTTATTGAAAGTTGAGCTTAGTTATAAAATTATTTATCAGATATTTTTTTAAGACTACTTATAGTTCATAAATGAGTTTAGTTTTTTGTTGTTCTAATAAATAAAAATAAAATAAATAAATAAAATATGACCCAAAAAAAATTTGAATGGAATGGAAATTTTGATTGGAAGACTTTGTTTGTTTGTGTCCATCACGCAAAAACTAAACGGATTTTACTAAAACTTCACGATATCATAGATTCTAAGCCTGAAAAAGGACTAGCCTATGTATAGGGGCAGGTGCTCAACATGCGGACACTTTCAAGAATTTGGTATAAGTAAAATATTTATATTCTCAGGACTGAAAAAGTTTTATTAATTTCTAACAAATCACATGTCTTAAGAGATAATCAGCCTATAATTAACAAAACTCTAAGTCACAATAGCCAGATCGTGAGCAATAAAGCATATCTATCTCTCTATTTAACTATCAGCGTCCAGCTAGTCTCATCACTTGTTTACATTTCAAAAAATATATAAGTAGGTTAGTACTTAGTACCTACCTATTTTGAGCAGTTTAGTTGGATCTTATGAACGTAACATTATAGGAACTAGCTGACCCCAGCTTTGTTTGCGTTGCTATTTTTGAAATTTCTTTCTTATTACGCACTTTTAGCTCTTGACGAAACACACAAGTGTCATTTGCGAACGAAACTACTTTTCGAAAGGTGCACCTTTCCCTAAGATTTTTAGCGAAAGGTATTCTAGGGAATATATCCCAGTTTTACCCAATATATTTACTTATTTATATTTTATTTGACTAAGGTCGAGACCCTAGGTCCATGGGGAATGGGAGCCTTTGGCGTTTTCAAATTTTTGTCAGAGCGTCTGGTCGAAGCGACGCTTGATCAGAGGGCTTGCAGCTACCTTGGCCAAAGGATAAGCCTTGCAATACAAAGAGGCAATGCAGCCAGTATCCTCGGCATGCTGCCATTAGGTATCGAGTTGGAGCAGTTGAGCTACCTATAGATCATTTACAACGGTCTATGGGTGGCCCAATTGTTATCTTTTGTAAATTTTGTATTATACATAGATTGTAGTAGTTAGCTTATGCTATAATAAAAGTTTATTTACCACAGGAAGAATACCAACATGTACAAAACATACATAATACACGGTACGATCTATAAAATTTTAACCAAAATACAGGTATATTTGGTATAAAGGATTCCACATTTGTACCAAAAACTAATGTAAACACAAACCGCGGTGCGCCTGCGCACTCGCGCGCCGAAAGCACCCACGTGGCTCGACTATTTCTGAATTATTCTATTTTTGTGGCTTATTTCAGTGTTGGCTCGTCGCGAGGGGATAATAACCACTGACTATTTACTAATATTATAAATGAGCAAGGTTGTGATGGCTGGGATGTTCGTCCTTCAATCCCGCTAGAACAAGGAAACAAAAAAAGTTAATATTTAGTATGGGTTACTGTTTTTAATTACTAGGCTATCGAGACTGACCATAAAAATTTCTCAAGGTGGAAGAGCATTAAAGCGGTGTTGAAATAATGAATGAAAAAAATATTTATTTTGAGTTTATTCTTACATATAAAACTACACATTAACAAATACAACATACAATACAGGCAACTACAAAATTGTACGCCACAGCGTGTGCTGGTGATGCTGCAGCGCTGGTTTTCAGTGGCACTATAATGTTGCACCGGCATATGGGAATCAAAGCCCTGTGCAGTGTAGCACTAATATGGTTTAGGTAGACGTGATCTCTTGTCATTAAGAGAATGCCTAGCTAGTCTCGCTACTAGTATACATAAAAAAATGGGTGGTATGAGAAGCTGTAAAAACGCATAGATAACTTTTTATTCCGATACCATGCGGGTGAAGGCACTGCTACCAGTGCCTTCACGTAAGGTCCTAACTATATTCAGCAGCGCTGCCGCTAAACCAGGACGTTCTTACAACCAAATACAATAATCTATGTAACGAAGTACCTATCTGTACCTACAATGAAGGGCGGCGCGGTCCCCCGTAAAACACGTATATATATACCTACTGACATGAGTAGCCTGGCCGCGCGATCGCGCCGCTGAATATAATTAGACCCTTATGCCTAAATCACACGTACCGAGTACCTACTCGGTCGAGAGCACTGTCTCGGCCGAGTACTCGGTACGTATGAACATAGCGCCGAGTGCTCGGCTGAGCAATTTGTGCGGTTTCAGGCGAATTGCGCCGCTCGTGTTTTGTTTTCTACAGCGCGTGTACGTGCGACAAACAGAGAAGACTCCTCAAATGCTGGTGACACTAGAAAAAACTGAGCGTACTTGCCGGTATACGCGCGTATACGGCGTTTCACTGGTCAACTCACGTTGTATAAACTTACCTGAATGAACGTAAATACGTCAAACATGTGCTTACGTGAGGACTTACCTTAACACGATCGAATGCAGGCTTCCAATGCAATGCTTTTACTTAACTTTGTTGACAAAAAAGGGTAGGTCTTGAGTTAGTCGAAGCGTGGCATTCGGACGCATCGCTCGCTTTGTATTTTCCGTGTAGAAGTGTTCTGAATATTACAAGATATTCCAAAATGGCGGCGAATCATCCAGGTCCGAAGAGCCGGGGCTACCACTTACGAAATACTGTAAAATACAAGGTTCGTCTTACAATAAAGTATAGTTAATTTCCAACCGAATTCATAAAGGGTTTATTTGTAATTTGTAGGTACCTGCTTATCTCCAAGATATCTCTAACATTTTTTTATAAAGTAGGTGCCTACCTACCTTATTATGTTATGAATTTATGATGGAATAACTAAGAGATTAGGGCGAAAGTCGGTTCATTAAGAACTTTTTTACATATTTCAGTTTTAAATAACGGATGAAATAGGTTAATTACAGGTGCTTTAACTTTATTTAAGTAGAAGCCTAAAAGCTTCCACATAACTAAGAATGTACCGTCTTCAAAAGACAATGTTTTAATGATTCTACTTACATAAGTTTTCATATAACTAAAAAAAAATTATCTAACCGGATTATGTTTTTTGCTTTAAAAACGATTTCCCAAGAAATAACTTTCTAAAGTTTAATATGTAGATAGGGAGGTATATCTGTTTAGGTCGAAATTAGTATGCCGACATAATTAGACCCAGGCCATAGAAGAAAGACACTACTCCTTCGAGAATCCAGCAAAATTAGGTGTTATACGACAGAATCTGCTAACATAATGTTCTGCCATTTTTGACGTGGGACGAGGTAAACATGCATTGTTCATGCGCCTAACAAAATCTTATTTATGTAAACGCACACTATAATAATCTCGCACACCATCTTAAAATATGCACACATATCAAACACAGCGTATAGTTTTATTTAACGTGAATGAATGGCAAAGAAGGTTATATGGCCAGCAGAGCTCTCTTTTGGCTAGATTCTCGAAGCACTGCCCAGACTACCTTTATTTCTACAGCACTATCTTTCTTTAGATTTTTTTAGTTTAATTAAGTTTTCTTTTATTTTTATTTTATTTAGAGCCTAGGCGTAGTTAGGTAGTACAGCCGTTGGATCTAGCCCCCTCTTAGGGTGCGTTTCCACTGACCAATCACAGTGCTCGAAATTCCACTTCGACTCCACTTTACGCACTGTGATTGGCCAATTCACGGTCCTCTCCACTCCGAAAAGCTCCGCATCAGTGGAAACGCACCCTTATGTTGTAGTAAAACGTAGACGCAGCTCTGGAGGAGTTCCTGTTCTATGGCTAAGTTATCCTATCCAGCCTCCTCTTATGTTGTAGTTGAGCGTGGACGGGTACGCAATTCTGGAGGATTTCCTGTGGCCGGAGGAGTGTGACGAGCTTTACGATGCCGGCCTGGACTTCACCACCACGCTGCCTGATAAGGAACAGCGGTCCGTCTTCTCCACAAAAGGAACGCCAAGCGTAAGTAGTTAAATTTAACGTACAAGCGAATTTTAATGTAAGAATATTATTAATTAAGTACTAAAGAATTATTTTTATTAGCAATTTGTATAAGAATTATTAACAATTATTTAGCTTTAATATTAATTATTTGCACGACTAAAGTTGAAGCAGTGATTCTAATTTAAAGTAAGACTACAATGTACTTGTATTACGCAAATAAAGTTTAATTCATTCATTCATATATAAATGAATATTTATGAACATTTCACACAAGCAAGTTTGTAAAAATGGGAGATCAACAGATGGAATACTCATATCATATACTTACTTACTTTTTTAACATATAGATACAAAGAAAACATCCAGGCTCGTAACAAACACCGATGTTTTACATACATGTGTACGTACACACATGTTTGTCCTAAAGCGGAACATAATCTACCTTATTTTATAGGTACGTGGTTAGCAGTATAGTAGAGTACCTAACCTACTCATATCGTATATATCGTATATATATACATCGTATATAGGACGCAAAAAGCACAAGTCCGAAGAGAATATCGTGTCGTGTGCAAAAGAAGGCATGTAATGTACTTCTTATTCTCAGCAGTAATTAGATAGGCGCTGTGGATCAGTATAGGCTTTGCTAAAGGCAATAAAGTTAAGATTATTATATGGGTTTTATTTAAAAGGTTTAACAACACTTACGACCTGCATACATACATAATAACAGAATTTCTAGAAACATTATGATGCATATAGTATGATAAGAACCAAAGAGGTACTTAAGTGAGTACCTACATGTGAGGTTTATCTTTAAAAAAGGTACTTAGGTACGGGCTATATAAAGTACTATTGAACTAGAAGACTTAACATTTGGAAGGTCTGATGCCACGTTGAATTAAGAATAACATAATGTCCTAAAATAACTATATGTATATATATTAAATGGATAGGAGTGCTTTGTTGTAAAGAGGGTGTAGTTTTTTTTTTTATTAGTTGATTGCGAATTTGCGTCTACAGCAATAAGCGATAGTTTTAATTTATCACGTCTTTGCAGGCGACTGCTTTTAGATAATGCTTTCATGCAAAGCTAGCTTTGCATCTGCTATCTGAGAGAAACACGAACTGTTCAATGAAATTAAACGCAAGCTGAATCTAGATTCAATTGAGGCATTGCAGCTGTTGGTAGGTGCCTACAGATAAACAAGCAGTCGCCTATGTAATAAAAATAAACTTTTATAATCATAAAATAAATCTATTCCTTTTATAATTATATGTATAAGCATATTTTTTTATATAAATAGCTGCCTGAGGTATCGGCATAAAAACAGCATATGCTGATCGGTTCAGCAGTTTTAGCGAAATGAAATGAATTCGTTTTGTTTTGGTGTGCAATTTCCAAATAAGTACCTACATTATATTCGATTGATGGATGACCATTGGCCATCCTTAGTTGGCATTATCAGTGTGAAGAATGATCTAATAAACCAATGTTGACTGCTTTTAGCCTTTGCGAGCATAGTAGGTATACATACGGTACCTATTCAAAGTATGACAATAAAAAGGTCTACATCACAGAAGTATTAAAGTATAGAATCACAATGTAGTACATCGAAAATGCGTCAAAAAAGGGAGCCACATTGGCTAATTCCTAGTCAATTTCGCTCCAAGGCTAAATTTCGAAAAAGAGAAGTAACAGGGCAAGTGTTATAACTACTACGCGTTTTAAAACTATATCGTACAAAGTAACAAACATTATTTGAAAATAGAGATACATATTTATTTTTTATTCACAGCGTGTCTGAAAATTTTCTTTCCTGTATTCCGTATCAATTTTGCATTGATACTGTCTATCTTGGTGTTCTACAGAAACACCATTATTCATATATTATGGTCAAATATGTATGTAGGTATCTACCTATACCTATATTTTAATGCCAGCATCTCTACGCACGCACGCACTTCGTCAGGAGTAGGTATAATAAGCGCCTCCATTAATACCTCCAAAAAAATGCTGAGAGTGGCTTCATTTTTTCTATTTTGTAACTGTGTTTTATTTGAATACTGTGAGTAGAATAGAGATTTTCTTATCGTTATTTATAATGCTAATTTTAGTATCTAGTCTACTTACCTTACGTACGACTGTAGCTGCACAGACTACACTCCCAAGCTTTCACATGTAAATTACTCTTAATTTTGCAAAGAAAATTGCACGTAAGCATTTTCAAATAAATGTAGTCATCTTACTTGTATAGTCACTGCGTTGTTTAGTGTGACATAGTCACTGCGTGACTAAAAACTATTATAAACTATTATATGTGATTAAACTAGCTTAATGTAATAATAGCTATGTATACTAAACTTACCTACTACTATAAGGTATACCTAAAAACTTTAAAACTAACAGTACTTAGTAGGTACTTTTGTGACTGTCAACACTAGGACAAATCTAAAAAATGTAAATCCATTATTGGCTGTAAGTTTAAACAATAAGTCTAAGTTATATTAATACTAAGAGCTGTGGATTTTGTATAATAAAAAATAAAAATAAAATAAAATAAACCCCTTCTAAATAGTAAACCAAAAAACAAAAATATTTTTTGTCTGAATTATTTTCAGAAAAAAATGTCTTTTTAAAATTCAGAGTAGGTATGATATAAATGTGAAAGTCTGTGCAGCTGACGTACCTATTTGGCTACCATAATTCCGGTAAACACATTGCTAACCATAATATGCTGGCAAGCTGCGCATTGAAATACCTACCCTTAGTTACTTCATACTGAATTGCGATAGATTGGGCAGCAAGATTGAGATTTACGAGTATGTCGTAACGTCAGACAGATCTATGCTAGGTATGTACTTAGTTTCTGATGCAGGTATCTGGTGATACACTGCATCGCAATGTTTTGCAAATGACAAGTTATTATGAACTAGCTGTACCCGCGTGCGACTTCGTCACCCGTGGATGAATTGTTTATTATCGATGTTGTTTGTTCCACTCGCGGAAGAAATATCACAGAATAGCAAAGTGTCAGTACTAAGCAAGTCAATCAAAACTTGCACATTTTCAAACCCTCTTTTTAACCACTCAAACATTGAATTTAGTAGAAAACTGAAAAACATAGCGGTACTTATCTTCGGAGGTTATAAAAATGCAACTTTCAATTAAATATTGTGTTTACGGATTTAGGAGAAAGATTCATTCAACTTTTGGTCGTATAACACCTTAAATCCGTACTTTTACATATTTTAACTTTAATTTTGAAAATCGGTGAAACCCGTATCTAATTATTTGTTTTTTAAAATATAATTCCAAAGTTTGAGAAGACACTCAGAAAAAAAACTGTTTCCATACAAACTTTAAACTTTTATATCTACCCTCTGAAAAAATGTATCGTAATATTATATACCTTATAACCATTTCAGGCTTAGTAGCTATGATATCATAAAGTTTCAGTTAAATCAGTTCGGTAGTTTTTGCGTGATGGACGAACACACAAACCCACAAACAAACAAACACGGTCTACCAATTAAAAAAAAAAATTGGGGCATGTTAATTAATCTCGTCAGAACACGTTTCCGTCAAAAAAAACATATGTACAGAAATTCGGGGTCTTTTGCTTTATTATATGTATAGATAGAAGATAGATAGATAGATGCTGAAGCGAAATATGTTGACATCTAGTGGGAGAAACAAAATCGGTAATTATCATACTGTTCTTGTCTCGTGTCAGCCAGTGGCTGATATCAACTATACAATTATATATAACCTACACAAAGGCAGTAAATAGAAATTTGTAATTCCCTTACGTATATTTAGTTAATATTTATAGAAAATAATAATAATATTGTAACTACATATACATATATGTAAATTTATGAAATTCAATACCTAGCCCAGTACCAGCCGAAACAGAGGTCCCTTGTATCTACACAAAAGTCCAGCAGGTACTTCGTTAGAACAAGGAACCCGAAGTTTTATATAGTACAGGTCGTGCATATTTTTATTTATATATTTTTATTTATATTAATTATTACAAGTATAAAAGCTAGATTACTCCTTCTCTTCTCTTTGCCTATAATTTTATGATTTATTGTATTTCTTTTTTATTTTCTTTATATATTATTATGTTAACTACCATAATGTAAGACCTTTTTAGAAATAAAACATTTTATCTTTTTTATCTTTTTTAAATTATAAGCTAGGACCGACAATTTTAGGTTAGCCTTAGGCCTGAATTATATAGAAGCGACGTAAGGCGAAGGCACGGTCTTTTTCATACAAAATTAAGCGACGAGTCATGCGATTATATTTTTGTACAGCCGTGCTTCGCCTTATGCCGCTTTTGTATAAATCAGGTCTAATACAGCGGGAATGTCTCTCTGAATTCATAATCCGAATTCATACCTACCTATAATTAATTTAGAAAGCCCGGAATTGCATTAGGTATGCCCCACACACACACACATTCAAATTTTTATATTGATCATATTATTTTTTCAGATCCATTTGTAAGAATGACGAAATATTTTAGATTATGATTACATAACGTGTTTTTCCATACATTTGAATGGAGCGGTACCAAAGAATAAGTAATATTATGTACCATAGCGGTACACACACGCTGTAATTTTAAGACTATGAATTCAGATTATAAATTCAGAGAGACATTTCAGCTGTTTATGGCCGGCCTAATGGCTCATTCACACGAGCAATTATTTAACGCGCGTTAAAAATCCGTTAATTTTTAATTCAGTTTGTTACTCAATCACGCCAAAACTAGAAAACTGATTGAGCTGAAATTCGGTATACTCACATCAAGTAAATAGGTACAGTTTTTATCTCGATATCTCTCGGGCAAAGGCTACTTTATAGTTAAATAAAATATAAAACAAAATCGTTTTTTTTTTGTTTTAGCAATTTAAAGACACTTATTTCATGGAGAGCAATGACAAAATACGACCATTCTTCGAGGAAGCTGCGCTGGGTTCAGATGGCAATCTTCAAGTACATCCAGTGGTGTCGCTGAATAAGGTTAGTTTTAATTACAACAAAGTACTTAGGTTACAAACATTTAAAAACTAAATTCAACCGAATTGAGATCCGCCTCCTTTTTTGAAGTTGGTTAAAAAAGTTAAGGTTTTATACTAAAAAAAGTTTTCTCCGTGAGGTCATGGTTCAGAGCAATCAATTAGGTAGTTAATATGAATACCTAATGTAGATCTAGATCTATTTAATATATATAAACATCTACTTACTGTCTCTGCGGTTTCGCCCGCGTTGTACCTGGATAAAAAAAACAGTCAATGTTATTTTTTTAGCTCCTAAACTATACTCATAAACAAGCATCCATCCATCCACCCCTCTCAAAACTACTTCTTCTAACTTGAAATGAAATGAAATGACATTTTATTACCCGACAGCCAAGGAAGGGCTATGTTTTTCTTTTTTTACCGTAATAGATACTAACCCACTAACTATCTTTATCGTGTCATAAGTGCGGCTGGAAGAGGCTCCTTTCGTGCACTAAACAACATACTAACTAAGAGTGGTTGATAGATAGAAAATAGTTTATAGCACTAGGAAAAAAACAAGTAGGTACATATGCAAATTTAATGCTAGTTAGCATTCTCTTCCAGCTTACTTCTGTGTATTATGGAGATGTGGAAGTGCTAGATGTATGGTATGTGTGTTAGTAAGAACGGATCGAAAAACAATAATATATTCTAATATATTCTTATTTTTAATAATATAAACATAAACATCACACACTTACACCCCTGCACTAGGATTCCCTGTGTCGCAGGTGGCATGGACACATAAAAGACATCACAACATCCAAGACCCGAGAACAAACATTTGTGTTCGTCACACATATATTTGCCCCGGCCGGGGATCGCTACACCAAGCTTCGTAGGCAGGGTCACTACCAACTAAGCCACGGTGTCGTCATATAATATAATACTTACTAATAACATTCAGTGGTACTCGTGTACAGGTTGGACACGCCCTACATTTGTTGCACCCTCTATTCCGTTGCTACACCTACTGCCACCGGGTGAAGTCCGTATGCCACGATTTAAAGATGAAGAAACCGGCTGTAGTACAGAGTATGCTGATCTATAAGAACCCTGGCATTGGTGGCGAAGGTGATTATACACTATAATATAATAACTTAATACAAGTTGATGAGACGAGCTAGGCAGAGTCAATCATCCCTGGGATGGTTCCGGTGGCCTCACAGCAACGTGCGTGAGGGACACCGGTGCGAGTTCTTCGTATACCTATCCCGGGGTCCCTCTAATGAACAGAGGTCGGCCACCATGGGGTTTTAGTCGGTTAGAGTCCGACATAACCCGTCCACCCTCCCCCAAGGGCGGTGGGTATACATGAGGATTTCTCCATGTAAACAGGCAAAGTCAATCAATCATTGTTCTACGAGAGGTCTTCGTAGTCTCTCCGAAGTTGCTAGTCTCCGAAGATGCAAAAGTCTGCTCCTATTGTAAAACTGAATTTCCCCCTGGTTTAACTAATCTTACCCCAGCCACCCAAACTCCTTAAAGTATCGTGGGTTGATGGCAACACTGCTCAAGTATTTGGCTGCCACGAGGTCTACGTGGTCTCTACGAAGTGGTTAGCCACTGCTACGAGGTCTACGTGGACTCTACGAAGTGGTAGCCACCGCTACGAAAGGTCTACGAGGTTAACCACGCTACGAGAAGTCTACGTATCCTCTGTGATGTGTTTAGCCTCGCTACGAGAAGCCTACGTTACGTGGCTATATTTCAGCGCTAAAGGTTCAATCGTCTTAACGTAATTGAGTACAAACATCCATACTATTCATTCAGCCTTATAAACTTTCGAATTAATTAAGTAATACAAGTTAAATATTGTGAATAAGTATTGGTATGCGATGGATATAATGACACAGATAAAAAAGGAGTTGGTAAACAGGTAAACCAGCAGTGAACATCCAAGGGCTGACATATGATGAAGCAGTTTTAAATATCTACAGGAGTTTATGTAGGCTAGGCAGTCAATCTAGTCGTCAACGTTCATAAAACTTCTTGTCTCTTCCAGTCATACCGCACCAAGACGCAACGTATCTGTTCACCGAGCCGATACCCCCGGTCGGGTTTTGGATAGCCCTAGCAGACGCGACGGTTGAGAACGGATGTCTCTGGATCGCACCAGGCTCCCACAGGTCCGGGGTACACCGCCGGATGATTCGGAACCCGGACAAGACGTCAGACCAACTGATTGTCTACGACAAGCCCTCGCCGATCTATCCTGAATCGAGCTTTACCCCATTTCCGGTAAAGAAAGGTAAGGGCTCTTGAGAAAATACGAATGGTCTGCTACAGGCATGTGAGTTGTTACGTCAAGTGTTACGGGTTCAGTTCCGTCTTTAGTCAAATCACTTGCAGGTGTAATCAGAGACGTGCAATGCTATGCTTGCTTGTCTTAGGTCTTATTTCGAAATACGGGTTTCAAACTATTGAAACTAGTTAACATTATTTGCTCCGAACGAGAAGGATTTCACACGGCTTTCTAACCCTTGACCCTAATCTTATCAATTAACTCAATATTGCATTAAACATTATAAGACCGGATAAACAGTTTATAAAACGTAGGTATCTTCGCACTAACATACTTAAACACACACCTAATAATATAAGCTTGAGACAATAAATAAGCTCTAACAGGGTTCATGTACGAATACCATCACTAATATGCTAATACCTATATCATAAGATGGGTTCACGCCAGGCGCACGGGCTTGCGAGGCAGCATCAGTGGTTTGCCTGGAAACTGCGAGACAAGCCGAGCCATCGAAAGCCCTCGAGTCTCGCTATCAAAAACTAAATGATTTGGAAGTTAATAAAACCGTACATTAATTTTACACGCATGACCAAAGAATAATTTGAAAATGTATGCTCCTTATTGTCTGAGAAAAAAAAAATATTCTTCGTTTGGTCAATTAAATTGGAATAATGTGTTTTTATTTTTATTCAAGGAACATGTATTGTACTCCACGGCCACGTGGTCCACAAAAGCGCGATTAACAAATCCGACCAGCCGCGACCTGCCTACACCTTCCACGTCATTGAGCAACAAAACAACACCTACTCGCCTGACAACTGGCTTCAAGAGGGCAAAGGCGCGCCTTTCCAGAACTTATATGATACCATGCAGCTTATACCCGGCCCAATGACTCCTGAAGTGACTGAACTGGGCACAGCAAGTGGTGGACCTTTTGATTTTACTAAACTGGAAACAGCAAGTGGTGGGCCCTTTGAATTGCCTACAATGGAAACCAGCGGTGGTGCCTCAGAAGTAACTGGTCTAGACACAGCAAGCGCTGGGCCAGCTAAAGTAACTGATCCGGACCTAGCAAGCGGTGGGCCAGCCCAGGTATAATAGGACTTAACACAACGACTAATTTTGTCGTTTATAGACCTCGATTACTTATTTTTGGACTCTTACAACTGAACCACCCACCGGCTGGAGCGACTGGAGGACGCCAACGCGCTTCTGCTGTGCGCCACCAACAACACAAGAAAGAAAGTTGTATTCTTTCGCCTGTACTTGCCTGTTTGCCTATTTGTCCTGAATTTTCATGTAAGAATCTTTAAAATACTTAAATTGTAGTTGTCAAATAATGTTCTGTTTTGAATTGATTTGAATTTAATATACAATTTATTAAATCATTATTCAATAAGAAATCAAAAAAGCATGTTTTAGGCATGTTAGTGATCTAGATAACAACTAGACCAGAATGTGACGGAAAGTTTAAATAGGGTTTTTATTTCATATTTGGCCTTTTGCCTTATTATATGTTTTACAATGTTTTTTTTTTTCAGAAAAACATTGAAACTTTATAGTTTATATATTTTTATAAATTATATATAAAATTTTATATATTAGTTTATGTTTTATAACTTATGTTATAAAAATATAAATGTTTCTCTATAATAAGTATTGCTTTATTGGCTATACAATAGCTAATACAAATATTATGACTACATAAGTAAACATTGTTTTACACAAAATATTTTGATTCAAGTTTCTATAATCATTTACATAAATTTTTTGACAAATGTTATTTTTCCTAAGTTTGCCTATTAAAAAGTGTTTTAATAGTTGTACAAATATAGTGAATTTATGTTAACATTTGTTCTTATTACTACCTAAGTCATAAACAAACTTAAATAGGTAGGGTATAAATTTATGTATTTATAATCCAAGTATATTTAACCAAAAGTGCATGCACATCAATTTTTACCCGACCGCGAAGACAGAGGGTTATGTTTCTAGGCTGTATAACGTAACAAAAGTTGTTAACTAAAACATTAAATGACTGACTTCGTTATTTTCAAAATGTATACATGCATGGTTGTTTTTTCTATAACGATCTTATGATCGTAAAACTGCGATTTGAATGTGATAAATAATTAATAATTACATTTATGTTTGTTTAATAAAATAAAAAATTGAACATACAAAATATGTTTTTTATTTTAGTAAGTTTAACTACCTACTCCAAAAACTTCTTGCTATAATTAACCTATCGTAGGACTAAGTATTTAAACCTTCTACATTTTCCTTAAAAGGAAATTAAGTAAGTATTTACTAGTATTTTTCAACCGACTTCAAACAAAGGAGGAGGATCTCAATTTGGTTGAATGGTTTTTTTTTTATGTTTCTTACCTCCTAACTTTCTTACTTATGAACCTATTTGAAAAAAAAATTGTTTGGTTGGATATAATTTCAGATTGGCTCCATAGAAATTTCATGAAAAGCGTTTCAGTAGATTAGTTTTGAAATCAAATAACTGAAAATAATATTTCGTCGTAGTAAACGTATTCTGCTACCATGACGAGGAAAGATGGGAATAAATAGTTCTACCTGTCCCCCTATCGGTCAAAGGAGGACATATTGAAGAAACTTTTAAAATTAATTATTGTTCTATCTGTCACCCTTTTAGTAACAGGGGGACAGGTAGAACTTAATGTCCCATCTGTCACCCTAGGCGGACAGAGCAGGGTGATAAATGGGAATGTTTAACATCACTGAAATCACTTTTCAGTAATGTTAACTGTCACTAGAACATTCCAATTAGAAGTCGGTTGTACTATGATTATGTAAAACCTTGATTATCTAATTTCATCTCGTTAGCATTTGGGTAAAGTCCTAGTAACTATTTAACCTTATTCAATTTTCATTATATACCTACCTACCTGCTATTCTAGACGTACAGTCAGCTGCACCAATATACATATATACTCGCAAGCTTACAAAATGTTTCGGACAAATACTCAAAAAATACGCCGTGTTATAGTAATTTCTTCACACTATTCGTTTCGTCCATGTTTTTTGATTTCGTCAATTTCGTCGGTTTCATACTTTAATTTAGATTTTATACGTGTTTTAAAATTAACCCTACTAACTTAACAGTGCACATGGTTGTGCAGCTGACTGTACCTTTTTAACAAAAAAAAATAAGAATTACTTATAAGTTTACCTACTTGGCTTATCTAATTCTTGCTCGTACGTAAGTTAGTACCTACCTACCTACTACGTACGTAGGTACATATGTTATTCTAGCCTCCTTCCGTACCATAACAAGACAGTAATTAATTATATACCCAATGACCTAGTTTACCTAGTTTAGATAAATAGAACAAGTTTACTATTATTTCATAATCAATGCCGTATTGTTAGCACCTAGTTATATAAGTATAACATTGTAGAACAACAATTATTGTTTTGATCAAGACTTTAGAGGCATAGATAATAATCTGCAATATATTAAATTAGCATGCGCAAACTAAATAGTCTCTGAAATTAGGTACAATACGATATAAACGAAATTATCCATATCTAATTATATATATTTGAAGGAATATAGTATGTAAGTAAAATGAATAATCATGATTGTTAGTAGGTACCTATTGAGTACAATGACCTTAATGTTCCTACAAATATTTTTCTTTCCTGCGTCAATCGAGACATACCTACCTACTATACTATATTTATTGTATATTAATCAATTGGTTTGCATTCGTAAAGTTATATCAGTCGTTTACTAAAAAAAATTGATTTCGAGATATATATTACTTTCCCGAAATCATAGTGTAACAAACGGTGCATCAAGAACAAATAAGATTTAGATTTTTGTATTGTCATAAGGTAGTGCACGCTCGCTGCGATCTCTGCCAGGCAACCCTGCAGGTTACAAAATGAGTTAATTTAAGATGACGACAACCCTTGACTTTAGGGTCATTGGCTTTATTCAAACCAAAACATTCAGTTAAAATTTAAAATGAGGAATATGAATAGTGTAAGCTTCCCGTATGAATCCAACGCACGCTCATTCGCTCGCCGATACGCTAGTATCAGCTACTGACTACTGATAGCGATAGGGCGTTCACATTGCATCGCCGACAGAGGAAGCGCCATCGCCAGTACGGCTTGGCCGCGGAGCGCGCGAGTAGCTTCCACCATGAGACAACACGTTCTGCTCGCGACTCTTACTTGCTTCATACGTGAGTATACACCACCGATTTTTAATTACCTAAAAAAATTAAATGGGCAATGCAGACGGGGTACTACGTTGTATCTGTGCAGTCAGAATTTCTACAAAATGGCAGAGTGGCAGCGAGGTGAGTGCGGCGCCCGAGCCGAGGTTTTGCGGGCTGGCTCGAGCTAGGTACCCGGGTTTGCCAAACGATTAATAAAACTTAAAGTACTATCAATAAAGGGTACCGCTGATGCAAATCCATAGGAAAACGACTAACAGTAACAGTTATCCATTTTTAATTTAAAAAAATTTACAATAATTCGACTTAATTTTTTCTAATTTTTTTTTTGCCATATCTGTGTTCAGTTTCGGCAACTGATATGTTTTTTTTCTGGTGATCAAAAATTGACCGTGTATAAGTTACAGTTATGCACTTACAGCACATTCGCACTAGCGTTTTTTTATCGCGCGTTAAAAATCGCTCGTGCGAATTAGTTCTAAATGCATAACTTTAACTTATACACGGTAATTTATTTATCACCAGAATAAAAAAACATATCAGTTGCTGTTACTGAACACAGATATGGCAAAAAAACTTGAAAAAATTAAGTCAAATTTTTGTAATTTTTTTTTTTATTAAAAATGGATAACTGTCACTGTTAGTCGTTTTCCTATGGATTTGCATCAGGCGGTACCATTTATTGATAGTAATTTAAGTTACTCTCGTGCGAATGAGCTCCTATGTGTTCATTCTTCAACCGACTTCAAAAAATGCTAGGATGTTCTTAATTCAGTTGAATTAATTTTTAATGTGTGTTACTTCAGAACTGTGTTGTTTGTAAACCATTTTGAAAAAAAATATTTGAAAGGGTATAACCTTCAGACTGGATTCATAGGAATTTCATGAAAATCAGTTTCAGTACATTGGTTTTGTAATCAAAATAACTGAAAAAAAATACGTCATATAAGTAGGTAATCGAATTTGAGAATTTTGCTTCCTTGTAACTATTTAGTGAAGTATGGTCACTAAAACAGTTTTTTGGCTTAACGAAAAAAATAAAAACACAGTTTTTTAGAACTTTGAACAGCCTATAAACCCTCATACTCAGATTAATTTTGAATTATTGTCCATTAAAGTCAGTTGTAGCATGTTTTTGTTTTTAAACCTTGATTATTTAATTAGGTAGGTACTTGTTCGATTTTTCGATAAGCTTGCGCTTTTTGCGTTGCAGTTGCGTATGGGGCGATAGGTATGCGATTGGAATAAATGGGCCCTTACACCAACACAATAGGTAGGGTACATAAATATACTTATAAAACCTAAGCACTAACATAGTGTTTAAAAGAGCAGTTCATAATTTTCTGAAAAAGATGAAAATTAAGAATATAATATGACTAACGCCGACTTGCACCAAACTTTCAAAGTTCCTAAGCAATTACTTTACTTGCTTATCAGTTCTTAATGGTCAGAATCTGGACTGTTACGAACTACCAAGCGAATAAAGTAATTGCTTAGGGACTTTAACAGTTTGGTGCAAGTAGGCATAAGTATCTTTTGTCATAGATTTTGTGCTACCTGCACAAAATAACTAAGTAAATGTACACTGTGTATTACGCTTAAATTACTTACTTACGTAGTATTAGGTTTAATATTTGTGGAATATACTTACCTAATTTTATTTCATTTGTGCAATCAAGAATGGCAAAGTAATGGCAAATAAGCTTTGATAAAGTATCTACTCTCTCTAAATAATCAAAACAAATACCTATATAAGCACTTATTACAAAAACAAAGGTATCTCGACCTACTTATACAATAATAATAATAACACTATGTAATACCTAGTAAGGGAAAAAAAACCTAATTGTGTTATGATTATGAGGTAAGTATGTATGTATACTTACGAGTATGTAGCAGTCTGATTTTGGGTTCATTCAACCTTTTGTTTTTTACTGCGCATGAGTGTAGAGGATAGGGTTATCACATTATGCTGTTGATTTCCTCCGTTTGAGTAGGTACATCTTACTTTAGGTATATCTATGGATACTTATAATTACGTTGTTATAATAATGGCCGGACGGAAGCGTGCAAGATAAAGATAACTAATAAGTGTAGGCGGCAACTAAATCTATCACCATCAACCCTATTCCTACGTATTTCCGTTCAAAACTAGTATAGAAAAGCACGATATTTTTGTGTAGACATTTATTGGACTGTTTATTGTATGTTTTTCTTTCGAAAAATTAAAAGGTGTTGTCTCCAGTTCGAATATAATGCTACGTGTTAGAATTATTCTTGGATAAAAAGAGTGGCCTGTTAAATAAGCGCAATGAGTTAGTACCTATATTTTTATGAGGTTTCGTTGCGTTCACTAAATGCCTATTTATCATCATCATATCAACCACTAGAAGTCCACTGCTGGACAAAGGCCTCCCCCATAAAACACCGCGATGAGCGGTCTCGAGCTCCATTCCATCCACCGACTCCCAACGACCGCAAATACTATAGTCCGACCTTTTTTTTCGGATAGGCTTTTAATGCAGTTAGCCGCAGATGGCTGTTACTGCGTCACCGGACTCTATACACTGCGTCGTTCGTCAAGTTTGTGGTCGCCGAACCTTTAATCCCAACGCGGTTATCGGTTCGTCGAGCTATATGCCACACAGGCATATATGTGGCTTGCCCACAGCCACTTCATACATACCTATTATCTACAAATAATGATGGTTGTTTACAGTGGGCGCTTGGGCCTGTAAGATGCAAAATGGGTGTAAAATCCAGGACCAAACCTGTGTATGCAGCTGGGGTTGCAACACCGAGTACATCTATAGGACAAGGCGAGACTGCCACGACGCTTTGAAGGGTATGTATATAATATATATCAATATATTAGGTACTTAGTCTTATTCTGCGCGCTTTAGCTGGCAGAAGGTGAGTGAAAGCTGAAGATCGAGCTTAGTGGCGGGCCTTGAGTGGGACCTACGACCAGCGGTTTATTCCTAAAATCCCCACCAGCTATCCCCACCGGTGGGAATTTCGGGAAAAAAGTCTCTAGATCAACCTTAACACCAACCGACCGCAGTGTAGTGACTAAGCCCGACCAGCAATGGACTGCTATAATTATGTAGGTTGATGAATCTTATCAGGTATCCTAGTAATCCTAGAGTAGGGTTCAAATGCTTGAAAATGATGCATTGTGCGTTGCTCTCAGTCTTATGCTAGCTAGTTTTTATCCTCCGTGCCCACCCCAACCCCAACTTTTTGAAGTTTCGGTAAAAGGGTTACTGATAACATCGCAAGTAATTGGCTGAATGACACGGTTGGAAGTACCGGACTTATTAGCCAACTTTAGGTAGGTACTTGATGTATTTTGTTCTCAATATTTCTTCTATGCTAGAGATGCAGATTCCAGCCGCACGCAGTTCTAATATCTGCTATCGGGTTCCCTGTATGCGAGGAACTTGCCTTCAGACCACGACGGATATGGGCTACATTTGCAAGTGCGAGGGAACTGGCTTCTATGGACAACGGTGTGAGAAAGGTAATGTTTACTGTCTCAGATGCTTTCAGCCAACGCGAAAGAGCATACCTAAATAATGATTGTCAAGTACAAAAAAAATCGTTTACTTTGATTTTGACTTTTGGTTTAAAGATATTTTTTCAGACAGATTAAAAGAAATCGCTTGAAAATGACTCGAGTTGATGAAAAACCAAAATACCAAGAATAATCCATCCCAACCATAACAAATGGTTCCCAAATACTTCAAAATAAAAAATGCATAGCTAAATAATATATTCTTCTCTGTAAAAATGCTTATGTAAAGCTTCGATGACACACAAGCTTTCTTACAAGCTGATAGTTGGTGTGAGCGTGTTAGCTTTTGGGAAGGATTGTCAACAAGCAGATTGTTAAAACGCCGATGACACTGGGCGACTTTACACGCTACAAGCGAAGTCGCTGGCGTGTAGCGTGTAAAAAAGCCGTGTGTCATCGTACTAACTGTTTTTTTTTTTCAGCCTGTCCCACCACACCAGTTTACGGCATGGTGTTCCCTCATGAGTGTATCGTCATTTAGACATTATTTAAATCAAATGAGGTTTTAAGTTCGAACAACGATAACATTACCTGTGAAAAATACTTATTTTTCAAAGCTGCCTTGGTTGTAGTAGCCGAGTATGTACCTAATTAGGTGGATTCTTGTTCCTTTTTAATTTAATATTTACTAACCTAGGTACTGTATGAAAATTTATTTATGATGAAAAACATCTGAATGAAAATTTGTTGAAAATATTTGTGATTGCAAAGCGTATACATAAACTAACTAAGCGTTAAACAACTTGTCCTCTGGCGAACCACGTGACAGAGATGCGCAGAACCAATTTGACATAAGAATTGCGTTCTGCGCACCTTTGTCACGCGGTGCGCCAGAGGACAACTTGTTTGTCGCTTAGTATACCTATAATGTAGAATAGGTACTTACTACTTACTAATAAAAAAATGTTTTAAATTGCTGATCGTTGAATGAAACTTTTAATTCTTTATTATATAAGTTATCATAAATATTAGAACGGAGCTTAGGTAGAAGAACATACTTAAATGATAAAGTTTGTAGATGTTGTACCTGTACATTTTTTGTTTTATTTTACGCCCTAATATCCCAAAGCGTAATACAGGTAATCCAACTTGATACCCTTACAGGGCGCACTAAGGAACATACTCTCATACAAACACATAAAACTCTCATCAAACATGTTGTAAGATCAGCCTGTAACATTTCTGAAGGGATCAGGTCGATTCCGGGGGCTTTACCTGCTTTTAGTGCAATAATGGCATTTGCGACTTCGTCTTTAGAAGGGGGATCACCACTTATTTCTAGCGTCTTCGATAAGTGAGGCGGCATCAGTGGTATTGTTGGGTCTATTGGTACCTCACAAGATCCCTGGTTAAATACTTCCTGGAAATGCTCGTGCCATCGATTCAATCGATCTGAAGGAATAGCTAAAGGTTTGCCTCCTTTATCACGGATGGGTACTTTTCTGAAGTTTATTTTTCCTGCCAGGGTATTTGTGGCCTTATCACATAAAGTTATAGTTATAAGCTCTTTCAGGTTTCCTGTATGTGCAGCAAGTTGAGCAAGTTCGGCGATATTGTTAATTTTGTGTACTAAAACCTTATTGTTTTGTTACTTGTTCAAAAAAATCCTACACATACCTCATTTAATTTGTACTTTGGTTGAAATTGCTTGACAGAAAAGTTTTTTTTGTTTTTATTTAGATAATTTTACCTATGAGTCAAACATACTTTAGATCTGGATGTATCATTTTGCTTGAAACACAATTATAAACTAATAGGATTTAGTTAATTTTACATGTTTAATAAAAAAAAATTGTTGTCGGTAAGTAGTTTTTACCTGTTTGTGATTTTGATAAATATAACTAACTAATATAACTAACTAACCGACACTATTTCATAAAGTATTGAGAAAATGCATAATCTTTAAATGCCAGTTTATAAAACGTTTAAACTACATTTAAAAATCGTTGGAATCAAGTGACTAAGACTAATAGGCGATTTATGACGAATTTTTTTCCAAAAAAAAAACATTAAAACGCTCTCCTGTAAAGTTGCCAACATGTCGCTTGGCAATTATTGCCTTTCAAGCGTCGGTTTATAGTTGACTGCAAAGCACTAGGGTAACATGTTTCAGCTGTATGGCCTTGGCCAGTAATGGTATTAGACAGTTGACAGACCTTGGTCTGGGATACTGAAGCTCTACCCAATGACTGGAACATGGGGCTTCTTGTCACTGTACCGAGAAAAGGTGACATAAGCCAGTGCAGTAACTGGAGAGGCATCGCACTTCTCTCTATACCATCGAAGGTTCTTTTTTCGGGTAGTACTGGATCGACTTTCCAAGGTAATAGACCCGCTACTTCGCAACGTACAAGCATGGTTCCAGCGGTTAGCACGCTCCTGCACCGATCAGATAAATACACTACACTGCGCATCATTGCAAGAACAGGCATCAGAATGGCAAAGAAAGATGTATCTTACCTTTGTAGATTTCGAAAAAGCTTTTGACACTCTTCAATGGCATAGTATCTGGGCGCGTCTATACACTCTAGGAGTACCGCCAAAGATAATCAAAGTGATCCAAGCTATGTATGCAAAGTATACCTGTAAAGTGAGCTATGAAGGGCTGGTCTCCGACAACATCATTGTGCAGGCAGGTGTACGCCAGGGCTGCCTCCTCTCACCTTTGCTGTTCCTTGTGGTATTGGATGGAGTGCTGGAGCGTGTCAACAAGAACAAACGCCGCGGAATAGATAACCTAGACTATGCCGATGATCTTTGTCTTTTCAGGCACAGACGAGCAGACAAGCAAGCCAAACTAGATGACCTCAGAAAAGAAGCAGCAACCACAGGACTTAAAATTAATACAGGCAAAACTAAGGAGATGAGACCCGGCGTAAGCGACACAACGCCTTTGATTGGCCAGGAACAGGTGGAGCAGGTCCATCAATGTGTCTACCTTGGTAGTATTGTATTTGAAGTTGGTAGTACCGAACAGCCTTTGCACAGTTGCGTTCGATATGGCAGTCACGGAAACTGACCAGAAGAGTGAAGCTCAAGATATTCCAGTTCAATGTCAAAACCAATCTGCTGTATGGGTGCGAGACGTGGAAAGTAACGAAAAACATCACGCGTAAGATCCAGGTTTTCATAAACCGGTGCTTTCAGACAGATTTTTGGAATCTTTTGGCCGGACAAAATGACCAACGTCGACCTGTTAGAGAAGTACCATGAATCGCCCATGGATTCTCAGATAAAGCGTCGCAAATGGAACTGGATTGGCCACACGCTACGCAGAGTGCCCGACCACATCCCAAAGCAAGCTCTAGACGGGAACCCGCAGGGCAAGAGAAAGCGTGGTCATCCCAAGACTTGGCGAAGATCGGTGGAGTTGGAGGTCAAAGCCATAGGTAAATCTTGGAGCGAAGTCAAACGTAAAGCTCAAGACAGATCGCGATGGAAGCTCACTGTGGACGCCCTCTGCCCCACTTGGGGGTCATAGGATTAAGGCAAGACATAAAATTAAAGATCAAAGTGCGAAAAATCTCTCGCAAAGTGGATAGCTGATCTTATAGAGAACGTGGACTGTCGTAGTAAATAAATAAGGCATTTTATTTTTATACATAGTATTTATTAGAAATTTCATAATTAGTATACCTACCTAGTTAATTAGGTAAAATGCATTTTTTATGAAGAAATAATGGCTTAAACTACTGTTTCAATAAATTAAAAACTGGAATGGGTTTCTGGTACCTATTCCTACTCATTTATAGTACCTATTATTTCCAATGAAACAAAATTTAAATCAACCACATCAAGTATTAAGTTTCAGAATACCCTTTTTCAGCAGTCTTACGAGTATATCCTCGATATCTTAACCCCTAGAAATTAAATACGTTTCGATTGAGAGAATATTATTCAACTAAGCAGTTACATTACCAAAGTCAAATCTCTGCTAACCACCCCAGCGTTTGACATAGCTAGCTAAATGATGTTAGGTATCTATTCTCTTATTCCGATTCGTTATGTACCTAAAACAATAAATTTAAATCAATATAAAATGCGCATTCAAAAAGCTAACTTTAGTAAAATCTTCATAATGCACTTACCGAGTATACAATCCAAGCTACGCGATGCACTATGTGCGATACGCGCGAGCACGCAGGTTCCTATGCGACAAGACTAAATCATTATTATGTTACCACAGCCACTCAAAATTTGCTTTACAGCGCGGATAAGCGACAAAACAAAATACGAACCTATGAGATAAGCTCAGTTTCATACAAATTTTATTTCAGAAATTTTCTAAGTAACAAAAACAGTATTAAAAACGACAGGTAAAAAATTACCAAACGACAAAATATATCCTTTTTAGGCAGGTTAATATTACTACTTTACGTTTGTAAGTCCATTGCATTTAGGTTAAAAGTACTAAATGAAAATGAATACATAAATAAGGTGTCTTAGAAAGTCTTTAATAACGAGAAAAAAAATAAAAAAATCAGGTAAAATTTCATAGGTAATCTTTATACCCTAGGTCATCATCAGCCTATCGCAGTCCACTGCTCGACATAGACCTCTCCCAATGAGCGCCATTGCGCCCTGTCTTCGGCTTGCCGCATCCATCTTCTGTCTGCAACCTTCCGCAGATCGTCACCCCACCTGGCCGGAGGGCGTCCTACACTACGTTTGCCGATTCGCGGTCTCCACTGAAGAACTCGTTTACCCCAGCGGTTATCGGTTCTTCGGCAGATATGACCAGCCCACTGCCACTTCAGCTTGCTAATTTTCTGAGCTATGTCGGTAACCTTGGTCCTCTGTCGGATAACCTCATTACGGATCAAATCCTTCAGAGAGACGCCGAGCATAGCCCGTTCCATAGCTCGCTGAGCGACTTTAAACTGGTGGACTAGCCGTACCGTGAGTGTCCACGTCTCAGCTCCGTATGTCATGACGGGTAGGACGCACTGGTTAAAAACTTTCGTTTTTAAACTTTGCGGTATGGGTGACGAAAAGACCCGACGCAGTTTTCCAAATGCTGCCCAGCCCAGCTGAATCCTCCTCTTGGCCTCCTTTTCAAAATTGTTTCTACCTAACTGCAGTTATCTGCCCGAGGTACGTGTACTCTGAAACAATTTCAAGAAGGTGGCCATTCACGACGATAGGTCCCGGATCAATGTGGTCATTGATCATGACTTTGGTTTTATCCAAATTCATGCCGAGACCTATCTGTCGCGAGGCTGATGCTAGGCCGTCCAGCATCTGTTGTAGCTCCTCCAGCGACTCCGCCAAGACTATATCGTCGGCGAATTGTAAGTGTGAGATGCATTGGCCATTTATGTTAATGCCCATACTTTCCAGTACAGTCTTATTTGCTCTAAACGCCATAATAATTTGGAGTCTCTAAAACAATCCGTTTGATTGGCAGTGAAGAATCTTCCCATGGAAAGAGTGCGTGCTTCTATTGATAACTGGACTCAACGTTTAAAGGACTGTATTGCAGCCAATGGAGACCGCTTCGAATAAGCTTTTTATATTTTGAATTGTTTTTTATTTATGTATTAAACTAACACACTGTAAAAGTATTAAATGTTATTTGCAATAGAAAAAAAATATTTTCTTTGTTTCATTTGTATTTATGGCAAGACTAGGTATATAACTCAATATCGCCCAAAATGTCGCTTGGTAATTTTTGCCTTTCAAGCGTCGAAATAATTAGAGAAATGCAACAGAAAAACAATAAAACATCATCAAAGTTTATTGACTCCTTAACCCTGTGGCCAACCACAGATCAAGCCCATTCCTATGCCATTTGTTAGTGACTGATAAGTGACGAACAATGGTCTGACTCCCAGGATTTGTGACAGCCCCGTTCCTGAGATATCAGCGAAAATACCTGGCCCACGGTTCTGGATCCAGAACCCTGTGGCCAAGTACTTTTGCAAATAATACACAAACCACAGCATCTTATGGCCCCAGATTTTTAAGCCACTAAGCCCTAGACAAAAAACTAACTTCCTAGACCCAAGAATACCGAAGTTAAAAAAGTCCGGTCTAACATTTTGAGGTTATAAAAATAACCTCAAAATGTTAGACCAGCTACCCGAAAGAAAAATGCTAGGAGGCTGATTACTATGCCAAACCTTAGTGACTCATTTGTGACTAACAATGAACTGAGTCCCGGAATTCGTGACAGCCTAGTTGCAGAGATATAAGCGAAAATACTTGGCCACAGGGTTCTGGTCCAGAACCCTGTGGCCAGGGCTTTTCGCTAATTTCTCAAAAACCGCTGCATATTATGACTCCATTTTTTGTATATGCTTTAAAAACGCCAGTCACTAAACCCTAGACCTAAAATTAGCTTCCTAGGTTGTTTAATAATAAATCCTAGAAACATGTTTTGAGGTTATAATTTATTAACAGAGTGACCATATATTTTGCTTCATTGAGACTTTCCTTGTTTTGTGTTACGTAACATAACGTATTGTTGCTTAACGTAAATGCTATAATTACCTATTGTCTATTCCATTCACATCCTAGCCTAGACTATTGTAGAAGACTACTGTTTTAGGCAGGTAAGCAGAGACGGATTATCCTTAAGGCAAACTATTAAAATTATTGTGGTGTGTTTTTATCTACGCAATAGAGCTCAATCATAAAGGCGGTCAATAATAAAGTGGAGCTGCAATAATAATAATCCCACACTGAAGCTGCGTTTAAGACAAAATCACAATATAGTTCGAAAATAAAGCACGCATCCGGAGTATAAAATCTACACTCATGGTCTACAATATAAAATGAACACAAAATCTACACTCCATGGTCTACACAAGCTCCAAGTTACTATTGTACAGCAGTTTCCGCAAAAATATACTTCAGTTCAAGCAAAGTTTAAGGTAAATTGGCAGTTCTAATTTATGACAATAGCCGTCCCGACTCATATATTAAGAAAAATTAGAAAGAGTCGTTATTTTTCAGTATTTTTAGTACTTTTAAGCTTTTATTGCGTGCTAATTCAAAGTATTATATTCACATGATATCCACATGAAGGTTTATTACAAAATTTTCGAATCAAGCAAAAGGGCAGTGTAATGGAAAATAAATGTATTATATATATATATTAAGATTGTAAACAAAACAAGACTGATATACCCTATGTATATAATAAGGACTGAATCAAACTTTAAATGTAAGTATTACAAGTCTAGCTGATTGGACATAGGTACATAGAAGTATAATAATAAGTATATTTTCAGCATTCCTTCTACGGAAAGAAGCAGCAGCTAGATCATCGTGAGCACTAGCGGCAATCCAGAGCAAAATATTATATTTTAGTTTTACTTCCAAGATAGTGAAGAGGCATGCATATTTAGACTGAAAGATCTCTACATAGGTACTTGCCTGCCTAAAACAATATTCTAGGATATGAATGCCATAGACAATAGGTAACTATAGCATTACGTAACGTAACGCAAAACATGGAAAGTCTCAATGAAGCAAAATATATGGTCACTCTGTTAATAAATTATAACCTCAAAACATGTTTCTAGGATTTATTATTAAACAACCTAGGAAGCTAATTTTAGGTCTAGGGTTTAGTGACTCGCGTTTTTAAAGCATATACAAAAAATGGAGTCATAATATGCAGCGGTTTTTGAGAAATTAGCGAAAAGCCCTGGCCACAGGGTTCTGGACCAGAACCCTGGTTTTCACGAATTCCGGGACTCAGTTCATTGTTAGTCACAAATCAGTCACTAAGGTTCGGCATAGTAATCAGCCTCCTAGCATTTTTCTTTCGGGTAGCTGGTCTAACATTTTGAGGTTATTTTTATAACCTCAAAATGTTAGACCGGACTTTTTTAACTTCGGTATTCTTGGGTCTAGGAAGTTAGTTTTTTGTCTAGGGCTTAGTGACTGGCGTTTCTAACGCAAATTAAAAATCTGGGGCCATAAGATGCAGTGGTTTGTGTATTATTTGCAAAAGTACTTGGCCACAGGGTTCTGGATCCAGAACCGTGGGCCAGGTATTTTCGCTGATATCTCAGGAACGGGGCTGTCACAAATCCTGGGAGTCAGACCATTGTTCGTCACTTATCAGTCACTAACTAATGGCATAGGAATGGGCTTGATCTGTGGTTGGCCACAGGGTTAAGGACTCAATCAAAGTTTTACAATAATACCACAACTGACTCCGATTGTAGTTTAGTGTAAACACCATTGAAAAATCACAGTAAAGCAAAATACTCGTTTTCGTTTGCTGTGACGACATATGTTTTTCAATTACTTTGATTCAACGGGAATCCTCAAGGCAAATTTCCATACAAAATGTTTCGGACAAATACTCAAAAAGTACGCCGTATTATTAACCCTACTAACTTATACAAACAATAACACGTATAAAATCTAAATTAAAGTATGAAACCTTTCACTTTTTTTGTTGACGAAATCAATAAACATGGACGAAACGAATAGTGTGAAAAAAATTACTATAATAAGGCGTAGGTACCTACTTTTTTAATTTGTCCGAAACATTTTGTATGGAATTGGATTTGAGGATTAGCCAAACTAATCTTATTTCTAAAAATTTTATGGGACCAATTTGAAAGTATCAGTGTGATATAGAGTACAGATCAGTGGTATCAGTTGATAAACGAAAAACACTGACAAACATTTAAAAAAATCGCTACTTCACGTAACTGACGTAACTTAAAAAGTTTCGGTGTGCCTCTAGATACTCATAGCTTGATGTGGTTCATTGTCATTGTCGCTATAATGGAATAATTGGTATAATATAATAGTATATGACAATTTCACAGCAAGCAGCAAATTAAGAACACAATTTTATTTATTTTATTTTATTTATTTAACATAAGACTCAGTTACAATTTTTTTATATACATATGTATATGGTATAAAATTTATACTAATTTAACCAAATCGAGTTTACATTTATAAACTATAAACGAACAATTAAAACATTTTTATCTAAAAACTTATAGCATTTCATTATAATACAAATAAATAATAAATTACAAACAAGAAATGCATTTGCAATGCTGATATAAATCAATTCAATACTTTTTGTAATTCAAATTATATAATTCATTCTTCAATAGTGTTAAGTAATTTAATTGATTTTAGTAGTTAATTACATAAATAAATTAAAATATAATTTATTAATTACATGTATTTAGATCGGTCAATACAATAAATAACTAATTACAAATAAAAATGTAATAAAGTATAATTAACTGAGCTAAATGCGTCAATGCATCAATATTGCTACTTTTTGTGATTATTAAAAACTATCATTAGTATAGCAAAGTCTGCCATCTAGTGGTGTTTATTTTCACTAAAATTTACAGCACCAGATGGCAGACTTTGCTGTACTTTTGATAGATTTTTAGTAATTTTAAAAAGTCGCAATAGCCCGAATTGACGCATTTACCCTACTTAAACCTATAATAGCATCGTCAACATTTATAATATATATAACTTAAAAATTGTATTAGGAAAAGATAAAATTTAGGTTTTTGATGTGTAACATCATTCCTCTCGCTCTCTGGCAATTTGTGGCAGTGATTACATGAAATGGAAACGGAAGTATGTTACAGAAAGTTAGCCGTCAGATAGTACCAATTTCAGAAAAAATGTAGTAAATAGAATTATTCCTTTTAAATGAGATGTCAGATGTTACACATCATTTATAAGACTAAATATGAGGCTCGCTCTTTTTTACCCGACTGCCAAGGAAAGGGTTATGTTTTTCGCGCGTATCTCATATGTCTGTAATTTTTTTTGTTACCTCGTATCTTCCAATAGGCTGGATGGATTTTGACAGTTAAGGTATCGTTAGATTCGTCTCAATAACCTCATAGTAAGTAGATGGTTTTTTGGCGGTTTTTAGCGCTAAATAAAGTAAGTCGTTTATAAATTTTTTTTACCACCCAACCTATCAAGTAGGGTATCCAAATGACGGAAATTAAACGAGGTTAGAAAAATATATATAAATCACATGTTTAAATTTAATTTGGAATAATGAATTGGCAATCAATGTTCCTAACCTACTTATAATATTACTTAGTTTTTTTTAATCTTTAAGGTCCACTTGAGCCAAAACATGGAGTTAAATAAATAACACGAGGTTTGTTAACACAGGGTTAGTCAAACACAATAACTTATCATAACCTTAAATATCTCTATTCTGTCATTTTTGACATAACTAACCCAGAGTAAGTTATCTTAACCCTCCCAAATCAGAGAATTAAAAATCAGAATTTAACTCCAGAGACTGCTACACAGTTTGATTAATTTTATAGTCTCACCGTTTCTACTGTAACATGATTCCTATATGTATTTTTTCTGTAATTTTGAATATGAATTTTGAATCTAACTCTGAATTAACCGTGTAAACAAAGCCTGGCGCAAATAAGCTTGTTAAAGTTATATTTCATGGTTTCCTTCAATGGGTGGTTGGCGTGGAGTGGCAACGCGAAGAGAAGTCTCAAGGCTTTTCAGAGATGGCGTAATGTTTGAGCCTAGGTCTTCGACCACGCTGGCTAGGTACGCTACAAACAAACATTGAATATAATATGTTAATTTTATAAAATTTGGAAACCAAACAGCATTATTAAAAAAAAATAGGTTAAATATGATGGGCATTATAAGCCTTCATATGGAGTTTTCACAAATGGTAACAATGTATAATATACACGACATTTTTTTTTATTTGTGGTGTTTATGTGTTTATCCGTTTACAAAAGTACCTATTATATGGTACCTACATAATGATTTATTTTCTATTATATATCATATATATTATATATAACTAACTAGCTGACACCCGCAACTTCGTTTGTGTTGCGAAAAGCAAGTGAGTACTAAAAACTTTCAGCTCTTGACGAACACATCCTCCAAGTTTCAAGTCTTTACGTTCAGTGGTTTGGCCTGTGCGTTGTCTGTCAGTCAGTCAGGACGAAGCCTTTTATATAATACATAAATGATAAATGAATAGGGCTTACTTATGTCAGTAAGGCACCGTTTGGTTCCAAGCTCGTCCATATTCTTTATGCTCAACACTTTGTCGGCGTAAATATCGCACGTGTGTACACAAACCTGAAATCAAATATTTTTTGATGAGACGATCTTAGCGCTCTTCTAATGGTAAGAGATCACGCCTGCCTATGAACAGAACAGAGCTACACAGGAGTTGAATTGGATAAGTGAAACACAGCTCTAGCACTAAACTTGCTTACCTTAAATATTTTGACGATCAGTCTCGAAAGCGCAGTAATTTCATAAGCTTTCGGCTTGGAACACAGTAATGCTAATATAATAGAAGTTATAACATTTTGCATTTATCTAAGTGCTGTGATTACTCACTCAAAAGTATAAAAATGAACTGTAAATATCTCTTAATTAGGAGGATGTAAGACAAAACTTTATGAGGACTTATTTAAAAAAAACAAAAATCGAGAAAAGTTTTACCAATCGTGTTTCTGTCTTACATTTATTTAGATTATATCCTCAAGTAATCACTGTGTTAACATCAAGTTTGTAACCTGTACCCTTACTGAGTAAGAATGTAACGCAGCGACTCCAGATTTTAACATATCCTCTTAAGTTTATGCCCCTATAAATCGGTTTTACATAAATATATACGTACGTCAGTGAGAAATTGCCACGGCGCTTGTTTCTCTGATAAATGCATCTCCAAATGTTGAGGGAGGGTCATCAGATATTGACCGATCTGAAACGAAAACGTTTTATAGAATTTCACTATTAACCTTATACCCCATAATTATTATACCCTACACCTTCATTTCGGTGTTCTAAAACTTGTCTCAAAAGTCACATAAAATCACGAGTCTGCGTCGTAAGTTAGATTGATATATATATATATATATATATCAATATATATATTGGATATTCTTAATCTAATTAAAGGCAATACAAAGGGCAACCTTATCGCTAAAAGCGATCTCTTCTAGGCAACCGTTTCGTGGCATGTAATGAGTAGAGAAAGAGATGGGATATTAGGGCTATTAGGTAAGTTATTTAAGGTCAAAAGGTTACGGTCATCGGTTTTTCGCGATTATCTCGGTTTTTATAGCCTCCAAAATGAAGGTGTATATGTGTTTACAACTTATTATCTCATATTCCGAGGTGAAACCCTAATATGACTGGCCTAATTTCATCTTATGTACTCGTATTTATGTTTATAGATAAATATATAATTATTTTTAAGTACCTCGGTAATATACTCCTGCGGTGACAACGCAAAGTCTGGCAAGTCAGTGGTAAGCGCATCATTGTTGCTCCAAACTGGCAGTTGAGCTATTTTCTCTGAAATAGTACCAATAATTGTGCTAGACTGTAGATTTAAAATATTGTACATGAAGGTATTCATCCTTCTATATAATAATTATAATTAAATAACATAGAACATAGAAAATAAGAAGGGGCTCTTCTAACACAGGTTTATCAAACCTACCAGAAGAGCCTCCAAACCTTGTAAAATGTAAAACTTGTATATTTTTTATTGATATAGCTAGCTACATTGCCCTTCGCACCGGAACAGTTATGCTTACACAAAACTGCTTGGCGTCATAATGTCTTGCACTGTGTTGGTCCACGTAGACAGAATAATGCAGGGTTCGTATTACAACGGTATATAGTTTACCTAGCTGCGAATCGATGGGCTGCCTCAAGATGGCGGTTGCAAGCGTCTGTAGAGTTTCCTTGGTCCGTTTGAGCGCAGCCGCCGATGCTGGAGTTTCCGTCCGCAAGGCCTCCAACCGCTGCCTACCCTCGGAGTCGAGGAGAAGTAGCGGAATGTCGTCCAATGGTGGCAGGGTCTTTGGCGCTGGGACTACAACAATGATAGAACCGGCAATGGACAGTGAGTTGGAGTTTATAGTCGATCTGAGTAGTCTAAAATCAAATATGGTAGCTATTGGTGCAGGTGGCAAATGGTAACAGGGTCTTTGGCGCTGAGACTAGAACTATATTTATACGAAATAACTATATTTGTACCTATAAATTAAAAGGACAGTAAGGCAAAGTTTAGAAAGATATTGCTTACTGCTTTTCATTTATTTGTATTACATTCTCAAGTGTAAAATCATAAATTACAATCAAATTCAAATTCGTTTATTTATATTTATACATAACATAACAGATATTTCCAAATCGTTATATATAAGTAATTTTAAAAGAAAGAAACCTTAAAAATAAATGAGATCTTCTCTTAGAGTAAGACTTAGAAATAATAAAACAATACAAATAACTTACGCACTCATCAAATATAAAGAAACTGATACACAACAAATAAATACACAACTATGTACCTACATAAAAATACAAAAAACATACGCTTATGATATTACAATTATAAAATAAATACTCTGTTACAAATTTAAATTCTCAGAATTTCTGAGGCAGTCTTTTCTGATTTTAGACATTTTGTCAGCAAAAACATCAAATTGTGGCTGTGATGTTATGATAGCGTTGAGATGGCGCTGTGCACGGGAGATAGGAGAGTTCTGTCGTGCAGCAGTGCGTGCGGGCGTCGAGGCAAACAGTGGTACACGCCCAGGGCGGAATCTTACCATATTCTCAGGTACGCTCAGCCTGCTAGATACTTCTAATAAATCGGGAGACCAGATGAAACCTCTCAGTATTCGGATGATTGTGAAAATTTGGTCATTCAATCTACGTGTCTCTAAAGAATTGATACCTAGCATGCCCTGAAGATATTTTGTAGGGTACATGAACGGGAAGTAGCCAAAGACTTTATGATAGAGAAACCTCAGAAACCTTTTCTGAACCTTTTCTAACATGAGGCAGTACGTTATTTCATGTGGGTTCCAAATAGATGCACTGTATTCAAGCTTAGATCTTATCAGCGCAGTGTACAACAGTTCAATTGCCTTATAGTTAGTGAAGTCTTTACAGTTACGAGTGACAAATCCTAGTCTTTTAAAACAATCAGTTGCAAGGGTCCGCTGTTGTCATGAAATGTCAGCTTCGTATCAAATAATACACTCAGGTCTTTAACCACGTAGCATCTTGTTACCTGCTCATCGTTAATGTTGTATGAGAAAACTACTGGTTTAGCGGATCTACTAAAGGAGACAACTTGGCATTTAGGCACGTTTAGATTGAGACGATTTTCCAGACTCCATGTTTCTATAGCTGCTAGATCTCGTTGCAGGGCAAGACAATCTTCGATAGACTTTATACTAGCGAATAGCTTTACGTCATCCGCGTAAATAAGGCATTGTGCAACAGCCAAATTCTTGGCTAAATCATCTATCATCATTGTGAACAGCAAAGGTCCCAATGAGGATCCCTGACTGATGCCGGACCTAGTGTGATAGGGTTCAGAGTCGTACCATCCAAGTCGAACAAATTGCCTCCTATCTCTCAAATAATCAGAGAAGAGACGAAGTAGCCCGGGAGAGAATCCGAAAACGCTAAGTTTTTTTAGAAGTACGTCATTGTCCACAAAATCAAAGGCTTTTTTAAAGTCTAAAGTGCGGAAATATAATCAACAAGTACAAGCAAATTAGAACAAACAGATCGACCTTTGCGAAAAGCGTGCTGGGAATCATGTAGGAAAGGTTCTACATGTTTGTACAGTTTGCTATGAAGTGTGCTTTCAAAGAGCTTGCCTAGTGCCGAAAGTACTGCAATGGGCCTATAGTTTTCTGCAAGGGATTTATCACCGTTTTTGAAGACAGAAACGACTCGCGACTGTTTCCAAAGGGATGGGTAACTACAAGTCTTCAGCGAAAGATTAAAAATATATGCCAAAGGAGTCGAAAGTTGCGATCTAAAGGCCTTGATTATATATACTGGTAAGCTATCGGGACCAAGAGTGTTTTTGCATTTGAGCTTGTTAATGCTAGACTCTACATCCTTTACTGAAAACTCAATAATATTGATAAGTGAATACTCGTCTGTAGATCTAATATCATCCACGTTAAGTTCAGGGATACCAGGGAGAAAAACACTACTGAAGTAGTCTGCAAAGGCTGAGGCTGCGGCTCGACCAGTATGTTTTCTACCTTTGTGAGTAATGCATGGATCAAAGCCTCCTCTTGTTTTTAAATTTTTAATGTAGCCCCAAAATGAACGTGGATCACGTGTAAAGCTATTTTGAATGTTGAGTTGGCAATCACTGTATTCTTGCGTTATTTTATTCTTAACACTAGTTCGAATGTTAGTAATGAACCTGTATACATACGGGTCTTTAAATTGCTTCCATATTTTATGTAATAACCACTTTAGTTTAATATTTGCAATTATTTCTTTACTATACCATATGGGATATCTGCAGACAGGTTTAGTAGATCTAGATTTTTTAGGTATACATTGATCAAAGCACTTATACAAGCGGTTGTAGAGAGAATCGACGGCAACATTAGCATTATGTTGTATTATAATATCAGACCAATCAATTGAATTTACAAGATCATAAAGTAGAGGGAAATTGGCCTTTGCGAAATTACAATCTTTTCGAGCGTCAATATTGCTAGCTTCCAACAAGACATCTTTTTAATTACTGGGAAGATTCAACAATATTGTTGAATCTTCCCAGTAATTAAAAAGATAGATATATATCTAGAGGCGGATGGTATCTATCTGCCTTATCCACCAAGCCACCCTCTGCCAAACACACACACTTATCTCTCGCATAGAATCACTCACCAGTACCATATCTAATTTACTTCCTAGCTCGTTCCTTATGTTATTGTGTTCCAAAAGCCCACAAAAATTTAAAAAACATCCACAATCAACATAAATCTTAATACCAAATAGTTTTAAAATCTCTGTAAGCGGATTTGTAATTCTTTTGAGAAGTAAATACCTAAAACCGTAATTAATCACTGTTTTAACATCAATTTGTAATTTGTAACCCATACCGTTACTAAGAAAACTGTTACAGTTAGTATTTTTCCTATGGCTTTGTGTCAATCGGTACCTTTCATTGATAAAAAAAATACGTTTTATTCCTTATTTGGCAATCCCAGGTACCTAGCTCTAGCCAGCTCGTTGCAGCTCGGCTCGGGCGCCGCACTCGCCCCGCTGTCACTCAATCATTTTGTAGTAACTCAAAATTCTGACTGCACAGATACAACGTTGTACCCCTTCTGCGTTGCCCATTTAAATTGTTTTGGTAATTAAAAATGATTGGTGTATAGTGACATACGATACGACAAAGGTGACTAACCTTCTTCCTCGGTCTCTGCTTCCCGACGCGCGTGCAAGGCCTTCAGTAGCGCCACTGCGCTAGCCTGCAGCGACAGACACGCCGGAAAGGCCGCGCTGAGCACGCCTCCGCACTGACCCGCCGTCACGGAGGCCAGGAACGAACTCTCTATACGCCGACCGTGCGCCGATATGTGCGAGGAGAATGTTTTTGTGAAGTTCTGAAATAAACGTGTTAAGTAGTTGTTAGCCCTGAGCTACGTTTAGGGGGGGGGGGGGGGGAAGGGGACAAGCTGAATAACACCCAATCTCACGTGGAGGAGAGGGGTGGGGGTCTCGGCAAATATGATGTAATTTTGATTTGAAATAGTGTATAATTGCGAGACAATAAAATCAAATTACGTAAAAAATCTCTACTAAAATATGGCTAAATTATATTTACCTCTCTTCGTTCTCCTCGGTCACACATAATATAATACTATACGCTCGGTGAATAAAAAGGTAAAGGAATTTATGATTTCTTAAATAAATTCAACGCTATCAAGACTAAATTTACTTTTACAACCGATTTAAAAAAAGGAGGAGAGTTATCAATTCGGTTGAATGTTTTTTATTTAATGTTTGTTACATCCAAACTTTGTTCTGTAAAAATCGATTTGAAAAATTATTTTTTGAGAGAATATACTTTCAAATTGATAGAAATTTTATCAAAATCCGTTCAGTAGTTTAGCTTTTAAGTCTTCCTGTGACTATTCAGAGATGCCTATGGTCGCTTCATTAAAAAAGTCATCAAGTTTTAATCGTTTTTTGAAAGGGGGCGTCCATAAATTACATGAGGTGTTTTTTTAAATTTTCTGTCCCTCCCTCCCCCCCTGGTGAGATGTCGTGAGATTTTATTCAACCGCCTCCCCAATCGCCCAATCTCACGTGAGATTTTTCAAAATGTGGGTTTCTTACGTAGGTAAACGCGTTGGATTGTTATTGTAAAAAGAAAAATCAATATTGCTGTATAACGTCGAAGTATGAATGAAACTATTTTGGTACTTTCGAACGAATTAGTGAATGATCTTAATCGTATTACGATTGCGCTTAAGATTAAATCTTAAGCATGTAGGTCTTTTTTTGTTGCAATCAGAAACAAAAATTGCGTGATATTTGCCGAGACCCCCCCTCTCTCCAACGTAAGATTAGATGAGATTTGACTCGACCCCCTCCCCCCCTTAAACACCTCACGTAATTTATGGACGCCCCCAAAGAACGGTAGACAAGTCGTCACCGTCAAGGTCGAGGGAAAGAGCACTCAACGGCACAGTCCAATTTCCCAAAAGACATACCTCAACGGCAGGCATGTGGTATGGATAGACCGCGACTCCGGCAATCTTCTTGCCCTTTGCGTAAGCGCTCGCGAGCCAGCCTTCGCAGCGCTCGGCTAGACTGAGAACCGCTCGCGAATGTTCGAGAATGTCATCCTGAGGAAGAACAAACATTAGTTTTGACCAATTGTGACGTCGAAAGGTCGTAAGAATGAAATGACGTGAATTAATGGATGGTTCTAGTATCAGAAGTTTTTAAGGTAATATACACCGCAATTTATTATTACCAGAAAAAATATATATGCTTAATCAGTTGCCGTTACTGAACACAGATATGGCTTAAAAACTTGAAAAAATTAAGTCAAATTTTTGTCAGAATAAATTCGATAAAAATTGGCTAACTGTTACCGTTAGTCGTTTTCCTATGGCTTTGCGTTAGTCAGTACCCATCAATGATAACAATTTAAGTTTTATTCATCGTTTGACAAACTCGGGTACCTAGCACGAGCCAGCTCGTGCAGCTCGGCTCGGGCGCCGCACTCGCCCCGCTGTCACTCTGTCATTTTGTAGTAACCCAAAATTCAGATTGGTCCCATAGAATTTTATCAAAATCGGTTTAGTAGATTAGTTTTAAATCAAAATAACTGGAAAAAAATTTATTGAAGTGAACAAAATTGCGTATTTTGCAAAACATTGATTATCAGATGCCGTGCAGCCAAAACTGCAGGAAACAGCTTGTTTAAAGTACTGTCACCTGTTGTAATACAGGATCGTCGAGATGCTGGAGCAGCCACTGACCCTGGAACTCCGTGTATTTGGGCATCAGGTCCCGCAGCGGCGCGAAGGCAGCGCGACCGAAATCCCGCACCGTAGGCGGGTACAGGGATTCTGTACAAATAAATATTTTATTGCATGTACCTACCTAATTCTCAGAAAATAATATTTAATTATTTTTTTTATATTAAAATGTGACGAGACGAGCTAGGCGTTCTTCTGGTGGTAAGAGATTACGTGATCTCGAGATCATCATCAAGAGATCACCCTTTGACTTTGATTGAGACATTTTGATGGTCTGTCTCGAAACCTCAGTAATTTTACTAGCTACAGTGCTACACCCTTCGAATCAGAAAACAGTAATAATAACAGAAAGAAAGAAATAAAGAAAAGGTCTAAAAAGCCTCTATAGCGGGTACGCCACAGATATATCTAGATCTATGTATGTGGGGTACGCAGTGACTAGCCGAAGGACTCTTTTAAAATCGATTACTCGACTATATCAATCAATATGTACGGACAGTACTTCACTTCTGTGGGTGTCAAAGTACTTGCCAGTATTGTTTTTCGGAGCTTCAAAGACACCCCTAATGTTGGTGACGAATTCGTCGATGTCTCGTCGCAAGTCGGTCAGTATATCAATGCCTTGTTCGGGTGACGACACCAGTTTCACATTAGCTGATGCTATCTGCAAAAATAGTTTTAGGGTTTAATTTTACGTGCACGAAAAGCGTCTGTTTTTATGATGCGAGAATGTAATTTGTCCGATGTAATACACGTTTACCCATGACTAAATTAGTACAAAGCAAAGTGTACCATTAGCATTATTGAAACTTTTGGTTGTGTCTCGTCAGAAACTCCTCAGCGTATATTTAGGGTGCTCTACCGGTACAAAGTAATGGTGTCACATCACGACCTAATAGTAGAACGCTACATTGTTAAAAATTGAAAAAAAGGAGGGTATTATTTTTATATGAGTAAAAGAGCGCCAATGGACCACCGATGCCCTATGCCGAGATGTATCGAAAGAGAGAAGGGAGGCCTTTGCCTAGCAGTGGGACGATCATGGCTGATAAATAAATAATAATATAGGAACGCGGCTAACGAAGTATTTTTTTTTTACCGATGTTACCAATACACTCTAAACTTACCTTTGATGGGGAAGGTTCGAGTGACAGCAGCAAATCTGTGTAAAGCCTTACTAGCTCTGCGATGGGTCGTTCTGATTCCAGTACATTCGACAGCCACTCCACCTGATAACAAAAATCTAGATATAGCCATAGATTAATGACAGTTTAGGTGTTCGTACGATGAAACCTTAAGGCCCAGAATCCCCCGCGCCGTTATCTCGCTCGCACATAATACATCTCGCGCGCGTATACGCGAGACAAGCCGCGAGAGACACCTTATGATACTGACACTCGCTAGAAAAAACCGAGCGTAAACGCCGGTATACGCGGGACACGCCTTTGAAGTTTCGCGATTACCAATCTGCCCGTATACGTGCTATAGACTACGCTAGTATGAAATCGCACTAATATAATAGGATAATTTCTCTCATCTGGCATCCTGCTTCTGCCACTAACAGTCGGCTGAGCTGAGTTACAGAATGCGTGTCGGAGCGACGCCACGCTGTAGCGAGCCGCGCGGCCACAGAGCGTCGCACACGGACAGGATACGCGACATGCCGCAGAACACTGCTTCGTACGTTGCTGTGCGATTAACATCCTACTTGTGGTTATTTCTCTCACCTGGCGTCAGGCTTCCGCCACTAACAGCCTGCTGAGCTGCGTCATGGAATGTACGTCAGAGCGACGCCACGCTGTAGCGAGCCGCGCAGCCACAGAGCGTCGCACACGGACAGGATACGCGACATGCCGCAGAACACTGCTTCGTACGTTGCTGTGCGATTAACATCCTACTTGTGGTTATTTCTCTCACCTGGCGTCAGGCTTCCGCCACTAACAGCCTGCTGAGCTGCGTCATGGAATGTACGTCAGAGCGACGCCACGCTGTAGCGAGCCGCGCAGCCAAAGAGCGTCGCACACGGACAGGATACGCGACATGCCGCAGAACACTGCTTCGTACGTTGCTGTGCGATCTACAACCTACTTGTGGTTATTTCTCTCACCTGGCGACCGGCTTCTGCCACTAACAGTCGGCTGAGCTGCGTTACGGAATGCGTGTCGGAGCGACGCCATGCTGCAGCGAGCCGCGCGGCCGCAGCGCGTCGCCAGCAGCGGCACACGGATAGGATACGCGACATGCCGCGGAACACTGCTACGTATGTTGCTGTGCGATCTACAACCGAGGAAGTTATTATAACCTCTTTTGTTCCAATATTTCGTGTCCACCCCGAGGTTGTGGAAGAGATCGCTCGCAGCGATAAAGCCGCCCATTGTACCATTTTTTCCTTAGTATTGTTTCTTTTCATGTATCATTATTTTATGAATTGCAATAGTTTATGAGCTGAAATAGCATTACATACTTTTAACTCCACTACGATTTGCCAAACGAGTTATCACTGGACTTTATTTTGTTTTGTCTTTGTAAAAGTGTTATTAAAAATTCGAATCAGCAGTATCGTTTTCGGGTATTTTTTAGGAGTTAACCATAGATGAATAACAGTGTTCCTATAGAACATCAAGATGGACACTATGGACAGAATAAAACCAAAATGGATGCGGTATATAGGACAAAAAAATTATAGACGGATTTCAATCAAATTTGTCAATTAAAAATTAAATAACTCTCTTTTCTAATAATGTATGTTACTTTTTATGATGGAGTTTTATTAACTTTAAAAAGTTATGGCTAAAAAATTTAGCCTCGGACTAAAATGTACTAGAAGTTAGCCAATGCGGCTCCTTTTTTTTTGACGGATTTTCAATGAAGGTACTACATTGTGTTTCTATACTTCAATACTTCTATGGAGTTAACCCACCAGCATCAATTTGAGTAAGCGCCTCAATTAGTGCAGGACTCAGCGCAGCTTCCAACCTGTTGTAAAGTGTCTCCAGTTGCAGTTTCTTGCGATCGTAGTCCGGAGCGTCGCTTAACACCTGCCAATATAAAAAAACTATAAGCGTACATAGATAGATAGAAAATGCTTTACTGCACAACGTAAAAAAAAAACAAGTACATAGGCGAACTTAATGCTAGTTTAGTTAGCATTCTCTTCCAGCTAACCTCTGTGTATTATGGAGATGTGGTAGTGCTAGATGTGTGGTTGTTTCTAAAAAATAACCAATAATATAATGCTTATTTTTTAGAAACATAATACAAAAAACACTAATAAATAATAAAATGCTCAAGTATTCTGGAGTGCCAAGTAGTCTCGAAATACCCAATAACACCAACCGCAGTGGGGATTTTTGGAATATTTTTGTCTCGAAATCTCCACTACCACTGGACTGAGAGCCAGCTTGGGGCTTATAAAAGAAGGAAAATTGAGATGCTGAGTTAAAGGTTCACCTCAAGACTTTGCGTCATAGCTGCGACTTGCTCAGCCAACTTTTTCAGTGGCTCCCCTTGTGTAGGCACTCCCGCTTCCAGTATTTCCTCCAGAGATTGTGTTAGCGCCGCCCATTTGTCAGCCTCCTGGAGCGTCGATGCGGCGTTCTAAAACAAAGGAACATCAACATAGCATTGTTTCGATTAGTACGATGACACACGGTTTTTTTACACGCTACAAGCCAGCGTTTACGCTTGCAACGTGTAAAGTCGCCCAGTGTCATCGGCGTTTTTACAATCTGCTGCTTTACAATCCGCTTGTAAAAAAGCTGTGAAAAATAGAAAGCTCACTCGCTGGCGTGTTAGCTTGTAGCTTGTAAAAAAACGTTGTCATCATCTTTGGCGTGTGGGCTTGTTGGCTTGTTGTGTATGACACACTCGCTAGCTAGTTCACTTCTGGGCGTGTAGAAAGTTTTGTGTGTCTTCGACAAACGCTAACGCATCATGTTAGTGAATTTCTTGGTAAAACTCAAGTACAATTTGATGTCGAGATTTCACCAGTATTTACAGAACATTATGATATGTATAGGTAAGCATTTGGAGTATGGGATAGAGATAATAAGAAAAGGGAAAGTGGATGTTACTTAGTGCGTTGTTATTAAACTTCAACTTTTACTAGTTGAAACAGTGCAGTCACTAAAGGTTGAAACAAAACTCACTTCAAGCCGGCTCTTCAGCTTGTCGATTCTCTGCAAGCTTTCTATCGAGCTTCCAGTTTCAGACTCGACACTCTGCACTTTTTGCTCCAAAGCCATCAGCTGTTGTTGCAAGAGAGCGCCATCTTCTTGCAGTGCTGTAGCATCCTGTATCACTCGCGGCAGTGAGGTTACCACCTAGAAAAATTATCATCATGTAATCTCAGTGCTTCAGTGGCTGGATCCTATCTGACCCAAAGAATAAGCATTATAATAGAATAAGGTAATGCAGCCAGTATGAAAAAAAATGCCTTATCGGTACTATACTTACTTGTGTGGTGGTTTCATCAAGTGAATTTGTTAACTGTCTCATATACAGTTGTAGCCTGCTAACAGCATTTACTACAAAAACCTGAAATTACCACCATTTTATTTTTGTATTCTTCACCTGAATATTTAGATGAAACTGCTATAAAAGTTGACATTGTAGCATTTTAATATTTTATTTATTATTCGTTAATCTATTCATAGCCCATTTATCTGGCTCTATCAGAGTTTTTTGTAAGTCAAAAAATCAAAAAAATCAAAAATCTTTTATTCATAATCAACATGTTGTTTTTTACAAGGTTTGGAGACTCTTCTGTTAAGTTTGATAAACCTGTGTTAGGAGAGCCCCCTCTTATTCTCTATGGTCTATCTTAGATAAGTACATCAATGATGTTAGTTTAGGTACTGAAAATTTAGCTTACTGCAGATAGGTAAGTATTGTAATGTAACATGCACATTACTAATCTAACTAGTTTTCATATTAGTTTTGAATTACTACTTGTATGTTTATTTTGACAATGCAAATTTTGTTTGTTAAAGTATTCTATCATTTACCTCTTTTTCTTGATTTCCGCTAGAACTCCAAGCTTTGTTGATCCACTTTTTGGGATCAAAATCATTTTCCGCAAATGTTTTGAGATCCTACAACAGTAAAATTGTAAACACAACTGTACAACCAGTATGATACATATAACTTAGTTGCTTCTTTGCATGTGATCACAGTCAATACATAGTGAGTATTTGTAACATGAATACCATAATAATGATGATGTTGAAATGGGTACATTACATACCATTTGCTGAGTCTTCATTTTTCAGTTTTTCCACTGCACAATAACACTATTCGACTTTGCTGATTTTAAAGGAAAAAACACGATTTAATTATTATAGCAAGGCTTTATCATGATCATCATCAACCTTATGTCAGTCCACTGCTGGACGTAGGTTTCTCCCAAGGCACGCCACTGAGCCCGATCTTCTGCTCTCAGCCTCATCAACTTTCTGCGCTTCTTCAACTTCTTGTTTTTTTTTTGGTAAGACAACTTTTACACTCGGTAAAACCCGCGTAGGTATTTTCCCTTAAATTACAATCGTTCATCTGCCTACACTGTACAGTTCATTCATCAAATGAATTCATCTGGTCCCATCAAATGAATTCAAAGAGAATTTATAATCAATTAGGAAAAATTACAAGAAATGATATTACAATTTATAATACAAATACAAAACAACAAAACACTACTCAACAAAGCTTGACGTTAGGTTTTTTTGGCGGGAACATGAAAAATGGCGCATTGGCGGCATTAAATTAATCGACAAAACTTGTATAACTTTGAGTGTTTAAGTGTAAAAACGGTGGGTTTTTATCCATTAAGTGCTCGTGAACGTGTATGTAATGCTGTAAAACGTGACTTTTCGTGTTGCCTCCAAAACTCCATAGAAGCCTCTAGTAAAGTCGCAACCACCACTACTTTACAGATGCATGACTTGACTTATCGACTCTGACTTATGACAAAATAATCTCTCCAATTACTTGACACTGGCTATATACCTTTGACGTGAAGCCAAAACCGAAGAACTTAGGTTCTTCGAAAGAAAAAAAAAAAAAAAGCTTGACGTTGACTTCGATAAAGTAATGACATTGACATTGTCTTTTACAAAAACATGCTGCTGATGACGTTGAATGATAAAAACTCCAAAAATGGGAAAAACTTTTTGGTAAAGCACAGACAGTGACAACTTTGACATGACTTTGACAGTAAAACCCTGATACTATTCTAACGTTCAACAAATCTGTCAAGAGTAAAAATCACTAACTTATTTAAGTGTTCTGTTTGGAACATGCTACAGTTTATCTGTTTTCATATTCATTGCTTGTTTGCCCTCCCTGCCCGGAGTCTTTCTGCGTGTGTGTTATCGTGATAAATAGAAAAGTGATTCTATTGATTACTTGTGAAGTTCCTAGTGAGTTTTTCTTAGACACTTTTCTTAAAACAATAATATATTAGTCTTGAGTGAATAATGAATATTGCTTGACTTGACGATTATTAGTAGGTTCTTCAAAAAAGTGTAATGAGACTTTGCTTTGCATCTCAAGTTATTCATTACCTGCGCAGAATAGCAGTTTGCGGTTTTAATTTTTGCTGACTGACACTATTGTGTTATGACTTACGGCTCACATCATACTGTACAATATTATGGTAGCTTCACAAGGCCTGTGCTAACAAGCGCAGTAATGCGCGCCGCGCTAAGGTCATCTGTATGCACCTCGGATGACTTCGGGTCACCCCTTCTCATGGCCTATGCTGTATTAACACGGGCCTATGATAACCGACAATACTCGCCCCCTGGCCAGACCGGGGCCGGTAGCTGGACGCTTTACACGGCCCAGCCTAGCGTGCGTCCCTTGCTAACACTGGCCATGAGAAGCCACCCTAACATACCACTATTATCTGATACGAAAAATATCGTCCAAAACTCCAGTACGTTTGTAATATTTCACCACGGAATCCTTGATAAAGGAGAGTGTACAGCATAGAAATAGCAAAAGCCAGACGCCTCAATTTTTTAGAAATCAGTTCATCTCCAATTGCTTTATCGTCAGTCATTGCGAAGATTTTTAAATTGAATATAACGCAAATCGCAAGCTTTTGAAATAAGAAACACAACGAACGAGAAGAAAATCGAAATTTCTACAATGTATGTATTTTAGTACAATTTTAGCTTGGCCTACCTACTTGTTCCCATAAATACATACTTATCTCACTCTCTTTGTTTAGTATTTAGATCAAAACAACGACGCCCCAGTTCATTCGGTGTTATACTATGCGCTCGAATCAAATAACACTATCTTAGTTTCAACTCGTGCATAGCACGTACAAAATAATTGTATCTACTATGCAAGTAGCCAAGTATTAGTGTCTATCGGCCATTTTATGACGGCTAACACACATTCTAAATGCCTACCCTCATTATTTAGACTTTACATTACTAGTAATTATTAATGTGTTATAGTTAACCATAATTTTCTCATAGAATGGCTTGGACGCTGTATCAGAAAATATTGGCCGTGGCGATGGTCATTACGGGCTCTATCAACTCGCTCAGCACCAAATGGGCAGACACTTTGGAATCTAAAGGCTCCGATGGCGTCATCAGACAGTTTGATCACCCATTCCTACAGGTATCTTCTACCTCATGTTATTGCTAATGATGGTTTTTTAATCAAAAGTAGTCAGTTTTCTAGGTACTGAATTATTGTGTATTTCAATAAGGTTGATAAAGGGTTGTTTATAAAACACACTCGCTACTCAGACTTGATACCCATATGATGATGTATGGATGATACCGTCTATTTACAAAATTATGTTTCGTTGACCATAACATGAACTTTCTATGTATCCATACATAATTTCAGCTTAATTGGTTCAATAGTTTGCAGTTTAAATAAGAGAAGTCTGAAGTATAATCATATATTGTAAAAGAATTGCCTTTTCCGCAATTGGATGGTAGGTAGTGTTGACTCATTGTGCTTCAGGTATAGTAGCTAGCTGTCGTAGTCCAGCCAGCCTAGCTCTGCCCAAAAGCACAATGTAGCCTGGATAAATGAATAAGTAAATGACTCCGACTCTGACTCCTAGTCGACTCCCTATTCTGAAATTGGACTCATATTGATTCTTTGTTGGATAACTGTAGCCATCGTTCGTAAAACTGCTTGGGTCGAAGATACCTTCTGAAGCTACATTTTGAAGCAACCTCCATCCCATGAATGTCACTACAACTAGTCGTCTAATTGTGCGGTAATTATCAGGCTGCAGCAATGTTCCTGGGTGAGATGCTATGTCTGCTGACCTTCAAGATCATCCAATTCCGCTCGTCCTCTTCGGGGAATTCAGTGACAACTGGCAACCAGAACTTCAATCCATTCATCCTCATGCCTGCGGCCATGTTTGATTTGGTGAGTCAACTTATCTTTATTATACATATATTCGCAAACTACTCAATATATTAGCTGACGTTGGCAACTTAGTTTGCATTGCGAATTTATTAAATTCCTTTTAAAGTATGCACCTGCACTTCTTGACAAACAGACCCTTCAAGTTTCAAGTCTCTATGTTCAGCGGTTAGGCCCGTATGTTGTCTGTCAGTTAGGTACAAGCCTTTTATAAGTATAATATTGATTAGCTGAGACCTACAACTTTGTTTGTATTTTAAATAAACCAAATATCCATATTAACTGTCTGACGTATAGACATCAGCGAAAGCTGCTCGTCTAACAAGAAATAAATAAAAACATTTTATTATATTCTCTCTAAAGTTCCCTTCTCCGGCTCCCATTGTTTCAGCAATTATTAAAAAATTGTAAAAGCCTACAACTTCTATTACCTACCTTTTTTTTTTAATCAAAAAAATGTACATACATGTCTTTTGTGTGAATGTAAAAATTAGTAATTTAGAAAAGAAAAAGAAGCAGCTAAGCAATGTACTGTGATGCTTTCAGGTTGGAACATCCATAATGTATGTCGGTCTGACTCTGACGTATGTGAGCAGTTTCCAAATGTTCCGCGGCTCCATCATCATATTCGTGGCAGTTCTCTCCATGGCTTTCCTCAACAAAAAACTCATACCGAGGGAATGGCTTGGAATTTGTAAGTTGAATTTATTTTGCAGGATGTGCAATATTAGATATTTATTTGCTATGGTAGATAATGTTTATCAATCAAAATCGGTACTGCCCGCTGCTCCACCAATGTGGTGGCTGGATTAAAAGAAGTTGTAATTGTTTCAGTAGTTTCAGCGCTATTGTAGTGCACGATAGGAGCCTCTCCGAGGCGCACTTAAGATCCTTTCACCACTGGTTCGAAAGAACTAGTAACACGATAAAAAGAAGAAGCGCTATTGCGTTATCTTAGAATGAAAGCAGAATTGTTGCAAAGTATTCCTCCTTTTATTTATGCTAGTAGAAGAAAAAATTGGCACCGAACCGTACATTATATTTTTTTCTTCGTAATGATACATATATGTAGTTAGCAGTACAGTATATAGCGAAAAGCGAAAACAACCGATATTCGAACAAGATGTTATCATAACATCATATCATTTACGGAGGTCGTATTGAATATTGACAACATTGTATGGGGTTGATCAGATGTGTCGTTACTCTGGTGATATGAAACATTGATAAAACTCTCATATCACTGCTCACAACATTAGGATCCTGTATAAAAAGAATCGTAAATGAAAATAATAAAATATTATATTTACATAAGTATTGTTTGTAAAAAGATAACGTAAATAAAGAAAGAAAGATACGCAGTAAAGTCCAAAAGTTTCTGGCCAATCTGTGTTAGATAAATCGGAGTTACAAAACTTTAATCTCATTGATTTTCTGAACATTTCGTTACCTACCTTTAACAAAAACTATTATATTATTTAATTGAGTTACAAAGATTAGCCAGAAACTTTTGGACCTTACTACTAGGGCTTTCAGTCTCGATGACTTTCTGAGTCCCGGGAAAAAAATATCGAGACTCGATGCGGTCTCGAAATTCCCGGGAAAAACGAGACTTTCGAGACTAATTTAATAGTACATAAAGGCACACTCATAGGAATGGTATTTAGGCATTTTATGGCGTATCAGCGAACACATCACAGTTTAACTTTACAATCCAGTATTTGATGATGTTCGGTGATGTCCTATGTTCCTGATTTATCAAAATTTGCGTTTTTCATCGAAATGGTTCCTCATTCCACACATACACACACAAACCAACGAAGGTACAGGGGCCGGAGTCTTTTAATTTGATTACAACATAAACATATCAATGACTCTTGGTATGCACAGCTACATATCCCAATGCGAATGTGTAGCAATCACCGAGGCAGCAAACACCATACTTCGGAGGAAAATCGAAAATCGAAATATACGAATTCTAACCGATAGCATGGCTATACTAAAAGCACTAGATAGCAATACTTGCGGCTCAATGCTTGTTAACGAATGCCACCGAGCACTGGAGAGAATAACCCAAGCCAACCGAATAACACTCCAGTGGATTAAGGGGCACAGCAACTCATTAGGGAACGACGCCGCAGACGAGTTGGCTAGAAAAGGATCTGAGACTGGAAGGGAAGGGCCATCTCCCTTCCTACCACTACCCTTTTCTCAATTGCGAGCGTGGATACGCAAACGTACTAAGACACAGCACAGTGAGCGCTGGCTGCAAACCAAGGAGTGCAAACAATCAAGAATGGCCTTTCCGCAACTTGCACCACGTCTAACTAGACGTTTACTTAAACGACCAGATTTAAGAATCATTGTGGGTACTATCACAGGACAATGCCTGCTTAAAAAACATCTGCACAACATTGGAAACACAGACAGCCCACTCTGTAGACTTATGCTTGACCGAGGAGGAAACGCCCACCCACGTAATACTGGAATGCGTGGGAGTGGCAAAGCAACGAGAGGAAATCCTCAAAAACCCGAGGTCACTCCGCGATGCCTGCGAAGAACCCAGGAAACTTCTGTGCTTCTGGGCGGAGTTAAGCTGGCTAAACTATTAGTCAGGAAATCCGACGCACAAAGGACCAATTGGAGTCCAAGTGCGGAAAAGGGAGTATGTAGTAGTAGTAGTATTTACATTAACATTCATTTCACACATATTTTATTTTTTAAATTTGTCTTAATTTGGTAAGCTAAAGTCATAAGACTATACCACTATACTACCATGTCTTATCCTTGTTTTAGATTATACTAAGGGTTACTCTACACTGAATATTGTTAAGATTTTTATAAGTATCGAAAGTCTCGTTATTCCCGGTACCGAATCCATCAGTCTCGAGTCTCGAAAATAACGAAAAATCGTCGAGACTCTCGAAATTTTCGAGACCGAGACTCCCGGGATGAAAGCCTTACTTACTACGTACCACGGCACAAAGCAATTTCAGATGAATATTTTCATGTTTCATACTTTTTAAGAGCGTGCTTTTTCAGTAGTCAGATTTACTTTTTGAACTTGAGAAGCTCAAAAAGATCACGCGGTGGCTTGCGGAATTAAATTTTACAAACTATGTTAGTATGTATTTGCTGTATTTGATAGTAGAATGAGTAATTCTATGACGCATAACAAGCACAGCTGGCTTACATCTGCAATATTATACCTATTCATTGGCGATAGTTTTTTTTTGAGTAAAATGAACGTAGTGGATCGGATGTTGAAAAATATAGGCTTACATAGCAATTAAGAAAAATGTGCTGTATTCAATTTTTTACACGATTTAAAATAAACAATAGACTTCAGGCTGTATATTTGGCTACTCTCGGATGCTCGGAGTTTTCAAAGTGCCGCTGTCGTGTACATCATTGCCTCAAACTACTTTGCACTGGACATTACTAAACAGTTATACAACTATAAGAAGTTTGCTTGAATGGATTGCCTACAGTTATATGATTTCATGGCATTGGTTTTAGATAATGAAAATAATACACTGTTTGTTTGATTCAACTACAATGGACCAATAAAATTGATAATCATAGGGGAAAATAGAATAGGTATCTACAGTTAAGATTCCATTGACGGTCACCCATCGAGTTAATGACCACGCAACCCCAGAAAATTGTATTTTGACTTCTATTACTTACAAAAAGTAAGAAATATCTTTTTTTATGTGCCCCACTGCGCAGGATATTCCCTGTAGTATAAATTGCTAGATTGTTTAAATGAAATGAATGAGTTTATTCATTAAAGAGGCTGAAAGGTGCCTCTAGTTGCTTCGAGAAAAGGTGATAACGACCGTGCTGCTCATCTCTGCTTCGGAGGAACTACCGTGCTTAAAGACTCTGGCTTTTGTTATTCAAAATTGTATGTAGCGCATCATCATGGGTAGGCAGGCATGATCTTTTACCACCTGTAGAGACCCTAGCTCGTTACTTTCCTAACGTGAAAAATATACTGAGTGGCTAAAATACGGTCATTTCACATTTTAGCATAGCTTTATCAAAAACAATTGTGCGCCTGCAACCGTGAAAAAATTGTACTTGACCTTCGAATCCCCTACTTATAACCTATACCTTCATGTATGTGTGTATGTTCAGTCGTCAGGCTAATGCGAGTAATAATAGTTCGTACGAATCTATTATTAAATTACTGTATGGGGTTCACGAATCGCCCTCTATAAATTGGTCTTTTGTTTCTTTCAAATCGCTTCCCATGACGGGTCGAGCTTTTTTGGTTAGTCCTACCCTCGTGTGCCCTTTTAAGCTTAGCGGGGGTCTGTAGTTCATAATTTTAAAAGCTAACTTACTCGACAGATCGTTGACGACCGTCAAGGCAGCGAGGTGAGAATTACAATCCCAATCTTAGTGATTCAATCTTATCTAAGTGTAGTTTTCTTTTTTGAGTAAACTATATATTTAGACTAACCATAATAATATAATAAAATAAGGTTAAATATCAGCTGTCAATGTTATGTATAACTTGCTCTCACTTTTTTTTTTGTCATCCACATTTTGTTTAAATTTTCAGTGTTATTAGAATTGTAAGTATGTACTTTATTCCTTTGTTTTTGTTTAGCACGCAAATACTTTTCACTACCGGTAAGGTTGGCCGGTAGAGAATGCTTTAGCATTAAGCCCACCTTTTGTACAATTAGATGTATAAGTTGTGCAATAAAGAATTAAAACAAAACAAACAAACAATAATATTAACAACGTCTTAGAAAATGATAATAGTGTGGTAAAGACTCGGTGTAAAAATTTAAAACTAAGTTTACATTCTGCCGATTAATGCAAATAGTACTGCAAAATAATTTTGGATCGTTTCGTTTATAATTTTTGTTTGATTAGGTATGTGTGTAACGTGTATAATGTTATACTTGTACATAAATTGTTGTAAGTCCATCAATATATCCTCGCAGACTTTAGCATTTATCATATTACTAGCTCTTGTTCGCGGCGTCGCTGGTTTAGAAGTAGCTCTTTAGAAGTTTGTAAAAATCATAGTTTTATAAATTTCGGATAAACCGGCTTAGTATTTTGGCGTGATTAAGTTGAAACATACATCCATACAACCTCTCTTCAGCTTTTCATTGTAACATGCTCAATTAATTTCAATAAAAATAAAATGGTTATTTATTCAAACTACATAGGGTCCATAAAAAGATGTAAGGTAGAATATTAATTAAAAATTAAACCTTAAACTGAAATCATAATTAAATTAGAAAAATGTTTGAGTGCGAGATCGAATTGTACTTAGGTATGTGTATGTACATATGTGCTTTCTAATATACATATTTATTCATTTTCCCCCAGTGAGCATCTTGGTCGGATTGGTGGTGGTGGGTATGACAGACGCCATCTACGAACCGCCGAAAGACTCGAAAGGAACCAACAGTCTCATCACTGGAGATCTCCTCATAATAATAGCTCAAGTGATCTCGGCGTGCCAGATGGTGTATGAAGAAAAATATGTGGCTGGTACGTAGCTTCCATTCATATTCTCGCTCGCACATTTGTGCAAAACACTTTTTACGCGACTGCCAAGGAAAGGTTCTGTTTTTCGCGCGTATCTTGTATGTATGAAAATGTCTGGGTTACCTCGTATCTTCCAATCGGATGGAGTTAGACAGTTAAGGTATCGTTAGATTCGTCTCAATAGCCAGAGTGTTTTTTTTGTAAAAACAATATAAAAATGGCGGATTTTTGGAGCTCGTTAGTAATTTTTTATTGACCAAACCTATCGAGTAGGTATCAAAATAAAGGTATTGGAAAGGAGATTACAAATATATGCATAAGTTATATGTTTATTTTTGTTGTAGGTAAGCCTCATTATTTCATAAATTATATGTTTACGCCTGTAAATGTGGCACACTGGCCAAGACTTTGTAAGCTTTTTATCATAATATCTATAATATAATATGGAGTCTCGCCGTAATGTAGGCTTCGCCTCATTTATGGTGAGAGTGCCGACGGATCGACCTCAACTTTCATGGACACCGGATTTTGGTCGAAGGGTGTGTGTTCAGGAAGTTGTATGGACGACTGATACGCGACACCGCGCACACGTCATTGCCCCAGTGCCAGTGTCACACTAATTGATAAGTTTTTATAAATATATATGTTAGTCTCTAAGGTATATATCATATGGGCCCTAGTTAAGCTACACTGTACTTTTCTTGTGTCTGAAATAAAATGATTATTATATTATTATTATTATAGTATTATATGTGTACATGTTGTATGTTACATAACATAAGCCCTTTGGGGTCGAGACCCTAGGTCCATGGGGAATGGGAGCCTACCGCGTTTTTAAAATTTTGTCTGAGCGTCTGGTCGAAGCGACGCGTGCTCAGAGGGCTGGCAGCTATCTGGGCCAAAGAATAAGCCTGGCTATACAAAGAGGCAATGCAGCCAGTATCCTCGGCACGCTGCCATCGGGTATCGAGATGGAGCAGTTGAGCTACCTATAGATCGTTTGCAACGGTCTATGGGTGGCCCAATTGTTTCCTTTTGTAATATTTATAATGTTACATAACACATCAATAAAAGGCAATTTACATGAAAAAGGTGATTTCCTTTTCCAGGGTTGAACATCCCGCCGATGCAAGCGGTGGGCTGGGAAGGCGTGTTCGGTTTTTCCGTGCTGTCTGTTTTGCTCATGATTTTCTACTGGATCCCGGCACCCCCGCATTTCGGCAACAACGCGCGCGGCACCGTCGAAGATGCCATTGATGGACTTGTGCAGATTGGTACGTTCTTGATACGCCTGTGACTTGTTCTCAATTGTTTTTGACGCACGAACACGTCGACTTTGTTGTCCGGTAACGCTCATTGTCCCGTTACGCTGGTAGTCACGTAAACTATTGTCCGTAAACCAACTTTACAGACAACATTTTTTTTTGTTTTTTTAATGTTTGTCACCTTAGTTTGTAAGTTATAAACCGATTTGAAAATTTTGTTTGAAAGGTTATACTTCCCTGTGACTTTTCAGTGGTGCCCACGGTCACTAGGACAGTCCGATTGAAGTCGGATGTTTTTGTAACACCTTGATTTATTTATTTTAACAAATTGAAGGAAAACATCGTGAGGAAAGCGGCATGACATATAACATTGTAGCAGTGTAGCCAGATGACGTTGTGCGAAATGTACAAACATTTTTTTTTACTGACACAGAAATTTTATTTGCTTTTTAACTTTATTTAGTCTACTTAGGTAACTCGAAATAAATTATTTTTCTATTCATTTTTTATTATTTAACTTTAATGATGAAACAATCAAGCAGCATTTTTGAACTTGTAACAAATCATGTAGTGACAAGAATCAATATCTGATCATATCTCTCCTTACCCCTCTTCAATTCACCGACTTCAAAGCCAAGTTTTGACGAATTGCGTTCGGTTTCAGGGAACAACCCGTTGATTCTGACTGCAGTGCTGGGAACAATATTGTCCATTGCGTTCTTCAATTTCGCCGGCATCAGTGTGACGAAGGAGAAGTCCGCTACTACTAGAATGGTGCTGGATTCTATAAGGTGAGTCATATCAATACTAGCTGCCGATCGCAACTACGTTTACGTTACGAATGAACAAAAAAACAAATTTTCATAAAATTTATATAAATTCTTGACTGACAGACAACGTGCAGGGCAAACTACTGAACAAAGAGACTTACATTTTCAAGGATATGTTCATGAAGAAGTGTAGGGGCGTACTAAGAAAGAAATTTTGTTAATTCGCAAGTTTAAAAATATTTAAGCTCCAAAGTAACGTATAGCAACCCATTTTTAAAAAAATAATATTAATGTTTTCGTATATAATAAATATAATATTTACACACACAAGGTTTTTTTGCTTAATCTATTCTCTAATATATACTTACGTATGTGACAATTTCTGCATACTTTTTTCCTCGGTCAAATAAAAATTATTACATAACAAGAATTCAAAGTTCAAAGTTGCTAAACTGCTTATAAGTACCTACGTTCATTTGGTTATAACACTGCGAAACGTAAAGTACACGTATCTTAAAGTGTCTTCCATTGTTCGCAGAACATTCGTGATTTGGATGGTATCTCTCGGGCTATATTGGCAGGCTTTTCACTGGCCACAACTCCTCGGTTTTGGCATCCTGATCTACGGCATGTGTGAATACAACGGTGTTGTGCCGCGATGCAGTCGCCAGGAACCAATCACAGAAGATCCAGAGGAAACGCTGGCCGTTAACGACGAAACTGAGGAAGTTGACTCTACCGTTAAGTATTTGTAATATTGTGATATTTTATTACCAATTTTTTTTTTAAAACAACATTTTCGATCAATATTCAAGATTCTTCGCACGAACATAGTTAACATGAAGGATGTTGTTAAAAAAAATGTATTTGTGCCTTATGTTCTACCATTTATGGTGTGCTAGTTTTACTATGAATGAATATAATAAAATTATAATAGATGACATTGAAATGTCAAAGTTAGTAATTTAAATTTACCGACGCATATCTGTGTCGGTTAAATTGAACACGATTACCGTTAACCTAAAGGTAACAAGTGTAAACCTTCTAAAGGACCGTCTATCTCTTCACTTTTTCTTGCTCTTTTTCCACTTTGCACACAGAAGTTTCATTTTCATATCTTATTTCACATAAGGTATACATTTCTTATTTCGTCTTTCCCTTCTATTATCCACACATTCGTAAATAGACATTATTATTAGGTATATAATTCAATTCGCTACATAATCTCGCCGCATAAAGTTCCATATCACGATAATATGATATTCTTATTTTTCTCTTTACGACAAAACACTTGTTTTAACCCTTTACGTTCTTTATTTTGCCACACGATCCACAATAATTGAAACAAGACAAAACTGAAATGAAGTTTGTGTGTCTGCGGATTTTGTGTATCCGAAAGTTTGTTTATTTGTTAGTTCTAAAGATGTGCTAGACGCAATGCGGTATTATGATAAAGGGACCACAGTAATACTAGACCATAAAATAATGCCTTATCCACAAGGCGCGCCGAATCAGATATGTGCGATTTCACATTAGCGGATTAACCGGGCGGATTCGCAGCTCATATTGTTGTTTTTTGCAGGGCGTATACGCGCGATAAACCGCGAAATACGTGTCTCAACTCTTTAGAAAAACCGAGCGTTAACGCCGGCGTACGCGCATCACGCTTTTGAAGTTTCGCGAGTACCAATCCGCCCGTAACCGCGCGACTAAATACGTTAGTCTGAAACCACATTAACTCTACTCCATTTGTCTATTAGGGTAGTGCTACATTGTGCCGACTAAATGTAGATGTTATTGTGCTCGATTCGGCACGCTTCGTTAAATCAACTAAAAATGTACTTACTCCAATTTCTCATTTGTTTAAAAGGCATTAAATAACGGGTAAGTAATATAAAATTATCATGATTAAAGGTCATTTAAATAGGTACAAAGCAACTAATCATGCAAATATATTATTGACTAAGAAAAAATATTAGTGCGTAAGCTATAATCAGGACGCTCAATTGTAAGATGTTTTTAGGAAAATATTCCATTTGTTTTTTTTTTATATAGACGTATGTATTTATAAATAAACTATATTTTTTAAATTAAGAATGAAATACAAATAGTTGTTATAAAAGTCCAAGCTGACCAAATAAGGCATAAATGTAAAGATCGGTAAGAAAATGAAATATATAAAGTTATGCCAGAAATATTTACCATAAATAATATTTTTTGATGTAAGTATTTGACTGAATATTTGTATGATCGGGTAGACATATTGTGGTTAACTGAATCTTATTAAATAAATATTTCATTTCTACTACTTTTTTTAATTTATTTCTATCAATTTAGATTACGTATGCATAGGTAAGGTACTAATTACTTTAACTGCTTATATTTTTATTTCTTAATAATATGTTAAACTAGTTGACGCCCGCAGGTTCGTTTCAATTGCGAATTTATTAAATTCCTTTCCTAGTACGCGCTTGCACTTGTTGACGAACATACCCTCCAAATTCCAAGTCTCCTGGTCCAGTGGTTTGATTGTCAGTCAGTAGTAACGTAGTCTTATATTGATTGATGAGAACTCTTTGGTGTGCCAAAAAACTTACAGGTACACATACAAGTTGAGTTACTTGATATTATTCGTAAATGCCGCGGGCAATGGCTAGTATAATCGTTAAAGAGCATTACCATTAATATGTATACCTACCATTTATTTCTCATTTATAATAATCATATTAAAATTTATTTTTACAATATTATTATAATAAAACTATTTGAATAAACAGCTTACTAATAATATTTTAAAAATGTATAAAAACGGTAGACCACCAGCCGCGGAGTACCTAGAACCCAAGCGGCTGGTGGCTAGGGCTGCAGAGTGAGGAACTTTACTAAGTAGTTTACTTTACTTTACTAAGCCTTTTGAATCTGACCCTTGACGCAGCCACCAAGCGAGACTCTTAAGGTACCTACTGGCCGAGACTCTTCGCTATTAGTCCGATCACCGATATGGTTCACCGTAACAATTATCGAGAAAATCGTCGTTGAGTCCACATCCCACATGTCGGTAATCTCGATAGCCATTACTTCCTTCTTTTCTGTCGAGGGCCTCTCTCGACCAGTCTTCCAAATGAGGCTCTAGTTCGTCTCTCAATTCAGAGAAAAAACGAAAATAAAATGCTAAGATATCTTTTATTTATTTACATAATAATGTGTACGTACTTTATTAAAATCTAAGTTTTCGCCGGATCTTTGTCACCACCCGCTGGTTTCTGGCCTGCCGCTGTAAAGTCAAAAATAGGTCTTCAGGCTATAGAATATTTTATGATTTCAGTATTATCACAGAGTACCTACTAAGATATGTATTATATTACCTACAACACTAGTTGACATCCGCAAATTCGTTTGCGTTCCGAATTCACAAAATTTCTTACGCTTTTTGACGAAAATATCCTCGAAATTTCAAGTTTCTCATCCTTTGGTTTTGTCTGTACGTCTATCAGTCATTCTGTCAGTTTTATATATCATCATTCAGTCAGTCAACTAAGCCTTCAAAAAAGGAGGAGGTACTGAATTCGATTTAAGGGGCATCCTCAAATCCGAATTCCATACAAAATGTTTCGGACAAATACTCAAAAAGTACGCCGTATTATAGTAATTTCTTCACACTATTCGTTTCGTCCATGTTTTTTGATTTCGTCAACAAAAAAAGTGAAAGGTTTCATACTTTAATTTAGATTTTATAATACTTTTATTTTATGAAACCTTTCACTTTTTTTGTTGACGAAATTAAAAAACATGGACGAAACTAATAGTGTGAAGAAATTACTATAATACGGCGTACGCCGTATTTATATATATTTTTGAGTAGGTATTTGTCCGAAACATTTTGTATGGAATTCGGATTTGAGGATTCCCCTTAATGGTTTTTTTATAGATGTTTGTTATTTATAAGCCGAATTGAAAAAAATGTTTGAGAGGTTTAACTTTCAGATTGGTCCCATAGAAAGTTTATCACAATCGGTTCAGTATTTTAGATTTTAAATCAAAATAATTGAAAAAAAAATCGTTGATGTGAACAAAATTGCGTATTTTGTTTCTCTGTGACTTTTCAGTGGCTATCCACTAAAACAGTCCGATTGAAGTTGGTTTTTGTAAAACCTTGTTCCTAGGTATATTGATTATGATAACTAAGTATTACAAACAAAGGTAGCTCTACCCAACTTGACATAGGTATTCAGTGAGCTTATCACGAAAAAAATCAACTCTCAGTGACTTACGTAGTATCTCTCCATTCGCCCAATAAAATATTTTAATCAAGGATTGGTCCCGTTTTGCCGCGTCATCTTTCAGTTCCGATTTGAGAGATTTACGCAGCACCCTAGCCGCAATGTTTGAATAATTTACATAGCTGAAAAATACCACATAATCAGATAATTGATTGATTCAGGCGTTACTTAGCGGAAATTACCACATAATCAGATATACAAAACACTTTTTTTATGTAAACAAGACGAGACGAACTAAGACATTTTGATGGTCTCGAAAGTCCAGTAATGTCACTAGCTGTCACTAACTACAATGCCCTTTAACCCGGAACACAGTGATGCTTACACATTACTGTTTGCAGCAGAATACCTGACGCTGTTGGTACCCATCTAGAAGGTATCCTGCAGGGGACGCTTCCCAACGGTAATGTAAAATACATTATAACACCACAATAAAATAAGTTTGCTCGCTCAAATCCATTGCACATTGCATCACACCAAAAAAAACGATCATCATGCAACAACTGAATCATTTAACCGTTTGGATGTCCACTGACGGACATAGGCCGGCCCTCATAGAGCTTTCTGCCCACTAGGTATCCCGTATCACACTATGACCGTGCTAGAACCGTGTCAGGCAAAAACATATAATTGATATCAGTGAGGGAATAGAAGTAGCGTAGTGTAGCCACGGTCCGTGTGAAGCGAGCGGCCCGGCCCGTCCTAACACAGGCCGTGTTTACCAGCATTAGGGTCTCTTGCCAGGATACCAACTCGATGCACATAGGACCAGTTAGAGTAAAATTACAGAAAAGGGAGTCTCTAGATTCCTTACACGTCAACAGGAGAAAGAAAGGGTCTCGCGCTACTTCTATTCCCTCGCTGATAATAAATTCCTGCGGAGCAACCTTGGGTTGCTGAAAAAGGAGACTTACTTTAGCCCAGCCATTCGCCAAGTGCTCATTCTGTTACTTTCATTTAAAAGCCCTGCTAATGTTTATGCCACTGTTCACGGTTTGATAGTATTTATTCAGTAACAAATCTTCATAGTTCCGAAAACTGCAGGTAAATTAAAAATGTCAAACACCAAAACACATCAAAAATTATTGTCAAATGTTGACATGACAAATACCTGCATATTGATAGATCATAAATCTCTGGTGGATAAAGGTTGGATACAAAGAGATCTGAATACCTACCACCCAGGCCGAAAGCCCGTAACGATATACTTATTTTAAATACTTTTGATGACACGATTGGTCGAGTGGCAAGTGTGTTGCGACTGCCACGCCGCCGGTGTCCCGGGTTCGATCCCTGCTTCAACACATTCATTTGTGTGATGAACATCGGTGTTTGCCCTGAGTCTTGGTGTTTCCTATCTAGGTAGGTATGTATTTACAAAAAAAAACAGTTTCCTGGTTCCCATCCCATATTACAAGCTCTGCTTAGTTCGGGGCTAAATGGTGTTGTGTGAAATGTACAAAAATATTGGTTTATTTATACACTGTACACATTTTTCGCGCCGATTTTCCCAGTATCTAGACTGGAGACCTCGTTTACTTTGATCGGTCAACAACCGCATTTAGCTGGGTTATTGTTAGCTTTTTGCATTCTTTACAAAAATAGTAATTTCAGTGGGATATTTGGACATTTCTGGGTTTTTTTCACAACACCCATAAACAGCAATAATGTGATTAGCACCAATCAATACCTACCTACTACTTATTCTGCATACAGCACACTGACATAATCTGCATGGTGCTATTTCTGAATAAAAAATTTAAATTTAATTTCTGTTATTTATTTCCGCATTTTTCAAACCAACGGAGCAAAAACCCAAGTTAAATTTGGCGAATCTCATTAGTTTTTTACTAACCCACCCATAATAACTACTTACAATTAGGATAGTACTGCATTAAACTAGATTATGTTTTCGTAGTTCTGGTAAATTATTATTTCGTCTCATTATTAATTTAGGGTTCTCCGAGGGTCAACCTTGAGTTGACCTTGCCAGACAACAGAGCTCCGAGACATTGAACTATTCTGTCTGTAGTCTTTCAAATAAGTAGGTACCTAAGTCTAATAAAATTGTGAATTCGAAATCTTCTTTAGAAGTTATCTATGCGTTTTGAAAAACTTATACAATAAAAAACAAATAAATTTTATTGCGACCCAGAATCCCGTTCGCCGCTATCTCGCTTGCACATTAGTACATTTTTAAAGATATAAATTGACTGTATAAATTTCAAATTTCGCGTAAAGTTGTCTAACTTTATTTGGCGCATTTTCAATGTATTATTGTATTAAGTACCTAGGTACTTTTATATTTCTATGTGCGTGTACGAGTAGACACTATTCATAACTAAACTAATAATTGCACAAGCCTACCTCATCTCACCTCTGAAGACGTCACGATATCGCGCGTGCTCAGAAGCATGCATCAACTGTGACTCACGCAAGAAGATCTGTCTGTGCGCAAGACACATTACAACCGGTTCCTAGGAAATGAACCAACGGGGATACGTGACGGTGTTCGCATATACCATGCTTGTGATGCAACACAGCATTTCTCTCGTGTAACTAGCGGATACGACCGTCAACGAATGATGAAATATTGCTCAAAGTTTGAAACAAAAACATACTAAAACTGGACTGTAGTGACCGTAAACACCACTGAAAAAACATATGAAACCAAATAAGTCCCTACGTCCAGTGGTGTGGCCTGTTAGTTGTCTGTCAGTCAGTCAGTCAGTCAAGTATATATTGATTGATAAATAATCAACTAATCGCTTGAAATTTGATTTAAATTATGTACATACTAACTAATTATGTACTTTCTAATAATAAATTCCCTAAATAAATAGGATGACTGATCTTGAACTGATTTAATATGTTTATAGGTAGGCATTTAAAAAGTATTTCAAACTGTTCAAGATGGATTTGATTTGGAGATCTGCCAAACCCTACTTGTAAAATTATGATGTGTAGTATTATTAGGTAGGTAGGTAAGTACTTATCGTACGTATAGTATAGGTAACCTACAATAAATCAAATGCTGATGTTACTAGCTAGAATATCTAGGACGATATATGTCTATGTAGGAAGGGACTGACAATATTAAATGATAGACATAATTTACAGTATTAATCATTTTATAATAATACTACCTGGTGCCCGCGACTTCGTCTGCGCAGGTATCTCTATAAATTGTAGCCTATGTGTTATTCTGATGTATAAGCTATATTATTGTAAAGTTTCATTAAAATACATTTCAGTAGTTTTTACGTGAAAGAGGAACAAACATCCATCCATCCATCCATCCATCCATCCTTTCAAACTTTCGCGTTTATAATATTAGTAGGATACAGGCGAAGCCGCGAGCAGGCAGACGTCTTATAGATAAACAAGCGAAGCGGCTAGCTTTGCTAATTAGCAACTAGCAGCTTCTTAATAATTATAATATACTATTAAATCATTCAAGACATAAATCCTTCTTTATTATTTTCTTAATACCATCAAACTGACATAAATTACAGCAAAAGAAATCATCATAAATTGAAAAAAAGGATTCACAGCATCATCAAAGAGTCGTGTTCATTTCAGCGAGACCGTATCTGCTAGAGCTCAAGCAAGAGCTATATAAATTTTCTGTGTCATAGAATAATACTAGGAATTTATATATTACTTTGGATAAAAATACAAGGAATTCATAAACTATGTACCTACGTAGTTTTTAAATTCCTTGAAAAAATAGAGAAAAAATAATATAATCTGTGATGGTTATAGGTATACCTATATGTGTGAGACCCATGTATGTTCTTTAAAAAATAAGATTTTTTTAGACCTACTTGTAAAAGTAACAAGAACATAATTCGGAAATCATGTGCCGTTATTATCTTTTAAATCAAAGTCATATTTTGGCAAGAGTTTACCATCGTAATGCTCTCCTCTACAGAAATTACGGGAAGTGGACAAGCAATGGTAATTACATTTTTTCATAGTTTTGTTACGCTTTATGTGTTCTGATGATGGAGTTTCCGTCTACGACTTAGCCTTACAAATTATGTTACCTGTGATATATGAGCCTAGAGTAACTGTTCTCTAAACTGCTAGGTCATTTTGAGTATTTTTTTTAAATATTATATTCCATGAGTTTGGAGTCACCACAGGCCTGGAAGTCACGATACAATTCTTCAAAATATAGGGGTCTAACTGAACCACTGGAATCACAGTTCTCGGAAAAGTTCTAACTTTATGATTGGAACACATTGCAGTTGTCAAGTCAAAGGTGCCGTTCGCTCGTAACATCACCCATATGACCCATGTACCCTTCGAGTCGACTATAAGCCAAGTGGTTCTAAATTCATACGAGACCGCCGACACCGAATCCCCCAATAAGGTTACTATTGTGGGGACAGGAGAAGCCGCAATTGCGTCTGCATTTGCCCTACTGGCCAAGGTAAGGAAATGTGGAATTTTACCAATTAATACAGTATATCAATTACTATATCAATCCCGATGTTGATAGTTTGGGATGTTCCCCACCTGCCATGGATTATTAGATCAGACAAAAACTCTTTATTGTTTTATTATTCATTGGAATTGATTTAATCTCTTCTATGACATACCTATTTCCTTAAGATACCTACTCTCATTTACCAAATTGTACCAAGTAGTACTCATGTACCAAATGTGGAGTCCGTACTTCCACAAGGACATCAACTTACTGGAAAGTGTTCAAAGAAGAGCTACAAAGATACCACATGCCTTACGTCGCAAATCCTATGAAGAACGACTCAACGCCTTGCGCCTCACTACTCTTGAAGAAAGACGTCTGCGGGGGGACCTTATAGAAACCTATAAAATTTTGACCCATCAATACAACCTGCCGCAGCTTCAAGACATATACACAACAAAGAAACCACAAAAATCGTCTCGTGGGCACCAACTCCAATTAAATCGTGATCTAACCAACACCCTTACGGCTCATCACTTCCTTAGCAACAGAGTGGTGCACAACTGGAATATACTGCAAGAGGATGTTGTTTCTGCAGCATCCACAAACTCGTTCAAGAACAAACTCGACACTTGGTTACGAACCAACAAGACTAGGTTAAAAAAATGACACAAAACTATTAAAAAAAACCAACACTGTGTGATATAGACACATCAGCGGAAGCTGCTCGTCTATCAACAAATAATAATAATAATAATAATAAAATTAGCTGGATGAACTCGCCGTCTTTTTGTTGTATCAAAAATCGACCAAGGTAGAGCCACAGATCTCGGATACTTTCGGTTGTCGCCCCCAAGGTAGAGCAGAACTGAAGGGTTTGGCACACTTAAGAAATAGGGTTGACAGAAGATGAGATGCGTTGGCTTTTACTCTCAAGGGTTTTAGGAGAAGGAATTAAATTGCCATTAGCCCATTATCCTAATTCATATGGTCATTCCGTTAAAACTTTAAGGTAGGATCCATAATTAATCCATTTGTAATTTTTGACAGAAAATCACCAACAGTGTGTGCCTTATCGATGTCAATGATCAACAGTTGCAAGGAGAGTACATGGATCTCGTATACGGCGCTATGTTTCTTAACAATCCTAATATTACTGCTAGCAAAGGTAATCCACAGAAAAATGCTAGTATCGTGTAATAATGGAAGGTTATGCAGTGCTTACAACACAAGTAACTACTTAATGTAGACTGCACACGACTTAATAACACAAGCCTATATCCCTAAATATAATCTGATTACCAATAATAATCTATATATGATGTTTGTTTTATAAAAAAAATATTTATTTGTTTATTTATTAATGCTATACTTTTTCGAAGTCAAGTTTAATTTTTCAGAGCATAAGGATTCGGCCAATTCTAAGATATGTGTAATAGCCGCCGGAACTCAGCAAGGGAAAAACGAGAGTGAATACGAGTTCACCGTTCGAAACACTGAAATAATAAGAGCTGTCGTACCTGAGGTATATATTTTTTTGCATAATTAAAAAATTGTTACCAATAATATTTCTAACACTAGCCCCTGCCCGCAGCCTTGACCGCGTGTCATCACGATAAAAAGTTTCTTACGTCATATTCCAGCTCATAAACTATACCCAAGCCAAATTTTATCGTACTAATTCTAATTTGGGTAAGGGCCGGCACACGAGCGTAAACGCCGTATACGCGCGTATAGCGGGTGTTGGGCGTTTGAAGTTTCGCTAGTACCAATACCAACCCGCCCGTATACGTCAAAAATACGCTAGTCATTATAATAGAGCAACCATTATCTTCCAGCTAATGAAATACAGTCCACACGCGGTGTACTTGGTAGCCAGTGACCCCGTAGACTTGCTAACCTACCATGCATGGAAGGTTGGAGGCATGAACAAAAGTCGCATCATGGGGACTGGGACAAATCTGGACTCAGCTCGAATGCGATACATGATGGGTGACAGGATGGGGGTTGACCCCGACTCCTGCTTCGGCGTAGTGCTGGGCAGGAACCCGTGCAATCCTTGCGGTCCGTACGGCGGCCGCGGTGGTGGTATGTTACTTGTGATATTTGTAAGCAGCATGGTGGCACATCTCTACGCTCTCTTAAGCGTTCACAGAACCAATTTGACCTAAGAATTGCGTTCTGCGCATTATTGCCACGTGGTTCGCCAGAGGACAACTTGTTTGGCGCTTACTATACTTACGTATCTATGTACGTATGTGTTCGATACTTTGTACTTACAAAATGTTTTAAATCAATACACTAATACCCAGGAGCATCAAATCTAATAATAGGACTCTTCTTTGTAGAGTAGATTTCACAGACGAGCGTCGGGTCGGTGAACGACTCGTAGGTAGGAAATGAAAAGCAATTTCACTTTACTAATTTGCTACTTATGCCTACGAAATATAAGATGCTAGGCCATTTGCGAAAGAACCCACGCTTGGCAGTAGGTATAGGTACTTAATCTAGTTTCAACAGTTCACTGGTTTTCACTGGAATTATTGTGTCATTGTACAGTCAGCTGCAGCAACATGTATACACTCCCAAGCTTTCACATTTATATTATACTCTAATTTTGCAAAGACATTCTTCTTCTGGCAACTAAGATGACTACATTAATTTGAAAATACTTGCGTGCACTTTTCTTTGCAAATCAAGAGTAATATAAATGTGAAAGCTTGGGAGTGTATACATGTCTGTGCGCTGACCGTACCTATGAGTCCTATGACTTGTTCCCACGAATATCAATATGAGGAAACTCTACTTTGTTATCGAGAAGACTACTTTTTTAAGCTCTTTTACATATGAGCTGTTTTTATTTGTTTGCATAATAGATACGATGTTTTACGTCCTCGATTCTATTATCTATAGAAATTTGTACACAAAGGGCCTGAAGCCATTTTCTACGTGACTTTTATCAGCCCGTCCCGAAAGCGAGGGCGGATATTTATGTCGAGTATAAAATGGGCTTCAGGAACGAGGTATTTATTATACACAATATTTTTTACATTGATAACGAGGAAATTAAACTGATTTGAACTGAAATGAGCGCCCATTTTATAATTCAAAAACAGAGACAGACAGAAGTAACAACGATTTTCCAAATTCTAAATAAGTTTATGTTAAGGACCCCCTTATTGATCTATGGGTTTATTGAAGGAAAATTTTCGAATTTGAAAAAAGTTCTTATAATCCGGCATGAAACCTATTACAAATATTACAAACTGAACCTCTTTGAACAGATAATATAAGCAATAACTTTTTTCCCTAGGGCCCAAAATGAGGTTTTACTCCCCCTATATAGTTACATAATATTGAACTTTACGAGCATGATAAGAGAAAACGTTATTTTTCACGGTATGTTTTGTTTGTTTTTTTTTCTTCAAAATTATTGGTTTTGGACATGTACTAAAAAAGTGGTTACCAGAGTTTGTGTTTTTTTCAGTAAGTAAACTTTTGCCATAATTTCATTTTACATAATTTTATATGAACTATTTTTTATAAGTATAAAAATTGCGACTTAAATTTACAGTTTTTAAAATTGTTTTCCTACTTCACAATCCATAATTTTATTACTTTAATCTGAAACTTCTCAACTCAACCTTAATTACTTTTCTTCCAACGATTATGGATTCTGAATTTGTGGAATAAAATTATGGGTTGTGAAATTATGGCATGTGAGGAAAGGAAATCATCACTAACATTATAAACGTGAAAATTATTAAGAATTGATGAAGCGCTGTTTGTTACTCTTTGAAGCACCAAAATACCCAAGTGTGTTTCTCTTCCAAAGATTTGACAGACCTGGAATAAAATTATCGTAACCAAAATCACAGGCGTTACAAGTAGGTATTTGTCTGTACGAAAACTTGTCTGTATTTTAGACATACTATCCGCTTTTGTTGAAGGGTCACTAACAAAACTTCTTAAATAAATATTGTTGGAAAACTTTATTGAATTCAGGTTTATAAAGGTGCGGTTATTTGACTATCATTTTTACAGCGAAGTTTCAATAAATAATCAAATTTTAGAGTACCTACATTTTCAAAAAAATTTAAAACGATCAGTATTGTCGATTGAAGGGTCCGACATGTGCAAAGTGAGACGCTTGTGCGGAGCATATTTTATAAGCTTATGTATTTCAAAAGGTATTATTTTTTTATGCAGCGTATTATTTTGGCCAATAAATGATTGAATCGAATTATATTGAATTGAGCTCCTCGCACTTAGCTGATAAAGATTATTGAATTATGACGAACCCTTCGTTGGACATCACAGTACCTAAATTTCCCGGAATTTTTGCAATGTTTTAAATTATTCACGTCAATTTTTTATAGAACTAGAAAACTCTCCTTTTTTTCTGTGGCTTTATACATATAAGATTGTATTGCAGTTCCCGTATGGTCGGAGGCTGCGATAAGTGGTGTCCGTCTCATGGATTACAACGATAAAATTGGTACTAAATACGACCTGGACCAGTGGGAGCAATGTTACGAACAGCTTTTGAAGGAAGAGCAAGAGATCCGCAGGCTAAAAGGAGGCTATACTTGGGCGCTAGCTCTCTCCATTGTTGATATATGTGAAGCCATCTTAACTAACTCACATTCTGTTCGGCCAGTTTCTATCTACGCTAAGGTTTTTGCGCACTGAATAAATCCTTTTTCTTTGTAAACTGTAGCGTGGGCAGTTGGGTAGGTTGGTCTTTGTTTGAACATTTCAGTAAAAGCGATATAGGTAACAAGTATCATAGGTTGGTAGAGCTGTATTTGGGTATGTTATGTACCTACGTAAACATATGATCTCTATATATTTTCCATAGATAATATATTTTGAAATTTTATTTTTAAGCTTTTGATAATCATAATCATTTTACTTACATTGTATATAGTTGTATGTAGGCTACATAGAATCATTATTAAGCTATAAAATAAGATTTTAAGAAGTAATGCTATAGTCTATTTTTTGCTAAACATTATGGTATTTTAGTGATACTACGATGTCTATAATAGGTATCTGTGCTAATATTATTGTGTTCTCTGAAAACAGTTTTCTTGCTAAGATGCATCGCTTTCTGCCTTAGTCTTTGAAATGCGAAATTATTAATAAAAGTAGTATACATTTCAACTCACATTACTCTGTGTTAACTTTTTGCAAAAGCACACACACTCTATCTACTTTCTATTAGGCACGCAGACTTTTACCGGACAGCGTGCATAGCGTGCGCTACAGTGAGCAGCTACCTTATATCCGATTTTCCTCCCAGGGTGAATACAATATCACCGATGAAGTATTCATTTCCCTGCCCTGCGTGCTTGGAATCAACGGAATCACGGACATAGTACGTCAGTCCCTCTCTACATCTGAGACAACTTGCCTACGCAAATCCGCGCGAACTGTCGCCGAATCTCAAGAGGTACAGAAAATGCTGCATTGAAACTTGTATTCAATAAAATATACTTGGATTCAATAAATAAAACATGTATTTTTTATTACGCGATGGGCATTTTGTACAATGCCCGGGCAATGTGATTATTTCAATAGTTATTATTACATTGCCCACTCATTTTGGGTATTATGCATTATGTCCAATTAACCTATCACTTGGTATATAACTTAGATATCTTATACTTTGTAAAAGTTTTTCAAAACGAATAATTTGATACGGTTAACAGTGATTTTCTAAATTCAAGATAAAAGTGTAAAAGTACGGATTGAGTAAGCTATTAAATGACCAAAAGTTAAATGGCCTTATCTCTAGTCCTCAAATTGAAACGTTTTTTTCTAACTTTTATGTAGAATTATGTGTAAAAAGAGAGATTGAAAGTGTACTGTGACACTTTATTCATCCAATATTTTTTTTTCCACGGTTAAACAAAATCGCATGCGGGTCAGCTAGTTTTAATATAAAATAATATTTTGTAGAAAGTACTTAGAATCATTAAAACGAAGGAGTTATTAAAAAAGTGTGTATCTTGAAAACAGTTTTGTGTCCTATATCTAGATATAGAGCAGGGCAGAGCAATGCACTGAAAACGTTTGAGCGTAAACAAAATGGTTTATACACGGACTGATTGAAATTATTTCAAATTTTCAATCGTCACAAGATAAACATGCGCTACGTATTATCATAGTCATAACATAATAGTCTCTGGTACCTACCTATTATGTACCAGTCGGTTATGTGATACCGATTTATAGGTATTTAATTTCAGTAAAAAATGCCATGATATAACCTAAATATTTATAACCCAATAAGTAGGTAAATATTTTAATAATTTTTATTTCAAATTAAGGAAACCAAAATAAATCTTCCCTATTTACGAGTAATTGACGCTCACGGTAATGAGTAGGTAAGTATCTACTCTAAATAAAATAAATTAAAATTTTCACGTGTTTATCGTGACCAGTCAAAATAATAATTTTATGTTATAACCTGTGACCTCAGACAGTTCCATAAACTTTTATACATATGAAGATAATGTAACCAATTTAATGTTATCTGCTGAGTAGCGTGTCGACACTTTATTTTGCTTAAGCGATTATCTGGCAAAAAGGTATAAGTTCTATTTTATTAATTTAGTGTTCAGCTATTCATTCATTCATTTCAGCCAGCCCACTCCTGGGTAAGTATGTATGTACAGGTCTCCTTTCGCTTCAGCCAGCCTCCACGATCTTATGCTAGTGTGAACACTTAGGTCCATGCTTCCATTAGTTAAAATCAACTGTCGCCTTGTTTTGCTGTAATTATGTACATGTCGACGTAAAATTGTGAAAATCGATAATTTATGATTTAACGGTTTGAAAATCGATAAATTGTAATCTTTTGAAAATTTGTGAACGTCATCATAGATGTTTCTATTGATCATATACAAATTAACCTACGCTTTTTAAACCGTAAATTGCCACATTGAAAACTTATGTTCCAGACTAAATCAGTTTTCATATTCGTTATACAGGGTGGAAACTTTCAGCGGGGCAGTAAGGGGAAGTACTTTATCCGTTGCAGCTACACGAAAATAGTCTTGGGAGACTATCCATATTTTTTTATGGAATTTTGATCTCCTATCACAGTTTTCAAAAAAATACAGTTAGCAAGTTACCACCTTGCAAAACCAAGATGTTTAGTAGGAGTCTATTTTGTATGGCACCGAGAATTTATAATCATTTACCTAGTGACATTTTAGAAACTGACTCAATTAATTTATTTAAACAAAAGTTATGAAATTGCTGACAGAAAGAGCGTATTACAGTGTAACAGAATATCTATGACAAACATTTATGAATTTATTTTTTATTAATGTAAGTAAACCTAATGTAATGTAATAATGTAATGAAATTGATTTTATTAAATGTTGCATGATTGTATTTTTTCTCTTAAATTATGAATTATGAAATTTATCGAATAGTCCTTAGATTGGTATTTTTTACGTTTTTATAAGACTTTCCCAGTGTTTATAATTTTAACGTGTTTGGAAACCGATAAATTGTAAATTTCGGTTCTTACAAAATTACGGTACCTGGGTCAAACCGCGAAAAAATGTAAATTTATAACACACCTTTTGTCCTCATTTTATTTTTCTTATAACATCAACATTATTTGTTAGTTAAGATTTATTGGATATTGTACTGAATGGTATGCTTGTATACTATTAGGTAATTCCACAACGTTTCAGCAGTTTCTTACAGTTTGGTTTTTATTCGGGTTTTTTTCATTGGTACAAATTTCTCTCCCATACAAAAATGATGTGTCTATCTACCAATTTTGTGTCTACAACTATTATTACTGACGAAACGTAATGACTTTACCGGTTCAGTAGTATCAATTAGTTTCTTACGTGGCAACATCATTAAACATATGCCAACACATTAAAAATAAAAACCGCCATTTTTATTTTCAGAGAAATAGTATTTTATGTGGATGATACATTTGTCACAAGAAAAAAGTGTTTATTGATTCTTCGATTGCAGGTAAAGTTTTATTAATATGTCTTACTATTTTACGTGTTTATGAAGGCTTACTATCACACAAAAGAATAAAACCACTCCGTAGTCTATGGCTATTCGCAATAAAGTGATATTTGAATTTGAGGGTATGTCGCACGCATTTTTTTGTCATTAATGAGACAATATGTAACGAAAGTGTTACGTTACAGTCATGACCGATGGTTAAGCTGAGAATACACTAGTATACTAAAGATCCATGACCATACTAAAAAAACCTACCTAACCAGGAACATAAGACCATAAGACAGATGGACTAAGATAAAAACCAGAGTGTAATAAAAAATTAATGAATGAAAATTGATGACTTAATAATATTGTGTATAATCTGTAATTTCAATTAATCACATACACCACACGCTAAATACTGCCTCATGTGAAAAAAAAATACTTACTACTTTTACATAAAAAAAAATACTAGTTAATATTCAATAAAATGTTTATTCATATACATTATGTTTTACTTCCATACTTATGAACTAAGCTTTATAATCGTCATGAACGTAACGTCATGAATGTTATTTACAATTTTTCGCGGTTTGACCCACATACGACAAACTTAATGATGTTTGATCTACATCGATGGTTTGATCAAAATGGTTCATTGCATTGTCTGTAGTGTTGTATCTCTAATATTTGCTCCAGTTTAATTACTCTTAAATAAGTTTTGACGTTCATCATCATCATAAATTAGACAGCTGTTCAAATGCCACCACCTGGCTAGCTAGTAGGTTTTTGACCCGTAAATCGCATTACAGACGGGAGAGTCTACGATAGTTCAGTTCAGTTACACTCCTATTTCAAAACGTATCTACAATTTCAGCAGTACTGATTCAGAGCTTGGAAAGGTCCTTTAACATCCGGAGACAAGCGTTTGAGATTGAACTTTGCGGCGTTGAAGTTATGGTGTGTTTTGGCCTATGTGTCGGTTTTAATTCGGGCATGCGCGATGCCGTGGATTCCAAAACGGCCTGTTGAAGGTCACCTTGAGGGGTATCCGCTAAGCGTTCGCCGGCCGGCTTCGGCAGCGATGCGACCAGACGCGCATCGACAACAAGCCGGCTGCTACGTGACATTGCACACGACACAAGGAAAACATTGTAAGTCGTTTGTTATTTAATTTAACTAAAATCTAGGTACAATAATGTTAACGAGCCTTTTGTAATAATTTGTTGAAGCTCTTCCCATTTTGTGCTTTAGTAAGGTATTTACTAAGGACCAATTTTTTAAAGTTAAACATTTTGTTCATATTTTGCAAATAGGAGGTTTACCTACCTATTGATGTCGCGCGTGAGATACTTACATCATTTTACGACTTAAAGCATTGATATAATTAGGTACTTACATAATTTTTGTATTCTGATATTTAAGCTATATAACTAACTTACTTAGTTAAATAACTTGCTGTAAGAAGTCACGTTTGTATAAGTTTGATAAAAGTATAGCAGAGTGCATAGTTCATACACGTTTTCCAAATATCAGTGTAGAGATAATAAAGAAATACTATTTTAATGCAAATAATTAAGGCGTTTGCCCTGTCGTTAATGATTTGTTGTGACTTGCATAGTTAATTCTAATGATAGAGCTGGGTTTGTTAGAAAGAAAGAGAGGGGGGAAATAGAGTGGTAGACTTGCCCAGTGAGAGACAAGATATAGAAGTACTTATCTGAAAGCTGGAGAGGATAACCGTTAATTCCTAGTCTCAGTTCATTCGAGTGTGATAGTTTTCCTTCTCATATCAAACAGCAAGAGCTTTTAAATTACTTTTTACTCATACTTACTGTATGAGCACTAAGATGACTACGCCCAAAATTTTAAAATGATGACACTGCTAAATTTCATTAAGATTTACACAGTGAAAACTCAAAATGTATACTTACTCATATTCAAACAAATCGATAAGTTGATGGATGGGATATTGTAATTTTTTATTGGGCATAGACTAGCGTTTGACCTCTCCCTAACCTGATGTAATGATGGTGTGGTCGTAGTGTGGAGTAAGACCCGTCGGGATTTTTTTTTACTAGCCTACGTTGTCCCAATGTTGGACAAAGGCCTACCCCAAATCTAATCTAAATCTTTTCACACGGAGAGATAAATATGGGATAGGGAGTCAAAATAGTAACCGATAATATATTTTCTTGTACCCTTTACTAACTTTTGTTAGCTAGAACTGTTATAATGTAATCGTTACTAAATTTCGTTAGCAGGAACTATTATTATTGTAATCGTTACTAAATTATTCACGCTGTCACAAATTCAACTAGAATTTTAGTAACCATAACGAATTTTTTTTCTCCGAGCACTTTTCTCGGTCTTTGGCAGTTACAATAGGCCAGGAAAAAACCTCTATCTACTTGTGGTTACTTAAACAATTAATGTCGATGACAACAGTCACAGCTTCGTTGGGTCGTGGGATGTCGATTAGATAAGGACGGTACTCCCCAATGTGCCTGCTAGACAGATAGTCCACCGGTTAATAGAATATATTAGATATGTGACTAAGACATCACGCATCACATGGAACCACGAGCAACATTTTTTTATAGGCTAATCCTCAAATCTGAATTCCATACAAAATGTCTCAGACAAATACTCAAAAAGTACGCCGTATTATAGTAATTTCTTCACACTATTCGTTTCGTCCATGTTTTTTGATTACGTCAACAAAAAAAGTGAAAGGTTTCATACTTTAATTTAGATTTTATACGTGTTTTTAAGTTAGTAGGGTTTATTTTAAAACACGTATAAAATCTAAAATAAGGTATGAAACATTTCACTTTTTTTGTTGACGAAATCAAAAAAACATGGACGAAACGAATAGTGTGAAGAAATTTAGTAATTACAAATACTCAAAAAGTACGCCGTATTATAGTTAATACGGCGTTTTTAAGTATTTGTCTGAAACATTTTGTATGGAATTCGGATTTGAGGATTACCCTTTTAAATAAAAAGTTATGAAACACATCTCTTTTTTATTCCCACAATTTAATTTTACTTTATTTAAATAAATTTACAATTTAATTATAGTAACAAAACATAGCATAAACAGCGGTCCTCACTCTACGCCGAGATTGTATCGTACGAATGTTAATATACGTTATAAAATACCGTTTAATATATAACTTAGGTTTATAGATGATCGCAGTTTCCAGTCATATATGTAGGTATTGCATTCATCCCACATAGTTATTATATTTGTTCTCTCCACGTGGTGGTGATAATCCTAGGTAGATAAGGATGCACCTTCAATTGCGATACGAAATCACATGTTTGCTGACCATTTCGTCATGCTAAAATGAATAGTTGATCACTCCCCCACCCCTGAGCCCTGAGTAAGCGGTGCGTGCCGAACGGAACGTGCTGAGCTGAGCTTGCCACAGTCGAGATATATTTCGACTATCGTGACATCGAACTACTGTCTCATTCTGACATTCGATCAAATTGGACTTGAAAGTGCATATAAATACCGGGACATCGTGTTATAGTGTCTCATTAATAACTGAACATTTAACCAGTAAGGGTGGACAACGACTGAACATTTTACCAAAATAGAAAATATTTTATTTGGAAAATGAACGGACATCAAATTAACGGTTACGCCAATGGCCACGCCAATGGTTATACCAATGGTCACGCCAATGGCCACGCCAATGGTTATACCAATGGTCACACCAATGGTCACACCAATGGTCACACCAATGGTCATGCCAATGGTCACATCAACGGTCACACCAATGGTGATTCCAATGGTATCGACAGTGATGACTCCGATGGATACCTACCTCCTCGTAAGTTTTCACCACATAATTCATAGAAAATAGTTGCAGGCCGAATGCAATGCGTGCCATTGCCAACCTCTTTGTTTTTTAGAGAATATTTTTGGCGGGACTTAGCTTGCTGCGCGTAACTTTATTCGGCTTTTTTAATTTTATTACCTACCTACAATTTAGCTACAGAGCTACATAATGTTTTAATGAATAATATATTATTAATTTAAAATATTGTGTTGATTGCGTCAAATTACTTTTGCAATACTTTTCCGCAACAGAATCACTCGATAAAGAGAATACGATTCATTTTAGTTTTATCCCATATCAGTTACAAGAAGAATGTTTTTTTCCATTCCAATTGAAACAATGGCTTCGACTTCAGGTTGGTCAATCTCCAAAGCTACCGGATACGTACTTTAGAAACCCCTATTGTCTGACAGACGGATAGCTGCGTATCGAAAAACATGCATAAAACCATCATTTATTCTGCATGATTACATCACAGTTACGTTTGATTTCAAGGCTACAATGAGGATTTTAATTCAGTTGAAAATCCTGAATGGCCCAAGCCGCGCGCGTTTTGAAGGGGCTAGGTCCTTTGTTGGGGCGGAGAGTTTTTTCAAGTGTATTTGATTTTCCAGGAAGGATGGCAACCCTCGACAAGCTTTTCCAGACGGTCCAGGACAAGGGTGCAGACACCGAGAACAAGGTGACGGTGGTCGGCGTGGGGCAAGTGGGCATGGCGGCGGTCTTCGCTTTGCTGACACAGGTGAGGATCTGAACTCCGCGTCAAGTGAACCTAGAGCCTGCGCTAATAAGTTCTTTTTTAAATGTTGCGTGAAGTTATTTTCTTATGCGTAAACATTGGTGCAAGGAGCAGTGAGCATGCGCACTAGACACAATTAAGACAATTTAAGACTTGTATGCCGGCCACACATCTAACGATATACTTGCGCAAGTTTAGATTTGAACAAGTATACAGTATTGGAAATTGGTGTATAGGAAGATAATTGCGCAAGTTTAGAAACATACGCAGTTTTCTAGACTTGTACAAATCTAAAGTTGCGCTAGATCGTTCAGGGCTCACGATTAGTTATAGTTACCTACTAAATATTCAGTGACATTTAAAAAAGAACTGATCTCATTTTATCTCCTATTGTTATTGCTGTGCGTGTTTTAATATGTTGACTACTTAGTTCTTTTCTAAAAATACCCATCATTTGTTTTTTTTTTTGTTAGTATGTAGGCGAACAGGAAATCAATGGCAGAATTATATTACTTGACAACCACTCATTCAAGGAAAACTATTGCGATATAATTTGTTCAAAATTTATAATTAACGAAATGGGGATTTCCCTCAGATATAATATATTTAAGGGATATAAAGAATATGAAGTTTCCCTATCACTTGGCGCATTTGAGCTGGCCTTTCATCTTTCTAAGATCATGTTACCATCGACTCTCTAAGAAGGCCACACTGTCACACTTATTTTAATATTATATTTTATTTAAATGCGAATGTTAGTAAAGATTGACGGACTGATTGGATCTGATTAAGTTTTCGCGGTAGAGTCAAAATCTAAAATTTGTTGTACAGTTCTATTTGACAATAGCAGTAGTTATGTAGCCTTTTTGACGCAATCATTCATATGATATCAACTATTATACCATCCGTTCTTAATGGTCCGGTGAACCTCTGATCACCTTCGAGGTAGACTCATAGCGCAAAATATCACGTTGTGATACAGATAATACTAGAACATTTCGTGACGTTGTACCTAGTAACAAAATTACCGAACCACTTTTTTGTTTATAATCAGTCAATTTACACCTATCTCCAAAAATTTACAAATGTATGACCGAGATAGTGGCTCGCCGGATTCGGATGGCGCATGTTAGGTACTAATATAACCAATTACTCGACTCGTGACCGTCTCAATTGAATTGCAATACTCTCTCTTGAAATCGTATCTAAATTTACAATGCCCTGTTGTTTTAAAATTCATTAGACCCTATAGTCCAGGGGTGGCAAACCTTTTTGTACCAACAACGTGGCATTTTTGTAAGTTTACGAAAATAAAATATGTTACACAGGCCATAGACATGCCGTCAAATAATTTTGACTTCGTGAACTGAAAAATCTTTATTTACTTCCAAAATTTTGCAATGCAGTGACGAGTTCAGGATATTGGTTAATTTTGGTTTTAATACTATGGAACTACTATGTTATGTAATTTTCCATAGTAGGTATCTACATCTCGTCTCATAGTTACCTTTATGATCGGTGGCGTGCCCAAAATATTTTGTTGCATATTGGCAACTATTGGTTGCTAGGCGTGCCATCAATGGCACGTATGCCATTAGGTCACCATCTGCTATAGGCAAACAAACAAAACATGTCGCCTTTCGCCTCTACATTTTTCTACACGAAAATCCATTATGAAAAGTAATTTTTGCTTCTATTTTTAAATATGTTCCCCTGGACCTGTTACTTAATTTCATAGGTAGAGCCAATTTTGATGAGAATTCTTTGACATAGCTTTAAATTCCTATAAGAATTTTGATCTTCTGCGTCTTCTACTGAAAGCGTAGCAAGTACCTCGGTAAGGAACCCTAATCGAGTTGTTGATAAATGTAAATGTGATTGTCAATTACTAACAAAGGTCAAATGTACAGTAGTTCATCTAGAACCAATTATTTTTTTAGATAATTCCTTGTGACTTGAATACTTTTTGCTAATCTGCGGACGAATTATCTCTTAGCTAAAAGAAACGATTGATAGGAAGAGAATGGCGTTTCATTTTATAATCTATTGGATTGCAATTTACAGAAACTAACCATTATAATATTTCTTTTTGCGGATATAAATGCTGTAGTAAGTATTCAAAAACAAATAATATTCTCACTGCCAGTTTACTTTTCGGTACCTATTAATTTGACATCGAATCTCATATCATTATACCTTTGACTTTGCATTTTTCAAATGTTATTTTCTTTTGTATCGTTATTTAATTTGATGTTTCACATTTTAAAAGCCACTTTAGTTTTGCAATGTTTTCAGAATTTGTATATACCTAAGCGATTCTATGATTGCCAGAGAACAATACAGTTCAATAATAAACTGTATACGGTTATAGACTTCGTGGATCGAATCATGTCAGGGATGCAGGTGCAGTGATGCAACCATTTGCAACATTTGATAAATAGATAGATGAACAATTTATTGTACACCAAGATTTCTCTATAATCTATAATAACTATTTATATTATTTTATATTATTTATATATTATCTATAATAACTATTTATATTATTTTATATATATGCTATTAATATGCCTATACTGGGAAAAACAAAACACAGAAAATAGAGTCGCAGTGGATTTTGCGACACACGAAAGTCAATTAATATAATGGAAGGAAGGAAAAACTTGAATAATTTATACTTATATGAAGTCTTTTAGTTTATATTAGGTGTCATTTTGGTTAAAGAGAGCTAACAAATAATAATAGTTACTAATATTTTTTTTAGACATTTCACGATAGACGTCATATTACATAATATATTACTAATCTGATATGAGCCTCCCTTGACTTTAAAATTTTGAATACTACAATATAGTCTCATTTTTAACATGAAAGAAACTAAATCAAGTGACGATTATTAAATATTACATCTTAAATAACAAAAGACAGTTAACATTTCTTATAAAGTACCTACCTACCATGCTCGGCAAAAAGTAGAGTTAGTCAGAGTAGAGTCTTCAACACATTTCATTTAGTAGCATTTATTATTGTACATAAGTACCTGGCATACTTAGAAGTCGTACCTTCCAACGTAGGTAGGTTATGTACCTCAACATCACCAGAAGTAGCATTCCCCGCCAGTCATCACGGCATAGCACTCACAAGCCATTCAACTCTATAGGTAGGTACTCGTACGTTCCTACCTGCCTACTGCCTATGATCATAAAATGCATGAGTTGGATTATTTACTAGGAACTGGCCACCCACTATAGTTGTTGAGTCAATTTCAGTACCTACCTAATTGCTTTGCAATGTGCTCACTGTTATCTAGTAGGAAAATTGTTTTTACGTTTTTTTTCATCATCTCAGTAAAGAAAGTGGATACATATATAAATATTTTGTAGATTTCATGCAGTTATTTAGCCCCAAACTAAGCAGAGCTATAATACATATTTCAATTGTCTAGATGTTGGTAACTAAATCACGCCAGAAATATTAAACAGATAAAACCAAATTTTGACTAAAATTAAACTCTGATAAGTACCTACTACGCAGAACTGCGGGCATTAGCCAGTAGTTGATAACCTAATAATGGTAAGCCGCTATGACTCGGCGTGCGTCTATCAATGGCATGGATGCACCCAACTTATCGATAGCGATAACAATCCAACCCTCTGTTATCAAATATCTACGCTTATCTAATCAATCACAGTTCGGTTTTTAAATGCCGTCGCTGTCCGGTTCGTATCTGTGAACAAAATTGCAGACAGTATACATAAAATAATGTAATGAGGTAAAAGTTTTCGCTGTGGTGGTTCCATATCCGTTGAGTTTGACGTTTTCGTGGTTATCTCTCTCTGACAACCAGGTCGTGTGGGCTACGGTAGCGGTAGCAAAGACGATCAAATATGTTTCATCCAAGTTACTATTATGCCATCAGCAACCAAACGATTGAACACTTGCCGCTACCCACGATCCTAATCGCGCCAGACTTGTCCTGCTTGGTAGAAACATTATACTCATAGCAAAAGCATAATGGAAGAAGATGAAGATACTCATTAATTAATATAAATATAAATCGAATTCCCACAAATCAACACTGATATTTTCTCCCAACCTGAACCAGATTACTGGACGGGCTATTAACCATAAAAACGTACACTCTCTTTCTGATTAGAAACTCAGTTATATTTTAAGCCGATACCCAGACGAGATCACGCTCGAAAACCATTTATTAAAAAAAAACTTTTTTTTTTTAGAATATAACCAACAATGTGTGCATGGTCGACGTGATGGCAGACAAGCTGAAGGGAGAGATGATGGATCTGCAGCACGGCTCCGCTTTCCTCAGGCACGCCAAGATTTCTGCTGGCACAGGTAATCAATAAAATAAGTCTGTCTATGGGCCGGGCTAAGATAGACGTCGCGACTTTGTCATGTCATAGTCGCGCAAAAGTTAAAGACAGTTGCATGCGAAAGAGGCAACTTTCTTTGAGATAACTGACGACAAACTTTTATCAACGGCGTTACAGCTGCAATAACATTTCGTCTATCGTACGACGTAACTCATGTCACAGACTATTGTGTACGATTTTGACAAAGAGGAACAGGGTTAAATGCCAGCAATGTTTGAAGGGTTTTAAATTTGAAATCGTAGAACTCGCGAACAGATCGTTTCAGTCCGCTCACAAACCATGTGGTAGAAACTTGTAAGATAATAATAAATACTAAGTAGGTTCTTAATATGGAAAAAAGAATATAGTAAAACTGGGTTAGATATATAGCGTATGTTTTATGTTTCATACCTAATTTACCTGTCTTTCATTTGATTTTCGAAAGTAAGGTATTTAAGAAAATGGGCACCCTATCCTTTTAAGGCATCTAACCCTTTTTTACCTTACATGGTGTTATTTCTTAAGTAGGTCAGGTTTTAGTTACACAGTGGTACAGTGACCACCCCCACCTGGTCGTGAAGTTAACCTTCACCGGGCTCAACTGAAAGCGCTGGATAGATGGGGTATCCACTATCCAGCATAACAATGAGGTTCATTTGAGCCTACGGCACTTCAACACACAGTTAAGTGGCATATAAGTAATGACCTTAAAGTTTAGAACTAAATATATATTTTTTTTTTGTTAACGTCTATTGCGGCGAATATATTTAATTTTAATTTTATTTTTTTCAGTCATTTCATTTTCTTTGTTGTAGACATGAAAGTGTCTGCTGGGTCAAAGATCATAGTGATCACCGCGGGCGTTCGTCAACGTGAAGGCGAATCTCGGCTTGACTTAGTCCAGAGGAACACAGAAATTCTTAAAGTCATCGTACCTCAGGTATATGAAGACAAAACATATAAGTATCGTGCTTCTTTTAAATCCTGGTGTAGAATCAGAGCAATCTAAGCTTATTGTATTCATAGTCCTTCTAGCTCGATTCTATTAGTGAACAAAATCTTTTTCTTATCGTGTCTCTAGTTCCTTCAAACCAGTGTGGTGAAAGGATTTCAAGTGCGCCTCGAAGAGGCTCCTTTCGTGCACTCGACACATGTTTTCGAACTTTTGGTTCTATGACATACCGGTTTCCTCACGATGTTTTCCTTCACCACTAAGCACGTGTTTCAAATGCATACTTAGATATTTTTTAACAGAGAAATCTATTGGTGTACGACCGAGTTCGAATTCACGAGTCACGACCTTCGGATCGAAAGTCGAGTCACATTCAACTTTTTTTTTTGCAAACCGTTAACATTTAGATACGTAACTGTTCATTTAACCCACAGCTGATCAAATACAGCCCTGACGCTATCATAATGCTGGCCAGCAACCCCGTAGACATCCTCACGTGGGTGACGTGGAAGATCAGCGGCCTGCCCAAGACGCGCGTGATCGGCTCCGGCTGCAATCTCGACTCGGCTCGGTTCCGCTACCTGCTGTCCGAGAAACTCGGCATCGCTACCGCTTCTGTCCACGGCTACATCATCGGCGAGCATGGTGATACTAGTGGTGAGTTAGGGTGCCTTTCCACCAGAGATGTACTATGCAACTATGCTGCGAAGATGTGAAATCTACGCTACGAAAATATGTGACCGATTCCACCAATACTAAGCTGTAGCTGCGCGAGAAACATGCGCAGCTTGAGCTATGCGATGTATCGATAGTAGGGAAGCGGCGAGGGCGGCGCGGTGAGGGGAGAGGCGACGGCCCATAGCAGGCATCCATAGCACGCATCCTTTCATATAAAAAAACATATCTTAGTTGAATCCATTTCCACCAGTGCTAAGCTATGTGCACCAATGAATATATTGGACGTTGCTATGGATGCGTTTGATATCCATCAAACGCATCCATAGCAACGTAGCCTAGCACATCTCTGGTGGTAAAGTACCTATAAAATTTTGACCCATCAATACAACCTGCCGCAGCTTCAAGACATATACACAACAAAGAAACCACAAAAATCGTCTCGTGGGCACCAACTCCAATTAAATCGTGATCTAACCAACACCCTTACGGCTCATCAATTCCTTAGCAACAGAGTGGTGCACAACTGGAATATACTGCCAGAAGATGTTGTTTCTGCAGCATCCACAATCTCGTTCAAGAACAAACTCGACACTTGGTTACGAACCAACCAGACTATGTTAAAAAAAGTGACACAAAACTATTAAAAAAAAACCAACACTGTGTGATATAGACACATCAGCGGAAGCTGCTCGTCTATCAACAAATAATAATAATAATAATAATAATAAAGCACCCTTAGCCTAGCTAAATCATCATCATCATCATGAGCCTATCGCAGTCCAGTGCTGGACATAGGACTCTCCCAATGAGCGCCATCGCGCCCTGTCTTCGGCTTGCCGCATCCACTTCTGCCTGCAACCTTTCGCAGATCGTCACTCCACCTGGCTTGAGGGCGTCCTACACTACGTTTGCGCCAATTTGCGGTCTCCAGTCAAGAACTCTTTTACCCCAGCGGTTATCGGTTCTTCGGCAGATATGGCCAGCCCACTGCCACTTCTGCTTGCTAATTCTCTGAGCTGCTATAGGTTGATGATGATAAAAAGTTGCCTATGACCTTCTCCAGCTCATATATATATACATATAGGTCTCGCCTTCAAATTAGAGGCGTGAGGAAGCGCCACTGTGGCGCCACAATGGCGCTTCTACTAGTTTTCATACAATATCTAGACGCGCCACTATGTTACAAATTAGATTTCCCCTGAAGCCCCTGAATCCCTTCAAAAATGTACAAATGTGCGAGAGAGATAACGGCGCGCGTGTTTCTGGGTTCATAATACAAATGATCGACAGTTCCCGTGTGGTCCGGAGTGAACATCGCTGGCGTCCGGCTCACCGACTTGAACCAGAAGATGGGCTCCGACTGCGACCCCGAGAACTGGAAGAAAGTCCACGAGATGGTCGTGACGAGCGCGTACGAGGTCATCAAGGCCAAGGGCTACACGTCCTGGGCCATCGGCCTGTCCATCGCCGAGCTCTGCGGCGCCATACTGAGCAACGCGAATAGTGTGCACCCTGTGTCTACCTTCTTAAAGGTGAGTTTGCAATAACATTAATATTTTTCAACCGACTTCAAAAAAGGAGGAGGTTATCAATTCAGTTTATTTTTATGTTTGTTACCTCAGAACTTTGCTGCTTATAAAGTTTTTTTTTTAAATCTGTTTTTTTTTGTTTGAGAGGATATTCTTCCAATGTGGTCCCATATAAATTACCGAAAAAATATGTCATCGAAGTAAACAAAACTAAATTTGCTTTGACTTTTCCGTGGTGTTAACGGTCAATAAAACAGTAAAATTTAAGTCGGTTGATGTAACATATGTTTTGGAAAAAAATTGATTATTTGGCTCACTTAGATGTCTTAAATTCGATCACTTTTTTTAGCGCGTTTTCAATGTACTACGGTTGTTCAAACTAATAATCCCTTATTCCAGGGTGAGCACGGCATCAGTGACGAAGTGTTCCTATCGTTGCCGTGCGTTCTCGGGAAGTGCGGCGTCACCGACGTGATCAGACAACCGCTCACCGAAATCGAGCTCAGGGACCTGCAGAAATCTGCAGAGGTCATGGCTAAAGTGCAGAGCGGCATCATACTGTAGATATCAGCGCTTTTGTCCAAAGATAGGTGTGTCTGCACGGAACAGTCTCTTCTGCGCAGTTCTATCCAAAAACAGTGTCTTCCGTCTGTACGGAACAGCCTCTTCCGTGCGATTTTGTCCAAAGACAGTGTCTATGTAGCTGCACGGAATAGCCAATTCCAGTTTTGTCCAAAGAGGTTGGGGTGGAAATCCGCCGTTTTAGTTGCTGGCGTTTTCATGAGACTCTTCCCTTTTTTTACTGACTCGTTATTATATTGGACACTTTTTGGAAATTTAATTTTTAATTTAGCTGTCTTGGTTCAGCATGTAGGTCCAGGTCGATAGACCCGTCTGTATTGACTGAAATTGAATTTATTTTTGAATAATATTATTTTCTAAATGAATGTTTAGTGATGTCGACAACGTCGCATTTTTTGAACTATTTCAACAGGTTTGAAAAATTTTGGTATAATTGAAATACTTAGTGGTTATGTTATACAGAAAGTGTTCAAGCACTATTATCTTGTATGACAAGAAAAACTGAGTTCCTAAGTAAGGCTCAGATTGGCGGATGAACCGCTCGTGTTTTGTTTTTTGCAACGCGTGTACGCGCGACAAGTCGCGGAAGACGCGCGTATACGCACGTTTACTTTTGAAGTTTCGCAAGTACCAATCCGCCCGTATACGCGCGTCTGAAACCGCATTAAGTACTTGTATAACTCTCATATAATTCATAATTAGTTGAATTTTACTTTAGTTAAAAATGAAATATTCTACAATAATAGACTAAATAAAAACCTGTTTGAGATTATAAATAAGGCTAGTTTATTGTTCAGGTATTATGAGATCTTATCAGGAACTGGCAAAACAATAAAACGTATTGGTGTCTTTTTTTTCCACTTAGATATATAAAAGATTTATGTATATTTTCAGTTAAGTATCTTTGTATTATTAATTTCACTAGCCTGTTTGCTTAATTTTTTCTCAAAGACAAAATTTGATCCTGATACTGCCGTTTGTTCCTGATACTTCTTAATTTAATTATTATACTTAAGTTATTTTAATTTGAAGACATCATATGGATGTCTGTAATGACAATTTAATTTATTATTTAAATATTTATGCATATCTTCTTTATTTATATTAATGAGGCTTTACTAATAATTAAATAATTATAAAGGTAGATTTGTATATGATATAATCCTATCTGTCTATTTTAGATAATTTTCAACCCACTTTTTTCGTAATAATTAAACTAACCTAATATTCTTCGATCATATAGAGTTTTGTATTCACCTTCCAGTTATCTTCTATTACTATATAATATTTTTGATGTCTGTGTATAAGATTATTATAAATGTAAGTACCTTTAATTAAGAACATTGTCTTGTAGGTATGACAATTTTTGACAAATATCTACTCGAAACTAAATGTTTCGAATATTCTCATTTAATATTTATGAATAAATGTAAATGTTAAATTATATTTGTTTTTCTTTCAATGATGTTACCTCTATTTTATAGGTCTCTATTCCCTTTTCTTACAATATTTTTTTTAGTAAACACTTAAATAAAAAACAGAAAAGACGAAGTTATGTACCTACCTTCTGAAAACACACGAAAACAATTTCATGCCGATATTTGGGGACACCATAAAAAAAAATTTGAGTGCGAACATTTATTTTATTTTAACTAAGAAAGTGCACTATAATAAAATAATACAACGTACCTACCAGTAAGTTGGAAATCCGTAATGTACAAATCTATACAAACATTTTTATGTGTAGCTTTTCTATACTAATAGTTATATGTGCACCGAGGGCCTGAAGCAAGCCATTTTATCCTCGACTTAAATATCCGCCCTCGCCTTTGGCCTGGGCTTTTAAGTTTCGTATAAAATGGACGTCGGGAACGAGGTATACACAAGATTTTTCACTTTGATTGGGAGGAAACTAAACAAATTGAAACTGAAATTCATTCTCTCATAATACCCTATTTTAATTTATGGCTATTTATGAAGGACCAAAGTTTGAAATTCGAAAAAGTTCTAAGCTTCATGGAACCTATTACAAACTGAACCTCTTTGAAAATATTTTAAAAGGAATCACTTTTTTACTCTAGGGCTTAAAATTCAGTTTTACTTCCCACTAAGTGTAAGTACATAGTTGTTCGTTTATAATTGATAAAAGAGAAATGCAGAGGATGCGATTTCGATCAAAACGCAGTTCAAGAATGATTTCATAAGTTTAAAATAGATAATTGGTAGGTAAGTGACGTAGTTTAAACCTAATATTATTAGAAAAGTTACGTTAGTAATATCGGGATGATACGATCTAAGATAATTTGGCTTGGTAGCTCTCACGCCGATAACGTATAAACCTGAAACAAATAATAGAAACTTTAATTACTTACCTACTTTTGTGTGTATGTTGTAGCTTGGGGCAATTTTGTTTTGGAAGGGTAGGTACTTTAGCTAATGAAATTACTGGTCTTTCGAAACTGACCATCAAAATGTCTCAAGTGGACGGGCGATATAGCAGTTCTGCATCGACCTATGAGAATCAAATCCCTGTGTAGCACTGTTTTAGTTATGGGCAGGCGTGGTCTCCTACCATCAGGAGAGCGCCAAGCTACTCTCTCCACTTATTAATATAAAAAAGCCTTTTTGATCTCATTGACGTCTTTTGTGTCTAAACAACGGACCACGAAAGTTCAGAAAAGATTAGTTACCTTCTTAAAATGCGAGTTGTTTTCTAGATAGGCCGTTAGCGCGTGGTAAATGAATCGGTACTGCGACTTGTTCTGCACAAGCCCTGTCCGCTGCGTGCGCGCATGCTTCACAGTTTTGAACACGTCTGCGAAGCACTCGGATTCTGGGGAAGGTGGATTGGTCAACCAAAGTGCTGCTGAAATCTCAATCAATATTTATAATCGAAAGTCGTGGTAGTTTCACTATTTATAACTCAAGAACATTTGAACCGCTTTGGCTGTAAATCGGTGGGGAGGTAGCTTAGAACCAGGAGACGGACATATAATACTTTTTATCCCGATGTTGAAAATTCCCAACGCAAATAAAGTTGCGACCTGTCCTGTTTTCTTCTTTATAAACGACTAACTGACAGTAGTTTATAAAGGAAAAAAACAGCATTTGTAAATGCTATGCCTAATAATGTCTTCTGTCTAAGTATTTGTATGACTCTGATTGACAAAAGTTTCGTGACAGTACTGCCTTAGCTGACTGTCCTTATCTAACACATAATTAAAATTCGCAACAATCGGCCTCGATCGATTTATTCGCAGGCAGGTAAATACCTAAGTGCTTAATCTAATTACTTACTTATGCATTGGTTATTATTTAATTCGTTCGAAATGTTAGAGACCTAACAAATTGCTCCCTTAGTTCGTCAATCTTTTTCAATAAATATTTCGCTTAGAATTTCAGGACAACATACAATTTTTGCAACAAATACAAATTTTAGCTATAGTTACCATAGTCACGGAGGAAAGAAGTATAAAAACTCGCTATGGCTATTTCGCAAGGCGTAAAAAATAATTTAATTAACAAAAAAACATGAAAAGTGAGCTCACCTCCGTATTTGAGATTATCAATGAGCATGTCCAGAACAATAAAGGTACCCGTCCGGCCCACTCCTGCCGAGCAGTGAACACACAGGATGTTCTGAAATTACAGAGGACACATTAAAAATATTCAAAGGAAGTTCAACTTAGCCAAATAACTACGCTGATTTGTCTTGATATAAGCGTCGATCGCTGTAGCTGGTAGAGAATGTAAGAGAATATTGACTCTACAAATCGGGCTTAGTATCGCGTCTTGAAATATACTTATGTGTAGGATTCTAGATTCTCGAAGGCATTAGACTGTTATTGATAAATTATCTAATAGGAAAGAAGAACTCTTGAGAATATCCTTTAGCGTAAAATCTATAAATTCAAATTTCTATATTTGTGTATTCTATTAGTACCTGTTCAGGAGGGTTCTTGCTCTGAGCGACGAGGGTCATCCGCTGGTTTACTTCCGCGAGAAAGGATAGCACTCCGTGAGGGTCCTCGGGCGCTCCGTGGTCGGGCCATTCCTGCAATGAGACAATAAGTAAGTTCAAGTATTATCGAGCTAAGTCTAAGCTGGTTTAAGGGTAGGAAGCAGAAATGACTGAGCTTTCGAGATTTACTAAAAAAATGTCTCAAAGAAAATAAGCGATAGAGCAGTTTTTTTTGGGTGAACACGTGAAATGAAGACACGAACTTAGACCACACAGTGTTTGAATCACATTGGCCGATGCAACACTGCTACGCTCGAAGCGCTCAATGAAGTTCTACGGTGTGGCACAAAAAAGCAATGCATTCACCTGACTGATTGCGGCTTGGAAGACATCATACCTATCTTCCACCTTAACTTACTCTCTCCACTTTGATGTATGATACTCACAGTAAACTGGTACTGGTAGACCGTCCGGCAGACTCCCTTCTCATCAGTCAGGTCGAGTTCCCTCGCGAGGTACTCCTCATTTTGCTTTTCCTCGACGCAGCGGATCAGCAGGCCTGCGTGCCTCTCCTCTTCGTCGGGGTTTGGCCAGTAGCGGTAGCACTTTTTCTGTGAACACCATTATAATCAAACTTCAGTTGTGAAGAGCTTTGAAGGTATTATGCAGCTGAGAGTTATTCGAAGGAGGTTGGGTTCTAACCTTGCCCCTCTCGACCTCGTTGGTGATCATCGCAATAACCCTGATGTCTTCCTGCCACACCATTCTCCAGAAATCATTTGTAGTATTCGGCAGGCTGCCTTGCGCGGCGATGTATACTTTGTCAGGAACTGTAAAAGTAAAATTCAGAGTTGAAAGCTTCCCCCTCACTAAACAACCCTCTCTGGGGGTCCAGCTGAAAACCAGCGTTGCAGTTTTATGCTTAGGTAGGAGGCACCTATTGTCTTTGAGATTTATGTTAATGTATTGTAAATAGTTTACATTTTCTCTTAGCTAAATTCATTTGTTTCTTTAAACAATGCGTTGTCATTAAGTTTACATAATAATATACGCTCACTCACTCACACCTCTGCTCCAGGACTCCGTGTGTCGCAGATGGTATGGACATGGGCAATTGGACACATACATGCAATCATACGAGAAAGATATTCAATAGAGAGAGAAAGTAATCAACATGTTTGTCTGGAGACTTCCGAGAATTGATGTAGAGTCATTATGTAGGTATTTAAAATAATTGTATTCAGAATTTCGGAAAGCTGACGGCATATTTTGTAAATGTCGATGAATACCTTTGTATTTATTTTCAAAATCGTCGAATTTACGTGGGATTTCAGTGTAGTCCATTTTTTTTCTATTTTTAAAATATTTTAAAGCGTAATTACCGTTATGTCCTGTAATATTTCCGTTCACCCTGTCCTGTTTGATCCACTTCTTCACCTCCCTCAGGGCGTCATCAGACAAGGACTTTGACACTAGAGGCGTTGTTTTCTTCGTTTCGCTGTTCACGAACAAAGCTGAGAAGAAATGATTGTATTTTTGAACATTGAACAATGGATTACATTTTAAAACGATGGCGTATGACTGTTAAACCTTCTTTTATATTATTGAAATAAAAACTTCTTAAGGCGCACTGAGCAAAATATTTCGTGGGGAGTGAATTGGACTGGCTACTTATGGGCTCCCAACGCTCGAATGTACACTACTTCGGGTAAAGTCGGGTTGTTGATGCTATGACCGTGAACAATTTTTTTTTAAATAATCATCCTTTCTACTAAAAAATACTAAAAAAATAGTAGTTTTTCATATTATTAACCTCGCCTTTGAAGAAGTTTTCACTTCTGTCGGTACACAACTTTTTTATATCAAAGACCCAGCTTACATACGAATGCGAGTATGCGCGACAGCCATGAAAATGGTTCAGGATCAAATTGATCAGGTGTAAACAAAGCTTTAGTATAAGTACCTACATAATATACCTACCTACGTATTTACTAATATGATTGTAATACCACAATTTTACCATTATAGTGATTACATCTGAGTAACTAAACAAATAACAAGGATGGACGCGACAGCCATGAAAATGGTTCAGGATCAAATTGATCAGGTGTAAACAAAGCTTTAGTATAAGTACCTACATAATATACCTACCTACGTATTTACTAATATGATTGTAATACCACAATTTTACCATTATAGTGATTACATCTGAGTAACTAAACAAATAACAAGGATGGATTAGAGTCATTAGTTACGTAGCGGACGGACGAGCATTCAATCAAATCTTTAGCCGGGAATCATCATAATCAACTGTAGATTATCAGCTATTTTCACTAGTGATGGAGCAAAACGTGATATAAATTGCATCCATCAAATCGCAATTCCAGTAAGTTCCTACCAAACACGTGAACTAGCATTTTCTTTCAAAATCCGAAGCAGTTTACTCGTACTTATTTAGTTTACATGCTTTAACACTCGGGTAGGTCTCGTCTAAATATGCCAGTGGTTGGTTTTGGTTCTATAGTTTTCAGACAGTGTGCTTCAAGACAACTACTATATTATGTCATAACCAGGACCGAGAACTGGTACTTGACTTTGCCTGAGTACCTATGTTTTAAATGACCTGCAAGTCCTAACCCAACAGTCTACATTAGTATCAGACTTTATCACGGACCAGTCTTGAATACCCTATACTTAATCAGTGAGTTCTATGAAGGATATTTATTTGCTCATTCTATCAAGTTTATTTATAACCTGTCTGTCCTCATTTATCGAAGATTTATCTTTTGTTATTGACACGTCTGGCGTCTACGCAAATGCCTTCAATTGTCTGAATTTCACATGTTAATGAGGGTATAAAGATTCTTTATGGATTCCGCTGCAACGTGATGATCTATTCGATTATTCAGACAGCACCTGCGATCCTCATTAGTATGTCATGACAGAATCATGACGCATTTTGAGTAATTTTTCCTTGTAGAGCTGCCGAAATACTAGATCTTAGCGGCACGATGCGATTTTTGCCTTAGTCGTCTGATAACAGAAACCTCCGCCTCTAAGCCATTTATTTTGATGGTTTTAGGAAAAGATAAGTAGCAGTGAAAACGAGATGAAGCTTCTTTATAATACTCGTAAAGAATTTGAAACTAACTCTGATGCAGCGAAGCAGCCTATCAATGAATATTTTTAAGACAGACTTAGGCGGGTCTTCGCCCGTGCTTCGAATAAACAAGACCTTGTTTAGACGTAATGGCCGCTGTAAATTCGCATCTGTCGAGGTCAAGTGGTAAAGACTCGATAAAGACGCAAACTATACCTACAAAGATAGGTAACCTAACCTACCCTATAAGCACCTTAATGCCTACTTGCACCAAACTGTCAAAGTCCCTAAGCAATTAATTTACTCGCTTGGTAGTTCTTAACAGTCCAGATTCTGAAAGCGAGTAAATTAATTGCTTAGGAACTTTGAAAGTTTGGTGCAAGTGGGCATTAGATATGTAGGAAAGTTTGTAAGCTTTTTTTTAGCAAATCCAGTAGTAGAGTAACAACTAACCTAGACAATATGTAGTTACCCTAGTAATTAAAGACAAAGCAAAGTTTTTATGCTATTTGTAAACAATGGTTGGTCCCTCTACGTTAAACCCTAGGTCCTGGGAATCCCAGTCAAGTCATGACGATCACGTTATGACGAGTAGGTGTTTTTATAAAAATTTAATACCTTGCACCCTGCCTTGCACCTTGCCTTTGCTTGGTCGAGGGCACGTAAACCTGAGTCCCATATGTCGGAACATTAATGGCCGATTTTGCTTCAAGTTTAATAATTCTATAGGATGAACGAAGAAATGATGACGAGTTCAGTTCTGTCTTAATAATAAAGATAAAAATATGTTTAAATGTTTTAAGAAAACCCCTGCAATGCAAGATCAGTCTTATTAACGGCATTAGCATGGTGGCGAAAATAAAAGTCGTGAACTTTAGACTGAAATATCTATACTCACATTTGACGCTATTCAAGCTCTCGTTGGACGATTGAAAGGAGCTTGTAGAGTCGTACAAGCGAGAAGACCGCACATAATTCGCATTGATGTAGTCACTGTCCTGAGGATCGTGGCAGCGCAGTACGACTCGTGTTTGATCATCTAAAAATAACGATATTTATTAAAAATATTTGCTTTAATAGGTCTGATCTGCAGGATTTGGCCAATCTTTATATGCACTGAATCGAAAAAGTTAAAAAAGGGACAAGGCTTTTTATTGGGCACTTTTTATATAAAAAACTTCTAAATGTCGCGGTTATTTTCAATGCATAAGTAGGAAAACAACAATTTAAGTTTTCTTTATTCTCAACAATTGGAAACTCGAATTATAAAAAAATCGTTCAAATACCGTGAAATAACAGTGATTTGTCACTTAAAAACGAAGGCCAGAGCGGCCTCCAGAACCAGGAAACAACGTGCTCTCATTACTCCGACGAATGATGAAGCCAGTTCAAAGTCTCAGGCTTCACTTACAAGGTAAGATATTGCGGTATCGGTTCTTCGCAGCGTTTTCCACCTTCATGCCCTCATTGGTGGTGAATGTCTGACGTTCCTCCAGCGTCCTCAGTGACTGGAACTCGCCATCGTAGCTGCTATGGTAGTCGTAAGGAAGACCCACCTCCTGAGAACACAAATATATTCCTACGAGACCATTTCTAAGAGACAACTTAGAAATTCAATACTCAACATTGAATATTTTATTTGAGTAAATGTACAATCAGTTTTTATTAATACTTTTTTTCGCCATAACTTTTTATCTTCTTGATTTTCATAATTTCCATATACTTAAACTAGGTTATATTATATCAATATTTATAAATATCCTTTGATATTTATTAAACAATAAATCATCATTAGTTAGATGATCTAACGAGATCAAGTATCTAACTAATGTATTGATGGTATTGCTGTAGTTAGATACCTGAGAACGCATTACAAGCCACGTGATGCGCGTAAGCTTGTAAGATAAAGGTATATCAAGGGTTTAGGTATGTAGGTAATGTTTTATTCAGCTCTTGCTATACCGCATTACTGAAGTTACATTTAGTAGTAGTAGATACTGAATCACTAATCTTTATGTCCTAGTCCACCTTTGTGACGGCAATTAGCATCGCTTTGTTGCCATGGTTAATAGGCGTGGGAGCGTGGGAATCAGTAAGAAGAATTTGTAAGACTTACTAATTATCTAGTATATTATAATAAATTAATTTAACGTTTTCTTTTTGTAGATATCTGTTTACAAATATGTACATCCAAAAAATATCTGATTATGACACTTGATCGTTGTTTTATGTTTATTTTTTTTCATACCTTCCTCAATATAATTATGTTTTTTTCTAATCTATTTAACTACAATAATGGGAACATATTAAAAAACTAACCTACTCAAATAAAATTATCCTAGTTAAATATACAAATGAATAGAAATTGATAACATACTCAAAACAGTAAGTAATAATCTATTTATAATTGCGAATATTGCGATGTATAAAAAATGTATTCTAGGAAATGTAGAGCTTTTCTTCTGCATTAGCTCATCGGTGATACCCAGAAACCTAGTATATTTGGGTGGGGTTCGCCTGGTAAAGATTTACGAAGCTCTACGCACAGTCACAACAACAACAACCAGTAAAATCTCAATACAAATAAAAGTCTATTTTGATAAGTGACGAGACAAGGCAGGCGCTCTCTGATGGTAAGAGATTACTCTTTCCAATTTATAAAAGAATTGAAAGTTTCTCCTCTTTCCTTCCTCCTATTCCTCCTTTTCCATTATCCACCTACCTGATTGGCTTTCTGCTTGAAGGCCTGTGCCCGCAGCCGGTGGCCGCTGACCGGCTGGAGGAGCCTCAATACGTCACCGGAAGTCTCCGTCATGGGGTAGGACCGGAAATGCTCAATCAGCCCCACCAGATCGTCGAACATCTCACCACTGCCCACATCGTATTTGTTATGCTGTGGAAATAAAACCTTTTACCCCAGAACTAGAACATTTTGGTCCACACCAACTAATGCTAAACCATCGTATAAAAAGGGGGAAAATGGAAAAGTTTCTACTACTTTATTACTATTAGTTTATGGTCATTTTTACATACATACTTATAGTAAGGTAGGTAGATATGTGTAAATCAACTACATAGTTTGCAGAAGTCACGCGATCATCAAACTAGTTGGTACTTATTTAATGGTCATTGTCCAAGATAGGAAGGCACTTACGTAAGTAAACTAATTGTTTTTCTATAAGAAATATATATAGATAGATAGTAAATGAAATGCTTTATTGCACAAGGTAAAAAAACAAGTTTAAAAAAAAAGAAACTAGGTATATTTAATAACTAAGGTATATATTCTTTCCAACTTACCTCTGTGTATTAAGGAGATGTGGTAATACTAAATGTGTGGTGAATCAATGGTTTCCAAAACAAAAATATATATTTTTTTTAATATTCTCTAATTACATTATACAAAATAAAGATAATTGATTGATTCAGGCGTTACTTTGCGGAAATCCATAAATATCAACAAATTATATAAATATATTTAGTAATAAATCCGCTTAATTTCCAAACAAAGGTTTTAATTAACTTAACTTTAGTTCAACTAAAAGTTAGTTGAACTAAAGTTTTTAGAACTAAAGATTTATTACTAAATATATTTATATAATTTGTTGATATACAAAATAAACTTATCAATATTAATAATAAGCTTGGCGTTCTGTAGCTCCAAATAATGTACGGATAATTTGAATTTGAAACCCCGATGGAGGTAGCTTTGTAGGAAGAGAGTTCCACAGTCGGATCTAATTATCATTTTGCTGCATCAACAAAACCTGCTTTAGCTAACGACACAGTACTTGTGCACCTTTTAAGTAAATAGGATGAGAATGATGAATGAATGCTTTATAAATTAGTGGGTTTTCACAAAAAACTACTTCCTTTTGACCGAGGAAAATAAAAAACGACGAGGTTGGTTTTTTAAGATTGTTTTTGTTTGTATTAAAAAAAAAAAAGTAGACGATAACAGAATAAGGTTCCTGATATTGATGACACAGATGGTCGAGTGGCAAGTGCTTTGGATTGCTACGCCGAGTGTCGTGGGTTCGATTCCCGCTTCAGGACAAATATTTGTGTAATGAACATCGTTGCTTGTCCTGAGTCGGGGTATGTATTTACAAAAAAAAAAAAAAGTATTCTATCAGTTATCTGGTTCTTATAGTAGAGCTTGCGGCTGGATGGCGTTGTGTGTAATTTTCAAACATTATTATTATTATTGCCGAATTTTTGTATTGGGTAGAGAAAACTCAGTGAAAACTCAGTGAAGCAGAGACATATTTTTTTTTTATTTAATTCCGGCGGCGCCGCCGTTCTTCTTCAGGTATCCAGAGAGTGGCTAGTCTTACCCACCTCTCCGGGTACATGCGGCAGAGACTTAAATAACTTTAAAAAATATAATAAATCTACAGTTTATTGAAAAGTAATAAATAAAAATCCCCTTTCTTCCAATGAAATCTATTACTGACCAGAGTCAGTACCATACTAACTTCATTTGAGTGTTGATATGGTTTGTTTGCAATCAAATAAGAAGTCGTTAGCCAAAAAAAAGCTGTTATTTTCTTCAGTCCAATAATATATCTGTGCATCTTTACTGCATCGCATTTGCTTTTATTTGCGTAGTAGCCGTATTATTCACACACTTTTAATTAACCAGTTTATCGCAACTTTTTGTACCTAAAACTTAGATAATACACTATTTTTTTCGATAATTTGTTGCACACGTGGAACATTCACGACGACGAAATCCTAATTGTCTAAAACCGGAAGCGTCCTTTTGCAAAATATTGCAAAGCCATAAACTCTTCGATATTTCTGAGCACCTGGTATATCTCCGCGAACTTTATGCACTATTGATCCAATACGCGCGTGGGTGTCATGCACTAGTGACGTAGTAGCGGTCTAGTCTAGACTTTCTACGCATGCTCCTCTTCTCTATGTCTGCTTCCCTGGTCTAGGTGCAGAAACTTTCACAAGTTATGGATTGGCTCGATAACTATTTAGCGCATGCGGGACTGCGGGTGCATCTTGACATTCTTGGCACATCAGCACCCAGTAGATTATACCTAGCAGTGCAGTTTGGCCCATCCGGGCTCAACATTAAAAACATAGGCAGAAATTCATAAGCAATTTAAGAAAACAATTCTACAAAACAGTAGGTTTCTCGAATGGCTCTGACTGAAACAAAGTCTAAAATCATGTTTCTTTTGATTTATTTGGGACGCGACGAGATATCGAAATAAAACCAGATACTTTACCTTAAATTTACGTAATTAATTTAAATTTGTAGCAAGTTTTTGAGTCAGTGATTAATTCTGAACCGAAGAGGTGTATTCACATCTCGCATGGTTTTTATTTTGTTATCACGACTCGTGTTGCTGATTTGTACGAGTATTAAATTCAAAACAATCTGACTTAGCTGATAGCCTCTTAAATATTTGTAAAAAAAATCTTTGGTCCACTGTAGCTGAGTTATTAACAAGCTCAAAACCTGACTTCCGATACATTATCGGTATACTTATTAGATTTCTTACACATTTTTTGTTTTACAAGCCGTTTAGGCTCTGGCTGGGGGGTGCGCCACAAAGAATCAGACAAACAAACATACACATCACATATTATAGTAGGTACATAGTAAAGTAAAAATATATACGATTTATCAAAAAAGATCGCAGAAAACAGGTTTTAAATTATATGCAAAAAAGTTGCGAATTTGCGAAAAAGATAAAATAAATTAACCTATCGTAATTTTCAGGCTTTCGTCGTAGTCGTAGGTTAGGTTAGTAAGTCAACAAAATTTAAATGACCTATGCTAAGAATTGTAATTATATTTTTACATTACTTATTGTAGGTACTTACATAATTGTACCTACTGTATAAAAAGTGCTTAGGTACCTAGAATAGGCAAGTACTAGGATCAATTATTATTCTCTAAACTAAGACATCTTACAGTGTTCTGAAAGCCGGATACCTACATGAACGCATAGTGAGGTACATACAGCATCTTCCTAGTTAGTCTTGTTTGGATGGATTAGCATGATCGGAGATGAGACACAATAACTATTTCGCTTTAGAGTTTTGGCACCAACTGCAATAAAAACAGGTATTTACTAGTTAACGAAAAATACAAATACCAAGATATCAAAGCACGGTAAATAATATTAGGTCTCGTAACAATAAAATAAATGAATATAAGTTACTAAGAAAGTACGCGCGGGGATGAAGTTTTTACTACATGAGGATTCTGCTTGCCTGGTCGCTAGACGCACTTTTTAGCGTTATTGTATATTTTACAACTATTCATAAAACAGTACAAACCCGTACATAAAAATCTACAAATCTCCTACAGCGACCCTGTACAGGAACGTATGCAATGCAATGCAAATACCATTCCCTACTTGCATCACACTCACACCCTGTAGTGCAAGAATGGATTGGCAAAAAATCAATACCTATCATGAGTTGCAGGTACAGTGAGATGTATTGAGCAAGAAAGTAGATTTATAGACATACTACCAAAATGCCTCAAAGCAAATGCGCTATGCGCTACGAATACCTTACAATACAGGGTCAAATCGCGAAAAAATGTAAATTTGTAACACACCTTTTGTCCTCATTTATTTTTCTTATAACATCAACATTATTTGTTAGTTAAGATTTATTAGATATTGTACTGAATGGTATGATTGTATACTATTAGGTAATTCCACAATGTTTCAGCAGTTTGTTACAGTTTGGTTTTTATTCGGTTTTTTTCATTGGTACAAATTTCTCTCCCATACAAAAATAATGTGTCCATCTCTAATTTTGTGTCTACAACTATTATTACTGACGAAACGTAATGACTTTATCGGTTTTTTATTTTAAGTTGAAGTTCTATGAAACTTATCCAACGTGCTCATAAAAACCGTAAAATAAACAAAACTTTGGTTTTTTTTATTCCATTTTAAAAAAGTGTCCATTATTTTTCATGTTTTTGATGTCATGAAGGTAACGTTTATTTCTGGAAAACTATAGGAATAATTCAGTAGTTTCAATTAGTTTCTTACGTGGCAACATCATTAAACATACGCCAACACATTAAAAATAAAAACCGCCATTTTTATTTCGAGAGAAATAGTATTTTATGTGGATGATACATTTGTCACAAGAAAAAAGTGTTTATTGATTCTTCGATTGCAGGTAAAGTTTTATTAATATGTCTTACTATGTTACGTGTTTATGAAGGCTTACTATCACACAAAAGAATAAAACCACTCCGTAGTCTATGGCTATGTATGTATGTATGTATGTAGTTGACTCCGTTATCCGCAATTGGACTCGTCAATCGGTCCTTTTTGCGTGAGCAAGTTACCTGCTGGCTACGGATGTAGCCAGCCTAACTCCGTCCAGAAGCGCAGAAGATTCCTGGGCTCTTCGCAGGCTTCGCGGAGTGACCTCGGTTGCCCGAGGATTTCGTGTCGTTGTGCTGTCACTCCCACGCATTCCAGGACTACGTGGGCAGCTGATTCTTCTTCTGTTAAGCAGCCTCTGCAGAGTGGGCTGTCAGTGTTACCAGTGTTGTGGAGGTGTTTGTTCAGTAGACAGTGTCCTGTGATTGTACCCACAATCACACGTAGATCCTGCCTCTTCAGGTTTATGAGACGCTTTGTCAGTCTCGGTGTTAACTGTGGCAGGGCCATTCTTGATTGTCGGCAGTCCGTGGCATTAGTCCAGCGGTCGTTATGCTGGCTATGAGTATGTTCACGTATCCACGTACGCATCTGTGAAAGTGGCAGGGGCAGGAAGGGAAGAGGTCCCGCTTTGGTGGCCTCAGATCCCATTCTGGCAAGCTCGTCTGCGGCGTCATTTCCTAGTGACGTGCTGTGTCCTTTTATCCATTGCAGAGTCACATCGTTTTGTGTAGATATGGTCTCTAGGGACAAGTGACATTCGTGTACAAGCCTCGAGTTGCATGTGTAGCTTTCTAGGGCTTTTAATATTGCCATACTGTCAGAGAGGATTCGTATCTTGTAATTCCGTACGCCTCTCCGTGCTATGGCATTGGCAGCTTCTGTTATTGCCACGCACTCGCATTGAAAAATGGAACTGTGCGTGCCTAGTGTCATGCTGATGTTCATGTTTAGGTCTAGCGAGTGTACGCCCGCTCCTGTACCTGTCTTTGTCTTGGATCCATCAGTGTAGATGCGAAGTTCATCAATTCCTGATTGATCGCTATTCCCTTCGTATGTCTGTATACGGTATTGTTTCAGAAAATGATATATCTTTGGTGTTTTGTCGCATGGGGCTGCTATTAGTGGTTCGATGGCTATCGCACGATCCAGGATAGCAGCGTGTGAGCTTCGAGTGTTCCCCCACAGCCCTAGTTGTTGGAGTCTAATGGCAGACATTGTCGCCTCCTGCTGTATAAAGAGGTCAAGTGGGGTAAGACCTAGGATAACCTCTAGTGCTGCTGTGGGTGTTGATTTCATGCATCCTGCGATTGCCAAACAGGCTAGGCGTTGGAATTTTTGTAGTTTGGATGCTACAGTGCTCAGCTCTGTTCTTGTCCACCATACGATCGCTCCGTATGCTAGTGTCGGTCTGATGACTGTAGTGTACAGCCACTTTGTCAATTTTGGTGATAACCCCCATGTCTTGCCAAGCATTCGTTTGCATTGAAAGAAGATGATGCAGGCCTTCTGCAGTTTGTTATCAAGGTGTTTATTCCAAAGAAGTTTGCTGTCTAGCGTGACACCTAGATACTTGACCTCATTTGTTAGTGTTAGTTCCGTATTGGCGAGCTTTGGTAGTCTTAGTCTGGCTAAGTTCCTCTTATTGGTGAAAAGTCTATGGCTATTCGCAATAAAGTGATATTTGAATTTGAGGGTATGCCGCACGCATTTTTTTGTCATGAATGAGACAATATGTAACGAAAGTGTTACGTTACAGTCATGACCGATGGTTAAGCTGAGAATACACTAGTATACTAAAGATCCATGACCATGCTAAAAAAACCTACCTAACCAGGAACATAAGACCATAAGACAGATGGACTAAGATAAAAACCAGAGTGTATTAAAAAAATAATGAATAAAAATTGATGACTTAATAATATTGTGTATTATCTGTAATTTCAATTAATCACATACACCACACGCTAAATACTGCCTCATGTGAAAAAAAAATTACTTAATACCTTTACATAAAAAAAATACTAGTTAATATTCAATAAAATGTTTATTCATATACATTATGTTTTACTTCCATACTTATGAACTAAGCTTTATAATCGTCATGAACGTAATGTCATGAATGTTATTTACAATTTTTCGCGGTTTAACCCTACAGCAGTGCTGCATACAACTGTGTTTATAATTCAAAATTCTGCTTTGGTCTGTTTTAGTAATGGACAGGCATGGTCTATTAACATCAGAAGAGCGTCTTGCTCGTCAAGTTGAAAGTCACTGAGTTAGGATCTTTAAGTTTGTGTTGTGATTTTTGTAGCCGACTGTCCTTTGGAGAGCAGCAACCAAACTATTTACGGAAACGGGACAGGTAGTCCTCCCGCCAGATGACCTATCTATAACTAGATACTATCAGTGGCAACAACGCCTTTGCTATCCTGGAAGCCTAGTACTCTTGGCGCCAGACCAACTTTGGCGAAGGCATACCTTTGTATACGTACCTACAAGTAACTAACTACATCACATATAAATCAAATAACTTTACCTAGTAGTTATATTATAGGCAAATCCTTATGAGGGAGGATATAATGTAGTTATATGAATGTTTGTCTCAATCACTGAAACTATGAACGGATTGTGGTGATATAAAACTGACTTATTATTAGAATGGTTTTGTCCATCTTCTCAATAAATCAGACATAGCAATCGTGGGGGTAAACGTACTAAGTACCTAGGTGCTCGAAATAAATTTTCAAACTACTTCTAATAAGTACATAATCATATCATTGATGACTTCATTATACATATGAAGTGCTACATGCGTCAAAAGTCCTATCCTTCCTACTATCCTACTTCCTCCTACTATATATTATATTATAAACGCAAAAGTTTGTAAGGATGGATGGATGGATGGATGGATGGATGGATGCATGGATGGATGGATGGATGGATGGATGGATGGATGGATGGATGGATGGATTGATGGATGGATAGATGGATGGATGTTTGTTACTCTTTCACGTAAAAACTACTGAATGAATTTTAATGAAACTTTACAATAATGTAACTTATACATCAGAATAACACATAGGCTACAATTTATAAAGATACCTGCGCAGACGAAGTCGCGGGCACCAGCTAGTATGTAATAAACTAGTCATTTAATCTACTTGCATCAGCATGCGTGGTAAGGTAGAGATAGAGCCGTACAAGGAGTTAGTTGACCAGCTTTGAGTCAACGGAATGACACTGACAATTCTTAGAAAAAACGCTTAGCTCAAGCATGATGATTATTTTGAGTCACTGAAGATTTGATTGTTTATTTTCAAGCTAGCCAATGCTCGCGACTTCGCCGCCAACAACGGCGGCATGGTCAATTAATGGTAGAGTTGTCTAATAATATGTTGTACTAAGATTTTTCAGAAACGGTTTATAAACAACAAAGTTCAAGGGTAAAAATATAAAAACAAACAACAGAATTTATAACCCCCTTCCTTTTCTGAAGTTGGTTGAAAAATCTCATTGTACTTAAAAATTACAGTTGGACTGTTGAGCTTCGAAGCACTTGGACCTTCCCTCGGGCTATTTCCGGTCGCCACAAGACAGCATTGAGATTGGTGAAGGCACACAGACGGATTTACAAACCTGTTTGGATATTGTGCATTCCGCATTGAATTTTCAAAAGCAACGAATGTAAAATGAATTACGAAACAATTTATTTATATTTTAACAAGCCTTAAATTAAAAGAGCTTAAATGGCTAATAACTTTAAAAAAGTCTTTAAAACTTAAAAAAAAAAGTCATTATATCAACGGTCCTATAAAAAAAGAAAAAATATAAAAGTATCAGGGCATAATTAAAAGTACTAATCACTAAACCACTAACTAGTCTATCGCAAAAGTTCAATGTAACCTAATAATCTTATTTTTGAGATACAAGATAAAAAAAAGGAATTTGCCATTCTTTGGCAGTTGTGAATATTGTATGTTTTAGTAAAACTAAAATTAACTATGACTAAATAAAATTTATTACTTGGATTAAGTGTATTAAGAAAGGTGTAAAGTCAAGTTCAGTTATTGCACCATAAACTTAAGCCTTAGATACAGTTGAAAACTAATTACTGAGTATAAAGATCTTGTTAGAGTACAGCAATCTAATATTCCTAAAAACTAATTTGTTTTAGATCTATACTTAGCGTATGTAAAAGTTAGTAGGTAGGTAAGCGTTATAAACTTAGTAGTAAACACTCACATAAAATTATTAATTTATTGGTTTCAGTTCAGACCGATAATAAGTGACTTTGTGTAATGGATGGTCCACGCTTAATGCGCAGTTCTCCATATTGTTTGATTAATTATACCTATATGTACATGTAGGTACATATGATTATATAAATATAAATAAATATCGATCTATAAACCTACACATTTCCTAGAAGTTTTCCGAACTTATTAACCTCTAACTATCAATGTTCGTAAACATTAAATAAATATAAAATGTGTTATTCTCCAATTTAGAACATTTACTCAAAGGATTATGTCCTATCCTGTCCTTTCGTATATCCTATAACTACATGTTTGGTTTTGGTACATTAGGTTCATACATCCGGGTAATCTGCTTTTTTTTACCTGTTTTTATATACAGCAGCCAAAAAAGATACCGATTCAGACTTAAATTATTACCTACAATAGGTATCTTTTTAAATATGTGCTAAACATCACCAAAATAGAATATAAGTTATGGTGACTCTTTGTAGCAGTGCTGGCACAAACAAATGAACTATTTGTGCGAACAATCTAACCGTGTGTCAGAGTTTTGTTCTTGAAAGAAATCGTCGCCACCTACACGAGTAATCTACATAATAAAATATATGTTTTATTAGCAAGCACAAAAACTCATCCAGCTGCTAGCGTTATTATACTATACTGGCTCTTTATGGGGTCAACACTCGCAATATTACAAAACTATGGATTTTTATTATTGTTTCGAACCAAAAAATATCGAGTGTGTCAAACACTTAGAAAGACAAGCACTAAATAGACATGACTTAAATTTTACTATTATTATTTTTTATTTGATAACGGTCCTGCAGCTCATTTTAAATCATTAAGTATTAAAATTCGCTGTGTTCCGAAATACTTTACCAGATTTTTCGATACTAATTAATATCCTATAGTTATATGTAGGTATAGGTACCTACCTACCTACGTATGATTTTTCTGAATGTTTTATTAGAAAATAACTCACCCATCCCAGGACATAGGTACTGTAGTCTGACTTAATAAAAGTACGTACATATACACAATAATAAAGAAACATGGCCTCCGTCTACAATAAGGTAAAAATTTACGAATTCTTAGAATAACAATATTTGTCGTTTTAGGTAGGTACACTGAAACTCTTCAAAAAGATAACGTAGTGTGGCATTTCGTTATTTTATTGGCTTCTTTCATAAACCAAGTGAAGAAGGCTGAAATTACGCATCTTGTGTAATATATCCTAGTAGGGGCTACAAATTGTAGTCTTTCCTCTATTAGCACGAGTAGTGCCTACGTGGCCTCTACGAGAAGCTGCGATACAAATATGTCTTGTCGTGGTTTCTACGTGACCGCTATGAAACGTCTGTCTACTGCGTAGACCCCCCGTACATGCCTACGCGCAGAATTTGTAGCCGCTAGGAGATATCTACACAACATGGAAGATGATGGACTAAGCGGTGCCTACGCAGCCACTCCTATTAAACATAATATCTTTGAAGTACTTATCTTTAAATTATGTTGTACATTTTCGACGTGACTGTAGTGTGTACATACTTCACTTATAAGTGTCAAGATTACCATGTAACCTTATCAATAGCGAAAGCTATCATTATTCATCCAAGCATCAGACAATACACTCGAGTCAATAACTGAAGATGTTCATGGGGACCTTGCCAGAATTAACCCGTAACCGCGTAAAGTCGATGTAGTCTTTACGTGGATGCTAAAAAACATCTAATTAAAGCCTCTACGGGACGCCTACGTAGCATCTTAAGCCGTGTATTCATTAGGGGACAATGTCACGGGACATGTCGCGAGTAGTCCCCGACGTGTTCCGCCCGCGACACGTAGATGTCGCCTGCGAACGCGCGCGATCTCCCCCACGACGCGCGAAACGTAGATTTGTGTCGGGCGTCGCGGGATAAAATGTCCCCTTATGAAAACGGGGCATATTTGTCTGATTTTCTTAGATTTGTCGCTACCTACCTACATTACAACATACCACAAACAACATTTTTTATTATATTATTCTATGTCACCGGTATCTCGTCTCGCTCACCACGGTCAAGGACAATCAACCAATTTAGCACGTTGTACCTATTTGAGTTGAGTAAACATAAACATGTTATGTATTTCCTAATGATGAGAGATGCCTAATCGGGTTCGATGACCTTACTTATAATCGACAAAATTTTAGGGTTTCATTGCAAAAAAAGGAGGTAGCTCCATATTCTTCATTTCGGATACATGGTCTGTCTATTTGTTAAAACTGTTAACCCTAGTGTCCATAATTTTCTTGTTCTGATTTTTTTACGTTCTTTCTGTTACCGGAATTGTGTTCTTTAATAATCAAATCTAAGAAAAATAAGTTTTTTAGGTACTTTTTATATGAATCAGTACGGAAATTAAACCTACCCATGAATTAAACAAAGAAGACACTTATGTTGAGGAAACCCCAGGAATAAGGAAAGTACCTACCTTGCGAACAAATCGACCAATTACGAATGAAAGTGCACCTCGGCAACGTACCTACATCGTAAGTATAGGTATCATTCGATCAGGAATTCCATTGTGTCACGAGGTGGATGACCCGTCATCACGAAGGGATGGACGGACACCACACACGGTAAAACTCAAGGCTGTTTTTTTTAGTTCTTAGCCAGTGATATCATACGAAAGATGAAATTGTATTGTTCTTATCAAAAACGTCTGTGCCAAGCCAACCAGCAATTCAAAATAATAGTTCAAAATTTGTTGTAACTAGATTTAAGTTTTTCACTCTATGTTTATTGTTCATCTCATTTTGAACTTATCCTCATAAAACTATTTTATCCTGTCATCAAAAATCAAGGTACGCACAGATAATTAGGACTACAGAAAAGTAGGTAGAGTCGGGGTAGAGCCTTGAGTGTAGTTTTAGATGCTTTAGATGACTGACCTGTCGCCTGATCATGACGTGGCTGACGCGTCCGCGCACGCGCACCGACAGCACCAGCTGGCCCGGGTGCGCCCGCGACTCGCGCACCAGGAATGACCCGCTCTTGCCCTTCTCCATGATCAAATGTTCAGCCTCCTTCGCAGACATCACGCCGTGGAACCATCTGGAAATTCATTGGAGTTAAATAGCATAGATCAGGGGTCCCCAAATGGCGGAAAATAGAAACATCGTTATTCATCTATATGAATAACGATGTTTCTATAGAACAAGATGGACAGTATCAAACCAAAACGGAATCGTAAGACAGGACCAAAAAATTTCAGACACCTTGTCAATAAAAATGAAATATCTCCATTTTCAAATAATGTTTGTTACTTTTTACGATATAAATTTATTGACAATGAAAAAACCTAGTAGTTTTAACATATAATATTTATCTAGCCCTGTTACTTAAAATTAGCATCGAACCAAAATGTACTAGAAAGTAGCCAAAGTGGCTCCCTTTTAGTGGTTGCATTTTGAATGTTCTACATTGTGTTTCTATACTTTATTAGTTCTTGTCATGGATAAGCTGGCCTTGTGATAAGATGATGACTAATCTCACTTTTGACTCGATAAAATTAGTTGATCGTGATATCGTGATGAGTACTCGTAGTATCTCGATCTCTCTAAACTCCTTGGCCACTCGCTAACGGACTGTGTTTCGGACCATACACTGCTTTGTATATTGGTACCAAATAGCTTCCTCTAGGCTTTCGGGCTATACCAGTAATATAGGTTTGGGCCAGCTGGACCTAATATCGGGATATTTTCTATACATTCTAGATTTCTACGAAAAAAAAAGTGTGTACAAGTATTCTTTCAGTTACCTGGTTCCCGTATGGGTTTGGGACTTTTTTGGGGGTTTGCGGTGTTGTGTTAAGTATTCAAACATTATTTATTTCATAAAAGTGTGTCTGGTCTGTCTTGTTAGAAGTTCTTACAGGACTGGACTAATTTATATGCAAGTGTTGCTGCAGAATTGCAATCTGTGATCAAGTCGAGTAAACGAGTAGTTTTATGTATGTTTCCCGTCGTGTGTACATAACTTAATATACATACCTACATAAATATTACGAGATCGTAATTATTTCACATGGTGGTTATGATTACGCGATTGAGTTATGCAATAAAAATAATATTTATGTCAATGGTAATTATCAAAAATAATTAAGTATCGTTTTCACGAGTTAATTATGTGCCCATCACATCATCACCGCAACCAGAGTGAATTATTATTATGAATTGCCCAGAAGGAAACCAAAGGGGAATGCTTCGCTCATTATAAACAAATATTTTGGACATTACACACAACGCCATCTAGCCCCAAACTAATCAGAGCTTGTACTATGGGTACCAGATAACTCATAGAATACTTTTTTGTAAATAAATAGGTACATAGAAAGCACCCAGACTCAGGAAAAACACCGATGTTCATTACACAAGTTGTTTGGCCTGAAGCGAGAATCGAACCTGCGAAGCAGTCCAACACTCGCCACTCGACCAATCGTGTCGTCAATATTTTTTTTATTTATATTCTGTATAAAGCTCGAAGATTTTGACATGGACAGTTGTGCAACGCTGAGTCCGTCCTTGGTTCCGGCTCGCAACGGAGTCGCATCAGTGAAGCCGATCGGAAGATTGTTATTGTTAATAAGTAGCATAAAAAATAGATTTATTCTTCCTTATTGAATCAAATCTTTTGTTAACATTTGGTTATTGCACAATGCTGAGATAACATTGTCATTAGTGTGGTGCTAACAAAAAACATGAGGTCTGACAATGACAAATGTTAGGTAGGTAAGTAAAAGTACTAATTCACTTAGGACGGATATTTTTGGGTCTTATTTTGAATTCAAGTATTTCCCTGATTACTGCAACGACAAAGAGTGCTAATGGTAAGCAAGCACTGATGAGGTGTCAATCGAGCCAAAAAATAACGTAGCATGTTTATAACTTGACGCATTTTCTGTGCGATTATAGCTGGCTGACGGTGGATGATAAGAATATCGAAGACCAGGCTCAGTGGCATGCCTTGGGAGAGGCCTACATCCAGCATACTGCTTCACAGTATACAGCAGACATTGCTCTATGCTGATGTTTAGAACTTTATACCATGTACGAGAACATACCTCACTTGGTCTACATATAGAGTGACTCTAGCTAGAGTGGGTTTTCGCATGTGTGTGTTTCAAACTACTCATTGTGTAGTAGGTACTGGATGGTAATCACAGTTTATATTTTTTTCACACCACCTGCTCGACAATTAAGGGAGGTAATGTTGTATGAAACTCGACACAACTTCGGAGCCCTGGATTTTTATTGCCTCGCAGAAGGTGTGAAAAGTAGAGTATGCTCTTCTGGGATAAAGCCTGTCTTCGTCTTGGGTAGCTTGAACCCCTCGCGTCACTCAGGACTCTACATAACTCCCTCGCTTCGCTCAGGAGTTAACTGAGTCCCTCGTTAGCTCAGGGTTCAATATGCCACCCGCGACATAAGACACTGCTTTATCCCCTTAGTGCATAATCTACTATTATCAAAGTGTTTAGGTTCTTATTGATATACGTATGTAGAATAATATCAGCCCACGTAATAGCCAGTTCAATGATAAATAAATGTTCTTGTTTATTAAAATTTTACATTATCATCAATCTGAAGTGTAGGTGTAGGTTAATATAATATTCGGATGTCTAAAGAGTTTTTCTGTTATCCTTTTTTTGTTGATATAAGTTAATTATCGCTGAGTAGTTAACATCTAATTAAGTATAATTTTTTTCTCCGTTTTCTGTCTCACCTTTATAATAAACTAGCTAAACCGCGTGCGATTTCGTCACCCGTGGAAGAAATTATTATTGTCGATGTTGTTTGTTCCAACCGCGAAAGAAATCACACAAACAATCCGGTGTCGCAGTAATGGCCATCTGCGGCCAACTGCATTAAACGTTCATCCGAAAAAAAAACACACACACAAACAAACAAAGTCTTCCAATAAAAAAACATTGGGACATGTAATTTAAAACGCCTGAAAACGTATCCATAAAAAAAATTATACAAGAGTTAAGGTTAGGGTCTATTGCTTATTATAATTATGTATAGAAGATAAATAAAATAAAAGACCTGCTTTACTTACATGCTATTCATACATTTTAGATTTATTATGCCATAATTATATCAAGCCATAGTAGGTTCATAACATAAATCTGTCAACTATACCGGTCTCGCAGGTTCAATTCCCATGTTAGGGCAAACATATGTCTGCTTAAACTTCATAATGTTGATAACAAAATCACCTGAGTAAATAAATAAAGAGGCTAGTATCTGAAAATCCTGAAATACGGAAATAAGGGCGCGTCTGCTACACGAAAGGTTATTTCCGCTTAGAATCTTCCTGTATTTAGTCAGTAAATAAAGCATCGCTTCAAAGCAATGTTGACTTAACTACATAATTGTGTATAGGTGGGTGTTATAATACAAATTATAAATATTTTGGTCCTAATTGCAGACATTACTTGATGAAAACTACCTATGTAGAGTTCGATAAAATACATCTACTTTATTAGGTTACTTAGGTTTTAAAAGTGCATACTTCTTTGTTTGCAAGAGTGTATAAGGCTTGGGGTTAAATAGTTAATTATGTTTACTACTAATCATTGAAATTATTTTCCAGCTTCCAGTTTTATTTTTTAATTATTTTGAGAGCATCCAATATCGTCGGCATACTTATATGTATTGAAAGTCTGGGGTCTCCTCAAGTAATAAAGGAAAAAAAACTGCTAGTCCCACCTACATACCGCAACCGCCACAATATCATCGGCCGGCGCGGCGTTATAGGCGTAAGACACATTTTTATGAATACAAAACCCATAATGATTTTTAGATTGTAACACCGCTCTCCTTGTCACCCGCATGATACAAACACCTGCATATTTATTACGTTCATGATACTCAACAACTTGCTATGTGCGACATTGCACGATAACAAAGGATTAGTTACTATCTACTGCCCTGCAAGGATTTTTTAAAGATCAAACTGTATAAATTTGAGTTACAAACACCCACCTTTATATGCTTACTAACTTTAGCAAATGTTATGTATTGCGGATGTTGTCATATAGGTATATAAATAAGTTTTCTCAAATGTTGAAAAACCGAAAAAACTCAAAGAAACTCAAAATTTGATGCCTTTACCTGACCTATGACCAGGCGCTTGGGGACCTTGAGTAGTCAAGGTCTGGTGTGGTTACACATCAGGAAAATCGAAGAATCTAAGCATAAGACTGTGTTGTTACCGCCAAATAACGAGGAAGTGTCGTATAACTATCGTATATTTGCTAACGACCTCCGTTAGTGATGCTCACGTCCGACATATTTATCTTTCCGGAAAAAATGTATCAAGACATGAATTTGATGTAGTCGTCTAGCATAATTAATCAACCCATAATCTTCCCACTGCTAGAACTCAGACCTACATACATTTGACTAGTAAAGCCATGGACAAACATTATTTTATTAATTTGAATAAGTCCGCGTGGTGTACACACGCGGACTTGTTCAAATTAATTAAATAATGTTAGTAAGTATAAGTATATGCATGCGTATAATAAGAATGGCGAGTCGGTAATGATAAAAAAAAGATCATTGAATGCGCTTGACTCTCGATTTCCACGGATCTATGGTTTTTTATCCCCAAGATCATAATCAACACATTGCATAAAACATCATGGTAGAGCAGCTGCAGAAAATGCTATACTATTGTGAACATTACGAAAATAAAATACTGTCCGGCTTTTTTATGAGTGTAGAATAGCTAGGTGGTTTCGTGGCCTTGCACCTAATGTTTGAGGTGTTGCCAACATATTGGTGAGTAGTGCGCCTGTCGTCATCTACTTTCTGCCCACAACTCCACTTCTCCCGATTCGGAAGTAAACGAGCATTTGTTGTGAAACCATGTTAGGCCTCCATATCGTAGACTGTATAAAAACTGAGGTTATCTAATAAGGATGATCTATTAAATAATTTGTTCTAAATATTATCATATATGGTGTCTTTGGACACCTATACAAATACGGACATTGGAAATAGTAATATCTTGTACTCTGTGGTATTATATCTCGTGCTAGATATACCTACTCGTACGTAAGTAAGAAGTAGGTACCTACCTGCCTGGGATCGATTTCATACGTTCGATGTTATTATTTCTCATCAGGAAATAGGAACTAATAAACAGAAGATCTCAAATACTATGAGTGTGTAGGTTTTCCCACAAATAATTGGTGATTGACGCATCGCAAAAAACCACAAGATTTTTAATCAATATCAATATTCATTTATGAATCAAATATTTTGATAGTACTTACTTTTAAAGCTTTATATGCCGCTGTGGTCAATCCCAGTAGTACCATATATAATAGTCACTGAGATGAAAGGTAAATTACACACATAATTAACCTTACGGTTACTAATAGATACCTACATATAATACTCGTACGTAGGTGAGTGCTAAAAGTTTGAGTCTATACAAAACCGTTAGCTTTGAAACTCTACAAAGTAGATATATAAGTCGTCGTATAACGTCTACTTTTCAGGTAGGTACTTAATGTAATCATGCTATAATATAAATAAACATAGTGATCAAATCATCGATCGCAACTTTGTTGCCGAAAAGTGCCTGGAAAATGTTGCAAAGACAAAGAAAAAAATTAGGAATATTTTTTAATTAATATTGTAGAGTAGAGTTTGAGGTATTTTTTTTCGTTATTATGTGTTTCTTTAATTTATTGGTCTAGTTATATGGTACTCTTAGTTATATGGTATTTGATATTACAGCTTATTTCGATACTTTGCTGTTTTTTTTCTAACGTCTACTTACAACATAATATAAATTTATTTGACACAAAAAATATATTACAAGAAATACATAATAGCGTGTAGTGTTATGTCCCTACAACCCTGAGGGGGCGAATTCAGACTAAGAGTGTGAATACTATCACGTGTGCAAAGGTTGAATACATCGTATCAGAAATTTTCATACAATAATTATTTAAGACAACCCTATTTGCTATTTACTTCTCCATCTGTACACACCCTCCACGTCGCACATAGACACACGTGAGGAACATGTGCTCATGCCTATGATCTAGGTAAGTTGAGTAGGTAGGTATATAAGAGAACCTTTCAATGTAAAGAATTAAGAAAAGTTTTACATAATTTAGTTAGACTATTTCAAACTATTGAGAGTTAAGAGAAACTACATACAAATGTTAGTTTTATTTTTATTTATCAATTTCTTACTGAGGACTTTTCTCTTAGTTCCTGGAGTAGGTAGGTACTTGTAGTCTGCAGTTTTCAAAGTTGCATTGCACCCGCACGATGGATGCGGCAAGAGAGGGCGCAATGGCGCACATTGGGAAAGGCCTATGTCCTGCAGAGGACTGCACCGACCGACGAACGCACACGCATAAACACATTTTTGAGTTATTTTTCACTTTACGCAAACAACTTTTTGTAAAGCCGAAGTTTGAGTCAATTTGTCTTCTCGCAGCTCATAACACAGCACTTTTGCCATATTTTATTTTGAATTTGGCTTTAGCACAATAACTAACATAAGATAGGTATTTTAACTATGTATTAATTAATGCCTAATAATAATAAGAGCCTTAGGCAGAGTAAGTACATGAATAGTAACATCCATTCTAGAGGTCAACCCCCTGAGATAGGATACCTATACTTACTTAGTGGAGTTTCAGATTAGAGGATTAGCCGGGCGGATTCGTCCCTCGTGTTTTGTTTTATGCAGCGCGTGTACGCGCAAAAACCGCGAGAGACGTGACAGCGCTAGAAAATACCGAGCGTAAACGCCAGTATACGCACGACACGCGCGCCAAAAATAGCTAGTCTGAAACCGCCGTAAACTGGTTGAAGACAACGTTCTTCTGCGCAGTTTGCGCGCAGCTTGTCACACCAGATTCCAGTCCTACTGAGACTACTATAGGCTTGCACAGCACATACCATAAATAAAAACATGCATGGGGTATTTATAAACCATAACGAATTATAGATGCAACGAAGAGCAATAAAAATTATAAGCAAATTCTAGTCCCTTTTTTCAAAATCCTGTTCCTTAGTTACTGCAGCTTTGATGATGAAATGTAAGTACCTAAGTAAGGTACCTAATGTTTAAAAGAGTATTAGTAAAAATAATTTCTTCTTAGTTTTACTTTTCTCTAACCATGCCTCTAGAAGCGAACGCTGTATCGTCAACCCTACATAATTGCCGGCCGGCAAGATCCAGATACTTAGGTACATAATTTCTAAACACATCTCGAATACACGATGTACCCAACTTTTTACCTTCAAAGGTGGAAAATTAAATAACTTACTTCTTCAGCATAAAAGCCTTGCTCAGCTCTTTCAGGACGGTGGAGACGATGGCGCCCGCGGCGGGCACGGCTAGCACCGAAGCGTCCATGCAGGCGGAAAGCGCTGCCGGCGCCAGCACGCCCAGACGGCTCAGCCTGGGCCCGTCCTTCGACATCACTGCACTAGCTGCACTCGACAAGACTTCACTTGGAAGCAAAGATATGCGCGCGACCGTCACCGCCGAGCGATCCGCTTCGCACGCAATGTAGAACTCGAATGCGCAAGATCAGTCTACACCGCCGCAGACCGAGCGCACGTAGCCCTTGATACAACTACGCGGTAATCTGTGCGACTAAGGCCGTATCGATGAAGGGCCGAAAACCAGTAGCGCGAGTGGTTTTTTTTTGATGGTAGCCATCAAGTTTTTGCTGCACGGAGGGTGCGGATGGAATTCAATGCGGATGTTGCAGCCGCTTGGAGCGGACTGGTGATTTAACTTGCATACTGCAGTACTATCTCAGCCTTATTCGTATTTACTTGACGTGGATACCTTTAGATCAGATATAAAAAACAATGCTATATCTTTAAAGTTTCATCCTGACCATAAAGTTAGGGGGCGACTGCCGAAAGTATCCGAGATCTGTTACTGACTGAGAGAAAGTATCCGAGATCTGTTAGAGACTGACAGAAAACGCACAGCCAAACCAATGAATGTAGAGCCTTTAAATTTGAGGGTATCTATCTATGTTCGTCAAGAAGTAAGCGCGTACTAAGAAAAGAAAACGGCGACTTGCGCAGTACCGTTGCAGGTCATCGAGGACATTGACTAAGTGACCTCACTGTATCGATGTTCAATCGAAGTTCAATCAATCATTTTTAGGCATTTTGGAGCAACTGATATAGGTACCTACTCGTAGCCCATTAGCGTGCCTCAAGTGTTATTTTTAAATTGCTTTCCTATTTATTTTAGAAGCTGCCTACATTTAGGTGACTAACTACGAAATAAAGCGTTGGCAGGGTGAGCATGTAACGTTACTTACATTAATTATAAGGCATAGTAACTCCTTTTATTACTGAAAATTTAAATACAAGGGGTAATTAGTGTTTTTAAATCGGCTTTCAACCACTCGCTATGACGCCATAGCCGTGTGCGCAGAATACATATCGCCCTATCTACCACAAAGGTAACGACATCTTTAGTAATGTAGAAGGTCAATAAACAAAAGATCGTCACGTACGCAGTTTTATAGCACTTTTGGGCATTCGTGTACTTCCTTATTTTTTGGAGCATTATGAGTGTACTATGATTTAGAGCAGGACGTGGACAAAATAACTATAGACCGGAAGCACTACATTGCAAACTTGTTGCCAGTGGTAAGAACTACTTAGCCATTGTATTTTTTTCTTTATAATGAGAGAGTGCTCTACCATGAATCTAATATCTTAGATTCATGATAGAGCACTATCTCATTGATCATCACTCTCTCACTTATAATGAGAGAGTGCTCTAATATCTTAGATTCATGGTAGATCACTCTCTCATTATAAAGATTATAAAGTAATATCTTACAAGGTTTAATTTTAAAACTTCTCATTAGTCTTAACCTTCCTACTTATATTTCGACACATTCTTAATGTAACCAACATTATTATTTTTCTCGACATCACACAAATAATTATCCATACTTAATTTAATAATATCAGAGCCTTTCATTTTTATCGTGACTTCCCAATCAAGACTCTTCGACCTTTTCCGTTCGTCAACATATTGGTAGAGCTGAGCCAAGCATTTTTTTCTCCCTGAGGTGTAGAGCCAATCGTCAGAGTTCGACCTTTTCTTGACCTCCAGTTGGTTGTCTTTCAATTGGACAGATTCGGAGACGGTGAGGAAGCTCGGTCTCCGCGAGAGTTGGCCCAGTTCCCGGCGGCTGTATCGCGTTCTAGGCATGTCCCCTCGTTCTTCATCACGCCTCGCAAGCCAGTAGTAGTGTGTGATAGGATCTCTGGGACCCCAGTGTCTTGAAGGCTGGAACGATGATCTTAGTTTCTGAAAAAAGTAGACCTTTATAGCGCATCAAATCGAAAATTGTCTCTAGCGAAGAGCTAAGTAAAAAATAAAGTAAGTAGGCATGTCTTTCTAAAAAGCTTTAAATAAAATATTCTAAGAATGAATAATATATCTACTAGGTAAAAACTATTTAGCTGACAAGGACTCTCCATCAAAACTGAAGAAGAGGATATTCACTGAGGAAAATATTCAGGATAATGTTATGAATTCGCGATGCATCCTAAGAAGCTACCAGCTACTAAACGAAACAATACGTGCTTTAGTGATTCACTTGCCAATAAAGTATTTAGACACAACATTTTGATAAGTGTTTCTAAGAATCATGTGCTGACGTTAATTAGAGACAAGTGTAATGGCATATACGTAGATTCAATGATAAGGTACATCTCTCGCTTTCCTCGTAGGTACGTATTAGGAGTTATGAAGAGTCCTGAGTGACGCGAGGGGTTCAAGCTACCCAAGACGAAGACTGGTTTTATCCCAGAGGAGCATACTCTACTTTTCACACCTTCTGCGAGGCAATAAAAAGCCAGGGCTCCGAACTCAGCAGCCAACACCGTCTTTTGTTTGACAATCATTGAAGTCGCGCCTTTTTTCTTTTTTTATGAGTGGCCAGTTCGATTTTATAACAAACATTTTTACAATGCCATGGGCGTTCTTTTACTTATTCCACGAGTTTCCACAGGAATTTGGCGTTCCAAATTCAAATCACATTACTACCCTTGTGAGTTTCATACAACATTACCTCCCTTGGTAAGTAATGCTTTGCTTTACCTTGATGATAGCATGATATGTAATTGGATATTGTCGAGCAGGTGGTGTGAAAATGAAATTAACTCACAGATAAAATGTCATACTGGACTTGTCGGCATACAGCGACTCCAGCGCACAGTAAAACCACAGCTCCAGCTACCGCAGCCGAGACCAGGAAGGTCAAGGCCTGCCATGCGGGAGCTGACCATTCGGAGTCTAGCAGGAAGATGTAGACTGCCCACCACACGGTCAGGGGCGCAATGATGCCGGGTGATACCCACCAACCCCAGACCCAGTACTTTTGCAGCTCATTTCCGGTAAGGAACTCCACGTCTTCGATCAGCGTTCGCCATCCTGTGATGATTGTCATTTTTTTAGTCAACGTACTTTTATGTGGGAATTTTTTTTCACCCCTAATTTTATACATCTTCAATTGGCTGATTGGTCTTGAACTGTATAGAAAAAATTCATAAATAAGTGATTTCTTTGACATAAAAATCCACCCAAGTATTTTTTTTGTTCCAAAGAAGCCGTCCAAAAGTTTTTTTGGTAAGTGTGACCACTTTCTAATGATGGTAGATATTCATATCCAAAGTATATATTTGGGAGATAACCAGAAAACTAGTTAAGAATCTCACGAATACAGACCAGAATGTCATAAATAAAAGAAGTAAATATAATTCGATCTAGTTTTTCCCTGATACAGTTGGTGGGTGGTTGCGTACCTGTGCGCCTTACTTACTTGCTTGAAAATAGGGTGAATGAAAGGATGGCATATAGACAAACATCCAGGTGATAAAGTGAGGGGGGGTCTCTCACATCATCGATACTCCTAAATCTAGATTTCCCCCAGGATGAGTTAAGGCGTGTCATATAAATCAAATCTCTTTCAATTCATGTTACCCCAGTAGAAGTGCCATAAATAAACTAATAGTTTGTATGGAAAATAGCTTGATTATATTGGAGTTAAATTGAGATACCAGGTCATCATAAATCACCAAGAAATCATAGTCACGCCTCTCGAATATTATTGGTTGAAATTTCCCCCAACTCATTGAATTACGGTTGGACGTGGCTAGTTGAGGGTAGTAAGGGTGCAGAGGGAGACGACCGGGATAGATGCACTTCAGAGGTGGTGCATGCTACTATCAATTGGCATAATCCAATCACAGGGGGGTAAAAAGCGGGTAGTTTTCTATTAGAGATAAAGATTAAAGTATGCATCCATCATATACATTGTATGAACCACAAATTCATTAATATATGTAAATAAAAATATTTGTTTTTTATTATACCTATCTAACTTACCATAGATAAACCCAAAAGCGAGTATTTCAAGAACGGTGGCAATACAGATCAGTGACGGTACAGCAATGTCTTCCACTAGGGTCAGGGCGGGTAGTCTGCCAGCCAGGATTGCCAGAGACACTCCTGCACCCACTACAGAGCAGGCAGCTGATACTAGCCGCCATTTCACTCCTCCGATACGACGTAGGCGTTCGTAGATGGGATACAGTAAGGACAGCTGAAAAGAGTTTTGTATAATAAGTGCGCCAAAAGGTTGAGTCTGTTCAAAAAAAAAATAAGACTTACCTGAGAGAGGACCAACATTTCTCAAAAACTCTTTCTGTGTGGATGAGTGCTATAAGTGCTGCGCCAATATTTGTATATGTCGTGGCCGGATCAATAATGCTTGGCCCTTTCATGAAGTGGCCAAACGTTAGTGAACATCAATTTGGCCATTTTATGAAAAGGCCACGCGTTTAGCTGTTCATATCATGAAACGCTGACTATTCATTGATCTGGCCAGGCCATTTCATGATGTGGCCAGCGGTTATTGGCCATTTCATCTAATACGGCCATTTCATGAAATGGCCAGCCACTTCATGAAATGGCCAATTCAATAATCCGGCCACGACATTTACAAATTCCTGCGTGCCTATTACTGTTATTGACCAGGCGTTAAGATCTACCATTAGCATAGCTTGCCGCTCATCTCGACAATTGCTATTTTTTTTTACAAAAATTGGTGATTCTCGTATTTGTTCAACTATGCCTCCTAATTCAAACAGACAACACATTCTACTCATAAAATGATTGAGCAAAAGTTGCATCACAAAACTGACCCTTTCAACCTACGAGCATGTAAGTTAGAACTTAGAAGTACAAGAGTCTCACCATTACAATGAATCCAGATAGTATCAAAATGGCGAAGACCATGAGCGGCCACCCTTGTCCCAAGTCCTCGTCGACTGCAACTTGGTAAGTCTGCACGAGGACTGCCAGTGCAGACTGGTCCTTCTCACCGGTTCCACTTATAGCGAACCAGAACAGGAGCCAGCACCAACTGGATATGATATTTGTGCCGATCACCAATAACGATGTCCTGAGAATTATATTTAATTGCTAAAAAGCTGTGCATTGCTAATTCATATTGAGAGTGCAATCCATAATTTTGGGTGGTGTTTGATATAATTTAATAAAATTGTTTTATGCACTAAGTAATAAAGTCTGTGTCATAGTGTGCCACTAAACCAGCTTTCAAAAGATTAGTCCGTGAACACTATTTAAAATCCACGAAATAATATATGTATGTACTATTTAGTATTTAGTATGTATTTATTTACTTTAAATAAAATGGTTAAACAACCAATTCCATTATATAAAGATTAAAAATAAAATTATTAAAATAGAAATTAAATTACAAATTACATAAATAGTCATTAAATAAATAATACACTTAATTAATTATATTTATGTCAAAATTTTGATTGGCAGTACCAATGGAAATCAGAGGTGAGCTCTTTCCATTGATCCGCAAATATGTCATTATATTATAATATACATAAATATATTATTTATTTAGTCATTTTTAATTATAAATACATAATTATTTAGTATTTTTATATTAAATATATATTTAGGTAATTAGCATTTAAGTTGTACCTACGCCATTTTTTCTTTTTTCTACCAACAACTGGTTGACTGGTAGAAAATGCTCTAGCATTAAGTCCTCCTTTTGTACTACATTTAAGTGTGTGCAATAAAGTATTAAATAAATAGTGCATAAATAAATAAAAAACATTTTTCATACTACAAAAATTTAAAAAAAAAATACTAACCATTGTACATTTGTGTTGGAATACACAGAGTCTCCGGCAGCGATGAGATACCCGCCAGCCACCTGGGAGGACCACAATGCTTGCACCACACCACTATGCCAGATGTTTGGCTCCAAATAATAGTCCCAATCGCTCTTATTCACGAACGATGAGAGATTGGACGCGTTTCCGATGCAGGAGAGTACCACAATGCCAAGAATTATGACGAGGGGTGCCAGCCCGTATAATAACCGTTTCATTAATTTAACTGGATTGTAAAACCTGAAAAGTATTATAGAAAGGTTGACTGCCGGTTTTTAATTCTTTCACAGAGTGCAAATTAAACATAGTTATTTGATTATAACGGGTATATATCGCGCTCACCATATTTTTGTGTCCCGACGTTTCGACTGTATTGCAAAAGCCGTGGTCACGGGTTATAATCAAATAACTATGTGTGATAATCGCGAAAGTCTACGAAAAACTATTGCAAATTGAACACCCAGAAGTATTGTTACGTCCATTACACAAATGTTTGTCCTTATGAGAGATTCCAACCCGCGACACTGCTGGTGTGCAGTCCAACACACTTGCCGACCATCCGTATCATCAGCCGAATAAGAAACAACATTCACACAATAAATATTCTCATGTTTATAAATGATATTTTAAATAAATAGGTATCTTCTTCTTTTTATCGTGTCACTAGTTCTTTTGATCCAGTGTGGTGGAAGGATTTCTATTGCGCCTCGAAGAAGCTCCTTTCGTGCACTTGACACATGTTTTCGAACTTCTAGGTTCTGTGAAATGCCTGTTTCTTCACGATGTTTTCCTTCACCGTTAAGCACGTGTTTTAAATGCACACAAAGATCTTTTTGATTAGAATTAATACTAAATTTATACTTAGTAAAAATAAATAGATACTTAGTGCGAATGGATGCTTACACAAAGGGACCCGCAATCCACAGAACGATTAAAAGAAAAGCTATTGCCATGTAGTACTCCGGACTCTTGTTTACAGGAGACATAAATGTGTTTCTGAAAATTCACAATATTTAGTCCAAAACCATAAAATACCTGTAATGTACAATAAAATCTGGTAGTTAGGTAATAGGAACTTTTCTCCCACCTGAGACATTCCGAAGCATTCACTGGACTTTCGAAGACGACGTCCTAAAATAAATTTAATAGAGTTATTAATTCATCTCGATCGATATTATTTTTACTATATTATCTTAATATTAGGTATTATCTATGCTCTTAGGAATATAAAAGTTTCACAACTTTATGTTAAATAACGAGCTTCATCATTTCACAGAACTTTGATAGGTCGATGGTCTATGTGTTGCTTAAAACCTATAAGTAGTACCTATCTGAAATCTGTGGTGGGAAACTGGAACACACCATCCATCAACCCAGGGTCTTGCACCGCTATTTTGGGGAGTTGGGCTGGCTGGGGTAGAGTTAGTGAAAAAAAGAGGTCAATGCACAGTACACCCCACAGCGGGACGTCAGTGCAGACCACATGTAACCTCTTCCCCAAATTAAAATTAGAATTAGGTCGATGGTCATCATTAATATCGTGATTCTCGAAGTGAAGATAATGTGACTAACCTCTATGACGATCCACTCAATGCAATCAGCAAAAGGAATGGAATTGCTTGCGGTGTACAAGAAATATGCAATACAAATAGATACGTAGATGAGAGAGTAGGCAGAGCTCACGAATGATATAATGATACGGAGGTACCCGATTCCTGTAACAATAAAACAGAGCCTTAGGCTTACATAGGATTACTGTCAATTAGGAGATATTGTTTTCTATGTAAATTAGGTATGCAAAAAAATAATGTAAATTGTTACAGAATCTTGGTACATACCTCTGAAGAAAGGGACAGCTCTCCAAACACCCACTGCATCTTGCTGGCTTAACTGGCCTATGGAAAGTTGCAGCAACGTCACCGGCAGAGCTACGATCAGCAGAGCGCACGTCAACACCACGCCGTAAGCTAGCCCGCCGAATCTGAACGCATCGCGCGGTCCTCGCCACGTCGCATGCAAGCTCACCGACACAGCGAGAGTACACAGATGAGCGCGAATCAGCGGCCAGCTTAACCATTCCTATAAGTCACAGTGAAAATCTACTAGGTATCTGTTTCAAATAAGTGACGAAACGGAAGGCCCGTTCTGGCCTCAGAATTCAGTTTGGCTGATAAGTTACCTGAATCTTGTAGTTCAGCATTTCAAATCAAACGCTTATTTTTAGATCACTTCATAGTAAGGCACAAACGAACTTCCAATTTGGGATGTTGACATAACACTGCACCACTGCCACTGTGAGATTTTGCAACGTTCGAGATAAATGGAGATAAAACTGATAACCGATGTCCCAGAATGGACAATCGATCCAACAGCGGGTTATCAGCGAGCGGAGTGGAGTGTCCCGCTCCGCTCGCCGCTCTTGTCAAACCTTATCTAGGGTGAGAAAGCGCCGGCCGATGTGATTAATTCTCACTCACAATTTTTGCTAATAATGCGTGGAAATATCATCAAATTAGGCATACAGGAAATACCGTTGAGCGCCCTTCTGTATAATGTTAATATGCGGGAGAAGAGTAGCCCACAATGTTAGTGTATTTAATTTATGCAATTAGGAATTTGAAATAATTTAATCACGCCTCATTGTAGTTGGGGTCTCAGGAGAAATAATTCTTGGCCGCGCCCTTGCTAGCACATTGATAAGGGAAATTAAAATTGTACGTGGACAAGTGAAACTACTATACAGGCTCTATATACCAATCAAACCACATTTTTGGTTACATTTAGGGATTATATTTTACTTCATATCGTTTATAAGTATGTAAGATTACAAACTACACAGACAGGGAATGCAACATTAGCGAGACGACACTGATTCTATTGATTAAATGCGGTTATTGATACCTTGTTAACAACTAACATTAAGTTTGTTAAAAATTGATAAACTTACTCTATTACGACAAAGTTCACATCAATACACAAAATGACATCTACATAGTTCGACCGGAATAGTTTGATTCACACGGCTATACGGAGACTGTAACGATAACTAAGTTTAAGGAATACAACATTTATTGACGTACGATATCTATGGAAAGTGCTAAAGAAACAAGAACGCCAATACCGCGCCAGCAGTACCTCATCGCCGTATTGATAATTCCAACCAGTAAACAATATTCTTCAATCGATACTACTCACTCAGCTCAGGTGCATATTATATTATACTATAAGAAAGCGTCAACATTAGACAAAGTGGTTTTTCATAGAACAAGATAGAAGATCGACAGAGACGCGAGATTGATATGATTAGTCATAATAACATTAACGTTTCAAAATAGATTTATAACGTGATTATTCAATAGACACAATAAGCTACAAATCCGGGCGACTCACTAGAGACCGCTAGCATGACTCGACTACGATAACTTCTGTAAAACGCCGATTCGACAACCATTCATAAATAGCTTACATTGATTGATTAAAACATTACACACAATATTTTGAAAATCTATAAAGTTTAAGTAGTAGTAATAGTATGAGCGATACAAAAGTTATATACCAGTGAATTACTTTAACAGATAATATCTAAAGTGGCTCGCTAGAGTGGCTCACTTTCGCGATACAATAGCAACTTACTACATCAACATCAATATACGGTTTGAGAAAATGCCTACTTCTACTAAACATTGATTTGCAAGAAATACATCTGACTTAATCTATATAAATGCTTTATATGAGCATAATAAATACTAGTTAGGAATGAGAAAAAATCAAGGAGTAATAACTAGATGTGGTACATAGGTGTACTTAGCCATTCCTGCGAACCGGTAACATAGTACCAAACGAAGTGAAATATGAGATTAACCAGTAAAGGGAAGGAATTTGCTTATTATAATGTTGTTGAAGGATTTAAAGGCAAATAGACGACACAGTAAAAAGTATACGAAAAGACACAAATAGCACATTGCAGTTGCCAATTTGCAGGAAATATAGAAGGTATTGAGTTAAAAAAAAAACAATTTAATACGTATTTGCTTACCAATTAAACAGTACTACAGTAACAGTAACTGTCAGACAAAATAAGATGATAAATACTATATGTATTTCTAATCTCAATACATCACGCATGATAAATATTCAAGGCATATACGGCGACGGTACTCTTCTAAGTATTTCAATAGATAAGAATAATGAAGCTTACAATACAAACTTGGATAGATAGGTAGGAATAGTTGATAGTATCAAGGCTAGATTCAGATATTTCCCCTAAAATTTGAAAAATAGATAGATATACAATACAGTTTAAAACCATTTAAAATAATAGTTATGGTTAGATACATCAATCATGGTCACATCATCAATAGTAAACTTGGATAGACCGACGCGATAATATAACAGTTAGACAACACTCATAACATATCACACTCTGCACCCATCCCCGCCCTCTGCCCCCGTTGCAGTTCCGTCGTACTTCGCATCCCGCGACCCGTGAGCCGGTCGGTATGCGAGCTGAGCCCGCTTGCTTGCCAGGGGATGACAGAGCGGGCGCGTCGCTTCGTCCTAAAGATGACAGCGGACGAGCAACCACGCCACCCCACCCCGTAGTACAAGTATTCCCCCACCCTCACTCTGTCATCGCCCGCATAATACAACTCAAACTCAACTGTCATTCTCGAGACCTTATCAGAAATAGATCCAATCATGGTTATGCAAAACGTTAACGTTCGATGTTTGGATTTGTTCCTGACGAGCCCTCAGATGATTCTATCGATGGAACAGCAATCCGATGCTTGCAAGAAAATAGAAGAAAGGCAATAATAAATGAAGAGAATGAAAGTACCGATACATAATATTTTATTTCTAACCGACTTCTGCCCTAGCTTCGTTCTCCGTAGTCAGATCTTAACCAAATCAATATGGAACCACACCGTAGAGGTATGTTCCCTATGGATTTAAAAAAGAAACAATCATCGAAATAGGTTCTCAATGCTTTCAGCAGTGATATCGCCTAAAAACATACACAACCGAATTGAAAACCATTTCGATTTTAAAAGTCGCTTAAAATTAAAACGTACTAACTACGGCAAGGTCAAAAGAGTAAGAAAACAAACATAAGAGGACTAAGATGAATCGCGAACCCTGCACGCCAACTAACACCACCAACCATTTGCTACATTGATCGCTTACCACAACAGCTACAATAAATACTCGATGGCGACAAATGACAAAAGAACTAGCATATCCTATCCTAGTCTAATACTCACTCAAACAAACCATAATATTATGTAGGTTTCATAGCTGCTGTAGTATATGGATTTTTCGCCGGTATACAAGCGAAGGCGTAAAGCCGTGGAGATCAGACTGCGGCTACTTCAGAGTACTTGCCATGAGCAGTGCCAACACAATCCTGCAGTCCGACGAAAAGGTCGGTAGCAGGCGAACACCGCAGCTTTCCTCAAGCAACCCGACATTGAAGTCAACAGTTCTTCAACTGTCCAGTCGCAATACCGCCGACCCGCCCGCCCTTGCGGGGGGTCGGCGGTACGACGACTGTCGGCTGACAGTCTCACACCCCCTTCTGCTATAACGAAATAATGCTCTACCAACCGTTTGCTGCTACCGAGCTAATCCACTATTATCGTGAACAAAGGCAAGGTTTGGTACATAGTGTCACTTATGAACGGACAAAATCACGATATCGGAGTCATGAAAAGACAAGGGAAGACTAACATCGCGAAACGAAATAATCAGCAAGGACAGAATAAATAGATAAGAAAGAAGACATGCAAGAATCGAAGTCAGCAAACAGACCAACTAAATAAAGGGAAGTCGACAACGTTGGCGCAGTTTTGAATTTTATAAGATAGCATTTGTCTAGCATTCAGGCTCAAAATCATCCGTTTATCCGGAATTCAGTTTCGGATAAACAAGCGCTATACCTACTTGACAAATGCGAAATACGAAACAGAACGGCGACAATCGCAATCCTAATATCAACGCTCCCAGGCACTTTTTCATATCTCGTCGAGCTCGATCGTTACAGATGGAAACACGCACCGCGTCGAAGAGAACACCGCCAACAACCGGCGAACGGGCAATGGCAGAGCGAGCACGGGCCCGTGCCCAAGATGACCGCAGGGCCGAGCGCCGTGCTCGACCGGACCCTATCACACCCCACCTCATTCCACGCACACACACATTCACACACAAGCATACTGTCATACCTACGAGTGCCGCTAGCATTGTGTAGGTATGACAGTATGCGGGCGGCTCCGAATTCGAGATGTTCGTAGAACTCGGAGTCGCACGAGACCCGAACCCTCAGTTAAGACCCCTCCCGAGTTCCCGCGCATTCGCATCTCGCCCAGCTCTCGTGATTCCCGCTATCAACCTATGCAAGGATCATCAGATCTCTGCGAGACACGGCAGGGCGGGCGCGGTTCCGATCCAGGGTGGCAGCAGGAGCCGGAACCGCGGTTATCGGTGCGCGCGCCTCCATCCGCATAACGCACGCCGCTGATGCGGAGTGTCATACGGAGAAATTGCGCTCACCTCAGCTAGACTCCCGTGACGATGTCGTCAGCTGGCGAGCATCGTATGCACGGAGCAGAAGTGCGCTGCGCTAGTCAATGTCGCAGCCGTCGAGGATCGCCACGGGAGACTAACCTATAACCCATACCCTTAGTTTAGAACCCTCCCCCATGACTCTCACTGCCGTGTCTCGCTTACATCCAAACAACCTAGCTTCGTAAAGTGGAAGACCTCTTCTACGAAGAACTCGCAAAATGCATATAGAATATAATTGAAAACATAGAACTACATAGAAGGCTAGGAAACGGCGTTATTTTTTTTAATTTTTATGGTGATCAATTTAAGATGGTTATTTGACCGTTTGTAGTATTTTTACAGGTAAGCAATTACATATACAACTGTACGAGAAAATACTTACCGTTAAAGATAATATATATTTAAGTTGAAAAGAACAGGCAATAGTAGAAGATTTATATGTGTTAACATCAATCTTAACCTAATCAAATGCTACGAATTATGTAATCAAAATGTTTGCGCGACTTTTTCACAATAGCCAAAGGTCACGCGAAACATTCCTCAGTCCCGGAATGGCAAACCCTGTCGTGAGCTGTACGTCGTCTCAGATCTCGAACCAGCTCCCACACCTACTCTGGCAACCTTATTAGTATCGTGGAAGTCACTTTCTAATAAGGACATAAAAAAAGACTGGCAAAGTCGGAGATCGTAATAGATTAGATTACAGCTTGTTCAATCCAAGGTTTTTTTGAGGACGTTTTCTTAAATAATAAACATAATAGTAGGTTAACAGTTAAAAATAGAGTGACTTCTGTCGCCGAGCATCAGAAGGTACCAGAGAGGACCATGGACGAGCCTGCTCAGTCTGCTGCCGTTCTCAAGCCGCGCCTTCCGGGCACGCTGCGCACTCACTCAATCTCCGACAAACTACCTTGCACGATACATACAACACTTACTATGCTTACATTATAACAAACTACAATTTTTGGAGTAACTTTTTTTTTTGTCTTCAAACACGTCATTTCGCGTGTAGGTTTTTTTTGGTATTTTTATAATTTTTTACTTAAAAAATAATATAAAATTATATCTTTTCCCATTACACTCTACACCCCCATACATACACTCCATAAAAATAATGTTTACATCTCCCCCGCCCCCTACACTTAAAACAACTTTCCTATTTCGGTACTTGCGGTGATCTAATCCTAACGTCTCATTGTCCGATAGACGCTCGCGCGCCGTTCGGACTACATTATAAAAACCAATACCCACCGCAAAACTATCAAAATCCACTTCGCAAAAACATAATAATAAAAGTTTAAGCCGAACGCCCAGTCACTAACAAAACAACAATCCAATTTTACATGGAGCCTCCCCAAGCCCCACATCGACCTCTCCGGATATTAACCAAAACTTTACAATACCGTTGCCTAATAATCAGGGACGTTTTTAAATTAGTAAATTTTCGACGCACAGCATCGGCGGCGGCCTTCTCCGCGCGTCGTCCAGCGCAACGCAGCGGTGTGTATGTGTACGCGTGCGTGTGTCGCCTAGAAGACGTGAGCGTGTCGGCAGACGCCGCAGCCGAGCGCGAACTCTTCGCCGGTGGGCGGGTGCACCACGTGGAGCGGACACTCCTCCGCGGTGCCTGGCAGTTGCTCACCTTTCGGACCTGAAATAATAATAACAGTTTTATGAAAAACATTTTATTGCAGCAAAACACAATAACATCTATATCTCTCATACACGACTAAATGTAGTTATAAACTAAGTCTAAGCTCAACTTAACTTAATATGTATTATCTGAACAATATAAGAAAGAATAAATAATGCATTACTGTTGGATACACAAATTTGGCTCGACCGAAATAACCCGCGACGCTCACACTAGGCGCAGCCTGTACCGTGTTATGATTATACACATATCTTTATACTATTACAATGACACAAAAACCTTATAAATAAAGCTGTATCAAATTACCAGCAGGGCAGTGCGGCAGTTGGTGTCTTGGTATGTTTGTGACGCGTTGGAATTCGTCGTGGCAAGCGTTGCAGAAGTGGGATGTGCCGAAACAGAAGAAAACTGCCACCTGCAAACAAAAATAAACAGATAAGTAACTGTAGTCTACATTTGTATCCAGCCAGACGAATCTTTATTAAGAAAAGAGTTTTACTCCAACCCGTGTTTTTCATTGTTGTTTCATTATGCACAAAATTTTATTATTTTCGTAGTTATATTAAGGTTGTTTGAATGTAAATAAACAGACGATTATTTTTAATTTGTCTATGGAAGCGAATGTAGTACAAACGCAACGTAATTACGTATCCGGGTGTCGCAACTGTCAGATAAAATGTCAAAATATCTGACAAAGATAGTCCCAAAGAACTTGTATACTATGTATCTAGAATGCCGACTCACACGAAAACTGCGAGCCGAAAGAGCTAGAACCAGTAAGGAGTGTGTCTCGTTCTGTAGGGCGACTATAATTTTTGAACTTTGAATATTTCATTGAGACATAAACAAGCAACCAAGGGAAAATTCAATCTGCTCAATAAGCAATCAATGTTATATACATACGTTACTTTGCATTATTGATTTAAAATTATATTATACATAGGTGCATTAAAATATCAACAAAAAAGAGGGCGGTGCGCGCATTCTAGTGTGGTATATCTGATTCAATGGGTTTAATACTGTTTCTTTCGAACAGTATTTTTTTTTCTCGGCAGTTAGGTACTTAACCTACATGACAGCGACTGTACTAAACCTTTCAAATGAATCTGAATAACATTTAGAGCAAATCGTCTAATTTCGAAAATTGTCCCACTTATTTCAAAAATTATGGCCATGTTAATTTTAATTGTATGCTGGCAACTGTGTGAACGAGACACACTCCTTAACGAGGGGGTCTCTATCAAGCATTAAAATCCTTATATTTAGATTTAATTAAAAAAGAACTTTATTTCCAAGTCATAAGGTTCAGAATTCTTAATCCTTAAAAAAAACAAAATGGCGTGTTAGCTCTCTAGATACATAGTATAGAAGCTCTTTGGATAGTCCTTCTCTAAATGACAGGCGACAAGGTAACAAAATACCGATTTCCGCCGTCATTTAATATAAAATGCAAAAATATGCTTATTTGTAGTTTTGCTGGCAGCTATTTATTTATTGTAAGAGGTGAAAGACTTAAACTAGTCAGCAATGGGGTCTTATAAAATCTGAGGCTATCTCGAGTTTTGAACTCGTTTCATAATAAAGCTATTACTGTTTTATGTATAACAAAAGTTTATAACAGGTTTATAAGTTACAATAACTATGTTAGAAGTGTGAGTTACCGAGCAGCAGTAGCGGCACTTGTACTCGAGGAAGTCCGCAGCGTGCTTGGGACAGGACTTGGCGCTGGCGACGTCGCTGCACGCGCCGCAGACCAGCTCGGACGGCTCCCACGCGCCGTTTGACTCCGCCTCGCAGCGCGCCAGCCCGCCGAAGTACGCCTGACGGACACGATTCTTTGTTAAATACTTTTAATCTTTCTTTTAAATGTTTTGGTTAGATGGAGCGATGATCTGCCGATATTGCTGGCAGAAGGTGGGTGAGAAGAGCCGAAGATAGGACTAAGTGGTGCGTCTCGAGAGAGACCTACTTCCAGCAGTGGACTACTATAGGTTGATGATGAAGATGAATCTTTCTGCCCACTATCCAGAATCATACCATGACCTTGCTAGGACCGTGTCAGGCAAAATAATATTCCCTGTATTGAAAAGTTTGACACTATGCCCATCTACATCGATCCGTCACCGACCGTCGCGCACCTTATAATTTTATATTTCGCCGGTGCTAACACACTTCGTGCATGGCACGCGATGGGGTAGTGAGCAGAGTCCTTTATAGTTTACTCTATAGGATAGTGGATACCTCGCAGGCGGAACAGCGCTCTCAGATCATGGATATGATTAATCAGATATGTTCTTCAGATATATTTCTTTATTAGTACTTATTATTTATAATAGTACAATGAGTCCCCAACTTTAACTAGCCCAAGATCCAATTTCAATGTATTTATGCAAATAAAGTACTTTCATTTAACAAAATAAAACAGTTTTTCAATCCCTTGTCACTTCCCACCAATCGGCCTGAAGGTCAAATTGCATTACAAGCTCTCAGCTTAGTTTGGGTTTCACCGTCACCTACCTACTGTAATGGTATCTTACATGTGTACTACGAATAGCGCTAAATGTACTATTATTTAGTATGTAATTTGTATTACCTAATCATTTGATAAATAAATGGATTTGATTTGATTGTATCCTACTTTTGGGCAAAAGTCTCCCCCATCAGGCATCTCCTTTACAATGTTAAAAAACCTATATAAAACAGACAAACGGACTATATATGGAGTGTAGTGTACGAACCTTTTGACATTTGTGACAGACGTAGTAAGCGTATCGTTCCATGGCGTAGGTGGCCGGGTCGAGAGCGTCTTGTGCGCCGGGTGCGGGCGCCAGGCCCTCGTACTCGAACCGCATCAGAGCCTTACGCTGCACCTCCTCGCGCAGCCGGTTGATCGGATCTAGTAACTCTGACAGCGTCCAATGCTGCATCTCCTCCTGTAAGCACAATCTACATGTTAGTTTTATTGTTTTTCACATAAGACGACACCGTGGCTTAGTTGGTAGTAGGCAGGGGCCTACGACGCTTGGTATTCCGGGTTCGATACCCGGCCGGGGCAAATATTTGTGACGAACAAAAATGTTTGTTCTCGGGTCTTAATGTTGTGATGTCTTGTATGTGTGCATGCCTTATGACTTATTTGACTCTACTATGATTATCAAAACTATTTTGACCAAACTATGATGTAAGCAATTTTTAAATTAATGTAATTGGATAATCCGTTTTAATTTAATAAATAAATACAATACAAATGCAATGCCACCTGCGACACAGGGAATCCTAGTGCAGGGGTGTGAGTGTGTAAAGGTTTATTTGTTTGCTTATAAGTATGAGACTAGGTATATTTTCTTATGCGCCGTCTATCCTTAGACCTATTTTGTGTCGCTGCGCCCTAACAGGGCTCATGAAACAACTTTCAGAAACTAGTTAAGCCATTTTTCGTGCTTCTGTAGTCAACTCACACAGTTTTAAATACCAATTTATAGTAAAATATAACAGTTTAGCTTGTAATTTTTAATCGAGTATAGGCGATTTAAAAAAAAACTAAAATTATTTGGTTCTTACCTTTGGGTGTAATAAGGTATGAATAAATAATTTATCATTAGTATGCTCACTATTGACGAATGTGCCCTCGAAATTCCAAGTTATACGTTCAGCTGGATAGAACATGATTTTTGTAGTTTTTCTTGTATGATATTGAGCAGAAAACTCTAGAGCAGAGGCGAGTTAGATTTATAAAATTAATCAAAGCTCATAATGTATCAGTATTTAAAGAACCAATAACCGCTGGGGTAAACGAGTTCTTGAGTGGAGACCGCGACTCGACAAGCGTAGTGTAGGACTTCCTACGGCCGGCATATGGAGCGACAGACAGTCTGCGATAGGTTGCAGGTAGAAGATGGGTGCGGCAAAGACAGGGCTTAATGGCACACATTAGTAAAGGCCTATTACGGGCAGTGGACTGCGATAGGCTAGACATAGACTGCTGCCTATTTTTGATAAAAAACAAATAACATAATTAGAATCTGTCGAGCTTACCTTACAGATGGGGCACAGAGCAAACGAGAAAGTAATTCTGGGCCCGATCCACTTGTTGGCGATGACTTTCTTGCAACAGTGCAGGTGGAACACGTGACCGCATCCAAGCTAAACAACAATAAAACTCATTTCAGGTCAATAATTAATTAAAATGTATGAAGAAGGATATATAAAATATTTAAGTATCGCTACTTTTTTTTTTTTTATTTACACAGAAACTTATATGTATTTAAAAACAACATTTTTGTATCCTGAAACCTCTAAAGGTGTGTGGGGGCACAAGTATCGTCTTTGAGCTACATTATGCACATATTTTTATACATAAAAAACTGTTTATTTCTGTGCATAATCTAATGATTACGTAGTACATAAAAAATATGAAATAAAACAGGAACAAGATTCAGTTTATAATTATCAAGCACCTACAAGGTATACCCACTTTTAATTTCATGTCTATACAATGTAGGTACAGACAGTTTCGTAGATAAGTATCTCCCTTGCATTATAATACCCAGCTTCAAATCCCTTTAAATCACAGTCGCGGCGAATGGAGAAGTTTTGCCTTTGAAAAATAGATTATATTTGTATAACCCATATGGTTATACAAATAAATATAAGGCTAAAAATAAGTTTAAGTATTACAATTTTTTGAAAGGATTTCTAGCTGGGTGTCTTGTGCAAGGGGGATACTTACCTCTGACGCTGTCTGTATCCAGTTAGATCTATGCGTTGTCTGTTGCAGGTGCAACCAACTATTATTATTGTCATTTATCGGCCATGATCGTCCCAATGCTGGACAAAGGCCTTCCTTCTCTCTTCCCATAAATCTCGGCATAGCGCATCGGTGGTCCATGTTTTGGAGAACGCATGAAGTTCGTCCCGCCATCTTCACCTGGGTTTTCCACGACGTCTGTGGGCTCCATTCTGTAATGGTTTTTGCCAACAGTTGGCTTTACATAATACAAACGTGGCCGGCCAAGTCACTTTTAAGATGGGCTATTTTGAAACCAACCTCAGCAATTTTTGTTTCGAGCGCAGTATCGAGTTCCCTACGATCTGGGAGTTTAAGTCCTAAAATGGTACCAACTAATAAAGTATAAATGATAAAGACATTTTGGCATTACGTTTATTTTATCATTTTATTACCTAACCTATAAACATACTGGCCGAACATAAAATAAGGATTTATGTTTCTGTTATTTGTTTCGAAATCCAATCCAAATAAATACTCAATGGAAATATTGTGTCGATAATAGGGTGATGGCTTCTGAATTTAGGTACACAGTTTAGACTTGGACCTTTGGAAGTGATCCCCACGATGCCCGAGTGGTGTAGCGTAGGACCCCCGGAGTCTCCACTACATACCGCGGTGAGAGTGCCGCATGCTCCCACAACGCACACCAGGGGAAACAGAAATACATCATCGTCAAAGATCTCATCGTTACATCTCGACAACATACTATTTAATACCTGTAACGGCATATTAAGATTAAGCGTGTCATTTATTCCACCGTCACTAGTATTTGTCATGCCGTAGCCTGCTATGAGAACTTCTTGTCCGTAAAGGGTGTGAATGTCGAGCGCACTTAGTCTGCCATATTTGCTCATCACTATCGGCTGCGTGAACAGCAGAGTCAAGTCATTTATAATGAGAGGATCGTCAATAGCACGCTGTGACGGTGGTATAACATATTTTAGAACTTCACTAAATCTGTCACCTTCACTCGGTTTCCCTGTATCAGATCCGTATCTGATGACGTATGTCCATTCTATGTGGACGGTGTCGCCGTTCGGGCGCGTTTCGACATAAGATACATTAAAGAAGTCGGAGTATATGCAGTGCGCCGCAGTTAGCGTCCAGATCGGTGTCAGGACGGACGCCGTACATATAAATTGATTATTTGATGTTCTAAAGCTTGCATTTTGTATTATACCTCGAACTTCCAATCTCACGACGTAGGAAATTTCTTTAGGGCGCACATCTCGCCCGCCAATGACTCTCAATGCAATTTTACCAGCTAATGTTGCTTTTAACATCAGCAACCACATCACTGTTCTACTGACTAACATTTTTACAAAATCGCTGTAGAAAAAAAAACCTCTTTTTAGGTTAGTTCTTACTGGTTTGAGTAAAATAAAAATATATTAAGAAAATAACCATATATTTTCATAGTGGTTTATTGCATTCATAAATAGTGATCTGAACAATATCAATTTATTTCTTGTAGTATGAGCATGAATGCTATTGTTATTCAATTCAATTCAAATTTTTTATTTCGGTATTACACCATATTTTGTTAATATAAGGCTTATTCTAAGGTTAGTAACAAATTAAAAATAGTTATTGTATATAAAAAAATACCAGCTGGCACGAGAATTATAGCACTCATAAGCATAATTTTGCAAAAATGTAGGTGATGTTAGATAAAAAAACTATAATGAAGATTATTTTTTTAATAAGATGTTTTACAGTTAGAATTATTTATGATTAAAGTAAAGCTAGGTTTCTTTAACTTTTTCCGATATCCAATCGATCAAAACGCTAACAGGAAATACTGCATCAATAACATTGTAGCGTTGAGTATCAGATTTAGCTTTACAATTATTTGCGAAAACTTTGGAAGAGACCCCCACGATCCCCGTGGAGTGAACGATCGGACCCCCCGAGTCTCCGTGACACACCGCCGAGTGCTGCCCGCACATTTCCAACGCGCACACCAGCGGATACACGATCCCCAGAGCCGTCTTGAATTCATCGTCACACCTCGACAACATACTGTCCAAAACTTGCAATGGCCTCTTTAGACTAAGCGTGTCCTGTATCGTGCCATCACTGTCGTTCATGTCGCCGTAGCCAGCGATAAGAACCTGCTGCCCGTAGACTGCGTGAATATCGAGCGCGCTTATTTTGCCATATTTACTCATCATTATCGGCTGCGTGAACAGCAGAGCCAAGTCGTCTATTTTGAAAGGGTCGTTGGGATCACGATGCGATGGAGGTTTTGCATAGCTTAAAATTTCGCTAAATCTGTCATCCACAATGGGTTTTCCAGGAGCGGATCCGTATCTGATGACGAATTTTATATCTGTTTTGACTATTTCGCCGTTCGTTTGAGTTTGAACTTCGGACACCTTGACGTGGTCGAAAGGCAAGCAGTGCGCCGCAGTGAGCGACCAGCTTTGGGTCAGAACGGATGCTGAGCACATATGTTGGTTTTCAGTGGTGGTTCTTCCGTTTGTAGTTATATCCTGTTGTAATTCGACCCTGACGACGTAGGGCAGTTCTTCCGAGTGCACATCCCTTCCACCGAGGATTCTCAATGCAGGATTACTGGCCGCAACTACAGCCGACAATAGTAACCACAGTGTTTTTCCATTAAAAACGCAAGATATTGATATATTCAGAAAGTCATTATCGAATGAACCCATCTGGTGTTGTCAGTAATCTCGAAATATAAATAATATTCCGATTCAGTGTTTAACTTTATATTTGAGTTTATTTCTTTTATAAACAGGGCTGCTGAACAATAATAATATATTGAGAAATATTGAAACGAATTTGGAACATTGGCGATCGTAAAAACTGAGATCAAATTTTGTTTTGAATACTGGACTAAATTTATAATTCAAGTAATTCCGACCGATTTGGTTTTTATTAATAGACCCACGTGATTGAATCCACGTGGGTCTATTAGTAAATGTGATTAATGACTACTTTAGTTCTTATTTTTATATATTTTTCAGTCCAAAGGTCGGCTGGAAGAAATGGTTTCTTTGTCGCCTTTTGTACTAGTTTGGTTTAATGTTTTGTTCTTCTCTATTTACACTTTATCAAAACAAAATAAGTTATGGGAGGTACAATAATTCACTAAGATATGCTATTTAGATAAACACAACGAAATTAAAAACAAAATTTGTCACCATCAATATGCCTTAATAATTTTTACTCGTAAAATTTTCTAAACAACATACATTAGTGGGAAAATTATGAACATGATTAAGGCACAAGTCGATGGTGATATTTCTTTTTGAGGTTTCGGTGTAAATAAAATGTAGTGACTGTATCATAATAATATACATTCAATATAACATTATGACGAGAGTTTGACGAAGAGGCGAAAGGCAATAGAAATAATATTTTGTTTTTTATTTTTTTCTTTGTCCAAAAAAATTACAATTTGAGACATAGATATGTTTAAAATGTAAATGCAGGCGGCTGTCCACCGGCTTCGGGGTGGTGAATACGTTACATGTATATCAATTTTCGCTGTAAACAGTAAGAAAGCAGTCGTCGTTGCCGAAATCAGCTCGGAAGATTATGTATACCTGTATGGAGGGCGCGGCCTGCAGCGGGTCGGTAAAGCAGATCATGCACATGTCGTCGGCGTCCTGTCTGAGTGCGGCGTCGGCCGAGCACCCCACCAGGCACGGCAGGCACTGCGGCTCGTCACGCACGCCACCGCACGCGTGCCCGCACGCCAGCACGCGAGTGCACGCCGTCGCGCCAAACTCCTACACAGCACCGTGCATCATTTCCTCAAGATATGTAGATAGGAGCCACAGATAGATGCAATATACAATAGACTGTTGAGCATGTACTCGGGCGAATCAACATGACACCTGGCCCAAATGATGTTTGTGAAAAGTACAGCGTGGAATTGGATAATCTTGATAGAGAAGAGGTCCTGTGATACTTGGTAATGATAATGATAAGGCTTTGCAATTAGAGGAAGAAGAAACGCGGAGGGCGCCGCGCGGGCCAGCGAGGGAAGCATTAGGTTCCGAACCACGTGTCAGCCAGGTGTGATGTTTACTCGCCCGAGTAGCAGTCATTCACGTTAAGCCATAGAGAATAGGGCTAGAACCAGCGTGCGTGAAGAAGAGAAACTCAGAAAACAAGAACTCTTTCGCTGCTCCAGAATTCTACAGGAGGCAATGCACAATGTTCCCATCAACGGAAGCCAGTGCAGTTCCTTAAAAGTAATTCATAAAAAGATCCTGCTTTGCTTGCTTAAGTTTGATAAAAGCTGCTGGAAAAAATGTTGCCAGCTAAGATTTCTTTTATTGTTTAAGTTTTTATTTTTTATTTCAATATTTATTTATTTTTTTGTAACTACGGCAACCACTCTCCGCATAAATAGATATAATGTCCGTGTCGTCATTATCTTTCTGGGACTATCAGAAAACCAGCGTTGCATCATATTGCTGAGATAAGACCACATCTTCTTGGAGATATATATATACACTTTTAAATGATAATAAACTGTATGTAGGTAGGTAATAAATGTAAGTAGTTTAGTTTTTAGTTTTAGTTCACTTGATTGTCATCTCGTGTATCTCTCTGACAATAATAGTAGATTATGCACTAAGGGGATAAAGCAGTGTCTTATGTCGCGGGTGGCATATTGAACCCTGAGCTAACGAGGGACTCAGTTAACTCCTGAGCGAAGCGAGGGAGTTATGTAGATTCCTGAGTGACGCGAGGGGTTCAAGCTACCCAAGAAAAAGACAGGCTTTATCCCAGAGGAGCATACTGTACTTTTCACACCTTCTGCGAGGCAATAAAAATCCAGGGCTCCGAACTCAGCAGCCAACACCGTCTTTTGTTTCAATCTTTGAAGTCACGCCTATTTCTTTTTTTTATGAGTGGCCAGTTCGATTTTCGAACAAACCTTTTTACAATGTCATATGGACGTTCTTTTACTCAGAGTTTTCTACGAGTTTTCTCAAGAATTTGGCGTTCCAAATTCAAATCACATTACTACCCTTGGGAGTTTCATACAACATTACCTCCCTTGGTAGGTAATGCTTTGCTTTACCTTGATGATAGCATGATATGTAATTAGACATTGTCGAGCAGGTGGTGTGAAAATATATTTATTTCTTTCTTCTTCTTTCTTTCTAAATCAAAGGTCTATTACCATAATAAAATAACAAAAACATTCCGGACACGTACCTGGCACTGTTGGTCGGAGCACACATTCCCTATGGCGAGCAGGCCGATGTTCCCTCTCGCGCCGCAGAAGCGACACACGCCCGGCGGCGCGGGGTGGCTGCCCGCGGCCGGCTCCGCCACCTCCATCGCCTCTGCCACCGCACCCGGGACCACCCCGCGGAACTCGGCGAACCCTTTCAGGGTGCGTCTGTCTACCAACAACAGAAGCCAGAAGAGCTTCGCTCGCCCGCAGCCTTCGTGGATGTCGATGCGGATGGCGCCTTCTTCCTCCTTGCATATCTGTTTCAAGTTATTAATCAAGTTAACTACTTAATTTTTTACGTTCAATCAACCTGTCGGTGTTCTATAGAATGCATTTTGGAGTGTGCGCTGGAACTACATGACTTAGTTGCGCCATCACCGTTCCACCATCGGACGACCAGACGCTCGGGATTGTGCCATCCCTACATAGTGGACATACCATGTATTCGCACAAAGCGCTTTGCTTACACTTTCATTATGCCAAGGAATGGAATGCTCTGCCGGCGTCAGTGTTTCCCGATACTACACTATAATTTGGGTGTCTTCAAGGCAAGAGTGAATAGGATTATTCTAGGTAAGCGCTACATCGTCGACCACATCGTCACTTACCATCAGGTGAGATGGTGGTCAAACGCAAGCCTATAAATAGAAAAAAAACTGACTGATCGAGAATTTAGCTATTACTGTAGTGTAGACTGATATCGAATGTATGATAAATAATAGCCAAAAGAAAGACAATTGTTAAGTTACGCTGAAAAAGGTTATACGTATACCTTAGATTTAGAGTGAAGACTACTAAAACAGGGGGTTACGTCAGTATGTGCTGAGTGACAAACAAGGTAACACCTCTAAGATATAAATATAAGGTAAGAACACGCAATAGTCAAGTAGAGCTGTTTAATACGTGAAGTAGAGCAGGGAATCAATCAATATCTTTATTTGCAAAACATGGGTAATTTGGATACAGGTGATGATAGCAATGAAAGTGTCTCCATATTTAGCCTATAGGTGGCGTGCAAATCAATTTTCATAGATTTTCATGTTAAAATTACTAATAATCATTTTTATCATATAAATAGTCCCTGATAAAATAATATGATTTTTTAATTATAAGTGTTTAACCTATTTTTAAAATGTTGTAAGTTGTCAATAGATTTAATTTCATTTGAAAGCCTGTTTATTATAAATCGGAACTCCCATACAAAATTCACTCTTACGGTATAAAGCAATATCGCGGATGCACGGACCTGCCTCTGATGCGTCCTGGCTGCGCGGCTGAGATGCAGGAACCGGTCGCACTCGGCGCACAGCGCGCCGCACGTGCGACACTCGACGACGGCGGTGGTGATGCCATCTTCGTGGTTGACGCAGAACGCGCGCTGCTCCGCGGCGGAGTCGCGCCCGCGCGCGTCGCGACCCTCCGTGCCCGTAAACCTGGGACAAGCAGCTCGTACAAGTCTTCGGTATACATTAGTCAAGTATTTAAGGAAGTGGATGAGTGTAGTAATATTGTTGTGTAAGCCATCGTCATCTGGCTGCCCGTGTATCACTTAGGTAGGGTCAGCATGGCAATTATTCTTCCAATTCTCTCTATATGTCGTCGAATTTGCATCTGTTCAGTGTCGGTTTTGTTCATATCATCATCCTTTCTTCCATCTAATTTGGCTTTCCTATACTCGTAAATTCAGTATGTGGTAGTGTAGATAAAATGATTAACAAGATCTAAGACCGACTTGACCTTTTTTTTTAAACTAGAAGATTAACATATCGAATATAGTTATTTAATTGTAACGGGTATTTATCGCGCTCACCTCGTTTTTGTGTCCCGAAGTTTCGACTGTATTGCAATAGCCGTGGTCACGGGCGTGGCGACTGGCGTATTGGAGCTGCCATCGCGGTGAAATGAGGGAACTACCCGTACAATACCCTTAAATACCCCGTAAAAATACCCGTTACAATCAAATAACTATGTGTGATAATCGCGAAAGTCTACGAAAAACTATAACATATCGAAAATAACTTACTGTCGCCATTATAAACTGCCGACTAGCAGCATTAGCAGCGGCAGCACCAAAAACAATAAACCAAAAGTAACTTACAAGTCAATGTGGGCCTGTTCGCAGACACAGAGCGATGCGAGCGTCATCCACATGGTGGGCAGCGCAGTGCAGCGCGCCGGCAGCCGGTCGGCCTCGCGCACCTGGGCGATCTGCGCCGCGTGGTGCGCCAGCGCTGTGCGGGTCTCTGCGGCCCAGGCGGCGGACACCCGCTCCTGAGGGGACATTACATACCAAAAACGGCGCTATATATGTATTTCAATAGAGCAGAAACCGTGACGAGGTCGGCGCACAAATCAAAAACGCTCTAAAATCAAATTCAATGCAATAAAATAAAAAAATAAAAATTCTGACCATAGATCCATATGTAGGTATTGTATGTTATCTTAAAAACTAGGGTACTAAGTTATGAAACATACAATTATTAAATTTTGTTGATGACCCAAATATTTTTTTTCAATGCATGCAATGAATGCTCTCTGAAGCATTCAGTCAGTCATAGGAACTTATCATATCATATCTTGAAAATAAAAATTAAAATAATAAAAAGTAGAAGATGATTGTAAGAGATGTAAACGCATGTACGGTTATAACTGGATCTCTGTAGTCTAAAATAGAATAAAAAAATTCATTATGCGAAGCACTTTCAGAGGTGAGATGGAAATGTGATGCTCACTTGGTTGTATAGCACCTTTATACACAAATAGCACATAGCACTATAGCCGTGACTCACCTCTGCCATGTCCGCTATAAGGTTAGCGACGAGCTGAGCGTGTTTCTTGTCAGTCCGGCCGCGCATGAACCAGGCGGCGCGGGGCCCGCCCTGCACCACGGTGCCCATCATCACCGAGCCGTGGGGCCCGCCCGACCCCTTCACTTTGACTTGGATGTTGATCGCCTTGCCGAGGTAGCACAGCAAGTAATCCAGCAGAGTCAGCCTGGCCAATACCAATGTATACAATAAAGTTCGCGTCACGTGAAAAAAAAAGAATTTTCTTATTGTTCGCGACATGTGTGTAAACCTACAAAGTGTTGTAAGTATAGTAAGCGAAGGGACAAAAAAGTTGTCCTCTGGCGAACCACGTGACAAAGATGCACAGAACTAAATTCTTACGTCAAATTGGTTCTGCGCATTTTTGTCACGTAGTTCGCCAGAGTACAATTTTTTTGTCGCTTTCTTTACTGTACTGTGTTTTATAATGTTTTAATGGGTATTATAGTCACTAACCTGACTTCACCTCCATGGTTAAAGGTGGCAAGCATCTTCTGCGGTGGTATCTCCATCATCATGCGGCGCAGCAAGAATATTATCTGAAAATAATTTTACTTTTAGAATCAAAACTAACGTCAATTTTTTTTCTATAGACGTTAACTTATTGCCTATTCCAACATATTGACGATCATCTATTAGTGACTGTACAATATTTTACAATTTTCGATAAAAAGACACGGATGGTCGTGTTGAAGGCTTATTTCCGAAATCCCCACCAACCATCCCCACTAGTGGGGATTTCGGGAAAAAAGACTGTAAATCCCAACTAACACTAACCACCAATCGCAGTGGGGATTTCATAATAGTAAGGATTTCGAGACAAACTACTACAAACTAGTGAGTGACAGATGACTGGTGGGGATTTCGGGAATAGGCCGTGTCGAATATCGAAACTGGTGTTTACCTGACGCTGTACGCGGTCGCTGCCGGTGTGCAATAGCGCCAGTAAGTCGGTTAGCAACTCCGCCTGTAGGGCCAAGTGGGTTCGCCCGACGTGGCTGCCACTAAGCGCTAACAACTGTAAGAGAACTCTTGTTAAAAGAGGAGTTAGAAAACAGAAAAAGTGGATTGTAGCCGCTTTTGTGTGTTTTTTGATATTTCATGTCTATGGAGACTTTTTCATTTTCTTTCATTTTTTCATCCATCCAGCTAAAGGCAACTACGAGACAGCAGCGTCTAAAAGTAGTAGTTATCCAGCTGGTGTGACATCAACCAAATTGAATCTTATGAAAAGAACCACAAAGTGTATGAACTTTCGCTCACAAGTGACAGCATCTCTATGCAGTAGTTCTCTAGCTAGTGTGTGATGAAACACAAAATGATCCTTATTACAATATCACAAAGTGTACATCAGTTTGACTCACGAGTGACAGCATTTCGAAGCAGTAGTTGTCTTGCTGGTGAACGGCGGGCTGGAGTGGTACTTCATCTTCACGAGCCACCGCCTCTACACATAGAAACGCTGTCTCCCAGTCGTCGCGCACGCGCGCCGCTTCGCCGCCGATCGCACGAACGATGTGTTTCATCACCTGTACCATACCACTCAGTCTTACTGATACGAAGATACGGCAGGCTCAACGAAACTTGAATCATAATCATCATCTTAGCCTCTAGAGATCCACTGCTGGACGTAGGAGCATTTTGCATCCACCGATTTCAAACGACCACAAAAATTTCATCGGTCCACCGCATCGGAGGCTGTCCTACACTGCGTCGTTCATTTTGTGGTCGCTTTTTTTTTTCGAGAACTTTTATTCCCAACGGTAATCGTTTCGTCGAGTTATATGGCCTGCCCACTGCAACTTCAGCTTGCTGATCTGAAAGTTATGCCCCTCTTCATTGCGAAACTTATCATGTAGAGAATATCCTAGCGTAGCTCTCTCCATAGCCCGAGCTACGATAAAGATATGAACGAAGCTATGATTATTCGTAACTGCGCAGATATCGGGTCTGATCTACTATTGCGCACATGTGACAACTTTGAATGAGTTGCGCACTCGGCTGTACCCAAGTTACTAGTTGGTCCAGATGGCGCCCCAGATTTTAGATTCAAAAAGGCCAGTTGTGGTTACAGCGATTAAACTATTTATATGCGTAGCGGTGAACTATTGTACCATGCTACATTTTGTCAAGTAATATTGTCATTATCATCATCCTAAGTCTGGCTTGATCCCTGTTGGGTCCTGCTCGTATCCAATACGTGTCACGACGCTGATAATGCCCTCGATCCATTTCAGCGCAGACGTCGTCTCCATTCATATGTTAGTGATTGTGAACAAAACTCGAAGAGTGTGACATTACAGGCCCGCTACCGGGGTGTGAGTTGCGACTGACCTGACGCTGCAAGCACGTGAGCTGGTGTCCGGCGAACAGGATGCCGACGACGTGCTCCCTCAGGTCACAGTCGTCCGCTGGCGCGTCGTCCCGCGGCAGGTCATCCGTCTCCCCACCCTGATTCTCCCACTCGAGGTTAAGGAGTTTCCCAAACACCTGAAAAATCACCAAGAAATCAGTACACAGCTTCTTCTGGGAGTCGGGAGAGAACTACTCCAGCGTGATCTATCAGTTGATGTAATGGGTTGAGAATTTTACGCGATTCTTCTCTAGCACGTTCGAGCGAGGATCATGTTGGCGTTGAATTGGTTTGTCCATCCCATATGCCTAATCTAAACCCTTGCTGATCGTTAAAGGACGTATCCATGAGCCACATTGAATATTGGTGTACCTGGGAGGTGAGTAGTCGGAACACCCGGAGCGTGTCAGCTTCGGCGAGGCTGTGTATGACGCGGGAGGGCGAATCTGGCGTGTTGTTGGCGTGGGCGGGCGCGCTGAGTACGAGCACTTGGCGAACGCGCACGACCGCCTCAACACCGCGCAGCTCGCAACGCACGCGCACGCTACCCGACGCCGTGCCCGGGTGACATGCTACACAATACACATTTTTTTATGTAAACAAGTGCGAAACGAGCAAAGCGCTCTTTTGATGGTAGATTACTTTTGCCTATTATCAGAACAATGAGAACGTATGAGAACAACTATAATTTCATTCGGCGTGCCTTATGGCGCGTCGTGTAAGTATCGTTATCGGGAATTATTGTACCCTATGCCCTAGCCTTCAATAACAGAGCTTGAGGCTTTGCTTCAGAGCCTACCCCTGTGTCGCTTGATACAAAATTTAGGCAAAATTTAATTTTTGAGGGCGGGAGCAATAGCTGGGTGCAGAGGCGGCACTAATTTTGCGCGGGATACGTGGAACGTAAAGGACTGTGTGTAAAGGGAAGTAAAAGTGGGAAAGAAACATTTTCTGGAGTCAGCTTACAATGTAAAACTTGATTGCGGGTTCAGTGTTACGGCTCCTCACTATCACGATAACCACAAACTGAGTTGTCAGGTCAATACTACAAATGAGTTACTCACTGGGCATGGTATAGCAAAGCCAGCCCGCCGCTTTGGGTTCTAGCTCATTGTCTTGCATGTGGTACATCTCGCCCGTTCCCCCACTGTACAGGAACGAGATCAGGAGTATCTTGTTCTGAAACATTTATAACATTAACTTACAGTTTGCGAAAGATTTTTAGCACATGTGGTGGGGCAACTTCAGAGCTCTTTCTTGTTTTATCTTCACAGATATTCAATTTTAACGAGGTGACTCATCATAGCGGTCTAATTCTAATAAAGGGTACGGTTGTTATGGTCTGCACCGACTTGTCCTGCTATGGGGTAGTGGCGTGTATTGACTAAAAGCAGAACCCTGAGTTGGATGACGTATTTAAGTTTCCCAAAAGGGTCTTTTGTGTCGGATTTCAAGTGCAGGATTTCCGTCAGCCCTACAATTTTTAAAGGTCTCCCCGAATATACTTCACGTTTATACTACACTACACTTTTTATCTTTCGCCATCGTCCACCTGCCTTGTTCAAAGGAATCGATATTACCCCGCCAATAATATTAAAGCCGATCCCGAGATGTCGACACTTTCCGTCTTCTTTCAGGTAGGCATGGTGAGATTATGTCGGCCCACTTCGCAGTTCTGAATATAATTAAATGTGTACGATACCGCTGTATACTTGGTGATTTTCAGAGATGCATCAGATGCATGGTGTGATTTGTGTTGGCTCCTCCCAGTTCTGAATAATCACAATAGTCCCAGTTCTGAATATAACATCGGATATGAACGGTACGTACCGCTGTATCCCTGGTGTTGTCGACGTGCACGCACACGATATGCGGGCGGTCCTCCGCCGCGCCGCCGGGGAACGTGATCTCGATCCATTTGGCCTTGTTGCGGTCCTCGTCGCCTGACTCCCAGAAGGTCTCGGTGCTCCCGTCAAGTAGGCAGTTCACCATGTCTTGGCGCGAGGACACGGTGATGTCGCACCACGCTGTCACGTCAGCGCAACACCAAAGATAGTTCTCCTATCGTTGTGGAAAAGGTTAAATGTTAAGGGTAATACTCATGGCATTTTTTAAATTAGTATGTTAATTTTAAAACACGTATAAAATCGAAATTAAAGTATGAAACCTTACTATTTTTGTTGACACAATCTGAAAACATAGACGAAACGAATAGTGTGAAGAAATTACTATAATACGGCGTACTTTTTGAGTATTTGTCCGCAACATTTTATATGGAAATTTGCCTTGAGAATTTCCTTTAAGTACTTCCCATATCACAAATGTAGAGGTCGATTTCATTTCCATCGAGTTACACTGTGACATTGGCTGTGACGCGTAGGGATTATAAAATTGAAATCTAAAACAAGTCCGTGAACGGCTGTTTTGATCACCTTACCTTGGGCATGTAGGTGTAAAAGCTGTCATGGTAAGCGTTCATAAAGCTTTCATTGTATGTAGCTTCTTCGGCGTGTGATAATATCCTGCTGATGACACTAAATACTTGCGATCTGTCGTCCGGGTGTGAGCGGCGTGAACAGTTCAATTTTAATTAGTTAATGTTTAGTTGAGTAGGCGATTAACTTGAAATAAATATGGCTTTGAAATAGTCTAGCCGTAACTTTAAATCAAGAGGGGTTAAATAGTTGTTTTATTTTATTTTTTATTACACAAAATCCACAGCTCTTATGAGTAATATAAGTTAGACTTATTATTTAGACTTACAGCCAATAACGGATTAACATTTTAATTACTAATTACGACCTCGTGGCAAGTTAAAACCTGCTAAAGCTAGCACCCAGAGAAGGCTAGTATTATAATATCACCTGTGTAGGAAGTTCCTGTCATGGTGTGAGTAGTGCAAAGCCCAGCAGCGCACGGCTTGGAGCGCGGCCGCACTGCCGGCGGGCAGCGACGGCGCCAGCGCGCTCACCGAGCCGAGGAACGCATGGAAAGCCGCACGCACGCCGCGGGCGGACCTCCCGCCCGGGCATATGGCAGACGCGGACGCGGTCGGCACGACGACGCGACTCATCACTCCCAGATCGTCCTGCAAAACATTTTTTTTATTTATCGAATAGCAAAACATACAGCTTATTTTATCTTATGAGAAAAATTAGCAAACAAATGTAAAAATGGAAAGCCAACTAAAAAATATCAAACGATTTGTCTCGACTGACTGGCGGGCATACAGATACATTATCCCGACTTTAGGGTTCATTAACTTAACGTATTTTATATCTCTTCTCATCTTCTTTCTGTATATATCTTCTTCTTTTGGTATATAATCTACTTTAAGGTTCATTAAGTGAAAGCTTTTTGTTTCTTCTATAATTATTGGTTTATATTTCGTTAGGTAAGGTTATTTTTTTTTTCGTTAGGTACACAAATAGCCAAACATAATTTTATATAGAGATTCCGTAGGCGACTTATTATTACAATTAACTGGTAGACGACTGACGTGTGTGGCGAGATTGGCGAAGCACGGTCAAAACTGCTGATCTTACATTTAATTATTGCGTCACTCGCCAAAACCCTCCACCGACATCGATGTGTTTATACGAACATGATAATATTGCATTAGTATTACCACAGTCGGGTTTTGTTTCTCTATATGCCATCATAGCTTACTTACCTCTTTCTCATCCTCGTTGTCGGTAGGTGGTGGCAACAACCTTGCGTACTTATCCAAAGCCACGCAGAACCACCACATGACGTCGTGAACGCACGTCGGCTGCGTGCTCGAACGCATCAGCCAATTCATTGCCTAAACACCACATAGACAATTACAATCAAATAAATAAAACACATACGTTGTTACCCTGGCATCTTCTCATCTGAAAGGGACATAAGTTTGGACTTGAGCGCTAATACCGCTGAAGATTTCAGGAGGCGTGAATATCGATATCGTCGATCGAATCATCACGTACTATCAAGTGAGATGGCGGTCGAACGCAAGCCTATAAAAAAAACATAATTCTTTCTGAGTTTCGTCCCGATGCGGGAATCGAACCCTCGATACCCAGCTTAGCACACCAAAACACTTGCCTCTTGTATGTTTGAAATAAATTCAACTTGTGTCTATCATATTGTCATCATCTCAGAACTCATGCTCGAGATCCATGAGGTTAGTTTTTCAAGCCAGGATAGTAAAATATTGATAATAAGCTAGCAAGTTAGTAGCTTTGGCTTCGTGTCCGTTGACACCTGTTGTCCCGTTGAACTACCTTCATTTAAAGGCTAAGAAACAAGTGAAATCGTAAACGTGAAAAAACATAGGTCGGTAGGTCTAGGTCAGACAGGACGGGGTCAGGGGGGGCATGACATCTAGCTCCCCAGCCAACCTTTACCTGCACGTGGTGGCCCTGCTGAACAACAGAAAAGGTTTTGGCGTTGAGGGGCTTCTCCGCCGTCCTTCTGTACTAGCAGAAGGCGCAACGGATGAAGCCAGGCGGAGGAAAGCAGTTGCAAACTCCGTCGTTGAGGAATGGCTCGAGGAGCTGTTAAGAGGTTGGGCGCAGGGTGACGCCAAAGACGGGACCTATCCCTAAATAGGAAACAAGCATGGAAGCGGCTCGGAAAAACAAACTACCCCAGGGGGGTACCGGCGGCTCAGCCGTCGGAGAATCCCCTCGTGCTTCGGCACGCTGCCCCTCGTATTCTGGGGGGGGCACCAACCGCAAAGTGGCGATTAGAAGTAGGAGGTGGAACAGGGAGCTGAGTGAGGAGGAGTGCCAACTGACTGAGTCTGATGCGATCTCGGTGAGTTCCATTCCTAGCCCGATCGCATCAGGTAAGCATAACTCAGGCCTAAATGAGGTAGTGATGGACTCTGACGACAGCGTTTCGTCGGTCCAGGTCAAGACAGGGGTCATTCAGACTGAAGAGGATGGTGCAGGGCCCAGTGGAGCCCAGCAGCAGCGTCATTTGGACGCTTACACTGCTCAACAGCTGCGTGAAAAAGAGCGGTTCCAACGCGCTCTAGATGAGTTGGCAAAGGGTCCTGGAACAGAAACGTTCTGTGACCCGCCAGTACCTGGTAGTGGCAAGCCTAAACAGGTTAAGAAGGTTTACGCCCACATCGACGGTGAGGCGTTATGTGCAGACGAGTTATTTGGGCGTGCTCTTGAGGCGGTGGAGATAATTGAAACGCAGTCTCACAAATCCAAAAACCTTAAGGGCACGGTCAAAAGCGCGATAAACCAGTCACTGGTTGTTTTGAGGGATTTGATCGACAGTCTAAAGACGCGGACTGTTGATGAGGAACAGATCCGCCTCAGGGCTGATAATGAAAGGCTAAATAGAGAGATATCCGCCGTCAAAGCTGAGATGGACGCCATCCGTCGGAGCTTGGAGGAGAGCACGCGGCCAGTTGCTGCGCCGCCTCCACCACCTCCTCCGGTCGATATAGAAGGGGTGGTACGAGCGCTAAGCATCTCCTTTGGAGAGAAGCTCAACGCGCGTTTTGCCGGCATTGAGGACCGTCTCCTGCCAGCCTCAACAGTTCGACCGCCGTTGGCAGCCGATAAGACAAAAGGGCTCCCAGTTGTCGTGACCGTACCAACGGCCACCCCTACAGCCCCTGTGACGCAACCAAATAATTGGTCTAAGAGTGCCGGATGTAGTTCCGCGCGTTCTGCCAGCCGAAACACGGCTACTCCTACCGTCGACGAAGATGGTTTTACAAAAGTAGTCAGGAGAAGCCGCAAAAAGAAGCCAGCCCAGATCGCTGCACAAGTTGTTGCCGGTAAATCTAAGCCCAAGCCGTCAGCGGTCCCAAAGATCGCAAAGACTTCGAAGCCGAAAAGAAAGCGGAAGCTTGGCCTTCCAAGATCGTCGGCGGTTGTCGTTACCCTCCAACCAGAGGCTCTGGAGAAGGGAGTGACGTACGCTGATGTCTTGACGAAGGCCAGGGACACCATAGACCTCATTCAGCTGGGGTTGGTAGAGGGGGTCAGGCTTAAACGTTCTGTGACCGGGGCCAGGATATTAGAGGTCCCAGGTTCAATGAGTGGGCCGCAAGCAGATATGCTTGCAGAAAAGCTGCAGACAACGTTTGCTGACGTTGCTCGGGTCACACGCCCCGTGAAATGCGTAGATCTACGGATCAGCGATCTAGATGACTCCGTTCGTGAGGAGGATGTCAGTGCGGCAATTGCTGCTACAATGAAGACAGCCTCTCGTGACAATATCAAAGTCCGAGATATTCAGATGGGGCGCGGGGGCTCGGCTTTCACGATTGTGAAGTGTCCCACCTCCGCGGCTAAGATCCTGCTGGAGAAGGGCAGACTCCTTGTGGGTTGGAGTTCTGCTCGGGTCTTTGCCCTGGAGGCGCGCCCATTGCGGTGCTTCCGGTGCATGTGTGTCGGGCACACGCGGCCGATGTGCTCGTCGGTTGTGGACCGCGGCGGGATTTGCTTCCGCTGCGGGAAAGACGGGCACAAGGCTGCGACGTGCACAGCGGCTGCGCCCTGGTGCGTCGTATGTGCAGACGTGCGGCGCCCAGCCGACCACGTGACTGGGAGCAGGCGTTGTGACGCCCCCGTCATCCGGGGTAAATTGGCCCTCGTTGGCCGATCTCCCCCAGTGACGGCCCGCAACGCTGTGGTAGAGTCAGTTGAAATGTCTGACTAGGCTTTTGCCTGGTCATGATATTTCAACTACTACCAATTGTCTCTCGCTGCTGGGCGTAGTTTCGAACGCGCCCTGCACTGATTGAGCGAGCGGTAGAGCGAAGGAAGGCTGCTTTCCTGCCTTCTGCCGCTCAGAGGTGGTCTGCAAGGTATGGGTTGGGGACCCATCCTTGCATTGCACAGGTCACCTCAGACGAAGGATGTCTTTTGTTCCAAGACATCATTTCCTTCTCTTTGGGGGAAATAGAGGAGGTCCGCTACAGCGGACACTCGCCGACAGGCCGCGGATGATTCCAAACGGGTTCCCGCGACCTGTTACCAAGGCGATTGTGACGGGAACACGATGGGTTTTTAGTCGGTATTCTGCCTACTGGCGGTGAGTCCGACATATCCTCCAGCCCCCCTCCCCCCAGGCGGAGAGATGCGTAAATGCATTTTACCCAGCGTTAAAAAAAAAAAAAAAAAAGGTCAGACAGGACAATATGATAGCACATTATACTTTTGCAAAGAGTCGACTTAAGAAGACTCAGCGCACATGGAATATTAATATACTACTCACCTCAAACGCATACTGCCTCACAGTGCTGATACGCACAGCCGCGTCTAACTTCTGCCTGAAGGTCGGTAGGTCGCGGCGGCATAGGACAAAGGACAGCACGGGACTCTTCATCAAGGAGTCTTTATCCACTCGAGGGGACTCGAAGGCAGAAACGGTGCATCCCTCGCTGCCTGCTTCACCGCACCCGACTAAACGCAGAAGTTCGGCGCTGGGCTGTGCTAGCAGGGATGACCCAACACCTGGAACACCAATCATTAAAAAATACTTATATTTTTCGCAGATAAATAATTGCTTTTACAGGCTAACTATGCAAGCATACATGGGGTGAGGCAAGGCAAAGTCTCCACACTCTCCACATAAGAGATTAAACTGCTTTTTTTGTATCAAATTTCAAAGCGTAAAGGCAGGAGATGAAGATTTTTTTTAATTACAAATCTCTATTCCGTTCTAAGCGAAGTGTCGGACGTCCGGAAGCGAGATGGGTTGACGACATTATCAGCGCCGTGTGCCGAACCCGGACTCGCTTAGCTAAGGACCGGGCGAAATGTCAAGAGCAGAGAGAGGCCTACACTCAGCAGTGGGTCAAGTCAGGCTGCGGATGATGATCCTATTTTATAGAAGGAGGTTGAAATACGTACCAGACAGTGTGTCGTGCTGGTCTTCCTCTTCGTTCTTAGCGAGGGGAGGCAGGGCTGCGTTGGCCAGGTCCCTCTCGCCGGCTTGGCCCATGGACACCGAGCGGTGCACTCGAGACACTTCGATGCCTCTCCGTCGCTCATCACACTGTTCACAAAAAGACGTGTTAATCATCATCAGCTCCGGATAGCCAGGTTAAAAGAATACTAAAATCAAAAATATTCAAATTGACTATACTCAGTATCAGAATCCAAGATATTTTTTGTAAATAAATGTTTTTAAGTACCTGAATAAGTTTGGTTAGGAATTATTTAGGTAAAATAGTTAACTATCGCACAAGCAAAACCACGCGCCATTACTAATAGTGATCCGTGGTGAAAACTTGTTTCTTACCCTTGACCTATCACTCTGACTCTGACATTTCTTTGTTTACAAAAAAATATATTGGATTCTGAAACCGAGTATAGTAAGTTCGTGGTCAATTTGATATACACTACCAATTTTTAAATAAAAAAAAAATGAATGGGCAGAAGGGGTACTACGTTGCATCTGTGCAGTCAGAATTTTGGATTTCTACATAATGGCAGAGTGACAGCGGAGCGAGTGCGGCGCCCAAGCCAAGGTTTTGCAGGCTGGCTCGAGCTAGGTACCCGGGTTTGCCAAACGATGAATAAAACTTAAATTATTATCAATAAAGGGTACCGTCTGATGCAAATCCACAGGAAAACAACTAACGGTAACAGTTAACCATTATTATTAATAAAAAAAAATTGACAAAAATTCGACCTAAGTTTTTTGCCGTATATGTATTCAGTGACGGCAACTGACTATGCGTATTTTTTTTTCTGGTGATTAAAAATTGAACGTGTATAATAGGGCTTGGGTATAGTTACAGGGGGTGGCGGCGGCGGAGGCGCGGGTCGCCCGAGCGAGTGGTAGCGCGCGGTGTCTGCGTGGGCTCGCGGCGCCGCGCCCAGCTCCTGCAGGCATTGGAATGCGGGCGCGGGCTGCCATATGCTGCCCGGCGGCGACGGCGACCCGTGGCCGGAGCCTTCGTTGTACACCGCTGAGCCTATCGATTCTGCAACAGTTTATTTATTTTATTTTATTTTATTTACTGAACACATATGATACATAGCAGGCCAAGTGCCATGCAAGAGGTGATTGAGCAAGTAACTTAAGGAAATAAAATTAATATTACAAATTATATAAAACTTTGGAGCAAAATGTAAATGTAAAATGTAGTTACAAATCATATTTACAAAATTAACACAAAAATGTATAGTAAGACAATATTTACAATAACTAGGTCTGTCTTAAAAATAACAATTACTTTACTAAAAAAAAAATTAAAAAAAATTGGAAATTAAAATTAAAATAAAATTATATCAGAATTAGGTTTAGGGTACAATTTGTCACAATTAAAATAAGATTTTAGCTTAGTTAAATTATCAGCAAACAAATCTATTGACTCAGACTTAGAGAGGGCATTATATTAGGCAGTTCGAAGAAAAAAGTCGTTCATCATCATTTTCGGGTCCTTTTCCCACTTACATGGGGTCGGCACATTCTTTCATTTGTCCTATCACCCGTCATCTCTGTACACCTGTTACACCTGTTTGATTCATATCATCTTTCAGTTTGAGTCCATCCATCTTTCTTTGGCCTTCCTCTACTCTATCCATCCATTACCATATTCAGCACTCTCCTAGTCACATGATATTCTTCTCTTCGGATCACGTGAAGAAAAAAGTTATCATCACTTAAATTATCTGATTTACATAATGTTTTGATAAGACAGGCTTTGGAATGCCACGACAAACATTCTCGATCCTCTTCCAAACGATAGTCATAGGTCACATGCTAATTTAGTTGATTTAAAAACCTACTGCTTAATCTCGTGGTTCACCAGGAGTTAAAAAAATTGTACGCACCTGCATTAGTAAGCGGAGCCAAATCCAACAGGAAAATAGCATTTTCCTTCATAGCATTGTGATCGATGAGCATGTCAATATCGACTTCAACGTTCCTTGAATTATACCCCGTTTTGGGTTTGTATCGCTTCAGCATGGTAGCGGTTGCCTTTTTTGTTTTGTCGCGGCAACGCTCGCAGAAGATGTACCATAGCTGGTTTGATGGTGACGGTTCTGTTGGACAATATCGATGAAGGATATTAATACGAGAGTTGGATTCGAAAACTATTCATAGTTTTCATATCACGCTAACATTACAAAGACGAAACATTGTTGCAGTTACTGAAATGATCGGGATATGGCATAGATTAGCTTTTCACATATCCTATTTGCACTGCTCTGGTCATAGGCAGGCGAGTTACCATCAGAGGAGCACATAGCTCTTCTGATGTTCCGAAGTTCCGAATTTACTATAAGCAAAAGACTAATATTAGAAAACACTTAGACAAACACCGATATTCATCACACAAATGTTTATCCTGAAGCGGGAATCGAACCCGCGACACCGACGTGGCACGCCAAAACAATTGCCACTCGACCATCCGTATATTATGATTATCTATCTATCTAATCAGCCTGCAACACTTGTCGGTCTTGTGCAAGACGAACCCATTCAGCTCCTGCTGCCTTCACAATGTCATCGGACCATCCGCTGATCTCGTGGCCTTATGATTATAGGTTAATTGATAGTGTAGGTAATTCCATTTCACGAAGAAGGTAGTAGTGACATCATCATCAACCTATAGCAGTCCACTGCTGGACGTAGGTCTCTCCCAAGGCGCGCCACTGAGCCCGATCTTCGGCTCTTCTCATCCACTTTCTGCCAGTTATAGCGCGCAGATCATCGCTCCATCTGGCCAAAGGTCGTCCTACACTGCGTTTGCCTAGACGTGGTCACCACTCAAGAACACGTTTACCCCAACGGTTGTCAGTTCTTCGGCAGACATGGCCGACTATGTCGACCACCTTAGTTCTCTGTCGGATGACCTCATTTCGGATTCTATCCTTAAGTGAAACCCCGAGCATAGCTCTCTCCATAGCTCGCTGAGCGACCTTCAATTTGTGGACCAGCCCTACCGTAAGTGTCCACGTTTCAGCAGCGTAGGTCATAACCGGTAATACACACTGGTTAAAGACTTTGGTCTTCAGTAGTGACATGTTCAGATACATTCACGTCATTCGATGCAGCGTCGCGATCGTGACTGAATGCTGCCGAGGTTACGCACACTAACTCAATGTGCATGTACGTACACGGCTAACAACAACCAAGATCAAACCTTCATCTTAATACCTTTGAATGTCTGTCCGCAGATGTAGGGCGCGAGGTCTGTGGGCGCAGGGTCGGGCGGTGGGCTGGTCCGGCGGTAGACGCCGCGGCGGTCGTAGCCGCGAGTGCACACCGCGCGGCAGCCCGGGTGCCGCGTCTGCATGTGCTCCGAGAGGAGCATATCGAAGTGCAGGCACGGACACATCTCGCACCGAACTTATTATTGTAAAAAATACATATTGTTAAGGAGATATGTTAAATTCGGAATCGCTGCGTTACGTTCTTACTCAGTAACGGTACAGGTTACAAACATGATTTTAATATAGTTAATAATTGAGGATATAATCTCTAATAAATATAAGACATAAACACAATTGGTGAAACTTTTTTTTTTTTGTGTTTGTTTTGTTTGTGTTGTGTTTTGATTTATTTTAAATATTATAAATGTTTTTTTTTAAATCGGCTCTCGTAATATCCTCCGAATTTAGAGAATATTTACGGTTATTTTTTATACTATTGAGTGAGTAATAACAAAACTTAAATAATTTTTATTAATATTCAATAATTTTCAATCAATACAATGTTCTATTATTGGTCGCTTACGTCCGTTACTTTTAACGTAAGGCTAATCAAATTCACTTGCCTCTACCAAATGCACTTACTTTCAGGAGGGTTCTTGCCAATTTTCCATTCTACAATCTGACAATTCCACGGGGTGACGGCAGCGGGATTGTCAACTACCTTCGGTGGTCTTGGTGGCATCTCTTCAATCGGTTTGTGTACACTGAATAAAGCAAAAATACCAAGGTTTAATGTATTTCTGACCCTGATTCCCACTGATTAAACTTCGTATAATTGATTATCTAAGCATAATCAGCCTATAATGTTTCCACTGCTGAGGTTCGGCCTACCCACGGCTAAGAGAGCGAATGGGTCTTCATTCGCGAAACCAACGCGGATTGGTGGATATTTATTTATCTTAGTACGCCTAAGTAAAGTAAAAGTTAAATAGCCTTTATTTCTACTAACTTAAATTATTTACATTTATACTGTTTTTCTTAATATATACTAATATTAGTAGTCGCCTCATTGGCGTAGGCCTCCCCCAAGCTCTTCCAGGTATTTCTGTCCCTCGCTCTCCTTGTCCAAGCAGACCCGCATTTTTTTATAATAATGTCCCGCCATCTTTATTCTGCCGGCCGCGTTATCTTTTCTTATCCCAAGGGGTCCACTCTGTCACTCTTTTTGTCCATCTATGGTAATCTAATCTATAGACCTGAGTACCAGCAGTTAAAGGACGATAATTTTTTTATAACTTACACATCAGTGGCGACGGCTAGTTGGTCGGAGTCGTAGAGAGCGTCCCACAGCGCGACGAGAGCGCGCATGGCTGGCGGCAGCACGTTCACCACCCCTGGCGTTGAGGACGCGCCTGCAATCATACACCTGTCTTAGAAAAATACAACAAATAGTAGGTACTTATATTTTTTTTGGATATGTCACACGCCATCCTTTTTTTATCACCTCTGTTTATTGCAAACTGCCAGGCATTTAGCTATACTACTAGAGTACTAGAGTTGTGAAGGTTTTGTTTCAAAGGTAAGTATGGTGTACCGCCACTGGAGTACCCCCAACCTGAATTTTAATGTCGAGCGCCATCTGCACTCACCGAAAGTCCGGTGACGCAGTAACAGCCATCTGCGGCTAACTGCATTAAAGTCCATCCGAAAAAAAAAAAACTGGAGTGCCCATTTTTATTGTTCTCCTAATCTCTGATAAGGTCTTGAGCAGTTCTTCTTTTTATTCTTGTAATTGTTTGGGTTTCAGTATTCATTAGATCCCATCCAAAATAGATGGAGCAAGTTTGGCTTGGTGCAGTCCAATTTTGAACAAATAAGTAGGTATTTATTATAGTTCATCAAATTAAATAAAATTAATGACATACAATAATTATTTTTAAATTCAAATATTCAGTTATTATTCAATTCTTATTTATTCATAATTTATTTCATTTTAACATTTATTTTTAGTTCTTAAGATCTTTTTTGTATGACATTTCTTTTTAAATTATTTTACGTGTGCTATAATATGGATGTATTGTCTGAGAATAAATGAATTAATAATAATTAGATTGAAAGCTACACGCCATCTAGCGGCAAACTAAGCAGAGCTTAGGTTATGAACTGATAGAGATTTCACAGTATAGAAATGCACACCCCCCCACTTGCGTGATTGCGGGGTATTGGTATGGCGGCAATAGAGAAGAGATAATATCTCTTAAAAACTTACACGTTTTTTATTTTTGTAAAAGCATACATCGAATTCGTATGTATTTTAACAGTCTGTTTTAAACTTGTCCTAAGAACTTGTTCTAAGAACACCGTCATAATCATGTTTGTTTGGAATCGAACCCACTATGACATTGTAGTAGTTTTTAACCGATTGTTAAAAAAAAGAATGTTTCGAGTGTATGGATGGCAAGTTGGATTGTGACTTCATTCGAATACGAGTTCAAATAAGGCAGTCTGTTTTTAAAACTTCAAGGTTATTGGAAAATGAACACTATTATATTTACTCGATGAGCTGACAGTGGCGTCCTCTTCTCCAATGGGCTCGCCTGGCTCGGCCTTGCGAGCGCGGCTCGAGCTGGCCTCCGTGCCGGACCGGGTAAGAGACTCGAGGGTAGATGGTTCAATTCGCAGATAGTTTCCTGAAAATAGGGATTTAAAAAAAAAATGTATAATTTCAAATACAAAATATTATGTTTATTGATTAATATTTGTACTATTAAAGCAATTATATTTATTTATTTGATATCAAGCAGACACCCACCAACATTGACATACAAGATTTCTGTCTCAGTTCGTTCTTAAATTTATTGATGAACATACTCCCCAAATTTCAAGTCTCTACGCCCACTGGTTCAGTCAGTTAAAACTTAGTCAGTTAAGACAAAGCGTTTTGTACTACTCGGGCGAGTACACATTGTATTTATTGCATTGTATTTATTTATTTAAAAAGAAAGTTTACAGTTCTCAACCAAAACACTTACTACCTTAAACTAAAACTTAAAAAAACTAATAAATCATGGAAAATATTTCTAATTTTATATTTAAATATATCGACATGCTGGTGCTCGTGGACAAATTCATTAATGAGCGCGAGTGCTCTGACCGTAGGTGTGTTGTCCGCGTGGTGGGTCCGCGACACACCGGTATAGAACAGATCGTGGCGCCGACGGCCGGTACGCAAGTATTTGTTCGGCACATACAGAGACATGCTACCTAATGTGTTCTGATCATTTACCCTATTTTGCAGGACCAGACAGTAATGTATAACTACACACATGACACCTGGCTGACACTCTCGCTCGGAACTTGATGCTTCCTCGCTGCCCTGCGCGGCGCCCTCCGTGTTTCTTCTTCCTCTAATTGCGAAGCCTTATAATTACTTATCATTACCAAGTATTACAGGACCTCTTCTCTATCAAGATTATCCAATTCCACGCTGTTTTTTGCACAAACGTCATTCAAGCCAGGTGTCATGTTTATTCGCCCGAGTAGTAATATTGATTGTTATTTGTTAATTACCAGCGTTGGTGACCTCCACGGAGTGTCGCTGGTGGCGCGGCGTGGCGGTCTCCTGCGCCGGTCGGGTCACCACCGGCGCACCTTGTTTCGGCAGCTGCGGATGGAACTTGAGGAAGGCTGCGCACGCGATGGCGTCATGCACAATCCCTGAAAATTAACACATCATCATCAGTCACTTTTCGATGAACGGATAACATCGGTAGACTTACAAAGGCTGACATGCTATGATGACTACTTGCTCTCTCTTCTCATTCATCTACTAAACTTCTCATTCATCTACTAAACTAAGATACCAAGATAGTCTGGCTATGTGATGATGTACGTACCCTCGTGCCAAAGCAGAGCGGCGAACACCGCTCGGAGGCACTCAGCCTGTGCAGGACTAAGGGCACGTTTCTTTGGCACCGGTGCAGTGCGGGCCGGCAGCGGAGGGGGAGTCGATGTTGAAGCTGGGATTTCATCCTGATACTGACGGGGCTGAAAAACAAAATGACTCATGATAATTATGATGACGATAGTCTTTAAATATTTAATGCGTTTGTTGATTTCCATCAAAACCGGCAAAATGGTAGCTTCACGCATGCCAAGACTCTCCCCGTCCTAATACTCCCGCCTAATCACACATGCGCTAAGAAGCTGACCGATGCTATCGATTATATACGTTGTTGTTGTTGTATAATAATATATGTTTTTGCTAAGACGCAATTTATAAATAATGGCCAACTGAGGTAAATGCGTGTATTCCGAAGTGCGAATTTTTGAAATTCCTTAAAACAGTCAGAAGTACAGCAAAGTCTGCCATCTGGTGCTGTGTATTGTATAAAATTTACAGCACCAGATGGCAGACTTTGCTGTACTTTTGATAGTTTTTAGTAATTTAAAAAAGTCGTTACAGCTTCATCGACGCATTTACCTCAGTTGACCTACCTGCCGATTAAAATTGCGTAGTGGATAGATAGTTTTGAACAAGTTACTAGTGAATGTGGCAAAAGGGGTATTGTTTTTTTGTTTTCCATCAAAATCGGCAAAATGGCAGCTTTGCGCCTGCAAAGTTTGCTCGCAAAATCCTATCCCTCCCCCCTATTCACGCATGCGCTTATACGCCGACCGGAGCTACCGGTTTTCCAAATTTTTTTGTATTTATTTATTCAGAAAAAAGGTTACATATATTGTTGTTTTATAAGTACCATTAAACCTTACCAGGTTTGTCTTGGTACCAAGGATTATAACATATCAATAATCTATTACATAATATGAGCTGTTGCTATGTAAAGTAAATTATATATCGCTATATTCTTTATAAACTAGTCAAGTAAAACAAATAGGTATGTAATGAAAAACTTAAATTAGATTGTAGGTAGTTAGGTAGTTATGTAAGTACATTAAAGTAAAAGGTTGTAAGTTAGTAGGTTAGGTAGTTACCTACACATCATTTTCTTTATAGTATTTAAAATAAATATTTTAGCTTAGTTGATATTTCAGTTACTTTTTGTATTTTAATTACGTAGGTTTCATTAGAGTAGGTAGTTATTTTTTTTTCATAATGTTGTTTACAATCGATCATTTAATTTTGTACATATAGTGTGAGTAATAAATATACTATTACATTATAAAGTACGAATAGGTAATTATCTACTTAGATGTGTGGGTACCGTAAATAACACTATTAATTTATGCACTTTTCACATTTGATAGTTTAGCGATGTCCCCCTCGTTTCTTAGGATAATAGGCTTATCGCTTTCACCTTTACGAGCAAGAATCTTCCCGTCATGGAACCAGATGAACTTGTACATATTCTGTAAACTTTGTCTCGCCTTCCATAAAATAGTTTTAGTAGACTTGGTGAGGGCACGGCGTATTATGACTTTAGAATTCGCCGAGTCAGGTGAGGCATTCTGAATGATTTCTTTTGTTGTAATAATCGCATTCCTAGAAACACGCACCCACTGATCGACATGTTTAATTTGTTTGTTTAAATGTTTTTGCTAAGACGCAATTTCGGTGTACCTGTTGATAACAAATGCAGACAACAGGTTGGATCGCTAAATAAAAAATAATGTTAAGAAACGCATCACACGAACGCAATTTAATAAAAAAAAAAAATAACGTAGCGCGCATAAGTCTTCTCGTCTTCTCACCCTCTAACATCTCCACCCTAATTGCGCAAGTACTGTAAGCTAACCGGTCTATCGAATTTTTAATGTCGAGCTAAGACGCAATTAATCGGTGGTAGCACGAAAAAAAAAACCTGATGCTGAAAACTAACGCAGTAGATAGGACAACTAAGTTATACGGTTTACCCTAATAATAATAAACACAAGAACCGAGCTATAGAAGATATACATTACTAACACGACACTAGGTATCCCGGTAAAGCACACCCGCACACACAAGGGAAGCTAAATAAAGAAAAACGAGCCGGCGTCCACGTCCGCCAACGGGCTAGACTCCCGTCGGCGGACGCGGTTGGCAAACTGAGCGAATCCCAGTTACCAACGACGGAGTAGGGGTGAAGTCTGGTACGCACGCGCGCCTCCCATCCACCCTAGCTGTATTGATCTGTCTGGAAGCCTGGGCCGGCTTGTTGCTGCGCAAATGTGCAAGTACATTTTAAGGTACTTAGCGGAACTTAGGGACAGTATGAGGTGGCCATGACGAAGTAATTATAATCAAATTTACGACTTTTTAATGTATGTTCTTATTCTTCTCTATTCTTTACTATACATTACTAGCTTCTTTGCATTTTATTTATTTATGCAAAAACGTGTTCGGTGTAAGTTTTAACGTTAGTTTATTTCAAGGAATATGGCACCGGTTAATAAACGTGATGTATTTTTTGATGTCGTCGCAGACTGCTAAGCTATTTCTTTATATAACAATCATATTACTTATCTATTTTTATTTAATTTTTATATTGATCATATTGACACATATTTCTTTACTTTCTGAATAAGAAATGATAATATCGAGCTAGAGTCTCTTGAAATATAATCCTGAGCTACAGAAGCCTAACCAAATATTCAAAATTCTGCTTTTCAAAATGGCGGCGCATTTGCAATGTTCGTCATCAATTGATTCCGCTGCGCCACTCCACCGCGCCGCAACGCCCGCCCATCCCTCTCGACGCCCGCCCTCACGCTTGCACCAATGCAACCCCTAATTCCACCCCACCAAAGTAACTGTTTAGACTGAGTCTCATTAGGGTCTGATGACAGCAAGGTTTTTTTCATAATCTAAGGATGCCGGACATTTCGACTTTCTGCGGAGCTTGACTAATGTAAAGGGGTGGCATACGCAAAATAATTAGCAGAGGACTCTACCAGAAAATGTTTCTCAGCGTTGCCATTCTGTGACACTCCTTAGCGTGCCTTCCTTTGGTTCCCAAATAAGTAGTTTTTTGTTAACAATTTCGTTTGCATTGCGAATTCATAATATTCATTTATTAGTACGCGCTTTCACTTCTTGACGAATACAATCTCCAAGTTTCTAGTCTCTACGTTCAGCGGTTTGGCCTTTACGTTGTCTGTCAGTTAGTCAGTCGGGTTTAAGCCTTTTATATGTATTGATGATGCTTTTCTCGTATACAGAAAAGTGTTTTTCATCCATTCAGAAGGACAAAATTAATCTATTACTCGGGTAGGCTTTCAAAATGCTCGAATATTTCAGTAAACAAGATGGCGTCAACAATCCTCTGAGCCTCAATGTTGGCGCAATTGCGCATTAAAGTCGCCATTTTATGCAGCAGACACACCACCCCACCCACCCCTTGACGCATGTGCAATCATATTTTTTTCAAAGGTTTTATCTCATGGTAAGACTAACCCGATGGGTTTCATTATTTGATAACTCAGTGTGCTATTTTCTATTACTTCCAATAAAATATTTCTGACTTTCAAAATGCCCGAAGATTTTAGCAAATAAGATGGCGTCGACGATTCTCGGCGCATCCGTTGGCGCATGGCGCAATAAATTAAAGCCGCAATTTCATGTACCAACCGACCCCGCCCCACTCTTCCCTTGACGCTACTGCTTTTTTTTTTCAAAGGTCATAATTTGAAGTATTGCGTTGATAAAATGCGAACAGACTTCATTGTATGACAACTCCTTAGCGTAATTTCTGTTGTTTTCTAGAAGGTATGCTATATACCTATCTATTTTATATCGGGTAAAATTTTGAAAATGCCGAAATTTGAGCAAACAAGATGGCGTCGACGATCCTCTGCGCAACAATTTGGCACATGACGCATTAAAGCTGCCATTCTATGTAGCGCCAACCGTGCGCCAACCCCACCCACCCCTAGACACTACCGCGCAATGCGGCATGAAGCATGCGCTGTTAGCGAAAAGTATATTGGCAGCCATTACTGCGTATCGCAGACTTGGGTACAGAAAATTATCAACAAATCAGGCACGCACAAAATGCCCCCCTGTGGGAAATCGATTTTTAATTTTTTTTATGATTAAAAAAACCTAAAACTGCTTATCTCGGATGGGTAGCTATGGAAAATCATCAGGAAATCGGGTAAGCGCAAATAGCGCCCCCACAGGAAATGGATTTGCACAAAGAAGTACGAACCTACTAATGTTATATGGACACGCAGTACATGAGTACAAAAACTTTACAATCGCAAAAAGTCGCGAATGAAAAAAAAGGCTGGGCTCATAGATTTCGACATTGTGTTTAAAAAAATAAAAATACGACACTGAAAAGCATATAGAAACATATACATAAAATACACATAGTTAGAGGCGCAGGTACAGCTAAATAGTGAAATAGTGCATACCTGTGTGAATCAGGTTGACGATGATGGTGATGGTGGTGGATGAGCTAAGAATGGGGTCCGCCGAAGGACGCGTCGGCCGGCCGGCCGGCTACATCCCTCGGCGGACAAACGGTGACTGGGACCGAGACAGGGGCGGAATACGCTAACAAGGCATGCGCACTTCGGTCTAGCTCCAGACTATTGATTTTCTAGACGTGTACAGAAATAGCCACAGCGGGCAGGGAGAAGCCTGGGAAAAGCTACATGCGCGTTTAGCGCCATCTAAGGGGTGGGTTTAAAACTAATTTTGAATCCAAACAGGTTTTCTGTCTAGATATTTTTTCCTTTAAACAACTCAACTGTATATACAAATACAGTCGGGGAAGGCAATCCCGATACCCGCCTACCAAGTGGCTGAATCACAACACCAATTAACGGATGGTGTTGAAACAAAGTGTCGTGTAGGATTGTATGCATCCAGCTACATACAATTGAGGCAGGTTGCACAGGAACCAAAAAATATATTAAGGCAGCACGACCTAGCGGGTGGAGTATAAATAGATTCGTAAGCCAAGTACAGAATAACGGTACAGGAGTGATAAATATATTTAGCTTGCCGTAACATGGATCACAATCCACCTAGTGGAAAGCGTTGAAACTGTGTATCAAAGTTAGAGTAAGCAGGTGAAGTTTTCTAGACAACTACAGTAAAAATATAAGGGCGGGCAAGGCGATACTATCCGAAACGAATTTAAATACTGCACCATCTAGGGGATTGCGACTAATAGAAAGCTCAAGCGGTCTCAGTTTTCGGAACATTATTACTATTTCTTACACACGTCTCTCGTGTAGAAAAATTTCTAAACCAAGTAATGCTCGGCGCCATCTGACGCGTGGTTTCGATTCAAGTTTTTGTCACAGCCGGAGGTTAAAATCGTTAAAATATAGTAATATTACCATAAAAGATAATGATTGTAGAAACCTTCGCTGATACCTCTTCAAAGTACGTATAAGTGGTATGAACGGCGTAATCTGAACGTGTACAAGTACCATTTTGTGTTCAGAAATTCGCATGAAGCCACTCGTACAATTTTCTTCAGGGAAGTTCGTCAATTTGATGCCACTTATGATATGTATGATATCTGGTCATTTATAATGTCTTGAAGTTTGAATGCAATAAGGCTTGATAGTTAATTTGTCAAAGGTTATAAAAAAATGGATCGTGTGAACTCTTCCATTACAATTAATTTGTAACATAATTATTCACAGCTTGTCTAGTCTATGACGTAATGAACTGAAGCAATAAATATTGACTAGGTGCTGCCTACGGCTTCGGCCGCATGTAATACAGATCTTCTACTCAACCAGTTCAGGAATTTCGGCGTGATTTAACCCTACTAATTTAAAAACACGTATAAAATCTAAATTAAAGTATGAAACCTTTCACTTTTTTTGTTCACGAAATCAAAAAACATGGACAAAACGAATAGTGTGAAGAAATGACTATAATACGGCGTACTTTTGAGTATTTGTCCGAAACATTTTGTATGGAATTCGGATTTGAGGATTACCCTTAAGTGATATGAGCTACTTACCAGCTTCACCGACCGAAGGTATCTCATTAAAGTACAAGAGGCTTGGGGCGAGGTCTGCGTGCCGGTGGCGACGCGGCCTACGCCCGCTTCGCTGGTTGCCACCGCAGCCTCCTCTTCTTCTTTAGCCGCCGCTTCCTCCGCATCATCTTCAGCCGCCGCTTCCAACGCAGCCGCCACTTCCGCCTGCGACATGTCCCGTTCGGCCGCCGCTTCCCCCGCCGAGTGCACCTCCGCGCATACCACTTGCACCTGCCGCTGCATGCTGCACTGGTCATTATCATCCTGCGGCTGCGCAGATATCTCTGACAAATCTTCCCCAAATGGCTCCGAGATCGGTTCTGCGGAGGGTCCGGGTCTCGCTCGGTGGGGCACGGGCGGCGGGAGGGCGGCGGGCGACGCAGGCGGGGAGGGGCGGGGCCGCTTCGGTTCAGAGGGGAGGGGTTCGCCGGGCTCTGGGCTGTCGGCGAGAATGGGCGGCGGCGGCACGCCGTGCGGCTGGCGGAGCGGCGTGCGCTTGGTGGCCGAGTGTTTCAGCAAGCGCGCTGGAACCCGTCGCTCGGCCTGCTCCAGCCGCGCGAGTCGGTTCAGCTCCATCAAGTGTATGCTGCGAGCATTGCCTCTCCCGCCACCTCCGGGCATGTAAGCGCCTCTGCCTCGCGCCACACCGCCCCGTAAAGGCCCCGGCTGTTGCATGTCGCGGTATTGTCTCATTTCGTGCATCGTTTCCGGCTCCGAATCGAAGTCTGATTCCAATTCCATATCCGCCTAGTAAATAAAACTATATGAGTAAATTTAAAAATATATATACTATGCGTTATGTATTGAAGAAACTTAGCGTTCAGTCTTTATTTATGGATATATTTTGAACGTACCTCCGGTATTGCTACCGCCTCAATTCCATTATCAGGTCGGTGCCTGACGGGAGACCACCATTCATTCCCATTGCTGCGTCTGCTAAAACAACTCCATTGATCAAAATACTGCTGTTCACATCATACCTTTTCGCATGGCTATCATGCTATAATAGCATAATACCTGAATCTTATTTGTTTTATTAAAAAAAATCTAGGTGTCCATTAAAACTTGAAACGGTGAAAGAAAACATCGTCAGGAAACAAACATGTCATAGAACCTAAAAATTTCGAAAAACATGTGTCAGTCAAGTGCACGAAAGGAGCCTTTAGATTAGTTTTTCTTTAAACTTTAAATTCTTTCACCACACTGGTTCGAAAGAACTAGTGACACGAAGAAGTAGAAGAAACTTTGAAGTAAGTCTTTGAACTTTGACTGCAAGTCTGCATATAAGTAAGGTGGTTTACCGAGGTGAAGGAGACGCTTTTCCGGCGGCTTCATTCCTCATCTGCCTGTCTCGTTTACTTGGCTCCGGAGAACAAGGATATGGACTCTGGTCATTAAAATCCTGTAACAACATATGAGCAAATTATACAAATTTTAATAAAACGTAAACAAAGCGCTTATACCCAAAATGTTTGCAAGAAAATTTTTTTCACAAAGGGCGTTTCGTTAAAATAAAAATTATTTTTAATTTTCTAAAATTTTATGAATAATTATTGTTATAATGTTGACTTACCTCGTCGGTATCTAGGTCAGAGGTATACTGATAAGCGTTCTCATCTATCGCCATATGCTCACTTGGTAAGGCGTCACCGACCGCCATTGGAACTGCTATCACAAAACACATAAAAAGCTCATTATAAAAAACTTTTAAATGGGTTTTTTATACATCGATGGTAGGTATAAAATAGTTTGAATCTATGCTATGATCGTCAAGAAGAATAGGCGCGTACTAAGAAATGAATTGTATTAATTCACAATGCAAACGAAGTTGCGGATATCACATAGACCTTGGAGTTATCTGTAAGCCCATTCAGAGTTTTTTCGAAATAAATATCTAAAATAAATATAAACGTATGTAAAACTATTTAGCTACTCGATATCTGTTCAGGCTCGACTCATCAATCACTCTTTTAACAGAATTTCAATGCACCATCTAGCGCCTAGAGGATTATCATAGAAGTATATATATAATGTATAGAATCACTCAGTATTACATTGAAAACGCGCCATAAAAGGGATCTAAATTAATAAACGTCTTGTACATTTTGGTGGAAAGTTACAGCGCTAGTATAATATTATAGTTAAGAACTACTAGGCTTTTTCATTATTAATAAAATTTCATCATACAAAGTTAAAAACATATTTCAAAATGGAGGTATATTTTCTTTTTTTTTAGTGTCTGAATTTTGTTCTGTTTTCCGCCTTAATCTTAGTGTTCTATGGGAAAACCGTTTTAAATCTTTGGGTATAGTAAGTGTCAAACAAATTGTCCTCTGGCGAACCACGTGACAAATATGTGCAGAACGCAATTCTTAGATCAAATTGGTTCTGCGCATCATTGTCACGTGGTTCGCCAGAGGGCAACTTGTTTGCCGCTAAGTATATCAGATGTTAGCACAATAAATGAAATATGAAATACCATGGCTGGGCCCCGGTTCTGGGTCGGGCTCGCGAGGCAGCGGCGGCGCAGGCGCGGTCGGCGGGGGCGGCCCGTCCAGGGAGTCTAGCCCGGACTCGCCGCTTTCCATCTGTTGGTACCATGCACACTTAGGCTCAATCCCCACTGAGATGCAGCGATCGGTAAACCACAGTGTCAAACAAATTTTAAGAACATTAGTTTTGAAGCGACTAGGTGACGAGCTAGATGCATACCAACTAGACTGGCCCACTGCGGCACAGCACAGAAAGTTGTGGAAACAAGGGAGGGAGGACTTTGCCTTCCAGTGGAACGATACAGGCTTATATTATTATTATTATTTATTTATATTTTTTTCTCATAAAAATATATTTTTACAATAATATTATAAAAAAATAAACTATTTAAATAAACAGCTTATAAATACTATTGTAAAAAATATATAAAAACGGTTGGTGGTCCACCAGTCGCGGAGTAGAGTCCAAGCGGCTGGTGGCTAGCGCTGCAGAGTGAGGAACCTTCTCACAATGCGAGCTGACTCCAAAAGTACCGCCTTTTGTATCTGGCTCTTGACCCAGCCACCAAGCGAAAGCCTCTTTAGGTTTATTATTATTATTATTAGCAGACTGCTCTTGGCCGCATGGCGCCGCGCGCGGGCTGTCAGATCCCCTGCAATACTGGTCTTATAAGTATGTCTATCTATCTATCTAATCAGCCTGCAACACCCACTGTTGGGTAAAGCATCTTCTCTATCATATGACGCCCGTCTTGTCGGTCTTCTGCAAGACGAATCCGTTTTTCTCCTCCTGCCTTCACAATGTCATCGGACCATCATCGGGCCGGGGTGGTCTGCATGTTTTTGTTTGACACTGAAAGTACTTTGCCGGTCGCTGCTATTCCAGTGGGAATTAAGCCTTAGAGCAAGACCAAACGAATGTCATTTTTGCGTATATATGTACACTGCTTTAGGTTTCATACAAAAGTTCTATATGTGCCACAAGGTGACGCAAAATAAGTTGTCTCCCCTTTCATTCTCAATTTACGCGACTCACAACTCAAATGCTTCGTTTGGTCTCACAAAACTTACAATGGAAAGGAAACCAGTGTTTACCAAGGGTTCGGGTGTTCTAGTGTGTTCTATGTTATGTATTTATAAACATATATTCCACGTTTGAAGTACAACTTACATGTCAAGATCTCAAATAGCCATTATGAGAGCTTCAGTTCATTTTTTCAGATTAATCTAGCTAGTAGATGATGTTCATTATTAAAATTATAATTACAAACGCTCATAGTGATGTAGTTTACTACATTTATAATAAAATGAATTGGGGTAATTAAAAATACACTTATTTTGATTTATATTACAGACTTAGAAACAAAAACACATATTTCAAATCGTAAAAAAAAATATTTGGCATTTTTTTTCATGATGTTTCCTGAAAAATAAAGTATATTATTACAGAGTTTTGCTGACTATAAGATTTATTATAATTATAATGAGTCCGTAACGTCTCATTCGGAAATACGTTACGGGGTCTCACTTTTTCAGTCCTAACTTCGATCTATGTAAAGCTTGCACTGATCAATCCTTTGTGTGAGCGTCCAGTTCGTCCCTCCATTTACATAAGTCACGAATTCGAGATCTATCGCAAGGCTATTCCTTGTCAGAAGGCGTCTACTACTTGGTAGCTTAGCCCATAACACATCCGTCAACCGCCCATCCCCACTCCAACTTGTACCCTACGTCATCAAACTGAGTTTAGAAGCTCACATTAAACTATAAACTTAATACATTTTAGTCTATTTGTGCCAAACTGCCAATTCCTAAGCAATTAGGTGCTTTACTCGCTAGGAACGTCTCAACGATACCTACTTGCACCTAACTATCAAAGTTGCTAAGCAACTTTACTCGCTTGACAGATCTTTTTGTTTTTAATTTCAACTGCAAAGCGAGTAAAGTAATTGCTTAGGAACTTTGAAAGTTTGGTGCAAGTCAGCATCAGGACGCTATCTTCCTAGCGACTAAAGTAATCGCTTAGGTTTAGTGCAAGTGGGCATTAATTCCTAAGCTACTCACAAGCTAGTGCCCATCCAACGCAGAGGCATTACCTTTCTTTCTTTTATTTTCTTTTTTTAAAGGGAGTTATTTAATTGTGAGTCAAAGTTGAAGTACACATAGGTAGATAAATGGATCACGCACCGGAGCAGGGGCCGCCTTGTCTAAAGAGGTTGGTCCGATGGGGACGAGCAGCGTCTTCTCCAAATGCCGATGATGCTTCAAACACCACGCTACACTTTTCATGCCGTCGGTGAAGGCCCGCACCGACTCAGCGCTCAGCCGCACCCAAGTACCATCCTTGTTCGAAAGCTGAAACGTCGCGAACATCTAGTCAACAATCAGATTATGGCCTCATTTTAACACCGAAAGCTTTATGCTGCTAGATAAATTGGGTTCAGACTAGCGTATTTATATCGCAAGGACTCGTTACTGTTCAATAGCGTGTCGCGCGTATACCAGCGTTTACGGTCGGTTTTTCACAAAACAAAAGACGAGCGGCGAATCCGCCCGGTTAATCCGCTAATCTGAAACCGCGCTAAAGCTTCATTATAAAAAAAGCGTGAAAAACAGAAAAGCATATCTATGCTTCAGCAACAAATTGTTTGATAACTTCCTTACTCCTTAAATTTATAATTATTTCTTGTTATTTTAGCACTTGTAACTGTGTAGAGTAACAATTTTTGTTATTTATTACGTTTTATCGAAGTACTAGCTTTCGTCTTAATTTTTGTAGGTTAACCTAAATATGCTCAGTTTGTAAAATAAATGACTACTAAGGCCTGTAGCAAACGAGCCTCCGACCACAGCGACCGGTGGCCGGCGACAATCAATTTACATACATTTCTATAACATTGTTGTTGTAGCGCGTGGCCGCTATATGTGTCGCCAACAGAAACTAAAGTTGTGACAGGCCTATTAATTAACACTTTTTAAATTTGTGGTAAACCAATATATAAACTTCCGTTCTCAAGAGAACGGAAAAAATAAGTTTTATAGATAAGAACTTAGCCTAGTTAGATGATAAAATTGCCAATTACCCTCTAGATTTCCCTCATTATTTCACAGCCATGTTAAAATTATCATCCCTGCTGCGAGAATGTAGAAGCATCTTCGCGGCACAATTTTACAAGGTGCGTTCCCCCGGCCGTTTATTACGTGATGCATATGATCTCGTCGCCGAAGCCTTTAGACTATTTTTTTCTAAGATCTTAGATAGATAGAAATTCTTTATTGCACTAAGAAATAAGAAGTTCACAGAGCGAACTTAATGCTAGTTAGCTCTCTTCCAGATAAGCTTTGTGCATTGTGATACATATAGTGGTAGTCTATGTTGTGTTGTTCGGATACGTATGGCAAAAAATACATGCCATTTTCAACTCTATTTCAGTTTTAATGCGATTCAATATCAATCGATCAATATGAACAGCTTCGGCATTCTGCCGCTCAGCTGCACGCTGGACTTATGCTGCCGAAACGCGGACACTAAGACAAGGCAGTTTGGAAATGGAAAGTGTTCCAGTAAACTTGAAAGTTTATCCGTGTAAATGCTTGAAAAGGATATTCACGTTGGGAACACGCCTTTAAGATTTGATGATAGATAGATAGAGGATCCGCGCGACGCGCGACAGGCAACAGCTCTCCGTATATTTTTCTTGTAAATAATTACTTCTGATAGTTTAAAGTTTAGTTTCAGTGTTTATTTAGTGTTTAGACATTAACATTATGCCTAGTGCATGTAATCAAACATTTTAATAAAGTGAAACTAGTGAGTTTTGGTAAATAACCTACAATTATATCAAAATCATCGCATGGTGAGTTTTTTTGGCCGTGAACACTTTTTCCTGGAATTCGGCGCGAGGCGAGCGCGGTTGTAATTACTGGTAGCTATTCTGTGGTGCGCATGACCTTTTGAACTCGGTGGCGTGAACTTTTCTTCTTCGTTCTGTTTTTGGTGTTGGATACTTGCAAGACTTTTTTTTTGTGACGCTTCATTAACCCAGCTAAACAGCGTTTAACTAACCTACTTACTATGTGTGTTTTGAACTTTAACCATAAAAATGGCTCCGTATAATACTAACACTTGCTATAAATGCCAAAAGCAAATACCTAACAGACTTCTTAAAGTGCACTGGCTGTAAAAGCCTTTTCGATTTATCATGCGCAAAAGTCGACCAAAAGCTTTTTCATTCTATGTCACCTGAAAAGAAAAGCCAATACAGATGCTTTGAATGCAATGATCGAAACGCAATTGTCGCTGATGCTGCTAGCTCGGCTCACCTGGCTGCGTCTACAAGCAACGATAAAAAAACTAAAGTGTCGCCCGCATCAGCATCAACCCATGTTACCAGGAGCCAGACACGTAGTTTCTCGACGACTGAGTTGCCGGCTGCGGTTGCTGCTGAAGGGTATATCACCGAGAGAAGACTTGTTGAAATTATCAAGCGCGAGCTGGGCGCTACTATCAGAGACCAGGTATCGAGCCAGTTACGTACCATGAACGAACAGGTGGTAAGCTTCAATGATGCCTTCACTTACTTCAACTTTCAATTTGAGGATATGAAGAAGCAGATGGCTGAAAAGGACTCTGTCATTGAACAATTGAAGACTGACAATGACCAGTTACACTCAACTTTGCATGAAATGTCCACTCGTCTGAACTCAGTGGAGCAGCAAATGCGCGAGAATAACATCGAGATTAATGTGTGATCGTCAATATCGCTAAGGTTGTTGATGCCACTATTGCTGACGAGGATATTGTCCACGTAACTAGGGTGGCAAAAATCAACAAAGACAACGATAAGCCACGTGCGGTCGTGGCTAAGCTTCGTTCTTCTTGTCACCGTGACGTGGTTCTAGCTGCTGTGTCCACGTTCAATAAGAAGAACACCAAAGACAAACTGAGCTCGCAGCATCTCGGTATTGGTGGAAATAAATCCCCTGTGTTTGTTACTGAGCATTTAAGCCCTGCTAACAAGCATCTTCGTGCAGCTACGCGTAAACTTGCCAAATAAATTATGTATAAATTTGTATGGGTCCGCAATGGACGTATTTTTGTTCGAAAAGACGAATATAGCCAAGCTCTCCTTGTGAAATCTTTTGAAACACTGGAACAACTGCGAAAGACATCCGTGTCTTAACTTAGCTGTTGATATTGTAAGCTCTACGTTATAATGTTAATAAAATTGTTGTTATTATATATATTATATAATAATATTATTAATGTTTGATATATATTACCAGAATGTAAGGGGACTTAGAACCAAAACAGATGATATTTATATATTCACTCAAAAATAATTCTTTATAATGCTCTTGTCCGTAGCCACCTAGAATTGGCATCTGTAGTCTGGAATCCATTTTATGCTGTTCATTCACAAAGGGTTGAAAGTTTACAAAGAAACTTTACCAAGCATCTTGCTTACACGTCTTCTGGTTTTTCACACAGGACCCCCTACACGAATCGCCTAAGTTATTTTAAAATGTCATCTCTAAAAAACCGTAGAAAATGCCATGATCTGCTATTTTTATAAAAAGTTGTTAATGGTTATACAGGTTATTGTAATTTAATCAACCGCATCTCTTTGTCAGTACCGCATCAATTCCCTAGAAAACCGATAAGCCAAATTTTTAAAACTCCTTATTCTAGAACAAACCTAGGTCTTAATTCTCCGTTTACCCGAATTTGTAACGAGTATAGTCTCATACATTACAATTATTGAATGATTTAGATCTGTTTGGTGACTCTATAAATGTATTTAGAAATAAACTAAGGAAACAATTTGTGTGTACACTAGACTAATTCATAAGTTGTGCTTTTATAATTTTTGTTTTGTCTAAGTATTCATTTATTTACTGAATCTTAGTTTCATCCATCTTTTTATTTTCTTTTGTATTTAGGTTAAGTTTTAGAAGTATTTTTGTTTTAGCTGTTGTCTGTATGTTTTTGAGTGTTGTACAAGCCTGTAACTGGTCCACATTTTAGATATTTATGTTTTTGAGTGTTTTAACTAATGTGAATTGTGTGTGCTGTTGGCATTTGCCTTAATAAATAAATAAAAATAAAATGATCATCGAACCTAATTAGGTCTACAATCAATTTCTTAACTGTTACCAAAGTTACCAAAATTCTGCGAGTCTTGTACTTTTTCATTAGTTTTCTATCACTTTAAACAAGTTGTTGTAGCATATGAAAATTATTTATTACTTTAAAGTTTAATGTTTAGAAGAACTCATCACAACAACACAATTCCGTGTTGAATAATATTATGAGTTTGATGCCTGAGACGTTTGAGATCGAAATCGAAATTATATATTTTAATGTCATCAGAACTTATAACAAAAGTACTTTACATAGTGTAGGCACTGCTCACCAATTTTAATGCAACACAAGCCATCTAAATTAATGATTAAGATTATCATAATGTTTGAATAACTACACTTGTTTTTGATCGAATAAATTATCTTTAGCTTTATTTAGGTGTCTTACCCAAATTGTAATACTTACAAGTTTCGTAGAAAAAAAGAAATAATGTTTGGATATTTCAAACCTTACAGCCCCAATGTAAGCAAAAAAGCTTAAAATAATGCGTCACAGGACACATCACAACACAATAGAATTCAAGCTTCACAATTACCACACTTTATAATAAAATAACACTCCAGGCACGCTGTAACGCTTTGAATGAGCCGCGTAAGCGAAGCAAAGGCTACCTACTTTTAGCTACTTTTACCTACTTAGGTCACCTAGAACCGAAGCTCTCACCTGGCCTAGTTTACAAAAAAGCTTAACTTGGCCTAACGGGTGACATAGGTAAAATATAGTATCTGCATGTCATGTGTAAGTAAATTTATCATGATAATTTGGTTCGCTTCGTCACTCCAGTTTTATCGCCTAGTGACCATTACTTTATTGAAATATAAAAATATTAGGCCGATTGTACGTTTTTTGAGTAATAAATAATGTAGAGGAGCAAGCCAAAATAACGCAATCTTCCGAAGAACTTTACATTGTGCAAGATAAAGACTTTGTGCCTTTATATCTTAGTCAAGTCATCAAGAAGGGTTATGTTTTTCAAGATGTTTTACGATCTGCAAGCTAAACGGTGTCAGTGTTACGAAAATTACGTCTCAGTCACGAGAGTGACATTGACTTCTTAAAATTTGAGTTAAGAGTGACTAAAGCGTCAATGACAAGGGCTAGTTTACAAGCTACAAGCCAGGAAGTTCGCTTGTAGCTTGTAAACGCCCCGGCTTTTTTACAATCTGCTTGTTGACAATCCTTCCCGAAATCTAACCCGCTCACTCATTAGCTTTTAAACTTGCCGGCTTCTAGCTTGTAAACTAGCCCTGTGTCATCGATGCTTAAAAGCATCTTTATTCGTATTCGTTTTGGTCATGGGGTATCATAGAGTAAAATGAAAGCGTCCAATCCAATAAAGCGATAATATTTTGGCAGTCGGGTATTCAGTGTTTTGACTGGTTCTGCGTCTCCCGCGAAGTAATCTCGCAAGAATGGGGGAAAAAACTGAATGAAAAAAAAAAAAACCTTTCAGTGAGACCCCCGAACCGAGTTACTAAGACTGGTTTGCTTTTAATTTATGTTTTTGTACTGTCAGAGCCAAAAGCGGGTAATTGTTGAGTTACCTCCTCGACGTACGCGACGTGCCCGCCCGGGGACACGCGGCCGAGCTCCTCGGCTTGTAGGCTGGGGCTCGAGCGTACGCGTAGGCCCGCGCTGTACTCCACTGCGAAGTGGCCGACCTGCGCGGGCGGCGACGTCCAGAACATGTTCTGAAAGCCACGCTCTAACATCGCTTCGGACGGGCTCTTGGTCACATCCAGCGAGATCTCCTGAAATTAGGGAAAGAAATTAAAGGTGAACCATTACATTTTTATTAGGAAAACTACTTTAATCCGGTGTGATAGCATACAATACGACCTTTTGACTATAATTATATTTAACGGCAAGGGTGTATCGTATCTATCGTATCGTATATAGGGTGCTATCGTAGAGTAGTCTCTTGTGGGCGAAGGTGGGTAGTGCCAGTGGAAATGAAAGCATAGGAATAATCTCAATCACTTCTATTCAACTGTAACCATAGGAATAATCACAATTACTTCTCTTCACAAATACTACAGTAATTCGTTATTACACGCCGGACAAAGGTAGGCTAGGGCCTAGGACTACACGAAACGTGAGACAGTTTCTACGAGAGTACTGTACGGCTCGGCGGTTGTATAAAGACTGCCGCTCGCCGACCCAAACACTATATCGAAGATTCAGTCGAGAGTCGACAGATGGCGCTTGCGTTCTGTGTTCTGTGTCACCAGAAGAGTCACGAACGTTACTAAGGCGCCGTTTTGACGTTCCTTCCGACTTATTTATTACTACTTATTCTAAGTTTTTTTTAATATTGCAAGGAACAAATAATCGTCTGTGCAAATTTTTAAATGGATTAATTGATGAACAAAACCGTGTTGGCCAAGTGGGAGGTAAGTCGACTTTCGATCCAAAGGTCGTGGGTTCGAACCCGGTCGTACACCAATGGATTTCTCTGTTCAAAAGATCTATGTGTGCATTCAAACATGTGCTTAACGGTGAAGGAAAACATCGTGAGGAAACTGACATATAATAGAACCCAAAAAGTTCGAAAACATGTATCAAGTGCACGAAAGAAGCCTCTTCGAGGCGCACTTGAAATCAAATCATAAAAGAATGAATAAATGAACTGACTTAAATGCCTACTTGCACGAAACTTTCAAAGTTCCTAAGCAATTACTTTACTCGCTTGGCAGTTCTTAACGGTCAGAATCTGCACTGTTAAGAACTACCAAGCGAGGTAATTAATTGCTTAGAGACTTTGACAGTGACAGCAAGTAGGCTTATGCCTACTTATGAACTATTATTAAATGAATTATTACGTTCTTATGAACGCCAAGATAATGAAGAATGATTGATAAGTAACTGACCGGTGCAATGGGAATATCATCAAAGGTGCATCGAAATTTGTACAATCCGGGTAGTTTGGGTATCCAGTTGACTACGTAGGAGCCGTCAGCACTGGGCTTGATGATCAGCCTCTCCGCCGGGACGCGCTCTCTGATCACCGACACCGCATCACCCCACATGCCACTGTGCAGGCGCATCTCTTCGAAGCTGAATTTGCTGAATACCTGTTTTTTATAATAACAATCATAAGTAACGTCAACTCGGGGTCCTGCTCCGCTTTTTAAGGCTAATCCTCAAATCCAATTCCATACAAAATGTTTCGGACAAATACTCAAAAAGTACGCAAAATAGTAATTTCTTCACACTATTCGTTTCGTCCATGTTTTTTTTAATTATAATATAATATAATACTTTAACACGTATAAAATCTAAATTAAAGTATGAAACTACTTTAATTTAGATTTTATACGTGTTTTTTAGTTAGTAGGGTTAATTTTAAAACACGTATAAAATCTAAATTGAAGTATGAAACCTTTCACTTTTTTTGTGACGAAACGAATAGTGTGAAGAAATTACTATAATACGGCGTACTTTTTGAGTATTTGTCCGAAACATTTTGTATGGAAATTTGCCTTGAAACGCTATGTCCAAAAAAATATATATATTATTTTGGAGACAGTGTTAGAGTTAAATAATGGTGCAAAATACACCCGACGTTAGCAACTCCAAACCTTTGTAACTCCAAATCGAAATTTGAAATAATAAAAAAGAGTCGTGAGTCAATTGGTACTTCATTGATACCTTTTTTATATTTTGAAGACTTTTTTATGTAAAATTGCTGAGATCATTTTCGCTTTTATGAAAAACAAGTTACAACCCGCAACTTCATTTACATTATGAATTGATAAAATCGCTTTCGAATGCACTTTTTGACAAACACACCCTCCAAATTTCAAGTCTTTACGTTCAGTGGTTTGGCGTTTGTGCATTGTCCGTCAATCAGTCAGGACCAAGCCTTTCATACATATTGATATGCTACTTCTAAACTAGCATTTTAGGTACAATGCGATGTAATTCGTCGGAGCATTTGCGATAATGAGAAAATATTCAATATTTTCATAAGAATATTTTCAACTTTAAATATGAATACCGTGAAGGAGTTCAAGGTCTGAAATACTCTATTGATACTCAAGAGTTCATCACGTAGGATGTATGTAGGTCGTTACTTAAGACGTTTCCCAAGAATTCTCTCGGGAATATTTCAATCAAAGTTATGTCTTGCAGCTGGAAACTTGATGCAAATACTATTTCTCATTTCCTCGTTTCCACCTTTCCAATCAGTCAGAGCACTTAATAGTTTCCTGACTGTTAAGCCTTAGGTTAATTAGGTTTCTAAAAACTTTAATTAGTCTGAAAAGTTTATGATTAAACGAGGATAGATACTGTATTTGTTTCAGATAGGTATATTACTTTGTTGATGCTTAAGGACTTTTTTTTAAATATATAATAAATATATATAGTTTTGATAGAGCTTATTTAATATTCTTATAACGAAGCATGAACCATACAGCTGAAGAAATAACAGTTATGTAACAGCCTTGTGATTCAAAGTCCTGTGCGGTAATGTTCTAGTTATGGGCAGGCGTAATCTCTTGCCATCATGAGAGAGCCTGGCTGGAATCGTCACTTGCTTACATAAAAGTTAGGTACTTACTCTCATCATAGAGATGGCTTGGTAGTACATGTGGTCTTTGACGGGAGGATGGAAAGGGTGCTCGGGAATGTTGATCTTGTAGTCTTCTAACGACTTAGAAGCGTGACTCTGACGAGCACTTGAATCCTCGTGCCTTTGCACCACCACCTGACAATATAATACAACACTTTAATAGAGTGATAGTTTAATAGATTTAAAATTGACAAAAACTTTATTAATACACTATAATTTTAATTTAAACTCATGATAGGTATATTATTAATTTTTATTTTTTTCGATTTTGTCTTTTAAGATTAATAGTATAAAGTGTTTTTGTACATATATAATAGGTATACTTTTGTTTGTAAAAACAACATTGCTCGCCCGAGACGGCAGAATATATTGATACTAATGTAAATATTTAATATCTGTAAAAACATATATTTCATGCAATAAATTAACTTTGAACTTTGAGTGTTACTAGTCGTGAAGGTGTTTAAATCTATTGTGTGGTGACAGTTGAGTATTGAAATGAGCGAATATATCGCTTTTATCAAATAAAATCAATGTTCTATTCCTATAATTAGACTTTAAATCGTACATTATGCATATACAAAGTATCCACAATGGTCCTCAGATAACTCCCGACCAGTAGGTACTAAGGTTGAAGGGTCAACGTTCCTTGATTTAGTAGATTTGATTCGAGACGCATTCGAAGCCCGCCATGCTATTAACTCAATTATATAACGAGCGGTCTGCAAGTAGGAAAACCAGCTCAGTTTATAGTACTTTTCTCAATAAATGCGCGTAAATTCAAAGTTTCAAACTAAGTACTTTGTGCATAATGTAGTCTTTTAATTTTGGAGGTAACAAGTTTTTATACATCGTGTCCCTAAATTCAACGATAAGCTGCTAGCGGATGGTGGGCCTGGACGTGACTACTGGAGAAAATATAAGAAAAAAACAGAAAACTTTTTTTTTATTACAGTACAATTTATGAAATCCTTCGAAAATTGACACCCATTATGATACTTTTAACTATCATGACCCCATTTCTTTAAATAATACTGAATTGTTTTTTGTATTGGCAACCTAAATAGTACTGTTATTCATCGCAACTCTTAAAAATACCAAAAAGCCAAAAAAAAAAACTGTAGTTGAAAAAAAAAAATATATTTTCTGGAGTGGACACGACCAGAACCACCATCCACTACCCGCTTATCGTTGAATTAAGGGACACCCTGTATAGAGTTCAAAATCGAATATCTCACACCGACAATGAAAATGATTAAATTACTGAGTCCTATCGGAAAGTGCAACGTTCAAAAACTAATAAACACTTTTTAGTTAAATTAATAGACTTAGTAGTTTTTGAATAAATAGCTTCACAACTTTGGCACACTCGAGTTTTAGTTCGTGAACTACATGCATACTTGTCTGGTACAAGTACCGTACACGGAAGAACTTTGTTAGTGTTCTCGACTTTGATATAATTATCTACATCCTACTTTACATTACATATATTATGTACCTGTGTATTAGTTCCATCGTAGTTTTGTAATAAGAACGGTGCAAGTATGATCAAAGTTTTTCGCATGCTGTTTTTTTTTAATTTATATACTCATGATGAGACATAATTAAGAGCTTACTATAAAAACTTCCAGAATTTACCTAATTTCTGAGACAGATCTCATAAGATGAGGTAGATAAAATTATTTGATGGTGTCTTGAGTTCTTTATTTTCGGACCGTTCAAAAGCTTCGCTACGATTGAAACATTTACAAATTCTTCTTGCTTTATTATTTTTAAAGCGAGAAATATTCCAGCACTTCCAATTACGCGGCAATGGCTCGTGATTATTTAATTTGTGACGATGAAAAAGTTGTTAACTTCATTCACAACACTTCGAGGTCGAAACGTGAAGTTTACAGGAAATTATAGAAATTAACATTCCCTCATCTTGATTAAACTCAATTTGTAGAACCAAACTAATAAATCAACTAACTGAAATTAAACAGACAGAAAATACCTTGAATGCTGGCGATATTGCAAAGGTCGATCATACAGGTACATATCTACCCCATCAAATAATGTCTATGATATTCATTAAAAATGAAAATATAAACGTTTATTTGCACACGAAACTGCATACACAATTCGCTATCCTTAGCAAGAAATGATAATGAAATGCTGCAACTAATTCTGTCCATTCAAAGCACAAACTTTGTGATTCGAGTTTCACGTTTACATGTTACATGCACAAAATATGGAACTTTAGCTTTAAATAACTTTTAGCTCTACCATTCCGTCCACGCCAAACATGATCCTACAACTTCGTAGGTAAAGTTAAATATCAAAAGGAATGGTGTCATTAAGCTATTCGCTAAATTCGGACTCCACACATTAATAATTATTATTATGTATTCATAAGTTATTATTTTTGGCGACAGAGATTGCTTGCGTGGCAAATCAGAATTTCAATCGATTTTCGATTATGTTATTAGAATTATCTTACTAAAATACGTAGTCGAAGTTTTTTTATAATATTTAACATTCGAATTTGCAAGCATTATTTTCATTACAGTGCGTTCACATTCAAGGAATGTAAGTAAAGTGTACAATTTAGGGGAGACATCTAATTATAACAAACCTCGACACGGAGTGAGGGCGATACGACGATGTCTCCGTACTGGTCCCTCACGACGATAGGCAGACTGACCATCTCGGAGGGATGGGCCGGGGCCGCGGGGGCCTTAATTTCACAATTGGAGGGCTCCACGCGAGGAGTGGGGGCCAGCCAGCGCGCCAGCCGACCCCCAGCCGTGCTCTCTACTCCTGCTATGAAGTTCATCAGGAACTGACGCTCCGTCGACACACACCTGTTGGAGAAAAACTACAGTTTTCCAAAGGAAAAAAATACTTATATCTAAGAAAGTTCAAAGCAAGTCTTCTTATCGTGTCACTAGTTCCCTCGAACCAGTGTGGTGAAAGGATTTCAAGTGCACCTCGAAGAGGCTCCTTTCGTGCAGTCGACACATGTTTTCGAACTTTAGGTTCTACGACATGCCATGCCGGTTTCCTCACGATGTTTTCTTTCACCGTTGCGAGAAAGCAAGTATCGCCAATCATTGTAAGAAACAAAATATTTACTTGACTTTAAAATAATAAAACCAGTCGCATATTTATTTTGGGTTAACGATTTACAAATTGTAGTAGGACTGGACCGGCCACTTCTGCTAAATGTCTTGAATTAGCTACAAGTATGGGCAAAGGCCAACCCACGAATTGTAAGAACACAAGAAGTCACAGCCGCAGACTACTACAGTTGTTTTTAAATGACTGGTCCACACCACACTAGCATAGCACATTCATCTTGAAAGGTATTGCATCGATTCGTAAAAAAACAGCAACAAGTTTAACGCATTTATGTAGTGTGATTCTGTAAGTAGTTCCAATCCTGATTTGAGTAGGGTATACGAGTACATATACCAGTTGACATTTCACTGTGACTGTAAGTCAAGTGTACAGAATGAATAGTGATGTACCTTACCATGTTGTTGCAAAAATCGACACGACATCGACAGGAAGGCGTACATATGTAATTTATTTATTCTTGGAAACCTTTTACTTTTACCAAATTTTTTTTCTGAGTAATCAATTATACTAATTGTTTACATAATTATTAGTTTATACTATAAAAATAATATCATGTGGGAAATGTTGCAATTATACCTCAAACTAATACTAGTTAATAGCATGTGGTGTTGACCGTGCCAATTAGATAACCTCATCGATGTGAAATAATTGGACGCGCGCGTCACAGGCAGCTCTAGCAAAGCAGGCCGAGCAGAGGCGAGAGTATCTGACTGATCTGGCAAGTGGCGCTCAGCCCGCCCCCGTCCGCCCTCTCGACTCGCTTCTGGCCGTCAGTCAGTAGCCAAGCCAGGCGAGTCGACCGGCCGGCAGTCAGTGCATCAACTCCGAGCGCGTCGCCCGCACGCGCCGAGCGCGGCAACATGTCGCGACTCTCCGCGTTCCTCGCACTAGTTGCGTTACTTTCCGAATCTCAAGCCGTGACACACAATGTCGACAGTGCCATATGTAAACTTGATCATTGTACCTGCACGGAGGACGTACACCCTGCTTGGATAACCATAAACTGTACGATGCCAAAACAATCGGTAAGTCCATATTATCTTTTAAGAAATACAAACTCTTTGTCCGATATATTAAGTGTTGGTAGAGCAACAGTTGACAAGCTAGATGAATGTTATAGAGATAAGACAGTTTACTTATGTAATCTTATTCTATTGTACATACAAAATATCATTGTAAAATAGTGTAGATTGTTATTAAATAGCTTTGTATTGCACGACATTGACTAACGCACTGCAAGCCAACGGGAAGAAGCTGTTTATTTTTATTCAAAGCATGTCGATGCTTGTTTTATCCCAGGGTTCAATAAAATGGAAGAAACAATGATAAGTTTAGGTGAGCATAGACACTAAGAAACAGTTTAACACATACCGTATTGAAAAAACGATACCAATGGTACTCTTAAAACATTAAAATATTGATTCTAAGAAATAGTAAGTAAACATAATAATGATTCTGTAGTTATCAGAACAGATGATTCAAATTGAACATCTAAGGCAGGACGTCTACCTGCTTCGACACAGCGGTTGTTGTTGCGTCTGACTCGCCTAAATGTAGGCACAAAAAACTCTCGTTTTGTGTTTTTTTTTATGAGTACATAATAATCGGTTAAGATAAAAGCAACAGTGGGAACGATCGTTACTAAAACGGCAGTATTACAACTTAAAAGCATACGGGCTTTGCCTTTTAGTACAGAACGTTGCGTATTTTGGTTACATATTTTTAAAGCCTTCCGAGATATTTAATCGGTTCTAGGCTGGAGAATTAATGAAATCAGTTTTTTATGTGTTTTCCATAAATTATTTATGTAGAGCTTATTAATTATCACCGTGATATTCACAATCTGAAGCGAAATTTAATCGATTATAACGTGTCGACGACGTCACTTACGTTTTGTCTTTTCAAGCCAGCAACGTAAGACATCCCAAATTATCTTATTACCTTTTATTGTAAATAAGCGGAGGAATTTAGTAGTATTTTACTCCGTAGTAAGGTATTTTACTCCGTAGTAAGGTATTTTACTCCGTAGTAAGTCGTCTTTGTAACTTCTGCAAATTTGGGGCATCTCATTATTTGTTTCATAGGATTAAACACTAAGAAGCTTTGTATCTGTGTCACAGTCACAGAGCCTAAGGCACGATACCTCCCCTTCAGCTTCTGCAAGTTTATTTCCCTAACTCAGCCAGTTATAGTCATGCACTTGCTTCTTTGAGAAACGCAATCGGATTGGAACGCATTTCGAAATCATGAAAAAAAATAGTTTATCAGAAAAAAAGGCAAAATCAGCATACGAATAATAAACTTCAAGTTGTTTTTCGCCTTATAAGTTTTTATCCATATTAACAGGGCATATTCATACGAATAACAAATGCTTTGTTATGCCTTCACAGATTTTAATAAAACCTTTTCTCGAGCCAGTGACTTATTGGAGCATTTGATTGTATGAAGCTTAATCGACTTCAATTCTATGAATAGGATTAAATAGTTCCATTTCAAGCTCAGACGGGTCTAGCGCTACTCATAATTAGGGTTGGCGCACGGTAGCAGGGCACGCGGTCACTTTCCGAATCTGAAAATGTATCGGTCGATCCCCCCGGCTATTTACGAATGCTATGCCGCCTCTACACGTATTTCTATGAATGATGCCCATTTTACGTTTGAGACACCGCTGGTCTCACAATTTAAACCGATATGCAAAGTATGCTGTTATTATTGAAATTATAGCAGATTGAATAGCAAATGCACTGTATTGTTGATTTTTTAAGTTACCTTCGTACATTTTGGATGTCATAACTAACTGTGTTGCTGTCTTATTTTACGTTGTTTGAGCTTGAGTTTGACAAAGATAACCTTTTTAACGGTAAAATTTATAAGTCCTTATTCTTATAGTTTTTTAAAGTCCATAGCTCTCCGTCCTTCAATACTCAATTATTTAATTATGTTCTATAATGTAATTTAGGTGTTTAGTTAATGATGGTAGGTAGTACATTATAGACCCCGTCGAGTAAAACAATATTAGGTAATAGTACCTCACATAATGACTGCAATAAAACTTCGTATTCCAATTTTTACAGGATTTTTACTGTAATGACTCGAAATCCAACCATCGTTTTTGGTTTAATTTTGAACCTGAATACCAGGGGCCTTCCTGAGTAGTTTATTTAGTCACTACTTAAACTTAATATTTTGAGGCGTAATGATGTAAATTCTTGATTTGTCCCGACTACGACTCTTGAAAAAATTTAGCGTCAACAATGTCTATTTGGACGTGACTCAAAATTCGGCGAACCACGTGTGTCATTGATCGGTCCATTTTAATAACGTTAGTTAACAGATATAACTAACCTTAAGAAAACAAAGACCATTTTTTTAATTTACTTGCTTAGTATTAAATAAAATTAAATATAATTTTATATAATAAAACTTAGTATGTGAATAACTGAAAATTCAGGTGTTTTTTTATATTCAGCCCCTTATCGTTCACAAATCTTATTATAAAACATTAAATACGAAAAGATAGATATTTGATAAAGAAACATGGACCCGACTGAAAATCGATTTCAATTCGATTGACAATTACGTCGATCTCTGAAAAACTCGACAAGTGTCATGTCGACGTGACCCTAAGCAGGAATTCGATACCGTGCACCGTGCACTGAGCATATTGGTTGAGATCGTAAGCTTTGAAAGCGTGGACGGTAGTAGATAGCCAATCAAAGCAAACGCGTCTGAACTGTACCGATGCGTGAAACAGGAAGTTAATTACGTAGCAGCAGTAAGTAGCTCTATCACCCAACTACGAGTATTTCACAAGGCGTATTCATATTCATATCAAAGTCGACAAAGAAGGGTTATGGGTTTTTTTTTCTAAAAGTCATACAAACTGTTGCCTTTCAACCGACTTCAAAAAGGAGGAGATATATTGCTTCCCTGTGACTTCAGTGGGGACTAAGGTCACTAGAGCAGTCCAATTGAAATCGGTTGTCGTATGTTTTTGTAAACCTTGAATTTATCTGTGATGGATACGATACGAATACGCTTGTCAAAAAGTTTAGGTGATAGAACTACTGTATACCCCTCGAGCCATTGTGTATCACATTCACGCGACGACTACCTACACTCATCAGCATGCAGAACAACGCGCACCGCGGCTCACTGACAATGCATCTCACGCTGGATAATCAGCTTGTTTAGATACTATTTGGATCTAGGATTATATTTCTATTCTAAATCAAAATTACTGAAAACTTTTGGAACTTGTTAAGGGTAATATGCTTATTGCTTAGTTTACATTTACAATATCCGTACCGTAGGCTTATATAGAAGGCAAAATATCAATTGAATCGCGCGGTATCTACCTGACTTATTTCTAAATTACTATCATCTCCGTTAATATGATAACTAGAAGCTTATCCTATACCTACATAAAGTGATCGTAATAGGAAGTCCTTGAAGCGTTATTGATGCAGCTAATCTTCATCCGTTTCCAAGTGCACTTATCGATAAAATATAATTTCGCCGGCTTAAATCTGCAGCAAGATCGTAATACGATGTTCGAGTAAGTAGGACTCTCGCATTAAAATCTTTTAATTTAAAGGCTTATTATATTTTTATTCCAAGGCAGAAGATAGTGCTCTAATGTCACTGAGGCAGAAATACAGAAACTCTCGTTCCTTATTTTCAAAACGAGATAATGTAAACCAAACAATCTTCTTATTTCCTTTCTTAGTTATCAGGCTTATGTTACTATACTTTTATAATAAGTTTTGATGAGATTAATTACAGCATACAGTGAAAAAATATTTTGTATATGCCGATTGCTAAATGAAACATTCTTACACGTACACCAGCTTTGTATAAGCTTAATATCTGCGGTCAATTAAATATTGTATCAAAAATAGAAAAATAATATTCAAAAAAGTACCTTAATGAGTACATCAATTGTGTAATATAGATAGATAGATAGAAATACTTTATTGTACACCAGAACTTATGATTAAATCTTAACATAAAAAATATAAAGTACAATGGGCGGTCTTATCGCTAGGAAGCGATTTCTTCCAGACAACCTTTGGATGGAAAACAAATAAACAAAGAAAAAAGAAAGCTTGGTTGGGGGTGTACTAATAGTTAAGTTAGTTGGCAAAAACGGACACTAATGTAAACTTATAGTAGAAATAAAAAGTAACAAAGTTAAATAAATAGAACCTGATATAGATAGGTATAAATAATAAGTAATATTTATTGCATTTGGATTCAACTATAAAATAATTATAATTATATCCCTATCACGGCTCGAAAACGCATCAAGTCGTCGGCGGCGACGGCAGCGGCGCGGGAGCAACGGACACACCATAAAAAAACGTAATGAGAGATCGTTTCCTGCGGCGCGACGTTATGCGGCCTTTATAATCCGCGTCTAGAATATTGAGGGCTGACAAGACACTATTTTATCATTCAAGCTCCGGATCCCTCTTTTACCAGACACGGTTACCGTAGGTAGGTATTCTTGAGTAAGTGCTAACGTAAAACTATTGAGCAAATGAGTAGCAGTAAGGTTTTTAATTTAAGCAATTAGTAGTAATTTTGGATTTAAGTTCGACGTTATATTTTTTACTTTACTTATAAATCATAATTCATGGCTAAGTGACGGAGAGACAACGTACAGGCCAAATCACTGAACGTGGAGACTTGAAACTTGGAGGGTGTGTTCGTCAAGAAGTGTAGGCGCGTACAATAAAATGATGTTTTTTTTTTAAATTCGCAAGTCGCACCGCAACGCAATCGATGTTGCGGGCGTCAACTCTAGTAATAAATAGGTATCTATAGGTAATTCTCAGTCAATTTATATGAAGTTCTGTTCAACGCATGACTAGGAGGATATATAGATACTAACTGTACTCGTTCCTTTAAAGTAACTTTACAAAGCTTGCTGCTAACTCACGAGAACATCTAAATGTCTTTGTATGAACAATTAAGTTACCTAGAATTATTTTATTGAAACTAGGTTGTAGTGAAAATATTAAATTTCCTCTAGCCGTCCGTCGTTTGAAATACACAGCATTATCTATATAACACCAAATACAATGATAATGCAAACTCCTCTCATATTAAAAACACTTTGTACCGTTTTATTTAGGTTTCTGATTAATACAAATTGGTTTCTGATATATTATTTCTCAGAAAAACTCTAAAATCTGTGCTGATGAAAAAATGAAAAACTCTAAAACCGCATAAAAATTTCAATCGGTAGCGTTCATAACGCTTTTGATACAAAAGTCGTTAGCATATTTCCTATTTATATGATGAGAAAGTTGTCGTAATAAAGTAGAGTCTGCATGTTTCAGTTTGCTTCTTATAAACAAATAGCAACTAGCGGACGCGTAATGAACACGTGTTTTACTTATACAATGCGGAAATGCCAGGGCATTGCCGTCCGACCCGAACAGACTTAATAAATAAAAACAAAAATTAATAATTCTTAAGTAATTTTAACTCGTAGGCTGCATTGCTGCATTACTATTTGTACATTTCACTCATACAATGCTATTCTAAACCCTAAACCAATCAAACCAGGTATAACGGTGATATGGATAGCTGATAGAATACATGCTTGTTTATACTCCAATATTTAAAAATAACTCTAGTTTTCAACAAAATGACGGATTATCATGAAATATCATATAACCCACTTGCCATTTTCGTACCTTTTGGAGGTCTAGCGAAGTACAAAATCGTTTTCTATATCCCTGATCTAACGTAACCAAGGGTTGTTTCGGGATCTTATAATTTTTATATTACATTATGTAAGGTCTACCCTTACAAGGGGAGGGGTTTGCGCAACAGCGATCCCGCCCTTCAAGAAGGATCGCCAAATACGAGTCTAAACCAGCAACCATACCGCCCCGACCTATTTTTCGAGCCTATCTACCTACACACCTTACACTTATTATACGTCATCACCACACGTTATCAGCCGATACAGGTAAGAGGGGTAACTTATGATAGAAAAACAAAATATACCCGGTACCTTATTAAAAAAATAACTTAGTTAAAAAACAGCTACGATAATATCGAACAAATGTAGAACAAGAACAGATTTTTTTTTACAAATACATGTCGTTTATTTAACAAAAAAAAACACAATATGTTAGAGTTATACCGTGGTCACCGCACTAGGTCAAAGCATGTATAGCGGACTACCGGTTTACTAATTAGAAATGACATTAACAAAGTAATACTAGGGCAAACAAGGCGCAAAACCTAATAACAAAACAATGAATTTAAAAAAAATAGACATTGTGTGTAAAATTTAGTGATAATTAAATTAATAATTAATAATTAAATTTAATTAGAATAAAGAAACAATCTAGCTATGTATGAAATATGAATTAATTTAGATTTTTATTATTAAATAACTCACTTTACGAGGTAGAGTTTGCTAGATAATTTTAAAAAGCATCTTAGCTATTTTTATATCATGTTACAAGATTCTTGCGGATTTATTGACTTTTCGTTAATCGTGTAATTTATTTAAGTTTAATTCATTACATAACCTATTATTTTATTTCCTTCATTATATTCATCAGGTCAGCAATAAATGAGATAAGAATACTGGACACTTGAACAAACGTCTTTCATTCAGTTTTTTCTGTCAGACGCTTCTTTTCTATCGAGCAAACGGGCTCGTGTTCCAGGAATAGTCTAATATTAAATGTGTAGCTCAAGCGATGCCAACGTCTGTGTCGTATATTCCCAGACCACGCACAACTAATTTCTAAATTTTTTCTTCAATACTACTATGATTGATAATCACGAATCTTCCACAAACTATAGGGTATAAGAGACCGTATAAAATTTGAATGTTCACTAAACTGTTGACAGGACGCTCGTGGCCGCTTGGCGCCACGTGCGGCCTGTCAATGCTGGTCTTTCTTTTTCTCACCCAATCACGCCGAAACTACTTAAGTAACCTTAACTTAAGTTGATAATGGTATAATTTATGAGCTGGAAAAGGACATTGTAAAATATGTCAGCAACAGATTTCAATAAAAGTAAAAGATCACAAAGGTATATGCAACAAACAACAATCTCAGCTGAAGGCAACATATTTCCTTGAAAGGCTATTTACGTTACGACAATAGGTGGAAGAACAGGAACAGCGTAGGAGATCGATCCGGAAGGTGGAAAGTGAAAGAGCTTCCGGAAAATAAGCTTGAAAAATGGCGTTGGGAAAACCAATAATATTTCTTATCATTTTGCAGAAACATGAATTTTGTTTCGGAGAATAACCCTCAAACGAATATACAAATAATTTTTGATGAGTGTTTTGTGGAATAAATGAAATTCCAATAGCAATTTAGAATTTGCCGATAAAATAAATACCGTTTCAATAGGAATGCAAAATACAGGATGTCCCACGGCCATGCTACATGGAGGACATGTACTTTAAATAATACATTCAGGAAGTTTTGCTTTATCGAGATATCCCTATTATTGATATATTTTCAAAAAGGGTCAAGCAAGGACTTGAACCCGCTAAATGAGAACATAAAAGAAACTGTGTTTTTATGATACCGATCGAAAGGGTACATCACAAGGACTAATTTCTTATCAATAACATAGTAATTTATGGCACACAATTAAATTATCAAAAAGGGCGCAGAAAATTCATTATTAAATTCGAGTCCGGGCATGATCGTGGGCAATATTTTCAACTTACACATTCAACATCGCTTTATATTGTACCGAGTATTATCTTTATTATGTAATATATTTCAGCTTTTAGTTCTGATTTCGGATAGCTATTTTCCAAATAATCTAGCCAATATCCAATCCTATGAAGATAGGAACTAAAACATTCAGAAAAACAAAAGGGAGCGCTTCTCAAGACCTAATCAGGATTTAAAGAATTCTAAAATGGTTTTTCCAATTATAATTTTTTATAATTCTTGATGATGATGATACAGTTAATAATGTTCATTCGTTGAACTTCAATGAGCGTACATCATACATGTCTACAATTCTAGCTTAAAAGGCAAAAAAAAAAAGTATAAAGTACCTTGATAAATCTATGCGAAATCAGGGCAACAAGTGGTCGCAATTGGGAATTGGAGTCGGCTCATTCTCGTAGCTGTGGTGACTCAAATGGGTGTTGTTATGTTGGTGTCTGGCAGTTCGTCGCAAGACGTTGCCCGCCTCTGCTAATTTAAACTTTATATCCTTCTATACACAGTTAAAGTTTAAACGCCTGTATACCGCAGATACGAAGAGCTGCGTACCTATCAAATCTGACTTCATAATTGGCTCACGAACGTAATAGAGAGGTGAAGATCAGGGGTTTAAAGGGGAAACTGTGTTAAACAAATCATTGCTTAGTTAATTTGCAGCTTTATTACATACAATACAATTCAACAAATAAACGCGTTAATAAAACACATAAAAATATCTTCAAATACACATTTCGATTCTTATGATCTAGGTTAACAAATACTTATAGATAATACAGACAATAAGAACCGCCAACGACTAGCTTTGACTCTACCATGTACACCTTAGTTTAGACTCTTACTAAACCAAGGTGTACATGGTAGAGTCACTGTTAGGCTCTAAACTTTAGAGTCTAGATGTGACATAAATACAAAATTTATGATCGACATTTTGCTATAAACCATGTTGTAATACCATATTATCCTATGAATATTACGTACATATTTACTTAACGTACCGGAAAAAAATTCCGTAAAAATATGCACCTAGTTATTTTATACCTATTAATCACTCAGATACATTTAAATAAACATTTTATGATGTTATTTTAGAGGATAAAAAATATCAGTTTAACCAATAAATATTAACTAAAATGTAGACATAAAGTATTTAAATATGACGCATGAATTTTGTAGAACTCGGCATTTTACAAACGGCGTCGTCAGTTAAAAAACGCTCGCAGCTGAACAGATCTAAACTTCCGAGCCATAGTTTGAGTTATTTTGTATAAAACATGTTAAAACTATTCGTATTTCAACGGAACTTTTAAAACAAAACTGAGGATAGCTCTACTTCAGTGAGTACCTACTCGTACCATTCATTAACATCAGATCAGTTTAGCGTTCTATTTTGTTTGCGAAAATGTTCGAATCAATTTGTGCATCTATACGTTATCTGTAATGGAATTGAGATCACACCCATCCATTGTTCTCTTTGAATTATATCGCATCAATGTCAATGGAAATGAGTATTGTAGGTTTGTCTTCCGCCGGTAAACCTAAATGCAGAACACACGCTCATTGGCTCTCTATCTCTAAAGGCTTGAAGACTATCACTAACCTGCTTCTTTAGACGACAAATATATTATGTATATTCTAACGAGACTTGGCCATTCATACAGGCTTGATATTGACTCTCGATTAAACGGGTTTTGCTTGGTAGGGAAACTACAATCGCCGTCCAACTACGAGTAAGTGTTCACTCATAAGTTTAAGATTGGCTTTTCAAGACAACGCTAATCAATATCGAATGCCATCGTCTCAATCGTGCGTCTACTAATGATGTACCTACCTATACATCACATTGGGAGTAGGTAGTCTCAAGTTATAATATTATAAGTTAGGTAGGTTCTACGAGATGTAAAGACATGGACTAATATAAACAAAGACATGTACTAATAAAACTGCAGTTCATCATAGCGGCAGGGTTTAGTGAGGAACTTTAACCGCATAGGTCCAAGTGGCGAGCACAATAGACCGACAACGGTCGCAGAGAAACTTAGGCCGCAAATCAATAAAAAAAAAAAAAAAAAAGGCTCTTTTGTTTCTTCTAGATTCAGGGGTAGAAGATAAATGAACTTAATTTATGTTTTCTTTAAAAAAATAGGCTTTTAGTAGATAAACTGTAAAAACATGTTCAAACAACTTATAGTAAGATATTCTGGTATAAAAGTGAATGCTTATTTTGTCGATTTCAACGACCGAGAAACGTAGAAGTTATTGAGGCCCTTAAATGGCGATCATGAAGTTGCGAAACTCAAGCTGCACCAACTGAGTCAGCAGCAGCAAGTAGGTAGGTCGCAGCACAAGGACGAACATATAAACCTTAAATAACTGTGAAATTGACAGTTAAAATTTCACAAAAAGCGCATTCTTCATGACCCCGACTCACCTTATTTACTAGAGCTTAAAAAATATCACATGTACAATACAAACTTTCACATCGGCTATATCATTAATTTCCGGTAGCAAGATAAGGTGAACGCATTCTCATAATCCTACTGCATTATAGAAATAATATTCATTATACATACATATTACAAGATATTCTAGTTTTATAGGTTGACAGGCCAGCATTACAAAACCACAAAAAGCGCGATAAATGAAATAATCCCGAATCAGTCGTGGTAAGCCCGATTGGTGCTTGGACGGCGACTCTCAATGTGTTTATTTTTATTTAGCGTCGCGTATGTTAGAGCGGACGTGTCATTTCTTTGTTTCTTTTGTAGTTTCAAACACATGTAAGTGTATCCAAATGTTTTAAAATACGAATAGATGAACTATCGAAATGGAATGCTTAACTATAACATCGAATTTGGCTCCAACGACCGGTATGATAGTGAACTTTACTAGGGCAAACAATTTTTAAAATGAAGAAAATGCTTTGTTAGAGTTATCGTTGTGACTCATTCATTATCAGCGGACTTGAATACGAACTGCGTGATAACAATAATAACTAATTCTAAGGAGCCACGACCAACAGATAACAATACTCTTGAGACGCCGGAAAGGAAACAGTTTCATCGATTTTACCAGACGAGTAAGAACAATAGTCGAAATTTCGAAAGTGTATCTACTATCACTTTCATTACTGTGATGGCTACTAGTCGGGTATTAATAGATGCATGGGAATGTTCCGAACCTCGCTGTAGGTGCTCTCTAGTATCGCTTTACTCAGTTCGGAACGTAATTAAATCAGCGGCCCGTATCCGCTAGTTGGAGCCCCCCGTTTTTGAGCACCAGAGGGTTGATTCTACAATGAGTTGTAACAAAAGCGTGTTCATTATGCGTATCACATTATATCAGACAAGTACCACGTGTATGAAAATAATATTCATTATCGAAACCGTAGTAACTAGATAATTTGTGTTTGAATTATACTAAAATTATTTAAAAAAACCCAACAAATATAATGACAAGTTTGACCCTCAAAAAAACTCATGCCGGTAATTATTATAACCTAAGATGTCATTTGATATCCACAATATTAAAAATTAGTAGGATAATAATACTATAAGAGTCAGTATTGTCCAACGCATACCAGTCCAAATGAAACAGGAAGATCTTCTTGGAATTATTAAACCATTGTACCTACCTACTAATAGTTTCAATGCAGACAAAGGCAATTCTTGAAATAGCTTACTAAAGCAATCCTGTTTTGAATTACTCTATTACGACAAGTTAATATACTTGTCGTATTTGACCGCAAGTAATTTTGAGGAAAGTTACAAATAAGACAGACATTATTTATTACCTTCAAAGTGGTACTTTTAGTAAGAGCTTAACACATATTTTTCTTGGCATGCCAATATTGTTCAATTTATCATTAATATGTTATTATTCTAATTTTAAAGAAATGAACACGAATACATATTTATAAAATCTAAAATTTATAGAATTGATAAAAGTTCATGCATAACTGGCATTTCACAGTTCTGCATGAACTTTTCAGTTATAAAACAGTGTAATATTTGTGATTTCAAGGAGATATCCTAGAAATCAGTGGCAGTAATTTATATAAAATTTCAGAAACTGGACATCTTCAACCGAGCCCTGCCGGAGAAAACGATGGAACTGACAGTGCAGGGCGCCGAGGCCGTGATGTTCGGGCAGGGTGCCTTCACTGGAGTCCTGGACATGAGACGGATCGCCATCAGAGGAGCCAAACTGGTGGTCTTCAGGCAACTTGCTGCAGTCGGATTGAATCTTCTAAATCTTTACTTGGACATTGAAGACAGCGATATCGTGCGGTTCGAGATAAACGCATTTATGCATTTGAAAGGTAACTTCTGCGAAAAAAGTATTGTTTCTTGCGCGCGAATTCTTATTTAATTTACCTATTTGTTTCCATTTTCACGTGTTTCAAGTAGTTCTTAAGAAGCGCTTTTCTTATTCGGCACAGATCAGTTGCGAATTTTATTTATAAGCTGTTAACTGTTAACTGTATATGAAATGAATAATATGTAGGACATGCTAAACAGACAACGATCGAATTGTTTGTGCGCTATTCCAAGATTTGTCTTTAATATCTGATGAGTCGGTGAACTATAGAGCTAGTCTCTAGAAATAGATAACAACAATATACTATAAAATAATGTAAATTAAAGATGATAATTTGAATGCATCGAATCCTTCTATATACAACTCCTAAAGATATAATATAATTATTGTAAGGTATACAACTGACTGTGTAATGTATGTTATACGCATACATATGTTTACAACTCCATTATAACTGTTGCAGACGACTAGAATACAAGTTTCGAGGACGACTGAACCGAGCGTACAGGCTTTGCGTAGTTGTACGTTAAATGTGAACTGTAAAACAATGCTGTATCTGTTTGATGAGTGAATCACTACTCGTGTTAAATGCAGCAATGTAATAGTATATATGCGTTAGTCCGGCGGAATCGAAAGTAACCGGTTCAGCCGGCTGGTAAACCTCTCGAGTCTCCGGATGAGGCCTATTATCGGGTCGCCGTGCCACGCCACTACCGCCCCGACAACTGGACAATCATTATTTTACTGATTTGTAATGTATTCTGACCAACAACGTAAACTTGATGTCTTAAAAAAGGTTTTTCTTCGATAATTATGTTGCACATTACTTATATTTTACGAGTATAACATGATTCGCCCACCCCTATGATTAAGGATTGGGTATTAAGTATGTACTAAAGTTTGTTATCAGCTCGCTCAACTAAAGCGGTGCTAATTAGTGGCTAGTGCTACCAGAATTATGTACAGTTAACAAAGCACAATTTATTTAACTTATACCACTTTGAACAAAATAAGCCAGACAGCGTATCCGTTATTCGTACATTTGATGACCCACATATAGGTAGAGTCGGTTCTTTGTTTCCTCAAAAAAAAAATCATCAGATAAACAATGTTTTGCCTTAGCTGTTGACGATCCTTCTCCTTACGCACATAATAATAAGCCCCATTTTAAGCTACACTGAGTGCACAATTGCTCAAATTGCCGTGATCAGTGCAAGGTCTTTCTGAAACTAAGTCACTTAGTATAGTCGGTTGACCGGCCAGGACACGGCACCAAGGTTTTAATGACCATATGTAAGCTGTGCTAAGATGCAGAGCGACGGTAAAAAGTGGTTTATTGACTTATCCAAAAAGAGAATTTACATGATTCAAATGAGCACGCAAGAAACGTGTTTTGTGTCTTAACTTGCCACTACCTTGAGATTTATACTGGAATTAATTTGCGATGCATTATTAGTGCCAATAGAGCGTTCGCGTATCTCAGTCGTCTACGGTATGCCTTTGTAAGTTTCATCGGAACAGGAGGATCCTATTAGATTAGACATTGTGCAGCCCGCATACGAGTAATTGCATTCAGTAACTATTTGAAAATGAGAAATACGCATTGGAACTGCCTTTATATGACGTCTCTAGTTATACAAGTTCAATATATCGAATTATAGGTACTATTAATTAGTTACGTTCACATCGAATTTACTCGTATGTAGGTATACTCGATAAAAATAGATTTCGAAAGTGTTTTCATGTGTTTGCGATACCGCGTGCCTACGTTGAAAACCCACATAATCTATAATTGACACAAATAAAAGCAGCGGAAACATGTCGCTTACGATGTATAATGAATGTGATTTAACGCGAAAACACCTCGAATGTTTATCTTATCTAAAATCTTGACATAGTCGTCTCTATGGCATCCAGGGGAGGAGTTCAAGGGGTCCTTCTTGAGACGGGAACCACCACGGCAGGCAGGCGAGCTAATGATTTATCGGTTCAGTTAAAATTATCTTCTGAAAATTATGTTAACCAATACAAGTGTCTCTCTGCCGTCCACACGTGTACAAAAGCTGTGCATTGAGCCGAGTGTTGTGTATGACGCCATGACGCACATCGCATCATCTCGCTCATCTCATCTGATAAAAATATATAACTCGTTTTGTCATACAAACATCTGAACTTGAGTTCTAATGATATATAAACAGTCGTTAACCCAGCTAACACACGAGACCAAAATTTAGTTTACCAAAGTTTAATCAAAATCATAATCGGTTATAAATTAACATTTTGATGCTTTTGATAGATTATGATAAGGTTAGCTAGCGCTGAATGTGCAATTCACGTATTTGTCGAGTGCAAGAAAAACTTAACTCAAAATATCAATACGTTAACTTGTAAAATTCAGTGCTGAATTGAATAAAATGTAGTTATTCACGACGATCATAATATATCATAGTAATCTTTTGGAACAAAAATTGCACGAGTCACGTTAAAAATCGAACATTGGGAGACTTCTCATTTGATTTACGTTGAAAAAGAAAGGAGTGCCTAACTTTATTCATGAATTCATCTTTAAAACGTGATCTTTCATGAATCATGTAACACAAATTGCATCTGTACTGGTTAGTGAACATGCAACTACTATACAAATAATGAGAGCTCAGGAGCTGTGAATCAACAAATAATGACAGAATACCTACGAAGCCATTACTATAAATAATAAAAAAATGTGTTTTTTTTTTAAATTTAATTAAATTTTGATTAAAGTATAATAATAAAAATTTTGGTGTACATAATACAATTTGTTTGTTAATATCCCTACAATGCCGAAGGGGTGGGGGGGGGGGGGGGTGTTCTCCCCCCCCCCCGCGGGAACAACGAATGTTCTACGACTTTTTGAATTTCCATGATTTTCATTGAAGAACTGTGCACCAAAGTGCAGCTGATTTTTAACGTGGTGATTACCCTGAAATCAGCTGTTTGGTGAACTTTCCAAGACATCTGACGTTGACCTCAGTAATGTTAGTGATGAGACAGATTAAGGCTTCTCTTACAGAAAACTTAACAGCATCTGCAAGTGCTGTGTTATGAGCTGCGAGAAGACAAATTGACTCAAACTTCGGCTTTACAAAAAGTTGTTTGCGTAAAGTGAAAAATAACTCAAAAATGTGTTTATGCGTGTGCGTTCGTCGGTCGGTGCAGTCCTCTGCAGGACATAGGCCTTTCCCAATGTGCGCCATTGCGTCCTCTCCTGTCGCATCCATCGTGCGGGTGCAATGCAACTTTGCAACAAAACTGCAGACTACAAGTACCTACCTACTCCAGGAACTAAGAGAAAAGTCCTCAGTAAGAAATTGATAAATAAAAATAAAACTAACATTTGTATGTAGTTTCTTTTAACTCTCAATAGTTTGAAATAGTCTAACTAAATTATGTAAAACTTTTCTTAATTCTTTACATTGAAAGGTTCTTATATACCTACCTACTCAAAATACCTAGATCATAGGCATGAGCACATGTTCCTCACGTGTGTCTATGTGCGACGTGGAGGGTGTGTACAGATGGAGAAGTAAATAGGAAATAGGGTTGTCTTAAATAATTATTGTATGAAAATTTCTGATACGATGTATTCAACCTTTGCACACGTGATAGTATTCACACTCTTAGTCTGAATTCGCCCCCTCAAGGTTGTAGGGACATAACACTACACGTTGTATATATACCTACTATGCAGATACAGATGCCTGATTTTCATAATAGGTTTGCTTCTTATTATTTGTGTCTAAGGTTCAATCAAACATATTTTGCCCAGTACTTGGCCGCATCGATGGCGTTTTCGGTTGCCAGTTAGTTTAGCAGAGATCTGCAGGTTGTTAGGCACTTTGAGCATGACAAAATAGATAATAACATGCTAAAGTGTCGTAAGCTACAGCAAAAATACTAAGGCAAGTTCAACCGGTTTTTGTTTATTTTGGTTGAGTTAGTTAAAAGTTCATAAAGACTGAAGTTCACAGACTATCAGAAAAAATGCATAACGCAACCGAATTCCACAAATCTACGTCTGCCTAGCAAGTACATGAACTCAGGGTAATGTAGCGTCGCCCGGTAGCGGTAGCGGCGGTAGAGCAAACACCATTTTCTCGAAGCTGATGACTAATTTTAAACTATTTCTGCGTCCCTGCATGACTGTGTGCGTGTTTCATTTGAGCCTGTGCGCGGTGTGTTAATAGTACTTAATATACATACCTTATGATAGTAGCATTTCTGCCAGTATAATTATGTTACCAGCATGGCATAGCTGCCTGCTTATTGGGTTACCTACGTCGCTTCAGAGTTCACAAACATGGTTATAACACTATTTATTTAATAGAGTTGAATCTGGCTAGGTTTACCATCTTACATTACATTATGAGAGGAAAAAAATACGGGATTAGAATACTTACATACTAATTATCTTACTTTTAATCATGATGAGCAATGAAACAAAAAATAACGTACTGAAAATTATGACTTAGCAAATGTCTGTTAACTACAGCAAGTTGCATGTCGTAATTTAGATATGGCGAATAAATAATAACAGTATTTTTTTTTATTGGTTGCCGAATCAACAATTGTATTTATGTTATTAATTTAATTTTATATTGGTTTCAGGTCCATTATCGGTAACCATACTGAATTGCGACTCGGTGTCGGTGGAAGGATCAGCGTTTTCTTGGCTGTTGAGTATGGACGTAGCCAACGTGCGCGAACTCTCTTTGGGCGAAGGATCGTTCACTTTAGAGCCTACCGCATCCAACGTCGGCGAGCATGGGCCTGGCATGGCGGTGAGTTAAAACTATTAGGTAACATGTTTTTGCGAAGGCGTTGCGAAAGAAACTGAGCGATTTGCGAATATAATAGAAGTAACACATCAACTTTAAAAAAACCCTCTTTTTCAGATTGAACTGAAAAATACAACTATCGCCGAGTTTGCGAAATCGACGTTCGGCTCTTCACTAGCAAAGCTACAGATGATCGGCGTGGACATCCATGCTATCCGCACAGGAGCTTTTTCTGCAAACACTTACAACGTCGTGATGGCCATCAACTGCTCAATTCACTTGATAGAAGAAGAAGCGTTTTCTCAAAACTCGCTTATAAACTACTTGAGCTTTATTGGATGCAATATACAACAAATAGATCCAAGAGCCTTGCGGTCGGCGATCGCTAGTATGAACATAACTCGTACCAGGTAGGTTGCTTAACTTAAGCAACATTGAAATAAGCATTTAATAGAATTCACTCAATTATAACTTTTTTGTACAACCTTACAGGTTCGACAATATCCAGAGCGGTGCCATCAATACGACTGTGGCTTCTGTCGTCATACTAGATAGTGTTTTCCACACCTTCATGGAAAGAGGATTTGAACTAACATCTTGGAACAAACTACAAATGGAAAGAAACTCATTCGACGAACTCCCGCCGAATGCTATAGCGGCACCCGGTGCGTCTATTCACGAGCTAATCTTCAGCAACAATGAAATTGAGACCATGCATCCAGGCAGCCTAGCTTTTATAGGAAAAGCAGCAGCCTCCCATAACATTCAGTATGCAAATAATTACTATGGGCAATCATGCCACTGCAATATCAGCCATTGGCTGGCCAAGGCGCTCGGAGCGGAGTCTGGTGAAGCGTATGAAACTGAGAGCTATTGTACGGTGGATGAGTTCTTCGCCAGATGCTTTAATGTGCCCGAGCAAAATATGCTTTTCAAGAAGTTTATGAGTCAAGTTTGCTCCGAAAACCCTGCAATCAAATGTGAACAGTTCAAAACCAAAACAGAAGGAGGCTTGACGGAAATAAAAAATCCCAGATTCCCTCATAAAAATGCCACTACACATACTCTTTCAGATAGAAATAAGAAAGTAATAGGAATAGTTATTGTTACATGTGTGGGATGTGTTATAATAGCTTTACTGTTCAGTTTGATAAGGTGGATGCGCCGTCGAGGATATTGCGTAACTATTAAAAACTTTTTTGTGTCTCCAAATTCGTGTGGATCAATGTGTGGCCGTTTGTGCGTCTGTGGGACTAATTTGGGCGTCGACAATGCCAGATCTATTTCTCAAATGTCAGTAAATGAATACTCAGAGCGCCATCGTTTGAATGAGTCGCGAGCCCAAGATTTAGTCCAGGAATCCAGTTTTCAAGAGCAAGCAGTAATACCGTCTATAGATAAGTTTACCCAGACTTTGCCGGAAGAACTCACCAAAGAACTATTAGATAATTTAAAAGAAAAACTTGATAATCCAGAAAAGTATGTCGAGGCTCGAGAAGCTATAGAACATTTATATGAACTTACCAAGATGGCCGAGGAAGCTCCGCCGATTGCGACAGCTTCACCAACGGATATCGAGAATATTTATGAACTTCCATTCCAAGCCACTACACGAGTAGGACGTAACAACAAAACAATGGTAAGTGTCGGGACTAGAACTCCATCTTTGGAACAACTATTGCCACTTTCCCCTTACTATAGACAAACTGCTCTTGCACACGAATACTTCGAACCAAAAGATTTGGCGGTTCACCTTTACGCCGAGATCGGCAACAACAACAGAAATGTATTGGGGGCTATGCCAGATGTGATCGGTGAGCAGGCAGTTCCTCGCGGGCCTTACTTACAATCCGTCCTACAGAACAGCGTCACGCCGTTCAACAGCCCCACCAAATCAATCGCTAGCGTGATGAGCAGCCCTCGTTCAACGGGCACGATCAAATCGAACACATCAAACAGCTCTGCTAAGATGATTAATCGGCCCTTGCCAGAGAAACCATCCTTGGACCCCGGCGAGGGTACGTCGTTTAAGCTCGCATGAGAATTACTGCACGGGCCGCCGCCCGAGACGGTCTCCAGAGTAAGCGAGACCGGAGTCCGAATACGCTTTCGTCGTCGTCACCGGCCTGCCGTCGACGTCCAGGAGTTCTACGATAATCTAGACCCGTGTGTGACGGGCTAGCGCCGAACCCGAGCCATCTTTTGCGATTCTGTCGGCGACAGCGCATTGCTTATTATTATTTTATTTGCTGTGATATTAATTTTGGTAATATGTTATTTTAATGATTATTTGTAAATAATATTTAACAACCAATGGCTTGAGAGCAATGGCAACTCAATTTTGAAAGAACGAGACTTTTAGTGCTTAATCTATGTTAAAATTTGCTTACGTGGCTTATATTTACTTATTGTGATGAGTTATAAGTACCACGTCAATACGGTATTCTATAATCTTACAATATGTACAGTGGTTACAATACAGTTATGGGTCTAACATCAGTTTAAACTAGAGATATGTATTTAGTGTCGGCACAAGCGGATAGTGGGTGCAGCACTGATTGTTTAACCGAAAAAAGCTTTTCATATATTTTCTTGCTTTTCACTCATGAGGACATAAATAATTAAAAAAGAAATCCTATTATGCAATCTAAAATAATATTAGAAGCAAACTCTATTAAACACGTTTGATTCACCACATATAGGGTGATTTATATGACAAACAAAATCTCAGAGTAAAAGTGATGAAACTATAATTATTATTATATATTGAATTTAATTATAAACATTGTAGTCATAAATATAATGTAAATGATTTTATGAAATGTAGTGTTTCGTGATTACAGTGTTATAAGAAAGAGTGATTAATACTTTCTATGAGCTTAAAATCAGAACGATGGAACATTGGCAAGGTAGAGTCGCCGTATTTTTATGTGTGCGATATCAATTTCTAGAGCGACATATCGTGAATTATATTTGATATGTATATTTTGAATACTACGTCGCACACTTCGATTTTCATGTGATAAATGTTTGGAATTGCGTGTTGATGTTTACTTGTAAAGTAGTATTTAGATATAATACAAGTATTAACTGATTTTCCCTTCTATAACTTCACGGGAAATAAATATACGAAAAAAAACTCTTACAACTTATAAATTATCCTTACTTACGCATTTATAAATATTAACAGTGGCATGTTTTAAACTATAGATATAAGGTAAGAGTATAAAGTGTTGATGACACTATCTTTTATAGTTAAAATAAATATATGTAGGTAGGTTAAAGTTAAAGTTTATTTAAATTTAGTAGGTGTCCATGTGACACTTTCTTTTCTTTCCAAAGGTTAGCAAATCAATTCTGTTTGTAGGATTTCAAATTTTAATATATTATACTACCAGTTTTCTACATAGGTCATTTTTCTCATCTTATTCAATCTTGCTCAGATATAAAGAAATAAGGAACGTATAGTACAGACAGACCAGCGTAGATCTCGAATGTAGTGGAAATTTCTTCGTACTGTTATGCCATATTAATATTACGATATATAAGTCATTTTATGGATATAATACGACACATAACTTTTAAACTATTTAAATTAATGTGACATTGATGTTTAGTAAATTGTTCTATTCCATTTGTGTAAAGTTGTTATTTTAAAAATAAATGTTGAATGTGGTTTTGTTGTTTTATTAGGGACCTACCAACTCACAAAAAGAACACGGAATCTTTGTACATCTAAAATTTTTAAGTCGATACGGAATCCCTGAATAACACTAAAATAAATAAACTTGTGATGGCAACAAACCAAAGTAATTTATATCAAAAACATGGTGTGATATTAATTGATTCAGGCGTTACTTTGCGGAAATCCATAAATATCAACAAATTATATAAATATATTTAGTAATAAATCCGCTTTATTTCTAAACAAAGGTTTTAATTAACTTAACTTTAGTTTAGAACTTTAGTACATATCACTATATTATAAACCAAAGAGTCAACGAACAGAAAACCAAAGTTTAAAGATACGACACGTGTTTCGCCTCTACACGAGGCATCATCAGGAGGTGTGGACTCGCCGAAGTTCGAAACGAACTCTCGTTTCGAACTTCGGCGAGTGGCGAGTGAACTTCTTAATTTGTTGATATGGTGTGATATTAATTACTGGTGCTTTAAACTACCTTACTAAAAAACTAACTTATAAGCTATACCTTTGGAAATATTTATTGATCAAGCAGGCAGCCAGGTAGCACAAAGAAATCAAATACAGTAAACAATATCAACTAAAAATTTGTATTTTTATTCAGTACATCAACAACATAGGTATATTTCAAATTATACAGCATATAACATAAACACGGGTCAGTACGGCACAATCTTATCAAAATGCTATTTCACTGAAAATGATATCTCAAAGATAATAACTACCGATATTATCTTATGTTTTTACAATGAGTTACTTATTAAATATGTTACTTGTTTCGCTTCAACAGCAGTAAGTTTACTACTTAATAAGTCAATTAAATGCTAACTACACTCACACTATATAAAAGGTATTCTAACTGCTTAGCTTACTAAGCTTAAACATATTACCAATAAGACGGCACGGTAGGTAAACTTCATCGTTTTCATTTCTTAGTTTTATTGGCTATACTTTTGATAGATACAATCTAAAATCTTAATATAAGGGCATAGCATTGAACATTTGCAGGATGACAATAACAAACACGTTAATATTTATTGCGAATATACATCCTTTATCCGACTTAGTTTTGTAAGCTCTTTGAACATCGATGAAACTCTAATTTTGTTTTATAACATTTGTCAACAGTATAACAGGTTACGTTGTTATCTAGTTGGGCATCTCTAGTTACATCAGCATCACTTTTATCAGATACACGTATGGTTTGTTCGGTACGGATCAACAATATTCCTACATCTGCTTAGATAGATTTTGTTTTCTTGATAGATGACAATGTAAACGTAGAATGTATGATACACACCCAATATAATACGATGTCACGGCAGGCAATAAATTTATTACAAATAAATGTGATAAAACGGTTTTAAATAATAACATTCTCAATCAAATATAAGAAATCTTTCGAACATCCTTACCAGCATACTTTTACATTGCACGTAACATTATTTCTAATTCATACGAGTACACTTGTCATTGATTTATAGCACAACTTGCTGTGCCTCCAGCTTCAGAGCCGACATTTGGTCAGACACATACCAAAAGTCGGCTCAATCTCGGTTCAGTAGTTTTTGCGTGATAGAGCCCTTTATATCTCACCATCTTAATATTTTTTAGTAGTTTTTTTTAATTATTATAAGTGTGGTATAACTTATAAAGGATACAATAATACGATTAAATAGAGTTTTATAATATTACTTTAACAATCCGACATGTATAAAAATAAATATGAACAGGAGGTACCCTTTCAATGTACCAACATCATCATGTATCCGAAGCCTTACTTATTTCTTTAAAGTAAAAAAGTGCAATGTTTCTTACACAAGTAGGCTAGATATTCATTATGTCGATGACAAAATTTCAGCACCCGCTAATACAAGTAGTGTGTCATTTTCTTAAAATACTTGAAATTTCAAATAACTAACCCCTATATCCAGAAACCAGTAAGAGCAATATAAGAGTCCTTATTCAAAATTACCTATAATAATACATTTATTTACAAGAGAATCCGCATGAATTGCGATGAAATACGTTAAAATTCTAGCTACTGCCCACGTTTCATAATTCAATCTCAATTGGTTTAGCTGGCTCGATTGAGTAATAAACATCCACGCAAATATCAATCAATCCAACTTCCGTCTATCTATCCACCAATCCTCACAAACTATTACATGTATAGTAGGTATTAGTGGGACTTACTCCACTAGCCACCAATGTCGAGCTAAGGTATGCCACCCTAGGCAAGTAATCATATTGATTCTGAACTTAGTAGAAGGCCAGGCGCTAGAAAATCAAAGGCGCCGCCTCTCGCCGTTGCCTTTATCCAGCCGAAGTCTACTTTTAATATCGTACTTGCCGTTGAAATCGATCTTATAATGTTTACTTATTTTGATCTGCGAGTTTGATGTTTGCTATAATTTTAATATCAAAGTTACAGATCAAAAAAACAAAATATTATAGGTAACAAGGTGTCAGATCCTTACATATTATAAGGATTTTCTTTAAAATAGTAACGGAAGCTTGGCTGAGTATATCTGTTTTCAGGTAGTTAATAAAACTATTTAAATCTACGAGGCAACTCGTGCTCCGTTTGATTCCAGGCCACGCACTTTTAGGTACTTGTTGTTACATAAACGTGTCAGTTCATTTCAAACATTCCATCGGAAACCTGGATAGTATCTACTCAAATCCATGCTGAGTACCGCCAACGTTGTACTTTCAGCTCTCATTACGAGTATTTAAGAACGATTACTTACATCCAACTCACCCGTCTGAATCTATCTACCTACGGTCAGTTTGTTTTATCTGATAAAAGCGCAAGGAGAGTATGTTTAGGTTTTATTTTTACGTAAACAGTAAAAAATCATCATGCAATTTCAAAATAACGTTACCCGGCATAACATATCAGAATAATTGATACTTGCAGCCGCGTCAGTTAACACATTGTGGGTGACTAATTAAAAATTCCCATTTATATAAGTGCTCGTATATCTGTCGTGTATTTGATGATATTAGAATTATTTATCGAAAAATCCGATATTCAAGCGTCATCCATACTCATACCATAAAGTAGGGAGATATCTACATTGTTCTCTCTCTGTCTGAAGTCAAGTGCATAGTTAAGATTACATACACATTATACATTTTAGTTTGAGATAAACATAAAATGACCTCTAAGCATGAGTAGTGGTAGGTCAAAATGATGTCACCCAAGTAGGTAATCATTACGTTTTATTCTGCTTGATATTCAAAGTCTCGTCGAATGCCTTGAGTTCAACCTTTCGTTTCTTTACGCAAATAAATCGGGGAGAAAGGATATTACTCTCCATTTTTTTAATTCGCATTCCAAGTCCAACTTTTGCAAGAAAGGCTTACGCACACTTCACACTGTCGCGTCGTTCTACATAATTTTATTAGAACTGTGTGAAAGTGAAGAAATATAATGTACTGGTTGTATGCCCGCGCTTTGTGGCTACAGTGGATAAATTAGTATTCAGCAGGGCATGTCTCATAATGTTAAATAACGCAGTTATTTCAAATTCTTACTCTACATTTTAAAAATCTTCCTGGTTATTATGATTGTTTATCTAATTGCCGTCTTGCTCTGTGCACTGTTTCGATTCAGAAATAATTAAATTCTGAAGAATGTGTACAAGAGTTCTCGAAATAATTATTACGACCGAAAATCACAAGCAATATATACTTCGTTATTTAGGTTACTTCAATACTAAGTTGAGTGTTAGTGAGGTATATGTTAACAACGGCTTACAGTACAGGACAAATGAAGTTAGCAAGGTTAGTTTTGGGAAACATCAGCTGCCAACCAGGGAAAAGCTCGAAAACAAGCGAGTTATCTACATATATTAGTTAAGTAGACCTATACCTTGGTTATTGGTGTTAGATATGCTTTACAATGTTAGTTTTATGAATCCATAGCAAAGGTATTGAGGTATCAGCTAGCTATGTAAGTGGTTTTATTTACAATAACATATTTAGAAATTTAATGTATAATTTTGTTTTTTATGAGAACTTTAAAATAATTTTATCTAGATACTTACCGTTACCCAATTATAAGAGAAAGTATATTTATCTAAATAATATTAATAATTAGCATTGCAAACTAAATATGTATATGCATACAAATAAATACATATAACACAATAAGATTTATGATAGTCATGTCTAACAGCAATCAGGTAGAGTCTCATGAAAATCGCGAGTACATCAGTGGAAATTGCACGTTTGCTATGATTGAATGTGCAAGCTTCTAAGTAAATATAAACTGAATAATTTATTCATTATGTTGTTAACCTTGTTGATGAAACAAGGTTTTTACAAGCGTTAGAACAAGCCCAATTGTGTCGGTTAATTTCAATTACGACTAGATCTTGAAAAAAATATGATTTCGATATTGATTTCAAAAACTAATGTTAATAAATAAATAGTCCTTTAGAGAAAATGCAAAACTAATGTTAATGTATTATTGTTGTAGTGATAATATGAACGGCTTTGAGTTATATTTAAGAATGCGTGTTTTTTTACAGTTCTGATAATGTGAATTAGTATATCTGTCTAGAAATTATACAAAGTGAGTGCCACAAGGTACTCTCCTTACTCTACCAACAAAATAAATTTAATAAAGGTCACGTACCTCGGGAGGATATACCTAATCAGCATCATCTTATCAAATTGTCAAGAGTTGTGAATAAGGTCAAACGACAGTGTAATTCAATTAAAGTGATTCATAATTTTCCGACACATGCCAGGCTAGTAGATATCTTCAGAGGGAAACATTGTTTTTGTGTTTTAAGAAAATCAGTTTTCAGGAAAAACAAATTGTGTTTGAATCTTCAAGTATAATTGAAAAAAAAAACCATGATGTTCAAGAAGATAAAAACAAAAGAGTTAAATTATTAAATGAATTCTTCTAATAAATAAAATCTAATGGGATTTAGTCTATTTGAAATTCTCCCACACAGACCAAATGTTAGTTGGTAGTTATAACGTACAAACAAATATATAAAATAAAATGATCCATTTTGAATACGTACAACACAAGAGCTTATTAGTTATTTTAGAAGATGTAAGAATGCTTGATCTTTGAAAGGTTATTTGCGAATTAATGCCGCGAACGGTATACGAAAGAAGTGACTTACCTACGTACAGTACGATACATTTGAAGGTTGCGTGTTGAGGCGCTGCGCAGGCGCACCTCTCAGTTGCCGCAACTAACCTATCCTACAGCACTGTTAGGAACGAGCGAGCGAGCGCGACGCGCCGCGGCCGCAGTCGCGTGCGCACCGCTCTCGGACACGCTCCACATATAATACGCGTTCTATTTGCCACTATTACACTATTTCGTTCCAGTCTTATTTCGCGATTTATAAAAAAAATATCCATGTCCTTGTCCAAGAAATTTTGAAATCACGTGTTTATCTATGACTAAGTTCGTGGTAGACATTCGTTTAGAAGAAGTGTAGTTCATCGCAAATCTCAGCGTAGATAAAGTAAGTGTAAACATATTTTTTGTCTGATGTTTATTTTATGCGTTTAGGTGTATTCTTTGGCTCTAGATCAAACTTTAATGAACACACAAGACACGGCTATAAAAATTAGCATGAAAATAGGAAATTACGTCATAATTGCTAAATTAGTGGTTGTATTTCTGCACTGCAGGTTATGTTTTGTCTGTAGAATTCATGAATATACCTATCCTATAATCACCTATCGATTGTGGATATTTGCAGGCAAGCAAATGTTTCGCTGCATTTATATAAGATAAGTACGGCTTTTATATTAAAATAGTTATGAGTACAGCGTATATAAGTTTAATAACTGATATTTTGATTATTATTTGAAATCTAGCGATTAAATTAAAGTCGGAATCACGAAGATAGGATACCACACAAGTAGGTATGTTTTTGTATCAAAATTACGTCGGCTGGTTATGTTATGTATAGTGACAGTTAAATTTCGAAGTTTGTATCCAAAAGCGCAACATGTAAAAGTAAATAGTCCTCAGACAAGACTTTCGTCAAGTTAACGGGCGCAGGCGGTAAACCACAAAGGTCTGTGTTCATGTGACATATCCTATTACATGTCAACCGATAACTTTGTAACTTTAAAATATAGTTTTATTAAAATGAATTATGATGCACTGATATACTGCACTTTGCTTTTACATATTGTTCAAGATACAAAAAGGAACTACTGAGGGTACAGATTCATCCTTGGTTTTAAAAAGGTTTTTGAGAGTGGATAAGTGTTTTCAAAGGCTTATCATATTACGAGTTCAATGGCTTATCATTTATGCATTGTCAACGCAGGTATTTGAAAACGTTTGAATATAACCTATATGAAAAGTTGCAAACATTAAAAATCTTAAAAAAACACTAATAAAATACCTAGTCAGCAGCCCAGGTATTATTCATGCTGTTTATGAATGGTAATCAGGTTATGTTTCGCTACATTAATTGAACTTAGTTAAGGTCAATGTAGTGACCGGTCATTGAAAATAAAGAGACCTACAACACTGCTGTAAGTGAATCAAATTTATTAGAGTAAAACAGAAAAGTAGCAGAACAGAAACCAAAAGTGAGCAAGAAACAGCTCGAAAAATTATAATAAGGTATTTACATAACAAACCAAAATCAATATATGAACCGATAGATCATTCCTGCATCTTCTTATATTGTACATACATAATGGAGGTAGTAGGTAATCACAGTACGTATGAATTACAATATCACACTGATGCAATAATTTTAATCCAAAATATTTTAGGACATACAAAGAATAAATGAAAACAAGATAGAGAACATGACGACATGTATGTAGCAAACCTATATAAACTAGGTTTTAGAAGAACATCAATTGGGAAAACAAATACGCTATATCTTCTCGAAAAATGAAACAAAGATGAAAAATGGTTGAATGGGACCATACATCTATCTTCACAAGTTTGGAACCAAGCAACCACTTACCTTCTTCGTTCAAATCGAATTAGTGATAAGGAGTTTTATGAGGTATTCGATTGAGAGTTAGAATGGGACAAAGATAAATATACTGGTTAGAGGGACCAAGCTAAGTAATACGCTTGATTACCAAAAACCAGCAGTTGCATCGATGTCATAGAGGCCTGATGTCACGATCTTCTTATATGTTGTGGTGAATGGTTGTAAAGCGAATGTCACTTGAACACAGGAAAACATAAAGACAAATGTACTAGTAAAGGGGACCAGGCAGATGTTTAAAATGCTTGACCCACCAAAACTAGCTTTTTCATCTCTATTATGGCAAAGAAGACTGAAGATGAATTTTCAGAATGGTTCATCTATAAAATATGGGTACATCACACACAGAAACATTAAACAAGATGAAACCCACGATTCACCAACGAAGTTTACATAATGAACGTACAATTTCGCACAAAGGTAAAATTAGCGCATAAAAGCGCAGTGGCAGACTAGAACCTTTCCCTTGATACCAGCTGAGATTAATTAGTGAACATTAATATACATAATCAATGTATTATCAATTTCACGCAGTTGATACAAATATTTAAGTATTATCTAGGATTGATGTTAAACGATTTAAGCATAATAAACCAGGAAGATTCTGATAAAAGTCTCCACTTCATTCGCTTATTTAGAAATATCTTGATTTCTTTTTTAGTAATAGGTAGAGGTAGAAGCAATAGTAACTTTTCAAATCTATAAGATCTAAGTCTTAATTTCACAAGGGCAGAGACTTGAACTCTATAATAGTGAACCTATGAAGTCATATTGCGTGATATGAGAACAAAACTTGGCAAAATGGAGCTAACATTATAATATTAGGTAAAATGGTTATAATGGAACTAGTACATTTCCGTTTAACATTTTTATCAAAACTAAGCATAATAAATGTAACTATTAAATTTTAGGCAAAATTTTCATTTATTATTATTTTTTTCTTTCGCATGCACTCACTTCTAAGAACTCGGTAGATCCATTTACAACTTAGTAAGACTTGTGTATATCTAAGTACTCTGTGGTCAGACTTAGTTTCGAGCTACTTAGTTTGGGCAAAGACTAGGTAATATTATGTACCATAGTTTGGGGCTAGATGGCGTTGTGTGAAATGTCCAAAATATTTATTTATCTATTTTATAACAAAATCATTAAGTAAAATTACTTCTGACGTGTGCGAGCTCCATCGATGCCGCAAAATAACACCATGGCCTTAGAACAAAGGGGCAATCACAGAAACCTGAGTTTGTAATGCAACCCGAGCACGCGCATAGTTGCAATGCGACGTAGTACTTGTATGCGTTCGTTTATCGACAGGAGACCAAACAACTGTAGTTAGGCTGCTTTTCAACCATAGATGTGCTATGCTACGTTGCTATGGATACTCAATACTCTATCTTTATGTGCCGGATGCGTTTGGTATCCACCGATCATATTAATTGGTCCATAGCATAGAACTGGTGGAAATTGGTTTTACTAAGCTTTGTTTTTTATATGGATGGATGCGTCCTACGGATAGTCACGAGTGTTAACATGTGCAGAGTAACTACAATAGGCTCGCGTTTGTTGCACAGCTACCTCGCGGCGGCGAATCTTCATAGCACATCTTACTCGTTCCGATACATAGCTTACGATCAGTGGAAACGGTCACATAGTTTCCTAGCTTAGTTTGATATCTTCGCATCATAGCTGCATAGCACATCACTGGTGGAAAAACAGCCTTATACTTGTAAATCTAAACCATTGACTTGAAGTTTTATTTGAAGTCACCAATAACATGTTTATTTCGTTGGAATTAAAACGTTTCATAAAAGTATGTTCCATAATTTCATGATCCATAGGAATGATTGTGAATAAACGAAACGTTAATCATGTTTCGGTACTGAAACAAGTGATTCATTTATTGAATTAATACAATTGAGTCAGCTACAAGAAGATGAGATACAGTTCGTACTACCACGTCGGATACTTTCGGCTCCGCCCATTATTAAATACATAGTTCATACGCAGACAATACCTATTACAATAATTGTAAATTGATCTCAACCATTTTTCAGTATATTTTCACAGTTGCACTTTGTAACAAATTAATCAATACAACTGACTGCGATCGCCGCGTTTTGCAGGTTTACAGACATAATTCAGTAGTCTTTTAACGAAAATAACCGAGGCAGATCGCAATTAACGGAGCCAGACACGTCGGATATGGAATGTATAATTGAAACACATTCCCATTCAGTATCTTATGCATATTGTTACAGCTTAAAACACGGGTTTGTTTCAAAATATCAGTATAGCAAGGATTTATAAAACTCAAGTGCGTAAAAGTAGAACGGGTTAATTGATTTTGGGGTGTAATTTTTTTGTTCGAAATTAATCTGGAAATATATTTTTGAAATAAGTTGGTTTACGGCTGTACTTGAACATGTTTAAACCATTCCATTTTCCATAACTCCTTAAATTAATAAATGAGTGCCCTCTGCCTGCACGTAGGTACATCGTTTGCAATATAAACTAGTTTCCCCCACTCATTGTGTGTCGGCCGCTAACCACCAGTACTAGACCTATATCGGTCTACGTATCTGATAACGCGGCCCCGTCCGATAACGGCCGATACCTAGTTGACTCAGACGGACTCCACATCTCGAACACACTGTTTCAGAATATTGAGTATTTATCGAGAAATACAATTATTTAAAGCCATCAGAATGTGTATGTAAAAGATTAAGCCTAGTCGTGCATTACGATTAAAAGCGAAAAATAACAGGTAATGTTTTAATTCCAGGGTCTGTTTGATATAGTGGGATGATGACGTGATGCGGCTAGCATGCGTTGGCCAACGTGGTGGCTCATTCTTTTGGCGCTGCAGGCGCGTTCGCTGGCGCAGTCTACCTCACCCACCGTGTGCGACGAGGAGGCATGCCGCTGCGACTCTTTCACCAGACTCATTTGCAACTGCACACGCGATTTCACCGTAAGCTGATTCATGTTTCTATTTATACCTAAAATGCGCACGAAAAACTGACATCATTCTGATTGACGGTTTCCTCTTTTTAGGAGATAACATTGAGGCCCGATGGGGCGTTCAGGGTGCCGTCGACAACGACAGGCATTATCATAGACGGATGCTCCCGTGTCACCTTCCTCTCGGACACAGTTCGGAACCTAGTTCAACTTCGAAATGTAGAGTTGCGGAACGTGGACCACGTTATAATCAATGAACGTGCATTGGCTTGGTCTCCATTCTCAAGGGAGAGTGAGATGAATCCCGGATTACGAGTCTTCATAAATAATTGCACTGTGGATGAGATCGCTTCGCACGCAGTTACAGGCCGCGTCAACGACATTACCATCAGCAATAGCAGATTGGTGAACGTGAAACCCTTTGCCTTTTCTAGCCTCAGCGGAGTTAATACTATAGAGCTGGTGGACAATGTCTTCGACAACATTGAGATACAGGCATTCAAGAAATTTACGATGCTGAACTTTTTGATGCGAGGAGGTAGAGTGAAAACTCTTCCAAGTAGATTCCTTTCGGACGTCGAAGTGACTAATTTATTCCGAATGGAAGGAGTAACCGTTAAGTATTTGTCTAGTTTAACATTTCTCGTCAGTTCACCAAAGAGAGTTCTCATAGAGAGTAACAATATAGAGACTTTAGAGGGCGATGGATTCCACATGGTCACGAAAGGACCCATCACTTTTAGGAATAACACCGTTTACGAGTTGAAAAGAGGTGCATTTTTCGGGTTTACGGTAGACTCCGAGGTGACTTCGACAATGGGGGCGCAGGAATTGCTGATGGATAACAACACTGTGACGCATTTGATGCTGTCTTCACTGATGTACAACCGCACGGGGGTCACGCTGCGAGTGGACGGGTTGAACCTGAACCAGAGCTGCACGTGCGAGCTGGCGGAGGCGTGGCGCGACTTCATGAAGACGCAGGGCGGCACCGTGGCCTGCTGGTACTCGCTGGAGGGACACTTCGTCTCCATACCGACATTCGTCGATAGTCGCTGTGGCTCTTTCAAACAGAACTACTGGATATTCGTATTGATAGGGATTTTAATAACACTAATAGTTGTATCAATCGTGATATTCTTCATTGTGCGACGTGAAAATGAGAAGAAGAAAAAGGTACAAATCGTTTTGCCCGACGGAAAAACTTACAGAGAGACTGAGTTCCATATTGTGGTAGAAAAGGCGGAGCTTCTCATCACAGATATGTGAAAAGAAGATGAACTGAATTATCTTGGAATACTGATTTGTTTCGTGAAGGCAAGCAGTGAGATTTAGATAATAAGGACTTAATTAATATATAAATAATGGTTCATATCGAACATTTCTGTCGAACATTCCGATAAATACTATTTTAGAAAAGCTTCATTTATTAACTACCTCAGTTTCACGTCAGTCAAAACCGTGCCAAGTTTAATTTCATCGAAATCAGTATTACGCTACGTCGTTGACGGCAATGTATTGTCCTTCGCTATGTAGTGAGAGTTAATAAAGATAACATTCAACGTATTGTTTCATTTGTATACCGACACATGCAAATACTTTAGTCTATAAACTTGTTTAATCAGTTGTTTAATCCGGTCTAGTTTGATGACGCACTGCCTAGCGAACGTTATGAACATCTAGCACTATGTTATGTACTACTGCATATAACTCATCTACTATTTCGCCACGCAGCACATAACAAACCATTTTTGCTATAACAGCACTTATCGACCTGCTAAAAGCATATGCGATTGAAAAACATACATACTAATATCCTGTAAATAAAAATGTACCTATTATCCTAGCGTGGAGCTCTAGCGTTAACCTCGACATTTTTACACGAAAATGTTTTATTTTCTCTTTAATATATCACTCAAAACATCATAATACCTATAAATATGTGGTTGCACTTATACTATTTTTACAGCTAATTCGTAAATGGTACTTAAATTAATTATAATATCCCAGACAGTGAATGAGATATAAAGTAGGTAAGCCAATAATCGGAATAGTGGTGTAGCGTAGCGATGCTGAAAACTTGCAAACAGATTATTACAAGTATGAAAAGCTGTTTTATAAAATTCATTCTAAGAGTAAAATAAAATGTAAGTACTTCAATAAATTATTTTTGTGCTCATCATTTTTTAATACAGTAGAAATGAAACCCGACTTAAAAGATAAATTATAGAGTTGATCAAACACATGTAAAACCCTGTAAATTGCATATTAAACCTAATTATAATCCGATAATTTGATCTGGTCTATAAAAGCGTAGCTTCTTATACAATAATATTGCACGACTTACCATCCACCATGTACTACTAGATTTTCTATCCTTGTATGTCCTTTTAATGGATCAGATCAAATCGACGGAAAAAGTCTTTACGTACCTTGAAACTGGTCACCCCTTGATGTGTGTTTGCTTTAAACAACTGCGAGCCGCGTCATCTCCAAATCAAAACCTACCTCTTTAGAATTTGTCACAAAAAATGAGGATCTTAAGTTTTAGCATAATCAAAAATGTTTATTCAGGTATTTTTCAAAATTTTGACTTCAAGTGTATTAGTAAGTACCTACATCATATTATGCTAGCAGTACACTACATACTTTTTTGAACTTACATTTACGTATTGTAGAGTTTATTCTGAAAAACGATTAAAAATGTCACAAAACATTATTATCAATACGTTAGCGTAATCAGGCATTGCATAGGCTTCACGCAAAGTTCCCTTACGCTATCCACTGTAGCACAGTAGTGGTACACTTCAATCAATGTGTCCCGTGCTTTTGGAGTGTAAATAATACAGGGATATCTTTTATGATTTCTTAGAACACAACTTCAATAGAATAATTGCACGATTGGATTGTAGGCAAACAGCCAACAGCTAATGCCTGGAGCTCCGATAACGTGGTTATATTGCAACCTTTCATTCTAGAGTCTGGACTCTGAAGTGTTCTCGGTATTACCAAAGGTACAAGTGATTCGGACATTGTTTACAATCAATCATATGAATATAATGTGAACCGACCTACTAGAACAATGTTGTAGCGTAAACAAGTGGGACAGCACAGCAAAGTCATTCTACCTTTCCGATTGTTTCTACAACGTATTGTTTGCTGTTTATTGCTTCTACAATCTACAAATACACGTAGACGACTACATATCATCTGGTACTTGAGGATCGTATACAGAAACCAGCTTATTTCATAATGATCCCTGTATGCATGGGAAGACACAAAACAATATGAATATGATGTAAAATAGAGAACTCTATAAAAGAGGTATGTACTTAATAATAAAAAACGTGAAGCAATTTCAGAGATTAAACAAAGTAGTGTACTGCATATAAAGATCGTCATCTTTGCGCGTCTGCGGCCGGTTCGTCAAGCTCGTCGTGATCACATTGAGCATGCAATAAGCTACGTACATTAAGTTAAATAGGCACCGACAAAAGTATACACCTTTATCAACAAATTATATAAATATATTTAGTAATAAATCCGCTTAATTTCTAAACAAAGGTTTTAATTATCTTAACTTTAGTTCAGCTAAACCAAAGTGTCAAAGAACAGAATACCAAAGTTTAAAGATACGCCACTCTCGTTTCAAATTTCAGCGAAACTCTCGTTTCAAACTTCGGCGAGTCCATACCTCCTGATGATGCCTCGTGTAGAGGCGAAACACGTGTCGTATCTTTAAACTTTGGTTTTCTGTTCTTTGACACTTTTGTTTAGTTGAACTAAAGTTAAGTTAATTAAAACCTTTGTTTAGAAATTAAGCGGATTTATTACTAAATATATTTATATAATTTGTTGATATTTATGGATTTTCGCAAAGTAACGCCTGAATCAATCAATTATACACCTTTGTCAAAAATGACTGAACATACATCATCTCACGTGAATTTTCTGTTTGGTATTTCCCTAACGGGCACAGTTGCATGCACTCTGTGAGCTGAGCGGAGTGGAGAGGAGTGGTCCGTGATTGGCCAATCACGGTGCTCGAATTTCTACTACCACTCCACTTCGAACACTGTGAATCCTCAACTGAACAATTCACGGTCCACTCCTCTCCACTCCACCCAGCTGCGCGTCAGTGGAAACGCACTCTAACTGTGCCCGCCAGCATGGAAAAAGCTTTAGATACTTAAAGATAAGGCGGGGCTGATGTAGGCAGATCTGAACAGTAGATTTTTGTTTGCTTATAGTAATTTTAGCCGCGAGCTATTTTATGCAACGTATAATTTACCTCGTTTTAGTTCCAATATTCTTCGTGTTTTTTTTTCAATGTATGTTTTTGCGGTGTAAGCAAACTCAGACTACATTATAAATTACTAACTTACCTTGGACTTACTTACTAACATATATAATAACATCTAATTTGTTGGTTGTTTTACTACGCACTATCATTGTTGTGCGATTATTTGCCGTGTTACGGGTCTTGGAAAACATAACAAGACTACCTTTATCTCTCTCTCTCTTTCTTGTCTCTCTCTCTTTTATGCTAAGAACTTTAGAATAGATTCTTTTCAGTCGAAAAACGACATTTAGGTGTGAACTAAATCCTTATTCTACAGTTATCATGCTACGAGACCTGTTATTTGTAAACACCGAACTCGCCAAGCGAAGTAAGCCGCGAGACCGCGCGGTGTCACCCGAGGTTCATCTATCTCCTCTGCTCTTATCTGTTGTTGATTGATTGAAGAGGTCATAGTGCTAATAACTGATAATATAGATCGCCATTGTTTGTGAATTTTAATATAAGTTCGTTTTGCGAATTTAATCATTTCATAAAATACAGGGTGTAGTTTTGATATAATCCACGCGTAAATGATAAATCTTTTGATGTATTACAGAAAAATCTATGTACATAAAAATAATATTTGCCATAGAATTTTCTCAAGAAGCTAGTTCAGTTGTTAGCCGGTGTACGATGAAGGTAGAAAATTCAAGTAAGCCATTTAAAATGTTAGGTAGTAAGCAGGTAAGAATAAGAATAATTTGCTCTCGAAACGTGTTTGGAGGAGCGATTTGTGACTGACCTTGTCGAAATTATGTCATCAAAAAATGTGGACGACCACGTCACTCAAACAGCCATGTGTGTGTTACTTTATTTAATCAGTGCCGTGAAAGGGTTGGTTGTGCAGAATGTGCTTCTTTTTACTTCTACTTCAAAGTTTTTTAACTCTACTGCGAAGGAGGGTTAAGTGTTTCAACACGGCGCGGGCGGTTGTAAGCCATCAAAATCTAAAGCAGTAGAACAATTTGGGTAAATTAGGTTTTTTTTATATTTATCTTGGCCATGGGAGAGTCACAGAATAAAAAATATACAACATGGCGATAATATTTCTGTAAAGATTTTTTTTTTGTTTTTGAAATCGTCAAGCTAGTTTTTCTGTTACTATCTTCTTATTAGCAGTATGACCTCTAAGTTTAGCACTCACCTCAGTAGCGACTGTCCGTCGAGCACTTGGTGGACCGTCAGCGGCGCGGAGAGCTCCAACCCGCGGGATAGAAGGAGCGCTTCACTCGAGTTTTCTTCTTCGGAACCGTTCGGCTGGAGCTGAACATCCACCAGTGTAGCTGTTGTACGAGAGCAATGGTCAGAAAATTATATGTAAAGGTGGTAAAATACAATCATGACATCATGCCTAACGGTTTGTTTACCAATTTGTTATATTTTGCTTTGTTCCTAATTTTAAGTGTACTTCAATAGTGTTCATCTATCTATCTACAACGTGTAGTGTTATGTCCCTACAAGCCCTGAGGGGGCGAATTCAGACTAAGAGTGTGAATACTATCACGTGTGCAAAGGTTGAATACATCGTATCAGAAATTTTCATACAATAATTATTTAAGACAACCCTATTTGCTATTTACTTCTCCATCTGTACACACCCTCCACGTCGCACATAGACACACGTAAGGAACATGTGCTCATGCCTATGATCTAGGTAAGTTGAGTAGGTAGGTAGGTATATAAGAACCTTTCAATGTAAAGAATTAAGAAAAGTTTTACATAATTTAGTTAGACTATTCAGTACCCTTAGTACGAGTTATGATAGTTTTCGAAAACTTTATGTAGTTTCGTTTCCTTCCATACATTTGCTAACAGCGCCCCTAGCGAAAACTTTCATGAACTAAAATCGGCAGTATGAGTTAGATCGAAACAGTATTCGAAAACCAAAAAAGTTTTCGAGCTGTTTATGGCACTTTGGTAGTACGAGTTCTAACTTTGACAAGTCAGCGATAGTAAACTATGACGTTTACGAAAACTTTTGTAGTATTCGCACTCACTAGATAAAATTCGGTGAGAGCTACGCGAACAAGCTAGTATTTGTAAATATTTGTAAATCCTGTCACATTTTATTACTCTCAGCCTGACATAAGGGCCTTCGGCCGGTTTGTTTAAGTCACCATTTCTAAAATTATGGATATGGGTAGGGTTATTATACAAATTTCGAGACACATCTTGTAGATATTTTTCCAGAGAGAGAAATAATTACCACTCTATGAAATCTATCCATAATTTTAAATTGTGATGGACTCATTTTTCCTTTAAAAAAACGATGCCTCCATAAAAAATAACTTAAATAACTCAACCAATTTCTGTGCGAGGCTAGAAAAACTAAGCAATTCAATTTGTAGAATTCGTCCAGTAAATGATTTGAGTTTTCGTTCTTAACGGATTACTCAGGGGTAAATCTAATCGGATTCGGATCGGATATATTTCTAGGAAACATTTTTAAATTCCAAGTCACAATCCTCGCGTAAAGGTTTCCTTTAACCAAATGATAAGTTTTGAGCTTCTTTATTATTATTAAGGTGCATAAAATGGGCTATAAGTATCTTAGGAGATAAGGGATAATCATCATAGGTAAGCCTAAAATCACCAACTGCTGGTATAGATAGGCCATCTTTATTTTGTAACAGCCCTCTCGGTGTTAGACGTTCTCGTGGGATACTTTACAATAATTTGCTTGTAATTTTTTATGTAGTTTTTAATATAAGCTGTAAATGAAAATAAATCTGGATACCTGACATCTGATCTAGATAGACGGACAAGAAATTTAAGATTATCAACCCTGACTGACTGACAGATAACGTACTGACCAAACCGCTGAACGTAGAGACTTGAAACGTGTGTTCGTCAAGAAGTGCAGTTGTATACTAAGAGATGGACATAACTCATAATGCAAACGAAGTTGCGGCTGCAGCTAGTATTTTATAGGTAGTATTCCGCTCTTGTGCAGTGTTTTACTTTAGATATAACACAATGGGCCCGCAACACCTGCGTCGATACATTCTCGTCACGAGAACCGGACGCGATTACAGAGCATGTTATTACGAACAATGAAACCCGTAACTGTATATTTCATTGAGATCTACTGGGACAGGTATATTCTCCTTCCGGTTAAGAATAATAACATCAGCGTCTTTTATTTTATTATTATTATATGGAGCCTGCATTGCCCCACTGCTGGGCAAAGGCCTCTACCCATATCCTCCAATATTTCCTGTCTTGTGCCAAGTTGGTCCTATTGATACCTAGTAAAATTAACCTAACACTCCGTTCCATACAACACGACAGGTCTAATAACCGATTTGTATATTTTCCCCTTGAGTTTGAGGGGCATGCGTGGATCACATATAGTTCCTGTGACCTGCCGCCATTTCATCCATCCCGCATTTATTCTGTTCTTCACGTCACGATCTACCTCACCATCGATTTAGATCAATGACCCGAGGTACCGAATGTCGGAGCAGACTGGAAGGGATACACCGTCTTAGGCAATAGGGACAAAACTGAGTGATCCATCGAAGTGACAGAACAGGTGTTCTGTTTTCGTTCTACCGATCGTCAGACCAACACTCTCCAGTTTATCCCGCCATTTTTCATTTCAAGCCTTTTATATGTATAAGATAGATAACTATAGATGCAGAAAATAGCAACCGCAGGCAAGGCCTTCACGAATACAAACTTACAAAAGACCATAGGCGGTACATCCAAGTCGGGGGCCAAGAGTTTAGAAGCGCAGTTAGCGCCGGCGTACACCAGTTCCATCTCCAAAGCAACCATCCCTTCCCGCTGAGTCGTGAGCGGCGAGTCTTCGTACCCCGAGCACAGGCATCGGAACCCGAAGCGAGACTCATCGCTATAACCAGGACACTATATTAATCCTACTAATCCACTTATTGTAGATGTAGTAAGCCGTGTTGGCTGAGTGGGAGGTGCCTCGACTTTCGATCCGATGGTCGTGGGTTCGAACCCGGTCGTACACAAATGCATTATTGTGTTCTAAAGATCTCTGTGTGTATTAAAAAATAAGTGCTTTACGGTGAAAGAAAATATCGTGTAGAACCTAAAAAATTCGATAAATATGTGACAAGTGCACGAAAGGAGCCTTATCGAGGCGCACTTGAAATATTTTCACCACACTGGTTCTTGTTCAAGTCAATTGATTGAGCTGTAATTCCGTATGGGTATAGGTTTTAAGCTCGAATAGGACATAATGCTGAGTTTAATTATTTTTTTATTTTATTGGGAGCTAATAGTCACATAAACAAACAGGTTACCTTTGTTTCTTGTTGTACTCGCCGAGGTAGTCCGATGCAGTCTCAAGAGCGAAAATAACTTCGTTTCCGGGCACCAATAGAGCTTTTTGAGGCCACTCGTGCGGTCTGAGGACAAATGACAAGTAAAATGATATTTGGATACTTTATCCAAATATCGTATTATGTAAGGTCTGTTTCAAATTTTATAGGAAAAGTGCCTCGAGTTGCTTTGAAAAAGGTGTACGGTTGTCCTGCTCGACTTGGCGGGGGAACTATCGTACTCCCAGAAACCTTATTTCATACATTTTACTTATTTTATAAATGCGAAAGATATGGATTGTTACTCAATCACGGTAGAATAACAGAACCGTGTAGACCAAAATTTATCACGTTCATAAAGCAGTCAGAGGCTAGTAGATCAGGCTAGCTAAAGATGCCAAAAGTGGTGCACTGAAAAGGAGACCTATACCCAATAGTGGTTGCAAGAGGCTGGTAAGATAGATAACGCAAAACTTGAAAAGGGTCCTTTCAAAGAAACGTCGCATACAAAGTCGCAAACCCAGCACATGCTGAGCCAAATCCCGCTTTTTGATAAAATGAGCCTTTGCGTTAAGACACGTGTTTATTTTTATTTTTCTAAGAATAAATGTATGTATCTATAAGATTTTTAAGATTATTAGATAATATTATGTATAGATCCTTGGTTCGAAATAAATGTTTTTATACTTCTATTTCAAACGCAAGTGTACAATACTAACATGTTGGAGAGTCTCGGCGTCACGCTGACGTAAGTGCAGTTGAAATGCATGCACGAGTTCCAGTTGTCCCCTTCCTCCTCTAACTCTTGAAACTCCCCGTTGTCCAAAACTTTGACCACCTGCTGCAGAGAAAGAATAGTTCAACACAAATGTCTCAGGCCTCGAAGAGACGCTAGATCAGTGGCTATCACGAAAATATACAACTTTCGAGAGGTTTAGAGTATTTTTCGTAAATAGTAACTTTGACATAAAGAACTAGCACCACTGATTCACACGAGAAGAACGTATCGTTAGATCACGTGGCTAAGTTCCTAGTTCCTATCGTACAGTAAGCGTCCAATAATGCGTATAGCTTCGTGATAGGCCAACATTTCAATCATATATTGCGTCTCTGTAAGTGAGGCCTCATGTAACATATACAACGTGCGAGTTCAATAGAATCAAGACATCGTGAAAAATATTTTAGCGATTAAAATAGCACATTCTATTTCTGTATCTTAACTTTGTCATCCGTATTTTTATACTATTGTGCAAAGAATTATATTGATAAATAGATAATGTTTGTTTTACCAAACCCAGATTTTTATGAACTCACACATATTCGAGAAATTTGATGAACTTCATATTTGTAGAGTGTAAAATAACGCGTTCATGTGGAATTTTGTTCTTTATAAAAAAAATATTACTTTTATTGGTAACTTGATTAAATACACGCCGCAATATTTTTTTTTTTTCATTTTTAAATCTTCTTATCGTGTCACTAGTTCTATTGAACCAGTGCGGTTAAAGGATTTCAAGTGCGCCTTGTAGAGGCTCCTTTTGTGCACTATATATACATTTTTAAACGAAGTAATCTAATACCTACTATAACTAAATTTAATTGACTTTATTGTAAGTTGAAGCCAAGCGTACCGGGTGAGCCACCTCCAGGTGATGTCAGGATTAGCCCAGCGTACCTACAGGAATACTGATATTACGTACGTACCTATAGGTACGCAGGTATGAAGACTAACCAAAACAGACTTATGTTAGAGTGAATGTTTTGTTATATTTTATGTTTTTTTATTAAAAAAAAAAAATGTCATGTGTGCTGGGATGGGTGATGAGAAGCGTATAGGATGAACGGAGTGTCTCAGTGACATCTACCTTGTATACCTTACGGAATGGTGGATCAGCTACCCTTAAGTCATTTTGACAGTGACATCTCTGTTTGGGCGTGCCGGCGACCGCATAGATGGTCAATGAGTCTTCCGGCTGGGCGGTGATGCTTCGAGGGTCCATTTCCAGCACGATCCACGATACGTTGGAGGGGAATAAAACCCTGTGTTTGCAGACGGAAATATGAAAAGTTATAACTATTATAGCTCCAATACTTTGGTCACATCATGCGTAATGAAAAATACTCTTTTAGCTCATCATACAAGGTAAAATCCATGGCAAAAGAAGGCCCGGCAGACGCCGAATGTCTTGCCTCAAAAACTTACGACAATGGTATACTCGCTTTCTATTCTGTGCTGCAGTGTCCAAGGTGCACATAGCCCTATTGATTGCAAACCTCCGATAGGAGACGGCACCGAAAGAAGAAGAATAATTATCATGTTGTTAACGTCCGTATTAAGCTGTGTGCTATGTATGCACACATATCAACTCGGGATCGTCACCGTATGAACTCTAGCCATTCAGTATTGTTTGTATGAAACTCCCTACTGCAACGCACGTGGTTCCTACCGATACCGTGCGGCTGGAGTTGGTTGTTGCATATTATCCTACCTCATTACTGATGGAGGCTTGTTTGTACCGGTGGTCGCTAGTGGTGGTAGTAGAAGAGAGCTCGTCCACACTCGGCACCAGCTGGTTCATCGCAATAACGTGCGGCATGAGTCGGTTGATGGTGATGAACCTACCTAATGTTACTGACGGAGGCTTGTTTGTACGGATAGTTGCTCTCGATCCAGGTGTAGTAGCTAGTGGTGGTGGTGGAGGTGTACCCGTCCACACTCGGCACCAGCTGGTTCATCATGGTAACGTGAGGGAGGAGTCGGTTGATGGTGATGAACCTACCTAATGTTACTGACGAAGGCTTGTTTGTACGGATGGTCGCTCTCGATCCAGGTGTAGTAGCTAGTGGTGGTGGTAGAGGTGTACTCGTCCACGCTCGGCACCAGCTGGTTCATCATGGTAACGTGCGGGAGGAGTCGGTTGATGGTGATGAACCTACCTAATGTTACTGACGGAGGCTTGTTTGTACGGATGGTCGCTCTCGATCCAGGTGTAGTAGCTAGTGGTGGTGGTAGAGGTGTACTCGTCCACGCTCGGCACCAGCTGGTTCATCATGGTAACGTGCGGGAGGAGTCGGTTGATGGTGATGAACCTACCTAATGTTACTGACGGAGGCTTGTTTGTACGGATGGTCGCTCTCGATCCAGGTGTAGTAGCTAGTGGTGGTGGTAGAGGTGTACTCGTCCACGCTCGGCACCAGCTGGTTCATCATGGTAACGTGCGGGAGGAGTCGGTTGATGGTGATGAACCTACCTAATGTTACTGACGGAGGCTTGTTTGTACGGATGGTCGCTCTCGATCCAGGTGTAGTAGCTAGTGGTGGTGGTAGAGGTGTACTCGTCCACGCTCGGCACCAGCTGGTTCATCATGGTAACGTGCGGGAGGAGTCGGTTGATGGTGATGAACCTACCTAATGTTACTGACGGAGGCTTGTTTGTACGGATGGTCGCTCTCGATCCAGGTGTAGTAGCTAGTGGTGGTGGTAGAGGTGTACTCGTCCACGCTCGGCACCAGCTGGTTCATCATGGTAACGTGCGGGAGGAGTCGGTTGATGGTGATGAACCTACCTAATGTTACTGACGGAGGCTTGTTTGTACGGATGGTCGCTCTCGATCCAGGTGTAGTAGCTAGTGGTGGTGGTGGAGGTGTACTCGTCCACACTCGGCACCAGCTGGTTCATCACAGTCACGTGCGGCAAGAGTTGGTGAATATGCTCCAGCAGTTTGATTATATTCTGGAATATTTTAACAGAGATGAAATACTGTTTTGCTATTTGACAGAGGAAGGTCGAACGAACACAGTATTTTCAACCGACTTTAAAAAAAGGAGGTTCTCAATTCGGTTGTATTTTTTTTTTAATGTGGTGTACCTCAGATCTTTGTTTATAAACCGATTCAAACATTTTTTTTTTGTTTGTGAGGATATACCTTCAGGTTGGTCTCATAGAAATTTCATCAAAATCGGTTCAGTAGTTAAGTTTTTAAATCAAAATAACTGATTAAAATATATCATCGAAGTGAAAAGAATAGCGTATTTTGCTTCCATGTGACTTTTCAGTGTTGTTTACGATCACTAGGTCCAGTTTTTGTAAAACCTTGATTATTTCATTTGCATTCAGCCAAGGCGTCTGGATGTTTTGCTTGCAGATCAAACAAACCAGTGCGTTTCATATCTTCCTAAATCAGTATACCTTAGAATCATCCATGCTCTCCAAATTGGCCAGAACATAGGGAATGAGGGTGTTAATAGCGGGCGACTGCTGCAGTACCGCACAGTTCCTCTTCAGATCCTCAGCGGTCAGCTCGCTGCGTAACGTACGGAACAGTTCCACAGCCCTCTCGAGCACGAGCGACGAGACCCGCATGGTGATAGTGTGGAGAGCGGCTATCATCGCGTCGGTGGTATCGATAGTCGTGATGTAGTTATGTGATGCATTCCTGTCGGAGACGATGGAGGTTTAGAGTAGTCTTACGGATTATGTTTTAGAACTATTCTCTTACTATAATCGTATATATACAGTATACACTGCAAAATTTTAATCACCAAAAGAACTTAAGTACAACGTTGTATCTGTGCAGTCAACATTTTGGGTTTCTCAAAAATTACAGAGTGACAGCGGCGTGAGTGCGGCACCCGAGTCGAGCTTTTGCGAGCTAGTTAGGTACCAGGGTTTGCCAAAATGAAACTTAAATTATTAATAATAAATGTTACTGATTAGCGCAAGCCTTAAGAAAACACTAACGTCTTCATTTTTTCAAGTTTTTTGCAGTAACGGCAACTGATTATGCGTATTTCTTTTTTCTGGTGATTAAAAATTTACGGTGTATAGTTAGGTACTATTATCCATAACAGTACTCGTTAGTTCAACTAACAAAGCAATTTGGGGAAATACTTTTTAAAATGTAGAACAGCTGGCAAATTGATATTGAAAATTCGTTTCATTCTTGGTTTTTCTCGGTACTTTACTTGAGATTGTTTAACTCTTAGATAAGCAAAGCACGATTAGGTGGCAGTATCATCAATGAACGACAAGACAAAAGAGAACTCGTTTTCGGTCGTGTGGTTCATTTTGTCGTGTCTTAGTCAGTTTATAAATAGAGTTCCAATATAATGGCGCAGATTACAAGAGGAGAACGGAATGGATTGAATAATAAAACAAGCAAACATCAGTTTATTTTTCTGTTTTCATGTACTTTGTAGTTTTGTACATACCCGCAGTATATGAGACAAGGGATCTGTCCCCTGGCGAGCGTAGTCCCATTGAAGCTCATTGAGCAGGAGGAGAATCTGAAGGTGGTTCCATCTGGGCCTTTGACGGAAGGCAGGCCGCAGTCTCCATTGGACGTACGCGCGCCGTGGGTGCAGAAACGTATAGCGTAGATCAGTTCCTCCTATTTATACAGATTACAGATATAAGATGGACAGTTACAGGTTTTATTAGCACATCTGATCGTAAACCATCGATCATTATCAGCCTCTTTTGAATTTAAAAAGGATATTGTAACATTTCTGGTACCTATAGTTTTTCGTAGAGTTTTTGCGATTATCACACACAATTATTATAAGTTACAAACGTCGGGACACACAAATAGATGAGGTGAGCGCGATGAATACCCGTAATAACTATATTTCTGTTACATGTTCTGTAAGTCTTACACAGATATTGACAGAAACGCAGCACCACAAGTTCGAGATGAAGCGATTGTTTTTTCGAAGTGGACACTTCTTTGTTTGCAAGATTGTATAGGTCTACAGTCCAAAATTTAGTATGTCCCATCTCAGGACGAGTGAAACGGCTAGAGTACTAGGTCAAGCGGATAAAAAGGAAAATAAAAAATTAGTACCTTCAGTTGCACCTGCTTCCCAAACTTTAACAATGCCAGATCATTCGGTAAATCTGTCCCGTCGAAAATGCCCGTCACCGTGTCAATAATGACCCAGCAGTCAGAGCCATATCTATCGGTTTCGCATACGCTGATTTTCTGAAAAAAAGGAACATGAGTTAATTTAATTATTTAATCACTTTGTTACTATTGATGCATTGGTTATAAACATTTTAATAAGTACCTATCTAGATAACAGCCTAGTTTGCATATCACCTGTTCGTATCATGTGCAGAAAGGGCGAAATTATACCTACCTACTTACCTACCCTTATTGAAACCCTAAGTTAAGTTCCTATACTTACCAATTTATTGTCTTGTATTGAACTATAACCTATCTTCATCATTATCATATCAGCCCGCCTGCACCCACTGCTGGGTATAAGCCTCCTCTTTATCACGCCATATAATTATAACATATCTTACTTAGAATAAATTGATTACTTACTTAGAATGTGTTAGAAGATATACTTGTAAAACTTAATTTGAGATTTTTAATTTTTTGATTGATTGATCGGTTGGAAGTCTGCACAGCGTTTTATTATGATAACGGATATGCGTGTCAGATATCAAGGAATACCTTTTACTCTTGATTACATTTATTAGTTAACGTGAGCGGACGTACAGACAGCGTCATAGATAAGTATCCCCTATGCACAAGACACCCAGCTTCAAGTCCCTTAAAAAAAGTATAAAATTATTATTAGGCTTACATGGTTATAAAAATATAATTTATTTATGAAGGCAAAACATACCCGTTAGTCGTGCCATGCGGAGGCGGCGTTTTGAAGGGATTTGAAGCTGTTTGTCTAGTGCAATGAGGATACTTATCTATGACACTGTCTGTACCATCATGAGAGCGCCAAGCTCGTCTCGCCAGTTACTTAAAAATAACAAATGTGTAGTTGCCGCCGTTCACCCCCACTTCGACCATGCTCCGGGTCGGATTACCGTGAAGTAGATCCTTTCCGGTCTCCCTCCGTATCGATCTATCATTCGTGAGTGATTACCCGTACGTCGTAGAGCAATTCGAGCGTGTACGGATAATTGCCAGCACCGCCATACACGCCCACCCCGACCAGCACCACTCCGGGACGGTCCACCGTAAAGCAGATGGCGTCCGGACTCCCGCCGCTTGTGTTCCACGACCGGGACTGGTTCAAGCGCATGAACCGCGACGGTGTTAGCATCTCTTTGATTGTGGCCGACTCTATATCCTGAAATATAGTCTCCATTGTACCGGTGCAGGCTTCATGAATCATTATCATGTAAGCTTTGGGACGTCCATCGCCAGACAGGCTCCACCATAAGACGAGACGAGAGGTCTCGAGCCTTCTCCATCCGCCGACTTCCCACGGATGCAACAATGTCGTCTGTCGTAACCATTCGATAACCTTTATGCACTAACAGTGATCAGATCCTGCCTAATGCCACGTCAGCTTGCTGATTCTGAACTTCTATACAATATTAGTGATTGAGCTTAAATTTGGTATTCTTTAGTCTTACAATGTTTGTCGGAGCAAGTTAACAATCTGTAAGCATTTTTTTAAGGCCCAGAATCCCGCGCGCCCCTGTCTTGCTCGCACGTTTATACATTTTTGAAGATAATAATTGACTAAGTATAAATTTTAAAAAGTGGTGTGGTGAATATATTAAGTCAAACTATTAGTATATTTTGTGTTTTGATATGTTTAGTTTAACATAAGCGAAGGAGATTGGGCAAAACTGTTTTTCCCAATCACCTTCGCTTATGTTATTTGTATTACCGTTGTTAGTATCACTTGCCTTGGCATGGTTGGCGCTCCAAGTGAGTTCCGCTACGATCCTGACAATGAGCTTGCAACAGAAATCGGCTAGAGCCTCGTTTTGCTTCAACTCGCCGTGGTCATGCGGATGTCCGCATTGCCGCGTCATCATCTTATGTTTGATAGGGTTCAAAACGATGTCCAGAAACTTGGGGATGACGTCGAGAATGTTCCATTCGGTATGGTCACGCTTTTTCTCGGAAGACGTGGACGCCTGAAAATCACAAACCATCGCGACAATATATTATAATATATTCTTATATCGTTTTTCGTAGACTTTCGCGATTATCACACATAGTTATTTGATTATAACGGGAATTTATCGCGCTCACCTCGTATTTTTTTGTCAAAAAACGAAATACATAAGAGGTGAGCGCGATAAATACCCGTTATAATCAAATAACTATATTCTTATATATTTAATTTTTACGTGGCTACGTCTAATAAATCGATGAACGCCGGCTGCATGCACGAAAACGTTGACGTCATTGTCCGGTAACACTCATTGTTCGGTAACGCTGTCATTGTTCGGTAACGCTGTTATTGTCCGGTAACGCTGTGCAATGACAGCGTTAAAATGTGCCATGTTGATTAAACTATAGGAAACTCGGAAACCTTGTTTAACAATAATCATTTTTTCTTGTTGTCTTCAAACAATATGGTATATTTTTACCTTTGCAGAATCTTTTTGGTTGGCCCGTGGCGGTATCGGTGGTGGTTTTTGTGAGTGCGCTGATCGCGGGACGGTATTAGCTCGCGAGGCGGGCGAATCTTTCACGACGTAGTTGCTAAGTACCTGCAAATGAGAGACGAGTAAATATTTGTATCTATTTTAGACCCTTAGAGAGCTGACCAAATAAACATACAGTATTAATAATTCACAAAAGAGGATCAAAAAGTAATGATTTTACAATTTGTCTATTATTATTACGGTTTTTTATTGTTTTTTGACAGTATTTTATTTGATTTGTATGTTGAGTTACCTTGCTATCTGGCCGCTTCATATCCTCAAACATTAGGTAGCACTGTGTGATCGGAACGACGTAGTGCAACACGTCTCGAAGGCTCCGCGGAGCACACAGCGCCGCGCAAGTGGCTGTCAGCCCGCGGATATGTGCAGTTGGCACTCTGCCGCTCTGTATTCACACTTATATATTAGAGGAAAATTCACAAGCAGGCTCAGAAGTGAGAAACAACGAATAGGTCAATAAATACCGGTGATAAGAAGAATTCGTTCTCTTTTTTTAAAAACTTACCCTAACATGATTCAACATTGAGCACAAATGGTTCCACTTGAGGGTGGGGGTCGGGAAGAACGCGTGAAAGCACGCAGTGGTAGTTTCATGAGCCTCCTTCAGTATCGAGGTGGTGAGTTCGAGCGCAAATTGCACGTGGCAGACTCTCATCGCTTTGCCCTTCGTCGCACGCCGCGGCAGCATCCCGCAGTTCGGCGTCTCCTCAGCCACTATTGCCTGGATCAAGTTCTTAACCTCCGCGATAGACTCCATATACGGCATGTACTCTAGATTCATCCGTTTCTTAACGCATTGCGGGTATATCTCGTTCACGTAACACTTGACCAGGCGTAGGCACGCGCGGATTACATATACAAGACGTTTTTGGTGTTTCATCATGTTTAGCTTCCGATATCTAATCGGGACCAATCCATTGGTATCGAGGAGAACACTCCTGAAGGCATCCCAGCTCCACGTGAGGAGTTTGATGAGGGATTTGAAGCAAGGGACTGTGACCTTTCGCGAGAGTCTTTTGGTAAGGGCAGTGATGGGTTCTCCCATGTCGATGATGCGGGGTGGCGGTGCGCGGTCTATACCCGCTACGTTGTACAGTAGGCTGGGTATTTGGCCCGCGTTTACGTCGGTGCCATTGTTGGCTTTCTTAGATGTTTTGAAGTGGAATCCCACGTCGTCGTTGATGACCATGGCTTGGCCGGCCGCGCCGCAGTCGGAGGACGGACCGTTGATGCACGCCATAGCCACGTACCATCGGAAAGCCTGTCAAAGGTTATAGCTTAGAAATGCAACATTCTGAAACTACATATATATAATTTATTTAAGGCCCAGAATCCAGCGCGCTGATATATAAGCGAAGGAATTATGGTAAAACTTTTTTAACACAAAAACTTTCGTGAGGTTGTAGTATCAAAATAACACATACGCTTCTTTAAAATTTATACTCAGTCAATTAATGTGTACAAATGTGCGAGCGAGATAGCTGCGCGATGTATTCTGGGCTTTAGCAGCATTATACTGACATTGGTTAAGCTTTTACTAAGGTTCGTTTAGAAGTCCGTATTTGTAAACGAATTGCCCAGTATTCAATCAACGCGGTCATTAAACTATTCGGAAATTTGATAAAATAACACAATAACTTATTATTTTTACTTTCAATGGTGTACAGGTGTCTTCACGGTTTAATAGCGCTCGGCGAATAGGGTGGGGGGGAGCTCTGCGGCGGGTACGTGGCTAAGCGACCAATAGACGCCGGCGTCGGGCACCTTCCCTATCGCGTCGCACCCCTCCCGCCAAACACATCTAAAAATTAACTATTACACATTTAAGGCCAGTGATTAAACCTGTAGTAATGTACTCACAATGATTGGTATACGCGAGTCAAACATGACCGGGAAGCGGTCTCGCGGCGCGCACTCGTAGACCACCTCCTCGCTCTCTGCGATTAGCTCGCAGTCTCCCTCCTGGTCGCCGCCATCTTGGCCGATGTCATACAGTTTTATCTTGGCCGTGTAGTCGCCGCGACCGCCGAATAAGCCGTAACCACCTATGGGTTTCACGGTTATTAAAAACTATGAGAAGACCGATCAAAAAAATCCTGACGATCGTATCGAATCCGTCACAGAAGGGTTATCAGTTTGTATGATTTTTTTCTATAATTCATAGAAACTGTTAATTTTTATCTGACGGATACGGTACTCACCCATAAGATTTTTCGAATCGGAGTGTAATGTCCCTTTCGCAAAATGTTCCGCGTGCTCAAAATGGCCTATTCTTAAAATGGCCCATTCTCAAAAAGGCCCATTTTCAAAATGGCAAATTCTTTAATAAAAACATTGCATTCCAAACAAAATATAATGATCCTTACCAAGCAGTATATCAGTATCGCACATGAATCTGATAGCTTCAACGGATTGATCTGAGTAACCCCAACCACCTCCGTGATTCTCGAATCTCGTCACCGTCAGGAAATCAGCCTTTAGAGGCGCGGATGGCGATGTGATCGCTTCTCGCTTACACTCTATTATATTTAATCTAAAAAAAGAGATATGTTTGAGTTTTTTTTCCATATACCGTTTTTTTTATTTCATTTACCTAATAATCATTAATTGAAACCAAATTAAATAAATGAAATAAGTGTGTCAAGTTATGTTGCAATAAATACGCACTCGTTGGCATGAACGTAGATGAGTGAATCCAAGCACCCCAGCAGATGCATAGCCGCATGCATCCGCGTCACCAAAGCGCCGTGTATCGAGGGCAGTGCCAACTCTTGATTCAATATCGACATATCCGCCAGGGCAATACTATCCACCGGCCTATCTTCATTATTGTGATCTACAAAAACGTCCATACTCTTGAAGTCTTCCAGCCGTTTCATGGTGCCGATACTAGGGTAGCATAATTCGAGATTATCCGACTGTTCTAAGTCGGGGTTGCAGCATCGCTGTAGCTTGTGGGAATCGAAGGCTAGGATGTTGTAACATTTCATGACGCGCATTTGTGGCTGATAGCACCAGAGCACGTCGTATAGAGGGTCGAGACAGGCGAGCGTCATCCCGAAGTCCACTTGCTCAGGGCCGTTCCAAGCGTAGCAATGCCCGTCGTTCTTATTTATCGTGAGGCATTTGAAGTTGATATTCGGTTGGTTGGGTAGAATTACTGAAAATAAATAATTGTTATTATAACTGAACATCTTTCAGCAATTATTCAGGTCAATCAGCAGTTTCAACATTTGAAGTGAAATGCCCACACCTTTGGCTCGGGCTGATAAAAAGTCTCGAATAAAGGGGCTAGCTTCAGGCACTGATGTACAAAGTTCCTATGCCATTACTTTACTGGCTAAAATATTTTTACACAATATTTTTACAGTCTTAATTCTTACCGTTAAGATCCAATCGAGTTAAGTAGTTGCTTAGGAACTTGGACAGTTTGGTGCAAGTAAAGAAAGAAAGAAAGAAAGAAAGAAATCATTTTATTGCTGGATAACTACGTACGAATAATAATAATAAATAATGATATTTTATGTATAGTTTCCCAGAGAATGAGTGCCTAGATCAGCTTTAGTGCTGGTATAGCGCTGGTATTCTTCAATCCCAAGTGGCGAAGACAGGTGTTAAAAAAAGTAAGCGTAAGAATACTTACTGATGGTAGTACTATTCGCAACGATGGTAGAAGTTAAGAGCGTTTCGGTTTTGACGACGGACTGGCAGATCTGGATGAAGGTCTGGTCGCCCGAGGCGGAGATCCAAAGGCCGCGCGCGGGTTGTCCGTTCCCAATGCGAGGTACGGGCTTCGGCGCCGCGTACCATAACGCGTTTGTTGGATCCGGTAACCGGCCCAGGGACCCTTTCTATATGTACAATAAAATTAATATGAGGATTAACGTAATTTTTCATACCATAAAACCTAGATAGATAAAATAGATAATAACTTTATTGTTTACCACTAGTTATATTCATTTATAACTAATTATATCGTCACTGGAAAGGCAAAAGTAACAAAGGCGTCGAGGACACACAAGCATTTTTACAAGCTGATAGTTGGCGTTTTTAAAAGCGTGTGAGCGTGTTAGCGTTTGTCGATGACACACAAAACTTTCTACACGCTCAGAAGCGAACTAGCTAGCGAGTGTGTCATACGCTAAGATACTCTCTACACGTTATTGTAGAGTTGCCAATAAATTATTTGTATTTGTACTATGTAATTTTTTTTAACATATCTCTGTCTTCCCACTACTGGGCTCAGGCCTCCCCCAACTTATTCCACGCCTTCCGGCCCCTAGCTATTGTCCACCAGCCTAGTTACTAGAGCTTTCAATCTCTTTTGCATCTCTAAATGAGTCGTCCCCTTTATCGCGTATCTTACATATAAGAAGAAAACTTTGTTTGCTACTCTATTGAGTTGACTTCTTTGACTTTGACTTCTTCTACTTTCGTGTCATTGACACAACCCTTCTCCTTCTTCTTCGTGTCTAAGGTTCTTATAAACATATTTTTACTTGGCCGCGTCGATGGTGTCTTCAGTGGCCAGTTAGATATCATTTAACACAACCCTAATTAAATTACATTAGCCTAGTATGCGCCGAATTGAACGCGCCTGTCTGTAGCCATATAAAGAACTTTCAGCGTGCAGTAATTGCGACACATGATGTGTGGCTACTCCGCAAGCACACTGACTTAGGGATCATCCCCATCCATTGATTGACTAACCTGATAATTTCCGAAGGTGTAAACCTGCCCTTCTCTCGTCATAATGACAGAATGATTGCTGCCGGCGGCGATGATTTCGGATTTCGGTATCTTCACCTTCACCAGCTGGTTATGCGGTGCTATATCCCCCACGCCTAGTTGACCGAATTGGTTCGATCCAAAGGTAAGCACGTCACCTGGATAAACGCTCATTGTGTTATGTGATTAGTTGAGTATCCAAATTAAATGGCCGGAGATAGCTGGTTGCGGCAATTATGGGCGAATCATGTCTATCAGTGGACTTCCACAGAAATATTGTTGGTGACATGAGACGGAAATTTGTTGATGGTATTTTAATGTATTTTAATCAAATGCAACACGGTTAGTCTTCTGAGATCATCTTTTAATATATAATTTTTTTAGTACAACCGACTTCAATTGGACTGTTTTAGTGTGACTTGTAAGTGGTGTTTACGATCACGTTAACACCACTAAACCTCGTAAAGTGGTAGAAAATCAATACGCAATTTTCATTACTTCGACGACATATTTTTTAAAATTATTTTGATTTAAACACCAATTTACTGAATAGGTCGATTAAGAAGTTTATACAATTTTATGGGGAAGTATCTGAAGTTTATTGTTTCAAACAATTTCAAATCGGCTAATAAATGACAAAGTTATGAGGTAGGTAACTAACATAAAAAAATACAACTGAATTGTGAACCTCCTCCTTATTTTTGAAGTCGGTTGAAAACTTAATGTTATAGTCAAACAAATATCCTATTTCGTTCCATGTCGAAACCGGCCGCTGTCCATCGCACTGAGATGTCAGTATCGTAGAGCAGTACCTTGATCTGTGAGCAGTATAGTGTGATGCAGGCCGCAAGAGACGGCCGCTATCTTGTGTCCGCCGGGGACGGCCACACCCTGGACGGCGGCAAAATACTGCCTTTTTTTATAAGAGAATTTCAAATTTGTACAAGTATGATGGCGGCGTTGCATTCCACATCGGACCCGGACGGTTGTCCATCGCATTGAGATGTCAGTATCGTAGAGCAGTACCTTGATCTGTGAGCAGTATAGTGTGATGCAGGCCGCAAGAGACGGCCGCTATCTTGTGTCCGCCGGGGACGGCCACACCCTGGACGGCGGCAAAATACTGCCTTTTTTTATAAGAGAATTTCAAATTTGTACAAGTATGATGGCGGCGTTGCATTCCACATCGGACCCGGACGGTTGTCCATCGCATTGAGATGTCAGTATCGTAGAGCAGTACCTTGATCTGTGAGCAGTATAGTGTGATGCAGGCCGCAAGAGACGGCCGCTATCTTGTGTCCGCCGGGGACGGCCACACCCTGGACGGCGGCAAAATACTGCCTTTTTTTATAAGAGAATTTCAAATTTGTACAAGTATGATGGCGGCGTTGCATTCCACATCGGACCCGGACGCTTGTCCATCGCATTGAGATGTCAGTATCGTAGAGCAGTACCTTGATCTGTGAGCAGTATAGTGTGATGCAGACCGCAAGAGACGGCCGCTATCTTGTGTCCGCCGGGGATGGCCACCCTGGATGGCGGCAGGCTGCTGCCTTTGATGGCGGCGTCGCGTTCCACGTCGGACCCAGACGCTTGCCCATCGCACTTGGAATCTATTTGAAATTACATTTCTACCATAAAGATTTATTTGCAGACCGATTTTAGTAATAATATAAGATTTGGTCTATTGCATGCATTTTTGTCAATAGACGAGACGACGAGAGAGACGGTTTTCTTAAAAAAATGACCAATCTATCAGCTTGCCATTGAGCATTACTTCCCAGTGTATGATCCTTATAGCTTTATGGGACAGCGCAGCGCACCTATATATGAAGACACCTTTGAGCATGTCTCACTGTCCCTACACTTTCGAATCATCCAAGCCTAGTTGAAAAAATCACCCTGTATATGACAAATATGCTGTTCAATTACCGCTTTTAGCATCATCTCTAGTCTCGTCCTCTTCATAAAAGTCTCCATCCATGGCCGCGTCGGGGTCGCGACGCGCGGCGCAATGTCGGCACACGCCGCATTCGCTGCAACCATTGTCGCCTTCGCCGCAACCGCAAGGCCTCGATACAAAATAAACACTCACTAAAGCCCAACATACAAGATAGTTATAGTAAGCTATCAAGCTAGCAGCCCTGGCTTCGTGTAAACACTAGCTTACTAGGCCAGAAATGATAAATCAGGGATGGCCGTACCGTGTCTTTTACCTCTATTAAACATAACACTTAACGACCAGAACTGGAATTGCCGGTCAAACAAATTAGCACAATACAGGACTGTGACTGAGAATAGATAGATTTTCAGTCAAATATCGTGAACTCACTCGCCAGCCACCCTGGTGGGCATGTCACCAACATCGCAAGCGCCGCCAAAGCCGGTGCACTGGAGACATACCACGCACACGCGGCAGTAGGACATAACCCAGGTGTGCGGACCCTGGCATATCTGCACCTCGACTTTAACCTCTTCACCCGGCGGGGGAGCTTGATGGTGCTCTGGAAACAAAGTTTAATAATGCTTAGACCTGAATTATACAGAAACGCCATAAGGCGAAGGCGGAACAAAGATAATTGCATGACGCGTCGCTTACAGATTTTGTATGTAAAAATTTCCCTTGCGCCTTCGCCTCACGTCGCTTCTGTATCTGGCCAGGATTCAGTCTACACAATGTCAGGTATTTTGCCGCAAAGCAGTAGCAGCAAGCATTACTGCGTTCCAGTTTGAAGTTAAGTTACTGGGCTTTCCAGACTGACCATCAAAATGTCTTAACGTGATATAGCGCTAAGGCAGTTAGCACTGGCCATGCAAAGCAAAGTGATGAGACGAGCTAAACGCTCTCCTGATGTTAAGAAATCATAACTGCTCATAGTGCCCAGCCCATGACCAGAACATGAGTTGAAAAACTTACTGTTCTTTGGGTATCCGAAACGGCCGCATTGCCCTTTGTTATTGATGCCGAACGTGTATACATGTCCCAATCTCGTCAGGACAACGGCATGAGCTTTTCCAAGAGCCACCTTAAAACATTTACATCGCTAGAGCATTTTCTAAATCATAAAGAAACTTAAAACTAAAAACGTGTGTTGAGTTCTTCACCTAATAAAGTAATTACGAGACGGACAACTATACTGTTACTTCATTTTTTAACCCTCTTATGTTTCGGTTAGTAATTTAAATAAAAGATTGCAAACGATCAAATTCAAATCACGTTGTCAAAGTATTTTACGAATTGCACTCAAAGGTATGTACCTAACTGCACATTTTCAATCGATTAGGACATCGAGTCTGCGCAATGCTTGAGCCTGGAGATGCAATTATAGCTCGGTCCTCGCTGCAATCGACAATCGGAGCGGAAATCATTGGCGTCTATATACTTGACTCTACAAGTGACGCAAGTTCGCATACATTGTGCTTGCATGCTATTACTAATGAAAGATATGCCTGATAAGAAACACACAAGGCACGAAACCTTCGAAAAAAAGGGTGTTTTATAAATTAAATAAACAACAATAAACCTCGTATAAAACTAGTTGAATCGGACGTAATAGCCTTTCACCTCTTCTTTACTGTCAGAGATAAAACTAAAACACCAAAACATAGTAAGAAATGACTGCTTACATCCAAAATCAGCACTAATAATAAATCACGCAAATTTCCTTAGTACCTATCTATAAAAACTAAGTCAAAACAAGTATGGAGTAATTTAGATTGTTTGCATAAAATATGCTGTTTTCTTGTATTTATTTTTATATTTCTTAGTCAATTAATATGCTATGTACCTTATTATAAGACCTTTTTGAAATAAAACATTTTTATCTTCATCTTTAGATTTTCTACAGTAGGTAGCTTACCTGTATAATTATTTCGTTAATGCCTTGCAGGACTCCGGCGGCGTCGCAATGTTGAGCGTCCTTGCCAAACATCAAAAGCTCGCCGTTTCTAGTGACCAGGGCCGTGGAGCCGTAGTTACAAGCCACATACACCACTTGGTGCCCTTCCGCCTGTTCAACATCGTCAACGTCAATATCACGTCAATTACCGTGAGATGCCCCATACTCAATTCCAGAAAAAAACGATCCGGCGCGGCGAGGTCCGTTCAGCCTCTATACTAAACGATTTCAGCTACCAGAGTCCGCTTGGAAGTTGGCTTTACTCGATCTTCTCTGTGATTGAGGTGCGTTAGGAGCTTTTTCTATCTAGGCGAATCAAAGGCATTGCATGAAATGACGTAATGGTACGGAATAGAGTGCAGTATTGCAAAAGCTGAAATCTTCGTATCCCGGGCGCATGTAGGATAGGTTATTCACCTCCAGATATAACTAATACATCTATACATATAATAAAGCAGAAGACCCCGAATTTCTGTACATATGTTTTTTTGACGGAAACGCGTTCAGACGATATTAATAAACATGCCCCAAAATTTTATGTTTTTGATTGGAAGACTTTGTTTGTTTGTGGGTTCGTGTGTTCGTCCATCACGTAAAAATTACGGAACGGATTTAACTGAAACTTTACAATATCATAGCTACAAAGCCTGAAATGCTTATAGGCTATATAATATTACGCTAAATCTCTTCAAAGGGTATAGTAGTTTAAAGTTTGCATGGAAACAGTTTTTTTTTATGAGTTTATCTATCTCAAACTTTGGAATTATGTTCTTCAAAACAAATAGTATGATACGGGTTTCATCGATTTTCAAATTTTTAGTTAAAAGATGTGAAAGTACGGAATGAAGGAGTTATTGGACCTGAAATTGAATGATCCTGTCTCCTCAAGTATACACAATATCTCATTAAATGATGCATTTTTATGATTTCCGAAGATAAGTACCGCCAAGTTTTTCAGTTATCTACTAAATTCAATGTTTGAGTGGGTAAAAAGAGGGATTGAAAATGTGCAAGTATTAATTGACTTGCTTAGTACTGACACTTTGCTATTCCGTGACATTTCTTCCGCGGGTGAAAGAAACAAAATCGACAAAATAAACAACTCTTCCACGGGAGACGAAGTCGCACGCAGGTACAGCTAGTATACAATAAAAATCTAAGTTTTGCACTTGCGCATTTGAATGTCTGGTATGATCGATCGGAATACCTGCAATCGGTTTCATAACCTAGATAAATTGGTTCCTGCATTTTTCATCTTCGTGGCGAAAAATCTGGTACCCAACTCAGAAATATGCAGTAACGTCGCACTATTACTTTATAAGCGAAAGTTACGTCAAATGTGGAAATTTTTAGATTAGGAATAGGAAAAGAATGTAGGCTGCTTCTAATTCTAATTCTAATTTGGGGAATGGGTTGCATATGGTCTGCACTGACGTCCCGCTATTGGGTGTATTGTGCATTGACCCCTTTTTTACTAACTCTACCCCAGCCAGCTGTTAAGCTTTTGTCCGATGAACTAGGGACTAGTTTCGCCCCCTGTTTTGCCAAGGAGTCGGCTTTGACGTTTCCTGGGCAGGATCCTGCTTATTATCCTAATATCACGCGCTTCATCATCAAATTTGCGGGCAACAGCTTATGCTGACATAACTATTAGATATTAATCAAAGTTTTACTTTGAAAGCTTGACAACTTATCATGAAACATTATAAAAAAAGTGTTGGTACGTGAAACGCTCTCATCGTTCCTCGCCAACGACCACCTCTAGGTTTTACGTCATGAGGAAGTAACACGTGCAAAGAAAATTCTAGAGTTTTTTTTCTCTTCCCTACCATCGCAAAAGTACCTAATGTCTTTCAGTTAACGACAAATTATCAATTTACAGAACATTATTCTTATTCTGGTACTAAGAATTAGACCATGGAGAAAAATAACTAATTAGTTAGCAAGGTTTTTTCTATTCGTTATCCCCGTTGACCTTCATATTTATTCCTAATTCTATTAATTACTTCTTAACGGAGCCGCACTGATTGCGTGATTGTGATCTATCCTGATTTCTGTCGCACGTAGATGACCTAGGTACTAGCTACCTACCTAGCTTACGGACTACTTAATCGATCGCGCAAATGATAGCAAATTAATTACAGTACAAACTAGCTTCCGTTCGCGGCTTCGTACGCATCGAGATAAAATGATGACCATCTATTTAATAAAGTATTAACCAAAAACCAATCACTGCTGAGTAATTTGATCAAGATTCGTCGTATGAAAATGACCGGCAATACTCGAAACACTTTTTCTTTGGATACAAAGACTGACCTTAGATATCAACAAATTATATAAATATATTTAGTAATATCTATAAATATAAATAATATAAATTATATAAATATGTTTAGTAACCTGAATCAATCAATTATCTGACCTTAGATATTTTCTTGGGACGCGTCGGCTTCGGCATTCGACGGTGTTTGCTGGGTTCGCCGTCTTCGCCGCGGCGCGCGATGCCCGCGAACAGGGCAGTGCCATTGTCCATTAACAGTATAGCGTGCACGCCCTCATGACCTACTGCGATCTATAATAATAATAATAATAATAAAACAATTTATTTCAGATTAAAATCCATACAACACAATACAATTAAAAAGTACACAAAATACAAAAATCAACACAAAACAAAAAAAAAATTATTAAATTTACATAAATAAAGGAGGCCTGGACTGCGCGTGCACGCTCGTCCAGTATCTCATGAAGGCACAGTCGGTATCCAGCCTCTCCGCTATGAGGTTCAGGATGGTGTTGGTGCTGTCGCGCACCCTGCGTATCAGGGACGCCGTGCGCTTACGCATTATCGCTTCAAAGCCATCTACTCGCGCCTCCGCGAACATCCCTGACGCGCTACAGAAGCGCGGCAGCCCCATCAGCATCCTGAATGCGTTATTATATTGGACGCGCAGGGTGTTCCACGCCTTCTTCGTATGCTTGACCCATAGGCTACACGTATAAAACGACTGGCAGTACGCCCTGAACAATGTTGTTTTGGCTGGTGTACTGCAACGGGAATACCTACGGGCCAACATATTGGCTCTGACTGTTAACGCCCTGCGCTCCCTCTCCATATCTACATCATCTGTGAGCGCCTCGGTAACCCAGTGGCCCAGATACTTGAAATCAGACACTCGCTTTAGTAACATACCGTTGAGCGAGACTGGTGGCACCACGGCGTAGCTTTTCAAGCCCGCCTTGAAAACCATCAGCTCACTCTTGGTCGCGTTGTATCTGAGCCCATGGGCCTCCGCATAACGCTCACAGATGCCGACTAGCTTCCTGAGAGCACTGATCGATGGGCTCAGCAGCACCATATCGTCGGCGTAACTTATGTTATTGACAGTTACTCCATCGATTGAACAACCGACTTGGACTATAGACACGTTAACTAAATTTAATCCGATCTGTTTTTTTTAAAAAGCTGCTAAATTTCCATCATATCCTTCAGTAGTTTCAAAGAAAAACCTTCAATAACTGCTTAATTTACCTGCGTTACTTTGAATTTCCTCAAATTCGGTACATCGTTCTTGTTGAACAAGGTTTCCTTCATCAAAGTCCAGCGTCCACTGTGCGGTGCCGCTTTGTATCCGAGGCTCGCCCCTTTACCGGTGTAATAGACCTGAGACACGAAGAAAGAATGACAACAGAGATACGAACACACGCAAGTTTATTAATGACAATTTTCCAAGAAAAAATATTACAATGCAAGCAATATAAAATTAAAATGGTTTATAAACATTCAGTACCCTTCCAGATACTGTAGATAGAAGACCAAAGTCCTGGCCGGCACAAATATACAACATTGGATCATCTTCGTTATCATCAAGCTGCATAGCCACTGGTACGTCATTGTCAAGGCCTCGCCGCCCGAAGCCGTCCTCGTAACTAGCTCTACCGAGAGACAGGTTTCCTCTACGCAGTAGGGGAACGGTCAGCACCTTGCGACTTTTCAAAATAACACCATCACCGTCGGCATCTGGAGTTTTCTCGACATCATAAAATCGTATACGCAAATAGTCCTAAAAAGTTAAAAAAATCGTTGAAGCAGAATCATAGTAAGAATAACAACACAAAATTAAAAACAAAACAATTCTTACGCAGTTGTCCATTATCATTATAACTCCTAGTTGATGACCATCACTGAACACAAGTGTTTTAGCCTCCGCAGAATCCGAGATCCCTAGATCTAGTTTAACCAAGTTTTTTATTTCAAATGTATCTTTATCTACTTCAAATACTTCAGTCTTCTTCCTTCCAATTCTTACGTAAAGTTTACTCTGAAACATAAAAAAAACTTTGTGACGTAGTCTCATCTAGTTACAGTCAGTTTTTTTAAAGTAAACTGATACTAAAATAACAAATCATTCGTAAACTGACACTAAGAAAACAATTATTTGCAGATGCAAATCATCTTGTAACACCCGTATTCTGATTGACTCACCTTACAAAAACCTAACCAGCCATATCTAACGCCTGGAAAGAAATCTGGTTTATGCAAGTAGACATGTTGTTTGATAGAGCCACCATAGCCCGATCCGATCTTGAGAAGCCCCAGGGATGCAAATACATAAAGAAAACAGCCATCGGAAACTAGGGACCGGACAGTAATCTCAACGGGTCCTTCAGTAAGAATCGAAGGCAGGTCTACAGGGAAGCTCGTCACTAAAGACTGCTGCGGAACGCCATGATTCAACCACTGATTGCGAGACGGAGTACCGAGTATTACTGATTGAACACTCCGCTGCAGAGTTGTCAAGTTTACTGGAATCTGAAAAGTTACCAGCTATTAGTATCTAAAAATCTGTTTACTACAATTAGTAATAGTTCAGGATCCACTTGACACTTTACCTGTATGTATTGTTCGGAGAGCGATTGAGGTGATATAATAAGCGCTGCGACAGCGTTCAATATAAGCTCGGATTCACCTCTAGCTATGACCAAAGATATAAGGCAAGAAGCGCCGAGAGCTGTGAGATTGGTGGGCATCTCAAGCCGCTCGGGAAGCCCGGTCCCCGCCGCTACATCAAGGAGCATGCTGTGCATGTTGCTTACTATCTGTAACATAACGACCCGTCAGCGTCAGCGTCGACATTCTTCGGTATCTACATTTAAACACTAAGTATGGGATGGATGAAGTGTGCAAGGAATAGGGTATCATCATGCCAATTTTGCCCATAACTCGTCCAATCTGCCGCTATACGGAAGCGACCACCGACCCCAACATCGATGGGAATTAGGCAGAAGGAGAACATAGAACTAGAAACATATCAGCGCGATTTGATATTATGTTTGATTCGCACTCACCCCTGTAGCAGTTGACGTTAGTTAAATATTTTTGATTAATCTTATGCAGCATACTCTAGTTTACGAAAGGAAAGATTGCTAATTTCTAGTGTAGGTATAAGGTTCGTTTATAAATATACATACATAGATACATATATTCCATTAAAAAATATTTGGTTCTTACAACACAATAAGAAAACGCGTGATTTGTCAAGTGTTTGCCGTTTGAAGTCCGAAAGCATTTCATGTGGAAACGAATCGATACGCCAATATGTTTCCCGCTCAACAGACACAGACGTGCTTATTAATGAAAAAGAACGCGCCTGCTCCAAAAATACCTCAGTAGGCTCATGCGTAAGTTCCTCAGGCGCGTGTCCTTGAAGCACATCGAGCAACGCTAGCAGCGCGCGCTCGCAAAACTGAGAGTCTGTCGCGCGGGACTGCGACACCAGCGAGAACACCGCGCGCAGACCTATACCTGTGATCTGGAACATCCAACTTAGCTAGAGGTTCGATTCCATTCATAAATCATGCAATTATAATTCAGCAACAATTACAATTATTTATAAGGATATTTATTTAGTGAATTCGTATTTATTTTGTTACATATGCAAATCTAAAACAACAATTTTCAAAAAGTCACATTATTGAATTAACATGCTGAAGATCTCTCGTACAATGTTATATATATATATATATATATATATATATGTTATATATTATAGAATGGTGCAAATGATAAGAACCTTGGGTATTTTGGTAGATACTATAGGAATAGCGTCATCGTCACTGTCATCGGTGTTGTCATCTAAAATGCCATAGACGTGTTTCCACCTGGCTATCACTGATCTACGGACGGTGGCGAACACAGCGAATTGTGACGGATTGCCGAGAAGAGCCGGTGCGTAGCATAGCGCAGCAGCATTTTGAGGCTTCGGACGTCGATGTCGGTCTCTTTTACTTCTTCGTCTAAAAGATACTTCAGTTTTTCTGAAAACCGTTAATAAGCCTCAAACGTTTTACAACATTAAAGCCTACATTACTTTGAATTTAAGTCTCTAAACTGTTTCAGTTAAGGGTTACAGTAAAATGGAAAGTAGAATCAATTCTAATTTACATTTGTTCATATTAACTCGAAGTATTTAAAGCATATTGATTGGAAAGCCTAAATTTCAGGTTTGGGTAGACCTCATTTAAAAAAGATTATCAGACCTGGTTCCACTCCAGCATAGGGCCCGGAAATACTTTCGATAATTCTCTGGGTCCAAACATCGCAGCTCGGGAGCCTGCATCTTGGAACTCATGTTTTCAATCGATTCGTTTTCCCTGCAATACAACCACGTCACTAGACACTAGTACGAGTAAATTTATAGAAAATATAAATAATAAATTGTTATATATGGGTAGTTTATGACTAAGTGAAATAAGAGGGTAGCGTTGCTTGCTCCACTAGTTAAATATTTATGCAGTCGTAGTAATAAGCCAATGTTCTTTAAGCGGTATTTCATTCCACACCTCTGTCAGGCTAAAATACACAACAGTGGCGACGAGGATGGCATGAAAGACCGCTTATAGCACACTGGTTTATTACTACGACTGCATAAATATTTAACTAGTGGAAAACCCTAAATATAAAACATTAGAACAGTTATAAATTGACCGTACGTAATCTTACAGCTGATAAGTTTGTAGTCGATAGGGATACTGGGGCTTAATGGGACCAGACAAAGGTTCGAAAGTCTCAACTATGAGGTGGGGATTTGCTCAGCTTATAACAACTAAATAGGCATAAAAATAGACAGCATCATCAAAAGTTGGTTTTTATCACATGTTTTGTAAATTGTTTAAAAAAGGGCATAACACCCAACATTATCTACTATGTGTGATTCGTATTTTAAAATGATCATATCCAATGACATCTTCAAAGTCTTATTTTGAATCATGATCATGTTTAAGGTCACTCCAAATTGACCAACCATTTTTGATTCGAAAGCCAGAATCGCAACAACCTTTTGAGAGGGGCAAGAAATTACCTAGTGTCAGAAGATATATGTAAGATATTTCGCAAGGCATGCTAGGCGCGCTAGGCGAATGCTTCTGAAAATATTATTTAGAAAATAATAAATAAGAAATTAAGTCGTGTTTATCTAGCTTTTTATGCCCAGCCCATTCAAGATAATATTTTTAATCAAATCAGAACAACACTCTGTAGGTAAGACAATCAATCCATTCATCCAATCATCCATCTATCCAGACATCCATTCATGCATCCATCCATCACCCAACTCTCAGACTCTCCTTTAATTAACTTAAATATGTACCTATGTATAACGAATGAGGTTTTAGTTCAACTCTTGACTATAGTAATGATAGTTATAGTATTTAGAAGTTATTTTTCCATCTGCATATGCATTGTAAAAAAAATTTTCTAAAATTATTTTCCTAAAGAAATTGCTTATTATTTATGTATCTAGGAGTTCTCAGACACATCCTTATTTTATATTATTTTACTTAATACCATGCATTATCATGGTCTGAAATTCAATTTGATTCCGTATAAGAATACCATTTTTTTTTATCTTCAATTTTCTTCCATGAGGTTTGCTACATATTTGGAAGGTAGTTTATGGACACATCAATTTCAGATAAGTTCAATAATAATTATATTGGTGCAATAAAAATAAACATTGATATAATCTGCCTTTTTTTACGCAACCTTGCTCCTCGTCATGCCAAAAATGAGTTCAGCAAGGCTAGTTATAAATAATTGCTGGCTGAATTTTAATTCCAAGGTTTCCTCCCTATGAGCAAAATCAAACAACGTCCGAGGAAGATCTTAAGATGCGCTGTGTTATAAAAATTCATTAAAACATTTATAAATATAATATTTATTTACATAGCAAGAGTCTAGTGTAAATGGGACTTTTATTGATGGTTGCATTGCGTAGACATACTTTATTTTTAAATTATTGTTTGAAATCGAAACTTAACTCCGAATCCAACAGGGAAAGTTTGTAAGTGTAGACTTGCGACTCAAGTAGATATTGTCCTACCAACAGGGCTATTTTCCCATTTTGAATGTTATGGTACCTAGGTACTTAACGGGCCTGAAAGTAAAGCATAAAGTCGCTCAGCTGGCTAGCATTTTAGCTCTCATATAACAGCGGCTACTGTAGCATTGTAAAGCAGAAGGTAAAATAATTGAAAGACATCGAATCTTCATCAAATATTTAATTTTTCGTTTATAAGTCAGCTTTTTTTAGTCTGGGGGGCGGTGTTAGTAATTTAAAATTTAATTAATTATCTAGGGTACATACCATTACATTACACTGAATAATGAGTATTCTGATTTAACAATGCACAACATATAACTTCACTTCGCGCTTCGCGGTCCGCGGAGAATAAATAGCGGATTTATTTTGTACAGTCCACCAAAGACACAGGCATCTCGAAAGACGTAAAAATCAATATGAAACACAGATTGAAAATAACTTCATGAAATGAATGAAAGTATGAAACAGATGTACACACATACCTACACATACAAATTACATGAAATTACACCAATGCGAGTGACTTCTAAAGTTTATTTTTTTTATATATGCCCATTAGGAAGACAAAAGTTCTAAGACCATACCGCCTCTTCATTCATACGATATTTTAATGTTTAGACATAACTTTTGTGTGTAAGTTCATCAGTCAAAGTCTTCGTGAATCGTCAGAGTCAAGCAAAGTATATCATGGTCAGTCAAGTCAATGCATGTAAAGCAGAGAACTGGAGACTTACTAGAAGCTATTGAGAACACTCAAACTAATGTTTTGTAAAATATAAATCAATGCCAGGACACGACATTTTCACGTTCCCGCTATAAACTCCAAGATATTTTAGTTAAATGAACGAACGTACGAATGAGACAAAACAAGTCACTTGCCACTGACCTCTATATATTACCACTGGACTGGTGGTTGTCAAAGTGCTCTCGGGCCTATTTGATAATAGCCATTTTGGCGCTGTCTGCGGTAGCGCGAATCCTAAGGTACTAAAACTAGTGAAGTCAACTCGCCAGCGAAAGAAATATCGATAGCTCTTGGTAAAATAAAATTACAGTAAAAAAACATGATACAATAAAAAATATAAAACATTGTCTTAGGCTGATTAGCCGCGTCCACACCAAACGATCCAACGCGATCCAAATGGAGCGGGCGGTTGGACGTGCCGCGTGCGATCAAGGTGATCCAGTTCTGGATCGCAGTTTCAACAAACTGGATCCGCCTAGTACGATACACTCATCGCGATCCTCGGATCGTGGATCGCGTGGATCGTCTGGTGTGAACGTGACTATTCAAAAATCCGGAAATTTGGATGGATGTTTGTTACTTCTCCACTCTTAATTACTCAACCTATTGAGTTGAAATTTGGCACAATGTTAGATTTATAAAAGACTCATTAACATACCGAAAGAATTTTTAATGGGTTGGCTTCGAGAAGCCGTGAAATTATGAATTCAATACCTAAAAAAAAACATAAAGGTAAAATAAATACGTTTTATATATTTGTTTATATTTTTATTTGTGTAAGGTCAGGAAGAAGACTTAAAGATGATACTTACGTTAATACATTGATGTATCATACGGTTTCAATGATAATCATATTTATTACGAGTCCAGTTGATAATTTTCATATTCTGAATCCAAATTTTACTCTCCTCATAATCTTCTAATATTACTCTCTCCGTGTCTTTTGGGAATCTGTGAAAAAAATACTTTAAGAAATCTCGTAGCTCTGGTTCTGCGTATTCAATTAAGGTTAGACATTTCATAAGTGTTTATATTGATGCAACCGATAAAATCGTTTTTTTTTAAATCATCGATAAATCGTTTCATCGAATCATCGATGTTTTTATGAGCGATGTTGCATCTCTATACACAAACTGAATTATGTAAATATCACGTAAAAAACGTGTTAAATGAACTAGTGGAGGTAAGAAATGATAAAAATAAGTGAGACATGAAAACATTATCAGAAAATGCCAATTTTGGATAAAAATATGACTGAATAAAGTACATACCTCTAGAATGATATTTCAGTGTCTTTTTTGTAGTGCCGCTTACAATATACACACGACCTCATGTTTTTAAAGGTTTTATATAATCTTCATACCAAGAAAAACACTGAATTTTAACGAAATTAATTTAAAATCAAAAATATTTGAATATTTTTCTCCCTGACATTTGCAATATAAGTCAACATTAGTTCTCTGGATAAATGCACTAGACTTTGCGTCGCTTCAAATAGGCCCGACACTACATACATATATATATAGGTACATGTCGACTATAATCATGATACATAGAACAATGTCTTCGAGAATCAAGCAATCGAAGACCAATGTCTATATACAGCCAAAAGTTGCTGTACCCCACAGCACAGGGCATAATGTATCCTAATGATCCTATACTCCTAATTGTGTATTATGTTATTTAGAAACATATTACTGAATTACTCTTTATAAGCCTCTAGAAAAGTCTCCACAATATAACAGGGCCATGAATTGACTTGAGCACATCGAGTATCTAGATTATCGAAGCTTGAGCACTGTATAATATACCAAAATAATATACCTACCTATAAACGTACGATGAAGCGGCATGGTTTTGTAGTCTAGGACCATAGCTTACCCAGTGGGCAATTTAAACAAAAATCAAAGAACATGTATACTACGAATCTAGAATGCCGACTCACACGAAAACCGCGAGCCGAAAGAGCTAGAACTAGTAAGGAGTGTGTCTCGTTCTGTAGGGCGACCATCATTTTTTAACTTTGCATATTTCATTGAGACATAAACAAGCAACTAAGGGAAAATTCAATATGCTCAATAAGATAGCAATGTTATATACATACGTTACTTTGCATTATTGTTTTAACATTATATTATACATTAAAATATCAACATAAAAAAGGGCGGTGCGCCGCATTCTTGTGAGGTATAACTGTATCATCATATCAGCCCTTGGACGTCCACTGCTGGACATAGGCCTCCCCCATGATTCGCCACGACGAGCGGTCTCGAGCCTTCTCCATCCACCGACTTCCAACGACCGCAACTATGTCGTCAGTCCATCGCGTGGGGGGCCGTCCTACACTGCGTCGTCCAGTTCGTGGTCGCCATTCGAGAACCTTTCTTCCCCAACGGTTATCAGTTCGTCGAGCTATATGGCCTGCCCACTGCCACTTCAGCTTGCTGATTCTGAAAGCTATGTCGGTGACCTTCGTTCTTCTACAGATTTCATCGTTGCGGATCTTATCCCGTAGAGAAATTCCGAGCATAGCTCTCTCCATAGCTCGCTGAGCGACTTTGAGCTTGTGTATGAGACCAATAGTGAACGACCACGTTTCAGTGCCATATGTCATCACTGGCAACACGCACTGATTGTAAACTTTCGTCTTAAGGCTCTGCGGTATCGGTGACGAGAAAATATGGCGCAGTTTCCCGAACGCTGCCCATCCGAGTTGGATTCGTCGGCTGACCTCCTTATCAAAGTTGGACCTGCCTAATTGGATGATCTGACCCAAGTATATGTAGTGGTCGACAACTTCGATAACATCGTTCCCAACGTAGACCGGTACGGGTGCGACATGGGCATTAGACATGATTTTTGTCTTGCCCATGTTCATTTTGAGACCCACCTGTTGGGAAACGATGTTGAGGTCTCTGAGCATTGTGCCAAGGTCTTCCAGCGTTTCAGCCATGATGACTATATCATCGGCAAATCGAAGGTGAGTGATGTATTCGCCATTAATATTGATGCCATGTCCATCCCAGTGCGTGAGCTTAAAAACGTCCTCTAATGCAGAGGTGAACAGTTTCGGAGATATTACGTCTCCCTGTCTCACCCCCTTTTGCAGTCGAATCGGATTTGTGCTCTGATCCTGGAGACGGATTGACATGGTGGCCTTGCTGTACAAACACTTCAACATTTCGATGTACCGATAGTCAATTTGGCACCGCTGTAATGACTGTAGCACTGCCCAGGTCTCGACTGAATCAAAGGCTTTTTCGTAGTCCACAAACGCTAGACAGAGCGGCTGATTATACTCCTCGGTCTTCTGTATAATCTGCCGAAGCGTATGGATGTGGTCTACGGTGCTAAAGCCTTTACGGAACCCGGCTTGTTCGGGAGGCTGGAAGGAATCAAGCCTGCGAACGAGACGATAACTGTATCATTGGTTTAATACTGTTTCTTTCGAACAAAAAATATTTTTCTCGGCAGTTAGGTACCTAACCTACATGACAGCGACTGAACTAAACCTTTCAAATGAATTTGCATAATATTTAGAGCAAATCGTCTAATTTCGAAAATTGTCCCACTTATTTCAAAAATTATGGCTATGTTAATTTTAATTGTATGCTGGCAACTGTGTGAACGAGACACACTCCTTAATGAGGGGGTACTATTAAGGATTATGAATGCTTATATTTAGATTTAATTAAAAAAGAACTTTGTTTCCAAGGTTCAGAATTCTTAATCTTTAAAAAAAACAAAATGGCGGGTGAGCTAACTTGATCCTGTAGAAAATCCTTAACAAAATTAATTGAATATTCTGTGGTAGTTGTTCGTTCGTTCGTGTGGGTGTTTATTTTTGTGCTAGAATAGCTTCAGTCTAAGCCCAAATCAAAATCCGAACCCGAAATCCGCCATTTCTTCGTGGTGAAGAAATACAAAGCCACGGTTATAATTTTATTCAGTTTGGTGTGTTTATCGAACTATATTGATGAGTGGAATTGTTAATTTTTTTAAACAGTGACAATAATGTGTGCCGCACTTAATTTAGTAGACTATTACATTCCAGAACCACGGTTAGTTTGATTTTAAATTATAACTGAGGTTATTGTTGTGACATGGTGTAGAATTTTTACTTGCTGATTGATAATCATTTTATCTGAGTATCTAAGCGTCCAAATGATTGAAGAACTCATATTTGTGTTTTAAAGTTCTCAAACACTTACGCCATTGGAATTATTTGCTTATTTCTTGGATGCTTTGCATTCGTTTTGTAACAATAAAACAGGCCCGACCCTCCTTAGCGTTGGTCTGGTCGTTAGATCTTACAAAGAAAACAGGCAATATTCCGAATTATTGCCAGCGGCGAGTGAGTTGCTTGTTTCTTGTCCATCACATCATCAGTTGATGGTTGTAGCTCTATGTAAGTATCCCATTTCCAAATTCAGTATAGTGCAAGGAACTTGAACTTTTTTTTTATCAAGTTATCTGTGTGAATCATTGTAGCAAAAAAGTTAAAATCAGTTAAACCACTGATAAGTGATACTCCAAAATTCATCATGAAATTTGTGTAAAAAATCTGAGGTAAGTACCTACTCATAGGTTACCTACTACAAACAGCTGTAAACTGTACACACCTTACCTGATTACTCTTATTTAAAAAAAATACATGTTATCTGTCTTTTTGTGTAAGCCAGTTCCCAGCTTTGGTATCTGGAAGTTTCCTCATATTATTTGTTTTAAATATGGCACAATGAGTCATTGTCTTTACCTCAGTTGGAGTCTGGCATTTGCTGTCTTACTGTTTACTTTTCAACTTTAATACGTAATATCTAACATCCTTGGGTTCTTTGCTCATTGGTTGGTATACTATCTTATTTTCCATTCATGCTAATGAAGAATAGTGAAACATGAAACTAGTCTAAACATCAATTCTCTATAATGGGTGAATTTCACATCTGAAATATTGCTTGATATAATTGATGCTGCATTTATCTCCTATGGTAAGCGATTTAATTGATTACTTTGAACAAGATATTTGGTGGTACAATACAATAAAGAACTTAATAAGTTACTTCATGTACCAGAGTATAGTCTCTGTTCCTCGCACTAGGACTGAGAGCCTGTACAGCGAGGTCACAGCGATTCGGCAAATGCCTATTAATTTAGCATATACCTACTTAATTTACTGTAACAATAATTGGCAAGTACTTAAGATTATTTGTTACATACCATGTTACTGCTAGGTACATGTAGTATTAACATAAACTGTTTTGTCAAAACAAGTAGAGCGCTTGCTCTACATTCATGAACATTGAACTATCAGCATATACCTACATGAGAACAAAAAAACAAAAATTATAATCAATGTGCCTGCCTAAACTACTTACTTACTTACTTGATGAACCATTAACTTACTAAGGCTACATTGCTTTAATCATCTTCCAAAAATATTAATTAATCTAAATAAAAGTACTGCACTCATTAGAAACTATCACTGTAGCCAGCAAAATTAATAGGCATTTCAACAGATGGGTATGCATGCACAAATTAGGTCAATAAAAATGTTTGATTATGAAATTGATATGTGAGCTTATCAAGGCAATTAAAGATTTACAAACATAAACTGTCTGGAATGTATTTTTACTGGTAATTATAATTATCAGCTAATAACTATTATTCAAAACAAAACTTGTAATGCATTGAGATTATGGTTAAAGATTCTTTTAAAGTCAAAAATGTATGATGCAGCTAATACATTCAATCCTCCCTTGATGCGACCCCCGTGTATCTTATTTAATATTTTAAGGTGCTCATTTCTTTAATTTTCACAATAAATCAGTTTGTCCAAATCTAAATATCTACCTGACAAAGAGAAAAAAAAATGTGAACTGCACACAGGTTGACACATACAAGACATGTATGTACTTGTACATAAGTAGTAGAATGCTTGAATTGGTAAAGCTCTAGGTAGAGTTAAGGATTCCTAATCTCAAAATCAATAACTAGATAAACTCTTCCTTAATTCTTAAATCCTATGCCAAAGTTCCTCTCTCCTAAGTTTACCAATTCAAACTATATTTTTATCTTATTCTCTGGTAGATACTGGTATAGTCAGCCATTGTAGGTATATGATACCAGTACTGTTATATTCATTCATACCAATAAGGTTCAGGCATCTCTGATGCAGCCATCAGTATAGAACGATATAAGTGATATCAGCCCTCTAATCTTCTAAAATTTGTTTGAGCAGGGAGCGATAGGGTTGTGCACAAGTTGGCCCCGCGATGGAGGCCGGGGCGCGAGCCCTGGACGTGCTGCCACTGCTGCAAGAACGGGTGGCAGCCCTGACGGGGGGCCGCGACCGTCGTGGCGGACCCATCATCTGGTTCCCCGCAAACTCGCGCCGGGACAGAGTCGCGCCAGACGATTATAGACGTTTGCTGCACTATTTCATAAGTATACCTACGTGAGTATCCATAGCACTATTCATAACTCTTAACCTTTTAATTGCTGCTGTAATGAAAGTATGGCGTTCTCCAGTGATATTTAGCTTAATTTAGGCTGGTCATAGATCTGAACTCTTAATAACTCTTGATTGGCGTCCCTTTTGATTGTTCGAAACAATATTTTGAATTGTTTTCAATATGAGATAGATATAAGTCTGCTATGAGTTGTTTGTTTATTCTTGCTTTAGGTGATGGCGATGACTCATGATTTTACTATAAAGTTTCGTGACTGTTGTATAAATAATGTGTGGGAAGGAAGAGGATATTACTGTTTTCACATCCATCCTCAATTGCACTTACTTTATCCAATGAGGCCACCTCTGTTAAATTGCGAGCATACATGTATTTAAAAACTTTCTAATAGAGAATCGTGATTCAACGCAAGATGAGGCCATATACAATTTACATCTCGAGTACGGGAAGTTGTCACGATAAACAGATCAGTTTCCATAACCACATTGTGTATTAAACAGACTTCTCAAGTTTCCTGGTAAGGAGAGAGAGACGGAATGGCTTGCATACATACAACATTTATAGTTATGCATACGTCGATGTTGACGGTGGCGGCGACGACGTCGCATTCAATAGTTGGTTCCCTATGTATGCAATTTGCAGACCATTGTGTCTTAATAGATTTCCTAATGACCAGTTTCCAGGCTTGGAGGTATTGCAAGCATTGTATGCATTCAAGGAACGATATATTGATTTGGTACTTGTCCTCTTTGCCAGACTAGAGCACATACGCAAATAACGCCTTCTTTATGACTCTATACTTTCATAACTGTATGGAGATAAGTTGTATGGAGTAGGTATGGTCAGCGACGTCACCGGCGCGGTATTGGAATAAAGAGTAGCCTATGTTCTTTTCAAGTTTATCATCTATTCAGTTCAATCGTATTTGCGTGATTAATTAATAAACAAACATCCATCCACCCGACAAGTGAAAGTATGATAGGTTTCATAATTTGATATTTATGGTAAGTTTGCATGAAATAATGTATTTTGTTTCAGTGAGTCAGTGAGATCTCATGGCTTTACTATTCTTATTGATATGCGAGGATCAGCTTGGGCTGCAATCAAGCCAATCTTAAAAGTTCTACAGGAACACTTTCCATCATCCGTCCACCAGGCTTTAGTTGTTAAACCTGATAATTTTTGGCAAAAACAACGCACTACTATAGGATCACACAAGTACAAGTTTGAGGTATGTATAAGAAAGAACATCTAGGCGCATTTTGTTATCCTTAATGTACGTATGCTATGTACTTAGTAAATGATTTTGTTTCCAGACAACTATGATAAGCCTAGAAGCATTACCGAAAGTAATAGATAGCAGTCAACTTACTCAAGATTTAGATGGGACATTGCCGTATGATCACGCGCAGTGGATAGATCTAAGATTGGTGAGTTCTTAAAAATATGGTTGTACTTATTTATGCGCGCTATGATTTTCTGTCCTATATTAGTATTGAGACTGCATACGCAAACGAGTACGTCAAGTTTTGGCGGTCAATAAACTTTTATCATTTATTTACTTACATTATGTATGTCAGGAGCTATAATTTTATTTGTAATGTTCAGGCCTTGGAGGATTTGATGTGGCAAGCGGGCGAGTTACTCGATCGTCTCGACGATTTGCAAGAGGATGTGGGTCGCGCTGATTTCGCCGATGACGTCACGGGCGCGAGGAGGGCTATAGACTCCCACGCCGATATCAGCAAGAGGCTTGCCAAAGTGCCTGTCGACGAGCTCGAAGCGCAAGGTCAGGCAATACATTTTTTTGTTCTGTTGATGTTTCGAAATCTGTGCCGAAGGATGTGTGGATGGTGTGTATATGATATCATAATCTATTTCTACTCAACTGAGAAAAGATAGTAATGTTTTTATAATTTATGTCCTTGTACGTATGTATGTAGGTAATGGACAGACAGACATGGGTCTGATTCTTGGGAGTGAACCGTATGCTTAACAGCTTGATTTGTTTTGACTAATTATGTTTCATGGTTGTTTATTGACGTATGAGCTCGGCCTCTTGTACAGCAAGAGAACAAGCTACATGATCAATCAGTACAGTTCAATTTCAGTGTATCGTAAAAAAAAGGATTTTTTACATGACGAAAAGTGTTAGGTTAAATCATGGACCGCTATTACAATAGTGCATGTTGATAAGCTCGAAGTGCATTGAAATACACAGAAATATTTGTAATTGGCAGTAAACTACTGTTACGATTACGGCGAGCCATAGAAACATTGTTCAACATCCATGCAATCATTCCTGTCTACTTCAAATATTTAACGGGCTTCATTGAACAGCGAAAGCAAAATCATGTTATTCGTTCCTATTGCTTTGTTTACCTACTCAGTAAATTGATATTGATGACATCGGCCGATACTATAATAACTCAATTGAGGTGAGGACTATCGGAGCGTTTTAAATAATTGTTGTAGAAAACGTTAATGGGCGGAATAGGATTATTTATTGTGCGTAATACTAGTTTACCTGGCGGATGCTTAGCCACGGTTCAATAGACGCCTGCTACCACTGCTTGTATTGTATAACATCGAGTTAGTCTTGCATTGTCGGCTAACACTTCACGCTAGTCTTACAAAATGCACAACGTCGTTGAATAATCCATTTTACGATCCATTATTATGTGTTTTGATTGCCTGTGGTATTCCAACGAAAAGGGTATGAAGATAATTATAGGAGTGTTTTAGTGCTTAATAGATTCGAGACAATTTAGTTACATGATACACGATTGAAACCTTTTATTTATGCGTAATTTCAATACATAATAATACTTGGGCATATAATTTTACTGCCCTGGGAATCCTGGGATGTCCTGCGACTACATCATGATATAATATTGTATTTTCCCAATATTTAATAGAATTACTATTTACTAGAATCCAAAAACTATTATATCTGTATTTTTTAATTTTGACTAACGGGATATCAAAAAACTAGTCTCGATCATGAGAGTATCCATTAATACGTTAGAATTAAAGTATCATAACTAGCAACAGGGTTTCTTATTATAAGAGAATAAAAACGGATGACTGTTTCGAGTTCGTCCTGTATTTTTTTTTTTAATCTCTATTTGTGTTGCAGGCGAGCGAGTTCTGCAGCGGCTGGAGGCGGCAGAGGCGGCGTGCTCGGAAGCGAGCGGTGGCGGCGGCGGCGGCGAGGCAGCTGCGTTTCACTGCGGCTCTCCAGGTGGTGTGAGCGGCCAGCTGTCTGCGGTGCGGTCCGCGCACGCGCACGCACACAAACTGTGGCAGCACAAGAAAATGCAGCTCGACCAGTGTTTCCAACTGAGGCTGTTTGAGCAGGACTGTGAGAAGGTAATTTAGTTATTCTATCGGCCATCAATTCAGTGACATCCACCAATTGCATTGGGTTCGCATGGTGGATTAATATCCCTTTGCTCACGAGCCAAGAGTAGGTCTGTGTTCCAACAGTGGGAACATTATAGGCTAATTATGGTAGGCTCATAATAGTAGATTATGCACTAAGGGGATAAAGCAGTGTCTTATGTCGCGAGTGGCATATTTAACCCTGAGCTAACGAGGGACTCAGTTATGTAGAGTCCTGAGTGACGCGAGGGGTTCAAGCTACCCAAGACGAAGACAGGCTTTATCGCAGAGGCAATAAAAAGCCAGGGCTCCGAACTCAGCAGCCAACACCGTCTTTTGTTTCACAATCTTTTAAGTCGCGCCTTTTTTCTTATTTTATGAGTGGCCAGTTCGATTTTAGAACAAACCTTTTTACAATGCCATATGGGCATTCTTATATGGGCATTCTTTTACTTAGAGTTTTCCACGAGTTTCCTCAAGAATTTGACGTTCCAAATTCAAATCACATTATAACCCTTGGGAGTTTCATACAACATTACCTCCCTTGGTAGGTAATGCTATGCTTTACCTTGATGATAGCATGATATGTAATTGAATATTGTCGAGCAGGTGGTGTGAAAACTTTCTTTCTAGCGTTAAGAATCGAAGTTTATTCAGCATTATAGGCTAAATATGGAGACACTTTCATTGCTATCATCATCCGTATCCAAATTACCCATGTTTTGCAAATCAAAATATTGATTGATTGATTGATTCGATTCAACAAATGAATTAGCAACTTATACTTACAATTTCTTGTTACAGATGCTCGAATGGATCGTTAACCACCGCACGGCGTTTCTGGCTACCTACGTCGAAATTGGACGGTCTTGCACTGCGGCGAAACGACTCCAAGAAGAACATGCCAGGTAGCATTCTGTCTTAGTCCTATTTCTATTTGTCTCGTGTACGATTGAAATTGTGTTGGTTAGACCAGGTTGCACCTTTGGATACCACACAAACACTTAAGCAGACAGCTGCTTTCAAACTCACACCCCTGTAATAATAATCCCTTGGATTAGATTTAGTATGTCATCACTAGAGAAGCCAATACAATGGGAATCACAAAATATGTTGGCAATGTTGATGGTTGTATTGTAAATGAGTGTGTGTTGTAGGTTCGCAGCAGCATGCACGGGCGGCGGACGGCCGAGTGTCGCGCGCGTCACGACGGCTGCGCGCCGCCTGTCCGACAAGCGACATTACGCCGAAGCTCAGATCTCCTCACTCGCTCTGCGGCTCGAGCGGGCTTACAAACAACTTGCGGCTGGTACGTACTTTGATCTAATAGTTAAATGCCGACTTGTTGCAAAGTGCCTAAGCAGTACTTAACTGGTTTGAATTTGGACCGTTAAGAAATGGCTATCAAGAAAAGTAATTGCTTAGGAGCTTTGACAGTTTGCTTAGTTACCCAAAACGCCGCACCTACTGCACCTACAAAAATTAATTTTTGTAGGTGCGGTTTGAAATCATGATACACGAAGCCTGCGCAAAACTTAAGTGTATTATACAATTATTTATTTTTGCTTGTACTTTCCCATTGCTGGGCAAAGGCTTCCCCCAAATTCCTTTACCTTGTCCGATCTTTGGTAGTACTACATTTCCCATGAATGGCAACAAGATCATCCATAATTATTTTATTGTTATTATTTTGATTGGCGTGATCATCCCAATTTTAGGTCTGGAGGAGCGATCAGCAGTGCTCTCTCTATCTGTGGTGTTCCACCACAAAGCGGAGGCGTACGCGGCGGCCGTGGGCGGGTGGGGCGCTCAGTGTGCCGTAGCGCTGACGCTGGCGACGGGGCAGGGCGGCGCCGCGCCGTGCAGCGAGCCGCGCGCGCTCGAGCAGCACGCGCAGAGACACCGCCAGCTGTACGAGCATATGTGCCAGGCGTACACAGAGGTCAGTCGCTAGAACGTCACGGGTGTCCAAGAGATTGGATTTTATTCCTAAAAATAAAAAAAATATAATAAAAACAGTGCTAAACCGGACTTTGATTAATTTATATAGGCCATTTGATTTATTTCCCACTAAAGATCTTTCTATAGGAGTCCTTGTATTAAATTCATATGTTATTAATTTGTTCTAGGTCCATTCTACTAGCAAAAAGCTGCTGTACCAACTAGATCATTTAGTGCAAGTTTGCCATCAAACGGATCCGGCAGACCTGGTAAGATATTGCGTATATCAGAATTACTTGCTTATTAGGCATCTATCTAGATGAAATCCCAACTAATCCTGCACAGGACGCGTACTAACGCAATATGATAATGTTTTATAATTATGTCTGTGTCCAGAGCGACGGCACAGTGAGCAGCGCGGGAAGCAGTGGCGACCCGGCGGCGGACTACAGCGCAGGCGCCAACCACGTGCTAGCCGTCATACACCAGATCCTGGGCCACCACAGGGCGCTCGAGGCGCGCTACCACCAGGCGAGGCTCAAGCTCCACCAGCGGCTCGCTCTGCTGCTGTACAAGGAAGACTGTCGCCAGGTAAGGAAGCAACGGCACAGGGAGAAGCGCAGGCGCAAATCACGTGCTAGCCGTCATACACCAGATCCTGGGCCACCACAGGGCGCTCGAGGCGCGTTACCACCAGGTGAGGTTCAAGCTGCACCAGCGGCTGGCCCTGCTGCTATACAAGGAAGACTGTCGCCAAGTAAGGAAGCAGCGTCACAGCGAGAAGCGCAGGCGCCAACCACGTGCTAGCCGTCATACACCAGATCCTGGACCTCACGTTTGTTCAAGACTAGGCCAATGGGAAACGATGTCGTAGCCATTTGGACACGCTTGCTTAGAATATGCTTGTTTACTCTTACTTCTATATGGGTGAAACCGTGTTCAGCAGCTTGCCATTAATAAAACTTCTTCAACAGGTGCTGGACTGGCTGGCGAACCACGGCGAAGTTTTTCTGCAAAAGAATACTGGAATAGGAAGGAATCTCCATAAAGCTAGAGTGTATCAGAAATCACATGAACATTTCGAAAATGTTGCACAAGTAAGTTCCCTAAAAAAATCTATTAGTGGTTACATTAGTAGATGTATTTTCTTAGACAGTCCTGCGTTGCACTGCTTTTAATAATATAATAAATAAATTTAAAGACGAAAATAAAGAAAAGAGGCGGTTCCTAAATCAACCCGTACATGTAGAGCAATAAGGGATGAGGGTTGGTTCTGTCTGTATTCCGCTTTGTTCGACACCGTTTACAACATTAATAATGTTGTAGAACACGTATACGAACGCCGAGAAGCTACTCGGCGCGGCTGAGGAGCTCGCGCGGTCCGGGGAGTGCGACCCGGAGGAGGTGCTGGGCGTGGCGCGCGAGTTGGAGGCGCACGTGGCCGCGTTCGCCGCAAGGGTGGACCGCAGGCGACGCCGGCTCGACCTCGCCGTGCTGCTCTACACCCACGAGAAGGAGGTACCATGGAACTGTTATAAGACTAGTGCCTACTTGCTTAACTGTCAAAGTTCCGTAGTCAAAGTTACTTTACTCGATAGGAAGATCTTAAAGATCTGAATCTGAACCTTGGTGGAAGTTCTTGAAGCTGAAGGTTGGTGCAAGTGGGAATAGGTGTTGTTATGGCGTTGATCTACCCAGACGTTGTGATTTTAATAATTGAGACAGGGCTCTTTTAATTTTGACGTTTCGTGTCGGACCGCTGCAGTGCCGTAGCGGTGTGTTTGTCGTGCGGCGTACGGACGATCATTTATTTTCATACAAAGCGCACGGTGCGGCACCGTAAGATTAAAAATATAAAATAAGATTAAAAACAAAACGGCTTATATCACGCGTTGTGATGGAGTTCCGATTAATTAGAACAAACATATGAATTTTTAATTCAAATTAAAAACTATGTTTGTGTTGAAATCTTCAAGGTTTCAAGTGCGCCTCGAAGAGGCTCCTTTCGTGCACTAGTGAGACTTGTGTGTCCAGCTTCTCCAATGGCTGGAGACGCTGCGCAGCGGTGGCGGCGTGTGCGCGGCGGACGACACGCCCGAGGCGGCGCGGCGCGCGCTCGACCAGTGCGCTCAGCATCGCGTGGCCAGCCTCGACGCCTGTGCCGCCACCATCGCGCACGGCGAGGGACTCGCGCACGACCTAAGGTTAGTTAATACTAACACTGCCTTGCACCACTGATTCAATCAACTTACTTCATAGGCCCATAGGAAGTCAGCGCAACCCACGATGTAGTGACGGTAAGATCTTACTAACTTTGTAATGTTAACTTTCGAGAGCGAGTTATATTAGTAATTTGCATGCAGTGCCCATACCAAAATAGCTTATAAATATCACTTATCTTAAATAACTTAAGACTATTTTTCTGACACCATTGAGTTGTTCGACTAGTTCTACCACTACACGTAATAAAAAAAAGGTTATCCTTATTCTGAACCAGTGTTTTTTCGAAGTAGTGCACGCAGCAAATCTCGCCATTGATCGAAACACATTCATGGGATGCGCGTACTGTTATAAACCGTCGTTTGGACATCATCATCATCAGCCTATCGCAGTCCACTGCTGGACATAGGCCTCTCCCAATGAGCGCCATCGCGCCCTGTCTTCGGCTTGCCGCATCCATCTTCTGCCTGCAACCTTCCGCAGATCGTCACCCCACCTGGCCGGAGGACGTCCTACACTACGTTTGCCGATTCGCGGTCTCCACTCAAGAACTCGTTTACCCCAGCGGTTATCGGTTCTTCGGCAGATATGACCAGCCCACTGCCACTTCAGCTTGCTAATTCTCTGAGCTATGTCGGTAACCTTGGTCCTCTGTCGGATAACCTCATTACGGATCATATCCTTCAGAGAGACGCCGAGCATAGCCCGTTCCATAGCTCGCTGAGCGACCTTAAACTGGTGGACTAGCCGTACCGTGAGTGTCCACGTCTCAGCTCCGTATGTCATGACGGGTAGGACGCACTGGTTAAAAACTTTCGTTTTTAAACTTTGCGGTATGGGTGACGAAAAGACCCGACGCAGTTTTCCAAATGCTGCCCAGCCCAGCTGAATCCTCCTCTTGGCCTCCTTTTCAAAATTGTTTCTACCTAACTGCAGAATCTGCCCGTGGTACGTGTACTCTGAAACAATTTCAAGAAGGTGGCCATTTACGACGATAGGTCCCGGATCAATGTGGTCATTGATCATGACTTTGGTTTTATCCAAATTCATGCCGAGACCTATCTGTCGCGAGGCTGATGCTAGGCCGTCCAGCATCTGTTGTAGCTCCTCCAGCGACTCCGCCATTAAGACTATATCGTCGGCGAATCGTAAGTGTGAGATGCATTGGCCATTTATGTTAATGCCCAGACCTTTCCAGTCCAGCGTCTTAAACAAATCCTCCAATGCGCTTGTGAACAGTTTTGGGGATATAACATCCCCTTGTCTCACCCCTCTGCGCAATTGGATGGGTTTAGACTGCTGGTCCTGTACTTGGACACTCATGGTGGCAGCATTATAAAGGCATCTCAGCACTTCGATATAACGATAGTCTACTTGGCATCGCTGCAAGGATTCCAGGACAGCCCAGGTTTCAACAGAGTCAAAGGCCTTCTCATAGTCCACAAAAGCTAAGCACAAGGGCCGATTATACTCTTCGGACTTCTGTATAATCTGCCTCATTGTGTGGATGTGGTCTATGGTGCCAAAGCCTCTGCGGAACCCAGCCTGTTCCGGTGGCTGGAACTCGTCGAGTCTTCTGGCGAGACGATTCGTTATGACTCTTGAAAACAGCTTATAGACGTGGCTCAGGAGTGAGATGGGCCTGTAGTTTTTTAAAAGGGTCTTGTCTCCCTTTTTAAAAAAGAGAACTACTATACTCCTGTTCCACGCCTTTGGAGTTCTCCCACTGTGAATGACGGAGTTAAAGAGGCTCTGTAACTCTTGTATGACAGGAGCTCCTCCCGTCTTCAGAAGTTCTGAAGTAACTCCGTCTTCACCGGGGGCTTTTCCATTTTTAAGCTGTCTCAGAGCCAATACGATCTCGTCTAGGCTGATGTCAGGCAGTTCGTCGGTGTAGTGGCGTGTCAGGGTGGCTCTGGAATCGTGGTCGTTACGTTGGGGACGAGGGGCATGTGCGGTGTACAGCCGGCCATAGAAGTCCTCGATCTCGGCGAAAATCTCCGGCTTCGACAAAGCGGTCCTCCCATCGTGTGTTGTCAGCTTCGTCAGGTGGCTCCTGCCAAGCTGCTGAGTGAATACTTTGGACCCTCGGTTTCGCTCTATTGCCTCCTCAATTTGGCGAGTGTTGAAGCTCCGAAGGTCGCGTCGTATCATCTTCGCAATCTGCTTGTTCAGGTCTGACCTCTCTGACGAAGTGGCCTGGGTGTTCTCCCGTCTTTTTGTCATCAGCCGAAGAGTTTCATCCGAAAGTTTAGACTTCTTGCCTGTACGCTGCATTTGGCAGAATTTGATGCCCTCATCCCTCAGACTTTCAACCACGTTATGTAGGGCCTCATCTACATCCTCAGTGGGTTCCAATGCAGCGAATCGTTCCCCAAGAAGCTTCTGGAACTTCTCGGAGCCCGCCATGATTTGGAGTGGGTTAGGTCGGAGCGTGGACTTCACCAGACGGTTTCTTTCGAGCTTAATATCGATATTCAGGGAGCCTCGGACAAGTCGGTGGTCAGATCCGGTATTGAACCTGTTGATCACGGAGACATCCCTGAATATGTGCCTTTTATCCGTCATAATGAAGTCGATCTCATTTTTGGTCACAGCGTCAGGGCTTTGCCATGTCCACTTCCTTTGGGGCTTCTTCTCAAAGAACGAGTTCATCAAGAAGAGCCCCTCTTTCTCAAGGAAGTTAACTAGCATTTGCCCCCTGTGATTCCGACTTCCATAACCATGTGGTCCCACTCTGGATTCGTTGCAGCTCTGGACTCCCACCTTGGCGTTGAAGTCCCCCATAACAACGTTGAAGTGGGCCTTAGTTGTGTTGTTCAAGGCTTTTGATATGGCCTCGTACATATCTTCCACTTCATCATCCGAGTGTGACGAGGTCGGTGCATATACCTGTATGATCTTCAGGCTGTACTTCTTAGATAGCCGAAGTATCAGGTACGCTACCCTGGTCGACACACTGGAGATTTCTTCGACGTTGCTAGTGAGGGACTTATTGACGAGAAACCCTACGCCACCCTGGGATGTTTGGTCACCCTCGCGGAAGTACAGAAGATGGCCCGAGTCTAGGGTGATAGTGTCCTCCCCCTCTCTTCGGACTTCACTCAACCCTAGGACATGCCACCTAATGTTCTCCAGCTCCACTTCCAACTGCGACAGATGTTCGTCAAGCCTAAGAGTGCGTCCGTTATACGTAGCCAGGGTCAGTTGGGATGGGCGGCCTTCCGTAGCCCGGAGATTCCTAGCACCCCCTGCCCTGCCGTTACCGTGACCGCCGCCTTGGCCAGGAATAGCAGGGCGACCGGGAACTGGGGGCCATTTTTTCGTCGTGCTTGTCATGGGGAGGTAATGCCCATAATCGCCACGCTGGGCATGCGGGTTGGCGATCGCAGGGACACATGTAATTGTCCGACGTCTGGTCGTTTGGACGCTCTCATACAATTTCAAACGTTTGATTTAATCGCGCGCCTCGCTGATAATCCTTACGGAGCAAGAACACAAAAGATAATTGTGTTTTTATTTTACCATGATCAATTAATTAGGATGTCTCAGCAGAAAAACAGCTCCTTCGCATTAGTTGCATTTGGCGATCGATTGATTCTCGGTTTAGATATGATAGTCATGAGTTAAAAAAGAAGGAATAAATAAAATAGGATTTGTATTCGCTTGCGTTAAAAATAATACTGGTTCCATGTTAAAGTTATTTAAGTTTATACCCACCCAATTTTCGAGGCTGAAACTACTCGAATAAGCCGTTTAACAGTGTTTATGCACAGTTTACTAAACAAGTTATCTTCGGCGCCCCACGTTATTCTGCACACGGAAATCAAATTTGGAGCAAGCTAATATCGCCCCGAGCGCTTATAATACCCAACCCGGCCATACTGATACAAAACTAAATTGACAAATATGACCCAATTCTGCAACGAAACTTCGTACCGTATACGTTAAAAGCTTCCAGGGAATATGCATAGAATTTGCAAACAAAGAGTAGTTTTCAATGCAAGCACAAAAGGAATTGAACGGGCAAAGTGCACTCAACTTTCTTTACTTGACATTTCTTTCGTATTTTAATTATTCTGCTTCGTGGTTCGATTTCATTTCGGTTTTAATGCCTTAGTGGACAAGGAGACGGTTACAAGCAGTGTCGTGTATTGACTTACAGCACCACTTGCTGATTAAACAGTTCTTACTAATCTAAGATCATCATTTTTTACTGGTTACAGTGCCGGTTACATGCCTCGGAACTTCACTCGCTTGAAATTTTTAAAGACCTAATCTATTGTACTTTCTCATGTTTTATTTTCTTAGAAAACCGGGGTGACAGTTACAGTTATATCAAAGCTGAAAGCGAAAATACTGACCAAGATTCATTACAATACGAAACGATATCTAGTCACGACAACTTAGTAACGAATACAATAACTATTAATGAAAAGTTTAAATATTTTTATCATTTTGTTAATGAAGAGAACCACAGATGAAAGATCCTCTGCGTGCCATGTTTAGGCACCATACAAACACTCATGAAAGCACGCGGATAACCGGAGTACTCATGCCCACTTGCAACAAATCATCAAGTTCCTAAGCAATTACTTTACTCGCAAGGAAGTTTTTAACGGTCTGAATCTCATTCCTAGCGAGTATAATTATTGCTTACGAACATTAACAGTTTTGTTAAGTATGCCAACTAACACAAAGAACATTGTAGTAAACATTGTCGCTAAATTCAGAACTACGTAACGCTTCAAGTTTCAACATAGTCCTACTTAAAGTGCTACTTCTTGTAACGTTCTATACTGAAACGTTCGCCAACTGTCTCTGTTCTCACCTCTGCTGCTTTACTTTAGAAGCAAGTTCTTATCCATGAAGATAAGAACTTGCTTCTACGGCAAAGTCCAGTTTGAATTCTGTTCTAGTTGAAGTTCGAAAACTTTGAACAACTTGCAATATGATACATGTCACACGCTTTTGTGCTATTCTCATCGTTCAGAAGTCGGCCATCTCGATATTATGCTCTTTCTAGGCCTTTAGATTTTTCCGTATTGAAAATCAAAGGAGTTTTTGTTACCCTTAGGAGATAGTATTTTTCTCTTAATTTACCGTATTTTACGATCTTTTCATTTAAATGATATTTATTTATCTATATACACATGTTTCTGTATGCGATTCCTTGGTAAATAATCATGTTTTGTAGAGTGTTCAGTTGTATAAAGTTTTAAGAGTTTATATTTCTTTATGGGTAAGCTAAGCATCCTACTAACGCAGTAATAGACGAGGAAATTGAGGCGTTTTTTAGATAAGTAAGTACATCAAGTTTTATTCTAAACGCACACTGTTTTAATTTAGCGAAATTATGAAGTATCCCAGAGATAATTAACTTTTCCTACTAGCTTCCTTCACCGACTGAAGTTATTTTAATGATAAACAACAAAATGCCTTTGTATAGTTTAATAATAGGTATGTTAAACTACGATTATCTCGGTTTTAAGATTATTATACACAGACGGTAAAGAAAGGCTTGTTTGTTAAACGTTGTGGGAAAAATGAGACGATTCTGTAACGTACAAGTTGTAATAAAAAATACTTAGATAGAATTTTGTTTTGATTATGTACCTTTTTTCAGTTCGCCCTCAGGTTAATTATATCGTAAACCATGTACGTGCATTGGATTTATAAACTTACTAAGTAATTTGACTTAACGGGAAAAATCTTATACCAAATATATTGTAAATTCAAGTTTGATAAAAATACAAGGAAAATATGAATGATATATACTAGTAAAATAATATTTTTTATCAGTTCATTACTTTAGCACACCACTATACTTGAACTTTTTACATAACCTACAAACAACAAAGAGTTCTCCTTTTGTTATCCCGATTCAAAATGAGGACCTGGATTTGTGCATTGAAATTCGTGCAACAATAGCTTGTGCCTTTGTGCGGTGGTCGGTTGGAAGCTGAACAACGGTATGTGATGCGACCCAATTTCTAAGTGTATCGCGAAGCAAGCGCCGTCGCATGATTTTTCCGCGATTCGGGCCCATTACCATTTACCAAAAAATTAATCCGGAAAAAGTGTTTCAAAACTGGAAACTGTCAACCCCGGATAGAGTTGCGAACGTTTCTCAACACTTTATATTTTACCCGAAAACGACGGACTTAAAATCATTGCAATTTCTGGTAATCCTATGTAAAGTTTCAACCTGAATAATAATGATAAAAATAATGTTTGGACATTTCACACAAAGCCATCAACTCCAAACTAAGCAAGCTTGCACTAGGGAACCAGATAACTGAAACTCATATGCTTACTTTTTTAAATACATAATATATAGAATACATAGAAAACACCCAGACTCAGGACAAACACCGAATCCATCGCACAAATTTAAATGTTTTACCTGAAGCGGGAATCGAACACGGCGTAGCAGTCCAACGCACTTGCCACTCGACCATCTGCGTCGTCAAATAAAACGGCATCAAACAAACAAAACAACATATTATTATTAGCGAATTGATTGACAGTGAAAGTATGACATAGTCCAACAAGTTATATCATAACTTAATTATACTACGCGCGTACTTGTTGCTTGACTAGAATACCACAACAACCATACACTTGGGTCTCATATTCCTATACTCGTATAACTCACCTATACATTGAAGTGTCGCTAACGATTAGATTGAATAGCATTGCGTAGTATTTATACCCTTAGTTTAGCAGTCGTCAATACGTATAGTGCCCTCTCAATTATGTTATGGTATGTGAGACAAACATTTATAATGTGGATGATGACACCAATCAAAATGTAGATATCTGATGAAATTAACAAACGAGAACATGTTTGTATGATGTACCGCGGGCAGTACCTGCCGGTTGCTACTGAACTGCTACCTACGTTAACAAATGTTTCACATTTCACTGGTAGCGTGGTAAATATTTCTAATGGTCGTTAGAATTTCGGTTCCGAATGATTTTGTTTAACTTACTTTTTATACTATGTCACTGATGTCTCGAAAAGATCCAGATTGTATTTCAAAGACGACAAAAATCCGCAGTTGTATAGCAGTTCTGATACCCCGTTAGACACGGCTACTGGTGTGTTATTGTTCCAAAAATCTCAGAATAATGCGGTTCTCACTTCTATTTTACTTGAATGTGGTGTCGTTGTGTTCTCTGAAATAACCGTTTCCACAACTTGTTTCGTTCAAGTTATTTCCAAGAAAAATAATCGCGTAAAATGAAGGTCACATTAGTTACTCACACCCGTGATCCCTATTATATTCCGAACCTACGATTCTGTAGAGAAGGGAAATTAACAGTGCACCGTGTTTTAATGCTCCGTTTTGGACGTTTTTACATTGGTGGAGTTAGGGTGGCTAGATTACAGGGTCCGATGCTTATAGGAGTCCAGTTACGGAACTAATAGTCCATTATATATTCACATTTTCGTTATTACAAAGCTTCGGACACGGTTATTAAAAAAATAAATGTTATTTAAATACCGTAACTACTATTATAGTATTATATTATCTGTGCCGTAACGATAAACATATTATTAAGAAATAAAGTATGGGATGTTTGCGCGGAATACCTATATTTATGGTGCTAATGCTTTCTTGGATAAGGCATTGTCCAATATAAATCTAGTTCGAAACGTAAAGGCTGAATGCCATTTGTCCAGGCCAACTAATTTATCAGGTTTTATCCTTTATTAGAAAAAACGAAATGGAGATGTAAGTTTTGCTACTCCGCAGGAAAAAGAAACTCGAGTAGAGTTTGGTCTCAAAGGTCACAGAACTCTTGAGTTTCCGTCGCGCGCGCAGTCTCTTACTCAACGCGTGAAAAACTTGCCATTTCAATCGTGGAAGCCAGTTTGCAATACAAAATTGCAGTCTTACATACCCATGTTTGTCTCTCCGTTGAAAACTTGACGTGAGATATTGCAGCAACAGCGCGGGTACGTGTAATGCTTGATAAGCATTCGGAATGGTATTGGCAATTGTTTGATTGGCGAGGTACTCGTATTGCGTAATTATTGTATTTACTGGGAAAACACGCAAAAACAATGAGCCAACTCTCTTGAGACGCCTATCATAATACTCATCAACGATTTCGAAACTATTCCTACCTACAAACTTATGACAACCCAATACAGCATCTTGAATTGAAGGTTTCCACATTAGGTGAAGTAACCGATCAGGTTCTAGAGTACCCAGTTCATTCCTTTCTCCTTCTAAGAGTTAGTATTACTGGTTATTGCTTCGTGGTATAAAATGAATCACCCCTCGCTTAACTATCTTACCGTAACAGGAAAAGACGACAGCGAGGTTGTGCAAATCCTGCGGGACAGCATACCATGCACACAAAACGGGCAAAATACCGATTGAAAAAAGTGGCGCCCAGGCTAGAGCATTATGAGTGTATAATTCTCGAAGTGGAACCCATCTTATATCCTTCAGTAGGGACGACCTGCACTCGAGAAGACCTAAACGAAGCCTCAGAAGTGGCAGTGAAGGTAGCCTTCTAGTTAAGGATTAATTGGAACCGAGCCATTGACACGTTTAATGAATGGGTGACTTCATTTTTGTAACACTTATTATTATTTTAATCTCGTTGTGCAAAGAGAGATCATTATGTAAGTAGTTGCTTTTTAGAAAAAAAAATCAAAACATCTTTTGAACTTTGTAAAGTTTCGAGTTGGTGTTAAAAAGAGTGGTACGAGTATTTTCCTATCTCTGCCAGGCTCTCTCTACAAAGTAATAATAATAATAATATAATAATAAATACTTTATTGCAGACACAAGATCCATAGAGTCTTAGAACTATAAAGGTAATATCAAGTTGCGGTGTCTCTTGACAAGCAATTTTTCGGTGCTCATGTTAGAAGTTCGGGGTCAATTCAAAGTTTAATCATACACAACCCTCAGCACTTACTCGTTGCTTTTTTTAAAGTAAGGCTTGTGTTTTGTATTTAGATATATAGAACACAAGCCTTACTTTAAAAAAAGCAAATAGGTTTACACCTATGAGGGGATGAGGTGTTCCAATAGCGTTTGGTAAATGAACATGATGACGATGTTGACTAAGGTAGGATGGGTTCTCATCGAGTAACACCCAAACGAGTAACACTGTTACTCGATGAGGTAAAAAATACCTTCTTGTTTATAATTTTAAACAACGACAATCGTTCTTTTCTAATCCGCTCATTCTCGAAGACTAACAAGTAGAAATGCCGCTAATTGCATTCAGTTCTATTCTTTGTTTTTCTCGGTGCAGTTTTTCTTTCGTGAAAGACTGGCGAGTATGTATTGTATGACGATAGTATCGTTCGCGCGGGCTTGCCTGGCTTGCATCTCGTGCCTTGCAGCTATCCACTACCCCAGTACCCGCGCGGGAAAGTACGCGGAGCGACGTGCACGCTCGCTGCTCCCGCCAACCGATCGCGATTTCGCTCCCATTTGAATTTCAAACGTATATTTACTTTAAAAGTAATTGCCAGTATTTTGTTTGTTGAAAAAAAACATCACGTGAACGTGTCTGCGTAGTGTTGTTTATGAAATTTATTTTCTAACTAGATTCATTACTATTTAGAATATAATTATTTTGACTCTTTTATAATTGATGTTTATTTGGCGAACACGTAACAAGATCTTGCGGCGGATTTGTAAGGTCATGCAAATAATTTCAAAGTTTTTTTTAATCTTTGTCAATGTTTAGAAAACTTTTTTGTAGAGGCATGTACTTCGCTATTACTTATATTTTGCTTCTCTCGATGAGGGATGACGTAGGTATTATTCTTAGTTGAAATAATACACTAGAGCTTATAGCCCCATCTTAATTAAGTAGGTACATCGATGCGTGATGCGTTATGCTTTAGTGAATATTTGTTGAGGGGTTATAATCAGCTTGGAATTGTGATAGTTTGTAGATGAATATTCCTTATAAACATTCCTGTAAACCGTTGTTTTGTACCTACAATTATTGTTTGTTTTTATTTTTTTTATTAAATTGTGTTCCATTGTCTTTTTGATAAAGTATAGTATGAAAGCTCATTCCTTATCCAACTTGATATAACATGGTATTTTTTAAAAGTAGTAAAAGCGTATTTTTCAGCATGAGTAATAATGTGTAGATTATATACGTATATAGATATTCCTGCTAATATTATAAACGCGAAAGTTTGTACGGATGGATGGATGGATGGATGGATGTTTGTTACTCTTTCACGTAAAAACTACTGAATGGATTTTAATGAAACTTTACAATAATATAGCTTATACATTAGAATAACACATAGGCTACAATTTATAAAGATACCTGCGCAGACGAAGTCGCGGGCACCAGCTAGTAATGTATATGTATGAATGCCACAAATCCACAATACAAAATACACATTATAGCTAGGTAGGGTCCTATTTGCTTTATTAAACCGACTGTCCGTTTGCAAGCTTCCCCTCTGATAGGGGAACGAATCAAAAAGATCTACATCAATCTACCTACAATCATAAAGGTCAGCTTTTGATGTGCTGGTCATGAGCTATTTAACTACAACCTTGCCCCCGACTTTTCCCTGGGTGAAATAACATGTAATTTAACTGAATTTATTTGTTATGAATTTTTACATTAGGCTACCTAGACAGGACAGTAGCGAGTATTGTGACAAGTAACGTTGGCTCTCTAGATCTAGCCTATGGTTGGCTCTCTTTGTCCTGTGTAATTATAAACTACTTCTCTACCAAATTTGCCTATTCGTTTGGTAGTTACATTTTCATCACTAATATAATAAATGCAAAAGTTTGTGAGGATGGACGTATGTTTGTTCTCTAATCACGGCAAAATTACTGATCCAATTGTCCTGAAATTCGGTATAGATATGGTTCATCACCTGAAAAAAGAAAAACTTCTCATGCAGTCAAAGGTAGCATTGTAAATAAATCTGATTCGTGCTTGTCCAAGAATCGACATAGCTGTGTGTGGACCATTTAAATATTTAAAGTAATGTTAATATAACTATCGGGTGCCAATCTGTTTCACCCCCAACTTGGTCATCTTGGCAGGCTACCGGGTACCGTGCCTGGATGGTAATAAAATACTTATTTAGGTAAGGCTAATTCATGTTAGCATAGACCTGATTAAGTTGTTACATACAAAGTCCTGTAACCTTTCTTGTTAGACTTTGTGGAATAGATACGAATAATAAGATTTGAATTTTAAAAACAATGAAGTTTTATAAAAAATAAATCACCTTTTAACATTTTACCTTTATGAATGAAAACATGAGCAGATTTTTGAACATATATGTGCCCACACCCTATTCGTCCTGAGAGTATTACCCACTTATTCGACTGCTATTGTATTGCATTAATGCGGTAACGTAGGTACATATTTAATTAAACCGATAATTTACTTTCTGCTTTTGAAACTGCAGCAGGAAATATGGAATAATCGAACAATTCCTTTATTTTGTTGTGCATTGTGATGAAAAACATTTCGAGGCATTGTTCTTGCATTGATTTGTCCGCATTGACTGCATTATGTTTATTTATAAATAGTTTCTATCATTTAAATACTGTTTATCGACAAGAACACATGCATACTGACGATAATAGCATTTCATCTAAATCAGGTCGAGTATAATATCGTATCGGAGCTGTCATCAACCCTCACACGATAAGCTTTATTCACCGTCTAGACAAAGCTCCGCTAATCGAAAGTCGTTTATCTTACGTAGAGCGAGATCTAAAGCCGATCTTCCGATTAGTGGCTCAGGTAATCTCTTGTCTTACATCGTTACCGCGACACTGCATCGCTACGAATGTATGGAAGTTTAACCGAATGTTTACCTCATCTAATGACTATTGATGGCAATCAATCATTGACGCAAGTATGAGGTCCTTGGATGGCTCGAAGCCTCCGACAGCACATTCAAATGTTTACCTAAATCACAGAATAGTTAATATAAATATAATATACAAAAAATGAACGGTGCATCTATCCGTCTCCGCCTGCGGCTTATTGAACATGCAGCTTTGTTTGCCACGGCCTCTCACTAAAGTCCACGTCCCTTTATTATTCCTCTCTTAGTCGGTCTAGGCTAATATTTGCTCAGCGAAATGCTCCGCTCTTGTTACTCTAACCCCCCTTTGTAAAAATAAAAAGCCGATAGCTAATATTCTTCAGACTTCATCGTCGTTGCATCTGTCGTACGCAGGCAATTCTTTATCGAGATGAAAACGATTGGCTTCTCCCTTTAACAAGAAGCTCGGATCTACGCTTTTGTGCAATTTTTCTGTGATTTTTTTTATTTTTCCTAATTGTTTACTTGCTTAGTTAAGAGGATATGTGAAACTGTCAGAAATGACAGCTACCGAATTGTAAGACAGTGATAACGCGATTAGACACCTTACCCCGAGGGAAGAGGTTAGATATAGATTTTTGTCGCTCAAAAGTAACGGACGTAAGCGACAAATGATAAATCATCGTATTGCTTGAAAAGTATTGAATTTATAAAAAAATCCTTTTACATTTATATAAGTTCTGTGATTACTCACTCAATAGTATAAAAATAAACCGTAAATATTCTCTAAATTCGGAGGATGGATGTAAATCAGATTTTAAGAGGACCTATTTCAAAAAATAAATCTATCGAGAAAAGTTTCACCAATCGTGTTTCTGTCTTACATTTATTTAGATTATATCGTCAAGTATTAACATCAAGTTTGTAAACTGTACCGTTACCGAGTAAGAATGAAACGCAGCGACTCCAAATTTTCACATAGCCTCTTAATAAAACTTTAGAACTTTTGTTATTATGATTCGCGAGTACCTTGCTGGGCTAAACCAACTCACTCGTTTGTGATATGTGCTAGAACCGCAATCTTTTTCCTTTCCTTAAAAAGCTTCGAAATTTACGAGAATTTATTTTATCTTCCATTTCTTTTAACTATACCTACACGAAATATACTTCTTAATCGTCCGCTGCATGGTTGTGGGTTACTATTCATTGGACTATGCGTCCACAGTTGACTGTGATTGTCGGGAAGCGGGCAACAACGATCATGAGTCTCATTCAAATTGTCTCACAATCTGTTCTTCCGGTCATTTATAAGGTCCCCGGGAGATACCGAGGGAACGCCGTGACCTCACCTCACGCCCTCGCTACTGTCACGCGACGCAATCCTCCTCACTTGTAATAACTTCTCTGGGAGTTAGTCACGACCTACACTCCTGAGAATCCCATCTTGTGACTGCGATTGTCTTCCACTGTGAGTCCATCGAATTTGAATGTGAATTGCGACTTGGGAAAAAAAATATTCGCAGGCAGGCTTATCAAATGGTTACTTAGCTATTTCCTTTTTCAAATTGGTTATCGAAACTGGCTTTCACGTTTTGTTTGGTCGTTTCTTTCAACTATCGGTAAAACCATAGTTTTTGTGGGTATAAAGACCATGACACATTAATAAGTAAGTGTCGTTATGTGTCATGGCTTTTATGTGTCTTCCATGATTAGATCAAACTGTGATCCGAGTGCACAGAGGTTTGTTGGCTGGGTTTGTCGGGTGCTGGGTGCATGACATCTTATCTACACTTTTACGACATTTTTATTGATGCGTCGAACCGCTATGACTGGCAACCATTCTAGTGCCCACAAGCAGCTTCAGATCTCCGTTGTTATATAGTCGTTAATGTTATTCTTTTTTAGATTGCACGACTTGTACGTTACGTTAGTACGTACAAGTAAGTCGTAAGCGAGCTAGGATAAAAGAGTTTACATTGTTGGATGGTCCTCGAAACTCCAGTCCCATTCACGAGATTCACGTGTACAGTGTTTTATGTGAGCAGGTTCAAGTGCTGCCTTGCATTTCTCGTAGATATTAAATTTGGACATCGGACATTTTTCAAAAGGAATGTTATCATCATTTTCCAAAGCATTTCAGGTAACGATATTTTTATTCAGCGTCCGGGTTGGAAACACGCCTTTGCATATATCCCGCTGCATTTATAATGAACGGTGATACACATGCTTAGTGGTATTCGTAGTACGGCTATTAACATTCATGAAATTACGAAGCGGAACCATTGTCTCGTTGTAATTTTCGCGTTTACCGGTTCTTAGGTAAGCATAGAGAAAGCTTATTACTATTGTAAGGGAAATATGTGAATCGAAACTGCTCGCAAAAAATGACGATTCACATGATCTTGAGTGATAGCTAATTGCATCCGCTGCACCGAGATCTCTTAGAAAGCTGGTAAAATAAAGTATGCTGCTAATCCTTCATTACTTCGAATCGAACAGTGCCATTATAATAGGAAAGTCTCTTCGTTGTTTAAATAAAACGCTTGTGACGTACAAACGCAAAAGAAACTCTAGATCTAAAGCGCATTCAGGTAGTAAGTAGCCAGACTGAGGGTTCTGCTCCTGAGAGCTCTATTTTGTTTCCTTTTGCTCATCCTAATTAGTTTTTTGTAAATGTACGTTGCATTGCATAAGATGCGATACGATATAATTTTCTTTAGTTTTCATTGAGCGGTGTCAATGTCGTGCGCGTGAAATCCCGTTCCGTATTGGAATATTGATGTGTTTACAATGTACACGCACATTTGCAAGCGCATGCTATGCTAAAAGCATGCTGGCGACTAGCGGTCGGCGCCTGTCACGCAAGTGCCGCGCCGCGTCGCCGCCGCCGCGCCGGCGCATCTAGAAAGTATATCTGCATCTGGTCTGGAGGATCAATGCGCAAACTATGCCACTAGATTCATACAGTACATATATCACAAATTGTATAATAATTTATCTGCATGCGGTAACTCCCACTTTGGAGAGTGGTTTCATGTAGACTCTCTAAAATGTAGAGGTTCCTAGTTGAATGATAGGTACTGCTTACTTTAGCAACGCATATCTATTATTCCAATAATTGGAAACAACCCAAACCTCGCATATGTAATGAGATATCTTACAAGTTTTCAACCAATTACGTAGTCTAAGTCATTAATGTATCGTTACACGCTTGCTAACGACTCTTTGGTGGCTTCTATTTCAAGTATCTAATACTAGTAAATTGATTAATTTTACCCTCAAAACATATTGCGTATTCGCGTCGCGTTCGTGCATTCGTAAGGATTGGCGAGCTTAGCTCCTCGGCTTATAATCGCAACCCGTATCGAAACAATAGAACCAGGGACCAAGTAGGCATCTATGAATAAGGCTCGATCTGTTTTTGGTAGTTCATCAGATGGCCTTGGTGAGTTGTGACGCATTAAATGCAAGAATGCATTGCAGAATGTGTATATCAAAAAAGCAGTCGCGTTCGCGAGACAATGGTTGTCGGTCGTAACTCCATAACGATACGAGTATGTTTGTAAAACATCGATTACATTCATATCATTATCACTAAACAATACATAGAAAATTCTACGCATCCCCGATATTCTGCTCTATGGATTATGGACAGTTTTGTTCATATCTTTTTTTATTCTACAGTTGCGCCTTGATAATTTCCCGACCGAGCTGCTTTCTATGAAAGAAGCTATTTTCCATCTGAATCAATTGATGCGAGCATTCGGTATCGATGCCTGTCGAGGAACGGGCACAGGCATTGTATACACGGCACCAATGACAAGTATTGTGCTCTTGTTACGTAAGCCAGAGCGTATAGTTCTTTTTCATCCCGTCATTCATCGCTCGACCGCATCAATAAAACATTAAATGACCGCCGATGGATGCCTTTTAACTGCCCATTAACTACCACTAGAGCCTAATTGTCGAGACTCATTTGCTCAAAGGGATCTGTTTAGGTTCAACACTCGTAAAATTGAACACAGAACAACTGAACATTCATGACCAGCCCCGCTGCCTGCTCCCGCCATCTCGCCATGGGGCGTACATAATTTTTAGTTTACAACTAAGTATATTAACAATTATCGTCGGTCGATTCCCCGCCATTTACGACCGTTTTGTTTATGTCTTCCTTTACAAAGCGATAATCGCTTTCGGCCACTCGTTGAATGCTACCATTATTAAATTATTCCGGTATTACTAGTAACGCGGAAAGAGCCGGCAACTATAGATTAGAAATTCAATTACGTGCAATGTATCCAGGTGTTGGATATTACGTTGAAGGCTAATCGAACTTGAAGATAAAACAATATAAGAAAAGCGAGCGACTGGCTCCGAATCATTTTTTTACTCCTAGTTTCGTCGCAGAGGAAGTTGAACGGGAATATTTTGTTGAAAGACCGTAGATTTTGCACTCAACGAGACGAAATTGTATGTTAGATCGAACCCTACTAGTTTCAAACATACGCAGGTATGACGACATGAATAGTTATACCTTTCCTTGAGGTTTCTGCTCGCTTATTTTGATCGCGTGGTACTATTCACTTCGCCCCGTTAATCCAGTTATTGTATTTAATCACTGCTCAAATGAGATGTTTTTTTTTTTCAAATATGATCAGTAGCGTTCGTCTGGTGCACAATACGTTGACGATATCTCTCGGTTCCGATTGGGCGCCGACGCGTGAGGAATGCGCCTCGCTCCGACGACACCGGCAACGGTCTCTGTTCTGGAATGCTCGCATCTTCTTGTCCATCGCCATTTATTCGTTACATAAATTAGCCGCACTATTTTTTAGTTTTTCCCAGGCGTATACATCACCATTCACCATCCATTGTTATATTGGTTATAATCCTTTTGAAGGCTTTATTTTCAGCTTCTGTAAGTACGCTTCTGATGCAACAATACGTCTTGCAAATACAGTTACAATTGGAAACTAGGTGTCGTATTGTAACGTAATTTGGCTAGAACTTCCTTTGCTTGTATGTATTGTTGCGTGCGTGCAAAGGGAAGACGTTTTAGACGCAATTCCATTGACTTTTGGAGAATATCTGATAAGTAAATAAACAAAGCAAAATACCGAGTTATAACCAAATACCTGTTAAGTCTAAACCAGTTCGAGTCGTGGTCTCGTGAAATATTACCTGTTTGGGTAATTTCGCCTCGCGATATGTAGGAGTAACTGGGACTTTCTTCGAATTAGCCACGCAGCCCGCGTCCGAGCGCGGCTAACGCTATCTCATCGAGGGATCGGAGAGAACGCCACGTCTAATGTTTTTGTCAGTTCGATTCAGGAGTAGCTGTGGATCGTTTATTGATAACAATGCTTCACTATATGTGCGTTCAGGCCGAATTTGCCATTGTCAAAAGTAAGGTTCATGACCGACGGTGACGTTCCGACGTTCCAACAATACACAATTACAATTCAAATAATCGGCATCGCAAACGGTTAGCTGCGTAATTAATAAATAATACTTACCTCAAACATTATTATTTTTTAATTCAGCACTATTCAAGTAGGTACCGATCAAAGTTTTTTTTGAAATTTCTTTTTCCTCGTTTTATGAAGGTCAGTCTATAGATAAAGCTGTTAATGCGCAACCTTGTAAAAACGCTAATCAACAAATTAATTGCATGTAGCCTACTTACTTAAGGCTGCATTTGGCGACAATGGCGGGATGTAACCTGCGTCCCCTTAAGGGCCTCATGGTGCAATTTAAAAATTGTAGGTGCTATAGTACCTACTTATGCGCAACACTATCCAGTTTCATGATTTCATTAGTTTCGTTCTAGCATTGACAAAATAATTTGTATTGCGATTTATGACGAGTTCACAAAATGTTAATTAATTTACGTAGGTACTTAGTCTAAAAAAATACTGTTATCACCTCCTACTAATGAAGGTAGTATGCTACCCAATGGCGGCTCTTAGTTTAAGAATTTGAACGCGTAACAAAACGGTTTCCTTGAATATCATTAGTAAAGAATATACCATTGTGTAGATATAATGCATTCCGGCTTTTAAATTGAATTATTAGACGCATTAAACTACCGTAGGGTTTTAATTGCGGCCATTAAACAATTCCCTAACCTTGTGACGTGGTCGCCTTTTAAAAGTCTTGTGCTAGTTAGTATTCGCAACGACAGTACCGATTTCGACAACCGACGCGTTGGCTGTAGATGCTTCCGATTCAGCCGATGAAATGAGCATTTTTGTGAAAAATGCTCAAATATCATCGGCGTTCCCATAGACATAAGTCTCCCGTGGAGTGTCTGCGATGGAGGTACGTACATATCCATCTATCATATTTTCCAGTACCACCTGGTGGCGCTTATGTTTAGCGCCAATCGATGCTCTTACTGCCTTCACAATATCTTCCCATCCCGTGGAACGTATATGGCTACATTCAATGAGTGGCGGCTCTGATAATTCTGCATTGGTCAACTATACTAAGAACGAGCAAACTAAGGCAAATGAGCGGATGTAGTAAGATAACTTTGGTCTGGTTTGGTTAGGTAGAGTCGTTTTACCTTATTGGGCGTCACATGCTTTACCCACCAACTAATTACTGTAAGTATTTTTTGTGCTTGTTACATACTTATGTGTAATAAATGTAGAAATTCTACTTCTACCTGTTTTACGTAGATATAACGTAGAAATAGAAACACTTGGTTTTTTAAAAATATTCATGACCGGAGCCAGTAACGTATAAGTTAGAAAAACAAATGTTACTCGTTTCGGTATTTAACTGAATTTGCTCAAAAATACTTTTGTATTCACTGTATTTACTCTGTTGTTAAAATTCAGAAAATTGTAATATTTACGCAAATCATATTCAGCGTGAACACCGCTTTTGAAAAGTGTCCTTGGAGTTATTTGTGAGATCGCATAATGAGCTACTAAGATGTTGTCAACAGATGGCTGTTGATCATTACATCGCATCAATTGAAATGAACCTCACATGCAATTTTAAACAATACACACAGCATTGTCTGGATTTAGCGATAAGTGCTGTTGCAGTTTTTAATTGAATTAACCAATAATAATCTGAATAAGTACTCACACACACGCTCTACTGAAGGCACGGCCACGGTCCTGACTGAACCTCAGAGTTTATTATCCGCTTATAGACTCCTTACATAAATAAAGTAGGTACATAATTGTATTGTGATCATGTATTGAGTGTGTATTGTTTCAGATCGTCCGGCGACTCGGACGCAGCGAGTACGGACGCGGTAGAGACGACTCTGGAGCGACTGCGCGGCACGCGGGGAGCCCTAGAGGAGCTGTGGTCGGACCGCGAACGCAGACTCGAGCTCACCCTGCAACTGAGGCACTTCGAGAGGGACGCTCTTGAAGTAAGTAGTACTCTAAACGCATCACACAGAAAGCCGCATGAGCGGGGCTTTTGCGTGTTGTCAGATATTGATACATGGATTTCAACGGCGGCCACACACATAAAGCGTGAGAGGAGCGAAGCGGACACGCAGCAGGTGTCACATCACCACAAACAGAGAGACCCGCTTCCGCTCTTTGTGTAACGTCTGTCACTAATGCATACGAAATGTTAACTGAAACCAACTTTTTTAATTGTACTTATTTCAATATTCAGTATGAATTCCAATTACGGCTGATGGAGATTAAAAACATTTAATTTATGACTGACCACTCGTGTAATTTAAAATTGAAACAATGTGTACTTTCGCTGGCAACAATAACAAATAAAATAACTCCGATTCAGTGCACGCCACGCTTCGAAGGCGCCCGTTCAATCGATGCAATGCCTGATTTTAATATTGAACAGTTCTCTGATCAATGAATTATTCTGCAGTATAGGTAAAGGCCTAGTTCACCATGTCCCGTAACTAATAATTATACCATTGGTGTATTTTTTGTGGTCGATCAATTTAAAACATGTCAATCGTTATATCAGTCAATAAACATTCCTTTATCAGTCTCTTCGAGTATGGTCTGGTAAAGAAATATTTTTCAGAAGCGTTGCTATCGCTTAGCTTTGTCGCTTTATCTCATTCATCATTTGCAATTCGACCGCGATGACTCGATGCACATTGAAAGTTTGGATACGAGTAGCCCAAAACCAACTGAAGTTGCGTTTTGGATCATTACAAAACCCTATTTCAGCCCGTTAAAGCCAAGACTTTAGAATTTAAGGAAAGGTTATATTACCTGAGCTGTCTTTGAAGATGGTTACAATGCGTGCAGGTCTCGTCTCGATTGGAGCTTTGGGGCGACGAGCTTCAGAGGACAGACCCCCCGAGAGACCCGCAACAGGCCGAGCAGGCTTTGGCCGCCCACACTGAGAGCGTAGCACGCATGCAACATGCCACCTATCAGGTAAACTATGAAAATTTACCTATCTTATTCATTAATTTACGGATCCTTTTCCCACTTGTTTTCTTCTTCCATTCGTCTCTATCACCCGTCATCTCTGTACTTCATCATCATCATCAACCTATAGCAGTCCACTGCTGGACGTATGTCTCTCCCAAGGCGCGCCACTGAGCCCGATCTTCGGCTCTCCTCATCCACTTTCTGCCAGCTATAGCGCGCAGATCATCGCTCCATCTGGCCAAAGGTCGTCCTACACTGCGTTTGCCTAGACGTGGTCTCCACTCAAGATCACGTTTACCCCAACGGTTGTCGGTTCTTCGGCAGACATGGCCGGCCCACTGCCACTTCAGCTTGCTGATCCTCTGAGCTATGTCGACCACCTTAGTTCTCTGTCAGATAACCTCATTTCGGATTCTATCCTTAAGAGAAACCCCGAGCATAGCTCTCTCCATAGCTCGCTGAGCGACCTTCAATTTGTGGACCAGCCCTATCGTAAGTGTCCACGTTTCAGCAGCGTAGGTCATAACCGGTAATACACACTGGTAAAAAACTTTGGTCTTCAGGCATTGGGGGATGGCCTCTGTACTTACACCTGATTTATTCATATCATCTTTCACACAGTCCATCCATCTTTTCTTTGGCCTTCCTCTACTCTTATATCCATCCACTTTTATATTCAGCACTCTCCTAGTCACATGACATTCTTCCCTTCGCATCACGTGTCCAATAGTGTCCATACCAAGCTAACCTATTACCTTCTTATTCATAATGTTTTTTAATGGACAAGTTGTGTTTATAGCGTACTATTATTCTGATATTATGGACCGAATAAATGTAAGGTAGATTAATTATAGTTGATAAAAACAGGTTTTAATATGTCTGCTGATTCCAAGTCTTCCGGTAAACGAGACAAAAATCTCCGTGTTAATTGCTACCGTTTAAACACGATGTACCGAGATAGCAATGACTTTTGTTCTTATAGTGTGTTTTAATCGGCCCATTTGATTCCATGATAAATAAATCCTTCATAATTAAACTTAAAAATAGTGTTGAGTTGTGACAGCTCTGCAAATAAATAAGATATCATTAAAAAAAGCAATAGCCATGAATGCCCCTGGGCCCACTTAATTAAGCGAAATATCACGCAATTACTTCGACAACGAGGGATGAGCTTGTGAAATCGAGAGAAATATATTTGACTAGCTCACCCTTTTACAACTTTTGGATTTGCGTGAATTAAAAAAAACAACTTTTTCACCTATACTTAATCTCGAAACTTCAAGTCTCTTCATTTAGTGGCCTATGTCTTGTCTGTTAGTCAGTCAAGACGAAGCTCGCGAAGTGAGCATTACTTATTATTGTGCTTTCACTGTATAAAAAATCCGAAATAGATATACCACGGCAAAATCAATCTGCCACCTGTTTTGATACTTGAAATTTCAGAGATTTAATTGTTTGCCGCAGGTGGTGCAACAAGGGCAAGACCTGGCGGCGTCTATCGCAGAAGCGTCCGACGTGATGGCCTCCAGCGGGTCGGAGTCGGACGCGAGTCCGCTAGACGCACAGGGCCGCGTGCAACTGTTACTAGAGTTCCTGCACGACAGACAGCTGGACCTGGAAGAGCTGGCAGACGAGCGGAGAGCGCGCTTCGACCAGTGCGTGCAGCTAGGCAAGTGAACTATACTGTGGTGATAGCCTCCGGTGGGCGGATGCGAGTCCGCTAACGCACAAGGCCGCATGCAACTGTTGTTAGAATTCAAGCATGACGGACATCTGGACCTAGAGCTGGTGGACGAGCGGAGATATACTCAAGATTTACATATGACTAGGAGAGTATCATATATTTATGTCTATCTATATCGACATGTTTCCAAGTTTCCCCTACGTCCTCAATCGTCTGCTTCCCGGACGTGGATTACCTAGTCATTTAATTTGGCTCTGTCTATCCTCTATCTGACCAATTGATAACCAAATTGTAATCTGTTAGTGAAAGAGCTTTCACCTGCTCCTCTTTAACCTCTTTGTTTAAATTCTACAGTGAGCACTGTAGAATTTGAACAAAGAAGTTTACGGTGATATTGCACCAATGCCTAGATGTAAAAAGCTGTTGGTTATCCAATATAAATAAATATTGTTCCTCAGGTCAGTTCCAAAAAGATGCAGCTCAAGTGGTGAGCTGGATCCGCAACGGTGAAGCGATGCTGACGGCCTCATTCTCGATCCCGGGCACGCTGAGCGAGGCGGAACAGCTGAAGAGGGAACACGACCAGTTCCAAGTGGCCGTGGAGAAGACACACGCGAGCGCCGTCCAAGTCAAGTACAGGGCGGACGCGCTAAGGGCAGCTAATCACTATGATCCGCATACTATCAGGTGAGACTGCGTATTTTGTAGTTTGTACCGCATAGCCGATACTTTTATTAGTATCAGTGCCGAATATTCCGAGTAACTGACTTTACTTGGTACTGGTCGGTCAACGAAAGCTGGCGCTGTCTACTTAGACAGCGCCAGCTTTCGTTGACCGACCAGTACCAAGTACTCACCCTATTGTAATTTTACTATACTTTATCAAATTAGGATGATAATTTTTACAAGTCTCAATAGGGATGAGTCACGTCACGGCGCGTTCTTATTCACAGACACTACACAAGCGCACGTGTGAATGTGTTGTACATGCCAGCTTATAAAAAATATACTTTATTTCTGACAAAAGAAAAGAACGTGAAGTACAATATCTACTAGCACTTCTTTACAGACCATTTCGAAATGAATACCCACTCTCCTTTTTTCTAATAGATTAAACCATGTTAGATCATGAACAAGAAACTAAAGTTGTGATATCTGCTCTTTACAGAGAGATATCGGAGGAAGTAACAGAGCGTTGGCAACGGCTAGTCACCTGCGCCGAAGAACGGCACAAGCTCGTGACGGCGTCTCTCAACTTCTACAAGACAGCGGAACAAGTCTGTTCCGTCCTGGACTCGCTGGAGAGGGAGTACAGGAGAGACGAGGACTGGTGCGGGTCCGCCAGCACGCCGGGAGATGAACTCACGATCAGCGCTGTTGACAAAGCTGCTCAGGTAGGATGTAACACAAACCTGTACCAACTTCTACAAGACTGCAGAGCAAGTGTGTGAACACAGAACTGTTACATTTTTGACCTGTGAGTTATAAAGACCTACCACTAGGAATTAATCAAAAAAATTATAATGCGGTAAAAAACATGTCACGTTCAAAAACGGCCACGTTCGTTCCAATACATTTATATTTCCCGACCAACAGGTGGCAGCACTGATAGTCAAGCACGGGGAACAGAAGGAAGCGTTTCTCAAGGCGTGTACGTTGGCTCGGCGGACTGCAGAGACATTCCTAAAGTACGCGGCGAGATCCGCTCAAGTGCATGGCCAAACTGCCGCCGCCAGCAAGGCGCATCACGAACAAACGCGCGCCATACTCGACACGCTGCTCGCGCAAGAGAACAAGGTCAGTTATTAACAGTGTAATGTATTGACCATGGGTATTCAGTTCTTTAGTACTGTTAATAATGTGTTTGACCTTAATAGTTTTTAATATTGTAAGTAAGTAGTGAGGTCATTGGTGTTTCGCTGATAGGTGTAGTGTTTACAATAAATACAGCATGCATCCTCCATGCTTATGTACTCTATGGAGATGTGATATTTTCTGTGGTGATCAGACTCGGGGGACACCGGCTTGGTGGATGGATTGTTGAATATCAATTTATGTGTTTTATTGGCATAAATCTAATCGAAGCGACTACCACACATACGGCACATAGGTGTATATTATATGTATATATGTACATTGTACAACAGGCAAAGGTCTAGTATGACTTTCTTCTGGGCCACTGCCGGCCAGCTGTCATTTGCTTCGAATCTTGGCCTTCATCTTACATATATTACATATTCATTCTGCTAAAGCTTTCAGTCGGCCATAACTTTAGGCCTTAACATCTAATGAAGTATTTTAGGCTAAAGTATTAAATGCCGATGAAAGTGTCTAGTTCCTCACACTAGTTTTTTTGTGCTTGCCGCATCACTGTCTTTACTATCCCAAGACAATATGGTCCAATGTGTGTCCGTTTGATCGAAGCAAAAATGAATATAATATATGTTAACATTTAAATACGCATCTCGTGTGTCGAAACTCTGACAGTGTAATTGACGTTAAATATTATCCAACAACATTAACACAACAATGTGATGAGCGGTCAAATTAATACTAAAGAGCTAAAATTAGCAACAAGCTCGTTATCAATTAAATCAAAAACAAAAACAATTAGCCGTCCACAGGATGTACTGAAATAGCTGAATGAAGATGCTATCGAAATTTTATTGTCATTATTTCATTGTGCCGTTATGAAACAATAAATATTTGCGAAGTAACATGATGCAATCGTGTTTGTGGATGCCAATTATATGACGGGGGTAAGTTAGTGTGCGGAGGTTCGAGGTAATAGCAGGTTGTGTGAGCGCTCCATTGCCAGTGTCAGTGTCAGCGGACAATGGGTATTGTGGATGGGATGGAGTCGTCGTGACCGTACCATGGCTGCTGCACTTTACCGCGCTCGGTGCGATGTTCAACAGCCTTTTCGCGATCCTCGTGCGACCGGTAAATTAAAAATGATACCCATGAAGACATTTAAGAAGTAGAGTACGGTTTCTCAGAAGTTTATTTATCGCTGCACTCATATCAACTTCTTAAACTACGTGAAGCTTTACGTAATATTGTGTTTATTCCTAGTAGATTGAGTCTGCGTGAAATAATTGTCAACCATCTGACTATTAATCTCTTATTCTTGTTCATTAAAAGTCATAGCAGGCGTTACCTCATAACTTCATGGTAGCGCCTAGCCCGTCTCCTCATTAAAAGTGCATCCACTTTAATATCCATCGCGTCACAAGATAAATTCACTTGTATCCTTTCAAGTGTCTTTGTCAAAAGTCTTTATAATTTTTACAAGCGCATTCACGAGCGAATCTGACACAGAAGGATATTTTCGTGACTCGGCTACTGTTTGCATCGTATCATTAACGATGCTGTGATATCGTGGCAGGTTCTGGAACACTGGACGGTCCGCAAGAAGCGTCTCGAGCAGTGCCAGCAGTTCGCGCTGTTCGAGCGGTCGGCACGCGCCGCCGTGGAATGGATCCGCGAGACGCAGGAGCGGTGCGGCGCGGCGGCTGCGGCGGCGGCGGCTGGCGTGGCGCGCGAGAGCCGCGAGCGCGTACGTCTGCTCGCGCAACTCGCCGACGGACTCGTGGAGAAGGGACACCCGCATGCCGTGCAAATCAAGGAGTGGGTTGCCGCTGTCGATGCCAGGTAAAGTGTGCAACAATATTGCCGTAACCGTTGCAAGATAGAACAGGGGATCAGACTGAAATATAACGAATGTTCTGGGCTGTAACAGATGAGATTAATCCACATAGATTAGTTATTATTATTATATTAATTTGGTATAGAATATTTTAACGAGTAGGGCATGAATATTGTGTGTAATACGTTTTTTACGGAGTACACACTGTTTTTGAATCCAATATTATTCTATCCTCCATTTTGTATGATGAATAAAATCGCGTAAAATCCCAGAGAAAGTCGCACGAGTGCACGCTTATTCTGGATCGATCAAAAGTGATAGTGATTAGTTAGATATTAAACCATCCACTATTTCGTACAGATACGCTGAGTTCAGCGGTTCAATGGAAGGAGGAGAGAGCGAGCCGGAGAGCGACTCGGGCGTAGCGCCGTCTCTGTCGTCATCGCACGCGGACGAGGCGCCCGCGCCGCCGCCCGCCCTCGGCGACGACAAGCGGCGGTCCGCCCGACGGAAAGAGTGAGTCTACCTTTACAACATACGATATTCGACTTGTCAGCATCATTTTTGCTATGATAAAGTTACACTAACAGAAAATCATCGAAGATTGGCACTTGAACTTAGTGAAGTTAGTATTGAGTACTAAACTTGCTTAGTACTTCAGTAGAGACCTCTTTAAACACTCAACTGAAACTTATTAACTGACTGCGAATGTAGCATGCCATATCACATGTCGCTATAGAGCTTTATATGAAGGATTACTGTTTTTGCACAGGTTTATAATGGCAGAGCTGTTGCAAACAGAACGTGCGTACGTGAAAGACCTGGAAACCTGTATCACGTGCTACCTACGCGAAATGCGCACCGACCCCTCGGCAGTGCCCGTCGCGCTGCAGGGCAAGGTAAATACAACTTATCTCGTCTCTCGTCTCGTGGTGGACACGGTGGCCGAGTGGATAAGGCCCTTACCTTGCGATCTGATGGTCGCGGGTTCGAATCCCGGTGGCAGTCATGCGTAAATGGGTTTTTTCGGTCGAAAAAAATCTATGTATGCATCCCACGTTCTCGCAACGATGATGGAAAACATCGTGAGGAAACCGGCATGTCGTAGAACCTAAAGTTCGAAAACATGTGTCGAGAGCACGAAAGGAGCCTCTTCGAGGCGCACTTGAAATCATTTCACCACACTGGTTTGAAGGAACTAGCGACACGATAAGAAGATCTCGTCTCTTCTGGACCAAACCCACCCCAAATCTTTCCACTGAGCTCTTTCCATGGCTGTTTCTCAATGTTTCTTTCCGAGATCACAGATTTGATTGATTATTAATTTCGTCCAACAGGAAGATATAATATTCGGCAACATCGAGGAGATCCACCGTTTCCACGAGCGCGTGTTTCTACGCGAACTGGACAAGTACGAGACGATGCCCGAGGACGTGGGCCATTGCTTCGTGACGTGGGCGCGAGAGTTCGACATGTACGTCGCCTACTGCCGCAACAAGCCGGACAGCAACGCGGCCGTTGTGCAGCACGCCGGCGACTACTTTGAGAGGTGAGTATCTTTTGAACACCTCTTTATAATAATAGCTTTATTTGCAGGCAACCACATAAATAGGCACATAGATAAGACCTTATAACTAACATACATATTATTTAACTTATTACTACCGAGTTTGTAGCGACGGAACACGACCCCGGCAGGACAGAAGTCATGTGCGAGGAACGTCTCCCTGTGCTTAGATGGTAATTCCACCATAAAGGACTTGAAGTTTGTAAACCTCGTGGAGTGCAGCTTTTTAATAAACACTTGTATATGTTGCTGGATGCGGTCATTGGCGTGCTCTCGAATAAAACGCCAACCCAACTGTGAAGGAGAGTAATGTGTGTACCACTTGCGTATAACGTATGTATGTGTATTCCCTTGGCTTTGTAGACTCGATGTGTTATGACCAATGAGATGTCATTAGATTTGCCTAGGTCACGATAGTGACGTCTTAAGTCAAAAAATACAATACGGTCATAAAGAGCTTTCAATGGAATAAAAAAACTCACTCATTAACTTCATCAAAAAAACAAACGTTCATTGCGCGCGCTAGTGGATCCTTATACAGAACACTTGTCTACAGAGTGCAACGAAAGAAAAAGTTGGAGCATCCCCTAGCCGCTTACCTCATCAAGCCCGTCCAGAGGATTACGAAATACCAACTGCTTCTGAAGGATCTGCAAGCATGCTGCGCTGAAGGGCAGGGTGAAATCAAGGTTAGTTATGAGCTATACTTTTTATTGCGACCATTTAAAAAAAGCTTTTAGGGTATTTCTGATATAATATCGATTTTTGAAGAGTTTGCCGACTCGCCTCTCACAAGCCTCTCTTTAAAACTTTAGTTTTTTGTTGAGTGCGAAGCCAAAAATACATATCCGTCCGATGTCTACGGATTTTCGTGATGATATTTTTAGTACATTATGCATAACAGTTTTCGTAGAGTAGTGGAGAAAATGTAAAAATATATCTATGATGAACAGTCTCTGTTGCTGCTGATTGTATAATAATCTGCTTGAGAACGTCGTGGGACGTAAGTGCCATCTATTTATCACGTTTTGTAAAATATCTGTAGATGGCGGCACTATATTTGTATCTGAAGTTGACAAGGGGATAAATGCGGAAAATAGGTAAAAGCTGTGTTCGTTTCTAGTTTCAAACTAAACGGATTCCATACTAAACGAGCGATAGATGGCGTTACTGGTCGTGTTTTTAGTTAACTGGCCGCATTGCTTGGACAACTTTTCTTTCTTTGTCGTTCTTTAGTAACTATTTGTAAGAACTTGGATCCATTTTGTTTGTTTAGGTAATGTTTCAAAAAGGATTTTATTTCACTAATTGATCTATGTTTTCCATAAATTTAAAACAACAATATCCTAACCGACTGACTGACTGATTTATCATCGAATAGCCAATATCGTAAAAATCTAATACCAAAGAAAATTGAATGAAAAATTGAAAAATCGAAGTCGGATCAGCTTTTGATTTAGGATAACATACTTTACGCGTGACTGAATTATTTTTATTTTTCCGCATCATATATTTGAACATCGATGTATCTGTTGAACATTGAATAATGTTTCTAAAAACATACTAGTTATCCTGTTTGTTCGAACTATTTACCTCCGAATGTGTCCTGTGGGTTGTATACATGCCTGTGTTCTAAGATGCATTGAGGAAATATTATAAATAGGTTTATTATAATGTATCGCTTTTACAATAATTGAAGCAAAATCATCGTAAAATGTGGTGCCGTTGAAACCCATTTTGCTAAGCAAGAAGTTAATGTAGAGACTAGACGCTAAAGATTGATTAGAATTGTTCAGTCCAAAGGCCTATAAATAAAATTCTTAATGCGAAATAGCATAAAAAAGGCAATATTGTTTTCAAATAAATCTAAAACAGATTAATCTAAAGTTTTATTCGAATGTCCCGTCTCTTTGTTTTCATAAATATGTTTTTATACAATTTTACGATTCTGATTTTGGAGATTACTGATTTATTTACTGGCTCTAAAACATGTGTCAAGTGCACGAAAGGAGCATCTTCGAGGCGCACTTGAAATCCTTTCACCACACTGGTTCAAAAGAACTGGTGACACGACGAGAGAGAGAGAGAGAGAGAGATTTACTGGTTTCATTCATTCATTCGCTTCAAGAAGGAGAATAACAAATTAAAACTATTTCTACATTTCCATCGCTGACATGCTTCCATCATCACAATTATATCCGCGTATTGTAAACGATAATATGTACCGCGTAGTGTAACCTTATCAGGCTAGAACCAACGCTAGAGATTACCAAAGATAAGATAAAGACGTTGTAGCCGACTTTGACAGCCAACTAAACATTCGTGTTACGTAAACAAGAGGCAAGGTTGTGTTCTGCGAAAAAGGATTGTTAGTTATTTGCGATAAATATTTGGAATATTGAACCGTATATAAGTGGTGAGTTTTTTACGTTTGTTTACTTAGGGACTGTGCTTTACTATACTTCTGAGTATTGTGTATTAGGTTTGTTATAGACTAGCTGTCGCTCGCAACTTCGTTTGCGTTGCAAATTAACTAAATTTATTTCTTAGTACGCGCCAACACTTCTTGACGAATATACCCTCAAAATTTTGAGTCTCAACATTTATTGATTTGGCCTGTAAGTTGTCTGTCAGTCAGTCAGGACCAAGCGTTTTATACACATTGATTTAACGATTATAACAAGTATTTGACTAAATTAAATTCGTCACGACTAACCTAGAATTATTGTGTATTTTGATCATTTGCACGAATAAAACTATTCTTTTGAGTTTGCGATATTAAAAAATCGAACCAAGCTGGTTATATCATTATTCTGTCATGATACTTATTCTGAGTAAAAATTGATCAGTAATTTCGTACGAATAAAGCACTGATTATAAGTAATTAATATATATTTTTTTCGAGTATATCACGATGTACTAACTTCATAATGAGACACATATTAACCATAATGAATTGTAAACTTAACTACGGATTTACCGCTAAACAGGATCTTAGTCATTTCACTTGAAATTCAATGACGTTGGCGTACGGGATAATAATCAAAAATAAATAGCGGTAAATCGAGGGATGTGTAATTTCATGGATTAATAGATTCTTTTATAGACTTGATCAGGCTTGGCCACTCATATTTCGCAGCGGGCCATATTTACAATATCATCCTACTTAATATTATAAACGCGAAAGTTTGTAAGGATGGATGGATGGATGGATGTTTGTTACTCTTTCACGTAAAAACTACTGAATGGATTTTAATGAAACTTTACAATAATATAGCTTATACATCAGAATAACATATAGGCTACAATTTATAAAGATACCTGCGCAGACGAAGTTGCGGGCACCAGGTAGTTTCCAATAATTGGAATATCCATGGCGCCTATTCTATACTCACTGAGATGTCTACGAACGTCAAACAATGGCTAGTTAGTCATATTGTCCAATTGGTGCTCTATTATTTCTATGGAAATGAACGAACGTCCCAAAAACTTGTTTGTCTATTCAGAAGTAAACTACATTTGCATAGCAATTGTAAGTTATTGACGACTGCTTCCAAGGTCAGGGGATTCTCCCCCCACAGTTTGCCGGAGTACTTGCGAACAAGTGGCTAATTTAGGGCAGACGCTACCCCAATGTGGGGTACATTCACGTGTGTATATCGGATTTTTTCGGGGAATGAAAATTTTATCGGGACGCAACAAGACTTTTACAATTTTAGAAATACTCATTGTCACTTGAATTACCTTTGTGAGTGTACGTTGGTGGAAATCCTGGATTCGTCGTTTGATCATATTATTGTTTTGATGAGTGTTACATCATGAATATAAGTTTCCTCGTATAATAATTATTTCAATACATATTTGCATGGTGAATTTTCTGCAGTCATATGTACCTACTTCACACTGATAAATATAAATTGTTATACCCCCTTATGGTAAACATAGAATAAATATAAATTGCTATACGCCCTTATGATAAACATCGAATTCCTTACTTAACTGAGTAATTTAATAAGACTTGTGACAAGTAAAAGGCGTCTTAAAAACTGTTAAAGTATGCTCCATTATGAGCATTGTAAACGAGTTATTATCTCTTGCCACCTAATGATGTTTCGATAATGGTAAGTAGAGCAAGCAAAGGCATTGTTTTAACGAGAACTCATTGAACGTGGGATCGGTTTGGGATTAAACAGTAAAGTACCATGTTTGTGGCAATTAACAATATATGTATTTAGTACAATATTTTCCTCGTGAGTCACGGGCGTAGCGCGCTGTGGCAGTCGCGTACCGTGCTGCGAGCGACTACGCTATGATTTCGCTCTATTTTTTTAAATAATAATGCAGTGCTGTAGTTATGTTTTCGTGGAATATTGAAGTGCTAACGACTATCATGCTAAGGTACATACTGCGAGGCAATCGGATCGGACCCTTGTCTTTAGATAATTTGGAAAATGTACGTATTTATTGTCTGTTATTGTATTTATTGATACTGTCATTACATCTCGAGTTAAACACTGTCTGTTAAATGTTATAATGCTCGCGTTGCTTGAGTCTATTAAGATTAGTAGTGCATAATACGTACTAATATTCGTGGTTCATTACTATACATACAACCCCTTCTCATTAAAAATAATACAAATTATATTTTCCCTTTAAAATAACAAACTTTTTGTGAAGCAAATCCGTTGGTTTGTCATATGCGTCATGGACTATGAGCAAAGGTACATCTCACTATGACTCGCTATAGCTAAGTGTAAGGTGTAAACAATTGAGATCAGTTTCTTCTAGCAAGGCATGCGCGTACATTGCAAAGTGCCTAACTTGTCTTCAACGCGAACGCGAATGTTTGTAAAACTTAAACCAAACTAAACACACAAACACAGTTCAATTCTCAGTTTATTAATTTGCTAGTAAATGTCATTAGTTGTAATCAAACCATTAGTAGAGCTACCGCCAACTGACGACTGGGCCACTATTGGCAGCCACTAAATGCCACCACAAGCTGTGGACTAAATGTATCATACATTTTGAATGGCATCAGCGCAAACTGAGCTTTCGAGTGACCGTGTCCGATTCCACAAGCTGCAGGACTGCTCGCGCTCACTTCTTCTAGCCGCGTTCAGTGGCGTAGTAGCGTAGTGGGTGCTACACCAGTGATCGCTTTTAGTGGGTGCCACTAGTAGCCCAGTGGTTGGCCCGTAAAGTTGATGTGCACTCGTGAATTTACACCAGTGAATGTTTGTACTGAACTTAATCGCGCTCAACTTACGTTTCGACCGGAACGTCGGGAAATTGAGAAAGGACCCATACCCTTAACAATAATCTAATAAAATCGCGTAAGTAAAAAAAACGATGTTTGTTCTGGTCAGGACGGGTTGGAAGTCATGCTGTCCGTGCCCAAGAAGGCGAACGACGCCATGCACCTTTCGCTGCTGGAAGGCTGCGACGTGCCCACGGATAGCCTCGGCGAGGTGGTGCTGCAGGACTCCTTCCACGTGTGGGACCTGCGGCAGATCATCAAGAAGGGCCGCGAGAGGCGCGTCTTCCTCTTCGACCTTCACCTACTCCTCGCGAAAGAGGTCAAAGACTCCCACGGGAAGGCGAAGTACATCTACAAAACCAAATTCATGGTGAGTTCTTGTGATTGATTTATTTCGTCAGTCTCTAACCAATGATTTCGAAATGTCGAACGTGTACTATCTTCATTTCCATAATTATTTTGATGACACTACTGTTCTTTTAATATTTGAGCTAATTGTCATTCAGACAATGTTCTACTTACAACATCCAGCCACTAAATAAAAAAAAAATGTTTATCGAATGCATTAAGATTTGCGTGCAGGTATCATTCATACTATAAGCTCAGCCTTGTTGCCGTCAATTCATTCATTCATTTCGAGTTCTTAACTCAGATCGATTTAGCCAACAAGTGTTCTTCTCCATAGTTTCATTCGATGCTTCTTTTCTTAAGTGCAGATGGTACAACTGGCAGGATAGTGAGTGCATCATATTTTGCGCGGAGTCGCAGATCTTATTACTTTACAAAACTTATATAAGCTATATTAGAGCACAGAAAAGCAGTTGCTGTAGCTAAAATCTTATTGGAAGACATCATCATTCTTCTTCTTAGCGAGATGGTATCTTTGATGATCCTGGAGTGATAAGAGGCCTTATTAGGATCAGGGCAGTATAGTTAACATTTTCCGCAGACGTCTGAGCTGGGCGTGACGGAACATATCGAAGGCGACGAGTGCAAGTTCTCGGTGTGGACCGGCAGCGAGCCCATGGTCAGCGACTGCCGCATCGTTCTCCGGGCGCCCTCGCTCGAGGTCAAGCAGACTTGGGTGCGCAGGCTACGGGAGGTCATACAGGTACTTGTTCTCTTCTCAGCATTTTGACCGGGCCATTCCCGATCGACGAACACTCCATCGTCAACAGTGTGGACGATTAGGAAAAAAAGTCCCACTCGTTCACAGTTGACGAACGCAACTTTTTATTTCTCGATCGTTCACACCTAGTAAAAGAGCCATAATATAAAAACGACGGGGAGTTAGGGATCGGGAATGACCCTTTTGCCCAAGTGTGTCTTCAGCATTTGGCCTTAGTGTGTCTTTTAAGCATTTGGCCTAAGTGCCACATACGACACGGATGGTTGAGTGGCTATTGTATCAGACTGCCACCCTGGTGTTGCTGGTTCAGGCTTAGCATCAGGACAAATGTCGTTCATTGGTGGTTTTTGTTCATTGGTGTTTGGTGTGAGCCTGAACCGATTTTGATGAAATTTCTATAAGTCAATCTGAAAATATATCCAATTTCAAATTTTCCACGCCTCGAACTCTGATCATTGAGTACTTACATCATATGATTCATTCTTATGCTTCATACACTAAAACTCGATACGGCTGATTTTAAACGGAGTTTCATTGTTCCAGTGCGTAATGAGTAGTGACTACTTTATACTCAGCCGTTCGAAATGTAACGCAATGTAAATCCGTACACTTGTTTATCATCTGAATCATGTTCTTGGAAACGAGAAAGGTCATAAAACCATAAAAATCCTTTAAAGGTTTTGTTGAATGAATGAGGTTAGAACTCCTAATTTAAATAAAAGCTAAAATTAAGCTGAATTGAGGGTGACGTAATTTTGAATCGTTCACTCTACACAATTGCTAACGTTAATGTTACTAAATCAAGTGCTTAAAAACTATGATATCACTAGGCAGCCATTACTCTATCAATATCCACTAGGTTTCGTTATTTTTCGCAACTGGAATCTAACCCACTATTCCTATGCCAATCAGAAGACCAACAAAACATATCTTGACATCAACCCGTTTTAATGACGCAGCTTAATTCTGCCCTTTTCTTGTCGATAACGGAATGCAATACTCATATAAAGCTTGTTTCTGAATAAAGAAGAGATCGTTAATGTAGTTACAAAAACTTTGATCACTAAGTGTGACATTGAGGTGCTTAGCATGAATTAAAAAAGCAACGGGTTTTGTCGGCGATACAACCGTAAAATGTGTCGATACTTTTTACGTTGCCTCTTTGACAAAATTTTACTTTAGGCCTATACAATTTTGCAAACAAAGAAGTGTCCACTTCAAAAACTCGTATTTTTGACTTCCAGATAAATATATTCTGATTCATTATACTATGTAATATTATTTCTATGACCGCCTGACATTCTAAACTAAAACTATCTCATTTTGTCCTAAAATACAAAAATAAATGTTCACATGTAGCATAAGCCTTTGTGACGGGTATGGTTTCTATTATGAAAGTGTTTTACAATGGCGGTTTTTTTTGTCAGGAAACATGCTTCAGTGCGTATCGAAATCCACGCAGCCCGGTTCGTGTGCGACCTACCAGTTCACAGCGGTCCAGTCGGTAAGCTTACATTAAAGTTGCGAAATGGGTAGGATAGTGAGTAGTACAGTGCTTTCAATTTATTTGCGTATTTGGCTAGGACGATGTTTTTTTAATATACTGTAGAACCAAATTCAGGATCGAGGAGGCCTGAAAGAAGCGTCAGTAATAGATAAATTGAGAGGTAACAGGCTACCTAGCTAGCCTATGGACCTATGGACATGTGATGCGAAGGGAAAAATGTCATGGACTAGAAGAGTACTGAATATGAAAGTAGATGGATATAGAAGTAGAGAGACGCCAAAGAAAAGACGAATGGTCTGTGTGAAAGATGATATGAATAAGACAGGTGTAAGTACAGAGATGACGGCTGATAGAGACGTATGGAAGAAGAAGACATGTTGTGCCGACCGAAAAGAATAAGGAAATGATTTCTGGGAACCAGTCCAATTATATGCATAGTTTTGATGAATAATGCCGGCTTACGTTGAAAAGTATTCCATAAATAAATATACTTGGGGCACAAAATGTACCGCCGTGTCTATTTTTTACTTGGCATATTGGCAAGCTAGATCATTTTATTAAAAAATCCTTTGAGTACGAAACACAAAAATAAAACAACGTGCATAATACTGGCTTAGAAGGAAGGAAACCAATAATTGAATAACCGATACTCGGTGCAGCCGTGCGCTCATACTGACATCTAATTAGCCTTTGCACGGCAGATTCATCATATCACAGCCCTTTCCCGTACGATATGTAGTTTAGCCCAAGTTTAGCACTGGAAATTTAATTAGAATTTACACATGGCTGCATTATTATTCATCTGTAGGTTTTATCCCATTACGGATAGATAAGCCACTTCACTGTGGAATCTGCTCAAGTATAATCGCCTCGTGCGTAAATGAGACGAGACTATGCCGAATCTATCCAAAATTCGTATTAGTTATTAGATATTAATAACCTACTTTTTAATGTTCTAACAAGCTAACAAGTTAGCAAAGCCGCCTGCCGGCAGCAGCAGTGGTAGGTATGTATTTATCAGACAAAACCTCAAATATATTGCCAGTTGAAGGACACTTGGTTACGAAAGCCGATATTATCCCACACGTAGGCACTCGACGCCCTATGGCAACGGGCAGCACCAAGCGAAAAGTCGAACTTCGGACCGCCAAATATTTTAAAATATATAGTACTAATATATTAATTAAAATAATAATTTCATACATACAAGTACCTTATCATTGTTCGACATTTACAGACAATAATAGACCTTGAAGAGACACTCCGCATTTGCTGTTCCCCTCGTGAACCAAACTATAAAAAAACTAGCTGGCGTGAATTTTACGTATCATGTAGTAATAAATATAAGTAAGGGACTTAATTTGAAAGCAAAATTAAAAATATTACTACTTATTCATTATCAGTTTTTTTCTGGACCTTGATACATTTTTTCATCAGTATCCGGACCCCACTTAAAACTACTTGCCGACCCCTGCCCTAGGGCCTCTCAACAAGTCTGGCGGGAGCGAGGGCCAGCGGTCACTTCGTCTGAATAAAGCGGCAGCCTTTTGCATTGAGACTACATATTGCATGTAAACAAATATTCCGTGCAACTCGGCCTTTTGCGATGTGACTTTTTATTTAATGAACAAACATTATAAAATGCTTTCACTTTTGCAACATGACTTTATGTTTAAACAAATATTCTGTTTTATAACTGTCGACATCGGACTCGAAATTGGCTTAAAAAGTAGCTCTTTACTGACTTATGATACTAGTCTGATTCCCGCAATATCATTTTCGTGGCCTTCGTAATAATAACCGTAGGCCATCCACCCACTAATAATTACAATGCAAAAAAAAGCATCGTACAATCTGTCTCTTTGTTTCATCTGAGTAGTACAAAAATTTGGAGTAAATTGTATAAACGGTTGGAGCTTTGAAGCACTTATCTTTAAACTTTGAACACCTGTTTGGAGCCCTTGGGGGTTGAAGTTTCAAATGCTTAGTGTTGAACTGTTGAGAGTGCGATAAAGAACACGTATTCCAAGATTCAAGTTAACGTCAAGTGGTTTCAGATCGGCGATCAGGCAAACAGCCAGTCGTTTAGGATAATATGATGTTTTGTTGAATAACTCATTAAATACCCTTCTCTTCGTTTTAGTCTTGGTTTATAAGACGATTATTATGCTGCTCGACCATGTTAGCCATCTAAGTAAATCAAGGTATTGTTATAGGGACCTTGACGACACATTGCTGGACGACACGACAGAAAATCTGGACCGAAACTCGCTTGCATCCTTCGGAAGCGGCAACACCACCGACTCAGACAAGGTAAGTTTTTTCACTGATAAATAAAAAGATTAAGATGTACTTGCAAGGTTGATAAAAAACATAATTTTTATCAATAAATCGGATTTACTGATGAAAATCTAAAAATAGTAAACCTGGATCAAAAACCAATTTTCCCGTGTCGAAGACAAAAGTTTTGGGACTTCAATAGTATTGGTAACAAAGGCCTGCGCTCTACATTTATTCAGGGACATAAGCTTCCAATTCAATGAAAATCTTTCTATTCAGAAAAATCCTGTACGCGACGTCACATGTGAATAGTGTGATACGTAACTTTAGCGAGCGCGCTGCAGTGCAGAGTAGTTTTTGTAAAAAAATTTTGCCGTTCATGCTTCGTTATTAGATTCTGTGAAATGTTGCTTTTATGATGTTTATTTAATGAAAAGCTAGCGTGATTACACGTCTTGATGAATACACCCTTGAAACGATTTATAATTGGAATTTCGAATCGTAAGTCCTTCAGTGGATTGGCCTGTACGTTGTGCGTCAGTCAGGCAGGACGAAGCCGTTTCTATTTATTTATTAATGATGTGTTCAATATAAGTAGGTATGCTGAAAAACAGGCTTTATTTGTTAGTCGTCGTCTAGGAACCAGTGCGGTTTTGCAGTGGCCAATGTTGGCTTGATTGCCTGCCAATCGCTAGGTTGCCTTATAAATACTTGACCCTTCCTTCCGACTAGGTTTTACCACATACAAAAGTTACTTTGTACTTACAATTCACCCTATGTCGACGAGGTTCGAGGGGTCGCGTAACCGGGCTAATATTTTTTTGATCTCGAGTACTTATGTACCTATTTATGCTGGTGGTTTCTAATCCGATCATCCGATTTCAAAATATTTTTGAATACGGATCATCATCATCGTCATCATTATTATTATTATTATCATAATCATTCATTTGGATGCCAAAACGCAGATTTGTGAGTAATTAAGTGAGATTTTTTTTAACAACTTAATAAATTGCACTGCCTGGCGTAGTACCTATTGTCATTTTTCTATTCTGTGATACCCATTTCTAAGAGCTTCACGTGAGTAAGCTAGTAATAAATAAAAATAACATTAGAAATATGGACTCTACTTTGCTTAAAAAAATCTAAATCGCTGCTATTAATACTCTTATCTTAGTTCCGAGTATATTAAACACTGTCGGTCGCTGGGTTACATGGGACCGAGTTCCAAGTAAGAAATCTTATAAGTTTTGATTCAAAGAACAAGTAGAAATAATTATATTTTTAAAATTACAACAGCTCTACTGGTTTTTTAATTATGTGTTGAATTGATGAGAATGAGCAAAACAAAACATACTGCGGGCTTTATTTACACAAATTCTTCGAGAATTTAGCAAAAGGAGATGTATGCAACAAGTTATTTTGAACCCAAGTAACATGTATTCAACAAAAAACGAAGAACTCAAATCTGGAAAAGTGTACTACTATCTAACTCGTTATTCCAAAACCGCTCTGTTAAAACTCGCAACTTTCCGAATAGTATTTGAACAACGTTCGTATCTTGCAGCCCCGGATCTTGAGTTTTTTCGAGGTGGGGCTAAAATTGAAAAATGCCCCCCCGCCCGCCTACATTTTTACCTTGTCATCATCATTATTTCAGCCATCAGCCGGCCACTGATGCACATAGGCCTCCTGGGAAGAACTGTACAATAAACGGTTTAGCGCTGCTCTTTCTGTGTTAACCTTGTTTTTTTTTTAAATATAGGTAAATACATCATGATTTGTTTGCTATTGTCCAAGTCGCGTGGTGGTGTAGCCAAGTAGATAAGGCCCTAACCCTGGGCAAACTTTTCAGACCTTGTGTTAAATTCTGAAAATCACTGTATAGGGACCCAAAAACATGCAATAGGATAAATCTGATCGCGGTGAGGAAAGCGAGCCGCCGAATTTTCAGGACATTAGATAACTAAGTATAAGAAGCGAGCTGCAAATACTTCTATATAGCAAATATACTATATTGGGGAAAAACGCTTTATCACGAGCTAAAAACACCCAACATCTTATAAATATATACCAAATATAAATATATGCCAAACTTTTTACACCTTAAATTACGGTATAAGCTGATAGCTTCAAGCGAAGCGAGCCGCAATTTTTTAGGCCTTTAGTTTACTAGGAAAATCGGTTATATCAGTACCCAAAAACACGCAATAGCATGAATCTGAAACAAGCCGCTTACCCTCCCCCTAGATCCGGGGCTGGCATCTTAAACTCGGCTCGTCCACTGTAAATGTTTGCCAATTTAAAAGTTTAAAGACTGCCAATCCCGGTTTGGATGTTTGAACTCTACGTCACAGCCGCCGATTGCACCAATATTCCAGTCAAAATAGACATTGAAGGTTGCAATAATTCGGGCATAGCTGAAAATTTCTACGAATGCTGGGAACACCATTATAAATGAACTGTGAAAAGTCCCAAAAAATCCAAAATGTTCAAAAAAAAAATTATGCAGAGTTAAAGTCATAAATTGATTTTTCGCGATTGTCTGTGATTGTTTGTGGTTTTTGTAGCCCCAATGATATTAACATAATATAAGTAGAGCATAACGTTTTCAGAAGATTTATCGCTCATTCATTAATTTATTTAAAAATCACCAAACGTAGGACTCACATAGCGTGTTGTTTGGTGCAATGATTATTTATTTAAGTTCCACTTAGTACCTATATTCATTAAATCCTAACGAAGTATTTGGTTCTACAACTTTGTTACAAATAAGACTTGTAGCGTAGAGACTTTGTCGAGTGATATCATTATTTGATTTTACACACACCCATACGAATGCCGAATATAACAACATTCGTTGAACAAAATAAGTGCCTAACTATTTTATTAAGTCAATGCAATTTCGCTGTCCGATGTTATATGAACCTCCAACAACATAAGCAAATTAAACCTCTTGGCAAAGCGGCGAGATGCTGCATTGTTTAGCTTTGAATAGCGAAAAGCAGAGTCTTATGGAATGGCTTATTGAGTGGGAAGCACTTCGCTAGGGCGGGCGGGCCCGCTGGGGCGGTATCGCTAAACACAAAAGAGTTTATTAATACCTGCCGTCTCTGCTCTAAGAATGTCTGAGTGGCATGATCTTATTGAAATGCAATTTAATGCCTTAGAATATTTAATAACAAATATATTATAATCTTCAGTTCAGTTATTACCGTTGGAAGGAGTCCTCTGCAAGATGCCGTATAGATGTTGTCTAGACATTATCGTCTACTTACAGTACTTGCCTGGACCTAGTGGAATACTTTGATGTTTTTAAGTCAAACTACCAACAGGAAGACGATATTCTTTAAAGATCAAGTATCGAACCAATCGAAGTAGTTTGTTATGGTTTGATTGCTTTAGCTGATGTCTGCCCCCCTATACATTTTGTATGAAATTTTTGTGTAACCCTTCAGTTACAATTCAATTAGTAATTGATTCATATACGTTCGCCTTAATAATAACAACTAGCTGAGGCACTCAACTTCGTTTGCGTTGCGAGATAATAAAATTCCTTTCTTAGTACGCGCCCGCACTTCTTGACGAACAGACGCTCAAAGTTTCAGTATTCAGTAATTTATTGCCATGTTGGGTAGGTAGGTTACATCTCAGATCTTATAAGTTGTCTAGGACTATGAGCAGCTACATAATATTACCCGTTTCAAGTCTCTACGTCTAGTGGTTTGGCTTGTGTCTTGTATGTCAGTCAGTCAGTCAGTCCAGATAAAACCTTTTATATATATTGATGGAATTATTAACTGTACAAATTTAATTAAAAGATGGACTTGGGCCTAATACTAAAGGAAGTGATCTTCGAGCCCAGTTCAGCTTTGAAGGTAGAGAGAGAGAGCTAACTATGGCTACATAGTACCCAACGCGCCTAGAGATCTCATGAACGCAACGGTTGACTGCGCATTAGGGTGTTGGCATACAGATGGAGCTTACCCTACATATGACGTGTAGCGTCGTCATATGAGATAAAGCAATTGTCCATTGTGCCGGTGTCCAGTGTAGCAAAACGGTTGGTTATTGCATCGAACTTGTTAGATTTTTTTCTTTCAGTCGAGCTTCAAAATCGACGATTTGTCCATTATGCTAAAACTATGCGATCTTACGCTTTTTACTCGATAACAGCCGATGACATTTTTGTCACCTTCTTTTTAAATCTTTTCACTGATAAAACAAATAACTTTAGGATACTTATTGATATAAGATTCTCGAATTTATAATATTTATAAAATCAACCTCATTCTTTCTACACTCGGTCACTTGCTGTGTTGCGGTGTCGGAGTAAACTAGACTACTGAAAAGCCACTGATTTGACTTGACGACTACTACAACTAGCCGAGTCCGTCAATTTCGTCGTCTGGAGCACCGTAACTTAAATGCAACTTGTAATCACTAATCACCTATCGAAAGTCAGCCCTGGTCCCCGTAGCTCTATCATCAAACAATCCATTTGGAAGCCTCGCACGCCGAGAAGCAAAGCTCAAAATTTTTAAACGTGTCATACGAGTACTTTCAGTAGCATTTATCGATGGGTTCCCATCGAGTAACACCCAAACGAGTAACGCTGTTACTCAACTTAATTTAAAAAGGAGGAGGTTCTCAATTAGATTATATTTTTTGTAATGTTTGTTGCCTCAAAATTTTGTTTGTTTTTTTTTTTAATTTTAAAAGACTTTAAGATTGGTACCATGAAACATTCACTAAAGTTGGTTCAGAAGCTTAGTTTTTAAATCAAATATCTGAAAAAAAACATGCCATTTATGTAAACGAAAATGCGTATTTTGCTCTCCCGTGACTTTTCAGTGGTCAGTAGAAACCCTATTAAAATCGATTTCATTATTTTTCGCTAAAAATGTCTTTTATGATTAACGTAGACTACTAATACTGCGATGCATCGACGAAGTTCTCATAATTTAATGAAAAAAATATGATACGGGACTAAACTCATAACCCTCTTATCTAATACGAGGGTTTGAAAGTTTAATTTTGACCTCAAGTGTCTTTTTGTGCATGCATCAGACTAGAAAATGTATGAAGCTTTGAAACTTTCATACTCGAAAGCATTGGGAAATTGATCAAACGCTTAAACTTTAGCTCGATGGTTGAAGTCTGTTATGTTGCTTATAAACTATAAACCAACATTGGTTAGGGAAGTATTGAAGTAACTCTACAATTCACGTTATAATTAAGTTATCGAGCCCTTGTAAGTAATGATTCATAATTTGCATTTTGATACGAGATTTTAGAGGTTCGAGCTTGTACTCCGGGTTGGTAAATTATGAAAGAGCAGAGATATTCAACATTCATTTCGAATGTAAAATATGTCCTGTTCTGATTAAACCATTCATGTGGTAACATAGAAATAACGTCTATATTCTACAAACGTGGTTGCTTGATTAATATCTGAGCTCATTTCATAGACAAACATGTTCTGGCTAAATTATTAGCTCTTTATTAATTAGCAAATCTCGTATTTGATAGAGTCGTCTTCTATCCTTATAAAAGGATCAAGTTTAATTTCAATCCTCATCATCAGCATCAATCCAAAGCAATCCACTGCTGAAAGTATTGTATACATCCAAGGCGCGTTAGTTTCTTAAATTTGCTCTTCTAATCCATTTTCTACCTGCTATTATGGGCTAGGGCTAGTGATCATTGTTTTATGTAGGTGGAGTTTCGCTAGCCTGCCCTATTTTTTTTAAATTGGAAGACTGTGTGTTCTTGTGTGTGCGTCCATCACGTAAAATCTACTGAATTGATTTAACTGAAACTTAATAATATCATAGCTACCAAGCCTGATAAGGACATGGGCTATATAATATTGCGCTACATCACTTCAGATTCGTCGCATTTTTATAATTTCCGAAGTTAAGTACCGCCATGTATTTCAGATTTCTACTAAATTACATAGTCGCACGCGGGTCAGCTAGTACCAAATAAGTTAACAATTTAACGGTTTCAAACATAAACTGTCGACAAATTGTGAACTCAAAGCTAAATCTAAACAAACATACCAATCACGGCACAGTGGCCCTTTGAAATGGTATATTTTTATTTTTGCCCTAGCTCGAAAGAAGTGAGACCTTTTTTTTGTGATCGTTTTACAAATTATAGATATAAAACCTTAAATTTGTAAACGGTCCACTGATTGGTCCATTTTATAGCTGACTTCCGCAGTGTTTACTATTTGTCGACAGTTTATAATTTAATTTGTTTGAAAACTGTTAAATTGTAAAATTACAGTTTTTATAACTTTACAGTTACATATAGATAGTATTATTTTCTTTACTGCTTCGAATTTACCTGAATGAACCTATTGCATGTGAAGAAACTGAAAAAGTATAGCAATATATGTTAATACATGAGGCCTATAAAAAAGCTAAATGCTAAAATTCAGGACTAAAGACTTACAAGAAACTTACGAGAAAAGTCACCCAAATCACCCAATAAAATTTGAAGAAATAAAACGATTTCAGTTTTAAACGAACGAGCTATATTAGCAGTTTTAGCGAATTCCATTGGTCGTCCTTGAATGGCACCTCTACTCCAACACCGGTATCTACAGTATGTCGCCGCAATCGAGACCTTAGCGATCGGTGGCCGTTCGCTGAACCATCTCAGAACGAATTCGGGAACCGTAGCTCGATACGGAGGCTGCGTAGTGAGCGAACCGAGTGGCGTGGCCGCGCGGGCCGCGGGCGTTAGGAACGCGCTGCCTTTGGCTTTAGTGGCCGAAGCGCCGCGCGCCGCGACGCACGGCGCGACCCCACCCTGATAAATTCGCGATGGAATCCGCGACGCCTAAACAGCACAAAAGCCGGCGCAAAATATCGCTGCCATGGTTCCGGCAGAGCTCCGTGAGCGCTCCCCACGCGACTCTGTCTCGTCAGCACACCATCGACACGCCGAGCTCGTTCCACGCGCGGCTGCTGCGGGGCCGCGATCGCCAGCGACAGGTGATGCCGGCTGCAGACATGCACCCGCGCACGCACCCCTGCCCCGCACCGCTGCAGCGGCGCAGTGCCGCCCACTCCCGCGCTTGCATTCGCCCGCCTGCACTCGCAAACGCGACCTTACCCCGAACACAACTTTAGGGTGACATCGCCACCGCTTTCATTATATTTTCATAATGGAGTTTGGTTTCACATTGATCATGAATTGCCGGCACTGTAATATTGTAAAGGTCAACGTTCATTGTGTTAAAATTGTGTTTTTCGTTGATGTTTAATTGTTATTTATGTGCATATTTTATGTTTTGTGAAGTGAATAAAATGTTTTTACCTACGAAAAATTGTCTTTGTTTTTCCGACAAAGAGCTCTTGAAAACATACACCTATCAAACAAAATATGTACAACATCATCACTTGCCGCGCTTAAAATTTTAAACCACTTTTTGTAACATTTTTTGCACCTCTTTCTATTTACTTCCGTAGTTTTTTTTAATCTAATATTCGTGTTTTTGCATCTTTATCATTTGCATGCAATAGATGAATGATTGATCGATGAGAATGATGCAAACGATCTATTCAAACGACCTCCCAAAATGTATTAGTAGCAGTTAAATTATAGCTATTATTAAGTAGCTTTATTGCCCTTAGATCAACAAGATCAACGACATTAGGTAATCGAAAATTGAATCTGGAATCCTTACTGGTATAAAGGATGAATTATCGAGATGAGACTAGGTCTTACGGATAAGATTTATTATTTCATACCTAAATGTAATACGTATTTAATAATTTACATAGTACAAATTTACCTTATTCTTTATTCCTCCTTTATAAGGCTTTTAAAATAAAACTAGTAGTATTATTATTATCTTTCATAATTTAATTTCACAGTATTTTTCATTTACGAAACGTAGGTAGGTATGAAAAGCTTTTCATTTTCCTGGATATCGTTGCTTGATTTATTTAAATTTATATGAATGTCCCTGAGAAGGGCTTATCAATCAATATCGGTGACAAATCATAAGTAGGATAGACATTCATCTTCTCGGAATAAAGATTAGTCGATCTTTTTGGAATCAATATTATCAAACGTATACACTAACTTCATTTTCTTTGGCATATTTCACAAATGGGGCTTCAAAGGGTTTACGTTTAATTACATAATACCTACACATCGGGCCTTAGGAGAGTCTACCGATCATAATCAACATCAACATAGTTGGGTTTGTAAAGCTTATCTCACGAATCACTAAACTTAAGTCAAGTAGCGACAAAATATCTCAAAGATATGAGTGATAGGCGAAGCTCTACAAAATTATTCTCTCTAAAAATTTACACTTTATAGTCAAATTAGTCATGTTGCGTTCATACAATCTCTAGTTTCTTTGCACAGCCACAATCTGGGTGTCCAATAGGTACTATATAATTCCCAACGAAGCGCGCGCGTCAGCCAGACACGGTACTCTTGGGCGCGCTGTAGCCGCACCTGCAAGCTCATGCAGCATCAGCGACGGAAATGGCACCGCGTACATCAAGATCGAATAAAACCAGTGCTTGTACACCGATACATATGAATCGGTGTGGAACGCGACGTTGGTGATGGCGCAATAGTTAAGTTCGTCGATGTCGTCGCGTGCCTCCACCACCATCTCGTAGAATCAAAAAATGGCGCATTGTAGCCCAATGCGGCTCACGTGTATCTAGCGCTTCAGCATTTCAAGTAGCGTCAGGTAGAGCGACGTGGTGCGCGCCTCTCTCTCGAATCATGTACACACATGTAGAGCGCAAAAAGCGGCGCGACCCGGTAGTGGTAGTGGCGCAGGTGGCCTGTGTACGGGAACACGGCCGTCAGCCCGTATAGAAGCACGGCCATAAGGATTTGTTGCGACACCAGCAAGCAGTTGACGGAGGAGTAGAGCCTAGGGCGTGCGAGCACGAGCACGGCGAGGGTGTTGCCGAGCATGCCGACCGCGTTCAGCAGCACGCCCCGCCGTACGCCACGAAGCGGAATAGCCGCTCGCCCTCTATTCCCTCTAATCTATTAACAATATATTTAAGCTACGTTCAGATGACCGCGCGGTACCAGAATCAATCAATTAAATCAGTCAAGATCAGACTAAACTTTGCCTATAGTCTACATTAACGTGTGGTACCGCGCTACCTGCGAAAATTTGTGTGACTTGAGCAAGTAACCGTCACGTGTCGTGTGAACTTTTGTCATTCTAGGAATTACTCACCACTTAATTTGTTTTGCACTAAATTAGACTTGTGAGGGAAATTAGAGCATACAAGATGAGAATGGCACTAGTTAGATATAAAATTTCAGTAACAGTTATTTTACACGATAATCGTCAATGACTAATACATAGACTTTCTTAAATCGGAAGTTACTAATTTATTGTTTTATATAGTGGGGCACCTATAAATGGTCTTATGGTAAAATATGTATGAAGAAATATTTACTGCTTCTATTTAGTAGGTAGAATCTGCTATTATACCATGCTTATTGTGAAGCAAACAAAACTGTTTATTGAAATAAGTTTTTTGTTACAATATTCGTCTAAAAATGTCTAATGAAAATAGGAAACATAAAATAATGGCTATCATATATTCTGCCGCATATTAGCTCAACCGCTAAGCTCATTAATTAATCCCGTAATCATGCGCTCGTGCAATAAGCTTTAGCGCATGGGCGCTTGCCGCGTTGAGCAGCTGTTGAACAGCATAGATAAAAATCACCCAAACGAAGGTACTCGTACACCAATATGTCCGCCAACGACCTTCCACCATTCACTCCTAAACGATCACATAATTGGATCGGCCATCCGTCCCCGTAATAAAGACTCTACTCATGTTCCATTCCGTTTAGGAATAAATTAATGTAATTGCTGTCGTCAGTCGATGGAATATTAAATTTTATTCTATTTACACGACTGTTTATACGAAGGGATTTGATTTTCGAGTATTAATTCCATGTTTGTTACGTCTTGGTCTGGCAAGTGGAAGTTTTGCTCCTGCTGCCATAATTAAATCAATATGATTATGATAGGCAATAGTTATTGTGAACATCAAATGTCTCCTGCTAACTCGCCGTATCTGACATTTGTTGAAATCCACTAGAACGCTATCTGTATTTGCTCGTTATCTGTACGAGTATCAATGTTGTTGTCCGAGCCTTGCGTGAGTTACCTTGTGTCTGCGAATTCCCAATCGATGCTTTGTTGACGCGGTCGAATTTGGCCGTCAACTTTGTTCCCGGTCTTCAATTTCAACTCGGAATTCTGTTTTCATAAAGATTATGACTGGAACATTCGTAACACCACATTATGAGAGGTTCTCGTGCCTTATGTGCCCGACCTAGTTTCTAGTTTACCTTTGAGTTACCTTTCTTTCGCTTGTTGAGTACCAAGCGTCGACTTGCGTATTTATGAAATTTCTGCGTATCTTTCATTTTTTAGTTGCGTATAACTCAATTGCGAATAGTTTCGTTCATATAAAAAGGCATAGGTAGTGAATAAAAGTAGATGGAAAAACATGTTAATCATTGGTAAAAAATAAACAGAGATTAATTTCCGCAAAGTATCGCCTAAATCAATCTAGTGTTGTGGATCTAAAGTTTAACCAACCATCCAGAACCCGCATAACTATCATTTATATCAGACTTCTGTTTGGTTTTAATAGCTCTTATTCCAGCGTCATTTTTTTTTAAATACAAATATTTCCTATTTTGAGTCCGCTCTTGTTCTACAGGCTGGTCCAGAGATGACGTGGGTGGTGGCGGAGCACACCGCTTCCGGCTTAGGGGAGTTATCTGTGTCCAAAGGACAGCAGGTGGAAGTGGTGGAACCATGCCCGAGTCGAAGCGAGTGGTGGGTGGTGCGAGTGCCCGGCGAGCCGCCGCAACAGGGTGCCGTGCCGATCCACATCCTAAAGCCGCAACCTTCGCAACAAGCCAAGACTTCGCCCGCGCGGAGACCGCTGAGCCAGCCCTGCGACGACACGATAGGTAAGTCCTACCCTACCCTTCTCTTCTGTTCATAATTTTTTAGAGATTTTCTTGGCGTATCTCCCCCCCCCCCCCCACTCTTCGCTGTTAGGCTTTTTTATCTGTTTGTAGGTCGAAAACGGGATTATTTTAGCACTCAGGATGCAAAAAAGTATCTAACGCTGAATGTATGTACCGATGGAATGTACGGAGATAAGATTTGATCATAATATTAAAGATGTGCAAAGGATAATGATATTATTGAACTTTCATTAGCTGAGGGTAGTGAAACACTAATCCCGTCGGCGGCGGAGGCTGGGAAGACAAGAAAATGCGCCGCATTGGCTTTAACCTCCCGCGAGGACCCGCTGCTCTAGCTTAGTCCTGCTCTCATTTCATCTAGAAATCATTGAATTTTTTACCTTTAATGTGCACGCAAGGAGCCTCTAGTCGCCCTCGGGTCAGACTTACAGCAAAATATATATATATGAACGTGTTAGCTGGCTTTCGAATTTTTTCTCATATTTTGTTTGCCATAAATCATAGGCTCATTCGCTACTTTATAATGCAAATAGTATTTAAAACTTTTAACTAGAACTCAAGAGTTTTACTATTGTTTTAATATTAAGATTTTGTGCATTATCGTGTGTACTCCCTCTAAAATGTTATTATTTCATAAAAAATACGCTATCGAGCAGTTCTCGCAATTTGAAACAAAGTCTGTTTGACACCATAATGATCATCATTTCCTAGTAGCATTTGATACTCTTACTTAAACACCCTTTTCTTTCTAACATTGGAAAGGCTAAAGTTTGTGGCGTTCGATAGATGGATAAACAGCATTGATGCGTTTTCCTTAATCACGCAAAAATAACTAAATTGATTTCATATCAATCAAATTCGTGTGGCAATAAGGGGAATAGCTAGAAGAGATATATTTATCTCTAGTTTTTGGTGAGTTTTTCTTGCCGTAGCAGAATTATTGTAACTAAATTTTACTTTTAAAGTTTAAATCGCTTCGCTCGATAGTAATAACAATGAATGAATAAGAACTCTTTATTGTGCTAAAGAACTTACAAATAAGTGCACGTACAAGTTGTAGAATATGTAAAGTATAGTTTAGCAAGGCAATGCATAACTGCCAATTGTGTATAATTTTTGATTTCTCCCAATGTGAATATCGTGTTTCACCTGGGTGGGTGTAGGTATACTGTCAAATGGCTCGGTGCTCTGTAGCGGAAAATCCTTTACACAATTTCATTTCGTTCTCACTTCAGTGCATTTAAACTCATTTTTCCGAAAATATTAAATCGAGACGCAAGTATAATAGATTTGTAACATTACCATGACATAGTTTATTAAATTAGAGACAAGGAAAATCATATTAAATCAAACAATGTATCCAGATCATATCTAGTGTTCCGGACCAAATTTGGGGAATCGTAATACGCATGGCGTAGGTATGTATATCACCGGCTCTCCACTCTGTTAGTATGTCCGTCTATCTATCGAGTCCTCACAAATAAACGGTAAAAGCTAGAAATCAGAAATTTGTCGTGAACGTATATTAATTCATTGAATTTCCGTGCATTGTTTGTCATTCAGTCGGGACAAAGCCTGTTTACGTACAAATATTGATTTAACAAAATCCACTATTCCGTTTAAGCTATCTGCTCTAATTTGCTCATTTCCTCGTCGTAGTTGTACTACATAACTGTTATTTTGTATAATATCACATATTATGTTAAACTCTTATATTATGTTTGTTTTACGAATAGGTATGCAAGTATTTTGTTGTAGATTTAATTTTATAATAATATTGTACGCATACTGTATCCTCCGAAGCCGCCGAATGAGTAGTGGGACGAAATCGCTCGAAGCTTTTTCATTATTGCGAATACTTCCTTTCAATATCGTAATTGCTTTATACGATAAAAGTTATTTTGTAATTCACTGGCTTAATTTAAATCATTTTATTTTTTGAACTGAATACTGAATACCTATTTTACAATACCTATTACACATATTTTTGACGTAGTACGAAATTTATTTGTATTTATAAAAAAAAACGCTACAAAAATACTATTTTCTACCCTAGGCCTACATAATTCTACTTCATTAATAACTATCTGCTGCCCGCAGCCCCGTCCGCGTGGTATTGAGTTAAAAATAGCCATTGTCTTATTCCAGTTTAAATTTATTTGGTAGTTTTGGCGTGATTATAGAACAGGCATCCATCCATCAATCCATCCTCACAAACATCTGCCTTTTCAATATAAGTTATATATTTATTATTAAAATATATTATCGAATAAATTTATAGGATGCACTCTTATTTCGGATCTGTATCTGACGACGACTGTACTATACGTCACGTGGTCTGTGGTCCCAATCGACGGATTCAAAAATGTATTCCGGCGGTTAGGACCGTAGTCCCAATGGTGGTCCCAATCGACGGAAGCCTCTAATAATGACATTATTAATTAATATGGCGAAGTCAAAGGGAATTGGCTAAGTAGCAGAACGTGAAAGCACCAAACACCACTTACAAGTACATATAGCAAGTTTGATGCTGAAGAGAAGTGTGCATCCATTCATACATACCAGATAGTGTGATTAATCCTGGGTTGAACATTGAGGGTACACACCCCACGCTAGCTACGATTTTCGTGATTATAGACGTGCAAACCAATTAACGCATACTAATACGCTTCGTAGAACTCCAAAGGCTACATCTATTACTAATTACATTGGTACTAGAGATTGTCTGTAGCTTCAATAATAGTAATAGTAATTAAAGCATTCCCTTGTAGCGTGCTGTGTCCTGTTTGCGTCACTTATTAAACTATTGTTCTAAAAAACTAGCTTATAAGATATTGCTTATTTATACAGAAGAACAGACAACATATCGATGAAAGATCTATGAAATAACGGATTTCTCATCTTATCTTGAAGTCAACAATGCTCAATGCTCAATGCTCGAGCATTGTCATCGTACAATACCTACTCTGACTTTATTTGAATCTATAAAATAAATCCCAACTCTTCTCTCAACAATAAGCAACCGAGGCCGCGCTTGCATATTGTTCAAATTCTAAAAGAATATTTGGTTTTCAGATTAATTGGCCACTCCCTGACATGTCACACGAAGTCTGAAATTTACCCGATAAAAATCTTGTCTATTTTAAAGTCGCAACTTATAGTACCATTTTTATATATTTATACTTATAGTACCAAGTTTATATTCCACGAAAAGAGCCTCCTCGAGGCGCACTTGAAATCCTTTCACCACTCTGGTTCGAAAGAACTAGTGACACGATAAGAATGTTTATATACGAATTTATACTATTTTTACCATCCTTAGGCCGATTAAATCAATATTTAATGAGCTCCAATCTGTTGGGTCACCCCGCACAAAATGTGGGCACCTAATGGAGAGGCACGTACGTTACGGAAAATTGAGCGCACGAGATTGATTTCATGAGATGAGAAGGTGTGTAAATAGAGCCTGTTTACCGCCCACTCTTAGCTTGTGAAAAACCGGATACGGTAAGGCTGATTCGCTGATCAGTCACAGTTCATTCAGTGGTTCCATTAAAAACGTTCCTAGGACACACTACATGACTAAGCTTGCTGGATGTTAGGCAACCATAATCTACTTACATATCCTATCCTCCTTCCTACTTTTATTATAAACGCGAAAATTTGTAAGTATGGATGGATGGATGGATGGATGTTTGTTACTCTTTTACGTAAACAACTACTAAATGGATTTTAATAAAACACATAGGCTACAATTTATAAAGATACCTGCGCAGACGAAGTCGCGGGCACCAGCTAGTTTTAAAATAAAAACGTATTTTTTACGCTTTTCTCTTTACGAAGCCGACTGATACCGTTTCGCCTTTTCAGCAAAGTAAAAGTTGTTGCATGCGGCTCATTAATCAGAAGTCTTGAAAGAACTTCGAGTTAATGGAAATAAAGTTGAAAAAACATTGGCTAATAACGAGCCACACTGTATCTCTACTGTACTGTACAGTATTACACTGTATCTATGAAATATTGTTGTAGTCGCTGTTCGTGCGTTGACATTTTAGGTTAAGAACAAATTTGGTAGGTCTTTGGCATTACTCGTATTGTACTTCAAAAGATCACGAATCGCCACCAAATGGAAAGACACTTCTTTTATTTTTTCACAATTTACTTGTATTATGCAAATAAAGTTTCATTCATTCATCCATTCATTACTGTTTTGATGAACGCACGAAACGCAACCAAATTCGATGTTTATCTAAAATGTCGACGCACGAACAGCGACTACACCTAAAGATTGAACATTGATTGCTAATTCCTGGAAATGTCATGTTACAACGAGTAAACCGTGTGCAGTAAAATCCTTAGCGATGTCAAGAAATCAATTTAAGTTTATTGATTACACAGAGTGGTGATTTCCCGCGGGCTTTCCTCCCGCTCTGGTGCGCTAACCTAACTAGCTACATAGGTTCCTCATATTTTAAGGGTGCTTCGGTGCTGTGATAATACACATTAAAAACTCAGTGAACTAAAAGTAGGATGTTTTCTGTTTTGAAAACCGTTTGTTTACGGTGGTACCATTAGAATTCAACATTTATGGTGCCGTGGTGTCTTTTTTTGTCGTTGTGCCATTGTTGGTAGGTACTGTGTTGTTTATTTTGGTTATTGTACCATTCATTGGTTTTACGGCACTAATAGTTTTCTCTAGTACCTTTACCATTATTATAGGTTCTTCTTATCGTGTCACTGGTTCCTTCGAACCAGTGTGGTGAAAGGATTTCAAGTGCGTCTCGAAGAGGCTCCTTTCGTGCACTCGACACGATGTTTTCGAACTGTAGATTCTACGACATGCCGGTTTCCTCACGATGTTTTCCTTCACCGTTGCGAGAACGTGGGATGCATACAAAGATTTTTTTGACCGAAAAATCCCATACACGCATGACTGCCACCGGGTTTCGAACCAGCGACCATCGGATCGCAAGGCAAGGGTCTCATCCACTCGGCCACCACGTTCTTAATCGCGTAGGTACTTTTTACCTCTAAAATGGTCTAACTCTATATTAGTCACTTGACCCGTCGAAAGTTAAATTTCCATAACACTTATAAATCCATGTAATTCAATGAATCACAAAATTGTAAATAAACGAAGCAGCCTTTCGAAAGGTACCTATTACTGTACTCTGTGCTATTACTAGTACTCATTGCTATTACTAACAAATAGTGTAATAGAACGAGCGACGTCTGTAGACCAGAATACGGACAGAGGACGGGCGACCCCGGCTAAGGTAGGTTTCAATAAAAGTACCTTAAAACGGAATTTATCTAGCTGCGTATTTTCGCGATAACTCTGCTGCACCGGCGTGTGGTATTAACGTTAAATTGGATTCCAGTTTGCGATCACCGGCTGCCTCCCCACGATAACTAGAAGAACGAAGGTCCTAGACCTTATATTCCACAACTATTATGAGCATTATGAGCTCTTTCTGTCATGGTTCTTGCAAATAACAAGCGCTCACATAACCTTATAGTAGATTAATTCACCTAGAATTTTTATGTGGCCCAGTCTGCCCAGTACGGAGTATTGAGCAGTATTGAGTAAGGAAGGTGAAAAGGGAGCTTTTCATCTTCCTTATTCAATACTGCAGTCAAATTTTCATGGCATTTGTATTTGTATTTATTTATTAAATTAAAACGGATTATCCAATTACATTAATTTAAAAATTGCTTACATCATAGTTTGGTCAAAATAGTATCAATAATCATAGTAGAGTCAAATAAGTCAAACAATAAGTAAAGTACATTAACATAATAGCAAAAATAAGTCATTCAATATTAATATAACACGCAATCATTCATCACGCTCATGTTTGAAATTAAAAACACAAGAAAATAAAAATCAGACCTGAAGCTAGAGCCTCGTGCATCAGCAACATCAACCTCTAGTGCATTGTGACATTGTTCCCGAGCGCAGTACAACAACGTTACATTTCTTTTGAACACCTGCTATTTCTACGAAAATCCTTTGATACAACAAATACATATGTACCTGGTTCTCGAATAAAAGTTTGACGAGCTGCATGTAACAATATTAGAAAACATTTCATTTTTTTCCCTTCGCTAATCGTATATACTATATAAATCGTATAAACTATACATTTATTAGTTATAGTTCTTCGTCCTACGGAAGTTGAGCAGAATACATAAATTCTCATATCTAATAGGTACACATTTAACTTTATGTATCATTGTTTTGATGTCAATTTATAATGATGCTGTTTGCTTTTCCTTACTCATAAAATAAAATAAACCATTAAAATGTTTCACTCTGCAGAATCTTTTAAAATATACCCTTTGTTTTCACCGGATCATCCCAATAAAATAAAGGATTATCCAAACAAACTTGGTAATTAACAACGCAATGAAGCTTTTACAATTGATTGAAATGAACTCATCGCGGAGCTTTCATGCTATAACCCTTGCATAGAGATACATATATGACGCGAGGTAAGCAGACTCCTTTGTAAAGATTGTCCTGTATAAGAAGCATAATGATATCAACTAATTAAGAACTCACAACGAATTTAACCGTAAAATTTTACTTGATATATGTAAATGTTTATTAATTTTGGCAAATGTTTGTGTTAATCCATGGTAGCCGAACTTATTAAAGATGACATTATTAAACGAATACTGGCGTCTGTCATAAACAATGACTCTGCGCCGTTGAAAGGGAGTGATGTTGTTAGGATGGGAATTAAAATTAAATCCAAAGCTTAATTATTATTATTGTCTACTTGCTTAAGTAAGCCGTTAGTTCTCCGAATTATAAAGAAAATAGCTTATATCTCGCGATTCCTTTCACTCGAATAATACATTTTAAATCGACGTGAATGCAAACCCTGAAGTTTACCTCATCTCAAACCACCTCACGCTAGTTCCCATCGCAATAGGTATACATTAGTAAATGACACGGCGGCAGCTATAATTTTTTTTTTCTCTTTTTAGGTAGGTAAATGTTACCAAGCACAACATGGTAAAAATACAAATACCTTTAAATCGCTTGATCGCTTGTATCTTTGAAAAATGTTGCTTTATTATCTAAAAATATGTTAGGCCGCGGAAACATAGACACGCCGATTTCTGCGTGTTTGAAAAAAAACTGCAAATGGAATAAAATGGGGTTTTTGCCTAACGGTAGGACATACAGGCTGATGGAAAAAAGTTTTAGCTTCATTAATAATTCAGATCATGGATAGTAATAAAAAAGAAGGCGCATTTTCCTTTGCAAAGCGCACACGAAATTCCAATCAAAATTTTGATCAAAGGGTTGTTGAGTATCAGTCCTGTGTACACAGTGCAGTCTTGTGCACCTTTTTAAAATAAATCTGCGTCTTTTTACCCGCTATTGATACGTGAAAGTACAAACGCTCCAGGCTATTCACTTTTCGGGATTACTTAGTATAATGTCAAAGCTAGAAGGCAGCGCGGTGCAGCGGCGGCGACCGTTATCATCCGATGCATTAGTGTCTGTTCGTGCATTGATATTAGGTATAGGTACAAATAATTTAGTCTCGTTTCGTGCGTTCTGCAAAACTCTAAAAAATAACTTTCCCAGTTGGTGCCGTTTTGTGATCTTTTGAAATACATTATGAGTATGTAATGATAAACACTTACAAACATTTGTTGCTGACATGTATTTATATCAAAGAATATGATATTATGATCATTACTTTTATCTATAGGTTATTTTAGGTGCTTATTTTCAATCCAAATCTAGTAAATTAGCTGTTTTATAGAACAGAAATGTGATAAGTCAATTAGTTATTTTATCTCTTTGCCATGCACGAATAGTCATGAGGGCAAAATTCAAATAGTCGCGCACCATCTGAAACTTACTACAGTGTGAGAAAGTTTATGCTATGTGACTTCTATTTGCCATATTTGTTCACTTGTAAGTTAGGTAGGTTAGATATAATAATTGTTATTTATATCATTCTAGTTCTTTCATCAAACCACTGAAATCACAATCGTTCTACTTTTTTAGATTTTATACGTGTTTTAAAATTAACACTACTAATTTAAAAACACGTATAAAATCTAAATTAAAGCATGAAACCTTACTAATTTTGTTAAAACAATCGGAAAATATAGACAAACGAATAGTGTGAAGAAATTACTATAATACGGCGTACTTTTTGAGTATTTGTCCGAAACATTTTGTATGGAAATTTGCCTTGAGGATTCTTCTTAAGGGTTAAGTATTGGAATGTCTAAAAGTTTTGCTGCTCTTTTGTGATCCTGTTAAAATTTTAATGAAGTACATATTATCTTTCGTTTTGTAAAACGCACGAAACGAGAGCAACAACGTTACGCAAAATGTCTACGCACGAATCGAGACTACACCCAGACCCATCCGATATAGGACAAAGAGACTCTACTTTAATTTATTTGATTAAACTAAGTCACAGCACGATATCGATTTTTCTTTTCTTGGCTCATACGTGTATGTTGCAAATAATGATATGATTTTTTTCGTCAACCATATTGTTTTCGTTAACTCTACCGACTCGACATGTATTTCCCTTCTAATTTAGATCTTTTTCAACACAGACGTACCTTGGGTTAAAAGTTTGGATATAAATTTATAATAAAAGTTAAAGTTACCTGAAATGCAGCATATCATAGGAATCAATGTACATTGTACAGTCATATTTTTTAATATGTCACACACAAATAAAGGCCGTGATACACATTCAATAATAAAAAACCTAGATGATGTCTGAAATGTGGCGCGCAGATTCAATTTACAAAATTTGTCGCAACGGCATATTCATTGGAGAATACAACTTCTGTTTAATATATTTCATAGTTAGTTCGCTTTATTCCAAATATTATTAAATTGCATTTCCATCACGTTGTTCCGGTGCCTTTTCATCATTGGATAACGGCGGCAATGGCGCCAGTTAGACCTCTCCAGCAAAAATGTAATCAAAGTACACTATGACACTTCGTGTGCAGATTTGCATGCCTTTATCATGTAAATGGGTTTAGTATGTGCTATAGAATAGCGCAACCCGCCTGGTGTTGAGGCAGGCTCTGGGCCGCGTTCATTGACTGTAAATCCAAAATAAGCAATAAATAAACCAATGTGTTTCGTATGTAAATATTCAAAGCAACTGCATATGATGACGCTTTTATTAATTAAACATGAAACATCTTAAAATAATCTTAACGTATCGAAAAAAGGCGTAGAATATAACAACACAAGATTATAATAATAAAATTACGACACTAAAATCCTCGATACTTTTGCTTCTTTATAATTAATGTTTCTGATTTCATCTGGGTGTAACTAAATACTCTAGACTTTTTTTTATAAATTGGGTCATAGTTTTAATTGAGGCTACAGCTGTCCATTTAACTTTTCTTCAAGGTTACGCCTTCATAAAACTAGTTTACTGCAATCGCACTCATCCCGGTCTGCATCATAAGTGAAAATGGCGGTAGGGGCTTGACCTGCCGCAACCAAATTATTCGCTTTTAAGCTATTAATGAAAAACATTGTTAGTTCATTAGCGCAAATTGTGTGTTGATGCTCTTAATGTAACGCGACACAAACAGTTATAATATTAATTATTTTGATTTTACCCGTCACAGTAAATATGTAGGTGGGGTTTTGTTGTTATAAATCGCTATTTCAGAATTAATTGTACCACATGCAAGCTTCGCGTTTTCGGTTGGCTAGGTTTAGCTTATTGGATAGTTTAAACTAAAAAATAATGCAGGAGGATAATTTGCAAGGAATATAAAATTAAAATACCCGACGGGATAAGACGGGGCGGCACCTCGTCTAGGGTAACAAAGTCAGCACGGCTATGACGCTTCCACTTGACTCGAAAGCTTCAAATCAAAATATCGTGATTATTTCGCAATAATAATTCATAAATAAAAACATCGTAATTTCAAAAGTAACTTAACTAAAGAAGCGTATGCTAAAACGCGTGAGGTACCGAGGGCTTTTAAGATTATGATGTGTAAAACCAATACGAGCTACCTTTTATTTCGTAACATAAACGCTCGACTGGATTTAAGTGAATTTACGACCTTTACTTAAAACGTAACTGGAATTGTTAGTAAATATTATATAATTAGGTAGTTTAGATGTATATAAGTATGTCAATAACTACTTACTACTAATAACGACCTTTCAGCGGTGTTTACAGTCACTAGAACAGTCTAATTGAAGTCTGTTGTAGGTACTATTTTTTGTAAAACCTTGATTATTAATTGTTCGCTTCTTTATTTGCATTTGATCGATACTGAAATTAGGTTAACCTAAGATAGGTATCTAATCACTTGATTTGACTGATTGGTTACATATTATAAGTGTGTTAGGTAAGTAGGTAATCGAGTATTAAAAGGGCTTAATAAAGACCTAAAGCTTTTGGTACTACATACAGTGAGAAATTATAAATATAAATAGGTAAATAAATACTAGACTTCACTACTACTGCACCGACTACTAATACTAGACTCGCGAGGTCTACAGCTCAAAGAGCCTTCTGCATGAGAATAACGGATGGTAGCTTCGACGTTACCACAGGTAACGCACCGCCCAGTCTTGTTGTCGTTCTTGTCGCACCCGCCTGGGATTGCTCTGGAGGCTGCATTCCGTGCAAACCAAGGTGTCGCCAAGACGGTGTACAATGAGTAGGCGTGCTCCTGCCGATAGCCGAGAGTCGCGACGTGTCGGGCGGGTGGTGATAGCCCGCTCCCGCTCACCGCGGCGCAGCTTCCATCCGGGAAGGTGGTACCGGCAGACGCTCGGTGCACGCGCGCTGCATTCCCGGGCAACCGGACCCGCCTCCCGCCCGTCCGACACTAGGACTCGCCCGCATTTCGGATGCGCTCACTACTTCCTACACTTCCGGTCTGATAACACGTTCTTGGAAGAGTAATGCGTTGAACTGAAATGTCGGAAGAGTTGCCCTACCCGCGAGCGGCCCCTGACTCGGGCGACGGTAGTGACGTCGAGGGCAGTTTGACCAGCTCGGAAACCCGCTCCTCACGCGCCCTGTCCTTTCGCCGCGCTTACGGTGCAATGTCCAAATTTCTGTCCTCCGGCTCCAACGACTCTGTAGGTAAGTTCAACCCATTTTTATTCCCAAATTGCATCTGAAGAGTTCTATAATAATTAGCAAAGAAAGTTATTTTTTTTTGTTTCACAACTGGGTCCCAGTAAATCAAATTTAATTTAGACACATACTATTAGTACCTAGGTAGTCTAAGTATTACTATTAATTTAATGTATGTAATTATTATTTAATTATCACAGAAAATCAACCTTACCTTTAATTTGTTATAAATATAATATAGAGACGTCATTTTTGTTGCGCTCTTACATTTTCAAGTGTTTGCCATTCCGCTGTTGACTGTACTTTGCGCTAACTAATAGTAGCGGTTGAGACGAAACATGGTTCTTATGTTTATGCAAATTTATTTCAAATGGAATCGGATGCAATTGGGAAACATTTATTGCAGCGGATGAACGACCCGAAAAAACAAAGCGTGATTTGTGCATTTGTGACTACGATTTTCAGTGCTAACTCTGCCAGCTTGAGAGATTCTATAAAATCATGCAATCTACAAAACAGTTAAATATAACGTTTTATTAAATTAAGTAACGACCTACTTATCAATTCAACTAGATTTCCTATTGCTCCTAAAATACACGTGAATGCAGATTGAATTAACTCGCATCATGTTTTCACTTTGAGACCTGTTGCTAATTGTTGTAAATCTCCCGCTAAAGCGGGCATCGTTCAACCACTTGTGTGAAATCCGCCTTTGTGTTTTTATTTACAACCTAATGATTTTATTCATAAGATTGAATGTGGCGTGTACACGATGTCGTTGGGAATAAATGAATAAATCACCCGCTAGTTAAGCCATGCCAGGATTGTTCACGATTCATGATGCTACTTTGGAGAACGGTTCACAGTGAATCCGTTAAAAACGGTATAGTGAGTAAGTACAAATACCGGCTTACCTGTAACGAGTTCACTAAAACTGTTTCTGTTGTACATACTTAATCCTCCTTCAATAAATTGTAAGGCCAAGAAAGTCGATTGATCAAGGTTCCCGTGTCTACATATTTTGGCACACTCGGTGCCTTTTTAGCGTTGGTATTTCTTATCTCCATAACTGAACAGTACTGTTGGTCCGCGCAGCATACATCAAGGTCGCACATCTAGAATAAATACTACAACAGAACAGACGTAGGTACCTATGAGTCATCAACCTTCCGTAGTAAATTCTACTATCAAAATATATACTCGTAAAATCTACGCATTGCTCTGGAAATAGGTTTGTCGCGTGGTCGCATGTCTTTCTCTTACGAACTAATTAATTTTTTCCAATAATTTGCTTATGAGATTACTGAGTTAGGCGCATATGGTGACCTAAAATGAATGAGTATTCATAGTATATCCAGTAGGTATTATTTATATTATATTATTTAAATTGATTTAAGTCTCAATCTCAACTTTACATAGGTAAGGTTTTAATGAACAACCAACAAAATCAAGTCATCAGTTATAATTTCAATAGGTATAAACTTTCGTTGGTACTAAATCTCACCTGAGAATTTATAATGAATTAAATGTCCCAAAGTAGAATTTTCCTCTTGTAATATACATATTTAGATAGTACTAAATTATTGTGTTGTATTTATTTATAACCTCCATTTCGCGTCATTTCCTCCATATGAGAACTATTTATTATTCTAATAAGTTGAGTGTTGATACGGCCGTGTCTGGTCAAGACAGGCTGCGGATCACCATCCGCCTTACCTCACCACCATATTTCTTATTTTAGATTATTTTCATAAATGTACCTATTTTTTTGCATTCGATCTTGCAATTGCATTGCGTGGAACGGGTGCGTCCGTGTTCCACTTTTAACGCAAGTAAGATAAAATAATGAAGGTCGGAATTACGTGCTACCTGTTGTTGCATCAATTTTGCACCATACGTCGTTTGTACGAACTTGCTCTTATCGATATCCGTATTCAAAGTTTCATGGAAAACAGTAACTTGTTACCAGAAAATCAATGCGATCTTCAAGTGCACGACACATCTACATATCCGACTTTCAATTAAACCTTCCACTTAGCCATTGATCGGTTAGTTTATTTACAATTCGAATTATTTGTGACCGTTTCGTTGGTACATTGAAACGGACGAACGGGACGTGCGCGCGCGCCTTCTTCCTTATTTGAAATTGAATGGAGTCGACCACGGCACGGGTCTTGCACGATAATGCGCGCCGGTGTCAGCTAGTGAAGCAGTAACCGGCGCGCGAGCCGCTTCTTGCCTCTGTATACGCGTTTCAATTCTATAAACGAGTACGTCTCATTTGTCGGCACCAGAGTACCCGTTAGCTCACGCGCACGAAGTGAACTCACACGAAATACTCACAGTGCAGATGCTTTTCATTCACGAGTAAATATGGAAAACAAACACCGTAAGTGAAAAAATATTTTTCAAGTTGCGGTATAAATATCAGGTGTAAGTGTATATTTTGTACTCAATGAAACATGCCGGTAGGCATTACCTCTTAGCTTTTTTTCGTTTATGCGCTAAAACTTAAAAAACCTTAACTTGTTTATGCGTGGTCGACGCTTTTTTTCCTCTGTTCATCTTGCGTGGACAACTTAAACATACTAAAAGTACCTAGGCACACACTGAACTACATAATGTTACGTTTATTTTTTTGTAACATTCCAAGCTATAAATGTTTATTTGTGTACCTATTATGTAGTAACAATTTGCTTATATTTCAAACACTCATGACCACTCTTATTATTTGGTTGACGCCTTCCTTGACTATGTGTGGTTTCTTTTTAATGCTGATTGGTATAGAGCTGTTCCAACCTCTTTGAACGACATGGTTCGCACCAGAAATGGAATCCAATGATCCATTCATAAATCAGTGGCGTGGCGAGCGTCATTCACAGTAACTACGGAAGGATTAGAGCCCTATCTGTTCCTTGTAAAGTCCAGATTTCAATAGGACCGATATATGTGTTATGCCATGGCTACCATCGGGTTTGATGTCAATGAAATGTTGTTCTCTTGAATTGAACCAAATGCCGCTCCTATGGTGTGATTAGGCACAAACACCGCTTAACACATGGTTACTGTAAATCGCTCTGAAAGGCCCTTCCAGTCCGCAAATACATGAAACGCGATCCTTTATGGATTAACGAGATGTGCGATAGGATAGCGGACGCATTTGAATAAGTAATTACCCGACTACGGCGTAGCAAAAAGGAGGGTTATGATTTCAACTGATATGTACATATGTGGGTGCGTGGTTTGGTATGTATGTGTGTTCATCGGTTCCCTCATAACTTCCAAACTCCATATCATAATTTGACAAATGAGGTATCATTAGAAGCGTCTTGATCGTCCGGTTATGTGACGTCACATTAAATGGAATAAATAATATAACTATTGAGGATGATTAGCTCTTTTGTATTTGTTCTTTGAATTGTTTTGGGTATTAAATTAAAAAGCAATAAAAATAAACAATACATTGGGTTTTATGTTTAATCTTATTTTTTTAAGAAACCGTCAACGCGCTTGTGTGTGGAAATACAACAATATAATTTGAAGAGTATGCGTTTATTCAGAATAACTTTTCACTTCGATTACCTATCGCTTTATTTGTCCGCTGCTGACTCTACTTTGTGCCCTAACGGAGATGTCAATAGAAATGCTTGAAAAATGGCTCAAGCTTGGGGTTGGGTTCGAACTCTTTTGAATATTTTCCTGGGATATTGATTAACTTGCCCAGTTCGAAAAACTCTACATACATAATTTTAAAAGTTTGTGATACATATATTAGACTTAACAGATCAGTACACATAGTCAAAGATCGGTGCGTCTCGTCGAATGCGTTCTATTTGGCAACTACAGTGCAATCACCGACGCGACGACCCAATCGTCACTAACGCGGCGCGGGCGGGCGGGCGGCGCGCCATTAACACAATCAACGTTATATTCTACCTAAATAAACCTATTCGCTGCCAATGTCAGCCTACTTAAAACTCGTGAATTACAGTGTACACAAGGTTAGTTTTAATAAATTTTCCGACGATGTGTGTGAGTGAACTTCCGTCCGGCCGGCGGCGCACAGTGGGTCCCAGCCCTGAATATCATGCCGTAAATGGGATTGGTGAAAGTTAGATTTTGAGTGTTTTTGAGTTAGATCTGTCTAAAGGGATATCTGAACTACTTATTTCCACAAAAAAAAACTAGTACATATTTTTTTTTTACTAATAAACTCTGTCCTTTAACTTTACTATCATGATTTTGCACCCAGGCTAAGTATGAAACCGACAGTTTCTCGCCAATAATTGCAAATTATTTTCAAACAGAGCCTTAATGTTTTGTAAATCACTTGAAAGCTTATCATTTTATCTCTTAGTTTTATCAATCCAATATCAAATATCTTTGTACACTTACTTTGGAAAAAAATATTCCCGAACCCTTAGTATTTTTTTAACTTTTCGAACTTCAGATCGACTTTTCATTGTTACCGATGCTTCCCGATATGGAGATATTGGTACGATTACATCTATTAGACTGTATATTAATAAATAAAATTAAAAAAACTTGCGCATATTTGTGCCGTTTTGATGATCATCAAAAACAGGAGAGGCGGCAAAAAATGCGGACAAAAGTTTTGAATGCGAAGTCACGTTTTACGTTATTTTAGGATAGTAATAAAACAATACACATATTTTTGTTGTAATAATATTATATAGAAAATTAAATACTAATGTCATAAAATATTTTGCCGTTTTATCCATCGGAAAATTGTCTGATGATGCTCAAAAGCCGCGGAACGGAGACTACAGAAAAATTAGATTAACCACTCAAGAAAGTGTTCTAGATCTGCTACTAATGAAGATGTGTTCCATGCTTTATTGTAGGTACCTATACCCATACATAATTATTATCTAGTTTAAGACAATATATTTACAGAAACTATTTCAAAAGAGCTGTGGGAGAACTCCAAATTTTTTTTAAATATCTAAACGAATAGTGCCTAGTTTTTATTCAAACTGACTTGTAGATACATTATTACATTTATATTTATAAATGTTGTCCATTTGGTCTCCTTTTATGTTGGTTTAATTTAATTTAATATCATACTAGATTGATGAATTATAGACACGGAAGTTCACTGATTCTACGTAGGTATACAAAATAAAATAATATGTTTTAATTATTATTTGAGGTCTTTTTAGTATACTTATTATATATTTTTTATTATACTCATTATTTATGTTATTATAATGTAAAATGTTCGTCGTTGTGTATGGAAAAAAATAATTTAAATTTTTAAGATTTTTTTTTATGCGAACAAAAAATATTTATGCACAAAGTATTACTTATTGTAAAGCTTATATGTCTGTTAATATGTGTGCAAAATTTCATTTGGTTTTATCAAAAACTCAGGAAAATATTGATTTTCGGCACGATACACACGGTTTGGTTTGTGTGCCCACTGTGCGGCGCTAGAATGGAGCCCGCCGCTCCGCCCGCCCGGCCGCCGCTGTGCTGGCGCCACCAGCCGCTTTTTTTAGCTTTTATATTATTTTAATCCACGACGAAGTGTGTCATATTTTGTATAACATTGGTTATATACTATTTTCGTATCTCGTGCCCAGTTTTGATTGTGAAATGATCTACATATTTATCACCTGTATGAAAAATTTCAGCTGAATAACGCTCTGAACGAACTTTGATCTCGACTATTTCAAGCATCGGCTCTTTTTAATAATGTAGCTCAACATAATTCAAATCGTATTATACCCACGGGTGCGAATGGAATGTACCTATTGAGGAAGGAAGGAATACCGCTTGAACATTCAGACCCCATACTTTCTCCATTGACTGTTAATGATATTATAATATTTAGTAATGTACGAAAAAGAGTGGAAAAAGAGTAAATAATGGAAATTTTGAAAACGTCTAATAACTCGAGAACCGTGGCATTTTACTGTTTACATTTTTACACCTGCAGGGAAAGGATTATACACTCTTTACGACTTTTACCTGTACCTACTGTATAAAGAACAAATATGCCGCTCAGCGGATAGTGATCTCATCCTACGGGAGATATGTTTTATATCTTGTTGATCACTCTCTGAGAAGCTTAGGCTATTTCTCTTTTAAATGGACAGTTTTAGTATTCACATAATGTTATTCAGACATATAGGAGTATTATGTGTGGTGAGCACCGAGTGAGTAAAACAGTTGTGTAAAACTAAATTAACGTACCTAAAGTAGAAATTAGAATCGCTATATTTCGCTAACACATGTTCAGATGATACGTATTGACTAAGTCCTTTCGTAGTAGAGTCACTAGTCATTACACATATGTAGTTGTGTAATATAATAAGTTAATTGCTAGTTTCGTAGTTAGTTGTAGTTTTCGTAGTTTCGAAGTTATACCAACTAGCCAGGAATACCTTCAAAGAAAATTAATTTAGTTGCCGTACTCCTAGACTTAGCTGCCTGATAGTCCGATCGTTCGATCCCATACACGTAACATCCCATGTACGCGTGACGCAAATGTTCCGGAATTCAACCTTAACATTGCAGATGAGCGCCATGATTTAAATATAACTTCGCATCTGTATACTTGTATCTACAAACATTTTGTTGCGGCTTTAACAATATAGGTCGTATTGTTGTGGAGTGAGAGCCGACTGGCTTGCCGAGTGTCCTGACGTCTCAGTCCGGCAGATACGTAACCACCGCCCGTCGCCGCTCGGCCACTGGGTTACCCGGACCATGTACGGAAAGAGTGCACATAATCATATTAAATATTTTTATTTGTCAATTGTCGATGCCGACAACTTTCCAACTGCATAACACTTGTAGACAGTAAATATTATACAACGGGACTAAGACATCAAGGGTTTTCTTCTGTCTTATAGAGGATCGCTCACATATCGATGTGTAAGATTTTCTCGCTTCCATGTTGTATTAGAATTAATATCAGTCGTCTGCTACGATGAAGCTTTGCCAATCCGAATTGAGCTTATTATGTTAGTAGTTTTTTGAAGGCCGATGTGTGTAATATTGAAAGCCTACTGTCCTTATATCGTTTTGGAATTTCCTAGCTTATGACGTTAAGTTATAAGCAGCAAGTGGCATGCCGCTATAGTCAGCCGTGCCACTGAATAAATTCCATTAACTTGATGTCGAGCTTGGAATTCGCGTAGTTGATAGAGTAGCAGAAGTGCTGTCTCGTGTGGCGAGGTGATGTTGTGGAGGTCGTTCATTTTTATACATTTATAAAAAAAATAAAAATTAAAAGATGTTCTTCATACGAATGTTTGTCGTTCGTCAAGCGGGAATCGAACTCGCAACACCGACGTGGTAATCCCTTGCCACTCAAACATCTCTGTCGACCGTAATCATAGTACAGGTGCAGAAAAAAAATCACTGACAATTGACTAATAAATACATAATATTAGTGAGTTATGAGTAGAGTAAGGTTTAATATCGTTTATTCTCAAAAAGACACAAAGTCACTTACTTGAGAACAAAGTACGTAGTCTTATAGTACAAAGTTTCTGAAATCATACGAATGATGCGAATCTTCGGTCTTCGATTGGTCGAAGTTCATCAACAAACAAGCCATTAATGTTGCATAAAAAAACAAGAGGCCTGAACGCCAGCCGGTTTCGCACGGACGCGTACGCCACGATCGGTCACAAATCACAAATAGATTACAGATAATATTCACGCTTTTCCCATCTTTAACCGTTAAATTTTGTGGCTTTTTGACCTCTGGTGTACTGACTCTGGATAAATGTTTTTAAAAAAACATGATTCGCAGTCGTGTAACTTGCACTTCAATTCCCGAAAAACACAATATTCTCCAAACGTTAACAACGTTTGACTGCAACCACAAAATGGGAGTAAAAGCATTTTCACTAATGGTATTATGACAAAGTACAACCCGAGCTTGGTTTAGTGGTTGGTTAGGGTTCAGCAGCTGTAATAAACTTAGCACTCTTTTATTATTATTTATTCCATTCAAGTATTTAATGTTGTAGTTAACTGAGTACAAAGATAATTTTTCACTTTCTTATTGGGATTCCCGACAGTTGCAGATGTTTTCTTTTATCCTCAAAAATGTATTGATTTCTTCATCTTCAATCTGTCATGTCGAGAATATAGAAGTACAGTTTCCACTTCAATGAATTGAACTTTTAATTGGACGTTGTGTTTTAACCCTTTTAGGATTACATTATTTAGTTTTAGTTATATCTTATAAAATTAACGAACTTATATTAAGGTTCCTAAGGAATCGATATAGAATACAGGCTCGATCTTTCGGAAGACTGGTTTCGGATGTACCCTCACCAGGTCTCGACGCCGGCAATAGGCACGGCACGCCTGAACTCTATATTTTCATGCACGATGTGAAACCGTGCTCGAAATAACAATCGATTAATAGCGAAAAGTTGTTTACGTTCAGAGCATTGTAGATTATGCCGATAGAGATTCCTTTATCTTTGTGTTTTCTGTGATATTGATAAGTGATTTCTTGTTTACTGTAGTGAATCTTTTAAATCTTTGCACGGAGGACAGTCACATACTCACGTGTTGTAAATGTGTCGCACTATTCAATAAACGGCCTAGGCGTAAAACTGAAGAGCTGCGACATATGCGACACGTAAGTAGTAAAGTAGTCTAATGCAGTAGCAACACTAGTTCAGTGAGGCGAGTTTCGTGCCCGTTCTCGGAAGGTATTCTCCATTCGAAGCGTAGTATCCACAGTGCGGCCGGTCCATATGTTTCTCTGCTCGTGGTGTTATAGGACTTGGCAGTTTCTCGCAGGTAAATTACATAGATAAGATATCTTTAAAATATAAACATACATTAAATATGTATGATAACTCTAGTTTACAAAATGATATTCTTGTTGTGATCTTAAAACACAGAAAAGGCGAATACGTGTGTAGTGTTTTTATTGAGTTTTGAAATAATAATTACTCTAGGCTAGAGCGAAAATTTTAACGTTATTTTAATAGGTAACAAAGCTTTTTTTTTTTAGTAAAAAAGTCCAATCTCAGTTCGAGTACGGAAAATACGAGTATTTCGATACTCGCAAAACTAGAACAAAATGAATACGAAGTCTAAAGCTAAAATTACTGTTGGTTTCGAGCCCCGTTGTACAAAAAGGATTTCAATTCTCTTTGATAGGGTTCGTAGTTTTATTTATTTTCTCTTTCATTCGTATATATGTAGTTATTTTAAGGCTTTATGCTATTTTCGTTTATTTCGACATTAATCTGTTAAATCCATAAAATCAATAGTGGCGTTTGTATTAATACTCGTACGTTTAGTTTAGTAAATTAAACAATTATATTGTGGCCCAATACCACGGTAATACAATTTGAAATCAAAAAGTATATACATATATTTTTAGATTTTTGATTTGATTTATAATTTTGTGCGCATTACTATAATAATAGGGTCTAACATTCTATAAGACTAAATTATCTATAACTTATACGAAAACAATTTCATTTTGGTTTATACTTCAAAAAAACATTTTCGCCGAAAAGGGCGCTGAACATTTTCTAAAGTAAAACAATTTAAATAAGGTTAAAGGTCGTCTTAAAATCACGATTTCGTTAACAACCCTTAGAGTACTTTCCCGCAATCCAACTATCCGAGTGGAAGTTTGACTCGTCTGATTTAATTAATTTACCTAAGATGTTTCAGGATTATCTCCTCCGATATTGAGCAATGTTTTGTTTCGCAGAGGCTTCCAATTCAGACCCCGGCGGGGGAGGTGTCGGTGGGACTGGCAGCGCGAGCGTCGCTAGCCCTGGAAAGTCGCGGCGCGGCTTCAGCGGGTGAGTATCCTTTTCTTTGTCGTCTTTATTTTAAAGGAAAAAGTTTATGGGCATGGTGTCATAGGAAGATGGATGTTGGCTCCTCAATCACGCCAACTACTGCACCGATCGAGCTAGAATTTGGTTTGGGTATACTTCTTGAAAAGGTCGAAGGCTTCTTTTTATCCCGATACCACGCGGACGAAGCGAAGGCACCCGCTAGGAATTCTTATAAACGTGAAATTTAAGGAAACTTACAATTTTTTTTTATTTATCATACTGGATGGTTCGGGCTGAAATTGGTAGCTTTCAAGTAATTAAATAGAACGTCCATTCGTGTTTGCTATCGTCCTACTGTTGGACCCTGCATATAACTGGATTGCGTCGAACTTGACGGGGCTCGAGACTAGAGTTAATTCTATTAGGCTCACCACTATTCACTGGGATTTTGTCCAATATACATACATTGGGAATCGTGAGTCGACCGATGTCGTGCATAGTTCCTAAAGTTTGGTACGGTTCATGGGTTCACGAAGTTTGTTTAGGTATCGAACTATCCGATATTCAGTTTACAATATCGGTTCACTTGCTATACTTTTTCCATTTTATTTTAACTTTCGGGCTTCGTAGGGCTAGTGAAATAACTAAAACTCTAAAGTTAGCTGGAATTAGTTGCATTTAATCGTGTCAAATTGACAAACGGAAGGGATCATGCGCATCATTGGTACCGATGCCGATGCCGATATCAAGAGTAGCCAAAACAGCGTCTTGGTTGATGATGATTTCTTCAGGTAACGAACAACTATCTGTATCAAGCAATCGTAAACGTTTTGATTGGTCATGTTTTATGTCGCTTTATCTAATTCCTTCGCGATAGTGAGCGCCTTCAGTCGTCGCGCGGAGCTGTCTTCGTTGCCACCATGGCAGACGATTCTGTTGACCCGCGAAAAGATTTCGACCGTTGCTGCTGTTGCGTTCTAAGGTTTCCTGCTTCTCTATTGTATTACTCCTATGGTTTCCTATCGGTATGGGTCAACGTGTTATTGCAGCAGAAATTCTAACCCGTGTCTTGTCATAGCCTGTACTGTACAACGACTGTTAAAATATTTCGTGGCATTGTAAGACACTTTTGTTGTATTTATCAGTGTGAAAATGTAATTTATGCGGTACCGAGCTGTAATTTCTCAACGACTGCGATACCCGTGTCCAGTTTACAAACTGTACTAGCATTAGTTTGTCAAAACATCTTACAGTGCAAACCTGATGTGAGTAGCTTTCCATTTTGATTCAATTTGAATTGACAACGTGTACAGCTGACGATGTCTCTTAAGGCCACTGATAAACGTGTTCAGAGCAACGGAAACAAGCCGTAAGTAGGAACTCGTATCACATATATCTGATACACACCCCTCTACCGGCCCTCGACAACAGGCGGCTCAGAGATAATACTAATTTCCTTTCGCCTTATTGCTCACAGTGAAACATCCGGAGCATATTTTCGAATCCTTCTTCTATCTGTTGCCGTCTTAGCTTGTTTGGTCCGCATCAATATAATAAAGATTTCAACAAAACTGGTGAGATTTGCCACTGTTGTTTTTGTTATCTCTTCAATTTATCTTAACTTCACTGTTTATCTACGGGGTGACATAATATTTATTCCAAGGATACTTAGGCATGCCCTTCTTATTATTTTTTCCCTAACACCCAGCGGACAACTATACTGTTCTGAGATACATATATGTGGAATTTGTATCTCATCTCTTTAGTAAAATAGGCTTTCCGAGATAGCCCTTCGAGTCGGCTCGGTCTGGTCTAGGTGTTAATTGGTGAATTCTGACACTCGTGTTGACGGTACACTCGGACTCGTAATTGATACGTGATTGTGGTGACAGGTTTACACGTCCCGGCGCGGCGGGGCGGCGGCGGCGGGCTGCGCGGCGTGTGTAGGCCGCCTTGCTGTGAGGTGGTGTGTGCCACTCGTTATTATCACACTAATCTGTCGATACCGCTCCTTGGCGATCTGCTATCGGTTCCTTACGACGACTCATTGATAGTGTGAAGTACATTTGCATTCCATGTGTTGTGAGTTTGCGCGCAAATGTTTCAGTGTCGTCAACGCCGGTGATGTGTGTTTACAACAACATTCGCCTATTATGTGGAGTCAATTTGTGTTTCTAAAGTAAGTTGTATGCGATTGTGGTTTCAGTTTTTCAGGATGTGATTTGTGTTGTGATATAACGAGTGTTTTCTGTCGCTGTGTGTAACCGCATTGCGGTAAGGAGCCCTTGGCTCAATAATCTGGTCGGATCATTGTGAATAAAGATGGAATAACACTTTGCCTAAAAAAACTGAATACTTAATCACTATATCGCTTCGCAATAATAATAAGTAGAATGATATTTCAGCTGATTGTGAAACATGAGGGCAATCGAACTTTATTAATTAAGAAAAAATATCGTTATGATACATGGTTTTTGGTCAAATATTCTTTTTAATCAAAATCTTTAAGAACAAAGAATGCGGAATGTTCAATTTTTCTAAACTGGCAATCTAATCTGTATATGCTGCACTCTTTGATCATTATATCTTTGAGCATTGCATGCAAACAAAAGCCTCAGTCATATGAGTAATTGAACTCGTCCGGTCGAACGGGAGCAGTTAAAAAGTCGGCCTCGAAAAATACAAAGACCGCGCAAACGATTTCGCGGGATATATTCTAGTTAAAAAAGTAATAAAATTTCATAATACAAGAAAGGGTCCAGTAGGGTGTATCTTCTTGTGTACATCGGGTCTGTGTAAGGTAATAAGGTTAGACTGTAAATTATGCATGAATAGGTTCAACTTCATTTGGGGTCCGTATACGTACTACTACCGCGGATAGAGCACGATCTTTAGATTTAATATTTAATAATGACAGATCGACCAAGTTAAGCATAGCAACGTTCAGTGGGGTCACCATTTGGAGATAAGTGGCATTTACAACTGAGCGCTGCCTTGCTTATGAGGGCAAAGAATTATCGGTCCCGATTATCAAAAATCAGCTGTCTAGTCAAAATAGCCTTCAGTTGGTTTGAAAAATCGGACGACACTAGAGTTAGCCACGGATTTACACATGATTTTTTAAAAATCATACTAAGTAACATCCATAAAAATGAGGACTCTAGAGACAGCATGTTGATTACGATTTGCAGGTCAAGGTGAGCCTTTTGAAAAAACCTCTAAATGTCGACGAGGCGCTACCATCTGGGCTCGCTTACGTGTTCGATCTCGCTTATTTCTTTCGTCTTTTTCGTAAGCACGGTCAGTAACTGGTAGTTTAACTGTTTCTGACCGTGGATTTGCCCGCTTGGAATAAGGGGAAATCTCCGAAATTTGCATTGCAATATTGACAGTTTATAGATTTATGAATTATGAACGACGACACGGATGGTCGAGTGGCAATTGTGTTGGACTGCCACTGCAGTGCCGCGGGTTCGATTCCCGCTCAGGATAATTATTTGTGTGATGAACATTGGTGTTTGTCCTGAGTCTAAGAGTTTTCTATGTATTCTATGTATGTATTTACAAAAAAAGTATATAAAGTATATTAGTATTGTATCAGTTATCTGGTTCCCATAGTATAACAGGTGAGCGCGATGAATACCCTTTACAATCTTATAACTATGTGTGATAATCGCGAAAGTCTACGAAAAACCCATAGTACAAGTTATGCTTAGTTTGGGGCTAGATGGCGTTGAGTTTCAAAAATTTATGTTTATTTTTATTAATTTTAGTGCGTTTATTGCATTTTATGATGATATATGTAGGTATTTTCTTTAACAAAGTCATCAAAAGCTACAAACAATTTAACACTTGCTACTTCCTAACATTCTTCTCAGATAAAAATGCTATACTTTTTAATTTTAACAATATACATGGGTAGGTTAAAGTGGTTAAAAATGTTTCATGGGTTTTGGAAGAAGAGAAACATAATGATTTTTATTCCTAGTTATATTTGTGACGCACGATATCAATACGAGCTCTGTGGTCGAGGTATCTCATTACAATATTATACTATTGTGGTCCGATCATACGTGGTCGGCTCAGGCTAAACTACTCTACAAGTTAGTATTCCTACTCCTAACAAACCATACCATTTAAAAAAGTATTATATTTTACTCAACATTTGCGTTCAGCCTTGAGATGTTATCTGACACGCAATGGAAGGTAAATACGACAATAAGACATGTGTAAAGTCATTTTTTTAATTGATTAAAAAAATGATTTAATTCCACAGAATAGTATTTTTCCTATAAATTAGTAATAGTAATAGTAATATTTATTCGGACATAATATGTTTACAGTAGAGTGAATCCACAGGTCCCGAACTAGCAGAAAGCTGTATTTCAGGAGCCTGAGTCTTCTCCTGTTTATTACATTTTGGGTTATGTCAATTATAAAGGGAAATAATTTAAATCAATTTTGAAATTAAACTTGTACTAGTTATAAATAAAAACTCAAAGAAAACTGTCTAGAACTTATTCTTGAAATTTAACACGTATCGTGAGTATTAGATAGATGTAAGGCGCTGTATCGGCTGTTCGGGACTAAGAGTGGAGGCAAGGGTGGAAGACAACTTCCGGTGTACTTTTTAGTTAATATTTCCCTTTAATTTGTTGGGTATCCGCTGCGCTGTATCGAGATAAAAAGTAGCGTTTATTCAGCCTCTAGAAAATTTCCTTTATATAAAAAAAGCTCAAGATCGCAAAAAGAGGCCTAATTAAGAGGAGACAGTGGGTGCAAAATGCTGGTTAGATACATAAATAGATATAAAAAAAACAATGTTTTACCCAGTCCCATTTTTTTAACCTTTAGCGTGATTGAATTTCGAACATCCTTATATTATACTCTGACAAACATTTGAAGCCAACCGCTTCGTCTGCTTGTATCGAGATAAATAGATATATAGAGAGTATATCTATGTCCGAATTGACCTTACTGCTACATCTCCAATTAGTATGGTTTTAATTATTGACAAATTTCCATCCGATAGGTTTAGTAGTTTAACCATGATTGGTTAACAAGTGTTGTAGTTAATTTTAGTATTTTTTTTTACATTATGTATTCATCCATTATCATAAATGAGTTGGGTTTTTTTGTAAGCAGGCGATGGCTCGGACTTAAAGGGAAGCCCACCGGCCAGGCCAAGATTGACAAGACTTCCAGCGGCTCCCAATCTCCGGCCAACGCGGAGAAGTCCGCGCCCTTCAAGAAGACACTCTCAGAAAAGAAACTAAAGGTAAGCAGTAACCTTGTACCCCGACACGACACTCTAGCTACACCACAAGTTTCACACACCAGCTCGAAAACTCAGCCGAAGTACGAATTCTACTCTGTTAGCTCCACAAGTTCTAGCTCCTTAATTACTTGTATGCCGGATTTCAGCTTTATCGGTCCAGTAGTTGTTGTTAAGTAGCAATTAACTTTCCATAGGTTTTTAGTTTGAGTGAGTGTGAAAATGATTTAACAAATTTTTAGATGCTGCAACTTAAAATAAACAAAATAATGTTGTACGAAACGCAACGACCGTAAGCAAAGTCTCATTTATATTGTCTTGGAAATGCAATTAACAACTTAATTTCTTCTCGTTACCTCGTTCAAACTACTTTATTTTATTTTTACCTTCAGTTATTTCGCTCTACGTCCTTTCCGAACGAGCGAATGAAACATTATTGCTATCGACAAAACGTGGTTTAATTAAAATTTAAAATGTAAACAACGAATTGTTTATTTTTGGTATCATTTATATTAGTTTATATACCTATTTGTTAAGTACATACATAAATGCTGTATTTAACTATTTACTTCTTAGCGAGTCGATAACTGACTTCACTCAAAACACGTCTTGCATGCGGTCATAACTTTCATAAGTGTGTTTATGTATTTTTCGTTGGGAACTGAACTTGGCTGTAACTTCCTCTCAACCATCTAACGAGTTCGCTAATGAAATGAAAGCCTCCACGGAGAAGCCGTGTTGCTTCTTTTGTTGCCTCTATTGTGTTTATAATGGCTTAAAGCTATTGACGCTTTCGTGTCCACCTCGGTCACCGCCCGCCTCTTCTCAACTGTTGCCCCTAGACAATGGTGACCGACCTTCACTGAAGAATACAAATAAACCAGACTTAACGCCCGCATTGGTTCTTTTCCAGACTCTCAAGGTCGACTCAAACTCGTAGTACTTCTGATTTTTGGACAGATCTCAACAAAAAGTTCTCAAAATATCGAACTAAGTTAAGAAATATTATGCCTTCTCTATATTATTCCGTGTTTATATTTAAGCTCTTTTTTTAAATTCAAGTTCAATATGAGGTTTCGATTGAGTACAAAACAACACGTAAACTAATTCAAGCATACTTTTCGTTAAAATTACAAGTAGGGTTTCTCGAGGTATGTTACTGATGTCAGCAGGCCGGTCTAGTTTAAGAATAAAAAAAACACGTTATATGCTTCTTCTTAAGGAATAAAATATTGAAATACAACAAAACCAATATGCAAAAAATACCAATAAAAAGATTGAAATATACTATGTATTGAAAAAACTGACACCTGGCTGCCACGACGCGGCGTCCTCCGTATTTCTTCTTCCTCTAATTGCGAAGCCTTATCATTACCAAGTATAACAGGAGCTCTTCTCTAAAGCTTCTCTATCAAGATTATTCAATTCCACGATGTTTTTTTGCACATACGTCATTCGAGCCAGGTGTCGTGTTTATTCGCCTGAGTAGTAACTATAATGTATGTTTCCCAACAGCTGCCGTACCCCACGACGGCCTCTGACAGCGTGGAGAGCAGCCCCGGCGCCGGCGCTGTGCCGGATGAAACCGAGGATGACGCAGCCGAGCTGGAGCTGCCGCCGCCCATGAAACCCATACAGGTACGTTTATTAAGACAGTTTAGCGAGAGATCATTAAACTGTCAAAATCCTAACTTACTCGATAGGAAGATCTTAACGGTTCAGATTCATGCCTACTCGCACCACACTATAAAGTTCTTGAGCAATTACTTTACTCGCTTGACACATCTTAACTTATTTCACCGACTTCATAAAGGTTTTACAATTCGGTTTTTTTTTAATGTTTGTTACCTCAGAACTTTGTTGTTCATAAACCGATAAAAATAACGTTTCCAAGTAAACGAAATCGCGCGTCCCTGTAACTATTCAGTGGTGTTTACGGTCATTAGATCAGCCCAATTGAAGTCGGTTGTAGTATGTTTTATGTTAAACCTTAATTATTATATTGAACACATGTTATGTAAGTAATACCATAGGAAATAAACTCAGGAATTCCATTAAACTACGTCACACGTCACTACACTATTTAAAAAGGGGAACTTTCGAACATTTGGTTCATTTAAGTGGTTCCTCGCTCAGTCAAGCCAATCTTCCAAATTCTCCTTCAACTTGTGTTTGAGACTGGCTCTTAACTTATATGAGTTTGAGACCACTTGTTCAAACTGGCGCCGGTTTATTACCGAAATCACCCCAGTATTGGTTAGTGTAACGCAATGTGCCCCTTTCATTTATGTTGTACTGGCAGTTATCCGCGGATTCGCTCGAGTGGTATCTGGGTCAAAATAAGTCTATATCTTTGAGTAGCTCATAAACTATATCCATACCGAATTTAGCCCAATCGGTTCAGGAGTTTTGGCGCGGTTGAGAAACATACTCCATCCATCCTCACAAAGTTTCGCATTTATAATGTTAGTATGTAGTGTAGATTAAATAGAACATCAATCAACTGTAAATTCATGTTATTCCGTTTTTCACCCCACAGCACAGAATCAAAGGATTTGGTACGCCAACAGTTATTAAAATCCGTTTTTCTGTCTAAATAATAGGTCTCTCCTGTACATTGTTAGTAAGCGGACTAGTTAATAGCTGTGTTTATAGCAACACAGCTCGGGAGGAGGGAGGGGTGGGAGGGAGTGGGAAGTGTTGACAGAGCTCGGTTGTAGGAGAGGCACCCTTTCACACTTAGTTGAATATGCCGAAGATGAAATTGACCCCGTTTAGAGCTGAATGGAATAATCCTCAGCTTTTACTGTTGTCCTGTCTGAAAACACTGTATTTGTATTGTACAAATGGGATTTTTCTTTACTAAAATTGACCAAAGGAGAACTAAGATTACTCAACTTTACTTTTCACTAATTTACTACTGCATCATTCGAATTATTACTGCATCATTCGAATCAAATATAGTTTAGATTGATATGATGCTTAAAGTTAAATGGTTTTAAAGTGTTACATACCCAAGTATTTGTTTTTAGTGGTACATACCCAAAAAATAACATTCGCTATTTTCTTTATTCATTTTGTATGTTAGTAATGAAAAGTGTTAATTAATTTTATTAAAGTTTTCGTTCTGCTAAAAAAAATATTGTCGTACTGTGAGTTTATAACGAGTTTTCTTCCCCGCATGCAACTTGAAATTCTGTCACCGTCTCAACTCCTAAACTTTGAAGGATGTTCACTCGGTAACATACGAGTACTTATGCAACTATCCCTTGCCAGGGCTATCAGCTGTGAGAATTACACGCTTTTTTGTAAATGTTTTTACTTACAAAAACATTAAAAGGTTCCGATTTTATATTGTGTATTATTGACACATGAAAATGTAAAATGTGTGCGTCTCGATGCGCTTTTTATATATATTTTTAAGCTTATATTAGCGTGGAACTTAGCAGCTGTATCAATGTTACGTAGTAGGTAAGTATTGATAAATTTCAATTACTTACTTTGACATATCATAATCATCTATAATAATAATAATAAAAAGTGGTACTATTGGATTCAAAAGGTGGTACTATTGGAGTCGGCTCGCATTGTGAGAAGGTTCCTCACTCTGCAGTCCTAGCCACCAGCCGCTTGGGCTTTACTCCGCGGCTGGTGGTCCACCGTTTTTATATGTTTTTACTATTATATAGGTTTGCTGTTTATTTAAATAGTTTATTTTTTATATTATTATTGTAACGATATAAAAATATAAATGAATGAGATAATAATAATAAGCCATTTATTTTCAACATAGTAATTAACAAGGTACATCCATATTTTCTTATGGTTTTTTTAATTGGATACCCATCTAAGGGTAAAGGCCTCCTCCATCTGCTTCCATGCGTCTCTCTCTCGTTGGCGAGTCTCGTCCAAGTAGGAAGGCCAGTCAATATCATCTTTGATTATTATATTCATTCATTGTAAAACTCGCACACCATAAATGATAATAGAACACGAGGCACAAATACTATTTTTTTAACAACATACTTCACGTAAACTATGTTCTGGCGAAGAAAAATATTGAATCTTGAATAACATGCATTTCTCCACGAGACACGATTCCCGCTTCGGGATAAAAATTGTGCTATATAAATCGGTGTTTGTCCGGTCGTGTGCTGCTGTGCAGGTCGTGTTTCCGTCCGTGGCGGGAGCTCCCCGTATATAGTCGGACGCTCATTTGAGCTACTGGCTTCCTGCAAATTGCCCAATCGAATTAGGCGATCTCGAACTTATATCATTCGAGTTATACAAAGCCACTTAATATATGATTTTAGAAAAAAAAACTGTTTAATATTCTGTATTGAACGAATAACAATATCATTCTGTTGATAGTGCAAAATTAAATTTCAAAGACCTTGTAATACAATTAAGAGAATTAAATAATAGACTCTTGAAGCTCGATATTTTTGTTTGTTTTAATTGATATTCCCACTATGGGTTTTAAATTAATTTGTAAATAGTGGTACAAAGGATAATAATAATAATCCTCGACGTGGAGCTGTCGAGCATCTACAACGAAACGCGGTATGGCGTCTAAGTCTAACTAATGGGAGCCGGTGCAGCCTTTTGTCTTCGGATCTATTGTGGGCAATGTTAATTATCTCACCGTCTCGTCGGTGGCCGGGTGGAACTGCCCAATGGACACCTGGCCTGATTGAGTCGATGTAGTCTATTGAAAACCGAACGTCGCCGTCGTGAAATGATTGGATGTTATTTGTGATTCCGAACGACGATTTATTCGTTCACAATTCAATTTAAGTTGACTTTATGCAAGGCAACTTTAGGTAGTATGTCGGTTTAGTGGGGGGAATTGAGAGATAGATAGATAAATGTGTTCAAAATTTCAAATGGTTTCGATGTAAATATGAAACCATATCCTCTTCAAATCTAGCCATTAAGTTTTTATGTTTACCTTTCCTCACGTATAACTGTTTTTATTGGTGCAGGATCCGCAGACAGTGTTGCAAGCTCCGACACCATCGTCGACACAAGCGCCAGCGGCGGAACGCGTAAGTTTATTAAATTACATTTCTCTTCTTTTAATCAAACATAATGAATAACTTTCACGTTTCAATTAACAAATACCTAACCAGCCGGGAATGGCACTCATCTACAAAAGTCCTATGAAAGTCGCCCTTTGCAAAGTGAGCTGCGGAAATTTTTAGTATTGGCTGACGAATTAAGAATTAAAGTAATATTTGGATGTGACTTTTGTAGCTGAGTTTGGTCTTATTGTGGTGACATTTTCAGAATCTTCAGATGGATTTGGAAGCGAACGGAGCTTCGGCCGATATCGCGGATCTCGAACAGATCGTCAAGACTAGCATAGTTCGTACTCAGACACTAAGTGCATGTTGTGTGCATGGTTTGGTTTGCCGCCTCTCTCCAAACGCTGTGATTACAATTATCCGATGAAACAGGGCTAATTCACAAAGGCTCTTTGTGCGTTTGTTTTTAGTGCGGTTCGGCTGTGGCATTCCGCAGTGTTTGGAGAGCGGCCGAGTGCCTTCCGTTTAGTTTGATTTTTACTCCAATTGTTATTTCCCTGTCCTCGTGTTTGTTCGTTCAATGGAAACAATGCAATATTTCAAACAAAATATTCACATTTTGCCATGAGACAAATTGCAAATAAGAAATTCATGAATAATGAAGCAATTTAATTTACATTCGTTTTACTAGATGGTCGATGCAAGTGCGATTAGTTATTGACACATCTATTTTGCGACGCAGATGGCTACGCTTTGTATTTATTCTGTTTTAGCTTGGTTTCGGTTTTGCTTGTTCGGTTACTTTAACCCCGTCTAATTTTATGTGTGATTTTATGCATGGTGTTACATAGAGTGTGGTAGATAGTTATCCTAATTGTAATTATAAATAACTGTACAAAAATATCGCGGTTTAGATGTCAAAATTGTCCTTTTCCAACGATACCCATAACAAATTTCAGGCAATTTTGACGTGTTGAGACATTTATGCCCATCCATCCGTCCTAAGAAACTTTAGCATTAATTATATATTGAGAACTGCGTAATCTCTACGCTAACGATGCTGATTTGATAATATCAATTTAAAGTAATTGACTACGTAATGAAACAATGGAGCATCTAACTGCGTTATTCGTGCGAGACGCGTCATTAGATTACACAAGCCCTGACGCTGCCCTGTCTGGCTCATTCACAATCAGCTCGCGGTACAGTACTGAAAGCTGTTATTTATGTCCTTGAATTTCTACCCGTGGTTCACATGTTGCTATAAAATATGAAGGGCACAGGGAAATAAGGGGCTGATCAACAAATCATGTATTCAGATATAATGGCTTTTTACATTTTCGACATGTAATTATACTAACTAAAATCCGCGCTTTTAATTCGAATGGCATAGTTAGTTAGAATTAATGAAAACTGTCAATGAGCCCCTCTTTTTCCTGTGCCCTGCATATATCTTCTCCTATTCCAAACCACTACTTCCAAATATCTCAACCCTGTAGTTTGAGTTTTTGAGCAACAATCATTGATTTATATGGTGTAAAGAAGATGGAATAGACTACAATGACCACTTATTTTCATTTATAGCCAACTATGTCATTTAAAGTTTGTCTGTGTATTAGTTAGTCTAACTAACGAACCGCTTAACGAGTTAAAATGAAACTTCTGTAGTCGGTAGCAATAGGCTAACCTACCAGGCACCATCTTAATTACTTCGCCCCGAGTTGTATATTGAACATACGACTCTTTTAAGGAAAGAAAACTTCATTTTATATAAAAATAGATGCTGCCATGATGAAGAAATTCGATTCATGGGGCGTGGACCCTGAAAATGGAAAACGGCTTTTCTGATAAAAAAAAACTCAGTATAGGCTAGGTATCAGCTCTGATAATTGGAACTACATTTTGCGAGCTTTCTCTAGCAATACACTATTGTGTGTGTACTGAACGTACAATGTACATGTACCTGCCTACAGAAGTAGCACGACGCAGAAAACTTTTTCAACGATTTCGATAAAGTTTGCTATATTTGGTTGGATTGTTGATCTAGCTAAGTTTGCTCTAAGAAAACACCTCATTGCCATTTTCCATACGAGTTCAGTGTTCAACTTATTAGTTGTGAGTTTTAAGAGCAAATAGCACGGTGCGAAATCTTCTTTATAGGTTGAAGCTCACACTATAAAGTATCGATCTGATAAACAGGAAATTAAGAATCGGTGGCTAGTCTAAAGCTAATTCGTAGTTCATATTTTATTCAGACTGTTGATCCTAGAAACAGTTTAGTCATAATATTATATGTAATTCAAGTAAATGAGTCAAAATTATTTTTTGTCATTTGTATTGATTTATTCTCAAGTCAAGTCCACATCACAGTGCCGTACCTAATGTTATGACCTTAATGCCGACTTGCACCAAACTTTCAAAGTTCCTACGCAATTACTTTACTCGCTTATCAGTTCTTAATGGTCAGAATCTGGCCTGTTAAGAACTACCAAGCTAATAAAGTAATTGCTTAGGGACTTTGACAGTTTGGTGCAAGTAGGCATGAATGTTTTCCTTTTAAGTTTTTTTTATTGTTTCAAAGTACCTAAGTTAGAGAACCAGAGCTCCTTCCTCCAGGTGCTAAGCTTTGGGTCTGTTTAGGAGCAACACGGCGCGGCGCCGAGCGGCAAGGGGGAAGAGGAAGGCGCGGCCGGCGAGTCCAGCGAGGTGGTGCTGAAGAAGCGCGAGTACGTGCTGCGCGAGCTCGTCGAAACGGAGGAGATCTACGTAGCGGACCTCGGCCTCGTCGTTGACGGCTACATGCGGCACATACACGTCAGTACTCTACATTACTTACTGAGGTCGCGGTCTCGACACAGGCGGGTGACAGAGGGGCAAAGATACAATATTTGTAGTCGCGGTTTGCAATATCGCTCCCGCTCCGCCTTTCACTGTCGTAGGAGCTGCGGCCTGAGATATGTAAGCCACTTTACTGAATACTACCATTGAATAGACAATAGTAATAGTCATTATTCCGATGTGCTCGTATTCCAGAAGAAAAACAAACAATCTCGACTCGAAGTATTACGTACTAGTATTGGATTGAAAAGCATTGTATAGTTATTGAGCTGAAAGTCTATGTCGTCTTTCAGCTCAATAACTATACAATTACTCAATTTCAGCATAGCGGCTTAAAAGTTACGGCGTGTTTAAGTTATAGACAGACATTCATGCATACTTACCTGAAAATGGCTTAGTCCTACTGCATGACAGACAAACTACGGGATAAACCAGTGGACGTAGCGACTTGAAACACGGAGAATATGTTTGTCAAGCTGAAAGTGCGTACCTACTAAAAAAGGAACTTTTAAAATTCGATAAACGAAGTGGCTGGTGTCAACTTGTTTTGTAATATGAGTGTGACTAAGGTCATGGATTCGGCGACAGCATCATTTATAGACGTCATATTAAGTTTACACAAAAAAAAAATTGACTGTTTCTCGCCGAAATTAATCAATCTGTATAACTTAGTCCACCTTAAGTTGGTTGTTCAGCAAAAGGGGGAATGTTATTGTGTTAAAAAATGTATCGCAATACATTTATATTACCTTCTAGACTAGTCAATGTAGAGCTCATTGAATGTATTTTGGCAACTTGCCAAATAGGTGGATTGTAAACAATGCGATGTTTTACCGGCTCGTATTCTCGTTTATGCTGTAAAATATACGGATCGAACTGAGAACACTTCTCCGATTATAATTTCTCGCCTGCCCAGAACAGTTCTACACAGGTCTCCACGTATAAATTTTGATTATAAGTCTCTAAAGCCCACTAGCCACAAAAACCACAAGCTAGCTTCACTAGCCTTCAAACCTTCAACCGGCAAACAGAGAAGCATTACTGTTTCGCGGCAGAATATCTGGCACTGTGTATCCCGAGCGCGAAGTCAAATTCATTAGTTCATGAAAACTACCCTCGATCTCGTGAAGTGTCACGAAAGCTTTTATTCAAATTGCTAATCAAAATATATACGGGTTATACTGCGCTCGCGTGAGTGATCGTAATCCTAATGCGATGCGAGCCACTCGTAACATTACACAATATTTATTGGCGAAGTTATATGCAGATTTGGATTCAACCGATGAGTACCGGGATGAGATATCGAGGTTGAGCGATATCCATTGCTTTGTTAGCTCAGTTTTGTTAAACAAACACTAGTAGCCCTATCTCCCATCTTTTTGACATGCGTTATTGTATCGGATCCTTTGCATAATTTCCTCTGTGAGGGATTCGATACGAACAAAATATTGTTTGATTAACGTTTTGAAAAATTTGGTACAAACTGATAAACCTCTTTATGACGAAATTGATACAAATACGCTTGTCTAAAAGTTGGGTGACACGGCTACAGTTCACGTCATCGATGGTCACACAACATTTCAATCACTTACGATTGAAGGACCGCGCTTGGCGATCTGATTTAGTTTGATAGAAAAACTTTTACTCCGACAAGAAGGCAAACCGTACCAAAGTTTCTAACGAGACTTGTTTTCCTGCCGAAAGTTTGTACATTCATAACATAAAGTGAAAACTTCAATGCGCATGTAAGCCCATGGATTTTCAACGATGTAAAAATAATAATAATCAAGTTTTTACAAAAACGTACAACAACCGACTTCAATCGGACTATTCTAGTGACCTTAGGCACCACTGAAAAGTCGTAGGGAAGCAAAATACGTTATTTTGATTTAAAAACTAAACTACTTTACCGATTTTAATGAATTTCTAAGGGACCAATCTGAAAGTCCTCTCTAACATTTTTTTTTTCAAATATCTTTAAAAACAATAAAGTTCTGAGGTAACAAACGTTAAAAAATCTCCTCCTTTTTAAGTCTGTTGAAAATAGAGATAGGAAATAGAGATATCGATTAAACTAATTCCTCCAGTTGTACGAAAAAACTGAAAAAATCACTGTCTTATATCTGTGTTAATACTACGACACACGTATCTCTAGATCTATGTCTGTGCAGGTATCCAATTGACTATTAATCTTCATTAGACAATCGGCGCTCACTATTGTTGATAGCGTTATGTCCGTGAAGGAATATAGATAATTTGTTTATTTGCAGGAACGTCCGAATGACCCGCCGTTACCCGAAGGTCTCCGCGACCGCCGCAACAGAATGATATTCGCCAACATTGAGATCATCTACGAGTGGCATCGAGAGTGAGTATTTGATACCGCCATTCGTATTATTACCTACCTATCTAAATTACTTCCAAGGTGTGCTAATGTGGCTATATGCTAAATATTTGTCACGTATATTTTTTTAATAATTTTATTAAAAAAATATAATTTAATAATTATAATGGTTTATCAAAATCGCTGTTGGATTCAATTATTACGATCGTATATTGTATTATTAGGTATCGATAACTAATCATAGCTATGTTTTCTAATATCAAGAAATACATAAGAAACAGGTGAAAAACACAAAAGTGATAGATAGATAGATAGAAAAAGCTATATTGCACAAAGTAAAAAACAAGTACATAGGCGAACTTAATGTTAGTTAGCATTCTCTTCCAGCTAACCTCTGTTAAAGTGGTAGGACAAGAAGAAATTAAAACTAAGTAAACAGAAGGTTGCTGATATGATATATCAAGAACTAAAAGAGATCACCTGTAAGAAAAGTGGAGAAAGCTCCACCAGTTACACCTATTAAAGCGAAACTCTTGATAAACATTCTATTATTAGGTATCAACGTTATGAAAAACAACTCGACCTGTATAATGCATAAAATAGGAAAGAAGGGAGATCGAAAATAGGAAAGTGCTCAGGGAAATAATGTCATGAAATATAAAACAATCGATCTACTGATAGGTCTTTGTGTGTTCGGTCTGTCAAGCACGTCGTTGAAATAATTGTACAAACAGGCTAAAACAACCTATAACCATTAAATTTAACATTAACAGCGTACTTCGCCCTCATTGTAGAGACACAGAAACGACGGGTGTTTCACGTACCATATTGTCGATAAATTTGATTACAGCCATTTGTTGAGTTTGTATTTCCTTGTATTATGATGTTTACTTGTGGTGATAAACACTATGTCACAAAATGACCTAGGTTTAGAGCTCCGTGAGCATCTGAGATATTCTAGAGTTCGAGTGTCATAGAACCTAAAAAGTTCGAAAACATGTGTCCACTGCACGATAGGAGCCTCATCGAGGTGCACTTGAAATTCTTTCACCACACTGGTTCGAAAAAAATAGTGACACAATAAGAAGAAGACCGACCCCATTAAACGGTTAATTAAAAAAATAGTCTAATAGTCTTAAAGTGTCATAGATCCTAAAAAGTCGAAAACATGTGTCAACTGCACGAAAGGAGCCTCATCGAGGTTCACTTGAAATCCTTTCACCACACTGGTTCGAAAGAACTAGTGACACAATAAGAAGACCGAACCCTTAGAACGGTTAATTAAAAGAATAGTCTTTTTACGACTACACTTTAATAATATGTTAATAATAGAGGATAGCTAATGCGATACTCTAGTATTCAGAAGTTACTTACATAGATTTTTTTTCAATAAAAACATGTGTCGAGACGCCTTTTATGTCCATTTTACCGTATTACTTGACATATTCGCTTCAGTCATCGGTAATATATATGGTGATGGTATGGTATAATAAAGGCATTCATTTCACAAAAAAAATGCTTACGTGCAATCTTTAGTCTCAAGTGAATTGACTCTTGTAAACCCTTTTTTATCAAATATAAGTTGCTCACTCTACCTTGCTTGTATGTATTCGAGATGTGTAAGTTTGTCAGGAAAAACTACTCACTTTTTGAAAAGGATGAAAAAGTTCATCTAAAAAGGAAAATTGTCCAAAAGCCATTGGTCGCTCTTAGACATAGGCTGAAACTAGGTAACAAAAACTGCTATGCCATGGCAGTTAAACTGTATTATAAGCTTCCTCAAAATCTCAGAGACTTACCAGATATACAATTTAATAGGAAACTATATAACATGCTCTGCCAAAACGGTTTCTACTGTATTGATGATTTTATGAATTTTAAATTTTGACCTGCTGTATACTATTATTGTGACTTTTATTAACCCCCTAACTCTGATTGACTCTTATAGGCACCTCTACTAGACGGATACTGTACTCAAGTATTGATATTCTAATCTAAACACTATGTAGTTAGTTATCTAATAATTTAGTTATCGGTAGCAGCTTATTCATTGTAGTTAGTTAATTTAGACCTAGTACTAAGTACTTAAAACATTTGCACGTCCGAAAGGTCGAATATAGTGATTCAAAGTTATACAACCAACAAATGTAGCCACCTATATTCATGCAAATAAATGTATCATTTCATAACAAACGGTTTAATTCTTAGGTTGAAGACATCGCGTCGCTCACCTTGGGAGTAATTTTATCAGAATGATTTATTTTTCATACCTTATCTTTGTTTCATTTGTTTGTTTATATCATCTAGCTGTGCGTTGTTATGCTGTGCGTAAACAATCTCTGTATATAATACTTATACTCTATTTATCTCAAGTTTATACAGAAAATTTGTATTATGGTTTAATGTTATTAAATTTTAGAACAACGATTCAACGTGGATGTCAAAAACATAAGAAAATTATGAAATGAAAAGAATCATACGACAAGAACGGAACAAAGATTAGCATGAAACGTTCTGCATAAGTAGCAGGCTCATCTCCTAATCTCGGAGACGCTTCAAACATCACATTCCGTATAACCGAGAACAGCACGCGTAATATAACGGGTGTTGTTCCGATGAAGTCTGAAGTCGTTGCGTAGTAATAATTTTCCATTCAACTGCGCATTGCATCTAACTTCTGATACACATCCGTTCATTGCACGTACTTTACGTACACGCCTTATCATAAAAGTTTTTGACAAATATATGCGTATCGAAGCCGCCACATAAGGGTTATCAGTTTGTATGAAACTTTCCAAAGCGTCATACAAAATGTTGACCTCACTGTGACGGATTGATACTGTTCTGTTTAAAAATGTCATACAAAATGTAGACTTCTCTGTGACGGTTTGATACTGTTCTGCATAAAATGTTATACAAAATGTTGACTTCTCTGACGGATTGATATTGTTCTGTCTCAGCAGCAGGGTCACTCCCTGAGTTCGGAGACGGTTCATACATGCTGTATAAATATGCTGGCGAAGTAGCTTAAGTAGGCATTGGTGAAAGTATATTAGGCGCGTGCTCACGGCCTGTCTCTCTGCAGCAAATTCGTAGAGGAGCTGCGGAAGTGCGTGGAGCGGCCCGAGCTGCTGGGACCGCTGTTCCGCCGCTTCCTCGAGAAACGCATGTTCATGTACGAACACTACTGCCGCAACAAGCCCGTGTCCGAGTACATCGTGTCCGACCACGACCTGTACTTCCAGGAGGTCCGCAACAGACTAGGGCAGAAACTACAGGTCAGTAGCTCGAGGATAGCGGTCATGACTCCGTTGCTCGGTTTTAGACGACGCATTGTTGAATGGATACTTTGGTTTCTTACCTACTTCGGCGCCCATTGTGGTCTCCTCATATTTTTTTGTCTTGCCTATCCACTTCTTGGGTTCTGCTTGAACCACCACTTTCTCAATACGATTACTTATAAATAGATGATCGATCGATAAACTAATAAAAAAAATGTGTGCTTTTCAAAGAATAAAAATAAAACTGGACTAATGATAAGTTAGTTATCACATTGATTGGTTGTCGCAGTGACCAGAGTTTGATTCGCAAGTTTTGTGGTTGACCGAAAGCATTCTGCGCTAAAAGAATAAGTTAAAAACTACCTCGCGACTTCTAAAACCGAGCTAACGTTCAAATATAACTAGCTTTATTCCCCATATTTCAGAATTTTATCCTCCTTGTAGTGGCACTTCACTGACATTCACCATTACTTGGTCACTTTGGATCATTCACTTTAATGAAATTGATTACGTTTATTTAATAAAATACTGACATTGCTAGGGGTACGGACGCACCCGGCTTCTGGCTTTAACACTGGGTTTTTGCTTCAATGCTGAAGCTTAGCAATAAACTACTTAACTAACATCACAATTCTTGGATTTTCATGATAAAATAAATTTAAGTAAAGTGTCACCATCACTTATTGCTTTGATAACTACAATTACGAAAATGGATCTTTGCAATCCGAAGTTAGCTGTTTGTGTAGCCAAACGGCTAAGCTCGAGCTGGCTAGATCTGTGGAACAGGACGGAATAGTGACATATTCATTGGGATTGTAGTCACGACTGAGTAAGCGTGCTGCGATACGCCCCTGCGTACGAGTCACCCTCGAGCAGGTACAAGCTTAGTTCTCATCGACTCGGGCCACGCTGGTATCGGTAAAACACGATTCGGCCTAGGTTCTGAAATAATAAATGAGAAGTCCAAATTTCGATGACATTGGCTTATTACCAGCCGAGCTCTGAGCACCGCAGTGTGGCGATAGAGTACAAAGGACCATCCGTGTCACTCTTCATAAGTACCTCAATATCTTTCTTGATGGTCAATAGGTCACCTTGTAAAACTCCATGGAATGATGCAGCGAGAGCGCTCGCAACATTCTGATCATGAGGAGCTATCGAAATATTAATTGTCCTATGTACTGGTGTCTGCTCGCATGCCCAGCTTATCGATAAATCACCACTCCACACGTTATTGTTTCAGTTTCTGGGGTCATTATTTTATTTTCCACACCACTCAATTCACGCACACCAACATCGATGTCGTGTTGCTTTTAGACGGAATGCGCTCCCGCCGTCGAATATTCGAAACCTTCATTTCTTATATTCGTCGGCATATTCCGCCGCGGTCTATAATATGCGGTGACTGTTTCAGCTGGCCGATCTGCTGATAAAGCCAATTCAGCGTATACAAAAGTATCATCTGTTGATGAAGAAGATCCTCAGTTACTCGGAGCAGGCCAAGTGTGGTGCTCACGTGATCAGTTCTCTGGCGGACGCGCTGCACTGCTCCGCCATCATTCCCAAAAACGCGAACAATATGATGGACGTCGGCCGCCTGCAGGGCTTCACGGTAAGACCGAACTTATTATCTCTTCTCATCTTTTATTTGTTGATTTTCTTTTGTTTGTCTATTATGTGGAATCAAACAAAATTGCAGTTGTGCAACTTTGTTTAATTTCTATGACATGTAATGTTTATTTTATATGATTTGTGTTTGTTGCCTTGCGAACATTTAGCGCCAAGCATGTGTCGAATGTCCTGATTGTAGCTCCGCAATCTTGTAGCAATCTAGCCCACCCGAGAGCAGCTGTTAGCGACCAATTTGGTAAACTGCTCAATCAAGCGATTGTTGACAAAACGCCCAATTTGACTGGCCCAATGATGCGACCGACTTTGCTTCAGCCGAGCGAAATCAGAGGCACCCGGCCAAACGATCGATGACAATTACCGTTAATTGTGTACACAACGCACACGGCACTGCACTGAGTGGTTATACCGTGTACAATTCACTGCCTACTAATTGAACATTATTTTAGTTTTGATAGTTAAGGGTGACTTTGTTTGCTTAGTTAGCCCTTTGTCCGGTAGTGGACAATAATTAAGCTAATTGTGTTTTTGACCGGTACCTTTCGAATTCATTAGATTTATTTCCTATTATGTAAAGAACGCCGTGAGAGTTTGTTCGGAAAGAGAATAAATAGAAGATTTGGAGTACTAATATTAGCATGTCACAAAAACAATAAATTGAATTCGCAACGCTCCGAACCCCTAGCTATTCGTATTTTGAGCAGGGGAGCATAGGCTCGCTACTAGTATTAGTAGTCGCATCACCTTAAACCCAAGGTATGATTGTTACAGGGCAACATCCAAGCCCAGGGAAAGCTATTGATGCAAGAGACGATGTTCGTCGCTGACATATCAAACGGTGCTAGCGACAGGGGAAGGGAGAAGGAGACGCATGTGTTCCTCTTCGAACAGTGCGTGATATTCAGCGATCCCGTCGGCCGGCGGTCGCAGTTCGTGAGCCCCACTTACCACTACAGGGCCCATGTGCAGGTGAGTTGGTACACGAGTGTTTCTACACACAATATAATACATGTAGGTGAGATTACGAAGAAAATAGAAACGAGAAAAAGGAAACCTAAAAAGTACATTTATAGAAAATAAAGCTTAATTTGCGAAGCATTGCATAGACTGCATATTCTGAGCGGATTTAAGTTTTTGGCAAGTGAAACAAATGAAACAAAAAGTGAAAAAATACGCTTAATAAGACCAAAACCAAATACAGTACACGCTTATAAAAATCAAAACCAGACTGATTGATGATGATGCATACCATCGCAATAATTGATTTATTTATATCCGTGCATGGCACTTGAAACTGTGTTGAAATGTCCGTAGACTCGAAAGTCTCTTAAAATAATCACGCTTTTTCCACGATACTACACTACACTAGTGATAATGTGTTCATCCGAAGAGGCGCCGAAAAAAATGGCATTGAATGACAATTTCCAGATGAACAAAATGGAATTGGGCGAGAGCAAAGGCGATGCGTTCGTGATCCACTCGCTGGACCCGACGCGGCCGCGCATCTCGTTCGCGTGCCGCTCGCAAGGCCAGCGCCAGCAGTGGCTCGACGCACTGCGTAATATCGTCGAGAGCCAACTCAACTTCGGCGTGGCGCTCGAGAACCCCGGCGCGTATCTGCGCGAACTGCGCGAACCCGCGTAAGTGATCCCGCCCCACCTTGCGATACACCCGGTCCCCACCAAAGGCCCAACCAAAATGACGTTTGGTACTAAAGTTTATCGAGCAAATTGTAAGTGCGTTTACCATTTTTTTTCTGTTTCATATTCTCTTTGTACTTGCTGGTTATAAATGTGAACGGAATATCTTGGTATATTTACATCATAATGTTTATTTTTTAACGTTACTTGTGAACCAACTAAACTTGAAATTAATTAAGGTTTTTGTTCTTGCCTATAGTTGGCAAGCCTAATATATTAATTTACCTATTGGAAAATGCGTACTTTTTCAGATTTGGTCGATAACATTTTGTACCGCATCAGTCATGTATAGTGGAGCCTTAAACCTTCCAGTGAGATTAGAATAAGTGCTGAATGTTCAGACTTATGCGGTTCTGAATCCGGTTGTATGAGGGTTTGCGGTGATCTTTACAATGATAATGAACTCGACGTTAGTGAGATTTTCAATAAGCGATACGCACAAATCGTTTCATTTATTTCGGTTAGTCCGAGAACAGTGTTCGTCCAACGTTGTAAGATCGACGAACACACCATTCCATTGGGTTCGATTGTCGCTGACGCGCATCCAACCGAAAGACGTGCGATGGGCTCGCCTCGTCAGATAAGACCTCGTGTAATATCGCGAGTGACACCTCGCTTGGAGGAAGCGAGCCTATCTCTGTCGCGCCTCTATGTATCTGTATAACCAAACCATGTAACGCTATTACTAACCTAGCACGAAATCGCTACTAACACGCAAAAATGTTCAGGAGTTAGCATGCTAATTTATGTATTTTTATAGAAGCTTAATAACCATGTAATTAGGTAAATTAGGGTGAAATTATTTTGCATGTTTGCAACAAATCAAACTGTATAGAAAACGATTCCGTTCGAGCATTTTGATAGTGATTTTATACCGGGCGGTTATTTTACAAGTTTAACTCCCGGAATTTTTTTAACTTAATTAACCGCTGTAATATTGTTGTTTTACATATTTATTTAAATTATTTATTTGTACCTTATATTAGTAATTGAATATAAATGTGTTCTAATTATAGTAAATGCGATCAGCAATAGTGTTGGTCAGTCAAAAATGGTCCATATTAGGCTATCATGAAATTGGAATTGATAATTTAGATATACATGCGTCATATGTTTATGTAATTGTAATTGTTTTGAATATGCATATTATTAGGAATAAATATTATAATTAAATTGATGCTTGTAGTTATGAAATGTATTTGTATTAGTTCGTTAATCATTATATCGTATGTACGTGCATTGTGCGTGTACGCAACGACCCGTTCGAAGCGAACTTGTCGTTCCGGCCACTCCGCCTTTGCGAGACCGAAATCATCTAATTTCAAGTCTTATGTGATTTTTACAGGTCACAGTTTATTTATTTAGAAACGTTCTACGATGGAACGTGTTTTATAACGGATATCGGGCAGCCTCCTCTCGAACAATACTATGCAGAGACTTACGCACCCGCCATACAATGTTCTCCTCATTTCTATGAAGAACAGTTTGAAGAACGATATCTGTATATTTTAAAAAAAATATTCAAATAAAGCGCCGCATTGTCATTCTCCTAGCAAACATCGAAGGAACATTGTACGAGCCGCTACGACAAACAGCATTAGATTTGATTTCGTTCAATTTCATGTATTTATAAAAAAAATATTCTATGTGACTTTGAATATTACTTCCATTGTGCACTAGGATTTCAAATCGTTGAATAGAATGTTACGAATAAGTTCTTAATGAGAAACGTACATATATATGCTTTCGTAGGATCCGACCCGGCACGGTAGAGATATTTATTATCCAAAGTTCCTGTATACTAATCACCTATTAGCCATTCGCTAACACGGAGAAGCGATGCCAGATATCGTATTAGCGGGCATTGTAGCAGCCATAATTATCTTTGTAGTAACTTCTGGCGAATGCCTCACTGAACATAATGTAACATTTCTTGTCTCCTAATATAATATGTCGTGGAAATCGCTCAGTTTAGTAGAATCGATCGCTCTCATAGTAAGCGTAAGTTGGAAACGAAGACTGGCAACACTGGATTGAAAGGGAAAATATCAAAGCGATGGATTATAGGCTATTGCATGCTAGACTAAGTCATGGTAAGCACATAATCAAATAAATATATAATCTCATCATATCTTATGAAATCATAAGTATAATTACAAGTATAATCGATGTAGTACTATGAACCGTCATATTACTAAGTATGCTTTTGATTATATAATAAACTATTTTCTTAAGGTTCATTTGATAATGATAAAATATAACATGTCGACATACGTATCAAATTACAGACAACGGTTATTTTCGACAAATCTAAACGTAAGCCTCCTCTTAGTTCTGGAATGTCATCATATTACATAAATATCCTTAAATTCATAATAAGTAATGGGTAAGGTTAATTATACGTAGAGCAATACTTATCGTAACTATTCTGCTTTCGGTGTTTGATAGTAAGTAATAGACCCTGACACAGTGGCGCCATCAGCCGCAGGTGATCCATCGTAGGGGTAACATTGTCAATAATGATCACTGTCATTCAGTAATTGGCTTTTACCACCAGTTTTCTTTTACTTGTCAATAATATAAGAAAGCGTGCAGACCTCTGGCGAGTCATTAGTCGTAAACTAGCCTTCCTGATGTCTGCACGCGCCCATGTCGTCAGGATATCTGAACGCTTGCTGTTATAGTGTTTAACCCTCCACTAACTGCTGTGTATTTGAAATGTATCATTCTGCGTTAGCATCTCAGTCTGCATATATCTTTACTAATACGATGTTACTCTACTACTGTATTACCTTCTAACCTTCCATAATGACCAAATTAAACGTTGCGCTGTCAATAGTTTTGTATCCTTCGTATGTGTATATTTGGCAGCAAACATCTGTAATATATACAATAAACGTGGATTAAAAACGCTTGTGGTTTTCTGCTTCTAGTCCCGCATGCTTGTTTTTATTTGGTTCTGTTTTTTTTTTTAATATTCGTTCAGGGCCCAGCTTAAGCTGAAACTTGTCGAGACACACTGAATTTGAATCAAAACACCAAATTTTATATATCTGATATACAATATATTACATATTATAGTAATAGATGAAAAAAAATCTCTTAAGTAAAAAGCCACATCTCCCTCGGCAGTAATGAAATTATACGTTTGACTGAGCAGTGGACTTTCAACGATGTAATTTTTCCTTTGCGCATCAAACGACTAACTTCACGTTCCGTCAGAGCTGCACAATCATAGCCTGTGAGGTGTCGGTGTGGGTCGACAAGCGCTGATAGGCACAAGCAAAACGCATTAGACAACACGATTACTACGCTATAGAAGTACATTCTGACGCCTAAAGCCTTACAACTGTTGTTAAACTACAGTATTTTGTGTTGCACATACATTATAAGGGCCTGTTCACATCCACGCCGACAATCGGTACTATCGGTCGCTGTGTGGATAAGTCGTGTATAAAGAAAAATACTGCATCAAGTCGTACGTTGAACTGTTAAGTAATCGTACAGTGTACTGCAAAGTAATCGTACGGTGTCACCTAAGTCTGTCACATTTAGTATACAATCTCTTTATTCCATTTTGATACATTTTGGTTCACAGTAGAGTCATGAGCGGGCCCAGCGGTTAGGTGGTCTCATTTAGATGCACATTTTATTAACGTGGCTTACGTTACTACTATTATAGCCTTCTAAAACAAGAGCGACAGCATTTTTTTAAATGAGACTGATACTTGAACTGAAAAGAGTATTTCGTTTCGTCATTTGGAATAAAGTAGTATAAAATTACTTGCATATTATCAATTTGATTTCGAAGAAAAGGTCCGTTCTAGATTAATAAACTTAACAATAACTGGACTTACTAACCAACTTTACTTATTGTACATTTAGTAATTATTGTATTGGAAAATTCAGTATTCAGTATTTTTATTGCAGTCAATAAGTCTTAGTTTTAATTGTTTACAAAGTTAACACAGAACATATTGAACCCTAAAATAGGTCATGACAACATTAGAGCAGGAGCGGACCGAATCATAAATCAATTTTACATACTTAATTATATAATTTTTCAAGTATTAAATTGTGTCTTTGAAAGCTGGAGTGCCCTTTTTTGTTTTGTTTTGTTAATTATACCTATCCCGTCCCTTAAAGGCCGGAACTACGGCATCGCTCGCAGCGCCCTCACTCGAAGGCAAACACCATCAACTTGCCCACCAATTTACGCTACGAGGAGCGGAAGCAGGTGGGAGGAAGTGTGGCCGTAAGCCCCACTTCTCCGCCGCACGCCAATGTAAGTGTAACAAATATATTATAAGTACTGACTAACCAATAAAGGCTTTATGGAAAATGGGAGCTCGCGGAGAGAATGCGACAGTCATTTTGCAACAATATGTTGGCTTTACTTTTTACAGAAATTCATAATTATAATTCATACCTACGATTATGAGTACACGTATAGGCTTAAGGTTTAATACTATTGATTCTCAAAAAGACACAAAATCACTTGAGAACAATGGTATAAGATATGTGAAAATTTGGAGTTGCTGTGTTACATGCTTACTCAGTATCTAGAATACTAATAAATATTAATAATACTTAATATAATTCAAATTATTAGAAATGAGTTCATTCAAATATAGAAGTGAGTGGTTTTAATGTGGATCTCGGTAGTGATATCGCTTGAGCTTTTTATCGTTATCTTTGCTAGGCGAGGAAACCTACATTTTAGAGCAGAAAGTGAGCGGGTTCGATTCCCACAGTGGATAAGTATTTGAGCTATCCGAATACACGGAGTATAGATAGTAGATCAACTTTTATTGAAATCCTCTGAGAACATGAAATGATAACAAAGTTATAAGCTGTGCTTTAAATCCAAATAAAGACTCAACTTGCTTTTAGTATTTAGTTGCGAGACAGAGAGCGGCTGTGTAATTTTCTTCCGCTTTTTTTTAGTAAAATTGTGTCGATTCTGGAAATGCTTAAAATGAGAGTATCTACATATATGTAGATATAGTTTTTTTCTCTATACACAAACAAATTAAAACAAAAAAACATTTTTTGATAATTGAGGATTTTGGAAAGTTTCAAAATTGCCTGATTTTGGGACTAACCTTCTATTTCTGCTAGAAGTACGTCGAACTTAGCTATATGAGTATGTAAGTCTCTATGTAAGTGTGCATTTGCTGCACTAGCACGCATGTGTGTGAAAAAAAAACCCAACTCGGTAATGTGCGAGTAAATCCGTAGGTATTTTCATAAATTAGTTCTTCAACGGAGTCGACATAATTTTTTTTACATCTTTTAATTCTTTTTTCTGGTTTCTATGTTAATAACCTTGTTCCTTTTCTTTTTCATAACATTATTTTAGAGAGTTATTGCATGTTAATTTTTTTTTTGCAGCTTGGTACTTCATTTTTTGTAGGGTCGATAGTTGGGTTCAAAAGACGTCACTAGGCATGTTTAACAATAGACTGAAAGACTAACCTCGCGCACAACTCAGTGTTCCGTTAGCGCCAATGTAAATATAGGTTAGGTATAGACAAAAATGAACAAAATATAAAGGAACCTCGAACGGTGTCGGTGGGAATGGAAGGGCTTGCATGCATCGCTTTAAGCCGAACGGTTTAGGTGATTAGTGAGTGTGGTGCGGCAGGGGGTGTCGAAGCGAGCCTGGGGGCTGAAGCTCAGGCGCGGCGGTGGCAACGGCGGGGGCGGGAGCGCGGTAGCGGCCGAGCCCGGCGAGGGCAGCGTGAGCGAAGTGCGCGCGCCCGAGCTGTCGTCGCCCGCCGCCGACGTGTCCGTGGAGCCGGGCGCCACCGCCGTGCTCGCGTGCCGCGCCCTCGCCGCGCGTGCCACCGCCACCTGGCGCAAGACGGCACCCGAGACGCGCGCGCTCAGACATGGCGGACGCTTCGCCATCGCGCTCGCGGCGGACGGACTCGCCACTCTCACCATCCACGCGTGTCGCGCATCTGACGCGGGCGTGTACTGCTGCCTCGTTAGCAACGACCTGGGTGGCGTGCAGAGCTCGGCACGGCTCATAGTGGGCGCGGCAGCGGCCCCGGGTGCGCCCGCCGTGCGTGCACACCCCGGCGGCGGCCTGCTCGTGCAATGGGACGAGCCCGTCGCCGCGCACCTCGACTATTGTCGCGTGGGCGAGGGCGAGTGGCGGCGCGCTACCGAGGCGCCCGCCGCCGCCGGCACGCTGGCGCTAGAGGAACTGCCGGCGGGACAATACAGCTTCCGGCTGGTGGGCGCGGCGTCGGGTGCCGCGGGCGAGGCGACAGCGGCGGCGGCGTGCGGCGGCGGTGGCGCATGGCAGCGCGAGCAGTTCGCGCGCCGCTACGCCGTCGAGGAGGAGCTGGGGCGAGGGCGCACGGCGCGCGTGGTGGCTGCGCGGGACACGGGCACCGGACAGCGCGTAGCCCTGAAGCAGGTGGTGAGCGGGCGCGGCGAGGCGGCGGCGCGCGAGTACCGCATTCTGTCGCGCACGGCGCACAACGGCGTGGTGCGCGCGCTGGCGCTGTTCGCGGAGGTGCCGCGCGCGGGCGCGCACACGCTGGTGCTGGAGCTGGCGAGCGGCGGCGCGCTGCTCGAGTGGGCGGCGGCGCACCCCGCGCTTTACACTCAGCGCGCCGTGGCTGCACACACGCGCCAACTGCTCTCCGCGCTCGACTGGCTGCACTCCAACAACGTCGCACATCTCGATGTCAGGGTACGAAGCTTTGCACACAATCTTAGTTTTACTCTACGGTGCGCCACACGGAAAGACCGAAAGAAAGACAGGCTGCTTATGTTCGGCTCTACTTGTAATTAGCCAATTTCAATTGGCTTAAGAGTTCAGTATTTAACGGTCTACGCCACACCACACCATATGATAATTTTGTTTATTTTTCCAGCCCGAAAACATCCTGATCGAGTTAAGTGGCGCGGCGCCGCAACTGAAGTTGATCGATCTGGGCTCTGCACTAGAGCTGGGCGGGACGGTTGCGGGCACGCGCGAGGTGCTGCCGCCCGCGCCGGCGCAGCTCGAATTCGCGCCGCCCGAATGCGTGCTCGGCCGCCCTCCCGCGCCCGCCTGGGACGCCTGGGCGGCCGGCGTGTTCTTATACGTATTCCTTACTGGCGTAAGTACAACACTACAATACAATCCGTTCTTTAAGGTTCGGTGTTTAACATCGGAACATCGGAAAGCTTCCTATGTGTATTATTATTATTATACAATAGTAGTAACAAATTGACTATTTTTTTAGATATACGAATCTGCGGAGAAAGCTTAAGTTTCCATAAATTATGAATATATCTAAAATACCCTGCCAACCAAAATCAGCTATTAGCTAACAAAAACTGTTTGCCGGTTAATAACATGATTTGTATTTGCAGTTGTCGCCATTCCTAGACGAGTCGGTGGAGGAGACGACCGCGAACATCATTAAGTGCGACTACTGCTTCCCGCCCGAGCATTGGGCGGGGGTGGCGGAGCGGGCTCAGGCGCTCATCCGCGCGCTGCTCGACGCCACGCCGGCGCGCCGCCTCGCTCCGCGCGACGCTCTCGCTGACCCTTGGTTCGACGAGGTAACTACTCCATTGTTGATATTTTGTAAGCAGGAAGCGATTTCTGAAGCCTGTTCGGTGATTCGGATAGAAGAAAGCGCTCCCAGTGCCGTCAGATGGCGCTATAGCCATCTGATATTATATTGGCATAAGAGAAATAGTTGACGTTTAACTGTGAAGAATTTATCGATATGTTTTCGGGGATGAGGCACTTCAGCTACTCGATGCTCGTGAGTAGTCAAACACTTGCAAACCATGAACATTGATCAGCCTTTACTATGTTCCCAATGCTTGGAAAGAGGTCAACACAGGTCACAGATCTTTTTTGGCGTATTTTGATTCTATTATTTAATACTGTCTGTGTATGTTGTTTCAGGCCCCAACTAGTCAGTTATCCGCTACTCAGCTCAAGACTTTCCTAGACCGGCGGCGGCCGGCCGGCCACGGCAACGCTCTTCACTCGCTACGGTCGCCTACAGACCCGTGACGCCGAACGACGACCACGCCGAGTGACGACGCCGAGTGACGCCGCGCCGCCTTGCGACTCGCCACCAATCAGACGGCTCAAACTGAACGAGTGAAGATACATTTCATTCATTACTGTTGTAGTTGCGAGGTACCGCATTTTCCGCTGCTCATTGTTACTTGCATTTATTTGAGAAAGCGTGCAATATTGCGCAACCCCGTACCCTTAAGCATCGGCAGGCCGGTCTTTTGTGGTTATTATTATGTCCAAAAAAGTAAGGAAGATGTGGTTTGGAAGGGCAATTAAATACAAACTACGGTTTTTGAGCGCAGCTCCGTTCCGTATTTAACAGCGTGGGCTGCATGAATACAATTGGAATGCTATTTTATTAGGTTCTCTGTGGCGAGTCTGTTCCCCACACATGTCGAATCTGTTATCCTGCCCCTCGCGTAGTAAACCTGTTAAAAACAATTAGAAACCGAGACATTGACACGATGAATAAATGAGTGGCGGGCAGAAAAAAATTGGAAATAAAAAAATAACCAAAGTTGTAATGGCCTCTACACACAAAAGCCGGCGGCTTCAGTGTGTAGAGGCCTTTAGATTAACCAGAACATTAAGTTTTTGATATTTCAGTATTTTTTGCATGATAAGTTTCATTGTTTTATTATGATTTCAAAGAACAAAACCGTTTTAGTCTTTTATGAAATTACATTTCTTGTTTTTATTAAAATTGCCAAGAAAAAAAACAATAGGTATAATTATTTTATGTAATGACAGATAAACTGAAAGTTTTATAACTGGATCAATGAAGCGGTAGTCATATAATGTATGCCTTAATACTGATACAGTCCGTGACTTAAATCTTAATGTTTGAGCCAGGGAAGTCTACGGGTTGGGATTCCTACAATACTGTTGATGTATGACGCAAACATCAAGTAATAAGTCATGGACGTACGCGTACGCTCACTGTAGGATTGTTTTAAGCTGTAGAATAGATACTTGTTCTGTAGTCACTATAACCCACCTGTGAGTTCGGACTCTATTTTATTTAGTTTTGTGAATAAAATTTTCTTCAAGTTTTATTGGCTGATTCTTGTTTGAACTTAATGCCAAATTATTCTGCTTCGGGGGTCCAAAAGCGAGGCCCAGCACTTGGAACAATCGCGACGATCAGTAGATGCTGTGTGAAACGGTCAACGTTGACTTTGTATAATTCCTAGAGTGGCCGATCTATAAGGCAAAGGACTGTGATTTATTCTAATTATTATAAAATATTTCATGCTTATTTCTATTTTGTATGTATTTGTTAAAAACATATTGTATAGATCTAAGTTTAGCGCGTATTATTATCCTAATTTGTGACCAAAAGCGAAGTTGTAATCTTGTAAGTTTGTATAACATGAAATCTGTTTATTTGAGTATAGAGTGGAGTGTAGTTTCGTCATAGGTAAGTGAGAAGCCGGAGACGCGGCCTCTCTGCCGCGGTAATCTCGCCGCGCCTCCCAATCTTGCCCTCGATTTACTAGCTAGGGCAGAACATTGCGACATTATTACTTTATAAACATTTGTAACATCAAGTTAATAATTCTCAACAAATACTACGAAATACCGTCACAACTTTTAATGTTTGTATTAGAAAAGTCCGCCTTACATCTGCTTTTAATATAAATAGGATGGAGATCTCCATCAAAAGAGAATGACCATACTTTTCCGAAATAAACGTGGTAATGTCCTTTTCATTTCTTATTTCGGAGCAGCACGTTTTATGTATTTTTGTGCTGCTATGGTCTGAATCACAGACGGATCTAGAGTCTGAATGCTCTGTGTTTATTATATAACTTTATTATCTACTTTAAGTTCAGTGATCGTTATGTACTATTAATTTACAAAGATCGCATGCTACGTACTTTATCAACTATAATCGTTCGATCTAAATCGACGAGCTTTCTGTCAATATAATAGGTATGTCCAGAACAACTCTTATTAGTACTGATGTAATTATAATTCAATACATAATTTTGTGACCACACTTTTGTTTTATTTCTGATACAGATAACCTTGCTCCTTCACCTACATAATTAGTTACATTTAGCAAGCGCTTTAAATATCTGTATCTCGTTAATATCTATGTGACTGCGATTACAATATTCATTCTTGACTAGGATATGTAGGTTTTTAATTATTCAATTTCTTAAAAGTAAATTTGTTATAAGTGCCTAGTGAGCTCGTAGCTAAAAACAATTGGGAAAAAAACCCTTTTCTTCTAGTAGGAACGCAGGGGTTATGGAATAAGCGGTCCAGTGTGTGTGTGGCTCTGGTGTCGGAGTTTTCAATCCACCTGGAAATCTCCGGTTTTATCTCGTCGCTGCATTTTAACTAATAACTCGAAATCCGTGGGATTTTTACTGGGTACATATTTTCATTTTTTGATCAGTCCTGAAGTCCCCCACCCGCAGCTGAGGGATTGTCCACTCATTACGACACACCCTGTATATAAACTATCTGAATATTAATGCCCCTATAAGGCTGAAAAGGGGATATTCCCCACGTCCTGGCAGACAACCTTAGTTCTACAACTTTTGAAATTTCAAAAAGGTTCTAGATGATTTTTGAAAACCAAAAACAAAAATCGAAAATTTTAGGTTGTTTTCAGGTTTGCGAACCCCTCGGTCGATTTGTCATGAATAAGTGTAACCCTTTATGAAACCCTTAAAAAGTGTTATTTTTGCTCTATCTCGCTTCCTTGACGAGATATAGCGGTTTTTATGTTTTTTGGGGTTAGGTTGACATTTGCATGATAATAAATTGATTTAGAATGCAGTGTCATTAAGTTGTGAGCTACCCTGAAAGTTGCAGCTAGATCGCCCATCGGGAAGTGCTCGAAATTTGTGTTGCAAGATTCAACCCGGATGGACACAAACAGGAAAGGGACTTACTAAAAAGTCTCCAGTACCGAACACTTCAGTAATAATCATAATAGAATAATTTTTAAATAAATCTCCGATTGCAAGAGCCATTTTTTTCGACTGTAGGTAGGTAGGTTCTAAGAAACTTGCTCCTTGTTGAATTTTCCTTGAAGATTCGGGCGTCCCTGACCAAAGAGAATATAACCACTACGTTTATCCCTGACCCCAGACGAGTAAAAAATAGTTGGCGACACTGATGACAAGAGTTGAACTGCCACTTCGGTCGCCGTTGTCGAAGGTTCGATTACCGCTAAGGAAAAAGGTTTGGATAATGAACGTCGGTGTTTCTCCTGAGTCTGGGTGTTTTTTGTGACTTATTTACAAAATACGTGATGACGTTGTGTAATCGAAATATGTTTTGTTTACTTTACCATTGATGTACATCAATGTACTTTACTAAATTCTTTTACATTCATGCAGCTACCTAGTTTATACTTACTCTACTTATTTGTGAATTGCCTACTTACTGTGCTCTTAATGAATAGAGCAAGTAATAAAGTAATATGCATATGCATTAGGTATATGCGTACTATTAATGACAATAAAACATCACAGATTTAATAATCTTTATTTTACACATAGATTACATACGTATGTAGGTATACATGTTTGGTAATTAGGAGTAAAAACAGTTTTGTTTTTAAGATTAACCGAAATGTGTATTATGTATGCCTTATATATTTTATACATTTACCAGGTATTTTAGATAGAAATTTATTTTTGAATAAATAGGAACATTTATGATGACGGAAAATATATCGATGTTTATGTTAAGAAGTCTGCTCACGACGACTTTAAAGAGATACAATGTGTTAAAAACATATAGGATGTGAATCTACGAACGGAAAAAACTCGCTACTTGAACTGTGTCTAGCAAATATCAATCAAATTGTTATTAAATTATCTTTAGGCCTGAGGGGTTTTATATGGAAATTCGATTAATATGCACAAGTATCTCCAACATGACGACTTGATAATATCTAATATATTGTGTAAGGTTTGAGGTGCTCTATTACGGCAAATTTGATTAATTATTCAATATAAAGTCAATAAGACTCATAAAAGTACATCATCTATACATATTATAAAGCAGTAGTCCCCGAATTCATATGGTATATCACGTAAAACGTACTGAATGCATCTAGCTGAAACTGTACGATATCATAGCAGCTAAGCCTGAAAAAGGACATAGCATAGGCTATATAATATTACGCTACATCTCCTCAGAGAGTAGATAAAGGACTATTTGATTGATTTGTTTAGTACTGACACTTTGCTATTCTGTGATATTTCTTCAGCGTATGGAAAAAAAAATCATCTACAATAAACATTTCTTCAATGGGCGTCGAAGTCGCACGCGGATCAGCTAGTATTAAATAAGACGATATTCGCAAAAGAAGGAATAAATGTTACAAAATAGCAATTCCATTTATATTTAAACAAATAGTATTTACGATAACTATATTATTCAATGCTATTATTATACATATTGTTTAAAAGTCTAGTCGCCTATTGCATTAAACAAAACGGGAAAGGGAAAATGGAGCTTGTAGAAGAATCACTAATTATGTTATTATTGAAACAGGATAGCATAAAATATGTCACTACCAAACTTACCTAAAAGAAATTAATAGAATTACACTATTATTTAATTTTGATATAATAATTGTTAAGTATATTAATTTTTTTTATAATGTAGGAATTCAAGTTACCGAGATTTTGAAGTCTCTACTTTACCGTTTATAATAACACTTTTTTGGCACAACTCTTTTTCGATGTCAACACGCACTGTTAAAAATTCAAATCACTAATCCTTCTAAGTTCGGTCAACATTTATCAGTTTGGCACGTTCTTACTTTTACACCACACGTGTCTATCTACTTTTGACTTCCTCAATCGGCTATGCTTCACACCACGAAGTGTCATAATATATCGGTTTCATATACTTTATTAATAGAGACTTCGTTTTCTTTAACCGGCAGGTTGTCATCGTCCTTGTAATCGTGATTCGTGGGCAGCAGGTGGTTCATGCTCCCCGTGATCGAGAGGTTTAAATTCATTTTGGTGAGCAGGTTGGACTCGCTGCCCGTCTTCTTGAGGTCCGGCTGTGCTGGCGGCGGCGCGGAGCCCCCGCTGCGCTGGATCATCTGCAGTCGCGCGTACTGCTCCTGCAGCGCGCGCTGCTTCTTGAGCAGCTCCTGGTGGCGCTGCTCGAGCAGGGCCTGGCGGTCGGCGGGCGCGCCGCCCTCCGCCCCGTCCGGCGAGGCGGGCGAGGGCGGCGACGCTAGGGGCGAGCGGGAGGTGGTGCGCGGCGGCGGGGGCGGGGGCGCGCGCCGCGCCGCCAGCGCCAGCAGCTCGGGATGCCGCTCGGGCACGGGCGGCTTGGGCGGATGCTGGCCTCGCGCGCGCACCGGCGGGGATGCGTCCGTGTCGCTCCCGCTGGGGTAGGACGCGAGCCGCCGCAGCGGCCCCTCCCCGCGCGCTCCCCCCGCACCCCCCGCCGCGCCGCGCTCGCTCGGCTTGGCGAACGTCTGCAGCTCGTCTAGTAGCGCATCGAGTGCATTCTCGGGGCGCAGCTCTGCTCCGCGGACCGCTCGGCCGCCACTCCCACCCTGCACACCATTCCACCAACTCTAGCTCTGTGCGTACATCGCCTAGTACAGTAAAAGCGAGATTGCAACGCTATACCTATACGATAAATCGGCAATTTAGATTTAAGTATTTATCTCATTCAAATCAGTAAAGTTAGAGATTTGACGCAATATGATTTTTGCAATCGCGCTTTTAGGACATAGGTTTTAACACGACATTTAACACCCATTCGATCATGTAAACATTTAGATCGCACACATATATATATTAAAAAACACTCATACACAAATAAAATAGAACAAAAGGCGAATGCCTGTGTTGTTGTCATCAATTAAAGATTTTGATATTTTAAGTTCACGTTATCATAAAAATGTTCAATGGAATAGCATTGAGGTAGATACACTATTCGAAATCCAACTAGTGGTTTTAAAAATATCTAAATAATTATTTGAAGACAACAAAATGAATGTTCTAGCAGCCTATCGGGAATCAAAAGAAAAACGGTGGTCGATAACAAACTTAACGTTCCTGGTGAATATTTAATATTACATAACATAAATGAATAGATAAATTATATAAATAGGCTGGTGTACGTACGTAAATATTTTAATAGATTGTGATAATATGAAAGATATAATTTAAATTTTGTTAGATACCTACTAATAAGAAAATGCATTTGAAAGAATATCAGATAAGTTCCCTCTTAACAATTGTGATGATTTTGCCATTAGTCAAAAATTTGGAAAAAGTGAGCGACATTTGCTGACTACTCAAGCTTAAAGTGGCTTCAATAATTCAAAACAACATAAAAGCTACGTGAAGTGACTTATGCGATACAAGGCTATAGATACGCTAAGTGCCGATAAACTAGAATCATTCCTCTCAAAATTGGACTGGACTCAAATGTAAAGCAGTAAAAATAAATCGAGAACAATTTACCTGTGCTCCTGATGCGTGGGTTAGTTTTGCGCTAATAACTAAAAGGCCAATCGTAGGATGCACGGCACACCGAAGGTCGCGTCTTATATCTTTCATACTCAAGTGTTTATGGGAGATGGCTGGCTGATGAACTAAGGAATGTGGGTGATCTAACTAGGGAAGGAAGTGGGTGGTCTAAGGCTCATTGGTTTCCGAAGATACCGGGCTGGGTGCCGCTCCTGATAGCAATGTGCTGCAACAGAGACAGAAACAGCGAGATGCACAAACTATCCGATCAAAGCCACAATATACGAGTACATGCTCCTTATACAAACACACTTTAGTACTGTTAATACAATTGCAATCTTTTCAAATCTATAAAAACATACTTAATTCAAAATTAGTCCAAATTCGCGTTATTGAAAATGTGCATAAAATTGTTTATCATAATGTCTGCTATTGTAAAATCAATACTAAAGTAAATAAACTAATCTGGTGCAAGAATTGTTGTTTATATCAGTTTCAATGTACCGTTTTTATAAAACAAAAAAAAAGTAGTTGCAGCTACCTAATCGGTTTTCATTTTGTAAATAGATAAGTTTGAAAAACTCTTGTACATGCAGCATGCTATCTATTTTATAAATATAACTTTAACTAAGGGTAATGGGGAGTTATAGAGATTCTAATTCGCTTCTTATGATCTAGAAAGAATGTAAACATATCGTCAATATACCTAGTAATGCAACTGATTCTCAAACAAGTAGACATGTAGGTATGGCATGACATGTGGGTAGGTGTAAATAAAACATTAATTTATTCTACACCTACTACATATTATTGATAACAACTCAAAGATCGTTCACACCAAAATAGGATTAATTAGAGATTCGGTTTGACCTCTAAGCTAATTCATATAGAGTAACATGCGGTTGCATCAGTCTATGATACCATTGAATTTAATGAAACTGCTCTTTTTATAAACAAACTCCAACGAACATTTAAAACATTGAATTCATATGTAAAAACATGCGTACCAGTGGTGATGGTAGTACTGAAAAAAGGCAAAAATGTTAATTTTTTTCCACTGAACGAAATAGTTGCATATACGACTCGAATAAAGTAGAATGTATGTAAAGTTAATCAAGCTCCGTAAGTTCAGTGCGTTACATGCCTAAATAAGTTAGCAAAATCAGTGATTATAATACATTAAAAGTAAAAATATAATCCAATGTAAAAATATATAGACGTGATTAGATAAAATATCAAAGAAAAAAAAATGAAAACGTATAATAATGACGAAGAATTACTCGTTTATAATAATAGCTTCTCGAAACAGGTTATGCTCTCTCCACGCGAACTGACAGGGAAATATATGCATCGTTAAATAAATTCAGTTAGATTATAATACAACACTGCAACAAGTTCACATATTGGGGCAATACCAACTGTCGAAGTGCGTACGTGTACGCGTCAATGCTTGCAGTGTAAACACGCAAGAGCTTGAATTATAATAACATAAGTATACAATGAACACTTTTACACTTTTTAACTAAACCTTTTTTTCATGTAGTCATTTAAAATTAACGGTTTAAAATTGGCATTGTTTTCCTAAAGCAAGGGTAGTGCTTTTCTTGCGGGAATGTGTGCAAAATAATTAGAAAATTATTCAGAGATATTCTGATGCAAACTTATCACACTCTGTCTGTCGATTATGTGCAACTATTACTAGTTATTTTAGCAGATATGAAATTAATTAATTATTGGTACCTAATTAATGCATTATATTATAAACATATATTCGCTTACGTTTGAATGAATTTAGCGTAATCTGTTCGCCAAAAAGATTATTGAGAAGAAATTTAAAAAAAAAACATATATGCATATTAATTTCCAAGTTCATATGTTTTAGCAGGACAGAGTGTGACAGCCTATCTATAATTTAGAAAAATGTTTCGACCAATTATTATTATTTTTCAAACCTCATTCTATTACAATATTCTTATCACTTATAGCCAATTTACAACGACGACGTGAGTATTGGTTAGGGTGGGTGATGGATAGCATCAAAACTTGCAAACCAGCGCCGTGGTCTACTGTAGTCTGTAGGGTTAACTACTGAACCAAAGATATGTTTACAAAGCGATTCAGTCATGAAGAGGTATGATAACTAGTCTACTTAATGCCGAAAACTCATGCTAGTCAACGTTGGACGCAAAGTATCTACAGAAGTAAGAAGGTAAGAAGTGACGCGGAAATTACACAAAGCGTCGTGTGTGAAAACTATGACTGGTATTCATTCGATATGAGAGCGCAAGATTCAACTGTATTGCCTTGCCTTTAACGTTGTTTTTTTCCATAAAAGCCATCAAACAAGAGTAACTTACCAAGTGATATTCAGGGGCCAAGTTAATTATGTAACTCTAGGGCGCTTTGGCTTAGAGTGTAAGCCCATTTGTGTGTGTTAAAAACAATAAAGATTAAAGGTTATATAAAAATTTAAAATACTGCTAAAGCCTGTAAACAATAAAAAAGTGAATATGGAAATTCAGAATACTGCTACAGTTATTCGTATACCTCTTCAACCAGCAAGCTTTGTCTGCTTCCGCGTCACGATGTGCTCTGGTCTCGTTTATATGTGAGCTGGCGCATTAGATGTGCAAGTGTTAGATTTCATGCCAAGGAAAGCTGTGCGAGCCTACTGCTACAGACGTGGGCGGCTCGACCGTAAAACTAAGGTTTTATGAAGGGAGCAAATAAGATAAAACCAAATATTTTGGAAAAAAATGCAAATTTTATAACTTTTGGCAAACCTGCAATTGTTAAGTGCATGTAATGAATATCAGAATATATTTCTAGTCATCTGCTTATTTCTGCAAACGAAAATTTGTTTAATAGGAAGCAAATTGTTAAGACACCTGCGCCCAAATAGATAAATCTAATGAAACCCCACGGAAGTGAATTCTTGATAGAAATAGTTCCCACTAAAGATAATGAAACAGAATGTTAGTGTTCAATTTTGGATTATATTAATTTTTATTTATTTTGTCGTCACTCATAAAATGTTCCAATCGACAATCTTTAATTTTTATACCCAGTTGATATTCGCTCACTCGATAGCAACAATACTAACAATACCAATACCAATGATGGAGCGACATTTCACGTCACGTATGTACGATAAATGATATAACACGTCGGGCTTAAAAAGGCTTTCGATTGTGATCGGTGTAGAGTAAATCGCTAATCGGCTCGACTTCTTTTATTTTTAATGTGCACTTTCTGTGGCTACGACACAGGTCTCGATTACGATTATAACAGACAGAATTAGCCATCAGTCGCACGACAAAGCTTCTGAAATTCTTTGAACTGATATGTTCATATTACTTAATTTAAATGATAGCAGACACTAGAAGCGTCAGCAGGAAAAAATCAACTTGCTTTGTTGTGAACAACTGACCAACATATATTGAAGAAATCAAAATCTCATACAAATAACTATCGCATCTTCTTCTTAGTTATCATGACTATCGTATAATAAGCACCAAATAATGAGTCAATTAGATAAGCCTTCAGTTGTAGGCACAAATCTCTACAAAGACGAAGACAACCGATCGCCTTTCCCGCCGATGCGTGATATCGCAGTCCACAGTGTACGGACATCTTCCCCAGTGTGTGTAAGTCAGTGTATATATATATGTGTGTGTGTCTCTGTGTGAGTAAGTCAGTGTATATATGTATGTGTGTATGTGTGTGAGTCCGTGTGGGTACCTTGTTGGGCGCGTGGTGCGGCGCGGGCTCGTAGTCTTCGGGTGGAGCGGAGAGGCAGGCCGTCGAGCCCTGGGAGGAGCCGGGCGAGAGACGCCCGTCAGTCACCGGCAGACGCTGTTCCTGCACGCACGCCAGCCTGGAACACACCGCGCACGATGCAAGTAGACTTATTGAAAAAAAAAATACGCGAAATCAGTTGCCGTTACTGAAAACAGATATGGCAAACAAAGTTAAAAAAACCAAGTAATTTTACATATTTATGGTAGTCAAATATTGGACATACTAATTACCGTAAGTAGTTTTTTTCTATGGCCTTGCGTCAACCATTCCGCATTATTGACTGTACCATTAGTTAAATCTCATGGACCCATTTGGAGTTCATGTATGAATATTTAAATTATAGTAATATTTTTCATGGACCCATTAGGAAATAAGCCCTTATTTCATCGTTTAGCAATGTCGGGTACCTATAGTTATTTGATTGTAACGGGTATTTATCGCGCTCACCTCGTTTTTATGTCACGACGTTTCGACTGTATTGCAACAGCCGTGGTCACGGGTTGACCGAGTCAAGCGCGATAAATACCCGTTACAATCAAATAACTATGTGTGATAATCGCGAAAGTCTACGAAAAACTGTCGGGTACCTAGCTGGAGCCCGCTCGCAAAAGCTCGGCTCTTAAAATACCTCTTAAGAGTGACCAGAGTCCCGGTGAGTTTCTTGCAGCGGCGCAGCGCCAGCTCCAGCCGCTCCGGTTCCTCTTCAAGCATCTTCTCTTTACGAACCACCTTCAATTACCAGCGGATTATATGGGTTTATATGTATTAGTGGATTGTAGGCGTTTCTTGGATTTTATTTAACACTAGCTGGCGCCCGCAACTTTTGCTTCATTTGTTAATTGTTAAAATTCCTTTCTTATACTTTTTGAGGAACATTGCCTCGATATTGTGTAAGTATTTAATATACTTAAGTAGTTTTTGTAAAACTTTCTTAAATAATTATTTTATTTATTTCTTTCTTTTCTTTCAAATTTCAAGTCTCTACGTTCAGTGGAAGGCATGTGCGTTGTCTGTCAGTTAGTCAGTCAGGACGAATAAATATTATAAATATATTGATTAATTTTTTAGCCTATTAATACCATCAATGATATGTTCACAGAAATATAAGTTGTCGGCTTAACTGCGTTATTGCTAGCCAAAGCATAAGCTGGATTTAGACCTACATAAGTTCTTTAAACAGACAATGCGTGGTAGTGCAAAAGTTTTGTAAGGCGCAGGTGCTGCCCTCATCTCGTTATTGATCCTACTATTCTTCCATTCTCCCATTCGTAACATAAAACTAGAACTAGGTTCCGCAAGAAATGCAAGATGAAGCTAGGAAACATATTCGAAAACTGCGATTGTGCTGCCACACAACAAATGTTCATTGCTTCTAGCACCACCTGTGCCAACCAGCTGAAACCATCCTCTAAGCTGATCACAGCGCCATCTAGTTTCAACGTTCCTAACTTTCTACCGCGTATTTTATTAAACGGAATGTAGATGTCGCTAGTCCTCTTACCTTGTCCATTTCCGCAGCCAACTTTGCCTTCATCGTTTCCTGCAGGACCGGGAACTTTACTTTCCAATCGGCTACAGTTTTGCTACTTTTGGACAGCACCATCGCTATACGTTCGATATCAGCCATATTCACTCGCGTCTCCCTGAAAACAGAAATTGGTTGAATTAGTGCGGTTTCAGATTAGTGAATTAACAGAGAAGATTTTCCGCTCGAGTTTTTTTATGCAGCAGTCAGCGCGTGTACACGCGACAAGCTGCGAGACGTCTCATGCTACTGATAATAATCGATAGAAAAAACCGAGCGTAAACGCCGCCGGTACAGACGCGCGTAAACGGGCGTTGGGCTTTTGAAGTTTCGCGAGTACGGCCAGCATTAAAAGTCAATTATTTCCATCTGTCACCTTCTCTGTTCGCCTAGGGTGACAGGTGGGACAAAAAAGTTCTATCTGTCCCACCGTTGCCACATTCGGTTTTTCAAAATAGCTTAACACAATATTATATTTTCGACAGCGTGGTGTACAGTCAAATTTTGAACTTTAATGATGTTCATTCAATACTAGCGCTTGTCATGTTGAGCGATTTAAGTATAATAAATGGTGTAGTGATTTTGAAATCAGAATGTGGTCATCGACTTTTGATGCTGAGTGTACCATTCCGCTCGTATACCTAACGCTTAACAAAACAATGTTTTTTGTTTATTGGATTACTTGCTACCACCAGCAGCTTCGTTCGCGTAGTACAGATAATAAAATAAATAAATATTTTGGATTATCACACAACGCTATCAAGCCCCAAACTAAGAAGAGCGTGTACTATGAGAACCGGTTAGCTGATAGAATACAGAATCCTTTTTTTTTGTAATTTCATACAAAGAATACATAGAAACACCCACACTCAGGATATACACCGATGTTCATTACACAAGTGCTTGTCCTGAAGCGGGAATCGAACCCGCGACACCGGTGTGGCCGTCCAACACACTTGCACTAGACTAGACCTATCGTGTCTTCAAAGAAAGAAAGTAGCCTACCTATCTTTTCCCAGTTCATACAATACCTTTATTAAATTTCAGGAGTTTTAGGGTGATCATCTATCGCTCTATACAATCTGTCTTGCAAACTTTCGCCTTTTTAATATATGTACGATATCGTAACTCCATTAGTAGTGAAAAGACATAATAATATCTAATACTGGAAACTAGGTCATAATTATTAGTATACTGCAAAAAATAGCTTTTTCCATTGAACAGACTTCCTATTTTATTTACAAAACATAATGAACGTTGAAAGCCACTCATTGATTAGGCATGCACGCATTCCATTCACATACCGCGCGACACGTGATTCGAATCTTTCTATATTTTATCGCCATGATGCGTAACTCTTTATTAATAAACTATTTTGGTCTGGTTTATCGTGTTATTGTCAAACTAGAGGATTTCTAGTGAGTCCTTTCACTTGAGTTCATCGACCGAGTTTATTAGGAATTGTGAATATTATGTCAAAGATATATTTACCTACCTGTTTGCAGTTTAAAATATTTGCTTATGGTAAACGGGGGTACAGATATTCCCACTTACGAGGGGTCGGCAGAACATTTTTTCTTCTTCCATTCGTCTCTATCACCAGTCATCTCTGTACTTAGATACACCGTTTTATTCATATCATCTTTCACACAGTCCATCTTTTTTTTCTTTGGCCTTCCTCTACTCTTATATCCATTCACTTCCATATTCAGCACGCTTCTAGTCACATGACATTTTTCCCTTCGCATCACGTGTCGATACCAAGCTAGCCTATTAGCTCTTAATTTATCCTTCACTGGCGCTTCTTTCAGGCTTCGTCTAAGTAAGAGTAAGTATCAAAATATTAGAGATTTATTTTTGAATTCTTAGGACGAAGAAGACAAAATAAATGATAGAAAGTGTATGCTTCTGACTCCACCATCTTACTATAACTACTAGCTGTCGCCCGCGACTCTGTTTGTGATGTGAATTAACAAATTCATTTCTTAGTAGGTATTTCAGTTCTTGACCACCAAGTTTCAAGTCTCTACGTTCAGTGGTTCGGTCTGTGCGTGGTCTGTCAGTCAGTCAGGCCTAAGCCTTTTAAACTTTAAAATGGTAATTGATACAAAAAGGCTTGTTTAAAGGCAAGTAACATTATGTAGTAAGTAAATGACACGTCTTAATAAGAGGAACCGTGTTGGGCTCCCTAAATCTGGGTATCCCAGGGTACTAAATTCTCGACAAATTTTTTGACCGCTTACTTTCTCTTTGTAACCTGTCTTTTATTTCCCAGAAAACTTAAATGACATTAAGTTAATATAATTAATTAAACTTATTATAATAAATGTATTTATAATCAAACAATTTATCGTTCATTTCTAGTATTGTTTCCTCTACATTTATATAGTATAACTTGTGTATATCTTAGTTCTCTGTGGTATTAGGTACCAATAAATTCATATCGCAACAACGACGCTGAACTATTGGAAACTTATGAATACACAAATGGAAATAGACTATTTTCTGTCAATATTGAATTCTCCGTTGAAAGGCAGAAATGCAGGTTACGGATGAAATGCCGTGATTAGTTTCGAACTATGTCGTAGCCAGATCTTAGAATTGGCTATTTCATGAAATGGAAAATACCCGATGGCCACATCAAGGTACCTATGGCCTGGCCTGATCAGAGAATTAGATATCAAATAATAAATAATCAGCGTATAACGATATGAACAGCTGAGCGCACGGCCAGTTCATGAAATGGCCAAATATTAGTGATCACACCGTAAATTAATTAATGTTTTTGTAAGTCATCATGGCGCCGGACAATTAATCAGATAAAATATGACTTCATGAAAATTGCGGGCAAAGAGATTTGAAATTTTGAAATCGGATCTGCATGTTTGTAATACTATATTTAAGTGTTTTTTATGGGTCATCTGTATGATCCGGTATAATTTATTAGTATCCGCCTGAATTATTTTCTATTATAAGGCTGTGCACAAAGAAGCTATAACCTACCGTCACCGAACTTCTATCTGGCTTAGAAGATTTTCTGTCATCAGGCTGTGCATAGATATCATGGAAACCCTACATTAATGATATGACCAAACATGGATTGCCATAATAATATTTAATCAAGGAAACGTTGTTCAAACGATATGGTCAGTTTTAGCTAACCATTTAATGAAATGGCCAATTCTAAGATCTGCCCACGACACCTACACTGTTCAATTCGGTTGCTTCATCTATGCTGCAAGGAAAAGTGAACATAGCTAAACATGTAGTAGGTGAACCAGAATATTAGTTAGGATACCTACTTGTACCTATTGGCAGCTTGGCCTCGCAGCCGTTCCACTGTGGCCTCCAGCTCATACAAATCATTTTCCAACAGAAGCATGTCCTGTCGGTATATCTCCTCTTCGCGTGTTAGTTGCTGAAAATACACATCGTTTCTCATATCGTACAAAGCTTAGTTCAAAATTATCCAACTTTGGATAAAAGGTTATCAATTTCTCCCTGCAAGTTCTATCAACGTGTTATCCTTTCGTTCGAATCTAAAAATAGTTTTAGAACTTAGACTTCTCCATTAAAACTCTTTTTGTCGCTACTATTTCATAATGTAGGTATGGTATATATATTCGACTGGAATTTAGATTGATGACCGTGGCAGGAAATTCAGTAGCAAACTTTACGAGAACGCTTGATGGAATGTAAGTTACAGAGATACGGTTGCTTGACTAAATACAAATACTTCTAAAGAACTTACAGTCTCCGGAGCAGCTTCAGCGAAAGCTTCGGCTAGGTTCCCGATTTGAATGATAGTTTCCCCCATCATTTGTCGCATTTGCATCGCGTGCCCGAGCGTCGAGCGGCGCAAGTTACGCGTCTGGGGAAAAACGCTTCATCATAATACGAGTAATGATCGAGAAACTATGTTATGGGAAACACAGCTTCGTCGAGTTGAAATTGGCAGCAAATTACTGGTACAGTTCGATACGAATCTAAGAAAACAGGGTAGTCGAAAAGTAAAATAATTGAGATTCTATCAAAAAAGTTGAGAAAAATATATACAACGAATTTATTATATTTGATTGCAGAGATGACTGATACTTAATTTTATTAAATTGTTTCTCTACGGCTCTCTATTACTTATCTATGGACCTTCAAAACACATAATGAGAGTAAATTGAATGGAGAACTAATGTCAACAGCATTCTCGAGCAGTAGTTCGATCAACACTAAGCATTCGCTACAGAATCTTACATGGACGAACTTACCTCGATCCTGAGGTCTCGACTCTGTTTCTGGAGCAAACGGAGCTGATGGAAGAAATCTGAGGAGACGTTAATTCCAATCATCCTCTGCGGCACCATCGTGAGCTGCTGACCGGACAGACCGGCCGGCTTCGGCGGCGGAGCGGGCTTCAAGCGGTCTCTCTCTGAAAGTTTCATCACCCTTCACACTCGATTCGCGTCGTCCCGGGTCGAGCATATCCCCAAAGAACTTGTATACTATGTATCTAGAATGCCGACTCATACGAAAACTGCGAGCCGAAAGAGCTAAAACCAGTAAGGAGTGTGTCTCGTTCTGTAGGGCGACCATAATTTTTGAACTTTGAATATTTCATTGAGACGTAACAAGCAACCAAGGGAAAATTCAATCTGCTCAATAAGCTATCAATGTTATATACATACGTTACTTTGCATTATTGTTTTAAAATTATATTATATATAGGTGCATTAAAATATCAACAAAAAAGAGGGCGGTGCGCCGCATTCTAGTGAGGTATATCTGATTCAATGGTTTTAATACTGTTTCTTTCGAACAGTAATTATTATTCTCGGCAGTTAGGTACCTAACCTACATGACAGCGACTGTACTAAACCTTTCAAATGAATCTGAATAACATTTAGAGCAAATCGTCTAATTTCGAACATTGTCCCACTTATTTAAAAAATTATGGCCATGTTAATTTTTATTGTATGCTGGCAACTGTGTGAACGAGACACACTCCTTAACGAGAGGGTCTCTATCAAGCATTAAAATCCTTATATTAAGATTTAATTAAAAAAGAACTTTATTTCCAAGACATAAGGTTCAGAATTCTTAATCCTTAAATAAAACAAAATGGCGTGTTAGCTCTCTAGATACATAGTATAAAAGCTCTTTGCATATCCCTAAGTAAAAAGCTGACGACAACAAAGCGATCACGCTATTAAATCGCGCAATGTCTATCAAAAATGCCATCCATCTCTCGAACGATAGAATGAAGCTACTGATAGGAACGTCAAGCGTTTGGAGGTAATATAAATGTTTCCAAGTATTACCTTGCGACGATGTCCTCGGCAACGTGGATGACTTTATTGCCGGTTTTGCTGGTTTCGTATCAGCTATTGCAAAGAAGTAAGCGGAAAGAAATTCAAGAATTATGAACATGGTTATGACAATAACTACAAGAGTGATAGACAGTCTGTACGAGCAGGGTTTAGGTTGGGTCTGCAGCGAAGACGCCACATTCAGCATACCATGTATCTAATACCGTGCCTTCGTCTCATCGAATACCTAGCTACTTTACATTAGGGAGACTATTTATCACATTCCCATTCAATCGTCATGATATTTAAATCAAAAACGAATTTATCTCAAATACCTAGTTCATTTCAATCGATCGGATGCATGGAAGATAAGTCTATGTACCCACTCATAAATTACGCAACCCTTTTTACAAATACGGTTGTTTTCCTAAGTCTGTATTCACATAAGGATAGACTGGGGACAATAGTAAAAATTTAATTAGACAAACTACGTATTTTTTTAAGGCATCAATTGAGATCGTTAGTTAATGATAAGGCTTTTTAATTGTCAATCTATACCTAGGTACTAATAAATCGTGTCTACTTTTAATATATAACGCAATGTCCATAAAATCCCGTTCTTCAAGAAAATAAGTATTGTTTATGGTTGAATGCAACAATGGGTCCATAATACTCGTAATACAATATGTCCGGTATGTCCGGTCCGGTCTTGATATTTAAGGGGGTTTTTCAAGATTTTTTTATTTATAAATCCCTCCTCCCCCCACGACCTACCCCACTCATCTTGAAAAACAGCCATTTTTTTTTAAAAACAAAAATGAGCATTTCTAAATACCTATACGTCCTAGAAAACGTAATGTATTTATAAACGAATAGGTAGGTCTGGAGTATCCCTGTTCAGGGTTTAAAATTACAAAAACTAACAACTATATGTACAGACAGCGTCAGAGATAAGTATCCTCCTTGCACAAGACACCCAGCTATAAATCCTTTCAAAAATTGTCATACTTGAAATTATTTTTAGGCTTACATACGGTTATACATATATAATCTATTTTTTAAAAGCAAAACTTCGCCATTCGCCGCGGCGGTGATTTGAAGGGATTTGAAGCTGGGTATTATAATGCAAGGGGGATACTTATCTATGATGCTGTCTGTACATACAAAAAAAGCTACGGGTTGTGTCGGAGATTAAACTGTAAATTATAAGTGGATACTACTTACGTTGTCTCTTTGACAAAATATTGACACTGACACAATATTAATAGTTTGCGTTTGCATAATATGCAGTGATGCGATCACAGCACAGAGGACATTAACAATGGCGGCGCTTGGGCATTTTAACATTCTTATTATGCCGATCATAAGTATTAACTCATCATCATGATTATCATTAATAACAAATAAAGTACTATTAAAAACATAATACATAACTATTTTTAGCCTTCGTTTAACAAAGTTCTTCTGGATGTGCCGGCTAAATTTTGAACTGTAGGCTGTAATCTATACATTTTGCAAACAAATATGTATTCGCTTCAAAATATCTACCGAGCTGTATTCTTGTATGTGGCCAGCGTAACACTGAATGAATGAATACTGCGAGTCTACGACGCTTGGATTTAGGATTCCGGGAATTTGCAATATATGCTCTAATTTCTCGGAAGTTTCCAATCCGGAATATACGAGAAATACATTAAATAGACTCCAAATATTTTGTGACGAATAGAGGGTGAAAACAAAACGGCGGAATGATTAAAGAGAGCAACTTAATTATAATACAGATTTCAATAAATAGGTACTAGGTAGCTTCTATTCACTTCTTGAACCTATCTCTTACTATGAGACAGTATAATGACTGTGTATTCGAATTTTAATTGGATCGATTTCGTAAATATTAGAATAAAGACGAGCTTTAAGTTTATAAAACCTGAAAACAGTATTTATTCAAAAATTATATACATTTTCTTTTTCATAATTTTAATTTATCCATTATTATTTATATTGCTGTACACGCCCCCACACTTTCCATGGCCTCTCTCTAACCTCAGAAGGTTTGCTGGAAGAAAACTCTTATTAGGGTTAAGCTCGCCTTTGTACATGTCTTTTCTTTTATGATTGGTATTCTAATATGTTTGTGTGTACAATAAAGAATTACAGAATTACAGAAAACACAACGGCCAAAATATTGCTGATATATTAGATTATTGGCAATTACAAATAATTCTATGACATTCCCATGACCAAAATGAACTATATACCGAAATAGATCAAGTGATGATGGTCGTTTTTCACACATTATGCTGGCTTACAGCAGCCTTAGAGGTGTGAAGATGTGAAGAACTTAAACACACTCCCTCATTCCACTCACTCACCCTCATCTTACTCACACACTTCAATCTTCCACTCATTATTAACACTCACACATTATGACACACAACCCTCAATCACAATATACACCTTCTCACCCACACCCACCCTCTCACACTTCACAACGCCTCAGTTATTTAAGTCCCAATGTAATACGAGTCCAAACAATAAAAATAATTACCTATTGTACAGAAAATTAATTTTGCATAAATAAATACTAAATACCTACTCTGGTCCTAATTATCTTACAACTTCATATTAGGAATACGAAGTTCCTGTAAGCATAGCGCCTTATTCAACAACTGCCATAATAACTACCTACTTGTAAAAGCACTCAGAAGCCCAAGATACAAGCTTTCAGTTTGGTTTGGGGTTTTTCGCCACCTACTTACTGTAACTGGTATCTTACACGTGTACAACCAATAGTGCTGAATGTAATATCAATAAGTGTAATTGTATGCACCTAATGATTACGAAGTATTCATGCAAAAAATGTATCTTAGCTATCTAATTTGTTTCATTTTCTTGTTTTCCGTTTATAAAGACTAAAAGAAAATATATTAATTCGTTTTGGGACCCGGAAATTCCACCGCTTCATCTTTTAATCGTGCCAATGGCAAACCCGAGATATTAAGTAGGTATTAGATTCTCAATTATATAAGTCTGTGTTTGGCACAGAAAGCGGCAACAGCTACCCCATTGTCTCTTGCCAGGAGCAGATTCTCCCGAGTACAGCTGGTCGCACTGAGCGGGCATGATGAGAGCAGGTGGAGACTACTCTGTGTAGAGAGAACGCTTGAACTCTAGAGCTCTGGGAATAACCACTTTTTTTTTTTCGAAGAACCTAAGTTCTTCGGTTTTGGCTTCACATCAAAGGTATATAGCCAGTGTCAAGTAATTGGAGAGATTATTTTGTCATAAGTCAGAGTCGATAATTCAAGTCATGCCCCTGTAAAGTAGTGGTGGTTTCGATTTTACTAGAGGCTTCTATGGAGTTTTGGAGGCAACACGAAAAGTCACGTTATACAGCATTAGACTATTCACCAACACTCATACACGTTCACAAGCACTTAATGGATAAAAAACCACCGTTTTTACACTTAAACACTCAAAGTTATACAAGTTTTGTCAATCAATTTAATGCCGACAATACGCCATTTTTCACGTTCCCGCCAAAACTCCAAATACCACTTGGTTATGGGTTCTATGGTCCGAACTCTCAGGATGCTTGCTTTGACGTAGCCTGCTTGGTGAAGTACCTATCCTCATTGTTATTGCTGCTTGACAATTAAACAATTTGTCCAGCTTTACTAATGTCCCAAGTCTGCCCTCTGATTAATACAATTACATCGCAAACCACATTCTGTAATTAATTACTACAAAACAAGGTACAATTAAGTTAGTCTATGGATGCTCTGTGGTATGATTAAATTGATTTACCTAATGATAATGGTTCTATAGTTACTGGACTTTGTGTAAACAAATACCTAATAGTGAAACGTACATAGGCAGGTAGACAGTTCAACTTTTCAGTAATACATAGATTGTCTAAATATTGAAACCTTCCACCTGGTTACAAGAGGAAGAGTACTATAACCTAGTAAAATAATGATGTATGCATACCTGAATGTTGAGGTGAGTGCTGTTTAGGTGAATTCATATCGGGTGGATCATCGCTAAATGATACTGATTTCTCAAAGGAGACTGACTTTTCTGAAAAACAAATGATTCGATCAAGCAGATTGCAGTATCTTTATTGCATAACTATTATGTATAGAACTAAGTACTGGGAATCTTTTTTTTTCTACTATAGTACTTATGATTACGTAAATGTGGCTCACTCGTGCCTTGTGTGGGTATAACAGTTTGTGCGTTTAGTTGTGTGACTGTGAAATGTGGATCATGGTGAATGGATTTTGCAGATTTTGCATTGGAAGTGGTTACATTGCAACATTCGATCGGAACGCGTCAGTCTAAATACAAAGTCCCTTCCAAAAAGTTGACTATTAACAAGAGTATTGCAAAACCGTGGTTATTTTTAATGATTCTAATATTGAAACAAGTACCTACTATGCTACTACATACCGAACAGTTTACTATGAACACGTCATAGTATTTAAATTAGCTTATCGATGTTATCTAAGTTCTAAAAAGCACCCGTGTTGAGTCTCTAGAATATTTATGAGTGAAGTAACACAACAGTTTTATATTTATAACCAGATATATTTTTTTTAGATGTTATTGAAATGATCATGTCTGAATCGATGATTGAATTAGGCCAAGATCAATGGCAAATATCATTACAGGTATTTGGCGATATACCTGTCTAAAAAGTTTGCAAGCAAGCAGTCTGCTTAAAGGTCCATTTCCACTGACGCGGAGCTGGGTGGAGTGGAGAGGAGCGTACCGTGAATTGGCCAATAACATTGCTCGAAATTCCACTTCCACTCCACTTCGAGCTCTCCACAAACTAGTTTAATTTGAAGCTGTACTACTTACAGAGAAAAAGTGAACCTGCAAAGGAAGTTTTCAAACTTCGGTTTTAAAGTTTGAGCGTTTTAATAGGGCTGTATATAAATAAAGTCAATTAAGTAAGCCTTTTGCATTCCGTTTAATAAAAACATTGTTCAAAAATAGCTTTAATGTAAGTGGCGGTGACCAACCCGCTAGCTATCACAGAGACATAGCTAATAGCTTTTCCAAGCCACGAAACAAGGAGCATAAAAAAGGCTTAAAAGGGCTCTCATCTGAAATAACTAGACAAATAAATTGGATGAACGTATTAAAGAAACCATTAAGCATAAAAATATAGCTGAACATAAAAAGTGAACAATGAAGAGGTACATTGAAATCGTTGATATTTGGAGTTTATACCTACAAAGCAATTAGCACAAGATTAACCTAAATCTTTCGTTAATTAAAAATTTAACAGTTACATCAGAGCGGCCAGTATGCCTGATCAAACGCATTACATACTCGTACATACGATCCTTCAAAACCAAAATAATACTTTTGACTTCGAGAAATCAGTAATCAAACGTGACCTTGAGAGAGCAGCAGAAGCCGTATGGGCTCTAATACCAAGGCCACACGATTGGCATTAGTTGAACATTCTCACATTCTTTAATCATTGGCCTAATACAATCAGTCATATGAAAGCTGAAAACAAGGAAATGAACACTTGGCAAGCAAGCAGTCTGCGTGAATAGTTACTTGAATTGAATGGTAACAATGCATTACTAATGTCACTATCACAAACTTTGGCAAATGGAGGCGACACCACTAGGCGTCGCTCGGCACTTGTGCCGTGCACTTTATTAGCTAAAGAGTGAAAGCGGCAGCGCTCGAGCCGACGGCGGCGGCGTCGGGCGCTTTCTCTGTTCGAGTCAGATGTGCGGAAGCCTCACGCTTAGCGTTTTCTAGTTTGCGTACGGAATGTTGTGGAACTTTTGGTTTGTGGTTTCGTTTTCCCCTGATGACTATCTATCATCATAATCAACGTCGAGTGCAGCCACTTCTTATGCGGTGTTTGTTTATTAATAACGTTTGTGTGCAAGAAAGACATTAGTAATGCATGAGTAATTATTTTGTTTGCGACTCAATCACACTTACGAAATTTATCCCTCCCTAATTTAGGAGGTCTCTCGTTGCTGGCAAATCGCGCCGCACCTGAGTGCAGGAAAACGCATGCGAGATTAGCCACCACGCCTCTACACGCCATATGCGGTTGAAGCCAATTGTGTTATGTATATAAATACATATTATGGTACACACATACATATTATAAAATTTTCAATAAAATTAATTCTACAACATAAGTTGAACAATTTACTTCAAAATTGTTGTTGAGTAGATTCGCGTCTGGAAAGTGACTGTCTATCATTGCGCTGCAGCCGCGCTAACACGTTTGCGAGTGAACAGAGCAATCAGATGATCGATGCCAGTCACTGTGTCAGATGAAATCTGTCTGTAAGCCGTGCGACCGACCTGGTCCGGTCCGCTGGTAGTTGAGTTCCTGGCGCGGCGCGACGGCGGGCGGCGTGCCCGCGCCGGGCGGTGCCTGCAGTGCTTTCTGCACGAGTCCTGTCAGGTTTGCCAACTGACGCTCCATCTTCTCCACGCGGATGCGTTGCATCTCATCCATTTGGGGCGTTACTCTGCGAAGGAGCTAACGTTTAATACTACACAGTTACATAATACGACTCTAGTAGCTCATCTGCTATCTTGAACTCGCATAAAAAGCTTCACAAGCTTCGATGACACAATCATGCTCTTTTTTCGCAAAAAGCAAGAGTCCTACAAGTATTTTTTTAGACAACTGAGATAAACAAGCGAAGTCTGTTTTGCCCTATTTCCTTCGCCTACGTTAAATATATCAAAACAAAACATATACTAACACATTTCTTGAGGTTGTGGTAACAATATGACCGATCTACTTTTTTTATATATACTCAGTCAATTTGTATCTTAAAAAATTACAAAATGAGCAAGCGAGATAGCGGCGCGCCGGATTCTGTGCCTACTCGTGGATGCGCATTTATTAAAGTAAAGTAAAGTAAAAAAAAGTAAAAATAATAATACTCTTATCATACTGTTTATTTTTTCTACTTCAAGTTGAAATCAAACGTCCCGAGGTCATTATCGCCAAAAAATGATCGGCGCTTCGACTCAAAATTTAATAATATTTTTATCTCAAAATCGAAACGAATAAGAATGCTGATTTTTTTTGTGTTTATAAAATACACAATAGTTTTAATTATAAAAATAAGTTTAGGTGCGCAAAATGCACAGAAATTGAGAAAAAAATCAAAAGCATTTGAATGATTTTTTTAAATTACTCGCGTTCTAATTGTGTTTCAGATATGCGGTAAAGCTTGAAAAATACTGTTTTACATTATCAATCATATTACGCTTTGAAATTCACAGTTAAATATTTAATTTTCGAGAAAATCAGGTTTTTGTACTTTTTATACCTCCAAAGTAGCTACACTTTGAAAAATTATTCCACAATAACTATAAAGGATTGGCTTCTGGGAGTTCTACTGTAGCATATAGAATAATAAGACGCATCGAATGTTGAGCTTCAATCAGAATGTCCGATTCTATGGGCATATTGCACACTGTGCGTCCTAATTAGCTTGTATTGTGCCTAGTTGGCGTTTAAACGTTCTAATAGGCACACACACACACACTAACACGAGGAGAATGACATAACATTATCATAATTCTAATCAATTCACCTTAATTATCTATCTAAGAGAGATCACGCGCGCTTTTTATTATTAAAATACAAAATACAGTTAATCTAGTTTAAAATCCATTCGCACAACATAATCCCATCGCCATAGCATCAATAACACGCAATCTTAAAACTAGATCGTCATTTTAGACAGATCATCATGAGAAAAAAATGTGACAGTACGCAACTATGTTTACAAGATTTTACCTTGTCTCAAACTGGGGACGCGGCAGCGGGCGGGGAGCTCCCATTGTGCCGTACATTTGGTACGTATCGTCAAGGATAACAGCGTCCCTGCAATGAACGGAACTTCACTAACCATAATTACTGGGGACTAAAACAGTAGAAGGATAAATAAATAGGAACAAATTCATCACAAAATCGACACGGAAATAAAAAAAAGAACATAAATGAACACTACGTAAACGACATAGTAAGTGAGAATTGGAATAAGAACAATCAAGGTTTTACAAAAACATACTATAACCGACTTCAAATGGACCGTTTAAGTGACCATAAACACCACTGAATAGTCACAGAAAAGCAAAATACGTAATTTCGTTTACTTCGATGACATATTATTTTCAGTACCTAATGGGACTGATCTGAAAGAATATCCTCTCAAACAGAAAAATATTTTTTGAAATCTACAACAAAGTTTTGAGGTAACAAATTAAAAAAAATGACAACCGAATTAAAAACCTCCTCCTCTTTTAAAATCGGTTAAAAAGTCATATAAATAAATAAAAATATAAAAATAACAAAGAATAAATAAATAAGGAATATTTAAAGAATAAACAAGAATAATGTAATTCTTACCCATTCTCTTCGTCGATGACCGGTGTGATGGCAGGCCTGCCGGCCGCAGGTCCTAAAAATTGTGTGTAGTATGGATCTTCATAAGGAGCCCGAGCGGCGGTTCGCTCCGGAGACGAAGAATACCCATCGTGTCCTGCATAATTCACACAATATAGCCACTGTGCTTCCCGGTGCAATTGTTCAGATATATCACAACGTCTTTAAATATTCTTATTATGAGCAAAGCTGACGTTTTTGAAAAGTTTTGCATTAAAAGCATGCGAATTAGACAAGAATAAAAAAGGTTGATAAATAAATGCCTTATCGAATACCACCAAGTTAAACACGAAGAATTTTACTGAATGGGATATTATATAATGACGTTTATTCGTTCATGTTTTAGTAAGGATCAAGGAAATAGTTCTTATTCATCTCTTCATTCATTCATATCCGTACTCTCTTTATTCTGTTGTTTCGCATAGTTCGTCTATATTTTATTTGACCTAACTCTACATGTAGTATATCTTTTCATGTTGATGTCCAGTTTTATAGATACGTAAAATTGTTCCCTCAGCATCACATGCCCAAACCATGACAACTCTTCAACTTATCCGTCGCCGACGCTACTTTTAGTTCAAAGTTCAAAGTTAATTTATTGCATGAAATATATGTTTTTACATATCTTAAATATTTACATTGGTATCAATATATTCTGCCGTCTCGGGCGTGCAATGTTGTTTTTACAAACAAAAAGTATACCTATTATATATGTACAACAACACTTTATAACATTAATCTTATAAGACAAAATCGAAAAAATACAAAATTAAATAAAAATTAATAATATATACCTATCTTGAGTTTAAATTAAATTATAGTGTTTTTATGAAGTTTTTGTCCATTTAGAATTCATTTATCGTGTAGTAACATTTGGTGAATAATACCTCTCTCAGCTTTCTGTGGAACAGCGAACAAGGTAGCTCTCTTATTGACTTTGGCAATTGATTATATATAGACGAAGCTGTGCAGAATATGCTTTTATGCATTAATGCTGTGTTAGCTTTCTTGGTTATGACTTCGTGCTGGTCTCGTCTATTGCGAACTACGACATCCGAAAGTCGGCTAAATAAATCTGGATTGTTCTTAACAAACATAGCCGTTTGAAGATATACAGTGAAGGAATCGTCATGAGGTTGTATTTAGAAAAATAAGGCTTACAAGAGTCAATTACTTTAAGATTAAACATGGCTCTTATACATCGCTTTTGGTATTTGAAAATTTTGATTATATCGGTAGAGTTGCCCCAAAATAATATGCCGTAACGGATGGTAGAGGCGATTAAGCCATGATAAGCTATTAGTAGAGTATCTAAGTTAACGATCGGAGAAATTTTGTATAAAACGTAGACAAAACTGTTTATTTTTTTACAGAGATTTTCCAAATGAGATTTCCAATGTAGCCTTTTATCAATAGTGAGTCCTAAAAATTTTATTGTGTCAACTTCTTCAATTGTATTATTATTGTATTTTATGTCAAGAAATTGTAGAGCAGCAGTATCGCGTTGTCGAAAGTTAATTAATTTAGTTTTAGTCAGATTTATTTTTAAGTTATTATTGTCCAACCAAGCTATAATTGATGTCAATGCTGAATTAATGTCATTTTCATATATTTCATTATTATTACGCGTTATGGTTACGGTACTGTCATCTGCAAATAGCGACATTGGGTGGGTCGTTGATTGCGGCAAGTCATTTATATAAATTATGAACAGTAACGGACCAAGCACACTCCCCTGTGGGACACCATACTTCACGATACGTTCATTTGATCTATGATTTATTTAAATTTTTGTCTTAGTGTCGATTCTAATTATTTCCGTAATTTGTTTTCTGTTTTCAAGATAAGATTTAATTAAATTTAATGCAATGCCCCATACACCGTTAGGCTTCTCTACAAGTATTTATTCCTACCTTATCCATCCTTGTCACCCCACACATCCTTTTACTTTGCCTCTTACTCCCCGTTACCAAATGTCGGTTTTATATGAATCCTTATCGGAACTGACCATCTTTGATTTTCCCAGAAAAATATCGTTGCATTTCTTCCACACGTTGCCATTTCATTATACTGATTGACGCTTTACTTTTCAAATCCTTCATATCTCTTTCTTTGTCTCCTACTCTTTTTGAAATCGTTTGAGTACCATACAATTAGGATACGTGTGAAGTCTCCATTTATTAGGCTAAAATTATTTTGTCTGAAGTAAGTACTTAATCAACAGTAAACAGTAAACAATCAAGTAAAAATACGTGAAAAAAAGGCATGTTTACATAAATCTGAAAAGTGAAGAGTAAAACCGATCAAACCTACGTGATCGCAATACGAAGATAATAAGGCTAAGCTGCAAAACAAACAACAGAGGCGGCAGATAAATTTGAATTATATTAGGCGTCAAAATAAGTGTGGTACCGGGGATGGTATACAGTTGTTCGTTTCGAGAGAATTCGGCGGCTGCGAACGGGAAACAACGTTCTGAACCACTGCCCGGAATGTAGGTTCGCATAGGCTTGGCTGGCGTGGGACCTACACATATAGCCTATATGTACGATTTACCCTTCAATTCAGCGACTTTATAATAATTAAGAACGTTAGGATTTCTTTTTATCTAATTGCATTCTAACAGTGACAGATATACAATACAGAGATATATCATAAAGGCAGATAGGTATACTCGTAGTCTCGTAGTATTGAGGATATCAGTGTTACAAGACCAGTCTTATAGAAATGTTGGATGAGGTATATTTTTAAGTCTTCGTCTTCGACAGTATATCAATCAATGTTGGTAGGGTAGGGTATTTATAAACAAAGAATTTATGTCGCCGTGTTTGTAAGTCTCCTTAAGTCGTGTTACAGAAATGAGCAATGATATCGCTAATCCGAAATGGTATAGTGAGCCTTACCTCCTGGGGGACCCGCCTTGACTCGGTCCGCGGGAACGGGTGGCGCTGCTGACGAGGAGAATGCGTGCAGCATCGGCCCGCCGCGGGGCAGTGTGCTCGGCGCTTGGTTGCCGATGTAGTAAGCGGGAGCTTTGACCTGTTGTTCAAAGGAAGTATTCTTTGTGACATAAAGTTATGAAGCCGGTCCGTATAGCAATACTGGAAAGATGGGACGTTGCATTGCGGTCGTCTCAACCTTTAGGTACAGTGGGACGTAATGCCATACCGCCGGGCGGCTCTTCTGACATCGTTAAAGCAGTTATAATATAAAGGCCTACAATAATATTTAGTATTACGCTTTATTTTATTTAAATCTTAATGCATATTATACGATTAGTATTCACGCTTAGTAATTCAATTATTTGTTGATCGCTCGTTCGCTACGTAAGTATCGAACAATTTTAGACAGGTTTTGGAATTGGCGTTAGACCAACTGCACAATTGCACATCATATATTATGCGAGTTTTTTTAAGCGTATTTTGAACATCATCATATTGTACTGGAATATGGTAGGTGACTAAAATATTATTCTTATAAAATGTATTTGCATAAACAATTCTCCTAAATAATAATAAATATGAATAAAAATTTAATTATGTAAGAAAACAAAATGCTCTGAGATATTGTTATGAGTTGAGACATTATTTTCTAGTCACAATCAGAACGTAACAATGTGAGGAGCATCGCGGTTTGTAAACATTAAAACTAACAGTTGTTACAAGCTAGAATTCATTCTGCAGTGTGCACCCGGATTTTCTACAGAAAACATGTCAATCCAGTTGTTTTATTCAGGATATAATCTTCAAACATATCAAATCATTGCAACTTTAAATTAAATCATCAAAGTGTTAAATACCAGAGGGACATTTTTATCATAAACCCATATCTTTCTCATAGACAATCTAACCGTTATATTTATTTTAGAGATCAATAATTATTCCAATAACTATGTTAGTGTTTATTTATTTCGCGTGTTTAGGTTTCGTGTCGGTTAATGCGATTAATCGGCCAGTATACAAAGTTGTTCTCACGCAGAAGGGATACGCCCAGGTAAGTTGCTGATTTTAAATGAGCGCAGCCGCATGCATGCCACATAGCGTCACTCAGAACGCACAAAGCAAATTATAATCAGCCTATAATGTTCCAACTGCTGGGACTGAAGCCTACTCTGGGCTAGGCGGAATGGGTCTTAATCTACGCGGATCTAATGCGTATTGGTGGATGTCACATGTCACTTTGATATTCTCACCCAGATAAATCTATTTACGCATGACTGCCACCGGGATTCGAGCCCGGGACCATTAGATTGCAAGTCAAGGGTACTCATCTACTCGGCCAACACGTCCTCGAGAACGCACATCAATCAATTACTATGATACCCTACGAGCACCCTATCACTTAAAGACCATACCGCTTTATGCTAATTACTTTTACTACAATGGTCAGTTAATGCTCGTGCGTAATAATGCAATGATTAACGACTGAAGCTATTTCAGTCACATTTGAGTTGTTCAAAAGGTCATTGTTCATGTAGAGCTACTTTTGCAGTTTCTGCAGTACGATGTCGAGACGCCGCCATTAAGAGAGTTCACATTCTGTACTTGGATACGAGTGTACGACCTTGGAAATGACCAGAGCATTTTTACATATGTCGGCAAGTAAATTATTTATAATTATAATTGAAAGTAGTCTCGATGGTAATGTCGGTTTAGCGAAAACAATATTTCAAAACTATAAAACAAAATATTGAGCAAATAAATTGCATTATCATAAATTTACTCGTAAGTTTGACCTACTTTAATGAACTTGCATTTCAAGTTACGTGTTGCATAATTTTTGGTTTTGCTTTCATTATTCAAAAACCATAAATGGTGTGACTATGAAAATGCCTGGTTATACTGATATGTCTTAGAACCATAATTTAAAATCCACCAGGTTGTGTAAAACAAACCCTTGTAGACATCAGAATAATAGAAGGATAGAAACCTTTTTGTGCATTTATTTAATCTTACACAATACTGAACTAAGTAGGGTGAAAACCATTCAATTAGGTAACCAACGACTTAATCCTAATTTATACTCTAGTTGCGTTATGTAGCCAAAATGTTTTTAATGGGGCCTTGCAACATTACGATTCAGGCGATACAAATTTGCTCAAACTTATCTCAGTGATTACAATCCCACGTAAATTAACGTCAACAACATTTGGAATAGATAAACAGTAATTATTATAATAATATAATAAATAATTTTAAAAAATCGTTTATAGGGCATAAGAAATGTGACGGTACATTAAACAATTTAAGTAGGTAGGTTACCTAATGTAACGGTTACATAACAATAACAATGCAGTACCAGAGTTTAGTCTCTGTTCCTCGCACTAGGACTGAGAGCCTGAAAAGCGAGACAATTCCGCTAAGGCCTATTTTCATTACTGTAAAATTGAAATACTTTAAATTCATTATAACATACTGTATTACAGAGACAAAAACATGAAGAGCGAAAGCTCTACATTCATGAAACATTAAGCTATCAACTTATAGATGAGTACAAACAATATTGTGACCAATGTGCCTGCCTCCCTCAATTTGTATAGTGATTGGAACCAAGTCTGTGAATTTTTGTTTAATACTTTTCAGCTAAAGGTAACAACCGCGTTGTTCGGCTGTGGCTAGTCGCGGGTGGGCATCACATGAAGATTGCTATAAACGGACGAATAACTTCTAGTTTCGCAGTGGATATGGTCAAGGATGTATGGCGCCACGTGTGCCTGTCTTACCAGTCTGATTACGGAGCTTGGGCACTTTACATCGACTCTAGACTCGCTACTTGCGAGGCGGCACAAAGTGTAAGTAAAATGTATTATTCCGAAGCCTCACATCATGAAAGAAAATGAGGCAATCAACAGTTACAAACATTATAGCTAGCAATTTTAGCATAGGAGTTATGAGCAATTTTGTACATATGTGTAAAATACAGCTGGTAACAAACTACACCTATACTAACGTGCTAGGCATATAGCACGTCAGTGAATCAGCCTCCTCTCCTATATTTCTGCATTGAAAGCGCCAGGAATAATAGGAATTGAAAATTTCCGAAGTCCACTGACACGTATCGAAAATCAAAGAGAACTCCGCTAAGCCGAACAAAAGGCTGCACAGCACTGATATCTATTACCTAAAGCCGAGTAATTGACACTTTGCGTTTGGCAATGACCAATGGTCATGTGATATACTCGTACACATAATATGAGTATCTGTATGTATATTACAATTAATTTACGTCTGTGTGAGTATGGGGGAATTTATACGTTTATATCTTACGAGTATATCTAATTCAATTTGAAGTAAATGAAGGATTTTGATAAATATATTATCCATAAGGCACTAAAAATATACTTTCTTTACAGCTTTATGGCTTTGTTTTGCCAAGAAGTGGAAGCGTCATTATTGGATATGGAACCGCTGATGATGGTAATAAAAAATATATTTATTTCAACTTAAACAGAACAACACATCATAATGTATAAGCACATTTTCATTTACAATTTTTATTTTAGGATCATCTAATGGGTTTGAAGGAGAAATATTCGGAGCAAATATGATTTTAATGTCAACTATAGAAAGAAATTACACCATGCGAGTAGATCCGCTATTTGAACAAAAAACATTCGCAAGAAATAAAGTCAAGAATGAAGATAAAACAATCAATAATTACATTATTTTAAGCGATTTGCAAACGGATGAGATTCATAATAATTTTGAAAAGACATTAGTCGCGCCAGTAGCTAATTTCACTAAAAGTTACATAAAAGTCCATACGCCATATAGTTCTATTGAACACGATGTTGGTTTTGATATGTTAACCAGTATACCTAAATCAGTGTCAGAATCCGAAGAAAAAGAAATATTAGATGTACCTGTAGCGGATAAATCATCTACAACAGAAAAGGATAAAATAGATTTTTGGAATTTAGTAAATCAAGCTGGATCAACTGGAACATTTAAAGTAAATTCTAAAACTAACACGGAACAGTTAAGCTCGAGTACTCGAGATTTTCACAAACTTTCCGAATACGAGACACCACCATCACCAGGATCCACGAGTTTTTATTTTGATATGACTAATGATGTAGAAACACAAAGTCACACAGAATCTATATACAATCTTAAAGATAGTTCGGTTAAGATAATGAATAGCACCAAGCCGTATACTGAATTATCTGAGATAGAAACTCCTCCACCCATTGATAAAAACACTCGTGTGTTCGGCCAATGGACGAGTTCCAAATACGCTGGGACAGTGTTGAATTATCTAAAAAGCATTAACTTCCAAAGCCGAGACAAGTCTACAAAGAAAGTTCCTCCAACTATACCTTTGACAAAAATCACAGACTCCTATCCCTATGCATCTGATTTTAAAATAACTAAACTACGTCCGCCTCCGCAGTTTAGCAGGAGAAATGTTATGGAAAAGCGATATGATATAATAAAAAGAGATCCACAAATAAACGTTCAAATACTGGAAGATGATTTGAGAAGTAGCATTTTAAAAATGCATGCACAAACTAGACCGAAAGGAGTTGAAATAACCAACAGGGGCGAGACCAAAAAACATATGGATCATCGGTTTTACAGAAATACTAATTACGATTCCGTAGAGAAATTAAATAGTGTCGAAGATGTTTACAAACCACGACCTTTTATGCTTTCTTTAGACAAGAAAAGTAATCATAGAAATTTTGCGGAATCATCACTTCAGAACCAAAAATATAAGTCCGTACTTCCGTTTTTAAGGTCATTGGAATACCTTGTTGCTGACTCAGATAACAGAGAGTCTCAAACAGTTGTAGGTAGTAACGATTTATATTCAAAAACCTTAGCAAATGCTAACAAATGGCACAACGTCAAATCTTACAGCAACGATTATACCCCACGTCGCATAAACTTGGAATCTGAAGAGAATAACGTTGATTCCAAAAAGTCACATCCATCAATACGATTGAAATACAAGCATGAAAAAGAGCAAGTAGTAGAAGACGATGATCCGACTATTGTAAAGGGAAGAAAACTAGTCAATGAAGTTTCAGACCAGTCCAATTTTAATAAAGACTCAGTATCTTTACTGAAGTACAATCATGGTTATTTACCAACGCAAGATAAACATACCAAAGTGAGGGCGGAAACGAAAATCAATGCAAAACGTTACATGGATACAAATGGTTTTAATAAGCAAGTGAAATTAGGCAACGCTCTGAATGAGAAGCAAGTATTAGGTGACGACGAGCGTCAGAAGAAGCAGAGCTTCGAAGGCGGACTAGGAGATGTTCCGGATATCAATAGATACAGATCCGACATTGATGAAGTAAACGGAAGAGTGCCACCGTCTCTCGGCCCTAGAGTCTGTAAGAACGTAGAGTTGTACGACCGTGTCTTGTACGTTCAGCAGGACGAGAGTATTGACATGACGCATATTCTATCTCCAGTGAGAGCCAAAAATATTGCTATAGAGTTTATTTTACAAAACTACAAAAAGTGTTCATTAGCAGAATCTGCTTTAGAAAGAAACTCAAAGCTTTTCATTGATTGGAGTAAGACTCCCGTTCGTCTGTTCGGAGGTGCTTATCCTAGAACCACTACAGATCTATGTGGATTTTTTTAATACTTAATTCTATCATGATATGTTATTAAATGGGATAACAAATAATTATAACAGTTACTTGGTTTTTAATATGAGTATCTCTGACACTAAAGCCAGCCACTGGTAAGATCAGTACGAGTGGCTGTAGGTATAAGATGGAGTTTTCCAGTGAGTATTCATCGCTCCAGAAACTTGTATTCTTGAAATGCAGAAATTACTTCTTGGTAGTTTGTATGAAGCTATAGGAGGTGATTAAAATGAAGTCTATGCAAAAGGAAAAGTACCATCAACTACTCTGTTTGCAGGCTTTCATTAAAACTAGGTTTTAATTTATTGGAGGAGACTGAATCCATAGCGATGCTCTGGAAAGATGTCGTAAGAAATTATATCTTCAGGAACTCAAAGATTTACAATAACGTCAGTTTAAGTAGTTTTTGTATTTATAAATAGCAGTATCTACAGTAGATTATGAGTCTTGGCAGCAATTTGGGACCCAATTCAACCTAAAGGCCTCTACACACCAAATACGCCGGGCCGGCGACATAGCCCGCCGGGTTAGCGGTTATGAGATTAAACAAAGGAGCCTGGTTTCCCAGGCCGGCGGGCTATACCGCTGGGAGCCGGCAGCTTTGGTGTGTAGAGGCCTTTATCCACAACTGTAATGTAACTTACTATAAGTCCCTGAAATATCACTTCACGTGACTCGTCTGAGCAACTGGATCGACAGGTTGTAAGTGAAAGAGCAAAAGTTGCATCATCAAGCAGGCCTTTGTCCGACCATTAATATAACCGTACTTACAGCGTATACAGGATGTCGTATATTAATTAAATTATAAACTAAACACGAAACAAGAATTTTTTTGTTTTCGACTATATTGTATATTTGTAACTTATTTATTTGTCTATGGGTGTCCCAATTGTTTCCTTTTGTAAATTTTGTAGTATAGATTGTAGTAGTTAGCTTATGCTGTAATAAAAAAATATTTGTTTTGCGACCTTATCACCAAAGTTTCTGACAATCGCACGCAATGAATACGATACGAACGTCAAATTTTTTTCGTGTAAATTATGGCTTTTGGATAATGGATTTTGAGTTTCTTTTTGTACGGCACAACCTGACCTGGCATGTACCTGACGAAAAAAACTATGTTAGATTTTACTATATTTTCTTTTAAATCTTTCCTCCGATAATCGCTAAATTGTATTACTATATTCAAATAAGTAATAGCTAAAAATAAATTACTACAAACGCCCGTAGAGTTAAAATTGAAATAGCTGGACACCATATTTTTCAGGAATGTGAGCAGACGCTCTACTTTGTATCATACTGTGCGTCAAGCGGCATTATTGAAATGAGTGCGAAATGTTAATATCGGTAGGACGTAACCTCTACAGAACTCGAAGAACAGGTTATAAAGGTGTTTCACGTGATTTACTTTATTGAAAGTAAGGGTTGAGCACTGGCAAAACAAACAAAGGCATAAATTAATTCGTAATGTCAATCAAACTACTCATTTATCATCAAATAACTCCCAAACTGGTCCTTTCTAAGGCCCTGTTTATCATGGAACTTTGAATAAATTGATATCCTTTATTGATTGAAGTATGGTGGACGTATAAGTTCTTAAAAACTTTTTTCCATTTCATCTTCATGTTATCGTGTCACTAGTTCTTTTGAACAAGTGTGGTAAAATGATTTCAAGTGTGACTCGAAGAGGTTCCTCTCGTACACTAGTCCTATTTCATACAATTACGTAATTATAAATCAAGGATATAAATGAAGGAAGGTATGGCTGTTTTGCGATAATTATGCACAATAAATTGCCTTATGTACGAACAACAACAGGGACGTGAGCTCAACCATTAACTTTATTATTGAACTATAGCTGACGCCCGCAATTTTTTTTGCGTTGCGAATACACTAAATTTCTTTCTAGATTCTAGATAAATGGTTTGGCCTGTGCGTTGTTTGTCAGTCAGTCAGGACCAAGGCTTTTATATTATTTTATAATCAATCAAATCAAAAATCTAAGTCAAAAATCTTTTATTCAGATTTTACACGTAGTTTTTTACAAGGTTTGGAGGCTTTTCTGGTAAGTGTTTTAGAAGAAGATATAGGTATATAGATAATAAGAAGATAATTATAGATAATACCAAGAACTAAAGTATTGTATATGGAAATAATGTATTTTATATTATGTTAATAACGACTTTGTCCTGACTCTTGCCTGACTGACTAGTACACATAGTACAGTCCAAAACACTGAACGTAGAGAGTTCAAGTTCCGTATATGTTAATCAAGAAGTCTAAGAGCGCGAATTGTGTTAGTTCGTAACGTAACGAAGTTATGTCCTAACCTAATACAACTAGGACAAAATTAATTATGTTAAATCTATTAGGTGATTTTGATGCAACTATAATTGAAAACTTGATGGTAACTTATACTAAGTGGTGTTATTACCAAGTAACCAATACCAGAAATGCGAGTCTACGTAGCGAGTGGCTGCAGAATTGGATTTTTACAAATTCAGTAGGTACGGTTCAACAGCTGAAACTTGTGGTTATATTTCATCACGTCATCAACAATTTGCACAGAATTAAGCTAAATAAACTCTTCGTTAATTTCAGGTATTATAAGTCAGTTAACTCTTAATGAGTAATTTCATAACAAATTTCGTCCAAAATTGCTAACATTTTAGTAGGATTACCGGGTTACGTATGTAATTGAATGTCGCTTTTTAAAGAGATGCCATTTATGTTTTGAGCATTTTATACACCTCTGATTTTTTTTAAACCCACTGAACCAACTCAAATAAATACCCTGTATAAATAAACAGTTCACGCCCTGATACGTACAGGGTGTGAGGTTTGTGGAAATTCTGTTTGTCTGCCACAATACTATTATTATTTATTTGAATACAGTTCCTACTTGTAGGTATGTTTCCTACTTAGTGATTCACTTAGTTGCGAGTTATGAAAGAGTATGTATGTAATTGTTATGAGTTAAGAAAAAAATAAAATGACTAGTTATGTAAATATACAACGTGTAGTGTTATGTCCCTACAAGCCCTGAGGGGGTGAATTCCGACTAAGAGTGTGAATACTATCACGTGTGCAAAGGTTGAATACGTCGTATCAGAAATTTTCATACAATAATTATTTAAGACAACCCTATTTGCTATTTACTTCTCCATCTGTACTGTACACACCCTCCACGTCGCACATAGACACACGTAAGGAACATGTGCTTATGCCTATGATCTAGGTAAGTTGAGTAGGTAGGTATTTATGAACCTTTCGATGTAAAGAATTAAGAAAAGTTTTACATAATTTAGTTAGACTATTTCAAACTATTGAGAGATTAAGAGAAAATACATACAAAATTCGTTTTATTTTTATTTATCAATGTCTTACTGAGGACTTTTCTCTTAGTTCCTGGAGTAGGTACTTGTAGTCTGAAGTTTTCACAGTTGCATTACACCCACACGATGGATGCGGCAAGAGAAGGCGCAATGGCGCACATTGGAAAAGGCCTATGTCCTGCAGAGGACTGCACCGACCGACGAACGCACAAACATAACACATTTTGTTGTTAGTGTTATTTTGAGTTATGTTTCACTTTACGCAAACAACTTTATGTAAAGCCGAAGTTTGAGTCAATTTGTCTTCTCGCAGCTCATAACACAGCACTTGTGCCATGTTTTATTGAATTTATGAAGAAATTAATTAAAAAAATAAAAAAATAATTTATCCATAACCATAGTTACGAAAAAACTCAACGTAGTGGTTATATTCTCTTTGGAAAAAACAAACAAAATATCAAATGTATAAAATGTTGTACCAAGGAGTTTTATTAGTGCTATCTAGTATCGAAAGAGTATCGAGTAGCTGAAACCTCTTTAGCTATGAAATGAAGAATATGAAAGACAGAGTGGTCAAAACAAAATTACCAATAAAAATACTTTGAAAAATCTTGTTTCTGTCCTCGATCCAAAGTACTCTGACACAATTGATGTTCATGTTCCCACTACCTGGACTAGGGTCAAACTCTTTACTAGCGTGATCGTTGTTTCTCCAACACATGGACCAAAATGCGGAATTATGGAGTACCTATTTAGTGGCGCCCCCCTTCGGCATTGTAGGTAGGGATATTAACTATAATTAATTATAGTCTTTTTTTTCTTGAAAATCTACTAGAAAATATGTAGAGTTTGGAAAGCAAATAATGATAATAATAATAATAATGAATAATAACGTTTGGACATTCTACACAACAGCATCTAGCCCCAAACTAAGTAAGCTTGTATTTTGGGAACTAGATAACTGACTTGAATACTTTTTACTTTGTAAATACATTATATACAATACATAGAAAACACTCAGACTCAGGACAAACACCGATGTTCATCATACAATTATTTGTTCTGAGCGGGAATTGAACCCGCGACACCAGTCGTGGCAGTCTAACACACTTGCCACTCAACCATCCATGTCGTCGAAATGGTTGGTAATCCCTGAGCTGGATAAATCGCCAAATCGTAACTCAAATAAATTTGAATTATCCTGTAAACATTGGTTGTGGATGAGCTTTACCTATAAAATAAACCGTGTGCAACGGTCAGCAGGCACGGACGGCAGATGAACCGACTCTTGCATGAACGGAAAGATGTTGTTCCGTATTGCTGGTATTAAAAAGGTTAAATCAACATAGGATTAAACTACCGCGTAGACATCAAATGGTACTGAACAAGTGTCAATTCGATTTGATAACAGTCGTGTAATGGTTGTGAATACTATGCAATTAAGCATGGAAGTATTATGGCATAGAATCTACTACTAAGAACATTGGAACAGCGCCAAAAAAGTTGGGTAATTAAGCTTCAAACTTCTTTTACAATTTGGTTCGATGCTAAATTTCGAAAACGAGAACTAACAGAGACATAGGTAATAGAGGTTAAAATCAGCTTGGCTTTTTCATTGATAAATAATAAAACTCCATCGTAAAAAGTAACAGAAAATATGAAAATGGAGATATTTCATTATTATTGACGAGGTGTCTGAATTTTTTTCTACTTTTTTTGGCGTCCATCTTGCTTTGATACTGTCATTCTTGGTGATATATAGGAACACCATTAATAATTAAGACTATAGATAGATAGATAGATAGATAGATAACTTTATTATTTACCACTAGGAAATAACAATTGGATATTCTTAATCTAATTAAAGGCAATACAAAGGGCGGCCTTATCGCTAAAAGAGATCTCTTCCAGGCAACCGTTTCATGGAATGTAATGAGTAGAGAAAGAGATGGGGTATTAGGGCTAGTAGATAAAGTTGATTAGAAATATATAGCGAAAAATAAATACAAATAATATTATACATACATACCTACATAACATATTACAATATATATATATACATATATACCTGAATATATACTACATATATACATACTTATGATAGCACAAAGGAATGAGTAACCATTACATTACTATATGTATAATTTTATTAGTAATTAATTTAATTCATATTATGTGCTTTGTCCAAGACCGAGTCCGAGAAGGTCATAGTAAAAAGTTACGATTTTTGCATAAAAAATCCGTCTATAGGTTGTATTCTCATAAATCAGTAGGTTTCACAATATTGCATTTTCTTTTTATCATCTAAATGTAATACGCATTGTAAGAACGTTGTTGTTTTAATACAAATTAGGTTCCGTTTTTACCACATTGCAAACTTCTAGAGGTCATAGCACACATATCAACTACTACGACTTTAAATTGTAATTTATGCTGGACTTTAATACATATGCGACACATAAAAAAACATGCGATTTTCCAAATAGGAAATTGTTTTCGAAAAGTTGCAAGTCCAAATAAACATTTAAAAACACCGACACAATAATAAAAAGAGCTTTTGCACCTTGTGACAGACTCGGGACGTACTTGATTCGTTCTTTAAAACATGGACTACCGAAACCCTATGCCGAGATGTAGGGTGATAAACAAGTGGATAAGTTTTCATTAAACATAGCTATGAAATTTTATTTAAAAATACAGCCTTCAGTTATTAATACTGCATAATAATTCAGAGAAATTCGTTCTTTAAAACATGGACTACCGAAACCCTATGCCGAGATGTATGGTGATAAACAAGTGGATAAGTTTTCATTAAACATAGCTATGAAATTTTATTTAAAAATACAGCCTTCAGATATTAATACTGCATAATAATTCAGAGAATCCGTGTCACAGACAGAGAACAAAGGCTTTAAGCTTATTACTCCCTTATTTTAGCGCCGAGGGTTAAATATACAAACGATGATGCTTGAAATGTACTTTTGGATAAAAGACACTAGTTCATAGGATAGTTCATAGAAACATTATTCTGCTTTATAAACAATGTTTTGTAGACTGTTTTTATTATTCTTTGTGGGGTATTTTTGAAGCTGTTTTATTTATGAATTTAATATACATATTTAAAAAAAAAAGTATGTTGTATGTTCTTTGTAGGAGGCAAAGCTTAGTAAAATCTTAAACCTTTCTTTTCTAACTATGATGTTATTACATTAATTATTTTTTATGAATAGAATAGACGAAACTTTGAGTCATTCTTTTTTGTGGACGAAGTATTTAGGTATATTAAATAATATATTATGATTAGACACATAATATAATAAAAAATAATGAAATAATAACATGCACAATAGAAAATAAATTGCATTGCTTTGGAACGTATTTTCAAGACCCGTAACTAAAGCCAGTATCCTCGGCACGCTGCCATCAGGCATCGAGTTGGAGCAGTTGAGCTACCTATAGATCGTTTGCAACGGTCTATGGGTGGCCCTATTGTTTTCTTATGTAAATTGAAAAAAGTTTAAATATAAATTGTAGTAGCTAGCTTATGCTATAATTAATAACCATATCAAGTAGGCTGAATAATAAATATTTTGGGTTCGGTTCGTTGGGAATTGCATTGCTTCAGAAGGTATTTGTATTATCATTGTATACCTGCTTAAATACCAATTATCAAGTTATCAAGACTCGGAACTAAAAAAAAAAACAATATTATATGGGTCACGAGAAAAAAGTATATTAACGTAGTTAAAAGTACCTGTACCTAATCATTGTCATTCAAAATAAAGTTTTTAGTTTTATTATCTAAATCTACTCTAAGGTTTACTCGTAAAATTCATACAACTATCTTGAGATAGCAAATAACCCATCTAATTGCCTAATTGAGGTACATACCTACCTATGCACATCCGGAACCCATCGGCATACATACCTACTGTTATTACAAAACTCGTGTCGCGATGGTGTGACATAACTGTATCACTTGGTACCACTCGTACTCGGCTATTGTGGAGACTGCCGAGGTGGGGTAGGCAGCGACGCGACGGGAGTGAATCCGACCACTGGCCAGTGTGTAAGTGGTATCTATATGTGCGCCCGCGCAACGGAGATTGCCGTCGAAAGTGCTCCAAGGCGAAAACGTAAGTGTTATTACCGCATGTTGTTGTTATTTATTAATTTATTATCGCACTTATGCATGGCGACGTTTATGCTCGGCGAATCACTTAAGGCTAGTTCCAATATTCTACGATCATGCTTATCTTTATTTTATATTATTTTTCATTTTTGTGAAAATACTTTTTTGTGATATGGACCAATGTGGATTTCTGAAATAAATAAATACAATACAATTATTAAAGTCTTTTCCGAGGAAAGAAATACGAAATAAGATTAAAAAATAAAAAGAGACTGACACTCAAAGACTAACATTACGATCGTCAAATATTGGAATTTTTCATTTCATAAACAAAAAATATCTATAGCGGTTTTTTTATAGGGGCGTATTCCTTTTTTTTGTTTTTGTGTTATGTTGTTGAAACAAATGTACGTATACATTTATGTATAAGTTTCTACAGCCACTTTTTTACAACAAAGTTTTTTATAGACTCATTAATACAAAATAGAAATCTCCACAATTTTATTTTTAAACCAAAAAACTTTTTTTTATTTGATTTGTCGAATACGCATAGTAGTATTTAAAGGACAATCGATAGACATCAACCGAATATTAAAAAAAAATAGAAATTATCAAATTGCTAATAATTTAAGTTACTTATCTATTATTCGTAATAAATCGTAATAATTTCAATTTATAAAAAATTGTAGCGAAATATCATAAAAGTCTATCAGGAATCTGCAGATTCTAATTAAATATTTTAGTTGAGTAATCGACGCACGTCTACAGCATGTCAATTAGAAATGATATTTGAAACGCGAAAATTTGAACTTTGATATTAATTCTACATATGCAAAAGTTTGTGACGATGGATGTACAGTTGTTCTTGAATGGTTAAATCACAGAATCAGGCTAATATCAGTATGGACATAGCATATTCCTATAATCAAAAAGCATCATACCATACTGGATGGTACAATTTAAGCAAACTCTTTGGCAAAAGCAAACGTCGGTTTTTCAAGCGAGAATTTTTCAACTCAATACTTGAACACAAAGGTGTCAAAAGCCAGCAACGTGAAAAATCGTAAACACGAAAAGCTGCTGATTTTTTTGCCACCGGCCTTCACCTGTTGAACTTAGCTGTTAACACAAAAAATCCCTTTTATGCTGATATGCCTTCGCCATTCTGAACAACACCTATCAGGAATCGGTGTTTCAATGAGTGACATCAAGATAACGCATTTTTTTTTATATCGATCACGGGCAAGGTACTGGAAGGTTTTGTATCGGGGTCGTCAGTCAATATTCAAGTATAATAACGTTGCCTTCGCATAAATATATACACATTAATTAAATACATTTCTTTGGAAAATACGAGCACTTATATCAATGAACATGATAATGCAATAGGTTACACACTTCCTATATTTCAAATTCATCGAAATAATTGTACATGTGGTACGCAAAGAGCATAAAAAATATAAATACTGAGAACTTACCTTAACAATAATAATTAAGATACAATTTGCTTAAGTTTTATGAGATACCTTTTTGATTACTATAAAATCAGTAAATTTTTTAAAGATTATAATTTAGTTTTATTCTGAGAATATTACTTTTTTCGTTTTAGCATGTAGTTAGCTGTGCCATGTTGTAAATGAAATTCAAACTTTTAATGTAAGTTAAGTGAGCAATACTTACCTAACAAAAAACAAACAAGATGTTTTTTTATTTATTTATTATTTTAAAAGGTAAAAATATTTATTTACACAACTAATTACTTAATGCTAAAACATAATATAACTGAAGTTACTTAACTTAACAAGACCTTATGACTGGTATACGTAACTTATTTATGTATCGTGGCATAGCCCATTGGATTTCTTCTTATCAGCTTTACTCCATCCCACGTTACAGCACAAATTCAAATTTCTTGATAAGTAACGAGATAAAAAAATATTTCTAATTACACGCGAGAGTTTAGAAAGCATGTAACTACAGATACTATATAAATCGGTATAAAACACGCGATACAGATAGGCACAAAGTAATTCAGAACCTACATTTCTTCTATCTTTTCAAAAAAGATTGTACTTTTTGATTGTTACATGTTTTTACAAGAAATAATTTTTATTTATTAATTTATTATTATTCTCATCAATTAATATTTTACTTAAGTTTTAAGTTTACAGCCTGATGGATCGATGACAGCAGTGGGCTGATACTGGCTGAGGATGATGATGATGATGAGTTTACTTGATATTACAAAGTAATTATCTATTTAGCCAGACGGAAACAACACAACTTAACAGTTATTCACAGAGTTATCTAATTCGTATGATTGTATTCGTATTGTGCCAACAATGTAAATTAATTATTACTCAATGATCTATTCACGTTTACATTGTTAATGTAACAACAAAATTATGTTGCCTACCTACTTGATTCACTTGGTTGGATGTATAAGTTATTTTACTTCGTTACAGATCATGCGGTTACTATTTCTAACTATGCTGATTGCTGCCTCTGCGGCCGAGGGAGAATGGCAGCCGATTCTCCCAGAATCGTCTATTGCCTATACTAGTTATAAGTCACCAGAGAGATCGTTTCATCATCAAAGGTAGCGAAACCTCCTAGATTCCATTAAAATCAATCACATGTTCACAAAGCTCCTATATTACTGACAGACTAACTTAAAACCAATACAAACACAACTCCATAATTTCATATTGCGAAGCGTGGTTGTTAAATTTATGCAAATAAAGTACTTTCGTTTTGTTTCATTTCCTGAGAAAAGTCCTTGGCATATTTTTGTTTGACGTAGAAGTGTACTCATAAAGAAATTTCGATGCAATTTTTTTTTTTTTTTTTTTTTTTTTTATTAAGTAATTGATATAGCAGTCTCCATTCAGCATCAAAGCATAAATTCATTTATATAAGTCAAATTAGCAATCTGTGATTTACTTTTACGGTTTCATTTAATGGAATATTAAACTTACCTTTATTAAACATACATATGAACATACTTTAAAGTTAAATTTTGCATACGAAATGAATTGTCAGCGACCACTTTGGTTATTTATGATTTATGAGCCTTAACATACAGGTATTCTTGTCGCAAATAGTAAATTTTAATATTAACAATTTCAAAATTCTGCATATTGATAGATCCATCGCGCAATAATTTTGTTATATTGTTAACGTATTTTTTTTTCAGTGGCCAGTTTAAGATCGTCAATCGAAAGCCTGTGAGCTTCGCTCCGAGTAAATACACAAGTGGCTCAATGTCGCCTGTCGGAGACACCTGCAGCGTTTACAAAGTCTCCATGAACCAGGAGGTGTTCTACCAATATTTGGAGTACGACAAGGACATTCCGGATCTGAAGGAATTCACACTCTGCATGTGGTCGAAGTTCCATAATCATTCTGATGATCATCCGCTGTTTTCATATGCTGGTAAGATTTGATTAGAATTTACACCTATGCTTCAATGAAACTTACACAATAAATTAATAACCATGGACAAAAATAGGCAGCTGATATTATGTTGGCCAAATATTTACCCCTTATACCCCGTCTCTAAAAAAGTGTGAATCTAAACAGCACGTAATTTTGTGTTTTCAACGCTTCATCGAATACATTGATACGGCCAAGTACTGGGCAAAATATGTTTGATTGAACTTAAGGCACGAAGAAGAAGAAGAATGAATGAAAATGAAAATAATCATTTATAAAATTCTGACAAATTTTGTGGATTTATAATTCGTCTCGGTTGTAAGTATGTTTAGATATTTGAGCGATCAAGTTTATAAAATGTAGGTCGAGTAGTCGAGTGTCATGATAAAATAAATAACAATATTATCAATATTTTCTCTTCCGTTTTACAAAAAACAACCGAATATTGAATCACTGCATACAATTTTCGGGACCATTGTTCCAAGAACGAACCTTTATCCAAAAATCACAACGGGATTTTTCGAAGTAATTAATAGAATTTGAATTCAAAGTAATGGTTTTGTTGTACTTTATTTTATTGTACGACTTTTTATGCGAAAATCTTTTTAACATACATATATAAGTATGTATGTATTTGCAAGTTGGCGCAACTGGTTGCTCGTGTGCTTGGTCTCTTAGAGTAGGAGATTTGAGATTTGAAATAACTTTACTAATACTCATAAAATCGTTAGGGAATAAAGGTTATCGAATAGCGATAAAGAATCAGACGACGCAGTGTAAGTGCAGTTTCATACTATTTTGCCGCGCGTATACGAGCGGATTTGTACTCGCGAAACTTCAAGAGTGTCGCGCGTATACGCGCCTATACCGGTACTTGCGATCGGTTTTTTCTATCGAGTGTCAGCATGAGCCGTCTCTCGTAACTTGTCGCGCGTACACAAGCTGCAAAAGTAAAACAAAACTCGAGCGGCGAATCCGCCCGGTTAATCCGCTAATCTGAAACCGCACTAAGACAGGGACCGTCTTACACTGCGTTGTCCCACTCGATGTACTGACGACATTATGGCGGTCGCGGGAAGCCGGTGGATAGAGGCCGCTCGTCGTCTTATATCCAGCAGAGGAAGTTCAAAGGATAATATGAATTTATTGATTAAACGTAAATTACTTGAGTGCTGTGTGTAACTCTTGTATTTTCACAGTTGCAGATAAACCAAAAGAAATCTCAGCGTGGATATCCAACACTGAAGAAGCGAGCTATTTCAGCCTGGCTGTACACGGTCAGACGTTCTTCAGGCTTAACTACCCCCTAAAGCTGAATACGTAAGTTCTAATCTTTTAAATTAATTATTTATATTACCTATTAGGTAACATTTGTGAAATCTAATAAGATTTAATTTCTTGCCGAGGAGTTTTCTAGACTTAACTATGCAGCTATTTTACGCCGACCTGGGTTTCTCATCGTTGTTATGCGCAAATGCGCAAAATTATATAATATAATTATATAAACGCTAACTTTAATGCACAAATTGTATATTTAATAAAATGAATTAATTAAGCTAGTACGAAGATGAATGTTTACATAAACGCAGATTTTCACTTTGATGGAAATATATTCCCATACACCATTGATTGTGCTATTTAGCCGTATATTTTTGACAGACAAGACTCGTATCACAGGAAGAATAAAATATATTTCGTTCAACTCCCACGTTTATATTTAAGCCTTACTCTTTTAGAGATTTCTTATTTCACGGATATTTCTTCTGCTCGCACCAGACGGATCTCTCTCACTCATCACACGAACCGCCAGGGAGAGGAACCCGCTCCGGTCCACTGCTTTTCTTAAAAACTACGACCTCGTAAGACACGACTGAGAAGATATCTTAAAGACTTTCGTGGTAAACAGTTACAGACTACATTGTCACATTACATTGGTTATAATCCAGTCTAATGAAGGTCTAATTTAAAACAAGATAATATTCTGGGATTTAAAAACTGTTTGATCAATTAGCTGCCAGAGGGGACAAATTTATATTGTTGTACCTTACCAGCCTTGGCTGTTAAGGCCCAGAAACCTCACGAAATATTTTAGTATTTTTCCCAATTTCCTTCACAATAACTAAAACATTTCTTGAGGTTGAAGTACCAAAATCACCGATCCACTTTTTAGATATTTATACTTAGTCAATTTATAACTTCAAAAATTTACAAATATGCGAGCGAACTAATGGCACGCGGGATTATGGGCCTTAAATTAAAACGTAGTGACCACAACATCGGATCAGTCAAAATATATTGGTGATGGGATCCATTAGTTAGGTCACACCGGCGTTGTTTAACCTTTCCATTAGCGATGTATTTCAACAGAACTTAACTTTACATTATAACGACAAACATTTAACATTGTTGTTTAAAACCGGCCTGAAATAGCTTTTACCAATAAATTATCTATAAATTAATACGTTTATAGAATTCAATTAGGACAGTGAGCCTTCCCATGTTTTAATGGGAATATTTAACATTTTGCATAAGAAAAACAGTTGTGAAAGATTTTTTGCGAATTAGCAAAAAACTGAGTTTTTTAGTTCAGAGTTAAAAAATTGAGCTCGTACTTGATCTAGGGCTCTTGTGACGTCAATCGCTCTTTTACTTTCCCGCGTTGCCGTTGACGGCACCTACAAACGTTACTACTGCGTGTAGTCTTTAGACTAGGAGGCTGATTTATTTATGAATAAGTAAGAGGAGAGTCGTACTACTCTCGCACACCTATGATTAAATTGAACCTCTTTTGTTGGTACTCCTTTAAGTACCTTTTTTAAAAAAAAGAAAATAGCGGTACGCTCGCAAAATTCAAATAACATTTCGCGGAAGAAAGAACCGGAGATGACGTAACCCGTTCCTAACAGCGGTAACTCAGTCAGCACAAAATGTTTTAGGGAGAGCCAATATATATATAATATATATATAGTATTACTTATAAATCGTCACTTTTCAGTCTATCATCATGTCTTTTTCACAGTTGTCATTTAAATAAGGTAATTTATTAAGGATAATCTGCAAGATTTTCATTAAAAATTTAACTCATGTCCCTATGTTCAAGTGTACACAAATGTATCTCCTTAGTACTCGGTCCACTAAACTAAACTCATTTCGTAATTGAAAGAGAACAAAAGACAAACGTGAGGGTTGCATAAAATCCTAAGTTAATTGTTTTTAAATTGCTCTAAGATTGTGATCTGCACAACACGCATAGGAAGTAGGTTCATGAAAACATGTCAGCATGATAGCAACTATCTGACAATCAGGGCGTATCAGGGCAGATACGACAGAGAAGGGGAAAAAATAATATTTTTTTGAAAAATATAAAAATACGACTATAAAATAGGTACGACATAATTAGGCTTAATATTCAAACATGTATTTCAGTAACAAGGAGATACTATGGACATGTGAATATTACACCTCTATGACATTCAATATTGTTGATCTAGTACTGAAATGGTAGACGGCACAAAGGTAAGGAAATTAACAGATGCAGATGATTAAATCACAAGGGCTGTCGATGATATTGATTTGTCCGACAATATCAGTAACATTATAACAGATTTTAAGTAGAAACTAGACACAAATTTAGACCTAGGTAAAGATAAAATAAAACCGGATCTAACTTTCTCCAAACAACTCCGTCGAAATATTTAACACTGCTCAAGTATTTTTTTAATAAAGTATTTCACTCAAGTAAAGCATATCATATTAAAAGTTTTCTCGGAAAATATTTAGTAATGAATTATAATAATAAAATACCTTAAATAGAGCTAAAATAACTTAAACAAACTTATTTATCATATGAAACTAATATGCGAGTAATATCATAATATACATACCTGAATACCAAAAAAACATTTATAAAAAACTAACACACTCACACCCCTGCAGTTGAATAAGTTGAAATTAAGGATAACAATGATTAGATGACACGGTTGGTCGAGTGACAAGTGTGTAGGACTGCCACGCAGGTGTCGCGGGTTCGCTTCAGGACTATCATTTGTGTAATGAACACCGATGTTTGTCCTGAGTCTGGGTGTTTTCTATATATTCTATGTATGAATCCACAAAAAAAGTATATAACTATTCTATCAGTTATCTAATTCCTATAGCACAACTCTGCTTAGTTTGAGGCTAGATGTCGTTGTGTGAAATGTCCGAAATACTTATTTATTTATTTTATTTTTAACTTAGTAAAAAATCACAGAATAGCAACGACTACGCAAGGACATCGATACCTTATTGACTTATACATTGAATTCAACAGAAAACGGAAATTCGTGCAAGAAGGTTTTTTTAATCGTTGTTGTATCAGCTCTCGTAGATTTGTGCTAAAAATGCTAGTAAAACTTTACGATTTGGTTCGGCAAAGGTGTAAATTATTGCGTGTCTTTCGTAACGATGCGATGTTCCGTCATGTTCCGATAAACATGAAATTGTGAGACATGTCAATGTAATGTTAGGAAATCAAGACACACATGTTATTTTTTTACCTGACTTTTGTTACTTTAATTAACACTGTTTATAATTTGCGCGGGGTTGGTCTCGGAAATGGTCAGATCGTACAGATGAAGACGGCTGCTGATCATTTCCGAGTACCCAATTTGCGAAGATAGGTAAAGGCGCGACTGAAAACCAGTGTGGCTGAGCCATCGACCTATTCACAACAATACATATAGTACGTACCTACACAACTTCGAGTTATGTGCGAGAATATAATATCTTTCTGAATTAGGTTAGTGAATGTTTATGTGAATAAATGCCTTTTTATTTCAAATAAGCTAACTTGTTGCTATAGACACTATCAGATATCAACGTATTCGTAAAAATTTAAGGGAAGCAAAGGTATTTGTTTTGATATCTGATATAATATGAAATAAAAGCTACTTAAAACATAATATGGGAGTGAATGTTAGAAAAATATACAACAGGTAAATGTCATTAGCCGGATATACAATAGGCGGATATAAATAGGCTTCAGAAACGAGATATACACAAGATTTTTCACTTTAATTGCTGAGAAAATAAGTAGGTCAAATAGTTGCGATCTTTAAAATGTATTACCTACCTATAATACATATCCTGACTGACTGATTCATCATCGCCGCCAAGTCAAAACTGCGGAACGTAGAGACTTGAAACTTTTAATATTGTGTTTTCTCCTCAGATAAAAAATAATAATAATGTTTTAATAATAATTTAGAAATAAGTTTTTAATTATAGCAGTCAGAAAGTCGATCACGGTATGAAGGCCACGCTTGTATGTATGTATGTTTACTCCTTTTTCCGCAATTGGACTAGTTATTTTTCCTTTTTTCGTGACCATGTAACCTACTGGCTACGGATGTAGCCAGCCTAACTCTGTCCAGAAGCGCAAAAGATTCCTGGACTCCTCAAAGGCTTCGCGGAGCGACCTCGGGTGCCCGAGGGTTTCGAGAGAAGGCCACCATTACAAAGTTGAATGAACTAGTTTATCTGAAGATATCTAGAGTTCTCTTATTTTTTTTTATAATCAACAAAAAGGGCTTTGTCGCTAAATAATGCCTGAAAAGTTCTCTTATTCGTCAGCAGGAAGTTCCGGTCCGTTTTTAGCATGACATATTGTACGAGTACTTTCCATATTTAGAAAAAATATAGAAATTCAAAATCAAATGTCAATAAGAAATTAGTAAATAAATTAAATTGAAATGGCATTAAAAGTGAATTCCATTCCTTTAGAATGAAACTGTCCACATACATATAATACGAGGCAGAACGGTGAAAAAAATATAGAGTCGTTCGTCAACTCTTCCAACACAAACATGTCCACTTTTGGATGTATTGGCGAATTGAATATTTCATTTTATTTTCGTTCGCCAACTCATCCGATTTTTTTGCTTCTAAAATTCAATATCGTCCCCGTGGTGTGAGGGGTAAGGTTTTTTTATGTAAAAATGGAACAATAGGTTAAATCATAAAATATGGCGTCTGTCCTTTTCCAGCTCAAACTACCTTCATCAACAATTTTCATCTTCATAAAATACTCTCAACTTCCTGCACGAAACCTATTACAAACTGAACCTCTTTGAACAGATTTTATGAGCAATCACTTTTTTGTCCTAAGGCCTAAAATACAGTTCTACTCTTCTTGTTTTCTAACATAAAGTTAAACTTTACGTATGAATGAGAAATTCATTTTTATAATAATTAAAATAAACTAAAAAAAAATTTTTTTTGACGTGATTTAGTGCTGATTTGCACCTTATAAGTTTCCTAATGTGACACAGCTCAATAGAAAGTGTATAAAAGGATAAGATAAAATATTGATTGGTAGAAAGCTTTTATAAGCAGTACGTATATAACTTGTAAATGCAGTATGTCATGTTTATGTATTAAGAAAGTTCGTTACGGGTTTGTTTTACTATTTATAAACCAACTCAGGTTATGGTGTTGTCCAAATGAAATATGTGACATAAGCACCAATGAAAGGGTAATTTGTATACCTACATAAGTGTTGTAAGACACACCTAAGATTGGATAACCAAATTGGTTTTCATTACTTGTTCCGATTGCGATCGAAGTGATCAGAGCATGACAAAAATATATTAAATATTTTTTTTTATTAATATGCTTGGGATAACTACCTTACCTGATTGTATAATACTGTGCTTGTAGGCGCGGCGTAAGACGAAGTCGAATTGTTTTTTTGCCATGGAGAAACGTTAATAATTCATCTTAGAATAAACCACCAAAACCGTAGTAGTAACAATCAAAGTAAGTAGGAAGTATTTCGTTATAATGTTACATATGACTGAAGGACAATATTGTGGGGGCTACGAAAGCGTACAATAAGAAATACACAACTAGCAAATTCAGTACGGATAACCTGAAGGTTCCAGGCCCCACTAAACCGGTATTTATCTCTGAATGTCTATCCCCACAAGCGAAGAAACTTTTCTTCCATGCCAGAGAATATGCCAAAGAAAATAACTTCAAGTACTGCTGGGCTTCGCGAGGCAAAATCTACCTGAGGCGGGCAGATGGAGCTCCGCTAGTCAAGATCAACAGCGAGAACGACCTGGAGGCTCTACAAAATAAATGACTAGCCTCAGTAGTAAACAAGTGCTATATTATGTACATAATCATTTTAGTTAGATGCATGTTCTTAGATTTTGATCTCGTAAATAATGATTTTTTTGTTTATATTTTTTTTGTAATTTTAAGTGATCAACTGATAATGTTATGCCTCAGAAATTTTACAACTATGTTTCAAAATATTTACAAGATATTTACACTATACCTACTCTACAAATATTTACACACTCCTTTCACATGCTACTTAAAAACAAGACAACAGTTTTACATATTTACAGAAATAAAATGTATATGTAATATTCCTACTCTACACTACATATTATACCCATACTGTATTATTGACACACATAAAAATATAATATTATTCACAATACATGTATTCACCGAATATATACTCACGCCCAGACTCTGCCTGCACCACTTTACTTTTTATGCCCAAAATGGATGACAACTCTTTCATTATAACAGAAGTCGATGGTACATTTAAACCTGATTGTTATTCAATTAGTGAATCTAATAGTTGCTGTAAAATTCTGAACACAGATAACAGTAAATATTCTTTATCCATATTATCACTTAATATACGAAGCATAAACCGAAATTTTGATTTATTTATTGCTTTTGTATCTAGCCTAGATATAAACGTTGATATGTTTGTCTTAACAGAATGCTGGACAAGTAACATTAATCCCCCACCTTTACTCGACAACTATAATATGCATTGGACAAAAAATAAACTCAATCAGAACGATGGAGTTGTTGCCTATGTCAGAAACGAATTAAGGTCATCCTCATTGGAACCAACATTTACTGAAGGTAACTGCCTCCTAATTAACATTGTACCTAACTATACTATAGTATGCTCCTATCGACCACCAAGTTTTAGAAATGCTAATAAATACCTAGAGTCACTAGATTCAGTATTATCAAACGTTCATAGTAATAATGTTATATTTACAGGAGATATTAATTTGGATATTTTGCCTGACAATCCTTCAGTCTTTTCACTAGATTATTTAAATCTAATGGCTACTCATGGTCTAAGACAAGGCATTAACCTTCCTACAAGAGTGTCTACTTGTATAGATCATTTTATGGTTAAGACATGTGGTATATGGAAAACGCTTGTTTTTGAACAGCAGCTTACTGACCATTCTCCTATACTACTTTACATTAATTATACTAAAGCTACAAAAACGCCCATTACCTACAATAAAGTAACTGTAGATTATGAAGGAATCAATGAATTACTTCATAAAGAGTCATGGCAAGAATTGTATTGTATGGAAGATGTTAACATCGCTACTGACCTACTTACCACTAAAATACTTGCTATCATAGATCAAAACACCCAAACTAAAACAATATCAAAAAGAAATAACCCTCTTAAGCCTTGGATTACAAGAGGTGTAGTCCGTTCTATAAGAAAAAGAGATAAATTGCATATGAAGGTAAAAAAGGCACCAAAAAATACAGAACTCAAGGAAAAATATAATAAATATAGAAATACATGTAATAATATTATTAAAAACCTAAAAATAGCATACTATAAAAACAAACTACATAAAGAGCGAGGAAATATTAAAGAAACGTGGAAGATAGTAAAAGAAGTTTGTAATTTTAACAAAGTCAAAATGCCGCCGAATGATCTGTTAAGCCTAAGCAATAGTCCTGTCCAATCGCTTAACCAAGTAAACAAATATTTTACTGCTGTTGGTGAAAAACTGGCTAGCAAAACGCTATTGAAAATGAATACAACAGAAATTGAACTAGCCACAAAATTAAATAGGAGAACAATAAACCCTACCCCTCTCAAATCTATGTCCCTCCTACCAACGGACCCAGAAGAGGTCAAGGGTATGATCTTTCAACTAAAGACAAATAGTGCGCCAGGTTGGGATAAAATTACAGCATCAATACTTAAGAAATCTGTTATTCACCTAGCACTACCCATTACATTTATTTGTAACCTTAGTTTCGAAGCAGGTGTATTCCCAGCTTCTTTTAAAAAAGCCGTAGTATGCCCTGTTTTTAAAGCAGGAGTCAAAAAAGACCCATCGAACTATAGGCCCATATCTTTGTTATCCACGCTTTCAAAGGTTATGGAGAAAATAATTAAGAAAAGAGTAATGGGATACCTAGAAACGAATAATCTTTTAAGCGGTAACCAGTATGGATTCAGAGAGGGAAGGTCTACTGAAGATGCAGTACTGATGCTGACATCCCTGATAACTACATATACTGATGCAGGAAATAAGTGCGTAGGTGTCTTTCTAGATCTGCAGAAAGCGTTTGACACAGTTTCTATTCCTATACTACTGTCGAGACTAGAAAAAGTTGGTATCAGAGGAATAGTGCTTGACTGGTTCACTGACTACGTAACGGGGAGATCACAGCGGGTGCGTATTAAAAGTCATGAGAGTGAGAGTGCAATGTGTAACTTCGGTGTACCGCAAGGTAGTACGCTAGGACCTACTCTCTTCCTAATTTACATAAATGACCTATGTAATACTACCTTGCCGGGATTAGACCTACTTATGTTTGCAGATGACACTGTGCTGCTCTTACACGATAAATCATGGCCAAAAGCTACGCTGTTAGCTGAGGACTGTCTTGCAATAGTCACGCAATGGCTAGAAAATAGTTTGTTATCACTTAATACTAGTAAAACAAAGTATATGTGTTTCAGCAAGACTAACATTGGATGTCCTAGAAACAACGTTAGCATTAAGATTCACACTTACCCTTGCAATAGAAACCCACTACATGAAGAATGTCATTGCTCAAATCTTTCCAGAGTCGACTCTATAAAATATCTTGGTGTAATTATCGACGACAAACTAAACTGGAACAGTCATATAACATATCTTACCTCTAGAATCAGGAAACTAATATATATTTTTAAATCACTAAGAACTGTAGCTGACAAAAAACTTGCCATCCAAATCTATAAGGCGATTTGCGAATGCATATGCAGATATTGTATCTGTGCCTGGGGTTCTGCAGCAAAAACACACCTTATTGCGGCAGAACGTGCTCAGAGAGCAGTTCTGAAAGTACTACTCTACCTGCCATATAGACACCCAACTACAGATGTATATGAAAAAGCCGATGTGCTAAGTATCCGTAAGCTATTTATATTTGAAACCCTCAAAAGGTATCACAAAAAAATTGTTCCCCTACTTCCCGATAATACTTATAAAAGAGTCGACAGATGTCCTGTTCCTAGAGTGAAATCTAGATTTGCGCGGAAACAATTTAACGTGATTGCTCCTAATCTATATAACACGTTTAATAGTGAGCAGAACATTAAATCTGTAAATAATAACATAATTAAAAAACATATACTTGCTTGGGTTAAGCATTTTGATTATGACGGCATTGAAAAAATGCTGTCTGATTTTTATTATTAATATCTAATATTATAGGTACATATAACACACATAAATATATATATATATATTATACACACACACACACACATACACATACACTCAACACTATTGTTATATTTTATACTGAATTATTTCTGAGGTCATCTGTCTATTATATTTTTTTTTTTTCTCTCGAATATATTTAAATTTTATTGTTTAAAATTAAGTAAATTTTCTAACCTAAGTTTAATTTAAAAATTGATTTAAATTATTTCCCTTTGTAATAGACATAACCCAAATTGTAATAAACAGGAGAAGACTCAGGCTCCTGAAATACAGCTTTCTGCTAGTTCGGGACCTGTGGATTCACTCTTTTGTAAACATATTATGTCCGAATAAATATTACTACTATTACTACTATTACTATATGTTTGCTTTCGATCTGATTTTTTTTACTGTACATCATTAGCAGTTTCCGTCCGTAATAAATAGCACTTAATAACTCTGAACTGAACCTACAAAATGCTGATTAAATTAAAAATGAAACAATTTTTAATTTCAAACAGATAGCGGATAGCGATACCCAATTTAACAAGATTATCTGTGAAATTTCCACCCGAACGCAACCCCCCCGCCTCCCTCCGCTGGGCTCTGAGGCTCTCAATTAGCTTCAATTTTCTCTTATTGATGTTTTCATGAATATTTTATGACATATTGAGGTGGTCGTGAGGTTTATTACAGCTCGGTACACCATAAATAGTGTGGGTACTTTTTTGGTTCGCATATCACTCACATCACAAACACGTTATGGGTTTTAGACGTGGTAGAGTATATGTTTATGTAAACGATATAATTGCGTACGTGGCTACGTAAAGACAATACAAATATTATGCTTCCGGCTACGACAACTACTATTTCAAATATTCAAAACCTTTATTTTATTATTGTAACTAATGACAAAATTCCGCATTTACCATGAAATATCTAAACACATAACATTATTCATATTAAAAAATAGACGCTGACAAATGCTTCTTTTGAGTTCGGATCGTATACGGGCCGGCGGCGGCGCACTTATGGCGAAGCGCAGCGCAAAGCATTTTGCACTGTCAACCTATTAACGACATTGTACTCATTGAAATAAAATATAATATCAAATAATACAACAATTAATTTCTCGCTTTGATGCTCATCTGCGCTGCGCTCCGACATAATATTTCCGCGGGCGCCGCGCCGCCGCGCCGGCCCGAACACTTATATAAAGACGCTAACAAAATGAAACATTCTGCTATGTAGCAGTCCTGTCGAAGTAGACTATAATGTTTAAACAATTATTTTACTAGAGTATTGTGGATTATTATTTATTTTATTTTGTATCGGTTTCAGGTGGTATCACTCTTGCCAGTCATGGAACGGCAAAACGGGTGAGTGGCAAATATGGGTGAATGCAGAGCGGGTTGGACGCGGTTTTCACAATAGGGTAAGAAGATTTTTACATTCTTAAAAATTTGGTGATATCATCTCAATTATTGTTGAACTTTATATATACCTACTACAAATTTATAATTACCAAAAAAGACTTAAATGGACAAAGCGGAAGCGGAAGCGGAAGCGAGGGTACTGTACTTCGTTGTATCTGTGCAGTTAGAATTATTGGTTACTTTAAATAAAATTACGAGTGACAACGGGGCAAGGGCGGTGCCCAAACCGAGCTTTGCTAAATGATTAAATACTTAATTATTAACGATGCGTATCGATATATATTTATACAAAAAACGACTAACGGTAACAGTATTCTAATAAGTTATTTTTACCTTAGATGTTTAAAAAAAGAAGGAAGTATCGGGGGACAAAGTGATTAGTACCTACGAGTACAGTATTATATTATGCGTCTATTTCAAATATATTATAATACAAATTAATTGCTGTTCGTTTTTTTTTAGTTCGCTTTAATACAGGGACTACACCGTCCCAAAAAAAAAATTCGCGTTTAACCGTAGAAGAAGTCGTACGTGGGTGAAGTAGTAGAATCTGAACAGGGGGAGCAGTGAAAGAAAATCTATGTGTGGATCGTGGGCGTCAATGAATTGAAAGACGAAGAAATAAAAAAGCTTCTTTCAATCTCAAATGAACAAACTTAAAATTTCATTTTCTATGTATATTGCAGTTGGTGGGCCACGTCATTAAAGGGGGTGGCGTCGCTATAACGGGCCAGGAACAATCAGTTTTATTCAGCAAAGACAACATGCAACCACTAAAGCGTAAGTTTTTGATGCTACTAATACCTGAAGTGAAGCCTGATTACGAATAATTCGAATTCGTATCGTGTGTATCACAGAAAAGTCAATTGTTTGTATTTTTCTGGTTTTATCACACATTTCATAAAATATCTAAGCATGGAAGAATGTTAAAGCCCGGCGGTGGGCAAACTTCCGATGAAAGCTCTTCCCACATGTTGCAGATGTAAGGAAGTTAATAAACAAGGAAGTTACTATTTACTTAGTCGATTCTTATGATAGCTTGGTAAAACAAGACGTTTTGACAGTACCGACAGCAGAGCTAACAGCTAGCTTACACGAAGAGACAAGTGATGAGGTAATCAAATGGTCTTGAATATTCAAACAGGTCCCCCAGGATTGATGGGAGAAGTAACAATGATGCAACTGTACCACGTGGCTCTGACGGCGGGTAAAGCTCATAAGGACCACAAGCATCATCATGTGCACCACTTCAAGCACGATGGGTCACCGGTGGAGTCGGCGACTGAGGCTGAAACCGAACCCCCGCCGCCGTCAGCCACTCCGCTTGGCAATGGAAACTTCCTCGTTGGTGGCCAGCTACAACGTCCTGCCAATCTCAATCTAGCTGGAGCTCAGCAGCAAATGATTCCCGCCCAACTACCCAACGGACTTCAAATTCAACAAGAATACGTGAACGGTCAGCTTGGAAACAGAATCATATCGGAACAGCTTTTGAACAGCGTTCAGCCGGACCCACTAGGAGGGTCGGTGTCCATTCCTCAAATATCTTTGATGCCTACCATTGGACAGACAATATACTCGCCGAGGCCTATTCGCCCTTCGAAAGAAAGTACAATACTGCTTTCGGGATCTTTATTCAACCCGGCAAATGTGCAGTATATAGATGACACACATAACGTGTTTAAGAGGAATTCTAAGAGAGACAAGCGAGACAATCCCGAAAAACAACTGAGCGAGCAATCACAATCAGGTAAATTTTAAAAACCTATTATAATATTGTTTACTACTTTTTCCTACGTTGGTACCGACGCGTCGTGGTTTAATTTCATGTTTCACATAGCGCAACGTTCATTACAGGTAAAAAAGATAAACGTGGTCTGGTAGCTCTATCTGATGGATCCATCGTAGACGAAGCTCTACTTAGTCCAGACATCGGTGACGAGAGAGACGATGCTGCTTTCCAAGAGTCTCTTTTGAACGGGCTCGCAGGCGTAGTTGGGAACCTCCCGGTGCAGAATATGCAAAAAGAGACAGTAAGTAATAATCTCTTAAACTGTTAAAGTATGAAGTACGAAGAGCCAGCCACTGGCTTTTATGAGACTAGACAATACATCAAAGATACTCAAGAATCAAAACCTAATTTTAAGTAATAATAAATAATGGTTTACTGTCTCAAAAGCACATCAGGTTACACATAATACTTCTAAATTAATAAGTAACGAAAAAATGTTGTGTGTTTAATTGTAAGTACCTAGTTTAAATATTGACGCCCTAAAATATCACAACAATGTTTTATTTCAGGCTGACGAAAGAGAACCTGCAGAAGCAGAAGTAAAGGCAGTGATGAAAGTGTGCAGCGGATGCGCTGCCGAGCCCTTCAAACGAGCTCTGGTATTATCTTGGAGAACGACACCTAAAAATTTATACAGCGGTGCACACTACTATAAAGGTCTACCTATATGCCGAGCATTCTAGGAAAGAGTGACATAATACTATTATCGCAACGCATAACTTGATTATTTGTGTTAAATTTTCACGAATATGAGAGCTCAACTTAATTATTAATACGGTAGTGCTTCGGGATACAGAAATAGTATCGTGTAAAATGAATAAATAGATTACGTACAAAACTAAAGGTCAGGCCTCTGTGACAGTTTCTTTAAAAATACTCTTGAATGAAAAAGTGCACAGAGGCACTTTTATTTCTGTATGCCATTATCATTTAACTTATCCATTTCAACTTACCTACATTGAAAATTAAGAGTCAAAATTTAAGCTAAAATTGAAATGATTCTTGGAAGACATCGAAACCAATACAAATGTTTCAAAATCAACTATAAATCGATAGATTTTATTGTTCCTTACACGCTTATAACCAGTATATCAGAAGAAGACAGCAAACATGATTTAGGGTAGGTAAATTATAATGCGTTGGTGGTATAAACTAATTCAGATTTAGTACGATATAATTTTCTATCAAATTATATTTTAATTTAACTCGAAGAATTTTTTCATCTGAAAAAAAATTTGCGAATTTCGTCAGATGGCATGTTATACCCGTGAAATTAATTAATTTTAAGTAAATACTATGTTATCTAACTAGCCATCGCAGGTCTGTGTTATTTATTTTCATTACTAGCGTAAGTTTTATTTTTAAGATTGGATTGTATCTTCTATTTTTATTATTATTGTTGTTTAGTTGACATAATGTTGAACTGTTTTAAGATATAAATAAATTGCATAAAATAAAATACTGAGTTTTATTTTTCTAATATTGAGTATCGATCAAAGCTTCTATACTATGTATCTAGAGAGCTAACACGCCATTTTGTTTTATTTAAGGATTAAGAATTCTGAACCTTATGACTTGGAAATAAAGTTCTTTTTTAATTAAATCTAAATATAAGGATTTTAATGCTTGATAGAGACCCCCTCGTTAAGGAGTGTGTCTCGTTCACACAGTTGCCAGCATACAATTAAAATTAAGATGGCCATAATTTTTGAAATAAGTGGGACAATTTTCGAAATTAGACGATTTGCTCTAAATGTTATTCAGATTCATTTGAAAGGTTTAGTACAGTCGCTGTCATGTAGGTTAGATACCTAACTGCCGAGAAAAATAATTACTGTTCGAAAGAAACAGTATTAAAACCATTGAATCAGATATACCTCACTAGAATGCGGCGCACCGCCCTCTTTTTTTTTTTGATATTTTAATGCACCTATGTATAATATAATTTTAAAACAATAATGCAAAGTAACGTATGTATATAACATTGATAGCTTATTGAGCAGATTGAATTTTCCTTTGGTTGTTTGTTTATGTCTCAATGAAATATTCAAAGTTCAAAAATTATGGTCGCCCTACAGAACGAGACACACTCCTTACTGGTTCTAGCTCTTTCGGCTCGCAGTTTTCGTGTGAGTCAGCATTCTAGATACATAGTATACAAGTTCTTTGGTATCGATACAGTATAATTTTTTGAAGTTTCGGCGGCCCGTGTCATTCATTTACTCAAAATCTAAATATCAAAACATGTTTGTTTAATAATGTTAAACTCGAACATGCACAAAAAAAACTGATATTTTTGCCTATACTTAAATAAAAGTTCTTGGTAAAAACAAACAAATTCGGCTCCTACCTAATAATAAGAATAGGAAGGGCCTAAAAATAAGACATTTTATAGCATGTTTGGTGGAGACATGGAGGAAGAAAACGATGATGTTCCTTATCACGTTGGTCCAATGCTTCCTCTAGAACATTTTGATACTCCTGTAGTAGTTAGCTTATGTTGCAATAGACCAAACATACAATGTAAAGGCACAATAGTGAACTGACCTTAGACTTATGGATGTTATGTTGGTGATAGTCGGCATCGATCTCCGGCTCGCTGAAGTACGACTGGTCCTGGTCCCAACTAGAGGGTCCAGAAGACTTGGCGCCTGCAGCGGGCATCGAAGGTATAGACACGGATCCGACGCCAACTATCTCCGGAAACGCCCCTCCTCCTATGTCAGTTGCTTCGAACAACCTAAAAAAGACACACCTGTCAGCAAAATCACTTTTGGACACATTACTCGAAAGGAGGACTCAATGGAGCGTCTAGTGGTTCAAGGCAAAATGGAGGGCAAGAGATCCCGTGGTCGCTCTCCAACTAGATGGTCAGAACTCATCAAAACTCTCACAAACGCAACCATGACCGACTGCTCCCACAAGGCGTCGAACATAGCCAGGTGGAGGCGCATAGCTGGAGCTGCCATTCATAAGGACCCAATTATAACCACGACCACTCTGTCTAGAGTGCCCGACTAAGAAGAAGTCAGCAAAAAGGTTATATGAAATTCAGCCGATGTCAAGATTTCACATGGTGATGAATCATAAAACGGCGTGCTGTAATAAATGTGGTGATAGCAAGGCAGAGATAATATTCTTTTTAGGTATTTCGCATGAGTGACAAAAACATATAAGTCAAGTTTAATAAATGCATACTGCTGCCCTTTCTCGTGCGCCACCACATCTCTGGCTTAACCATCTACTATTTGTTGATACGAGTATATTGATACGTGAACAAAGTTTTGATAAATTTGAACTTTCGTGTCTTATCATCGGTATATTTACCTCAACACGGAGCGGTCCCGGATCTCCCTTAAATGCGATCTGTGAAAATATAAAACGAAAAGAAACGTTTACAACACATAGTTTTGTTACCAAAGTAGTGGCAGAAGCCGATTATACATAAATTATGCTAGATGGGTACATGCATGGTATCCTATGAATAAAACAAATGTAGTAACGCTAGTGCGTATCACTTTTATTTTAAAGATACTTATAGTATATCTGACTGAGGAACAGAAATCCAAGCTCAAGATTTGTCAGAGGGCGATGGAACGCAGTATTCTCGGCTTCAAACGTATAGACCGAGTTCGAAACACCATGCTGCGTTCCATGACAGGTATTGCGGACGTGGGCAACAAAACGGCCAGGCTCAAGTGGAACTGGGCCGGCCACGTCAGCCGTATGCACGCCGAGAAGTGGGCTAACATTACCACGCCATGGGTGCCTCAGGACGGAAAGCGACGTCGGGGTCGGCCGCGAAAACGTTGGCGAGACGATCTCGACTCCTTTCAGGGAGACTGGTGGGCAATGGCCAGGGACCGAAAGACGTGGAGTGAGTTGGGGGAGACCTTTGCCCAGCAGTGGGACGAGATAGGTTAAATAAAAAAAAAATAAAAAAATAAGTATATCTAATACGAAGGTCTGAAATTATAGGTTAATTATATTTTAAACTCGAACCTGAAAAATAAAAAAACATGAATCTGGTGAAGACTTTAATGTCACAAATTACATACACCACACATATTCCACTCATTTATATTATAATTTTTGGTAAAATTTAGCACTAATATCAGAAAATCCTAAACTGTTTTTTTTATGTGTAACATCTTTTCTTTCACATTCTGTGAATTTTTGAATAATTTCGTGAAAAATGAGATGGAAATGTGTGTCAGGAAGTTGGCCGTCAGGTGTTACCAACCTCAGAAAAATTAAATAAATATAAATTATTCTAAATTTAAAAGTTACTTATTACCAAAGGTGAGAAGTCAGATGTTACACATCATATGCAACTACTGGCTCGCTCGTTTTTTGTCTATGTTTCAAATAGTTAAGATTCTGCTTTGGGATGCTTTCATAAAAAGCTCACCTGTAGATGATTCTACAGGTGACCTTTTTATGAGCGCACAGCAAATGGTGTAAAATAGTCCTTTGAGGAAATATCAATAATTTTGTAGTGATCTTCTTTTTATATATATATATATATAGTTTATTTGTATTTTAATGAAACCTCTAAAATCGAATACCTACTTAAATCACATACACACAGAGCATGGTGGCGAAGCAGGAGCAGGGCGGGCGGCTGTGTGTGACCACAGCTGTTGAATCGTACAACGCTCAACGACGCCCGCCATCGGCCCACGCCCGCCCCACTCATGCGCCCCGTTCACGCTTTCTGTGATGCACGCTCTAAGCCGCACAGCGATATGAAACAAACAAGACAAGTCAAGCCAAGCGAGCCACATTTTTTTAAACAAGAGATTACTATTATTTTTTTAATGTCATTTCAGCACACAATTTTGTAATTTAAAGAAGCTGAATAACGAAAATAACTGTAGCAGCGAGCCGCAGCGTCTTCATGAATACAAGGTGCTACGCCAATCCTGCTCCCGATCAAATGAGAGTTCTAAGTACCCATATTTAAGGTTTCTTTTCATATAGTTCAGTGTGTTATTTTTTTTAATTTTACGTTCGGCGGCGGCGTAGTCACACTAAGGCCGCATTTTTGAGTTTTTAAAACCATCTGAGAAATCGAAAATAGTGTTATAAATTCTGAAAAAATATATGCATAAGTTGAGGGTATAGTCTAGCCAAATTCGTAGCCAGTTACAAGATCATAAGTACTTCACTCTATAGAAAAAAATCCCAAAGTTACCACTCTTTGTAGTGTTTTTTCAAAACCATGACTAGCTTAATGATATTTTGCAATTAATTTTTGCACGTAACTATAGATAATAAATATTTCTAGACATTTTCGTAGAGTTTGACTTGATAAAACGATTTTCTTTTTTACTAAGTTTAAATAACTAGAAATTCGCGAGCGCGGCGGCTTGGCAGGCTCGCTCAGTCGCGCGCTGGCGCTTACGGAGGCCGAACTTGTGTCAGTTTTCCCGCGATGACAGATATCACAAATTAAATTATGCACGACATTATTTAGTTTGTGAAGTCTGTCATTCTCTGTCATAGTGCCATAGTTTATGAAAATCAGTATGACTAGATACTGAAGATCGTTACAAGTCAATGGGGCAGCCTCAGGAAACTGACATGGACGCCACCACAGTAATGAATCTACCACCTGCAGATTCTTTTAAAACACCACACACAGATGTAGAGGCTGTTCTCCTCTTCATGTCGCATTTTGAAATTTTATAAGCAGGTTCGGTACCTGAATATAATTTAATGTCGAATTTGTTTTTGGATTTTTTTGCAAAATGGCGGAGATATGGGAGTTCAAAACATAAAAAAAAACATATTTCAGCCAATACAAATAATGATGTCATATTGTCCTAATGTAACAAATCACTGAATTTACAAATTCCTAAAATCAGTAAAAATATTTTGTGTCATCAGCTAAACACAGCACTAATCGCAGCGAAGCACCAACCTGAGCGAAGCGAAGGTTGCCCGTTCGCTGCTTGCGGGTCACATTAAACAGTAAAAGTCGCTGGTCAGACAGAGATGGTGGTCAGTTTCAAATGAGCATTTATTTTTTGTTTTATGGATTTAGGTGAGTTGATTACACATTTTACTTATTTCGATAAATTTTTACACATTTTTTTAGAATAAGTAAATTAAAATATAAAAAAAAAACAATTGAATTTAAAATTAGGAAAGGTAAAAGGGGTTTCAGACTTGGCCATCATCGCCCCTCTCAAAAAACCAGGCTATATATTCAAACAAAATTCTAATTTATCACTACTATAAACAGTTTGATCATAAAATATGCATTTCTAAAGTAAAATAAAATTATCCTACTGCTTATTTCTGTACTGTAATTCCTGGTGGGGTCATTCAGAGTTCACGGCAGCTGAGTTCGCGCGAAATATTTCGCGCGCGGCTTGGAACAACCCTATATGCCTTTTTGACAGGACTGCGCCGTCTTAATGGCCGCGAAATCGTAAGATAAGTAATATGGGATAATATATAAATCCTCAAGGTGTTTTTATATTTTAACCTATTGTGTTTTAATACTTACAAAATGAATTTTATAACTGTGAACAGATCAGTTATCGTTACTCTAACAACACTCTCACTGTAACGGATCGCACAGAAGTAACGTAGCACCCTATGTGCTGTCAAATACAGAAATTAAAAGTCTACAAGCAAAAACCTGAGCGAGCCGTTTAATCGTTTATTTATTTGCTTTATATGTGCATGAGATCTTAAATTATACTTATATGAGTACCAAACATACACCCTGTGAGGGCACAAACAAGTGAAACTTAAAAAGAGTTATAGTAAAAGTATTGCTAAACTTATATCTTCCTATTCTATGACTTTAAAAATATAGTTAAGTTTTTAATAAACAAACCCTTAGTTTATATATATGTTATTATAATATCAGTCTTATTTAGGTAATACAGGATGTACTAATCAACAACTCTGCAGCAACTGAAGCTGAACATTCGGCAAGAAATGGACTCCATTTCAAGGGAAACTCTTAACGAAATTCTAACGAAAGTTTTCCAAAATTTAGATGCCACATTGAAAAATGATCTAACCGTCAAGGACGTCATTAAGACAATGTAATTTTCAAAAAGTTAATTTCATTTAATTATCTTTAAAATGTAATAAATAACACACATCCACATCTCCACAGTTTTTTTCCCTTAAATTATCAAAACAGCATTACTTACTTACTTCTGTCGTGCGTTACTTATGTCTGGGCCATTATTGTATATTTTAGTTAAGCATTTAAAATGTAACACATATTTTCTTACCATAAATTGTTATATTGATAGAAAATGATCTAGCATTTAGTCCTCCATTTGTACTACATTTTTGTAAAGTGAATTGACAATAAACTATTAAATTAATAAATAAATAAGTTAGTTAAACATTGATTTTGAATAAAATTTCGCAAAGGCTTTGTCGCAATGTAGTATGCAATAATAAAGGCCTATCCGCACACATCAGTGCCGGCACTTGCCGACACGTTCCGTACCATCATTTGGTCGGCGCAGCACTGATATCACTGAACGTCACTGACACTAACGTGTGTCGAATGTTCGAATGGTGTCTTATGAAATGTATGAAACAATATTAGTTTTCACTGATACTGTACTGTACGGCACGTGCCGGCACTGTTGTGTGTGGATAGGCCTTAACGGTTTGGATACATCTCGCTGCACGATTCTTTGAATTTTGACAATTAAGTTAATTAATCGAACTACTAAAACAATTAGGCAAAATATGTAACTAAAAACCTATAATAATCTAGTATCTCCGACACAACCCGTTGCTTTTTTTATTTGAAAGGAAATACTGTTGATATCAAAAAGAAAATCATTAAAATCAGTTAAGTAGTTCAGTTTTCAAATCAATTTTAACAAAAAAAAATATTATCCAAGAAAATTAAATTGCGTATTTTACTAATCCTTAATTCATTAAATTTATAAAAAAAAATATGAGTTCTTTACGTATAACAGTCATGTTGAGGTAGGTATGAAAAACAATACAAACACTTAGTTGGTAACCATGGGATTGCAGATTGTAATTCTATCTAGGTACTAACATATTATAATACTACATTAGTGTTACTTACTCTATGTTTAATCGGCATCCGCACCCTCCATGTCATAAACCGCGTCGTTGCCTCCTCGGTCATACATCTCCATCTCTTGGCCGATATTTTGATTTTCCATCGCCTGCCAGGTATTTAGGCATTCCGCCCACTCGCGGAAGCATCCGGATGGATTCCGGCAATCCAAAACCCTGAAAAAAGATAGTGATGAAACATGTGTTGACAACTCAAATTTGATAAACTTACGAAAAAACAAGCAAAATTAAAGCAGTTAGCGAGATTTTTCTTAAATTGTTTGATAAGTGTAATTTCGAACTAAAGTATTTACTATTAAATTATAAGAGGGCACTTTTATAGGTTAAATAGGTATCTGTAATTGATGTATTTCTCCTAATGAAAATGAATGCGGCTGCATAAAACCCTACAACAAGTAGTTGGCTAAAGTCAGGCGTCGTTTGTTTGTAAAGTGAGCTTTATTAAAAGTAGAGTGAGCTATATTCAGGTAGTGCTTTAGCGCGTCCCGCTTACTTTAATTTCTAGGTAGTTTACGACAGGTGTCATTTAATATTCAAGGTATTCAAAAGGGTAGCCCCTTACAAGTGCAGACTTAGGGCGCCTTCAAATTAGAGGCGTGAGGCGCGCTACTGTAGCACTATCGTGACACACGCATTCAATTTATGCGTAGGGAAGGGACACGCGTTTAATTTGTTGAATCCATGTGTTCTATGATATTAATGAATTGTATAACTTGCCTCTTATACCATAAGTCAGGGCACAATTTATTTTATTGAATTATTAAATTATATTTATATAAATAATAATTTCTTTTTATGACTTGTAACCATGGTGTTGCCAATAAATGATTTTTTTATTTTGTATTTGAATTCAATATGAATGCAGATCAACTAGACATTGAAGCAGGGTTGTGATGATTTAAATCAGTGACACAATTCGTCAAAAATCGCGGTTATAATCAAGTGATTTTTAAATGAAATCAATGATTTAAATCAATACTTTATACTGGATCCAAATCAGCCAAAAAGTGTCAAGGGATATTTAAACCTATTTTTTTTTAATATGACAACAAGACACTTCAATGTTTCTTTTTCACCCAGCTGCGAAAAACGAAAGCCATGTTTATTAAATAATGATCGAAGAGACTTTTACTCCAAGAACTTTTAAAAGAACTTGTTGATTTTCAATTCATAACCACTTTTATTAAAAATGGCAAATAAATATATACATATGTATGTTAATATGTCTTTTTTTAATAAATGACTGTATAGAATAAAATACAAAAACGTTGATTTTTGTTATTTTTATAAAATTAAAAAAAATTCAACGATTAAGAAGAATTTAGAATAAGTAAAATTTCCCTCCCAATTTTTAAACTTATTCAGGTAGGTATTGTTCCTAACATAGTAAAGGTATGTTGGTGTATTAACAACAATTATGGTGAAAAACCGAAATAAAATAATTTGCATTTGAATTTGTAACTTTTATAAAAAATATTTTGTTATAATATATGAAGTGATAAAGCAGGCAATTTTTTTTTACCAGACTGCCAAGGAAGGGCTACTTTTTTTTAAATAGTTGGTCACCCAGAAAGCCATACTTTTTTTTCACCAGAGATGTTAAAAGTTGGATATTAAAAACAGAAGTTTACCACTCTGGTTTGTAAACCTTTACAGATAAAAACCAGCAATAGGTAATCATAAATTGAATAGCACGTAGTGACGAGTAGCACTGTTACTCGTTAAGGTATTACTCCATGGGAACCCACCTTTTTATCAACCCTGCATAGAGAGATTATTGAGGAAGATAAAAATAACCTTGAAATATGGGATAGTACCTACTTCTGGTAGTTGTTTTAACAGTATTTATTGAAAATTTTGATATCAAATCTAGGGCGGAATTTTAGTGTGTTCTAACTGTCTTTTAATTATTTTCTTATTTCTTTGTAACAAAAGCAATGCTTCTTCGTCGCCAATCCATCGCGTTATTGAATCTTGACATGAACGCGTCTACGGAGCCCACTGCAGCGCTTCTTCACGCATATAAATTGAAGGCACCCCTTTAAAGGTGTTTATACATGCTATTTCAAACTATAGTAAAAATTAATTCGTGCAATCAAAATCTCGCTAGTCGACGAAACGTCAAGCAATATCAAGCTTAAGACAAATGTCAAAAAATATCACACTTACCGTGTACACAACTTAACAAATATTATTGTTGTCATAATTGAGACGAGAATAATTGTAGTATTATAACCCAATTGGCTCAAAATGAAGTAAGCAACATCGGACGGGGTAAACATTTTAGCAGCGTTCACAAAAGGAAGTGAAAGGAAGAAAGCAACAAATTCACATTTTGACAAGAAATTAGTTCGATAGTTTTTAAGGTGTTCCGGTACGTATCATGTAGCGCGCGGATCCAGCCACCCTCTAGTCAAGCTGACAGGCTACTGGTGTGATATGCGCTGAATTTCAGGCTGAGCCCACGCTTCAGTGGTAATTGCTGGCTTGCAGGGCTATCGACTTAAAAATACGGAGCCTTATTTTGAAAATATTAATGCACATAAAAGCTTTTTGAAGGACTTGGTTTTAAGGTTTGGAAAACTTTTACTGGCCTCAATCTGGTATCTGTCTATCCGTCTGTTTGTCACAGCAGCGGCCCAGAGCGTCCAATTGGGACGAGGTGTTGAAGGGAGAGAATTCTATTAACAAAAGTATACTATTCAAATTTTAAACACTAATTAATATTGTGATTTGATACTTAGTGCACACTCGGACACTCATTGTACGCTTATTAAATATACACGTCATCTATTTTATTATAAAAATAGCATATTAATCAGCTTAAAGGAATAAAATCCTCTATTTGTTTACCTTACGTATACTATGGGGGCGAGAGAAGATGTGATACTTTCTAGCGGGGACACCTTATCATTAAAATATGTACTTGCCAAATTGTACTATTTTCTATACGAAACATAATTAATTGTAAACAATTGATTGCGAGATATAAATGGCGCTAGTGGTCCAAAAATTGTTTGAGGGTAGAGTTTTGAAATTATTTAATTAGCTGAACCATGGCATATATACGTGATACTTTTGATGTCTCGGGAGTACAATTTCGGTACTTTTTAATCGACTTCAAAAAGGATTCTGATTTCGATTGTAATTTCTGGTAGATATTTGTTTCGCAATTACTTCGCCAATTATGAATTAATTTAGTTTCTTTATTTGTTTAGGGCAAACTCCAGAGGTGGTCTCACATATCAATTTTATCAAAATCGGTTTAGTGGTTTAGTTTTTAATCTAATACTATGTTTTTGTTAAAAACTTTGATTATTTCTGGTATAAGTAACAAATGCTAGTTACCTCTTATAATCCATGGCCTCCCTATAAGCATATTTACTGCCTAACATAGAGCCAGAGACAATATTTATAACTCGTGATAATTTGGGGTACAATTAATTGTGTGTGGGTATAAAATCGTACATTTGGGTGTATTCTTATATTGCAAAGTAATTATAAAATTTAACAACAAAAGCTACGGTTGCCCCGCCGGAGAGTATTAAAAACCCAGTATCTATAGCGTGGGTCTTGAAAAACAGCGATTATTTGAAAAAGCAAAGAAAAATAATTTTCGCGAGAAAATGCTTTATACGTGTGACGTGCCTGCTCATGACCAAAACAGTGCTTGATCTCAACAATAGGTACATTATAGGCTGATTTAACAATGCTATGAACCGAAGTTTTGTTAACCTTGTAACTTGCTTACTTTAATGACACTAACCTGTCATCTTCCAGCTCGTAGAACATGTCTTTCGAGGAGTCATGGATGTAGATCTTGACCATAGGACTGTCCATGTACTGCATAGTCAGCTGTTTCGGAAAACTTCGAACGAACAGCGCCTTGACTGTGTCGATTGAAGTGATTTCGTTGGGGAGTAGAGCTCTCTTCGTTTCGTTCCGGTATTGTAAAAACACGAGGCCTGTGTGGATGAATACATTAATAAAAATATAATGCACTTTTTAACGCTTGAGTTAGGATATTCCAGTACTTATAGTTGGTGAATATAAAATTAGATAAAAATAAATAAATATTTTGGACATTTCACACAACGACAACTAGCCCCAAACTAAGCAGAGCTTTTACTATGGGAAGAACCATATAACTGATAGAATACTTAAGGAGAATCCTCAAATCCGAATTCCATACAAAATGTTTCGGACAAATACTCAAAATGTAAGCCGTACTATAGTAATTTCTTCACACTATTCGTTACGTCCATGTTTTTTGATTTCGTCAACATTATAAGTGAAAGGTTTATACTTTAATTTAGATTTTATACGTGTTTTAAAATTAGCCCTACTAACTTAAAAACACGTATAAAATCTAAATTAAAGATGAAACCTTTCACTTTTTTTGTTGACGAAATCAAAAAACAAAAACGAAACGAATAGTGTGAAGAAATTAATATAATACGGCGTACTTTTTGAGTATTTGTCCGAAACATTATGTATGAAATTCGGATTTGAGGAATCCCTCTCAAGTAATTGCCCCTTAAGTATATTTTTTTTGTTTAATAATACGTACAAAACACCCAGCCTCAGGACAAACACCGATGTTTACCTCACAAATGTTTATCATGAAGCGGGAATCGAACATACGTATCACTCGACCGTCCGTATCGTCTGCCTAATAGCCTATGTTTCCCTTGACTAGAAAGCTTGTCAAGGGAAACATAGGCTTGCTTTTTGAAAGGTACCTACGTGTAACAAGATTTGGTTTCTATAGTGCTCTTTGTAGTAGCTGGCTAGATTTATCCGTTTATAACTTTGAAAGCTTTTCAATTAAACCTGGAAAACATGTAGTCCTCGCGTAAATTGCGTCACAGAGAGCCGAAATATTCAAAAGCAAGGTTAAAAGTAATTTTTATTTTAATTAAAACGTTTAATATTTTTTTTAGCCGATAAAGTTTATTAAAGAGAATTTATTAACAGCATACATTTTTATTCCTATGGAGTTGTACATTGATTGACAAATTAATGGGTCTTGACTAGAATTAAGAATCCTATTCAAGTTTGACTTGTAATGATAAATTAGGTATATACCTACTATTTATTCCTTGATGTACGTTCATTGTCAAGTTATTATGGTTAGAATTTAGTTTCTTCAGTCCACCCTAGGAGGCATAAAACATTTCATAGCATGAATTGAAGATTAATGGTTTTTTATTTGTATTTCCCGGACTAGTTAGTATTCTTTTTCTTTTAATTATTACCTGTGCACATGTGGTGCAATCGACAAGTATCTGCCGGGTTATATATTACCAATGGGACACCCTGTATATGCGTATGTACAGACAGCGTCAGAGATAAGTATCCCCCTTGCATAAGACACCCAGCTATGAATCCTTTCAAAAAATTGTAATACTTAAAATTATTTTTAGGTTTACATACGGTTATACAAATAAAATCTATTTTTTAAAGGCAAAACTTCTCCATTCGCCGCGACGGTAATTTGAAGGGATTTGAAGCTGGGTATTATAATGCAAGGGGGATACTTATCTATGACGCTGTCTGTACATAGGAGCAAAAATGCAAGGAGCGTATTTGTAGCGCCTACTTACCGAGTGGCCGCTCCAATGTTTTGCTAGGCGTTCGTACGACTGGCAGGGAAGATCTTTGCTTCCCACCTCGCCGGAACCCCGTGGAGGCTGTTTCCACCTCTGACATGATTCCAGGGTCATCGTCGTATAAAAAGTTGTTATTAGGAGGGTAGCCCCGAGGCAAAGGCGGCTAGAAAAAAATATCAGATGTACATGCATGCATGACGCTAATGTAGTAATATATTTAAGGCTATTATTAAATGTAAGTATGTTAATTGTAATCGTCAACCCAAGTCGGAAGCCGTCATTGGTAATCTGTGACGGTAGGCCAAAATGGTCAGGTTTTTAAACGAAAGGCGTTAAGGTATAAGAAAACGTAGTACATCAGATTGTGTGGTATTTTATCATGAAAATTGTTGAACAATATTTATTTTATTTACTTTTTGAAAAATAAATTACATAATATTGAAAAAAGCTTAAAGTTTATAAAAACTGAAAACCCGACTGCGAAAATATTCAATTCAATTCAATTCAATTATATTTTATTTTTCAGATAACACAGTAATGTAGGTACAGTACAGATCCATAATTGGGTTAATCGCCTTATAATTAAATCTTAAAAACTATGTTAGTTAATTACATTATTATTTATGGTGGAGTTACTTATTACTTATTAGTACAGAAATACACTGTCTGTATAGCGGACCATCAAACTTGTCCGCTATCATGCGCAGGATGCTGTTGGTGCTCCCGCAGACTCTGGTCAGCAGTGAGGCTGCCTTTTTCCTCATGCAGGCGGCGAACCCGTCTGTGCGCGCCTCGGCGAACATGCCGGACGCGCTGCAGAACCGCGGCAGCCCCAACAACATCCTGAATGCATTGTTGTATTGGACGCGAAGAGCATTGACAGATTTTTGAGTATATGTGAACCACAGGCTGCTCGTGTAGAATGTTATAATTAAGTACATTGATTGTCAATTTATTATTCCAAATAAAATTTAAACATACGAATTATAAATATTTTTGTAATCTCCTTTTAATTTCCTTAATTTTGAAACTCTACACGATAGATTTAGTAAACAAAAATTTTTCAACGACCATCTATTTAGCTCAAAAAATCCCCCATTTTGATTATTTAAAAAAAAACATTTAAGTACACTCGGGTTATTGAGACTAACCTAATGACTTCTAAAAATATGTTTTCGGTATCTCATAGCTATCATCCAACTACAGTCTAAAAAACAGACAGATAGTTGTGATACAGTGCAGTAATTTTAAAATTGGAAATTTCTGAAATTAGTCTAGTTCAGGATAATCGAATCTACCAATTTTATGCGGCCGTAATGGTACAAAATATTTGGTCGTGGGCTCCCGTACTTTATAAGTTTGGTCTACGACTTTTGGAAATTTATAATTCTTAAAAGTTGTCTTCTTTTTCATTCACGAATAGCAAAAGGTTGTGATTTTTCAAAAAGTTACTGTAAATACGTTAATTTCCTTATGTGCCAAGCTTTAACTCATCCGCGTAATAAATACCTTTAAATTTATGGTATACTTTAGAAACCGCAAGTAGGTGGTACTTGTGGTGCAACACGACAGGACGCGTTGCTGGGACATAAAAATAGTAGACCAACCCAAAATAATGTGGTCACAAAATAAGAAAATATAATAATAAAAATGCCTTGGCACAAACGGTGTCACGGACTAGGCCTAAATTTACACCTTGTACATACAGGGTTATTGGTTAATAGACGTATACCGGCCGGGACCGTAAGATGGGCTTACATGCAACAAATTTGACCCATCTGTATATTTATTTGTAGGGCATTTATATTAAAAATAAATAAATAACATTTAATTAGCCAATTTTTATCAATTTGATTAGAAACTATTGGGTAGAAAGTATTGGGTATTTTTTCAAAAGTTGCTTATTTCCAAATCACTCGAAAACTATTACTTTAGGCCATACATAGGGGGATTAAATTTGTTGCATGTAAGCCTATCTATCCGCTCTCGGGTATACGTCGATTAACCAATAACCCTGTATAAAGGTGTTTTTTTTATTGCACTACTTTTAAACTTGGTACATTAATAATGGTCAATACTGTCATACCGATATCGCCATTAATAATTAAGGAGTATAGAATCTCCAATAATACTGAGAATAACTATATGTAGATCGACAGAGTACATATTCCGAAATTCACTAGAATAGCACCATGCATGCTATGGTCATCAGACGAAGTCGACGAAGCGATAAGGTATCGCTTGACCACAATAACAATTAACAGCAACATATTGGAATATTGAATGCTCACATATACAAAGCCTAGAATAACAATATTGTAGGTTAGTATAGTTTATATAGTAACTGTCTATTTTGTTTGATACAAAATGGCCTCGGTCACGGCGTCCATCCTCTGTATTTCACTTTGAATACCTATATATTTTGTTAAATATATTACGTGTAAGTTTATTATAAATACGAGATATATTAAATAGTTTGTAATTAATTACAGATGAGAATAGTTTCTTGTTTTATACTTTTTAATTTAGTTTGTTATTAAACAAACTTTTTATTTATACAATATATCATTGGGGTTGGTTTAATGAGTTAAGTTTTTTGGTAGTAAAGCTTTATTAATACTGGGTTATAATAACTGGTTATTTATTGTTAATTTTGTTAGTGGTGTTATGATTATGAAGCTTCACACAAGGCATGTACCTTTTTTGTAACAGGATGTAAGATCCTATAGGGCCTCATATTATCTCTCGGCTTCGAAGCAGTCGAGTATTCCGCGTTCATTGGTATATTTACAGCACAAGACTAAACAAAATACAAAAAAAACATTAAGGCATCCTCAAATCCGAATTCCATACAAAATGATTCGGATAAATACTCAATAAGTACGCTGTATTATATTAACGTCTTCACACTATTCGTTTCGTCCATGATTTTTGATTTCGTCAACAAAAAAAGTGAAAGGTTTCATACTTTAATTAAGTGTACTTTAGTTAAGTTTACGTGTTTTTAAGTAAGTAGGGTTAATTTTAAAACACGTATAAAATCTAAATTAAAGTATTAAACCTTTAACTTTTTTTGTTGACGAAATCAAAAAACATGGACGAAACGAATAGTGCGAAGAAATTACTATAATACGGCGTACTTTTTGAGTATTTGTCCGAAACATTTTGTATGGAATTCGGATTTGAGGATTCCCCTTAACCCCTTTTACGCAGCTGAGTATAAACCCTAGCCAGCTATCTCTACAGATATGAAAACAAAAAGGTGTTTTTTTTTCTTATGGTAATCCGATTTAACTAGTGAAGCATTGTTGTTTTTCGTTTTGATTTTCCACGTCAAAGCCTTTATAGCCTGGTCAAATAATCTCTAAAAAGAATGGTAAAGTAAGGTTGCAATAATTCGGACAGAGCTGAAAATTGCTAAAAATGTTGGAACACTATCATAAATGAACTGTAAAAAGTCCCCATCGACCCCACATGTGCTGAATAAGTTTTAAGTTAGTTATTCAAGGTCAAAGGTCACCAACGTCGGTTTTTCGCGATTATCTCGCTTTCTATAGCTCGAATGGTGGTAACATTTATAAATTTGTAGAGCATAACATTAGCGACCGATTAAGTTTCAAACATTTTATCATGTGTAAAAAAATCTCCAAACCTATAGAAACTACAAACTTAAAATTTGGCATTAATATTTGTTAGAGGTTGTAGGCACTCGCATTTTTGTAAATTCTATCCATAAGAGAATGAAATTGGTGAAACAGTTTTTTTCTCACTTGCATTGCGATATGTCCAAAACTACAAATGCTACGAACTTGACATTTAGTATAAATGTTTATATAATCAGTAACAGAGATTTATGAGGCTAAAAAGTGCCTCGAGTTGCTTCAAGATAAGGTGGTAATTTCCGCGGCGTTTAGCCGTAGTGCGGCCTAGGCCTTACCTCCAGGTCTTGTGCGTTATGTGGCAAAGGATGATGGGGGTGCATGTACAAATGGTTGTTTCCGGCGAGCGTGTGGCGGCGCGGATCGTCTCGTCGGGACGATCGGCTGCGACTCGGCCCGCGACTCGCTTCACCGTCCGATAATCCCCCTGCAACAAAACTGTACGCTTGATCGTTCCTTCTATTAAGTGAGTGGGTTTCAATTCAACAATTCAGAATTCTGGCAAGCAATATTTTATTTAAACAAATGCCCTTACTTTGGACCGATCGCGCGAGTGAAGGATGCATTTTAAAACAGTGCTTTTTAAATTTGTACAAGGTTTGGCGTAATGAGTGGATAATCCTTCAGCTGCGGGTGGGGGACTTCAGGAGTTATCAGAAAATGAAAATATGTACCCAGTAAAAATCTCACTAATTCCGAGATACTGGACGTTTTCAAACAAATCTAGGAATTTTCTTAATTTGTTTTTACTAGAGCGTTAGGTAGAGCGACCTTATGAAAAACTTGCTTACTTTATTGGCATTCCGAAATGGTATAGCACTGGTGTTTCTAGCTAACAATTCAAAGGAGATTCCTGTTTTAAGTTCCGGGAAAAGGTAGTTTTTTTCAAATTAAAAGTTCGATAAATTTTCACTAGGTCAATTGGAGTTTTGTAAACAAAATTCATGTTATAACAAACGAATTTACTAAAACAAGAAAATGATAAAAAATAGATACCTAAAATACATTTATTGCGCAGAGTCAAAGGTTGATCAACCAATAAAATTAATAGAACCTAAAGCTTTTTAGTTATTTTGAATCCTGTAAAAGTTGGTATTATATTCAAATACTTTCACTTTGTAACAATTTAACGAAACTTCATCTATACCTTTTTAGGATTCGGGATGGCAACATTGTAAAAAAGTGTAGTGGTCAGTTGGAACTTAAGTTCAACAGCACTCCTATTTTCGTGTTTCGAAATTAAACATCGGACTAATAAAATGGAATTCTGTATTGAAATTGGTCAAAGGCAGATTTTTATGGTGTTTTTATACTTGCAAATTCCTTCCATACCATTGCATGTCATTCCATGCGCGAGTGCTTTATTGAAATACACATTTTAATCAGTTACGAAATATGCCCTTTTGGCTTCGTTTATAAACGGTTACACATCTGGGAAAATATTAAACACTTGATTAATGTTTAAGAACTGAAACTATTTCTGGATTGGTTATGTTCTATAATTCAATCAGAAACCTTTATTGCTATCTGATTGGTGCAGATCGCATGATGTTGGTGTACATTAACTTATCCCTGAATCGTGAGATAACAATCGTCTGTAATAACTGCTTGTTTATGACAGGATTCTTCGTGTCTTCATTTGTTGACTTTTTTCATTTTAATATTTAGAGGGCATGAGTCAAAATTCTAATGTAAGCTACAAATGAAGATGTTAAGATCAGTGTTATTCTGTGAACATTTTCTATTAAGGTGCAGAATTCGGAAAGTTATTTAGTTTCTACTTACAGCATGGTATTGAAATTTAAACAATATTAATTAATAATACTGAAGGATTAGGTATACATATGACCGATTTCAGAACACGAATTTATTCAAAATCCTCGATAAAAAATGCCAAACATACCTCTGAAAATAAAGTTTTGTCTTGATTATTCCATCGTCTTGATGTATTTCGATAAATATTATATCGAAATGTATGTCTTTCTGCATACCCACTAAATAAATGAGTTGGTAGTTTTCATCAAAATCGGCACGGATTTTATCATCCAAGCCCAGTTGAAAAATTCACGATGTACATTTATTGGTGATTGTTTGAATTTCTTGACTAATATACCCCTCCAAACAAATTAAACGCCCCCTATATGTATGGCCGAAAGTTAATAGTTTCGAGATATTCAGAAAAATATTCAATTTTGGGGGGTTTTTGGTTAAAACCCTCAAATTTTTGTTAAACTGTTGAAAATTGTAAAGTAAATGTTATTCCTAATTTTTTTTATTTGTAGGGCACTTATTGATTAAGATTTAAAAATGATAAAACGTCCAAAAATATTTAGAACGTGATAGATACCTATATAACTAACATAATATATACATAACGTGACCTATACCGTTTTTTTTTTTTTGATGATTTTTACGATAATTGCTAAACAACCTCATTTTATAAAAAAAAACACTATGGCGTATAAATTACTAATAAAACTTCCTCGTTTAATAAGCATTCCGAAAAGGTATAACAGTAGATATTTCTCCAAAAACAACATTACCGAAATTAGATCCCTTCAGTTATGAAAAAATCTGAAAACTGTTTATTTTAGTAAATTAGTCTACATACCAATATTCTTCTAGCTAGAATGAGTGGTTTCGAGAAATACGGCGTTTATGTAAAAACTTTGACCCCTCGTTTGGACACCTTGGGGTGCGAATGTATAAAATTCCTGTCTAAGTACTCACATTCAGCTATCGACGATCACATCATCCAATTTTCAAGTTCGTTAAGTGGTTTGGCCTGTACGTTGTATGTCAGTCAGTCAGTCAGGTCCAAGCCTTTTATTAAGGGGAATCCTCAAATCCGAATTCCATACAAAATGTTTCGGACTAATACTCAAAAAGTACGCCGTATTATAGTAATTTCTTCACACTATTCGTTTCGTCCATGTTTTTTGACTTCGTCGACAAAAAAAGTGAAAGGTTTCATACTTTAATTTAGATTTTATACGTGTTTTTAAGTTAGTAGGGTTAATTTTCACTTTTTTTGTTGACGAAATCAAAAAACATGTACGTAACGAATAGTGTGAAGAAATTACTATATTACGGCCTACTTTTTGAGTATTTGTCCGTAACATTTTGTATGGAATTCGGATTTGAGGATTAGCCTTAAAGTTGGTTTTATAAAATGGTCTGAGGAAATACTCCCAAATATGGCTCTCGAATCATGCTCAAACGCACTAAAGTACTTTGTTAAATGTTTTATAAGGGAATAGTAAAACAAATTAGTAACACTCATTTATTTATTTTAATATAATCAGAACACGAGCTACATAAGGGTAGTTTTGAAGGCATAATTTAATGTTACATGTTTGTTAACAGCTAATATAATATATTAATAAACTATATAATATTATGTTAACAACTTCTACTTAAAATACGTAAATAAAATTTTAGTTTCCCTAATATATTGTTTTGTGTTAATATATATGTAGTTATATGACTTTAGGTTTTATGTTAGGTAGTTAAGTAAAAAACAGAACACAAGTTACGTAAAGCTTTGAATAGACGTAATTTTATGAATTGAATATAAAAAAATTGTTAACAATTAATAAACTACAAAATATATTAATAGAATAATATTATGTTAACAACTTCTACTTAAAACACGTTAATGCATTTTAGTTTACCCATATTATTTTGTGTAAAGTAAGTGTATGAATCTAGGTTTTATGTTATATATTAGGTAGTTAAATAAAAAACAGAACACACGGTACGTAGAGCCTTGAATATAAGTAATTTTGTCAATTTAATATTACATTTATTGTAACAACTAATAAACTACAAAATATATCAATAGACTATATTAAATTATATTATTTTAACAACATCTACTTAGGAAACGTAAATAATATTTTAGTTTGCCTATATTATTTTATATAAATATATATGACTAAGTTTTATGTTAGGTAGTTAAATAAAAACACAGAACACAAGTTACGTAAAGCTTTGACAGACGTAATTTGAACCATTGAATATTAAATTATTCTTAACAACTACTCAACTACAAAATATATAAATAGACTATAATATAATGTTAACAACTTTTTCTTAAAATACAAAAATAATATTTTACTTTACCTTCATAATTTTGTGTACCTAGTACATATGCCTTTAGGTTTTATGTTAGGTAGTTAAATAAAAAACAGAACACAAGTTACGTAAAGCTTTGAATAGGCGTAATTTTATCATTTGAATATTAAATTTTTGTTAACAACTACTAAACTACAATATATACATATATGTATATAAATAGACTATTATATAATGTTAACAACTTCTACTTAAAATACGTAAATAATATTTTACTTTACTATATAATTTTGTGTAGTACATATGCCTTTAGGTTTTATGTTAGGTAGTTAAATAAAAAACAGAACACAAGTTACGTAAAGCTTTGAATAGGCGTAATTTTATCATTTGAATATTACATTTTTGTTAACAACTACTAAACTACAATATATACATATATGTATATAAATAGACTATTATATAATGTTAACAACTTCTACTTAAAATACGTAAATAATATTTTACTTTACTATATAATTTTGTGTAGTACATATGCCTTTAGGTTTTATGTTAGGTAATTAAAATTAAACATGATTTACGTAAGGGTGAGAGGGTATTAGCTTTGAATTCAAAATTCGATCAAACACACATATTTTTTGTTAATTAATAATACATTTTTGTTAATACCTAAAAACTACATTATTACATTTATGGAATATACGATATAATGTTAGGAACTACTAAACGACATTTATAATGTTTTATTTTCTAAGGCCCGAATTCTGTAACAATCCATATTTTAAAATCAGACCTCAAGAGTATAATTTTTTAGTTCGACGTGAAAAACTTACTGAAATGTACGAGTTTGTTAAAGTCTAGATACGGATTTAAGAGATAATTGTTTCAGAATATAGGTCTTGATTAAAGTTGATGAGAAGGGACAAATTTGCTAGTAAATACATATTAGTTATATTAGTTTCGAAAAACAACACTTACGAGTAAGCTGTTACTTAATAGTTGGTCTCTTCTACAGATGGAATGGTATGGACTGATACTGGTTGACCTGTAATAACATCTTCGATTTCGAGTTGTTTCGAGTCATTTGAATTTTGTGAACCACTAGTATTTTCACCAGCGGACGATCTATCGATACAATGCCATAAATCGCGGCAAAAAGCAGAGCATCTCACAGTATCGGGCTCATCGGGATCAATTTCAAAACACTGAAACAATGCATAAAATATGATTAGTACGTTACATACTTAGGGCTCTTTCAATTTAGACGTTTCGTGTCGGACCGCTGCAGTGCCGAAGCGGTGGTCAAGCGTTCAATCGTTCGTACCGACGCCCCACTGTTGCCGCACCGTGCGCTTTGTATTAAAATAAATGACCGTCCGTGCGCCTCACGACAAACGCACCGCTTCGGCACTGCAGGAGCGGTCCGACACGAAACGTCTTAATTGAAAGAGCCCTTATATACCTAACTAGCTGACACCCGCAACTCTGTTTGCGTTGTGAATATTTAAAATTTCTTTTCTAGTCTTCACTTTCACTTTCACTTTCAGCTCTTGACAAACACATCGTCCAAGTTTCAAATCTCTACGTTCAGCGGTTTGGACTGTACGTTGCCTATCAGTTAGGCCTTTTATGAATATTATGATACCTATGTAGATATATCTTAGATTGACAGGGTCCATACCTAGTCTGTAATATACTTCAATACTCAATAAATTTACTGCCTTATTACATTTATTAAATACCTGTATGTACTGTAAATGCAGGCAATATATGTATAAATACAATACCTACAAGCATTAAATAGTATAACATATAATTATACTTACACAACACCATGCTACGAAGCACGTTAATACCCAGCACCACCACCCCATTTTCAGATGTTGTGAGCGGCTTTACCTATGAAATTAATGAAATATTGTTTTACTATGTTTGTTAAAAGAATAATAAACGAAAAAAAAATATTACTTTGTTAGTATAAATTCTGTTTTTTTTATAGCAGTTAGTATATTGAATGATCGCTAATAACTGAACTAGATAATAGTCCAGTATTTACATATAAACAGACATTTAAATAATTTACTACCTAAAAGGACCTTAAAAAAATACTGGTTTCCAAACCATGACTATAAAACTTTTTATCGAATGAGTAGTTATAGGTAGTACTTACTTTTAATTTACAGCAGCCTTTGGTCGAATACACAACGCTTTACCGCAACTGTTCGGGAGAGACAATAAGTTTATTCTTTACTACGCTACGCGCGTGTCCACTCCCTTCCTGGTCACAACTGTAGTTTACACTCCAGAAATAGCGCCGGACGGCAGGAGTGAGGCGCGCGCACTACAAGTTATTTTTACCATTGGATGTTCTAATTACTTAGATTTTGGGCACAAACAGCACAATATTTTTTCTTAGAATACTAGTAATTAGTATTAAGGACTCAGGGAACGTTATATCTACAGTTATTGGCAGATACCGTGCGCATGTGCAATACGAATAACGTATTAACGTAAACTTAATACATGATGAAGAAAATACATATGGTTATTACTTTTGAAAAATATGTTATTGATACTACTAAAATAATGAAGTAAGATTTGAATCCAACAAACATAAAATTTTAGCCAAAATGCAAGTTCTCGTGTTTTTTTTTTTATTAACGATTTAAAAAAAAAATAGTTTATTCAACGCTCGCGGGATTTATTAAGAAAACTTAATTTGTAATAAATTTATTATTTTTATAAATATTATTTGTATATATCTTAGTAGGTACTCTGTGATATTATAAAATAAATAACCTACCTATTATTATTATGATTAAGTTTATCATTTAGTAATATTATGACGGTGAATTTTCTTTTACTATATTTAACCTAGTTTTCGCAATTTTACTCTGTTTCTTGGGACGAAAAATTAAATGATATATTGAGATTGGTTGAGATTTGGCTCGACCGCCTACCACCCCTAAACTCCTAACGTAATTAACCTTTTTTCCTCTGAAGATTCAAAAAAAATCCACCAGTAGCAGCGGGTAGTTCTCAGCTACATCTGAGGCATAGTTCTCGAAAAAAAAATTCATACATTGATTGATTGATCACCCGCTGCAAAAATTTTAGTACTAAAAAATGTATAATATTCTTATTTCCAAATTACATCTGAAGAGTATGTACCTACAGTTAGCAAGGAAAGTTTTCAATACGATTTTTTGTTTAACTACTGGGTTCTTACTTTAACCATTGTAAGTAATCAGAAATAAACATACTCCTACCTCTCAAAAAACAAACAATTATTTTTTAGTAAACTAACGTACTACCTACTTTAGAAGTTTCAAGGTACCAAGCTCTACAAACACTGGTATGACTTGTGCGTTGTCTGTCAGTAGGTTTTTATTTTATTTTTTGATTGAAAATGTACGTTTAACGTTACTGTGAATAGTGAAAACAAAAATTCTTCTTATCGTGTCACTAGTTCCTTCGAACCAGTGTGGTGAAAGCATTTCAAGCGCGCCTCGAAGAGGCTCCTTTCGTGCACTCGACACATGTTTTCGAACTTTTTAGGTTCTACGACATGCCGGTTTCCTCACGATGTTTTCCTTCACCGTTGCGAAAACGTGGATGCATACATAGATTTTTTCGACCGAAAAAACCCATTTACGCATGACTGCCACCGGGATTTGAAACCGCGACCATCAGATCGCAAGGCAAGGGCTTCATCCACTAGGCCACCACGTCCTCAAAAAACAAAACTTATGTACTGTAACCTTCGAGAATGTAACTGTTACTGGTCTAATGATTTTTTTAATCTTCATTGGAAAATGGCTAATTAATGAAATAAAAAATGGCTGTTTTTGAAAGTTAAGTAAGGCATATACATTATTATAAAAGTTACTCACCATCCATTCTTCCATCTCCATGCCAGTCTTCTTCTGAAACAAATTGAATCGTGTAATTACTCTATTATTTTTTATAAATGGTGAGATTTTAGGGATGGTTTTCGTCTGGCGTCTAGAAATGAATCGAAAATGTAATTGAGTAACATCACTTTCCAGAATTTGATCCTTATAGTACAGGGTGTTGCGTAATGAGTGGATAATCCTTCACCTGTGGGTGGGGGACTTCAGGATTGCTCAGAAAATGAAAATATGTACCCAGTAAAAATCTCACGCATTTCGAGTTACTGTCCAGTAGTTTATGATCCCAAGATTACAAACCTAAGAATTTCTCAAACTGTTTTTGTTAGAGCATTCCCGGATAACTGTGCTATCGAATGGTATTTGCTGTTTTTGTGCCACAGGTAGAGTTTTTTTTTGGTACAGCATTATTTAAGATAGAAAATGTGTTAAGCTCATTTTTTCCAAAAGTTTGATTTCCTGTGGTGTAAAAAATGTATTGTGACTTGAGTGACCAACTTGTGAAAAACTTGCCTACTTCATTGGCATTCTGAAATGGTATAGCACTCGGTGTTTCCAGCTTTTGATTCAAAGAATATTCCTGTTAAGATGGGAAAAGTATTTTTTTTTTCAAATTCAAAGTTGGATAAAAAGCTACATAGGGAATCGGAAATAAGTAAACAAACTAATAATGTTACAGAATTATTTACTTAAAAAAGAAAATAAAACCTAAAATATTTTTTTGCATGAGTATAAAATGGCTTTAGCTCTTATGAACGCTCACCCGCAGGTGAAGGATTATCCACTCATTACGCGACACCCTGTATTCGACACTATATGATAGCAAAAATACAGATCACAGAGCATCCGGAGTATGCCGGAGCATAGCGCGCGAGCATTGATATACAATGATACCTTATTACGATTATTTAAGAATATTTAAAATGTTCTGACATACTGTCTGCCCAGTTTGCAAAGGCTATTATGGAAGAAAAGCCACAAAAAAATAAAATTTAATTCCGTTTCTATTCTAACTACAAATAATTAAAAAAAACAATGCATTAAAGAACATAGACGGAATATTTTCCAATTGACTCTTGTAAGACAAAATATACAAACAGAAACCAAAACCCAAAAGTTAAATATTATCGATCGTTGTGAAAAGATCATGTTTATTATTTCATGTTCAAGAGTTCATGATAAGGTACATCTCTTTTTCTACAATTGACTTACCATTGTCTCGTCCTTTTCGTTTCTTTTTCCCGCTGGATTTCGAGGACTTCTCCGTCTTGTCCTTGCTTTTCCACCGGCTTAACATTTTCACTTCACTCACTCACTCACTTCACCTCAACAGATTTATCATTAAACCTCACTTCACCTTTCAATTAATGCAGTGAATTCCACAAAACACCTGCATTTCTATGCGTTCTTTCATTATTCTTTTACTCACTAAAAGTTCACAAAGTAAAATTGGTAGCATTGTTTTGGTATTTTTATATTTCAATTCCATAGAACTTAACAGTTAGTCATAGTAATCCTCGATTGACAAAACATGTGAATTGCTAAAAAAAATAGAAAGGTCCAAATTATATTACGGAAGATTGTCAAACATTTTCCTGGTATTTTTTTCTCAGTGCCCCGTTTGCTACACCCCAACTCTTTTCTCTCCCACGCCACTTGCTGATTCTGGGCAAGGCGAATACCACACCGGTCCTACTGCTGTTGTAATGTCATCGGACCATAGGTCGGTCTTTGCATATCTTCGACTTTAGTTATGCGTTGAATTTTGATGTTATGTATTCGGTCCACACGGTGGATCCCCAACATAGCAAGCTCCACAGGTCTTTGAGCAACTCTGATGGTGTAGTTATGCTCATTAGTAAGGGGCCATGTTTCGGATCCATAAGTGAGAATGGGCAGAACGAATTGTGGATGGATACATAATAATCATTAACAGTAGATACTTATTAGACTTATTATACACCTCAGAAGGTTTGCTGGAAGAAAACTCTTATTAGAGTTAAGCTCGCCTTTGTACATGTCTTTTCTTTTATGATTTGTATTCTAATATGTTTGTGTGTACAATAAAGAATTACAGAATTACAGATACTTAATCATCTTAAAATCCGGTAAATGAAGACAACCTACATACATCATTTATATTTGATAAGGTTTAACAAACTTTTAAGTACTTCAATGATAACATTTGAAAAATAACAAGTAGTCTCAAGCAAGGTCTATATTGGAAAGATATTGGACGATCATATTGAATAACGTAACTTACGATTCACAATAACGACAAACAATGAAAAAATTACGTGTCTTTACGAATTCGTTGCCGAAAATGTATAATTCCGGCTGTTGTTTGTAGTTAGATCTCGTTTTGTCATAACGCCATTGTTGTGTCTTATTTTATCCTCCATCTATCATCTATCTGCACATTCTGTTTGTTACTATACCGTACACATCCTTTCTGTTACCTTACCTACTTTCTTTGCGGTATAGATGTCGCAGGCAAACAAATGTATAATCTGGCATTTTACAAACGGCTAAGTTAATTTTCTAAGGAACCGACGACGATGACGCTTGATTTCTGAGTATTTCACTTTGGTAGTCTATTGGCGATTGTTGCGATGTGTATAAATACGTATTTTACACGTTTGAAGACAAAATCTTGGGAGAATAAAAAAATTAAAATATTTCATAAATTTCAATTTGAAAGTTGTCAAAACTTACGTTTCCTGGCCTGCGGTGCGCACAGTCCGTAAATCCGTATATATATATATGAAGTGTAAAAGATTGGCCAGACATGCCTCCCCTAGTTGAAATATTTTTATGTTAAAATGCTCGTATGATGAAAATAACGACTCTATAACAATCATATTAAGTAGATGATTTTTAATAATTTGATACAAAAAACGTATTTTCTTCTAGTGTCACTATCTGTGAGCAAATAGGAGAACTATGGATTGACGGGCTTCCATTCGCAAGCGACAAAATTAAGTTAATCTGTGTAAAACTTAAGTCTACAAATCTGTGAACCTTTAGTTACCATCTAAGAGTACCATCTGTAAGAGACTACAGGAACTCAATTAAATAATATTGTCTAGTACCCTACCTGTAGGAGACCTGTATAAGAAGTTTAGTCTGAATCATACTGTTTAGGAGAGAACGAGAACTAAGTTTGATCAGTCTTGTATACCATCTGTAGGAGAATACGAAAACTATTCAGGTAGTAGTGGGGATTGGAGCGAGCGCGTCAACGTGCACGTGTCTACATCAAATTTTGATAATAAGTCTAGTACACCATCTGTTAGGGAATACGAGAACTATTGAGAGGTGGGGTGTCAAGGAGTATGCTACCAAACGACAACATTACGAACTAGGCGCCGCGCCACCGCCCTGAGTTACTCGGGCAGGCGGGATGCCTAGAAATTCTGAATGCGCATAGCACTTCCGTAAGTACAGTAAAAAAGCTAGATGGCGCTTTTGCTGAAAGTTTAGATGAATCTCACACAGCACCATGCTACGCGACAGGACGCGGGGCCACGTTTTTTAATGTTGTACCATACCATAGAGACCATATAGACCATATATAGACCATAGAGTACTAAGATATGACGGACTTATAGTGAGCATTTGCATTCGCAGCTTAATTGTCGTAGCGTAGTACAAGGGATACTCGATAGATGGCAGGTTTCTACGTAAGAATAGAACTCATGAATATGAAATATGTAAAAAAAAATTAACCTGAGGAGGAAGCACCTTTTAAGGGTTCCGAATCTGACAAGGAATCTTTTTAGTTTCTTCAACTTCAATTCACAGGTACTGTATAAGCACTTATACTCCGGCAAATTAGACATTCTAGCTTGCAATAATTCGGACAGAGCTGAATATTATGTACGAATGCTGAGGGCACCATTATCAATGAACTGTGAAAAGTCCTCATCGGTCCCACATGTGCAAGTAAAAATATTTAAGGTCAAATGTTACTGGATTGTCCTGGATTGTCGTGTTTCGGTTTCTATGATGGTTGATTTACATAATGGTGTCCCCAACATTCATACTAAGTTTTAGTTTAGTCCGAATAATTAAAATTTTACCCCTCTTTTTAAAGCTAAATTGACCAGAATATTAGACTTATTTACACATCTTTGTTCGCGTAGCTAGGAGACTTGCATGAAACAATAATGCACAACATGGTAATGCCCGAGGAATTCAAGACCTAGGCTTTCTTTTACCGTGTTGTACATTCCCGTGTCGTGCATTCCTGTCCATACAAGTTTTATACTGGGGTAGAATGCGCGACACGAGAATGGCCAACAACAATACGGGAATAGGAAGCCTCTGTAGCTGTTAAATCAATGCTTCGTTTGCATAGGTAATTTGGTCTCTTTTGGTCATTGTCCCCCTAGGGCCTAGAGGGACAGAGCAGGGTGACAGATGGGAATAATTCACTTTAGGCCTAATTTCAGCGCTACAAACTGTGGCGGTTCCTAGTCAGACACGAAACCGTGAAAATTAGGTGCTTTTCTGATAAGAAAATGTTCTATAGTGTGTCTTCAGTAGTAAAGTATTATAATTTAGGTTTCATTGAATCGGTAATAAAAAAAGAAAATTTTCGGATTGAAGGTTATTATACCAAATGTTAAACCATGATAAATCTTGACTATTACATGAATACATACAGGGTGTGTAGTAATGAGTGGATAATCCTTCAGTTGCGGGTGAGGGACTTCAGGACTGATCAGAAAATTAAAATATGCACCCAGTAAAAATCCCACGGATTTCGAGACACTGGACGTTTTTAAAACTTCCTTTTTTTGCAACAATTTCTGTAAGAAACACTCATAAAACTCATGCAAAAAATGTATTTTAGGTATCTAATTTATTAAATTTTCTTGTTTTTAAAATTAGTTTGAAATTTTAAATGAATTTTGTTTACAAAACTCCAATTCACCAAGTTAATTTTTACCAAACTTTTTATTCGAAAAAACGACCTTTTCCCGTCTTAACAGGAATCTTATGGATTTGGTAGCTGGAAACACCAAGTGCTATATTATTTCGGAATTCCAATGAAGTAGGCAAGTTTTTCACAAGTTGGTCACTCAGGTCACCATATATTTTATTTACATCACAGGAGATCAAAGTTTTGGAAAAAAAATAGCAAAACACATTTTTATTGTGAAATAATGCTGTACCAAAAAACTGTACCTATGGCACAAAAACAGGAAATACCATTCGATAGCACATTTATCCAGAAATGCTCTAGCAAAAAAAAAGTAAGAAAATTCTTAGATTTGCAATCTTGGCAGCAAAAACAATGGACAAGGGTACAAAAAAATTGAAGTTTTGAAAACGTCCAGTAACTCAAAATCCGTGGGATTTTTACAGGGTACATATCTTCATTTTCTGATCAGTCCTGAAGTCTCCCACCCGTAACTGAAGGATTATCCACTCATTAGGACACACCCTGTATAATAATGATAAACATAAAAATATAATAACATCTTTACAGTAATATCTATGATTGTAATTTCGCACATGACAAATAGCAATAGGCACGTATGTATATAAAATATACTACAAGTAGCGTCCCCGTAGTACCTTACTAACACTGTAATTTTTCTTCCACGCAACTAAGTCGCAAGCAAGTCAGTTATTTTTAGATGACGTGTTAGGCAAAAGTGTTTGTATCTAATCATGAATATTCCTAAGCATTATGTTTGTTCAAGTCTTAGAAAGATCAATAGTTACTACTAATAACAGCAAGACGATATTATCTCCATGTGCCAGAGAAGTAAGATTGACCTTAAGTATATTTTAGATTGAGATCAGGCGGAATCAGTGGACCAAGCACACATAGAGTGGAGGCCGAGGAACATGCGGCGGCCTCAGGGCAGACCACAATAGACCCGATGGTCGGATGATATTGTTAAGGCAGCTGGACCACTGTGGATCCACCTTGCACAAATTCAGCAACAATAGCGTAATAGAGAAGAGACCTTTACCACATAATATTACTTATTCTTTGCCTTTACCCAGACTACTGGATAACCGGTAACACCCTGGTGGGTGGCTGGTAGATATTTTAGATTTGAGATATGCTCATTAGTCTATGATGACATATCAGTACTGCGTGGGAGCTAATAACACCCCGCCTTAGTTAGTCTCTAGGAAAGAAAATTCTATGACGTGGCGCGTAACTCTTGCATCAATTAGATTTTTAGGGATATAGTTTTTTAGATTATTATACAAAATGCAATATAGTAAGGATATATACATATTTCAAGCACTTCAGTTATGTTCGTAAAGTTCCTTATTAGTCTTCGTTACTTACAGGCTCAAAGGTATTGGCCGTTCATATCGAATTTACACCGGTTGTGTCTTAAAACTGTTCAACCCGTTTTCGAATAGGGAGAACATTTGTCTTCACTAACCACTATGATTAAGATTCCTTCGCACTTAACACTGAAACCGTTAAATTCTCGAACACAGAACGCACGGTCTGCTCCCGAGACAATATCCATGGCCACTGAATTTCTAAAAGCCGGGCTATCGATTGGCGTAACTCCCACACCCCTCAGATTTGTGTCGTTCACGCAGACCTAATGAAAAAAAAATCCTTTAAACATATCGTATTATGGATGCAAAGTTTGTGAGTGAATTAATGTATGGCATTTATTAGGTTTTGTTACTCGATCACCCCTCGTAAATACTGAACTAATTTATAGCTGAAAATAGGATCTAATTGTAAATATTTCAGTACATGATTGAACAGACTCTCTTAACACATCGATATCGGGCAGTGGGTCGTGAATTACTTATAATACAGGTATAATGAATAATTTTCATTAATCTGACCGATAAGAAAAACACATTTCTTTACATTTTCTCTTAGTTTCAGTTGCCTTATTTAGATCTAAACATTTTTGTCATATAGTATGCATTTATTTTTATTATCAATTAAAGGCTATCTTAAGGGTTGATGTAGTTCATGTTTAAAGATTAGTTTGTATTAAAAGATGTTTTTAAAATCTGGACATATTAGAGAGCTTGATCACCCAAAAGCCTAATTATATTTAGAATTGGGAAAAGTATCATATTTTGGCTTACATACTTCCATGCCTACAAATAAAAACTATTTTTTATTGGTCTTATCGAAATATTAAATAAGGAAAGTAGAATTAATTACTCGGGTATCTGTCGGCCAAACTAAGGCCTAATGGTAAGCCTAACTAAAATTCCTGCATGTGCCTGAATAATATCTTATATGACATAAAAAATTTAAAAATTACAAAATACCGTCGGGTTAAAGTGAAAGGCTTAGCGCACACCTCCGGAGGTGCAGCGAGACTGATAATATTATGTCACTTTAAACTAAAACTTAATACCTATGACATACGGTTGGAAATGGGGATGCGTAAGTCGCGTCACCCACCGGCGACTCGCGCGCTCCAGGAAACCCCCAAATTCTAATCACTGAAACTCTAGAATCTAGAGTTTAGATCTATATGAGAGTCTAGATGTATACGTTAGTACTCATAAGTTTTACCTAATTTTAAACTACTGTTTAGTTTTCATAGGTAACTAAGGTAAACAATCACATAGATGTCCTGGTAATTCACAAAATGATTGACGATAAAATCTAAGTAAATACCTACGAAAGAGCTACTGCACTAATGCTTAATTCAATTGTTATAAAAGCTAGCCTTCGCCGGCTTACTCTCAAATTGAAAAGTTACTAACTATTAATCTCTAAAACATCGTGTAGCTCGGCCTAATGGGAATAGGAAATGCCCTACTTGGGTTTCCTCAAACCTCAGCTGTTAGTACTCATAGGTAACTAATGTAAACAATCCTATCAATAATCCCGGTTCATTCACAAAATAATCAAACGATTATTATTGTTTGCCTTCGATAAAATACCATTTCATTTTCTATTTATTGGTAAAGTCGTAAGTCCGAAGAAGCAGGCAACTTCCACATCGATAAACCTTATTACAACTGGATAGAGTCGTTTTTTGATCGGCACTATAGGTTATGCCTATACAACAGTTGTATTTATGTTTGCCGGTGTTTGGCATGTTCGTTCACCCCACACAGGAAGAGCGAGATGGAGTTGTAGTATTGATAGAATTGCACCCCTTACACCCTATATACTACGAACCGGCTAATTTACTACGAACGTTAGTCAACCACACCCAGTTGAAAAAGTTTTTAAACATTTCTAAAGGTAACGTTAAGTCAGTTAACGATAGTAAAGTTAAGGTACCAATTACAACTTTTGAGGTTATAAAATTATCACACAGATTTCGCGATTTGACAGACGCGTAAGATCGAAAAAGCTTAAAGACCTTGGGTATAGTCTTTGCACTTTGATCATGTCCTTGGAACTGACTCTATGACTGTCAGACAGACATTTTGTTAAATATTTCTAACGTTAGAGTGAGATCTCCTATCATACGGTGGTTGCGCACAATGCGACAGCACAGGCGCAATGCGCATTTCTCGCTGACGATCGATCGGACGTCGACCTTGCCTTTGGGTATTACACCACGTTGCCACGTGTTCCTTTCCAAAAATACAAATTTTGAAGCAGGAGGCCGCCTTGGACTCCCGAAAGCCGATTGAAGCATCGAGCCCACGCACGCGTTCAGTCCTGACGAGGGCCCACCCACTCCACACCCCATGCGCAGTCGCATTACGCTTCACCCTTAGGTTCGGTGTATTTATTAGCTGTACGCAGGCGACAGATGGAACCTTATTGGCTGAACGTTTCAAAGTTTTATTTATTTTCAATATTGGCAGCACTGTTGACAAACGCTGTGACGTGTTTTACTACAACCTACCTTTCAATAAATAGGTCGCTTTTCAATTCATGATACATTTTTGGAAGTTAGGTTAGGTTAGTTTTTGTGCTATTATCCAAAACGTTTTCGAATTCGTAGAAATTGTGATATAAGGTGATATCGTCAATTAATAAATGATACTTGTAAATAAACGAGTTCTATAAATAAAACCCAATTGACATCGTATCCGGAAAAAAATCATAAGTATGAGTTGAATATTTCAAAAACTGAACATAATTTAAAACGATTAAGGAAACCCCATAGTTTCGCCTTTGTATCAAATGTGGGCCCCGGAAAACTATGCTATTTACAAGACAGCATACAAAATCTTTTCATATGTAGTAGTCTAGTTTAGAGCATAGTTTGAACTTATTTCTGAAAACAGATAGTAGAAAATTGCAGGTACTCTAGTAGGCATCTATACAGGGCTGTAAATTAAATATTTCGTCTCTGCATGATTGACTAGCTAGGGGAAGCTTGGTAACTGGAGTCGAGGAGCGCTCGCCACAGACTAACAGATAACTGTATCAACTATTTATGTTAGGTAGAAGGTACCTGCAGACTAGGGCCTCCAGTACCGGTTCCTTTTTCCAGTACCGGGATTTCGGTACCGGCACCCGACCGGAACCGGGAGTACCGGGATTTTCGGTATTCCCGAAAATAATTAGTAGCCTATTATTTTGTCAAACAGAAAACTCGTCAGAAAAAGATAAAATAAAGAAAAATCGAGCGAAAAATAACGAAAAGATAAAAGTTATATTTTTACATTTATGTAACATACTGCAAGCATGATTTGTAAGTGAGCAAATACGCGTAACTAATTGAATAATGCATTAACAATGCAGTCTCACTTTTTAAGTACTATTTCAAGTATAAATAGCTTATAACTAAAGTTTTGAAGTGGATATTTCTTAGTTTGCAGGATTGTATAAGATTACAGTTCAAAAGTGAGGACGTCACATGCGTAACAACACTTTTAAACGAAGGTTGATTTGATTTCTGATAAAAAAAATAGTTTTAATCTTATATTATTTGTTATTAATCTTCACAAGTCAATGCTCAATGATCATGTCAATGTCAATGATCGGCCTCATAAGAATGTTAAATTGAAAAAGAGCCAATTTTGTTAATTTCCTCTGTGATAAACTATCGATAAGTATATGTGTCAGTTTCAATATTTTGTCAAAGACGTAACGTAAAGAAGTATCCACTTATGATTTACGGTTGTATCTTCGTCACGACCCGTTGCTTTTTAACCGGTGCGTCCTACCCATAATGAAATACTAATAGAGTTAGCCCATATACTCTAATCTAATTTCAATTACATTCAACAAGAACAAGAAAATTCTCAATTACATTCATTAGATACAATTTTCACAGTGATTGACACACGTCTTTGTTTTTTTAAACAAAGATCTAAATTCAAAATTAAATCAAATAAGGTTTTATTCCGAAACCTTATTTCAACAAATACTCACCTGAGGCGTGAACACTCACTGTTCTGCTAGATATCTAGATAAAAGACGCAAAAATATACTAAAAAACGAGCTACGATCGGAGTTTGAGATAATAGGGAATTAATGTCATTAATAAAGCTTATAAATCCGTATATCCATAGTCACCTGGTTTTAATCAACATAAAGCACAGTCGCATTGCGGAAAACGGCTATTAGACTGTTGATGACAACATCGGAGAAGATGGAGAGACGAGCTAGACTACTTGGAAGACTGGAAGACAGTTGCCCTTCACAGAAAAGAGTGGAAAGAAGGAAGGGAGGCCTTTGCTCTGCAGTGGGACGATTCAGGCTCATAATAAAATAATTAGGTTGTGGAAAGACCGTCACGTCAGTACAAACAACCCCAAAGCCCATGTCATTCTTTAAATAAATGCATTGGGACGACGATACCAACAATAAGTTGATATTGCAACATTTCCTAAGTTTGAACATCAACAGCACCTTCGAAAGTTAGTAAGATGGGCGGGTAGCATCCAGCAAGTAGAGGAGTTACTGTCTTTTTTTTTTTGTACTAAAAGAATGCACTATTTAGCTATAGTTTTAAAGATTAAATCCCTAAAAAAGCTCTTAAGCACAAAAATTTAAGTAATCCCGAAAGTACCGAAAATCCCGGTTCTGGATTTTTCTAGTCCCGGTACTGGACACAGCTGACAATCCCGGGATTTCCCGGGATTTTCGGTTCCGGGATTTCCCGGTACTATGCCCTACTGCAGACCTGTCCTGTTACACAGTCGGATGGTTTGTTTGTTTATAGATATTTTATAACGTTTTATTTCACCAACTGTTATGTAGAGTGCCTACAGTAGCTTTTATACTAATTTTATTTAATGTATAAAAAATTATAGGGGACTATTTACAGAGTAAAAATTAAGCTTAATTTTTTTAAACAAGTTAAAAAAGTAGGTTAATTTTTTATCAACATTTTTTTTAAATGTATGGTTAACTAGTTATGTTTTTTTTGCTACATAGAACTTCACAAGAACTCAATTTCATGGAAAATCCTTTTCTTTAAATGACTTAAAGCAGTGGGATAATCAAATCATACTCTCATCTGTTCGTGAAACAAACACACATTATACTAGACCCTTAAATTAAACATAGAAGTTCTGACTACAACTCCATCGTAACAAATTTAGATTAACAGAATCAGTGTAATCTTGTGGACGAGCAGCCATTGTGTGCTCATAATTAATAAGCATGTTAATGTACTCATGGAAGTTGGCGCCATCGCGTCGCTTCGCCTCTTGAATTTAAATGGGAAATAACTAGATTTATTAAACCTGCACAAGTTTAATAAACCTAGATGTAGCACTTCTCTGAAAATCTATGCTAATATATGTAGAACAAATGGTTAGCTATTTTTTTTTTTAATTAGAGGTCAATGAGTACGAAAATACAATAAAAATTGATGGTTCTGTCTGCTTTATGCTCATTTTATATTATTATAATAATAATTAGGTGTGGCCTTATTTGATAACGAAAATAAAGCGGAAAGCGTAAGTAACTTATTGAAATTAAAATTAAAATATTTCTTGCCAGCAAATAAAAATATATAAACAACAAAGTAGGACGGCGAAGAAAGATATAAACCAAAAATGAAATAGTTTCATATCGCAGTTCAAACTCAATTTGCAGCCGAGCACTTTTCCTCGCATTGCCAACTACGAAACCGCAATATCCTAGATATTTGAATTTACATACCACTTGTATGGTTGTGTTTTGCCTACTCATCGTCATACCGAAACTTCGTTCGCGTGGCCTTAGTGTTTTCCGTGTCAGATTTGCTGTCTGCATTAATAAATAGTTAGAAGCCAAAAGTCCTGAAATAAAAAGTATTTTATTTTGTCTGAATTTGCGTAAATCATAAATTATGATAGTGTGAGTGTAAAATTTTCCTTTTTCGCACATACGTAGCGGGTCTACGAGATTCTACGCGCTACGCGATGCGTTTACGTCGTAGGCCGCGCGTAGAAGCTCGTAGACGCTCGTAGAGCATTGCGTAGAGGCACTACGAGTTGTTTTTCTATGTAGCTAGATAGTGTACCTATTATCTAAAAATTTAGTGGAGTAACTGCTTTGAAGCAGAACGGATTTTTATTCGAGGTCAAGGCGTTCCTTTCAAGATGGGCCCATCTAGATGGATGCCAGTTATTCTGCCGACAAGCAGCATGATCAGTGGACTTCGTCCAACAGTGAAATCTATCCATCCATCCTCACAAACTTTCCCCTTCCAGTATAAATAAATTAGTGAGGTTTGAATAAAGAGGTTATAGAGCAATGCTAAAAAAATATCTCTATTCCACCTCAGAGTACTAAGATATACACAAATTCCACATAAATTTACGCCCCGCTCTGTCATAAAATCAACACACAAATATATATATATAATATTTTATAAAAACTAAAAAATATAGGTCCTGTTAATACTTGTGATATAATATGAGACCGGCGCACAATGGTCCCGTTCTGAAAATAGGTGGACATAGCACCCAAAGTTGCCCAAAGTAGGAATTTAAATCATAATAGAAAGCCGTTAGGACGCGTATTCCAGGGTTGTACGTAACGTACATCCCGGGGCTGTACGTACATCTTTTACCGTGTAGTGTATTACAGGGACTCCATAAGGGTAGCCAAGCAACGCGCATGCATAGATACAGACTTCTCGCTATTGTTTTGTTTGTGTAATGTTCGCTTCGCTTGCCGCGATCATATACTAGATTTTTCGGATCCTGTTAAAGCTATTTTCCTTAGAAAATTAAATACCTGAAAAAATTGCGGCTCGCTTCACTCGCCGCGTTCAGTTTTCTGCTGTTCGGCGTTTTTGCGTCCCAATACAGTCATTTCCAGGACTAAATTAAAGGCGTAAAATATTTATTCGATCAGATGTATAATTAAATATATAATTTTCGATAATTGGGTACTGATAAAATAATGTTCCCTAGTAAATGGTGCCATGATGTAAGGTTACGTAAGGAGACATGTGTAAGGTTGTAACAAAGCGACCGTTTTGTTTTTATTGATAGGAAACTCTCCATCATTCCGATCTAACCTTGCAATTGTGTAGGGCATTGAACTACTCCCTCTTCCCCCTTTCTCCCCCCACCCCCCAGCCCCATACTAGTTCGTCTAGCCTAGGAGGTGGCGGGCGACACAGTCCAGCTAGACGAGTTTCCAGGAAACCACGCCTAGCTAACCCGATTCAGCTCAGACCTAGCGCCATCTCCCTCTCGTCACATAAAGCTAAGCTACATCCACAGTGATTTTTAACGATGACGTTTTCAAAAATATATTCTAATGATCATTCTGTAATAGTAGATTATCCACTAAGGGGATAAAGCACTGTCTTATGTCGCGGGTGGCATATTGAACCCTGAGCTAAAGAAGGACTCAGTTAACTCCTGAGGGAAGCGAGGGAGTTATGTAGAGTCCTGAGTGACGCGAGGGGTTCAAGCTGCCCAAGAAGAAGACAGGCTTTATTGCAGAGGAGCATACTCTACTTTTCACAACTTCTGCGAGGCAATAAAAAGCCAGGGCTCCAAACTCAGAAACCAACACCGTCTTTTTTTTTATGAGTGGCCAGTTCGATTTTAGAACAAACCTTTTTACAATGCGATATGGGCGTTTTTTTACTTAGTTTTCCACGAGTTTCCACTCGAATTTGATGTTCCAAATTCAAATCACATTACTACCCTTGGGAGTTTCATACAACATTACCTCCCTAGGTAGATAATGCTTTGCTTTACTTTGATGATAGCATGATATGTAATTGGATATTGTCGAGCAGGTGGTGTGAAAAAATTATTAACGATTACGGATACTGTAGAACTATAATTATAATAAAGTAGTAGACCCCAATTCCTGTACGTATGTTTATTTTACGGAAACGTGTTAAGATGGGTTTAAATACCATGCCCCATTTTTTTTTAGGAAGGCTTTTCATTGATATTATAGGAACGAAGCCTGAAAAGGAAAGGCTTCATAAAATTACGCTACATCTCTTCAAAGAGTAGATATTATTGTTGTCCATTCTATGACAGACGAATACGCTTGTCAAAAAGTTTGGTGATACTAGTGATCCCCGATTCATATCTCATACGTGTATCAATATTTCCGATGAGAATGCAAAAATAAACAAAATATTTTCCAGCGCATTTTATCATATCACGCGAAGGAGACGCTTATAAGTTAGAGTTTTCGAATCACTTTCACGTGATATTCATATTAGATTGAAAACAGTGTAAACATAGCTTAAATGCGGTACTCCCCATTCATCTCCATTGACTATGAATATTGATTTGCATGTCACTGAGTACTAACTACGCCTCTTTTGTTATTTTTTATGAATAAAGCCGGATATAGAAATTCTGATACGTTACGAATTGAAATTAACGGCTAGCGGTTTTAAAAATTGGTATGTACGATTGTACGAGTATGTATGCAGAGATAACTTGGCTATTCTTTAGTTAATTTTGACTTCATATCTTTGTTTTTAGGATAAAGGATGAGCTATTTTCCTATATCACTATAGCCCTATTTTTCTTGAGACGTCGACCCGAATGGCGTCCACTTTTCTTGTGAAAGTTAACTCCTTCATTTCGAACTTCCTTTTTAAATAGAGAACTGCGAAGTAAAGATTTGCTCGTGAAAAATTTACTGTTCATTTATTTTAACAAAATGTCGAGTTGAAGTGAAGATAATAAGTGTTATACATTGAGTGAGATACATGGTGTGAGAAAGATATTTTGACTTGATTTGAAATTCAAGAAGCGATAAGAGCTGTAAAAACTTTTTACCTCTAAAATTAGAAAGACTACAATATTATTTGATTATTAAATAAATCAAAGACTACATTATGCACTAAGTACTTAGCTTGAAGAGAATCGTTTTTTTGTCTATGGTACTTACTCGTAGTTTGAAACTTTGAATTTCCGCGCATTTATTGATAAAAGTACATTACAAGCCCTGGCCGCAACCAGGCATATGTATATGGACTCGCGTGTGAGCCTCGGCCCATATGCCACGTTCGTCCATAGATGCTGCATTCGCTACAGTAATGTACTATTTTACCTCTGACCTATTTATTTTTAGATGTTGTGTGGGTGGCGCAATGCGGGGGTTTCATTCTGCATCAAGCTTCTGTTTATTTAGTAGGTGACAGCAATGCAATACTGATGTGTTCAGTGTTGTAGCACAGTGTTGGGGAAGTCGGAAAAAGGCGTGTTGCAATAAAATTGCAACATAGATAAAATATTATAGGGAAAGAGACTGGCACCAAACTGATCGCTAATTGACTAAAATTACGGAGAAGTTTCATAAATATTTGTAAAGTTTGATACATATATATATATTTTTTTAATATTTATCAATGTATTAAACCGAATATGTAAATAATCCTAATTATAATTAAGTAGGTAACCATTAGATTTTTCCATGAGCTATCACCAAAGTTAGAAGTAGATATTTTTTATTTGTCTTCCTCTCGTATGCATGATTATGACTAGAAACCAGACAGAAAATGAGTAAGATTAGGTACAGACAGCGTCAGAGATAAGTATCCCCCTTGCACAAGACACCCAGCTATAAATTCTTTCAAAATATTGTAATACTTAAAATTATTTTTAGGCTTACATACGGTTATACAAATATAATCTATTTTTTAAAGGCAAAATTACTCCATACGCCGCGGCGGCGGCGGTGATTTGAAGTTGGTTATTATAATGCAAGGGGGATACTTATCTATGACGCTGTCTGTACCTAATAAAAACTTTGTGATTCAAAAACATAATCAAAGAGATATTTCGTACTCACCCTGATTTTTTCGATTCATAATCGAAACATGACAAACCATACATTTGACGATACGGCACCTAAATTTATCATTATTCCAAAAATGTTAGAAGGTAACCTGTTGGAAATACAATAAAATTTATTGAATAAATAAATTGCTTACCTCTGCTCTGCAATATCCGCTGTATTTCCCCCGCTTCCGATCCGCTCTCTGACTCGGAATACACAGAATGTCCCGGTTTCTTATTATCCACTAATTTGAAACTTTTGGCACCGACACTGGTGGTTCGCAGCGGCGGCCGCGGTGGGCCTTTACACATTTCACTAACTTTAGCGTTTGAGGAACACTTGCTTCCTCGATTAATCACTGAATAATTGTCATTAACGGTTTTTGGTTCACTTTTTAAGGCAATTTCATTTTTTAAAGTCTCCTCGAAACTCACGCGTTTAGACGGACTCACTACTATCATATCTTTTGTCAAAGAACCTCTCTGGAATATTGGTGTTGTAGCTGGCTCTATACGGGTCGTACTCAAATTAAGTTTTTCAGGATGACGATAGATTATTTCGGGATTGTTATGCGGCGTCCAACTTTTTAAGTAGGTGTCTGTTCGCCTCTCAGGCGCTCCTCGGACGAGCGGTAACAAGGGCCCATTCACCATGCTCTGCAGGTCTCCGCCCCGAGGCAAGCTGTAGCTTCGCGGCTGCACTGTTTGAGGAACAGGGGATCTATAATAGGATGCCTGATTTGTATTTTGCCTCAGCGGATTTCTGAGAGAATAATTTAAAGATTGTCTCAAATAGTATTCATCCTCTCGGTCTTTCCTTTCCTTTATTTTTTGCCAATAGAACGCTTCTACTTTTTGTCGAGTCTTCTCCTTATCTAACGTCGTATTCTCCATTTGAACAGTAATAGGGGTGGAAGATCGTTGTGTGAACTCTTGTCTTGGTGAAGGCGTAGCGTTGTTTCGAAGGCTGGTCCGACTGAGCGAATTCCTTTTTTCCTCTGCTTCGATCATATTTTTCCTCACGTGTTCGTACGGTGATACTGTTTTTGGCATGTTTGGAATTTTGTGATTATTTGGGATGGGTGATGTTGGAGCTGAATAGTTGTAAGCTTTTTTATTGCTGGCTTGACGAGGCTTACTGATTTGCGGTTTCTCATTATTTAGTTCCTGATTGAAAGATAAGCTTCTTGCTCGCGTCGGTTGAATAGTCCGAACTTCGGCCTCTTTTTTAGGTGAAATTAAAAATTTAGTGCTGACTCTTTTAATTTCAGCTCCAACTGATGTAGGGTATGGACGCTCTTGTGTAGCTCTATATATTTCGTATTCATCCAACGGTGTTATGTTAATGTTATCCACTAGCTTCTCCAAAGAGTGATAATAAACATCAGGGTATTGGGAGCTGTCACTTTGGTTCGGGGGGTGCATTTCGCCATGGGGTTTGGGTGGCACCTGTGGTCTCGCCGCGTAGTTTGTGCACTTGTCTCTCATTACATAACTCTCTTGCGACCTATTCCTCACGCTATCGGAAACCAAAGTGCTGCTGGATGAATGATTGCTCGATATATCGATGCTCTGACTTTCATTATCGTTTTGTCGATTCGCTGACAAATTTTCGTATATCCTTTCACTATCGCTTGTGTCGTATTTATCTGATCTTATCACTGACCGTGGATCGTGGTACTGATTACTTTTCGTAGAGTTAGTGGCTACTTTTAAATTTGTGTCTTTAGTTTTGTCCTTGGATTTGAAGAAATTCGGGAAGAATTTTCTAAAGCTTCCGCTTCGTTTCTTGTTGTTGTCGGTCATCTTCCCTGCAAAAGAGGACGAAGATGTCGACCATGGGTATTTTTCCTAATATTATTTATACCTACGGTTAGTAAAATTTAGTATACAAAAGTACGAACGATTGGATCTGGTATATGACTTTTTGATATAGTTGTGTTGCGCTATAGCGCCAAAACTACTGAATCGATGATTGAGCTAAAATTTATAGGGCTGGGAAAGGACAAGCGCCACTTATTCCCGATATCACGCGGGCGAAGCCGCGGACAGCAATGACCTAAATTAATACTTAGGCAGATACATAGGTAGGTAATACCTACAGCCACACCTCTGACATGTGGCAAGCAGACACTACCACGTTAATGAAACCGATACTACTGCAACAACCAGGTCAAGGTTCTATCGAAATTGCAAGCGACGCGACGGATACCTAGCTTACCACGAGTAATATTTAGCGTAATACATAGGTACGTATCGTACGTATTCATACACTGGTTTACGAGCCATCATTGTGAACCACTCTACCTAACAATATTTAATAATTATGAGTAGGTAAGTAAGTAGAATGACGCACGCATCAATATGTTGCTTTGAAGGAACCAACCAATGAAGGTAAATTTTCGAAGGTTGTGGTACATAAACGAGCCTAAGCTAGTTTAGAGATATTTCCTTCCTTTACCTTTGTCTTTCAAGAGTAGCTTAGGAGCTTTAGGTTAAATGTGCAGGACCTAGCTATAGTAAGTAGGTAGGGAGGTACCTAGCGAACTTTGATTGAATAGGCTAGTACCTAGGTAGGTAGGTACCGTTTGATCGCACTCTCGCACTAGGCGGGTGTATTAAAGGACAAACTTTAATTACATCTTCCTGCCTATATTGATTTGTTTAGATGTTTACCATAAAAACGACCAAGTATAACTTCTTTCCTCTGTGGATAGAATAGGTAGGTAGTGGAGTATGTTATCATGTAAGTTAGTAGTAGAGTATGTAGGTAAGTACCGCCTATAACTATGATTATGAAAATAAAAAATAAAAAAACTCACCCTCCAACCATTCAGTAAATTCCTATTAGATCCTTATTGGGTCATACTCCTCAATTATGTAGACCAAGGGAACATCTCGCTCTGCTCTTAGGTTTTTAATATTTGATTTCTCAATGAGTAGGTGTCTTGTCTTGTAACAACCAAGGCCTTGTTAGCCTACAATGACTCACGGCATAAAATAGCACAATCCTGCTGCCGACTCTGTCGTTGAATTTGCCGCGTTTCGTCACGTAACTTTCTGTACACTTTAAAAACTCATTTTGTTTTGAACGTGTTCTATTTTATTCTTGGCACGGTTTATTTTTATGTTCTACATTAGTAATATAAACAAACAGTCTACTTAACCTATGTGCACTAAGTTTGATGAAAACTCAACTCTATAAATTCATCGCAAACTATTAAACTTCGCAAAACTTCTATAAGCATTGTTCAGATTTGTGAAGCATTTATTATTTTGAATGATTGGTGCAGAGACTTTGACCGAAAAACTTAGTTTTAATTTTAAAAAAACTCGCGTACACAATCAACATCACAACAAAAGTTTCTGTAATCAGTTTTTATTTTGTAACTTTTATGACCATGAGTTTTAAGATCAATCGAATTTAAGCTGCATTTCCACTGCAAAGAGTTGATTATTCAATAAATGTAATTTGTTTCTGTGTTCCGTTTTACACAGTTTTAGGGAAAATGCATCAGTATGCTATAGGCCTACAAGTTACATTCATTATTTTCTTTCTTAAGAATGTTTATCCATAAAACAAATGTGAAATATCTTGACTGTAGGTAGGTTATGTTAGGTTACCTACATTTACAAAACTGGTTTATCTTTAACAAGAAACATTACATTTCTGACTGCGTAAGGTAACGGATTATGGAACGTTAATATGCTGTTAGAAAGTCAGTGCTGCCAGAACGACCCTTAAGCTCAGATTTCCATACCTTTTATTACTTCTAAATTGTTATTTTAACGCGACTGCCAAGCTGAAGGGTAATGTGTTTCGGTTGAATGTATCATAAAAGCGAATGTCATTCGCTCGCCGCTTGGCTTCCCTTCACCCCCTAGAAATCTGTAACACTCTGGCTTATAACTAATGGGAAGGCATCGATGGAAGGTAGAGATAAAAGTGACTACTGAGGCTGAATGTTTAAAAACACCATAAAAGTTTCATTGAAGGCGCAAATTAAAATACATAATATTATGGCTTATGCTTATGCAAAAAAAATATTGATCTCGTAAAAATATATTTTAGTGGCTCTCACTCGTGAAAAGAACAATAATACCTAGTACCTACAAATCAATAGGACCTCGTCTGATAAATCAAAAACATTTTTAATAAGAAAATAAATCGAAAAATACAATACTAGGTGTCATACTGGGTCTCTTACGCTACGCAAAACTAACGACAGTTTTGTCTCCATGTGTATAATGTGGCAACTTAGACACCATGGAGACAAAACTGTCGTAAGTGTTGCCATTCAGCGTGGCCTGGATCGCATCTAAAGGAATCAATAAGTTTGAATAGTGATTTTAAGAATAGATATACTATACTTACTGTTCAATTTTAGGAGAAAAAATATATTACCTACAAAAAAAAATCGTTAAATATCGTTTTAGATCAAAAACTGTATTTTTTATTAACTGTAAGTTTTTATTGTACCTACTGACTGAGTGTGGCGGCAACACTAAGTTTGACATTCGGGTGCCTTGATAGTAGTACGTGTTGTTACTGTATTAGTTAAAAACTTTTAATTTTTCGAAATAAAAAAACGTTCCACTGCGGTTCTACGTGTCTTCAACCTCCATAAAATCAGAGGAACTTAGTCGTGGATATTCTGTCTCGAGATTAAAACGTGTCTCGCCGATTTTCATACATAAAAATGGTGAAACACAACAGCGAAGTTCGGTTTATTTTCTTCGCATCAGCAATATTTCTTTGCTACTTCTTATTCGGCATGTTACAAGAGAAGATTACAAGAGGAAAATACGGAGAAAATGACAAGTTTACTTGCACTCTATCGCTTGTACTAGTGCAGTGTGTTGTTAATTACATATTCGCCCAAATCCTGATGGTAAGTCTTCAATAGTCTAATATTTTGTACAATACAGAATATAAAAAAAAACTTAAGGCAAAAAAGGAAGTAGTGGGACCTACTTCAGAGGCACTGGTTTTCTGTGTTGTTTTGTAAGGATTCAGATAGGTAATGCTGTACCTATATTTTTTGTTAGAAAATTAAGCTAAAAGGAAGCTGAATTAATCAATTATAACAAACAACTAATGCTGAAGTACTAGAACAGGTGTTGTCAAGGGGGGAGTATGTATGTAGTTGACTTCGTTATCCGCAATTGGACTCGTCAATCGGTCCTTTTTGCGTGAGCAAGTTACCTGCTGGCTACGGATGTAGCCAGCCTAACTCCGTCCAGAAGCGCAGAAGATTCCTGGGCTCTTCGCAGGCTTCGCGGAGTGACCTCGGTTGCCCGAGGATTTCGTGTCGTTGTGCTGTCACTCCCACGCATTCCAGGACTACGTGGGCACTGATTCTTCTTCTGTTAAGCAGCCTCTGCAGAGTGGGCTGTCAGTGTTACCAGTGTTGTGGAGGTGTTTGTTCAGTAGACAGTGTCCTGTGATTGTACCCACAATCACATGTAGATCCTGCCTCTTCAGGTTTATGAGACGCTTTGTCAGTCTCGATGTTAACTGTGGCAGGGCCATTCTTGATTGTCGGCAGTCCGTGGCATTAGTCCAGCGGTCGTTATGCTGGCTGTCAAGGGGGGAGGCTGAACATAGCCTTATTTTATTTGGGTCTATATTCTACAGCAAAGCAGTAATTTGTAAGCTTAACAGTGTTCATGTTTGAACGCACTATAGCTAGTGTAATTACTGGGTTTTCAAAACTAACCATCAAATGATCGTCAAACGAAATGTCTCAATATGAACAAGCAGTGTTGTACTGGCTTTTGTGAATCAAAGTCCTGTGTAGCACTGTTCTTGTTATGAGCAGGCATGATCTCTTACCATCAGGAGAGTGCTTAGGTTCTCTCATCCCATGTTTACATAAAAAAAACAAGATAATATAAATAACTAAAACTATTTACAGGTCTCATGGAAACATGAAAAGGATACTACTAGACGAGTGTACTACTTCTCTTCAGCGATGACCTATCTTCTAGGAATGATCAGCTCAAACATGGCATTACAGTGGATCAATTATCCAACACAAGTGAGTAACATGTTCACTAGTTTTTTTGAACCAGTGTGGTGATAGGATTCGAAGAGGCTTGTAACTTCTGTTTAAAAATATAATACCATTGCACAGTTAGGTAAAAAGACACTAAAAAATTGGAGGATGTGTTTGTCAAGAGCTGAATGTGCATACTAGAAAGGAATTTTGAAAAAATGCAACGTACACTGCTTACGCTAACTATAAGCTAACTTGCTGGCGTCAGCTAGTTAACTTATAAGTTTATAATATTTGCGTGACAAACACAAATGCTTGTTCTCGGGTCTTGGATGTTGTGATGTCTTGTATGTGTCCATGCCACCTGCGACACAGGGAATCCTAGTGCAGGGGTGTGAGTGTGTGAATGTTTATGTTTATAGGTTTAAAGGTTTAATATCATTTATTCTCAAAAAGACACAAAGTCACTTACTTGAGAGCAATACACAACAGCAGTGCACAACTGGAATATACTGCCAGAGGATGTTGTTTCTGCAGCATCCACAAACTCGTTCAAGAACAAACTCGACACTTGGTTACGAACCAACAAGACTATGTTAAAAAAAGTGACACAAAACTATTAAAAAAAACCAACACTGTGTGATATAGACACATCAGCGGAAGCTGCTCGTCTATCAACAAATAATAATAATAATAATAGTTTGCATAAAATATTTACCATTGTCATTTCATAGTTAATAAATTAAAACTCATCTAACGCAGTCTTATTAAGAAGTGAGTGGTCGTTTAGTATGTATTTTGCAAGTTTAGTTTTAAATGCCTTAAATGAGTATACAACTCTATATTATTTGTTTATGATTCCAGGTGGTAGGTAAAGCTGCAAAACCAATCCCAGTAATGATATTAGGGGTGCTCATCGGCCGCAAGTCGTACCCGCTGAAGAAATACTTATTCGTGTTTCTAATAGTGCTTGGAGTTGTGCTTTTCATGTACAAAGATCAGACTAAACAGAAGGGAGCTGATAGCACTGGCCCAGGAATGGGGGAAATACTACTCCTTCTCTCCTTGACGATGGATGGACTGACCGGAGCAGTGCAGGTTCGATATCCGTTTTTAAGTTTATTATCCAAAGATTAATTTATTTATGTTGAATGTATACTAACATACCTAGCGTCTAATTCTAATTCTAAAAAGGGGTACAGCGGTCTGCACTGGCTTCCCATTGAAGGGTGCATTGTGCATTGCCCCCCGATATTTACTTATCCCTGCCCCAGCCATCCTAGCTCTAACATAGCATAATCAGCCTATAATGTTCCCACAGTTGGAACACAGGCCTTCTCTTGGCAGGAGAACAAATGGGTTTTAATCCACAAGACGGGCCCAGTGCGGACAGGTGGATGTCACATGCTACAGAACATTTTTTTTTCTGTTCCTGACTTGCCGGTTTCCTCACGATGTTTTTCTTCACCGTTGTGAGACAGTGGGATGCATTCATAGATATTTTTTACCGAAAAAATCGATTTAGGCATAACACCGGGATTCGAAACCGCGACCATCAGATCTCATTCACTCGGCCACCGCGTGCTTTAATGTACTAACGGTTGCCGCAAACGAGCCACCGACAAACCAGTGATAATTTACATAGGCCAGTGTAACATTGCTATTAGCGCTCGTTCGCTTTAAGACATTTTGATGGTCAGTTTCAAAAGTCAAGTAATTACACTAGCTACAGCATCCTTCAAACCGGAACACAGTAATGCTTGCACATTACTACTTTGCGCTAGAAAATCTGAAACTGTTGGTAATTTTCGGTTAGTATGATGACAATGATTTCTCGTTTCCAGGAGCGAATCAAAACCGAATCATCTCCCACTGCATATTCCATGATGCTAAATACCAACTGGTGGTGAGTACCTTCAGTATAGTATACAATCAAAGTTTGAGACATTACTCACAAAAAATAGCATTGTGTAATGTGTATCAAGGTAGGTCTAGGTATTATTGAAATATTTTTTTGCCTTGCAATTTTCAATTTTTTTTATTTCATCTTGTATTTTATTTGCATTTTGTTCTGTTCTTTTTTGTGTGTTCTATCAGTGTAAGTAATTTTTTTTCGTCAAAGGGACACTTCGTATATAAATGAATAAATGTTGTTATTTTTAAGCTTTAAAATGTTATAAATTAGCCAGACCATACCTGGTTGCGTTATAAAGCTATAACTGGCCCTGCCATCGAACCAAATGTTGATTAGGTAGAGGCAGTACATTATTTTGTTATGAAGTTTAACATCGCCATCTACCAGTAACGCCATCTAGCGAAATCCAAATGAACTAATCTATTCGGAGGCCACTTTAAGGGGAATCCTCAAATCCGAATTCCATACAAAATGTTTCGGACAAATACTCAAAAAGTACGCCGTATTATAGTAATTCTTCACACTATTCGTTTCGTCCATGTTTTTAGATTTCGTCAACAAAAAAAGTGAAAGGTTTCATGCTTTAATTTAGATTTTATACGTGTTTTTAAGTTAGTATGGTTAATTTTAAAACACGTATAAAATCTAAATTAAAGTATGAAGCCTTTAATTTTTTTTGTTGACGAAATCAAAAAACATGGACAAAACTAATAGTGTGAAGAAATTACTATAATACGGCGTACTTTTTGAGTATTTGTCCGAAACATTTTGTATGGAAATTTGCCTTGACGATTACCCTTAAACAGTCCGTCTCGATAGTTGTGATTTAATCACTGTGATTGGCAAATTCACGGTTCGCGCCTCTCCACTCCGCTCCGTGTCAGTGGAATCGCACCCTAAAGATCGATTGGAGAGTCTTATATCCAATGGACTGATGATAGGCTGATGCTAATGACAATAAATGGTATACGTTTCTGGACATTGCCAAAACCGCCTTTTGGATAAGGTTAGGTAAGGTGTAGCAGTCCTGTAGCGCTCCTCTGGTTAAATACATTTTTAGTCTTAAAAGTCCAGAAATGTCTCTAGTCTAGCCCCATAGCCTACTATGATTTATGCTGAGATAGGCACCTATTATCTATGAGATTTACTATGTTAGTATGTATAAGTAAGTATGTTATAAGTAGTTTAGCTTTGCGTATCTCTCTTCAATAATTTTATTTCTTTAATTCACTCTTTCTTTCCTTCTAAACCGATATTGTAATACTGCTGTGTTAGTACCTACTACCTATAAAATTAAAGGCCTTTACGGGACGTCTCCCAAAGTCCCACATAATGTACTAACTGGAGGGAGTAGACTTATACCAGCTGATGCGTTCTCAAATCGGTTTTCAGTTAGCATTGCGCTTTGGCGAAATTTGTGTTTGCGAATTGGTAAATAAACATTCAGAATTACTTCTCTACCAGGATTACCTTACATTATATTAGGAACATATAAGAAATAGCCACTGTCTTGGCAAATATTGAAATTATATGTCCTGAAAATGATGATGAGTAACAAAATATGATTCGAAAATCGCTTCGAACAACTTCAGAAATACACGGTGCTCTGCTCATACTGTATCTCTACGTAGAAACTTTTTGTGGAATCTAAAACTATTTTTTTATTGCAAATAAGTTAATTTAAGGTTGTTCGAAATAAAACTAAGCTTATTTTATTTATTATAGCATAAGCTTACTACTATAACAATCTTTATTATATTATGTACTAAAGGAAACTATTGGGCAACCTTTGACCGTTGCAAACGATCTATAGGTAGCTCTTCTGCTCCTACATGATACCCGATGGCAACTTGCCGAGTATACTGGCTGCATTGCCTCTTTGTTTAGCAAGGCTTATTCTTTGTCCGAGATAGCTACCAGCCCTTTGATCACGAGTCGCTTCAACCAGACGCCCTAACAAGATTAAATAAATAAATAATATAATTTAATTAATTGTTCTATTTAAAAAACTAGGTAGATAGTGTAATTTAAGTATGTGCTGTGTTAAGGTGAAAGTGTACATTTTAAATTATTTTAAAAATAAGGGTGTACGATGTGGGCTAATATAATAATAATTATCTCAAAATAGCCCCCTTGTACGGGCTCTTAACAAACAAACACAGCGTATACTAATTAATTAATTCTTTTGAAGAACCTAAGTTCTTCGGTTTTGGCTTCACATCAAAGGTATATAGCCAGTGTCAAGTAATTGGAGAGATTATTTTGTCATAAGTCAGAGTCGTTAAGTCAAGTCATGCCCCTGTAAAGTAGTGGTGGTTGCGACTTTACTAGAGGCTTCTATGGAGTTTTGGAGGCAACATGAAAAGTCACGTTTTACAGCATTACACTATTCACCAACACTCATACACGTTCACGAGCACTTAATGGATAAAAATCCACCGTTTTTACACTTAAACACTCAAAATTATACAAGTTTTGTCAATTAATTTAATGCCGCCAATGCGATTTTTCAAGTTCCCGCCAAAAAAAAAAAAAACACAGCGTATACTACAAAATTATAATAACATAAACAATTCATAATTTATATTCACATGCTACAAACTACTGTCAAAATTTTATTGCATTGTAATGCGTTTGTCTTCCAGGTCATCCATAATAGTGTCTGTGGGTGTCATTCTGAGCGGCGAGATCTTCCGGTTCCTGAGTTTCGTGTCGCAGTACCCTGAAGTATTAGTGTACCTGAGCGGCCTGGCTCTAACGGGTGCTTTGGGACAACTCTTCATATTCTTCATGGTGAGACAACCGGTTCTTATGCCTATATCACACGTACCGAGTACTCGGTCGAGATAGTAAAATGTTACTCGGCCGAGACAGTGAAAGCTTACGTCAGTCGCTCAGCTGAGCACTCGGCGCTATGTTTATACGTACTGAGTACTCGGTCGAGAGCACTGTCTCGGCCGAATACTCGGTACGTATCTAGGCATAAGATTCAGTGTAGTCGTAGTCCTATTTCAGCGTTATCGTTTCAGTAGCTCATAATATATAGTCGTAGCCTTATTTCAGCTTTATCGGGTCAGTAGTTCATAATCTTTATTTTTATTGATTAGTTTTGACTCCTATATACTTGAATTATCAACTATTAAAATACCCATTTTTTTTATTTGAGCAAGTGACAATATGATCTTTGCGCGCTTATTTATTTGATCTCGAGATGAAAAGGGGTCTATTTTGCATTGCACCTTGACATTTTAGAAACTGAGTCAATTAATTTATACAAAAGGTTAAGAAATTGCTGTCAGAAAAAGCTTATTACAGTGTAACACAGTATCTTTTGACAAACATTCATGAATTTATTTTATTTAATGTTGCATCATTGTATGATGTAACCGACTTTAAAAAAAGGGGGTTCCTAATTCGGAAGATTTGTTTTTTTATGTTTTATATCTCGTGACTTCTTGGATTATGAACCGATTTAAATAAACTTTTTTGCTTGAGAGGTTATACTTTAAGATTCCATATTTAAGGGGAATCCTCAAATCCGAATTCCATACAAAATGTTTCGGACAAATACTCAAAAAGAACGTCGTATTATAGTAATTTCTTCACACTATTCGTTTCGTCCATGTTTTTTAATTTCGTAATCAAAAAAAGTGAAAGATTTCATACCTTAATTTAGATTTTATACGTGTTTTTAAGTTAGTAGGGTTAATTTTTAAGTTCAGTAATTTAGTTTTTAAATCATAATACCTGAAAAAAAAGTCGTTGAAGTGAACAAAATTGAGTATTTTGCTTCCCTGTGACTATTCAGTGGTGCTTACGGTCACTAGGACATTCCGATTGAAGCCGGTTGTAAAACCTTGATTATCTTTTAAATTGTGTTAGAGCACAGCCGAACTCATTAACATGTCTGCTAATAACTTTTCCTACCTGTGTTTCTCAAATAAAGATTATGAATTATTTCCTTGTTGTCATTGGCAGGTGTCGGAATTCGGTCCATTGCCGTGCTCCGTGGTGACTACCACTCGTAAATTCTTCACCGTGTTGGCTTCAGTGGCGTTCTTCGGGAACGTACTCGCCGGCAGGCAATGGGTGGGCGCCACCATCGTTTTCACAGGTACTTATCGTCATTTTTAACCGACTTCAAAAAAGCATGAGGTCATCAATTCGGTTGATTTTTTTTTATGTTTGTTACCTCCGAACTTTATTGTTTATAAACCGATTTGAAAAAATATTTTTTATTTGTAAGGATATATTTTCAAATTGGTCCCATATGAATTTCATAAAAATCGGTTAAGTACTTTGGTTTTGAAATCAAAATAGCTGAAAAAAATTCGTTGAGGTGAACAAAATTGCGTATAATGCTTCCCTGTGACTATTCAGTGGTGTTTACGGTCACAAGAACAGTCTGATTGAAGTCGGTTGACACTCTCTAGTTATACCAAGCGTAAAGGCCGGTATACGGGCGACAATCCGCGAGAGAGTAATGTATTACATAGCTAGTTAAATTACTGGTCTTTCGAAACTGACCATCAAAATGTCTCAAGGTTGACTAGCGCTATAGCAGTATTGCCGGTCTAAGGGAATCAAATCACTGCCGGTTATGGGCAGGCGTGATCTATTACCATTAAGAGAGCGCCAAGCTAGTCTCGCCACTTGTTAATACAAAAAGAAAAATCTTATGGCTTCCTATAAAATGTTTGTTTTTATTTTTACAGGTCTATTCCTGGATATCTTCTACAGCAAAGGAAAGAGTCAACCCTCCAAGAAGGCAGCTGACAAGTTACTCAAGTAAAATTTGAAATATTACTGTAGCTAGATAATTGTGTTACCAAAATGTTAAAGTGACACCGGTATTTATTTATACTAGAAATTATGAAGTACTTATAAAATACTACATTATGTAGATTTTTTTTATAATAAGTTATACTAATTATAAGATAGTTAGACTAATTACTGGGGTACTTTTATCTTGCTTTACGTAAAATATACTAAAAAAAAAAATTAATTATGAAAATGGAATAATGCAAGTCTGGTACAGAAATTGAAAATGAATTAAACAATAAATGAAATTAAGACGCCGATCTGGCGCTTGCCTTCCATGCAAAGTCATACAAAGGCAAGACAAGAAATTTACAGTATGTATTATATTATTATTTAAGATTCATTATTTAGGATTTTTTCTACAAATTACTTATACAAACTAAATTTTAAATAAAATTTCAATATATCTTTTTAATTTGATTTATTTATTATATCGACAAAGCTCTTATACCTACATAAAGCCGCAATTTTTTATATATTGTGTAAATTGTATACATAAAATAATGTATGTTTAACGAAACCAAATGTTCCTATTACCACTAAGATATACACAAACTAATACATTTGGATAAAGTTAAGAAGAGAAGAGAATAAAGGCCATGCAAAAGAAATAAAGGCCGGCCGAAACTCTCCATTCGGTTTGTTTGAATTAGCATTTTAATTCTGCATGACATTTCAATACGACACGGATGGTCGAGTGGCAAGTACGTTGACTGTTAATAAATTGTATAAAAGTGTAATTGCATTGGTATGAGTACTTTGACAGCGCCAGCTTTCGTTGACCAACCTGTACAGTCGCTGTATCCCGTTTTACCTTTCTTAAATTCTATTATACGTGTAATCTAGAGCCCTTCACGATACAATGTTTCCACGGTGAATAAATAATACGAATGTGTGACGCCTCGCGTTATCTCCTCAATTTTCTTTGTGACTGATAATGAATGCTGATTGATCTGGTCGCTTCATCGCTCGGGGGACCTTCCGCTTAACGGTCTTAACGTTTAGCGGTTTTGGCTCGGGAGTGTCGATCAAGATAAGTTGCTTTTTTAAGGGAAATTCTCAATTCCGGACAAATAGTCAAAAAGTACGCCGTATTATAGTAATTTCTTCACACTATTCGTTTCGTCCATGTTTTTTGATTTCGTGAACAAAAAAAGTAAAATTAACACTACTTACTTAAAAACACGTATAAAATCTAAATTAAAATATGAAACCTTTCACTTTTTTTGTTTACGAAACGAATAGTGTGAAGAAATTACTATAATACGGCGTAATTTTTGAGTATTTCTCCGAAACATTTTGTATGGAATTCGGATTTGAGGATTAGCCTTAAGTATGGAGTTTATCAAGAAACATAAACTTCATTCTTCGCAGTCGGGTAATACAAAATTGGTGTATCATTTTAGTGCATGAGTGTTTAAAATTAAAGATTAAATATTAACTATTGGGAAAAAATGCATCGCGGTAAGATACTTATGCCGAGTTGCACCAAACTATCCAAAGGTCCTAAGCAATTACTTAACTATCTTGATAGTTCTTAACGATCTGAATTTGAACCTTTAAGAACAAGCAAGCAAGAAAAGTAATTGCTTAGGAGCTTTGACAGTTTGGTGCAAGTAGGCATAGCTCCTTAGTAGGGTAAGATAATCAATTTCTTTACATTTTACTAAAAAAATGTAGTGGATTCGATTTCATTTCATGAACACTTTCTGTGTTTTGACCACCCAAAGATAAATTTAACAGTTTATACCACTGAGATTTATACCTACTTATGGTAATTTTAGTACGCGCTTACATTTATTGACAAAGATATCCTCGAAATTTCTAGTCTCTACGTCAAATGGTTTGGCCATTTTGGTGCGTTGTCTCAATCATGACTAAGGTTTTATATACGAAGTATATTGATAAAATGAAATAGTAGATTAGACTATGGCTGTGTGACCTTTTATTCCTTTTTAAAACAATTTTAGCTGCGTTTGACATGAGATTCACCGTTATGTTATTATGTATTATTTTGAGTGTGTATCAGAGAATTGGAAGCCGAAATTATTCGAGATCTACTACTCGAATGAACATGACACCTGGCTGACACTCTCGCTCGGAACTTGATACTTCCCCGCTGCCCCGCGCGGCGCCCTCCGTATTTCTTCTTCCTCTAATTGCGAAGCCTTATCATTACCAAGTATTACAGGACCTCTTCTCTATCAAGATTATTTAATTCCACGCTGTACTTTGCACAAACGTCATTCTAGCCAGGTGTCATGTTCTTTCGCCCGAGTAATATGTTATGTACGTAAAAAATTGTTTGTTTAACAGCTGCGGTCCGTTGCAGTATCGTTTTAGGGGTTCAGTATCCACAACCGAGTTCATTACCTCTGAAAAGTGTGCGCTCGCCCGTCGCTCATCCTCCACGCCTCCTTGTCTGTAGACGAATAAACACCCTGGCCTCCAAGTCAGGGTGTTACTCGATGGGGAAAAAACCCAACGAGTAACAATGTTACTCTTTTGGGTGTTACTCGATGGGAACACATCAATTCTACAGCTTTATTATGAAACAAATGATAAACTCGAGACGACTCGAGGATTTATCCCAGATCTAGATTAGTGTTCATAACCACACAAACGAAAATCGTTATCTATGACTTACGGCGAAAATCTACCATATTTTTTTCTCTAAACCTTGTCGCCTTACAGTTAAGGGAAATAATATATTTGACATATATTTTGACATGTTACCAATGTTTCAATAATACAGAGCGTCAAGCGAACAAGTCAAAAACATCCTGTATAATTCAATTCAGTTATTTCAGATATTAACTATACGTTCATCTTATCAATTTAAATCCTACGCAAACTCAACCCAAGCATGTTCGTTATATTATAATGTAATTTTATAATAACAATAATCATATTATTTAATATGAACCGACTATACTATACACTCGTTAATGCGTATTACATTATTGAAGCTGCTAGCCGGTGGCTGGCTCTGGAGTTATAAATTAGGTTCATATCTACCTACGAATTTATAAATAATAGCGATAAATTTATACCTAAGGACTGACCAAAATAAACGAATACTTCCGTAACTAATAACACGTTAAACGTACTATATTATAATAGTAATTTATCCATGTGCTATATTATAATTAAGTTGTAATGTTTCATAAATAATTCAAATACATACATACATATTCACGTACATGGACTAGGAAATGTGGTTATAGACACACACATGGAGTTGCAGACTTTCTTTTCGTTTTTGTTTTAATCTTAGAATAGGATTTGTATTTTCTCATTAGAAAATGCAGTTTATGTAATGTTTTCAGCTATTTGTTTTTCATACATAAAAATGTACATGCAGAGTTGGGCATAATCAAGTTATTTTGTATTCTAATTAATAATCTCATACTTGCAATTATTGTCTCCAAAATTAATTCTTAAGTATGATATATTGTTTTCCCACAACCTATATACATTTCGAAACAATACTGTACCATGTTCATTATTTTGTAATATTTTTTTATATCTACCTAGGTAAATAAAACTATGAAAAGTCACATCGAGATTTTTATTACCAAAGAAATGTATGCTTACTAAACATTCAAAAAGTTGACACCGATCAAGGATTTAAGACTTATAATAATGGTTTGAGACTGTCATAAAGAAAACAAAAAACAGATTTTTTATTTCTATAAAAAAATATATCGTACTTGTATGGAATAATAATACTAGTATATGTAATTTCATTAATCTTATAATATAGCTCGCTGGACTCAGTAACAGTTGAGAGTTGAGAGTTGAGATTGGAATTACTTAGTATAAACTCTAACTCGGGCGACCTAACATGACACCTGGCTCGGAACTCAATGCTTCCCGCGCGGCGCCCTCCGTGTTTATTCTTCCTCTTATTGCGAAGCTTTATCATTACCAAGTATTTCACGTCCTCTTCTCTACCAAGATTATCCAATTCCGGACTGCACTTTGCATAAACGTCATTCAGTCAGGTGTCATGTTAATTCGCCCGAGTTGTACATCCATATAAAAGTAAGTAGTTGAGCAGACGATGACAAAATAAAATACATTATAAACACTTAGATTATATTAGCATATGAGGTTTACTTTAGGGCCTAAAGCCAGCCAGCGACTCAAAATATTTAATAAATTTAGTAAAATTTTGAGTCATAGCATTTCGGTTGAAAGTATCTAGACAATTTTTGACACCAATCTATGTAACTTTACTAAAATATGTAATAGAAAAAATAGTGCACGAAAGGATCCTCTTCGAGGCGCACTTGAAATCCTTTCACTACCCTGGTTCGAAAAGAACTAGTGACACGATAAGAAGAAGTAATAGAAATAATACATTAAATATCTATCTCAACGTCATTACAAACGTCGTGTACAAATGTACATTATGTATATAAGTAACGTTTTTATAAATTAAAAAGGGTGGGATATAAAAAACCGCATTCTGTTCTTTTCTGGGCGAGTCCAAAAATACTCAAGTGATTAGGTACTTGGACTGTCTTACTTATAGTACTTACTATGCTCAGTCTCCCAGTTTCAATAAGCCTATATCATTTAATGTTGTTTTGCCATGCCCTGCATATTTTCAACGTACCTATAAACTTTACAAATACTTAGGTAAGTACTCAAGTTTTGGTCAAAAATGACTCTGTAAGTAAATTCTTCTATAAGTTTCGCGTTACCTTAAATTGAACAAATACAAACTTATATAACTACATTTATTTAAATGGGTAAGCAGTTCCTTACTTAAAAATATTTAGTAATGGATTAAATTTAAATGACACCTTTATGTACCTAGGTAGTACGTTTGGGCTTATTAATATACTTATATACCAGAAATCAAAAAATAGCCGTTTGGGGCTTATAATTATACTAAAAGCTGAACTAATTAAATATGTATATCATACATTAAACCTAGGTACCTACTAAGAATAAATAGAAGTATGAATCGTCAGACTAATGGTCAGACGTGCACAATTGTCGTTTTCATTAGCCACGTTTATCGTCGACGTAGTGCAAGCGGACATCTTGGACGTAATCATCCCAATAGGAGCAGTTCAGCTCCTTTCGGCTCTCCGGTAACTCATCATCGCTATCAGAGATATAGTACTCGACTAACTGGCGCATAGTAACGTATACCGTCTCTGCAGTTGGTGCTGAGTCGAAACAGTCTTCAATTACATCAGCTTCATCGCTATCTTCAGGTTGTTCGCAGGTTGACCATATTGTGTCAATCGATGCAGATTTAGCTTGACCGTTTAGAGCAGCTTGTGGTTTCATTCTCGCTTTATTAGCCAATACATTGGTGTCGACGGCCTTCTCAACTTCGTCTCCTAAATCTATCAATGAAATGTTTTGTGTCGAGTCGATAGCCTTAGTAGATTGTTCTTTGAGTTTTTCTGTGATGAATTCTAGTTTATGGTTGATCCGACCTTTGTCATCAACTGGTGCCGAGTGCATTTCGAAGTTTTTCTCACGCGAGAGGTTTATTAAGTCTCCATGTTCATTTCGACTGAAATCTTCAACATAAGTTCCATCTTCATTGTTCCAAATGTGTGATTCCTTTATCTCGTAAGCCGTGATAGCCTTGTCTTTAGATCCTTCTGACCTATTCTTCTTACAGTGTTGTTTCCTTCCGGGCGTGCATTGTTTTATTCCGCTCTCTTGGTCCATGTTTTCTGTGGAGCGCTCCGGTACTTCCTGATAAGGGTTGTTATGATCGCATTCTTCATTGCTTTTTCCTGCATATTGCGGAGTAAAGTTGGTTTCTATTATGACTTGCAGTAGGATGTTGTTGGACTTCGGCCGAGCTCCGCGCACAATACCCTGTGCGGAGAGTGTCTGTCAGACGGTGCCACTGAAACCACAGACATTAAGGGGTTAGGAATTGTTGATATCATCATTGTCATGGTATAATATATATGTAATAAAATAGGTGTTAGTAGGTACTGAGATGACATGATGAGATGAACGCGTTGTGCCTAATGTAAGAATCAGACATTTATGTTTCCGTGCCTACCTATTTAGAACACAGGATACAATATATATGAATTAAGTGTGAAGATATATAATTGTGAAAAAAGTTACAAAGATATACAGGGTGGGCCATGAATTAGTTAACATTTAAATCAGATTTCCTGCGCAAATCCGAGCGGGGCGCGGGGTGCTTGGAGAGGTCAAACAGCTAACTAGTTTCAGGGAAATTTAGTGGCAATAGATCGGGACACTGGGTCTCAAGGCAACTGTTGCGTAAAATAATTTTAGTTCGCCCGAGTTTTATTTGCCCGAGTCCTTATGTAGAAAATAAATGGGTGAAGAATTTCGAAGAGAGGGCAGCGACATTAAATTTATAGCAAATCGACGGTCCACGGACTTGTCAGAGTGAAGAGAACGTGTAGGAAATTATGCTCCAGTTCGACGTGATCCCGAGCTCGTTTCAAAAAATCCAAAGTCAAGATGTTTGATAAGTGGATATCATTTTTACAAAGTAAATTCCCATCTATTGGCTATCTTTTGTATATTTTTTTTTTTTAATAACTCATGCGGATTTTTTTTTATACTTCTTTTAAATGTTAACTAATTCATGGCTTACCCTGTATTTTGTGAAGAGTAGGGTTACAAAGATGATGTTCTAGCTAAAATGACCAGCATGTAAAATGTCAAAATGTAATATATGCTAGGTAATATGCAAAGAAACCTAAAACATATTTTCTACTAACGTAACGAGAACATCATTTTCGACGCGGATCTCTTCCATGCAGCTTTGATAATCTGGATCGGCATAGTTACGCATTCTCACTCTGTAACAAACCGAAAACACAATACAATGAATGAATACTTATACTGCTACTATGAATTGCTACTTACTTATAATCAATAAACACGTAAATGAAATAGCATTAGGATAGAATAACCTTCGAGCAAAAAAAACCTAATGAGGTACCTACCTACCTACTCTAAAATTTAAATATTATTCGCAGAGCACAATATGTAGGTATGTACGAAAACATCGTTATTGAGGTGTTAACAATTGGCAAGGCGACAAAAGATAGCAAAATAACTGACATTCATCGCATTTTTTCATTCTTATCGCCACGGCAAAAAAAAAATGAGTTTGTAAGGTGTATCACACGCATTGAAGGGATAATAACAATGCTGATTTTAGAGGAAGCGGTAAGAAGAGGTCAACTTACTCCTCGCTGGTTTCCATAGCTAGTTCAATGTCATGTACGGGGTTCCTGATCTGCCACATGCGGCGTTGGAGCCACCGCACTGGATTCACCAAACACATCAGATTAGCTGGCCACCTGACAACGGAATTAAACTACTAGGTACGTACGTCATCAGTAAAAAAATCAGATACATAATTACGTAGGTACATACCTAGTTGTAACTAGATAATCTGGCATGATATATAGCGAAGAGCCATACGAGCTTAAAGCTGGTAATACCTATTTTATTTGACTAACTTGTTACGTTTTAAAACTGAAATAGCTACGTAAGCTTACTAAGCTTTTTCTCATCACTTATAACTGGATTGAACTTTGAGAAAAAGTAACGAAGGCGGTGGCGGCGTGCTATTATATTTACCTACTCACAACTTTTAATTCATAATTCATTTATTTTCAATTTCAAGCATTTACATACAATTTAAATTTCTAACATAATTTTTACTTATTAATTCAATTCAATTCAATTAATCGCCTTATAATTATATCTTAAATCTATGTTAGTTATGCCTACTTGCACCAAACTGTCAAATTCCCTAAGCAATTACTTTAATTCGCTTGGTAGTTCTTAACAATCCAGATTCTGACTGTTAAGAACTGCCAAGCGATTAAAGTAATTACTTAAAGACTTTGAAAGTTTGGTGCAAGTCGGCATTAGTTACATTATTATGATGGAGTTACTTAATAAGTACAGAAATGCAGTGTCTGTATAGCGGACCATCAAACTTGTCCGCTATCATGCGCAGGATGTTTTAGCCTAATTTGGAGCTCTTACCTCGCGCCATCAGCTCTCCACACATTCTTACTATAGGTGGTGTAGGTAAGATACTGTACCTCTGTGTAGCTACGAGTAGGTAGAAAGATGCATCTCACCAGTCGGCGTCATTGCGGGCTCCCATCCTAGTGCGACGGATGTCCTCTCGTTCGTTCCGCCAATCGCGGTACGACTTTCCTATCACTTCGTTCACCTTCAAAATGACGAAATTCAAATTCACATCGTCACATGAAAATTTATATATGTGTAAGTATTTGTTTTTACTAATGAGGTTTGAACATCATCTCAACTGATGGCCTGATGACGATGCGGTTGATGATGTAGCACGCATAACTAGAATGATCCTATTCACTCTTGCCTTGAGGACGTGGTGGCAGAGTGGATGAAGCCCTTGCCTTGCGATCTGATGGTCGCGGGTTCGAATCCCGGTGGCAGTCATGCGTAAATGGGGTTTTTCGGTCGAAAAAATCTATGGATGCATCCCACGTTCTCACAACGGTGAAGGAAAACATCGTGAGGAAACCGGCATGTCAAAGGACAGAAAAAAAAAAATGTTCTATGGCATGTGACATTCACCAATCCGCATTGGGTCCGCGTGGTGGATTAAGACCCATTCGCTCTCCTAGCCGAGAGTAGGCCTGAGTCCCAGCAGTGGGAACATTATAGGCTGATTATGCTACTCTTGCCTTGCTGACATCCTGATTAAAGTAATCGGGAAACACAGACATTTATAGTTTGATAGTTTACCAATGTGTTAATAATTTTTCAGGTATTTCGTTTTTTAGTTCAATTTGCATGTTACTGTATACAAATTAATTTATGCCATGTGTGATCAATAAGCGTTGTTCGCTGCCTCGAATAAATTTTATATTGGTTTCGCATCAATGTTCCAATTATTCTCAAAGCCGAGTAAAAATCACTACACTGTGGGGTATTTCTGCGAGCCCGGGTGAGTCAAAAATATATTTTTTATTTAAAATATGCATTAGAAAAACAAATTGGTGATTTTTAGTGATCTCAGTACCTACATACGTGTATAGAATAATAAATAAAATGTGATTTATTTAATAGCATTGTTTTATTGTAAGAAAACATAAGTTATATTTTTAATATTTGACCAAGAATAAATAGAATGGAGTATTGCGTAATAGGCAAATGTTAGGTTGAAAAATCCGGTGCGTGGGACCAGGGTGAGCCCGGGTGAGTCAAAAATATATTTTTTATTATATTAATATTTAAAATATGCATTAGAAAAACATACGTGTATAGATTAATAATTAAAATGTGATTTATGTACCTTTATGTTACCTAAGCTTTGTTTTATTGTAAGAAATCATATATTTTTAATATTTGACCATGAAAAAGTAGAATGGAGTATTGCATAATAGGCAAATCTTAGGTTGAAAAACCCGGTGCGTGGGACCAGGGTCACCAAAGGTGTAAGTCAAATTCACGTCACAAGTGGCGGGTTAAACTCAAACTGACGAAATTAGAACACAGGAATAGAAACTCAGTGCTAGAATACACAGCTCTAATAAATAAATAAACTTATCGTTTGTTTACGCTTTTGAATTCTTATTTGGAACATGACTCATGTTGGTATAGGTACGTACAGATCTACAAGCAATGATTGCGTAAGGGTCAACAGCTGGGAGTCGCATATTGTATTCAGAAATACATTAAGTAGGTATTTCCAACATCGGACGGCCACCCACGCTCAGGATCGCGCCATCCTTACGTTGTGGACATTCCAGCTATTCGCTTTGCTCCAACTTTTATTATGAAAACCGTTAAAGAATGGAATGCTCTTCCGTCTACGCTTGTGTTTCCAGACCATATAAATAAGTTGCTTTCCAGGCAAGAAGGATTGAGGATATTCTGGACAAGCGTGCTACATCGTCGAACGTATCGTCACATTAGGTACGATGGCGTTCAAACGCTTATTAAACATATTTAAAGTAAAAATATGTATCTAGCTTTTACCAAAAACTTTAAGCAGCTTAGATTCATCACAGTTAGTATCTCGATCGATTACTAAAATAATAACAAATTATACTTTATAGTCCAAAATAACAGGTTACAAAGCGGTTGCTTGAGTTTTTCCAAAAACTAGTTGCAAATTCACATAGAGGTTATTCGCGAAAAACATGGTAACATAAAAAACAAAGGTGAAATACCTTTAGGATCAATTAGTTTTGCCACACTTATATTAGTTTAATCTTCATAATTGAAACTGCTTTGAAGAAGATGCCTGACAAAAACATGAAAAAAGTACCGTCTCTTGCTTGACGGATTGTGTATTTTGCACAAAATCGTCACACATTTTCTTACGTAATAACTACGCTACGTAAGTGAATACTTTTGGTTGTGTTCGAAATTTACCCGTGGACGATGGTGGGTACTCGTGAGTACCCTTGAGGGCTTGAGGGTTGCCTCATTTGAAAATATCTAATGGCGCTAGGGGCAGACAAAAGTCGAGTGATGGTCGCTGTAGATGAGATAAAACATATAATACCCTTGCAAATACTTAGATTAGAAAGCCACGATAAACATCGAATGGGAGACGGTGTCAGTTTCAGAATATAGAGTAGAGTTTTCTTTGGTAGAGCTTTAAGATGCAACTTACATTCTCTTTTGTTTACGATTTAACTTATGAAGAATGTATTACCATACCACGTGTGAACATAAAAGTTTATACATAGGTACTATTCAAATTCTTTATAAGAAGATCAAGGTTGACATTCCTTTTCCTCCAGTTTTTGGAGCATTCTTTCGTGAATTGCGTTGGAAGGCATTACAACTGATTTTTATGTAAACAATAAAAAAATCTGATAAAGGTAAAGCTGATATCTTAAATAATTACTACATTTAAAATGACAAACATCAGAATTACATCTCGCTTAAATAGTGTTTATGGTTATTTATGTGAGATGTCACTGATACCCGCACTCTAGGTATACTTTCCAGATTGTAAAATACATGTCTGTCTGGGAACAACAGGATACCTTCCTTTAGAACTAGTGACGGGTGGGAACAATGAGTAGAAAAGTACTCAAGATTTTATATCTACCTATAATATCACTGAAGTTAAAAAACCATTTTAAACACTCTCGATAAGGTAAAATATACCTACTTTGGGTTGACTTCACTAGGAACCATTTCCTTACGATTCCTATCTGATAAAGTGTCTAAGAGCGTAAACAAAAAAGAAGCAGGTTACCAGTGCTTATCGGAACCGCGCTGGCCACGCGTAGGTAGTCGGCGCAGGCAGTATCTATAAGTATACTTTGTGGCGACCCCGCACCGATAAGTGCCGAACGTCGCCGACAAGTACCAATCTGCTATGATAAGCACTGGTAGGTTGCCATTTATTGTTTTCACAGTCAGCCCCTGCTTATACCCGCTTTCTTTGTGTAGCGGTTTCTGAGCAGAGCCGTTCCAATAAACGCTGGTAGATAGACGATGGTAACCTATTTTCTACGTGTACCTATACCTAATCTAGGCATTATAACTTATTCACTAACCTCGCCGTTCATGAAACAGTAGATGAGCGCGATGAAGAATCCTTGAAAAGAGCGCAAGAAGTAGGTAGAGTAGCACCACACAGCAAACTTCCACACGGATCCTTCAATCGGTTCGATCATGTTCAGGATATTGGTGATTCCGAGAAGGGGGAGTAATACTAAAGCGGCTTTGGCCGCCTTCCTGAAAGAAATGAATAATTAACCTCCGAAACTTATTAGAAGCGAGCTTATGATTTTTAACCCGCGAGTAGGTACTTACTTCACTTTGGTTATTTCGTTATTTTCCGTTGCGTTAAGTTTCGTGATGAGAACTCTCATTATATTCAGAAGGAACATGAGGTTGATCTGCAAAATAGTCACAATTAGTCAATCCGATTTTATCCAATTTATTCGCTCTGTAACGAAGACCGCGCGCGCCTTATGGCCCTGAAACGATTCACCTTATGTACGAACTGGGCAATCTTATCGCAACCTACATATACGTTCTTGTACATTTCGTACATACTAGATCAATTAAATACAATTCAATTTCAAAAGTTCTTAGTAACCAACATTTATTTACATCACGAAGAAACGAAGATTCTTGGAAGTACAAGTAGTATCTACTTTTAGGTATTCATACCTTGAATACCTAAAAGTAAAGTTCAAGCAGTTATGTAAACAAATAAATATTTATTCAAGAATGAAAGAAGGTTCTAATTTTGGTTTAAAATATCAATAAATATTTATTTGTTTACATAACTGCTTGAACTTTAACTACTAGTATCTCACCAAAATCACGGCCAAACGAGGACCTTGCAGAAACCAATACTCTGGCAGAAAGTTATATCCATACCAGCATCTGAAATAAATTCAGAATTTTCATTGGCACTGTTTAAATTACAAATATAAGTTTTATTATAATCGTGTAGATGACAATAGAAAAATATATGTGGTTGTAGCAAAACCGCGCTAGTGTAGTTATAAGAGTAACCTACCTTTTTACAGGGTCGTTATTGTAGTAAAAAGCCGTGATAATAGCCCACAGAGTCGTCACAAGTACCGGCAGACCCCAGCCAATGCCTATGAAAAAGGCATGTGAAGTACTTTCCCTTAGAACGTTAGCTGTTACCACATTGTGTAGGAACAACCCTTCTATTAACATCCACATGAACATAGCAGATATTGCGTATTCCAACAACACATAGCTCACTTCGCAGTACGGCTGCAACCAGAAATATAATGTTAATACAGAGAGGGTGAAACGTATTGTATACATCTACAATACATTTCACCCTCTCTGTATATGTGAAATTGTTAAAATCGACAATTATCAATTTAAGTTTTGCTGCTTTTTATTTAGGTTTTGCTGCTGTAGTTACCTATAGTTCGAGTTATAAAAGCGCAAGTTTATTTTAAAATTTTTGTCAGGCACCATCACTTACCATTTCATCTATTCCTTTGATGTCAGGTTCATCTCTGATAACGGCTTGGTCGGTGTAGACGATCAGACGGATAATCACTTGTATAGTCATCGCAATGAACAAATTCCTGTGTATGTTTGTACGGCTGTTACGCAAAGAGCTAAAAAAAATATATAATAGATTTTAACTGACGTACAGTAGGCGCAATAAACCTCTGTGTGCCTGTAATTCCAAATCCGAAAATCAATACTACGCAGCTATAACATGCAAATTAAGACACACGAAGTTTATTGCGCCCTAAATAAAGCTTCAAAATGTAGTGCAAATGTATAATTCTTACTTGAAACGGAAAAAAATGAGTAAAGACATCAAAAGAGCAATGAGCGATGTGCTGAATCCTACTATTTCAAGATTTCGAGTGCGTTGGGCTATTTCGAATTTAGACTGCAAAAGAACATGAAAAAAATCTAATAAGTAAATTAGCGTAAATTAATGAAAAGGATGGAAATTTGGATGTTTGTTGTAAAATGGGTACCTATAGATAAGCTACTTTTTTCCAGATTGCCCCAGAGTTTTACCTTGTTAAATCGTCCTATGATATGGTGATATACCTACCTTCCTTTTCCTATGAACAGATGTTTATAGCCAAGCATGTCCGATTCATCGAAAACCCAAAAACATTACTCGTAGGAAAATGTAATCTAATGCGGCGACAGGTGCTAAAGTATAGCAAAAATATACTTACTACCAAATTGAAAAAAACTGGTATTTTGAGACGGTTCATTTCGAAACTCTAATTATGTTATGGACCAAGTGATTAATTTGGCATTATGCTTAATGCCCGTGAATTATGAATAGTGTCCAAAATGAGAGGACAATGTATCCATCGCCTATTGGGCAAAGTAATAAAAATATTTTTTTTCTAAAAATTTTATTTGTAATATTGAATCAAAATTTTAAACATTAATGAATTTATAAAAGAAAATCATTTACTATATTAAAATCTCATCAGCCGCAATATGGACATTATACATAATGCCCGCATTAATCACTTTGTCAATAATAGTTGGAAAATAAAGTCTTCACAAAAACTGATCTGTAGTATAACCTATAACCAGCCTGTAATGTTCCTACTGGTTGGACTCAAGCCTTCTCTCGGCTAGATATTTCTTAGAACTCCAGTAAATCTCATTAACTAATATAATGCAGTGCATAGCATAGTCTTGTGATTCTAATTCAATTATGTGTTGGTATATCACTCTGAAATTGCTTTCTGTGCCTTTGTGCTTTTACGAGGCCAATATTACAAGAAGAGTGGCATCTGAAGGATAGACTCGACAGATAATAATGCTTCAATCTCATCCTTCAAGCATATGACTAGCTTTAAATACCTAACGCGTGTTTTATTTTACAAGCGTCTTCAATCTGTAACATTTCTCAAATTTGCACGAAGAAACACTCACGTAGAATTTGTGTCCGAAGTATACATTATGTACACTGGCGTCGCGTAATTTACTATCGGAGGATGGTCACATATTGAAATCAGCATGAAATATCTAGCCGTAGTCGTAGCTAGGTTCAGATAAATAACTTGTATACCTGTGCGTCATCCCCGCTCACTTTGCCCCATAGATCTCGGACTACGGTCGGGAAACAGGGCGTGTAGTTAGTCCAGCCCTTGGGATCCTTTTCATCGTTATATCGAGAAAGCCATAAGCCTTTCTCGCTGCACTGCCTAAACGCTTCCCCTGGAACATTCTCAATACTCAACGATAGGTATTTAATTTATACAATGAGTACGTTTCTGGAAATCCCGAAACACGTGTTTTTTTTATTTCACGTAAAGCATTTTAAAGAAAGTTGTGTAAGAAGCAATGTCGAAGAAATTAAACATTCATGTTTAAACTTCCACCCTTTATTTGTACCTCATAGGTCTCGAATTTTTAATTTTATTTATTCGTTCTATGAGCTAGAACATTCGTTACCTTAGCTTAGGTTATATAAAAATGAGAAAATATAAGCGTAGGATTGGTTTACGCTGAAGGGATTTCGTAGGCTTATCATTACTTTACAATTGATCTACTTCGTAGAACTTTCCCAGTTCTGCGACTTAGATATTTCGTAGGTCTACGTCGTAGAACTTTCGTAGCTCTACGTCTTAGAACTTCTGTAGGTCTACGTCGTAGATCTTTCGTAGCTCTACGTCGTAGAACTTTCGTAGCTTTACATCGTAGAAATTTCGTAACTCCACATCGTAGAACTTTCTAAAAGATCTTGAAAGAATCTTGCTTAAAAATGGGTCTACCTCGTAGAACTTTATTGACTATCAGTCAGAAACTTGGCTACAGGAAGACCTACTACTGAGCCGTAAAAAGAAATTGCAGATATGACTCTGGTTCCATCTAGCACACCGGAGCGATAACTATTGCCAGAGCCAGCACCTACTAACTGTTCCGTAGTTCTAGCCATCTTTCTTTACACGCATCCTGTTATGTGTTTCCCGTAGATTATGAATCAAACATGTATGATACTTACTTGTGGTATCGCTGAGCCGGACCGGGGGGCAGGCTTGGGAGGATTTCTCACCTGCCTCCGTGGGCGGCCAGCACAGGAACCCATCGAAGGTGGCATTGCAATACTTAACCCCTGCAAAGATGCACGTCATATTAATAAAATAAGTCCCTTTATGCCCGAAGGGGGTAAAACATTTTCGAGTCGTTTTGCGAGTCCCACGCCGTAATCTCGTTTGAATGGAGTAAATATTATATCCGTTTAGTGACTTCCCCGAACCGAGTTACTAAGGCTGTTTTGGTTTTAAGAGTTTTTTTTTGTTTTAAGTGAACCAAGATGGGAAACCGCGCAGTTTAGTATGCAGCTTACAACTTCCATATTAATTGTGTCTAGTGCGGTTCTGAAGCGGATTGTCGAGGCGGGAGAACCGCCCGTGTAGTATGACACTAACTATCGTAAGTATTGAAGGAGGTATCTCTTCTATAAAACATCACCTCGTTTGAAAATAGTAATAGACATTTGCCGTAGGACACTGTATTAGTGTCCTACGGTAAATGTCTATTACTATACGTTCTATTGAGCCCGTGCACGAAAGGAGCATCTTCGAGGCGCAATTAAAACACTTTCTCTCTAGTTCAAAAGAACTGGTGACACGATAAAATAATGAGCCCGATCTTCAGCTACTGTTTAGGATTCGTTCTCTTTTTTCGTCTTAAAGACTCAACTCATGTCAATATACTTGTAGCACGCCAAAAAGATTGTCACCCATTTGTTATACACCAGTACACCACAGTGTCTCAGCGCCCCGTGTAAGTAGCACTGCTTTGGTGCACTGAATGGGCACTAGGCAGCCGTGATTTCTCGTCATCAGGAGATAGAAGGTCTCGCTTGAATCGTCAATTTATTGACATAAAAAACACTGTCTTGTATTTTTTTAATCAAGCCTTTTCAATTTTTTTAACCGACTTCAAAAAAGAGGAGGTTATTAATTCGGTTTTCTTGTTTATTTTTTTTTAATGTTTGTTACCTCAGAACTTGTTGTTTATAAACCGATTTGAAGATTCGTTTGAGAGGATATACTTTCAGATTGGTCCCATATAAATTATATCAACATCGGTTCAGTAGTTATGGTTATATTTCAAAATAACTAAAAAAAATATGTCGTCGAAGTAAACGAAATTGCGTATTTTGCTTCACTGTGACTTTTCAGTGGTGGTTACGTCAAGTGGTCAGTCCAATTGAAGTCGGTTGTGCTAAGTTTTTGTAAAGACTTTATTATTAATTGTACCTATACAATGTTAGTATACTTTTACCTTCAATAATATAATTTATAATTAGGTTTTCTTTAAGCTCATTACTGCCCACGTGAACATTCGAATGGCTTGCGAAGACTGTATTGTTACAATACCTTCTTCCTACGCTTGCTTAAATTGCTGCATAGATAAAACAAATCAATGTTGCATTGCAAGTCATTAAAAATGTAGCTTTTAAAGGATTTGATTTTATCTTAACATTCTATATGATTTTGTAGTCAATCTAGGTAGGTTTATACATATAGATAGATATAGTAATAGACCCCGAATTACTGTAGGTACATATGTTTTTTTGCAAGAAACGTGTATAGCCGAGTTTGAATAACATGCCTCAATTTTTTTTTTTAGAAGACATTGTATTTTTTTGTGTGTGCTTCCATCACGTAAAAACTACTGAACAGATTTAACTAAAACTTTACAATATCATAGGTACAAAGCCTGAAAGGATATAGGCTATATAAAATTATACGCTACATCTCTTCAGAGGGTAGTATCTTATATAATGGGTACCTATAAGTACTGATTATCTTGCTTAGTACTGAAAATTTGCTAATCTGTGACATTTCTTCCGCGGGTGGAACAATTATCGACAAAAAAAACCTCTAAAGGGTGACGAAGTCGCACGCGGGTCAGCTAGTACATTAGATTTATATTAATTTGTGTACTAACATTTATAAAACTGAGTTGAATTAACTATTAGTTGTATATCTTACTCTGTGGTATTAGAGACTAACATTAATAAGTTATAAAAAGTGCATAAGTAAAAAAATACAACCGCAAAGGTAGAGACATAGAGAGACTTTTACAAAACTTTACTATTTTTTAACTTTTATCATAGCTCAGTAAATAATCGGTTCAGTAGTTTGGTTTTTAAATCAAAATAAGTAGCTAAAAAAAATTACCATGTCATCCAAGTTAATAAAATTGACTTAGAGTCGGTTTTTTTTAAATCTTATTGAAACGGAGCTTTAATTTACAGAAATTGCTTTCGTTGGAAGCCTTGTTAGACGAGTGGCTGAGAAGCCGTCGTTGCAAGGCCGTATCCCCGTGAATAGAGCGCCTCGAGAGAGTGGGTTATTTCCAGGTAGCAATCGTGAATACAGAATATCAATCTAAAAGGTATATTACAAACTAAACGTAGTAGGTAAAGTGTGCACGTGCTACTAAAATTGGTTAGGTTTGTCGTATGTACTATACTATTCGCCAGAGGACAAGTTGTTTGACGCTTACTATACCTAAGTATAAAAATAGGTAGGTACTTGTTGGTGTTCTCTCGGGAAAAGTAGACAAGTATCTGGCACGGTAATTATATCAGAGTTTTATTATCAGGAAAGAACCTAACATTTATCGATATAAATTATACTATACATACCGGCCCTATTCAGAGGTACAGGTCATTATACAGATTTTACAGTATAATAACCTGTACCTCCGAAAAAGGTCCTGTACAAGATGTCTTGATTAGCTGACAGCCTGGTTCATTTATCATCGCGCTGAAATTGCTAAACATAAGGGGTATTACTATATATTTTGCCCACATCAGACAGGATCTAAGACAGGATTTATTAAAAAACAAAACCATGACTGGTCCAAAAAGGAGATCAATTAACATGAATCCTCCATTTTTCTTTCAATGTTGTGTACATTGAACAAAAATATGTATAATAAATAGATAAAAAATTGGCCGTAACGTAGCCGTAGGAAAGCATTCAGAATGACATTTTTCTTTGGAAATAGGTCACAAAAGGAAACAGTCAAAAATTACCGCAAAATAACACTATAATTATTTATATTAAAAAATTAAATTACATCTGAAAAATAAATATTAATTATGAATTAAAGCATTATCTGAATTAGTTTAAGCACAATAGCAATGTAATAAACAGGTATGTAGGTATATTTTACAAAAAAAATAGGTAATTGACTCTCAAAATAAGTAAGGTAACAATGGTAAACGTAATAAACATAGTAAGTAAGTATATTTTACAAAAAGATAGTTTACTCTCAAAATAAGTAAGGTAACTAACAATAGCAATGTACCTAATGAACAAAGGTAGGTATGTATATTTTACAAAAAGATAATTACTCGAAATAAGTAACGTAACTATAAAGGTGTATGGTAGGCATACATAATAATTTTAACGGGTACGGCTCTGGATTGAAAAATTACGACGACCTACGAGTATCTGTATCTGGTATAAAATTCAGACCAGGTATAAAAATAAAAAAATATATTTTAATACGCCATCTTCTCCCTTGGTTTATAGGTTGCGAAGTACTGCCTATACGCTGGCACGTCTACCGGGGTCTGGCCTGGTATTCCGCAGTTGGTCAGCGCCTCCTTAGTCTTTTCCAGGTCTAATTCCTTCACCTCGCATAAGTCGGAGAGGAATTCGAGCCATTCATCAAAGTCGATTTCAGTTTTACTAAAAAAAAATACTTTATTTAAAAAAAAACAAAAAAATCGTTCCTTTATCTTTTATTATCCAAACTGCTAAAATGATTATCTGATAAAATAATGTTCGTTTCGCTTCCCACGCCGATCGAGCGCTAAACGGGAGCCTCGTCTCCGCCCGTGCCGTTTAAAGGTGCCGTAAAGTACTTAATTGTGTAAAGGTAATAATCTCGCACGTGTAGTGTACTACACGTATAGTTACCAGGTTCTAGTAACTATATACGTTGTATACTACTACTAAGTAAACTTCTACTATACTTACAACTATATACCTAAGTGAACTTAACTAAACGGCTAGGTATATTAACTATTCAGAAATGGCGTAGGTACTTAAGGTAAGTACCTGAATTTTTCATTGAAGATGAGACCGGTGTCCGTCATGGTAACGCTTCTATCATCCAAAATCTTGGCCTGCCTCATCCAGTAGTCCGACCTGTACAGCGTTATCATAGTTCCAGTTCTTTTATTATCCATTAACCGTGCAAATTCGAAAAATTGTCCATCTAAAGTAGCTTGTTCCTCATCTCCCATTGTATAAGTATAGAAAGTTATTGAATATATTGATTTAAGTAAATAATTTATAACAAAAACCGAGTAAACTGCTCACAAAGCTGTTCAAAAGTGTTTGACATGGTACTGACATATTCCTACGGGCTTCCATCGGCTGTCTGCGACACGTCAGTTGCCATGGATACGGCGACGAGCTTACCTTCCATAATCGAATAGAGTCAAAATGGTATCGACATATTCGAACAATTTCTTACTAAGGATGCCTGGTTCTAGCTTGATCGATAACCTACTAATATAATTATATTTAACATGCCTAATTAGTACGGTTTACATTATACAATAATATTAATAATAAATGGCTTATTCCCAGGAGGTCTACGACTCCATTGTAACAACTAAGGTTCATATTTTGATTACCAACAGGTCCATGGAATATTAAAATAAATAATATTTCTTTTTCCAACGGGTCCATGGTTTTGCTTGGTACAGTTAGAAATATAGGCTTCAATATGATAGGACGAATACATGTTTCTTCACGAAATAAAAGACAATGAATAGTTAAATCAGGACTATTTCTTAGATCACAAAATTATAAAGAATGTTGAATAATATTGGTGCTCCCTATTTTATTAGGTACTAACTCTCACTAGTAGGTAGTACTAGTGAGAGTTACTGTGTTATAGATGAAGTTTTAGGAACCTTTGATTTGTTACAGATGTATTGAACTATTTGGCGAATAAGATACAAATACCTACAGATAAAATCAAGGGAAGCATACATACTTATGCGGTTGATCAAAAAGTGTCCCGGATCAAGTTGACAAGGTTTGAGGATATTTTAAGAAACCCGAAGTTCGCTTCAGGGTTAAGGATCTCTCGCACGATGCTGAGTTAGCGTCGTTACCTCGCGCATTGAAGTGTTCGTATCCCCTATCCTTTAAAACAATATATAATATTATATATCTCCTTGTTTAAATAGGGTCAATTGGAGGACACTACGTTTTTAAATACTTAAGTATGCTGGTTAATACCTAACTTGATTTAAAAAATCGAGTGATTCTAATAAGTGTTACTTTTTTCCATTAGTAACGGCAGCTACCTACAGTAAAATATTAAAATTGATTAAAATATTTTTTAAACCCCAATTTATTTATTATGTATGTTATTTACAATGAAATTTAGACTTATTACTTTAATCCAACCCATAAAAAAAACACGTATAGGTACCTAGTAAATGTTATCGAAGATAGTCATGGTGTGTTTTCCATATAACTAACTACTTACTACTACTAAGGCCGGCACTGTTTTTATTTAACGTAGGTATTCTTTGGTATAAATATGATTGATATAAAGCCTAGTGTTACATTTATCATCAATGAAATTAAAACCAACACGACGTACATCTCTACACACATTTATATAAATTACATCTCTTTGTCGTAGGTACTAATTGAATTAAAGTAGCTCTTCATAAACATTTATAAATCTGTGTTATGAAGCAAAAAGCAATAGCCACCAAATGGCCACATTGAATTTACTTCAGAAAATTATATACTTATATTAATCTGTGAATGCAATCTCGTAATTGATCTGCGATGCAATTCAATTATTAGTTTCAAAGCAAAACACAAGGGCTGAAACTGAAGGATTAGTACATTGCTGTATATAGGATATAGTTTACTCTTTGGATTAGTACTACATAGGGGCTTTATTCGTTAAGTAGTCATGGACACTCGTTATCGAATAGTCTAAATAGTATAAATGTCAATTTTAAACGTAGTGGTTATATTCTCTTTGGTCAATTGTGGCACGAAATGGGATACTTATGCTAAAATTGACGTTTTTAGTAATTAATTGTTTTCGTGTAAATAGCCGTTTTTACACTATCTTTGTTGAATTTTAATGCGAATAGTCAAACAAATAGAACAAAAAGCTCTGATAAAGGCAAGGGATAAAGGTAATGATACTTTTAGTTCTGGTTTTTTCAGAATATATTTTCCACGCAGAGATCGCAACAAAAAGCAATTTATCTTTCTGAAATTTCCTAGATCACACGTACCGAGTACTCGGCCGAGACAGTAAAATGTTACTTGGCCGAGACAGTGAAAGCTTACGTCACTCGCTCAGCCGAGCACTCGGCGCTATGTTTACACGTACCGAGTACTCGGCCGAGAGCACTGTCTCGGCCGAGTACTCGGTACGTGTCATCTAGGCATTAAAGTAATATACGAGTACTTATTGTTCGTTCCTTATTTAGGTACTTGTGTGAAATACATAGGTAAGTAATCAAATATATTATATTGCTTACTAGCTGGTGCCCGCGACTTCGTCTACGCAGGTATCTTTATAAATTGTAGCCTATGTGTTATTCTAATGTATAAGCTATATTATTGTAAAGTTTCATTAAAATCCATTTAGTAGTTTTTACGTGAAAGAGTAACAAACATCCATCCATCCATCCATCCTTACAAACTTTCGCGTTTGTAATATTTATATTGCTTATTATGGGCTGGTTCAAGTAAATACGTGCCTATTTGGTTGATTTTATGAGTTCACTTCCAGCAATGGGTTTCTTAAGAACCTCAGCGTGATTCGTTTCCAGTTTGAGCGCAGCGCAGGATGGATGACGAACCAGCGACTCTTGACGGCCAGTTCTGGGAGTTTGCACGGCTGTTTGATAACAAACGTGACGGCACCATCATTACCTTGTACCGCAACGATTACTGGATGAGGCAGAGCAAGGTCCTCGATGATCGTAAACTCACTATGACCGATACGGGTGTTTTGTGGTGGAAGTTCTGGTTGGTAGGATTGTTTTACTGGTAATAGGAAAATATATTAATTTACTGGTACATACAATACAGGCGTCTCCTGCAGGATGCCGTCTAGATATGTACCAACATAGTGTCAGATAATCTGCCGCAAAGCAGCAATGTGTAGCATTACTGTGTTCCGGTTTGAAGGGCACTGTATCTAGCGAAATTACTGAGCTCTCGAGACTGACCATCAAAATGTCTGAATGTGGACGAGTGCTGTAGCAGTGTTGCATCGGCCTTTGTGACTCAAAGTCCTGCGTAGCACTGTTCTAGTTATGAGCAGGCGTGATTTCTTAACATCGGGAGAGCGCTTAGTTCGTCACCATCGGACTCTCGAAGATGCACTTGACACATGTTTTTAGACATTTTTAGGTTCTTAGACCGGTCGGTTTACTCACGATGTTTTCCTTCACCATTAAGGGGAATCCTCAAATCCGAATTCCATACAAAATGTTTCGGACAAATACTCAAAAAGAACGCCGTATTATAGTAATTTCTTTGTACTATTTTAATACACACATAAATTTTTTGAACTCAGAAATCCATTGGTGTACGACCTGTTAGAACCTTCGGATCGAAAGTCGAGGCACCACCCACTCGGCCAACACGGCTTTTAGAGTCATTACATTCATAAGTGAGCTTGTAATATTTTGGTGGTCGTTAACGAAATTTTCTAAAGTATCTAACTATTTTATCTGCTCTTAGTAATGTAACTGTACTTTTAGCAAAACCGAGTTGACGTGGGATGAATGGTATGAGTTCCTCACAGATATGTGCACACAAAAAAATATGGACCAAGAGGTGGTGGAGACCAGCATGACAAACTGTGGCATCCCGGGCACATCAGCCGTCAACGTACCGCAGTACCGAGACTTTTTCGACACGTACAAACCTAAAGAGAAGATGGTGTTTTAGATGTCTGATTGTATAACTTTTTGGGTTTTATCTCATTACACCTCGAAATAATTATACTTAAGGCCAATCCTCAAATCCGAGTTCCATACACCATTTTTAAGTTAGTAGGGTTAATTTTAAAACACATAAAATCTAAATTAAAGTATGAAATCTTTCACTTTTTTTGTTGACGAAACTAAAAAATATGGACGAAACGAATAGTTTGAAGAAATTACTATAATACGGCGTACTTTTTGAGTATTTGTCCGAAACATTTTGTATGGAATTCGGATTTGAGGATTCCTCTTAAGGCACAGAATCCGGCGCGCCGCTATCTCGCTGGCACGTACATTTTTGAAGATATAAATTAAAAAAAAGTGGAGCGATGATTTGATTTTTTGATTGGGCAAAACTGTTTTTCCTTATTTACTTCGCTCAGGTCTTCATTTTATCGTGTCACTAGTTCTTTCAAACTAGTGTGGTGAAAGGATTTCAAGTGTGCCTCGAAATCGTACTTGTCACTTGCCTTCGTTATTTATTATTTAATAGTTCGCTTAGGGTGAACATAATAAAAACAAAAATATAAATACGAATACTAAAACATTTCGTGAGGTTGTAGTAGGTAACACACTCACCGCTCCACTATTTTGAAATTTATAGGTACCACTAGTAGGTATACTCAGTCAATTTATATCTTCATAAATGTACAAATGTGCGATCGAGATAGTGGAGCGCAAGATTCTGGGCCTTAACTAAAGTCAGTCGAAAATTTATGACAAAAACTGAAAAAGTGTGCGTCTTTTAAATCTTGTCGGATTTTTGTATGCCGCCAAATGAGTATCGAATTAGTTTTTTATTTTGCAAATATGCTAATCAGTATATTATTTTAGTAATATATTTGAAATGTTTGCATGTTTATAGATTTGTAACCAATTCATAAACAAAAAAAAGCTGTTAAAATTGTACTTGTCTGATATTTAAGCCAAGGATATTCTAATAATGGGCATGGTTGTTTATATCGTGAGTTTTTTTTAATTTAAATATTACCTACTTATTAATTTAATTTTATGTAGTATTTTTGTAAGAATATCTCAATATCGAGCTTGATAAATCAACACACCTTGGAATATAACGTCAAACCTTAAAGTTTTTGTATGGCTAAGTAAAACTGCGAGAGAAGTAAAGTAGCGAAGAGGAGTGAAGCGGAGCTGTGCAAATTTCGAGCAATTAGGATTGTGAAGCGGAGTTTTTATGCAATTCTATTGATCGAAATTTGCACAGTTCCGCTCTTCTCCACTCCGCTCCATTGGCCAGGCAGCCTAAGCCGAAACTTAACCGAAGTAGAGATTTCGAGCACTGTGATTAGCCAATTCAGGGTCCGCTCCTCTCCACTCCGCCCAGCTCCGCGTTAGTGGAAACGCTCTCTTATGCCTAGATCACACGTACCGAGTACTCGGTACGTGTAATCTAGGCATTAGGCACCTAATATTGTAAATAGGGGGAATCCTCAGATCCGAATTCCATACAAAATGTTTCGGACAAATACTCAAAAAGCACGCCGTATTATAGTAATTTCTTCATACTATTCGTTTTGTCCATATTTCTTGATTTCGTCAACAAAATAAGTGAAAGGTTTAATACTTTAATTTAGATTTTATACGTGTTTTAAAATTAACCCTACTAACTTAAAAACACGTATAAAATTTAAATTAAAGTATGAAACCTTTCACTTTTTTTGTTGACGTAATAAAAAAACATGGACGAAACAAATAGTGTGAAAAAAATACTATAATACGGCGTACTTTTTGAGTATTTGTCCGAAACATTTTGTATGGAATTCGGATTTGAGGATTTGCCTTAAGGTATCTATTTCGTTTGTGACAGCTTTGATAAGAATGCGTTTGTTAAAATGCTTGCTGAAGAAATAGCTCGAAGTATAGAAGATAGTTGATCGCTGACTATTTACAATTTCCAAGGCAGTGCAATTCTCTCTCCAAGAGTTTATCGCATCGACAAACGAGTTAGTGGGATTTCAGATTAAAGGGTTAACCGGGCAGATTCGCCGTTTGGGTTTTAGTTATTGCACCGCGTGTACGCGCGACAAGCTTCTATATAATCTCAAATACAGTCTTGTAATAAAATTGAAATTCTTTATTGTATACACAAACACGTCAAAATATAAGAGTAAGAGTCAGTAATCATAAGAGTTTTCTTCCAGTAAACTTTTGAGGTTAGAAAGAGGCTATATATATATATATAGAAAGCGTGGGCGTGTACTGTAATATTAATAATAATGGGTACATTTCATCGTTTTAATCCGCCCAAAAATACAACGCGCGACAAAAATACGCTAGTCTGAAATCGCACTTATCTACTCCCTTTCCGCTAATCGTCAGCGGCAGCGGCGGGAGAGGCCTTCGAACTTCTGGTTTATTGTTTTAAGTAGATTCGTATTTATAATGAAGCAATTTCTTCTTCCTCACTGTAGTGTAGTGTATATTCTTTTATTGAAATAAATACGTTTATCTTTTTTTATCGTGTTTTGAAATAATCCGACTAACCAGTTTTTTTATGCAGGCGTCTATTTAATGCAAGAAGTTTTTTTTTGTGTCGATACTTAGTCGATACTTAGTACCTACATTAAAGTTACTTATTTAGTTTGTGACAGATTTGATACAAATGCGTTTGTTAAAATTGTTCATGATACATCGGCAGATACCTACTCGTAATGTCACCTTGCTTGCTGAAGAAATAGCTCTCATCTCAGTTAGGCGCGTAGATTCTTTATACTTACCATGGAGAAAAGTAGAGTTCATATGTTGGTCCCGGCAAATGTCCATAAGTCTGTGATATTCATCCCGCTTGGAACGCCTCACCGCGTTACCCGTCGTGAAGCTGGTACCTTGACGAGCGGTGGACACGAGGGCCCTGTTGATGACACAAACGGCTAAGTAGGTAGGTACGTGTAGGTTATACATAATACATATCAGATAGGAGTGTAAAGAGGAAGTAAGTAAATACATTTATCTATCTATTTCATGTATGTATATCCTCCAATAAATAAGACGACTTTAAATAGGTAACATACCCCAAAAATATTTTTTTGACTGGAAGACTTTGTTTATTGGTGTTTTGGTTTGTGTGTTAGTCCATCACGTAAAAACTACTGAACGGATTTGATCGAAACTTTACGATATCATAGCTACTACGATTGAAAAGGACAAGCTATATTCAATAACTGCCATGATAACCACCTACTTGTAAAAGCACTCAGAAGCCAAGGTAAGGTACAAGCTTTCAGCTTAGTTTGGGCCTCACCGCCACCTACTTACTGTAAATGGTATCCTATAAGTACGTACAACCAATAGCGCTGAATCTAGGTAACTCTACTATTAATTAGTGTATGTTTATTACATAATTATTTGATAAAGAAATTGATTAATTTGATTTGTTATAATATAACGATAAATTTCTTTAGAGCTTATAGTTACCTATAGGAGTTTGAAGTTTGTATGGAAAATATATTTTTTATGAGTGTAGGATCTATCTCAAAGCTCAGTAATTATATTCTTTAAAACAAATAATTAGATACGGGTTTCATCGGTAAATAAAATTAAAGTTAAAGTACCTACCTACGTATTGAAGGTGTTATTAGACCAAAAGTTGAATAAACTGTCTCCTCAGATATACATAATACTTATCTGATTAAAAGTCGTATTTTTATAATCTCCGCAGACAAATACCGGCACGTTTTACAGTTTTCTACTAAATTCAATAATTGAGTTGGTAAAAAGAGGGACTGAAAAAGTGCAAGTATTGATTGACTTGCTTAGTACTAACACTTTGACATTCTGTGACTTTTCTTCAGAGGATGGAACGTACAACGACATCAACATTAACCTTATTCCACGGGTGACGAAGTCGCACACGGGTCAGCTAGTTTTTTTAAATTAAAATAGTGTATATTTTTGATGAGAGATCCTGGGAAGTGACAAACCTCGGAAGCTTTCAGCTTTGTGCCGAATGGAAATATTCAATCATTTAGAACCGACTTTGATGGAGTGGCCTGGCATGTCCGTAAACTAGGTTTTTCCATTTATATTACTGGACAGTGTATTAGTGATACCGAGTTTTGTGTCCTAGCGTTCCTTCTCTATGTTTTGTTAATTTGGTAGGGATCCTTCAGTTTAAAATCTTGACGCGCGCTAAGCACGCTTGCTGTTTGTTGAACCCTACAAGGGTTGGATGGTAAAGCCTTTAGGCATGTAGCCCGCCCATTGTGCAATGTAATTTTAGTTGTGCATAACAAATTTTTAATAATAATAATAACCCCTTAAAAAATATGTCGCCCACGTCATCAAGTTACGAATGATTGCATAATGTAAGTATTGGTACCTACTGGTGAGCCACAAACAATACAAAATAAATTGCAGAAACGTTTGAAACAATGGAACTGGAAGAAAGTAATTAACAAGCGCCGAACTTGAGTGTTTTGGATCAAAAGCACGTTGCTTTTTTACCTATAAAGAAAGAAACCATAGCTCCTGAGTACTAACTAACCAAGAAACCCGGGTTTAAACGGATAATACAGATAAACACAACTTGTTGCAAGGCTAAAATAAATAGATTTAAAAATAATAAATTCCATCGGAATGCGAAATGGCTTAGAAAATAACTAGTTATGATGTTGAGCCACAGTGTACACCAGAGTTGCATTTTCATTTTACCGTTTACTACTAGAGACGTGAACGGAGCGTTGTCGATGTGAGAGAAGAATCTAACTACGTGAAAGTAAGATCTAATTATTTGTAATATTTGAAAGCAAATCTTTAAAAAAAATACGTAATATAATTCACTTGCATTCGCTCATCTTGCCGATAGTATGCCGATAATGGTAGGTGCCTGAATCCCAGAGCGATGGGAACATTACAGCCTGAGATTTAGGTTGAGGATAACAACAATGTGCGAGGACGTGGCGACCGCGGTCGCGGGTTCGAATCCCGGTGGCAGTCATGCGTAAATGGGTTTTTTCGGTTGAAAAAGTCTATGTATGCATCCCACGTTCTCGCAACGGTAAAGGAAAACATCGTGAGGAAACCGGCATGTCAGAGGACAGGAAAAAAAAAATCTATGGCATGTGACATCCACCAATCCGCATTGGGTCCGCGTGGTGGATTAAGACCCATTCGCTCTCTTAGCCGAGAAGTCCTGAGTCCCAGCAGTGGGAACATTATAGGCTGATTATGCTAACAACAATGTGTGTTCACAATAAACTCATGTCTGCGGCATTTAGTGCGCGTTCTTCCAATGTATAATTATTTAAATAGGGCGCTCGACTGTCCCATCCCCAGCGCCCAACACCAGCAGATTATTGGAATCCGCCATTTGGAAAATTGAAAGATGTTATTTCAAATATTTTAAAGTTTTTTTGTACATTTTAAATAAACATAACATTATATAATACAACAAATCGTTATATCTATGAAACTAGAAGAACATAAGAAATATACAAAAAAAGAAAAAATATTTAAAAAAAAAACAAAAAGTTGTTAGTTTTTTTTTTAAACTATTTTTAAAGATAATAAAAATTTAATGAAATAAGTGATACTATCTACCTACCTCACTAAATATAATCACGACACATTATTTACTGAATATACCTTAGTTATGAATATATACGTTCCATAATTATTATTATTATTTGGGGTAAATCCCTACAACTCCAAAAAAGTGTATAAGTAAGGAAGGTACCTACATCATTTAGTTTTATGAGTTTACTACTATTTGAAACCGCTTATTTAAAAACTTAAAGAGCTTATTTAAAACCGGCTATGTTTGAAATATTGGTACCTATTACAAGGAAATTATGGTTCGCATGTCCAATCATTCTGTTTAATAAACCAGATTCCTGGATGAACCGGAATTTAAAAAAAACCCTTTATAATTTTATTGATTCGACAGAGTTGTTCAAAATATATTATTTATATCTATATACCTACAGTTTTCTATCGAACGATTCTAAAAAGTTTAAGAACACGTCGGCAAGTCGATGAGACCTTTGTGCGTTGCATAAGAAGTCAAAGAAGCCGCCACACGGTACTACGTTTATGTACTAAGTACCTGCAACGTGGTTTTTATTAGATTTTGAGAGATTCACATGAAAATAAAACTGGCCGGCCAAGTTTTTGTTTCTAATCGTAAACAATGTGAAGAGAATTTGACCTCGCTTCGTTTAACGCACTCGATTCGAAGATAGAGTAGGTACTTTTTGGTGGTAAAGTAGTCAAAACTCATAACCAGTCAAAACCAATAAATTTAACATAGATAATGATAACTTAAAGGTTACTTATACTTTTTTATTCCATGTAGGCCCGTAGGTAGGTATACATCGAAAGATTGAAGATCCTACTCGATAACGAACTTTTTTTCATTTATCTGTTACTATTTGATAATAGTAATTAAATTATTTGATTATAACACATAATAATAAAAATATGCTTCGTACAAGCGATTGATTGATAGAAAGTTATTCATGGACCTAATAACTGGATCGTTTTTTTTAATATATTTTATACTTATATATTTTAAAATTTTAGCAGTAAATTAGACTTTTTTATAAGGTTAAACCTGAATAAATAAACAGGGTTTATGTCTTCTCGCTATTTTCGCCATTCCATACAATAAAAAGTAAGAGATTCTTAGTGAGCGATTTTCTTACAAAAAAAATACCTAACGTAAAAAAAATCCGCTTTATTTCTTAACTTTATCTTACCTGCAGGCGCCCTGAAATCAGCCGAAGTTGCTTCGAAGTCTTGCAACTCTGCCAGAACACGGCACGCGGGATCAACTGATAACTTAGGGACGCGCGCGCGAAACGACTGGATCAATCAGTTACTTAGGACTGAATGCCCGCCCGCCCTATGAAACGCTGCTGGCGGGTGGGCGGCGATCGGCGGGGCGGCGCGGTGCGGCGACACATAGCCGAAGAGCCGGTTAGTCGATGTTTAAATGACGGAAACAGGATGTAGGTATATTCAATATTTTTTTTAATATTAGATGTATTAGGTACTAGGTATTTAATGAAAAGGCAAATAATAATTTAGTTGGTGCATAATAACACAGAGTACTAGATAATAATATTACCTCGCGTATGAGTAAATCCTGCAGCTAGGCAGTAACTATTTCGAGAATAGCTAAATTGGATAATTCGGCTGGCTGGGCAGGATTAAGTGTCTCGTCAATCTCCACCAGGTCTACTCGATGGCGTTCCTTCAAGGTCTGAATACTTCCTTGATGTTCAGAAAATTTCTGCAATCTCTGAACCCCAGATCCTTGACGGTGAAGTTTGGAAATCGTTGCGTCATACAAATTAACTGTAAGATTATTAATGAACTACCTGCTTGTTTTTGTTACTTAAAAGGCTTTTTGCACGCAACAAGTGTTGGGTTGGTACGACTCTGAGTCAGATGTAACGTACTTATTAATTTCTAATTAACTGACACCCCCACAAACTCAAACGAATTATTTTATTAGTACCCACATTTTTTTTTTACAATTATATTATTGTATGACTAGCTGATATCCGCAACTTCGTTAGCGTTGCGAATATTTAAAATTTCTGTCATATTACCTACTCACTTTTAGCCGTTGACGAACACATCCTCCAAGTTTCCAAGCCTTATAATATTATTGATGCTTGTTCGCTGCTGACAAATTATTAATAAATTGGTGGTTATGCTATTACAAAATAATAAATATCGATTTCGAACCAATTAGCGAAGTAACAGGAAGTCTCAGACATGAAAAGTTCAGCAGCTATTATTTTTGCCCGACTGCGAAGACAGAGACAGGGTTATGTTCTTCGAGTGTATGTTTGTCTGACTCTTGTGGCGCCCTGCAGGCTAAACTGCTGAATGTGGTTGGATTAGATGGATGTTGTATGAGAGAAAAAGTGACAATAACCCATCGTAAAACGTCATACAAATAAATATGGCGGATGAATGCCAACCAAAAAAACTTGTATACCTACAATGTATCTTGATATACAAGTTCTTTGATGCCAACAAAATGTGTGAAAAAAACAGATCTCAAATACTTTCGGCTATGGAAAAAAACCATCCAAACTACGTTTTTTTTTTCGAGACTGACGATCAAAACGTCTCAAGTGGACGAGTGCTTATAACAGTGTTGCTGTAAGGCAGGCGTGATTGCTCTACCATCGAGATACCTACCTTCTAACTCGTCTCGTCATTTGATCACTACAAGTTAATAAATAAAAACAATTTCAAAGTCAATTTAGTTTGATTATTTGATTAATTTCACGTTTGATTTGAAATGGGGGAAAAGCCAAACGCAGTTGGAAAAAATATTTTATAATGATAATCGTGCGTATTTCTTTTTTTTTTCATGTAAACTGAGTGGCGAGGTGCTCTCCAGGTGGTAAAAGATCACGCCTGCCAATGATATATTTTTCTCATTAAGTTTATTTTAGGCTTCATTGGAAATTTTCTATACCGAATATTTGTTATTATTCAAATTGAATTCTATTTTGTAGATCTACGGATTGTTGATTCTCATTGTAATTTCATCAGTGGAGCTCATCAGACCCTTGGAGAGCAATTTACCAACCAAACGAGAACAAGACGCCGCTCTCCGAAGTCTACTCAGTCTAATTTTGGCTGCTCACTCTCGCCGGAGGTTGAATCAGGAAGCATTAGCTAAAGCCAGAGGGCTCTACAAGAAAATCACGAAAAATATGTCCAAGCCACAAATAAAAAAATGGTTGAGACAAGATGAGGCATCGCCAGATGCGCAAGATGTAGCCGCAGAAGATAATGAGGTGAACGTGATAGAGTCTGAATTAAAAAACGCCTTGACCCAACATAAGGCTGCCATCTACGAACGGCCCTACGTGGAGAAGAGGGGTAAGAATGACTTCCTGGTGATGAAGCCCGAGGTCTCGGATCCTCTAGTGACAGCGTTACCGAATAATATTTACTATAACATTGAGAAAAAATGCGTTAATTGGCTCGACGACTGCAGCTTGAAAGGCATAAAAGCACGGTTGCTGAGAGGAGTTCGCTCGCCTTAAAAAAGAAACAATTCTTAAGAGGTGCGAGGTGCCCGGTCAGACATACATCTAACTATATAGGTAGGTAGGTAAGTTCTGCATACATTGTCGAGGCTCTACCTACATTTCTTTGCATAACAAAGATACGTAGTACGGCTAAATGAGAATCGTTGATTGTCAACTACCCAATTCGATGGCGTTAGGTACTAACAAGTGCGCAAAACTCTGTATTAGAAATTACTAAACCACACCATTGAATTTATATACCTAAGCTATTAATAGTAAATAAAAATAATAATCATATAACTCCTCCTACCACTCAATATTTTTTACATTAAAACTGAAATGAAAATTATAATTAATTATTATTTTATGGTTATTGGCAATGAGCAGAACATTCCTTTTTAGGGTTCCGTTGACGTGCGGTTCCTTTGTTGGAGTCCAACCAGAAAGACATACATATTTACAATACTTAGCCGTAGGTTAGGTACCTGTAACAATAAATTAATAGGAATAGTCACTAACCTAATTATTTTAAGCGTATGTTCATCGAAATCATGAATAAATAAAGTGACTGTAAATATTTCTATGTAACAACTCGGAAAAAAATATAATTATGCTATAAAACCTATAGGAAAACCACGAGTGACCATACAGAACCCGGCCCAGGACGTAAGTACCTATAGCTTAATAAATATGTACCTAAGTAAATGTACTTACGTATTTAATAAATACCTACGGCCACTAAAACTGAATTTTATTGTCCCGCATAAAATTCAGTTTTTAGTAGTGAGTGTTTACTTTTTTGTTTTTTATTAAAATCATTAGTGATAAGATAAGCTATCGTTAATATATGTCTAGCCAGAGCTAAGCCAAACCCTATCCTATGAAAATGCTAGCAACAAAGGACAGGAAGAATTTTCAATTTAGTGCCACGATAATTTTGATGCTTCTTGTGACCCTCTCCACGGCTAGTACGGCTACAGAGGATGAGGTATACCTCCTTGCCACAGCATTGTATTGCACAGATCTTAAAGGAAGAATTCTCCTTATAACCAGACCTTTACCATCGTCAGTCGAGAACATCATCATAACCGATCTTCAAGCTCGAGTTCACCCAAATGCTATGGTCAAAGTTCAAACAGCTCACAACAATATAACAAGCTTGCCGTTCGAGGAAAGTATACAGATGAGGAACCCCGACGTTCTGAAAGCTAGACTGCCTAAAACTGAATTAAGGAAAATGTTACACAATTTCTGGTTCATGGTTAATAGCAGACCACGGGATGCCAAAGCTACGACGAAGCCACGACATTCTGGCCCGGATGACTACGTACCCAATGACATTTACTATGCTGTTGAGAAGAAATGCGCGAATTGGGCAGATGGGTGCAACGCTAAATCACCTTCGATTTTAGAAATGTCTAGCAAGAATTTCAAAGTCAGACCGTTGCAGTATGGAATACCTAAGAAAAGTAGATGGGTTCCTTAGTAACCTTATACTTATACCTAGGTACTTCTTTATTAATCCCTACGAATGCAGCAATCGTTGTTATTTTTCATTTTTCATCTCTTGTGGGACTATTTTTCAGTCATAACTAAAGCCGTGTTGGCCGAGTGGGAGGAGCCTTGTCTTTCGATTAGAATGTCGTGGGTTCGAAGCTGGTCGTACACCAATGGATTTTCCTGTGCAAAAAATCCATGTATGCAATAAAACACGTGCTAACGGTGAAGGAAAACGGCATGTCATAGAACCTAAACAGTTCGAAAAAACATGTGTCAAGTGCACGAAAGGAGCCACTTCGAGGTGCACTTGAAATCCTTTCACAACACTGGTTCAAAAGAACTAGTGACACGATAAGAAGAAGTCATAACGGATACGGATAATACTTACATTTCTTCAAGCTAAAAATAGGGTGAATCAAAACGTCTATTCCTGAAACTCGAACTGCAAAGATGAAAATGAATAATTGTATAATTATTCATTTATACTCGTATTGTATAATTATTTTTAACTCGTTTAACAGTATTGAGTATTCAATACTGTTAAACGAGTTAAAGTTGCTCTTAATAAATAAAACTATAACGAAGTACACTGGATCGTGCTCCGATCGAGTTAGTTCCATACCTACGCCGTGCCTAATTGTACTGTCTATCGTACTTAGTATTTGTAGGTCAGTAAAGCGTCGATGACACAAGCTTTTTTACAAGCTGATTGTTGGCGTTTTTAAACGCTAGCGTGTGAGCGTGTTAGCTTTTGGGAAGGATTGTCAACAAGCTGATTGTAAAAACGCCGATAGCACTGGGCGACTTTACATTACACGCTACAAGCGAAGTCGCAGGCGTGTAGCGTGTAAAAAAGCCGTGTGTCATCGCACTATACCTAAAGTATATACCTAAGTATTAATGTACTCTTAGAAGTTGTAAATGTCTTTATAAAAGCGAGTAAAACACAGGATTTTTTTTATTTTATCTTTATTTTACTGTTAGTTGCATTGTTCATTATATGCATGGTATAACATTTATCCATAATATTCGTGTAAGCTTAACATCATCAATATGATTGATACTTACTTACATTTAAGAAGTAATAACTCGTAAATCAGTTTATAAAAGTCTCGTAGTAGTAATATCTATATATAGTATATACATATATATTTATATGCTTAGGTACCTAATTATGAAAGTAATGTAGTATTATACTATTTTATGTCACAAAATTTTCTTAGCTTAGCTAAACCCTAACACATTTATAATGCATAACATCTAATTAAATGTATATTATATAATCATAAAAAAAATAAAGTAAATGCCATGGAAATAACAAAACTATGTACCAAAGCGAAATATATGGAAATAATAATGGCAGTAGAAATAATATTAAAAGCTTTTGGCACAACCGCACCCTTTATAATACGACTCACTGGTAAGGATAGGTACCTTCCGGTCTTTGCAAAGCGAACAAGTCGACCCATAACACATTAATTAGTTTCCTACCTACACTTTTTACATTATGGCACCTTTTTCGTAAAATATAATAATAAAAATGGACTGACGCTTTAAATGCTATATCCCTAACAGTATTGTCGAAAATCATATCACTTAATACTAGACACATTTTGATCTCTATAATGGTAGAGTGGCTGAGTTCAAATAACTATAAGACAACAATTGACAACAATGATATTACTTTAAATTGACATAAACTTATTTTTAAGAGTTTTTATGTTCTGTCGGAGTTTTCGCCTTCAGGACCTGCGGACGCGCCCCCTGCGAAAAAAACAATACTATTTAGTAAGTAAGTACTTAAGAAAAAGTACAGTAACGTCTACTTGAACTATTTACTCGAAGAACTTATCGTTCTGAATGTATACAGCTAAAATCTTCTAAGTGAGTAAAGTAATTACTTAGGACTTTTGTCAGTTTGGTGCAAGTAGGCATAAGTACTTAACAATAAAAATAACGCTAAACACTCAAAAGAACATAATCCTATTAAAGCATCGTCTTAAATAATAAGCTTCAAGAGAAAAACAAGTAAAAACATAAAACCGTTTTATTTTTATCACAAACTACAGCTAGTATCAACTAACCTGTGTTTTGTTGAATCGATTGGTTCAGTAATATGCCTCGGCATGGACTAAGTAATGGGTGATAGGTAATAGGAATATAGGATAGGAATAGAATGTGAACTGTACATGGGATTTGGGGTTTCCATTTTCGAAGAATTCTGGTGGAGGAGACTCAAAGGCGTCAACTTCGCCCAAGTACGGATACAAGTTTCCGAACATTTTACTGAACCAACCATACGATATCCGAGCAGCGTGCGTATTAGTACAAATTTAGTAAATGGGTTAGTAAAAGTACATAATTTTAGCAGATTAGTAGGTTTTTTTAGTGGGTTAGTAAAAAGCCGTGGTCTTGTGTTCGAACCCCAATGGATTTTTCTTTTCAACTAAAACCTATGTGTGTATTAAAACACGTGCTTAACTGCAAAGGGAGTTCGAAAACATGTGTCATGTGCACGAAAGGAGCCTCTTCAAGGCGCACTTGAAATCCTTTCACCACACTGGTTCGAAAGACTTATGCTAATGGTAGGTAAGAACAAAAACTGTGACTCAATCATGAACTTTCGCGTTAACGTTATCGTATCGTATACGTTATCTAGAAGTCAACAATTTGTATGACGTTTTGAATAATAATCATCTCTGATTATAGATTTATTGATTACTTGATTCAATTACATACAGAAAATTAAACACATGAAACATTGAAACGTTGGGAAAATAAAAAAAAATACGTTTATAAATTTATGAATATCTTTCAAAATCTAATAATCATCAATAAATAGGTACATATAAAAAGCTTAGTACTAACTGACTGGTAACTGAGATACAGCATACATACGATACAGACTAAACCAGTGGACATACATACTTAAAACGTGGAGATTAATTATCAAGAGCTAAAAATAGCGTACTAAGGAATTTTGGACATAATATTTGGAAAAAAACGCAAACGAAGTTGGTAGGTAGGTGTTAGTTAGTTTTAATTAAAATGAAAAAGCTTTCATGTTTTTTATTACGTAACCATTTATAAGGTGTTTTATAAATGGTTACGTAATAAAAAATACGTAATAGCTCGTTATTCTTAAATTATTTACGGGAATCACAAAAAATACAGCTGAAAAGGACTGTTATTTTACGTTCTCAACTTGAGACGAAATATTTTATGCTGCGGTAAGAGGACCATATCTCGGTTTCATTGTTGCAGTATGACATTTCCTAGCACTCTACTTTTCAAGCTTCAAAATAATATGCGACCTCTAGAAATGATTGTTAGAAGTTTAGAACACGGAAAATACATACTTAATGGTATGTGTATATTGTATGTAAATTTAGAACACGGAAAATACATAGTGGATAAGTTATGTATGTTGGAACTAAAGTCACATTGAACATTGAATAAAGAATTCGACTTTTCAAGCTTCAAAATGATATGTGATCCCTAGAAATGATTGTTAGAAGTTCAGTACACGGAAAATTGAAAGGTACTATTATGGTTATGGTATATCTTGTATGTAAGTTTAAAACACGGAAAATACCTACATAGTGGATAAGTTATGCATTGTATGTTGGAGCTCAAGTCACATTGGTTTAGCCATGACATGATAGCATGATATTAAACGGGTGATTTCCCACGGCTTTGCATGCAAGGTATCGGGATGAAAATAAACCTAAGTTTTTTTTTCAGTTCTTAAACAAATTTGTAACTCAATCAGTTCAGTAGTGTCGGCGTGATTGGGTAATGAACATTTAAAGATCCATTGCTGCTTGAAAATTTATATAAGCAGTCGACGGCTTAGTTTGTGTTGTACCTATGGTATAACTACATATATGTATACTTTTCCGAATCGAATCAGTGGTTTCGGTGGGATTAAGTAACAAAAATCCATTTATATCCATCCCAATAATTACTTATTAGTGAGATATCTACTTCCAATGTTGGGTCAGCTCGACGTCTGTAAGCTTTGATAACAACGATAGAATTAAGAATTCTTTTTTAAAAGTTAGTTTGAGTTTCTTTATCTAAACCAATATTCTACAAAAATGAATTATAATTAGCTCACATTGAGATGCGGTCGCTGAGAAGTCTTTTGTCACGTAGATTTCTTACTGAAATTGGTTTTCTTTCTCAGCAGAAGAATTCAATTAATAGATTGATATCGAGCTTAATTTCAAACTTATACTAAGTATACCGATTGACTCTTGAAATTGAGACTACTAGGTCTGTCTACTCTTCTTTTGTGTTGTATCGTATGGACTAGAGCGGATCTTAAAAGAGTGTGAGTATCATGTCATATTTTATGTCATGTCGCATCATATCGTATCAAGTTGAATATCGTGTCGTATGTCGTGTTGTTTGTCGAGTCGTAAGTCGTGTCGTAAGTCGTATCGTATGTCGTATCGTATGTCGTGTCGTATGTCGTGTTGTGTATATTATACTAACGTGCAAGGTTGCGAGTTGATTGCTGAAATGGCCATCTCGCCGAGGTTCACGCCGCTACCCGTATCCATGAACTCCACTTGATCCAAGCACCCGGTCAGGCCCTTGAAATTCATCGCGTTCATTGTGTCCGGAATGCCACCTAAACATAAACATAAAAGTAAAATATACATCTTGACATAAACAGGTTAAATGCTTATAATCAGCCTATAATGTTCCTACTGCTGGGACTCAGGCCTTCTCTCGGCAGGAGAGCAAATGAGCCTTAATCCACCACGCGGACTCAATGCGGATTGGTGGATGTCACATGACATAGAACATTTTTTTCTGTCCTTTGACATGTCGGTTTCTTCACGAACGTGGTATGCATACATATATTTTTTCGACCGAAAAACCCCATTTACACATGACTGCCACCGGGATTCGAACCCGCGACCATCAGATCGCAAGGCAAGGGCCTCATCCACTCGGCCACCACGTCCTCGTAATTAACTTTAAACTTTAATTTTTACTTTATATGCTCATACGATATTATCATCATCACCATCATCATCATCAGCCTGTCGCAGTCCACTGCTGGACATAGGCCTCTCTCAATGAGCGCCATCGCGCCCTGTCTTCGGCTTGCATCCTCTTCTGCCGGCAACCTTTCGCAGATCGTCACCCCGCCTAGCGCCTGGCCGGAGGGCGTCCTACACTACGTTTGCTGATTCGCGGTCTCCACTCATGAACTCGTTTACCCCTTATCATTTATCGATTTATTCGATATAATTTAACACAATATCGTGCCGTACAGAAATGATTACAGCGCCTAATAAAGTAAAAATGGATGCGTATCTAGAACTTCTAGACTAGAAGTTTAATCCAATGGACTTAAATGTAAAAAATATATAGGTACTTATAAATATATAATAATCATAAATCATCAATCAATCAATATAAATAAAATAAGGTCGTGTTAGTTATACTATTTATAACTCAAGAACGGCTGAACCGATTTGGCTGAAAATTGTTACCACCAATTTTCAGCCAAATCGGTTACTTTTTATACATAGGATACTTTTTATCCCGATGTTGAAAATTCCCAACACAAACAACGTTGCGGGCGTCAGATAGTAAAGCATAAAAAAAATCGTTGGTTGCGGGCGTCAGATAGTATAGCATAAAAAATCGTTGGTTGCGGGCGTCAGATAGTATAGCATAAAAAATCGTTGGTTGCGGGCGTCAGATAGTATAGCATTAAAAAAATCGTTGGTTGCGGGCGTCAGATAGTATAGCATAAAAAAAATCGTTGGCGCATAACGCTATCTAAAATAGAATACAATAGAATATATTTATTTTCAGACAACTTTGTTAATACTGACCGATGAAGATGTTGGAGTCTGCATTCATGGTGCTGGCGAGGCCGCTGCTGAAGGTGGACTTTGAGACACCGTCCACGCTCAATTCCACGCGAGAGTCGCTCAGAAGTTTCACCACGATCTATCACACGAGACACTTAGTAGTATGCATCTTAACATTCATAAAGCACCCGTAACGATATCAAAATAAGCTCTACGAAAACAAGAGACCGTAGATCTGAGAGTGCAGTGCCTCAGGGGTATATAGGGTTAAAATGTATAGACAATTCTTTATTGCACTGAGGAAACGAAGCTAATAAGCATTCTATTTCAACTAACTAAAATTCTGAGGATTGTCAATACTCAATGGTTTATTTGCATGAGTCACATGTAGTAATGTGGTAGAGTTAAACAGTTAAACCGTTATTTAAATTTCACACCAGTACTTGCTTTTTTTTATCCAAATATTAATTACAACTGACTATCTAGTTAACTAGCACGCCGCTTGGTGCACAAACTATGTGTGTCTTAAAGGGTGTCTAAACTTACTTGATGCATTTTTCCGTCAGCGATGAAGCCGACATTGTCCTCAGTAGAGTCGAGAGATAGGCTCGAGGGTCCGCCACCGACGTCCCACTCCAGCACCACGTGACCATCCTCAACTGAGCACAACCACAACATTACTCTACACGTGCTTGATATTAAGAATAAGAAAACATTTATTTGCTTACACATATGTATAGCATTTAAAAAACACATTACAAAGAGAAGAAATAGTAAAAAATGTGTAAACAAAAAGGAAAGTCACTCAGCATTTGCCTCAGAAGTAGTGACCCACTTCTGAGGCACTGGTTTTCTGTGACCCCTTATCATGATCATATTATCTATTCTATATTAGAATAGAATAGAATATCTTTATTATATCACCTTAACATAAGTGAATAAAAACAACTAAAATTACAAGAGCGATCTTATTGCTAGACGGCCATCTATTCTAGAATCATAGACAGCATGCTGTGGCGAGAAAATACCAGATACACCGATAATTATTTAGAGTGGATTAAGAGTTTACCAAAAGCTTAGATATATGGATTAAAAGTAAGTAATGAATACCAACAAAAAAAATATGATATTTTGCCGCCGAGCTAATTATGTGCATAACTCTATTCAGTGCCCTTCACACTGTAGGATTTACTGGAATTTTGAGACTAATCATGAAATTGGCGCAAGTGAAGTGCACGAAAGGAGCCTCTTCGAGGCGCACTTCAAATTCTTTGACCACACTGATTCGAAAGAACGCGTTTCACAATAAGAAGAAGCTGCAGCAATACTTAAGCTACGTAAAAATCCTTATTTTTTTATTATTATTATTATGTAGAAGTTAATTATCGAACAATACAATTATTTCTAATTTCTATACTGACTGCGTATAAGTAGGAAATCTCCGTAGCCGGCAGGAGCGCGCGCCTCTTGCTGGTAAAGCAGCACGCCGTCGTGTTGAGTAGAGACGCGTAGCGCTAGCACGGCCGGCGTCGTCCCCGGCCGCTGGTAGTCCACCAGCGTCTGAGGCAGTTCTAGGTAACCGTTGCCGCTGAACGCCACGCTTTGTTCCATCCTCCAAGCTAATGGGCGCAATATTACATCATTAAAATTTTGAAAGAAAAATTTAAAGTCTGTTGAATTTTTTTTATTTTCGCATTTGGGGAGGCTAAAGTCTTATTACGACCATACTACCTTGTCATACGTTTATTATTTTTATAGTAATTTATATTTCATACGTGAATTATTGTTTATTTTTGTCATCGGTCGGATAGTCGTTCAGTGAAGTCATGACCCTGTAAAGTGGTGGTGGTGGCGACTTTACTAGAGAGGCTTCTATGGAGTTTTGGAGGCAGCACGAAAAGTCACGTTTTACAGCATTACACTATTCACCAACACTCATACACGTTCACGAGCACTTAATGGGTAAAAAACCACCATGTTTACACTTTAACTCTCAAAGTAACACAAGTTTTAGCAATTATTCTAATGCCGCCATCCTTTCAATTTCACGTTGAAAATGACTTCGCTGCGGCACTGCGGCACACTTGCAATGTGTGGTGCCCGTTTTCAATCGTCAAAAGAAAAATACTCACGTATTTGACAGGATGCGCCGGCGTATCCTAGCGGGCAGTCGCAGGTGTGGTTCATGAGCGAGGTGTAGTCAACGCGGCAGGTGCCTCCGTTGAGGCAGGGTTGTCCGGCGCAGGGCGCGCGTGGAAGCCAGGGCCGGCGCACTGTGGACACAAGCCGCGTCTCGCATTCGAAGCCGGAGAAGCCAGGGGGGCAGGCGCACGAACCGTCTCCCACGCACGTGCCGCCGTTTTGACACGAACACGACTCTGATTCCTATATAAGAGAAACATTAAATTAAAAAATAATAATTTGGATATTTCACACATTACATTCATAACCATTGTCCTAATAGAACGCGATCACGCGAACGTCGGTCGCGCGAATACGCGATCAAACATACTAACGTCAAATAGGCGTCCCAATTGGTATTCGCGCGATGCGCTCGCTACGGTCGCGTGATCGCGTTCTATTAAGACAACGCCATAGAGCCGATAAAAAGTGCATTGTACAAAAAATACAATCTTTCAGTAGGTACGATACGAATTAGCTACGTGCTCGGTCGAAAGATAGGCTTCTGACCACAACAATAATTATATGTGTGGTTACCAGGGGTGGATGAGTGATCACTGGGGAAAGGATAAGGGGCTACCGAGGATAGATGAGTGGTTACCTGGGATGGGCGAGTGGTTACTGGGATTGGATAAGTGGTAACCAGAGGTGCATGAGTGCACCAATGGTTATCTGGGGATGAATTATTGGTTACCTGGGGTTGGATGTCGCCGCGCTGCGGAACCGAGGCGGCGTCGCTGCACTCTCGAAGGTTTGAGGATTCCACGTTGGGGTCGCTCATGTCGATCGAATCGTTAAGCACCTTCAACTGTGCCAATACAACACGGGTTTGGTTATTATTTCAAGTAACATAAATAAAACAAAATAATTTAGTTGTATTATACTAGAATAAAATTCCTCCTGCACGATTCCGTCGAGATGGGAACAAACAAAGTATCAGATCTAACTAGTAGGTAAGGGTTAACTTACGTCCTTGATGCATCCCTGGAAGCCGGTGTTGATTCCGACTCGAGGGTTAACAAATACGCTGTCATCAGTACCGCCGATGTATATGAGCGTCTCCAGTTTCAAGCTCTGTACAAAATACAAAATAGGTATAAAAATCTATATAAAATATAATAAATACATAAATATGGTAAGTAAAATCTAAGTATTTTTAATATGTAGCTACAAATGAACTTATATTACCTGAACCTTTTGTGTCTTCAACGCAATAATGTTCTCATTAAAAACTACGCATATGATGATAATTATAATGATACGAATCGTAGAGTTGGAAGGTTTTGGACTGCCACGTCGCGGTATCGCGGGTTCGATTTCCGCTTCAAGACAAACAAATGTGTGATGTATGTTTTAACAAAAAAGGTATAAAGTATTCTATCAGTGTTTTTCGATGGTATAAGCTCTGTTTAATTTTCGGCGAAGCAGGGGGCCTCCCCGCCGCTATAAAAAAATAAGTTCCTTCCCCCTGGACTAAAAGCTGGTTACGCCCATGTTTGTGTGAAATGTGTTAATTGCATTGAAGTATTAAAGTATAAGTAGAATCACAATATAGTTCATTGAAAATGCGATCAAGAAAAGGGAGGCACATTGGCTAACTTTTAGTACATTTTGGTCCGTTGCAAATTTTAGAAAATGAGAAGTAACAGGGCGAGATAACTATCTATGTTAAAACTACTAGGCTTTTTTATTGTCAATAAAACTACATCGTAAAAAGTAACAAACATTATTTGGAATTTGAGATATTTATTTTTTATTGACATGGTGCCTGAAAATTTTCTCTCCTGTATTCCGCATCCATTTTGGTTTGATACTGTCTATCTTGGTGTTTTATAGGAACACCGTTATTAATCTATTATTATTATTATATAATTTATTAACCTATACTTTTTCTCATAAAAATATATTTTATACAATAATATTATAAAAAAATAAACTATTTAAATAAACAGCTTACCTATAAATAATATTGTAAAAAATATATAAAAACGGTGGACCACCAGACACGGAGTAGAGCCCAAGCGGCTGGCGGCTAGGGCTGCAGAGTGAGGAACCTTCTCACAATGCGAGCCGAAACCAAAAGTACCGCCTTTTGTATCTGGCCCTTAACCAACTCGAGCCTCTTATTATTATTATTCCTCACCTTGGCAGAGTCGAGAACGCGTTCATCGTTACGCGAGCGGTTGATGTCCAGAGAAATCATTTTGCCGGAGCGCTTCACTTCTATGTCCGTCCATTCGTTGGTTGGCAGAGGTCTCCTGCTCCTCAGCACCATAGAATTGCCTACAATACAACTTCAGCCTTTAGTAATTAGAATGGAAAACTTTGTGGGGAAACCGGCATGTCATAAAATAAGCTTTACTTCTTGCTCGATTTAAGAACAGTGATTTTATTATGTAGGTATTTGTAAACGTACAAAGGTTTACTTTGTAATAGATAATGATCTACTATGTAAAATTTACATTATGTAAATGAAGTTTGTAAAAGTAAAAATAAAAAGTATTTGAAATCAGAGATATTTCATTTTTATTGACAGGGTGTCTGAATTTTGATTTTCCTGTATGTTGCATCCAATTTTTTTTTATATTGTCTTTCTTGGTGCTATAGAGGAACACCCGATGCCTTTACCTTGGTCAACGTCGTAGTGGAACTCAATGATTCCATTCCTGACAGCGATGGAAGTGAATCCGCCGAGGTTACGCGCCGATTCAGCGCAGTACATTATTAGTCCGTCTGTCATCGGTGAGCTAGCCTTGGCCTGAACATACATTACACGGTTGTATAAAAACATACAAAAATATATGACAGACAATTTCTCAACTTCTATTCATACTATTCACACAAGGTTTGATTCGTAAACATAATTGAAGTTGTGCTCACGCTGAAGTTTATTGGAAATAATTTAAAACAAAAGGAATATTATAAAGCAGGCATTACCTTTTCAACCGACGTCAAAAAATGAGGTTCTCAATTCAGTTGTATTTTTTATGTTTGTTACCGCATAACTTCGTCATTTATATACCGATTTGAACAAAATATTTCAAGTTTTTAGATCGAAAAAACTGAAAAACTATGTCATTCAAGTGAACGATAATGCGTATTTTACTTTTCCGTAAATTTTCAGCGGTGTTACAGTCACTAGAATCCCAATTTAAGTCCGTTGTATTTTATAAATACAAAGGCTTCAAAGCTTATATATAAGGTTGAAATTACCTTGAGCGATAGGCGGAAATAGCGCACTGATGGAGGCGGTTGCACGGCTAAGTAGGAGCTACCCGAAAATGCAGGGTAGTCGCTTAACTGCCGAATCTCGCAGCTGTATAACAAAAAGGAATAGGTATAAGGTTTTTATAGACCTTCACGATTATCACACATAGCCGTGTTGGCCGAGTGGGAGGTACCTCAACTTTCGATCCGAAGATCGTGGGTTCAAATTCGGTCGTACACAAATGGGTTTTTCATTTCGAAAAATGTATGTGTGCATTAAATCACGTTCTTAACGGTGAAGGAAAACATCGTGAGGAAACCGGCATGTCATACTTAGAATCTAAAAAGTTCGAAACATGTGTCAAGTGCACGAAAGGAGCCTCTTCGAGGCGCACTTAAAATCCTTTCACCACACTGGTTCGAAAGAAGTACTGACACGATAAGAAGAAGACACATAGTTAAACTATTATTATGGGCAACGTAAACGAAACGTTGAGGCATCATCCAAAGAATTTATACAAGATAAAAGGCCCGTAATAAATAGATACATTAGTAAAATAACTTTGAACACAGTTTTTATAAATTCTTTTATAAATATTAATTTTAAAGTGCCAACGTAAAGTTAAGTTAAAGTTTTATTCATCGTTTGGCAACCCGGGTTCCCAGCTCGAGCCAGCTCGGAAAACATCGGCTCGGGCGCCGTACTCGCGCCGCTGTCACTCTGCCATTTTGTAGAAATCCAAAATTCTGACTGCACAGATGCAACGTAGTACCCCGTCTACATTGCCTACTTAATTTTTTTTGGTAATTAAAAAATGGTGGTGTATATCATAAATATCCGATAGTTTGATATGTATAATGAAGAAGATGATGGCGAGTACTGACTTGGTTCCGGTGTGTGTCCCGGGGCAGGTGCACTTGTAGCCGTCTTGCGTGGGCACGCACTTGCCGGGGCCGCACCGCCCCGCGCGGCATCCCTCACCGCGTCGCTCGCAGAAGACTCCAGTCCATCCCTCGGCACACAAGCACGTGTACCCTTGCGGAGTACGGCTTTCCTGTAGGTACACACACCATTGAAAATCAAACTAAGTAGATAGGTGTCTGAGATACTTTTATTCTTTTATACTTACTTAAATATAACTATCCTAATTATATGCAACTATAAAAAGAAATTAATAAAAAACTCAAACAGTAAATATTGATCATGCGGCATAGTGCCAAGAACCCGGCTGCATTCCCGCGCTGAACCGCCAATGATAGTCTTTGCGCGAAGAATGAGCCATCCCTCTTGTAACCAGCGCGAGAAGCGTAGTAAGGAGCGACATAATGTTAAAAAAAATATGGTAATGTATGGTTTTGTAAATTCTGAACAATTGCGTTTTAAAATTGTCTACCGTTCACCAATTGTTAAACACCTAAACTGAGTCCATACCTGGCAGATGGCACCATTCTGGCATGGGTTTTCGGCGCAAGTATCGCAGTCTTTTACGTTGTTGATGTCGAGTTGGTCTACCATCAGGTTACGCTCCGTAGAGCCGGTTTTCAGGCTGCTCACGCACCCCTCGAAGCTGTTCATGAACACAATTTGGTTTAGTTTAATTACCGACCAAAAGCAGAGAATTGGGCGGCGGGGGAAGGTCTTAAAGAGAGATATGCCTTCAGTTTGCCATTCAATATTATTTCCCAGATATTGACCTATGTGCATGTAATGGCGTAAGATTGTGTTTTTTTTTAATCATCCAATTATTCGGATTCGAGAATGGAGCCCGCGACACTGACTAGGCAGTACAACACCATTCGACCATCATACATGTCATACAAGTTCTACAGCCACACAAGTTTTGCAGCTTTAAAATTTCAAATGGCTTATTGAATGGTTAACAGACCCAGACATGCCGGCGAGCTGTTCTGGTAGCTGGTCGTAGTCGGGCACTCCGCCGATGTACAGCGGTTGCCGCAGCTCCAGCGATGCCCATTGCTGCCTTATATCAGACTCGAACGCAGGACGCTGGTCATCCACTTCCATGGTCACTGCACACGCAAAACGCACATTCAAAATCATATTTTTCATTTTACATTTGTAAAAATAGATGATGATAGATGATGTATAAGTGAAGAGATACCATACAGGATTGTAAAGGGAAATCTTTGAGAGGGTATAAGATTACAAAAAAAAAAATTAGAAACGCACATTCATATCCTATTTTTACATAAAATAAAGAAGTAATAATATTTTAATTTACCTATACTTAGTCTGGCCATAAATACTGTTACAATTAAAAATAATCAAAATATTACATTTTAATTTGGAATCTGTCATTTTTATATGATTGTTCATTGTGTTTTCTCATTTTGGCGCCAATACATTGTACAATATTTTGCGATATTAAAATGGAGTGGGGTGATAAAGAGAACCGAATCGCTATGATTGCATTACACTAAGTAGGTATGGAACTCTCCATACGCTTGGTATTAGTAAAATGTCTATGTACCGGGCTTTTAATAGGTACAATGAGACCTCCTCTGTTTGTGACAGAAAAAGATCTGGCCGTCCATGTAGTGTTCGTGCGTAAAAGGTGGTCAAAGCAGTAAGGGAAATAATTCGAAGAAATCCTGTTCGAAAGCAAAAAAAAATTATCTCGGGAGATGAAGATAGCACCTAGAACCATGTCGCATATTTTGAAAGATGACTGAGGACTTGCAGCCTATAAGAGACGTACTGGTCATTTCTTAACTGATAATTTTGAAAAGAATAGGGTGGTAAAATCGAAACAACTACTGAAGCGGTACGCAAAGGGAGGTCACTGATAAATGTTGTTTACGGATGAGAAGTTTTTTACAACTGAGCAACATTTTAACAAACAAAATGACCGTATTTATTTACAACAATTTATTTATAACATTTATGCTCAAAGCTCTAAGGAAGCTTCCCAATTAGTCGACAGAGTGCAACGTGGGCACTATCCGACTTCAGTGATGGTTTGGTGGGGTATCAGCTATGAAGGAGTGACTGAGCCATACTTTTGTGCAAAAGGTATCAAAACATCGGCACAAGTGTATCAAGATATCATTCTTGAGAAGGTAGTGAAGCCTCTTAACAACACCATGTTCAATAACCAAGAATGGTCATTCCAGCAAAACTCGGCACCGGGTCATAAAGCTCGATCTACGCAGTCTTGATTGGAAACGAATGTTTCCGACATGATCAGAGCTGAAGACTGGCCGTCGTCTAGTCCCGATCTTAATCCGCTGGATTATGATTAATGGCCAGTTTTAGAGAGTATGACTTGCTCTAAACGCCATGATAATTGCGAGTCTCTAAAACAATCCGTACGATTGGCAGTGAAGAATCTTCCCATGCAAAGAGTGCGTGCTTCTATTGATAACTGGCCTCAACGTTTAAAGGACTGTATTGCAGCCAATGGAGACCACTTCGAATAAGCTTTTTATATTTTGAATTGTTTTATATTTATGTATTAAACTAACACACTGTAAAAATATTAAAAATTATTTGAATGGAAAAAAAAATGTTTTCTTTGTTTCAGTATTTATGGCAAGACTAGGTATATGTACGTACATATATAGGTATATTGAAGCTGTTCGATAAAAGCGAGAGACTAACCTTTACGGTCGAGGCGCCTGTTGATGCGGATGGTGTGCCATTGGTTGAGAGCGAGCGGACGATCTCCTTTTACAGAGACGGCTCCATCACCAGCATCCATCACGAACTCTGGTATGCCTCGGTCCAACAACAGTGCTATGAAGTCGTGGTCGCGCTCTCCGTCTTGACTGTTGTACAGGATTAGCCCTTGGTTGTCTACAACGAATACAATAAAAACATCAGATGAAACTCACTCGTTTCAATGGTAGAGAAACCAAAAATGGTTTCTAAGAAACAATTGCTCGCTTCTTTTGGTTAAAGCAGTAATATCTGCATAAGCAGTTTGGTATAAACACAGTTGACCCCTCTGGTGAGTAAATATGGCAAAATACTGATCACCCGGGAGAATACTATATGCGGGAGAATATCTTTGACAATCTTTAAAACATACTATCTATAATTTATCACATAGGTACTTTGGTTTTACATTCTGACTTTAGATTATATATCATGAGTTGAAAGCTACAAATAGCAGCACGTAACTTTAGCGCTGACCGTTATTGCGCAGAAGTAAAAAAATAGTAAGGTACCTGAGGTGGACTGACCGCAGTACCTACAATGGCACAAACACAAAAAATCTAACGACCTAATTCGTCTTGTATCCACCACTCAGAAGTCACCAGTTAGTATGAAGTTTTGAAAAATCATACAAACTTTGCCCTTCAGAGCGGCGAGAAAGTAAGTAGTGAATCCTCTCACCGGTGGGTTTGAAGGATATCTCGATGGCCAGGGTGACGTAGGCGTCGGTGAGGGTCGAGAGCGCCAGCCAGCCGTTTCCGTCGAAGCGCGGCACCACACCGATGACTCGGAGCAAAGCCCTGAACTCTGAAGAGCCGCGACCGGAGCCTGCGCGGCACACGTATGTACCCGCAGAGCCCTCGTTGACATTCTCGATGAGAAGGTTCGGCTGTAACATACATTACACAATATAGATAATTACATATATAGGCTTTGATAGGTATTACATTATTACATGTGTTACCATTATTGTGTTCCGGTGGTAAGGGTACCTGCAGGTACATGTAGCTAGTGAAATTACCGAGCTTTCGAGGATGACCCTCAAAATGTCTCAAGGTGGACCAGCACTATAGCAGTGTTGCACCGGCCTATGGGAATCACAGTCCAGTGTAGCACTGTTATGGTTATGGGCAGGCGTGATCTCTTATAATCAGGAGAGCGCATAGCTAGTCTCATATTTAGTGCATTTGCATTTTTTATATCATCTCGCTCTTAACAGTGCGGATCGCGGTCATTAGAAAGTTTTTATTTCAGGGGCTGTGACTTGTCAAGATATCTCGCCACTTTTCACTGCTGGCTGATCATCTAGTGCACTCATGCAAAGGGGTACCCACGTCAAGTAATTTTGGCATTTTGGTCGATCCACCGCATAAGCGATCTTCCGCGCGTCACGGTGAGCGAATGCGTATTGTTGTATACAGCACTCCCTCCCTGTTGTAAAGGTCACTGATCACGTAGATTAATTAGGCTGCTAGTCTTACCTGCGTAGTCCGTACGTCAGCGGGTAGTGGCACGTATTCGCGGCGCCACTGGATGCTCACGGGTTCTTCCAGGTCATGGTTGCAAGGTAGGCTGACACTTCCGCGCAGGCGGGCGCTGTACTGTTGCACGGGCACGTTCCTCTCGCGCTGGTTTCCTGGCGTAGAGTCTACGGATCGAGAATAGCGTCTTCAGCCTATAAAGGACTGATACCTACTCTCGACTAGGAGAGCGATGGGTGTTAATCAACCATGCAGATTGGTGAATGTCACATGCTATAGAAACATATTTTTTCTATGTTAAGGGGCATCCTCAAATCTGAATTCCATACAATTTTTTTCATTTTTTAACATTTTATATGGAATTCGGATTTGAGGATTACCCTTAATGCTGATTTACTAACGTGAATGAACACATCACCCTAGTGAGAGCGTGCTACGCGCACATATTTTTTAGTCTATAAGAGAACTCATCTCATCAAGCACTGACTATTAACAACTTCTTCGCAACACCTAGATAATGCAATTTTAATGATCGGTTCCGGCTATAATAATTGGTAGGTCATAGTCAAATCAGTTGATCTGCTTGTTAACGATAACAGAGCTAAATAAAAAAGATATAAATAATAAATATTTTGATCGTTTCACAACAAGATAAGAATGGGTTGTTTGCAGTTGGTTACCAGGTATGATTTGCAGATTGAAGGTATCGGTGTAGTTCTGCCCGAAGCGGTTGCGTCCAATGCACAAGTACTCGCCGGCGTCAGACTGCTCCACCCCTCTGATAGTCAGCATCGATCCATCGCCGAATGCCTGGACCCATACAAAATACCAAATTCACTGCTAAGGTTTGAAAAACATCGTCAATATTATCATCTGCATTTCGAATCCGCAAATTGTTGAATAAAGGTTTGTTTACTTGAGCTATCCAGTCATGGTATGTTCAACGTTAAAACATATTTGATTGGTAGCAATGGTAAGTACTCACGTAAGACTGTACGTATTGACGAATGCCTCGCTCGTCGCGCTTGATCCATTCCACTGTGACGTCTCGACTCTTCGACTTGCAGACCACATCCGCATTCTCTCCCACTCGGAACTGTCTGCGAGGCTGCTCGATCTCCACTAATGCCTCTCGAGGACCTTTACAATAATTTCAACATATTAAATTAAAAAACACTCACATGGTTAGAGCACCCACACAAAAACAACAAGGAAACCAACAACAGCCCTGCAATAGTACCAGCGGAACCAACGAACCAGAAACTCCAAAAACAAGAAAGAAAGTTTCAAGAAAGAAAAAAGCTAATCATGCATAATAACTACAATACTAAAGCTTCAAAACTACAGGTAAATAATAATCTACACTACGAATCATTAAAACAAAAAGCAAGAAGCAGATTCCCGAAACAAATAGGGTCAAAACGCACTGCCAAACACAATCCCAATCTGTCAACTAAGTACTACTTCAGACCGATAAAGGGAATAAGATTGCTGAAAGGAACCCAAAAACTCTGAAATAAACCACACAATTAGTGACGTCACGACCTTCATCTGCACACACGACCCCCACCAGAGCCGAAATGGAAATGTTTTAACTACCGCAACGTTTACGTATCGTTTAAATGTTAGTAACATTGTAATAGTACGGTGATGTGAATGTGATGACAGTTCGATCATCTTTTTACAAAAGAGCTTACAAACTCTGGCTGTGCGTATAATAATTAATAAGGTTTAGCCAAGTCAGACTCGACTCTTGTTAAACCCAATGCAAAAAGAGAGCATTTTGATTCTCTGTTTTCCAAAAAGAATGGAGTAAATTTCGTTTTTATTAAATGGAAAATAGAAATGGTTCTAATCTAAACTATTATAACGTCTCGGCTTCGGAGGCACTACCGTGCCTCCAGATTGTACCATTAAAACAATATAGGCCTGACCTCAAAAGATTATTAGCTCTTTTCCCCGCGGTGTCTAGGGTTGGTCTAATCAAATACGTAAACGTCCGGATGGTAAAACGATTGTAGAGACGGCATCGGGTTTACCAGCGGAGTATCGCTTGTCTCTCATGAAGCAGGCTTCTTCGTCACTGCCGTCGCTGCAGTCCTCGAGCTCGTTGCAAACCAGTTCCGCGTCAATGCAACTGCCCGAGTCAACACAACGGAACTCCGTACTCAAGCATTCATTACCTTTGCGAACAACTCAACTTTTACTACACGATACCACCGACATCCATCGCGAGGCAGCTCATTTATTTAATCATTGGTGTGAGTCATATTGATCTCAAAGATGCAATATTTGTAGTGCTCGCAACACAACTCGAATGATCTGTATCAAAACAGTAGAAAGAGTGCTTATTGAAACTTCCAGAGACAATTCAAGTTATGTTGCGAAAATCATAGGTGACTGTTTTTGGGACTACTTCACGTAAGCCTCTCTTAGAGAGCGCTATTCATGACTTGGACAAGGTATTGCAATCGCAATTTAGTTATTATTTCTGGCTACATGTGTTACATACAGCGTATTCTCTATTTTCTACGATCTCTCCATTTTTTGCAATCAGCATGATTGCGGTTGAGGCTATCTAGTTATGAGAGTGATTGGAAAATAATTGTAAATAGAGAGTGCCTCGTGCTGGAGCCGGCGGAACTGTCAGTGACTACTGAGAGGAGTTAATAAGAAAACACTACTCATTATCGAAAGCATGCCCGGGTTAGAGACGTGGAAGCGCGCTGTGACTGACCCTCGATGTGGAGGTTGATGTAATTGTTGGTGTGTCTGTTGCGGGAGTCGGTAATGTGGCACACGTAGCGCCCGGAGTGGGAGGCATGGGCTAGCCTGATGTAGAGGGACCCGTCGCGACGGGCTGTGACCGAGCGGGGCACGGGACTCCCGTCCTTGGTCCAGACTACGCGCACGCCTGTGCCCGTTGCGTTGCAGCTAAGCACGACGCCGGCGCCCGTGTGCACCCACTGTTCGTGCTCGTGCGACTCCCTTTGTTCCACATCGCTCTCCTCTAACAATCAGTTACGGTCAGGGACCATCCTTACTCCACGTATCCACGTTTTTAGAATACAAAACGACACTAATTCTTTATGTAGGTCTTGGATCTTGCTTATTTGCTAAGATCATCTAATCTAATCTCACGCATAGTGTCATATTCAATTGATTATAAATGAGTATTCTCTTGGATAATTCGATGATTCGTCCAAGAGGGTGACGTAGTGTAAGGACAACCCCTCATGCGACACCCAAGCGGGCCCAAATAAAATGACAAAGCTCAATTCGTGAAATGTGGCGAGTTACATAATCTGCAAATCAAGAAAGTGCCTACATAATTAGTGGTCTTTATAATTGGTGCGCTTAGTTGTAGGTACCTACTTCATACAAGTCTGACAGTTTTACGAAGGTTGGCTAATATTGGTGTGAGCTCAATATGAGTTCATTGAAAAAGTCTTAATCACAAATGTTGTAAAGATGATCGACTGAATGGAAATGAAACCTTTGTAAGACATATAAAAGAGGACTTACAAAAACGCAAATGCAGTGACTATAGTTTTATACAATGATGTGTGATTATTAGATATCGGTCGTAGGATGTGCTGTGCATCAAAATGTGCAGGTCTATGGGCTTAAACTTGGCAGGAACAGGAATGGATTAGGGCTACCTTTACCTGGTCACAGGTATGATGATATACATACAGATTCAGATGTTCTAGAACTAAAATTTAACATCATTGATCATGATCGTGATGATAGGGATGAATAAAAGTGAATGATTTGACTGTAGAGCTTGGCCCTAACGATAACCTATCCATGCACAGATACGTCTGAAGTACTTGAAGGACTAAATTCGACCGTATCATAAAACCAAAATATGCAGCTTTCTGCAGCTTCTTCAACTTCTTGATTATGGTACACCAGAGACTTATGCAGAACTATGTAACAATTGAAGATCAAAACCTGGTCTCAATAACAAATCAACCTGCTGATATGACTAAGTCATAGAACAATTACTTTTCTTAGTAGTTTCTTAAAAGTAGGTATGGAGTTTTACATCGTAGTTCCTGTGAAATATAAATGCGCGTAGTTTTCAATTAGTAGTTAAAGAAGCTTTGTATACCTAGAAGGTACACAATCATCAATCACAAGGGACCGCGGTAATCGACACCAGTGTGCATGAACAAAAACAAAACGGAATCTTTTTTCTTATTAACTTGACTTTGCGGGTTTTTTGGCAGGAACTTCGAAATATGGTTCCTACCTAAGTATAGTATATGTGTAAGATAAGAGGAGGTACGTGGATAAAGGTTACGTACCGACAACGATGACTTCAGCTGTTTTACTTGCGCTGCCGTACCGGGACCTCGCCACGCATTCGTACTGACCAGCGTCCTCCTCTTCGATCCGCCGGAAAATCAGCATGCGCCCGTTCACTTGCACTCGGCTGCGATGAATTATTATAAAATTACTTTGTTCAAACAATAACATATTCTTTGTATTGAAAAGTATGACGATATACACACTACACCGTTCCGTTACCGACCGTCGTGTTCCATGCAATTTTATGGATGGCACGCGAAGGGGTAGTCGGCAGTAACCTTTACGATAATAAATATAGCATTGTTTTTTTTTAAACAAAAGATTACCTTGAGAAGGCCTTGGTAGTCGGCCTCCACGTGACGTCGATGACATCTTGGCCAGTGACGATGCACTCCACGGTAGGTGAATTTCCCGGGAACACGGTCTGCGTGCGTGGCTTCAGCGATATGTCGAGTTTAGGGACTACGCGGAATTCGGCGTAGACTCTAGTGCGGATTTCGCGCATCGACTCGTCGTACAAACTGCACTCGTACAGGCCTGCGTCGCTAAAGGATACCTGCACGAGTGTTTTATGATTAGATACCGAAGCAACATATAAGTTAATGTAAGTATTTATGTATATTTAGCCTACCTCTACCTAGGTCTGCCTGTCAAAGGGCTCGCACGCGGATCTATTACTTCATTTTGTATTTGTTACCATCATTTTAGCATGTGATGACAATATGTAGGTATTAAATTGAATCATCATCATCATCATCATATCAGCCCTTGGACGTCCACTGCTGGACATAGGCCTCCCCCATGATTCGCCACGACGAGCGGTATCGAGCCTTCTCCATCCACCGACTTCCAACGACCGCAACTATGTCGTCAGTCCATCGCGTGAGGGGCCGTCCTACACTGCGTCGTCCAGTTCGTGGTCGCCATTCGAGAACCTTTCTTCCCCAACGGTTATCAGTTCGTCGAGCTATATGGCTTGCCCACTGCCACTTCAGCTTGCTGATTCTGAAAGCTATGTCGGTGACCTTCGTTCTTCTACGGATTTCATCGTTGCGGATCTTATCCCGTAGAGAAATTCCGAGCATAGCTCTCTCCATAGCTCGCTGAGCGACTTTGAGCTTGTGTATGAGACCAATAGTGAACGACCACGTTTCAGTTAATTAAATTAAATTAAAAATTAAATTGAATAAACTAATTAAATAGATCGTCCCGAATTTTGACCCACGCTCTTTAACCCTACTTACTCTTCTTTAACCCCTAACTTATTCTATTCTAAACCGATTTGACTCATCGATGAATTAAAAAAATGTGTAATTTGTACCTACTTATAGTTAAGGATCTATATTTGGTTTGGCAGGTAGCCAAAAGTTTGGCTACCTGCCATATAGATCGTTTCGGGAGCACCTAATGGTCAGACAAAAATATAATTAAATGTAAATATCCACCTCCACATATTCGGTTATTATATTTGACAGAGTTCTCGTGATTTTCGTTTATCCTCTGAGGAATATGTAATTTAGTACTCACGTTGGCGATCACCAATTGGCTGCCCTCTTGGACCGCATTATTTTGCAACGGTACTCCGCCAGAGCGACCCCAAATTGGAGTGTATCCTCTTGTCACGTTACAACTATACAACAAATAAAGAATAAGTAAAATATTTTTATACATAAAAATAAGGAAAATATTCTAATGACAATCCTAAAATAGAAAAACATCATAGCCATAATCCACTCTTTTTGATGCCAAGATTACAAATCAGGGAAAATTCTCAATCTGTTTTTGCTAGCATTGCACGCACAGTTATCCAGAAATGCTCTAGCAAAATCAGATCGAGATCGTTAATTGGAAAGATTATGTTGATAATTGATTGATTCAGGCGTTACTTTGCGGAAATCCATAAATACCAACAAATTATATATATATATATTTAGTAATAAATCCGCTTGATTTCTAAACAAAGGTTTTAATTAACTTAACTTTAGTTTAGAACTTTAGTACATATTACTATATTATAAACCAAAGAGTCAACGAACATTTTAAAACACAATACAACAAATATTACGCTGTTGAATGATTTAAATACGACTATTCCAAGGTCTCCTTTGTTGAGGATTTTTGTGACGTCGAGTCATACGACAGGCGACTCATCACCATAACGGGTATAAATACGGGCCGGGCAACGTTGTTTATTCACTCTCGTTTCGAACTTCGGCGAGTCCACACCTCCTGATGATGCCTCGTGTAGAGGCGAAACACGTGTCGTATCTTTGAACTTTGGTTTTCTGTTCGTTGACTCTTTGGTTTATAATATAGTAATATGTACTAAAGTTCTAAACTAAAGTTAAGTTCATTAAAACCTTTGTTTAGAAATCAAGCGGATTTATTACTAAATATATATATATAATTTGTTGGAAGATTATGTTGTTTTTTTTAAATTACGGTGTCCTAGTTAGGGTAAAACAGGGTTAAATGCCTCAAAGGGATAAGTGCCCGTTTTCCTAAAAACCTTAGTTTCAAAAATCAATTGAAAGTAATAATAGATTAAATAAAAGGTTAAAAATATGCTAAAAGCTTTACGTATAATTACTTTCTTTTGATTATCGAAGGATTTTTTTTAGTAAAAGGGGAACCGATCTTTTTGCTTCTAACCCTGTTTAACCTATAGCATGGTAAAACTGAAGTATACTTACGCAAGGTAAGCTGTTTGTCCTTCGATGGCGATGAGGCTTTGCGGCTGGTCCGGTTCTGAGCCGGAGTCGATGTTGTTGTCGGGATTCTCCCAGTTCGGTTCGTTTTCTACATTGTATCCAGGGTCGATATCAGGATCGCCACTGCCTGTAACAATATTTGATTTAATTATTGGGTTTATGAACTGTAGGTCTATCAGAGAGGATATCAGGAAAAAAATAGGTGCACGTGTATTAGCTAGAAGGGAGGGATATACTATGCATATTTATTGTCCCTATAAGCCCGAAAGGGGAGTATTCCCCTCGTCGTGGACAAAGTTTGTGCTATGACTTTTTTTAATGATGATGATGAAGGGTTTGTTAAAAAAATAACAAGTTATTCGTAAACATAACATGAAACAAAACTAAAATAAAATAACACATAAACTTAAATATCTTACTACTCCAATTGAACAAAAATGATGATGAAAACACAAAATATTTACACATTTACATAATGATTCTGACTTTTGAAATCTAAAATGTTTTATTAATTAATTGCAAAAATTTCACGTGAAAATATGTGATTCTTCATCAAATTTTTTTCTATACAATACGACTTATAACATAATCAGGGTTAGATGTCCAAAAAGGATAGGTGCCATTATTCCTAAACACCTCAATTTTTATAAATCAAAATGAAAGTACTTAATAGTAATAGGTAAAGTTTATAGCATAAAAATCATGCTTAGAACATCCATTATTGCTTTCATTTGATTTTCGAAAAATAGGTTTTAAGAAAAAGGGGCATAGTATATCCTTTGGGGGTATCTAACCCTGTTTTACCCTATCTATAAGACTCACCAGACTCGTCGAAATTGTTGAAGCCGACGTCGCCGCGCATGTTGACTCGCACCTCTATGCTGTGCGTGATGGAATCAGCATCGTTGGTGGCGGTGCACACGTATTCTCCCGCATCGCGCTCTCCCGCCGTCTCTATGTGTAATGGCGCCACAAGCCATTCGGACGAGATTACCCTGCCGTCCGGACCTGGCACAGTAATCATCAAAACATCAAAACATTAAACATCAAAAGTTATGGTAACACATTCTAATACATATATAAAATAATATGCCCAAAAAAGTTTTTTTAAAAAAAAAAAAATTTAATACCTACCAATGCCAATAAGTAGATAGGTACTTATTGAAAATTTAAAAAAAAGAAATTCTTTGCCTTCTCCTACTACACTACCTACTCGGCTTCCTGTAGGTACGCCACTTATATACTAGTTTGTCTACTCTAGAGCTCAAGGTTGAACTTTTGATCATACCTCCTGGCTCAAAGACAATGCCTTTGTGATTTAAAAAGTTAAAACAATTTTAATTTCAGGCACAATATGTATAGCTACCCATAAAAAAATAAAATACAAAATTTAAAATGGGTTTTTAATAGTTCACAGAGCCAAGTGCTTATGATATTTCGTATTTTGTTTCCAATCCAATCCGAAATCCAATATTTGAAGATTTCATTATTGTATACAATGTCAGAGACAGCTCTCAAAAGCCTTCTCTTTCGAAACAAAGGCGGTTGTTACCTGTGATGGTGACTCTGGGTTTCGGATGACCCTCAGCGTGGCACTCGATGTTGACTGGCTCGCCGGCGCTAACTTCCACGAAGTCGGACGGAGTCACCGCTACCTCAGGCGGGGAACGGACCTTTAGCCTGGCGCTGGAACTGGCACTGCCCACCTCATTGGTGCCGGTACAGACGTACTCGCCATCGTCGTTTACTTCGATCTCGTTGAACCTGTTCAATGTCGTTTCATGTAACGAAAATCTCACGTTCGTAACGTTAACGTATAGCATATGTATAATGTTTCTACTACTGGGACTCAGGCTACTCTCGGCTAAGAGAGCGAACCACGCGGACCATTGGGTCCGCGGATTGGTATTTTCTACCGACTTAAAAAAAGGGTGGTAATCAATCCAGTTGCATGTTTTTTTTATGATAATTAAACCACTGAACTTTTAAAAAAATATGGCGTCGACGTCAACAAAATTGCGTATTTTGCTTCCCTGTGACTTGTCAGTGGTGCCTACGGTCATTTGAACCGACGGATTGAAGTCGGTTGTTGTATTTTTTTTGTAAAACCTTGATTATTAACTATTCTTTGACATGCATCATCCACTCCGCCACCACGTCTTCGTACATTCATACCTACTCTCAAATTAGGTACGCGTCGGGTAGCATAGATAGAAAAACCCACTGCAAGATCGTTTCGTTCATCGAATACACGCTTAAAACCTTCATAAAACCTATATTTATATAAATTTATTGATAAGAGATTACATAAATACCAGGTTGCCAATGCAACTGCAACAAATGCATGGTTGCAGTGGCAACATGTTTTTTTTTTTTAAATAACTACTTGTTGCCACATTTCGATAGGCAACCTGGTATTTATGTCTCCTATCCATAAATTTATATAAAAATAGGTTTTAAGCGTGTACTCGATGAACGAAGTGATCCTGCAGTGGGATCTTAGTCTATTAGAGAACAAAACAAATTAATACAATAGAGGGAGTAGCTAGCTCACCACAGTATGTTGTTGGATTTCATCTCGACGTGGGAGGAAAGCTGGCGACCGGGGCGACTCCACACGATGTCTGGAGCGGGAATGCCTCCAATCACGTTGCAACGGAATTGGAACTGATTCTGGCCTAGACGGACGACTTGTTCGCCTTCCGGGTAGATCTGGACGCGCGGTGCCTCACGTCCTAATGGCGATAAACGGTGAAGGGTTGAGGTAAATTCGTCATTGGACCGTTTTTTATGCAAATTTTGAGTTCTATACTTCAAAGGTAAAATCGTCATCGTTGAATAAATTATTATCGGTAGTATATATATCACAGAGTACTCAACTTCTATCGTAGATTTTGTACAGACAGCACGAAAATATGATAGCATAAAACAATACTAGTCGTGTGGGGTATCAAAAGAAAGGGCCTAATTTGCACATTTTAAATAAACAGGGTAAATACTCTCGACCGCCCTCTAAGGGAAAATCTATACGGTTATAGTTATGTAAAAATGTTGCCTCGGGGTCGATTTATTTATATTTTTACAAAATAAAATATTAATACTAATGTAGGCTCTAATTTAAAGATATCACTAGTGTAAGTACATAGGTATACTACTTATGTAAGAAAACAGAAAAAAAATAATAAGAAAACAAGCCGAAGACAGGGCGCGATGGCCTAGGTATGTCCAGCGATTGGCTGATGACGATGATGAAGATGATGAAGAAAACAGTGCAAGGATGCTAAAATAAGAATATTATTACTATACGAGTACTAATAAGATGACTCAATACTCAATGGTTTATTTGCACAGTATGTTGACTTACGCTCAACGTCGATATGTACGTATACAGAGCTGACAGTGCGTCCGCTGGCGTCCAGTCCGTCACACACGTAGTAGCCCGTGTCGCTCATCTCTACTTCGTTGATGATAAGCGTGTTGCCGCGCTGGCTCACTCCGCGACCAAACTCTTCATTTTCATTCTGTCAACATCATTATATTCTATTTCAGTAGAAGTGCGGTTGCAGACTAGCGTATTTTTAATCACGCATATACGGGCGGATTGTTGCTCGCGAAACCTCAAAAATCTAACGCGCATACCGGCGATTACGCTCGGTTTTTTCTAGAAAGCGTTTGTCTTGACAACGTGAATTATCTGGCCTCAGTCAAGTTACCGATCGATAAGGCATAAATAGTATATTTTTTTGGCATATTATTTTACTAAGATGATCAACGCTACTCGATTTTCCAGTTTCTGAGGACTTCAGTTCGTTAGGTCAAAAAAAATTTGACTAACCATGATTAAACTGTACCTACCTTAGACCACTTGATGCGTAAAGATCCGTGCGGGTAACACTCAACAGTGCCGCTCTTTCCGCTAGCAATGCTGATAAACTTCTCGGGCACTGTGACATAGCTGCGGTTCGGCGCTGAAGTCGGGGCCGGGTTCACCGCGAGCGTGACTTGGGCAGGGTCCACCTCGGCACCGCGAGATTGGCAGATATACACCGCGGCGTTTTCAGGGATAGCTTCCTCTATGTATAGCACGCCGTTGTCAGAACGCACGTTCGCTTGGAAACGAGCGCCGTCTTGTCTGTGTAAGCAGAAACAGATTTTTTATTACACCCAGCATAGGAACAAATGTGAGTACTAAGTGGTATATCAATATTAATAAAATGCTTGGAACTGACTGACGGACGTAAAGACTTGAAATTTCGAGGGTATGTTCGTCAAAAAGTGTAGGCGCGTATTATGAAAGGGATTTTGTTAATTCACAACGCAATCGAAGTTGCAGGCGTCCGCTAGTTCTAGCTATATTAGCATAATGTAGACATGAATTGTGATGTATTTGTTAGCTTTATAGTGCAGTATTTTACTGAAATACGTAGGTAAAGTGCTCTTCAAACTAGAGCACAGTATTGCTTATACAAATTTTACATGAATTCAAGTCTCTAGGTTCAGCGGTTGGGCTTATGTAATTATGTGTTGTCTGTCAGTCACTAGTAGACAGACAACTACGTATATATATATATATTTATATGATATATGTATATATATCATACCTGATCCAGTCGATGGTGCCAGCAGGGACCGCCGTAGACCCGGTACACACGATAGTAGTGCTTTGTCCCTCGTTCACTACGGGTTCCAGAGGTGAGACGACGAGGCGGTCGCGAGGCGGCTGCGCAGGCCGCGGGCGCACCCCTATTGCCACCGAGTTCTCGCTCGAGCCTAAGTTGTTTGTCGCTATACATCTGTAACAAAATTATTCTATGAAACACGATACAAAATTCCACAAACACTTGTATTCAGAAGTGACTCAATAGGACAACAAACAACTGCAAAGTAGATCGCCCTCTGGACAGGTGGGGTGACGATCTGCGAAATGCTGCAGGCGGAAGTGGATGCGAAAGGAAGACAGGGCGCGATGGCGCAAATTGGGAGAGGCTTATGTCAATCAGTGGCCTGCGATAGGCTGATGATGATGAGGACATCCGATACTTGACAATATGTCGGTACTTGGCAGAATATCTGACACTTAATAAAATATCTAACACTTGGTAAGTAGAATATCTGTTACTTGGCATAATAAGTTACCTGTACTCTCCACTATCCTCCTCTCGCGCGTCGTCTATAATGAGTGTGTCCGCTACGTAAGAGACGGACGCCGGCAACGGGCGGCGAGACGCACGTTGCCAAGAGACGCGCGGCTTGGGGTTGCCTTCAGCCAAGCACTGCACCTCGATGCGGTCGCCTACATAGTAAGCTGACTCCGGTTGGCGGATCCTCACAGTCGGGACTGTCATCGCATTGCCTGCAATTGGAGCTTATTTTACAACCGTCAGATCAAATAGAATGGTTAACGACATGTGAAAAATATATCTAAGTAATAGGTTAGTGTTAAAACTATAAACTTTACCTTTCGCGTAGAGCACATTGAACGGTACAACTGTTCCAAGAAGCATGGACAATAAAACCCGTCAGAAATAGGATCATGAAGAGGATATTATTCAACGGAAAACAACAATGTTCAAGAATAGTCACCTGGTACTTTGAGTGTTATATGGTCCTGGTTGGTGGAGTGTCCGTCGTAAGTATGGCAGGTGTACTGTCCGCTGTCCGTGATTTGTAGGTTCTTGATGATAAGTCGGGCTCCAGCCCGGTCGATGGAGTACCGTCCTTGAGGCAGCTCGCCGTCAGTCTGACACAAATATTACAATAAGTCTTAAAGCCTAGAATTTAAAAACGCCAAAACTGCTTAGATAGAATTGAATGAATTTTGGTTTGAATAAAGTAGTGTGTACCTAGTTATGAGCGGAGGAAAAAGACATTTGTAGGATACGAGTACTTCGATGTCTTTTTCAAGCGAAACCATGGGCACCTGTTAGTGAAACGTACCTTGGACCAGGTGATGCGTGGTTGCTGCGAATAACTGCTCTGCGCTTGGCAAGTGAAGTTCACACTATGTCCGATCTCCTGGATGGTAATTATCTTCGGGAATATCTTGGCGGAGACGGAGGGTTCCAACAATGGACCATCCGTCGTTTGGGACTGGCCGCCTGCAATACCAACAATAAATTACTTAACAGGTAGGTAGAGAGTAACAGAAGACAGCACAGTAACCAATGACATGGTCCGTGTTTGACAGAAAACTAGGCAAGTATGTTTTCAAAGTTAGCCGCAAGAAATGCGCAGTAGATGTCACAATTTCCAACAGAATGAAAAAATCACTACAGCGTAACTATTTCAGATAACTTCGTAACATGCTCGCTCGGTCCGCGTACTGTCGGTCGGTCCGACTGCCACAAATAGATTAGACAAGAGGCAGACCTAGGTCAAAAAGAAACGTATTTTACATAGGCCTTTAGGTAAATACCTACTTATGTAAAATCTATTTCTATTTGTAAATTCGAGGGTGAATATTCCCTCGTAACGTCTTAGGTAGGTTGCATTGCATTGCAACATTAATCGAACAACAATGTACACAAAAATGATGACATTATGATACAACATACATAACACGACGAAACAGACAATTATCTCGAACACAACAACGATGGCCTGTGTTACTATGTGATTGAGCCGTTATCCACATGGTATTACTGAAGCACGGTATACAATACGCGGTGTTCATCGACCTTCGTTTGTGAACAGCACTCCTAGGGTTGAGCCTCGTTGCGTTATCGTGTGGCACTCGTACGTTCGCCGCGGTTGGCTCGTGTCCCAAGTGTACTGTAACTCGTGCTGTCCATGCCAGCCGTCGTTGAGAAGATTCGACTCATTCGCCCATTTCACAGTGCCCACGTCTTTTCCTTCCACCACGAACTTTATCGTGAGCATCTCCGGTGCACTGTACTTGCACATCAACGTCACGTGTTTCAACACGGAGTCCAAGTCTCGTATTGTCGGGTGCAGTTCCATTACTAGCCCTAATAAACAGTTGGGTTATGTTCGGGCCGATTGGGGCACTAATTCTGTGTCGGTCAAGCAAAATTGATATCAACGCAAAAATGTAATAACTCGTAAGTTGCAATATTCTATGAGGGTTCTCAGTCTCGTATTTAATAGTCTGTTTAATCCAGAAGTTGCTTGAGCCCTATAACTCGCGAGAAATTGTAGGCGGCAAAGCGGTCGATGCAAAACCACGCTTCGCTTTACCTCAATCATCTAATTAGGGCGAGAGAGTATAGTGTTTACAAAGAGTAACGCAGTAAATGTCTTTTACCGATGGTGGAACAGTCTGGTCCCGTGTATGGCGGGCGGCAGTTGCACTGAACATTGTCGTAGTTATCGAGTTGGCAGTCGTGTCCGTTGCAAGGGCACACCTCGCAGAAGTCTTGTTTGTTCCTGTAGAAGCCGGCGACGCAGGTCTCGCAACTGGTGCCTTGGTGACCGCGGGGGCACATACATATCTGCAAGAAACACATGAAATAAAGTAGTATCTTCAAGAAACCATAGAAGTTTTTAGACCTTCTCCATCGACATAATTATCGTCGTATATAATAAAAAATAAATATTTTGTCGATGTAAAACCTTGAAAAGCCACTTTTATGCATAGTTTAATGAGAAGTCTATTGTTCTTAATTTCAGGACAAACGACCTTTAGCAGCGCTCGATGCAGACTTGGCACCTTGAGGTAGGTATCCCTAGTATAGTGGTTGTTATTTTACCTCGATTCCTTTAGCCGTGGGTACGTTTGCCAGTGCCATGTCAGTAGCCGTGTCCATGGCAACATCGGCTATGGTGGTGGTGATGATGTTGGGCGCTAGAGTGGCCTTGACTAGCACTCGGCGTAGACTCTTCAGTACTCGCATGAAATCGATGCGGGTCGCCGCTTCCGGCTGGTTGAATAGGGTCCAGCCTTCCTCGCGAAGTGGTACTTGGTAACTCTGATAAAAAATAAAATAACAATCGTTTGTTTATCAAATATGTGCTTTTTGTCGATCCTAACTGCACAACATCAGGCAATGGGATGGCATACCCACCGGAAGTTACCGTCAGCAAAAACTATTCATAGACAAAGGAAAAATTGAGAGCATTTTGTGAAGATTGCATGATTTAATGTTTATGAATTATACTCACGAGAGCTTCGCCAGATCGCAGCACAGCAGGATTGGTCCACGAAACGGAAATGTCGTCACCGACCAGGATGACGTCATTGCCCGGTTCCGAGGTGCCATAGTAGTCGTTGCTCTTGAACTCCTGGCGCAGGGAGAGGGAGCCTCCGTATGAAAGCACGCGGTTGCCTGTAGACCACCAAAACAATTATTACCGGTCTAGCTATTAGGCAAAATTTAGATTAAGCAGGGTATGGTCATAAAGTTCGTCCATTCTCCAAAATGTACTCCTAAAACTTTTATTCCTTCACGTCTTAGCCAGTAGTTACTTCTAGAACTTGTTTGCATAGTGAATACCTCTTGGTATACCCTAGATCGTTGACCAAAATAGATAGGACCACTAGATTATGCAGGCTGATAGTAATTTATACTGACCGGGGAAGATGGGCAGGGACCAGTAGAGGTCTTTGTCCGCTGGATGAAGGTTGGACATGAGCTCGCTCGTGCCGGGCACCGGGTTGAAGTTTTCGTTGATGACGGTCTCCGCGCCGATGTCCATGATCGTGTAGCCTCCATAGTTGTCGCCTAAGATCGGAGCGGGTAGAGCCACGCGCGAATAGTTCCGTGCCTAAAAAATATCAGCATCTTATTTGTTTGAACAATGGAGCCATGATTGGAACACATTCAGAATTCCTTGCAAAGTAGTATGTATAGCTAAATTAAGGGGAATCCTCAAATCGAAATTCCATACAAAATGATTCGGACAAATACTCAAAAAGTACGCCGTATTAGAATATATACTACTAACTTAAAAACACGTATATAATCTAAATAATAGTATGAAATCTTTCACTTTTTTGTTGACGAAATCAAAAAACATGGACGAAACGAATAGTGTGAAGAAATTACTATTATACGGCGTACTTTTTGAATATTTGTCCGAATCATTTTGTATGGAATTCAGATTTGAGGATTGGCCTTAAGTATAAAATATTATCGCCACCTGCCATCGGAATAAGTACTATTTTTTTAAGTACACAAGTGACGGGACTAGCTAGACGGCTACGTCTGGCTAGACGCGTAGACGCTCTTCTGATGGAAAGAGATCACTACACTCGACTTGGATTCTTATAGGCCGGTGAAACCCTGCTATAGGTGACTGGCCAGCATCGATCGAACCGCTCGCCTACTACGTTACGCTTGCAAGAGCATAAGCCATACTCGACGTAAGGCTCTACCGAGCACCCCGAACCACATTTGTTATAGTTAGCCTACCTCCTGGCAGTCGCTAGTGGCTCCGGAACAGAAGCAAGTCAGGCATCCGTCAGGGTTGTTGGAGTCCAGGCCGAAAGTGCCGGGCCGGCATCGGTCGCAAAGCTCGCCCACTACGTTACGCTTGCAAGAGCATGAGCCGTACTCATCGTAAGACTCTACCGAGCCGCGAGGGTCACATCTGAAAAGGATTTTATAGGTATTCAGATGATATCGGGATTCGGATGGTATATTTAAAGGCGATAGTCATAATTAACTCCTATATAATAACGTATTCTCAAGCTGCTAATGTTCAAAGTTTAAAGTTAATTTATTGCATGAAATATAGGTTTTTACAGATATTAAATATTTACATTGGTATCAATATATTCTGCCGTCTCGGGCGTGCAATGTTGTTTTTACAAACAAAAAAGTATACCTATAACAATACACTTATATGCTAGAGATGTCTACTTCACTAATCAGTGCTTACCGGGCAGGTGCGTTATCTATTGAGATGCAGCTGTCGTATCCATCGCTTTCATAGCCAGGCTTACATTGTTCGCAGTGCGGCCCTTCGGTGTGGTCCAAACATTCCTGAAATATAATTTGAGTAAGTCTCGTGACTTCGCTCTCTTCGCTCTTTGACTCTACTGGGATACCTACATATTTTGCAGCCGATTTCATAAAAAGGAGGAGGTTCTTTAATAAGTTTATTGTATTTTAAACAATTCAAGTGATTAAGATCCAATCAAAAATACTAGGTATTTTTTTATCCTGATAACGGCTGTATTAAACGATGAGAAGAGCCGATGACCGAGGTTAGTGACACGGTAGCGGCAATTTTTATATGTAAATGGTCTTGACAGATAGTTGCAATTTGCCTGTTCTATTCTATTCTATTCTTACGTAGCATTCTCCAGTCTCCGGATGACAGCTCTCCGAGTGTCCGTTGCACTGACACTTTTCACAGTGACCCAAGTATATTCCAGCTGAACCTCTGTGTAAACAAAAAACGTAATATATGTAATAAGGCCCAATGTTCCGCGTGCCGCTATCTTGCTCGCACATTTATTTATTTTTGAAGAAATAAATTGACTGAGTATAAATTAAAAAAAAAACGTATCGGTGATTTCGTTACTACAATCTCACGAAATGATTTAGTATATTTTATGTTTTGATATGTTTAACCTATGCGAAGGCAATTGGGCAAAACTGTTTCCCTGTTCTGAGTAAATTAATTTTATTTTAATAAATTTGGTCTGTATAAAAATCTACAGGTGTCTTGTGTCAAAACACAGGACATGACAACAAGAAAATCAAACTCATTGATAATTTTGATCCCTGCCATCGTAGCCAGCTTACCTAGTATATCCGGTAGCACAGTCTTCACAAGAGGTACCGATATGTCCGGGCGGACATACGCACTCTTCTACGTGCAACGCAGCCGGGCCGTCTCCATCAGATGCAGCCGTGTCGATACTGGCGAAGAGGGGTGAGGCCATAGCGCCGTTGGAGTATGTTGCCTTAATAAGGATAGCCTTCACGTCGGCCAGGGCTAGCAGGAACAGTCCACGGGGCACTTCGACGCCGTCCGTTCTGAACAGATAAATAAATATTTCGAACATTTCACACAACACCATCAAAGCAGAGCTTGTATTATGGGAACCAGATGACTGATAGCATACTTAAATCATTTTCTTTTGTAACATACCAACACCGATGTTTACCACACAAAAGTTTATCCTGAAGCGGGAATCGAACCCAATGCACTTTCCATTCGACCATCAGTAAAAAAGAATCTATGAGAAAAGAAAAGTCCCAGGTGTGGGTACATTGGGACTGAAGATAATGGCGAACTGATTCAATGAAATGTACTAACCTCTGCCATCCCTTCTCCATGAGTGGAATGCTGACATTCATGATGCCTTCGTAAGGCGTATGCTCCTTGTTGAAGTATTGGTATGTGAGGTGGTTTTCCTGTAAATTAATAATGAGTCATCAACCTATAATAGCAAAGTGGAATGCGTGGCGGCCACTGACTCAAAACTCTTGTCGTTATCATCATAATCTCTGCCCTTAGACGTACACTGCTGAAACCGCACATGTGGCATACGGGGGAGCCGTACGAGAGGTTTCGAGCTGCTTTCATCCACCTACTTCCCGCGACATTAACAATGTCCATCAACAAAAATTTATCAATAAGGTCCCTCGTCTTGAGGCCGTTCTGTACTGCGTCGACCGGTTTGTGGCCTTATGGCTGCCATTCAAGAGCTTTACTTTAATAGTTCAATAGTGTATTTTGTTTCTGTTGTACAATAAGATCTTAAATTATAAATGAGTTCCGAACATAAATCCTGTGGGTACAACAAAGTGAAACTTAAAAATAAAGTGTAGTATGTAGTAGATTTATTCCCTAGAGGTATCAGACATTTACAATTAGATAATATTGCAATAAATCTTAAGTGAGAAATAAAAAAATAATCAAATAGGCATTATTAAAATCGGCAAATAAAACTAATAATATATAAAAATAAATATATATTTTTACACTTACACTGATGAGTATGACATCGGCAGCGGTGTTTTTGGAGCGAGGATCGATATAGCTTGGTACGTTGTCGAGTGTGTAGCGCAGATAGCCTCCATATGAAGTCACCTTGTCACCGTTGAAGCTGCAAAACATTTCTCTATAAGAACTCGCCTAATGAACCTTTGAAACAAAAAAAGGTCTAACAAGACCGAGGATAAGGACCAACAAGAGTCCAATAGCGGAAAAAGGAGACCACTCTACATCGAGCCATCGACTAGCACACTCCTCGGCCTCTCTGACATCGTCATTATTCTTCTTATCGTGTCACTAGTTCTTTCAAACCAGTGTGGTGAAAGGATTGTGCGCCTCGAAAGAGGCTCCTTTTCGTGCACTCGTTACATTTTTTCGAACTTTTTGTTCTACGACATGCCGGTTTCCTCACGATGTTTTCCTTCACCGTTACGAGAACGTGGGATGCATACATAGATTTGTTCAACCAAAAAAAAACCATTTACGCATGACTGCCACCGGGATTCAAACCCGCGACCATCAGATCGCAAGGCAAGGGCCTCATCCACTTGGCCAACACGTCCTCTATCGTCATGACTTGAGCCAGCGTCTTCAGCCCAATGATATTAACATAAAAAATAGCTCCATGTGCCTAAACCTAATTTCAGTCGAAACAGTTCTACATTTGTCTAATGTGATTGAACCGACAAGTTATTATCAGGAGCTCTACAAAGATGTTTGTAATTCTTAGTAGGTAATTAGATTTGTAAGATATCTAGGGACACTTACCTCATAGGCATGCTCCAGTAGTAGACAAGCGGGCTGTAAGAGCTGAGTCCACTGAGCATTACTCCGCTTCTTCCGAGTTCAGGTTGCAGCTGAGACTGCACGGGCGCAGTATACCTGATAGACACACAAGAATACATTTTTTTTTAATGATATTGACTGTTTTGTTATCGTTTGTTTGTTTATTCCATTTGCTTACATGTAAGATTGTTTTATTAGCTGAGGTTCTAATATGGTAGCTAGCGTTATCCTATGTAACGACTACATCTTGATTTCAAGTTGTTTATCTTGGTGTTTTATAAGCTGATACAATACTCTAGTTGTCACTATGTCGACTCAATACACTGTGTCATTAACTACCTAATCACACTTTTATGATGTTTTTGCGATAAGTGTGATTTATTCACAAGGATATCGTGACATATCGTGGTGTTAAGGAGTGCAAAGTTTCTTGATCTACTTGTGGTCTCCCACCACAAGAGGTTTTAGATAAATAAAATGAAGAGACAAGAGTCGTTACACGATATTGACGAGATCATTGTTATCACACCTATGGTTCCTACAGTTACACCTACTAGTACAACATTGAAATAATTATGTGTGATGGGAAATACAAAACAGAAATAACATGTTTCTCTAAGTAAACAGAAAAGGCAAGACTGGGAACTGTAAATGAGAAGTCAGGGTTATAACTTACTTGAAGTTGCCACGGTTGGCCAGAGAACTGGTGTAAACTCCGGTTTGGGCCACGACAGAAGGCACACTGAATCGTATCTCAGTAGTCTTGCGACGAAGTTTACTGCTCATACACTGGCTTGATTCACCAGAGCAGAAGCACTGTGCACATCCGTCCCTGTGTGGAAAAATATCATGTTAACCTAACTCTTACTAACTTAAAACTTTGCTATACAAAGAGGCAATGCAGCCAGTATCCTCGGCACGCTGCCATCGGGTATCGAGTTGGAGCAGTTGAGCTACCTATAGATCGTTTGCAACGGTCTATGGGTGGCCCAATTGTTTCCTTTTGTAAATTTTGTAATATACCTATATATAGATTGTAGTAGTTAGCTTATGCTGTAATAAATATATACTTAAAACCTAACTTATATGATAAAGTTGACTCAAAAATTCGGACACTGGAATCAGTTGGGCTGGATTCTAGAACCCTTAAAATTAAAATACAGCTAAAACACAGTCAACGCCAGAAATAAAGAAAGTGAAGTATGTATTCTACCTAGATAGGTAAAGATTACTTTACTACTACAACGGACTGTGATCTGTTTGCGGATGGATGGAAGAAAATTTTATTGATGTGTCTGCAGTTCTGTGAGGACGTATAAGAAAATGGTATAATATTAATTTTAATTTTATTTATTGGGACAACAAACAGCTGCAATAAACATTTTTACTTAACAGTACATAACATATGTAATGTGATATGTAACATCTTAAGCATAATAATTATATTTCAGCCCACTACGTTATCCACAGAGTTATAAGAAAATTATTTACTTATGATGACCACTAGAGGGTCGGTAGGTATTATTGTCGGTGGTGAGCAGTTTCTATCAGTGTTGTAACAATAGTACCTCCTAAACGGTGAAGGAGAAAATTTTGTCATAGACCTCAAAAAGTTAACAAGATTAACAATAGTAATTTACAAATGTCGTTATCCATATTCTTAGAGGATGCAACCAAATATACATACCTACTACTACTTATACATTTCTATGAGTTACTGTCTTTTAGACATTTTAGCACTATACATTTAACTAATGTAAACTATATTTTTTAATATATTTTAAAGACTTTTATGTTTTAAATACATATTATGTAATCTCTTGACAAAATTAAACTTCCTTTAATTAGTATAATTGGTGAAAGCCGTTCTAGTTAAAGTAAATAAATAAATAAATACAAATAATATCTAATGCCTACACTGATTGAGTTTATGGCATTTTTTTATGTACCTGAAGTCACTGGAGAGGAAGAAAGAGCCTTCCTTGCACTCGTTACAGTAGCGGCCGCGAACATTCTCCTTGCAATCGCATTCTCCGAGCGGCTGTGTGGACCGCGTGCCGGCAGGGTCGCAGCGGGTGGAAGGTGGTACGCGGCATTTGTCGCCCGCGATCAGAGGGTTGCCAACAAAACCGGCTGCGCACTTCTCACACGTCTGGCCTTCGTAGCTACACAATAAAATCCAATTTATAAAGGGTCACATTACACAATAATAGTACATTATTGCAAAGGCAGCGAAATAGGCAATTGCAGGTCGAGTATGAGTTTGAAGGCCGAGCCGCAGGCGAGGATTTCAATAATACGAGACAGGCAATTGCCATTTCGGCCGAGGCATATATAGTGCTTTTCTTAAAAAAATGCAAGTAAATAAAAAAGGGCCTTTTAAGTAATGTTCAATACCGTTTTTAATATGAACTGTACATTTCAGCATGGAATAAATCGCTCATAATGTAGATGGCTTTTTAGTTTTAGCAATTTCATTGAAGTATGCCAAAAACACTATATTTTTCATTAGATTTAGCTGGAAGCAGGTTTTCCATCGCTAATTTAGTTTCCGATCTTAAATCTGGTGGAGTGCAGTCAATGTCCATTTCATTTTCACTTTCAGAATCATCGGAACTCATTTTATTTTTATTTTACAGTTTTAGCCAAAAAAGGTTAAACGCATCTGTGGCTATACAGCCACGAATACGCAATGTGTACGATAGATGAAAGAGTTCTAAATTCAAACAGCACACCGTTTCATACAACATTGCCGGCGCGCTCTTCATTCCAAATTCAAAGAACACGCCGGGAAGTGATTTTGGTTTTTCAGTCTACGTAAATATGTTACTTCGCGTGTTCTTTATTTAAAAGTAATGAAAATATTTCCGCGCATGTTTAAGAAAAATGCATTATTTGTCTTATACTATAAAATAATTCAAAAAACACGTAAAACGTTGATGTAGTCTGATTTAAAAATAATTATATTTAAAGATGGAGTATTTTACAATAGGTGTATGTTCACGAAGTCGAAACTTTAAAAAAACTCTCAAAGTTATCACGTGCTAAACTGATCCGTACACCAGCCTATATTATTCAAAACACTGTTTTAGTCATAATTAGGTGTGTGCTCTCGATCACACTATTCACACTACTAATAAAAATGTGAATATTGTAGGAATGACTATCTTCTTCATAGAAACTTTAAATAATTTATGCTGACTTGCACCAAACTGACAAAGTTCCTAAGCACTTACTTTACTAGTTTGACATATCTGGACGGTCTGAATCTGGATCATTAGGAACTGCCAAGTGAGTAAAGTAATTTCTTAGGAACTTTGAAAGTTTGGTGCAAGTCAGCATTAGTCTGATACTTTTAAGACCTGGAAAAGGACCAACAAACAGCTTGCGTTCACACAGAAGTTTACTTACCCAGAGAAGCAATCGCAGGTTACAGAGCCGTCTGAGCCAAGTGAGCATGTGTTTGCGAACTGGTTGTCTCTATTGGTCAAGGGGCAAGGGCAGGGCCTGCACGCGTATCCGCTTCTGGGGTCGCCGAAGGTACCAGGAGGGCATTGTTTGCGTACGCACTGCCCCAGCCACTGCCCACTGTCTACCAGCTCGTAGCCTGGCTTGCATTTCTGTGACACAATCATACAGTGTAATGTTAAGATCACAGAGTAGACATAGCTTTAAGACGTTACCAAGTGTGCATTCTGATCCTATGGTAATTAAATAATATAGTGTAGTATGTGTAATGAGTAGAGTAAGTGTAGTAGATACATATAGTACTTCATCGCCTTTTAAAAATGTCGCTTTTAAAACTCGAAAAAGTGGTGAATCGAGAAAATTTACCAGGCGATTTCATAAAGATCTTATTACGTCCACACCTTGGCAATCAAGTATATTAATCTGAAAGATAATTAAAGATTTTGCAAGTTCGGAATGAGATGAAAACATTTCAGGGTCTAGAATCAATATCTATAAAAGCTTTAGTCTGGGCTGACTGACTGATTGACTGACGGATAACTTATCCCTAGATCACACGTACCGAGTACTCGGCCGAGACAGTAAAATGTTACTCGGCCAAGACAGTGAAAGCTTACATCACTCGCTCAGCCGAGCATTCGGCGCTATGTTTATACGTATCGAGTAGGTACTAGGCCGAGTACTCGGTACGTGTGATCTAGATATTACAAATGTGGGCGTAGAGACTTTAAGCTTGGAGAATATGTTCGTCAGAGCTGATAGTGCGTACTACGAAAGAAATTCAGGAAAATCGCAATACCAACGAAGTGGCGCGCGTCAGTTATCAGGAAATAATAATACTTTTGGTGTTGACCAGGCAAGGCGGGTGAATGTGCGAAACCCTATATCAGTCACTTACCTCACAGGACAGGCCATCATATCCTTCAGGGCAAGTGCACTCTTCCACAAGACTAGCAGCACCGAGTCCGCTGTTGATGTTGTGAGCCGACTCCATCTCGAATTGAGTGATGTTCACTCCAGCGTTGTTGTTATCGGCGCGCAGCAATATCATCTCGATCGCGTCCAAACTGTCGACGATAAGGGTCATTATTGTGTGATCTTCATTTTTCTTGTACCAAATACTGGTGGTTGTAGGTTATATCATTTATTCTAGTTATAAGATAGAATGGAGCGATAACTGCGCGCTAAAGCCTGCATAAAGTGAACGAGATGATGATAAACATAAACATAAACATTCACACACCTGCACTAGGGTTCCCTGTGTCGCAGGTGGCATGCACACATACAAGACATCACAACATCCAAGACCCGAGATTAAACATTTGTGTTCGTCACACAAATATTTGCCCCGGCCGGGGATCGAACCCGGAACGCCAAGCTTCGTAGGCAGGGTCACTACCAACTAAGCCACGGTGTCGTCAAATGATGATGATAGGGCTAAGATAATTTCTTAAGCTGTTGCGTAAAGGTTGAAGGGAAAAGACCACGCGGCCGATCACCTAACCGCTCTGGTCTAAACAAGTCAAAACTCTCACGGGACTCTGTGCCGCCTTGAGACATGCAGAAGACAGACAAGCATGGAAGCAGCTTGTCAATCGAGCCACGAAGGCACGACCTTCAGTAATGAAGAACACGAAAAATAAGAAGCTGTTGCTCACTAAAAGTTTGCTCGTACTATCTTGGTAAGATGCCCAATGCCCATCCAATGAACACGGATCCATGCAATATAAGAAAAAACTACTCACGCCAGCATGATATCTTCCCGCGAGGCAGGGATAAGGCGACCGTAAGAGTCAGGCTTCTTCCAGTCTACGGGCAGGAAGCGCGCTACGATGTCTATTTCCGGTTCTCTGGACTCACTACGAGCCATGTGGTACAGAGTCGCGTATTTACCCTGCAATTTCACATCACATTACATTACAGCGCCTCATGATGTTTTCTTTCATCGCTAAGCAAATGTTTTTAAAGCACACATAGATTTTTTGAACAGTGAGAGTAGTAATCCTACCTTGACTATAATAGCAGGTACTTCGTCTTCGGTGAGTATGGATTGCGTGTGCGCAGAGACGGTGTACTTGATGGCGCCACCGTATGACGTCAGTTGGTTGCCGTTGTAAGACTCCGGTAGAGTCAGGTACGGGTGGAAGTTTCCTAGCCAGTCTTCGCGAGACTCCAGTTTTGTTACCTGTGAAGAGAACCGATTTAGGAGTAGTATTATTAAAAAAGGTGTTAATCCGAGTGTTGTAACACACATAAGGGTGTGAACCTGCAACCAGGAATTATCCTTGACAATTTCTTTCTTAGTAAACTGTGGTGTCAGTATCGCTATTGAAATAATTAAATACTTTTTTGCCTGAATACATAAAACATTAGATATTATGCTACATAGAGTTTAAGGATTAACTGAGCTCAGCTTATCAGTGGTGGACCCATAATTTCGGCCTTTAGGGTGCTGGGTACGCAGCATGCTTTTGGGGGGCAATCAATTTTCATACATTTTGTTGCTGTAGCACGTGGTCGCTACACGTGTCGCCGGTGGCGGCGCGGGAGACGCAGTACAGCAACAAAATGTCGTTGACCAGGTTTCTGTAGTCGATGGCTTGTTTGCGAATGGCTTACGTCCGCCCGCGCCTCCAAGATCCGTTACTGTTATCAAGTATTTATTATGTTAGATACTCACAGTAGCGCCGTTCTTGAGCGGATTGTAGTAGTAATGGTTGGTGATGGATGAGTCTGTGCGCACTTTGCCGTCGTCGGACAGCGCCACGCCAACAAGTCGGGTTCCGCCCTCGCCCAGCGGCGTAGGCATGCTGTACGTGAACAGATCCGCGCTGCGGCAGCGACTCGTCTTGCCGAAGCAGAAGCAGCGGATGCAGTCGCTTTGGGAACGCGCCTCACTAGTATAATAATAAGCTTTAGTATTATCGAAATGCCAAATAAAACCATACCTACTGGATTTTATACACTTTATTTGGTTCGTTTTATACACATATCTATGTAGGTAATACTAGCTGGTGTCCGCGACTTCGTCTGCGCAGGATTAGTATTTCGAGTAGCTTTATCTTTATAAATTGTAGCCTATGTGTTATTCTGATGTATAAGCTATATTATTCTAAAGTTTCGTTAAAATCCATTCAGTAGTTTTTACATGAAAGAGTAACAAACATCCATCCATCCATACTTACAAACTTTCGCGTTTATAATATTAGTAGGAAGTAGGATAGGATGTTTTTGAAAATATGGATACTGCACTATTGCATTGGGATTACCTGTAATAATAATAAATACTAAAATACTAAGAAATAAATAAATGCCTGAGTCGATATAATTAAAACTTGATAGATCAAAATCTTCAATTTGGATGATTATTGTACTCTTGCATCGGCCTATATGCATATTAAGGTGAATGTTCGGACTTAGTGGCTCGTCTTAGGAGAGACCAACGTTCATACATTGTTCTTCTTATGCAGTTTGAAGGACAATTAATACGTAATAAAATACTGTCGGGCAAATAGTTGGTTAAAAATATGCTTACTTGTTGAAAAAACCTTGGGGGCAAGGGTCCGTTTGATTGACGAACACGATGGCATCTGGAGTGGCGAAGAGCGTGCCTATGTAGCTGATGACTTCGCAAGAGTAAGCGCCGCTGTCTTCAGGCTGCAATTAAACACTCATATTCAACCTCGTGTCATACTCACACACACATTATTCAAGTGGTGTTGAAGGTGATGATGAAAATAAAAAGGTTGATCATGATGAATATGACGATAATGATAAGTATGATAATAAAGGTAATATTTATGGTAATGATTACGATAATGATGATGATCATAATGATAATGATAGTAACAGTCATAGTGATAGTAATGATGATATTGATAATGACGATGATCATAATGATAATGATGGTAACAGACATAGTAATAGAAATGATGATGATATTGATAATGATGGTAACGGTCATACTGATAGTAATGATGATGTTGATAATGATAATAAGTTAAAATGATAACCAGCGTACCATCATATTGGGGCAAGAGAGGTTTCCGACGCCGCCTTTGCTGGTAGCAGTGCACTTAGCCGGGACGTGGCCCCAGTTGAGACGCCACGAGATCAGCGGTTCGGGAACGCCCACCGCCGAACACGACAGTTGTAGAGTCTCTCCCAGGTTCAGCCTCACATTTGACGGCTTCGGCGGTGACCTGATGTACACAGGACCTAGGGACATTCATAGGTGAATCTCTCTTTGCACGCGATTGCAGTAAGTACTCCTTTTTGTGTAGGCCAGTCTGTCTGGGGTTTGAGTTTTTAAAGTATGTAGAGCTAAGAGCAAAGTTAATCGTAAAATCTATCGTTCTTTCATTCAAGTTGAAGTTCTTATCATCACAAGAAATACAAACATTGTCTTGTCGAGAAATAGCCGAGACCTAATAGCCCTCCGAAGCACGTTATGGTTCCAACTTTTTTTCAGATGGACGTTTAATGCAGTCGGCCGCAGATAGCCGTTACTGCGACACCGGACTTAATTATATACTTCTTATATACTTAATTTACTTAATACATTTTCATACAATTTATTTACTCAATTACCCATCTCACTTATGGCCTCGCTAGCTAAGCAGAAGGGCTTACCATCCCATGTCGATAGAGATGGTCGAGTTGCAACTGCATTGGACTACTAAGCCGAGTGTCACGGGTTCGATTCCCGCTTCAGGACAAAGATTTTTGTGTGATGAACATCGGTGTTTGTCCTGAGGCTGGGTGTTTTCTATGTAATATATTCTATGTATGTATTTACAAAAAATAATGTATATAAGAATTCTATCTGTTATCTGGTTCCCATAATACAAGCTTGCTTAGTTTGGGGCTAGATGGCCTTGTGTGAAATGTCCAAACCTTATTATTATTATTTCACCTGAATGAAAGATCATATTTAAGCACTTACTGCATCCAGTTTCGTCAGATCCGTCGATGCAGTCAGAGTGTTTGTCACAGCGGAAACTCTTGGGGATGCACTGGTCTCCGGAGGCGCAAGCGTACTCCATAGGCATACAGTTGTCGGTAGGGTCGGCGTCGGGACAAGACCTCTCGTCCGACCCGTCGCCGCAGTCATCATCAGAATCGCACACCCATGACTTTAGCACACACTTGCGGTTGTTACATTGGAACTGATTTGGCTCGCACTTTCCACCGTATGCTGCAATATGACAAAGTAATATTATATACGCATACGCATTATAAATACGATAAGCAAGGTTATACCTTTTTAACTAGATCTCTTTACTTTATCACTTAATAGCTGGTGCCCGCGACTTCGTCTGCGCAGGTTTCTTTATAAATTGTAGCCTATGTGTTATTCTGATGTATAAGCTATATTATTGTAAAGTTTCATTAAAATCCATTCAGTAGTTTTTACGTGAAAGAGTAACAAACATCCATACATCATTACAAACTTTCGCGTTTATAATATTAGTAGGAGGATTATTAAAATATATTTTGGAACATTAACTCCAATCCTTTTATCATTATGTATATAGTAGTCAGCTTGTAAGTGCTTCGGTCGAGGTTAAATTGCACCTAATGCTGGGACTTGCCTACTCTCGACTAGGAGAGTGAATCGGTCTTAATCCACTACGGGGACCCTGAGCTAATTGGTGGATGTCTCATGCCATATATTTTTTTCTGGCAAGCCGGTTGCTTCGTGATGTTTTCCTTCATCGTGGTAAAACATGTTTAGATGCCCCAAAAGACCTATCGTTTTGGGGCATCTAACCCTTTTTATAAAAGACCTTACTTTCGAAAATCAAATGAAAGGAATAATACAACGGTTTAAGCCTTGCCTGCTGTTCGCAAGGCAAAATCCACTCAGCCACAATATTATACTGAAATATCACGATTTTCACTTCAGCTAACTTGAACGTTTGTGGGCTACGCGCATATTAGAAGTAGTCAAAGTGCAAAAATCCAAAATATCTACTTACTGCAGGAATCCTCATCAGATCTGTCGGCGCAGTCAATTTTGGTGTCGCACACGGACGATTTCGGGATACACTGTCCATTGCCGCAAGTAGCTTCGTAGGGCTTGCATGGTACAAATTGTGGTTTAGCCGTGATTGCTGAAATTCAAGACGTATTAAGTTTACGAAGACAATAAGCAATTTTACGTTCTTAATTTTTTTTTCAGTGAAGCAATGTTTTATAGGTAAAAGTACTCACGGTGGTCTGGTCTTCTGACATTGAGCGTAACTCGAACCTGAGATCCAGGGTAGCCTTGGTACTGTAGCGTTTGGCAAATGTACACTCCACTGTCACCAACCTGTCAATATCATTTTCATCATAAGTACAGCATACTGTGATGCCTACTTGTACCAAACTGGCAAAGTCTCTAAACAATTACTTTACTCGCTTGGTAGTTCTTAACAGTACAGATACTGACCGTTAAGAACTACCAAGTGACTAAATATGCTTGGGGGACTTTGACAGTTTGGTGCAAGTGGGCATGAGAGTTTTAAACGCTTATTTCTTATGCTCTGGATCATACACTCGTAGCTCGGCGAACTGATAACTGTTTGGAACTAAAGGTTTTCGAATTGAAATCACGAATTGGACAAGGCAGTATAGTACGGCCAACCACGCGATGAGGCGACTTATTGCGGTCGTGGAAATTTAGTGAATGATATGTGAAAAGTTTCAAACAGTATTTAGATAATACTTACAGTAACTTTATAGAGTTCCAGCCGACCTCTTTGGTTGTCGATATATCCCGGTTTCATTTTGCGGTTTCCTTCCCTTATCCAGGTGACGTTAGCGCGCAGGGGTCCTTCGTCGCGGCATTGGAACACTACGTCTCCACCTAGAGTACACACAATCTTGATAATAACACACCTTACGATAATAGTATGATTATTTCCCTTTCATTCGAATGCAGCATTCCTTTATGAAGACAATATTACTATAAACCCATTATTAGTTATGTTCTTGCAATCACGAGCACGAAGTATTTCACGCGCATATTTGCATATCAAATACTTACCGTATTCTATATCTTTATCCTGAACATATGATATCTATTTAATGATCTGCAGAAATAGAGAAATTGATTTTGGATTTGAACTTTTGGCAATCATTTTTGATGTGATGCAACATGTATTTTGTGTATGCGATCACAAGTAGGGTAATATATAAATATAATAACAACGCGCTTGTAGAGTGCAAGAATTTTAACAGAATCTGTAAAAAATAATATTTTGCAATATATATTTGTATGTGTACTTGTACTCGTAACTTGTTGTGTATTAGTAGGTAAAATCCAAATGTTTAATTATTAATTATTTTAAAATTATATAACTTAGGTTATATTTTTTTTTATCAACCAATATTAATAATATTGAACCACAATATTATCGCTAACTAATAATTAAAATCATTATTTTGATAATGTATGTATTTCATGCACCCGTGACGATTAATGAAATCAAAAGTAGGTATGAATAGTGAGTTTTATTGATATTATGACTGTATTATGCAAACAAATAAATTATATTTATTCATTTAGTGAGTATCAAACCTGTGGAATTATGTATGAGTTACTTGTAAAATACCTCAGGTATGAGTTGGTAGGTAATTTTGTATAATAATATTATACTTAAGTGTACCTACTTTATTATGTTTTATTAAAAAGGTAAGTATATAAATGTCAAAAATAATTATAGGTATATTGCTTGCATGATAATACATGAAAACCGTATTACATATTTTAAATCATTCGTAAATATTGTTAAATGAATCCCGTTATTTTTGCCCAGTGACAGTATTCAGGCAAAACCGACTCACCAAAATTGACTGTTCCACCACCATGAAAGAAACAACAAATAATTTATTACTTTGCTTTATAATATTTAAAAAAATCAGGGCTCAGAACCAAACCTAAAAGGAAAATACATTGCTCAGACAACGGTTAAGAAACTTATTTTTTTTTGTAAATTACTTATAGAAAACATTACTCAATTAAAAGTTCACCTTTTTAGCGGTGAGTTATATTGCGCTGTAAAATACCAAGAAAACATAAAAAAATAAATCAACCACCATAATTTTGTGCTTCTTATAGTTTTGTGTTTTGCGTTAGTAAGCAAACTGAAAGACATTCTTTTAAAAAAAAGTTATTACATTATACAAGAATTTTTTAACAACAAATTTGAGATAAATACTTGAAAAATTATATCATTAGTTAGGTAAAATTTATTTATGATTTGGTCCGCTCCTGCTCTAATGTAGCTATGCCCTATTTTAAGGTTTAATATTTTCTATGAGTATGTTCTGTGTTAACTTTGTAAACAATTAAAACAAAGACTTATAGACTGCAATAAAAAAAATATATATATAATTATGTACCTATATTTTTTTCCTGCAAAGACAACTTCTCTTTGTATAATTAGTGTTGTAATTGTAGAATATAAGGAGCCAATATATTGTTGAGGCAAACTAAACTGTACCATACTCAGTACGGCATTCATTTATTACCGGTGCCTATTTTTTTATTTGGAGGAGTGTTCTAACCTTCTGTAACGTAATTGGCAAAATTTAAACACAACATTATGGCAAACATAGTATAAACTGAAGACCGGAGCGCTGTAAAGACCATAGATCTCTTTTAGGTCTCACCTTCGCATCCACGATTGAGGCTTATCCAAATTATCGCAAAATGAACAGGAATATTTTATTAGGTACTCTTTGCCTGCTCCGCGTTAAATATTAGAAACGTAGGTAAGACTTACCGAATCTGACGCTCTGTTCCTCTGGGTAGGTTTTCACGTTCAGCGTCACTGGGCCTGAAAAAGGGTTATTTGATAATATCTATATCAAGTTAAGTGCAAATCCTTTACGTGTGTTCTGAACTCTCAATGCTTTATGTATCCCCAGTTTGTTTGTGTTCATATTATTAATATAAAGTAATTATATGATGATACTTAAAAAAAATATTTTTAAAACATTCAATTAAAAAAAATTTGATTGTCTGTAAAGTTGGTTTACGGACGATATTTTAACGTGATTACTAGCGTAACGGGACAATGAGCGTTACCGGTCATTGACGGCGTTACCGGACAATGACGTTAACGTTTTCGTGCATGCGTGCATCCGTTTGGACATAAAGATTTATTGCGATTTTATCAGGTTGTATCGACCACCCAAATTGACACTGGGAATTTTTGATCCTTATATGAACTTTATTTGCAAATATTAGCTTTGAGAGGCTATGGAACAGAGTAGACAATTGAACAAACAGATAGGACCGAGAGCGAGTCTACAGAACCATTACGTGTTAAAAAAATTCAGAACACTTAAATGATTGTTGAACTAATTAACTATTGCAAACCACAAACCCTTACATTATTTTGACTTCGAGCTAAGATCATTGTTAAGTTCTTAGTTGTTAAAATATAAGTTTAGGTCACTATTGTTATAAGTCATGGAAAAAATGTTACAGGTGTTTTATTAATGGGTTATACAATAAGAAAGGAATCAAAGTAGGCAGGTCCGTACGTACCTAAATTAATAGTGTAAAAATATATTTCCAAGTTTATGAATTAGGAGTAAGTAAATAACTACATATCGCATATCCGATATTAATGGAATATTAGTCTGGTCACAGAGGAAAAACGAATAGTCGGGTATGTTTTAATAGTTTTTTTGTTTAATTGGTTTCTTTATGTTTTATGTATTAATTGGTTTAGTTAATTTAGTTTATAGGAGAAAGGAAGTCAGTCACATCATAGGTCGGGGCGAACTTTGTGATTAAATATTTTTTAGTTGATCAATTAATTTTTTTTATAAAGAAGATACGCATGTTTTTATTATTAGCCAAAATGTCATGCTATAAAACTTGATTAGTAGTCGTATCTTACTGCCTGCTGGGCAATCAAACTCGTCACTGAAGTCAAAAGGACAGTCGATGTGACCGTCGCATCTCTGCCGCGCCTCAATGCACGGACCGTTCTCACAACGCCATTGGGCACTGTTGCATCCGACAGATCCACCTAATTTTGATTTTATTTTTATATTTGGAATAAACAACGAACAATATATTTTACCGTTCTAAATATTTTTTAAAAGTTCACTATCGAGCCAATTCAACTAATAGTAAAATTACCTCTGGCAGACCCGCTACCGTAGTAACCATCACCGTTGGGCTCTACAGAACAAAAAAGAAAAATAATAATAATAAGTGAACAACTAAAATAAATTATAAAAAACAGCGTTTACATTGGAATTCGATCATTCATTATTTTTACCATACAATACCTGTGTTTTTTTATAATAAACAAAAAAAGGAATTCGTAAACAAAAATTCCAAAAGGCTACTTGGAGTCAAAAATTTAAGGACAATGTATAATTTTTAAAAGTAATTTCATATATTTATTAGAATTATACAAAAAAAAACGAACCATAACCAGGTTGTTGGGAAGGACTGCTGGGAACCGATGGGGTATCGGGGTATTTATCTGGATTAATAGAAAATAACATCAGAACTAAAACATATTATAAATAATAAATAAAATAAAAAAAGCTTTATTTTCCTAAAACACTTTACAAATTAAAAAAGTACCTAACCTACCTACTAAAACATATTAGTAAGTATAAAATATAAAAATAAAAAAAAAAACATACCACTATCTTCCGAGCCCGGGTAACCATTGCCTGAATCAACGGAGTTATTGTTTGTATCATAACCATCTACAAAACAAAACAACCGATAGTTAAATTATAATTAGGAATGTGGGATTTAATACAATGTACCAACACAAGAAGCGGCAGAATATCTAATGGCCAACAAACAGTTGAAAATTTTAAGTATTTTAAGTCTTGGACAATTGTTATACAACAGCAGGTGTAAACGCATTTGATTAATATTCGTAATCGTTCTGCCTCGTAAATAAAATAATCACCGCTTGACCCGCTTCCAGATTGTCCAGGATACGAGCCACCAGGGTAACTACCATCGCCATTTCGGTCATTATAACCGGGACGGCTACCTGAGCCGCCGCCGCCGCCGCCGCCGGCGCCGCCAGCGCCGTACGGATCGCTAGACCCAGGGCGCCCGCCCTGCGCATAAGGGCTGTATGTAGAAGCCCCGGGTCGACCTAACAGCAAGCATAAAAATAAAAATTAACTCATATAATTCACATATAATAAAAATAATGAGCAACAAAATAATAATATGAGATAATAAAAAAATCGTTGATTTTGATTTTGGTTTGATTTTTAAATATGGAATTGAGAACAAACAATATACATTTTACCGATATAAATAATTTAGAATTCATTTTCGAACCAATCAAACCAATAGTACAAATATGTCGGGTAATTACCTCTGGCAGACCCGCTGCCATAGTAATCATCACTGTTACCACCGGCACCGTTGGGCTCTACATAACAAAAAAAAAATGAACAACTAAAATAAATTTATTAAAAATGATGTTTAGATTTAAATTCAATCATTCATTATATTTACAATAAGTATAACTGATAAACAAAAAATAAGACTTCGTAGCCAAAAATTGCTAAAAGCTACTTAGAGTCAAAAATGAGAAGACAGTGTTTAATTATATAAATTATTTTATTTTTGTTTTGGTTTTAAATTTTCTTTTTAACAATACAAAAAACGTACCATAACCAGGTTGTTGATAAGGTGGCGATGTGGAAGGACCGTTGGGAACCGATGGGTTAACGGGGTATTTATCTAGATATAACAGAAAATAAGATCAGAACTTAGATAAATTAATATCTAACTAAAAGAAACATAAATAATAACGTACCACCATCTTCCGAGCCCGGGTAACTAGTGGCCGAATCAACAGAGTTATTGTTTGTATCATAACCATCTACAAAACCAAAACAACCGATAGTTAAATTATAATTAGGAATATGGGTAAAACAATATAATCAACACAAGAAGCGGCAGAATATCGAATATCAAATAAGCAGTTGAAAATTTTAAGTTTATAAGTCTTTGACAATTTTTATACTACAGCAGGTAGGTATAAACGCATATTTTGATTTATATTCGTAATCGTTCTGCCTCGTAAATAAAATAATCACCGCTAGACCCGCTTCCAGATGGTCCAGGATATGAGCCACCAGGGTAACTACCATCGCCATTTCGATCATTATAACCAGGACGGCTACCCGAGCCGCCGCCGCCGGTAGCGTAAGGATCGCTAGATCCAGGCCGCCCGCCCTGCGCGTAAGGGCTGTATGTAGAAGCACCGGGTCGACCTAACAGCAAGCACAAAAATTAACCCATATAGTTCACAAATAAAAAAAATAAAATAAGCAAATAATAAAATAACCCACCCGAATCTTGTCCTGAATAAGGGTAACTATTAGGATATGTATCACCACTACCGCCACCAGGGTAACTGCTACCAGGTTGTCTGTTATTAGGGTAACTGCTATCAGGGTAACTGCTATCAGGGTAACTGCCACCAGGGTAACTGCCACCAGGGTAACTACCAGCACCGGATTGACCTAATAAGGGTATAATATTAGAAGCAGCCCTTGCAAGCAAATAAAAAAAAGTGTAGAAATTTAAAAAAATATATTACTGTCTGAGTCTGGTTTTCCTTGTTCTGGCCGTTCTGGTCTTGTCGGAACGTAAGGATTATATCGATCTAAAAAATCATGTCAGAATTGTAGAAAAAAAGCGTTTTATAATGAATAAAAGATAATACCTACACGACCTTTACGAATATTAAGCCAATAAAAACAAAAATGACAAAACAAAAAGCCAAAAAAGCCCAAGCATGCTCTGTTTGTTATAAGCCGTAAAATGTTTTTATTATTATTTTATACCCGAAATATGAAATCTTCTGATTCACCGATACCAAGCCGTATCCGTTTAGAGTTTAGCGAAAGCTCGAAATTTCGAATAATAACTTAGGTAAGAAATATTTAAAATTCAACCTATACCTACCCACGATTCAATCAAATAAATGTTCCTTTACGAGTATATCAGATTTTTCGTTGAGGCACCAAAAAGAAGTTGCAGTAATATAATAAATCTGTTATTCTTTACTAACATATTACAGCTTTCATCCGATCTATTACGAGTAATCCAAATAGTTAGTAAAATCGCAATCCCAAGCACCCAACCACGCTCCGTGCATGGCACGCGACGGGGTAGTGGGCAGGAACCTTAATGCGGTTATTCCTTACAAGCTGCGTGTTTTCATAATACTTAAATAAAGTAGTCTATTTCCTTTTCCAGGTCCTAAACCTCTTAGCCTGATCGGCTAAGCTTCCACTCATCCCCACAAGCTTTCCCAAATATTCAAGATGTAATCAAAGTAGACATTTAGTTATGATTGGTTATGATAAGATCAAGTAACGTTTCAAAATATTGTCACCATCGATTTGTGGCAAATATTAAGTTGTATAGAAAAACTAGTTTAGGCCTTCGAGATTGCTAGATTCTCGAAGGTTTAGGCAGAAGGTTGGTGACATTACTTTTTTAGTTTTTCATTGTATCTGTATTATGCTTCGAGAATTTGCTGGATTCTCGAAGGTATTATAACATAATTTTCAAAATTTAGAACATACATATGTATATGAATATTATGTCATAGATCAGGCGATTGCACACGTGCAGTGTACGTACACACTTAGATACAGAACACTTAATAATGAATATTTAGAATTATATTATGAACATTTAGTTATGAATACATAAATGCTGGTGAATTTTAATAGGAGCCTGATTTGTGAACACCAATGAAACCCTGCATTTAGCACAAAGACGATGATGTTTTTTTTTATAAAACCGATGAATTGAATTTAACAAGCCCTAGCTCGACATCCACCGCACGTCTTCCATACCATCAGCGCCCTGTGTTGTGGCTGGTTCTTGATTTTCAATGTCATTCGTGTCGCCATTGGTAGGTTCTTCTAATTCGTTATCTAATATCAAGTAATAAAGTTATCCAATTGTTTGCTTTAATTCTCCAGTTATTTTAAGATTTAAGAATTCTTTAAACTCTGATATCACAGTTCCATCTAATCAACAATTGTTATTTTTGCATTCTGCCTTTTAAGTATTGAATTAGTGAATTCTATGAGACTCTCCTATATCGAAAATGATATCATCATTCGTATTTTTTTCTTGGTCCATAACTTATTTGTACGATGAGGCACGGCTTTCATACACGCTACAAGCCAACGTTTACGCTTATACCGTATAAAGTCGCCCAGTGTCATCGGCGTTTTTACAATTTACTTGTTGACAATCCTTCCCAAATCTAACACGCTCACCCGCTAGCTTTTATAAACGCCAACAATCGGCGTGTAAAAAAGCCGTGTGTCATCGTACTACTAGGTATTAGTTTATAAAAGGCTAAAAGTAACTTACTGGGATATCTCGATGGTGCTTCGGTGCGAGGATTCCAAGGACTGCCGTTATCTGTACAGAAAATTACAACTCTCAAATCATTGTTCTGAGGTCATACAAAGTTTTGGTAAAAATATAATATAAAGAAAGCTCTCAAAAGATCTATTGATAAAAAACACACTTACTAGGGCTTGAAGGTCTCGGTCCCCCATACGCTTCTGAAAATTACGTAAAATGTGCTTTATTCATTCATCACCAAAATTGACGAGAACAAAATACTTTTGATAGTGGATGTTTTGTTCAACACAATATTATGACATGAACTCAAACAAGATGATATTTTTATAAAAATAGTGAATCTTATCGTTCATATTTATCTGCTTACCTATAATTCGACTATTGATATTTTATCTAGATCTAAGACATTTCCAGCTTAGTACATGTTTAACCATGCACAGGGGTTACGAGTCACTCTGACCGATATAGGTTATAAGTTGAAAATTTTATATACAAGGTTATTTTTTATTTTGACTGAGTCTGAATTTCAAAAAAGTTGAATGAGAAAGTAAAGTAAAGTGGAGTGAGAAAAATGGATTTTTTTAATAAACAAAACAAAGCGAAACTTATTTTTTCATTTCCGCTCAGCATAGGAACTACATATGTAGTTTTCAAAATAAGTTTTTTCAGATAATCTAAGTGTAGCAAAGTTTTGTTCTACAAACTTTGAATAAAATTGATCTGACGGATGGATTTCAAAACTCTAATAACTAGAAGAACTAAAAATGGGTAAGCTGAAAATATCTAAGTGTTAGGTAATCAAATTATCACAGAAAACACAAACGAACCAAAAGCATAATAATATGATAAAGAAAATATTTCTATGTTTTCATTGCACAAACACAGGTTCGTAAGACTCACTGTGTGTTTCAATAGTAGATTGTACACCGAGTGCCTAAAGCAAGTCATTTAATGCGAGACGTTTATCGAGGCGGATATTAAAGTCAAGGATAAAATGGGTTATACTCGGCTTTTCATTTTGCAAAAAAGTATTTATTGACACTCAGTGAGTTTTACCATACGATAGTCTACATACCAAAAGCAGTGCTTACCGTCTATTCTACTGGTGGTGGGTTCTTCAGGCGAGGACGGCGGTGACAGGTCAGGGTACTCAGATTCATATGTGCAAAAGGTCTCATCGGAATAGTCATCACAATCGGGATTTTTATCGCACTTTAGATACACGGGTATACACTGACCATTGTCACACTGGTATTCATCACCTTTGCATGCTAAAATTTAAAACAATAAAACGACTAAGTACGTGTACGTGTGGTAGAGTTCAGAGTCATAATGACTAAAAATTTAACTTTATATACTAAATATTTTTTAAGTCATTTTAAATGAAGTAAATATGAGCCTGACAATTTTTACGAGTACTTTATCTCGTAAAAATAGTCTTTTAGTTTTTCTTCAATTCAGTTTATGTTCAAATTAAATCTAAGTTATATTCTTTCATAATAGTTGAAAAAAAAAAACTATCCAATCCAGTATATTTTGTGATTTTAATTTAGTTATGTTCTGAATAGTTTGTTGTAGCGGGTATCTACAGAAATTATACAAATTTCAGCAGCTCTACAAATTGTAAAGTCTCTGAATAAAAAGGCTGCAATATACAAAAGGACAGTGCAAATCTGTAAAAACTCGGAGCTCTAAATAAGTGATATAACATGGGAACTAAAAATTAAGGCATTCCATGATACTAGGGAAGTTAAAACGATCATTCACAACAACAAAAATGAAAACACTAAAGACAGGCAGAACGGCTAGGTACAAAAAACAGATTCAAAGAAATGAAGCAGTGTCCGAATGAGATAAATAGTACCGGAATGGCATTTCTGCTCGTCCGAGAAGTCGGAACAGTCATAGATATTGTCACAGCGGCGGTCCAAAGGGATGCACCGGCCGTTATAGCAGGTGAACTCTGATAGGCGACAGGGCACCGGCGGAGACCGGGAGGCTCGCGCCATTGACCAAACTGTGTACCAGTGCCGTTACAGAACTTCAACTCTTTTCAACTTCTTTCTTGGGGTTTTTTTTACATTTGACTGAATATTTTTTATAATTTTACAATAATTCATTAAAACTTGTATAATAAATAACTTAACCACGATTGCGATAAGTTACTTGACACTGGCTGTGTGGAGCCAAACGCGAAAAATAAACGTTCTTCGTTAATTAAAAAGTGCAGTTACAGAACAGAATAAATTGACTTAATATTCAGATTTTCAGACGATATATACATCATAATTACATTTCTGCAAGCCACGAACTCGAGTTATTGATAGTAATTGAGATACATTGTTTCCAAAACGTTAGTGCCTTAATTTTTCTTTACTTCCTTTACAGTGTCATCGACTAGTTTTTATAAAAATATAGTGTCGTTGCAGTAAAACTGTGCTTAAGATAATTAAAAGATTGTGCAATTCGAAGCGCAGTAGTGCAGTAGATATTATTTGTGTACAAGTGTCCTAAATAATGCTAAGCGTGTCTGTGCTAGGTGCTCCCGAGATAGTCATACCTAACATCTTGTATGTTTACCTCCGCCATGTTGTTATCTTTTTCATGTTTCAATACATCAGTATTTGGGTAGGTACTATTTAAAAGAGCACTTACGGCAGTTTTGTTCGTCGGATTCATCGACGCAGTCCGTCCTTCCGTCGCAGGCAAAATCACCGTTTACACAGTTGCCGTCACGGCATTGGAATTGACCTTCAGCACATGTGACTGAAAAAAATGAAGGAAAAAATACTTGAATAAAACGTAGTAAATGGGCATCGAATACAAGGTGTAACAAAAGGTTCTAAAAAGTTGCCAACAGCTACTAAACGAACTTTAATATTGAGATTAAATAGTTATTTGTACACGAAGGGCATGAAGTAAGTTCGACTCGACTACTCGACTTGAATACCCGCCCTCGCTTTCGGCTCGGGCTGATAAAATTCTCATAAGAATGGGCTTCAGTTACGAGGTATAAGTACACATTATTTTTCACTTTAATTGGGAGGAAGTTAAAATAATCCAAACTGGAATGACGTACATATTGTAATTCAAAAATAGAGACATCCATCTAATGTTTTTATTTCGAAAATAGTATGTATATTTATGTTTAGAATCCTCATAATACTCTTATCTACGGGTATTATGTAGGATAAAAATTCAAATTTGAAAAATTTCTTAGCTTACGGCACGAAACCTATGTAACATCTGACGAGACGAACTAAGCGCTCTCCAGCTAACAGTGCCCTTAAAACCGAAAAGCAATGCTTATACATTACTGTTTTGCGGCAGAATATCTGGCACTGTGTTGATATCGATATCGGAATCCTGGACGAGACGCCTTCCAACGGTAAAGTTGCAGGGAAGCACGCCGCACGCGGACCACTAGTTAAGATTCTACCGCATAATGCGGAGCTGTCTCTACTCCTGTGATTTTTGGATTGATTAGAATACAGCAGCGACCACGTGACCCAGAGGTGGTAGCACCTGGAGTTGAAGCCGGAGCAATTAGGTCACTCCTCGAAGCTTGTCGTATTAAACCACTACGTACGAACCTAAGGCATTGTCCTAATAGAACGCGATCACGCGACCATCGCAAGCTCGCGCGAACTTCAGTCGCGCGAACCCGCGATCAAACATACTAACGTCAAATAGGCATCCCGATTGGCATTCGCGCGATGCGCTCGCGCGACTCGATGCCATGGTCGCGTGATCGCGTTCTATTAGGTCAATGCCTAATACGAATGTCATGACCATAAAGTTGTTAATGGTTATACAGGTTATTGTAATTTAATCGACCGCATCTCTTTGTCAGTTCCGCATCAATTCCCTAGAAAACCAATAAAGCAAATTTTTAAAACTCCTTATTCTAGAACAAACCTACCCGAATTTGTAACTAGAATAGTCATACATTACAATTTTTGAATGATTTAGATCTGTTTGGTGACTCTAAAAATGTATTAAGAAATAAACTAAGGAAATAATTTGTGTGTACACTAGACTCTAATTCATAAGTTGTGCTTTTATAATTTTTATTTTGTTTAAGTTTTTATTCATTTACTTAATCTTAGTTTCATCCATCTTTTTATTTTTTTTTGTATTTAGGTTAAGTTTTTAGAAGTATTTTTATTTTAGCTGTTGTCTGTTTATTTTTGAGTGTTGTGCAAGCCTGTAACTGGTCCACATTTTAGATATTTATATTTTGAGTGATAAAAATAAATGTGAATTATGTGTGCTGTTGGCATTTGCCTTAATAATAAATAAAATAAAAACCTCTTGTAGCCGAGATGGTTACGTTGCAGTTCTTCTCATCGCTCTTGTCATCGCACTCTTCTGCTCCATTGCAGCGGCTGCTTGCCGACACGCATTGCGAATCGTCACACCTATAAAGTGAAATACACCTTGCACAATCTGCTTTCATCAATAAATAAAAAAAGATACACAAGATATGTATTCTTATTCTTATTTGGATTGGGGTTACACAGGGTAGGTATAAATTACAACTAAGTATACATTACGTTGAAATTTATAGATAATTATAGATTATCGACTCGAAAGAAAACCGAGTAGATTTTTTTTCCGAACCTGCTTATTACATTCGTACTTTTGCAACGTAACTAAACATATTGTAAAATAGTCTAAATTCATTAATTCGCAACTAAAAATATATTAACTCGCATAGCAGATATTCGCAGCGCATATACTGTTGCTATAGCGATCACGGAGGTAGTAGGTGGTATGTGGTATGTGGTAGGTGGTAGGTGGTAGGTGGTAGGTGGTAGGTGGTAGGTGGTAGGTGGTAGGTGGTAGGTGGTAGGTGGTAGGTGGTAGGTGGTAGGTGGTAGGTGGTAGGTGGTAGGTGGTAGGTGGTAGGTGGTAGGTGGTAGGTGGTAGGTGGTAGGTGGTAGGTGGTAGGTGGTAGGTTGTAGGTGGTAGGTGGTAGGTGGTAGGTGGTAGGTGGTAGGTGGTAGGTGGTAGGTGGTAGGTGGTAGGTGGTAGGTGGTAGGTGGTAGGTGGTAGGTGGTAGGTGGTAGGTGGTAGGTGGTAGGTGGTAGGTGGCAGATAGAGTTACCTGAAGTCATCGGGTCCATCACAGTTGTCACAGGTGCTCTCGTCTCTGCCGTCAGCGCAGTCCGGTTGCTGGTTGCAGATCATGTCGCCCGTGATACACTTGCCGTCGCATTCGTATTTACACGCTTTATCTTTGGACAAAGACAAATTAGATGGTTTAACCTTAGGAAGAATATACATAATGATATACATATAACATAATTCATTTATTGTAAACGGAGTATATACACTAAATAAATATTTTTTTAATAACCAGAAAAAATACGCATACCTAAATCAGTTGCTGTTACTGAAAACAGATATTGGCAAAAAAACTAAAAAAAATTAAGTCTATTTCTTCAAAAGTTTGTGGTGTATAACTTACTAATAAGTTTCTATAACTTGTAATGGATGTACAGTTTACATAATCTTGCGTTAATTTAGTAAATACATAGATTAGCGTTCTAAGTATTTTGAGTAATCAATAAATTTTACTATTATAACAGTATTATCACAATCGGTCGCAGATGCATTATTAAGTTACGGAGAGAGAGGGAAAAATATCCACCAATTGCTGTGCGAGATTATGAAAATAAGCCAACAAGGCTATGATGGTTCTATTGGACGATTTTTCCTCACTCGCCACTCAGCCTTATCGCACAACCCTGAAACTCTTTTTTTAAATCTATAACTACATACCAGCGCACCCACTTAACGTATCCACGTAGAAAAGATAAAACACAGATGTCCAAAATAAAGTTTCATTTTGTACATTTTAGTAAGCACCTATTTTACATCAACCGCTCGTGAATGTAATTGCACCGATATGCATTTAAATTTAAATAAAGAGTGAAGCCTCTTTAGACGCTGGATACAATACGATGCTGATAGACCAGATGATACCTAAAATAAGGCACCTACCGTCATCGCAGTCATCCTCATCTTCTCTGCTGTCACACTCTGTCCGCTTGTCGCAGCGGACAGCACAGCCCCATGACGAGTTGATGTAGCAGGAGATGCTGCCTGCAGGACACCTCGTCCCCGCTACAAGAAGCCAAACCTCAGTCCTCTCATAGATAACGATAATTAAGAGAACACAGAACCCATGTGAGTAACACAAGAAGAAAAATGACAATTATTTTGTTGAAACAAAGAAACTTCTATAAAGACAAAGTATCCCAAAACCTAATAAGTAATAATTGTCTCAGGCAACCATAATTTGAGTATTTTTAATAAACGATCACCTAGCCGATGGTCCTACCAGGTCAAGACTCTCACGGGACTCCCTGTCTCTGCCGCCCTGAGTTATGCAGAAGACAGACAAGCATAGAAGCATCTTGTTGATCGAGCCACTCAAGTCTTTCAAGACGGCCACGACCTTCAGTAATGAATAACACGAAGAAGAATAAACAATGAAGTTTCAGAGAAACATGATCAAACTAAAGACCTGGCTTGTAGAACTTTTTTATTTATCTACCATTACGCTCCAATAAGCAAGAACCTACAAAATAGAAGAACAACAATCAAAAGCAAAATATCCGATATGATTGGATAATAAAATTGATTATCCGTAATCCTAAAGTGTATATTAATTCACCAAAAGTTGCAATTGTTTTTTGCAATTCAAAAAACACGTTGACAGTTTTGAATTTGAGATACAGTTATACATGCTCATGCACAACTTATTACATTGATTTCATGCTTGGTGTCCACATCTACATAAAAAGTGAACTTCTCCTTTGAAATCTTAATAAATGCTACTTTAAGTCAAGTCTAAAACGTAAGATACGCACAGATCAGCACACATACATATATAGATATTTCTAAAATGCACTGTACACTCGTTAATAAACTACAAGAGATACCTCATTCCTGTGATGATACTTGAAAGAAGTGTTATAAATACTTACGTTAGCGGAGAAGGTTACATTGAAAAATTGAAGTGGTTTGGCACTTACCTGGTCAACAAGTACAAGTTGCAGAGATGTTATTCACAAAAGGCGTGAACAGAATCACCAGTAGGTACTTACGGCAGTTGAGTTCGTCTTCCCCTTGGCTGCAGTCTCTATGAGTGTCGCATCTGTACACTATATTAATACAAGAGCCGTCGTGGCACCGGAACTGGCCGCGCTTACAGGGGCATGTCTTGGCCTCATCCGAACCGTCAGCGCACTCCACAGTGCCGTTACACCTGGCCTCTGCGTGCACGCACTCACCGCTCGTGCATTTAAACTCATAAGCCATGCAATCTGTGCCTGTCGCAATAAGTATTAATACACCTTAACCTTACATTATTTGTACGCATCTTTATTATTAATCATGTTAATTATAACGCATGACAAGATGTATAAATAAAATAAACTTACAATAATTAAGCTCGAGAGCCAGATTTGGCGCAAATTATAACTCATTCAGCACAGAACATGCCATAATAAGTGTGATTTTAATTTACACCATCACCTTGGGGCAACAAAACATGAGCCATATTTCAATTAGCAGAAATTAAAATGAAATTAAAAGAAAATGTTAATAATTTGAAAAGAGTCAAACCATATTTGCAATTATGTTCATCAGAACCATCCTGACAATCATGCGTTCTGTCACAGCGTTTATATGCTTGTATGCAGTATCCGTTATCGCATCGGAAGTCTTCGTCGCCACATGCTGTCCGGGTAAAAATGCAATGTTATATTTAGAATAATGAAAATGGATCAAATGCAGAAATCCGAAAGACAGAATAAACCATAACAATGTAGGACAGAAAGAAATAAGGTGATGGGATGGAAACCAAAGACGAAAGATGTATAGTGCAGCAAGGTGACCATAATCAAGAATGTAGTAGGCTAAACACAGGATAATACACAAAAGTGCATGAAGAAATAAATGAAAATTAAAGTAGACAAAATAATAGAAAATAAAAGTTTGTAGAAAATAAATCAGAATTCTGAGAATATTATAAGATGAACGAAACTTACGACAATTCCGTTCATCTGAATAGTCTCCAGGTGGACAATCGTATTGTCTATCGCATCGCAGACTGTCTGGGATTACTTTTCCTGTACTGCATTTAAAGTACCCAGTGGCTGGAAACATGCAATCTGCTTTAGTATCAGATTATGAAATTACGTTATCACCGATCTAGGTATATGTATGATGCCAGCGACGAATATTTCTACAATGTTTGAATGATGAAGAAGCGTGATTGCAAAATAGTGTCTGTAAAGGACCTCAGCGAGCTATGGAAAGAGCTATGTTAGGAGTTTCTCTGAAGGATAAAATCCGGAACGAGGTTATCCGACAAAGAACCAAAGTGATCATAGCTCTCAGGATTAGCAAGCTGAAGTGGCAGTGGGCTGGCCATGTATGCCGAAGAACCGACAACCGCTGGAGCAGGCGAGTTCTTGAGTGGAGACCGCGTATCGGCAAACGTAGTGTAGGGCGCCCTCCGGCCAGGTGGAGTGACGACTTACGAAAGGCAGCCGGTAAAAAGTGGATGCGGAGAGCCGAAGACCAAGCTCAGTGGCGCGTTATGGGAGAGGCCTACGTCCAGCAGTGGACTAAAGTGGGCTGATGATGATGAAAGGACCTCGAGAGGACTCGTTCTTACCAACACAGTTCCGCTCATCGGACCTATCCGTGGGACAGTCGACTCGTCCATCACAGCGTTTGTTTCTTTTGATACAGTTTCCTTGATCACATTGCCATTGGTCAGAGCTGCATGCTTTAAATTCATATTTGTTAGTACTTTATCATGTTCATCCAGCTACCCAGATTGTAGTTCTAACTTCATCTTATAATTTTTCGCAGGCACTTTACCTACGTATTAAATATATTAACTTAATTACACTTAAAGATGAAATTAAAACTTAGAATCCTAATTAGTGAAGCTCGTTAGGTTACTTACGGCAGTCGAACTCGTCGCTTCCATCGTGGCGGCAATCTCGGAACCCATCACATCTCAACAGTATAGAAATACACTTTCCATCACCACAACGGAACATGCCCCTTTTTGCACAGACGTGGTTTCCTGTCCAGTGATGTAATCGAGAAACTTACGATTTTAATCCAAAATGCAGCATCGACAGAGAAAATGAGCTTTGTACTATTATCCCGACAAATCTGAGCGTAGCAAAGGTACAATAAGCATCTAATTGGTGACTTACCATCAGTGCAGTCGGTTTCATCAGAGGCATCGTGGCAGTTCGCAATGCCGTCGCAGTGTCTCCAACCTTCGATGCAGGAACCGTCGTCATTGCACCTGAATTCATCCGATGTGCATTCTGCGAAAATATATAACATCTAGCATTATAACTGTATATTATATATGCATATATACCTTATAGTAGTTGAGTATGTAAGAGCTTACTGAAAAAATATGTCTGCTTAGTTTGTTTGTATCTTGTACTGCACTAATAGGCACTGGGCGTAATTACTATACGAGGAGGAGCTTGTACTATCACTCTTAATATAAAAAGGAAAACAGTTTAGCCCAATCTTCTCGTGTTGAACGTATCAAACAAAAATATACCTACCTACATAAACATTTCGTGGGGTTGTAGTAACAGATTCACCGCTTTTTTTTTAAATTTATGATCAGACAATTTATGTCTTCAAAAATGTACAAATATTAGCGCGGAAAGCAATAAAACGTGCTAGGTTTTTCCGATATATACTTACCACAATCAAGTTCGTCTTCGCTGTCGGGACAATCCGAAGTACCGTCACACCTCTTTGTACCAGCGATGCATTTGTTGTTAGAGCAATGGAAATCATCAGCGCCACAGGATTCTATTGACAAAAAAAAATATGGATTTAATATACTAGTTGACACCCAACTTCGCTTTCGTTGCGAATGAAACATTTTTTTTTGATACGTCTTTATTCTTCTTGGCGAATATTTCCTCGAAATTTCAAGTCTCTACGTCCGTTGGTATGGTTTGTGACTTGTTTGACAGTCAGTCAGCCAGGACTAAGATTTTTATAGATAGTGAGATAGTGATAGTACTTTTTGTGTTGTTCAAAGACCCCATTCCAGTGTAGGGCGGCAAAAAAGAGCCTCAAGTGGTTCCAAGTAAAGGTTTTTGGGTTGTACCTATGGCACGACGACCTCTGTCGGGTAAACAGGGAGTTTTCCTCATTGCGAACTCGGTTGTTAAATTTTGCCCTGATTTAGAGTGTTACGACGCGGTTCATTCATGCAGCTTTTAGAAGTTCCCGAGTAACCGCTAGATAACGTAACACAGTATAAATCACAGAGTATTAAGATATTCACAAATAAAATGAACTTTATAAGAAGTTAGGACTAGTAAAATTCATGTTCTTTGATTATTATTTAATTTATTATGTACTTCATTATACCTTTTTGATGAGTAATTAAATTTACAAGACTCCTAGAAATATTTATTTTGTAAGACAGGTAAATTAATATCCGAATGATTTTATCCCATTTAACAATAAAATAATTAAGATTGTAGTAAATAATCTATATGGTCATACTCGTATAGTAAGAGTGTATGAAACACAGTTCTCGAATGCTTTAAGTATGAAATTACATTATTCATAGATAGTATGAAATTCAGCAATGAAATTCGCAAGTATTTTTTTTTGCGATCGCGTAGAGTTGCAGTAGAGATGGTTTTATTCAATCTATTTTACTAACGAAAAATATGTTTTAGTAAACAATATTTGAACCAACGCCGTAAAGCTTTTATTATAATAATGTTACCCCCCTCACCCCCATGACGTCAGGAAAATCTAATTATAGGACCTGTATCGGTAGGTTAGGTAAGTACCCACTCTTACATTAATGTTACGGTTACGGTTTGGTAAAACTTGGTATATACGAAAACGTTTACTGTCTATGTCTATTATTACGTCTCATATGATATGCATTGCAAATATTATTGGATTCTCTTGCTCTTTCACGTACCTAGGGGGATAAAACGCATCCCTATAATTGCTATCTTTTCAAACAGGGATATATTGAAAATAGAAAACATAATAAATCGAATATTATCTTAGAATATTCAATATTATTTATTGCTGCATTTATAACAAACAAGCGTTTTATGAGCTTCCTATAAATCTTAGCTATTTGAAAGGTGCACTTTTAGGCGTTGTACTGAGTGGCCTAAACTGTTGTTCGTTGACGTCACTTTAATCATGCATCAACAGTAATTTTGCTATAATAGTATTTTGCTAATGATATAAAATTTATAAATATTAATTAATACTAGTGTAGTCAAATTAGGCGTGTTTTGGGCAAAGATTGGACATGATTGAATACATTTGTTTAAAGTTTTATTTTTTATATAGATCGATTTATAATGAATTAGCACCTAGCATATATAAAAATCAGCCCCCGGAGATGACTGGATCCGGATAATATGCAGTGTGATAACTGATATATTGTGTAATACACCATGCTCTACATTCCCACCAAGTTTCAACTAAATCTCAAACAGGGAACACCTTTGAATTGAGATTGAAACTATCAGGTACCAATGATGGTACTGTCAGAATCTAACCCAACCTCAGAAAATATGAAGTAAAAAAAAAATAACAAATTATATTTATTCCAAAAAAATAACATTTATACAAAAACTACTAATCCAATTACTGAATAAGTTCAAAGTTTATAACAACAGAAAATCCGACTGCTGGATTCTTGTTACTTAAATTCTATCCTTTGACTATGGTTTTTTTCCGGAAAAAACAACGGTGATTTTAAAAACGGACACGTTACTGCTATAAATATTAAGGTAAGTTCGAGCGAAGCAGACGTTCAGTATGCGCGAACTCTAAACTTGCCCATAACACCTATTTAGTATACAGTGATAAGTTTATCACGTACTCGTGTACTAGGCCCGTCAGAGGCAACCAGAATTTTAATATGTTAGGGTGTACAGAATAAGGCTTTATAAGGAAAGGAGCTTCGTTTATTGTTCTCAGTAGCGAAGGCAAAGCAACCAGCTGCATTGTTGAGTTCCAGATGACATTTTATTTTACAAGCATTTTCAGTTGCAAAGGCAACATAATAATTCATTAATATTTTGGACTTTTCACACAGCGCCAGCCAGCCCCAAACTAAGCAGAACTCGTACTATGGGAATCAGATAACTGATATAATACCTTCTGATTTTTTTTTATAAATAAATTTAAAAAAAATATTGTAAAAACATGTAACAATGTACAGCTAGGGTTTTTACAAAATGCAGTCTTATTCTTAAATACAATTTCCTTCAAACAACCTATGTACCTATAAACTAACTTGACAACTAGGGGTAATGACTTTGCCGTTGGTCTTAGCTTAGTGTTAAGTGCATCGGGAGGACATCTCCCTCCGAACTAGTCAAAGACTGTATCTCGGAGGTCGAAATCCACCCTCAACACGTGCGCCGGCTGCGTACCCTCGGCAAAGTCATTATGTTGATTCGACGATTTTACAATATTAAATATTAGTAGTTAATAGCAAAAACACACACCGATGTTCCATCTCACAAATGTTTGTTTTGAAGGGGGAAATAAACCTGCGGCCATACGTGTCGTCAAATTTCGTCTAACTTAGAATGGATTTATATTTTTTTCTGTAGAATTAATTTATTTTGACTCAACACCGCACACCGTCTAGACCCAAATTATGTAGCTATTAGCATATTTGTGCTTATTTTTGTTTGCACCAGATTCTGACTTTACCTTTTAGTAAATTGGCCGTAAGGAGGATCGTACCCACGCCACTTATAAACCTAATGTTAATATGAATATGTTCAGCGCTTTCCAACTATAGGCCGAGTTGGTCGCATTGATGGTGACACGAACTTTCCTCGTATCGCTATAAATGTTTATGTTTCGATTAGTGAAAACTAATAGCTACATAGAGTGACTGTTTTATACCTTACTAACTACTCTTAATTTCAAGTGTCTACGCTACAATCATTGGTTCGGCCAGTGTGTTTTATATCTATCAGTCAGGACTAAGGCCGACTTGCACCAAACTTCCAAAGTTCCTAAGCAATTACTTTACTCGATTTTCAGTTTAACGGTCAGAATCTAGACTGTTAAGAACTACCAAACGAGTAAAGTAATTGCTTAGGGACTTTGAAACTTTGGTGCAAGTAGGCATATGACTAATATAAATTTATTAAAGTTATTACCTACGATGATTGATTTGATTTGAGGTCAATTTCAAGGTTTATGTCAAGGATCTATTTTATATTTTCTACATTACTCATGATCACTCATGATCTAACCTCGACTTTGGCATGAGAAATATTTATTGCCACGTCATCGAAGCATTTTAACAATAGGTTTAACATCCCTCCCGTATTCCGTTTACGTATGACGTCGACTGTGCCACGCGATATTTTGTCATCCCTCTTGATTTACGTTCGATTTCGTGCAATATATGTAAGGTAAACTACGGTTCATGTCACGGTCGCCGCAAACGAGCTACCGACCACAGCGACCGGACGCGGGCTACCGACAGTTTACATACATTTAGTCGCTGTAGCGCGTCGCCGCCACACATGTCGTCGGTGGCCGTTACTAGCCTTAGTACGTATCCTGATGTGCACTGAGACATACGATGCTAAAACACAAGAAGGTATACGTGGCACGATGTTTTTAGTCAGTTAAGCATGTTATTGTAATCTGATATCTCAATCATCCGATATGCTAAATCCGATATCTAAATAGATGTATCAGTGGAAGTTTGTAGCTTGATCTCAGCAAAACGAGCTCAAGGAGCTGAAAAAATATATAATTAGGCTCTAAATATGTTATTTTCCAGCTCAAACTAGCTCCAGGATTTGTATAAATATATAATTAGGCTCTAATTATGTCCTTTTCTAGCTTATTGAGCTAGTTTTTGTGTGTTGTAGGCTCTATGTCATAATTAGTTGAAATTATACATATACTGTATTACCATGCACGCGAAGCCGCTGCAACACCTAGTTGTTGGGCGCTGTTGCTGTTTGTAATTAACCAAAAAACCTATAATATTTTGTTATATCTCACTCTATGATAGTACCAAAATAATTTCTTTAGTATTCATTGTAATCTTAATATTAAAGAATATCAACCAGTACTATAAGTTCAGATATGAATTTGTTTCTTCACCTATGAACAGTATGTACCTACTTGAAATTTCTTTATGATGTCTAACCATGACAAAAGATCTAATAAAACCTGACAACAATATTTACACATTGTTAGTCACCGTTGCGATTGATGAAATATGCAAACGGGCAGTCCTAATCCCACAAGAATAGAATGTGTGAATAGTTAAGTCTCTACATAAGAGATGTTTATGTTATACTGCGAACATAAGGTTTGTAGCAAAATGTTTTATAACATGCAAATCAGAGAGACATGTTGATAAAATTCATCATTGTCTTTTTCCTCAATGACTGGGTGAATCCTAATAAATAATTCTACCATATACTGTTTGCGACTTTGCCTAATGTATTCTTTTTTTAGGTGTGTATTTGCGTGATGTAAGTTAATTTGTATATTTCTGTAATATGTGTTTTATCAATTTTTATTTTTATTTTTAGTTATCATATCAAAAGTAGTTGTCGTTAGGCCAAGATGCATCGGGCGGATAAAAAATTCTGACACTCAACCACTGGTTCACACGCGATGAAGCAAAATTGCCAAAGTCGCAAAAGAGGAGATTCGAGTTTGCGTAGTAGGTACATAAATAAACGGGCTCCCAGCTCTCTGTCATGGTAATATCAGTAATACCAACTACGCCGTGGTTAATCTTTCGTGAACCCGACTGGGTCATTTAGTTGAAATTAGGAGGGATAAAAATGCACTCCCATTACCATCAGAATACAAGCATTAGCGATATAAAACATATGCGTAGGACTTTCCATTTAAAAAAGATTGTATACTTTACTTAAGTTTTTAGTGAGGCATTCCTAGCATAAACTAGGTCGGTACTGGAATACATTTTTATTGCAATTTTTTTTTTTTAGTTTTAACCGACTTCAAAAAACGGATATTTTTATAGTTTAAATACCCTAGAACTTTATTGTTTACAAACCTCTTTGAAAGAAAAAAAAATTTTGACGTGATAGGTATACTTCAGATGGATCCCATAGAATTGTTAAAAAAATCGGTTCCTTAGTTTCGTTTTTAAATCAAAATAACTGAATTAAATATGTCGTCGAAGTAAATGAAATTGCGTATTTTGCTTCCCTGTGACTTTTTAGCGCCAGCTTATGGTCACTAAAACTGTCGAATTGAAATCGGTTGTAGTACGTTTTTGTAAAATCTTGATTATTATGGTGACATACTTTTTCATATTTTAGCAAGTAAATATTAGTATTAAGTCATATTCATTGATTTATTTTTCCCTATACATATATTAATAACATATTTCTGGATCAAATGCTAAAATATACGAATATTATCCCTTTGAGCAGCTCAAAGACCCCCATGAATATTGAAAAGGCACATTCTCTTCAGTTCCATTACCTCGTGACCGCCTGCCACTTGTATGCACTTCAGTCAAGCGTTTTCAGACACCCTGTAATCCTATGTGACGAGGTTTGACCTTATTATCGCGTAATATATTCTGCTGTAAAGCAGTAAGTTAAGCGTAAGAAGTACTGTATTGGTTTGAAGGGCTCTGTAGCTTGTGTTACTGGGCTTTCGAAGCTGACTACACCAGTGATCTCTTGTAATCAGGAAAGCGCCTAGCTATCACCTATCTCTCTTTTTTTAGATTTTATTAAGATGGTCTTATTTTTGCATAATCATTTTTTTAAGCAAAGTTATAAATTGATAGATAGAATATTCCTTATTGTTATGCATATTAATAATAATTAGTGTAAGTGGTTTTCGGTCCCCACTAATTGAATAAATTAATAGAATAATTAATTAAATCACCTTCAAAAAAATTTAAACTAGAAAAAAAAAATGCTAAACAGCCATCTCTTCCAGACAACCTTACCAGTTTTATGTTAAATATGAGGTAAAAAACCCAACTAAATCGACATAATAATCTTTTTTGAGCTCGATAAACTTGTCGGATGACCTTCAAATTTGGCCTACTGAAAGGCTTTAACTGAAACTTTGCAATATCATTAGCTACTAATCCTGAAAAGGACATCAAGGCTATATAATATTACGCTACATCGCATCAGAGGGTAGATATGTGAGGGTAGAGTTAGATAGATTAACTTGCTTAGAACTGACACGCTATTCTGGGACATGTCTTCCGCGGGTGGAACAAATAACATCGACAATAAAAAATTCTTCAACGGGTGACGAAGTCGCACGCGGGTCAGCTATTATATAATTAAATAAAATCTGAAAAAGCCGCGGGCTGCACGTGTAATTTATTAACCCCAGTCGCAAGTCGCCTATTCTGAGATCAGTATATCTGCAGTAACTAATAACAAAGTTTGGTTTTTAGTACATTTTGTATTTTTTTTTGTGGTTAGAATACGTTTTATTTTTATCTTTCCAATGAGCTTATTTCTAGGTGTTCGCCCAATCGGTTCTGATGTTCCATCCACATTAGCAACCAACATCTTTCTATTCATCCATATTCACATACATTAGGATTAGATTTAGGAATGAATTTAAAAATGGGTTATCTGATCCATTCTAGTCTATTCTAAACCATCTGTTCAATAAGCCGGCAAAATGTTAGTTTAAGGTGTATTTGTGTCAGAACATCACACACAATTGGGTATAGTAGCGATAAGAACCGAATGCTGATGTAGGTATACAAATACGAGTATACATCTATAGGACTTTGTATTCAATAACAGAGGCGGTTTGCTGCACTTCATGAGTTTTCTCAATGAACTAATTTATGCATCATAGTAGCGAATTCAATCGTCAAAGTTACTCTACTTCAAATTGAACAAAAGAAAAACATTAGAACGTTTATTTTGCGCGTTTGAATTTGAGTATCACAAACATTGTTCAGATGTTTTTAGAACAGTGGTCAATGATTTTATGTTCCAAATATCCGACCACAGTGGGACTAAAATCTGCAACCTCGACTTTTTGGGGTCTTTTCTTCTATGCAATTGCGCTATGTGGTTAGTACCCAATACCACCATAAGCCACGCGGGCGTACTCAGGGCCCCATCCTAAAAGAGGGGCCCCGAAGAACCGACAACTTCAGACGACCATTGTCAGTACCATGGACGAGCGAGCGTGGGTTATCGCTTATGAAAATACAAATAAAACAATGGAAATAAATGAATTGGGAATTGTACGTCGCGGGGGACATTACGGGTAGTCAAAGGCGTTATGTTTTGCGAACACGACGCTGTGCTCCGGTCCAAGCCTGATTGTGTCCCGCCCAGCGACACTCATTCAATATTCTAAAGGTTTAATGGAAGTGTCATCACTGTGACAATATAAGATAAAAAAAAATAGCGTTCTAACTTTTTATAATTTTAACATGCATAACTTAAAAGCATACAAGTATCAAGTAGTTTTGTAAGATGTATGTATTTACAATGCATCGTATGCATAAATTCATGGATTTACTTTTTACAGTGAAATATCTCGTAGAGGATATTTTGGGTAAACAACGTTCACGTTTTTTGGGTGTTCAACGCGGTTTTTCATGCTAAAACATAGAAAGCTCTGATTTGAAAAAAATCTATGAGCTTTTATATAGGAAAACATCCTTGGGGTTATAATATTACCAGCACATAATTAGAGAAGTCGCAGCTAACTTTTTAAATTAGCTCAGGCGTATGAAGATGTGGGTTTATTTATATTTAGATCGATAGTACGTAACGGTGTCAGTGCAGTAGATTAGTGAAGCGCTACTAGGAACGGCCGAATTCATTCAAAACAACGACATTTCAAAATGGAACATAACGTTAGTGTAATATTCAACTATTGTAAAAAAAAATCTCCCACTTATACAGTAGATAGAAAAGATAACGTAGAAGCAATCTGAAAACAAACTCTTCTCAATTCAGTGTCACTTCTAGTAGCATCTCTACATATCAGGACGCGCGGGGTCGCAACACTAAAATTATGATTAAAAACGCCCAGAGAACGTTAAAGGTTTAATGCAAAACCAGAGTTGCGGCTGGGTCAAATCACGAACCTCCACATTTTTCTTTTTTTCTTTTACTCGCATAACTGCTCTAAATTTAACACTTTTATTATGATTAGGGGAGGGGGTTGAAAACTCAATTGTTCAGCTTACCTTTGAGACGAGAAAAAAAAAATTATGATAGCTGCCTAATTTTTTGGCCAAATTGTAAGTTTATTTTAAGTTAAACCTTCGACGTTTCGTTAATCAAAACGTTGACCCAACAACGACGTAGCAGATTCGTCAACGTAGGTGGATAGCCGCCTTTATACAAATTGGTAATAATGATGATTCATCAGCTCAGGTTGGAGAACCGATAAATAGAACATGACCTCGTGCCTCCGAAAACTAATTTCGTCATTTTTATTGGTAGTTTTCATAGCTATAATGTATGACCTATATATAAAGAATAAACAACGGGTTCATTTACCGAACAATAAATTCGAATAGTTTCTAATGGTTTTTTTGTCTATACAGCACAAATATCTATCGTTGCTGTTATTTATCCGACTACGAAAATGTTCAGGCTTTTGTGCTATGCAGTAACTTATTGATACATTTTCACAGAAAACTCTACCGAAGATAATTGGTTATATTCAGATTTGTACTGCTCTACCTGTATGGATTCGCCCGCGTGGTATTGGAATCAAAAATAGTATAATTTATAAACATTTATGCTATTGGACCTGAATTGATTACTTATTATGTCAAGTCAAAAGTTAGTATAGCTATCTCACAGTAGATAGATGTGTAAGTACCTAAATTTCAAAAAAAGTGTAGCGGTGGATTTGTTTCTACAACCTCACGAAAATAATGTTCTACTAGTATATTTTTGATTCCGTCACCTTTTTGTGATGTCACAATCTCCTTTGCTTTTACATATCAATCAACAAAAAATATATGAGAACATTTCGTAAGGTTTTAGTAACAAATTCACCGCTCTACTTTTTTGACATTAATACTCGTCAATTTATATCATCTAAAATGTGCGAGCGAGTTAGTGGCGCGTGGGATTCTGGGCCTTAACTTTAAAAAGTTGTGTAGTGGGATATTTTTTTTTAGATTTACTTTGTGCTAAGCACTAAGCTTTTGCTATTTGTACTTTGTACGTTATCGAATATCACACAAGAATTATCGAGACAATTAAATAAGCTAAGTTCAACTGCTGACTGATGTCTCTTACTGAATATGTGTTAAACTTAGTGTTGAAAAATATTAATTCATTTGGCACTTTAATATCATCATTATTTCAGCTCTTGGGCGTCCGCTTCAAGTAGTTTTACTACGTAAGCTAATAATATGCTTCTGCTGCATAGATACTGATAGAAAAATAAAACTGTGTAACAGTCGTGCGCTGTGCTTATATTGATTCCGCTAGCCCACATTATAATAAGAATAGGTTCCCCGCTCAACAAGCCACCTCAAAGCATTTGAGAGATTTGTTAGTGTCACAAACCTATAGTGATACATATTTAGAGAAGTGGTCCATTTTTGGACCACGAGACATTCAATTCAGAAAGAAACTCATATCTACATAAATACACGTGATACATGAACGCTATCACTCTGTCATTTTGTAGTAAAGCGTTGATGACACAGGGCTAGTATACAAGATACAAGCCGTTGAGTTTAAAAACTAGCGAGTGAGCGAGTTAGCTATCGGGAGGGATTGTCAACAGGCAGATAGTAAAAAAAGCCGATGACACGGGGGTGAGTTTACAAGCTACAAGCAAACTCGCTATCTTGTAGCTAGTAAAAAACCCCTGTGTCATCGACGCTTAACCGACAATTCTGATTGCACAGATACAACGTAGTACCTACCTACCCGTTCTGCATTGCCCATTTTAAGTTTTATTTGTAATAGAACGATGACACACGGCCTTTTTTACATACTACAAGCCATCGTTTACGCTTGTAGCGTGTAGACTCGCCCAGTGTCATCGGCGTATTTACAATCTGCTTGTTGACAATCCTTCCCGAAAGCTAGCACGCTCACACGCTAGCTTTTAAAAAAGGCAACAATCAGCTTGTAAAAAAGCCGTGTGTCATCGACGCTTTATGTGTACTTATGGTGTATATTTTTGTACGAAATAAACAAATAAACAGTATGTACTAATATGAGAGCGATATGAATAAGAGCACTTTTTGCGTTTTTTGATCGTCTTGTGAGTTGCATGGATATCTATGTCAATCAGTGGACGTCTAGAGGCTGAAATGATTATGATTATGCCTAGATCACACTGGCACAAGAGCACTGTCTCGGCCGAGTACTCGGTACGTATAAATATAGCACCGAGTGCTCGGCTGAGCGAGTGACATTTTACTGACTCGGCCGAGTACTCGGTACGTGTGATCTAGGCCCTATGTTGATAAAAGCTAGTAGAATGTGAGGTACTTACGTAATATGTACTGCGTGTGGACCTCCAAAATGCACACTGCTGCTATAATAAGGGGCAAAAGTGCCCCTATCTGACACCTCATAGCGATAGTCGGTGTGGTTTCATTTATTCGGTGTTGGAATTAGTCGGCACCTTTCCCCGAAAAGTCACTGCACAACGATTACCACCAATATACCTCTGTTTTACATTTTTTAACACTCCACACAACACAACGTACTAGAAGAATATAAAGGACAGCTAAAGATAAAATGATTTTTCACACCACCTGCTTGACAATATCCAATTACATATCATGCTATCATCAAGGTAAAGCAAAGCATTACCTACCAAGGGAGGTAATGTTGTATGAAACTCCCACGGGTAATAATGTGATTTGAATTTGGAACGTCAAATTCGTGGAAAACTCCAAGTAAAAGAACGCACATAAGGCATTGTAAAAAGTTTTGTTCTAAAATCGAACTGGCTACTCATAAAAAAAAGAAAATAGGCGCGACTTCAGAGATTGTGAAACAAAAGACGGTGTTGGCGGCTGAGTTTGGAGCCCTGGATTTTTATTGCCTCGCAGAAGGTGTAAAAAGTAGAGTATGCTCCTCTGGGATAAAGCCTGCCTTCGTCTTGGGTAGCTTGAACCCCTCGCGTCACTCAGGACTCTACATAACTCCCTCGCTTCGCTCAGGAGTTAACTGAGTCCCTCGTTAGCTCAGGGTTCAATATGCCACTTACGACATAAGACACTGCTTTATCCCCTTAGTGCATAATCTACTATTTGCTCTGTGGCCCTTAATTTGGACTTGTAATTAAGGAGTTATAAATAAATGATTTGTATTTGCTAATTAATGCAGTTCTACATCAATAATAGTGTATGGATATTTGTGGCACTTTATAGATATGACAGGATTCAAGCTGTTTATAGATAACTTGTAACATTTGTATGTGTATTTGGGTCTTCTGAAAAATCAACCAACTTTATTTTAGTGTTTGTTAACTCATAACTTTGTTGTTTATAAACCGATTAGAAAAAAACTTTTTTTGTTTGAGAGGATATCCTATCAGATTAGTCCACCAGGTTATATCAAAATAACTGATAAAAATGATGTCGTCGAAGTAAAGGAAATTGCCTATTTTGCTACCCTGTGACTTTTCAGTGGTGTTTACGGTCACTGAAACAGTCCAATTGAAGTCGGTTATAGTATGGTCTTGTAGAACTTCAATATGTGCGAGATGCATCGGACGTCTCGGACAGGTTAAATTGGTCCGATTACGCACGCTGCCTGCAACCGGCTTCGCACCGCGGCTTAATAAGCTTCCCACTAGGCCATTATGCGACAAGTACCAACGAAGTTAGTGCAGACTAGAATTTTAAACAACGTTTTACGAAATCCTTATACCGGTGTTTTTTATCGGGATAAAGTTTAGTGGTGGACGAGACATGAATTTTAAATAGAATAATCCTGATCATAAGTAAATATTTAAAAACTTCAAATATTTACTCATACTGATACACTACTCATGTATGTATATCCATAATAGATCACTTTGATAAATGCTTATTATATTATTATTTATGCTTACGTAATTATAATTACGATATGTACATACTTCAAAAATAAAATAATAATTTAAATACATAGGTACTATTTATTTTTGTAACAATAAACAAAGTTTGTAACATCTAGTGGACATCTACGTCTAAAGGGACCTATTTATAGCGACCAGCTATTAACGTCAAAAGTTGACATGATGATGATGATGGTAATTTGACTTTGCATTTGAATATTGTCGAGATAGTCCACCCAATACATTATAGTAATTATCTTAATGCAGTAAGTAAAGTAATTAGTAGCGCTATGCATTATTGTTCTATTCTATTAAACCGCATGTAGGTACCTACTTCTCTGAGGCACAAATTAGCAACCAACTACATGTCACCATTAGCCGCAAAGTAACATAGTATATACCTTCATCAGTGTTTAAGTTTCAGTAGTGTTTAAACCGTCGCCAATTCAGACGAAAATGGGTACCCAACGTAGGTACTTGCTGCCGTCTGCAGATCCATCGAAATACTGAACATAATGTTTGCAATGGAATGAAGTTCGGTACAGAAATTGCGGACAAGTTTTCAGTGTGTATGTTTATGTTAAACCCGTACGTAATTAGTCAAACTTTTACTACCTTCACCACAGACGTAATAGTCTAGATTTTACTATACACATAGTTTTTTTTAATTAACCTATCATATAAGATGTTTATTACAGCTAACTACTACAATCTATATTTCAAAATTTACGAAAGGAAACAATTGGGCCACCCATTGTTACATAGAGTCCGGTGACGCAGTAACCATCTGCGGCTAACTGCATGAAACGTCCAGCCGAAAAAAAAACTCCTTTGTTTCATAACATTGATTTTCACTGGGGAATTAGAATTATGGAATTAGTTAACACTTTTTAAAAATAAATCTAAGCTGAGTCAAGTATAATAAGGAACAAACAATTCAAATTATCATTAAAAAAAAATTGGCTAGATAGTTGGGTTGTTGCATTCAGCAACACATTTAATTTGTTTCACAATAGCGCATAAACTCAATGATTGGAAATCTGTAAAGCAATTTTTTATGGTAAATTTATTTATTAAGAACTTAGGACCTAGTTAGTTACTCCTATGATACAATTTATTTGCGGTGCCCTGTATGTATGGTAGAGACCGCGGTAATCAGATACTTTCGACTTGTTCATCACTCTATGATATGGTAATAGACTCATGGCATAGCTACTTTTACTTTAGTCTATGGTATTTATTTAATAAAATATTTGTTTGAACAAAGCTTTTTCTTCTTCTTAGTCGGGCACTTTTGACAGCGTGGTAGTGGTTATAATCAGGTCCTTATGAATGGCAGCTCCAGCTATGCGCCTCCATCTGGCTCTGTTCGAGGCATTGTGGGAGCAGTCGGTGTTATGGTTGCGTTTGTGAGAGTTTTGACGAGGTCTGACCATCTAGTTGGAGAGCGACCACTAGACGCTCCATTGAGCTTTTGCTAGGTAACAATAAATAAATAATGCAGTAGAAGAATTTGATTGTCCAACGAAATTGGATATTATTTCATTCAAGTTTTATGGCTCTGTTTCAACTGAGAAGGTATGGGTCAATGTTAAATTTATCTTAGATCTGTACATAAAGATGTTTTCGATCGAATTACCATATCGCCTATAAATCAGCAGTGCTTTTTTAAAGTTTTATAGCCCACGTCACCTTTTTAAAACAACTAGTTAGGTGTTATTATAGTTTTATTGTTTGATGGTTTAAAACATTTCTTCTATTCTAGTTATTTTGATTTTAAGAATACCGAGAAATTTGTTTAATCCAAAAAGAGCTTAGGAATGCTTTTGTTCTAAAGACGTACCTATGTACATTATATTATTCAATAACACTATTGAATTACAGTTATTCCCTGTGTTTTAACCTTTTAATATGTAATAAATAACGAAAATATTTTATAAAACTGACGCAAGGTGGACGAGCGCTATAGCACTATAGCATATATACATATATACATATATACACTATATACACTATATACACGGGCCTATGTGAATCAAAGCCCTGTGTAGCACTGTTATGGTTATAGCAAACGTGATCTCTTACCATTAGGAAAGCGCCTAGTTACGCCACGCCACTTGTTAACATGAAAAAAATGATCTTAATATACATTTTCTAGTCTTAGTAATGTATATGTATAATAGGTGGTTATATTCTTTTACATGGTTTATTATATTATTTAAAAAGTTGGTTATTATATTTTTTTACACATTGGTCAGGTATATTCTGGTCTCGATGAAGGGCTGCTGCTACTTTGCACCTCCATATGGCTCTGGTTTCGGCTTGTGAGAGCATCTGTATCTGTGACCCACTTTCAAACCTTCGGATAAAGTCGGGTCGAGATCTAGCAATGTCGTCATTTTTTTCAGTCAAGGTTGGTAACGAACATGGTTTTATTAGTAAGATAACGTGCCTATTTCATGACATCACATCATGCTCAGATTCATGTGAAAATAAAGACTAAAGATTATTTTACGTTAGGTGAAGAGTTAGGATGAAAAAAAAAACTTAAACGAAAAATAAGTAGATACAGTTTCCTTTTATCGGAAGAGCGATATGTTTTTTTAACATAGGTATCTTTATACAAAAGGAAAGCAAATACATAAATTATTTGTATTTGTATTAGTAGATTATGCATAAATTAGGCTTATATTTTACGAAACATTACATAAATAATTGCTGAATTAATTCGTTCATCAGTCATATATTTAGAATAAGTTTGAATTTTATTTATTTGAAATGAAAATATGAAGGATCTTAATTAATTTTATAAAATAAATGTAAATGCGAAAGGTTTCACAGCATGTAATGTAAGGTTAAACATTTGTGTGATGAACATCGGTGTTTGTCCTGAGTCAGGATGTTTTTCTTAAATAGGACCTGGAAGAAGATCAAAGCTTCTTTCCATCTCCATTACGAAAGCGAAGTCGTGAACAACAGCTACTACCTATCTATATGGTAAAGGTATGACGTAAATAGCACTAATTGCACCTATCAAACCTAAAGTAGGTGTAACTCATAAGCGGATTTAAAACAACACCTCACGTATTTCAGGGTATACTATACATTGCGTTTTACATATGCAGGTATATTATTTATTATCGTTGTACGCCGTTAGAAAAAGTTCTATGTACATAATGACGACACGATTGGTCGAGCGGCAAGTGCATTGGACTGCTACGCCGAGTGTCGCGGGTTCGATTCACGCTTCAGGACAAACATTTGTGTGATGAATATCGGTGTTTTTTCTGAGTCTGGGTGTTATCTATATATTCTATGTATGTATTTACAAAAAAAAATGTATATAAGTATTGTACTTATCAGTTATCTGGTTCCCATGATACAAGATTGCTTAGTTTGGGGCTAGATGGCGGTGTGTGAAATGCCCAAAATTTGTATTTACTATTATTATAATTATGATTATTTATTTATATTTATATTTATATAATTATAAAAAAAATACGATGTTGTCAGATTGATCTTTACCCCTAACCAAATCGTTCGTATACAGGCTGTTTAAAACGCTGTCACTTTTATTTTAAAACATCACACCAAAGCACTGTGAACATGAAAAATGCATTCCTGATGCTACAACAATTACATTTTCGATAAAAATATTTTTGTTCATGTTGGGAAGCACTTTTAGTATTCTCTGAACAATAATAGTATTTAGGTTTTTTGTCAGAGCGTCTGGTCGAAGCGACGCGTGATCAGAGGGCTCTTAATATTGTTTTTTGGTTATTTATTAATCGATTCTAATAAATAGTACGTTACTGATAATTTGGCTGAGTTACGGGTGTGTCCGTGTGTCAGTATAAAATCAAGAATCGAACGTAGTTTTTTAACCTACTAGAGGTTTAATTGATCCTCAGAAATAATAGACGCCCAACGGGGCATGCCATTTGATTATGTGATTCTAGTAAGAAGTTCCTAATTACTACCATAACATCAATATTATATAAAAGGCTTCGACCTGACTGACAACGTACAGGCCAAACCGCTGAATGTAGAGACTTGAAACTTGGAGGAATCGTCCTTCGTCAATAGATGAAAGTATTAACTAAGAAAGGAATTTAAAAAAAAAATTCTACGCAAACATAGTTGCAGCTGCTACAGCTGACAACCGTTTGCGATTGAAATAGACTAGCTGCATATTATGAGTCTATTCTGTAATGTTATGACAAACAAAACTACGTAACGTTACGCAAAAACTCGCCCCATTCCTGTCCACGATAAACCACTTCGCAGTATGCAAAACAGTTGTAAAGGTATTATTACATCAATGCTGTAAAAATAGAAGATTTCATTGTTATTTCCTTATTACTAGATTTTTATGATATAAGTAGGTGTGGATTTTTTGGTCCTGAGATGCAAATTCAAAATAAATCAAGTTTCTTAAACATAACAATATAGTATACTGACTTCTGCCCACAGAATTCCCTGCATGGTATTAAGATATTGAGTAATCTGTTCTTTTCCAGTTCCAAAACTAGAGTTTTTTATTATTATTATATAGGTGTATATAGACCGTATTTTTTTTTATCACCAGAAAAAAAATACGCAAATATTGAACACATGTAGGTATAGCAAAAACCTTGAAAAAGGTATATTTTTTCGCAACGCAAAGTTGCGGGCGTGTGAATATATGTATATTCTATTACCTAAGAGAATAAGTAACTAATTAGTGCGATAAAATATTTCCAATCTTTCAAAACTTTTCTTAAAGCCGCAAGTTGTAAAAGTGTTCTTGCGAGTTTTTACTTTTTATTTTTATACTATCGCAAGCCCTTGAGTAACATCTGTTTTACTCATTGGCATCAATGTGTTTACGTCATACAACCGTATAATAAGAGTAAAAATAACACAATAAGTTCATTTTTATCATGGGAATGAAAAAACAATGTTGACCCCACGGTAATCAGAAATTAAACAAAAATGTTAAATAACAACCAATGGCAATTTATTATACAGTTTGTAAGTACTTGATAGATTTACTTTAACTAATGGGCAGGAATGGTGAAGAAACGAATAACCAAACGTGCGTTGGTTTTCTACTACAATACGCTGGATTCTTAATTCATTCAAGATTCATTCGTATTTTGGTACGATTTGTTTACTTTTATTATCGAAATACCACACTTACTATGTGATAGAAGCGTACGTATAATTTTGGTAAAGCTTTTTACGTAATTGAAATGATTTATACCCGTTTCTATTTTAGAAGATGGTACTCTATATCATTAATTTAATATCACAACAAACACTATAACTTCCAACTAAAATGTACTTTTAAAATACCTAGTCATACTCACATAGTCGCGGCCATGTTCCTGGTAATTATCCGAATATGAAAAGAGAAATTCGTTAGCACCTAATAAAAAATCGATCTATTAATAACAAGGTACCTACTCAGTTCTGTTCCGTGGTAAGTTTTCCTATGAAATCAAATTGGCTTAAATCACAAGCAATCATATCATTAGCCAAACGAGCTAAATACTCAACGCGTGGAGGTGAGTATGAAAGGCGAAAAGCATGGAAGGTGTAACCCGCTGAAAGTGTGTCATGCTATTCTACTGAAAGTCTGAAACCATAGCGGAATGACGGCATCGCAATGTTGCAATCAGTGACATGGGCCAAATGTACCTTTTATATATCTTGGTTTAATCACAGCTGTGATTTTTAAAAGGTTTTAGGTACCATATTCATAATAGAAATCAATATATTATTGACAACAGATATTAAAAGGGCTTGAGAAATAAAAGGATATCTATACAATTTTTTTACTGAATCCTAAAAAAAGCTTATTTATTGACCAGCTGCAGCTTTATAAAAGGCTTGCCAGCATAGCTGATAAGCTAAGCCGCCGCACCGCCGCAGCTGCCCGACAAATGCTGCAATTATCAGCCAATATCGGTTTACGGCAACTATGGACAGTTAGACCAGGGATTAATAATCTCTCACATAGACTAACCCTTTCAACTAACGCAGCTTTTCATATACCGATTAACAGGCATGTAGTAACCTTTTCAAAATGTATCGAGCAAATATTTAGCAATAAATACAGCTTTTTCATAATTATATAAATGCCTAATTTGAGTAAAATCTACTAGAATATTAGTTTTTTGACACTTTGTAGGAACTATGTAGGTAATTTCGGGACCTAAATGAATCCAATGACACCTCATTAGCCAATATTCAAAACATATTCACATCTTGCTAACTGTAGAGCTTGCTTTAGAATCTAAACTCATGCCGTGTGTATTAACTGGACATTGGAGAACGCTTATTCTTTGTAAAACATTAAAGTTACCATGATCGAAATTCATGTTCCTCGTTTGTTAACTTATTTTATGGTATCAAGGTGTTTGATTTCGATAATCGATTATAGAGTCAGGGGACAACGACGGCGACGCACCATTGTTAGTAAATGTTCATGTCATTCTGGTGAATGGGCTGTTTGACGTCAACCAGTTTAATCAAGCAGTGATTGAAATGCAAATAAATTTACTACCAGCACAGATCAAAAGGCTGTATCCAAAAGTATGTAGACATCACAAAAAATAGGTACTTTAGTGAGTGCATTTTATATGTGATTTAATTTCAGCAAGTTTGTGATTTACTTAGTTTATAATTATTATAAATTATGTCTGTTTCGTCCATTTTCCCATTTGTCTGCAAACGGAAAAAAATAAATTGTTGTAGTTGCTAAAGTTATAGTTGAATTTATGACAGCGAGAATAATTTAGTAACGATTACATTATAATAATAGTTCTAGCTAACAAAAGTTATTTATTGGTACAAGAAAATATATTATAGGTTACTATTTAATCTTGCTATCTCATTTTTTTTTTCCGTTCAAATTATCTATAATATTGGTCAAAATATTTATGCACAGGTTTTTTATACGATAGAAGGTAAAACTAGAATACTTAAAGCCTACTTGCACTAAACTGTAAAGTTCCTAAGAAATTACTTTACTTGTTCGGAAGATCTTAGCATTCTGGACCGTTCCCAGTGAGTAAAGTAATTGCTTAGGTTTGTTGTGAGTGTGTGAATAATAAATGCATTTATTTGTAAAAAATAAATTAATTTTGGGGTATCATGTTTGACAATTCGATTTAGTATCATGTGGTTGTATACGACTTAATTAATAACAATTCAACACTGTGCGAGAGAGTAATTAGTTTTGTATTATGTGGCTGGCTTCAAAATTAATAAGTATTTAATTTTTAACTATGGTACACATTACAAAACTATGTCAGTAAAAGGTGGTACTATTATTAGTAGCAAAAAGCTTATAAAATTTAATTCTGAGTGTGATGTGAACATGGTGATAATGACACCTTGTATCAAACACCTACCTATTTTTAAAATACAGCTATAGTTTCAATAGTCTGACGATAAAATGCCTACTAAGTAATGCAACGTCGCACATACATAAATGTATATCATTCTGTCTATCAACAATTTGTCCGTATTCATATCTTCAAGACGCTTGTTGCTATCTTGTGTTCAGTTCTGGATGCTAAACTATTGCATATATAGAAGAGATATTTCTGAACACTCCTGGGCAATGATCGCAAATCGTTTACAACCAGTTATAATAGGTTTACTTGTAAATTGCGTACAAACAAGACTGGCATGATGTATTTACGATGTTATGCAGATTGCCAATGCACTATAATTGAAAATAAGAAGTAGTCAAATAAATTTCATATAAGTTTTAACTTGATTATATGTGTTGTTAATTTTATCTGCTGATCTCTATGATGTCGAATGCTGCTTTAATAAAGCAATATTATAACAGACAAACGTTTGAACAAGAATTGCGTTGAAATGATGTAAAGTATATAAATAACGCAAGCTGATCCAAGATACACGAAGCCCGGTAAGTTAAACCTACGTCTGTTGCTATCAGGCAAATTACCATAAATAATGGTAACTAGGTAAAAGTTGACTACAGTGGAGTTATCAACAATTCGAAGTAAATCACAATAGTTCCGCATAACGTCGCTTGTTTCACAAAAACGTACTGACGTTGCGGGACACTTATTTAGAAACTGATATTAATTTGGCCGACGAGGGTACGGTTTGCGTGCCCCTTTCCGTTACTTTCTTGTGCCGCAAACCATTAACTGATGGAAATTTTTTTTTTTTTTTTTCATAAAATGTCTACGGTTATTTTTTGATGCCGCACGCCGTCGTGCGCTAAAACTGATAGTAGGTATACTTAACTTACTATAGTAAAATATTTACAAAAATATTTTAAATATAGTTGAGTAAGATCTGAATTCGATCAAAATGTTGATGATCTGAAATTGTTAAATAAACGTGAACAAAAAAAAAGTCAGATAGAATAAAAAAATGCATAAAAAATATTTCTACTTCAAGTGTAAATCGCTAGACGCTCATCCCTTGCTTCAAAGTCGGTAATAGTTAAGCAGTCGGCTTTTATGCTAATCTGCGCAAAGGCACGACATCGCCGCTGGAGGGAACGTCTTTCAAATATAATGTCTCCGATGAACCCATCAATTTTCAAATCTTTGCTCTAGTTTCGATGATTGGTAGTTCAGTAAGTATCGTTTAGCTAAATAATGTTGCTAGAATATATTTTATTAATGGGAATTCATAAACCGATTATAAATCAGTGCCGCCAATAAGACTAACGGTAGGAAACCTAAACACCTCACTGTGCAAAATAGAGTCGCTCTAACTACAATAAAGAGAAACCATATCTAGCTAGATACGATATTTTTTCTTGGAATTCAATAATGTGTTAGGACCGCTGCTGTAAGCAGATATTGAACATCGCATTTTTCTGCGATGTTGAAACTTGAGCAGGCAAATTTTTAATTCAAACATAGTAGGTATTCGTTTCCAATCCAAGTTAAAGTGATGGGCAAAGACCGCATTTCACAAAGTTCACCTGAGCCCGAGTCTCTTCGAGTGCTTTTGTTTCGTCATTTGAGCTGGCAACGGGAGGGGGGAAGTTTTAGTTTCCCGTTTCTCCTCTCTTCGGCGTTCCCTCATTGTTCCCGACACCAACACGGTTAAATCATAGCCTGTTTAACTTTAAATAGTTGAGTTGGTTTGTTCACCGTCAGTTGGAACGAAATCAAATGTCTGCTTTATTCGGTTTCTTAAGAAGAACAGTACCTAAGCTTAATTTAATACTTAATTACTAAAGTTAGTTTGAACAAAATTTAATTAGAGATGTTTGTTAAAATAACATAATTTAATAGTAATCATTCAAAACGCCTAAAAGATTATGACTATGATTGCTTAGGAACGTGTTATTTTGTAAGCAATTCTTTAACTACAAAAACATGTGCTGGTATAATAAATAAAACACTGACGTGATTGTAAAAACGATCTCGTAGCGTTGCAGTCCTACGCAGCCGATCCAGATGAGATTGTAATTATTATGTTTATATTCCCGCCTACAGTGTTGAACCTACGCTTTTTGGTCTGTTAAGCTCCGTACTCACATACGGTTTTGCTCGATCGAGCTATCATGTCGAGTAAAAACCACGGCATGTACTTTCGTCCACACTTTCAGCATTATCTATCGAGTGACGCGCACTGTACAGTATTCACCGAACCGTTCGAGCCTCAATTCCATCGAGCCGGCTCGATGCGAGTTTCGAGCTTTAAGTTTCGCGGTCCACACGTTAATATTTACTCGTTTTGGAGTAAAACTATCGAGTAAAACCGTATGTGAGTACGGAGCTTTACATTGATCAATCATGGTACCAAGACATTAAAAAAGTCTGAACTTCGACAACGTATTTAGTAAAGGACTTATTGGAGGGAGATATTTGCCCAGCAGTGGGATAGCGAGGACTCGTAAATTGATTAAGTAAACCAGTGACAATCTTAAAAAGTACAACCAAGGGAATTTTTGAAAAATATATTTTTTTGCTTTTTAAGTGTGCACTTTTGTACAACACTTCATGCTTATGTTTTTATTATGCGAATTGATTTCAATGTTGATGATAATGATTAATTTATTCATAGTAAACTAAAACAGTAATGATTTAATATTTTTTGATACACCAAAAATGTATGAAAACGTGCTGACCGACGATAGGTATAATGTAGTATATAGGTAGACATTTACATTAAAAAATAAACAAATTTCATTAAATAAAACAGTTTTAAAATTAACAAACCACTATTACTTTGTTAAAAAGAACCCTAATTTAAAGCAGACCGTGAAGCCCACATCCAGCTGGTGGAAACTGGTTGCCGGCGTGACGTCACAACTTCGCTCATATAATTAACTGGCTGAAAGAACCTACAGTCGTAATGTACGCATGTCCCACAAAATGAATTATACTCTTAATTTAGAAATAAATAGGTACACAAGAAAAACGATTTTTCATACGGTCATTAATTTTCAGGCTTGATTATAATATATTGATACAGAGTTATTTGATTTCAGCACAAAATTTTATTAAAATATATAAATGAGAGATTTTAGTCAAAAAAGGGAAATATCCTAGGAAAGTCCTATAGAACAGGCAGGTCGTTACAGGAGTTAGACACAGCTCGCCCGCTGTAAATGAATGTAAATGACCAGTCTATGTATTCTTAAGGCATTTGATTATGATAACAACGCTCAGCCATCAGCAACTCCAGTTCAACTACAACAATCGGGTCGTAAAATACCGAGAAACACTTGTAACCGAACCCTTAAGTTAAGCTGCGTTCATACAAACGGCATTGCCCTACGAATTGATACCGAATGAACTATCATTATTATTCAGAGCCTGCAATGGATTAGTGGTGTTCTAGACCGACAAGATTGGCGTCATAAAGAACAGGTACACAGTACAGTGGGTGATACAGGCTTATTCAATAAATAGAATAGGTAGAGCCTCATAGGACTCGTTTTTTAGAAATCCAGTTCATCTTTCGATGTACGTGTTAAATTCCATGTAGTTTGGACATCATTAATTTTGGTAACATTATCTTACATGATAATGTTATCTAAAATTAAAGAAGCGATGTGTAATTTCTTATCAAGCTCAAAAAATCGGAGAGTAAACGGAATAGAATGTTCCTCGACACACTACTGTCTGGTAGGGTTGACCCCATTTTGAAGAATTTTAGGTTTCGTCTGACTAAAAAGACAGTTTGAGCTATCATGCTCAATAGCACTGTACTTTTTGATTAGGTATTCAAACTATGAGTTTCATTAGTTGATGGTATAACTAGAACTTACATATACATATATTTTACAGATAACACCACAAAATAATTCTCTAAGATAAGTTATCTTCTGTTTTTTAAATTAATTATTTTTTTGCCCTTCGTATTTGGTATTATTATTTTCTGGCGTTACAGGAGACCCAGAGTTTACCGTGTCAATGATAACTGTATTTGTCTGTACTATCTTGACCCGCAAACGAACTTATCTCAGGGTCCATAAGGGCTGTGTTGTCAGATATAAAACTGTGTCACAGAATTACTTGGTATCAGAAAAACAACAACATTCATTAAGTTAATAAATGCATTGGTTTATAATGGCCAACGTAATTCATATTAGAGCCACTATAGAATTGTCTATAGTTTTGGAAAGTTACCGGTTTTCTGAAGACTTTTTTCTTGGGATATTAGGTTGGGTTATGAGATGAACACTTTCTTGTGAACGGAGCATTAGACAGTTATAAGACTTGAAATGTTTGTCGTATAGTTTATTAAAGGCAAACATCTCATCCACACATCAAAGCTTATTATTTAAATGGTTCTTACACGAAACAACAGCTTCAAGCTCTCGAGACGACCGTCTCCACGTGTTGTGTAAACACACAACTCCTTTGAAACCGACAAAGAGTTTTATTTCAATACAAATTCAATGTAACAAGTGGAATTCCCACGGTTTGATACGACCATCTGTTGTGACTGATATATCTACCTAATATAAGCCTGAATTTCACCACATATGTTTATGTATGTACATTGCGTGTCAAATAAAAGCGCCCTCGCATTTTACCTTTCATCGATCAAAGAGAATGAATAAATCTTAAGTTTTGTTATTGGAACGAAAACCACTACAAAGTATGTTTATTTATTTAATAAAAAGATTAAATAAGTATTAGTATATCTGCCAAAGGCTACGCATAAAAGAACGTACAAAGATTCCATCGCATAAATTCAATAAATCCATACTCCGTTTATTGTATTTGCAATGAGGTAAGCCGGAATTCATTTCATTAAAGTTGAGCATTAAAATCATCAATATTTAAAAAGTCCTCGATGTTTATTAAAATGTAATTTGAGCTGAAATTGTGTAATCGTATCGAGCTTTATAGTGTTTTTCATTGGTAGGTTCGTACGTACCTACCTACCATTATTTACTGTTCATTGTCTCACTGCTTTGCAGGTAGGTACAACAATCAAAGCTCATATCTGATAATTGCTGTCGACATTTTGATTTACGATTTCCTATCTAAATCCAAATCAATGAAAAATTTTGTGCATTGACGAAGCTAGTTGGCTGGAAGAGTTAATATACCTAAGCCGGTTGTTACTTACCGTAATATTTGTAATCATATACAATCAAAAAATGTTAATGATATGATAAATTGCGTCACGTTATTCATTTCAGAAAAAGGCTTTGTTTTATCTTCTACCATGATCTTCTCTACCTTATCATACAGTGACGTCACTACGTAAACTTTACTGAAGTGACATAATTTTGTCGTTAGCTGAAAGGCAACAAGCCTGTTTCCTAAAAATGTTTACCCGAAAGATTATTTGGTTCACTAAAGAATGAGTGCTCTATCCAATGATTTTTAAATACTTAGATCAATGAATCTATCTAAATAAGCACATTATATAGGTTAGTTTTTGTTTATGCGACAGCCGAGACCCGTTTATTTTTCTTTATTTTTCTAGTCACACAAAGATAATATATTTTATCTAAAACTCAACTGAGATTATCCATGCTTGTGTTGCTTCGTTGTCCTACCTTTTTCATGGACAACATACTCCTGCGCTAACCTTTTTTTATGCGAAAGCCAAGACACGTTTATTTTTTTTATATAACGAAAAAATATTAATATTTTTTTAGAGATATGGATGATACAAAATTTAACAGGGGTTGTTTTTTTTTAACTTGGTTATCGATTCTGAGCAAAATAATTTCAGATTTATAAACAAATACTATTGTCGTATACCACTGATAACTCTACCATAATCTGTTTTTAAATAAAATAAGTACCTAATAAATGATGAGACATTTATTCCATACTTCTTTTTAACTCTCAGTTCAGTATATGATGAACGTACAAACTGCAGTTTATCAATGATTTTTATTGTGCTTATATTTCGTTAAACAAACAAAGAGCACATGCAAATCCGATCGCTTAGTATCATGTAGGGTGGATAACCTTAGTTCCGTTACGTTTATCTCACCAGAACGTATGAATGAAATATGAAAGACCAATAGAATGAATGAATGAATGATTTATTTGTCTTAAGTATGGTTAGTTAAAATAAGGACGCACCAATTGACTACAATATTAGGTCCTAAAGACTTTTACATTATAGACAATAAACTATTTCTGGACCATATCTCCCGAAATAGGAAAATATTTCATAACTTTTTTCTTATATATTATATTATACCGTTTTATTCTGCCTGCACTAAATATATAAATAAGAATCAAAAAGAAACCTACGATAGACAGCATGCTCGTATTTTCAAATCAATCATACGAAGCTTCGCTCATTCATTTTTATGTAGCTATAAAAAGTTTTCCGACGTACTGAACTTAGTGAAGAGCTGAAACATATGCTTATAAACTGGATTATATCATCAGGTTTGGTACAAATGTAGTATTTTACATTATTGAATATTATTTCAGATACCTATTGGGACATAATTATACGAGCAATTTCAGGATTTTGGGCAATCCACTTTAGACTTATTAAGGTTGTAAGTAAGTAAGTAAGTGGACTCCCTTTTCCGCACTTATTCTCCTGTTGGTCCTTTGTGCATTGGATAGAGATATCAATACCAATACCTACCTACAAAATATAAAAAAATTAAAATGTTGGTTTTTCTTACACGACGATGCGCTGTAGAATGTTACATACAGACGTACAGACTGACAAGAATTTATTTTATAATACGGAACCATATACTGAATATTCATCAGATCAGATATGAGCAGACTTCAATAGGCCCACTATACACGTAAGGTGTACGTTTTTGCACAACATTGGGTACGATAGGTATGGAAATGTGAGTGTGTTTTTGCATTGTTGTATGCCGTAAACGACATAAACGTAAGTGCTTACTGTCTTAGACCTAGCTAGCGACGCTATTATTTTCAAGGAGGTAAGTTTTCCTATGTGTTTTTTGGTTAGAATAATTCTACTCAGCCGGTATTCATACTGCAGACCGTAATGCAAATATGTATGATATACGATGCGTTGCGGGACATGTATAGTCAGCTGCATACACTCCCAAGCGTTCACATTTATACACCACCAATTTTTAATTACCAAAAAAATGAAACAGGTAATGCAGACGGTGTACTACGTTGCATCTGTACAGGCAGAATTTTGATTTTCTACAAAATGGAAATTTTGTAGAATGACATTTTTTTTGACATTTCTACAGAGGACAGCGGAGCGAGTTCGGCGCCCGAGCCGAGGTTTGGCGGGCTGGCTCGAGCTAGGTACCCGGGTTTGCCAAACGATGAATAAAACTTAAATTATTATCAATTAAAGGTACCGCCTGACGCAAATCCATTGGAAAACGACTAACGGTAACAGTTATCCAATTTTAATCAAATTTATTTTAACAAAAATTCGACTTAATTTTTTTAAGTTTTTTTGCCGTTAATGTGTTCAGTAACGGCAACTGACTATGCGTATTTTTTTCCTGGTGATTAAAAATTGACCGTATATTACTCTTAATTTTGCGAAGACAAGTGTACGCAAGCATTTTCAAATTAATATAGTACTAGTCAGAAGAACAATGTCTTTGCAATATTTAGAGTAGGTATAATATAAATGTAAAAGCTTGAGAGTGTATACATGTTGGTGCAGCTGACTGTACAATTCAGATGACGAAAAAACTATTATCTTATCGTACTTAAAATGAAAATAATTTTAAACTAGTTACCTACTTAGTTAAATGAGTTTTATCCGGTGAGGTTTTGGAACAATTTAATAAAATAACCCACAAATTTATAGGTATAATTTATAGGTAGGAGAGGCCTGTCAGCAGTGGACTTTCAAAGGCTGAATTAATAATAGTGATGATGATGATAATTAGAAGCTTATTAAATTTAATCTGTTTTTCTTTCTACGATTTATCTGGAAAAAATAAGAAGCAATAAGACCGCGCGTGCAATTTTAGTTTATATTTCTTATAAGTATTGACTTGTAATGCGTTTTATTGTCCAATGCGTTGGACAGACCAAGTCAAAGCAGCACTAGACGGTCCTTTACACGAATGCACTAGGAAAACCGCTGTCAGAGATGAATGGCGCAGGATTGTGAAGCGTGTCACAACCCCCACCATGACAACCACGACCACTCTGCCAAGAGTGTAACGACCAAGAAGAAGATTGACTTGTAAAGGTGTGTCCGTGCAATCGTAGTTAATACGAGTGCACGGAGAAATAATATGGGATAGCGAGACAAAATAGTAACCTATAATATATTTTCTTTCGTTAGCTAGAACTATTATATTGTAATCGTTACAAAAATTGAAATCGTTATTCACTAAATTATGGCTGTCAAAAATTCATACAGAATTTTAGTAATTATAACGAGATTTTTTACCGTGTATTTTTTAAATTTTATACTAGTTGACGCCTGCAACTTCGTATGCGTTATGTATTTTCAAAATTCCTTTCTTAGTACTCACTTTCAGCTCTTGAACGAACACATCCTCTACGTTTCAAGTCTCGACGTTCAGTGTTTTGGCCTGTACATTGTCTGTCAGTCAGTCAATACATTATACATATTGATTGATTATATATGTATCTACTACGAGTATATGCATAATTTATAGTTATTTAATTATAACGGGTATTTATCGCGCTCACCTCGTATGTTTTTGTGTCCCGACGTTTCGACTGTATTGCAACAGCCGTAGTCACGGGTTACAAAAACATACGAGGTGAGCGCGACAAATACCCGATACCCGTTATAATCAAATAACTATGTGTGATAATCGCGAAAGTCTACGAAAAACTATATGCATAATTACCAACGTATAACCTCTACCATACATAATATATTATACCAACCTTTGCTGGAAAAAATGTACTTCTTACAATTAGTTCACATATAGTTTATTTTGGTTCAGTCCGACAAATAAAAAAGTTTAAAAGGTTTTTAACATTTCCAATCTGTTACAAAAATAAATTGGATTGAGACAGGAATATTTCTAAAGGGTCTATTTTCACACGAATTTTATATAAAGAAACGATGGTTGCATGATTTGTGGTTGAACATTCGTTCCTCAATGAAATTTAAACAAATAATTAATTACTATACCTATAATATTAGAAAACTAAATAATAAGTCGCAAATAGTAAATTACAAAAATAAAAAGAATTCAGACGCGGCGAGATTAACCATTTTGTAGGTGTGATAAGAAATCTTCATAATATACGCGTAGTTTGTTCATACTTTTATTTGAGTTGATAGGAGACAAGGATGTTACGAAAAATATAATATAATATCATAAAAAACAAGCATTTTTATTGATATTATTGATACAAATATTTTTGTGATAGTCAATAAACTTAGAGCCCGTTGGCGGCGAAAAATTTGCGGCAATTTAAAGAACTCTCCAAAAGTTTTCTGCTAATAATCTTCAGTTCTTTCGAAATCACAAACCGATGTTGCCAATTCTAAGTTTTAAAGAACTAATCTAACTCACGTGAGCGCTTAAAACTGGAGAAAGAGCTTTTGTGTTATCTTAAAGATTAGGAAAAAAGTTTTTATTAATTGTTGTGTGGAGTGATTTTGTATCGGAGGTATATTGTCACGAAACTTACGGGTGTTATAGGAGCGCGTATTAGCTGGAGCGTGCGTCGGAGCGCACAAGCGGCCACGGACTGACTGACTGCGGAGGAAAGAGTGGTAGCTTGCTACGACGGATGCAGTTATCATTAGGGCTTTCAAGTTTCAAACTAATGGATAGAGCTTTTACAATACATCCTTATTCGATTAAAAACCGCAGTTAAAGGGTCGATAATATTTAACTATGCCTAACTGAAGTCTGAGTGAAAATTGTATATGAATTTTTTTTTCCGTTTAGAATTAATTTTTTTCACTTTGAATGTTTATAGTTCACCAGCTCAATAAAATAAAATTTAAAATATATAAATATGTTGTTCGAGTAGGTAGTGCAGGTACTACCTAATCTACAATGTCGATAGGTAGGTTAGGACTAGTAAAGTTTTGTTCAGATTCCGGATATATCTGAAGAAGCGCAACTTTCGACGTTATAAGTGGATTGCAGACCGATGGTCTTGCATTGCATTACAGGGGGTGTGTAAAATACAACTGATTATTTAATATTTTCAATTTCCCCCCAAAGCTATGTATAGCTATAATTTTTAAATATGCACAGGCATCAAAATGTAGACTCGATTTAGTTTCAGATTAGTATATATTTTTAGCATATTTTAAGAAAATCAATGTATCTGTGTGTCTAATGTTAATTAAATAAAATTTAGTTTTATGAGGTTTATGTAAGTTAGTAGTTAGTTGAATAATATATTTGGAGTCAATCAAAAATACAATAGTGTAAACAAAAATATATATATATCTTCTAGCTCAACACACGTACCTACCCGTAAAATATTTGAGAAGGTATATTTTATCAAACACGACTAAGAATTGTTTTACTATGGAACAGATAATTGGTATTAATGTTAAAACGAGAACAGGCCATTGAAGATAAGTGCATCTAAACTGCATTTTTAAACTTGTTAGTCACAAAACTAGTGGACCTTATAAATACCCACCCTATAGGTTATAGTGGCACAGCTAAGCACATCTGAAGCTGAAAGGATTAGCAATGAACTTACGGGGTGCGAAGAACTATTCTAAAATAAGCCACTTTCCAGAAATTATTTTTTAGGAGCAGAAAAGTAACGCCATTTCCAAAAATAAAATACGATTCGTTACTTAGAGCGGTTTCATACTAGCGTTAATGTCGCGCGTATACGGGCGGATTAGTACTCGCAAAATTTCAAAAACCGAACGCGCGTCTACTGGCTTTACGCTTGATTGTTTCTAGCGAGTGTCAGTAGCATGAGGCGGGTCTCACGGCTATTCGCGCGTACACGCGCTGTAAAAAACAGAACACAAGCGGAAAATCCGCTCGGTTAATCCGCGTTAATCTGAAACCGCACGTAACGCCATTTCCAAATACATTACGAATTACATACTTACTAAAGTTGTACGTAGTATCTTAGTACTCTGTGCTAATAGGTAAGTATATAAAAATCGTATGTCACACTCATTTCAATGGACGATCGACAATTATTGGAATAAGCAATAGAAAGTTTTCATAGGGTAACAAATTACTTTGACCACATGTTATTTTTTTTAAAGAGGTTTTTTTTTACAATTCTACGTTTTTGCATATTTAATTTAAATTTCAAGCGGTGATTTTATTTTTTGTTACTACAACCTCACAAAATGATTAAGTATACTTTTTGTTTTGATTTGTTCGACATAAGCGAAGGAAATAGGGAAAAACAGTTTAGCCCAAATAACGTTTGTTATTATTCTAGAATCTGCATGTGTCTCTCGCCAGGCGACCTGCCTGGTATGCTCTTGTTGGCACATCAGAGATTTGTTACTCCAACGCAATTGATTAAGCTGCCAATTTAGTCAGACGTTTTAATTATCGTTAGAGCTTTATTGATCGGGGACAGCATCATACACACTGTTTTCATTATTTGTTAACATCAATCATCACAGTGTGTAGGTACTACTCGTATTTATTACTTTAGTTTTAAGTCTAAAATTACTTCTGTATGTCTTTGTATTCTGTGGTATTACTAAATAACTTAACTTTGAAAACAACAGTTTTTGCCTTGGAGAATAAAATTACAAGGATGTTTATAAAATTATCATTTTATATATTTGAAATCCATTTATTTTGTAGGTCATTCATGAAACAAAATATTTTATTTATATATTGAAAAAAACTTTAATGACGATGGCACGAAAGTACGCCTTATTCGATCACAGATTGTCCGCCACGCCATAATATACGTTAGGCATATTTTTCTTCACACTATCATACTAAGTTACGCCGTTTTGTTACGGAGCAAAACAGAAAGAACCTCCGATTAATGTTACTTAAACTGTGATCCTTGAGGTGTCGGCTTAGATAGAGTACACACTTTACTACTTAGAGAAGGTAGGTGCTGTGTTTCAACTGAGACAAATTAGTTTTTCGAATCAGCGCCCTAACTAAATAACGAAATAACAACAGATCTAACACATTACATCAAATAACAAAAAAATAAATGGCATCATTTTGTGAGGTTGGATGAATACGTAATATAAATGTATGGACATTTGTTCTTTAATCACACCAAAACTATCTAATTTTATTGGGCTAAAATATAAAAATCCGTAACTGGACGACAGCGGATCTGAAACTAGCAATAGAGCGGAATGGAAAATCTTGGAGGAGGCTTTTTACTGGAAGGATGAATGCTCCAAATGTCAATGATAACGCTAAAAATTCGGTACGGAAATATTGGAACCTACTGAATTGTTCGGATAATTGCGTTACGTTACTATTATAGTCGGCAGTCATTTTTTTTTTTTTATATATGATAAGAGTCAAGCTTTTGACCACCACCTCACCTAATGGAAAGTGACGGTGTGGTCGAGGATGGAGCACGCTTGACTAAAAAAAACTGATTCACTCTAGACTTGAAGACACCAAGATTTTAGCAGTTTGGAAAAACAGACGCCGGTAAGGAATTCCATTCTTTACTCGTACTTATAATAAAGGTCGATCCAAAACGTTTTGTTCGAGTCGGTGGAATGTTGACTAGGTACGGGTGGTGGTATGTTCCTGTACGCCTGTTTAAGGGAGAGGAAGTCAATATTCGAAACACTCGAACAATCGATCGATCACGCGGCTTTATTGTAAATATTTTCACCTACTGATTTGGTCGGATAATTGCATTACGTTTCTATAGTCGACAGTCAATATTCGGAATACTCGAACAATCGCTCGATCACGCGGCTTTCAAGTTTGAATCTACATACATATTACCAGAGCTGGTGGAGCTGTATCACTGGAAGGCTTGAAGTTTGGAGGTTTTTCATTGGTTCTATGCAACTCCTGATTAAGAACAGAAATCACCCTTCATCCTACCTTATCCTTCACAAATTACTTTATTGTTCTTGATTTTGATGGCATCATGTGAACCAAGTTTATTTAGATTTAATTTGCAATCAGAAATTTAACTATATTGTTTAATTTTTTGGCTTTTTCTTCAGATAAACGCAAGAGTCAGTAAATGTCAAGAATACGAAAACTATCATACCTATAGTTATAAGAAAGTACTTACTGCAAAATTGAATGAACGAAATTATAAACATTCACACACTCACACCCCTGCACTAGGATTCCCTGTGTCGCAGGTGGCATGGACACATACAACACATCACAACATCCAAGACCCGAGAACAAACATTTGTGTTCGTCACAAATATTTGCCCCGGCCGGGGATCGAACCCGGAACACCAAGCTTCGTAGGCAGGGTCACTACCAACTAAGCCACGGTGTCGTCAGATCAAATACGCAAACGTTTAATTGTTATGCGAAATGTATAGCGAACAAGCTGTTGCTGCTATCACGTTATATTGTGATGAACAAAATTCAGTTCAACAACAATGTATTTCAATGAACTGTTCTGTTGATTTCGGCTATTAATATACTAAAGCCGTGTGCTGGGTAACTAGATTATGAATTAATTTTATATTATTTGCACGTTATTGAGGGTCTTTTCAACAATAATAACCACGTAACTGCATCCATAAAAAATACAATCATGAACTACTTTTATTTTCAATTAATTTTACATCTATAAATTAAATTTACGTACAATAACAAATAGATTGATTTGGCCAGTCAAGCACAAGATCTAGGAGAGTTACGGAAAGGGTGTGGGAGGCTTTGGGCCTTGGCCCAGCAGTGGGATACAACAGGCTGAATTTTTTTAAAATAAATAATTATAATTTTACATTACTGGTCACTTACGTCGAATGCATCCGGTTAGATGGGCTAAGATCGTCACGCACTGATGCCTACAGATGAACTTGACGCCTTCCAGATCATGCTTGGAAAAGTATGGGAGAGACCTTTACCAAGCAGTGGGACAGTACAGGGTAGGAAAAAAAAGAGTGTCCTCCACCAAACTTAGCGTGTAGCTGAAGACAACGTCTTCAGTGACATCGAAAATAATATGAAACTGATGAGGACACTTTACAAGTTTACATTGGATCACTGACAATGCAGTTGAGAGCTAACCTCTTATCATTCTAGGATCATTTAATGTTAGTACCATCGACCGGCTTAGAAAACCTGTGTCTTTTGACTTTTTTGTTGTGTGGTCTGGACATGTGAGCAGGTTCGTTTGCCTAACCATAGATCATAAAATTATTTATGCATGTTTCCTCATTCACTAATTTTAGTGAGGGGCGAAGTTCCGTTTGTATCCCGGTCACCGGTTTTGTTACGCGCTTTGCTGGAAGCAGTAAACCGACTTTGTAGGTCAGGAGATCGGAGTAAAATCCACCACATTATTAATTGATCGATTAATGTTGCCTTTTTGCACATTCCTTTCAGTTTCTGTTTGTGGTTGGGAACTTTTAATAGAATTGAGAAATCACTTAGGTATTTTGAAGTGTCTACTAATCTGAATTAACTCGTTGGATCAACTTCGTTTGTGATGCGAATTAACAACATTCCTACTTCGCGCCTACACTTCTTGACGAATTCAAAATTTTAGTCTTTTTTTAGTGGTTATACCTACTTGTGCCTTTTCTGTCAGTCAGTTATGGCTAAGCCTTTTATATGAATTGATGATGATGGAAAGTTCCTCATTGAGGGCATGATACAAAATAATTGAAGATGGGTTGATGGCTCAATTATAATTGACAACAATCTGGTTGGCAATGACTAATACCAACGAATACTAACACAGACCAATTTATTTAGATAAGTGCATATTCAAAGATAGAAGACCTACAGGCTCTTGCTATTTTCAGTCTAAAATACATAACTGAACTGTATTGACGCTAAACAGTAATAATCAACAACAACCGACTTCAATTAGACCATTTTGGTGATCGTAAACACCACTGAAAAGTCACAGGAAAACAAAATACGCAATTTTTTCACGTATTTTGATTTAAAAACTAAATTTTCGAACCGATCTTGTTGAAACTTCTTTGGGACAAATTTGAAAGTACCTTTATCCTCTCAAACAATAATAGTTTTTTTTAATTGGTTCATTTAAAACCAGTTCGAGAGTTAACAACCTTTTTTTTTAAATATGTTGAAATTCACAAATTTAGCTGTTAGTGAAAAATAAAGGGTAGAGGAACCCTGCCTCCTAGACTACAAAGTAGGCTATGGGTATTGCACCCGTGCACTGACTGTGTCACGCGTTACAACATCGGTTCGGTACCTACATCGCGTGACGTCACCCGATCTGGATTCCGCGATTCTCGGCTAAACAAACTAACCTCCAATTATAAAGATTAAAAGACTACTAGACTAGTCATCATTATGTATTCAGCTCGTCAAAATCTTGCCATTTTTTTGCATCACCTAGCAAACGCCAATCCCAATTAATAAATAAATAAAATTATAATCAGCAAGGGAAGTCCTTAATTTGTTTTTTTTTTTTTCAATAAACATTTTTAATACAGTATAAGCTACCACAATCTACGAGTATACTACAAAATTTTCAAATTGGACACAATTGGGCTACCCATAGAGCGTTGCAAACGATCTATAGGTAGAGCCCTTATACGTCATATACATTACATACCTACAGCCAGTTACAAATGTTTAAAGTATAGGTAGGTAGGTATATGTACGAATTTAAAACATTGCTTGGAATGACTAAATGGGTACACGTTTAATATAAATCATAATTAATAAAAAATAAATTTAACCGTAAACTTTTAGCTTGTATTTATGATATTATATAACTTCGATAATAATTCTATCTAGGCCTTTTCTCCATCTCATGATTGCTAGCGCATACTAAAAGACATAGTTTGAACAAAAAGTGAAATACTATGTCGGAACTGTGTCATAAAATATGGTAAATGAGCCCATCGCACGCAACGTTTGCCGCGGATTGTCGTGGACCCGTACTGTTATAGGACAAAGAATTAAAAGAAGGTGCATGCAGATTCTATACAAAATAGGACGTAAGGTACGCTACGCTTAGTACCCAAAAAAGCGGGTTAGTCCCAAAATCCCCTTGATTTTATTGTATTTTGAAACATTGGGATGCAAAATCCCCTTGATTTAAAAAAAATAAATCAAGGGGATTTTGGGACATAACAAATATAAAAGTTTCAAAATCCCCCAGATTTTTTTTTGTATTATTTTTTGAGACAACATTGTTTGGTGGTTATTTTTAAAATTTCCTGTGAATATTGAAAAGGTTATTACAGGAGGACCAAGATTATGAAGGAAGTTAAAAACAAGCACGATAGATATAACCTGGCGATGATTATCTTGATTTCGATTTTTCGTATATACTGCAAGAATTGATACAATATACAAGTTGGTACAATAATACAATCTTGTGTAAAACTATCGTCTCGATACTACATAGTCTCAGGGCTCAGGCCTACTGAAATGAAGACGGTACACGCTAAAAATAAAGTAAACCATTGGTATAACAGACCTACGTTGTTTGTTCAATTGCAATTTGGTCTGCCAAAACTTGTGCATTAATTTAATATATTACGCACTGTTTTCACGCTATGCGTGTCTTTTTTACAGGTAGAGAAAATAAAGAAACAAAAAACTTGACGAATATATCCTAGAAATTTCAAGTCTTTACGTCCCGTGATTTAACCAGTGCGTTGTCTGTCAGTCAGGCAGGACTAAGCCTTTTAAATAAATTGATTTATTAATCAGTGTACGAGAATAGATGTTTTAATACAATTTAATGTGATCCCTCATTCAATGCCATTCAATTTCATCTCGTTCATCAAAATCCAACAGCCTATTTCAGTGTATTACTTTAACTAATGTAATAAATAATTATAAATTTTAACTGGCTGGCAGCCCAACAAATAATTGGTCAACCGCTAATCACTCAAACAGTCCATCCATTAACCTGCCATTTTATATTAAAATAATGTCTGAATATAGGCATTGATCAACAAGAGTCACAATTACCCACCGTCGATGCCGCCATTCAGACCCTAATCATGATTAGGTAGTACTATATCGTAGTACTAGCTATACTTATTTACACATTACAAGGAATCTGAGCCCAATCGAAACAAAACTACTGCTGTTTATTAATGAGGGTGAAAGGGCTTGAAACAGAATTAGCTAACAGAGTTCTTGTGGCATGATTAGTGTTGACCAGTGTCATTTATAGAAACAAGTACTGACATATGTAAATATCTAATGCTGAAGTAACCAACCACTACCTCAGGTTTGCCCTTTACCTATGCTAGCAAACGTGCAGCGTCAATATTAAAGTAGTTATTATATTGTTAATACAAGAAATTGGTCTTATTATCGAACTACTTAGTTTGCTACGAACCTATAAGTTTTTTTATGTTAAAATAGTACGAGACGAACTAAGCGCCAGAAGGTAAGAGGTAAGAAGATTTTCATTGAACGTAAGAGATCTTGCTGCTCATGACCAGAACAGTGCTACACAAGACTTTGATTCACATAGGCTGCTGTAACGCTGCCAGAGCGCTTGTCCACATTGAGACGAAAGCCCAGTAATTTCACTAGCTACGGTGCCCTTCAAACCGGAACACATTAATGCTTATACATTACTTATTTGAGGCAGAATATCTAGCTCTATGTTGGTACCCATCTGGACGGCATCCTGCAGGGAATGCCTCCCAACGGTATGAAACTTTTCCCTCTTTGAATTTGATTTTTTTTCTCTTTTTGTTAATTTTGTTCTATAACTCTACCTACGACAATTCAACGGCAATGAACCGAATTATTAAGACAGATCTTATGGTGCACATAGAGTTCTCAAAACGGCGAAGGAAAACAGTGAGCGAAAAGCGACATTTCAGAACAGAGAAAAAAAAAGTTTTATAAAATGTGCCTTCCGCCGATCTGCATTGTGCCTGCGCGGATGGATTACGACCCAATCGCTATTCTTACTGAGAGTAGGCTGAGCTCCAGTAGTGAGAACATTATAAGCTGATTATTCTACGTATTCAGAGTGCACAAGGGCCTGATAAAGGATGTCAGCGGACTGACGCACGCGGTAACCGCGACGCTTCCGAGCACGCGCTGTCGTACGCGACGGCAACCGACGCGACGCGACGTTATCATTCGTAACCAAGTCTTGGGGTGATTTACGTCCCGCGACTTTGGTGCCGACTGAATAGTTTCCAGCGAGGTCAAGAAACATCATAATGTCTTTATTACAGCATAAGCTAACTACTACAATCTATATACAATTGGGCCACCCATAGACCGTTGCAAACGATCGTTGACGACACCGTGGCTTAGTTGGTAGTGTCCCTGCCTACGAAGCTTGGTGTTCCGGTATCGATCCCCGGTGGGGGCAAACATTTGTGTGACGAACACAAATGTTTGTTCCCGGGTCTTGGATGTTGTGATGTCTTGAATGTGACCATGCCACCTGCGACACAGGGAATCCTAGTGCGGGGTGTGAGTGTGAGAATGTTTATGAATGTTTATCTATACGTAACTCAACTGCTCCAACTCGATACCCGATGGCAGCGTACCGAGGATACTGGCTGCATTGCCTCTTTGTATCGCAAGGCTGAGATAGCTGCCAGCCCTCTGATCATGCGTCGCTTCGACCAGACGCTCTGACAACATGTTGAAAACGCGGATGGCTCCCATGCCCCATTGACCTAGGGTCTCCTATCAAGACTTATCGTAATGTTGGATTAGAAGTTATAGCGTAGAGTTTGTAAAAAGTGTGAGAGTGTGACTCTCCCTTTTATAAAAACGCCAGCATTTATGACTCGCATCTTGAAATTTAACGTTATTGAGCATTTTACAAATAGAGTGCGTTATCGCAGTTACACAACGGCGGCGAGGCCATGCTCTAACTGCAACTATAGGGTTATCTAGGATCGTCCAAACATTGCCTTATCGGCACTTAACTATAAGAATATTGCCAATTTAATATAGGTACCCCATTACAGTGAAGAGAGACATCGGCTGAACGGAAAATGTGCGCGATCACGCGATCCCTGTAATCAATTTCATAGAAAAACTTATTTATAAGTTGCCACGTCTTGTACTCGCTCACGAAAAGAAAGGGATGATCATTGTGACAGGTAGGTAGATGAGTTATTTTATAGATGATCTACAACTGCTTAATTTACACGAAATAATACTTAACAACTCCAATAAACAAAACAATAACGCACATAACTTAAAAAACTTAGCTGCTCTACGATAAGGCCGCGATTTATACTCACTCCGTAATTTGTATGACACAACTCATGTAAATTACTATTTTTTATCGGCTGTGTTTCAGGCCCAAATCAACCAGATTCTAACCAAACTTTATTAATATAATATTAGTTATGCAAAAACAACAAGCACATCACTGTGACGCTAAATCACAAAAGGCTGCGAGCCCACATTATCCTATCGCTATTAATTGGCTTTGGAAGACAATGGAAATGCTCTGTCCCGTCAATAAATATCCACAAAACTAACGGAACGGTATTGTGGCATAAACTATTCTGTTGATCCTTCTACACACATAAATTATCTATGAAATAACACAGAACACAGCTTTCAAACGTTTGATATGCGGTGAAAATATTTTTATTTTGGGTGTTTTTAAAATATTTATGCATTGTTATCGTATGTATTTATGATCATAGAAAATGGAAGTTGTAAAGATTCCTTTATAGCAGTAAACATTATTTAAAGTAAACAACCATCGTTCGCCAAGTTTATTCGACGGCGGTAAAGGTACCTAGCATTCGCGATGTCACCATAATGCGATTTTATCTCAGATAAGTCGAGCCATAACGTCAAACAGTGAAATATTTTTTAAGTACAGTAAAAACATGCAATTATAATGAATACCCGCTACTATTGATTGGTGACGGCACGCAAGCATTTATCTAGTGATGGTAGCTCGTCGATGCTCTGTACGATAATTTTAATAATATCAACTATATTATTTCACCATCGCAGCCTAACTTTTCCCATTGCTGGGTATATGCCTCTTTCTGCTCTTGCTATTTTTCCCGGTCCTGTGCTATTTATTTACTTCGGTAATATTTTATATAGAGGTATAAAATGAATTCTGGCATAAGCAAAAAAAAGGCATACTGACATCCCCGAATTATGATCTGTTCTTTACAGGCGTTACAGACATTCAAGACTCGAAGTACACAATTTGGATATAAAGGTGTATATTATGAGTCATATTATAATATAAGCCACAAAAGTAGGGTGCATACACTGATTTCCATGAAAACCACAAAAAGTAGAATATATATAGAATACCTAATTTTAACTAATTTTAATAGGAATGAAAAGGTTTTCTATCGATATATGGCATGGCGATAGCACCTCACTAAGCCCTTTCCCTAAGCAATGCACCCAGGGGTCGAATTGTCTTATTATGAAAATTACGTTGAAGGTTTTATGATTTGAGCTTTGGCGTAGGTACCTGAAACGAGAACCTTGAAAGTTTAGCGTAGGTAAGCCCGTTCATAGCGTGTTCAATAAATACTGTTGGATTTTGCCACTCTACTTTTCCTGACTATTTATCGAAAGATAGATAGGTGTTATTATCCAACACAAAGTCTAACGTCACAATATTGAAATTATAAGAATATTATCAGAGTGAGAGATCAAAAATATAGGCAAATATGAAATATTGTTTCATCATTATCATCGTCATCTCCCTGCCCTCATCCCACACTTAGGTGGTGTCGGCACAACAAGTCTTCTTCTTCCATTCGTCTCTATCAGCCGTCATCTCTGTACTCACACGTGCTTTGTTCATAACCTCTTTCACACAGTCCATCCATCTTTTACTTGGTTTTCCTCTTCTCGTAAATCCATCAACTTTTATATCTAACACTCTTCTAGTGACATGGCATTCATCCCTCTGAAATATTGTTTTAAAAATTATAATGTCTTTTAACTATTTTCCAGCATATTAAATTAAAAACAGCTTACAAATTTAAATTTATTTATTTTAAGTTATACAGAATGATAACAGACAAACGTAAGTCAATAAAAAATATTTACACACCTCTAACAGAAATAATAAGAGACCTCACATTATGATTATATCGGGCATTATTTTAAAATTATGAACAATACAGATTTACAATCGGATTTAAGATATACCTAGTTTTAAAACAATTTATTTCGTTAAATTAGTATTTTCCATATAAACTTTTCTCTACATCATATGCAAAATTATTAACTATGAGATATTGGTAGTGGAACCTCTGTCTAGAATTTCGAGTTCCATTTCTAAAACCACTGCATAAACTCTAGCTTTCGCTATAATTCTGTCTCGAGGAGGAAACGATTGGACAGTGGTAGCTAGGCTGTCAAAAAGCTGTTGAATGTCGCTGGTCTTCACTTCATTATCCGTTATAGAACATTTCATGAGCGTGGTTGATGGAATGCCTGTCTCAGAAAAGTGCGGAGTTGTTTCTTTTTGAATTTCAGAATGGTCTCTTAGTGGTCTACCAATCATTGAAGATATAGTATTTGAGCAATTTTTAGTCATTTTACGCCAGAATGCATCACGAAATGACATCCTTGTCTTGTTGCAAGATTCATCCTCTGTAACAAAAGTATAGTTCTAACTTATTTCAGATTGTTTGCGTCTCTTATTTCACCACAGCGTACGACTAGAAGTAAAAATGTATGTACTGCTATCATTACTGAAGAAGCTAAGAGATTACTGAAGAACGCACGTCGATACCCACCAAAGAAGTTTACATAGGTAATTAAAGAAGAGAAGATAGATATTTTGATACTAATGGAAACCATCCACCTGCCTTGGTTAAAAAAATGAATAAAAATAAGTTGATACTGCTGATATTAACTGATTTTGAAATTGAATGGTGTGGATGCCTATGGCGAGTAGTGGCGGTGGAATATTCAAACTTTAAAAAAGCTTTAGTATCTGATACAAAGAATTAACCAGAAGAACAATCCTCGAACTATAAATTGGCACCGCATCTTTTTGTTGATGATGAAACCATTCCATGAGAAAAACACGAATAAAGCGATAAGTAATAGTGTAAAGAAAAAATACTTTTAATGATAAATTAAAAGCATAAAATACAATTAAAATCAATAAAACACAAATAAAATGTGTAAATACAACGTGAAAAAAAAGTGATAATGAATACCTATAGGTATATTTTGAAATCGAGAATGAATAATATTATTGTAGTAATAGTTACAGACCTCCTAGAGACAATTACGACGCCCATATAAGTAAACACCGTCAGAAAGTTTGAAAAATATAAAAGAAAAGCGAAAAGACTAGAGGAAGCGGGCAGAGCTACTCTACAATACAGCATTTGATATCAAATAGAAAGTATATTGTACCAAGCTTAAGTATCTATAGTTAAAATGCCTGCTTACCTTGTCATTTAGCTTACCGAAGAATCGAAAAGTGCTTTCTTCAACTATCGCATTTTCAACCTCGCCAATCTGCGACACTTGCTAAACCCAATCTTGAATATATAAAAACAGAAAATCTCGGCGTTGAATGTTTCGGGCAAATACTCAAAAAGTACGCCGTATTATAGTAATTTCTTCACACTATTCGTTTCGTCTATGTTTTCTGATTGTGTCAACAAAAATTAGTACGGTTTCATACTTTAATTTAGATTTTATACGTGTTTTTAAATTAGTAGTGTTAATTTTATATCAAGTTTTTCGTATTATAAAGCTACGAGTGTGCAGCAGCATTCGAGTAGTAAAGAGCATTGCACTTTCCAAACAATCATTAATCTGAATTAGAACACAACGAATCACAGACAATCAGACATTCTCGGAATGAAGATGGTAATGTTTGTTGTTTGAACTAAAGGTGTGATACAATCTAGATTTTTCTTGTCTATAGAGATAATTTGGATTTGAATTATTTAACTTTAAATCCACTGAGACTCGTTCGGTTTCCGACAGTATAGTCACCTGAGTCACAGCAGTGTGAACGTTAGAAGCTGATTAAGCTATGCTAAGCTAAGCTATGGTTCAAATTACAAGTCGGAATAATAACTTGATGAATACTGTATATTCAATGTGTCATGTTGGACCAGATAAATAAATAAATAAATAAATATTTTTGGACATTTCACAAAACGTCATCTAGCCCCAAACTAAGCAGAACTTGTACTATGGGAACTAGATAACTGATACAATACTTATATACTTTTTTTTTTGTAAATACATACATATAATACATAGAAAACACCCAGACTCAGGACAAACACCGATGTTCATCACACAAATGTTTGTCCTGAAGCGGGAATCGAACCCGCAACACCAGGCGCGGCAGCCCAATACACTTGCCATTCGACCATCGGTGTCGTCCGGAGATGTACGGATGGCAACGGTCTTAAATTAAGCCAATTTTATTTGACAGCTTGCAATTATACTCTGTACTAAATCTTATAAAAGAAAAGTTGTTAAAAAATTTGGTTGTCTGTAAAGTTGGTTTACGAACTTAACATGACTACCAGCGTAACGGGACAGTGATCGTTACCGGACAATGACGTTAATGTTTTCTTGCATGCAGCCGGCCGTGGGCGCGGCGGCGTTCATCGATTTATTAGACGTAGTCACGTCAAAAATTGCATTTGTTGTTTGTTTGTAATTTATTGATATAACTAAAAAAAATGTAAAGTTAATTAAGGCGCTTTCGTCGTATAAACATTAGAACACTTATAACAATATCGCGGAACCTCGTTATAATTAATTTGTTTTCGTTAAAATTTCATTGGTTCAATTTGACCCGGCTCCGTTCGCACTTGATCGAATAATTTACGAGCACTGTTGATGGGATCAAGTGGACCAGAACTGTACGTCTCATCTTAGTTATTTGGTGACATCATTCACCGATTTGCTTCATAGTACCTTCACGAGATTTTCGATAGGTACATGAGGTACCTTCAGAAAAGGGTTATTTTTTCCATATTTACCATGTAATAACATAATAAATGCCAGGTCGGCCAGATAGAGCGACGACTTATAAAAGGCGGCCGGAAAAATGTGAATGCGAAAAATCAATGTTTGAGCTTATAGGACCGTGTTACGAGGAGGCCAATGATGAGTCTTACGTTTTTCTTAAAACAAGCGTCTTGATTAGTGTTGTAAATATTCGCATGATGGACTTATATTGCGTGACATCCGGTTAGTTTGTTATCGGTTTATTATGATGAGAATCGCAACGGATGTGTGTTAGTTGTATCTCCTTAGTAAGTACCTACTTAGTTGGAATAGGCACTTTTGTTACCAAGTAATGCCAAATAGATACGTAACTACCTACTGAATGAGACCGACTTGGCTTATCGCTATGCCCGACTGATCTTTGATCTTATTAAGTAATAAGTAGTTGATAAATAAAAAATCTGTGTCAAATATTTTTATGGGTTTCGAGTCAGCCCTGCCAGCCCATCTAACCGTATATCTCAGGCATTATATACAGACAGATTATGATGTAGTGTAGGTATGCAGCGCTCTTATTTCGTACTTGAACCGGACAATATACCCCGTCATTCATTATTATATATCTAGATATTGCCCCTAAATAAATAAATACAAAAAAATAGATGATTATAATGATGTGTCGAAATAAATTCAAGTCAAAGTTTATTGACACAAGAACGAGTTAATGCATAGAAACATGTTTATTGGTTTTTAATCATTATTAGAACCACTTGTAAATCGACGGAACGCCTCCATGCACTTCACATTCCCGGCGTTAAGGCATGCTCCAGCCAGAGGCAGAAAGAGTGACCACGTGGGAATTTGTTGTAGTACAAAAGTTTGAAAATAATGTGGAAGTGGATCATTAAAATTTTTATCTTAATCAAACTTTCTTGACCAATTTATACAAATACTGACCACCATTGAAGAAGAAAACAGTATAAATTTTCTATAAGTACCTAATAATCACACGGCGAGCTAGTTTTATGAAAATAAGCAATAGATTGTTTATGGGAATTAGTAATAGATTGTTTTTTGTAAGTACTTACGTTACGTTACGTAACGTTACGTTAAGTACTAACTTACTAAAGAGCATTATCTCACATCCTAAGTATTGAGTATAAATACATATGCATAATAAATATGTATTTAAAGTAGTATTTTTTGTATTTTTATTTATTATGTATAGTATTTTGTAGTTAATAACTTATATATGTAAGTGCAAGTAAGTGTACACAAACCTACCATTACAACACTGTCTCTCTATACTCAAAGTTTTGCTGGAAGAAAACTTTTTTAAGGGTTAAGCTCGCCTATGTACATGCCTTTTATTAATTACGTGTGTTAATAGTTTTTATGTGTGCAATAAAGAATTTACAATTTACTTAAAATACAAAAAATCAAAAAATCTAGAGATTCGCTGACAGAGATTATGTTGCGATGTATACCTGTATGAATTATAAATTTCTAGATCTTAATATAAAAGTTAAAAAAAATGTTTTTTCATTATCCTACAAAATTATGAACTGATTGTCACCGCGTTACGAGTGGACTTGATTACATCATCATTACGAGTGCAATGCTACTGAGATTAAACGTTGCTATACTTATCAATTTATTTTTAAACATCGTCAATGCTTAGGTTGTTATTATAACAGATACCTACAAGTTAAAGTTTTTTATGAGAAAATGTTCCTAGATACCTGTGAGTAGGCACGGTTTAAAATTAGTGGATTATCCGAGCGTATTCGCCGCTGTCTTTTTTTTCAATTTCAATTCATTTATTTGGGTCATCAACAAAATTTACATGGTGTCGTGCATTTCTTATATATCTCTATAGTAACTAAATTTTGTTTTTGGAGCGCGTGTATGCGCGGTAACGAGCGTTGCTCATGCTACTGACAATCGCTAGAAAAAACCGAGCGTAAACACCGGCTGCATGCACGAAAACGTTGACGTCATTGTCCGGTAACGCTCATTGTCCCGTTACGCTGGTAGCACATAGTACTAAGATATGCTGGTAGTCACGTTAAATTATCGTCCGTAAACCAACTTTACAGACAACCAATTTTTTTTACATACTAACTATCTAACACAGTACCCTTCGAGTTTCGAACAGATTCAATGGGTAACTTGGTTTCATTCTACAGCACAGTCACGTTTAATTTGTCATCTCCTCTTCGTTCCTAATAGGTAATGCAAGGCAAAGCGGCGGAGATTGCTGCACTTTCCTCATTACGTAGATTCACCACATTGCTAGAGGAGACTTCTAAGATCATTGTGAATCTCATTCAGTTCTTCTAGAATCATTTTTTTTTTGAGAGCTCTATCTATGCAAGATCGACAAATCGGTAACGTTCTTTATAACAGACCGATCACGTCACATTCGTCCTCTGATTGGTAGATTAAGATATTTTTTTTTGTCTAGCTATAACAAATTTAGTTGCTATTGGACGATCATTTTCACATTAACGAAATATAAATCGTAAATTTGTGAACGCTAATAAATACGTTACACGATTTGAGTGTCGAAAAGCCATTTTGCTGAGACAGTTTCCGTTTTTCGTTCTTTAAATGTATTTTAGGAGTATACTGTACTTAGCTACTTATTGTTTTGTATTTTATAACTTTTGTTTACAATACTCATTCCAGTTTATTTGTAGTTATCACTCACCACTCATATCGTTCGGCTTTATTTATTACATCACAATTAGGTCATTACGATGAGTACGTTCATGAGGATACATTAGGCCATACTCGAAGGAGTAGTAATGAGTACAACAAAATCAACTAAGCCTTCGCTTTGAGTTAGTGCACTCTTCATTGCTCAAGTGCACTATACAGTATCTAAACTCAGAATCATGCCGGTACTAGCTGCCAGCCGCGGCTTCTCCCGACCGGTACCGAGATAAACTATACATAGCCCATGTATTTTTCCAGCTCATAAAACCCACGACAAATTTTAGCCCAATTAGTAAGCACTAGCTTTTGGTGTGATTAAGGAACCAAAACCGATATATTCATCTATCTATCAATCCTCACAAACTTTCACTTTTATACTATAATATAAAATATGTAGGATACTGATTTATCCATGTTGCTTGGTACTCCAATTATATTTAGGTACGCGGTGCAAATGGAAAGCCGGTTCGTTTGTCTACTTTAGCTTTTGCCGGCGACTTCATCTTATTAACTTAGATACCCAAAAAGTCCTAAAGTTAATAGATGTTCATTAATTTTAGTAAAGGTAACTAAAGTAAATCATTGTAGATTGTTAAAAAAAGAAGGATTCCCAAATCGGCCGTTATTTTTCTATGTAGGTACCTATGTTAATAAAAGTATCTCTCAATTTTGTAGCTCAAATTATTCTACAATAATTTGAGCTACAAAATTGGCGGAGGTTGATATGTTTTGTCATAATTTGTCATAAATAAGATCTAAATACGGCGAATAAAGCTAGAACGAAACGCAGTTAAATAAATTATAACTATATATTTCAGCTATCACGACTTATCATTATTTATTATTATTATTTGATTATCCATTAGAAGCATTTCCATTAATTTTTACAACACACTCTGTAAAATTAATCTGATTCTGGTACACTCGGTTTCAACATCGTTATCATCTTAGTCCGGGATCACCTACTGCCGGTTATAGGTTATAAGTTCAAGTCCTACGTGCTTCGGGTTTCTGCCAAGTACAAGGAGGTGCTCCTTGCTCCCGACTTCTGGTCAGCCGGCAACGTTTAAAGCAGGGTTTAGACGAAGCCAGCGCTGGCTGCCAGTCTCATTGACAGCCAGCGCTGGCTGGTTATTGGCCTCGTATAAACAGTTTTTCAAGACAAGCCAGCGTTGGCTACCAGCACTGGTGGGAATAGAGCGCCAGCCTATTTTCCATTGGCCTCATCTAAACAACGCGGGCCAGGCCAGCGCTGACTTGTCTGAGGATTGGCGCCAGCGTTACTGGCTTCGTTTACTCTAAACCCTGCTTTACGACGCTATCGGAAGGCGCAACCATCAAATAGAAAGTCCTGATATTTTCTTTTTTTTTCTTTAACGTGTTTCTTATGTATTTTATTGTATGTTTGGTATTTTATTATGTTGTATGTATGTTAGTCAGTAAGGTAAATTTTGTACAGGCATATTGCATTTTTGTAATATTTAGTTACCTCAAATAAGAGGTTTCCTCTTTTCTTTTGTGACAATCTTTTGGTCTTGGGCGTATTGTCTTGTTTCGTATCATTGACCCAGCGTACTTTTGCACGTCCCGAATTGATGCGAATAGTCTTGTGTTGCTCTAACGTAATGAATTATAAAGTCACTTACCAGTCTTGCAGTCGCGTTCGTCAGTGCCATCACTACAGTCCCTGCGACTGTCACAGACTTGGTCTCTCGAAATGCACCGGGTCTCGTCACAGCGGAACTCGTCGCTCGGGCACACTGTAGACAAAGTTCTTCATGACTATTACGCCTTATAATCGTAAAGCATTGAAAAACATGACTGTTTCAAACCAATGAAAAGGTTTCCAGTCTTCAGTCATTTGACTTTATTGCATGCGTTTGGTAATAGGAACGGTACAAGGAAAATTTAGGGTTGTCATGTACACGAACAATCCATTGTCATAGTCTGTGACTATGAAAGATTGGGTTTTGGGTATATTAATATAACTTTGACTATATATACTGATTGCATTAGAAGCTTCTTCATTTTATAAGTTAGCTAAAGCTCTAAGGCTCCAAAGTCCCAAGATACACAGGATTAACAGAATCCTGAAAATCTAGAGACTTTCGAGCCTTTCGCGTTCAAAACTGAATCAACTTAGGTACAGTTTCATATTATAAATTTACTCATTTTAATTGCATGACTTCTTTTGTGAACCCGAATAAACTTTATAGCAACATATTATTCACTTTTTTTCATTTAATCCACACCTCAAAAAATAGGACGAAAGTTTCATAGATTGCAGCAGTAAAAAACTTAAACCTAAGCTCAGGGCTCTTCAATGTATAATTTTATATTTAAGAAATAAATAAATAATATAATTATAATATATAAATAATCAATGTTTTATACAACTTTTGATGAAGAACACAAATATCGCTCAGCTCTCATAATAGCTATTAGTTATTATATTACACACAAACTTATAAATAAATACATGAATAACACCGTTATTTCTAAACTTGTCGCTAAAAGAAACATTAAAACGCATCATGTGTATAATGTTTTAAATGTACCTCATGGCTTAAGATTGAATATTTACTTTAAAACTAAAAATAGGAATTTACATACATACAAACTAATTTTTAGGTTCACCAATCAATATATAAAAAGGTCCTGACTGACAGACAACGCACATGTCAAACCACTAAAAGTACTCGTAAAAGTTCCATACTTGGAGAGTACCTAAATATGTTCGCCAAGAAGTGCTGGCGCAAGTTGTGGGTGTTTCAACTTGTTAATAAATGTTTTAATATGATTTTGTTCCTCGATATAATTAAGTAACCAGTTCATAGATTCATAGATATTCACACACTCACACCCCTGCACTAGGATTCCCTGTGTCGTAGGTGGCATGGACACATACAAGACATCACAACATCCAAGACCCGAGAACAAACATTTATGTTCGTCACACAAACATTTGCCCCGACCGGGGATCGAACCCGGAACACCAAGCTTCGTACGCAGGATCACTACCAACTAAGCCACGGTGTCGTCAAGTACTAAAAATTTATAAATTAAATACCTATTTTGTGTGTTATACAAGCATCTCTGTTAGTGTACATATTATATTTAATTTCTACGGATAACATGTAACATTTATAATTGTTCCATAAATAATACGAAGGTTCTACCTTCAAGGCTTTAAGGTTTCCTACGTTCTTGATGGTGATTCGTCTAAATTTCTTAAATTCTCCCGTTTTACGAATACTTTTATAGTGGATAAGATAAATGTTAATTCGCAAATATTATACTCGCAGTCATAGAGATACAGTATATACAGTACCTCGATGCTCGCAGTGCATTTGTAAATCGGTTAGTAGTACCAAGTACTCAGAACAATGCCGTTCTTTGAGCATCTTGCAAAATACGAGTTCGATTGGTGCGAACGACGAATTTCATGTGCTCGTAAAATGCTGGAACTGAACCAAATTGTTCTGCTAGTTTTTTTCGGTTCCCACATTAGTTTTATACTTATGTTTATGTACCTCATTAATTTAGTGTATACTGTTCCTTACCTTCGTTTTCTTCCGGCTCTTGTGGTATATTCGGGACCGCAGGGGTGGTAGGCTCATTAGACCCTCCGCTCTCTACATAAATATTAAAAAAAATAAACATAAAAAATTAAAAAAAAAACAGAGGTGTTAAAACAAGGTACTTTTTGTCCAATCCTCGTATGTTATATCATAGCTTGTTCCCATACAATCCTATTTTAACATTATTTGGGACAAAACCCTTTCTCTCTTTCTCTCAAATATTTTTCAATAAGTACATGAGTACAGTCTGTTTGTTATTGCGATACGTCGCTGTCCAATAGCTCTTTTTTTTGCTTCCAAAGACGAGGTTCATAGTTATTTCTACTTAGTTTTTCGGTATTTTCACCCTGTCTGTTGTAAGGCAAGGAATTAAGAATTGTCGTGTAGTTAGTTACCTTGCTCTTCGTTCTTGTCTCTACACGTCTCGTAGTCTTCATCTTCACCCAGCGGACAATCCTGCGTGCCGTCGCATAGCTGTTCCGGACATAATGTGATGGACGAGCTAGCGCAAGGGATTGGGTTGTCACACTGCGCCCGGTTTGGAACATTCTCCACTTGATTATCAGAATCATCCTTTTCCTGATTTTGATCCGAACCTTCAGAGCCTTTTGGTAAACAAAAAGAAATAAAAATGTGAATGAAAATGAAAACGATTTACCAAAATTTAAATGTAGTAAACCTTAGCAACGGTAATTTTACATTGTTGCGACCTTGCTTTCGGTACCTTTGTAAATTACAAAAGAAAGAAAACTGACTCTCTGCGTTTCAAGTTTCAACCGTCAGCGGTCTTAAAGGAAGGGTGAACCAATTTAATTTAGAAAATCTCTATTATCGCTATGATATCAAAAATTATGATACTTGTGATTTGGTAACCCAGTTTGAATTAAAATACGAATTTTATTACCAAAGTTCTGGGGACGGAACTTCAAGCAGTTAGCTGTGCAATTATTTTAGAGAAGACCACATCTGAATAACTGAAATAATACCGTGATTACACAAAAGTGCTACTTATAAAGAACATATTAAGGGCGTGTCTTCCCCTTAATTAGTGACTGTAATAAATGTGCTATTAGACACTTTCTTATTATTATTAAATTTGTAAAATTAAGTTAGAGTTGAATTACCCATTAGCCTACTTTGGCTAGAAAAGTAATTGAATAAACAAAAAAAAAACTAAATAAAAGTGATGAAATGTAAAAAAATAATAATAATAAAACATAAAGTACCACCAAATCCGCAGTTTTTCTCATCAGCTCCGTCAGAGCAGTCTGGACGACCATCACACAGCTTCGAGCCAGCTACGCAGGTGCGATCAGCGCACTGGATCTCGTCTGGCTGGCACGTCTCAAACGGCGATCCTGGGTAACCCACTTATTAACATCATACTCCATACATATACTTGTACGTTCAAGTACTATAGAGTTGAATGAAACCGTCTGTGAGAAACAGGAGCCTTTTTCATCCATATTCATAGATTTTTTGAAAGTTTAGTGGGTAACCTGGTTTACTGAATAAGCTTCTCAATGCAGAGAACAATGCACTGCCCTATTCACGTGTAGACACCCTTAGTTGCATGGATTAGTTTAGTTTACAGCCTGTTTCAGAATATTTATTAACCCGAAGTTATTATCTTCCCCTTGGAAATAGTAAACCCTGAAATCAGCGGTGTATGCTAGGGTAAAGTAACAACCTAAACACCAGCTAAATGTAAACATAGCTGAAGTCATTCGTAATGTTCACGCAACAGCTGATTACAGACATTCATCTGTTGACGGCAAAGCTTGGCTGTATGATGATCATTCATATATGTATGTATGTACAGTTTATAACTCATAAAGTCTCAGTGTGGTGAATAAGTCAGTGGAAGAAGCTTTTTCTTATTCTGTATAAGGATACAGCGATCTGTTCTGACATCCCTTTGAAGGTTGCATTGTGCAAAACGACCGTCCCAGTTATCCCAACTTATTAAAGTAACGGAGCAGAATTCTGGTTTGAATGCAGCACTGTTCAAGTGACATGCTAGTTGACACATTCGGTGTAAAGGAGTCTAGTAGCTTACGAAACCCTATTCTCTTCTCTGGCGGACGGAATGTCCACTGATTTATTAATCGGTGACATACACGCGGTTCGGTCAAATATAAACCTTTTGAGCAGCACTAATAATAATTAGTACTCGCTACCTTGGGGCTTTGGATGAGTAAAACACACCTGGGTTCACGACTTCGGCGCTAAAGTCTGCATCAGTCAACGTGTAGCTGCCAAGGGAACGAGTGTATCGAATGTGGTTGTGCAGTAAGTCACTGATCTGATCCGTGTTGTCCACTGAGGTGACAATGTCCAGAGTTACTTTGCACGAGAAGTTGTCAGCCACTCGGGATCTGTAAATAGTATAAGAACATGGTTCAGACAATACTGTTTTTTTTTCTCATAAAATAAATTTTAATAAACGTCAAATTGACTCAGGAAATCGTTAGAATCAATATTATTATTATTGATTTGCGGCTTTAGTGACACTGCGATTGTTGTCGATCTATTGTGCTCTAATCACAAGAAACACAGAAATATTTTCGATTCATGTGTCGGAAAATATATACTCACTGTATCCTGACGAGGCTGGTCTTCTGTGTGCCAGGTAGTGAGTCGAAGAGAGAGTTGACGGCACTCGCCAGAGATTGAGAGAACTCCTGGAAAGGCCTTGAATCGCGGTTGGAGTAGTCATCTAAGTACGGCTCCATCACCACGAATGTCACCCGGAGAGTCTCTGGAACCATTGACAATTATCATTAGTCGCTTGGATCAGCTTGCTTGATTTTTGTATGTACACAAGGGACGAAAGCTAGGCGCTCTCCTGATGGTAACGATCACGCTTGCCCATGACCAGAACAGTGTTACACGGGACTTTGATTTATATAGGCCGGCGTTACACTATAACAGTGCTAGTCTACTTAAAACTTAACAAAAAAGTAATCCTTCTTCTTCTTACCTATCGAGTCAGAAACAGAAAAATATATTGGTGTACCACCGGGTTCAAACCCACGACCTTCGGATTGAAAGTCGAACACCTCCCTCTCGGCCAACATGTATTTTAATAGCAGGCCTTTGGGCGGTTTTATATCTTTATCACCAGACTAGCGCTAGCCACTAGTCCACACGAGATGAGATAAGTTCCATATGTATTGAAACCAATAAATGATTTTATACCTATAATTAAACTTAAAAATACTTACTTTCACTGGGATCGGGCTCAATCTTATTCGGGGACTCTCCAGATCCATCTGATGGCCCGTTGTAGCCCAAACTGTCCCTGAAACGAGAAAATGTAGGTTAATATTGGTATATACTTAGAAGTTGAAAGAAGATAAATTAGTAGATTATGTAGTCTCGGTAGAGCTTATTTGACACGAAACATATGTAGATGACATACCTTTATTTATCGTGTAATAAATACGCAATAGCTTTTGGTTACTTTAAGTAGTTTGGGGCTAGATGTACGAGTATGTATGTATGTAAATTTATTTGGTACCTCGTATCTACCAAATGGCTGGATGAATTTGTTAGATTCAAAAATAGGTGATTTTTTGGCACTAAATAGTAGGTGGTTGAAATTTATTTTTACCGAACCAAACCTATAGGGTATCAAAACGAAGGAAATTAAAGGAGATTCCAAAAATATATCTACGTTAAATACTTATATGTTTACATTTAATTTGAAATAATTAATCGGCAATCAAAGTATAATATTTTCGCAGTTGAATTTTCAGTTTTTGTAAACTTTAAGCTTATTTTGAATACTTACTCGTCTTCATCTTCAGTGACGGCCTCGTAGTTGGCCGGCGAGGGCGTCGTCGTCGTGGTAGACGACGGCAATAGGCCTAATGGATCTGGAAATAATTAAATCCAAAGTTAAAATGTATTGTATCTACTTTGACAAACAATGTTAGTCTGCTTGTAAGCAACTCGCTTTAGCTCGGGACTGCGCCCGCGTGATATCGAGATTATCGGACATACGTCCTTTTCTATTTGAATCCATTGGACCAAAAGTGGTCTGACACTAAATTCTGAGAAATAATTATAATTTTAGTCAACTACTTTTAGTTTTACTATGTTTTAGTATTTAGTTAGTAGTTGATAGTAGAACAATGATTAAAAATGCATACCTAAACGTAATTTGGACAACTCTATTTTAGTATCTACTATACAGGGTGATTTTTTGAGAAGGGTCCTGATGGCCAAGTCCGAAACTACGAGAGTTAGAGAAAAGTCGTGAAAGGAGTCATGCCATCGATTTAAAAAACAAATATCTGCATATTTTGTTTTTTTATTAATCTTTTACTTTTGACGGAAATCGAACCGAATGATTTTTTAAAAAAAATTACGCACTATATTATGGAACCAATGGATTCTGTTGCTGATAAGAATCATTATTTGCAAACAAATGTAATACTACAAATTAAAGGAAGTAGCAAATTATCAGATATCTGGTTCCCATAGTTCAAGCTCTGCTTACTTTGGGGCTAGATGGCGCTGTGTGAAATATCCAAAATATTTATTATTATTATTTTTACTTACTGAACCAATCAAAACGTTTCAGTCGCTTCAATGGTGAGAGGTCCTCTTTTACCTCCAGGAATTCATTGGAAGCGCCCTCTTCGCCTTCCCAGTAGATGTCTTCAACTGTGGACACCTGGAAAAGAACGAAATAATCATTAGCATCAACATTTACTTTTGCGGCCCTGCTTTATGCTTTTTTTGTTAATTTATGTTTCATGTAGTTTTCATCAATAAAATTATTTACAAGTACAAATACAAGAATTTCTTTTCTTTTCTTTTCTTTTTATGCAAGTTTGAGCTACCTTAATTTTCTATGGGAACCGTCTTGCTACCCATTTGCAATAGGTGAAGTGGAGGCACTTTTGATATTATTTTATAAAGAAGATGTTCAGTAGAATAAAACACTTCTGATTTTACAAGAAGATGGATTCTGTAATTATTTATTGTACATACCAACACGATATAGTATAAAACATAAAAGAAAAGAAGATGTTAGATAATAAGGAAATTAATCACATGTGGTGAAATTTTTTGCAACCATTGCTGTATGTTATATACGCAGGTATAATGGTAACAAAAACGTTTATACTCAGTATACAAGTTTTTTTATAAACAATTCGTTTTAGAGCCAATGGGGCGTCTACTGAGATAGAACAGAAGTTGTGATAACTCACAATGAATTACTTATTTACAGGCACCTAAAGGTTCTGGGTTGGATTACGTTGGAATAAGTAAATAGGTGTTTTCTGATTGGCCAGTGGCTTACAGCCGCAGGGATCGCCCCGCCCAGTAACGATCTTCGTTTCGCTTGGCCGTTGTGTCATTTGCGCCCGACATTTTGGGCAACAAGAATTTTCTTAAGGCCGATTTACACCAAACGAGCGAATGCGCATTCTATCCCCTCTCCGTCAAATTCTATTAGTGTAAACAGAAACAGAATATTCCTTAGTTGTTCTATCTTGCTCCCATAAATTCTATGGAATATTCTAAGAATGCTCGCTCGCTCAAAGGCTGATTTACACCAGACGACCGAATGCTCATTCTATCCCCTCTCCATCAAATTTTATTGTGTAAACAGAAACAAAACATTCCTTCGTTGTTCTATCTTGCTCGCATAGATTCTATGGAATATTCTAATAATGCTCACTCGTTTGATGTATACGGCACTAGAGCGAGCGAACAATAGCTTAGAACGTTTTCACGTGTTCGAACGTGCTCGCTTCCCGGAGCGGTCTCTTCAAAGTGTTCTTGTGTTTTAGAATCCAGTTCTTGGTTCTTATTGATTTTTGATGTAAACGCTAAAAACGAGCTTTCATTGGCAAGACACTCTTGTTCTAGTTCCAGCTCGTTGTTAGTTTAGTGTAAAACCGCCTTTAGATACAAATAGTCTTATAGAGTACTGCAACGATCAATATAATTGTTCCCAGCAAAGGTCACAGAAATCAATTTAAAAAAGACTTTCTTTTAAATGACTGACTGAAAAACAAAGCACAGGCTAGACCACTCAACGTAGAGACTTAATAGGTATTTCATTTAATATGATAATTATGAAATGTAGGTATATAAGCGCGTACTAGACAGGAATTGAATTACCTTGCAAAATAAAATTGCGGGAGTAAGCTAGTAGTATGCGTTTCCTCAGCCTTTTTAATGCCGAACAAGGTAATGGTGTTATAACGATTTAAAATTGAGGATTAGCTCTACCCCAACTACTCCTTACAACATACAATAAAAAAACAAACTGGTACATTCATTCATACATTTAAATGTAAATTTATACCCTAGAGATGCTTACAGAATGATGGTCCCTTCACCGTCAAACACGTTAAACAGAGTGAAAAATGCCGAACGGAAGACGTAAAATCCGTAAAATCGTCATTAGCTCCCGCAAAGGTCATGATTCGCAAATAAATCGCCACCGAAGCCGCAATTAGGGGAGAACGGGCGGCACGAGAGGGATCTCTTTGCAATTTTAGTTAGTCCAACATGATCCTCAGACGAGTGTGGGCTACAAGTCGTGCAACCTAATGGGAACGGAGGGAACGTCGCCCAGACTCGGAACCAGGGTTTTATTATAATGAAATGGAGGCTGGATTGTGCGAGGATACCCAACAGCCACATTTAAGACTGATGATGACGATGGTGATCATGCGTGCGGCTAACATGTTGCTTTCATAATTATATCGAAGCTTAAAGAAACATAAATTAAAAAAAAAAAAAACTAGAACTGACATACAATTTTATGCAATCAATTACACTTAGGTACATAACTGGACGCGAAAAATGTAAGGTAGGAATAATTCCTGTACTTTACTACGCGTATCAATGCTGACTTAAGGGTAATCCTCAAGGCAAATTTCCATACAAAATGTTTCGAACAAATAGTCAAAAAGTACGCCGTATTATAGTAATTTCTTCACACTATTCGTTTCGTCTATGTTTTCCGATTGTGTGAACAAAAATTAGTAAGGTTTCATACTTTAATTTAGATTTAATACGTGTTTTAAAATTAATCGAAATTCATGAACTCTGTATGAAAATTTGCCTTGAGGGGTAATTCCTTAAGCCGTATCGCATGTACAGACAGCGTCAGAGATAAGTATTCCCCTTGCACAAGACGCCCAGCTATAAATCCTTACAAAAAATTGTAATACTCAAAATTATTTTTAGGCTTACATACGGTTATACGAATATAATCTATTTTTAAAGGCAAAACTTCTACATTCGCCGCGACGGTCATTTTTTTATTTTTTTTTTATTTAACATTAGATTTAAAGGGATTTGAAGCTGGGCATTATAATGCAAGGGGGATACTTATATATGACGCTGTATGTACAAGGTAAATCTTTTTTTGTATGTATCTACAGATTTTAGAGGCCCCCAATCTCCCTTAGCTACAGCACTGCCCAGCGCTCAGCGCGCGGACACAATGGTCTGTCTCTGCCTCTGTGACGCTGAGAATTTCAGTCTGCAACTTTTGACGATAAAAAACTTACGATGATAAATTATTTTATCTTAGATACGAGGGTACGATCAAGTATAAATTCAAAAGAAGACATAGCATTAAGCAGACAGGTTGTATAAAGTAGATCCTCTAAACCTGTAGGTTTACACAAATAGAAATACTTTTATTTGGTTTTAGAAGTGCCGATATGGCGCCTTGAAAAGTTTAGTTGTGTCATTATTACTAGAGAAAAATTTAAAATCATTATAAGGTTCATGAATGGTATTTTCGGAACGCTTGGCTTCATGGTAGTTGCTTTATGTGTTGGCGACAATATACAGTCTATAAAATCTTTTCTAAAAAAAATCCTATTTTTTGTTGTGGACGACCATTCTGAACGCTGTAAGATTTACTGCTTCAAAATTCCAAACAGGTAAATGAAAGTCCAAGTAAAAGTCCAGAGTAAATCTGTTTCTTTTAGCCAAGCGTGCGCCATCCTCGACCACACCGTCGTTTTCTATCAGGTGAGGTGGTGGTCAAACGCTTGACTATAGCATATACTGGGTTAGTTTTTGTTGACTCGCTTATTTTTTTTTCTAATCACGAATATTAAAAATATTTTTTTTTTCTAAAACTCACTGAAATGATCCATTATTGTGTTGCTTCGTTGTCCCACCTTTTCATGGAGAACCTACTCCTGCGCTAAATTACTCAACTAAAACTAAACCCCGTTTATTTTCTTTTCTTTACTAGTAACGAAAAAAAATATTTTTTATGATATTTTTTCCAAAATTTATTAGGGGTTAATTTATTTATTTTTGTACTTGGCTAACGATTCTGAGCAAACTGATTTCAGGTTTCTCATAAACAAAAACTAATGTGGTATAAAAAAGCTCCAAACACTAAGCTTTCTCATCGAAGGCGTAAACAGAAACTTTTCTATTCTAATTTTCCTTCCATAAAAATAAGCCGAATCTATAACCGAAATAAAAAAATAAAATAAATGAATCTTTCTCTTACCATCAAGCTATTTGCTGGTGCTATTTCAACCGCTCCATAATAAAAGCGTTGGCTGGCTAACCCTAGCACTTTCCTGATGTGATGATTCAATTTCAAATACTAACCAATCAGAATATTTGTGAAACAGTCATTACAGTGGCCCTCTCTCACGCCACGCTTATTGAAGCCAATCTCATCAAATTGACGGCGTCAATGGTCACATCTATGACTGTTAGTTTGCGTAAGAATAACTATGTTAATCGTGCTAAGTACTTTTAAGTACAAAATGATTTACTGCCTGACCCATTTTGCAGAGAATTTTACGAGCTCGACTGATTTATCTCGTAACTTGTACATTATCAGCCTGACAGGACAACATTTGAATCTCTGACTACTTTAATATGAACTTACATACGTATGTAGACAGGAATGGTTTTGCTGATTTAAATAGTTGCCCGGAAGAGATGCAATAAGCAAGCAAACTAAAAGGTTTCCGTGATTTCTAAAATAAATAAAGTACAACGCAAAAATATGACAAAGTTGAAGCTACCTTAAACAATGGTAGTCTATCAAGTAGGAATATGGTAGACAAATCAAAATTATAACGAAAACCCTGTGATTTTCGCTAGGTATTATTATAAAGTTTACATGTGGAGGTTTCTCAAAATACCATGTAACTAAAGTAATTGATATGCTAACATTTTTAACAGGGCTGTATTGTTTATAAACATGCGTTTTGACGTAGTTTGACTTGTAAACAATGGGTTACTTTTAGGTTTATTACGTTCGGCGGAGCGGAGGGTCCAGTTCGATATCATGATGTTCAGAATTGTATTAGGAAGCTACATCCATCCGCAATAGTACATAATATGTGATGTGAACATTAATATGGAAATATTAATAAGAACAACTCTAAACGTGGTGATCCACTGTCAAGCGACAGAGGAGAGTAGGATCAAGACAAGGCCTGCGCAAGTTATCGGAGAGGACTCCACCTGACGTGTCAATAAGCACGCTATTGGAACTGTGCTGTCATCAACCCAGGGTCCTGCTCCGTTATTTTAAGGAGCTAGGATGGCTGGGGCAGAGTTGAGTAAATATCGGGGGGCAATGCACAATGCACCCTTCAACGGGAAACCAGTGCAGACCGCTGTACCCCATTTTTAGAATTAGAATTAGAACAACTCTAAAATAGATGATTCAAGAGCTAGCTGTCATCATCGAGCTTTTGTCAGTCGAGCTTTATTGTACCTGAGGGCTCTAAGCTCTGCGCACGGTGTGCGACAACTGTGCGGCGTCGTTCAATCGGTCGTACCGACGCCGCACCATGCGCTTTGTATGAAAATAAATGACCGTCCGTGCGCCACACGACAAACGCACCGCTTCGGCACTGCAGCGGTCCGACACGAAACGTCTAAATTAAAAGAGCCCTAAATGTAAAAGCTTTGCTTAGTTCTTGACAAGATGTGTTTTTTATTATTATTAAACATTGATTACTAATTCGCAGTTCAAAGAACATAATTAGCAATGCACTTGTAAAATACTTTTTCTAAAATAGGTTATGTAAAAAATAAACATAGTTAGATACTTATTTTAAAAATATAGAAGAGTAGACGCTGCATATAAATTAAAGTAAAGTAAAATAGCCTTTATTTCTACTAACTTATTACTTACTTACACTATTTTTCTTAATATATACTAACATTAGTAGTCGCCTCATTGGCGTAGGCCTCCTCCAAACTCTTCCAGGTGTTTCTGTCCCTCACTCTACTCATCTAAATTACAATCACTAATGCCTACTTGCACCAAACTTTCAAAGTTCCTAAGCAGTGACTTTACTCGCTTGGCAGTTCTTAACAGTCAGAATCTGGACTGTTAAGAACTACCAAACGAGTAAAGTAATTGCTTAAGGGCTTTGGCAGTTTGGTACAAGTAGGCATAAATCCCCGAATTCTCGCAATATGTTTAAGGCTAATCCTCAAATCCGAATTCCATACAAAATGATACGGACAAATAGTAATTTCTTCACACTAAATATTCGTTTCGTCCATGTTGTTTGATTTCGTCAACTGTATAAAATCTAAATTAAAGTATGAAACCTTCAAATTTGAGAATTCAGATTTGAGGATTCCCCTTAACTAATAAACAGTACCTACGCTGCCGACCAGCGCGGCGGCCCAGCAGAGTAAACAATGTCTATGATCAAAAACTATGAGGTAAGTGCAGAAAGATTGTAAGCAGTGTGCTTGGGAATAATCAGAACGAAATCAAATTAGGTCAATAAGTCGGTGATAATCAGGGTAGATGACTCATCGAACTTATATGTAGAATGATATAAAGCTCTCAAGTAGAAATGAGCGGCGTAAAATAAACAGTGTATGAAGAAGACAAGATACAAGAAAAAAAATATACCATCAAAAACAATTTTGTAAAAATTGTAAAAATTCGTACCAAGTCTCGCTTTCTGAGATCCATGTAACACCAAGCCGGTTACTTTATTAATTCCCTACTTAAGGGACCTACTGTATTTAGTTATTACGTAATTAGCTAACCTAACAACATCTTATAGTGACCATTATGAATATTAAAAATCTTTTATGTTTTAAATAAAATAGATTGACTTGGCCATCGCATAAAACACAATATATCTCACAAGTAATACAATTATTATATGAAATAAGATTGATTAGTGCGATAGATATTAATTCGCAAATTATAAACAGTAGATTCAGATAACCAAAAACTACACAAACGTATGACTTTTAACTTTGAGTGAGACCAGCAATAAGCGCCACACTGGATATCATATCATATCATTTATTCACAAACAATTTATCAATCGTATTTGAACATTTAACTTAAAATTATGCTTAATATTATTATATTACACCTACATGAAATTATAATCAATTACCTAATACTACTTATTACTAAAAATCAGAGAACATGATAAAATTTTACTATTTCGTTAATTTCTGCAGCTTGTATTCATCGACAGAGTAATAACAACCGGCTAATAAAAACTTTTTCAATTTACTTTTGAATACATTTGGACTTTCGATAGCTTTAAACTCAGTAGGGAGAGCATTAAAGAGGTTAACAGCCTGATATTGACAGCCATGCATTGCTACATTTAGCCTCGGACACCTTGGGACTTCAAGGTCTTTTCTCCTTGTACTAAGACGTTTCTTCCTACTCTCTGATGTTTCATATCTCAACGGATTGCGTAATATGTCCATGAGAACTATTAAAATGTAGAGACAGGGAAGAGTGAGAATTTTTAATTTTAGGAAGTGGTCTCTACACGTTTCCCATGGAGGTATCCGCACCATAGTGCGAATGGCCCGTTTTTGTATAGTAAAGGCTCTATTGATATTGTACTTATAACTGTTTCCCCAAAATTTTAAACTATATCGCAATTTAGACTCTACTAGGGCATAATAAATGATTTTAAGCTGCTCGATACTTACCTCGTCTCTTAGGTGTGCTATAGTACTTACCCAGTCAATATTTTTTACCCTGTATTAGAAAATGAGGGAGGCTAAGTTTTGGAAACAAAATATTTTAAATATCAAGGGAATGCGGCCATACCATACCATTTATTTTTATCAAGGTGCGCGCTCGTGCTCTCGTTGTAGTTAAATTATAAACAAATATTTTGTTATTATAACACACCGGAATTTCGATGAAATACACAGTACTCATATGCAATCTACCAGGCCGTAGCTCTTGATAGTCGAAGGTCGACTATTAAGAGGAAGTACCAGTAGGCAAGTACCAAAATAAAATCAAATGGACGCACTAAGCGGAAATAACCGTCTATTTGAATTACTTTAGAATGAAATAGATATCTTATGCCTAATTGCACCAAACTGATAAAGCTCCTAAACAATTTTAAAAACAAATTGACAAACAAACAATAAAAATTAATGACAATAAACAAATAAATAATAAATAAGCTCCTTCTATGGAGACTCATTTACAGTGCAAGCTGTCCGGCTCTGGAACGCTTTGCCACTTGAAGTAAGACGTGCGCCATCTCCTCATACCTTTAAGGCTAAAGTCAGAGTTCTATCTAAGACAAACATCATCGACTAGTAAGTAATATTTTAGGTCTTATACTTCTCACATTCATCAAGCATTATCTATACGTACATATATTTATATTTAATATGTATTAGTTTATTATAGGTTATTTACGTATTAGGATTTTATAAATCATAGTATTCTTTATTAATTTGGAAACAGTTGTACGCCCTGCCCCGCTACTTATATTTAAATCATCTCCAATGCCTGTTGGTTGCCTGGAAGAAATCGCTCTCAGCGATAAGGCCGCAAATTGTACCACTCATTAGTTTTAAGTCTTGTATTTGTTATTTTCCATGTGTACAATAAATAATTATCTATCTATCTATCTATCTAAATACAATAAAAAAATAATTAATGACAATAAACAAAACAAACGACAAACGGTCCAAATTCAGACGGTTAAGAACTGTCAAGCGAGTTAAGTAATTGCTTAGGGACTTTGATAGTTTGGTGCAACTCGGCATTTATCCTGTATAGCTGGATTAGTTTATTTAGCTATTTTGCCAGTAATACGTGCAGACATTGTTTTGCCTGTAAATACATCATGGGATAAATATACGTAGACGTACAAATTAAGCTCATTTACTACGGAAAACCCTGCGTTTGCACTTTGCCAGCTTATTGGTTCATTATTTTTAAATAAAGGAATCTAAATGCATTAGAAACTACTACGTAAATAATTCCAAACATGACTTGACAGACGTCGAGATGTGTTTTTCAACATTAAATACGTCTGAAAATGTATGGAGAATAATGCTGAACTCTAACGAAAGAAAATCTTTTACTACGGAAAATCATGCGTTTGCACTTTGCCAGCTTATTGATTTATTCGGTTTAAATAAAGGAATCTGAATTCATTAGGAACTTCTACGTAAATAATTCCAAACGTGACTTGACAAACGCCGAGATACGTCTGAAAATTCACGGAGAATGATGCTAAAATCTAACGTAAAGAAAATCTTATCGATTTTCATTAAAAGTTTTACCAACTTAAAGCGGCAATTTGTTACTAAGAATGAGGCAAAGTGTGGAATTTCATCATTAATATGCCTGTTAGGAATCCGGTTCTAATTGTCTCGACAATTAGTGAGCTAAAAACCGGGTTTGGTGGCCGGATACCAACCGGAACATCCCCTTCGCTAAGCAAAATGTTGGGTCAGTACAATTTTATTAACTAAAAATTGCTGTAGACTGTATACGTATCATGATTTTTGACAAGCGCATTCGTAGCCGTCACCAAAGGGTTTGTATGAAATTTTTCAAAATGTTTACAATCTGTTGATTTCTCTGTGACGGATTCGATACGAATACGCATGTCCAAAAATTTCGTGATGACATTTAAATATTTGACGATTATAAGTTGATTTACCATTCCATTAAATATAAAATCCCTACGTAGCCTAATGTCCCCCATATCATTACTATTACAATTTAGATGTACTTACATGTGATTTTTATCAATCATTACGAAATCACTCACGATATTAAACAACAGAAATGATCATCGAAACCATTATTTGCTAAGGTAACCCCAATTTAATCAGGACGCAACTAATCATAATAATGATTTGATTATTAAAAAAAAACATCTAAAAAAGTAGGTACTTTAAAATTATTATTAGGCTTATACAGTTATATAAATATAATTTATTTTTGAAAATAAACTAGTTCGTACGTCGCGGCAGCGTTTATAAGGTGGGTATAAGGTTAGTTTAAGGCGTTTATAAGGTTGGGACAAAGAATAAGTCATATTATGTACCATAGTTGGGTGTCTTGTGCTAGGAGGATACTTATATATCTACATATATAGCTATATGTACGTATTATCATAGTGTGCAGTAGCATTTAAGGGTAATCCTCAAATCCAAATTCCATACAAAAAGTTTCGGACAAATACACAAAAAGTACGCCGTATTATCGTTATTTCTTCACACTATTCTTTTCGTCCATGTTTATTGATTTCGTCAACAAAAAAAGTGAAAGGTTTCATACTTTAATTTAGATTTTATACGTGTTTTTAAGTAAGTAGGGTTAATTTTTTTAGGATTTTTTTTTAGGGAGGATTTCCCTTAAAGATGATTCAGTGGCCTTTTTACATCTATAATATTAAAAGATGATTTAGGTGGCGTAAGTATGTTAGTAAGGCGCTAAAAAGGCCTATGTGGGAACCATAGCTCCAAACACATTTTGAGAAATAAATTTCGCGCGTTGATGCCTTAAAATCCACTTATGAGCTAAGTATTTAAGCCAATCATTGCTGTGAGTGGCTATACTTTTAGCTACGGTTTTCCTCCATGCATCACAATCTTCTGCTTTGCTTTCCCAAGTAGTATGCTCAATCTGGTATGCAGCCATATCGCGTTGTACTCTAGTCTTTGAATCGCACCATTGAGCATATTGCATAGAAGCTACTTATAAGCTGCGTAGAGTCTTAAGCCTCAGGCAACCCCAAATCACTCATACAAGGTGATGTGAGTCCCATTAATTAATTATAATGTAAACAGTCTCGTGTGCTGCAACTAAGCCGATTATTGCACTCGCTAACGAGCACTCCCAGGCTAATGAATTCGTGCTATACCCATTTGAGTAAAATAGTATATTAACAGTTGTAAACTGAACTGAATGAATACATTTGCAGATGTTTCACTGACCTATTATATATATTAAATGAATTGTTTGAGCACTAACTTTTGGTACAAACACACGGAGAAAAAAACTCGTTATTTTCTCCGTGTTTAATTTAGTAACGATTACAATAATAATAAGTCCTGCTAACGAAATTTAGTAACGATTACAAATTAATAGTAACAAAAGTTAGTATACAAGAAAATATATTATTTCGCTGGTTACTATTATGTCTCGCTATCCCATTTATTTTTCTCCGTGCATACATAATATGACAAAAAACAATTCTCGGTGTCATTGTAAGTTTAGTTATGCGCTTTTTCTTAATAATGAATGTACAGAGTTTCTCACGGGTTTGTTTTATAATATACAATTAACATTAAATATAAAAAAAATCCTTCGCTTTTATTTAGTAGCTATAAAAATATACCTATTAGTTTTAAAACAAAATGTTCTTGAGTGATACTCGTCACTTGGATAATCAGCCGGCAACGCCCTTGAACTGTGTTTGTTCAGCAAACAGTACTTCTTCGAATCCATGTCCGATGACGTCACATACCTCTATATGCACCTACTGCTTGTTTTATGGTAACGTTTTAACGCACATCATGTAGAATCATTAGCCAGACTATTTGTGTTATTATTTTATTTAATAATTAAGGCTAATCCTCAAATCCGAATTCCATACAAAATGACAAATACTCAAAAAGTACGCCGTATTATAGTAATTTCTTCACACTATTCGTTTCGTCCATGTTTTTTGATTTCGTCAACAAAACAAGTGAAAGGTTTCATACTTTAATTTAGATTTTATACGTGTTTTAAAATTAACCCTACTAACTTAGTACTACTAACTATTTGTCCGAAACATTTTGTATGGAAATTTGTCTTGAGGATTCCCCTTAAGTAACTACTATAAAAAAACTACAATTTGCGGTAATTATAATAACTTGGATAGTTTTGACGTGATTACGTCTAAAAATCGATGAACGCAGTCGCCGCCGCGCCAGCTGCATGCACGTAAACGTTGACATCATTGTCTGGTAACGCTCATTGTCCGGTAACGCTCATTGTCCCGTTACGCTGGTAGTCACCTTAAACTATCGTCCGTAAACGATCTTTACAAATAATAATAATAATATTTTTTTACAACAGAAAAAGGACCTTTTTGTGGCACTGATATACTTACTGGCATAGAATACTAAAATATACTACTGGTATTATGCTTATACACATATATCTACGAATACAACTATAACTTAATTTATAGTTGTTGTAAGGTAAACACAACACCCAACGAGTACGTTCATATTATACGAAAATAATTATATTAGTTTAGCTAATTGGGAATGTAAATAAACTTGAGAAGAACGTCTCGGTAAAGTAGGGTAACTAAAGTGTATCGTCAAGTTTTTGTGGGATGCGATCTTGCAGCTTACGCTGGCGTTTACGCTCACAAACTTGAGAACTGACAACAGGATTAAACTAAACCACTTGTAGCTTTCAGTACTTGTAACTCATTACTTGCAAGTCGGATAGCTTACTTAGCTAAGAGCGGTTTCAGACGAGCGTATTAAATTGAGCGGATTTTCCACTCGTGTTTTGTTTATGTATACGAGCTTACAACGGCGTTAACGCTTTCATATACTACTCGGGCGAATGAACATGACACCTGTCTCGAATGACGTGCAAAGTACAGCGTGGAATTGGATTATCTTTATGGAGACTCTTCTCTATCAAGATAAGGACCTCTGTCCTGTAATACTTGGTAATGATAAGGCTTCGCAATTAGAGGAAGAAGAAACACGGTGGGCGCCGCGCGGGGCAGCGGGGTAAGCATCAAGTTCCGAGCTAGTGTCAGCCAGGTGTCATGTTCATTCGTCCGAGTAGTACATTCATTTTGTTTTTTTAAACCATCCAAAAAACACACGCAAGACCTTAAAAAGTATTAAGAAGCCTAGCAGATGGTGAATAGCACTCTTATTCATTTTTACCCAAATTAGTTACTCTACCTATTATATCTATAAAGTTGCCATACAGTCAACGATCCCAACTTAATAATTTGGGGTCTGCTATACAGCATTGATAGTATCGTCTCCTAACAAATAAATACGACGTATAATTTTTTTCTTCTTCGAATAAGTATTAAACCAATAATATTTAAAATACAGTACACGCCCCCACATTTATCAATAGCCTCTCTCTAGCCTAAAAGGTTTGCTGGAAGAAAACTCTTCTTAGGATTAATTAAGCTCATTTTTGTACATGTATTTTCCTTTATGTTTTATTCTTTATTTATTCAATTTATACATATTTTTTTTAGTTTTTGTGTAGGTACTGAAATGACAGATTAAACTACTATTTGTGTACATCTTAGTACTCACTCTGTGCTAGTGTGCTTTGAATACCATCTCTTACCTTTCTGGCTAAGAAGAACCTTGAAGAGGGAAAAAATACAGTCGACTTGGAAAATATGGATCATCGATCGAACCGATGATGTTAAGCTTTCATTACAGAGGCTTCGCTTTTCTCTTGTTAGTGAGTATCAGGCTGTGTTTTTGCAGTTTTTATTGCAATTACTCCCAATCTAGTTAAACCTATCGATAAGTTCTAGCAAATCACGAAAAAAGTAGAAGGATTAGAATTCTGAAATGCTTATACAATTCAAACCATGAGCTTTTTTCCAGATATTTTTTAACTTCTAAAGAGTAACAATTTGGGTAATTTGGTATAGAAAACAAATCTCAAATCTCTTTAATTTTCAGAGAGCATTTTCTCTGGAGGGGTAACCCCCGCTCTCTATCTAACATGCTCTCTGAAAACAGTCATAATAACTTATGACCTCAATTTTTCGGGTTCTACGGAGGTACAAAACATTATTTTTGGAGAATAAAATAGTTAATATTGGGTTCATTTTTTTGGTACATAAATAAATTTCCTATGACGTGGTAATCCGACTAGGGAGCAGGACAAAGATTATTTTAATGATTAGATAATGAGACAATTCACATTCAAATAAAGTTTAAATTTATTAAATATTTTAAGACCAGCTATCCCAACCCACAAATCCCAAATTGGATCTAGGCTACAATTAGACTTGGCGAACGTGTTGATAAAGTTTAATCTATACTTAGTTACCAGAGTATAACTAGACCGATGCTAGCAAGATATAATAGGACTATGAAGTCTTATTGAAAGTAATTAAGATTATTTTACACAACTGATTAGGGGCAGAAAGATGATGACAACACACTGATTCGACCATTTTTTATTCAAAAGTCTAAATTCATAAGTTTTCAACATTTCGTGTTATAATCACGCAAATCTTGTGCAGTTCATTAGAACTTCACTCTAACAGAAATGTTTGTTACAGTTTTAACATGTATAGTTAGTAAGCCTCGCTCGGCGCCGAGCCGTCAGCTAGAGGGTGCTTTGTCAACCCACCTCGGGACCAATTCTTAAAGGCCGTACTACCTACATGTACCTAAGTAATGACTTTGTACAACGTTTTTCAATGCAATTCGTAAGCGTTAAGCTATACCTACCGCATTTTTAATAGCCACTTTTATGCTAGGTTGAATTTTAATTTCTGTTTACTGAAAAGTCCTCTTTGGTGGAGGTCTTGAAATTTATCCTACGTACATTCATCATCGTCGAAGCCAAAAAAATTTTATTGTCTTTTGGCAAAATATTTTCTTAAGGTAGGTTAGTCAAGATGACTGACTTTAGACAAAGGCCTTTTTTGTGTAATTAAATAAATTAAAAAAAAATTATGTCATGCAAAAATATTTTAGTAAAATGTAAAGCTTGAAACCAGAAATTTATATTTTTAATATTTATAAATACTTTTGAGCCGGTGCTTATGATACATCATTATTTTACTCTTAATAGTATGGAGTGAAATATCTGATGATTTGCCAGTAATGATGACAAACCGATATTGCAAATTGTCGCAGATCGGGTTGCATGATGCTAATGGCATCAAGATTAATGGAACCACTCCAAAATATTCATTGCCTAGCTGTGATTGAGTTTGAGACGTATCTGAATGGAGACTTCATTGAAATTAAGTTCCTACTTTCATTAGCTGTGCTGCTGTGCTACGTTTGGGGCTAAGAGCTGTGGATTTAGTATAATAAAAAATAAAATAAAATGTGACGTTGTGTGAAAATGTCCGACCATTTAAGTACTATGTGTCACAAACTTCCCTGGCCACTTTTCTCCTACACTGTCCATTGTCTTACTAGATCACACGTACCGAGTACTCGGCCGAGACAGTAAAATGTTACTCGGTCGAGACAGTGAAAGCTTACGTCACTCGCTCAGCCGAGCACTTGACGCTACGTTTATGCGTACCGAGTACACGGCTGAGAGCAGTGTCTCGGCCGAGTACTCGGTACGTGTGATCTAGGCATTACTATGCCTGTTCGCGCGAGTGAAGGGGGGTGTGCAATTTTAGACTGAAAGATCTCTAATCGAGACATTATAGCAATATCAATGGTTATTTTATCAAAGAGAGATATTGCTAATTCTTATTTTTATCGTGTCACATGTTCTTTCAAACTAGAGTGGTGAAAGGATTTCAAGTGCGCCTCAAAGAGGCGGTTTTCAAACTTTATAGGTTCTATGACATGCCGGTTTTGTCACGATGTTTTCCTTCACTGTTAAGCACGTGTTTTTAATGCACACATAGATTTGTTGAAGAGAAACTTCTATTGGTATACGACCGGGTTCGAACCCACGAAGGTCGAGGCACCTCCCACCAAGCCAACACGGTTTTTTTATAGCAAATTGATACCTCTACTTATAATGTTTTTTTTATTCTTAATTAACGATGAAAAGCTAATACATACACTTAACAAACAAAAAACTTATTATGTTGAAAAAAATATAGGCAAGTATTTAACATTTTTGCGTGTTGCACCAACCCTACCTTTCCGAGACACGCTGGGCACTTGTAGAGATCAGGCGCTCCAGCAAGAGCAAAGCAAATCCTTTGAGAAGGCATCCTTGATGCGTGAGTATTTATCACTTTGAACCACGGAAACCCAGTATTTGACACTTTCTGCCTATACATGAGTATTATGTAGGTATACTCAACTCATCTTATAATGATCATTTTGGACCAAAAATCTATACTGGGTTAGTTTTTGTTTATGCGAAAGCCGAGAATTCCTTTTATACTTTTCTAACAGTTCAACCATCTATTAAAATCTCCCAGTACTTTTTTAAACTTAGGCACGTCATTAAACATCACAAAGATTCACTAATTTTAGTGGGTTGGGTACCTACTCAGACAAATACAGTAGAATCCGAAGTCGACAGACGCGAACTTATAGAGAACCTTTCACTGTGACAATAACAACTTTGGTGTGATAATCCAAGATCTTGGCAATTACTCAGGCTCAATTCCCACTGAGTGAAGCAGTGCCTAGCTAGATTAAATTCTGGATTAAATTTACTTGTATAATTTGCAAGATTGGTATGGATCCGATGGTACTTAGACTCGATTCCCAATGGGATAGCTGTGACTGGCAGAGAACTTTAAGTGTGAAACAATCTTAAACATTATTCACCTTATTAATATGATCAGTATTGGAGGTCCGCTGACAGGCTGCTCGTGGCCACGTCTGGCCGAATGGGACCTGTCAGCGGTTCTTTGGTGGTAATATTAGTCTTATAAGTACGTAGATAATGTTTAAAATAGTTTGACACTGAAAGTGTTCTATCAGTCGCTGTCATCCCAGTGGCAATTAAGCCTTATTCGTTAAAATACCTGGCTCTCACTTTTATTATGTTAAATAATGTAAACAAATAAGCCACATTTGATCGGTAATCTACCCTACTAATAAAAAAATGCGAAAGTTTGCGAGGATCGATAGTAGATACATGTTTGTTGTCCAAACACGCCAAATTACTGAAACGATTGAGCTGAAATTCGGTATGAATATACTTAATGGATCGTAAAAGGACATAAGTTTATTTTTATTTTGATACTACGCCGACAACTCCGCAGGCAGCAGTCAGTTCATAACAATCTAAAATTATTGGTGAGTATTATCATCTCTGTAAATTCCAAATGGATACAGCTGGGGTTGGATTAAATAGCTCATGAAATGTATGTAAGGGAGGGCTGCCTCTCCAAAGCGATACCACCATTGCCTGCCATTGTGAGGGCTCTTCCGATCCCTTTGAGTGTTCCAAACAACTCGTACTTATTATGAGGACAATGGTTATAGTTTGTTTCAAGCGTTTTTTGGACATTTTCAACCGACTTCAAAAAAGGAAGAGGGTTTCAATTCGGTTGAATTTTTTTTTTCTTTTTTTATGTTTCCTTAGAACTTTGTTATTTATGGACCAATTTGAAAAATACTCTCAGAAACCCATAAATTTTTTATCAAAATCTATTCAGTATGTAAGGTTTAAAACCTTACATACTGAATAAGTAATTAAATAACTGAAAGAAAAGTCGTTGAAGTGAACCAAATTGCGTATTTTGCTTCTTTGTGACTTGTCAGTGGTGCCTACGGTTACTAGAACAGTCCGATTGAAGTTGGTTGTTGTATGTTTTTGTAAAACATTGTATTATTTCAGAACCGTTTGAGATGATCCAGTAAGACATTAATCATAAACGGTGTTTATTAACACCTTGTTCACTTTATTCATGACTGCTGCAACATGTACCTATGCTTTAACACTGTTACATCATAATTAATCAGGTACCTATGATTTAAGAAATACATAATAGTAAACACTTTCAAAGTAATAAACTACCCGTTGCCTATTATTAGTGTAAGTATCTTATCTAACCATTATTATTATTATTATCCTGACATGTCCCACTGCTGGGCAAAGGCCTCCCTCCCTTTTCTCTAGTCCTCTCTGTCAAGTACGTGTGTGGACCAGTCCCTCTTTAATCTTTAATAATCTAACCATTGAATTTTAAAAATCATAATTCCTTTAAAAACATAAAAAAATATTGTAGCTATATACATATCAAAAGTCCGACGGAAATTAGTGTTTTGCTTATACACAAAATGCAAATGATAAATGATGACAAATAATCCTGATTAAAAAAAAACGATTTACTTCTGGTTTGTTGTGCAAATTCTCTGTAAGCTAGACGCTCGTTAACGTGTTCCGATAATCTGCCCTCTAATGGAGATGTTCCTATCCTACGTTCAAAACACTATATTTTCTTCTGAATTCTGTTTCATATTGCTGTTTTCATAAACAAATTAAGTGAATTAGGTTTAATTTAGTCGATTGAAAATTTAAATTATTTAAATCATTTTGACATTATTATATGATATCATAATATATCATTATATGATTTTAAATGATTTAAATCATTTTGTATGGAATTAGGATTTGAGGATTGACCTTAATGATCGACTTTTTTTTTGTTAAGTTCGCTATAAAAATAAAATTAATTGTTTTACGGGTGGACGAAGTCGCACGCGGGTCAGCTAGTATTTAATACATTTTATCAGTACTTTCATGAAATGCTAAGTTAGTAGATTCATAGTGCACTTAAATAGGACGCACAGCTTAATATTTAAAATGAATAAAAGTATCTACCCACGTTTTAATGTATCGCCTCAGAATAGACAGCGAATTAGGGAACCTGGAACCTACATGAAAATCGAATTTAAAATATCTATTAAAATAGAAATTTCTAACCAAGCGCCAGACAAACTAAACTTAATTATCGATAGGCTGTAGAGAGGAACCTGAATTTTCAATACCATTCACAGTGGTATACCTACAGTCACTCATGACTTCAGTAACCGAAACAATGGAATGGAATTTGTTTCAGTTACTGAAGTCATGAGTGACTTTTGGTGTTTTGTGGATTTATTAAAACAAAAGGATTTCAGTACTTAATAATTAGGTTATACTTTTTGGAACTAATGCTGAATTCTTCAACGATTTGCGGAAAAAAATGTAGAGTTCGAAAAGCGAACCGTATAAATTCAGCATAGAGCTCGATTTCTAGAGTCAAAACATTTCAAGATTTGCATCATCCGAGTACGTCTATAACATAGAAGTATTACAGTATAGAATCACACTGTAATACATTGAAAACGCGCAAGAAAAGGGATCTAAATTAGCTAACTTCTAGTACATTTTAGCCCGATGCTAATTTGAAACAGAGAGAGAAGTAACAGCGCTAGTATATTAATTAAGTTAAGAATAACTAGCTAGATAGGCTATTTCATTGTTAATAAAACTCAATCGTAGAAAGTTACAAAATATGTTTCAAAATGGAGATATTTCATTTATGTTGAAATATATTTGTCTATCTTACCTCATATTTAGTTAAAATTTTATATATATCAGTCTGAAAATTATTTGTCCTGTTTTCCGCCTCCATCTTGGTTTAATACCGCCTATCTTAGTACTCCATATTGGTATAGGAACACCATTATTAATCTATGGTCTATAATTACTTACTTAAACAAAAATACATAAAGTATTATGCTTGTATAATAATCAAATTTTAAATTGGTATTTAGATTGTTGCGGCTTCAGATACTTTGTGACTTTTTGTTTCCTTGAAATCATAACAAAAAACATCTCCATCATTACTGTCGTAGATAGTAGAAGTAGAAAATTGTTTAAGGGTTTTACTATACCTCAACTTGATGCATGATCCCTCTTTATAGATAATAAATATGTATATCTATATGATTTTTGATTGGAATTAAAAGCAACGCTATAATTTGACAGGCCTCTTCTCACAGAAATGTCTACTGAACGCATCATGTGATTTCTATAATAAAGAAAAGCTTTCAATAAAAAGCATGTATCGAACCTGAAATGGTGGTTTTATTAAGAGCAAGAATCCACCACAATTACACCAGGCAAAGTCCAAGTCAATATTCGGACGGAAACTCCAAAGTAAAACATTTTCTCTGAATGTAATAGCGCGACATACATACATTCATGTGGTAGGTAATGGGCAGACGATGTCGGCCGCCTGATCCTGGATCTGTATTGTTATTCATGGACCATGTTCGAGGATCGCGCCGCATCCCTACATGTTTCTTTTGTATCTTTTTACCCGACCGCCAAGGAAGGGTTATGTTTTTCGCGCGCATCTTGTATGTATGTTAATTTCTATATTACCTCATATTTAGTTAAAATTTTCAATAGTCAGTTTTGAGAATGATTTTATTTTATTTTGCAATAATGAATAATAATAATGTTTTGACATTTCGCACAACGCCATCAAGCCAAACTAAGCATAGGTGTATTATTAATATTTTATTTGAATTGAAGTTTATGTGATATGAATAATTGAAATATGTTTTATGGTAACTGACATAGAATAGGTAGGTGCACTAACGACAATTATGGTGAAAAATCGAAATATAATTTGAAATTTGAAAAATGTTAATATCTTCCAAACGACTGGATTGTTATTTGGTAAATAAATCTTGTCGTTAGATCTGTCCCCAGAGGGGTTATTGAGACCTTAGTTGGTTTTTTTTTAAAGTCATAAGTTTTAAGTAATTAATTAATGTTTTTTATATGGATCTACATTTAAAGTTGTCCGAAATAAATATATTGATTTGATTTGATAAGTATATTTTCATATAATCTATTGAACAAAATTAAAGTTTCAGAAATGCAGTATGCTGATAATATCTTAGCAGTCTGGTTTTCAGTTTTTATAAACTTTAAGCTTATTTGTAATGAACTATTTTTTTATTTTAAGTAAATTGATAAAAGAGAAAGAAAACTTCCAACTCATGTACAGCTCATACTTATGAATTATATACCTACTTAGTTAAAATAGTCTTAAATTTTATAGTTTCATTTTGTAATTTTAGCCTTCATTCATTTCTTTCTTCATTTTACTACGTTTACTTAAACTTGTACCTACCTTTATTATTAGACCTTTATGAAATAAATGTTTTTTATCTTTTTTTATTTTAACTATAACAATAATTATTTATCTAACAATAATTATTGTGAGAAATTTTACCGTATTCGGTACAGCATGCACAAATAATCATTTCTCACTGATGTAAGCTTTTAGAAGGATAATCTAAGAAGACACCTATAGCATTAATGACTTCCGAGAAAATTAGGTAAGTAGGTACTAATAATAATTCATGTCGTATCAAGAAAGTAAAAAAAGTCGATGTAGCGAATTAAAGTAATATAATAAAATGGGTATTTGTGTATGGCGGCCATTAATAGAAGTGAGTGCATTCTTAGACTGAAATATGTTTACATAAAATAAGCCCTAGACTGCACTGCAAAATATTATTTCTACCGGCATATGCATACTTAGCTATGCCTATAAAAATATGATATATTTTACCAAGGATTTCTTGAAAGCTATCGGTTGGGACGGGAATCGATCATATTGTCGCGGTCATCCCGCGTGTTAACAAACCGGCCCGCTAAGAGGGGTTTCTTGTCCGCCGCGAGGTTTTCCGTCAGAGCCTCATATTGAGATTGATGGTGGACCCCGCCGGCTGAACTGAATACTAAGAAGCCGACTGCTCCTCCCCAATTAGCCCTCGATCCGAGTGTGACACCCCGCATACAAAATTAACGTCGTAATTTTTCATGAAAGCTGTGATAAGTTTCGATAAGTTAATAAACTTTGTCTTCTTACAGTTTTATTTTCATTTCATTTTCTTACTTTAGTCCTAAAACCACTAATGGATCAATCATATTTGTTATTTAAAACGGTGCACGATGGTTTAAAATTTACCTCAACCAATAATATAATTAATTAATTCAAATGATGAGAATGGAAGATTTATCCCAATTGCATTAGAATTATGCCTGTTACTGCAAATCATAGATTAACCTACAAACGTGACCTTGTAGGTTAGTTTAGTCATGTTAGAGATGTTAAAATAATCGGAATAGATACCTAATAAATACCTACATTACAAAGGCAATCAAAATGCAAGATTAAGCGAAACTGTATAATGGATCTTGTCTCTCATTGGTTGATTATCACGGTGGTAATCGTCTTCAAGTTTCAAAATACTCACCACCGTTGGTTAGCTCCATGAAACGAGACAAAATGCATTTTTTTTTATGAATTAATATAATGTATCCAGCACAAGCACTAAGTATACAAATACTCGTACATTATGAATACACTCAAGCAGCGGCCTACAAACCAATTACTTATTAATTAAATACACATTTAAATTTGCATAGCTCTTAAACAGGGCGTTAGTTAACAATGGCGAGACGTCTGTGCCATTATTGTAACAATAAAACACGTGTGACCGGAGTTATTTGAGCCACTTAACAATATTACCTATTTTATAGCGATCAATGAAGGTAGCAAGTTAGTTTAGGCGAGCATCTATATGTGGCATGGATCGTGGGACACTTGGCTAGGGGTGAAGACAAGTGGACCACAGCGGTAATGGAGTGGTGGTCATGGAATGATGGCTGAGTCTGCAAATCTTCGAAAATCTTCTGCATTCGAAAATTTCAAAAAAAAAAATTGAAATTTTCGAATGCAGTTCTTATTTTATATTGAGCCCGTGACTCCTAATAACAGTTTTCTATAACTATAGCCGATTATAGTTATTTGATTGTAACGGGTATTTATCGCGCTCGCGGGACACAAAAACGAGGTGAGCGCGATTAATACCCGTTACAATCAAATAACTATGTGTGAAAATCGCGAAAGTCTACGAAAAACTATAGCCGATTAGATTTTCCCTTCAGAGGGCGGTCGAAAGTATTAATTCTGTATATAGGAAGGCTTGGACCTGACTGACTTACTGACAGACAACGTACAGGCCAAACCGCTGAACGTAGAGACTTGAAACTTGGAGGGTGTGTTCGTCAAGAACAAAAAAGGGCGTAGCTAGTTTCAAATAAATGGATTGAGCTAAACATTATTAATTTTGCCATTAAAATTTCAATAAGTAAATAATAATGTCTTACGTTGAATTAAATAAAAACATGTTCCATTTTAACCACATAATGTTTCATTTTTATTCTGCATCATATGGACAGCCTATTTATTCTTAGCTTGCTCACTCTCAACTCCTGACACACGAAGACGATCTCTGTTTCCTATTTCACTCACGTAGTATTAATATGTTAAGGTATACCTACTTGCATTTGTCGCATTTGTTTGGTGCATTTTTTCATGATCTGTCGTGCAAATTTTTGTAATAAACTACAACCTTATGTGAAAAAAAAATAAGGTGTGAGAGCCTACACCTTATTTTTTTTTCACATAACGAAGAACGTTTTTAAAATATGTTTTTCCTTTATAATTAACCGAGAGCTGAAAACAGCATAATTATGTTCGTGTTTTTTCGGCTAAGCTGTCTTAAAAACTCGTTCTAGTAGATAATCCAATCTATACTATACGACAAGGTTTATCTTAAAAATACTTTATATTAACATGGTGATTTTGCAAACCTTTTATTCATTCTCAATCTCTCTCTTTCTTTAGGGTCGTGTCCGTTTTCCGTTCGTTGCGGTTGTAAAGTTCGATTCGCGATTCAAGTGAATCGCTCGCCAAGTTACTGAATGAGCGAATGGCCGCAGTCTTCATTTGGTTGCAAACGTGTTGCAGTTCATTTTGGGGAACGCGAGTGTCAAACAATTCAGAATTAATCATCTCTACCCTGTTTATTTATGCAACAGTTGACTGAAAATCCAACGAGGTATTATCATATCGTATTACTAATGCCTCGTGTCAAAATGAGGGACAAAGCTAATGATGCAATGTTTATTATACTGTAGGCTGTATCATTCGTTAATTGAGGTATTAAATTGTAGGCATACCTGAGCTGTTCTTGGGCCCTATTTTTAGAAATACCATAGACCTATCTAATACCTAAATGGATAATGAGTACTAATGAGTGTATTATAACGACATAGATAGATAGAATATTCTTTATTATATCACCTTAAAATAAATAAATACAAGAAATACAAACTAAAATTACAAGGCCGGTCTTATTGCTAGATGTAGATAGCCAATCTCTTGCAGACAACTATGACCTAAGCGTTCTTTGTTGCATTACTAATATTATTATTATTAATATGGTAGGTAAATATGGTATAATTAAAATTGGTATGATTTTTGACATGAATGGATTGTGAGTGATCTGAATAAATACATTTTATATTTTTTTATTTTATTTTTATTACTCATCCCGTCTAAAGAAAGTAGGCTTGTTGTGAAAATTATAAATTTATTTTAAACAATTGTTTTTAGTAAAGTCAGAACGACATAATTAATTGTGCATAGTAATTTAGTGAGACTAGGCGATCGGTGAAATATGTATAAAACTACAAGAAATTTCGTGAATAAAAGCCTTATTAGGTTAAATATTCTCTCATTGTGATTCCCAAAAATGGGCGTGTTTCCTGTACCCGTTATTATTGGATTATCAAGTCGGCAGTCCCACACTATTTTGTCGTATTTCATAATTTTCGACGTGCTAAATCAGTGTAAAGCCAAACGAGGCGAGGAACGCCGCGACACGCCGACGTTTGGCGTTTGCGATGCTAAGCATTGCTCCGCACGTGTTGAATTATCGAAGCTCAACGATAAATTGAGATGTATTACTGTTAGTTAAATACTTTAAAGTCCGCATTACCTAGAAGATGCTTGATCTTCTAGGTAAGCGTGTCCAAATAGGCCATGCCATCGCTTCCCATCAGGCGAATCGAGATCAAATGCCAATTTTTGTTTAAAAAAAGTCGATGTTTGAATTGTTTGTCATACGAGTAGAACCTACTGAAATTATTTGTTGCAAAAAATCTGACGGTACACGACAATAAAATATTTAATTCCAATTTTCCTCCGTATTTCGACACGAAGGCTTCGATTTCAACTGCCCATAAATATATTTTCGAAACATTTGTAGTTTCCCGTGCACCCAATTAAGAACATAGGATTTTCACGTGAGTATAGGTCTTTGTACCGTGCGTGTAATAATAAAATACTTTAATCATCTGTTATTACACTTTCTGTAATGTAGAATAACCAAGTGTAAACTGATACCAGATTAGGCCACTGATTAAGCGAAGTATGCATTTCGCTTCATTGGTATAATAAACTGAAGTAGGCACTTTACTCGTCGAAGCATTATTCTTGATCGAAGTTGATGACAATAATACCACTTATACATACTGAATCGTAAAACTCCAAATTGCTTAGGGTCGATTTAAATTGACTGATATTTATGATTTGAAAAGTACCTACTCGTAAATTAGTTCAATGGAAAGCGTGAATTGTAAATGTGTTTTGATTGTAAGACTTGAAGATGCAGTGCAGGAGCGCAAGATGAAAGCTTTTGCCTTTCAATATTCCTAATCCTTTTAATGGGAACCTTCCAACATGTACCTACTTACTAATTATCATAGCTTACATTCTAAATGCTCCCCAATCCCCATCCTACAGTTTTACAAATATTATAACGTGTCTTATTCCATTTTAGTAATCTACATACCAATTGAACTTTCAACTTAAAACTTTGAATACTTTGTTATTATACCTTTTTGGGTTTGAATTGTCAAGTTTTTTCTGTATTTCAATAAGGCTGGAGCAATAGCGCCACTGGTCTCTACCGATTCGAAGAATTATTGGTGAGTCTTAGGATCACATTCACAGTTATTTTACATTTCGTTTGTTTCATATTTCAAAGAAAACTACCTTACTGAAATAATATTTAAGAACTATGATCTTATTATTGACTCCTTGGTCTATTTAAGTTTCAAACTTGTGTTAAAGACCCTAAAAATCCCTACTTTAGCCAATTACGTATGTTAAAACTGTGCTTTAAACATGAATTTTACTGAAATTTTGCCATCAACGAAATCCGATAGTAATTAATCGAGAAATGGTGATCCTAGGAGATAAAGTGAGATCTTAAGCTGGAATACAATGAGAGTTGGTTTTTGTATAGGGGCAGTATTTCTATTTCGCGCCGCTCACGCTCACGTTTGGCACTGCTCCTACGAGAGTATAAGTCAGCCAATCATGTCAAATTGCCATACGACATGTTTTGACTCATCATCAAACCGATTTATAGCGCTGGAATTGAAATGTTATTTATATGGGCTTCACACACAGAATATGACTTCATAAGTAGATACGTTATTTACTTAGATATCCAACTGTGGCCTAAAAATAGTAGGAGAGACATTGTTACCATTCGTCACTCCAGACGACAACAAGTCAGTGACGAATCCTTCGGATTCAAAATCTGAACTGAATGCGTACTAGTAAGTGTATTATTGTCCCGTTAGGACTTTGGGAGGCATCCCTTCATTCCCTTCATTCGTCTAGGTGGGGTGGATTTCAGCACAGAACTAGATATTTTAGTGTCAAGCAGTTATGTGCCAGCATAACGGTGGTCAGGTTTGAACGGGACTGCTGTGCTAGAGAAATTACTGCGAGTATGTTAAAGAAAATAGCATTGTTGCTCCCGCCTATGTGTTTTAATGTGTTTTGTAGTACTGTTCTGGTTATGAGCACGTGTGATCTCTTAGGGTCAGAAAAGCGCCTAGCTTGTGTCGTCACATTTACAAAAAAAAATGATTCCAAAAAAAGGGTGAAATATAGATCCTTTTAAGTTTAACTTCGTGTATTCCAGTAGGTATTCCGGTAAGGATTTAAAAGTAAACAAAGATTGTGTCACGCCGACAGCTGCACCGGCGTTTGCGCAGACGATGACGACATCTACCGAGACGACTATAATACAGTCATATACAGGGTGAGGATTTTGGAGGTCGTCCCAATACTCATCTGATAAAGTTTAAAAATGATGTAGGTTACTCACGGCACGTGAATAACTTACTCACGGCTTGAACAAAATAAAAATAGTAAAAGAATTTATTTTAGTTTGTGGTTTTAAAAATAAATATTTGAAGGTAATAAGAAATGCATATTTTTTTTTTATGATCGTATTCATAATATTTAAAAGACGAGAGATACATTATTAACAAAATCCTGCATTTGAGAACATCAAAAAAAAGCTAAATCTATTGATGTTAACGCATTAAAAACTGAAAACGCACGTTGACAGTTCTTCGTATAGTTACCGTAATATTTTGCCCTATCTTGTTTAGCATAATTAAGTTTTGTTCTTTCTGTGTGGATTTACTAAAATGATAGCAACATTATCAATAAAGTGTAACCACACGTTAATGTCATAAGTGTAAAATCTTTTTTTTTTATAGATCGAAGTAGCTAACCAAGATATTAAAAGTTTCTAATTACCTTTAGTGGTAATAAGACATTTCATTTACGATCAAACATTGAGTTACCTAATGATTTATAAATCAATAGAAATCAGTAAGGTTTCAGGCTTTGTGTAAGAAAGCTGATTTATCAATTTATAAAATTCTCTTTTGATATAGGAGCTTATAACTGTTCGAAGTTCAACACAGTTATTATTGAAAGAACCACATCCAGACCTAGAACTGAGTCAAAGGCTATTTATTTTCCTTATGCTCGCAGATCGTTTCTTCACATCGACTGAAGTCCATTGCTGCTCGCCCCTACTTTAGCCTAAAAACAGGGAAGTAAAACCAGCTATCTACGTCCATGATACGAAAACGTTTCATGAATGGAACGGGTTTGGCATGTGGCAGTTTTGTACTTATTGCTTTGGTTTTGTAAAGTTGGATACTCTCCGGGATGTTGAATTTTTATTCAAAGGATCTTATTTGTTTGTGATTCAAAGGTGAATATTTGCACTCTTACAATAACAAATATGTACACATTAAAAGTGTATTACTGCAGGAGCTACAGCAAATCTTTAAGAGTATTACAAAATGTATAATAGATATGATTGGGTCTACTAAAGACCGTTGCAAACGAGCTATATATATAGTTAGCTCAACTGATTCAATTCGACAACTGATGGCATAAAAATATAAAACCTAGTCACAAGATAAAAATGTTCTGAAGTTCTAAAGTGAACAAGGCCAAAATACAATTAAATTAATAAATAAAATAAGTTGAATTAAAACTTTTTGTCAGAGCGTCTGGTCGAAGCGACGCGTGATCAGAGGGCTGGCAGCTATTTTAGACAAAGATTAAGCCTTGCAATACAAAGAGGCAATGCAGCCAGTATCTTATTATTACTCTGTCGATGAATACAAGCTGCAGAAATTAACGAAAAAGTAAAATTTTATCATGTTCTCTGATTTTTAGTATTATGTAGTATTAGGTAATTGATTATAATTTAATGTAGGTGTAATATAATAATATTAGGCATAATTTTAAGTTAAATGTTCAAATACGATTGATAAATTGTTTATGAATAAAATGATATGATATGATATGATATCCTCGGAACGCTGCCATCGGGTATCGAGTTGGAGCAGTTGAGCTACCTATAGATCGTTTGCAACGGTCTATGGGTGGCCCAATTGTTTCCTTTTGTAAATTTTGTAATATAGTTTGTAGTAGTTAGCTTATGCTGTAATAAAGTTTATGTTCTATTATATAAGATACATTGTACAGCTTGTCTCAGTTTTAAAGAATCGATGTTTTTATCGTTTGAAGCATGATGTCACAAACACATAAGCATGCCAATATTTTCGACTAAACTGTGCCTATAAAATCAAATTTACTTAAATCATTACAAGCGCACGATGTGCGACTGGTCACTCCAAGGTCTTCTAACTTTAATCGCACGCACATAAAAACTCTTACGTAATTGTCAGTGCTACAAGAAGACCATCTTGGAGCCTTTAAGACTAGAGTGAATAAGTTCATACTAGCCAAGCGTGCTTCATCTACGACCACACCATCACTTACCACCAAGTGAGGAGGAGTCATACAAAGGTTGAGGTAACGCTTGTCTTTTCTTATTATAAAAAAAACTTGAGATCACATAGTTGTCAAAATACACAGACCCTGAAATGAGAACTGCATCTCTTACAAAAATGCAAGAATGAACTGAAACATATATGAACTGATCCCACCTTCTCCATTTTACTCTAAAACGATCAGACGCACAGCTCAGTTATATCAGCTCAGCTCAGCTCAGCTCAGATATTCCGCTCATACGGACCAAACGATTCTCATCCATTTATTACTAACCGCTAAGGAGTGGAACTCGCTCTGTGCTTCTGTCTTCACTGATCTCTCCAAAAAACGAGTGAATAGGATTCTTCTAGACCTTCGAGATCCATCGTCAGCCACATTATCACTTAACATCAGGTGAGATTGTGGTCAATCGAAGGTCAATCTCAAATTAAAAATTAAAATTGATTACGGCGCTTACCTACAAAATGCCTAGAAAAAATTGCTCGCTCTCAATTAGCTTCGAACTCTACCAAACTTTCAATGATCTTTATACGGATAGACGGAACTAAAACTACTTGTAGATAATTTTGACCTAATTATTTTTCTAAATTTGAAGTATAAATAAATAGGTACTGATTACGACCCTTACCTACAAAATGCCTAGAAAAAGTTGACGCCGCACTCAATTAGCTTCGAACTCTACCAAACTTTCAATAATCTTTGTATAGATAGACGGAACTAAAACTACGTGTAGATAATTTTGACCTAATTATTTATCTTTGATGTCGTTTTTTAAATGGTTATTAATATAAACTGCTCGGCCTTCGACTTTACCCTTTCAATAGAAATCATAACGAAAGACTCGTATTTCTCAGAAACCTACGTAATCCAAGCAAAAACTTCAACTTATGACTTTTATAGTTATTATGTTATTGTTTAGTTATTATTATGATTTTAAACACCTTCTAGAATAAGTTTTAATTATAATAAAATAACTTAATTTGAACTGTATTGTATACAGATAAAATTGACCCGTGTAAATAAATATCCTTTATTAAATGGTTGTTCATGAATTCAAGATAACTAATATTTTAATATTTTTGATGTTTTGCGATTTTGAATCGACCTTTGAACTTTTTAAGAGTAAAAATTGATATGGCCAAAAAGACCTACTTATTATTTGTAAAGGGTTATTAGTAAAATTCTTCACATCGCCGAAGCATGTGAGCCGTCGGCAATGATCCGCCATATTATTGATCACGAAAAGCATCCTCAAAGCCGAGTTTAAAATCGCGGTTTTTTGTTTGCCAATATCTATGGGATTACACTATATCCTGCCTCCTGCATCCTCAGAAAACAAAAGCGAAACAAATGTAGGTAGGTAGATATTTTTTTTAATGATATGTAACATTTTTCCTCTCGGTTTCTGTCAATTTGTGGCAGTGATTTCGTGAAATGTACCGGAAGTGTGTAACAGGAAGGAAGGAAAAACCAACCTCAGAAAAAAGAGGTAAATAGAATCCTTCAAGTTGTCAGATGTTACAACACTGCTATAGCGCTTGTGCTACTTCAGACATTTTGATAGTCAGTCTCAAAGCCCAGTCAGTGCACTAGCTGCAAGAATATTTAGCATTATGTTGGTATGGTATCCATCTCCACAGCATCCTGCAACAACGCCTCCCAAGGGTTATGCCGACGCAGTATGGATGGTAGGTGAACCTAAACCACGTTACCTCTCCAAAAGAACCAGACAATATCTGGGTAATTACGGAATTGCGAAAAAAAATTGTTTGATACATTTTTGATTTTAGAGAATCTCAATTTCAGCCGATCTACTTGTATTTAAACTCCGCAGTAGCCAGTTTTTAAAGAGTTCACGATACGATACAACGAAAAACAGCGAAGTGCGGACTTTGATACAGACTCAGTGCGAAAATGGCGAATAGATAACTTTTTCATATAGCTTGATACGTAATTGGAGTTCATTTTGTGGTGTTGAAAGCAACAAGGAATGGCGCGAGAAAGGCTGATAAGAACGATAAGGACCGACCCACATTCCTTTTTCAATGTTGCCTAACCTGGACGCAGCGGATGTACACTTTAACTGTATTAGGCTGAAAGATACATAACAGGAAATAGCAAGATTGCAATTTTTGATTTTGAGATATTGTGTGTGCTACCATGCTTCGGTTACGTTAAATAGGCGATCCAGGCTATGGCAACATTGTTGTTATAGGCCTACGGGTAATTTAAAAACACTGATATAAGAACTCTGAACCAGCCACTGGTCACAAGACTACTCTTATCACATTTTGGTCCATATTTTATACTCTGGCGATTCGAATTCAGATGCAACAAGTATAATACGATTTTTTTTTCCAGCAAGCTACCAGAAATTATAGATAATACGCCAATCTTTTATTTAAATTCTTACTGACGGAACTCTACGACAGTGGGTGGTCAAACACATGCTTGGCCGATTTATTTTATTTTATACATTAACCCATAAACTCGTGTCATGTTATGCCGCATTGAGCAAATTGGCACTGTTATCACCATATTTAAGTATTGTGTAAGGCGACAGTCTAGGGTCAGCGGATGATAAACTAACAGATAACCGGAATCGATTATAAAAAAATCACAAAATGTATTTTTTTCGTGGAGTTATCACGGACGTCGCCACAAAAATGGGTGCTGAGAATATATGTTTGCTTGATAACATCATGGATAACCTTCGTAATGTGAGCGGTCATAGTAACGCGCCGGTTAGCGAATTTAAGGACACAGCTTATTGTCCGCTATTTTCCAAAATTCAAACACTTGAAAAAGGAAACTAATTTTATTCCTTTCTTATCATACCTATGGTATTTTATGGGCTTTTATAAAGGAGGCAGTCGATCCGTTACAAGCATCTCGTAGAATACATATGAGAGGTCAAAGCTCGTGGTCTTTAAACACATTTATATAAACGTTTTTTAAGTAAATACGTATAATAAAACATAGTAATAAATTTCAACAATTTCAGTCGGATATATAGTAGGTAATACAAACATAATTCAGTCTATCAGCAATTATTTTGATGAACTTAAATGGCAGATCACAAAGTTGGGAAAATGTTATGTTACAACCGCTACAGATTCTTGATAACAGGAAGTAACCCATTTTTTTTAATCAAAATCAATGTTATTCATCATTACCGAGATTTATGACCCATAAAAATAGGTATAGTGTCTGTCAGTAAAGCAGTGTTGAATTCACACAGTAGTATCACAGTCGTCAGGAAACGAGATAGCATGATAAATCGAATTATATTGCGGGTTCCAGTTTCAACTGTAGGTACATATATTAATTATTTAGGCTATCAGTAGCTAATGAAGGTACCAGTTTGTCTCAAAAATAGCTGTTGATAAAAATAGTTTTATTTGAGTCAACTAGCGGTTGCTCGCAGCTTCGATCACTTCGTATAGGAATACCAAATATTTTTATTTCAAAAATACTACATTTAAATGTATATTCTTATTATGTATTTACAAAAAAAATATTTAAGTATTGTATTAGTTATCTGGTTCCCATACAACATTCCCGTACAAGCTCTGCTTAGTTTGGGGCTAAATAGCATAATGACTAAAATATGCATTTAGAAAAAAAAACTGCAATAACATAATGTTTCGATCCGATTTGAAGAAATTAATAAGGGATCAATCCTTTAAATATAAGAATTTTCCAAATCAGTTAATAGATGACAAAGTTTTTGATCATAAGAAATTCAACCGAATTAAGACCCTCCTCATTGCTTCATCCCGGTTAATAACTCACTTCGTACTTATTTGTTATTAATATTTATAAAAGGCTTGGATCTGACTGACTGACAGGCAACGTACAGGCCAAACCGCTGAACGTAGAGACTTTAAACTTGCATGGTGTGTTCGTCAAGAAGTGCAAGTGCGTATTAATGAAGAGATTTTATTAATTCACAATGCAAACAAAGTTGCGGGTGTTAGCTAGTTCTACTTAAAATATAACGCGCAATTTCTTTGTAGCTCTACAAAAAAGAGTCAAAGGTTATTTTTTTGTAGCTTTCGCTTACCAATCCGGACTACTATCTTTTTTTTTTTTTTTCTTTCGAAGAACTGAAGTTCTTTGGTTTTGGCTTTACATCAAAGGTATATAGCCAGTGTCAAGTAATTAGAGAGATTATTTTGTCATAAGTCGTTATGTCAAGTCATGCCCCTGTAAAGTAGTGGTGGTTGCGACTTTACTTGAGGCTTCTATGGAGTTTTGGAGGCAACACGAAAAGTCACGTTTTACAGCATTACACCATTCACCAACACTCATACACGTTCACGAGCACTTAATGGATAAAAAACCACCGTTTTTACACTCAAACACGCAAAGATATACAAGTTTTGTCAATTAATTTAATGCCGCCAATGCGCCATTTTTCATGTTCCCGCCAAAACACATCACTGTATCTTAGATGGGCTCCAACATCAACAAACAATGCCTTAGAAACATCACTTTGTACAATATAGTATGTGTCACACGTTTACCGACAACTTTGCGTTGCAGTAGGCAGGGCGAGAAATGATTACTTTTCAGCATCTTATGATGGTTTTTCAACGCTCTACTTTAAAAGCTTTAATTTTGTTTTTTATACGACAAAAATAACGTTTGAATTTTGCCCATATACGTTTTCTACTATTAAATAGTTAATGTTACTGTTAGGGCTGGGGTACGGCGGCAGAGCGCAGCGCAGAGCATTTTTTACTGTCAAACTTTTTATATAATATCCAATATTAAATAACACAACAATTGAGCATCCAAGCGAAAAATTCATCGTTGTATTAATTGATATTGGTTATTATTGCAATGAGGTCAATGTTGATAATAGTTTGACAGTGAAAAAATACTCTGCGTTGCGCTCCGCCGTATGTGCGTAGACCCTTACACGGATGAATACTTAGAGCGAGTGAAGCCACACCGCTCTGTTGCGTTGCGTCGCGTACTGGCATTTGCGTCGCAGCACTAGATTTGGACGCTATTTCAGTGCCAAATGCCAGTTCAAAACGACGCAACGCAACAGAGCAGTGTGGCTTCGTATAGGTACCCCTCTAACGTATTGCTACCACCAGAGAGAGGCGTGTTGGGTCTGTATCCTAGCTGTATTACTGATGCGGAAAATTTGTAAACAAGGTAGATGGAATTGATCACTCGGCCACCGTTGTCTGACTAGCCAAGCAAAAGCGGCTCAGCTAGATTAATGTTTCGGTTCCAGTAGTAGAACTAGTGTGATTCGATAGCTCAGTTACAACGGCTGGTTCCTAATAAACCCAATTCCCAAAAAACTCAAAACGAATTTCCATACTTGGATTTCCACCACTTACTTATCCTGATATAATGTCAAAATAAGCATCACTTCAACTAAATATGGCGCACTACTCGAATACTAAACTAGCGAAAAGAAAGATACGGATCATATTTTTAACCGACAAAAAGAAAGAGTGTTCCAGTTCGACCCGTATATATATTTTTACGAATTAATCTAACCACAGGTTAGGCCTATAAATCGAAATTATTATGACTAGTACTTTCTGCCAGCGAATAAAAAATAAACATTCGGCTTCAGGAAAGCAGGATAAACAAAGCAGATTGCAGCTTTCAAACTTCAAGACTACGAATATAAGGAAACAAATTGTTGTTCCACTTCTTCAGAATGTAATATGATAAATTATGTTAAACACGACGAAATAAAACCAGCATCTGGATGATAGACGTACTACATTTATCCATCCTATTGCATTTATAATAATAAGTGTGATGTGAGTATTGGCAACATGACACCTAGCCCTATGCGAATACACTCAGGAAAACCACAATGTTTTGTATCATGAGTCTAAAAATAATTTGTAGGTTTGTAAATTAAATTAGAGGCGTTGTATGTGGCCAGTAATGGGCCAAAAGACACAGTAACGGTGCGATCAGAATATAATCAATCCAATACAATTTTGTACCCAAAACGAATTTGGTGAATTTTCCATAAAAAGTGATCCTGACCGACATTCGCTGTATAAATGCTTAGGAATTTAATAAATATACAACTTTTGACAGGATCTTAGATTAATAAGATCGATTAATCTAGTGTTGGTTGATACGGCCTACAAATCTATTTTTACCATTTCTACCGGATGGAAACCTACGCTTCGTTCCAATCGACCAGTTTCTTCTATACCTACCTATATTAAATTATTTTAATCCATATTTTTCCGAAAAAGACATTTACGAATTTTTTTCGGCCGTTGCACGAAGGAGGTGTAAATTGAGTTCTTCGTAGCACGAGACGCCCATCACGGTAAGTGGCCGCTATAAGGCTTTTCAGACACATTTATTTCTTAGCACAGTTTACCTGCTTTAATCCGTAGCACAGCTTCATAACAGCGATTCTATCCCCATTTAAAAATTAAAAAAACATGTGTGGTTCTCAGAAAATTGCAATTCCCATAGAACAGGCATACTTTTGCTCTCGAGTTAATAAGTCACTCATTAGTAGAGTTTCTCTACAAAAGTTCCATGTCAGACTCGCCTAAAATCTTTCTAGAAAAACAGTTAAAAATGCTCTGCTCTCCAAAATTGTAGATGGCTGTACCTTACAGAGAGGCTGAATACAAAATTTACCATAATTGGGGCAAATAAACTGTCGCATATTTGACATACTTTTATCATTTTTATCAGTTACAGTTAAACACAAACCGAAATTATTTTCTTTTTAGGTCAAACAAAAGCTTAAAGTTTCGAAAACCAGAATTTGTAACCGCTAACTGTCGTATTTTAAAGATCGCGAATGCTCCCATGACCAAAACTGAAATTGATAGATGAAATAAACTCTATCAAGTAAATAATATAAATAACCGAAGTAAATAACCACTATTATTTGTAGGATATATTAATAATTATTTGTAGCTACTTATAATGCTCTATTACGGAGGCCAGACCTTTTTCACATTCGGGTAAGTAATCCCTTTTAATGTAGACGCAACTTGCCCGTGGCTAGGCACTACGCTTATGCTTTGTGTCACCAAGCTTTGCTGAGCTAGGGCGGCTGGCTTTCCACACAACCTCACAACCTACTGTTTTGCTTACTTTGTAGAAGCACTTTTATAATTATTATACTATAGTAACCATGACAGGACATTAGTCCTCTCGGGTCTTACCTGGTTACTAGTATAATAAATTACAAAGGCGCTATGTGCGGTCAGCATCACAAGTCGATGACCACATTAAGTTTTTCAAAATCGCTATACACCGTATTATATTTTTGACAATGAAGAGTACAGTTAATTTTGACAATTAAAGATGTTCATTTAACACTAGCGCTTGTCATGTTGAGCGATTTAGGGATAATAAATGGTGTAAAGCGATTTTGTAAATCTGAATGATGTCATTGACTTTTGATGCTGACTGTACTATAATGTTTCTAGATTTTGTATACTAGTAACGGCTCGTGGTTTCGCATGCGTGGTATAAATTATCGTTCCACCAAAAACATCCACCATCTATTCTCATAAACTTTCGCTGTAGGCTCAACGGCTTGATGGATTTTGACAATTGAGATGCCATTGTATTCCTCCAGGTTACGCGACAGAATATACTCGTAATTAAAGTGTGAAAAATCCAAACTTTGTATTAAATCAAAATTGTATACTGAAGGAAGCGTGTGATTTAATTTGTAGTTGTAGTTACTCTACACATAGAAGTCGATTAGTGAGTAGATAATTACTAACATTTTTATGTGACAGCTTCGGTAGGTAGTTATTTCGCTATAACTAAAGTCGATGTTGAACAATTTGCTGATTGCACAATATTCATTATATGAATCAGTAGTACCTAGGTGTCTCGTGTATTATACTCATCTTGTAAAAACCTAATGTGCCTACCTACATACCATCTGCAGGTTAGCTAGAATATGAGAACATAATACCAAAAGTAGGTATAGCAAAGCTATGATTGACTTAAAACTAGTGGTGTTTGAAATAAAGATACAGAGTAGATATGTTTTAGCAAAAATGCGGACTTCAGTATTTTGAATTCGATGAAACGAACACGACCATTGCAAAAGTTTTTAAACTTTTAAAAATCCGTATCATCATAAAGTTAAGACACCTACTCGATGAAACCGGATTCAGCGAGCGCCGGCATTATTTCGCGAAATATAAGTAAGTCAAATACTGTCCCTTCCAAGTCAAAATAACCGGCGAATAAGCCTTTTCATATAAAACATTAAACGTTGAAAAAACACGATTTTTAAATGTCCTCACTGAAATGGAGTAGACTTACCTGGAGTACCAGGGCCGCGAGGAGCAGGAGGGCCGCGATGGCCCTTTCAGTCCTCATGGTTTCCGGTCAGCGGGACGTATGTTGGAAAAGTTTGAGGATACGGAGACGCGAGCAGCGGCGTTCGCGCTGCACCGCTGTCTAACCGCGAATGGCAGGAGCGCCGAGCGGCGAGCGGCGAGCGGCTGGCGGAGCGGACGCCCGGCGGAGGCACAGCGGCGCGCGGGGCTTATGCAGCGTCCTACGCACTCTACCTAACTCTACCCGACACCGGCAAAAATGCGCTCATTACCTTTTCTCTTTTACATCTCATACAATACCAAACATACTAACGCATTTTGAAGATATAGAAGCTTGTCCTTACTCATCATTTTTATAGAAGAATTTAGTACTTATTATTATTGTTACCTACGTGTAATAGTGCGAATTAAAAGTAGGTAGCTAAAATCCATTATGTGAATGTCGTGCGCGAGACCGAGGCACAAACCCTGCAAGCAAAGTTCTATGACCCCTCTCATGCGCTTATCACTTTGGCGTGCTTAAAAATTAAAACGCCGTATTAGCACTCACTTTAGCATTCAATAGTAGCGCTTATAATACTGGTGGTTTCGTATCATCCTCATTTATAATTTTGATGTGTGATCAATGAGTGCTAACGCGAAATTATTAAACTCCGATGCCTAATTTCAAAAGTTAGTATTTGCAAATACTTTGTAGGACACTTTTAGAGTTTAGAGTCTGACTAGGAACCCTTTTAGCTAAAGTTTGACCATGTGCGTTATTCCGTTCGTATGTCATTTACGGGCCACGACTAGGACTCTTCCATAGTGCATGTACTTAACTGTATTATTTTAATGCCCACTTGCACCAAACTGTCAACCTTCCTAAGCAATTACTTAACTCGTTTGACAGTTCCTAACGGTCTGAATTTGAACCGTTAAGAACTGGCAAGCAAGAAAAGTAATTGCTTAGGAGCTTCAGCAGTTTGGTGGAAGTAGGCATAAGTACCTAGTCATTTTTTGATTATTATTTATATCGGTCGCAATAGTCACCCATAGTTCAATTCTACAAGATATGAATACATCTTAAAATAACACGATAGTTCACGAGATAAATATAATATTAGGCCAATACTTATGAAATAATTTATTAACGTAAAAGAAATAAAAATTATTATTTTTATAATCATATTTTTGTGATCCTGTTGTGTGTGTTTTTTTCTGTTTCATGAAGTGCATTAAAAGTGTAATCTGTACACCTATCTTATCGTTTTTCAAATCAGACCTAGAGTATACTTTTAGCTTTACAAACTTAAGACCTAGAATGTGGGACGAATAGAAAGATACATAGTTCTATTACGCCAAACATAGCGAATGTTTGGCGTAATAGAACTATTATATTGATTAACTTAAATACAACTTGTATTGCGGTTCCAGACTAGCGTATATGGGTGGATTGGTACTTGGTACTCGCGAAACTTCAGAAGCGTATCGCGCGTATACGCTCGTGTACCGGTAGCGCGGCGTTAACACTCGTTATTTTCTAGTAGCGTATAGGCACAGATAATAGAATAAGTAATATTATGGTATAGGTACGCGCTGCTAAAAATAAAAATGAGCGGCAATTCTGTCCTGGTTATCCACTAATCTGAAACCGCACTAAAGCCTTAATCACACGTACCGAGTACTCGGCCGAGACAGTGCTCTTGGCCGAGTACTCGGTACGTATAAACATAGCGCTGGAATGCTCGGCTGAGAGAGTGATGAAAGCTTTCACTGTCTCGGCCGAGTAACATTTTACTGTCTCGCCCGGTACGTGTGATCTAGGCATAACTGCTATTACTTAACAGACATTTATCTTAAAGAATAAATTAGTTACCAAATAAAAATTGTAATGAGTGAGCATGTACATGTACAATGTAGCGAGGTTACTTGGTGTTCCGGTATTTTTCATGTTTTTTTGCACCTACTTTTTCTTTGGAAGAACCTAAGTTCTTCGGTTTTGGCTTAACATCAAAGGTATATAGCCAGTGAAAAGTAATTGGAGAGATTATTTGTCATAAGTCAGAGTCCATAAGTCAAGTCATGCCCCTATAAAGTACTGGTGGTTGCGACTTTACTAGAGGCTTCTATGGAGTTTTGGAGGCAACACGAAAAGTCACGTTTTACAGCATTACACTATTCACTAACACTCATACACATTCACGAGCACTTAACGGATAAAAAGTTATACAAGTTTTGTCAATTAATTCAATGCCGCCAATGCGGCATTTTTCATGTTCCCGCCAAAACTCATACCTAACATTGTTTTATCCCGTGCCATGACCTGGAATGACCAGAGGTATTGTTGCTAGCTGTTGACGTTTAGATATATTTTGGTGCCAAGTAAAATTAGTTACAACGAATAGCAATTAGTCGCGATAATAGACAACTCGCATACTATCTGTTATGACGGGTTGTTCTCAATTGCATCTAAAGATATTGTTCTAAAAAAAATATTCATACATTTATTCTCATCGGCTGCAAAATTTTTAGTACTAAAATAAATGATGTTTGTTTTCAAATTGCATCTCAAAACTTCTAGTACAGTTAGAAAAGAAAGTTTTCGATACGATTATTTGTTTAACAACTGGGTCCCAGTTAATCAATTTTACCTAAGTTAGACATCTAATATAATTTACATCAGTGAGTAATAGTAGTAGTATAAGTATTACTATTAATCTAACGTCTGTAATTATTTTTTAATCTAACCTGATTATTTCCTACTAAACATAAATGCAGTCTAAAAAAATACAAATATATAAACTAAAATAAAAATTAAAATAAATAAATTAAACAAAATGCATAAATAAAGAAGAGATATTTTTTTTTTCAGTATGTGTGACTTTGATAGAGGCAACTTTAAATATTAGCGTTACACAATAACAAATTGTTTTACCAGTCTGAGCCAAAATCAAATATAATTATAGTATAGAATATTATAATTAAATTTGGACGATTAAAACTACTATTCGTTTTGATACCATTTGTGCAATTTGTGCTTGTTTTAATTAGTTTAGAGGACGAGAGACGTCATTTTATCTCGCCCTTTCATTTTAAAAATTAGTGTTGGCCATTATTGTTCTTCGATGGCACTATAGACGTAGGAAGAAGTTGAATGATGTTGGCGTAAAACCTTAAATACTCAAAGCTCATTCGATGTATCAGCAATAATTTATATTTTAGTTTACCTCAAATCTATCTACGAGTGCTCGTGGTAATTTAAAATGTTGACAAAATATACAAAATAGCACTGAATTTGAATCAGTCGCTGGCTGAAATGTGGCGATAAGCATTGATCCATATTTACATCATTCTGGAAATGTCAAAATGTCACGAGATATAAGTTCTCCGTGAGTATCTATTGTTTTCATTAACAAATTTTAACCAATTTCATAACCTTTTATAATTAGATGGAACAAACCAATATTAAATTAAATAATCTAAGGTCATAGGTACTTCTTATCAGTTAGTATATAACAAAAAAAACATACGTATATAATATAAGTACTATTTTCAAGATCCTACAATTTCCTCCTTGTCTCCACCTAAGATTTTCAAACACAAATTAATGTTTAAAAGAAAAAAAGGTAAACTTCGAAATAAAATCCACGGGATATTATTTATGCAACACCTGTACAGTAATTAAAGTTAAACGAAAGCTGAAAATACTAGAACAATGCTTTTATAAATGTAATGACATCGGAGGCAGGTAGAAGACTCATGACCAGTGGCTCCGTCTGATTCGATGAGTGCCAATTACAGTTGCCTAACTAATTTATTTGAAACGCTTCATTGGAGCTGCAAGCGGGACCCGTAATTGAATGTAAAACAGTTCGATGGAGGGCTCCACAGTTTTAAGGACTATTTCATGGTTTTGAAAAGCCTCACAGTTGATAACTATCATCTAAGTGATTCTAAATTAACAAGGAAGTACCTCTCAAAATGCATCCTAATTTCTCTCAGGACTCGCTGTTTGAAAACCAAAAAAACAAAACATTCCTCATCCTCATCATCATATCAGCCCTTGGACGTCCACTGCTGGACATAGGCCTCCCCCATGATTCGCCACGACAAGCGGTCTCGAGCCTTCTCCATCCACCGACTTCCAACGACCGCAACTATGTCGTCAGTCCATCGCGTGGGGGTAAACAAACATTATATTTTGTGAAACTATGCCCTTTTTATGAAACTTACAACAATCTATTAACTTGCCTATTTATTGTATCTAGTGTGGACTCATTCACAACAGTCAATAAATCAAGTGTCAAAAATACTAGTCAAAAATGTCACAAAATTATGCTGAAACTTATTTGGTGTCTCGCTGCATTTTTTACTAGCATTAGTCTCTTTTTATTATTATTTTATACACAAACTATTGATATTAATTCCTTGATGCAAGTACAATAATTCAAGATGTTGGTTTCTGACACGGGCATCAACGGAAGTAGCGAAGTGCTAATCAAAATCGTCAGTCCTGAAGGACAGATGTTTTCTGCATACTTCTCTGAAGACACCCTGATAGAAGAAGTCAAGAATCGGGCTATAGATTACTTCTACCCGAATGGAGAGAGTGGATCTAGCCGGTACAAAGTAGTCCGTGTATTCGATACTACAACTCTTCACGATTTTCTCACTCTAGCGCAGGAGCAAGTAGTAGTCCATGAAGAACTTCTACTAGTCGAGAGGCGTTTACCTGAAGCAGGAACTTTGTGGGATTTGGGCGCTGTCAGAGCTCCGCAGCAAACAACCATTGCTGCCGCGACGGCATCGTTGCCCGCCCCGCAAAACACGGTCAGACAACCGAATTTGCAATCTTTGCTGTCCACTAACGAGCTATCATTCGAACTGCGGAAGATTTTGATATCTCTGATCGAAGCCGGTGCGAGACTTGCAGCTGCGGGAAGAAACTATGAGCTGACTTTAGCGGAATTATCAGCCGCGTTGGATGAGCCGCGCCGAACACAGCAAGGCGTCATGCAAGTCATTACGCCTGAAGACATAGCTGCTAGATTTAACGACGCTCTGTCTGTATCGGAAATCGAATCGACTCGGACTGAAGTAGATGAACCATTCACGCGTGCGGATCACTTACAACGCTTCTTGGAGAAGTTCCGCGCGTGGCGAACAAATTTAGCAGCGCCTCCTAATCCTGAAGCAGTTACTGCCTTGAAAGACCTCGGCTTTACGTATGAAGATGCAGACAAAGCGCTGCGTAACACAGGTAGAGTAGATAAAAATCTATTACCCTACTAGCTGAACTGAGTATCTACGACTTTGTCTGAACTTTAACTCAATCGGAATATAGTTTTAGATGATTATGCAACAAAATATATCAATTGTCCGTCTTTCTATCTATCCTCACAAACACTCGCTTTTTAATATTATAAAAAGTGGTATATTCCAAAATTAATATTTGCTTCTTAACCTTGCTTTACTCTGATCACAGGTTGTAATGTGCCGGCAGCCGCATCTTGGCTGATCGGGGAGCGCGGGTCGAGTATCTTCGAACTAGTAAACGGCTTGCCCGATGGAATGATTCTACAGACTCTATTGAAACAGCCGCAGATACAACGAGGGTTGCTGAACACGCGGATGCTGATTGCTTTCATAGCGATGGTAGGTCAGACGGGTAACGCGTCCCTCTGGCTCAACTCCCCGCACGGCAGTCCGCTTCTCTCGCAGATATCGCGGACCTACCACTCGGAGAAGTATTGCCTTGCTGTGAACCAGTTTTCTGAGGAGAGGACGGAACCAGCTTCATCAGACCCTTCCACTTCTAGGCAGAGGAACTGAGATATTGTATCACGAAGCGGATATTATCTCGATAAAATTTATTGATTATATTAAAAATAATAATTATATACGGAAACAAAAAAGCATTATTAAAGTTTACTATGTTTATTGACTTTCGACGAAACGTTTTACTAAACAATCACACAAATTTTCCAAGTAGAAGACCGAATTTGTACTGTATCTTGTGAATGTACACTTCTCCAGGATTTAAAAGGGAATTGGGAAAGTTTTTCTGAAACAATAAAGACATACTTTTAAAATACTAGTGGACGTAACTTTCTTTCCGTTGCGAATTAATACAATAACTTTCTTAGTAGGCGCCTACACTTTATGACGAACTTACCATCGAAATTTTACGTCTTTACGTCCAGTGGTTTTGCATGTGCGTTGTCTGTCAGTCAGTCAGTCAGTCATGACTATGCATTTTATATACATATATTGATAATAATTACTTCTAAAAATTTGGATTGACATTTACAAGGGGTCCATATAAGGAGCCATATTTTGAACTCGCAACAATCGTAGTTAATTTCCTTGATTGTAGCATCCTTTTGCTTACAGTTTTTTTCTTATGTTGCGCTACTGAGCCCGATCATCAACTTTTCACATCCATACAGCTAGCCTGTGCGTTGATCTTCCCTACATAGAGTCAAGGCAATTAATAGCCCCAATAAAATATTTTATTTTCACTCAAGGACTATAATGTCAATTTCAGAATATATGTCGAGCTAATGAGGTTTTAGCCTACGACTAATGCCTAGATCATACTGACTGGGTACTCGGCCGAGACAGTGATCTCGGCCGAGTACTCGGTACGTATAAATAAACATAGCGCCTGAGCGCGTGACGTTAGCTTTCACTGTCTTGGTCGAGTAACATTTTACTGTCTCGGCCGAATACTCGGTACGTGTGATCTAGGCATAAGTTCTTACATGATTTGCAGCATCGGGGTAATTCTGTGGCATCAGACAAAACAGGCCATGCTTCTTGTAGTATGTGCCTTGCTTGCCCATTAGTGGGACGTAACCGAAGCTCACTTTGCCCTGCAAACAGAAAGGAAAACTTGAATTGTAATCAGTTAGGAACATACTAAAGATATTTAATTGAAACCAATATGTGGTCTCAACACAAATAAAATTAATTCTCAGTTCACTTTAAGGGGAATCCTCAAGGCAAATTTCCATACAAAATGTTTCGGACGAATACTCAAAAAGTACGCCGTATTATAGTAATTTCTTCACACTATTCGTTTTGTCCATGTTTTTGGATTCCGTCAACAAAAAAAGTGAAAGGTTTCATACGTTAATTTAGATTTTATACTTGTTTTCAAATTAACCCTACTAACTTAAAAACACGTATAAAGCCTTATTGCTTATTGTACCGGATTTCAAATTCAAACACGGCTTGGGTCATGCATGGATAGGCGAGCTAGCTTATCATCAAGACTGCCTTGGTTAAGGATATTGTAATTGTTCCTTGCCAAATATGATTAGCAATCGACTGTCATATAGATATAGACATAAATAACTATAATGTCTACCTATAAAGCAGACACTCATGCAATTAAATCACTTCTATTGAATCAAGATAAGAAGTAGGTGATATCCGGTTCCAAAGAAATAATAACCAAATTCGTCAGATTTCATTCATACGAACAAACATTCACATCTACACTATGCATGCTATATTTTATTAAATGCTGTTTTTATATTAACAATTGGAGAGCTAGCTCGGCGCTCTCTTGATGGTAAAAGATCACGCCTGTTCATAACCATAACAGTGCTACACAGGGCTTTGATTCCCATAGACCGACACAACTTTGTTATAGCGCTCGTCAACCTCTAGTCATTTTGATGGTCTGTCTCCAGAAAGCCCAGTCATTAACAACAACAAACATTCACACACTCACACCCCTGCACTAGGATTCCCTGTGTCTCAGGTGGCATGGACACATACAACACATCACAACATCCAAGACCCGAGAACAAACATTTGTGTTCGTCACAAATATTTGCCCCGGCCGGGGATCGAACCCGGAACACCAAGCTTCGTAGGCAGGGTCACTACCAACTAAGCCACGGTGTCGTCGCACTAGGATTCCCTGTGTCGCAGGTGGCATGGACACATACAACACATCACAACATCCAAGACCCGAGAACAAACATTTGTGTTCGTCACAAATATTTGCCCCGGCCGGGGATCGAACCCGGAACACCAAGCTTCGTAGGCAGGGTCACTACCAACTAAGCCACGGTGTCGTCGCACTAGGATTCCCTGTGTCGCAGGTGGCATGGACACATACAACACATCACAACATCCAAGACCCGAGAACAAACATTTGTGTTCGTCACAAATATTTGCCCCGGCCGGGGATCGAACCCGGAACACCAAGCTTCGTAGGCAGGGTCACTATCAACTAAGCCACGGTGTCGTCGCACTAGGATTCCCTGTGTCGCAGGTGGCATGGACACATACAACACATCACAACATCCAAGACCCGAGAACAAACATTTGTGTTCGTCACAAATATTTGCCCCGGCCGGGGATCGAACCCGGAACACCAAGCTTCGTAGGCAGGGTCACTACCAACTAAGCCACGGTGTCGTCGCATTACCCTTAGCTACAGTACCCTTCCACCCGAAACACAATAATGCTAACACATTACTGCTTTGCGACATAATATCTGGCTCTGTGTTGGTACCCAACCAACCCACCTAGACGGCATCCTGCACGGACGCCTCCCAACGTCGAAACTTATTACTTACCTAATTTTATTTACCGAAAAATTAAACAGCTCTAATGCTTGAGACAAAATGTACCGTATAATACGCGACAAACAAGTTGTCCTCTGGTTTACCACGTGACAAAGATGCGCAGAACCAATTTGATCTAAGAAATGCGTTCTGCGCATCTTTGTTACCTACGTGGTTCGCCAGAGGACAACTTGGTTGTTCGCTTAGTATACTGATTTTTTTTGCCTTAATAGACACCTTCAAATAAAAGTACCTATCATCATCATCAGCCAGGTAGGACCCACTGCTGGGTATAGGCCTCCTTTCGCTTTAACCAGCCTCCACGATCTTGTGCATCTCTGATCCAGGTAGTCCCCGCGACCCTTGCGACGTCGTCGACCCACCGGGCTGTTGGCCGACCCGGGTTTCTCTTTCCTATCCTTGGCCACCATTCGGTCAGAGCCTTACTCCACCGGCCATCACCGCGTCTAGCCAGGTGTCCTGCCCAACTCCATTTTAGGTCCGCAACTCGGCTACCGACGTCATAAACTTTCGTCCTACGTCTGATCTCCGTATTACGGACTCGGTCTTGAAGTTTGATGCCGAGCATGGCTCGCTCCATGGCCCGTTGTGCAACTCTTACACGGTACCTATATTAAAGTACCTTATAAAGTACCTATATTAAAACAAATATATGTAAGCAATTCTGAACTGGTTAAGACATACTATAACTTATTTATGAAATGCCTATGGCAAAAAAGGACTCAACTCAGCGTTATGCAGTGGATAGATAAATTCCCCACCTATCCAGCGCTGGTTTTCAGTTGAGCCCTATGTACTAATCACAAAGTTCATAATCACCTTGCTTCCCTCTTCTTCCTCTTCGCCTTTCTCACTCCCTTCACTCTCGGACTCGCTCTCGCCCTCAGACTTTTTATCTTCCTCTTCCTCGGCCTCTTCAGCAGGGGGCTACATTAAAAAAACATCCTCTTTAGCTGCTCTTATTGTTCAGTAACTATTGCCTATGTTAGAAAGTTCTGTGATATCAGAAACAACGCTTAAGGGTAATCCATGTCCGTCCATATTTTTTTATTTCGTCAACAAAAAAAGTGAAAGGCTTCATACTTTAATTTAGATTTTATACGTGTTTTAAAATTAACCCTACTAACTTAAAAACACGTATAAAATCTAAATTAAAGTATGAAACCTTTCACTTTTTTGTTGACGAAATCAAAAAACATGGACGAAACGAATAGTGTGGAGAAATTAATATAATACGGCGTACTTTTTGAGTATTTGTTCGAAACATTTTGTATGGAATTCGGATTTGAGCATTACCCTTAAGGCTAAAGTTAGTAGGGTTTATTTTAAAACACGTATAAAATCTAGATAAAAGTAGATTTGTCTTGAGGATTCCCCTTAATAGAGTTTTTTAAAAATATTTTTTTGGTATTATCAGAATATTGTTATTAAGGAAACAGTGATCAAACTTTATGGGACTGATACATAAGCATGTTGATAATCAATATTGTATGTATTGTGTATTCTGAGATTAACTCAATCGCGAAAAACAAATCAATTCTAACTTCGTCAAATTGTCGTTCACAAACAATCACATTTTTATTATATTGCCATTATTATCAAAGTAATGGACATAGATGGATGATTGTAAAGATATTTGTCAAAAAAAACGACTGAACGCACCACCAATATATTTTTTTTTTCCGATGTCGGAAATTTTTAATCCGATGTCGGATATTTTTTTATCCGATGTTAAGCGGACGAAGCCGCGCGCAGCTGCTAACGCATATCGTTTACCTCGACTATCTTGTCAGGGTCCGGCAGTTGGTTTCCGGTGTAGAACTGCATACCAGGCTGGTTACTGTATACCTCCAAAACCCGGCCGGTTCCCGGGTGCAGCGCTCTAAAAACAATGGAACATCGTTCATGAAGGACACAAACAAATCGGTGAAAACTACAAATTCTGAAAGACCTATTGTGAGGTATTGGTGATCCTACTAAGGCGAGGCTAAGCAAGCGTGAATGAGCCCTCGACCTATTTACAGACAACACTACCTATACCTACATAATAAAATAAAACAGCATTGCGCTGAAAACTACAAATTCTGAAAGTCCTATTGCTAGGTATTTGTGACCAGACTAAGGCGAGGCTAAACCAGTGTGGCTGAGCCTGTTCATAGACAACACTATCTAAACCTACCAAAATACAACGGCATTGAGAATCTCATCCTTTTTTGAAGTCGGAGTCTTTGAATCGGTTTGTCTCGTCACTTATACACTTTTATCGAAACGAATGATACCACAGTTAAGCGTCGATGATATACAACCTTTTTTTACACGCTTATTGTTGGCGTTTTTAAAAACTCGCGTATAAGCCTGATAGCTTTTGGGAAGGATTGTCAACAAGCTGATTGTAAAAACGCCAATGACACTATGTGGTTTTACACGCTACAAGCGATGTTGCTGGCGTGTAGCGTGTAAAAAAGCCGTGAGTCATCGTACTATTACACAAGGCCCAAAATTCTCCTTCTTCGCAGTCGGGTAAAAAGGCTAAGAATATCACCTGGCTTGAAACGTCAGTTCCTGTTCCGTGCCCTGCGTGATACAGTAGTTGACGTCATATCCGCCCAGAGGTATCCGCGGCAGCATGGTGCGCAGCACACGAGGCACTCTGAAGTCTAAGGGTGTCCCGCCCACTACTTTCTTCTCCCCTGAAATGATTAAATTTCCTTTCAGTATGTATAAAACGAGATGAGCTTACCAAGTCATGCGTAAATGGGGTTTTTCGGTCGAAAAAATCTATGTATGCATCCCACGTTATCGCAACGGTGAAGGAAGATTGTGAGGAACCACCATGTCAAAAGACAGAAAAAAAATGTTCTATGGCATGTGACATCCACCAATCCGCATTGGGTCCGCGTTGTGGATTAAGACCCATTCGCTCTCCTGCCGAGAGTAGGCCTGAGTCCCAGCAGTGGGAACATTATAGGCTTATTATGCTAAGCACAAGATCGAGAGTGGAAGAAACGGGGGGAGGCCTTTGCCCGGCAGTGGGACACTATAGGCTAAAAATAATAATAATGTATAAAATAAATAAATATTTTGGACATTTCACACAACGCCATCTAGCCCCAAACTAAGCAGAGCTTGTACTATGAGAACTAGATAGCTGATAGAATACTTAAATACTTTATTTTGTAAATACATACATAGAATACATAGAAAACAACCAGACTGTGGACAAACAACGCTGTTCATCACACAATTTTTTGTCTCGAAGCGAGAATCGAACCCGCGACACTCGGGGTAGCAATCCAAACCACTTGCCACTCGACCATCTGTGTCAAATGTGTGATAGTTACGGTAATAGAACTTTAAAACGTACCGGTAACCACTCCTTCATCGTCCATTGCCGTGTATTTGTCTGCGTTTATCGTGAAGATGTGTTCGTAAGCCATTTCGCGACCAGAGTGCTGAAAAGAGAGGGCTCAAATTAATATGGACCATAGATTAATAACGGTGTTCCTATAGAATACTAAGATATACAGTATCAAACCAAAATGGATGCGGAATACAGGGCAGAAAATTTTCAGACACCCTGTCAAGAAATATCTCTATTTTCAAATAATCTTTGTAACTTTTTACGATGTAGTTTTATTAACAATGAAAGAAATAGTAGTGGTTACATATAATATTTATCTAACCCTGTAACTTCTCTTTTTCGAAAATTTCGAAGTTAGCCAATGTGGCTCCCTTTTTTAGAGCATTTTTAATATAATACATTGTGATTCTATAATTTAATACCTCTGTGTTATGGACTACATCCTAGGTGTCGTAATGGCTGGTAGTAAATAGGTGTCTTTTAATCATCTGTAAATCGTTGTCGTCGCCAGATATGAGTTGTGATCAATAATAATTAAAAGGCTTGGCCCTGACTGACTGACTGACAGACAACGTACAGGCCAAACCGCTGCACGTAGAGACTTATAACTTGGGAGTATATGATAGTCGAGAGAAAGTTAATACTAAGAAAGGAATTTTAAATATTCGCACCCCAAGGGGTTTAGGTTTTAAATCATAATAACTAAAAGAAGTTCGAAGTGAACAAAAGCGCGTATTTGGCTTCCCTGTGACTTTTAAGTGCTGCCAACATGACCTCACTAGAACAGTCCGATTGAAGTTGGTTGTTGGTTGTTTTTGTAAAACCTTGATTATTTTCATCGTGAGGAAACCTAACAGAAGAGAGTTTTCCTTTGTGGGATGCGCTCATAGATTTAGGTCATGACCAGTAGCCAGTAATAGCTATGTTTCCGAATAACTTACATGTCCCGCCAGATTGAAGTACGGCGTATTGCTAAGGTTGACTATAGTGGGTTCGCTGGTGGTGCACCTCATGTCAATCTTGAGAGTGTTGTCGCAGGTGACCTCGAAGGTAACCTGTGCCATCAGCGTGCCGGGATAGCCTTCATGGAAGCGGTCTGACACGTGGCTCATTATGACCTTGTTCCCGCTGACGTACGAACGCCAGTTCACCTAGAAGCAGAAACGTCACTATGGTAAGACTAAGGGCTCTTTCAATTTAGACGTTTCGTGTCGGACCGCTGAAATAAATGACCGTCCCTGCGCCGCACGACAAACGCACCGCTTCGGCACTGCAGCGGTCCGACACGAAACGTCTAAATTGAAAGAGCCCTAATTTAGAAACTAATAAAGTAATTTACCAAATGTCAGTATGGTAAGATTTATAAGTTATGATCAAATGCTTGATAGCATTCATTCTGACTACATAAGAACATACTTTGATTCCGGAATTTAAACAGAAAAAAAAAAGTTGTTATAAAATTTTGGCTAACATTATTTATTTGTAACACTCGATGGTCATGGTGTATCCCATTTATATGTAAGTAATGTATGTTTGTTGCTTCTTCTTATCTTTCACCACACTAGTTCTTTCTCTTAACCAAACGGTCACCGTTCATGAACGGCCTGACCGCAACCAGTTTCTTTTGCCTTAAATATGTTTCTGACATTAGGCTGTGAATAGGTTATAATGTAGAGAATTTCACCTTATCAAAACCAACGCGTCCTCCGTTGTAATGATGGTGTCCTTTATTGTTGGAAAGCATATACATCCGACCTGAGGGCCGTACGACGACCGTGCCGTCGCGGATGATGTTCGCGTACCTGCCTATCGTGGAACCAAAGTAGGGGTTTCTAGGCTGGAAGTACTCTGAAACATATATTATTTATATGTCAATTTGTGATGACATGAGCTGAGAAGACGTTATTCTGTTGGTTAAGACGTTTTATTTAAAAACTACGAAAAAAGTAGCTGTACCTCTGTAGAACTTTAGAAGAGGATTTTAAATTTTAAACTTTAAAGAGGTTAAATAACCAAAAAAATGTAAAGTTGCAGTGTGATTTAATCTAAAAACATGAACAGCAGGTCATTCAATTTTTGGCGAGTTTATAAATCGTATTAATCGTAGAAAAGGTAAGTTCACTTTGTTGTATATACTACTGCTATAGTTTTGCAATCATTAAGGCGCTTGATGGCCTCTGACATGGATTAGTTAGCTTATTAAGAAGATTGGAGTAATACTTTTAAAGCACGTTTTTACCTTCTAACGTGTCGAATCCAGCAACAACGTCATCTGGCACTCCTTTCCTATCAGGCACTTGAATGGATGTAATTGTAGCTCCATATGTAATCACCTGAATGAAATATTAAGACCACAAAAGTTAATTTTATACTTACTACTTTTTACACAATACATCACACCCCTTTAAATACTGAACATTGACCCATTTAAGATCGTTCAGCATTGTGTCGTTCTCAGTACGAGTATTTCCTTAGAGTGAAAGTGTATTATTATTATTATTTATAAGCCATGATCGTCCCATTGCTGGGCAAAGGCCTCCCTTCTCTCCTTCCATACATCTCGCCTTAAGTCCATGTTTTGGAGAACGAATCAAGTTCGTCCCGGCATCTTCTCCTGGGTCTTCCACGACTTCGGTTGGCATTGGGTGGGCTCCATTCTGTGGTGGTTTTTGCCCACAGTTCGCTGGACATGCAGACGTGGCCGGCCCGGAAAGTTTATTACGAGCATCAAAATGCCCTCGAACGCTAGCGAAAGAGTAGCAACTAACCTGTACGAGCATTCTGTTCTTTGTTTTCCAAGTATACCGTCTGACTATATCGATGTTGGTACTCGAAGCGCACGGGCTCCGCTCTTGTTCCGCCTCGGGCATTCCCATCTCCTTGATCGTTTTTCTGGTCTTTTCGAACACATTTGATGATTGGGTTTTCAACGCATCTTGCATGGACTTTGGCATGAAGCCAAATCCGTCGACAATGAGCTCTACATCGGGGATCTTGGGAGGCTCGGGCTCAGGAGTCTCTTCAGGCTTATGCTCTGAGCCTCCGTCCCCGCTTGCTTTATCGTCTTCATCAGCCATACTTGATATAATAAACTAAAAATTTAGATTGATATCGTGTTTCTTGTTTCTGGTATTGTTTTAGTTTTTTTTTTACTTTAAATTTTGTATTTTTGTAAAATCTCAAAAAGTGTATAATTTTTTTTTTGTCATATTTTGTTTAAATATTTGTTTGCAGTTAAATTGACATTAGCTTTTTTTTAAAGAAACAAGTAGTTCTAATATCTTATGCATGGAGTATTTAAACCATTACGCGAAGAAAAATTATCCTGCAAAAATGCTTCGAGAATCTAGCACGTAGGCGGGATGAGGTGGTTCAAAATCATGTACATATTAAATAAAACGTTGCTCGTCTAAACTAAAAAAAAAACAAATCGATTAAAAAAACCTAAAAAGCTTACCTACTTGTCTAACTTTTCTCTAGCTACTGATCGTATAATAACGTAGTTCAAAAAAATAGAAAAGCCAACAGCTTAGTCTACGAATGTACCTACTTAAATTATATCCTATCCTATGCCTATGCTATGACATTCAGACAAATGACCTAGTGGCTTACAAAATCGGCGTCCGGCAAATGGTGGAAGCGAAGAGCCAAGGACAAAAACTTTCGACTAGGAATTTTTTCAAGGGTTAATTGAGTAAATATGAAATTATTTTATATAAAAGTATATTAAATTAATAATCAGTAATGTCCGTACATCAAAGGCAATGCATAAATTATATACTGTATGCGTGATCTCAATAAAGTTCTATATAACTTAATTAGTGACACAAATAATGCTCTATCGTACGGAATTTGTACATTTATGTTATCGAAACATTTAGACCCAGAACACTTTGACCGATTGTTTATCGAGGTCCACAGGGTCGCTCTTCCACTTGGCGGTGTCTTCCAAGATGCCTGTGATGTCATCCATGTAGCTGACCTCCTTGCACGGCGATGGCGGTATGATACTTATGATTGGTATTCCTATTTCTTGGAACGAACTCATGGATGAGAAACCACTTTCATCTTCTATGAAACTGGCTGCGTGATTATATTCGTTTCGTTTCTTGACAAACCTCTGCGTCTTGGTCGACGCGTCCGCAGTTTTTACCGAATTCACCTTTTCAATTATCTTTGCTTCGGCGAAATCGTTTTCTAAACCGCTACTGGGCAACGGTGAGGGTGACAATATGAAATCGTGTATTGTTCCATTTTTTGCTTCAATGAAGTTATTGGTGAGTCCGTTGAACGTGTCCTCGCCGTCACAGATTGTGTTCAAAATAAATGAATTAGTGATATCCTCATCCAAAGTGAGATTCAAAGAAGAAATGGAGGCGTTTTTTTTACTCTGATTATCAATCGTCTCACTTATGGATGTATATTCGGGGGTATCGTTGTAGGTGCACGCGAGATCTGGGATTTTTGTGCTAAGCACAGTGTTGGCAAGAGTTATCAGTCGAGTCATTTCTTCTGAAATTTTCAGGGTGGATTCTTCTTCTGGTGTAGAAAAAATCTTTGAAGGGCTCCTGAAATATAAATAAATTAAATATAGATTTTTATGCGCCTTAAAAATAAAGTGATTTTGTAGGTTCACCCAAAAAAATATTGCAATGCCAATCGTGAGTAACCATCAAAAAACGTGCACCATACTCATTCAAAAATTGAGGAAGCTCAAGGTGTTATAAATGCAATCACTTGATTTTCAGGTCAATTTTAGTCAACTACTCACCAGCCACCGTTACTCTCTCTGAATCCATTAACATTGCTTATAGACTTGCTAATCTTTTTTGCAGTAATTTTTTTGGTGGGACTGAAAGAGAATTCGAGGTTTTTGTTCACATGAACCACGGATCTGGAGCGAGGCAAGTCTGCTGCGTTGAATGATCTCGGAGTCAATCGTGTCGAGATTGACTCCTTTCGTGGTACTTGTTCGGGCTTCTGGCATTCGATGTGCTCCTTCACTCTACTCAGAAAACTCACTACCTGCTTTAGTAAAGCTATGTGCATCTGCCTGTTGTTTTCAGTCTGAAAATAAGTCATACCCATTAAATGTTTATAAATAACATGAAAAGTTAGCATGATTACAATCGCAGTTTGCATTCAGTTCGCGGAGCATTACAGCATAGTTTTGCAATCGCATTGTAAAATGTTATTGATTGGTGCACCAATCGCAAGCCGTCTATTTTCATTATATAGTTGAAAAGATTATAAGTACCAAATATACCTACTCGTATTTTAGACGAGGCGTATTATGTTTAATGGTACCTGCGTTAGCTGCCACCTCAGCGTCTCGACTTCCATATTCAGAGCGCATACTTCAGTGCTCCGCATATCAGAGCCGTTTGCCTTGCCCGGAGGCTTGACCGCTTCGCTGTGTTGCTCACAAACGCTTTTCGAAAGTTGAGTACACTCAATTCTTTCTGGAGCCTGCAACAAAAAAGGCAACAGTCAAAAACATGCAATAAAAGAAACTATGTCATTGTGTCATTGTGTATGTCATTAGAGGCGATCTTGAAACGGAAGCAGAGCCACACGCCTAGCCTACCAAAAATAATTAACATTGAACGATCTTACATGCACCGAAATTCTATATCTCGCCGTAATTAAATATTGTACCTGTCAAACTCCAAATAAGTTAGGGTACTAGCAGTTTGTATGTGTACTACTATATACCACCAATGAGGAATGATGCAGTTTTCTCGAACTCTAGGTTCGGAACTACAATCCATAAAGAGTCCGCGCATTCGCTCAATAAGCCGGGCTTGAGTCCTAGGACACTAGGCTTCTTCATTATATCCTGACGCTATGCTATGTTAGGTAAGACTTTCTAATCAACTCAAAGCTAGCTGACTATTTCATTGAACAGTCGACATTAATCTCGTGCCTGGGAGACGATACACAATGTAGTTTACATAACTGTTGATTCAGACAATTGCATTACTGAACGGTCCCTTAATTAGACTGCAGCATGTTTGCAAAAAGATGAGAGCAAATGTTCGTGCGTGCACTGATTGGCATAGCAGTGTCATGTTCGTCCCACGCTTTTGCCTCAGCTTTGCTTATTGACCCCGATGTGAACAATCAACTGGATAATATCTTTAGTTCGTACAGCATCTGTAGGGGTACAACATGGCCGAGGCCAGTAAACCATACAAATTAGTAGTTCACCTTCTGTTGAAAAGTACTATTTTAGTCCACTAGTTTAGTCTCTATGGTCGATTGAGCAATAAATCTGGGAACTATGTATACATTGCCAGTTATTCTATCGCCTAGCAGTTTGTTTAAGTAGGTATTGCTGTATCCCAGTTTGAATGTAAAACTTCAAGGCTAAGAATTAAAAATAAATTGAAAAATATCTGGTCTAAAAATTCCATCTACTTAAGCTATCAGAGGAGCGCCAAACTCATCTAGTCACTTGCTAACATAAAAAAAGATTTCTTTATGATAAAGGATCAGGGTCTAATATTTATTAATCTGGGTAATTAAAATATTCAGAATCACGTTATACAATAGTGCTACACCCTGTTGAAGATCATTGGAGCCGATCGGGTGCACGATGACCCCGCCGTTCCCAACGATTTGATTTAGCACACGCCAACAATGACCATTGTGCGTATGGAAATGGAAACACGACGTAAGTACTCGTATAACACTGTAACGGTAGCTAACATTAACATTTCATCATACTTTTCGACTGATTTAGTATTTTTGTGTACGAGTTTTAGAAGTGTACCAGTTAGGTTATTCATAAAAACTGAAGGTAGAGGAAACCCTCAGTAAATTACCATGAGTTTTTTGCATGATAGTTGTTGCCCGCGGCTTCGTCCAATAGGTATTGGGATGAAAAGTAACTGGTAGTTTGCTTCAGCCCATTAATTATACATCCTTCTTACTTATATATATATATATATATATATATATATATATTATATTGGACAGCGACCTAAATTCTGTGTTTTATTTGTAATTTTAGATAGGCTAATTCTTTATTATATTTATAATTATTTAAGTAATTTTAGTTTTTTTGTGTTTTAGCATTAAGTTAGTAATTATTTGTGTATATATAATATTATAAACGCGAAAGTTTGTAAGGATGGATGGATAGATGGATGTTTGTTACTCTTTCACGTAAAAACTACTGAATGGATTTTAATGAAACTTTACAATAATATAGCTTATACATACAGACGAAGTCGCGGGACCAGCTAGTACCTCTATAAAAATACAATTTTCAGCTGAATCAGTTTCATTATAGCGTGGTTGAGCAACAAACATTCGTCTCCCTTATTAACTTTAATATAGAGACAGTATACATAAAATTGTAATAACAGTGAGACTAATATTAACAATCATGAATCTTGTATTATCGTAACCGATTCCATACTGTTTGTCTGGAAGAGATCGCTTTATAGCGATAAGACCGCCCATTGTACTAATTTTTTTGTAATGTTTCCTTCTCTATGTTATTATTTTTTGTCTTATGGTGTACAATAAATCATTTTCATTCACTCAATCTAGGAAGCCAATATAAAAAATGTTTGTTCCCTGTTTCCCTCTTAATTTAATCTTATCCAAAGTTGCCTGGAAGAGATAACAGTTTAGTGTTTTTAACACACTTTTAAGCGATAAGGCCGCCGATTGTATCATACGCATAATAGTTTTTATATTATTTTTAATGACTATGTTCTTCTCAACCGACTTCAAAAACGAGGAGGTTATCAATGCGGCTGATTTTTGATTCGGCTGATTACCTTAGAACTTTGTTGTTTATGAACCGATTATGAAAAAACTTTTGTTTGGGAGGATATACTTTCAGATTGGTCTCATACTAAATTTCATCAAAATCGATTCAATAGTTTAGTTTTTATAACCAAATAACTGAAAGAAAATATTTCGTCGAAATAAACGATATTGCGTATTATAGAGTAGACCTAGAGTTAAAAGTACCTTTGCACGTAGACATTTTAATTATACAGGACCGACTTTGTACAATCATCTTTGCAAGACAGTGACAAATGCTAGAAATCTAAGCCCCCACCAACTGAAACTAGTCACTACTGAATGGTTGAACTTACTTACCTATGACAGTATTGAAAAGCTTTTTGAAAAAGTTGTATAAAATTAGTAGGTATGTTGAAATAAAAATATAAAATGGCTGCATGCAGCCGCCATCTAAGATCTTCTGATATTTGGAGTAGCCTGTGTCACTTGCGTGAACTTCACAAATCCAATGACACCCCATTTGTAAAAAAACATCGAGTTGCAATATTATTTTTTTGCTTTACTATTTGCTCTGTTATCTACTGTGTTTTTGTTTTTGTTTTCATATATAAGTTAATACTAATATACATATTAAGTACTACTAACCTACCTTAAGTATTTACATATAATTGTTAAAACAGCATAGAATAAAACATGTACCACTTGTAACGGGAAGGGCTCTGAATTCTGTAATACAGTTTATAAAAACTAAAACGGAAAACAGCGACTGTACCATAACTTTGGACAAATGTTTTTGAAATAAACAATTTTGTATTTGTATTTGTATTTTGCTTCCCTGTGACTTTTCAATAGTGTTTACGGTCACTAAAACAGTCCAATTAAAGTCGGTTGTCTATGTTTTTGTAAAACCTTGATTATTTATTTATTAATTCATTGTGTTTGTGAAATAGTTGTAGCAGTTCCCGCTGGGTGCGGGCCCCGGAGTCAAGTTACGGTGCCAGGTTGCATCTCATGTGTCGACTCGCTGGCTTGGAACCAAGCGTGATCAAGGCCAGTGGGCTACTACTCTCAATTTACAATTTCCCATCGCAATAATCTTATTTGATAGTGAGATTAGCTGAAATAGAAACCGGATTACAATTTATTAATAAATAAATCATTAATTACTTATCATTTATATGATACGTTGGAAAATCATTGCATCCTAACTCTGTTGGTTTTTTCCAATTGCTGTATTTTTTTTTAGTAAATTACTTGTATGTTGGTTCTGGTAGTAGCCAATAATCTTGCTTAATTTTTTTTTATAATAAAGAAAACGCAGATGGCGTTAAATAGTTTATTTTAGCTGTTCACACATTTATTTTGACAGTATCATCCAAAATCTTAAAAAAAAAATCATTTTCACGAAGAAATGACAACAAATTTAAATTAAAAAGCAAGAAATTAAGTAAATCACTTCTCGGCCCACTTATGAAAAGCCAGTTAAGCTCATTAAAACTCCATAACCCGTACAAAATGATGATTTTTATTTGGCCGATTATGGCCGGCTAATTGATCTGCTTGTTAATACATAATTTTTTATTTTTCATTTCGTGTACCTGTCGTAATAATCTTCGTGTCTTTATTTCATTTATCATTCGAAATTAAGCATGACTCCTAATCTAGTAGGTACATTATACTTGACTCTGTTTCGTGTCGAGAACCATTTTAAGATGAAGTTGCCTATAGTCACCGCGTTACCAACCGAGTCGTCACATCTTCTATTATTTGGCGTCTAGTTAGGCTTACATAATCATTTAATTAGCCTACTATAACATTCCCTATGCTGGGACTCAGATCTGCTCTTGGCTAGGAAATCGGATGTTTCTTAAGCCACCAGGTAGACCCAATGCGGATTGGTCAATATGACATAATATACATAAGCATACTGGATTAATTTAGCGGCATTGCCGACGTAGTAGGCCAGAAAACAGCGAGGCGGAGCATATTAGCTGCATGCAAGACTCGCTAATCTCTGGATTCCTCAAGATGGACGGCGCGGCGGCGGGGCGTAGAGGTCGGCGGAGAAAGCGTTGAAGAGACGATTTGGATGTGTTCGAGAGGGAATGGTGGGAGATATCTAACGACCGCAACAAATGGAAGGATTTGGAGGAGACGTTTTCCCAACAATGAGACAACACAATTAAATAAAAAATAAAAAAAGGTTTACTACCTAATCATAATCAAACATACGTTTAATTGGAATTTGTACCCTTAAAATGTGATAGCTTCCAAACACGATATGAAACAGTAACACATGTTGAAATTGACAGTAAAATATATGTAATTCGGAAAGACGGCAGGAAACCAGACGAGGATTCGAAGTATAAAAACGAGTAGACTAGAGTCGGATCATCAAACTCAATCTGCTCCTCACTAGATAAGGTTGAACAAGTACTCTACAATTCATCATGGCTTCCATTATTATGGTAAGATTCGACTAATTTATGTTAAAGTATATAGGTATTTCTAAAAATTTAACATTATCAATATTAACCATTTACAGCTGGAAATAAGCTTTATTCTTTTTGCCATTGCGTTATTATGATTCCTCTCTGAACCACTTTTTTATTAAGAAGGTACCTACTAAATATTAGTACTTTTTACTGTTCTTATGCTTGATTATCATATGTCTTTGCCCAAGTGCAGTGCAAATATTTATCAGTTTTGACTCGAAAGTCGCTTCATTACGTTACAACTGAAGAACATGTTGACATTTCGGCGACAAGAAAACCCACATACAAGCCTTGTCTTTTGGAACATGCAGCTCCGTACTCACATACGGTTTTACTCGATAGTTTTACTCCAAAACGAGTAAATATTAACGTGTAGACCGCAAAACTACCAGCTCGAAGGCTCGCATCGAGCCGCTTCGATGGAATTAAGGCTCGAACGGTTCGGTGAATACTGTACAGTGCGCGTCACTCGATAGATAATGCTGAAAGTGTGGACGAAAGTTCATGCCATGGTTTTTACTCGACATGATAGCTCGATCGAGCAAAACCGTATGTGAGTACGGAGCACTAGGGGTGCAGTTTGGTCTGCAAACAGTATTTTTATTGTGATTGGCTTTTCAGTTCGCTTGTATTCTGGGAGTAGCTGCGGCACATACGTCTGGTTTGGTGCCCTACCTACCCGAGGTAAGTATTTTTTTAAACTCTGCCTTACCCTATACCAGACATTTGATGACAAGGAAGGTCGAGTGGCAAGTGTGTTGGACTGCCACGCTGCTGTCGCGGGTTCGGTTCCCGCTTCAGGATAAGCACTTGCGTGATGAACATCGGTGTCTGTCCTGAGGTTATGTGCTTTCTATTTATTATATGTATCCTACTTCCTACTATATTATTATAAACGCGAACGTTGGTAAGGATGGATTGATGTTTGTCATTCTTTCATGTAAAAACTACGGAATGGATTTTAATGAACCTTTACAATATTATAGCTTAAACATCAGAATTACACATAAGCTACAATTTATAAAGATACCTGCGCAGTCGAAGTCGCGGGCATCAGCTAGTATAATATACTATTTATTTTTAAAAAAATGTATCCGCTATCTGGTTTTCATAGTACAAGCTCTTCTTAGTTTAGGACTAGATGGCGCAGTGGAATATGTCCAAAATATTTATTTACAATAATAAAAACTTTCGTATTACAATAACAAAATTGAGATATTCAGCCTAAGATTTCTATGAAACTGAACAACCCGTTTTAACCGGATTATGTTATTTACCCTCAGTCCATACCACACTACCATTTGCAGCAGTCGGAGCCACGTCACGGTGCCAATTACTTCGACTACTACGCGGCCGAACCCACTCCAGCCCCTGTGACCGGCCCGATTTCAGAGCCCCACTATGTCATCGCCCCAGTGCCTAAATACATCCCAGTGTCTTATACGCAGACGTCCCATTCAGCCATCCCGACGCCTTATTCAGCCGCAGCAGGAGCGCATATCATCGCCCCAGAGCCTAAATACATCCCAGTGCGATACACAATTCCCGTGCCTTATAGGACGCATTCGTCCTATCCGGCCACCCCGACGCCTTATTCCGCCCCAGCAACAGCGCATGTCATCGCCCCAGTGCCTAAATATATCCCAGTGCAATACGCCGTCCCGGTGCCTTACACTACGTCTGCGCCTGTTATCATTCCCCAGCCATTTCCCCATGGCGCTTCGGCCTACAGTACGCTGAACAATGATGTGCTCCTAGGGACTTTAGCTTCTGGTACTAAAATCATCAAAACTGGAACTTACACGGCTTAATCCAAGCCGGGATGATTCACGTTTTGGTGATTGGAAAATAAAATACAATTTTAATATTAGTAACTCTCTTTCAAATACTGTGAAAGGAATGAATACAATAAAATTATTCGCATTATACTTAGTATACTTTGTACTTTGTACACACTTTGTATACTTATTATTGGAAACTACATTCACTTAAAATTGTGTGCTTAGGACCTCACGATAGAAGTGAAAACTTCTTCAAAAGCGAGGTTAATAATAAAAAAATACAACTATTTTTCACAGCTCGCAAGTACTTAGTCATGTCAATGAACTCACTCAAGTTCATTGACATGACTAAGTAGAAAGAATGCTAATTCAAAAATACATTTTGTTCACGGTAATAGCATCAACCATACAGGTAAATTATTTTGTAGTATTATATATATACTATATATATAATATAATATATATAATGTTACGCTGCCATTATTTGATGTCGTTCAGGTAAAAGACTCATTACCTTCACATAGTTATAATAAATCAGCCGACCTTACCCGAAGTAGTGATCCACCTGAGTGTTGGGAGCCCAGCCTAGTCAAATTCACTCCCGCTAAATATTTTGACCTGTTGACCTAAACAAGTTTTCACTTCAAAAATAAGGCATGTAATCCCTTTAATTAATATAACAAAGGTTACGAATACATATCGAATGATCTCCAACTCAATGGTACCTACGGTAACTTAAAGAGTTTTGAGAAATGCCATTAATAATATTAATATTATTATCTTTATAATAATCTGGAGATGCTCATAAAAATACTTGCGGTTGCATCACGACCGGACTTTATACATAAGTACGATCAAAGCCACTCAAAAATAAAATAGATGAGAATACAAAATGCATTTCCTGTATCTTATGGATTTTTCGTTTTACGGCTTATTTTTACGAACGAAGTGGTCTAAAAATAAACGCTCCCAATTCAAACACCATGGAATATTCATAACTCGGTACGCTATCTTATTTAATATTAATATAATGATATACTCTACTATAATTTGGATTCATATTAGAGATTACTACCTTATTCATATTTATTATTATTTAGAATATAACTATTAATAAGAGCGTCTATTAAAATTTCGTTCGTAAAAAACAATTATCTTAGACTCGTGCCTGTTTCAGAATAATAAAATAGTTGTGAAGTGTTGAATCAAGTTGTTTTCAAAGTTAACATAGACCATAGAAACAGACCATAGGACAGTTTAGAGCAGGAGCGGACCGAATCGAACATATTGCTTGAGCAGGGGGTAGATAGGCACGAGGTTGATACGGGAGGTTGAGACGATAGCGTTGAAGCCAATGTGTGGTGCTCCCTTGTAACCACCCGCACAGCGCCGTCTGTCTGAAGCACTTCGTACTACCGGTACGTAATCCTCACTGTGACTTGCTGTCACACGTGTGTAGGTCGCTCACTCCGTATGCAAACGTGTAGTGAGAATCCGACTAGAATAAGACAATATCAAGGCAAAGGAGCTTAATTATGTTAGTTTCCTTACAAAAGACATCAACGCGCTCGCCAAATAAGTACAGAATTAAGCAATGGCTCTAAGCAATGGATCATACATGATCGATATCTATAGCAAGAGTTGTTTTGTTATATTGAGTCTTTTATGCAAAAAAGATGTTGACATTCAAGCTCGCAAAAGTTTACTACTTACAAACGTTGATGTGCACTTTGTACATCCGCTGCAAAATAATTCCCAATTGCATCCGATTCCATTTGAAATATGCCTGTAAGTTATATATTTGTGATGGTATATTACTTACAGTAAACCAACTAAAATTAAAAGTGAAAATTATACAGTTTAGCCTACTCTACATTTTAATTATAATGAGATACGACCTCAATTAGTATAACTTTTGTGCTGAGAAATTTTGAAATTACTTTAGTCTTTTGTATTTTAATAAAATTATTCAAAAAAATCTTTCTCATACCACAATTTAACTGGCTTTATTTTGGCTTATTTACCAATCCATTTTATGATATATGTTATTACCGCAGAAGTGCACGAAAGGAGCATCTTCGAGGCGCAATTGAAATTCTTTCACCACACTGGTTCGAAAGAACTTTTTTAGTAACTATTATCGTATCAAGAAAAACTACTACAATCTACATATTTTACGAAATTTACAGAAGGAAACAATTGGACCAATTTTCATAGTAAGTTGGATAAAGTTAAGGTATTTTTTTGGTGTAAATCCTACGTTCCAGCAAGTATCAGTAGAAATGACTCAGGTGTATGACCTTGAGCCCGGCACCCCACGTACCATGGAACTGGCAGGGTAGGGTCGCTTCCACGCCGGATGCGGGAGTCACGCTCGGTTGCCGATGCGTGACGCTTGCTTCATCGTCACCACGCTACGCAAAGGCCCTGGACTCTGGGTGAACCTCCATCTTTTATGGGACCTACCTACCTATACCTTGACCGATTATTTTTTCAAATAACATTTGTTAAACTATATTAGTTCTTGTTTATGCAACACCTGAAATTAGTTTGCTCAGAATCGATAACTAAGTTAAAAAAAAAATTAACCCCTGTTAAATTTTGGAAAATATCTTACGAGACTTTAAGAGAAAATAAAATGAACGGGGCTCAGTTTTTCATAAATAAAAACTAACCGTATACATACGGTTAGTTTAAGTTGAGTAATTTAGCGCAGGAGTAGTTTCTCCATGAAAAATGTAGGACAACGAAGCAACACAATTATGGACTATCTCGGTGAGTTTGAGAAAAAAAAAAAATATTTGCGTGATTAGAAAAAAATAATAATAAACGGGTCTCGGCTTCGGCATAAACAAAAACTAACCCAGTACCTAACCTATAGTTTTTTTATCATTTAATTTGGCTTTTTTACAGCAGAATCTACTACAATCTAGACACACGACAGTGTGTCAAGTGGTTCTATATTAGAAAATGTACAAAAAGAAGCAATTGGGCCACCCATAGACCGTCCTAAACGGTCTATAGGTAGCTCAACTGCTCGTATTATATCACCGGGGTATCACCCGATGGCAGCGTGCCGAGGATACTAGCATAAATAGTTAATTGTTATCCTTCTCTCTATTTACCAGAATAAGGCTCGACAAAACACGATGAGCAAAGCATCTATTGAATATTTAAATATTTTTGAAATTTAGCAATAGCTAAATAAGAATAATAATAGCTAAAAGAGGGATGAATGCCATGTCACTAGGAAAGTGTTAGATATGAAAGTAGATGGATTTACGAGAAGAGGAAGACCAAAGAAAAGATGGATTGACTGTGTGAAAGAGGATATGAACAAAGCAGGCGTGAGTACAGAGATAACGGCTGATAGAGACGAATGGAAGAAGAAAACATGTTGTGCCGACCCCACCTAAGTGTGGGATAAGGGCAGGGAGATGACGATGGCTTTATCAATTACTAGTAAACACTTTTCATCAGTAACTAACACTTTTTTTAATATTGAAAAGTGATCAGATGATCTAAACGATACAACTTATTGCAGAATCTCTACGTACGCGATAAGGTCTAACTAATGTACCTTATTTATACCAACTCAGTCAGTCCTGGTTACGCGAGCAGAGTCGCGTGTAAGTTGTATTGGCTGTATGTTATAAATCAGCGTGCGTGTCACGCAGTCACGTCACCTGCATGCAAGCAGCTAATGATGAGCATACCGTGATGCCATTGGTTCCTTATTATTACGAATTGCTGATCAAATGACTGATTACAAGATTGAGGTATGAGTGCTCATAAATCGACAAAAGAGTATGATTTGCTGCTTTCCATGTTATCATAATTTGAAAGCTCTCTATGATGTAGAGATATTTGGGTAAAGATACATCCATTTTACTCCAGAACAAGCAGACGCACAGCGCAGTTACATCCTTATTTAGTGGATATTCCGTTTAGACGGACCAAACGTTTCAAATTAATACGAACCGCAAAGGAATGGAACTCGCTACCTGCTTTTGCCTTCCCGGACAACGATTCGTTCTCGTTTCACGAAACGAGTAAATAGGTGTCTTCTAGACCTTCGAGATTCATCACTTAACATCGGGTGAGATTGGTCAATCAAAGATCTATCTCCAATAAAAAAAAAGAAGATCGAAAGAGCGCAGGTACTCTCGTTTCTTAGCAGTTCTGATAATGGGCCGAAAGGTCGTTAACAGATACAACAGCAACGTAAATCAAGTTGAGGTAGTAAACTAGTTAATAACGATAATGGTGGGTAATGGTAATGACATAGTTTTGAAATGACTGATTACCGAGGAGTTTCACAGTAGGATTTACCAATGTAATGCGCTACCAGCGTTTTGGTCACGTCGCCGGTACGAGCGGAGTAGGCACGTATCTAACATCAACCAAGTCCGCTAGATCCGGTATTGTGTATGACACAGTACTGTGTAGTATGGAGTTAGGCAACATCCTAATCCATGTATAAACTACTAGCTTCTGTCTGCGACTACACCCATGTTTAAACGGGATGAAAAGTAATCTGTGTCCTTTTCTAACTCATAAAATCGATTCAGTATTATTTATTGGTCTTCTTCTTCTTATCGTGTCACTAGTTCTTTCGGGGTGAAAGGATTTCAAGTGCGCCTCGAAGAGGCTCTTTTCGTGCACTCGTGGTATGATTGATCAACAAATACCCATCCAACCATGCAGTTCGTAGTCCCTTCTACCTATGCTCTTCCACAAGCTACTTGCTGTACATGATAATTCATCTATTTCGGGACGTTTTGACAAATAAATGTATGGATATTCTTGGTAATAATTGAAAAATAAGTAAGTTTTATGTACAAAAATATGTTCCCACGTGGCCATTGTCGTATGTTGGTTAGTAGTTCAAACGAATGAAGATTGCAGCAAGTAAGTACTCTTAATACTACCCATTCTATGAAAGTTTTGAGCAAATCACAGCTTTGCTCGGCGATGAGCGGAATTAGTCGGCGGGCGTCTACTGCGCGCGACTAATGACGTGACTCATAAGTTCGTACAAGCGCAGACGACTATAACTAACAGTTCCCATGGGAAAAGCTCGCTATAATTATAGGTTTTACCAAAATGATCTACAGATTATTTGTGGACAATGCGGAAAAGTTTTTGAGAACTGCATAAATTATACGATTCTCAGATTAAATATAAAAGTAATTACAAGTATAATGTTACCAGCACAAAATATACTCATTGTTTGTATGATTTTTGCCACCATCATGTTAGTTTGGTGATGGTTAAAAACTTAACTAATTTTAAATTAACAACAAAAGAATTATAACACTGAATTATATTCTCTCACTTGGATTAAATATTTTTTTTGGGCAAATTTGAAATAAAACTCTTTCTTATATAATAAGGAAGCTTTGCTGATAAAAACGCGTATGACATCACAAATATTACACAAAGAAACTATTAGAGAAACGATCCTTTAGCATACGCACGTCACGGCTCGTTGCGGTTTTACACAATTTGCTACATAAAGTACAGAAGAGTGTTTTTTTGATCACCGAGACAGGTGGGCCTGACTCAGCCCGGATCCTTGCCAGTTAAACACGTACTCGCAAGACAGTGCCCAGCCGTATGGAACCACTTAATTATGTATGTTTCAGTACATAAAGTTCAGGGCGTTGTGTTTTCATGCTAATACATAATTTTACGCAGTGAATTTCTCGATCTTGATGTAATCAGAGGAGACTTATAATGAATACGACATGATTGGTCGAGTAGCAAGTGAATTGGACTGTTACTCCGAGTGCTACTGATTCTATTCCCGCTTCAGGACAAACATTTGTGTGATGAACATCGGTGTTTGTTCTGAGTCTGGGTGTTTTCTATGTAGGTAGGTATTCTATGTATGTATTTACAAATAAAGTATATAAGTATTCTATCAGTTATTTGGTCCCCATAATACAAGCTTGCTTAGTTTGGGGCTAGATGGCGTTGTGTGAAATGTATATGAAAAAAATTAATGCAAGAGTTTATGAGGATGGTATTTGTTCCTCAATTCGTTATGGGTATTGTTATTACCTGGAAAAACACAAGAAAGTCTCTTTATAAATTGAAAACCACGCAAGTGGAGTAGCAAGCAGCAGCTAGTTTAATAAGAATTATATCATCTAGTGTCGAGCTGGATCGATTGAGCTATCTGTAGATCGTTTGTTACGTTCTTTAGCCCAATAAATTTTAGTTTATGTGGTATTACTTTGAAGTAAAAAGCATTGATATGAAGCTTTCTATGCTAAGAATGATAAACAAAGTAGTTTCAAATAACTCGTCTACTCAATTCGATCAATTCATTCAAGATTGCACAAAGTCGATTTCGTTTCACAGAACAACAAAAAACGTTCAATGTCCATTATCCAAGAGACCTCATTTTTTTATATTTGCGAGAGTGTTATCAAAATTCTGAACTTGTAGCAGTGCTGGAAGGAAGCATGATAGAGCTATTATAAGTTTTTCTCTACAATTTGCTCTGATGATTCTAAAACTCGGCACTTTTTATCTTACTTAAAAAGATTGCTGTCACTCACCGGTGAATATTTACGGAGTACTAACTAATTAGTAATTAACGGTTAAACCAATTTTTGTTCGCTGGAAAACAGCGAGTTGCTGGATAGATCTCGTCACAGGGGAAACGGATCCTGACTCTGGTGTTGGAGTTTTCAAACTACCAGAAAGCCTCCAACATGGTTTTTATCATCATCATCCGTATCGCCAAAATACACTTTGAAATAAGTATAGAAAATGGATGCAACCAGTAAGTATCTGAAACGTTATGTTTGCAATAGTGTTTTTTACCTCTTCGTAGGAAATTAAGGAAAAAATAATTTATTTGGACCATCGATACTTCTAGTATCTCATAATGGCAGTACATATCTTATCAGAAGGATGCAACATCTTATCTCGCAATGCTATAAATTGGATGATTGTCACTTCATCGTCTCGTCACTCCACATCTTCAGCCCTATCACTAAACTTTTACAAACGTATTTGTATGGAAGCACGTCACAGAAGAATTTTCAGTTTATATGGTTTTTTATTTTCGAAACGTCAAACAAGCTGTTTACTTCTCTGCGACGGATTCGATACAAATACATTTGTCAAAAAGTTTGATGATAGGGCTTACTGATATCTGATCACACGGCAACCACAAAGTAGTGACCTCGAATTCCTAACGTATTCCAGGAACATAGCAATTTTAAATAGCTATATCATAAAACAATGGTAATTCGATAGGAGCGTATAGGATTGTCTTCGCACACATTTTTCTGCTCTACCATTTTGTAATTTTATCTGAAACGGTGAGCAAATAAAAAAAGTGGTAAACAAAAGGCTATCAAGCATGTTGAAACGCAATATAGATACCATCTTGGATTAATTTTGTTTAGTCAACAGTTCAAAATCTTATATAACAGAGTTAGACAATTTAGACATCCTCTATTGACCCAGAAGCGTGAAATTGTTACCAAGATATAATGTAGGTATACATTGTATGTCTGTATAAAAAATTGTACATATTTTTTGTAAACTGAGGTGATAAAGGTAAGAACTAAAAAGATATAAATAAAGGAAAAATACCACAATGTCAAATAATAAATGCAATGAAAATTATGCGTAAATGTAAGTTATTGGCATTAGGCCAATCGTATTTTGTTTACGCGCGACAACGCTGGTTACGCAACGCGCGTATACGTGTGACATTAAACAAATTAGGAATTATTAACACTTTATGCCACTGATACTCGCTAGAAAAAACCGACTGTATAACTGCATAAAAAAACACAAAACAATAATAATAATCAACATTGTCGTGTTTTTCGTACGAAAATGCTAAGTTTATCTTGTTTGGGACAAACCAAACATACAGTGTTATTATAGTAACCATAGAGTAATAAGATACAGCATTTGTAACACTAACGAGAATGCCATTAAAATATTTGTGTATATGGCAACACTTAAGATTTTAGTATAGTTTTTCTAAGCTAGCAATAATTTTCTTCCTTCTCTAAACTAGCGGCTTGTGAACAACTACATTTTATTTTTTACTTTCAATAAAAGTGAATTTTACAAATATTATAACGCTTATTTCTTGAACAATCTTCAATTATAGAATTTACAGGTTTAAAGTATCTGATCAACATACGGTCCTAAAGGGAAAGTTCCCAAAGCAAGTAACATTTTGTATCAGACATCTGCAAGTGGAAGCCTTGAATGTGCAAAAACTTGAACCACCTGTTCTTAGAAATTACGCAACGAGGCAGAGGGTAGCCTTAGTTCAGATCCTAGGGCTGTCCGAATGCCAATATAACTATTGGTTTGTTTATATAACAAGTATCGAGGAATTCCAAAATCACCCAATCTGGTGTTTTTGGAATTCGGACTCAACTAATAACTATACTAATAACTCTTTAAAATTTATCAATGAAGATACAGATACTTATTTTCCTTATCAGTTGATATGATTTTTAAGTGTGCATCTGAACTGAGGGCTCAAATTTTAAATTTTCGAGAAACGCTTTAAGATTTACAGGGGAATTAGTTAAAAATAGTAAAAACTTATAGCAATCAGCCATAAATTTCTTAAACTTGAATTAAAGCTGTTATGATGAAATTACTTGGGCCCTCAATCCAGACGCTTGCGTAAATAGGCATATCCTGAATCTCAGAAAGTAAGATAAAATAAAATCTAGGCTTGTCATTTTTATTTCAGGATTTAGTTAAGAATTTCTTAAAAGTTTTAAGAAATTTACAAGTCTGTAAAATATAACATTACATATTTATGGTGATTTCCCTTGGTCCCTCAGTCCAGACATGTTTGAACTGAGGGACCAAGCAAAAACGCTATAAAGCCCTCAGTTCACATGCACACGATTTTTAAACGTTGAAACATACAAAAAAAAAATAGACATCTAATTATTAATCTGACAGAATAGGTATTATACTACTATTCGACCCATTCTGTCAGATTAATCGTAAGTTGTCTATATTAGTGCTTAGGCAATTGGTGTACAAATAACTATTAGACCCATTCTGTCAGATTAATCTTTAGTTTGTCTTTAGTTTGTTTATCTGTATAATCGAGACTTTTATATTACCTAAATTATATCAGCCCAAGCTAAGAACGTGAAGTTGAACTTAAAGAGCATGAAAAGTGAAATCTTTTCGAAAAAGCGTCTTTGACAGCCCTTTCTCCAGGTCAAGTCAGGTGCAGTGCAACAGTTACATAGGGCATTCGTGAGAGCAGTTCCTTACGTCGTAACAGTTAGAAATAAAACTATAAATACCTACTGGTTAGTAAACTAGAGCAGAGCTAAAAGCTCACATGTGCAAGACTTGCAAAGCTTTTAAAATACTGTTCCATAACAATTATAAAATAATTTGATAAGTGGTATATGTTGACATAACTTCTAATATAAACTATTGATTAACTAATGTTAAAATAATGAAAGACTAATGACTGATTTTATGAAATTTCTTAGATCTCTAAAATCTAACGGTTGTGAATAAAGCAAAGTGCCACTTCGACAATAATATTCAAGGAGAAAACTAAGTAACTTTCGTTTGTATAATAAAAGCAAATAGAACGTCATTTTATCCCTCCTTATTAATTAACCTTAAAGCTAGATTGGCTGGGATCGATAAGAAATTACACATTAGCTTCAGAGCCTCCGGGTGGTTACTCCACAAGTGGACCTGGGAGTGGGCGAGGCGTGGGCGTAACAAGACATGGACTTACACAGGACCAGAGTTGTGTCATTGAATCTACTCTACAATTATTGATATTACAGATTGGTGTGTTGAATTATTATCATCATCATTGGCAGCTTAAGAGGCTACAATGGCAGTCGCTACATTGTAATCTGTGTCCCATACATTTTAGTCGCTACATAGTAATCTGTGACCTTAGGCCAAAATGCTAAGGCTTAAAAACCGATAGCCGTCAAGTGACGTTAATATAAAATATAAAAAATTTGGTAATATTATTTGGTCTTTTCACTTGATAAATGTATAGAAATATTAATTTTATTTCATTATTTGACATGAGAAAAAAATCTCAAAGATAAGCTGTTTCTGAATGGTTTTTTTCAATCTTCTCCTAAACGGGATTAAATATATTATTTATTTTTACACCATTAGATAGGGGAAGAAAGATCTCAAAATAAAAGTAAGCTTTTTATGGTACGCTAATTATATTCTTGAGACACCGACCCGAATGGCGTTCACTGTTCTTGCAAAATTACGTATAATAATTCCTTGTAGCAAGAAAAATAAGCGTGCCATAAAAAGCTTACGTAAGCGAATAAAATAAATATTGCTTTACATTTTACAAGATAAAACACCAAATAATATTATCACATATATTTTTTTCAAATTATAAACCCCTCTTAACTCCTAGTGGTTTTTAAACCTCGAGCATTTTGGCCTACCGTCACAGATTACAATGCCATAGGAGCCCCTTAAAGATATCGCCTACTGTTGGATATAAGCCTCCTCACGCGGACTAGAGGATAAAAGTAGAGAAATTGAGATCAAAAACAGGTCATAAAATAAAAACATCTTCAGTTTGTTACCAATTGGCGGTACCACAAAAACCTCAATTACATCAGAAAGCTGTAATGGCCGCTTGATTATTGTGTTGAAAATCTTAGTCACTACTTGCAGAGAAACTGTTTTATTATTTATGGTCACTAGATTAACCTGCCGGCTGTCTGCCATGTTTAGTAGATTTAGATCCGAGTTCACCAACAGACGGTTAAGTTTTAAACAGTTGTTTTGACGTTTTTGACAAGAATTTTCATAGATTTAACGTCAAAGTTAACGGAAGAAAAGGCCTAATCTTCCGATTATCTATTGGTGATCCTTAGGTCTGTGTTCATTAATAGGTAATCGGAAGATTAGGCCTCATAGTCCGTTATCTTAACGTTTAATCTATGAAAATTCGTGTCAAAAACGTCAAAACAACTTTTTAAAACTTAACCGTCTGTTGGTGAACTCGGGTCTTAGTCTCAGACCAGAGTTTACAAACAGACGGTTAAGTTTTAAACAGTTGTTTTGACGTTTTTGTCACGAATTTTCATAGATTAAACGTCAAAAATAACGGACGAAGAGGCCTAATCTTCCAATTATCATTGGTGAACACAGACCTTAGATACATAACTTTTTTGACAAGGCACTGTACAGCCGCTTACTTTGTAATGTAAACAAATTGTAAACCAAACGAATCTAAGTGTTCATTAATGTTTTTATGTAAAAATAAATAAATTGAATTGAATTGAACTACATTACTTCCCTTGTAAATCTTCCTCATTTATCAGTTTGAAATAGATGATACCGTTGACTTGCAATAGTACGCTTCAGTGCATACATTTCAATGATAAACGGTTTCCCACATCCCAATAGCAAGGAGATAGAGGTCTCGAGACAATAGGTGTGCGCTATCATCCTTTCATATCGCGAGAACGATTCACAATACGACGAACCACTTCCGTAAGCTGAGACACACGTTGCAGCGCGGAGGCTCTGTAACGTGCCGCATTTTATAAAAGTCATTAATATCTTGATATATCATAATCAGAAGTAGTAAAAAGTCTCATGGACAAATTTCTAAATGAGGTTGAAAACCAAAACATTGGGAAGCACTTGCTTTTTTCTGATGGAATACGACAACGGCATGCCTATAATTATTTAATTCAACTTTTCACTACTTGTCAAGTAAAATATAGGATCACACCAACGTTTACGATGCGATGCTATTATTTTTACATAAATTGTGATGAATCTCGCTTATAAGTCAATGTATGAATAAACTATTATACCTAAAGTGACCAGAATAAGAATAATGCAGTTTATAGTCGAAAACGTTTATTTCATTCCCACCACTTTCTTTTCTAGAATATCAAAACGAGAAGTCTTTGAGAAAGAGTACAGTATAACAAGCGCGTTGATGTCTTTTGTATAGAAAACTTGTAAAGTAGCAGAAAACGTTTCGGGAGAGAGCAAAAATTTAAATTCTTAACGAGGTTTGTTAAATATATTTTCAAAATAATGCTTTATTTTTTTAATAATCGAATCAAAAGCAGCTAGGATATAAACACATATTTTTTAATCGTGTTATATTAAAGTTTCTGAAAAAAATCGGTTCTAGCGATGTACGGGCTATAAGGTAATGAATGTCATTACAGTACGATTAGAAGAGAAATCCAAAGTTTAGGACAGCAGCACATGAGCCAAAGATACCCTTAAAAATATAGCTCAAGGGTAAGTCTAATCAATGGGCTAATCATTCATTAGATATTTTGTAATTAATTACTTCACAGCTATAATGATCAAGGAGCCGCTTGTTGTTGCAAACAATAGCCATCATTCATTGTTCACATCCACAATGATTACGTAGGCCTGTTGCATTTTCTTTGCATTTCGAGTTTTAATTATGTATGGTTTTGAATCTGGCTTTATTATACAACTTCTAACATAACGTCTATAGAAGCCCGATAGGGGGATACTCAACACGTTCTAGCAAACAACTTTCATTCTACTATTGGCATTGCGTTTTTTATTCCAATAATTTTTCTTTTTTCATTCATCATTCATGAAAACTTCTGACGTTCACTCACTACTTGGGTAATATTTTAAATTACTGGCATAGCGTATGATTTAAATCGAAAGCACCTACGTGTGGATGCAACGCATCGGGACGCAAGTGAGTGTGTGTGCAGCTGGGGACGCAATTACCTTAAATAAAACTCTAAAATTTGAGTACAATTCACATTGCAATGAAGGGTTACATTTGTTAAATAATGTAAAACCTACCAATCCCTTCGAATTAATATTCATTGCACGCATCATTCGCGTCGTGTGGTTCGATCGTGAGGCTGACCGAAGTATAGCTGATCATTATTGCCATAGATAGATAGGTACATACAAAATTCTACGAAAACAAACATAATTGTAGACATTTCCTGAAGGAAGTATTAATATTTATAAGTCATTGTGTGCGGTAAGTGGTAGTTGATCATTGAATACACAAATAGGTGTCGTTACGCCGTTACGGTCGCGCACTTTCACTTCTTATATCAACAATAATAAATTGAAATCAAATAAAACATAAATATTGTCACGAAAGGTGTTGAAGTCAAGCGGCGGAACCAATTCAATAGAGCAGTTAAATTATATATTTGGAAAATTAATTGCATTGCTCTTTCGATGATTGGATATATTCATCACAGAAGAAAGGTTCTATCTTCCACCAGAAACCTAACATTTCCATCTGAAAAATAGTAAATATAGAGTATTAAACCACTTACATTTTCGGGGAGTTCAGTGTCACTCTTCGGCAACTTAAGTGCGGTGTCTTTTGCAGCCACAGGAGCTCTGGAGATGTACCGGTTGGAGAGCTTTCTGGCGAAGTTACTCTTGAAGTCCTCACACCGCATGATGGACTCCACGGGCCGGCTAAACTCATCTAACTTTCCTGGCATATCTGGAGCTAGCATCATCCCGTATTACATTACGCATTGCACAGGGGAGTTCAATAAAGGTGTTCAAATTTTGAAATGAAAACGTTCGTTGAAGAAGCGCGCGCGCAACTGACAGATGCGACACGCGACTGTTGACGGTTGCGGTGTGCTTTGTACTGACGACGAACGGTCACGCTTCTCACCTGCCTGAGAATTCAGTACCTACATAAAACACATCCTTTAATTCAAAAAAATAAGTTATTAATGTTTATAAGAAGGTCTGAAGCTTTTTTTTTAACAAAGGGAATTTCTGATGAGCAATAAATATTATTTTTGTGTGCACGTTAATTTCAATATGTTGTGTTTTGATCAAAATTCTAGTAGCTGCGCGACATCTGTTGTAAAATTAAAGTAGCAAGTTGTTAAAGCTGACTGTCATAATGTTTGTAGAGTTGGTAGAGTCGAGTGCGAACCTGGTATTCATGTTGTTCTTTGAATTATAAGTAGATGGCGCTGTAGTAAACTGATTTTTGAGTTCATTCATGCTCTGCTTGAAAGAACACACAATGATCCCAAGTATAACCATAACGATATACGTTGTGTTTTTATACTTTTTGGTAGTGAACCTGTGTAGTGAACTGATTTATTGTCAAAATTTGACGTAGGCGAGCAAGATAAAAAAAATCGGTAAAAAAAAATAACGTCTCACCGTGAATATGCATAAGTCTTGTTCAGAATAAATATTAAAAACATTATGAAACGTTAAACCAATATTAGGGACATGGCCGAAAAAAATGAATGTGGTAAGTAGTTTTCTGTGGTTCCTTACCTACTTGCTTTTGCTATGAAAGCTTTTATTATTTACACAAATACCAAGATAAACTATATTTCTGATTCTTTCTTCTTTTTTCAGAATTATTTCTAATAACCGTGCCGCCTCCCCTCATATTGATACAAAAAATTTACAAGTTTGTAAGAAAAATAATATACTAAACGTAAGTTCCCTACTTCACCGCCATTGTCAGAGATTGGAATCCACCCACTGATTTCCACACTATTTGAGATTTGATTCCATATCATGCATTTTCTATCAGCATGATAGTTCAGTAAAATGCACATTATGGCTAGCTAGAAAGGTATGATCGAGTTAGAGATAGATTTTTATTATTTATTATGTAGCTAACAATTCTACTGCCAGTATTACTTTCAATTCAGGTCTAATTAGTGTCTAATTGAATTTTTTTGCGCATTTGGCAACAATAGGTAGGCGTAATCTCTTTCCAAAAGGATAGCGTCCATTTTTTGCAAAAATAAAAAATAAACTATTAGTGCTGCGCTATAATTTTAAACACCTCAACAAAACTAGGATTGCCAAGATTCATCGTTATAATTACGAATTGGATTCAGTATAGGACAGCAGCATAGCCTCGGGCTATGAACCGACGTCATCGTGGCGTCCTTAAGGGAGGCCTATGTCCAGCAATGGACGCTCAAAGACTGACATGCCGATGATCATTATGTTATGTTATAAATTATTTGTATTTATTATTCGCTATATATTTCCCATCAACTTTATTTACTAGCCCCATAAAGTTAGGCGACATCCGAAAGTATCCGAGATCTATGAATATCCCTGATACCCCATCTCTTTCTCTAATCATTACTGTCCATGAAACGGTTGTCTGAAAGAGATCGCTTTATAATTAAGGCCTACCTTTGTATTGCCTATAATTAAATGAAGTATATTATCCAATTGTTATTTCTTAGTGGTTAACAATAAAGTTATTATCTATCTATTTTTTTATTATATTTTTGACAGTGACATAAATTCGGAGATGGCGTCAGCGGAGTTTCCTCCGAAGTCGTCGATATGCAGCCAGTTTGACCTGGTGGAGATAGTGTTCGTCTGCGTAGCATTCACTTTCCTGCTCATCGTGCTGACGCAGGCCTGCCGAATCATGGCTTCCGGATTTACCAATATCACACTCTGATTTGGCAATGGGTTGTCCGTACGTTATTTTTTTTTATTTAATCTGCTGTGTCCCATTGTTGGGCAAAGGTCTCCCCCAAATCCTTTCACTTGTCGCGATCATATCGATCTAGTAATTCAGTAATTCAGTCATTTATTGCAGATAAATATGTACACTTACACCTTAGGGCTATGGTATACTATACTTATACACCGTTGGGCACAGCAACTTTACTAATAGGAACTTAAGTTTATTTCCTTACATTTAAAAGGTAGGTATCGAGGTTATTAATAAATTATATATTTTTTTAAACATGAACAATGTACAACTAGGGTTTTACAAAAGGCAGTCTAATCGTTAGTTACGATTTATTACAGACAATCTACCTATAAACTAATCTTACAACAAAAGGTTAGGTTTTGCCGTTGGTGTCGGCACAGTGTTCAGGGCATCAGGTTTTTCAGATATACTGATGATTCAAAGTTTTAACATCATTATAAGGTCTTGTATAAATCCCATGTTTATTTTCATTTCCTTCAGTATCAGCAATACTTACTAGGTACCTATATCTTAATATTCTGATACTTTGAGATAAAAACTTCAGTTTGTTAGCCGATGCCGGAAGCTCCTTGAATTAGATAAAAATATTTCGTTTTAACTTACACATAGATTATAGTACGACCGAATAACCCATTCACAATGTGTAAAATCATCGATTTAAATACCACAAGTAAAATGAAGTCAACTGCAATAGGAAACTTAATCACGAAAGGTACAGTGATGCCTGATCTGATGACATAGCGGGAACTGAGAGCGGGCTCGGTGCGTATCACCACACCACGCATTCTCATTTCGCCAAATTAATCTTACGACATGCACGCATTCACTCCAGCGTTGCCCTTCCATCGCGTGCCTTTGTATCATACGACGATGCGGATCCAGCACGAATACGATTCTTGAAATATTCTTGCTCTAGCGTTGTAGTTCAGTAAGCAATATTAACAATTGTATCCACCATATGTAGACTGATGCTTGCAGCTTACCGCCAAAGGGTCTAAAACAACAGCGCTCTACATGGTCGCATATGAGAGGAAACCGGTCTTCATTCGACACGCCAATCAATAATGATGAAAGTGACAGATAATATAAACGAATTGCATGCTTTAAAAAACACCTATTTGACTAAGCTAATAAAATATAATGATAGTGGTAACAAGCATGCCTCGCTACTTTTAAAAGACTTATGTCGTGTCGGATAGATTGAAAATCGCTCCGCTTCTTGTAGTTGTAATGTGCTGTAATAACGATTACAGTTGAGAAACATTGCTCGCCGTTTGGCAACCGCATCTAACGCATAACGCAACGGCGATTTTTAAACCGATATAGGTAAGAGTAGTAGAAAAATGATGTAAGCATCTTCAACGATGTCAGCAGTGTGACGATCGCTGCTGAAACTACATTTTGCTTAGGCCATAGATTTTTAAACTTCCAATAGCGAGAAAAGGCCTCTATGGTCAGTGAATATCAGAGATTGCAACATTTACCGCGATCAAGTGTCCATCTTGCATTAACTCGGACCAGGTCTACCAACCAGGTAAACAACGACAAAAACCGATAGCCGTGCGTGACCCAGAAGCAATCCATTCGGCATGGCCATCGAACCGTGACAATTGTCCCAAGACACAACTCAGAGCCGCAAAGCAATTTATCATATCATCGCAAACGCAAATTGTGATGCTTTGTGTATTTTGAAGTCTGAGACATGCTCTAACATAATTTTAACTGACTATGACCCGATGAAGCTATGTCGCTTAGATAGGTTTTTGTTAATCCTATCCTACTAATATTATAAACGCGAAAGTTTGTAAGGATGGATGGATGGATGGATGGATGTTTGTTACTCTTTCACGTAAAAACTACTGAATGGATTTTAATGAAACTTTACAATAATATAGCTTATAAATCAGAATAACACATAGGCTACAATTTATAAAGATACCTGCGCAGATGAAGTCGCGGGCACCAGCTAGTAGGTTTGCACAACACATACGAGTAAATAGAAATAAAAAAAAATTTATTGTGAAATACAGGCAATGAGACGTTAAAGGTTTGTTGTACTTAATAGGTTTTATATACAATATGTTCGAGCACTAGATCGTTGAACCTTTACAAATCATTATGCGTTCTCAAATTGTCTTTGCACTTATTTCAAGGAGCATTCACTATTAAATACCTTGTCTTACAGTTTTTAAATAAATAATTAACGTGTATTGTCACAAAAACACATCTGGTACAGTCAGTTCCACCAATATGTATACACTCTCAAACTTTCACATTTATATTATAAACAGTGGGCTGGAACTAATCATCATATTTTTCAGTGAAAACTGCCCCGGACGCGAGATTACCGACTTGGGTGGAGCGGGCCAGTCCTTGCACAGCTGTTCTTCCATCGTCTGCTCTAAGTTCCCAGCGGGACGCATTTGTGACGTGACCTGCGTCGTCATAGCCCTGGCACTCCTGTTCATGGTTCTGTCACAAGTATGCAAGTTGCTTTACTGCCGCCGGCGTTCGAGGCGAAGCTCATGTAGATAATGTAAGTTTAGTATATAGTACATACATACTTATACACATTCAGTATTCATATAGGTATAGGCAAACATCGTGAGGAAACCGGCATGTCATAGAACTTAAAGTTCAAAAACATGTGTCAAGTACACGAAAGGAGCCTCTTCTAGGCGCACTTGAAATCCTTTCACCACACTGGTTCGAGAGGACTAGTGACACGATAAGATTTAGAAGAAGAAGTATTCATATTTATGTTGAAAATTATTTATTAACGTTTCGGTGATTACACAGCATTATAACTTCATATTTTACTACGCAGATAATGTATTATACGTGTACCGCCATAAAATTTGTAATAATGTTACATTTGACCTGCTCTTTCAAGGCTAGTTTTGGTCATATAATTCGATAGTCCTTCCTGAAATTGCATAAATATGTGTCCTTTTTGTTGCAGAATTCCAATCATGAAGCATGTTCTCCTATTTGGGAAGTGTTTTTACTATCATATACATATCTCCAATATCCCCGATGTCTAACAATAATTTCTAAATTTACATATAATAAAAAGACTACATCTATCAGGTAAATTTTGTTTTTGTTACCTACCTAGATACCTTTTGATAAATTAATTTGCCTTAATACTAACTTTAACTCAAAATGTATTTTTGCAAAATAATACCTACACTGAAAGAGGAGTTGAAAGTCTTGCGTAATATTGACTCTTTGGTATTCTGTAACATTTTTTCCACTCGAGGACGAAGTCGCACGCAGGTCAGCTAGTTCTGAATACATTCCTTAACAAGTAGCAAGTTATCGACACGATAAATTGTTTCAAGTTGATCAACTGTCGATGTTTACTTATGTGACCCAGTGCGGGTGATAGGTTGCTCTTTACGGCGACCTTGGCCTGTAGTGACTTTCTTGTCGTTTAGAAATAGGCTTCTGCTTTCCGGCCTTTGACTAAGACTGTTTAGTCAGGATCGGAGAAAGTGGTGAGTAGAGAGACCTCCCGGGACCAGTAGGTTGATATAGACAATAATGAGTAAGGCATTGTCCTAATAGAACGCGATCACGCGACCATCGCAAGTTCGCGCGAATCCGCGATCAAACATACTAACGTCAAATAGCGGTCCCGATCGGCATTCGCGCGATGCGCCCGCGCGTCGCGATGCCAATTGGGACGCCTATTTGACGTTAGTATGTTTGATCGCAGATTCGCACGACTGAAGTTCGCGCGAACTTGCGATGGTCGCGTGATTGCGATCTATTAGGACAATGCCTAAGTAGGTACTAATTCAGCAGAATGATGCCACAGACATAAAGCGTCAATGACACAGGGCTAGTTTACAAGCTACAAGCCGGCGAGTTTACAAGCTACAAGCTAGCGAGTTTAAAAGCTAGCGAATGAGTGAGTTAGCTTTCGGGAAGGATTCTCGACTAGCAGATTGTAAAAAGCCGATGACACGAGGCGAGTTTACAAGCTACAAGCAAACACGGCTTGTAGCTTGTAAACTAGCCCTGTGTCATCGACGCTTAACTTTCACTTGTTATATTTCACTTTCCACCTTTGTTTCAACACTTGAGAAGAAGTATCTAGGTGAAGGACATGACTATATCATTAACCTTGACAGAATTTTAAGAAAACCACCCGGTTTACTGTAAACTGCATTCAAGTCTGAGAAATGTCGGTCAACTTTTGAAGCGATCACCTCTTGACTTATGGCATTACATAGTGAACTGTCTTGTCTTACCGACATAACGACAATGCAATGTGGTAATAAGTATTTTGTATTCTTTGTCGTAAGGAAACCGGTCCAGAATAGGAGCCAAGAGGCCTTTGTTAGTTAAAGTATTTATTTAACCATATTTTGCTTTTCAATATGAGAATTAGACGACACGGATGGTCGAATTGCAAGTGTATTGGACTGCCACGCCCGGTGTCGCGGGTTCGATTCCTGTTTCAGGACAAACATTTGTGTGATGAACATCGGTGTTTGTCCTGAGTCTGGGTGATTTCTATGTATATATTTACAAAAAGAAAAGTATTTAAGTATTCTATCAGCCATCTGGTTCACATAGTACAAGCTCTGCTTAGTTTGGGCTAGATGGCGTTGTGTGAAACGTCCAACTTATTTATTATTATATTATTATTAGATGTTTTGGGATTGGTATCATTTTTTTCAATAGAGAAAGACCTGTTCTGATGATCTGAAAGTCGTTGAGTTGGTAAAATGGTGCACGCATTGATGCCTGAATAAAACCTTCACAAAACGGAGTTGCCATTAGTAAATTCCCCTTTTGTTAGGCCTACTAACTTATAGTTAGTTAATACCCCTAAGTTAGTAGGACAGACAGAAAGTGCTCCCCTAATATTCGGTTCGGTAATTTCTATCGAAACGCGTGCAAGCATTTGGTTGTTATTTGTATGAAAATTTCCAAAATGAATGAACCGAGTGTTATGACCCTACAACCTACGTGTGTTTTGCAACCCTCACGATAAAAGCAGTAAGTAAGTAAAAAGGTATTTTAAAGGGCCACTAATGTTAAATGTTACAAGTTTGCTATTGCACCAGCCCTATTGATTGTTATGAAACTGTGTACGCCAACCCACTTGCAGTGTGCAAAGAGTTTTTCATGCTACGGTTACATAATTTCTATCTACGGGTTGAATCAAACTTACACCATAATAGCAGAGTTTTTCATGCTATGGTTACTTAATCTCTATCTACGGGTTGAATCAAACCATTATAACTAACTACTGACAAAGAGCTGTCTGAAGTACCGAGAAACTGGAATAATTTTATGGCTTCCTTTTACATAATTCATTGTTACTACTTTACCTTTTTTTTTTTTGTCTTCAGTGGGGAAATTTATTTACGAATAAACCGGTCGGATTTATGTGGGACTCGCCGCCCTCATGGGAGGACGGAATACCCACTAAAACTCCTCCGGTGTTCCTCTCTCGCCATTCTTGCTGGGCCACGGGAGCAAAAGCCTTCCGCGACCCAACTGACGATCAATTCCTCTCATATTGGACGGCGCTTCTCCTTCCACATCTCGTATGCCGTATGCACCGCCCCTCATTCACTCTAATCTCCTCAAAATAAGTAGCACCCTCGTTAGGCGACGCCGTGTCAGAAACACTTGACACGACGACGGAGCCCTTGAAGAGGAATCTCTTCGAGTCGATGAGGTCCGCCCCTAGGGACCTCGTGCCCGAAGACTACACACACCTTATGGCACAATGGCCCACATCACACAGTCAATCATGCATGCTTCATGCATCCATCCCTGTTACTACTTTACCTACCTCAACCTAGTTTTTGAAGTGAAAACTTCTTTAAGCGCGCTGAGGGGAGTGAATTGGACTGTACTACATTGGCAATCTGTGAAAAAAAATGTATTTCGTATTATTAACCTCGAATTTGAAGAAGTTTTCACTTCTGTCGTGTGTTCAACCTTTGTTATTTACCTACAGTATCTACCTGCTGATTGCGTCATATCAGGATACAAAACCTGTGTCCATCCTTATCAAATTTACATTTAATTATTTTAAAAATGTAGAGTCTACAAATATGCTGGAAAGAGTCGAGCGTGGAAGCCTCATAATAATAATATTAATAATTTAGGACATTTCACACAATGCTATCTAGCCTCAAACTAAGCATAGCTTGTGCTATGGAAACCAGATAACTGATAGAATACTCATATACATTTTTGTAAATTCATAGGTACATACGAGTACATAGAATACATAGAAAACACCCAGACTCAGAACAAACACAGATCGAGTTCATCATACAAATGTTTTTTTCTGAAGCGGGAATCGAACCCGCGACACAGGCGTGACCACAGACATAGTTCTAGACATAGTCCAACACACAAAATATATATTATATATTTTTTTCTTTTATTTATTATGCTCAATAATACTTACAGGCTAAGCTGAAAGACATACGTACTCGTAGGTTAGCAATTGCTATTTAATTGTTGTACTTACACCTTTTATCAGGAAAACTGAGGTAACTAACATAGGAACTTAAGTAAGGCACTGCTACATAATATGATAAACTTTCAAACTGAGAAAATTCTTCAAGTACCTACGCCGATTTTGTTTCCACGAACACAGCAAACTGTTGGCAGCTTCTGACTGCAACATTCACCAAAGACACTTAACATCCAAGTATCAAATAGAATCAGTGCAAACTAGCGGAGAGCAAAACCTCCTGTCCTGCACCTCCTCGCAGCAGTTCTAGCCAGCCCTCCACGCGCAGTGCACGTGTCAGTGACAGTTCCCAATTCGGATTTGAGCGGGAAACCTACAAATGTGAGTTTTCCTTTTCAATTTAGTAGTTGAAATTTTTCATAACGTAGGTACTTAAATCTTTTCAAATTTAACACATAACTTTAGTAAATACATGCAATCTTTATTAGCCATATGAGTGAATTGAATAAATACAATGCTAAACACCTAAAAAAAAGATAATTTTTTTTAATCTTCTAGTTAAGTGCTGTGCGAAAATCATTTATTTTTAAATAATTATGTGTTTATTTTACGACCAATTTGGAACTTGAAACTGCATTTTTTACCTTCAGTTTTAGATAACCGCTTACGCGTATACAAATAATAACTTAGCTCATAGAGAAAACATAATAATTCATATATTAAGAAATAAGTGCGTATAAATTTCTTCGTAAGACTCTGACGATATCCATTAAAAGGACCTGCCCACTAGTATTAGTACAGGATCTTCACTCTTTATGTGTATGTGAATCTTATAACGTTTCATGAAAAAATATCAATTAGGTTATTTACCTACCTTCAGTCACAAAATTCACATACACTCACATGAATTAGATTTCACCGTAACCGGCATTTCGAAAGGCATTCGCCGCCGGTCTTATATTCATTCTATTCAAGCATAAATACTCTGTTTCATAATGTGCAACCACACCGCCGACTTCTATAACTTCGGTCTAGATTTTCCTCTGGGTCGGAGTTTTCAAGTAGCACTCAAAATTATTATACTTAGCACTCTGATCTATTTGGTATCAAACTTTTTGTAGCTGCAAATAGTTTTTGCCTATTTAATTCTTAGTTTAACAGGAAAATAAAATGTTTAACATCGATCCTTAATAGTAAGTTGAATGTATGGTTATGGTAGTCAAACGCAAGCCTATATAAAATAAGCTAATGCAAGCTACAATAGAAACATTTCGTTCAAGTGAAGCAATCAACATTCGACAATAAAGCTTAACTTTTATTGGAAGGTGCCATACAAGCTCAGATAAGCTTACTTTATTAAAGCTCTTTTACCTCGCCTGTAAACAGATTTTAAAGTCAATAAATAAAGCATCTACATTCAGGAGCCAAGATGCAACAAATGGCTTCATTAATTCAAGTTAAACCGACAGCACACGTGCAGAACAAGATAACGAATTTTATATGCTTGTTATTTCACCGATGAAATAATGACGCTGATCGAGCGAGAATGGGGAGTCGAGATATTGGCAATTTATGCCCTCGAGGCCGAGGTACAGAACATAGCTCATTATTCTATGACACAATGCTTTTGTACCTTCCAGATCCAGAGATGGACTCGCAAGATACCTATTTTTGATAAAATGGAAACTGTGATTTTCTATTTGATAAAAATAGACTGCCGAACCGAATGCATTCATTTTACAGTCAATATTTTTAAATACTGACGGTAAAATGAATGCATTGTGTGGATATATTTCATTGATTAGTATTTCTATCGGAGTAGATTGAATTTGGCGAGCTATATAATATTTTTTCTAAAATATTAAAACTAAAAATTACGTATTTAGTTAGGTATAGTTACAGATATAAGACTATGTTTATTCATTACTAATGGTTATTTATTCATGCATCCATGCGCCTACGCATTTGTCTTAAGTGCGTCTGAGCTTGGAAAATTACCTACTCATTGATTGAGCGCCATTCATGTCGACACCGCACTGTAAACTTAAATATTTTGCAAGTCCGTTGAGAAATGAGCTGTGTATGCGCTCTTCACATCATTATTGTATTTTGAAGGTAAGGCATTACTTAACTCTTAATAATTGAACAACAACCTTGAATCAATAAATCGAATACTATGTTTTCCGACCTCAGATAATATTTTTATTTCCTTAATCGCATTAAGTATTCCTATCGTTTCTACTGGATTGAAACTAGGCCTACTAAATTACTGAATACCGACATCTTATTAGATATTATTCGTTTGCAGAAATAATGGCTCGCAGAATGAGCACGCGTTACCTTACCACTGCGGAAGACTATGTTTGCCCTCTGTCCGCGGAGACGCAGAAGATAGCAGAGGATCAGCTCCGGGAGACGGACAATTCCAGAACGCAGGCTCTGGCTGCCCTGAGAAGCTGGATGGAGCAAAATCCCAAATTCATGGCGGTGAGGATGGGTAAGTTTCAGCGCGACAGTAACCAGGCTGTGGAGACAATAATAAAGGTGCCAAAATTGTAAACTCATCATCATCCTCTTATCGCACTCTGTTTATAGTTTGCAACATCTTCTTACAGCAGCCTTTCGTAAAACGTTACTTCATCTGCATTCTACCAACTAATATTATTAAGGTCCGAAAGAAGTAGGTGCAATTTGCCAAGGTATCTATTAAAAATCAGTAACGAATTTCAAATATCTAGACTAGAGAAATGCTCCCAATACATGTATCATTATGATTGCAACTTAGAAGTATTGTGTTACAGATGCGAACCACCTGCTCCGTTTTCTCCGCGCCAAGAAGTTCAGCGTACCGATGGCGCAGGAGGCGATAGAGAGATACATCCTCCTGCGGCAGTCATGGGGTATTGCGTTCAACCAGCTGGACTACAAGCTACCCAACATGATGGAGCTCATCGATCTAGGGTGGGTAGAACACAACAAGATAATTATATTTCAGTCTAAAAGTCGTGTTGGCCGAAGTGGGAGGTCCATCGACTCTCGATCCGAAGGTCGTGAGTTCGAACCCAGTTGTACGTACACCAATGTATTTATTCTGTTCAAAACACGTGCTAAGCGGTGAAGGAAAACATTGTGAGGAAACCGGAATGTCAAAGAACCTAATTAGTTCGAAAACATGTGTCAAGTGCACGAAAGGAGTTTCTTCGAGGTGCACTTCCTTCACCATCCTAGTTCGAAAGAACTAGTGACATGATAAGAGGAAGAAATCTCTTAAAACTCTATGGATAACGTAGTGGGCTGAAATATAATTAATATGCTTAAGATGTATATTGCAGCTGTTTGTTGTCCCAATAAATAAAATAAAATAAAAAAAATCTAAGAGCGCACGGCCCTCCGAAGTCGCTGACATACAAAAACCCATACTAAATTGATCGCGTGAGTGGAATCCATTGTAGAGTAAAAGATCTCTACCTACATGTAACCTGACAGAATAAAATACGGTTCTATATAGATAAAATAACGTTGATCGCAGAACTGCGATTCAATGGTGTGGTAGTACCTTTCTCCAAAAGTGTAAAAAATCTAGGAGTGTATATTGATATCTGCATGTCTTGGGGTCCACAGCTTGAATATGTAAGTAAGAAGCTATACGCTTCCGCCGGCTCACTAAAACGTTTGCGTAATTTCCTACCCACAGCTACCAAAGTTACGCTTGCACAATCACTCCTTCTTCCCGTTCTTGACTATGCCGATGCCAGCTATCTAGACCTCACTGAGGATCAGCTCGATAAACTTGAGCGTCTTCAAAATTTCTGCAAAAGATTTATTTTTGGTCTCCGTAAATTTGATCACGTCTCAGAATATCGCGTAAAACTGAACTGGCTCCCGATACGCCTTCGCCGGAATACTCACATTCTCTCGCTGCTGTACAACATCCTCAATAATCCTACCACTCCCAACTATCTGAAGGAAGAATTCCAGTTCCTTCGCTCTGAACGTTCCTCAGACAACCTCATCCTCAGAATTCCAATGCACAGGACTAGACTCTTCTCCAATTCCTTCACCATTCAAGCCGTGCGTTTATGGAATGCGTTACCGCTTTCCGTCAAACAAGCCCCTTCCCTTTATGCCTTTAAAACTCGTGTCAAAAACTTTTATTTGACTGAAAAATCCTGATTCGTCGTTCGATCGTTGTTTCGTAATATATATATATTTTTGCTATATATTTATATATATATATATATTATGTGTTTATATATTTATTTAAGTGTATATTTTTAGTTATGTATTATTTGTAAATTATTATTTATACCTATCTATATCAGGTTCTTTTTACTTAACTTTGTTACTTTTTATTTCTACTATAAGTTAGATTTTATTTTTACATAAGTGTCCGTTTTTGCCAACTAACTTAACTATTAGTACACCCCCAACCAAGCTTTCTTTTTTCTTTGTTTATTTGCTTTCCATCCAAAGGTTGTCTGGAAGAAATCGCTTCCTAGCGATAAGACCGCCCATTGTACTTTATATTTTTTATGTTAAGATTTAATCATAAGTTCTGGTGTACAATAAAGTATTTCTATCTATCTATCTAACTGCAGCTATGGCCGTTTAGAATCTCCCAAATAAGATAGGGTCTTACAGGATTATGGGGAATTGAGGCTGAGCTCGCATATCTGATGCTGTTTTTCATACTTGTGTGCAGACTGCAAACTATGAAAATGTATGAAGAAATAGCTCAGCTATGCCCGCTAAGCTAAACTAACTTAGCTCTTGGTCTGGCTCCCTCAACTGTAAAGATAGGTAAGGGTAGGTATTTAGAGTGGTGACCATGACCACTGTTACTTGTCAATTTGTTGTGCAGTCGGGTAATTAAATATAAACTGGATTCGGCGTATTAATGATCGAATCGAGGCCTCGTGACATTTTTAATAATTTTCAAGGCTACGGGCATGAGTGCAAAGCCCGATTACGCAAGGCCCTACAATGCAACATGCGTGGTCTGCCTATCTACTTAGTTGTCGGTTACATGTAAGCGCGACAGACCAACACAAAGCCGAATAAAGGTGCGGTTTTAAGCAACTCAAGGTTCTACCTATCTATGAGCAATACCGTGTAACTCTATGTAACGGTTGTACATCTTGGGTACACCGAATGCATTGGTTATGTCATCATTGACCGGCTCATAGGAATGCATTGGTTAGTTTTATCGAGTTGTGTTTATGGACCTACCTTTCGATTTATTTTGCAAAACATTATTAGGTTAGGTATATTTGTTGGACGAGATGACGAACGACCCAGAATGGACAATCAGACACCAATTTACGTTTAAAAGGGTTCATAATAAGGATACTTATAAGGATTATGAAGAGAAGCCGAGAACGGTTTCAGATAAGCGGATTAATTGGGCGTGTTGTCGTGTGTACCACGCGCGTACATAGGTACTCGCGATATTCGGCGAGAACCGCCTCACGCTACTGACACTCGCTAGAAAAAACCGAGCATAAACGCCGGTACGCACGACGCGACTTTGAAGTAACGCGAGTACCTGCCAATCCGTCCGTATATACGCGAAAAAAATACGCTAGTCTGAAACCGATCTTCACAACCAATCACTTGTTCCAGATTCGTTTTTGCGAGTCCCTTCAAAGACAAGGAAGGTCGTCGCGTTGTCATATACAGACCTGGTAAATATACTTTACTTAATCTTATTTTTATTTAAATTCACTTAATATCAAAATTTTACCAGTTGTAATTTTATACATGCCTATACTTTGTTGTGTGCATATGGGTATTAACTTAACCTGCTTAAGCAGGCTGCTCTTTAAAACACAACTCTTTAATGATATTTCAAGATTCGCACTTTCATCTCAAGTACAAAACCATACCTACTGCTTCAAATATTACTTGATTGATGGATAGCAATTTTTTTCTGTATTTTGGCTTAATAGCTATTAACCATTACTTACCATAATTAAATCGCATACTTTCAGTAATTTTAAATAATTTTCCTCTAAACCTCTCGAGCTATGCTTCGTATGATCTAGAGTGAATTCTTTAGAAAATACTTATATTTGATTCACATAATAACCAACTTACTGCTAAAATGATCCGATCTGAATTCAGGTGTATTCGACCCCTACAAGTTCACGAATCAGGACATGTGCCGGGTGATGGGCATCGCCTACGAAACTCTTCTAGAAGACGAAGAGACACAGGTCCGTGGACTGGTGCACTTCGCCGACGGGCAGGGAGTCAGCTTTCCACACATGACTCTCTTCACTCCTAAAGAAGCCGTCAGGATTGTAAAGAATGGCGAGGTAAGGAATTTGCTTTCACAGTTATACTTAATAGGATAGTTAACCGTAAGAAGCTAGTTTCCATAAGTCTTCGTCATGATCAGTCAATCGCAGTCCACTTCTGGACGTAGGCCTCTCCCAATGTGTGTCATCGCACACTTATCTTCGGCTTGTCGCATCCATCTTCTGCTTGCCCAGCCCTTGACTCTTTAAAATAAACAGCAGATATTTATAAGCTTCTAAAACGGTTATGTACTTACCGTATTAGTAGGTTAGGTACATAGGTAAGCTAAAGATTTAGATACAAATTGAAAACAATTATACTTACCTTCTACCCGACTAGGCATATAACTCCTGGTTGGGTAGCAATAAAGGTATAAATACTTATTAACAGCTTTCTAAAATCACATGGAAATAGTAATAGGCTAATACCACCTAGGTAAAGTTTTTAGCATATTTTTTATGATTGACACACATGTTTACCTATTATTACTTTAGTTATTTTTTTATCGAAAGTAAGGTTTTAGGAGAAGCGGCACCTTACCTTTGGGGACATTTAACCCTGTTTTACCCTATAATTTTTGTATCTCTCTCCAGAGAACACTGCCGCTTCGTCACAAAGAGATCTACGGCATCAACGTCCACCCGACAGTGAAGTTCGCCTTAGATTTCGGCATGGCGCTGATCTCCGACAAGATCCGCAGCCGAGTGCGCCTCTACAGCAACATGGAAGACGTGGAAATGGACAAGAGTCTGCTGCCGAAGGAGTATGGCGGCACCATGCCCATGAAGGAAATGATCGGTTAGTATTTTGCCTTTTTTTTTTACTATTTATAGTTTTGCGTTTGACCACCATCTCACCTGATGGTAAGTGCCTAATTGCCTATTCCCAAAATCCCCACCAGCCTACCCCACTAGTATAGGGATTTCGGTATAAAGTCTCTAAATCTCCACTAACACCAACGACCAACCGCAGTGGGGTTTTCGGGAATATTTTTGTCTCGAAATCTCCAGTATGAACATATTTCAAATAATACACATCTTTGGATATTTTACATTACCATCACAGACAATCATTTCCACCGTAAATAAGTTGCAAATTGGTAGATAGGAATGTAGATAGTAAGCATTCACTTCCAGCTAGACAAATTTAAAATTGGCCCAATTGTTCACGAGTTTTGAGCTTGGCAACACATTTAGCGATTCATTTTTATTTATAGGACAACAATAAATTTATTGAGTATTGAGTAGATATAGAATATGCACGTAGGAAAAAGTGTTAGTAGGTAAGGCTGTGGTCATGCCAACGCTGAGGCGTTTGGGCGATTAGCAAACTCAAATATCAGATCCACCCTGGCTGACACCCTATGGTTTTTTTTTATTCCAGGTCTATGGAAGGTAGAGCTGGAGGGCAGACGCGACACGCTCTTGCTGAATGATAAGCTGGCTGTGCGTCTAGAGATGTACAGTGAAGCGGCGCGAGAGGGCGCCATCTCTGCGCTTAGGGCGGGTGGCTGCGGACCTGACGCCGTGGGCGACGCCATGCGAGGACTTACCGGAAACTTCAGGAAATTGGAGGTCGATTAAGTAAACTTTAATGCGTTCACGACACCGATAGATCTTAGAACCCTTTTCAAGAGCTTGTAAACCAAGCTGTCTCTGGTGTTTGTATTCCCAGCCTATTATAATCTCGATGTTTTTATTAAAAAAAACCTTCGATAGACCTATCACCAAATTTTTTGGCAAGCGTATTCGTATCGAATCCGAGAAGTCAACGGTTAGTATGACCTGTTATTATTTTTATTTTTTTTATGTTATTTTTAGACACACTTATCCCTCCGTGACGGATGCAATACGAATGCGCTTGAAAAATACTTTTTGGATTTGTTCAAAATTCTGTTCTATAACGTCTTTTTACCATTAACTATCAACTTTACCCTAAAACTGAACTAAAATAAGTAGGTAGATCAAATACCTATCCTTATTGTACATGATTATGTTAGTTATACTGTACGTTAGATGTTTAAACCTAGGTTTGAATTGAGCTAAACTTTTAAAATCCAAACCTTTATTGGCTTTCTGTATCTTTAAGTCATTAATGATTTTAGAAAATATGCTCTATGGTGTGGTAGTGTTAAGTTTTTTTCGTGAAGCTAGATTTCTGTGATACTCTCTGATAAATATAAACAGATGAACCCTACTCATTATTGTTTCCACAGATCAGAATTTAAGTTAAAGTCAACTGAGCTAAATGCGTCAAGACTTTTTGAAAAAAATAAAAATCATTCAAGTACAGCAAAAAGCAGTAAAAAGTGCTGTACCTACTTTTGATAGTTTTTTTAGTAATTTCAAAAAGTTGCTTATTCCCCATTGAGGTTTTTACCTCAGTTGACTTTACATCAATATTATTATGACTGCATAGTTTTCAACAAAGTAGGTACTTCACATTTAAGGGGAATCCTCTAGGCAAATTTCCATACAAAATGTTTCGGACAAATACTCAAAAATTACGCCGTATTATAGTTATTTTCTTCACACTATTCGTTTTGTCTATGTTTTTTTATTTCGTCAACAATAAAATGAAAGGTTTCATACTTTAATTTAGATTTTATACGTGTTGTAAAATTAACCCTACTAACTTTAAATCTAAATTAAAGTATGAAACCTTTCACTTTTTTTGTTGACGAAATCAAAAAACATGGACGAAATCAAAAAACATGGACGAAACGAATATTGTGAAGAAATTACTATAATACGGCGTACATTTTGAGTATTTGTGCGAAACATTTTGTATGGAATTCTGATTTGAGGATTAGCCTTAAGCCTGAAAAGTAATAGCTATCGTCATAGCTAACAAAGCAACTTTGTTAAAACTGAACTGACTTAATTAAGAATAGTTGTAAGTTTAGTACTAATTATATAAATAAATCTCTACCTGATAAAGTGGTGTTCTTGGTATAAAGAAAAAAAGTTTTAGTTTATTAAACCGTTTATTAAAAAAATTATCATCTACCTAAATGGTACAAATCATTGAACTCAACATCGTACAAAATGCAAATACCTTACAAAACAATTATTTTTATTATGGCACTAGTAGTTTGGCACAAAAATGTTCATTTATATTGTCAATAGTTCATTATGCGGTGAATGGAAGCAACACCTACATCATAAATGAAATAGTACAAATATTCCAATCCTATTTTCACAATTTCGGTTTTACAAATTTTATTGTAGGTACTTTTTATTTATCAGGTATCAAGCATTACTTATAATATAGTTAATAACTGCCACTTTTTTACATTAATTGAGTTAAATTAGCATTAATTAAAAAAAAAGATAGGGATACTTAACGCGGTATTCGAGTCTCATAGCAGTGGCTCTATCTATCACCACATTTTCAACAATCGCATTGGTTCAAATCCGTTACCGAATGGTCAGTTTGCATTTTTTTTTAAAACTTCATATAAACTGTTGCATTCTATGTGACAGATTCAACACAACTGTGAAGGATTCGACGAGACTGTAGGCGAAATTCAACTTTACGGCCTGCGCAAACTAATCGGATCGATCGGTACGGCCGACAATTTAAAATTTATCTATTGAATTAAATACTTATCTGGTTGTAAATAAGGTATAAATTTCAATGCACGCGCACGATACTCAGCGATCTCCCGAGGTCGATCGCCGAACATTGATAATAACACCTTATTTCGATTGAATTATTATTGAATTCAATTGATAAATTTAAAATTCTCTACCTATTTTCTTTCAACAAGGTATGTAAAGTGACAACCTATTCAGCTTTCTAGAAAAATCGGTTCTACTAAAACGTCTAAACACGAAATTGGTCTAAGACTTAAGTACAGTTTTTGTTAAGTAATTAATAATACATTGGCACAACAGCACCTACTTACTAAATTAATATTTATAATACTACCATATTCCCTTATAACATCAGTTAGAAGTTATTTTTTTATCAATCGTAACACTATTAGAAATAGAAGTAACCTTTATAAAATCGCTTGGTTAATTATTTATCATTTTCAATTAAAAACCAAAAAAATAATAACTAAGTTAATTACTTTGGCTAAATCAGCAGTTATTATATTCATTATCATTAAAAACTATTTATGATTAATAATTGTAAATATAACTTTTGTATTATGTTAATATTGCTATGTAGTGGTGTTTCGATTACCGTTTTATTTATTTATAATGTCATACAAGTTATTTTTTGCCCAAATTCAAGAATCAGTAGGTAATTATGTATAACTGCGTTTTGATGCGCACTAGGCAATTTGAAGTTCACTGCGCTGACAAATATCTTACTTTAGGAACGTCATGTTACGGTTTTTGGTTGTTCTTTGGTTACATAAATGGTTATACTATGACTACGGTAACAGAGGCAACAATGGCGAACAGTTATAGCATTCGTAAAGTTTATTTATTTATCGATGAAAATTGTAATTGTTAAACCAGTCATTTTTGTATGAATTTGAGGTAATTAACACATATTAATATGGATACATATATTATGTATATAAAAGGCTTGGACCTGACTGACTGACAGACAACGTACAGGCCAAACCTTTGAACGTAGAACTTAAAATTTTGAGGATGTGTTTGTCAATAAGTGCAAGCGCGTACTAAGGAAATTCGTTCATTCGTAACGCAAACAAAGTGGCGGGCATCAGCTAGTTATGGATAATTTTAAACATACTTTACAATGGTGATAAGCATTGTGTGGGTTATATCTAACAATCACGTGGTATAAAATCTTATTTTAGTCGCCGCAATGGTCGAAACTACCAAATCTACTTATGCTATTAGTCTTAAATCTACACGGTTTTGTACCCAGAACTAAGAGACACGCTTTTGGTTAATAACATTGCACAAATTTTATATACGTAATGGCATATTACTACACATTTTCTTGAGCAAAGCTAGGATTTTACTCATATACAACGGTATTTTTTAAACAGTTATACAATTTTCAGCACAATAATCATGTTATATATACTTACGTATTTTTATTTGGCTTCAATTCACTATGAAATATTTATAAGATGAGCGATTATTAAGTTAAATATCTTTAAAAAATGTCTTAGATTTGTGGTTTAAACTGTAGCATTATGTAATTGACTAACTAAATAAGCTCGACCCAGCGATTTTTGGCGATACACAATCATTAACCATCTTACATATTTAATAATATGAACAAAACCTATTGCAAGTGATTACCATTATCAACGTACATAATATAAACTATGTATAAATATATATACATATATTATAACGTTTAAAATATTAACATAATCTGGGAAGGCTTTGTTCGATGTGTTCTATTGGAATTGCAATGAAACTCTACTTACAAATGCGGATTACTGAATAAAACAATATTCAATGGCTCCTCCATCGCTATACAAAACTTAATAAACGAGCTTATGAGTTGGGTTTTATCTTCACTACATTTCTCTACTAAATTCAATCACTATTGTATTACCGGTTCACTCTGTATGCTCTAACACTGTTTCTATCTAACAAAGATAACAATGCGTTATCCTATTTTTCTCATCACGGTAAGAGCATAAAAAATTCCATATATTAAGTAGGTAAGGCCTACAAAACACGATATATGTACTTCAGATGTGGGCAGAAATTGCCACATATAGAGCCTTAGGAGACAATCGGATATCTTCTGCATCACTGTATTAACATCAAGGTTACAAACCTGCACCGTTACTGAGTAAGAATGTAAAGCAGCGACTCCAAATTTTCACTTATTCTCTTAGGATTGGTAATCTTTTTAATTCAAGTTGTGTAATATAATAATCGCGTGTAAATCCTCTCATAAGCTCGTCGGTAGCTAGTCTACTCACACGGTAATTTCACAGGTTTCATATTTGCGGTTAGCTGTGTAGTTGCTCAGTAGGAAGGGGGTAGGAACTAGTGCACGCCGGCGACTCGGCCTGCGTAACGTCACGCAGCGAGGATCTCGCGCGTCTGCAGGGGGTACTGAGGACAAATGTTCTTATTAATTTAACAAGTCCCTCCTCCTCCTCCTAATATTTTTGTTAAGCTCTTAATTGCTAAGGAAGGCGTCACTGCTCATAGGCCCGGGCTGAAAACCAGCGTTGTCCTGCCTTCTCTAGGTATCTAGATTGCTGGGTACCTAGGCATTTTAGGACGACACTATGCTGAGACCGGACCTATAGGTCTCCATGACTTATTAAGGCATACCTAGTTTTTGATGTTATAATGTTTTATGTACCTACTTATGTTTGTAGCTATACCTACTTAGAAGAGCCAATAAACAAATTTCTTTTCTTTTCTTTTTTTTCTTCTCCTCGATCGGTCCCTCACTGCGCTGAGGATAGTGACATCTTGCAAGGACACCTTCAATGGCTTTTCTGCACTTTCCTGTCTTCGGCTTGGATTAACAAGTAACGTAGTAGGTAGGTAGTTTTTCGATTACATAAAAATAATCAGGGTTTTACAAAAATATACAACAACAGATTTTAATCGGACGGTTCTAGTTACCGTAAACACCACTGACAAGTCACAGGGAAGCATTATACGCCATTTTGTTAACTTCGGCGGCATATTTTTTCAGTTATTTTGTTTAAAAACTAAACTACTGAACCGATTTTGATGAAATATGTATGGGACCAATATGAAAGTATATCCTCTCAAACAAAAAAGTTTTTCAAATCCGTTTATAAACAACAAAGTTCTGAGGAAACAAACATAAAAAAAACCGAATAGGTCTTTTTTTAAGTCGGTTGAAAACAGCTAGTTATTTTTTTAACAATGGGAAAACGCACTTTACCCTCCCCTCCGGAAAACGGCTAGCTGTAACAGTAATCCAATTTTTATCATATTAATTTTGATATAAAATGGTCTCAATTTTTTCAAGTTTGTTTTGAAAGAAAGAAAGAAAAGTATATCTATGTTAAGTAACGGCAACTGATAATGCTTTTATTTTTCTGGTGATTAAATATTTGCAGTGTATACTTGTTTTGTAAATATATACATAAAATATATAGATAGCTGGTTACCTGGCTTAACCCTCGGCAGAGTGCAGGAATGCTGGGGTCAGACCCAGTATTGGTTGCGGCGCAGCATCGGGTTGGCGGCGCTCGGCTGCCGCACCGGGTACGCGGTTTCGCTCGCCTCGTAACTACTCCAGTCTTCAGCCTGCAACAATGCTCACGTTCTATATTTTATAAACTTTTTTATTTTTATTTTATTGGTCTACCAACAATTGTTACAATGATTCATACTACTCGGGCGAATTAACATGACACTTGGCTGACACGTGGCTCGGAACTTGATGCTTCCCCCGCTGCCCCGCGCGGCGCTGTCCGTGTTTCTTCTTCCTCTAATTGCGAAGCCTTATCATTACTTAGCATTACCAAGTGTTACAGGACCTCTTCTCTATCAAGATTATCCAATTCCACGCTGTACTTTGCACAAACGTCATTCGAGCCAGGTGTCATGTTCATTCGACCGAGTAGTACATACTTAACGACTAATAAAGCTGTACAAAAAAAAAAAAATCTTGCTTATTGCACAATCACTATAAGGTAAACAGCATGTTATGGTATGCATGCACAGATACTACATAGTACCCCTTCTGCATTATCCATATTTAAAAAAAAAAAACTTTTAACTTAACTTTTGCCTGCTCGTGACTACTCGAGAAAAAATAAGAAAAAAAGAAAACTTTTTTTTTCCTTTTATGAAATCCTTCGAAAATTGTTATCTTTATGATACTTTTAACTACCATGACCCCATTTCTTCAAATAATACTGAATTGTTTTTTGCCTCGGTAACCTAAATAGTACTGTTATTCAACACAACACTTAAAGATACCAGAATACTAGAAAAATAAATTATACTGTAATATTTTTTTTTTCTTTTATTTTCTGGAGTGGTCACGACCAGACCCACCATCCACTACCCGCTTATCGTTGAATTTAGGGACACCCTGTATAATGCTGCAAAAACTTACACTCACGTCAGTGTGGTCCTCCGTGCCGTACGGGTACCTCGTGTTGAGGTCGGGCAGCGCATCGGCCAGAGGCGTCACTTTACACGCCACGCTCCCACCAGACGGTAGCGGCGTGCTGGCGGCTGTGTGCACCGACTGATCCGACGGTACGTAGCTGCAATACCACACTTTAGTTTGAACAAATCACACTCAATATATTTTTCACACCACCTGCTCGACAATGTTCAATTACATATCATGCTATCATCAAGGTAAAGCAAAGCATTACCTACCTACCTCCCAAGATAGGTAATGTTGTATGAAATTCCCAAGGGTTTTAATGTGAAAAACTCGTGGAAAACTCTAAGTAAAAGAACGCCCATATGGCAATGTAAAAAGGTTTGTTCCAAAATCGAACTGGCCACTCATAAAAAAAAAGAAAAAAGGCGCGACTTCAAAGATTGTGTAACAAAAGACGGTGTTTGCTGCTGGTTTTGTATTGCCTTGCAGATGGTGTGAAAAGTAGAGTATGCTCCTCTGGGATAAAGCATGGTTCAAGCTACCCAAGACGAAGGTCTTGGGTAGCTTGAACCCCTCGCGTCACTCAGGACTCTACATAACTCCCTCGCTTGTCTCAGGAGTTAACTGAGTTCCTCGTTAGCTCAGGGTTCAATATGCCACTCGCGACATAAGACACTTCTTTATCCCCTTAGTGCATAATCTACTATATTGTCGTCACATGGTACCATAATAATCAGCCTATAATGTTCCCACTGCTGGGACTTAGGCCTACTCTCGGCAGGAGAGCGAATGGGTATAAACCACCACGTGGACCCAATGCGGATTGGTGGATGTCACATGCCATAGAACATATTTTTTTTCTGTCGTTTTACACGCCGCCGTCTTCCTCACGATATTTTTCTTCACCGTTGCGAGAACGTGGGATGCATACATAGTGTTTCGACCGAAAAACCCCATTTACGCATAACTGCCACCGGGATTCGAACACGCGACCATCGGATCGCAAGGCAAGGGCATCATCCAGTCGGCCACCACGTCCTCTGGTACGGCCGCATGGTATATGAAGGTCAAAATGTCACAATATAATTGTGATAAGATCACAATTATGTAGGAATGGAAATTATTGCTACTTCTATTTCATTGTCACATGGTAATATGATTTCATTTTATAACATCTATAACCGGTGATTTTGTCACCGGTGATTTTCATCAGTGACAATACTGTGATAATTTTATGTTAAATAAAATAGTGTCAACTATGATGTTTTATGTTAAAATATTGATTGTTACCGTTTGTTAGGTGGCGTGGACTGCGCAGGCGACGGCATTAAATGATCTGGCGGACGAGGTAGCGGGATGGGCGCTACACCCTGTGCTTGACCGTGGATCTTGGCGAGGGCGTTCTGATCTCGCATTAGGAACCGCCGGCATTTGATCGCGCCCAGAATGAACACTACAGCCAACACCACCCCGGATACCGCCATCAGGATCATTACGTAGTAGGAGGCGGTTTCCCCGTTCGCCACCTATAGGGTTTTTGAGACGAATATACAAACCAATAGTTATTTTAACACCAAGGGCCTGAAGCATGCCATTTTATTCGAGACTTTAGTCAGCCCGAGCCGAGATAAAATAGGCTTCAGGCACGATGTATACTCATGATTTTTCACTTTAATTGCGAGGAAATGTAACAAATTTAAACTGAAATGAGCGCCCATTTTGTAATTCAAAAACAGAGACAGCCATCCAATGTTACCGCGATATTTCAAATTCTAAAATAGTCATGTTTACCGAAGTTCAAAATTTTGAAAAAAGTTCTCAACTGCCGTCATGAACTTGTCCTTTGTAATGACCTAATTTACTAAAGTGACAAATACTTACCAGTACACCGTTGTGGCTTTCGGGGTCATTGGGCCCAGGTAGATTCTTCTTCTGCCGATTCCCAATGAAAATCTTAAAGTTACCCGCAGCGGGTTGGAATATCGTCGCGGCCAGTAGAAACTTGAAGCTATCTTCGAAACCATTCAAATCACTGATTTTCTTCTTCGCCACGTAGTATATGACGCCCGCTTTCACGTCTCCGTGAGTGAAGTATGCCACTTCACGCTCCCTAGCACTAGTTTTCTCTCCCGAACTGCGAATAATCATCTTGAGTGTACCGAACCGAGGCTTCCGCAGTAACGTGTATATCGGATCGCTGACCGTCAACTTAGCAAGACCGGTCGCGTCCATATGGCTTAGGGTAATCTTAGTCTTCTCATTTTCAACTTTCAAGTCTCCTAGAGTCATCAAAGGCTGCACGGTCACTTCAATCTGGAACGGCCGCGTGCCGTTGCTATGGTGCACATACGCGATCAAGTCAAAGCTATCAGTCGCAGACGTCATGTCATTCTGCATGTACATTACCACTTTATCCGTCAAATCTCTGTGTGAGAAGTAAGTGACTGGATTGCTGCCTACGTATATCATTCCGTAGGCTGGTTGCCGCGTGATGTTATACCAAACTTTAGATTTTTGAGCGTTTGTCTCAACGTATATTTGATCGGCAGTCACCGTAGCTACGTTGGAACCTTGCTGTAAATAAATGGGATGTGATGCGGTCGCGTTAAGAATGACTGGAACGACATCTATGGTAAATATTTGATAGGTTGGCTGGAATTGGCCGTCGCAAACCCTAAAGTAAAAATTAGCTGTTTGCAACATTCCAGAGTGTTCGTAGATAACTCTACCGCTATTGATATCGTCTTGCGTGAATTTATTTATAGATTGCGCTTCATCGATCGTTTGATTCTTGTCTAGCATGACCATTCTACCCTGCGTTGGTCCGGTGATAATATCGTACAGTATTCCAGAAGGTTCGGTATCGGCGTCTTCGGTAAGCAAATCGTTTTTAGTAATTGTATAGTTTTCTCCCTGCACTACTTGTATCTGCGGGGTTTTAGTGAGCAATTTAAACGGTTGGTCGTTGACCGGGATAATATGTATCGGTATTGTGACGTTGCATAAAAGGACATAGTCAGGGAGTAAGAACAGAGCCATTTCTATGTTGTCTTGTAGCGTGTCTGAGTCGTCGTGCTCGTAATGGACCACGCCTTCTTCCAGTTGAGACTGAGTCAGTGAAGACAGCAATGGTTTGAGTTCTCCGTTAGATGGTCGGGACCACTGAGCTTCTACCTGAGGCTGCCTCACACCGGCCTGCGTTTCCAAATACGCTATAACATTAGTAACGTTCACTTTGATGGGTACTGTATCTCCTTCTTGTACTTTAATCTGCGGTATATGAACGTACTTAGCGAGACCACCCGACGACACGGATATGTCTATGTTGAATATGAGATCTGTTAACGGCTTGGCCAAAGCAGCTTCTGCTGTGAATACAAAAGAGTCGTTTGTGTGCAGATCTGAAAACGGGTGCGTGTGTTCGTAGTAAACTATAGAATTGTTGACGTCCTGTTGTGTGAATTGCTTTATCGTCTTGTGATGGTTTTCGCCATTCACCATTATGAGCCTGCCCAGCGTTGGGGCTCGTTCCACTTTGTAAATTATATTTCTAGTTGGATCCGAACATTTTGACATGAGAATGTAGTTGTTTAGTGGTTCTCTCATAAGGGGGAAGACTCGCAGGTTTTGTTTGCGAATCATCTTGAGTGATACTGACTTGGTGGATATGAGGAATGTGATTTTAGATAGCTCGTGAAGACCGTCTGTGACGTTGAATATCATTTTTCCTTTCGTACCATCTGAAAGGGTAAATATATACATAAATGTTTTAAACATGAATTCAAGAAACACATTATTTGAAACTAGATGCTGTTAACGAATTCGCCTGCGTAGTTAATAAGAGAGCTGAGAGACTTATATGAGCTATACTCATAAGCTAGTTTTTCAACCGACTTTGAAAATGAGGAGATGATCAATTCGGTTGAATGTTTTTTTTATGTTTGTGACCTAAAAACTTTATTGATATAAACCGATTTGAAAAACTCTTTTTTTATTGTTTGAGAGGATATACCTACTTTCATATTGGTCCTATAGAAATTTTCATCAAAATCCTACCTGGGCCTTATTATACCTATATAAAAATAATAATAATGTTTGGACATTTCACACAACGCTATCTAGCCCCAAACTAAGCAGAGCTTGTACTTTGGGAACTTGATAACTGATACAATACTTAAATACTTTTTTTCTTAATCATCATCATCAGCTCCACTCAAGAACTCGTTTACCCCAGCAGTTAACGGTTCTTCGGCAGATATGACCAGCCCACTGCCACTTCAGCTTGCTAATTCTCTGAGCTATGTCGGTAACCTTGGTCTTCTGTCGGATAACCTCATTACGGATCATATCCTTCAGAGAGACGCCGAGCATAGCCCGTTCCATAGCTCGCTGAGCGACTTTAAACTGGTGGACTAGCCGTACTTTTTCTTAATACATATCTACATATAATACATAGAAAACACTCAGGACAAACACCGATGTTCATCACACAAATGTTTGTCCTGAAGCGGCTATCGAACCCGCGACACTCAGCGTGGCAGTCCAACACACTTTTCCCCTCGACCATCCTTGTCGTCAAAACCTTGTTCTATGTGTTCATATATCTATCTATGTACTAGTAGGATGTGTTAAGCCACTTACTAGTATGTACGAATATGACGCGTCCTTGATCAATGTCCGTCTGTGTGAAGTGTTGTACGGCTGTATCGAGTCGTCCCTCCAACGCCATGTAGCCCGACACTATATCCACCACGATTATGGTAACATTCTCTAGCGGAGTGTCGATGTCGTTCACGTCTGGAAAAAACAGTATTGTTATACTAGACATCAATTTATAACTTGATTTACTCATATTTTTTTTTTGTGTACCTTTTTCTTACAGGGTCTTAAATGAGTATAAGCGGCTTTAACAGAATACCAACGCCTTCTGATTAATCAGCAGGCATATAGCTGAGTTGAAATCGCGTTTAGTGATGATGGTCGCGGGTTCGAATCCCGGTAGCAGTCATGCTTAAATGGGTTTTTCGGTCGAAAAAATCTATGTATGCATCCCACGTTCTCGAAACGGTGAAGGAAAACATCGTGAGGAAACCGGCATGTCGTAGAACCTAAAGTTCGAAAACATGTGTCGAGTGCACGAAAGGAGCCTCTTCGAGGCGCACTTGAAATCCTTTCACCACACTGGTTCGAAGGAACTAGTGACACGATAAGAAGAAGATAATAAAAATATAATTTATGGCATAAGTCTCTTGTCGAAAATAAATTCATCTTACTGAATCGTATACTTACATAGCTCATTCCTGGTCAGAGCAAAAGTGCCTCCTTCCCAAACGCAGAGGCCAGTGTTGGCGGCTACAATGGGCGTCTCATCATTCACCGCCATTATATTGACGCCCATTTGGAACGGACAGCTCTGCTTATTGCCCTCGGTAAGAGCGATCAGCTTGAACGAGTCCCAAGTCTCTTCCGAGCCGTCGTGGACGTACTGCAATGGAGTTGTGATTAAAACATGTTAACTGGAGATTGTAAAGCTTCGATGAAACAGGGCTAGTTTACAAGCTACAAGCCAGCGAGTTCGCTAGTAGCTTGTAAACTCGTCCCGTGTCATCGTCTTTTTAACAATCTGCTAGTTGACTATCCGATTGTAAAAATTGACACTCGCTAAATCGCTTACTCGCTGGCTTTTAAACTCGATGACTAGCAGCTCGTAAACTAGCCCCGTGTCATCAAGGCTTTAGGCTTCATTCCGACTGTGATGGCAGCGACCGGCAGAGTACTTTCAGTGTCAAAAAATTTTAGACGTTATTTATCTTCGTTACTAAAAAGACCAGTATTGAAGGACCTCACAGACCGCTCGTGGCCGCGTCCGTCCACACGCGGCTTGTCTTTGCCCCTGCAATCCTGCTCTTATAAGTATGTAGATAATGTTTAAAATTGTTTGAAACTGAAATGGTACAAAGAAGTCAAGTACAAAGAAAGATTGTATGTCTGAAGTCGCTGCCATCCCAGTGGGAATTGAGCCTTAGGAGGCGAGGCAATTTCTTGATCATCATCGTCAACGTATGCAGCCCACTGCTAGACGTAGGTCTCTCATAAGACACGCCACTGAGACAGATATATGGCTCTTCTCATCCACCTTCTGCCAGCCACATCATCGCTCCATGTATACAGAGATCGTTTTATACTAAGTTTTTAAGATTGTGATTAAAGGAGCTAATATTAATCAAACCCCTTTATTTTATAACACGATACGTGATTTTCCTGTATGTTCAACTATGTTTGAATTTGATAGGCTAAGTATTTTATCATAATCAAAAATACATACCTGAATATTACCAGAGTTGAGCTTTAGAACCGGCAGCAGACTCAGCTCTTGATCACCCATCACAACTTTGCCAAACTTCGGTTTATCGGTTATTTTGTACGACACCACTTTCCCTCTGTAATACTCTGTCTCGGTCTTGAACGAGTCCGGCCGGAGACTGACTGAGGCGCCTTCAATGACAGTCAAATTCGCCGCTGACACGTAAAAATGTTCTGGGATAATAACTATGTTGATTTCCAGGTCTCGCAACCAAACTATACCGTTGGTGACGTCAACGCGTATCCTGTCGGTGGTACGGTTCACTCCAGATTGAACGTAGACCAGTCTATTGGCGTTTATGATGGATTGGTCGAACACTTTTATATGTACTGGCTCCTCGTAATTTTGTCGATCGAGAGTTTCCATCGGCGTGACTTCTAACCAGCCGTGGCGTGGTTCGTCAGTTACTTTGTAAACTATGTTCGATGGCTCGATTTGTGGGTGCATCACCTGGATAAATCATTGCTTATTGGTTTTTTTTAATAAAGTGATAGACCTTTACTTAAATGAGAAGCTTCTTCAATCTTGGTTTTGACAGCAGGATAAAGCTAAGATTCTTAAGCGAGGATCAAACCATTACTATCAACTATCAAAACGTTCCCAATAAAGCAAATCAAATAAGCCTAAGTCTATGATGCCCACGGAGTTGGAAATTAAACTGTAGAACAATACATATAACGTCCAAAATAATTAAACCATGATGAAGGTATGTACTTATAATATTAACAAAAACTTACCTCTAAAATGTCTCTAGTGATGTTAACGCTGGTGGATTCTTCGACGACTAGCGGTCGGTTGGTGGCGACGCGCAGAGGCTCCCAGTAGCTCGAGGGAAATATCCTTATCAGGTAAGCGCCTTCGCCCCAAGTGTCCAGGCACATCACTTTGAACCTTATTATTTATTGTATTTTATTATTATTTTTAGATACATTGATAAAGATCAGGAGAAACATAAGCCTCGCCCTGTGCATCAGCTTCTAAAAAAGCCGTGTGTAATCGATGCTTAACTAACCATACTTGAGACAAATATTTATACCTATTTATTCATTTCACCAACGTAGTTTATATAGAATCGATAAATAGGATACATTATATCTAAACTAGTCTACTGGACGTCTTCCACAAGTTACCAAAAACTTTTAACTTGTAACTTCTAATCCTAATTTGGGTAAGGGGTTTCAAATGATCTGCACTGACGTCCCGCTGCCTGTGGGGTGAATTGTGCATTGACCCCTTGTTACACTAACTTTACCCCAGCCAGCTTAGCTCCCCAAAATAGCGGAGCAGGATCATTCAATCAATTTATTTTCCAAAAACACAGATATTGCATAATGGTTCACAATGGACCCCGCACTAGGGCAAGCCTGTATCGCGGGAGTCCTAAATCGATTAACAGAGAGATTAATTCTTACAAGGTTGATAAATCAAATTAGGACAAATGAGAGCATTCGAGGCAGAATATCAAATAATTTGTTTAAACTAATATAAAAGCATAAGTAATTTTCTTTGGATTTGGGTAAATGGAGAGCGACTTATCATCCGGACCCATATCCAGGATTTTTTCTGAGCCCAGTCTTCTTTCTGGTTTCTTCTGTAGCTGTGCAACTTGGGATATAAAAGGCCTCATACATACCTGAACTGATCGCTGTTGGTGTTGGGCTCGGTGTGTCGATACGCCACGCGTCCGGCCGCCACATCGAGTTGCGTGAACGTGAACGCGCGGCTTCCCTCACCCACTTCCATCGAGCCGTGTTTGGGCTCCAAAGTCACTTCGTATCGAACGTCCTCTTCCAGACAGTTCATGTTTGTGTCCACCTGGTTATTGAAAGATAGTGTACTGAACACACCGTTTACATTGTCACGGTTTCATGTGTAAGCGGTCTCGTCTCATGTGGACCAATGGCTAGTTTGGAAATGAAGTTAAAAGGCCTTCAACTTTACTACTTCTTGTACTAGCTGACGCCCGCAACTACGTTTGCATTGCGCATTAATAAAATTCCTATCTTAATACGCGCCTACTTCTTGACAAACAAACCCTCCAAGTTTAGTGATCTTGACGACACCGTGGCTTAGTTGGTAGTGACCCTGCCTACGAAGCTCGGTGTTCCGGGTTCGATCCCCGGCCGGGGCAAATATTTGTGACGAACACAAATGTTTGACCTCGGGTCTTGGATGTTGTGATGTGTTGTATGTGTCCATGCCACCTGCGACACAGGGAATCCTAGTGCAGGGGTGTGAGTGTGTGAATGTTTGTTAGTCTCTACGTTTAGCGGTTTGACCTGTAGGGTGTCTGTCAGTTAATCAGGTCCAAGCCTTTTATATATATTATAGATAGAAGATAGATAGATTTAACAGGGAACATCAGTATAAAGTAGATTATTCGTGAAAGAGGTGGTCGGATTTTGATTAAGGCACCTTAATCCCTGGCCTAGTACACTATTCACAACATTTTGAAGTAACATTAATTGTATCTACCATGACACACGGCTTTTTTACACGCTACAAGCCAGCGTTTGTAGCGTGTAAAGTCGCCCACTGTTATCGGCGTTTTTACAATCTGCTTGTTGACAATCCTTCCCAAAAGCTAACACGCTCACGCGCTAGCTTTTAAAAACGCCAACAATCAGCGTGTAAAATAGCCGTGTGTCATCGTACTATTGAATGATTACTATTAGTTACCATGACATTATTATACGTACCTGCATATCTTTGGCAGTGATAACAACCGCTTTTCCGTTCTCCACGATCGACCCATTACTCGGGTACATCCTAATGAATGGCGGCGACGCCTGTATTTCCAAGTTACCATTCACATCGAACAGGCCGTCGGAAATCCAGAACGCCATCTTGCCATACTCCTTGCCTTGATGCTTGAATAGAACAAGATTTTTGTTGATATCATCTTGAGTAAACTGAGCTATCTGCTCTGAAGGGTTATCAGTCCGAAATATTCCACCATTAGGAGGGTCTTTCGTGAATCTTTGCAACGTATACGTGAGGTCAGAAGGTTTCGTGTCCAAATCTGCGTCGGAGTAGCTCAAATCTCGCGCGGTTATCAGCCTAGCTCCGCCATGTACGATGTGGAAAGTATGGTTATCCGCTCGCACAGGGCTATTATCATTCTTCAACAGGATGTCGATGTGGAACACGCCAACGTATTGGAAATCCTCCGGTTCCGGGCTCAGTGCCATGAAATGAAACGAATCGTGTCGGCTTTCCGAATCATCGTGAGCGTAATAAACCCGGTCGGAGTTCAACTCCTGCAAAGTGAAGTACGTTGTGTTGCCGCGCAGTAGTTTGATGTTTTCGTTCATCACTTCGATCTTGCCGTGTTTTGGTACATGCGTGATGTTGAAGATTAGGTTAGTGACTGCATCGGTTCGCAGGTTTAAATGCGTGGCCGGTATGATCATTCTGGAGCCTTCCATGACTTGTAATCGTTCGAGCGTGGTGTGCACGCGGTTCAATGAATGCTCCGATGGAAACGATCCAGGGTTGTGCTTTATCACCATGACGCTGGTTATATTATCACATTCTGTCGCCCCTACTACAAATGAGAATTCGTCTTGAATGTGAGAATACGCTCGCCTGTGCAGACGATACCATAGCTGATCATTATCAACATTTTGCTGTGAGAATGTACTATGGAACTGCAAATGATGTTTGCCGGAGGATAGGTGAAGTATCCCGTACTTCGGCGCTCGTGTAATCGTGTACATTATCCTGTCAGCGGGTAGAGCGAGAGGCAGTGTTATGAATTTGAGATGTTGCGAGGAGATAAAGGCTTCCCGTGTGTTGTTCAACATTAGTTCTTCGTTGACAAACTGTTGTAGTTCGAGTTTTATGAATGTCAGTCGAAAATCGTAGAGTGTGTTCGTTCGTATCGCGCCCACGGAAGCTTTGAACTGAAAAAAATAAGATATTATGTATACCAAAAGGTACGCAACATCCTACCTACTCCATACATAATATAGGTACACACATACATACACATACACATACAAAACACAAACATACATACATATTACATACACACTGTGTACACATAACGCTCACTCATAATATCTCTCTAACTTTTATTATTATTATTTTTATTTTTTTTCTCTACATCTGATATGCATAAATTGGTTACTTGCCAACTTACCCGTTTGCGATATCAGCTGTACTGTACGTATATTGATGTATTAATAATCTACTTTAAAAGAGAGTCCGACGGCGAGTCATTGTGACCCCGCCATACAGGCTTTCTAGACCTAGTGCGGGGAACATGGTTCACTAGTGGTACGATTTTTTTTTTTTTTTATATAAGGTTAATAAGCTTAGTAACTTAATATGTACCAGTTTGCTTGTTTTTGAGATAATAAACGTTATTTATTATTTATTATTATTATTATACACTTAGTACTGCTTATATAATGTTTTAGAATGCATTGTCATCAAATTGTGAACTACCCTGGAAGTTTCAACCAGATAACTAATCGGACAGTACTCCAAATTTGAGATGCAACATTCCACCCGGAACGGCAGACAGACCGGCAAACAAGAAAGTGACCATAACAACTGGGTAAAAAAATAACCACATTTTCTCTACCTTAAATTCGTCATGTGAAGGGTTCCCCAGCAGATGCATGTAGCGCACGCGTCCGAAAGTGACCATTTCGCTGGTGAACGAGTCCACATTCTGCCATGTCCCGTCTAGAACCCTCAACCGTTCTACCACACCGAACTGCGGCGGCTTCACTATGTCATACCTGTTGAGGTCATATAAACATAAACTTTTGGCATACAATTGCTTAGATCATACGTTTTCCTTTTGTGAAGACATACAACTCAGTGTATTAAGGCCCAGAATCCCACGCGCCGTTATCTCGCTCACACATTTGTGAATTATTAAAAATATAAATTGAAAGGTATATGTTTCAAAAAAGTGAATCGGTGATTTTGTTACTACAACCTCACGAAACATTTCAGCATATTTTTTGTTTTAATAAGTTTAATATAAGCGAAGGAAATAGGGAAAAAAGTTTGAGTAGGTATAAAGTCAATTTATATATTCAAAGATTTTGAACATGTGCGACCGAGATGGCGGCGCGCGCTATTCTGAGCTTTAACGCAATAAGCAATGGCCCATGTATCGCGACATATTAATACTAATGTCTTTTTCCAGTTTGTAAAATGAGTTGGTTCCAAAATCCCCTTGATTTCTATATCCATACCAAATTAACTCAATTGTTTTTTGTAGTTTTCGAGTGATTAAGCAGCGGACATCTTTCTATTCGCGAGTAGTTTATGATTATTAGTAGGGCTAAGAAGTCTTCAACGACAATGCTGCGCTAGCGGGCAAATACTGGATGCGTCTCGCACATCGCGACAAGTGGCGTGATTAAGAGGAGGCTTATATCCAGCAGTGGGTGCAGACGGGCTGATATGATGATGACGATGAAGAAGTCTTACTTGACTTGGACGCTGCTGTCGTCTGCGTTAGTGGCGAACGTGAGGTTGTCGGCGGCGATGATCGCGAAGGAGTTATGCACCAGTTGGAGCCCCGTGTTATTCACCAGACGGACTTGCAACGGAACCACCGATATGCGGAGAATGCCCGGTCCGCTGGTCTCGATGCCGTCGGATACCTAGAGAATTTTTTAAGGATTTGGTAATGTGCAGAGATTTAGAGAGGCCTTTGCCCAAAGCCTGAATTATACAGAAGCGACGCTTACGTCGTTTCTGTATAATTCAGGCTTTGGGCACGACACGGGCGCAGGCAATACTTTCTCATACAAAATCTCATAAAATATCTTTGCTCCACCTGTGCCGAGTCTTTTATTATTCAGACCTAATAATGGGACGAAACTTACAAAATAACCAAAAACCTAGTAAAAATATAATTATAATTAAAAGTAAATAATCACAATTTAATGTATGGGCATCGAATCTGATAAGTGATAACTAACACCACAAATAATAAAGTAATCTGAACAAAACACATATAATGTGTGAAAATAGAAGCCACGATCGAGAAGTCCTTTTCCCCGAAAAATGACTTCAGATCTACATATATGGCTTGCCAAGGTCTACTATAGACATTCGCAAATTTATTTATAAGAACGTATTACTTTATTTATAACGTATTAGAAATAATACATGAAATCATCGTAACTAACACCTATTGGTTGTTCATCAAATCACCACATACTAGACGGATCGGTTTGTATGTGGGTTTCTCCAACGCTTATAATTGAACCACATATCTAGATCTTTACGTAATTTGGCATTTATATTTAATAAAATTTCCAAGTTCGTTGAACAACTAAACAGATTCAGTGATTTAAGTGAGGTAATAGTTTAGGACGATACCTGTAAAGTGAGCCGCAGAGATGTCTTGTTCAACTGCTTGTCTCCGCCGGATCCGTGCACGTAGGAAATGATTCCCGAATCGATGTCTTGTTGCGAAAACGAGTCCACGGGCTGACCGGACATCTCTATGTGACCGCTGCCAACGAAATAACACTAGAATTACTAACGTGAAATTTTGTGATCTATACCCCGATTCAGAATTCAAGATTTTTTTTGTAAACAAAGGTGTGACCACCCTAAAAAAATACTTATCAGAGTGACGTTTACTCAATTTTCCTAAATACTTATGGTACGGTTCGTTTTCTAGTCAATATTCATAGAATGGAAAATAGCAATGGTTTTGTACTGATTATTATTTTTTATTTTTTTCAGAATGTTATAGCACGACAAAAAAATATTAGCAAAAATATTTTAAGACATTGGTATCATCGCAGTAAATCACAGAAGTTCGAAACAATTTTTGGATTTTGAGCTAAACGTGTGTTTGTAAATTTTATTCGTCTCTTGTCCGTTTACGAAGTCGCATGCGTTCTTTTTTCGCTTCTCGTGAGCAATTGTGTGAATCGAATGAATATTTGTTAGGTATCTGCTATGCACCTTGGCATTATTATGATTAATATCTAAGAAGTTTAGATTCACAAATTTTATTTCCTATTCTACCTACTTTCAGTGTTCTGAAGTACCTAAATAAGTTTGGTTAAGAAATATTTAGGTAAAATAGGAAACTATCGCACAAGCAAAACCGCGCGCCATTACTAGTAATAGTGATCCGTGGTATAAACTCGTTTTTAACCCTGACCTGTCTCTGTTACAGTGACATATCATGACACTTCTTTGTTTACAAAAAAAATCTTGAATTATAAATCGGGGTATAGGTATATGTCACCGTTATTATATAAAAACCGATAATTTTCAATTTAACGGTTTTCAAAAACGATAAATTGCAAACTGTAGAAAAGTGTAAACACTACGAAAGTGTGCTATGAAATGGACTAATAAAATTAATATATAGACACAGTGTTCAATTATTTAGGCGGGTAGGGCACACCTTATTGCAGACCACCGCACCGCACTGTTGTTATCAAGTCCATATTTACAAGTTAAACTACTTATCAGCCTATCTACCTGATATTTTAGTGACAATTACCTAAGCAATATTATGTTACCACAAATAATTTTATTAAGAGTTTGGCCCACCTATTGGCTTCGTTCTTCCCGTGAAGCACTGTGTAGAGGAGATCTTGAGGTGATGTATCAGGATCTTCTGCCTTCAGTATGTCTGAAGTAATCACTTTTCTGGTACCCTGCAATTCATCAGGAAAGTGTTACTTCTTGAAACAAACCTCACATCTCAAAACGTTAATTTTAGTTCACTCAGAAGCATTTCGGTAATCAGATATGAGAGCCGAATAATTTCACTAACTACTTTGTCCTCCAAATATAAACACAGTAATTCTGCAAAGCCAGAAGAAACTGCGGTACCTATTTACCACAGATGAATAACGAGGTTCCTATAGAACAAGATGGACAGTATCAATCCAGAAGGGAATCGTAAGAAAGTACCAAAAAAAATTATACACTTTGTCAATAAAAATGAAATATCTCCATTTTCAAATAATCTTTGTTACTTTTTACGATGTAGATAGATAGATAGATAGAATATACTTTATTGCTCACCATCTTAGTACTAACACATTATAATGGAAAAATAAAGCTAGGTAGTAACAGTGGACAATGGGCGGTCTTATCGCTAAAGAGCGATCTCTTCCAGACAACCTTTGCATGGACTGGATACTGTTGGACAAATGAGGACGGTGGGCATATCGTTAATTTAGAACGAAAGCTCATAGCAAAAAGTATTACAAAACAGATTATTTAATATGCTAAATTGAACATTTAAGAAGAAGAATAACTAATACGGCGGTATATATAAAAATAAAAATCTAGCAATGAAAAAGCCTAGTAGTTTTAACATAATTATAATATTTATCTAGCCCTGTTACTTCTCTTTTTCGAAAATTTACATCGGACCAAAATGTACTTGAAGTTAGCCAAAGTGGCTCCCTTTTACTGGGCATATTTTCAATGTACTACATTGCGTTGCTATACTTGAATACTTCTGTGCTATTTACTAACTTAAAATAATATTGCTCAGCGCTAGCTTTTACCTTCATTTTCCTAAGCGGTCCTAAGGAGATTGGGCCAAACTGTTTTTCCCAATCTCCTTCGCTTATGTTAAACATATCAAAACAAAAAATATACATAAAACATTACGTCAGGTTGTAGGACAAAATCACCGCTCCACTTTTTTGAAATTTATACTTTCAATTTCTATCTTCAAATATGAACATTTGAGCCTTAACGGATTTATGCGTCTTTAATTAGTATTTTCTAAACCTCAAATAAACTATTTGTCTAAACCCCTTGCTATCCTGATTCAAATCGCCAACCTGTAAAGCCCTTTCAGTTGTAGTCTTCACTGCTTACAATAAAGTCAATAGTTAATTAATTATTAATAGTTAGTGTACTTACAGCATTACCTACAGGTTAGATGGCGTTTGCTGCGGCCGTGATATTATGCGATACAGCATGCAACTACAGGCAAGCAAATCATAAAAACTAAACGAAGCACTGCTCACACTCTGAAAACAAAAACTTAAGTAAATTATTATAGAAACTAAAGGCGTGCTGTTGATGTAAGACGTGCATTTATATGGTTAAATGGACTCTTCAAGTAAAGAGTAAATAGGTGTCTTCTAGACTTTAGACATTTATCGTCGGCCACATCATCACTTAACATCAGATGAGATTGAGGTCAATCGAAAGTCTATATCCAATAAAAAATTAACAAAAAAAAATTAAGAACTGTACAGTTTTAATTTCAAAGAGTTAAAAAGAGCTTATAGTTATAATCATAGGTAATAATCATAGTGTTTGATAATAATCAAATTTCATATCACTATCATCAATATATCAATGAAGGGGCTTTGTATGTACGCTACTCTACTGTCAAGTAAAATCAGTTGAGCCACCTATCGATTGTATGAAAGGCTTTACAACCCTCTTGCTTATTATTTGCATTTAATAGCACTAAATCATCAGACATTTTTAACTTGTGGATAAAATTTTAAACATGTTTGAAGTTCTATGTTCATTTCAAACCATTGTATTTTAAATTTAAACATAATAAAGTTAGGACTTTCAACAACAATGCTAATTTTATGTCCCTAACAAAAAACAGTTAAAACGTAACGTAAAAAAAAACATGCAGAACTTCACATTATGCCGGCCACAGATAGTACTTACGATACACTTGTGCCGGTTTAGACTTGCGCAAGTATAGTGCGCGTTGGAAGATAATTGCGCAAGTATATCGTAAGGTGTCTGGCCGGCATTACTACCGATTCGATAATTTTGATTATGGTACCTGTATAAGCCTGAGTACTTTCCCGGGCATAAGATTGAGTACGGGCGGATCGTTGACGGGGGTGACGTTGACGTGGAGTACGAAAGTATTCCGCCCCTGCAGGTAGCTGGGTAGCGTGAACTTGGCTTCGGGCATCAGCTCCATCTCGAGTACTATAGCGTCTTGGTGGTTTTCAGAGCCGTCGTGCACGTAGCGCACCTATCGACGAGAAAAAGGGTTATGGCAATAAAAATCTTATCTATTGACGATTCATTGGTTATGAAATCGAAAATTTACACCAATCAACGAGCCGAAGGGTTATGGCAACGATAATCTACACTTAGCCGTCGATGACACACGCTACAAGCCAGCGAGTTTGCTTGTAGCAGATAAACTCGCCCAGTGTATTCGCTTTTTTACGCTACCTTTTAAAATTGCCAACAATCAGTTTGTAAAAAGTCGTGGCTGCTGCTAATTTACTTCCATTTGGTTTGAGAGGGTTACAAATGTCACAAAGAGATGTGTGAATGTGAGTGGCAGAGCCGAAAATCTACGAAAACAGAACAAAAAAGTGATAAGACTCTTTCATAGTCTTTCAGGCCACCATTGCAGTCTTACTTCGTCTGTTATTGTTGTAAGACGTACAGTCAGCTGTACAGATAGTGTATGCATATCTTCGCAGCTGACTGTGCCTACTTATAATATCCCCACAAAAACCCCAACACTCACCTTATCCCTAGAAAGATCGAGCAGTGTGAACGACTGCTTATTCTTCCCCTCTTCAATATAATTCCCGTACTGCGCGCTTCTCAGCGAGAGGTCCACAGCGATCCTTCCATGCTGAGATGACTGAGTGACGTAGAAGAGCACGCCCGAAGGTCGGATCCCGTACTTGTGGTGGTCTAACACTACGTCTATGTTCTGAGTTGTGATGACAGAGACGCCACCTTCTTGGACCGTTAAAGGGTACAGGCCGACCAGTTCCAGCTCGCTAGATTTTGAGTATATCTGCGAAATGAAGTTGCGTTTGTGATATGTACCTATTATACTAGGTCGAAGGTGGCACTTAAGGCCAGCTGCAAACGAGCCACCGACCGTCAGTTTACAACAGAATACCAGCGCCTTCTGATAACTCAGTAGGCATACAGGTAGCTGAGTTGAAACCGGGTTTACTGCTGTAGCACATACCAAAGTGTATACCTATTGTTCAATAGCTGTTGTTTCTGAATATTTTTGTCTTTGCTCTTCTTTATTGTTTTTTTTAATACTAAACTTATCCCTGTATACTTTCTCAACCTGTAAATTATAATATGATGTCCTACATGATATGTGGTAAATTAATGTTTGTCTATGTTTTTCGATGGCTACAGCGTGTATAGATAGATATAATATTCTTTATGGTATCACCTTAAAATTAAATTAAACACAAGACATACAAACTAAAATTACAAAGGAATATTAAGAGATAAAACAGTTAAATTACAGTGGTTAAAGGTCTATAGTATAATGTTAAAAATATATTACTATATGAATGAAGAATTCTACCTTATAATTTTCAGCATAGTCCGGGTTGATGCATAGATCCTTGTCGCACTTGCAGGTGAAATGGTCCACCCCGTGCTGTTCGCAGGTCGCGTGCGTCACGCATGGAGGGTTAGCTGGATTGGCATGGCACGGGTACCACCACACGCATTTAGGGCTTACACCGTACGTCACCACTGCATTGGGCAGACCGAACACTTTTTCGTCAACCTCGATTGGTTTTATACAACCCTGTAAGTAATTTGTAGTTAGGTATAGTAAAATATGGATGAGCATAATGTAATTTTTCCACAGCTGGGACGTTTGATTTTTTTTATACTCTTTGGGCATTGATCTTGAGTTGTGAGAGTTCTGGCATCGGGGCGTGAACTCATCCCTAGTGGTGGCCTTAGTAAAACGTTATTTATTTCTATAAAAAAACATTGATAGTTTATTTCACTTTAAAATACCTTCTGACTTTATGGATAACAAACAATTCTGATGAATAATAAAAATGGGTTTGGATGGAAAGTAGATAGATACAGACCATAGAGCAAGTTTAGTTAGTGGCGGCGCCAGAGCTGCTAGCTTGCTGGCTTACTATCACTATCTTGATATCCTGGCTTGAAAACTAGCCTTGCGTATCGCTTACTATCCTAGAAAGCTAACCGTGTTTTATATGAAGCCAGAGCTGCTAGCTAGCTGACTTACTATCACTATCTTGCTATCCTGGTTTGAAAACTAAGCCTCGTTTATCTCAGGCATTATTCGGTTACATAAATTTTGCATGCCTTGAAAGGCGACAGAATGTATAGGACCGCTTGAATATTGATTATGTAACTAAAATATATAATAATAAATTATCTTATCTTAAGATGAATCTTACCATGATGCTAGAGTCAGCGGCCTTGATTCCCTTCGCGAAAGCTCTCTGTCGTTTTTCAGTCTCGATACCGCCGAGGTAAAAGGAGTCCGAAAGATCTAGGTACCTCGTCCCACTGCTTTCAATGCGAGTACTCATTGCGATGCCGTCCACCGATAGCTAAAATACGGGAGAAGCAAATTTGAAACTAACAACCTAGAATTCTTTATTTCACACAGTTAAAAAAATTACAGATAGTATAGTTCAGCTTAGTAGGCTTTAATATCAGCTCAGCATATCATTGAGGTTGGAGAGACGATGGTAAAGGTAGAATAGTTAACAATAGCATGATTATGCAGGATGCCGTCTAGATGAGAAACAACACGGTGTCAGATACTCTGACGCAAAGCAGTAATGTCTAAGCATAACTGTGGTCCGGTTTGAAGGGCACTGTAGCTAGGGAAATTACTGGACTTTCGTGAATGACTATTGTAAAATGAAAAAAAATATCATTTCACAATGGTCAATGTCTCAAATGTTGACGAACGCTTTAGGTGCAGTGGTGCATCGGCTTATAGGAATCAAAATCCTGTGTTACACTGTTGTGGTCATTAGCAGGTGTGATCTGTTACCATCGTGAGAGCACTTAGCTCGTCTCATCTCATGTTTACATATAAAAAATATTTATGATCATCTCAAAAATCATAAATAGCGTTTTGCGTCCTTTTTTTTAGTAGAAGATGTCAAATTCCTCGTTTGCTTAATAAGCTCATTTCCATCACATCACATTCGCAGCGAATCATATGCACGGCAACGCCTACATCAGGCTATAGTCTTATTAAAATTGGGATGACGTAGGCTAGGCACAGACGGAACTCAAAACCAGATGGAAGAGCTCACGGGCAGGTACTATCAAATGCAGTGGGCATAATATATCTAAGACATAATTATTTAAAAATTATTATGGTCTAGGATTTAACCATATCATAAGAAGTCACACCAGCAGCACACAGAAATAGTTGGCCGAGTGGGAGGTGCCTCGACTTTCGATCCGAAGGTCATGGATTCGAACCCGGTAGTACACCAATCGATTTTTCTGTTCAAAAAATCTATGTGTGCACGTTATTAGCGGTGAAGGAAAACATGGTGAAGAATCCGGCATGTCCATAATAAAGTTCGAAATCATATTGTGTCAAGTGCACGAAATGAGCGTCTTTAAGGTGCACTTGAAATCCTTTCATCACACTGGTTCGAAAGAACTAGTGACACGATAAGAAGCAGAACACATACAATACAGACTGCTTACAAAAATAGAAGCGATTAGCATCCCACTAAGAAGCCGCAAAAAAAAGGCCCAAAGGCTTAATCAACAACCAATGGTACCATAATGAAATAAAATCTTCTATCAGAAATTTGGTTCTAGTACTAGTACAAGCTCAGCTTAGTTTTCTATATAGCATTGTGGGAGATTTCCAAACATTATTTATTTAATTTATTTACAAGAAGGCTTAGGCAATAGATAGATAACAGGATGGAGCGTTGCAATACTTCATGTTGCGTAGGTCACATTATTAAGGAGCGGGCAACCTTACTGCCGTTCCCCGAACCCTGGCGAAGTCCGCCAAGCTGAGCCACGTCATAGGGCCGACAGTTTATAATAAGCTCCCAAAACACATTAAAGCCGCCGAAAGCTTGTTCAATTTTAAAGCCAAATTAAAACGCTGGCTTGTTGAGCAGACATTCTATTCATTCGAGGATTTTTTTAATTCTAAATCTATTCATAATTTATTGTAATTAATTAATTAATTGTTAATTGACTTATTTTTATGAATTTTTATTTTGTTTTTCTTTGAATTTACTTATGTAACTAATTTTATTATTATAAGACGTGTATATGTAGGTACATTATACAGCCAAGTTCTTAAGTTTTTTGACCTGTAATAATTATTTTTACCAATAAATACTATTGAACTATTGAACTATTAACTTATAAAAAAAGCCGCAATTACAAAATTAAAAAAAGATATCAAGAAGCTGAGGCCGCACAGCTGTTACTGTATGTTTTGTGTGAAACATACGAAGATAAAGACATTTCGCCCACGCACAAAAATCTTTCATCTTACAATATATACATTTGCATTAAGGCAAAAGGCTTACCTCTATAAGGGAAGGGTTGAAGAGCAGGTGCATTTTGTGCCACTGTCCATCGCTGACCCTCGCGGAGTGAACTATCTGACCGCGAGCCATCTTCACGCGTACGCTTTCATCTAATATCTCGACCGCTAGGAAATCTGAACGGCCACCGCCAGCGTTGTATAATATTATGGCGTTTTGTGCGATTGTTTTGAATTCTATTTGCCATCTAGAATCCAGGAACAAGGTAGTTACTAAGAAGGCAAGTTTAGTAAAGCACTTAGCGAAAAATGATAAGTATCATAATAAGTATTTAATTTTACAAGCTAATTCTGGAGCTGGTATTTTAAATAGGGTCTTAGGTAACCCCAAAGCACAAATCACTGTTTGCTTGAGAGAACATGGTGGCCGAGTGGATGAGGCCCTTGCGATCTGCTGGTCGTGGGTTCGAATCCCGGTGGCAGCCATGCATAATGGGTTTTTCGGTCGAAAAAATCTATGTATGCATCCCTCGGAACAGTGAAGGAAAACATCGTGAGGAAACCGGCATGTCGTAGAACCTAAAAGTTCGAAAACATGTGTCGCGTGCACGACGCCTCTTCAGAGGCGCACTTGAAAATCCTTTCACCACACTGGTTCGAAGGAACTATTGACACGATAAGAAGACTGTTTGCAAGCAAACAAATAAATTAATAGTACAAATTACCTTCCCCCCGCCCTAGAGTTTATTTTGGGCAGGATGAGGTATGCTCCTTCATCGACAAAGCTGATATCAGAATTGACATCGGCGTCAAACTCCGGCGCACAATTCCAAGTCACTCCCTCTACTCGTACGGACCCAGTGCGACTGCGGGCTTTCTCTAATATCATCACGCCATTGTAGTAGACCTGAAATTGGATCATTCACAATCTTTAGTAGACGCAAATGCAGCTGATATACATGAAATATTACTACTATTGTCTTTTTGTGATGGATGACACTTGATAGTGGTAGAAATATCAAGGAGCTAATCTGCTAGTGCGAGTGTAAGGATAACCTCACACCGGCCGTAATTGCAGAGATATGAATGTTTCTTTGGCACGCCGAAAGTTCTGAACAAATGAGCTGAAGTTTGGTAACCTATACCATAGTACATACATATAGTTATAGTTTATGAGATAGAAAAGTAGACAGAGAAGAGTTGGTATACATATTAAATTGTTTAATCTTACGTCTTCCATACACCCGCGAAAGTTCTCCATGTGACCTAGAAACAGCTCCGAGAAGTGTCCCTGGCCGCCAAGGAAAACCCCAAAATGGATGTTCAGTTCGAAGAATCTACCCGGCAAACGTTTCTTCACAGCACTGTCGTCGATCTGTGGAGATAATATCAATATTGTTCAAGAATCAAGAATCAAGAAACATTTATTGTATAAAACTGTGTACAAAGATCTTAACATATTTTAGTAGGAAACAACAGTTTATCCTGATAGGACATACAATAATATAGGTACTTATAACTAAAATTAAATAGATACCTACCTAGTTTTATTACATCAGATGTAGTAGACTATAGGTGCAAACATTTGTTAATTTTTTTTAAGTTAACTAGTACTTAGGTATTTTTTTAGACATTAGTTTTTCATTTTCATAATATTCTTTAAGTGTGTAATTTTTCATTTGCCATTTTCTCAAAGTGTTTTTAAATCCAATACCAGATAGCTGCTTAAACTCTGTAGGTAAATGATTGAACACTTTTATTGCAGTTATATATGATACATATATTGTACTTATGTTTACTTCTTAAATTCTCATGACGACTAGATTTAACATCGAAAAAATAATGTTCATTTTGTTTGACAAAGACACATAGTTCTAAAATATACATATCTGTTAGTGTTAAAATATTGTTATTTCTAAAAATATGACGAAGAGACTGGGTATTATCTATGTTGTAAATAGCTCTTAAACATTTTTTTTGAAGTATAAATGTGGATTGAATATTAACAGAATTTCCCCAAAAAATTAACCCATAACTTAATTGAGGAAAAACATGTCCAAAGTAAGCATTTTTTGTTAATTGCTGTAAACGTGCCAGTTATGTTGTTAACAACGAACATAAAAAAAACATGGCATTATCAGCCTATCGCAGTCCACTGCTGGACATAGACATAGGCCTCTCCCAATTTGGATGGTGTTTAACATAGTTAGAAATATCATCGATAATATTGTGCCATTTTTTTTTTGTATTCCATCAGCCGTTTAAAGCCACCAGTTATCATCATATATCACCATTTAGTGTAAGAAATATATGGGTTGAATTGAGAAAGCTACACTGAACTTATCAACCATTTGTGACATATCCCCAGTCTGTGACGTTAAGGCACGGAACCGCATCGTGTCTCGGGCGCAGTTGCCTCAGGCACGGTACTGTAACAAGCGGCGCGGGGTCGGCGCGGTACAAGTTGCACCCGTGTCTCTCCGCACCGCACCGATTGTGCTTGCGCCGCGCATCGCCCCTTCTATACATTTTTTACTAAACACGAAATGAGCGTCGCCTCGCCCGCAGTTCGCCCACGCCGCGCGAGCACCCGACACCGCTTGCATCAGTCCCGCGCCTTAGCCAAACAGAGATGGCAATATTTAGGCATATTATCGCACGCAAGTTACGAGCTCCTCTCGCCTTATTCTTCCATCACAAGATGAATCATATTCTTTCTTGAAACTCTGATTCATTGTAATTTCGGCGTCGTTGAACCATGAACATTTTAATATGTTTAGTTTCAGTACAAAGACCCATTTCCTCTGTCTGATATGGTCCATTAGATCATAATGGTGGGACTTATTTGATTAATGGTAGGGATAGTTGTGTCTGATAAACATCATGCTACCAAGACAAATTGAAATCAACAATACAAAATATAAGAAACAAATCCAATCTGCATGTTTTTCTTAAGACTAGCGCAAAATGTTCATTTTCTATGATTGTTTTTTCTTTGGACACTGTTTTACCTATTTTTGACTTGTTGGGTAGGGTAGGCTTTATGTCACACAGTAAGCGACCAATTAAGAAAAAGATTTTAATAATAAATATTAATTGATAAGCAAGCTAGGTCTGGCAACCTAGAAGTTACTAAGTTACTCATTACTCGCTCAACTACCTCTTGCATATCTCTTGGAGTGGCACATGGCCTGTTATGTATCATATTCCTAACAAAATGTATTAAGTAGTGTACGCTGTATGCTATGTAATTAACAAAACATTAAGAAATAAGTAGTAAGTGAGCACTGCAACTAGTTCTGATGTTTTCAATTGAAATGGCAGCACGCTTTAAATTTACCTTCATAGTAAGATTGGCCTCCCTGCGAATGATGCTGACATGATGCCACTGGGAATCATTCAGTGAACCTTTGGGAGAGAACAGCTCACTCTCACCAGCTCCTAGATTTATGTTCAGCTTCAGTTTACCCTTCTCAAGGCGGATCTGAAATGACCATGCCACAATCTTCAAACTAAACTATGACAATAATAGGGTTTTTTTTTAATTATTTTAAAGTGTTCTGCTGACTATCCCGTATCATACTATGACCGTACTAGGATCGGTCAGGTAAAAAAATATTGTTTGTATGAAAAGTATGACACTATGCCCACTATACTGTGCTGTCACCAACCATGGCATTCAATTGCAATTTAATATTTTGTCAGTATTGCACACAACAGGGTAGTTAGGAAGAAACCTTAACACATTTAAATGAACCATTGTAAGGCTTAAGAATATTCCAACAATTCAATGCACACACACACAATGAGCCAGTGCACCTTACTACCCCCACTCCAGAATAAGAATCCAGCAAATAAGTGTTTCATAGCTGAACAAATCAACAGTATCTCAATGCGAATAAGTGAAAAAAAACGTACCATACAATAGTCTGTTTTACCAGCAGCCAGCAATAGTAGGGCATCAGAGAGATGTGTACGGAAACGAAAGCTTATGTCCGTCAACCCTTTGGCTTCTTGTAATGGGTAGGATATGTAACTTGCACCATAGAATGATGCTGAAAAGAGGAATTGTTTTATTAAACTACAGATAATATTATATTATGATTGTGAAGTTAACATTCTATAATTTTTATGTGTCTGAAAAATGGACATAAAATTACAAATTCACAGTGCAAATACCTCAAAAGTTTCAGACTGACAAACTCGAATCCATCAGCGCAACAAAACAATATATATCTTATGTGATAGGTAGTCAATTGAAGGACTTGGTGCATTATCTGGCCTACTGTTTACACACACATTCTGACGACAACGAGATCTAATAGTTATTATTTCAGTTTTCAGCTTACCTTTGTCATAGGCCATTCCACATGTAAGGAAGAATAATAATAAAATCAGTTCCATTTTCAGACTGACCCAGAACAGAATAACAAAGAACACAGGAGTTGTTTTAGCACATCTTCAGAGAGTAGCCCTATCCTCAGCTATGTTTAGGAATCACACACTGTTACGACATTTTTCTGATGTTCTGCATGTTATCCAACGATCTGCACTCCACTCTTCAAAGCAGGCGTGGCGTTGTCGGCCTGCCTATCATATTTTGAGCATTTTTTTTCAAACGGGATAGTTAAATAATAATTGTATGATTTACTGGAGCTATGGTAGAAAAGAAATTAACAAAAACCTTTTGTTTTCACTGAAATAAAATGACTGCAAAACAAAACGATCACATAAATGCTATACTTCACCATTTTCTAGTTTCATTCATTCATTTCCAATTTCATTCATTCATTGACACTGACATTTTTATGATTGATTTGCTTGTTTAGTTTTACAGTTGCCAGTAAATTCCACCGAATACCTACAGTTAGTACTGTCACTGTCCGGTCATTACTTCATTTTAAAATGATTTACTAATTAATGATGTATTCTTGATAATAAAAAATAAATATAAAGTTTATTTTGTTATCGTATCACTGAGTAGGTAATTAAAATGATGAATGAAAAAACAACATAGATTCAATCACAACCAAACTTTTGTCAGGATTTGTGAAATATATAATATAGACCTACGACCCCAAATTACCAGAACCGTTCCTAATTTTTCATTTACCCTTCCACAGGTTCGCGTTTTATTATCCCGCCACTTGTGACGTGAATTTAACTTACACCTTTGGTGACCCCGGTGCCACGCACCAGGTTTTTCAACCTAAGATTTTCCTATTACGCAATACTCCATTTTACTTTTACTTGGTTAAATATTAAAAAGATATGTTTTTTTAACACTTTTGAACAATAATACAAAGATTTTATATAAATCACATCCTATTTATTACTCTGTACACGTATTTACTGAGAACACTATAAATCACCGAGTTTTTTCTAATGCAAACTTTAAAATATCAAAACTAGTAAAAAATCATATATTTTTCAGATAAATCAGCCTTTGTCAGTCATATAACAATAGGAACTATAAAAAAAACAATTAAAAAAGATTATCCTACTAACGAAAAAAACAAAAAAAAATACTCTTCCAAAATTACTCTTCTTCAAGGGCCAAGCAGCTAGTACATGTTGGCACTACATGCTCAAAACACATATATTTATGTTTGTGATAACGGTTTTTTGTGAAACATCCTCATCAGATACCAATTCCTTTTGTGGAAGAACTTCAAGACGATGGCTTTCACGTTTGAAAGACATGCTAAAAAAAGTTAAGAAATTAGGTTAGAAAATCAAAATCAAAATTGAGTGCAATATCGATAAAATTATGCAAACAAGGTTACCTACTGCTCACAACTTAATAATGATCATTATAATCATACATACTATCGAAATAAAACAAAAAATAAACACATAGGTTTATCAAAATGTGAAAATTGAAGTAATAAACTATGACTATTTGACTTACGTAGTTTGTGACCCCGGTCTCATGGACCGGGTTGGCTCAAAACTCCTAGATGTGCGCCAGCGTCGCCAGCGCGGGATGGACCATCGGCAAGGGACGCGTAATTAGGAAAATACACGAAATCTCAACTCAATACAATGACGGGAAAAAAAGTTATTCGGCTTTTTCGTCTCACCCGGTCTCACAGACATGTGCGTCACAAATGGCGGGTAAAGGGATAACCTGCTGTCCTATATAGTCCACTCGTTATATCGTTTTACTGGAGTAACATACTTTGGGTTTTGATACCATGGTAATCTTTTAAAGTGCATCATTCATTCTCTATGGTCTATTCTTTTTTTTTTCATAGAATTGAAAACTGTGATTGAAAATTATTCTGTTCTGTAGTTCGGTCTGTGCGTGCTTCCTTTTCATTGCAAGCAAATGAGAAAAAATGAAAAATCAATAATTTTATTTGAAATCATCTCGTAATTTCGTTTGTTAGGCTCACGCACGACCACTACTACTGTGAAGCAACAAAACAACCATGAATCCCACGCAAAAGGTTAGTGCAAGCGCATTTTATTTTCACAGCTCCTCAAGTTAGCCGGTTCAGTGTTGTGTTTTCCTACTTTCAGGTTGGCGAGATATTTCGAGAGGCAGCTAAAGCCTTCGACAAGCTGTCCGAATTGACTTTGCTACTGCATCCTATGGGTGAGGCTCAACCAGGGTAAGTGAAATCCTCCATAAATTGAGCTGCCGTCGCGTCGATAACGTCCCTCGTAGCATCACGCTTTTGCTCAAATGTTTTTTTCATAAACATGAGATATAACGATCTAGAGACCGTGCGCGACTGTCCCGTGTTTACCTATTTGAATCTAAGTTTCTGGTCTTGATAATGATGATGAGCTGGTGATGATTATGTCCTTAACAATTTCGGTCACAGTGTTTACTGGACAGGCATGTAAATTTGAAACTGTAGATGGTAATAATGTTAGCCTAGTTATTACACCTCATCCATCATAGACCTGCTAACCAACTTATTTAGCTATTTGTTTCTGTAAAAATATACGTACTGTTCTGATGACGGTAAAACATCTCTCCAAAAAGTAAGGTTGAATTATACAGCGAGGCCATAATGTCAAAATTTGGAGATGGTACAATCAGCACAACATTGAAGCAACTGGTAAGATAACCAGTCTCTGTCTTTCAGCTTTTGTCCTACACTCTGTTATGAATGCCTCATCACACCTATTATTTTAAATGGGAATGTCAGGAATCCCAAAAATTTAGTTACAAACATTCATTATCCTTACTAAATTTTTGATGACACAATTAGTTGAATTGAAAGTGTGTCGGACTGCCACACTGGTGTTGCGGGTTTGACTCCTGCTTCAGGAAAAAACATTTGTGTGATGAACATCTATGTTTTTCCTGAGTCTAGGTGTAAAATATTAAATATTTACAAAAAAAAATTAATAAAGTATACTATCACTCATCTGCTTCCTATAGTGCAAGCTTAATACCAGTTTGCTTGTCAAAAAGTTATGTGCTAGTGCTTCCGTTGAGTGTAGATTTTGACTTCAAGTATACTCTTTTTTTATTAGACTCGTAATTTTGAACTATACCATGTCCGGTCAATCTCATACATTTCAGATTGTTAAAGGTTCCAGCAGGTGCCAATGTCTGAGTTTACCGGTCTTGATAAAACTTTTATTACAACAGCTTTGACCTACTTTTATATGATCTTAGGTCACAACTCTACTTAAATATTGCTGAGGGCAATTACCAACAGCATCAGGCACCAGTTGTTGTGTTCCTATCTTGTTGTAATAGTTTTGCCACCATCTTGAATATTCCTAATCGACTTTGTTTCGACCTGTAGGTGTTCCAACCATGTTTTTCCATATAGTTTGGTTAAAGGTCAATTGATTTTCAATATATCCTGCCTATCAACTATATAAAAAGTAATTCTTCTGATCTTCATCAAGAATCCTCCTGATTAAGTCAACAAAAATGTTTTATACAAAATTTATAAGACTAGCTTGAACATTATTGTTGACATAAAATTTATAAAAATTTATATTGCTATGAAATGTGTGGAGTGAATAAGTTTTGTCTTCTTTGTCATCTTTGTTTGGGCCGGCCCTTTTTTGCACTAAAAGTTATTCCAAACATGTCCAACTTTGTATATCAGTCTTTCATTGGTTGACTATATTGGTGGATATCTTTATAATAAATGAACCAATCAATCCATGTCTTTAAATTAAGCCACAAGCGGAGCTTGTCATTGAAAACTGAAATAATCATTGCCTGTGGCATCTTACGACTAAAATTGGGATCATAAATACATGGTAGAACCAAAAAAGAAAGATATTCCTATTTAGTCTTTATTTAATATACTTAATATAATTTAGTCTTGAATAGCTGCTGCTGATTAGGTAATAAAAAGTGCTGAGTGTTGTAATTTGGTTTTTTATTCCTCAATCTTTGATGTTCGTCGTTGTCTATGTTTGGTCAGCCTTGCGCTGGAGATTCAGCCCACCTAAAGGCGTTAAATTGGTCAAAAGTTGATGGATTTTCAATATAATCCTTTTTTTTAAATAATGACACATATAAGAAACAAGACTCATGTTCATCATGAAACCTCCTGATTAAGTAAATTAAAAAGTTTTCGTAAATGTATTCCTCTGGCCATAATATTATTCTTTACATTTAATTCATCAACAATAATAAACCTCATTGGCATATGCTGAGTGTATTTGTTTTGTTTTCCTCAATTTTTGACGGTCCTTGTTGTCTTTGGTTGAGCCAGAATTGTGCTGGTTTTAGTTCACCTGAAGGTAATTATGTTAATAATTTGTTAATTTTTATTTCTCTCTTGGATTCTTGGTTCCTACTCAAGTTCGGGTTCATATTAACGCGGGCCATAACCAGAATGTATTTGATCAAATATAAAAACAACATTAAGGGGAATCCTCAAGGCAAATTTCCATACAAAATGTTTCGGACAAATACTCAAAAAGTACTCCGTATTATAGTAATTTCTTCACACTATTCGTTTCGTCCATGTTTTTTGATTTCGTCAACAAAAAAAGTGAAAGCTTTCATACTTTAATTTAGTTTTTATATGTGTTTTAAAATTAACCCTACTAATTTAAAAACCCCTTGTACACCTTGAATAGAAAGACTTGAGTAATTTGCGATTACATCATCCTTGAATTCCTTGATCTTGACAGCAAGATGAGAAATTGAAGATGGACATTAAAACAGTAAAAAATCAAGACCGTTAAGAGTTTTATCATGAAAGGTAAAGCCAGGTACTTTGAGGGGCGCCTATGAAATGAAATGGAATCTATTTTGCCTCATCAAAACATACGTACAAATAAAATTATATAAAAACTAATATAACTTAATGAAGTGCCGAAATGGACAGTCGAGCCCAGAAAAGGTTAACGACATGACCAGCCGGGGGCGGTCGCTGTACCCATGTGTGATTATAATCTGATTTACTTAGAATATTAATCAACAATACTGAGGAGGCGTTGTTGAGACATTATAATAGTGTTCCTTTCAACAGAGGCAAATGGACTGAAGAAGAGATTGAGATGCTTCGCGGCTGTGTTCACCGTTTCGCTCTCGACCTCAACAAATTAAGCCAACATATCAAAAACCGGACAGTGTATGTACCCACCTACTCCAGCTAATTAACCAAAAAATATACTCACACGTGGCAGTATTGATATATAAAGGCTATCCACACATATCCGGGTCAGGGCTATCCATGTTCAGAGTAACAAGACCTGAAATGTAACCTACCCAATATTTGCAATAAATACTGAATACTGAGTCGTCCGTGTCAGTGTTCCCGTCAGGGATTTGCCATCCGTCACCCGTGTTCATACATATCAGGGAAATCGGTATCAGTGGAATCTGTTTCTTTAGCTGATACGCACATAACACTTTATTTTTTTTCGTATATGTAATTCAAATAATGTTGTTTAGAAAGATCGTAAAGAATATTATTCTGTCGTACAAGTTCTATAAACCTCTCTGTGTTCATGTTGTCGTCAACGTACCAATATAATCGGATACCACTGACAGAGCATCCGTGTGTCCGGGACACTGACGACCCGGATGCCCCTGACACGGAACTATGTGGACGAGTTGGTACCAGTTGTACGTAACAGATTTTTTCCCCGTCCCTGACGGAACACGGCAAGGCCGGATTCCCGGAAATGTGTGGATAGACCTTTAGGGTGTTACTTAAGCATTGATGAATGTTGTTTCTGCGTTTACAGCTCGCAAATTTGCACAACTCTGAAGAAAAAGGCATTTGAGGATGCGGGGCTACCTGTAAGGCCGGTAAGCAGTCAATCTGTGGCTAGTCACGTGATTAACCACACCCTGCAATCGCCGGCACAGGTATCGCCCATGATGGTTGTCAACACCCACAGCGTCTTAGGAAAGAACGCGGAGGTTCAAACATTCACTAACTATTTTTTCAATTTTTATTTAGCACTTATTTATAGTTATTGTGCTGTCGTGTTAGTGAGGTTTGAATTTTTTAGTTTTTAGTGCTATCTGCATGCTAATTTTGCAGTTATTTTTGGTTTGCTAATTGTTAATTGAGTTCAGTGTTGAGGTGTCGTGTGACTTGTGCAAGTGCATGATGCAACCATTTTTGTTTTCGTATTAAGGGGAATCCTCAAGGCAAATTTCCATACAAAATGTTTCGGACAAATACTCAAAAGAACGCCGTATTACCTATAGTAATTTCTTCACACTATTCGTTTCGTCCCATGTTTTTTGATTTCGTCGACAAAAAAAAGTGAAAGGTTTCATGCTTTAATTTAGATTTTATACGTGTTTTAAAAATTAACCTTACTAACTTAAAAACACGTATAAAATCTAAAATAAAGTATGAAACCTTTCACTTTTTTTGTTGACGAAATCAATATACATGAACGAAACGAATAGTGTGAAGAAATTACTATAATACGGCGTACTTTTTGAGTATTTGTCCGAAACATTTTGTATGGAATTGGATTTTAGTATTAGCCTTAAATAATACTGAATATTACATTTGTATTAAATTAAATACAATCACAAACAACACAATTATGTAGAACTGTGTAGTTTATGATGGCGACTGATGGTGATGGGAAAGGGGTTATCACGGAACCCTCGACGCATGATTGTAACTCAAAATTGTTTTATTCTTTACTTTATAAAGTGCTGTTATACGTAACGAGTTTTTAAAGCACTTTATTCTAGTCTTTTGGTGGGTTAATTCGTTTCGTTCCGACTGATGCTTTGGCCAAATCATCTTAAAACGGTAGACCCTTCAGGGGTTCGTAATTTTAAAGCTTTCTATTCTCATACGAATGTTAATGGTCCTATTGACTAATAAAAATAGTTTTAATAACTATCTATGATCACAATTTATCTCTCTGGTAAGTATTTGTGAGAAGTCATCTCTCAATTATTTTACCATTTTAATTCAAGTTGTAGTCCGCCCGGACGTTGATAATCGCCCATTTTCGGGCTTATAGGTATATTAATAAAATACACCCAGTATATTGCTTTATAGTTGCAGTCACATGGTTGTTCGATGTTTGATTTATGATATCTAAAAACCAGGGTTCGAGGATATATATCTTGATATATATCAAACGAATATATCCGATATATATCATCTTTTTTTAAAATAAAATATTGCATTAAAAAAATTGAAAAAAATCATATTATTAAGTAATTTTTAACGTTTGTTACTGTATTTCTACTTGTATGTAGATGGCTTAGAAGTAGAGTTAAAACATACTCTCTACGTTTGCTTTTTTGTTGATTTTGCCTGATGAAACCAAAAAATAAAATTTTTTTTTTTGGTTTCATTTGTCTGATTCCAAGTACCTAAATAGGTATATAAAACATAAAAAAAAATATTTCTTTTTATATAATTTTAGTATGTTTTTGTAACACATATGCAAATAGTATTCATAAATTATACAATAAAGTAATAGTATGGCTTTCATACAAAAATGATATATATCAAACTTGATATATATCCGATATATATAATAAATATCAGATATTTTGATATATATTAATATCAAAATATCGGATATTTTCAAACCAAAAACTGCAATAATCGTTAATCCAATGAATCAGATATCATATGTAATTCGTGAATGTAAATGCACTTATACCGTATTGTCGGTACTTGATTTTTTTATTCAGTATTCGTTTTGAAACTACGTCAAAGTTATTATTTTTAATTCATCTCAGAACGCTATAGTGTAGCAAATGAATGAAAACAATTTTTTGTCTGTGATTTATGTTACAATTTATGAAAATGCTTGGCGTATCGGTTGTATAGTAAGCGTCAAACAAGTTGTCCTCTGGCTAACCACGTGACAAAGATGCGCAGAACCAATTTGACTTAAGCATTGCGTTTTGAGCATCTTTGTCTCGTGGTTCGCCAGAGGACAACTTATTTGACGCTTACTATACCATGCTGTGTGTGATATTGTTAGGTACAGCGTATTGTAACCCACAGGTGACGCTGAACATGTTGAATGCGACAGAAAACGAGGTTGACGTGGACGGGCTGAATGGGGATGTGAAGCTCGAGTTTGAGACGACAAACGATGAAGTGGCCACATGAAGTCTGTCGTGGCTCGTGTCTCGCTAGGAGACCGAGCTGGACCCGTCAGTCGCGGAGCTCGACCTGATGGAGTTCGAAAACTATCTGGGCCTTACAGGGCCCCTTACTCGTTCGCTGCCCTAGATACAGTGAGTGTTATACGAATTGACGTTACTTGTGATTTTTTTTAATTTGCCACATTTACGTACGGCCTTCGTCCTGCAATTTCAACGGATTTTAAAATTTCAAAAATTTATAGCGAAATCAATTTGCAGGCCATTACGAACGTGTTGTTTTCAAATCTTATTTTTTTTTATTCATAACATTATACAGTAAAAAGACAACAAGTTAAATGTTCACACGCTTATTCATAAATATTATGTACCAATAAGGTGTTTGAAAGAACAGCTTTTATGTTCTGAATCGTCACTGTTCTGAATTTTTAATAGATCAGTCAATTTTTTTCAATAGTCAGGGTCTTATTAAGGCTTCCTGAATTAATTTCTAAGTCGTAATTGGTTTCGTCATTCATGTGACTCTATAATGTGTTTTCCCGCATGCTTTGATAAAGCATCGGTCATTTCGTTTTCCAAATGTATAAAGTAAGCAATAGTTACAGTCTTTCTTTATCGTTTTTATTTCCGGTGACCGAATAATTTGTTTTCCTGTATGCTTTCAAAAGCATCGGACATTTCGTTTTAGAAATTTATATTGTAAGCAATAAATTTACAGTCCTTCTGTGTTGTAATTGATTTAATGTAACTCGTATCTATAATGTGTGTATGCTTTGATAAAGAATCGGTAATTTCGTTTTCCAAATGTATAAAGCAAGCAATGCATTTACAGTCCTTCTGTGTCGTTTTTATTTCCGGTGACTGAATAATGTGTTTTCCTGTATGCTTTGATAAAGCATCGGTCATTTCGTTTTACAAATTTATATTGTAAGCAATACATTACAGTCCTTCTGTGTCGTACTTGATTTCATGTAACTCTAACCACAATGTGCGTATGCTTTGATAAAGAATCGATCATTTCGCTTTCCAAATGTATAAAGTAAGGCATACATATACAATCCTTCTGTGTCGTTTTTATTTCCGGTAACTGAATAATGTGTTTTCCCGTATGCTTTGATAAAGCATCTGTCATTTCGTTTTCCAAATTTATATTGTAAGCAATACATTTACAGTCCTTCTGTGTCGTAATTGATTTCATGTAACTCTTATCTACAATGTGCGTATGCTTTAATAAAGAATCGGTCATTTCGCTTTCCAAATGTATAAAGTAAGGCATAAATATACAGTCCTTCTGCGTCGTTTTTATTTCCTGTGACTGAATAATGTGTTCCCGCATACTTTGATAAAGAATCGGTCATTTCATTTTCCAAATTTATATATTAAGCAATAAATTTACAGTCGTTCTGCGTCGTTTTTGACTGTATAATGTGTTTTCCCATAAGCTTTGATAAAGCACCGGTCATTTTGCTTTGAAAATGTATAAAGTAAGCCATACATTTACAGTCCTTCTGTGTCGTTATTGATTGACTGTAGCCAGTGAATACTAAAGTTGTGTAGTAAATTAATGAATATTATAAACAAAATTTGGAAATTACTTACAAACATGTTATATATTTTTACTTGTTCCTAATGTTACTGTAAGTGCAAAATACAGTACTCGTAAGTGTTACTATTTTTTTCTAATTCAATTTAATATTATTGTACTAACATAAGTTGTATTATTCTAATAAGTTTAAAGGTGATTTATCTAACACCTTCTATAATGCTAAATTGAATTAATTATATCAATGTAATGTAATAATAATAACATATAAACATTTCACACTAACTCTTGTTACTACTAATTTGAATCTTTATGATTAAACTGAGATTTCATACACCTGACACACGACAACATTTTGTCGTCAATTATCTTGTGCATCTGTCGTCTCTCTCGCATGCGGCTGTGCCATTTTTTGCGATATAATTACACGAGGATTTTTTTTTGCGAAGTTCGTCTTATCCCTAATTGATTACGATAAACCAGATTCTGTGTCGATTTTATTTACTACGACTTGTGGTTTCTTGTTTGCTTTATAGGAGCATCAGTCCGCTTACCAAACATATGAAAATAAAAAAGTTACTTCAAATAAAAGAAAAAATATTAATTATAAAAATTGTAACGGCACATATAGGTGTCCATTGATTTTGAGGCAGTCATCAGTCTAGCTAGGCCCTAGCTGGCAACACTATATTGGGTCTAGACTCTTGCTAGGATCAGTTCCGACATTTTTTTATCAAAACTGTGAGACCACTAAACTTATTCACGAAACCACTGCATTGAAAAAACACATGAATACATCACCGTCGTAAGATCTGTAAGTGACCGTGCTTAGTTGCACTGCACAAAAACGTGAGTGAATATGTTGAGTTTACTTCATTGAAAATTGATTGAGAACATTACATCATCATACCTAGCTAGTAAACGTTTATATTTAAAAAAACTTACGTCTAGTGATACAATGATGTAACGTGAGTAAAAAAATAATAGGTAATATAAGAAGTTAACTCTAGTTTAACGCTTTTCGCCCTCGGGCTGATTATTGTATAGTTTCAATGTAAATACAGTTTGGTTGGTATTTTTGTTTCCGTATTTTTTTATGATATGCTCTTCTGTAAAGATATGTTGCATACTAAAATATAAAGAAAAAATGATAGTAAGAATGTATACCTATTATTATTATTTTTTCATTGTGAGGATTACAAGATGGATTACTTTTAATGGTTTATTAGTATATTACGTAATTAATAGAATAGACATATGTATAATGTTTAATGTGAATAATGGTTAAATAAATGACTATGTTATAGGAATATTTTTACTTGTGGATTTTCGACCTAGTTTCAGTCCCACTCTTATCTTCTTCTCTAGTTGCTCCTGAGGAATACAAATTACGAGACTTTACATAGGTAACTACATACCTAGATTTTGCCAACGCCTTTATTCATTAAAATGTCTGCGTAGACGTTGAGCAAGAGCATGTTCCGTAGATGACAATGGTTCATTTGACTCATTGAGGAGGTGATTTTCATTTGTGTATCTACTTTTATGGCATGTTAATGTTTTTTCACTTGAATGTGAATGAATTTATATATTGCCGATATTTACGGGGCTTAAATATATTTTTCTTTTTAATTAAAAATAGCCTTACGTTCGACCACGACTCACCTGACGGGAAGCGATGAAGATGATGATCTAGAAGATGCTTGTTGAATGCAATCTTTAATACATTCCGCCACAGGACTATCAGGCGTGGTGATTCGTTCCACCCCTTCGTTGTCGACTTACCGCCCTAACGAACGAAACGTTTCTCGAGCTCTTTCATAATACGCACAGAAAGATAGTGGCTCTACCTTCGTCTGTTTCCCACCACCTATAATTTGGGTGTATCTAACCCTTGGGCTGTTTTTTGAAAACAAGTTTCAGTGTGATTTTATAATTTGCCGATATTTTCTGCGTCTTTTAATAATTTGAACTAAGAGTCAGAATACCCTGATTTTGGTCTAGGTACTTAAATCTTTTGGTAACATAACTAATTTTTCACACCACCTGCTCGACAATGTCCAATTACATATCAACTATCATCAAGGTGAAGCAAAGCATTACCTCTCTAGGGAGGTAATGTTGTATGAAACTCCCAAGGGTTGTAATGTGATTTGAATTTGGAATGTCAAATTGGAGTGGAAACTCGTGGAAAACTCTAAGTAAAAGAACGCCCATATGGCATTGTAAAAAGGTTTGTTCGAAAATCGAACTGGCCACTCATAAAAAAAAAGAAAAAGGCGCGACTTCAAAGATTGTGAAACAAAAGACGGTGTTCGCTGCTGGAGCCCCTGGTTTTGTATTGCCTCGCAGAAGGTGTGAAAAGTAGAGTATGCTCCTCTGGGATAAAGCTTGTCTTCGTCTTGGGTAGCTTGAACCCCTCGCGTCACTCAGGACTCTACATAACTCCCTCGCTTGTCTCAGGAGTTAACTGAGTCCCTCGTTAGCTCAGGGTTCAATATGCCACCCGCGACATAAGACACTGCTTTATCCCCTTAGTGCATAATCTACTATTAGCTACCGCTATTACTCCCGCCACAGTTGCTGTTTTATTCGAGTCATGTATGGTTTCGCTTATAATGTGTTTGACTTTGATAACCTTATGGTTTACCCCACACTTTGGCTTTGACGTTGATAATTGATGATGGTTCTTCACTTGGTCTAGCCACATCTTAATTAGTTCTGCTGCTAGACTAGTAGGTAGATACTGTACGATGTCTACATTATGAAAACCATATACCTACCTACATATCTAAGACGAAGAAATAATTATGATTTTGATACATCTCAAAATGCAATGCTATGTTAGCAGTCCGCTGTAAGCAGCACAGTTGGGCATTCTTCACTTTTTTCCTCATTATTTATAATTTCCAATATGCTGCAGACTTCTTCATCTTGAACCATAACGAAAGTATCAGAGACTTGAATTAGTCTTGAACGTATCCAACAGCGTCGTCTCTGAGAAACATAATCCCTATTTTGATTTGAATAAATTAGACCTCGATATTGTTTGTCAGTTTAAAAGAACTGTGTTTAGCTTTTGTTGGAACTTCCATTTTAACTTTCGTATTAATCTGTTTTATCTTGTTCTGTCTCAAAAATTTTGTGTTCACAGCTTCGCAGTTCTTTACTTTTGAAGGAACTAAGGTATAGGTAATTATACCTACCTACTCCCGTAAGTTCTTATCTCCGAAAAAAGAGTAATCTTTCAATTAAGTACCTACAAAGGTACACTAACCAAATACTATTTTCAATTCATTAATAAATGATCCTAAGTGCAACTCTGTCAAAGGAAGAGTCACATTTCACGACATTTCTGATTATTATCCTATTTACTTGATATTCCTATGTCGCGAGTTGGCTCTGAAATTATATTACTAAGAAATGTCCACCGTCAATATCTCTGTAGATAATCAGAGTTGAAGATCGCAGAAAGACGTTATTTCTTACTTGAGTACCTACCTATCAAATTTTTAACGTTAGTTTAAAGCAAGGTGTCGAAATAAATATGCCGAAGTCTGTCTCGGAATTTTCAGTTTTTTAAATTTGTCTCTTGAGGTCAAGAAATTCTGGAAATCTTTAGTAGTCATTTTTCTGAAGTAATATTATTTTCCTCAACTTATTCGTTTCTCGATCAATATAATTTGGTTGTCTTCAAGGCAAGAGTGAATAAGATTATTCTAGGTACCTTAGCGTGCTACATCAGGGACCGCATCGCAAATCTAACACAGAACACATGTGTCGCATATTTTTTTTTTATGGCAAACATTTGAAATGAATAGCGAGATAGAATGTCGTCTCTCGTATACCCAAAGAACTTGTATACCTACTAGTATCTAGATGGCCGACTCACACGAAAACCGAGAGCCGAAAGAGACTACCCATTAAGGAGTGTGTCTCTTTCTTTCTTTCTTTTTTTTGGGCTCCCAGCAGAACCTAAGATATATTTCTTATTATCTTTCAATTATAGACTAGCGTTCGCCCGCGGCTTTTCCTGCGAGGTATCCACTTAAATTGTAGTCGTCATTTGTCATGTGTTCATGTCGACTAATACTGATGAAATATGTTTTGCTACCTTTTGCGTTATTGCATGAAAGAGTAACATAGGTATACTTCACATACACACAAACTTTCACATTTATAATAGTAGTAAGATAATCTAGTGTTATTGGTACTAATAAGTGTGAGGTTATAAAATTACTTAAAATTAAAAAAAACTTTCTTTTACCTTTGGTAAAATAGAAGGAATTGCATCGGATTTAAGCTTCTTTTTAGCTCCAGTTCAATAGTCTTCCTTTTTAAAATGTAAACTGCATACCACAGAGTACTCGGACAATTTTACAGAATGTTGCAATTGCAAAACTTCCTTCCATTTATTTTTCAAATCTTTCTTAGCAGGCAATCTGCAACAGGGTGGAATTATTGAACAGGGTGGAAACGAGTTGAAACTTATGAACGTTACAAAATTAAATATCTATTTATATAGTGAATATCCTGAAATTAAAAATGAAATGGACACACTACTGATCCATATCGAAATTTTCTTACCTGTGAAAGGATATCCCACAATCTGGATACGACTCTTTCTCACACCCACTTACGACACAAATTTGGACCATTTTAGTAAAAAAGTTAAGTAAAATAATAATAAAACCAATTTCTTGTAATAATTTTAATTACGCCGCCAATCCAAAGACAAATATCCGCCATGTTGTTTCATTGGTTTGCAAAGAGTTACCAGCATATTAACATCACATTACTCCTATTGTGCAATAACTCTTATCCAATAAATTGATAAACTACGTTTATAAATTCCTTGCTTTTATGAAAACGAAGACACATTCTTGTACTAAGTGAGAAATTAAGTTATTTAATTAGTTGCCTATATAAAATGATCGTTGCGACTATTAAATGAAATTATGTAGTGCCCAATGTTTCTGTTTTTTCTACCATGTCCATTTTAATTTTGTATGCTGGCGACACTGTGTGAACGAGACACACCACAGAAACGTCGGCTCTCTGTCGATCGATCGTCAGATCGTTTATCGTTATATTTTGATTTAATTAAAAAATAACGTTATTCGGTCGTGATAAGGTTTAGAATTCTTAATCCTTAAATAAAACAAAATGGCGTGTTAGCTCCCTTGCAAAGAACTTGTATACCTACTAGTATCTAGAAGGCCGACTCACACGAAAACCGAGAGCCGAAAGAGACTACCCATTAAGGAGTGTGTCTCTTTCTAAAAAGGCGACCATTATTTTTGAGCTAAACAGGACTATTTTTGAATTAAACGATTTGCATTAAAAAAAAATCGTTTCATTTGAATTAGAATCGATATATATCTAGGTTAGGTATCTACCTGCCGAGAAAAATAATTACTGTTCGAAAGAAACAGTAATATATACCATTGAATCAGACATAACATTGATCAGAATGAATTGAGCCGTTATACGGCTTATTACTAAAGTGGAAATAAAATAATACAATTTTGTTCAAACACAATATATTGCCAAATTTATTTATTATTAAAAAGAAATTATTTTATACAGTTTGACAGTGACTACAATTACACGACAGTAGAAAGGGTACAATTAAAAAATACTTATTGTTAACGGTCATAATATAGCATCAACAATACAGGCACTTAATTTTGTAGTATTATAACGCGACCATTTTTGACAATTTTAATGTTTAATGTTTTAATTGTTAGTTGTTAAATGTTAATTGTTTATTGTAGTAACGCTACCATTATTCTATTGTCTGAGAATAATTTTGCTCAGTGCGTCTAAGGCGTTGTCCTATTTCACTTATAAGATATCATCAAGCGTTGAAGTATCCAGGGGCTGGATTGTGAAGAGTGTGGGAGTGCACTACCTTGCCTTTTGAGCGGGCTCCCAGCAGAACCTAAGATATATTTCTTATTATCTTTCAATTATAGACTAGCGTTCGCCCGCGGCTTTTCCTGCGAGGTATCCACTTAAATTGTAGTCGTCATTTGTCATGTGTTCATGTCGACTAATACTGATAAAATATTTTTTGCTACCTTTTGCGTTATTGCATGAAAGAGTAACATAGCTATACTTCACATACACACAAACTTTCACATTTATAATAGTAGTAAGATAATCTAGTGTTATTGGTACTAATAAGTATGAGGTTATAAAATTACTTAAAATTAAAAAAAAAACTTTCTTTTACCTTTGGTAAAATAGAAGGAATTGCATCGGATTTAAGCTTCTTTTTAGCTTCAGTTCAATAGTCTTTCTTTTTAAAATGTAAACTGCATACCACAGAGTACTCTGACAATTTTACAGAATGTTGCAATTGCAAAACTTCCTTCCATTTATTTTTCAAATCTTTCTTAGCAGGCAATCTGCAACAGGGTGGAATTATTGAACAGGGTGGAAACGAGTTGAAACTTATGAACGTTACAAAATTAAATATCTATTTATATAGTGAATATCCTGAAATTAAAAATGAAATGGACACACTACTGATCCATATCGAAATTTTCTTACCTGTGAAAGGATATCCCACAATCTGGATACGACTCTTTCTCACACCCACTTACGACACAAATTTGGACCATTTTAGTAAAAAAGTTAAGTAAAATAATAATAAAACCAATTTCTTGTAATAATTTTAAATACGCCGCCAATCCAAAGACAAATATCCGCCATGTTGTTTCATTGGTTTGCAAAGAGTTACCAGCATATTGACATCACATTACTCCTATTTTGCAATAACTCTTATCCAATAAATTAATAAACTACGTTTATGAATTCCTTGCTTTTATAAAAACGAAGACACATTCTTGTACTAAGTGAGAAATAAAGTTATTTAATTAGTTGCCTATATAAAATGATCCTTGCGACTATTAAGTGAAATTATGTAGTGCCCAATGTTTCTGTTTTTTCTACCATGTCCATTTTAATTTTGTATGCTGGCGACACTGTGTGAACGAGACACACCACAGAAACGTCGGCTCTCTGTCGATCGATCGTCAGATCGTTTATCGTTATATTTTGATTTAATTAAAAAATAACGTTATTCGGTCGTGATAAGGTTCAGAATTCTTAATCCTTAAATAAAACAAAATGGCGTGTTAGCTCTCTTGATATATGTATAAAAGCTCTTTGCTCCCTTGATATATGTATAAAAGCTCTTTGCGTAAACCCACCACTGGTGCTGCCTCTGGTGGATTTTTTGGAAACTGCCGAAGAAAATAGCAGCTTATTCACTCTGGTTTGATGGTTTATAAATTCTAGTATATTCAAAGATACCCAACGGGAGTTAGAATTTCCATTTCATTTTAGTAACGCCACCCTTACCTAGATGGCGCTTTTATGAATACCATTAAAAGCTCTATCTATGAACTATGAGAGGATGACAGCACCAACTAATAAAAGGGTGGTTTGGTGGTTTTTTGGCATACTTTGATTAATATTGTTGGCTTTGGTAAAAAGGAAACTAAACACATGCGTTGTTAGAAAAAAAAAACTCTTTACATACGTTTACTACGTTTGACTCATTTAATTTCATTTACGTCTTTTAAATAAAATAACATTTATACTGTAATTTAATTCGTACCTATGCCTAGTCAGCAAAATATTGGTGCAGTAAAAACATTTTGTAAAGAAATATTTGGCACTTGCTTGTATTTGTTACGCAGGCACCTAACATGAATCCTAAATCATACAAGTACCTACAGCAACTTGCCGATTTTTAACCAAGGATATGTAGGTAAACCTACCTAACATCTTACTATCGTACTTCTACTCTATCATACTCAGTTTCATGCGAAATTATTACGTTGCGTACCTAATTATTGCTGAGCTAAATAAAAATTCTCACGAAATCTGACTAGAAAAGTTGTTTTAACAATTGTTTGGTATAAATTGTAATATACTTACCTAGGTATAAATAGTACATATACTTACCTAGGTAACAATGACTGAGATTTTCAAAATGTAATGAGATATTTCTACTTACTGAGCAACCTCGAATAAAACAAAATACCTACTTAGATATTGATAAAAATCAAAAGTTTCTTAATGAAAAATATATGAAATATTTTAGGTGCCTACTCGCTAGATATTTTTGGTAACAGAGTAAGCTATAAATTAAAAAAGTGAGTACTGGGTTTAACATAAAACAAAGGTACCTAGGTACATACGTAGGTCAATCTCATTACTTTTGATTAGCCCTGTTCTCATATAGGACAACACCTTAAATTATCTTACAATCGTTGGACACGAAAATTATAAATCACATGAATACATAAATAAAAAATATCTTTAAAAAATATTTGAAATCTTTACATATTTGTTCTTCAAGTTTACCACATTATCCCGTATGTAATTTAAAACTATGGTTGTAGTAGGTAATTACCTAAATATAAAATCTAAAACTATTAGTGTAATTGTTTATTGTTCTAATAAATAAAAATAAAATAAAATAAAAATACTGACTACTCTATTTACCAAAAATCAGGATGCAATAGATACAGTCTAGCACGATCTTACTTTTGATGTAGGTAAGAGTTGGTACTTATTAATTTTATGATATATGAAAAACAACAACTCTACATTTTAAAAGATAAGTTCTTAATTGAAATCTACCCGAGTACATTATTAAGCTTACTTATCTATTATTTTACTAAACGTTCCACAATAGGAAAGAGTTAAAAAAAAGTTTGGGTATAGATCGCAAACTGGGTTGCATGCAGCTGTGTTGCAGTTAAATATCAATTCAGTTTTTGACAAATTAATTATGATTCATGTTTCTAAGGAATAAATTGTGTAGGTATGCGTAACTTTATTGACTGGTTTCGTAACCATACTCTATATGTACGTTATTGTAGATATAAATTAAGTATATATTTTATCACAATCTTCTATATCTACTAAGTATTCTATATTAGCATTGCGTGCAAAGAATTTGGGGTACAATACAATATCAATAATTGTAAATTATTTACTCAGTAACAAATAGTACCATATATCAAACATTTATTTACTAACATTGAATATTAGGAAGCAGGTTCCTATTTAACAACTAGCTTGACAATAAAGTACTTAGTTACATTTAAATAATGTATTTTAGTTAAATATTTTTATACGTACAACATATTTACAAATCTAGTTCTTATTTCTAGTCTAAAATAAGGTACTTACTTTAACAACTTTTTAATAAATAGTGTTATGTACATAATGACCTATACATTGGAATACCGTAGTAAGGAACGTAAAGTTTATTGCTTATCTTGCAATACTTCTCGTTCAGACCTGTTACTAAGTATTTATGAATTATTATAATATACCTTAATCGAAATAAATAAGTTACACACCATGAGGATTATATATCGTAATTTTTTGTTCGGGGACTTACACAGACCTATGTACCTAGGTACTTTGTGAGACTGACTGTGAATCCCTCGCCATCAATGGTTGGTAGGTAGGTACTACTGTCATAAAGGTGCATTTTCTCTTCGGCTAAAGATTAGTTAGTTATAGCGCGTTGTAGCATAATTTAAGGAACTTTGTTCGAAAATTTGTAAAACTAAATTTACCTACACTTTAAACGCTACTGGTACAATTTTTGCAATAATACCCAATTACTAAATATCGCAAAAACTGTTTCAGTACTGATACCGACTCGCACCGAACTTTCAAAGTTCCTAAGCAATTACTTTACTCGCGTGGCAGTTCTTAACGGTCAGAATCTGGACTGTTTAGATCTACGAAGCTAATAAAGTAATTGCTTAAGGACTTTGAAAGTTTGGTGCAAGTAGGCATTAGTGTTTTACCACGGTTTTTAGATCTTAAATGTGATCATAGCCCTATCATCTTAAACTTCGCCATCAGACAAAGAGAACAGCGTACAGGGAATTCATATAAAATGATGTTCAAAGAAACCGCTTATGGAAAAGTCAGTGTGTGTGTTGGTGTCGGTGAAGGTGTTGTTATAGCCAGTGACGGTCGACGTGGGTCTCACGCACAGATCCATAGCTGGTGGCGGCGCGGGCTGCCGACTAATGCCATTACGGCGGCCGGTGCCCCGCCGTCCCGCGCATCAATGATCCGTGCTAAAGTATGAGTTCTGCATGAGGTACAGCTTGTCAATTGGGTTCACGACCGCACCGGTCCCTAGGTTCAGTGGCTCGTGGGTTGGGTGGCCGTGGTTATGATGGTGCTGAACTTCCAAGTTTTGTAGGCTCATGGTGTCTGACGCACCCTCGTCCAGCTGGTCGAAGTTACTCCCGTCCAGGGATATGTCGGAGCTACAGAAGCTGTCCCCAGAGTGTGCGGGGTAATCTATAAAGAAAAAAAAGTTAATTAAATTACACCGAAATTTATAGTCTTCAGAATAGCAAATCAACGGAGTGGAATAAAGGTGGCACACATTATTTATAATTTTATTAAGAGCAGCAGTCGCTTCGTATCAGAAATTAAGAATCACGTAAGCAGTCAACCTCGGGAAATACGAAAACACGCAAATGAGGTTGCAGAGGCCCGATCACGAATAACTGTGAAAATCGAATTCGTATCGTATCCGTCTCGGAATCAGTGTGTATGATTTTCTACAATATTGTCACATTTTTTGTGATCGTGCCACTAAAATGGTTTGGACGTCACGACATATCTTACCATCTGGAGAGTATGGCAAGTTAGGGTTCAAGGGCTGGCTGGAGGTGGAGAAAGCTCCGTCGAGTCCGAGGTAATTGCCGTGCTCGCTGGACGGTGATTCCTGTTTGATGCTCTTCTCGTCCTTGTCTTTATCCTTCTCTGAGGACTTGTCTCCTTCCTGTTTGGCTTTGCGCTGGATCTTCTTCATCTTGGCCCGCTGGTTCTGAAACCAGACCTGCACCACTCGTACGCTCAGTCCTGTATCCTTGGCGAGTGCCTCCCGCACTTTCCGGCATGGCTTCGGGCTCACTTCAAACGATGCCTTGAACTGCCTGCGCTGGGCTGACGTCAGAATAGTGCGCGGCCGCTTTGGCCCTCTGCGGCCATCGCGCGGCCTCTCAGAATCATCGATTATCATGTCATCATCTGCATGTTGCATTAGATACATCTCCTTTTCGAAGTCTTGCCGGCAGAATATTTGCCCAGATCTCATAACGTACTGCTCGCCTTTTTGTAAGGGCTGGCAGCACATCACGCACACGAAACATTGAATGTGGAACACATATTGCTGAGCGCGCATCACCATCTCCTGTGGTAGCAAACGATCACCGCACCTGGTGCATTTCACTCCGAACAATCTATGGAAAAAGGAATCTTATGATTATCTCTACAATGCTATTATGAAACAATCGCTGTGACAATCGCTTGGCAATTCGCAATGGGAACAATATTAGAAATTTCGCAACCAGATGCAAAATAAAGTAAAATAAAATTTAGCACACAGGATTTCAAAGCACACCAGGAAGCGGAAATTCCGTTGAAAACCCTATCGGAAAGCACATTCAAACTGAAACGTTCGAACGCCTACTTCCGATTCAATCGATTGTTGTCGAGTGCTTTTGTTTCGAGAGGGTGTCGAACGTTTCAAATGGTTTGAGGTGAGGTGTTTTTACCTATCGTAATCAGGTTTGCAGTAGAGCTTGGCGTTTCTGGTGAAGCAGGTGTGGGAGAGAGGGGAGCCGCACACGCAGCAGCTCAGACAGTGCTCGTGCCACGAGAGCTCGCCCACGCGCATCAGATAGCGGTCCTGGATCTTCTGACCGCATCCCTCGCATATCTCCACGATCTTCTCGCGTTTGATGCTTGCGCTTAGCTCTGTGCAAGGAATACGAAATGTTAGCAACATGGAAACAATCGATTTTACTTGTCTATCCTACCTATCATAGACACTACTATACTAACTAGTATGTCTGTAATTTGAGTAAGTAAATAAGTACTTACATATTGTCAAATTGCATGAAGAGGGGCAAGATATCAATCTTAATTATTTTACAAAGCTTGGAAGTTGTACACTTACTTACACAGGTGTTATTAAATTTATAAGTAGGTACTTATTGCTTAGTCTCCAAGGCAAACTCTGTATTAAACTTGTAAATTATTAACATAACTAAACACATAAGATTTTTTTGTATTTAGGTATATCCATTAAAGTGAGTACCTACCTAAAACCAAGCTGATAGCTGATAACTCAGAACAACTTGTGAAAAAAATCGTAATTATGAATTTAATATGTAATACACGTTTCGTGCTGTAGGGTGGAGAAAACGACATATCATTGCGACAAGGAATTATTTTACGTAATTTCGCAAGAAAAAATAGTAGGTATGTATGTAGGTATAATTATCATAAAAAGCTTACCTATGTTATAAGATCTTTTTTTCCCTAGCTAATGGTAGGTATAAAAATAAATAATACCTACCTACATTTAATGCCGTTCAGGAAAAGATCGAAAAAACCATTCAGTAAGAGCTTTGTTTTGGGATAATTTTTTTTTCACTCAAAAAAAGCGAAAAAAATATTCATACATTTTTTAAAAACAAAGACCTAATAATATTACCACATTTTTGAATTTACGTCCCTAGACCGCTATCGGCTTTTAAACTTTAGCATTATGGCGCATACCTACCGTCACAGATTTCAATGTAGCGACTAGGTACAATGTATGGGACACAGATTACAATATAGCGACTGCCATAGTACGCTCTCATTATCTGAACCACGCATACAATACAATGCATGAAAAAGGTTGGCTGCCTAATGAAATGTTTTCCAAAACGACGAGGCGACGGAGGTAACCTATATTGACTTTCCCCTTTAAGCGCCGTTGCCCGTGGCGTTGCTCTACAATATTTTCTTTATGGCTCTACTGAAATATACCTACCTGACTAAATTGTTTGTTCAAACAACGGATGTGCTGTTGCTTTCCTGTGCCGTACGTTTAGTTCTAATTCTAACAGTAGCAGTGTGTTTCAGAGCTTCAAGGGGGGGTAACAGCTCTAGGGGGGAGTTAGGGGGCTGGTACGCCCATACCGGTTTTTTATAAAGGTCATCTTCACTTTGTGCTTACGATTGACCAGCTCTTCACGCACTCACCACTTGCTAAATAGGTAGTTGGGGATATCTAGCTTTTGTTTACGTATTTACTAGGTTTCGCCAATAGGTGGGTTGACTATACCTGCCTACCTGTGTATATCTACTCTACTAATTTACACTCTACCGGACATGCATGTTTGTTGCGTGAACTTTTTGTTTTCGACAAAGCGTGCTAGAAGTCGAATATTTTTTCGTTTAAATATAGATATTTTAAAAAAAAAATTGTACTTATTTAAAATATTTTGACATAAGAGGGGCTTGCTTATTTTTAATAACTGTGCTTCCGCCGCCGCCCGCCGTACTACGCGATCGTAATTGCATATGAATTGGTGCCTGTCTACATATAACTGTTTCGTGGTAAGGCATAGTTTGCCCAGTGTTTGAAACTTTAACCCATTGATATGTCCTGTTACCCTCATTAATTATTATTAATTAGGTACATATAGCTAGTATTATAATAATATGTAAGCTAGTCACGTCCGCGTCCGTCGAATGCATCGAGATATATGGGCCAAAATCGTCACGGAGTGTGTGCCTGCCTACAGATGGGCGACGAACGTCGGAGTAGGCCGAGAAGACGCTGGTACTATGACCTTGACGCCTTTCAGACCGATTCGTGGGATGTGGCAAGCGAACTAAAACCATAGAAAAGTATAGGGGAAGACCTTTGCCCAGCAGTGGGACAGTATAGATAGAGGAAAAAAAGTAGTAGGTAAGTAGGTGGCTAGGTACACATCGACTTAGCCTTGAACCAATCCTTCCATATAAATACTGAATCCGTTCATTACTACGCAACTGCCGCTCTGTTCATACCTATTCTTGTGTTGTATTAACATCATGATAACAGTTGTGTAAATAATTAAAGACTAAGTAAGTAGCCTACTTGCTTACCCGTATGAAGTGACTGAGAACAAATTACCTACTTAGTATATGTTTTCGAGGTCTTCCAGGCAAAAATATTTTAATTAGAGGTTTGCTAAATGAATAATTACTTGTTTCGCATCGCATAGTAGATACTATTAGGAGCCCCGATGCAAAAAAAAGGGTAGGTGTTCTTCTTACGGTAAAGTCGAGACAGATTTCCTGACTTTAACGATTTAAAAAAAAAAATGGTTGGTACCTATTAGTTGTGTAATGTGTATGTTTATCTTAGTACCTTCTCTGTGGTATTACTCTAGAAACTTTAATTTTACTTTGAAAAGTACTAGAGCAAAAACTTAAAAACGTGGTTTTTATATTTTGTTTATCTTGTTTTGTTCTGTTTCTTCCAAGCTACCGCACAGAACTATCGATTAGTAGAACTTGCTGAATTCCCCCATGCCTATCTACACGTTTAATATAAATGGCTTTAGGAAAGAACGGTTCGGCGCGGCGGCTGCGGCGGCGTCTCACCGCGTTTCTTAGAGCGAGCGGGAACACGAGACACGCCCCGCTAGGGGAGGGGCGTAGGTCTGTTTGACGTGACCCGGCCGAAATTCCGCCGGCTATAAAACAACCAAGGGAAGGTAATCGATGCCCGCACTTACCATTCCACTCAAAAACCCGTTGATCTGTTCGCAGACGATCAGGAAAAAGATAATGCGAAATTAAAAATTGTCTGAAAAGTTGCTGCATGGACGGACTCAGTTTTCCCTATGGAGACAAAATATTTATTTTCGTAAAGATAATTCAATCGGTAAGCTGAGTTTATGTACAGATATTTCACGGTCTAGTCGAGAATCTGCGAGTTCAGGCAGCATGTGACTATGATAGAAGTCAATTAATTTCGTCAGCATTTTTTTTCGCAAAAGTATTCATCTTTTTGGATGTAAATAATTTCCATTTTTACCTTTCCCCATGTTCCAAAAATGCATTGCCGCTTGCTCGTCACTCGCAAGTCGCAACTGTCCTTGTGCCTGAAAATACCAGTCACTGTTTTTGTTCATTTGTTACTTGGCCATTACTTTAACTATTATTATAGGTGTAGGTATTTATTCCACGGTCTAGTCGAGAATCTGCAAAGTTCAGGCAGCATGTGACTATATTAGAAGTCAGTTGATTTCGGCTGCATTTTGTTTTCCCAAAAAGTATTAATCTTTTTGGATGTGCATAACTTCCATTTTTACCTTTCCCCATGTTCCATAAATAAAAAATAAAATAACGTTTATTATCACAAAAACAAACTGGTACATACTAAGTTACTAAGCTTATTAGCCTTATATTAAAAAAAATCGTACCACTGGTAAACCATGTTCCCCGCACTAGGCATCGCTAAATGCATAGCTGTGTTTGTGCCTGAAAATACCAGTTACTGTTTTTGTTGATTGTATCTTGGCTATTCTTTTTATTGTAGGTGTAGGTATTTATTCCACGGTCTAGGCGAGAATCTGCGAGTTCAGGCAGCATGTGACTAAGTTAGGAGTCAGTTAATTTCGGCTGCATATTTTTTTCCCAAAAAGTATTCATCTTTTTGGATGTACATAACTTCAATTTTTACATTTCCCCATGTTCCAAACTTCAACTGTCCTTGTGCCTGAAAATACCAGTTACTGTTTTTATTGATTGTAACTTGGCCATTATTTTTATTAATAATGTAGGTAAAGTATATTACCGTGATATTACGTTAAGTAATAAAGTATCTGTAGTTATCTGTATCTGTATGTATATGTATGTAGGTATACTTAGGTATTGATTTAACGGTCTAGTCGAGAATCTGCGAGTTCAGGCAGCATGTGACTATGTTAGAAGTCAGTTAATTTCGGCTGCATTTTGTTTTCCCAAAAAGTATTCATCTTGTTGGATGTACATAACTTCCATTTTTACCTTTCCCCATGTTCCAAAAATGCATTGCCGCTTGCTCGTCACTCACAACTCGCAACTGTTCTTGTGCCTGAAAATACGTGTTACTGTTTTTATTAATTGTTACTTGGCCATTATTTTTATTATATTTCAAAATTTCGACTATGTTTTGTTCTATTGCATTATCTAAGCCAATTCAGTCTAAGTCAGTGACTGGACATTTGACCTCGACGATGCTATGTTCGGTGACCCTGTCAGGCGAGGCACCGATCTACGAGAATTCCTGGTCTTTTAATAGACCACATTCATTTATTGCCAAATTTTGTTGGCTACTCAGCTGTTAAAGCGTATTCGACATAATTGATGCTAGATGATACGGTTTTTTTTATAAAATATTGTTCATTAAAGCACCAATTTATTTTTATTAGTATAATTGATAGAATACCTAGAGTCAGTTAATTTCGGCTGATTTGCGATTTTCGTTTTCCCATAATGTATTCATCTTTTTGGATGTAAATAACTTCCATTTTTACCTTTCCCCATGTTCCAAAAATGCATCGCAGCTTAATGCTCTTCACTCGCAAGTAGCAACTGTCCTTGTGCCTAAAAATACCAGTTACTGTTTTTGTTGATTGTAAATTGGCCATTATTTTTATTATATTTCAAAATTTGGACTTTGTTTTGTTTTATTGCATTTTCTAAGCCAATTTTAAATTCAGTAACTGGACATTTGAACTCTACAATGCTATGTTCGGTGACCCTGTCAGATGAGGCACCGATATACGAGAATTCCTGGTTTTCACATAGACCACACTCATTTTATTGCCATATTTTCTTGGCTACTCAGCTGTTTAAACGCAAAATCTCTATTCTTGATGCTAGATGATATGTATGGTTTTATTATAAAATATTGTTAACTAAAGCACCAATTTATTTTTATGACCGCCCTGAAATTGGAGGCCGTTATCATGAGCTGATATATAATAAACTGTTACTTCTATAACTTCTTCGATAGTTTAATACAATGATATACATTTGTCGTGGGTCTACTTTAGATTTATTCCTTTTTTCTGATGATTTTATCCCTAGAGACGAAGTATTCCTAAGTCAGCGTGACTTAGGAAGATTTCTTTTTCGGTAGGTTTATTTTCAATTTTATAAATCATTTTTGTCGCTGAAGTTGGGGTTTTTTGATTTGAGTTCAGGCAGGATGTGACTATGTTAGAAGTCAATTAATTTCTGCTGAATATGTGATTTTCGTTTTCCCAAAATGTAGGCTTTTTGGATGTAAATAACTTCCATTTTTACCTTTCCCCATGTTCCAAAAATGCATTGTTCTGCTTGCTCGTCGCTCGCAAGTCGCAACTGTCCTTGTGCCTGAAAATACCAGTCACAGCTTTTGTTGATTGTAACTCGCCATCCTTTTTATTATATTTCAAAATTTGGATTTTGTTTTGTTCTATTGCATTATGTAAGCCAATTTTAAATTCAGTGACTGGACATTTGACCTCAACGATGCTATGTTCGGTGACCCTGTCAGGCGAGGCACCGTTATACGAGAATTCCTGGTCTTCAAATAGACCACACTCATTTATTGCCATATTTTCTTGGCTACTCAGTTATTAAAGCCAAAAAGACAAAGTTTCTTGAAATAATTGGTTGTTATATAATCGAGGAAATTGGACTTTAACAAAAAGGAAGCGAAGACGCTTCTTCCGCCATTGTGTCTGCAATACTTACGTATCTACGGTATCGATCCGAGGCGAGGCTAGAACTCAAGATGCGGTTGATCCTTTGTTCTTTGACAGAACCGCATTCAATGTCTGCTCATAATAAGAGAGCCCACGACCGAAATACCTACTCAATACTCAATGGTTTATTTGCATTGTTGTCCCATAGCAATACGGCCTAAACCGCATCAAATTGAGAGATTCGATTATCCGAGCTCGAATTATATTACCTATAATATCGGAAATTTTTCGCGAATGGGCCGAATTTTCAAATAAGTAGGTATGTTAATTTTTTTTATCGAACTGTATCATAGCAATCTGTCTGATTTTTGGACTGAAGTTGGGTGATAGCTGTAAGATACCGAAAACATGTTTTTCATAAGTCATTAGTGCAGCACAAATCCAGAAGATCACTTAAAATAAATAGAAATGAGACAAAAAAAAATATCGTAGCAATCAAACTGAAAATCTTTTTTACGAGTCAATTTGGGCTTTGAGTTGATGCGAAAAAAATAATATTCACAAGAAAATTTGAAAGGAGACCGTTTTGAAAATGTTATATTTTTACTGAACTGTATCATAGCAATCTGTTTGATTTTTGGACAATAGTTGGATGATGTTGGATTTACGTTTAAGAAAATTGTAAATACACAGAAGTGTGTTGACTACAAAAGTCATCATTCATGCTTTCGTTTGTGTGTCTGGTGTAGCCTGCGTATATTACGGAAGAGCGTCAATTTACTTTGTTCAGTACCTAGGTACCTACCTAATTAACATTTTCACCACTTATTTATTTCGTTTTTATTTCGTTGAAGACTCACAGTTACTCACATCACTCACTCACATCATTTAATTAAAGTAGTGATTGCAAAATTACTTCTAACTTGTATCGGGAGGGAATTGTAATATTGTATCGGGATAAAAGGATGTTGGAAGTCTCTTTGAAGGATAAAATCCGCAACGAGGTTATCCGACAAAGAACCAAAGTCATCGACATAGCTCATAGGATTAGCAAGCTGAAGTGGCAGTGGGCTGGCCATGTATGCCGAAGAACCGATAACCGCTGGAGCAGGCGGGTTTTTGAGTGGAGACGGCATCGGCAAACGTAGTGTAGGGCGCCCTCCGGCCAGGTGGAGCGACGACCTACGTAAGGCAGCCGGTAAAATGGTGGATGCGGAGAGTCGAAGACCGGGCTCAGTGGCGCGAAATGGGAGAGGCCTACGTCCAGCAGTGGACTAATGTGGGATGATGATGATGATAAAAGGAGCATCCTTGTGAATGAAAACCTCGTGGTTTCTTCTAACGTTATCGTCGGACAAACAATACGCTCGTACAAACGCCGATTCATCTAATAGTAGTATCAAGACTAACTTCGTTCAATCAATTTAATCTTAATAATAATTGATTGATTCAGGGAACTACTTTGCGGAAATCCATAAATATCAACAAATTATATAAATATATTTAGTAATAAATCCGCTTGATTTCTAAACAAAGGTTTTAATTAACTTAACTTTAGTTTAGAACTCTAGTACATATTACTATATTATAAACCAAAGAGTCAACGAACAGAAAACCAAAGTTTAAAGATACGACACGTGTTTCGCCTCTACACGAGGCATCATCAGGAGGTGTTGACTCGCCGAAGTTCGAAACGAGAGATTTGTTTAGAAATCAAGCGGATTTATTACTAAATATATTTATATAATTTGTTCAATTTAATCTTGTAACTAAATATAAAGAAAACTAGCTGAGTTATAAATAATTAATTCACCAATGCTCGTATTTGCCGTGCTCGATATCGAACATAAAATCAATAGATATGCAATGATATCAAATGTACTACTAACCACATCTATCTGTCGTAGAACGCTGCGCGTTTCACGTAAGTATCGTCGGCAGCTACGGCGTAGCACGTGGAAACTCAAGCTGAATTCGACATGAAATTGTAGCGTATTTCGGAGTTTCCGGTGCACAATGATGGATGATTAAATCTCGTTATCCCGATCGGTAACAATTTCTTCAGTAGCTTTTCTTTGGATAACAAGTTTTATAATATGTATGTCTTAGGAGCGACGATATAGTAAACGTGAATAGAAAACTATGAGCTAGAGACAGGAAAAAATGGAAAACTCTGGAGGAGGCTTTCACCACCATAATAAATGATAAATAGTTATATAACCCTTATGTTATTCGTAATATGTAATTTTTGTAAAGGAAATAAAAGCTTTTTTTATTTAAAGATTTTAAAGATTAAAGATTTTTATTTCGTAACAATACTATAACACTATAAATTACAAAAGGTTTTTGTATAACAGACTTAAATAATCTACTTACCTAATAACAATAACATACAAAAATACATCGATGTACTTTTATCGATGTAAAGATAATATTATGTTGCAAAAGATTGATTTAGACTAGGTAGGTAAGTCACAATAATATTATTTCAATGAAATAATGAGCTTACATTTTTGCAAGAACGCTAACTCCCACCCTAGGATAACCTGTGTTGTGGGTAGTTAGTCTCTTTCGTTTTTATTTTAGTATTTATTTATTTATGTGTTAGTGAGTCGTTATTGTGGTCTTTGCACTTCGATTTTGATATTTCAGTGACAAATTTCACCACTCGCGAGATAAATCTATTTGCACAAAATTTTATAACAATAAAATTATATTCATTTATAAAATTTTTAAAATTAAATTCAATCAATTATCTGCAAAAATAATCACATGTAGTCAAGGTCAAGAGTATCTAGGTTACAGTCATTCATGCAGCAACTAAATAAATACCGAAGTCTGAATAAACCATCAATTAATGAGGCTCCAAGTTTCATACATTTTATATCAATATAACGTCTATCTATAAATATAGTTCTGTATAATTGATTTGGTTCAAGTTTAACAAAATCAATTGAATAAATTGTCGATTGCAAACATCGATGGTTTTCTTTACGCCAACAAAATGTAGGTACCTATAGGTAGTCACCAAATCCAAATCCATTTTTTAAGCTGACGGTATTTTTTTAAACAGATGCTTGCAGTTAATTGCCTATTTTTCTTCAAATATTTACATCCTTATTTTCACAACAATAAGACAGATACTTATAGAAATTGTACATAGGTTTAATAGAAAGTCCCATTAAAGTAATCGTTGCGTCCGAGACTAAACATAACTTTAACTCTAACGTTAATTCTCCACGCAACTTTTATTTTTGTTAAGACAAAGTAAAAATTATATAACTAGGTACTTAAATAATTTTTGAAGATACTCATTGTTAGGTACATGAACTTTAAAGATGATAATTTTTTTTCATGAAGATGAAAATGATTAGTAAAAATATATTTTATTTGATAATTATCAATAAAAAGAAAAATTAAGATGAATTCTAATTCATACAGGTATTTATCGTTTCCGATATTTTTGGGTGAATAAAATATAAGGGAATAATATTACGGCTCGATTAGCTTGTCTCATTCATTGTTTCAAAGATAATAATCGTTTTACACATAAAAAGGTATTTAATTTTGAACTACCCGTGGACATTAAAAATAATTTAAATATTATTATTATTTGTACATCAAGAAAAATGTAACCACGTGAAACGTAAAAAGAGCTAACAAATCCTATCAATACTTCGAAACTTCATAGGAAAATCAAGTAGAATTGGTGCTAAATCTAACTTGGCAAACTCAGAGGTGCCGACACTGATGCGGCAAATAGTAACGGCGCGTTCCCACTTGTCGGATATCGACAAAATGTCGGGTGCTCTAGTGTCTGAATATTTTGTATGAAGCTATTCACATTTATCCGTCAACGATTTTGTCGGCTCCGAAAAGGATTAGCGAATCCCACACGTCCGTAAAAAAACTCGTGTCGGACCTCGCTCGCCTATGAGTAGGTTCGACACTGTTCATATTTTCCGGGCCTGGCAAACCCTCTCCCCGCTCCCCTTTTTCCAATGCAGTATCTAAATCTGATATGTTGATTGTTTATTCTCGCTTATATTCGTATCTACTTCATAATTCAGTGATTGAAGTCTGAAGTAACGCTCCCAAAGTAAATATACTCAATTGGGTATACCCAAAATTTTCTTTTCTTAGCTGTTTTTATTGTTTTCTCGTCAAATAATAAATCACAAAAAAAACTACACCGGTGTCCATCGCGTACAGCCTCGCGTAGAGTGTCAAAATTAGCTCCAGCTTTGATCAGGTCCGACATCCGACTAGTGTGAACAAAGAAGCCGACATCCGATTAAAATACGCATCCGACGCCCGACAAGTGGGAACAGACCGTAACGGAATAGCATTCCTAATTGGTGAAATTGACAACCCAGCTTCAGTCTGTTCAGACCGTTTCAGAACTTCATGTTTGCATTTCTAGATAAGTGAGTCGCGGTTTCAAGCGGCAACTAACGATCGTAACCGTCTATCTATTTATTTTACGTCGTTCGTTCATTCTTTATGTTGTGTAGTCTTAATTTCATTATCACATTATAAGTATTATATATTGTTTTCGATGTGCCTATTCTTAGGCACTAACAGCAAAAGTCAACCCGTGACCACGGCTGTTGCAATACAGTCGAAACATCGGGACAAAAATAGATAAGGTGAGCGCGATAAAATAAATACCCGTGACAATTTAATAAGCAAAAGTAAATATTAAACGTAAAGTCAAAAGGCTGAAATGATGATGTTGATATTTGATGTTATCAATGAGAAGAAATGATAATCAATGAGCTTAGAACCATCTTAATTTAATCAGCTTTTAAATTATTAAAATCGGGTTATGATGTCATAGATGATAATCTTAGAACCATCTTAATTTAATCAGCTTTTAAATTATTAAAATCGGGTTATGATGTCATAGAGAGACAAAATAAAGACTAAATTTGTATCAACCCTATTTGCATTGATGGTTAAAAACAGTAGGTCCCAATAGATAGAAAATAACTAAAATAACATTTTAAAAAAATTATGTCATGTCAGTGATATATTAACCATGAACCAAGTCTCAAGACATAAAGTCCAACCTTTAGTTCTTGCCATAAAAGGTGAGCCTGCGCAGAACCATGTTAGATAATGTTATTCGCGCGCATCGCTTCGGAATTCATAAGTTCATGTTTCGAACTTCGAACAAAATTATATTATTTGTTATCAAATAAATTTTGAAAGCTTTTTAACAAAAACCCGCGCCCTGAACCAGTTTGTTATATAATTACAGTTAAGTAGGTAGTTGTCTCAACTTATTAACGTAATTTTAAAGCCTGAAACCTTGTAAAAGGTTCGCTTCCTTCCGTAACAATATCAAGTCTAGTGCAGTACGTCGACTAAAAACGTTCTACACGCATAGACTTCATGGATGATTGTATCATAATAAGGAATTGGGTTGAAGTGGATATACTGTTTGCCACTTTTACATATTCCTGCAGTAAAAAGCTAACCTGCAGATCGTGTAGCAAGCTCAATGTACAGTTATGATTAAAAATATTAAAGCAGCTAAAACGTAACAAGTCTTAAATAATAAAATTAAATATGAAGCTAATTTTACAATTTTATTAGACGAAGTTTACTGTTTACACCAACCTGTTCTCCCGTTGCAGTTGAGCGGCGGCTGCATTGGCTCCGGCATCAATCCAGGGTTAATATTAGCATAAAACTCTAACATTTTATTCATGAACTGTCAGGGTAAAGTGTAAGTAGTAGCGTCCGCGGTAGTCGCTCGCGTGTCGCCGACCGATCGCACAGTGATGCCTGCGCCGCGGTTACTGCTGTTTGCTGCTCAATGCCATCCCATAGTGTTGTCCCCTTCTCCTTCATCCACCAATGGCGAGAACCCTATTTTCGACCGACTCCGCCCTGTATACTTTCATTTCAACCTACCTATTATACAGATCAAAGCTGTAATATTTTGGCGCAAGCCTGGTATAGTACAACGGCAAATTGTATTTTTTCCATTGGTAAAAAAATAAAGTGCTACCAGGCTGTCCTGTACTACGGTGTGATCGTTCGATATTATTTTTATACCTTCTACTGCTTATGAATACTATTTTTTTAATTATTTTTTTAATTATGTTATGATAAAATAAATTACGGTGGATGAATTTTATATATTCTTAATAATTAATTTATTTAATTTCTAGTATTGTAATCCGGTAGGTACAATAGACAACATAAAAAAATTACAGTCTATCTATACATTTATTTGTTCTTATCAGGTGAGTGTTCTAATAAATAAACATATAAAATCTCAACATTGGGAAACATAAGGTTAAAAAAAGTATAATTAGTTTTGAATACAGTATAAGTATATTTGATTTTTTTTAAAGTGTACAAGACAGGTGAAAATGTTAGTCTCAATCGACGTAACTTGCCAAATCGTAGAGTAAGGTTTGCAAAAAAAAAACTTAGTTCAATTTAGATATATGGATTATTAACAAGAAATAAGATGACAATATTAATGCAAAGTTGTTTTATGTTGCAAATCGTACCTATAAATGTATTTATAAGTATATGTACTATCGTGTACAAATAAATTGTAATAAAAAATACATAATAAACAAAATATTTCAAGAGCCCCGTTATGGATCTATTAAAAAGTGTGTGTGTGTCAACTCCGACGCACGCAATCGTAATTTTTGTTATAAATTTAGAACCCTAATTTATCTGCAATGTGCCTCATTTATGCGGTTTGACAGTAAAAATTACGATTTTGAGTTAACGCTTGTATAAACACTCTTCACCTTCGCCTTATGTATGAAAAGCAATTCATAAGAAAAAACTAAAAAAAAAACTTTTATGCTTTATAGACAAAATCTTTCAATCCTTGCTTCATAAAAAGACTAAAACATGTTATTCGTTAGACAAGGGCCTGACAAGGCACCATGGCTCGCTATTGTGTTTGAAGTGGGCCAATTCCCCTATCGAGCGACCACTTGCGCCATCCGCCATGTAAACATTACTGATGTGGTAAACAAGTGAGCATACTCGTGGATGAGGCATTGAGTTCAAAAAGTTTGGGTTTCAAATTTGTTTAGTTGGTACCTACTAGCTGAAGCCCTCAACTTCCTTTTCCCTCGTAATTAAGTCATTTGGTCATTATGTACGCTTTACCATCGCCTGTGTTTTCCTTCAGTCGCGCTTTTCCTCGTATTTTTCAGTCATTCGGTCATTATCTACGCTCTACCATCGTCTGTGTTTCCTAAAAGGAAACCTACCTATAACTTGGATGTAGATACGCGTGAAGGTAAGCGTGCCCAAATAGGCCTCAACATCGCTTCTCTGATCAGGTTCGGTCCATGGCAGTCGTGGTCAAAAGTACCTGAGCTGAGCCTACCTATTTTAAATAAAAAAATTGCTTAGCTATATCTCTACTTTCGATTCTAGATAACGCAGACAAAAACCGCTTGCAGCAAATAGTTCACCAGTAAATAGTAGGTAACAAATACCGCATCCATAATCTTGCTTGCTCTTTCAGCTGTCCGTAGCTTATTCAGAAATATTATTGTGTTTTCATTGCTCAAATGCAATGAATGGCTCTGCGTGCGTTTTAGGTTTTTTGTCCTTAGTTGTCCTATTGTGCAGTCCATGACCACTTCAAGTAGAACGGTGCTGTGGCCACGAATACTTTTAAATTGCATCTCAGTTGACGTGACGGGGTTGAGCTATTCAAACACTCAGGAGAGGAAATATGCTCGAATCCATTGCTGCAATACAATTATTGGTTGATAAATTGTTTAACCGTTTCGGTTAAAGTTTTATAGTAGCTCAGTTGAGTGTGAATTCATTGACGTACCAAAATTTGAAATAATCATTCGATTTTGTACCATAATGCTTTTTTGTTGTATATCATCTGGGTTTATTAATATTAACAATGATGGCACCAAAGAGAGATAGTATTTAAACAACTAGCAATCAATAATAATAGTCTAAAAATTAGTAAGCACAGCAAATTGAAATTAAATTCTCCATACGCATAAATATTTTTTTTTCTGAAACCTATCATTTTTTTTATTTAAACAACTACTCATTAGTAGAGCAGTCTTAGGTATATAGTAGATACTTCTTTGAGTATAGGTATATTTGTATAGTATTTATTAGAGTATTTCTTTTCAACCCCGTTCTACACATATTACTAAACTTAATGTGCTATTATTTAGGTAAGTAGGTAAGGTACATTATAAAATCATTGCATTGAATATTCATTTTATCAAATACCTCTCGTCTGCTCAGCTGCCCGCTACCACAGTTCGGGGCCTGGAATAGCAAATAACTTCCACCCAATTAAAACATTTAAATAAAACCCTGAATTTTAATCCGTATTCCAGTCGTGACAACGTTTTCGCATTTCAATAAAGAGCAGTATTTGAGAAGGTGGCGTTCTCCCTGCCGAAGGAGGGGTAAGATCAACTTCAATAAAGCCTGTGCACCACATGTGATGTCGATACGAGAAATTCCGATTACGGCGAATTTTGCAAATTGAAACCTTACACACTCCACCTTTGGTTCTTTTTTGTTTAGAAGACTGAATTATTGCGAAAAGGAATACGATTCTATAGTAAACATGGTTCTACTTTACAGTAGATCAAGGAGTGAGAAGATAGTCTATGTCTTGTTGGAATTTGTCTAATATTCATCACAAAGTAATTAAATTGACTGCGGTAAGTGTACACAACATTCTTACTTACGATAAAATGTAATTCCTATTTACTTACCTTTTGTTTCAATGTCCTTACTTATGTATAACTGGGAATATTCTTCAGTATAAGACTTTACGAATAATAAGTTATAAACATTAAAATTGTGAACACATCGATAATCTGCTTTTAAATGCACATCAATGCACAGTTCGCAAATTTAGGTGTTTTTTTTTCTATATACAGTATTTTATTGTATATTATCCTATAAGTTGTGTACCATCACCATATTGGTGTACTGTACACTTTTACACGTGTTAAATCAACCCAACCTAACACCAATTCATACAAACTGAAAGCTCATGTATTGTTTAGCCTCCGATAATACAGAATTTGATTTCACACATCTAGACAACTGCAACTCTATCTCGGTGTAACAATTGATTCCCTCGTGACCTATGTGCCTCACACTAAACTGCTTGTCTCTAGAATTCGGAAGCTTATAGCAGTATTCAAAAACATAAGACATGCTGCTAATGAATCTCATTTAACTACTCTGTATTATGCTCTTTGTCAATCCTTATTATTATATTGGGGTGGCATTGGGAAAACTAACCTACTCCCATTAGAGAGAGCCCAGAGGGCGGTTCTTAAAGTAGCCTATTCGCGACCATTTCGATACTCTACATCAAAACTATAGTTATACTAAATTTTTAACAGTGAGACAACTTTTCATCATGCAAACCATCCTCAGACAACATAACAAAAAACAGAGTCTGAACAACGACCACGGTACCGAGAAAAGACGAAAAGACATAATATTCCCTACCTATGTAAGCAAAACTGCATTCGCCAAACGACATTTCATGTTTTTAGCACCATACCTGTATAATAAAATCAGTAAAAATGTCAAACTCTATGATTATACATACTTGGAATGCAAAAATAAAGTAAGAAACTATCTTCAACCTTTAAACTACATAAATACAGGAGATTTAATGAAAATAGTCAAATCAATATAGCGTTAGAAAGTTAGGGTTAACTACAAGTACAACAATACAATATTGACACTCTACATAATACACTATACAATACAGACTCAACAGACACAACTCAAACTTCAATACATGTCTAGGTACACACAAACCTACACACACACACGCACCCTCACACATACAAATACAATAAACACAGACACATACATATTTCTACAAAATGACTGCGGCTTGTAATTAGAAGGCTCTTTAGTATATTTTCCCTTTTTTTTTACACTATTAAAGTTGTTAATGAATAACACCTACCTAGAGTAATTAAAAACTTATTTGCTCTACCGGCCGAAGCAGGGATCTCTCGGGTCTATATCACAAGTATATCTACACTTAGCTTAGACCGAGAAGTCTTTAAATAGACCTGTACAAAGATCTTAGTTCTTAATTAAATTAGAAAGGTTCTGCATTTTTAACAAAAGTTGTAAACCTAGTATTAAGATCTTTTTTGGTAAATAAATAAACTTATTTGTGTACTGTGGCATCGGATACCAGGCATCTGCCTTATAATCAGAGGGTCAATATACAAAACGGCATTTACCTACCTTAAAAATTTTTGTAAATTCAATAGAGCATGTAAGTTGCTTTCAAAATCTTACGAAACTGCATAACTTGACGGGTTTAGCCGTGTAGTTATAAACTGCTGGCCACAGCCTCCCCTGCGTGGTAGATACGGGATTAAAAAGAGCCGTGATTGAGTACAGGAAAGTAACTATATACCTACACCACAAGTTCTTGACACCAGAAAAAAAATACGCATAATCAGTTGTCGTTACTAAACATAGATATGGCTAATACAAATAATAAATAATAGATATGGGATAAGCTAATGAACCGATTTTGATAAGTACTACTATGAATCCTAAAGAAAAATAGTTAACAACTGCTCAAAAAGTAAAAAGAAATTTCGGAGCACCAGTGCCAACTGGTCGACCGAATAAACGGTAATAGCCTTAAACGATCACAAATATCGATAAAAAAAATGCCTTTTGAAGCGAGGGAAATGAAAACCGTCGATTGCTTTTGAAAATGCGTACCAATAACAGTTTACTTGACTTTTTGTAGGAAATGAACGAGTCACAAACAGAGGAAAGCCGGTGTGGGACAACACAAAACACGATTGCGCAAATCGTCCCAAGGGTGCTGTAGCTAAACGTGGAGCGGTATCGATGAGGTGTTATTTTAGGGTTCAATTAGAATGTGTGGAGTGATTTACTTACTGATAGATAAAGTACTTAGCTATATTTATTTGTTCAGCATAGTATAAAGTTTTTGTATTTCATGAAGTTTCTTTTAGAATGACGTTATTCTGTCCAAAATTGCATTATATTGATGTTAGGAAAAAGTATAATAAAGCTGCTCGTAGAGTTAAAAAAAATAGTTCAACAAAGTCGTCGAAAATGGTGACGCGGTTCTGACATAAATGCTAAGCATAAGCTTATGCCGTTTCCGTTTTCCAGTTCATATACATATTTGTATTATCTACTAAATTTTGGCTCTATCGGATTTAGTAGTAATAGTAGACATATTTGTTTTTGTGTCAGTTATTTTAATATAAAAACTAAACTACTGAACTGATTTTGATGAAATGTCTATGGGACAAATCTGAAAGTGTAAGTTTTAAAATTGGGTTTTCTTCTCAAAAAATACAACAAAAAAAATTTTTGATACCTCATAACTTTCTTGTAGAAGCTTTGTTGTATAGAAACTGACTTTAAAAAAAAGGTTTTTTTTTTATTATAGAGTCAACAGCACTCCATATGTATGTTCTCCATATGATTCTTACTTTTAAATAAGGTTATTTATAATATGTCGCTAATTTAAATTAATATTGAGAGGATATACCTTCAGATTGGTTACATAGAATTGATAACCTCATCAGTTTTTGAAGTAGGTTGAAAAATAAAATTATGTTTTAACATTTATAACTCCCACATTTATTTATAACCGGGTATCAATTGATAATCCAGGGTGGACGTGGAGGCCACGCGCAAGCCGCGTGTCACAAACCTGCGAGCTTAACTGGGATAAGATATTATATTTTCATTGCCTTCGAAACGTTTATAGCTTTGTGGTTCAATTATTGGTTTAACCATTTTGACATTTTTCGCACATTAAAAGAATTATGGGCGCATTCACGTTATTATACGAAACCAATATAATCAAGGTTTTACAAAAACATAGACAGCTGACTTCAATTGTACTGTTCTAGGGAATGTAAACTCCACTAAAAAGTCACAGAGAAGCAAAATAAGCAATTTCGTTTACTTCGAGGACATATATTTTTCAGTTATTTTGATAGGTTATATATAACAAAACTAGGTACTGAACTAATTTTGATTAAATTTCAATAAAAAAATATATTTTTCTAATCGGTTTATAAACAACAAAGTTCTGAGGTAACAAACATAAAAAAAGCATTCAACCAAATTGATAAAATTTTAGCGTTGTGACTTCAGTTTTCTAGTATAATAAATACAATAGTGACGTTTTAACATTATTATACAATTAATATGAAGAAGTAAAGTGCACAATTTCCAAACGAATAAAATTCTCGTGTTAGCAGCTGGTTGGATGAGCTTAGGGCTGATTTCCCCTCGCTCTACTTGCAAAAGCGATCAAAAAACACCTCTACAAAGAGACACTTTGTTGCCGCCCACCTTGATTAAAAATTAAATCAATCTTGCATGACAATGAAATGTGTCTACCTACAGAACTTACTCGCTTTAATGAAAATATAATTAGCTTGAAAATTCAGCTTTGACCTCGCATAAACGTAAGTATAGAAGGTTCTTATCTATAGGTTTATTTGAATAATGATAAAAAAATCGCACCAAAGTTTTGTCTTAATTTGGTAACTAGTTCTTTGTACTTTGTAGCCTTTCCATATATATACATAGAATAGAAATTATATTTCACTGAAGTCGTTGTCTCGTAAAGACATTGTAATGTTGTATCGTTCCAATCACTTATACAAAACTAATTGAGTGTTCAGTAAATTAAAATTGATGAAATTTATAGTGTGCCTTATTGAATTTTATAACTACCTAGACGCTAAATGAATAGATGATTGTCTTTTTTATTATTGTACGAACAACGGCGGTATTTTTTTACCAGGAAAGTAAATCGAGAAGGCAGGGCTATTTAACATTATCAACCGTTTTGAACGAATCCAATCCATGCAAAACTTTTATTACTTTTAATAGATTTTAGATGTAAAAGTTTCAAAACTGTCCTCTATTCTCTTATAACTCCATTCACAAAAGCGAGTAACCTCTACATAATCTGTCTAGAGGGAGAAACACGCCTGTCTAAGGCATCATGCTGTGACGCTTGCAGATCCTTGCAGATTAAAAAATCGCCACGCTTCCTCGTTTAGCACCCCTGGCTGACTGGCTACCCCTGGCTGGAGACGGACGCGGGCGGAGGGCGGCACATGTAACTGATATCACACGATGATTAAATGTTTCCGACCGAAAACACTCTAATTGTTGTTTTTGTAGTTCTGATTTTTATCTTTGTTTTGAGATTTTGAGTTACACGGTACTTGCGTAGGTACCTACTCTAAATAAAAAAAAAAGTGAGCCTTACAGTAGCCGTATAGGTATGATGTGTAACATCCGACATCTCATTTTTTGGAAGGATTTATTTATTTTTTCTGAGGTTGAAGTCAACTTCCGTTAACACCGTTGCATTTACGAAATAACTGCAACAAATTGAAGAAAGTGGTTACTCATAAAAATCTTATCTTTAGAAATATTTTGTAAGTGTTATTCTTAAAAAAGGCTGACCTTGTACTGTGATAATAAGCCTAATTCAATTCAATTAATTATTTCTGACCGCCAAATATATTTAGCAAACGAAAAACTTTTATTGTGGAATATTTATTCCTTGCGGGTCCTGTTTCTGAATTTTCTATCCCACTTACGCATTTTTTAGTAGATAAATGATACCTTAACAGCATCTTCGCATTATCGTCACTTCTTATTATGAAAAAAAGTTAAGCATTTCGTTTATTTTGCATAATAATATAATCTTCACTTCCTCTGATATTGGACTTCTCTGTTAAGGACTTTAACAGCAGGATGCCATTTCTTTTAGAATCTCGTGTCGCTTTAGCTTTTTTTTACATATATCAGCAGTGCAATAAGATTGTACCTCGATCTTCGAAGTCGAGTGCTTCCTTAGCAATAAATGCTAGCGCGCTGAATAATTCACGCTGTCAGAGATCCCGTTTCAGGCAATTTCAGACATGTCGCTCGTATTTACTATCGCCTAGTTTACGCCCAAACCGAAATTCAAATTGGTTTAGGCGTAAGCTAAAAAGCCACTAGCGCTCTATTACCAATGAATAGTTGAATAAAATCGCCTACAAAAACCTAGGTGGCAGTTTAAATTATATATACTTACTATATTTAAATTATAGGTATACATATAATTATCTTGAATAAACGCAGAATTTTTCATTATATCTCCCGTTCGTCAGTTGTCAAATCATCGGTCTTTTTTTTAATTATTGGTACAAAAAGAGTAAAATAACATAGTACCTACCACACGAAAAAGTAAATTGAGAGTATCGTATATAAAAATATCATTATGTTTTATCCTTCATAGCATTATCCATACATTGGTACTTCAAACAGTCTTGGGACCGCGGACGGTCTTCAATTTCTAGTTTGTACCTAATTGGCCTTGCCCTTAGGTTTCACACATGTCGACGATCATCAGTTAGCATCGCAAGCAAAAGATTTTGTGGTTGAGAGAAGTAGCTGTTTCTCTGCTTTCTTTTTAAGGTGGTAGATATTTAGATACCGTGACTACAATGCTTTGCTTCATACTCACAGAAAGAATGTTTTTCGATTGAAAACTATGACGGAGCGTTAACTTTTGCTACAAACGTCGCCAAAGTAATCAAGCTTGCGTTTGAGGTTTCCGTAGCCTAGAAATTGGCCTGTGTTAGCCACCTTGCTTTGCTTTTGTGATAAATTTGTCCGGTAGATTTAATAGCGACATCACCTGGAAGATAAGCTGTAATCAATCACGCCTGAGACGATTATGCGTACTGCGTATACAGTTTAATCATCCGACCTTTTTTTATATTGTATCGTCACTAATTGTTCATACTTTTCACAAGAACATTTACTTTGAAATTTTACAATTTTTCTTTAAAATATCATTATTTTAAAGAAATTCAATGGCCTTACTCTTGACCGATTATTATACCTACTAAGCCTAAAATTTCTACTTCGTCCGTTATGACGACCGACGGTATCCGTCTAATGAGGTTTAGAGTGTGATAGCGAGCATTGGTTACGGCGGCGACGTCGATTTAATAAACGAACAATCCTTCAACAACAGCTCTGGTGCCTACAGTAAAACCCATAGGCTATATGCTTCATAGCTTCAAGGAGTGATTTGTTTTACATCCAGATTTTCCACAGGGTTTGTCTTTGGCAACAATCCTTGATATCGGAGTTGTGCTCAAAAGGGTATCTAAGTGAGTCGAACCCAGTGAGGGATTTTATTATTAGAGCATTAAAGGGATAACCCCCGCGGTGGAACCCCTCCCTGCCGGTGGTGTTCAAACAATATTAAAATCATCACGTGGCGTTGCACAGAATCCTATCCTACTTACGGATCGAGATAAAAGTAATGTTGGGTCGACTTAACTGAAAAACTAAAACGTCATTGTTAGAAAATGAAAATTTTAATTCATCAAAGTCATCGAATTTTTTATGTGTTTTTTAATCAAATCATATCAAATCAAAATATTTATTTCGGACAACTTTAAATGTAGATCCATATAAAAACATTAACAAATCATTACATTACAAAAAAAAAATTAAACCTATCATCATGAGCACCTCCAATCGAGCTGTAATCCAATAGTGGAGCAGCCTATATTGGATCAAAACTCGATTGACAGTCTGCATGATGGGCGAGTCATATCTGCGCCCAATGACTTGTAGGATGCTGTTGGTACTGTTCCACGTTCATGCACGTTCACGTTTAATGCAAGTACACAGTCGATGTACTTAACTGATTTTATTAATATCGATTCACGTTGTTTTTTTGTTTTTTGCTTAAAAAACATATATTGATAACATAATTTTACGATTAGGTCAAAGTACTTCCGAATAAATTTCGTTAATATTCCATCATACATTTTGAAAAACCTACAATATTCTTATCTTTTAAATTGCCTCGCATACCTCGGGCACCTCCCTCAAATCAGCACTTGGCGTAGACAACCTGTCGACATGGTCACGGTCTAGGTGATTGCAGGCACCATTGTCACTGCACCCAAAGAAGACCGGGGCAGCGCACCGCTCCTCGCTAGAAGACTCCTGGGCCTGCGCAAGTTATTGGATTCCTCTCCACCTAACGTGTCAATAAGCACGCTATTGGAACTGTACTGACATCAACCCAGGGTCCTGCTCCGTTATTTTAAGGAGCTAGGATGGCTGGGGCAGGGTTAAGTAAATATCGTGTCAGTGCAGACCGCTGTACCCCCTTCTTAGAATTAGTCTGGGTCAATTTCACCTGCGATCGCGTTATCTTCTCAACGAAAGCAGCGAACTGTGTTTCTGTCATTGATGATGAGCTATGTTGACGTCTGATCAGGTTGATCTTTTCTTGAGCTTGGCGCGGTTATTGAAGCGGCGCTGGCAGCCCGCGTCGCAATCGGTGGAAGCACAACTTGCTCCTCAGGCATAGCTATTCGCTAGTAAATCGAAGAAAAGTTACAAAACTGTGATTTAGTGATTAGACAGTTGCGACTGAATGAAATGATTGTTGCTGGGCTCTTACTTTGAATGATATACCTATTTATATAGATTTTAAGTTTTTACTTGGAATTTCGGAAACGCGAACTGGAAGTGTAAACGGTATCTACGTATTCGATCACAAGCAATAATATTTGCAAAGCAACGAAATCACGGGAACGTCAATTGGAAAAATATTGTTTTTCCCATATATCATGGTTGACAGTCAGTATTTATTGAGCCGGCTACAATAGAGTACGATGGGGCACCTACAATAGGCTACATCCCGCGGGCAATAAAACGACTCGGTAAATAGTAAACGTGTGCACGCCGACTTATGGAATACTTGGTCGGTAAACATGGGGCTGGACGGGAGAGTTGGTAAGCGATTTGGCGGAAAATCGTGGTGAATCAAAGGTCGCCTAATTTAATTCCCATTATTTTTTTAAATGAATAAAATAAGACCTAATTTAGAAAATCTTATTTAATGCGTTTTCCGAGAGTGCATGCATATCTTTGTCAGCACGATTATTTTTCTCGGCATATTGTGTGTTTTGGTTTGTTAAGGTTCCAATAATTTGTGAAAGGAACGATTTATTTTGGGACACCTTGTATACATAATTTTGTACACCACAAATCACGGAGTGAGCCATAGAATAGAGAACCAATCGAGCGAAGCGAGGTCTCCGAGTCTAGTTACTTGGAAAATCTAGTATTTATCTATGTTTGTCCGACGATAACTGTCGAACCGCGCTCATCCGATCTTGACAAAATTTGAAAGTTCAAAACTATTTTCGAGTTTGTATATGAACTAGATCAGTCCAGAGATTGTTGAGAAACGAGGGTCTGAAGATAAGAGTGGCGCGCAACTTCGGCTGTCAAGTGGTAAGGTCATGTCAGTCAATTTTATTATTTGATGAAAAGATTTTCTTCGTGAGGTCATGTTTCGGAGCGAACTTCTAGTTACCCCTCGCCAGCCCACTACATCAAGCAATAGCACAGAATCAATAAGAGCCCAATCGCCCCGTTTGACGTTTAGCAGCGGGTACCGCGCGCAGGATTAGGGCGCGTGCACACGAAGCCCCGCGGTGGTGATACGCGTGTCGGGTCGGCTATACCACTGCTGCCGCCCGCCCGTTGCCGTGCACTGAGCTTAGCTGAGACACAAATATATTTTGTATGAGAATTGACAATTTCACTTTACGAGCACTGATTAATGGATGGTTTTATTCATGTTTTCTGTCTCGGGTTTAACAATTAAATTCAATTGAATAAAGCAATACCTCTCCCGATCAATTTTATTCTGGATATATTCCATAAATTTCTTGTTTGAAACACTTATTAAGTACTAGCTGGTGCCCGCGACTTCGTCTGCGCAGGTATCTTTATAAATTGTAGCCTATGTGTTATTCTGATGTATAAGCTATATTATTGTAAAGTTGCATTAAAATCCATTCAGTAGTTTTTACGTGAAAGAGTAACAAACATCCATCCATCCATCCATACTTACAAACTTTCGCGTTTATAAAATTAGTTGGATTATAAGTAGGATAGGATATTACTTTTTCAATAGCTATTCCCTTAGAGGTCTCTAGTGATATAAGCCTTGCTGTGAGGTTACACGAACGAGCTTCTATCACCTGAGATCGTGCTCCTCTCCTAGTGGTTTTTAAATGGGAGTCGAGACATTGGTGGCAAACATTGATAGACCCCTTAGCTTTCCACTTTATATATATTTGGTCGGGTGCTCCATGCTGTTCTCTACTTATCCTACTAATATTATAAACGCGAAAGTTTGTAAGGATGGATGGATGGATGGATGGATGGATGGATGTTTGTTCCTCTTTGACGTAAAAACTACTGAATGTATTTTAATGAAACTTTACAATAATATAGCTTATACATCAGAATAACACATAGGCTACAATTTATAGAGATACCTGCGCAGACGAAGTCGCGGGCACCAGCTAGTACTGTATATTTATCAGCAGGCATCTGCCACTCTACCACTTTCTAGCACTACACTGATGCGCCTGAAAGATGAGACGGTAAGTGCCAAACGGTCGTTGCAATTTCCGGGACCATTCATTGCTAAATCTTCATCTTCAGTGCACGAAGCAGCTTTACGAAGTGAGCCTCATTGAGGCGCACTTGAAATCCTTTCACCACACTGGTTTGAATGAACCAGTGACACGATAAGAAGAAGCTAAATCTTCGTCTCCCATAAACAATCTAGATTCGGGTGTAGCGAGTCACTGCTCTGTGCTCTTTCACGGACTTCTGATCAAGCTTAAATTCAGAATTTTTAAAATTATTGACAGTTAAATTTCTACTCTTATTTTTCATATTATAAACCCATAACGATCTCTATCAGACAAGAAGACAAGTGGCAATAAAGATGTTATCTATCAATCTACATGTAGGTGTAGATGGTATCGACGCGCGCGCACGTTCCCACGCGCGTCGCGCACGTGCCTGTCTATACCTGGGGCAGGGGGAAGCGTACATAGAATAGATGGGTTGGATGCCGATTTTCGAGAACTTGCCGAAATATGTCTATTAATCATAAACTGACCCATAAGCATATGAAAAACTGAAATCTGTTGTTGAATGCTTTATGATTTTCAACTGACTTCACAAAAGGAGGAATGGAAGGCCAAATTGATAACCCAATACTTAATATTTTTTTATTTTTGTTACTTCAGAACTTTGTTGTTTATAAACCGATTTGAAACATTCTTTTGTTTGAGAGATTATATTTTCAGATTGGTCCTATAGAAATTTTGTCAAAATCGGTTCAGTAGTTTAGATTTCAAATCAAAATAACTGAAGAAAAAGTCGTTGAAGTAAACAAAATTGCGTATTTTGCTTCCCTGTGACTTTTCAGTGGTGCCTACGGTCACTAGAACCACAGCTGGAACAATCCGATTGAAGTCGGTTGTTGTATGTTTTGGTTAAACCTTGATTATATAAGTACAAGGATTGTTTTTTTTCGTGTCTGGTTGCTTTACTATGAGAGTCAAAAGCCCACTCTGTTTCAAGGGTGCTTTCATCTTTGTCAGTGTAAATGCAGAATAAAACGTTGAACTTTTGCATGGGAACTTGGTCCACTTGTGGACGCAATCAGACTGACACATAGTTATTTGTATTGTACCGATAAACACCGATAAAACTTGCCTCCGATATTTCTATTTGTTTTTCTGCGATAGGGTGAGATTGCGAAATTTAATATTGTATTCTACGATTCGCTTTATTGTTTATGGGCGGGTCGGCTCTTTTGAATTTGTAATCGTGCCCATTCAATCAAATATTTTAAAGAATCTAGAAGTAAAACTAAACTTCATGAAACCAAGTTTAGCGCTACTAATAGTACGATGACTCACGGCTTTTTTACACGCCACAAGCCAGCGTTTACGCTTTTAGCGTGTCCAATTCGCCCAGTGTCATCGGCGTTTTTACAATCTGCTTGTTGACAATCCTTCCCGAAAGCTAATTCGCTCACACGCTAGCTTTTAAAAACGCCAACAATCAGCTTGTAAAAAAGCCGTGTATCATCGACGCTTTTTGAAAGGTTAGGTAAGGCTTAAAACCTAACATAGCTTTAGAGTACGGCAGCGATAAAATAAACTAATTATCATTCCAATGTGCCTCGTAGCTCTTTACTTATGGATTGTGATGCCTTGAGCGGGCAGGACGGAGTCTAGTAGTAATAGAGTCTAGGTAGAGTTTAGTTCAACTAGGAACGTCAGAACAAATCACCCGAGCGAGACAATTTCCACTTTTGATTTCACTTCGCTACACGTTGCTCTAGCTAGGAAGTCAAATTTGATACAAGTCTAGAAATTCTAAGTAATGTCAATCCTAAAATTCTTCTTCATCTTATGATGTCATTCATATCATTCTTTCGAACAAGTGTGGTGAAAGGATTCTGAAATTCTAAAATATCAAGAAACTCTTAGTAATATCCAAACTTACAAGCAAAAATTTTACCTCCTTTGCAATATTGCTTAGCGTATATTCTACTCTCGAGATGTAAACATTCTGAAAATCTTGTTTGCTAAACATGCAATACAGTACTTTTACTGTGTGTTTTCTCGAGCGATCCACTTTTATTAAAGGTTGTGTACGGAGTCTAGACTAAGGCCTTATACATGGAGTTATATACTTTACATATATCTTACTAGCTGTACCCGCGTGCGACTTCGTCACCCGTGGATGAATTGTTTATTGTCGATGTTGTTTGTTCCACCCGCGAAAGAAATGTCACAGAATAGCAAAGTGTCATTACTAAGCAAGTCAATCAAAACTTGCACATATTCAAACCCTATTTTTAACACTCAAACATCGAATTCAGTAGAAAACTGAAAAACATAACGGTATTTATCTTGGGGGATTATAAAAATGCAACTTTCAATTAAATATTGTGTTTACCTGTATTTCAACTTTTGCTCTTGGAACACTTTCAATCCGTACTTTTACACATTTTAACTTTAATTTTGAAAATCGGTGAAACCCGTATCTAATTATTTGTTTTGAAAAACGTAATCCAAAAGTTTGAGATAAATACACTCATAAACAAAAATGATTTCCATACAAACTTTAAACTTCTATATCTACCCTCTGAAGAGATGTAGCGTAATATTATATAGCTTATAACCATTTCGGGCTTAGTAGCTATGATATCGTAAAGTTTCAGTTAAATCCGTTCGGTGATTTTTACGTGATGGACGAACACACAAACCCACAAACAAACAAAGTCGTCCAATAAAAAAAAAATTCGGGGCATGTTTATTAATCTCGTCTGAACACGTTTCCGTAAAAAAAAAATATGCACATAAATTGTATTGTATTGTATTGTACCCGCGTGCGACTTCGTCACCCGTGGAAGAGTTGTTTATTTTGTCGATTTTGCTTCTTTCACCCGCGGAAGAAATGTCACGGAATAGCAAAGTGTCAGTACTAAGCAAGTCAATCAATACTTCCACATTTCCCATCCCTCTTTTTACCCACTCAAACTTTGATTTTTATTAGATAACTGAAAAACATGGCGGTACTTATCTTCGGAAATCATATAAATGCAACGTTCAATGAGATATTGTGTATACTTGAGGAGACAGGCTCATTCAACTTTAGGTCCAATAACTCCTTCATTCCGTACTTTCACATCTTTTAATTTTAATTTTGAAAATCGATGAAACCCGTATCTTATTATTTGTTTTGAAGAACATCATTCCAAAGTTTGAGATAGATACACTCATAAAAAAAACTGTTTCCATACAAACTTTAAACTTCTATATCTACCCTCTGAAGAGATTTAGCGTAATATTATATAGCCTCTAACCATTTCAGGCTTTGTAGCTATGATATCGTAAAGTTTCAGTTAAATCCGTTCGGTAGTTTTTACGTGATGGACGAACACACAAACCCAAAAACAAAAAACAAAGTCTTCCAATCAAAAAAAATAATTTTGGGGAATGTTTATTAATATCGTCTGAACACGTTTCCGTAAAAAAAACATATGTACAGAAATTCGGGGTCTTCTGCTTTATTATATGTATAGATACTAGCTGATGCCCGCAACTTTGTTTGCGTTGGGAATTTTCAACATCGGAATAAAAAGTATCCTGTGTCTGTCTCTTGGTTCTAAGGCTAATCCCCACCAATTTTCAGCCAAATCGGTTCAGCCGTTCTTGAGTTATAAATAGTGTAACTCACACGACTTTCTTTTATTTATATTGATGTATAGAATACTGTATAGTTAGAAAGATCGTTAGAAATTTTCTAAAACAATAACGCCATTGATAATACAAATTTCAAAATATTCCCTGATACCTGCAATTTGTTTTAATTCCTATACGGTGACTCCGTCGCGTCGGTGTTGTGGATTCTGAATCTATGCTACGACGGCTCCCCGTCGTAGCATAGATTCAGAATCCACCAACAGACGCGATACATAGGCTGATGATTGACGATGAAACTAACTGGAGTTGAGAAAAAATTACATACAAATATTTTTTGTAATACTCGCATGCAATGCAATATAATGCAATACTCAATACTCGCATGTACTCTATTTACTTACGTATAACTATGGGTTCTGAGCTCATAGCTATTTAGCTATTCATGAGACAATACGGATGAGCCGGTAACTGTTTAGCCCACGTCCGTGATATTGCAGGGCAACAACAAGCACAGAATAAATAGAGTACAATACAAGTAACGGAACGGGTAAATTAATATAGAGCCACAAACACGCCGGGTTTTCGGCTCTGGTTAAAACTTAACCTCGGTCCGAGGATCATAACATGCCAATTTCAGAAGTAGAAATGCTATTGAGTTTTAATTGTTTTAGTAATCCATAAAGAGTCTATGACACACAAGCTTTTTAACAAGCTGATAGTTAGCGAGTTTAAAAGTGCGTTTTTGTCGAAGACGCACAAAACTTTCTACACGCTCAGAAGTGAACTAGCTAGCAAGTGTGTCATACGCAAAGATACTCTCTACAAGCCAACAAGCCAAAACGCCAACGATGATGACACACGGTTTTTTTACAAGCTTCAAGCCAGCGAGTGTGGTGTGTAAATTAGCCCAGTTTTCAATTTTTTCACAGCTTTTTCACAAGCGGATTGTGAAGGAGCAGATTGTAAAACGCTACAAACGTAAACGCTGACTTGTAGCGTGTAAAAAAGCAGTGTGTCATCGACGCTTTATACTCGTATTGACGGTATTTTAAAAATGACATCTGAGAAAGTGTTGAAGTATTATAGGTAGTCCTAAGTTATATTTTGTACCTACTAATTTTTTTGCATCGTATACTAGTACTTATAGTTCTTATAACATATGTAAGGGGTATTAAATTTACATACATTTCACCAAGCTTAAATTATTTGATTGCTTGTCCCGCTAAATGGTACGCCTATTTCATAGCCCATATTGATACACGGAGGCGGCGGCGCCCCATCTCATGACTCAATCACTTCTCGGTTGCTGTGCAACCGGTTGTGTTACGGCTGGCTTTCGCCCTCCTGAAGACGACTAATAGAAGCTCACATTTCTGACAAACAAGACAATTCTAAAAGCCAGCAAGATCGAAGTTTCAGCCTTTATAACCAGAACAGTAGTATAAATATAAATAAATTTGAACATTTCACACAACGCTATCTAGCCCCAAACCAACCCAAACTAAGCAGAGCTTGTACTATGAGAACCAGATAACTGATACAATACTTAGGTATTTTTTTTTTTGTAAATACATACATAGAATACATAGAAAACACCCAAAATCAGGACAAACACTGATTTCCACCACACAAATGTTTGGCCTGAAGCGGTAATCGAACCCGCTTCACCAGGCATGGCAATCCAATACACTTGCCATTCGACCATCCGTGTCGTCAGTAATGTTCAAAACATACTTTTATTTTGAGTGCATGCATACGCATTGGAAAATATAAACACGTTGAAGTCGCTTAGCAGCATTCTGTACATCGAGTTATATCATACGGGTCAAGACTTTCGAAAGTACTTGTTCGCCTGCTGAGCGGCATCCAATTGACCACTTGGCGATATTCTGTCTGAGGCCAGGCACCCCCCACTGCCCAAGCTCTCAATAGCTCAGCAAACAGGGTTTATTTATTTTGTTAAATTATATTTTGAAAGTCTACGCGTAGCGGCGGGATGTAGTATATTTTTTAATATTTTGGACATTCACACAACGCCATCTAGCCCCAAACCATAATATTACTTATTCTTTGCCCAAACTAGCTTGTACTATGTGAATCAGATGGCTGATAGAATACTTAAATACTTTTTTTTAATACCTACATATACCTACTACATAGAAACACCCAGACTCAGGACAAACACCGGTGTTCGTCACGCAAATGATTGTCCTGAAGCGGAAATCGAACTCGCGACACCGGCGTGGCAGTCCAACACTCTTACCATTCGACCATCCGTGTCGTCACTTTACATGTCACTATTAAATAATGCGTTTAAAAATAAAATACCTGTTAATATTTGGAGCAGAAACACGCTTCCCGGTCCCATGCTTTAAGAAGTCACATCTTTCCACAGACGACACAAATGAACCTGCATGATTCATTTTACCACAGACTATTGCCTAGATCACACGTACCAAGTACACGGTCGAGACAGTGCTCTCGGCCTAGTTCTCGGTACGTACCTATAAACATAGCGCCGCGTGCTCGGCTAAGCGAGTGACGGAAGCTTTCACTGTCTCGGCCGAGTACTCGGTACGTGTGATCTAGGCATAAGTATGTATAGTATACGCTACAGAAATCATCATAGTTGAGTTAGGTATCTGTGAACCCCTAGACTTGCCGCCTTGCGCCGTTGCATTGTTGGTCAGATAAATGATAAAACCCATTTTAGCCGGCAGTGACTGCCTGCCCTGTAACATCAGACACGATGTTGACAGTAATTGGTTTAGGAGTAATTGATAGCATGCATTCTACATCACGTCCGCAACACTTGTTCGATACAAAAGGGCGATCTGCCCTACGTGCCTGCATTTAGGAAGGGTTACGCGATGACCTGCATTACGTAGTTTTCTCAGTCACTGTCAGCTTATTTTTGCTACATGGATATGTTTTTCATTTATTTGGTTTTTTGTCATTTAATGAGATTCAAATTTGCCATTATTACTGTATGCGTGTTGATGTTTGTTTTCTTACGTGGCATGGATAAACGCACAACACACTTTTATCAGCGATAACGAAGAGGATATGTGAAACTATAAGAAATGACAGCTGCCGAATTGTAAGACAGTGATAGCGCAATTAGACACCTTACCCTGAGGTTAGATATAGATTTGTGTCGCTCAAAAGTAACGGACGTAAGCGACAAATGATAAAACATCGTATTGCTTGAAAAGTATTGAATTTATAAAAAAAAAACCTTTTATTTATCTAAGTTCTGTGATTACTCACTCAATAGTAAAAAAATGAACCGTAAATATTCTCTAAATTCGGAGGATGGATATAATCAGATTTTAAGAGGGCCTATTTAAAAAAAATAATTTCGAGAAATGTTTCACCAATCGTGTTTCTGTCTTATATTTATTTAGATTATATCCTCAAGTAATCACTGTATTAACATCAAGTTTGTAAACTGTACCGTTACCGAGTAAGAATGAAACGCAGCGACTTCAAATTTTCACATAGCCTCTTAATCCCTTTTTTTAATAATCCTGATGTTTAACCAACTACTTTAAATACTACTTACTCATTTTCAACCGACTTCAAAAATGAGGAGGTTCTGAATTCGGTTGCTTTTTCTTTTATTTTTATGTTTGTTACCTCAGAACTTTATTGTTTATAAACCGATTTGAAATTCTTTTTTTTAATTGAGAGATTATATGATGGGTCCCATAGGAATTTTATCAAAATCAGTGCAGTATTTTAGTTTTTAATTCAAAATAACTGAAAAAAAAGTCATTGAATTGAACAAAATTGCGTATTTTGCTTCCCTGTGATTTTTCAGTGGTGCCTAAGGCCGCTACAAACAGTCCGATTGAGGTCGGAGGTCGGAGTATATTTTAGTAAAACCTTGTAAAATAAAGTTACTATAATAATAATCGGATTTAGAAAGCTAAGCGATTAGTTAGTCATTTAGAATCGTAATCTATTAGTATTAGAAGGGAGTTTTTGTAATTTATGACTTCAAGGCCGGAGCGGGGGTCGGTTGGTAACAGGTGGTATAATACGGGTCGCCCCCTATTCTAGGGATGAGTGAGTGTTTTAAACGCGTGCTGACACAAACATGTTTGGGATAATCTGTTTATGAGTCTGTGATAAGAATGGATGGGTCGAAGACCTGCTGTGATTCAGTCGACAAAGACTTATTTTTGAACCCACGTAAAAAAAGGGGTGAGGTTATCAATTCGGTTGTTTTTTTTTATTTGTTAACTTTGTTGTACTTACATAAACAATGGATGTAAAAATAACCTTTTTTTAGGAGTATATAATTTTTATACCTTCAGATTGTTTCCATAAAGAATTCATTAGAATCAATTCAGTAGTTTATTTTTTTTATTATAATAACTGAAAAAAATAAGGCGTCGAAGTACGTTAATAAAATTACGTATTTAGCTCGGAAGTTCTAATTGATCTGTTATACCTGTGGCTATACAAACTTATTAGCAATTACGCAATTTTTCTGCATAAGCAACACCTACGTATTTTATTTCTAAAATAATTATTTTACACCAATTTAAAATAGAGCATGTAATTTTTTTAAAGTAAAATTATTAAAAAGTCTTAGTTAAGTAGAGCTAGACTTAGATATCACCATGACGTGTTAAAATTACTCCCTATCGAGCTTCTAGGAGCAATATATTACACGCAGAGAATATTTTCTTGCGTACATACTACACCATTAATACTTAATTTTAAATCCGTCTCGTTGTAAAATTTCCTAATTTCTGAAAGCAGTTTATAATGATAACTAATAAACAAATAAAGCAGATTCTAATAACTATTATTTGCTTTCTTATTTAATTTTACAATGGTTTCCATTGTCCTTTGACGTCCATCGTCTGTGTAAAAGCTAAGGTAGAAGAGGGAAGTGGCGTATCTTTGCTAAATGAACGTGACACCCCGCGTCGTCGCCCTGTCGTTATTAAAATAGGTGCCAGTGGTACTTAAACTTTTCACTTATATCCTACTAATATTATAAACGCGAAAGTTTGTAAGTTTGGATGGATGGATGGATGTTTGTTACTCTTTCACGTAAAATCTACTGAATGGATTTTAATGAAACTTTACAATAATATAGCTTATACATCAGAATAACACATAGGCTACAATTTCTAAAGATACCTGCGCAGACGAAGTCGCGAGCACCAGCTAGTATTATTATAAATGCGAAACGATTTTTATGAAATTCATAGGTTTTCAGAAATTGTATACAGGCTAGGCTAGTTTTCAAGTATACAGGATTTCCCTCGGCTATGCCACACGGAGGGCATCAAGTACTTTAAATAAGTCAGCATTACCCTAGACGAACCAAAGGATTCATTTAGTTCGTCTATGCCATAGACTTATACCATAGACTCTATGGTATTACTGACTTTCAATAATCAAGGTTTTACAAAAACATAGACAACCGACTCCAATTGGACTGTTTTAGTGACCGTAAACACCACTGAAAAGTCACAGGGAAGCAAAATACGCAATTTCGTTTACTTCGACGACATTCTCTTTTTCAGTTATTTGGATATATAAACTAAACTACTGAATAGATTTTGATGAAATTGTATGGGACCAATCTGAAAGTATATCCTCTTAAACAAACAAATAATTTTATAAATAGGTTCATAAACAACAAAGTAGTGAGGTAACAAACTTTAAAAAAAAAACATTCAACCGAATTCCTCCTCCTTTTTGAAGTCGGTTGAAAAGGACCTTAATTTTTTAAAGATTTTTTTACATTATACATTGCTTTTAACATTTTCTTACTTTACTTGTCTAGAACCGCTAAATGAGGTAAAAACATCTTACCTATTTTATAATACCGATCGAAGGGATAGATCACAAAGACCAATTCCTTCAAATTTAAAAAAAAATGAATTCAGTATTATGGCATGGTCGTGGGTGGGACATCCTGTAAAGGTAATAGAAATATACTACGCAGTTGAAACCGCAGACAGTATGCTTCTATTCATAATTTCTTGCTGTTATACGACTCTACGTCAACTTCTAAATTAGTATATTTTTGCAACTCTACAGTAATAAATAATATATTTTTGTCATATTAAAACTTTAAGAGCCGCACCCCTCAGCTAAGCATCGCTGCTACGCGTACACATTCGGTGAGATTCTCGCTTGATTAAATAAATATAATATGATCAATCTCTCGGTTCTTGATCTACCCACTACAAATACGTCCAAATATGTTTAACATTAAAAAGTTGTAAAAATTACGTCAATATAGTTCTCACCCCAAAAAATTATAATCTTACAATTTTTACAATCAATACTTTAAATATGATAAATCTAAAGAATAAAACTTTACTGTGATGCATGTACGGGAATCAGTCGTTAATCAAAATTACAATTACATAAGAACGTTAACCATTGCCGCCGTCAAAAATCACCCTAAGGGAACCACGTGAGCCCAGGAATGCACCCTGGACCAAGTTGCACTTGGGGTGCATAATAATAACCCCAACATATTGTGATGCCCAATAATAATTCAATTTCCGAGACAAGCTTTATTAATTAAACTATCCGTATAAACTGCAAGGTGCATTGTTTTTTACTACTACTTGTTTTTTTATTATTATTTTATTTATTATTGAGTGTTAATCGTCCCACTGTAGGGCAAAGGCCTCTCTTCCTTCTTTCCACTATTATCTGTCAAGGGCAACTGTCTTTCAAGCGGGAGTCTAGCTCGTCTCTCTATCTTCTCCGCGGTCTATCGCGACGTCGTTTACTGTCTGTCACTTTGTCACTGTGTCTTGTAACTTTTTGGAAAAGTAATAAAGTTGGCAAGGCGTGGTGACGGCAGGTGGAGTAGGGCCTTGACAAAATGGATGCCTAGAGAGGGAAAACGCAGCGTCGGGCGACCACCAGCCCGATGGATTGATGACATCCGCAATAATGCAGGCAACACCTGGGTTAGATCCGCACAGCACAGACGAGATTGGCATTTAATGGAGGAGGCCTATGCCCAGCAGTGGGCTGATAATGGCTGAGTATGATGATATCAAAGTACTCCATTACTATACTGCATGTGTTAAGTGCTAGTTTCAGACGTGTCTTGGCTGACTGATTTATCATCTCTGAGCCGAAACCGCTCAATGTAGAGTCTTGATACTTGGAAGGTTCTCTCAGTTATTCTAACATCGTGGTTCGACCTCTAAACAAGAGGTCAAAGTTTTCGACACGACATGAAATCGGGGATGTAAACTCCAGGGAATTATTTTTTTAGTTTTCAGACAGACATTTCAGATAAAAAAAATGTGCTTGGATTTCCAGTATGTTTATAAATTACGGTGGAGAGTTGGGGAGCACTCAGAATGTTGGTTTAGGGAAATACGGAGTCTTCGCTACCGAAGTGGCGTGAATAAGGATAGTAAATTATGTTAGTTCGTAACACCTTCGTAGCAAAGCAATGTGCTACGGCGAAAACGTTCTACTCGAAAATATCAACGCGCCGCGCTGCTTTATTACTAAAGTGTTTTACGTATAATCTATGAATTGTTCCTGGGCATTATGCAACTATTTTGATAGATATATTGTACGCTATTTTTTTTTATTGTTGGCACATGGATCCTGGATTTCATCTCAATATGTCTACCAACAAATCGCAATATCTCACACATTATACTCCAAAACCAAAAAAAATCCGACCGAGACGTAGGAAAAAAAGTTGCTAAATACTATGTATCTGTGTTAGGCAGTATGTCCCACAGCATCTTGGTGCACAAATTGCAGCATGAATAGCATGACTAGGCGCCGCATTAGATCACGCAGACAATGGTGCTCCACACTGGATGCAATCGACAGTAAATGTGTGAACCACAGATATAGATAGATCTAGATCTATATGCCTGTGGAGTGAACAGTAGCCTTGCAAATGGGGGAGGCGGAAGACAAAGACCTCTCGAGGATTATCCTTCAATAAGACTGCTCAGTCGAACTGATAGCAATAATACCTAACTACATTTACATAGGTACCTAATTAATAACTTACTAGTAATGAGTAATTAATTATGATCCGCGTTATCAATCTATATACAGGGTTGTTTTTTGAGAGGGGTGGCAGGGCACTGATGGCCAAGTCCGAAACCATGAGAGTTAGAGAAATGTCGTGAAAGGAGTCATGCCCTCGATTTATAAGAAAACATTAACTGCATATTTATTTATTTTTTAATGTTTTACTTTTGACGGAAATCGCACAGGCCTAAACACTGAACGTAGACGTCGAAATTCCAGGGTATGTTCCACAAGAAGTGTAGGCGCGTACTAATAAACCATTTTTGCTGGTTTGTAACAAAGAATTGGGGGTGTCAGCTAAGTATGAACAAGAATTCAAATAAAATAGATTTAATTAAAGCTTATCTACGACCAATAAGTTTAATGTAACTACCATTGGTGCGCGTGCGCGTCTCAAATCGAGTGTCAAACCATGACATTGCGCATTATACGTCACGCCTTGTTACCTACCTCGTAGAGAGCACCCCCGCGTGACTGATCATCCTTGACGGATTTGAGCTTGACACTCGAATCAAAGGTATGTATTGACGTGAATAATTGCCGTGAATTTGTTTTTCGGTTCGCATTTCAGTTCGACCCGTTGCATGTGGATAAGCTGATAGGTCTTCGCAATAATACAAACATGCTTCCATCAGCCAGTATTCTTTCAGTAGGTACTTATTTACACGATGGCCCACAGTAATGGGAGATGGAAGGCAAGGACTATAAACAAACGGATAAATATATGCTTAGCGAATACTTACCTTGATTTTTAAAATTGAGCAATACTACATTTAAAGATTTTAAATAAATCACCATCCCAAGCCCGGGACTAGTACCCACACTACCCACTAAATAAGAAACAGAATCATTTTGTATTTTTATGATACCGATCGAAAAGATACATTATCAAAAGAACTAATTTAATACTTTCTCAATAACATGGTATCTAAAATTAAGGAAAACCTTAAATTATCAAATAATGCACAGAAACTATCCGTTCCAACTGCCAGTCCAGCAGTTTGCAAAATATAATTATGAATTATAATATGTACTAAAAAATATTTATTTAACCTTAAAGTAAGTATTTTTTGATGCTGTCTCTTATCTATACCTGGATAGAGACCGACATCAATGTAATAGCTGGCTTGCTGCGCTACAGTCTAAATTGCGTTCGGCCTAACAGTGGTTTGTCGGCCGCGCCCTACCGAATGGAATCTGGCGACAGGTGGACTGTTGTCATATCCCCACAAGTTCGGTAATTTTAGGATAATACAGTATAAGTGCACACACTTTTACCGCAATAAGCAGTAAAAACTAATTTTGAGTAAAAGCGGCGGTCTATATTGGGCTTGACAGATTTTTCCGCTCAATATTAGTTTTGACCAACGACAACCAACGACAAATCCTTAGACATTTTTTTTTAATAAAGATAAAGATAAAAAAGAAGAGATAAAGATAATTTATTTACCCAAACACAAGTACAATATAATGGTCTTAAATAAATTGGTGTCCTAAGAATTTTCTACCTTTAGTTTCAGGCGTGCAAAATTTTGTCATATTATACATTATGTAAATCTAACTTTCACGCCAATGTTGTTTTGGCTGAGTTGAAGCCTGACTGAATATTGTTGTTTTTTTTTGACTAGTTATGAGTTTTTACTGTAACATGGACTCTACAGAAACGGCATAAGGCGAAGATACGGCGCAGGCGGTACAGAAGAATAATCGCATGACGCGTCGCTTACTGATTTTGTATGAAAAATATCGTGCCTTCGCCTTACGTCGCTTCTGTATAAATCAGGCCTACTAGCAAAAGATAAACCCTTGCCGTAAGATAGATAGATAAATTTAGCTTTTTCCTGAAATTAATTGCATCATGGTCACACGAAAACAACGCACGTGCGGCACCCCTAGACGCATAAATTCCAAGCGGCTATTGTGCCCTGACGTCACTTGTGCCGTGACGGGCCGCATATTGCTGCCAAATATTAGGGCACATTACACCGACGCGACAGGGGATGACATTCTGGACTAACCTTTGGTGCTTTACTATTAAATTAAAATAATGTGAAAGATATTGTAGGACCTAATTTAACTGAAGCGAATTAATCCAGTGGCCCAAATATACTTGAACATCGTTAAGAGGAATTTCATAAAGTTCACTGGTTAGTAAATAATAATAATAATTAAGCTTATTTTCCAAAAAAAAGATCTAAGATACTAAGTTTACACCATGTGATTAAAATACAGAACCTTGCTAATTTAATCATTAATAACTAAGATCTTTGTACAGGTCTATTTAAAGACTTCTCGGTCTAAGCTAAGTATGCATAAGTATTTATTTATTTTATTTATTGAACACCAACACAGTGTACACTAATACATTTTTTTGGTTACTTACACTTGGCCTGCTATGTATCATGATACATAGCAGGCCAAGTGTCACTGCAATTATAGGTGAAGACGACATGCAAGAGGTAATTGAGCGAGTAACAGAGTGAAATAAAATAAATAAAGGAGTAGATAAAGGAACTTGTGATATAGACCCGAGAGATCCCCTCTTCGGCCGGTAAAGCAGATAACTTATTAGGTAGGTATATTAGAGATTTTTTTCCTGATTAAAAAGCATAAGCTAACTCTTTTACTTATCTGTATATTCTCACCATGGCTTTTCTATACAATCGAAATAAAGGGATCACCAAGATAATTATACAAAATAGGAATGTACTTATTTTGTCAGCTATATCGCTTCGTTATCGTATTGTTATCGTATCATTATCACCACTTGACACTTGATCGCGATAAAATCGTTTCAATTGATTTTTCCGACAATATTGAGCTTTACCTACGCGTTTTGTCTCAATTCCCCTTCGAGAATCTAGCAACAATTCCCAGCCCTTTTTTTTAAATAATGACTGTGACTGCGTGCATATCTGAAATTTAATATGATATCAAGGTTATTATTAAATAATGTTGAATTATGAATACTTATTATATTTTTATTTTATTTATTTTGGAAAAACAAACAGGTACTTTATAAATGTAGATCTTGTATGGCTTAGTATAGAAATAGTATTACATTTGTAGACATAATCCTCAAAAATAAACTATGTTATTGAAAAAAAAAATCATCTCTGACTTCAACTATATTTTAAGTGAACATTGATACTGCACATAAACAGTTGCTTACATGAATCACTCTAACTTGTGTACATATCTTAGTGCTCTGTGCTATATCTAAATAAACTCTAATTCACTTTCTATTTTTCAATTTCAATCTTTATTTGCCTTATATGTTGTGGGTGAAGTTCTTAAAATGTAGACGATTTGATAATATCTATCAGTTTCAGACAGACTGACTAGCAATAAAGTCAATGCGTACGTCTGTCCATAGAAAGCAATAAACTGTTGCCTCGGGGCGACTTGCAAATAAAAATCGCTTGCCCTTTGTAGGCATAGGGTTCCGGGGGTAACGACTATCGAACGATAGTACCTACCTACAGAAGATAGTAGGAAAATATATATGTTGTGTATTTTAGGTTCCTTCAGTCGGACTGGTCAATATGGGAGCTTTCTTTTAGGTCTTCTTATCGTGTCACTAGTTCTTTCGAATCAGGGTGGTGAATGGATTTCAAATGTGCCTCGAAGAGGCTCCTTTCGTGCACTTGACACATGTTTTCGAACTTTTTAAGTTCTATGACATGCCGGTTTCCTCACGATGTTTTCCTTTGCCGTTAAGTATGTGTTTTTAATGCACAAATAGTTTTTATTTGGACAGAAAAATGTATTGGTGTACGACCGGGTTCGAGCCCACGACCTTCGGATCGAAAGTCGAGGCACCTCCCACTCGGCCAACATGGCTTTTAGGTAAGTACTTTTACTACAACTATTTCGACTTTATTTGCGATTTTCTTTCACAAAATGGCGCCTTGAACGATTAGATAGATGTCGACGCACGACATAAAGCATAGCCCTGCGTGCGTGGAATGGCAGGTAACTGGTACGGCACAAGAATTGCAGTGTAGCAGTGTAGCAGTGTAATCTATATTTTCTATTGAATATTTTATTCCATTCGTATTCCATTCCTGAAAATTCACCCCCATCGCCTCTTGGATCGGTGAATCGCAAGGCACGTGGCAGCCACGCGATAGGCGCGCGACGTACGCGCCCGCACAAATATTAAACGCCGGTATTCACAACATCACAATACCCACGTTCTGTATCTCGCACCTTTATTACGTGTGCACTACGGCTTAAACGGGTAAATAAAGCTTATCCAAGTTGTTACTTTCATCCTGATATTCCAGGCCAGTTGGCAATTTTCTAATAAGTTGAGAAGAGAAGTAGATCCGAGGGAGGCACTTGCACGAGAAGGAAAACGTGGCTTATTTATTAGCTTTCTATTTACTCATAAGTACCTATATATCATATTAGGTGTATTCTCGTAAGTAATTCAAATTCAATTATTTATTTGCATTATACATTGTACAAAATGGTCTTAAATTGTAATTAGTATCAAACGTACACCCTGTAAGGGCACAACAAAATAGGATTTTCAAAAGAAAACTTATGCTAAGTGGCTTGTTTATTTTTACCTACTTACCTATTTATACTTTTATTTTAAATCCTTATCTTTATCACAGATTTCAATAAAATAACTAGTCTTTAGATTCTAAATATTCTTGTAACTTATAAAAACACCTGGATATTAGATACTTCTTTATTTAATTCTTTAAAAAATTAAGAGTCATTAATTATTTCTTTTATATATATGAAAGTAATTTATTAAATATATTAACTGCCATATGATGGGCATTTGATCTAACTATTTGTAACTTTGTGTACATATTTCTTATTCCAGATGATTCCCCATCATTCACAATATACAGAATGGGTTGCATTTCACTGCTGGGTTTCTCTTTATTACCTACTAGTGAAAACTGTTTACTGTTCTAAAACCTCATAATAAGTAAGTAGGTATTTTATTCATGTTAAAATTTTCATTAACTCACGCTCACCATGGCCAAGAAATGACAAGATAAAATAAAACCTTAGTTCCTGCATGAATAGAATAGCAGCGACCGACAGAGCACTTAGAGCTTTCAGTGGCAGACAATAAACATTAACTACATAGGAACTTATAAGTACTGGAATAACGTGCTTAACGGTGACGGTGAAGGAAAACATCGTGAGGAAACCGGCATGTCATAGAACCTCAAAAGTTCGGAAAACATGTGTCGTCTTCTAGTAGGGTTGCCAACATTTTTTGGTCTGAACATAGTATTTTTTCCAAAAAAGCTATAAAAAATATAGTACGCTTAAAAAATATAGTATTTTAGTAGGAAAGAATAAAATAGACTTATATTTTTTATTCTGATAATCACCAGAACATGTAATAAAGATACCTGCGCAGACGAAGTCGCGGGCACCAGCTAGTACTATATATTATAGTACGGTTGGCAACCCTATCTTCTAGCCTCTTTGAGGCGCACTTGAAATCCTTTCACCACACTTGTTCGAAAGAACTATTGACACGATAAGAAGAAGTACTGGAATATTTAATTGGTCCTTTTACATTGGTGATCTGTCTGACTGACCGACCAAAATGGACTGTAAAAAAACAAAACCTTGATTATAATAACAGCATACTAATGCCTAGATCACACCGATCACAGCCGATACTCGGTACGTATAAACATAGCGCCGAGTGCTCGGCTGAGCGAGTGATGAAGCTTTCTCTGTCTCGACCGAGTAACATTTTACTGTCTAGGCCGAGTACTCGGTACCTGTGATCTAGACATTAGGCTCAATTTCCACTGGGATGGCAGCGACCGGTAAAGCACTTTCAATGTAAACAATTTTTAACATATTAATTAACTTTATTAACTTTGGTTTAGGTAAAAGTATCTAAAACCGTAAAACCGTAACCGTAACCGTAACCGTACCGAAAACAGTAGTCAGAACTCATGAGAAAATCAGAATAATTCTCGTTTCAGATTTCGGGGAGTCAACATCTCCTGAGGATGCCTCTTGTAGAGGCGAAACATGAGTCGAGTTCTGACTTGGGTTTTAGCGTTTTGCTGTTTTCGGCGCTTTGGTTTAGATACTAAAATTCTTAACTAGAGTTAAGTTAATTAAGACCTTTGTTTAGAAGTTAAGCTGATTTATTAATACATATATTTATATGTACTATTTATTAATTTTAAACATTATCTAGGTATATACTTATACGAGCAGTATTGCTCTGCCATACCAGTGGGTATTGAGCCTTTTTCAGTTTTCAGTGTCATACTATTTTCGACATTGCCTTCATTTAAATAATATCCAATATCAAATAATACAACAATTGATTTCTCGCATCGATGCTCAATTGTTGTGTTATCCGATATTGCATTTTACTTATTTCAATGAGGACATTTGCAAAAATAGATTGACACTGAAAAATGCTCTGCGCTGCGCTCCGCTGCTCTGCGCTGCGCGCGCCCTTAGATACATAGATACCAGGTAATTACATGAAATCTTCTGTCATTAATCTAGCAAACTTTTTGCACGTCACTTGCTATCGCATTAAAAAGAAAATCAATACGGAATGTCATCTACCATCTCAATTTGACATTAGGAATCACGAAAATATGAAATCTTAAAAGTGTAAGTTTTGGTTTTAAAATCGTAATAAGTACAAAAAAAATGATATTAGCTTCGTAAAATTGTTAAAATACATTTCTTTGGTCCAAAATGACAAGGTGAGTTTTGTTTTTTGTACCTTTCTCAGTCTATGTTTGGACGAAAAGTATTGTAGGTAGGGACGAAGGCTCATTGTTAGAGGGCGTGTTAGAGTAAGAGTCATCATCATCATCAGCCCACTTTAGTCCACTGCTGGACGTAGGTATCTCCCATAACGCGCCACTGAGCTCGGTCTTCGGCTCTCCGCATCCACTTTTTACCGGCTGCCTTTCGTATGTCGTCACTCCACGTCCTGGCCGGAGGGCGCCCTACAATACGCTTGCCGATACGCGGTCTCCACTCAAGAACCCGCCTGCTCCAGCGGTTGACGGTTCTTCGGCATGCATGGCCAGCCCACTGCCACTTCAGCTTGCAAATCCTGAGAGCTATGTCGATCACTTTGGTTCTTTGTTGGATAACCTCGTTCCGGATTTTATCCTTCCAAGAAACTCCCAATATAGCTCTTTCCATAGCTCGCTGAGCGACCTTAAACTGGTGGACTAGCTCTACCGTGAGTGTCCACGTTTCGGCTCCGTAGAGTAAGAGTGGCAAGTGGTATCTACCATACCTAATCACATTAATACTACCTATGGCTTAATACACGTTCCCGTTGGTAGGTTTTAACTCTATTTAGGCGGCCTTACGCCACCCCCTCTGATGGTACCATAACAAGTAGGTGTTAATAGGGAAGCAAATTTTTCTTGCAAAGTCTTTTTGCCTCAGTGCCCCGTTTGCTACACTATGTCTGCTTAAACTTCAGAATTGCAAAAATCCATTGATGAAAATCAAAGAACTTATAATAATAATGGTTGGACTTTCCACACAACGCCATCTAGCCCCAAACTAAGTAAGCCTGTATTATGGGAACCAGATGACTGATAGAATACTTGTATACTTTTTTTGTAAATACATACATAAAATACATAGAAAACACACAGACTCAGGACAAACACCGATGTTCATCACACAAATATTTGTCCTGAGCGGGAATCGAACCCGCGACACCGGTCATGGCAGTCTAACACACTTGCCACTGGACCATCCGTGTCGTCAATTTATTTTCCAGTTGTTGCGCATGCGCTGGCTCCAGCAGTAGCGGTGCTAATCCTAGTTTGCCGCTGATATGCCTTGTGCCACGCGATGGCGCGCAAACGCCTTCCCAGGGGGGCGCGCGTCCTCACCAGGCACCATCCCGGCCCACGGCGCAGAGCGACTTCAACCTTCTCGACGAGGACTACATCAAGAAGCATTTCAAATTGCCGCAGCGTGCTTTGTACCTTGACCCCTTCAGGTACCTACATCACCATCCTCGAACCTTATGGGGCTACCACACGCATAAGCTTTATCAGTCTTGCCCGTGCAGGCCGGTGTACACGGAACACTTTGGTAACTCCACAACACACAAGCTTCACCACAGTCTGCGCAAGACTGTGGTGAAGTTTGTGCGTACCTATGGTAGGCCCATTACTCAAAGGGCTGGACTTTAACATACTTCTTACTTCTTTTTTATCAGGATTTACATGTCATTTACACATCTTCCTGGTTGTTAATTGTTTGAGCAAGGGTAATTTATATAATTCTAAAGACACGCACGATGTTCCGTGTAACTACGCACAAGCTTCACCACAGTCTGCGCAAGACTGTGGTGAAGGTTGTGGTTTATGGTAGGCCGATTACTCAAAGGGCTGGACTTTAACATACTTCTTATTTCTTTTTTATCAGGATTTACATGTCTAGCATTTCTTCCTGGTTGTTAATTGTTAGAGCATGCACAACACATTCACACGTGCGCTTGTGTAGTGTCTGTGAATAAGAGTGTCCCTATTGTGACATGTCAAAAATAACATCCTAATTTTGTCAAAATGTACTTGTTTACTGAAATTGCATTGATGCGAGTACTTTGACAGCGCCAGCCTTCGTTAAAAAACCCGTGCATGCTGCGGTCTGATGTTCAGCTTTTCTCATTCTCTCTCAACTTCTGTCAGTTCCTGAATTTAGGCTTCCTTGATGGTCCTATGTACCTACCTACACTAACTTGTGATTCGATCTTCGTAGTTACCTATGTAGCCAGATGTAAATTTTATTTTATTTTATAGGCGTCCCCTAATCACATTTCCTATGACTCAAGAGGACGCAAAGAACTTCAATTTGGCGCGCAAGTATAAGATTAACCAGCAAATCTTGGACGGATTTCTTGACCCCAGCCAAGCTATTTCAGCTCCTAGTGTCTTTGTAAGTTTTTATTTGCAATACGTAGCCCTTATAACTGCTGATATTCAGGTCTCCTTCTTTGCCTAACTACGAAGCAGTAGGATAATGTGTTTTGATGAAAGTATTAAAAGTGCAAAATTGACTCTGTGTTGGATTAACGGCTCGATTGATTTTTCAACCGACTTTTAAAAATGAGGAGGTTATCAATTCCGTTAAATGCTTTTTTTATGTTTGTTATCTCAAAACTTTGTTATTTATGAAACGGTTGGAAAAAGTTTTTGTTTGAGAGGATATACTTTCAGATTGGTCTCGTAGAAATTTTATCAAAATTGGTTTAGTAGCTAAACTACTAAACCAATTTTGATAAAGTTTCAAATCTGAAAAAAAAGTCGTTGGAGTGAACAAAATAACGTATGTATTTTGCTTCCCTGTGACTGTTCAGTGGTGCCTACGCTACAGTCCGATCGAAGTCGTTTGTTGTATGTTTTTGTAAAACCTTGATTATTATAAAATACTTAGGTATCAATCAATTAACCTTTCCGTCTTTCTTGAGAGTCTATGCTTGATAAAATACCTACAGCGTTAATAAGCAAATCGAGGTCACATCAATTATAAATCTGATTCTAATGACCCTATTGACATTTCCCCAGCCATACGCAAAATCGGAGTCGGAGAAAAGGAAGGAAGCGGAAGAAGATGAAGAAATCATATATATTCTGCAACTGCCCGACTGGGAGTTCCAGTGCCCTGTTCACAACCAGACCATCAGGACACCGAGGTGAGTCAATCAATAGGTAGTACCTACTTACTCTAATGTTTATTGTGATTAAATGGTAGGTAACGTATGGTCTGAAGCTGAAGGTAACAATTTAACACATCATTCATCTCACAACCACACTCCACAGGTTTAAGTTTTTTTTTTATTTGCGATACCTACGTATCGAACCGTAATAAGTTTGGTACCTACATATGTTTAATAAGCGTCAAACAGCTTGTTCTCTGGCGAACCACGTAACAAAGATGTGCAGAACCAATTTGACCTAAGAATTGCGTTCTGCGCATCTTGTCATGTGGTTCGCCAGAGGACAACTTGTTTGACGCTTAGTACCTATACCGCACCTGGAATACCTACGTAACGTACCTATACAATATTTACTGTCCGAAACTCCGAACCATGATTGTTAGTGTAATTTCAGCCAAGCGTATTTTTGTCGCGCGTACCTATACTTGCTGGCGGAACTAACAAAACTTCAAAAGCCCAACGCTCGTATATGGGCGTGTGCTCTGGGTTTTTTTTCTAGCGAGTCTACCATGGGGGTGTCTTTCGCGGCTTGTCGCGCGTAAAGGCGCCTCAAAAAACAAAACACTAGCGGTGAACGGTGAATCCACTCGGATAAATTATCTAAACCATCAGGCGTTCCTCAAGGATCCTTGCTCGGGCCTCTTCTCTTTTTAATTTTCATCAACGATATTTCATCTTGCTTCCAACACTCCAAAATATTACTCTATGCCGATGACATGAAAATTTTATGCCCAATCAAGGGTCCTGAAGACGCTCTCAAGTTGCAGCAAGACCTTGTTAGATTTGAAGGTTATTGCCACGCTAATATACTGGACTTAAACGTATCTAAATGTTACATATGCTCATTTACGATCTTGGCGTTACCTTCGACTCTAAGTTACTATTTGACCAACATATTAATAACATCATCACTAAGGCTTCCAAAGCGCTGGGCTTTGTCATCAGAATGTCATCGGAATTCAAGGAAGTCAAGACGTTTAAAATTTTATACTGTGCTTATGTCAGAAGTCATCTCGAATACGCATCTCAGGTTTGGAATCCTGTTTACAACATTTATTATCTCTTTTATCTTATCAGTATTGCTAGTGCCAGGGTAGACTGTTCTGAACTACTCGGTCATTTGAGTCTTAAAGTTCCATCAACATCTCTTAGAAATCACAATCTCATATGTTCCACAAGTCAAATCTAAGTACAGGCGTATTTCTTACTTCCCACGTGTGTGCAGTTGTTTCAATACATTGTCGCGAGAAATTGATATTGACCTTTTCAACTCATCCCCTGTTAGTCTCAAGCGTGTCTTAAACAATAGTTTTTTTTAATTCTAAATTCTAAATTATAAGTGTTTGTCCGTCTACTTCTTTAAAATTATAAATACCTACTTGCTTTTACCTATTTGTGAAAATTATTAATTGGCCATCTATATTTATCTTTGTAATTAATCGTGTACCTAGCTGTAAGTTTTCCGAAAAAATAGTAAATAAAATAAAAATAAAATAAAGCCGCACATACAGATAAATTATTGGGTGTTCAAAAATACAACCAACGCCATCTTTTACCAAATAGCTTTTAGTTTGGTATATATCTCCCTTTATGTTACCCGTAGAAAGGCTATTGCCTTAACATAAAGGGAGATGGAAAGGGAAGCAACAGTCTTAGTTGGTTAGAACTTACATAGATGGTGCTATCCTTTATTGCGAATTTGCAAGTCAGCCGTGTCGTAAGTTTGTGGAGTGGACTGCCTGAAAACTAGTTTAGGGTCCGGTGACGCAGAAATAGCTGCGGCTAACTGCAATAAAAGCCTATTCGGAAAAAAAACCGTCTCGACTAAAGCCGCGTTTAGAAATGCATTATGTATCGTTAATGGAACGTGAATTCTGAAAGTGGACGGCTCTACAAGTATTACACACTAAACAATACTTTTCATACGACTGTAGAGATTTTCAGTCCAAGAATGGGCACCACTCATAATACAAATAATACAAATACCATACAAATACCCTTACTTTATATTTATACTTCGTCTTTTTAATTTATTATTTATTTATTTACTGATCGCGCGAATGGAGGGGCCGTTTTAGTCTGAAACATAACAAGCATAGCTAAACTCGAGACGGTTGCAGGATTCTAAATTACTCAGCGCTTCAAACGACATCTGTGATTTCAAAGAAACTTTATTAGGGGAGAGTTCGCAGTTCGAAGCAACTAGGAGTGAGCATTGGAGGGTTGACTATCCACTATTTACATTAGCAATGACATCTGTGTTAATTCTGTTGAACTTACCGAATGCCTAACTTAGGTTTTAATTAACTAAAGTTTTTAGATTATGAAGGTAAGTAAGTTTGGCCAAATTCTCTAATGTTTTATTTGGTACTACCTGTTGATCGCGACTTTGTCCTTTTCCAGCTTGTACATTATACGTAGAATTAATGAATGAGATTGGTAGGTATCGAAAATGAGTTATATTTCTAAATATTAAGCGCTATGAACAGACAGCGTCATAGATAAGTATCCCCCTTGCATTATAATACCCAGTTTCAAATCCCTTTAAATCACCGCCCGCGGCGAATGTAGAAGTTTTGCCTTTAAAAAATAGATTATATTTGTATAACCGTATGTAAGCCTAAAATTAATTTGAAGTATTACAATTTTTGAAAGGATTTATAGCTGGGTGTCTTGTGCAAGTGGGATACTTATCTCTGACGCTGTCTGTACATATTTTAAACCTCGAAATACATTTTTATTAAAAAAAGGGGCTTACAGACATAAAGCTAATAAATGTCTATTATTGTATATTATGCAGAGCTAGTGTTATGTAATGATAACTATTCAGTTTGACTCGTTTACTTTCCACTATTTGACTGTCTGAGCAAGAACAAGGTTTAAGCTTTAAAACCTAGCTAGCCCTAAAAAAACTATGCTAATGATTTGGAGTAAGACTGATCTTTTTCTGTTTTTTGGCAGATTCATATGGCATTCGTGCAAGAAAGCAAAGCCAGAGACGGGCGGCGAGCAGAAGCGAGGAGGTGGACCACTGAATAAGCCCAAACCCTGGCTACTGAGTCGGCACACGGACTTCGACCTGCTGTCTCAGTGGTAGAACACATGCTTTATGGGAACAACCAATCATGTCAAACCTAATCAGCAATCACTATTAAAAACAAATTATACATCAAAACTTTTTTTCTAACGTAGAGATAGTACCGTCTACTAAACTAATAGTACTATGGCAGTCGTTACATTGTACGTACGTACATGTACAGACAGCGGCAGAGATAAGTATCCCCCTTGCACAAGACACCCAGCTATAAATTCTTTCAAAAAATTGTAATACTTAAAATTATTTTTAGGCTTACATACGGTTTTTCAAATATAATCTATTTTTTAAAGGAAAAACTTCTCCATTCGCCGCGACGGTAATTTTAAAAGGATTTGAAGCTGGGTATTATAATGCAAGGGGGATACTTATCTATGACGCTGTCTGTACATTGTACATGACTCTTGTGCGTGCGGGGAGCGGGGGACAGATTCGAGTGATCCGCCCATTTCGATAGACTTCAAAGCTTTTCTTTGTTTTAAATGTAGAGATGTAGAGTAGAAGTAAAATTGGTAGGTACAATCATTGGGTGAAGAGTTCTTCTTCTTCTTATCATATCAATAGTTCTTTCGAACCAGAGAGGTGAAAGGATTCCAAGTGCGCCTCAACGAGCCTCCTTTCGTGCACTTGACACAATGTTTTCGAATTTTTAGGTTCTATGACATGCCGGTTTCCTCACGATACTTTCCTTCACCGCACGTGTTTCAATGCACACAGATTTTTTGAACAGAAAAACCCATTGGTGTACGACCGGGTTCGAACCTACGACTTTCGGTGAGGAGTTGAAAACTTAGGAAAAGGTCTTCATAAACTTATTTATCTTAGCAATTAATCACATCATACTTAGATGTCCAGGTACCTACATATAAAAGGGTCTTAGTAGGTTGGGTACTTACTATATTAAAAGGTTGTTAAAACATCAATTTACTTTATTATTTGAAAGTAAATATAGTACAGTCATAATATTAATATGTCCGAATCCGAAACACTTCAACATTCAGGAGAGATACCGTAGTAAAGTTTATAGATACAATCATTGGGTAAGGACGTGTCTCGATAAACATTTTTATTTTCACAGTTAAACACACATTATTTATTTGCAGAGATAAATATCATATCATTATTATTCTATTAAACATTGTTAAAACTAACTTCTACTACTAATATTGAGCATGTTTATATTTCTTGAAACATGTGGGCAAAAAACGTTGAATTTTCCTGCTGCACTAGGATTAATATTGTACCTACAATGCTAAGGTTGGCCAATGGACATTTAACATCGTGGTCTGTTTTCACATGTTTGAGAGCCTTTTAAAATCAAGGTTATCTCTTGAAAGAAAAAGTGTATTGACGTCTTGCCTACTAATAAACTGCTTACACATCTAAAGTTAATAATTCATAGTATAAATACCAAGTACATAAACTCTTTCCAAATTCCTATCAGTACAACATTTGCGAATCTTACCTACAATAAAAATTATAAGTACTTACCTACCACTGAGAAAGGAAATGACTCTAGATTGAAATGACTACTTACATACTGTGATATTCTACATAACACACAAGAAGATAACCTACGTAGGTAATTAATCTGGATTATTTAGGTACTTTAAATCTGGGTTTGTAAGCGATAAGACTAAAATGTCACCTTTACGAACAGCTAGTAGGTTATACCTACACACCTATGATCATTCTACTTAGACTCAACTAGTTACATAGTAAACATCAATAGATAAAATACATCGAAAAATAGGTTAGTCATGGGTGTTTATGCGAGATTGCCGCTTACTGCTTGCGCTTCTTGTTAGGAATAAGGTAGCAGGCAGCCTGAACGCGCTTCTTTCCAGCAGTACAATCCGGAGCCATCGCATTGGTCTCCGCAGACACATGACAGATCGCGCGCGCCGCCTCCATCGCGATGCGCGCTTCCTCCGCCGCTATATCATCAGACGCCTCCAGGAATTCAGCCGTCCTCAGCGCACCTTCGAAGGTCAAATGCGGCAGTCGCGAACCCAGAACCTCCCTTGCTCGAGTGCTTAACAATCCCCCAGCGAACACGCGGCACAGAAAGCTGTTGTCGTAAGCCGACCTGTTGCGATAAATATTATACGGGGCGAAATGGGTCCCTACACGGGCCCAGAAATCGAATATCGGTTCGCCGGGTCTTTGGAAATCGATATCGACGTAGATGTTTCCATCGTCTGGAATGTTGTCAGGCTGCATGGTGGGATGATGGCAGAGGTCAAACTCACTGGTATCAATCGAGGAGAACACGTCCAATTCCTCTTGATTTAGCAGATTTTTTAACAAAACTTGCCTTCCGGGAATGCGATAGCGGTCGATGGCGTCGCGATTCCACGGAATATCGGAGAGCCGCGGGGGATCTGCAGGCACATGCGCATTAGAGAATCTACTACTACGCAACTGTTTCCTGACTTCTACGTAGGTTACCTACTTACCTGGCTGCTGGCTTTACTAGCTCCAACTAGAGACCTAGGTACCTTATTTTATTGAGCGACATCAAAGCGCTTGCGTAGTGCCTAGTGCGACCTAAAGTTTCTAGAACAAGGCACTCTACTGATGATAAGAGAACGCACTTGCCTCTGACTTTCCCTGATTCAAACAATGCTACAGGTGCTTTTAGCACCGTGTGAGCGAGTGTGTTTTAAAGGATATTTGAAATATTTCACAATAGGAAATGAAATTACGAATAAAGTTTTTGAGACTAACTTTGGAAACACTTGTTCAGTACACTGTACGTAGGATTTTGTATTACTAAGTCCAGTGCATTTTTGTAGTCAGCGTCTAGAATTCACTTTTCACTACAGTGAGTGTCCTCCAGACCGGAACACAATGCAGCATAATGTTCGTTCACTCGCTTTGCTTGGGCGTGCCTAATTTTCAAAAACTGGATTTGCAATAGTTCTTACAGCTTCTGTAGGTTTCTATTTGCTGAAATAGTAAAAACAGTACTTAGTAGATTAGGTCAAACGATAGGTAGGTAGGTATACTTCAAAACACTAGATTTTAGGCTGGGGTAATGATATTATTATTATTTTTTTTTTTTTTTTTCATTACCATTATATAAACTTTAATTTTACTTTCAGAAACTTATAAACTACAAAACAAACTTATTTCAATCATTGTGCAATGATAACATAGATGAAGTAGTTACACATTTCAAAACTCACGAAACGAAGGGGATCCCGTCTCTTATTATTGTAGAACCCGTTTTTAAACTAACATTAGATACGAACATAGAAAAAGTAGAAGTATAAAAGTACAAAATAGGTTTCGCCCACACGCACAGCTGACTATTGTAACAAAAACAAAAAACTTATTTCAAAGAACCTTAAAACTATTAGAATCTTAACCCATTATCTTTATTATTCTAATATATATTATTCTAATATAAACGTTAGAATATCATGCTTTATGATATTCTAACGTTTTCACCAATGAGTAGGGACCTTATAAAGCGTCGATGACACACGGCTAGTCAACACTACACGATACACGCCGTCGTCAGTCAGTCAGCCAGTCATTCAGTCATTCTGGACTAAGTTCTATACCTTTTATAAATTAAATTGCTTCTAAATTAATAGGTACTTACCTATATTTTATACCTAGGTACCTACCTACTTCCTTATTGTTCCTTATAATATGTTGTTGATTCTCGAAGTTTTTCTGAGATTGTAGAACAATAGCATAAAACCTTTGAATATTTACTCTCCTATTAAACCTTGCTAGTTCATAAGAGCAATTTTGACGGATTCAAAACTTCAAAATTCTAACTAAAACCAAAAAGCGTGCATTTTTTCTCGGCAAATTATAAATGTGTTTCATAAAAATATACAAAAACTAAACGACAAAATATAAATTACTCGATAAGTATAAATCAACATACAAATTAATTAAAATGGCGGATAAGGAATTAATAGCTAAGTTGGCAAATATGTAAGTAATCTTTATGTAATGTACCTACGGATTTTGTTACACTCATTTACCTAGGATAGAGGTCTAACTGCTTTATTATATGTATAATATGTCGCAGGCATTTTGTATAACTCGGCATTTTTCAAACGGCGTCGTCCGTTTACAAACGCTCGCTGTTTTGTCATATGCCGAAGGCAAATTGATTATTGTAGCTATTTACAGTGATTTGTTCTGCGTCTCCCATGAATCTCTCGTATGAATGGCAGAGTCACTGAATTCACAAACTAAACAATTTTTTTTAATAAGTGAGAAGGAAGAAGTACGTAAATACGTAGGTACCTACCTACTCGTTGAGCTGACAGAGAGTAGCTCTGTAAAGGAGAGTGGATGACGGTGATGGCTGCGGATGCTGAAGGAATTAATTCAATAAAAGTAAAAATATTAGTACCTACTATACTAATAAGGCTATGTTCGGGTATATGTATGTATCTATAAAGGTCTATCTAAGTCTAACACACATAGCCAACCCACCAAGTCCCACTTCAGTTTAGCTTACTAAGGGTCATATCGACGCGACACGCGGTCATTCTACCTGCGCGACCGTAAGGGTGCGTTTCCACTGACGCGGAGCTGGGCGGACTGGAGAGGAGCGAACCGTGAATTGGCCAATCACTTCTTCAAATCTCCACTTCCACACTTCCACTTCGAGGAAATACACTTTGTGGGAACGCACACTAACGCCCAAGTTACTTCACTCTATCGACCTTTGGCAGATCTCAGTTTTAGACCTTTGAAAGGCCGTCACTGATGTAAATAATTTTGATGAGAACTATGTTTTAGCCCTATGGCACGTCCCGGATTCGATGCCTTGGGCATGTCAGCTCCGATGCTGGTGCAGTTGAACCCCGATGGCAAGTGGGAGAGCTGCGCCCCAGGTTCGCTGGATGAGGAGCGTCTGAAAGCGGTGGTCGCGCACTTGGTCGGCTCGAACGCGGTGTCCGCGGCACAGAGCTATTGCTGTCAATGCGCCATTGATAGTCAAGTAAGTAGCTACTCAGTTAATATCTCTACGCACAGTTACAAGGGGATTGGATAAAGTGACCCTCAATCCGCATGCACACATTTTCATAAGTAAATGCAATTACCTATGAATGCAACTTGCTATTAATTTTTTGACAGGCGCTGGGCTTACCCATTCATCTTATATCGATATTATATCTTCATTTCCTTGATAGTTACAGAATCTAGGTTTCCCATTGGCTTCCTTCAAAGCTGAAAGCTTTTTTGTTATAATGGAAGTTTAAAATATAAAGGAAGCAAATCTTCTCCTCCTGACGGTAACAAGTAGCTAGTTGTCAAGTAAAACGCCGTGTTGGCCGAGTTGGTGCCTCGACTTGCGATCCGAAGGTCGTGGGTTCGAACGCGGTCGTACACCAATGGATTTTCCTGTTCAAAAAATCTATGTGTACATTGAAATACCTACTTGCTTAGCGATGAAAGAAAACATCGTGAGGAAACCGGCGTGTCATAGAAACTAAAAAGTTGGAAAACACGACTGTACATAGGGCTTGCAATTCGGATATCCGGATATCCAAATTATCCGAAATATCTGGATATCCGCCCCATTTTAATATCCGAATAATGAGGGCAACAGTATCCGGATAATTTGGATAAAACGGATAGTAATTAAAAAAAACACCGTTTTAATATGGTTTAAACTGTTAAAAACATTTATTTTAGCATTGTGGGCAATACGTACACATTTACAGTAAGTAATTTTTATTTAAAACACCGTTTTTCAGTCCAACAAAAAAGTTAAGTTTCGCCATGTTCGTTTGTCCGTCCGTAAATAGTAAACGTCATTATTGCTATTCAGGGACAGTTAAGAATACGGATTCAAAAAAAAAAAAAATCCCAATTTTTTATAATATTTTTAGTTGGTTAAATTTTTTTTTTGTTTAATTTTTTGTATCTAATTTTAGTCGTTAGTACTCAGAAAGTGATCCAACACGTAATTAAACGTATAATTATCTGATATTTGTGATTTAATTGATATTATTAAGGATTTTTCAACGCTATCCGAATTATCCGAAATATCCGGATATCCGAATAATAGGATTTACTACTATCCGAATTATCCGGATACCAAAAATCAACGGATAATGCAAGCCCTAACTTTACACGAAAGGAGCCTCTTTGAGGCGCACTTGAAATCCTTTCACCACATTGGTTCGAATGAACTAGTGACACGATAAGAAGTCAAGTACCTATGAATCTAATAACCATGGAAGTAGGTAATAACATAAAATACAGTAAGTACCTACCAAAGTAAATTAAAAAAGAGGTTCCTAGGTATACTTACTCACTGAATTACTAATACAATAGTTACACAATAAATACTCACCATAGACTTTTTCATTGTGCTTTCCTAAGCTCTATGATTCTATGATACCCACATTGAGCGTGTTTATTTTGCAGAGGGATGGTGGGAAATCAAACTACGTGCCAGTTATAATGATGCCTATCTACGCAGCAGACCAGTGTCCTTTTGATATGGAATGCGAAATACAAAAGATGAAAGATGCGGGATCCAAACCTACGAAGAAAACTACGGCGGCTGTACAAGCCAAAGAGGCCGAAAAGGAAAAAGACAAAATAAAGAAACCAAAGAAGCGAGGTTTTGTCATGCAGCGACTCACAAATTTCGATTTATTATCCCAGTGGTGAAAAAGCTAAAATGTATGCAAAAATAAGGAAAAACAGTGTAATTCTATTGAACCATGATCTCTTTTTATTTCATCCGTCTCAATGGCTATGAATGATGTTTTTCCATCATGTGTTTAAAGGTACAGGATTGTTTAGATTACCTCAATAATATTCAGACAAATTAAAACGAGGCGCGAGGTGAGTTTGATAAGTTGATCGTACTTTTTTCAGTCAATCAAACCTACTAGCTAAACATTTATGGGTGAGTTGGTATCCCTAAGACAGTTTGCTCCACAGATTAAAAATTTAAAAACAGCTTAGCAATTTTTAGAGCCAGTGCTACGCTACGAGTAGGTAGGCCATAGACAACCAACCTACTAGTTAATAGGTATCACGATGCCGGCGCGCTGAAGCAGACCAGCTGGGGAGCTGTTCGAGGCGCTGAGCCGCACACGCCCTCGCCGCGGAACTAGGGCTTGCATTATTCGTTGATTTTTGGTATCCGGATAATTCGGATAGTAGTAAATCCTATTATTCGGATATCCGGATATTTCGAATAATTCGGATAGTGTTAAAAAATCCTTAATAATATCAATTAAATCACAAAAATCAGATTATTATACGTTTAATTACGTGTTGGATTACTTTCTGAGTACTAACGACTAAAATTAGATAAAAAAATTCAACAAAAATAATTTCTTAACCGACTAAAAAAAATATAAATAAATCGGGAATTTTTTTTTGTTGAATCCGTATTCTTAACTGTCCCTGAATAGCAATAATGACGTTTACTATTTATGGACGGACAAACGAACATGGCAAAACTTAAAAGTTTTTTTTGTTGGACTGAAAAATAGTGTTTTAAATAAAAAATACTTACAGTAAACGTGTAAGTATTGCACACAATGCTAAAGTTAATGTTTGTAACAGTTTAAACCATATTAAAATCGTTTTTTTTTAAATATTTTTTACTATCCGTTTTATCCAAATTATCTGGATACTGTTGCCCTCATTATTCGGATATAAAATGGGGCGGATATCCGGATATTTCGGATATCCGGATATCCGAATTGCAAGCCCTACACGGAACAGCACCGGCCAAGTCACTGGCCGAGCTGTGCGACCTATCAGCCGGGCAGGAGTTCCTCACGCCGGCCGCCGCCGCCGAGCTCCAGGCGGCTCATTACACTGTGGGAGTCCATCAAACAGCAGAAGCAGGAGAGCTCTCCGACCGAGCATAACTAGTTCTTATGTTTGAGTGTCCGGGAGTGTAAGATCCTTCCTGACGGTGTATTCCGAAAGTACTGTAACAAAAGCGAACTTTGACAGTGCTGCGTATGCATGCCTTGAGTGCGGCATGAGTGTGTGATCGACTTCTTGGCGATCGGTTGCGTCAATTAATTTTCTACCGATTCCCTATCGGTAGAAAATTAATTGACGCAACCGATGCAAACCGACAATGCAAATGATAGTTTTATCCATGAGTTTTGAGAGAGGATATGCTTATTATTATTAATTAATCTTCGAGAATCTAGGAAGTAAGATATTGAGTAATAATTCGAAAGCCGGTAGGATGTGGATTACCGAGCTGTACATTCCGGGGCCGTACATTACCATATCGTGCATTCTGGTGACTCGCAGTTTTGTGCGGGAATAGCAACTCCGGAAATTACTGCTTCTATCAAAATCTGTCCAAAATCCATCAAAAGCACATTGCGTCTACTATACGTAGACCAAACCAAACTCAACATTGTGATGTTTCTTTACAAGCAATAATTAAAACCAATGAAAGGTTCAGTGTTAAAATCAAAAACTGGTGCGGTAAGTTAAAGTTTACGAGACATGGGGCACGTAATTAGTCCCTCGTCCCTTTTTGTTTTCACACCTTTTTCAATCTAGTCCCAGTCGGATCTGATGTCTAGGGCATATCTGTGCATTTCCGTGATCTTCGTCTTTGTTTTCAATGCATTCCTAGCAAGCTTAAGCCCAGGCTTGTGAAATGCAAAGGTCAGTTATTTACGCCATACATCGTGGTAAATTCGTTGTTTTTTTTTTGTTGGGACGGATGCATGGTTTGTGATGTCCTTTGTAAAAAAAAGGTTCTCACGGTTGCTGCTAACAAGGGTTTTTGTTGCTGCGAGGCACATGTGATTTTTTTCCGACTTGCTTGCACGGACGATCTTTGAGCGTGAATCGAAGCGAACGTGAGTGACTATCGATCGTGATTGGATTGGAAACTCTTTCGAGTTTTCTTTTGGAGTGACTGGTCTGGTTCTGGTCACTGGGGCTCGTTCTCCTCGCTCGCCCTCGCCCGCCCTCGTAATTGTTGGTATAACTGGTAATTGAAACATAATCATTGAATTGGCCTTGGTTTTGACATTGGAGCTCAATTCATTTGTGTTTTACTTAGTGAAACTAGGTACTTGTGTTCTTCTGTGTGGCCTTGCCTTACCTCCTGTCTTTTAGAAGTTGGTAACTTTAAAATCATTCTTACAAATATCTAAGTGCCAATGGTTCTATTGTTGGATTTGGTCAGACTAATTGCAGATATAAATATTAATATAGGTACTTTTAACAGTTATTGTAAACATAGGTGAATAGGTGCATGCATGAGTTTTCTAAATTAATCAGGGTTGTGAAAGAACTCTGTGGGACTTACTTCTACAGCATCTAATTGCAACACATATTAACCAAAAACACTCTACAATCAATTCTTGATACAATCTTAAGAATATCCTAAACATGTACTAGGTAAGAAACACCTATATAACTTTAAATATCTATGTGTTATTCTATAGCACATAAAACGAATAAACCCGCTGTCACAGACTTCTACCTGCTGTCTCACTGGTAAAACACTTGCTGTATGGGAGCAACCAATCATATTAAACCTGCCCCAGCTATCACAACGCGAACAAGGATTGATGTTGTGTTGATAATAATAAATATTATTCAGCATCAAGCCATGAATTATATTTTGGGCTGCTGAAGAAGTTAACATTTGCTTTCGCGCATGGCAGAGCAGGCTAATTTTTAAATAATTATGTTGTGATTAAAAGCTGTTTCGATTCTCAGCCACCGTACTAGTACCGTGTGTTCATACTGCTCTAGTCGTACTGCGAACATCCATCTATGTAGATTTCTTTTAAAGCCCACACTGCATTTACACTGTCGAAGGGTGCTTGTGGCTATGTGGTGCTTTCACATAATCTAAGTGCTTTAAGTATATGTCTGATAACAGCACATTGAATACATAATTTTAAATGTCTAGACGCTTATTCCGGCTATACAATGAAGACCGACAAGCTTTTGCTAAAAACGCAAGGATCACAAACCAGTGGGTCTCTGAACTTGCACAAAGGGAAGTGCCAACCAGCCAGGTTGTCTAATGCAGATAATCTATTTCTGTGTGTTGATGCCTCAAAACAATCCATCGCCAGGTTGGTTCCAGCTAGTAGTATCATTTTTCATTAAATAATCATGTAGAGTAGATAACTCATATGTACAACCGGCGACTGCAACAGACGACCGCGCGACCCGGATATGTATGCGCGAGTCGCGCGACGCGTTCGCTTGCATCCGACAGCACTTCATATTAATGCATACTAAGCAATCACAAACATCGAAGGCCACCCTTTACTCATTTACATTAGATTTGTTTGTACTAAAGACGTTTTTACCATTTTATTATCTCACTCTTACATTCTGTTATCTATTTCATGCAAAATTTTAGATTTGTTGTCTACCTATCTTGTATTTTATTTGTTTTATTAATGTTTGGTTTAAATTAATTAATGTAAGGGCTCAGTAAATAAAATTCAAATTAAAAGGGTATGGAAGCCAATCTTCATTCTTCATTCGTGCTTTATTTAATCCAAACATTTACATTTGGGTTTTTTTCTAGTTATTGAATTATTGAGTACCTATAGTTTATTTTTCTTCATCCATGTTTATTTAAACATGAACACTCTTAGGTCATTTGTTCTACTTTATTACTATTTTAGGTTTTATTTTAGTCTGGATTGTTTGGAATTATCTTGTTGCTTGTTGATTTGAATTGATATAGTGAATGTTCAATGTTTTTTTTTAAAGTGGCTCTATAGTTCATAGATTGCACATAGCTTATTTTACCATTTTGATGTTTATTCAATTTTGTCATGTTGTGAATGAGGTTATGTTCATGATTGTATGTTCACATTCTGCCATTACTCTAAAATAATTTCAAGAATATATGTAGTTTCGATGAAATATCATTTATTTAATAACAATAAACAAATGAAGTGTGGCAATAAAATTATATTGCCTAAACTTAAAATAGTTTATTAATGAATTAATAAAAACTATTAATTTAAAAATGTAAGGTATTATAGGATAACCTCTAGAAAGATGGTTGCTGTGCCTACCAGGTAGTGAGTGAGAAGATCCGTTAATCGAGCTCAGTGACCTAAGATAGACCTACGTCCAGTGTATTGCAGGGTGATGATGATTATTAATTCAAACATTACATTGAAATAGAAAAAGCAAGTTTTCTTAAATTTACATAATGAATATTTTTTTTGTACAGTAAAAACGCCCATGCAACCGTAACTACAAAACAGGTCAAACAAGTAAGTAACAATTAGTACTACCATTGTTTTGCATCCGCCAAGTAACCAAAAGGTAACATAACAACTTATTCCACAGAAGGAACCCAAAATGGAAGCATCATGCTCCCATTCATGTGATATGTTAGAGGAGATAAATCATAGCGCCTTCCAACTGACCGTGGAAGGCAAATTGGACGTGGAAGAGAGCCTGTCTCCGAGCGCAGCCGGCGGCAGCGCTCAGCCCATTGACGACATCGAGCGCGAAGACTTCGAAGAAGAGAATAGAATCCTGAAACTCTGTCCCAACGAGAGCATGGTGACCATCGACGGCAAGCTGAGGTTCGACCGCACTCTCTCCAGCGCCAGTTCCAGTCTCACGTCCAGCTCCGAAACGATCTCCGCACTGAACATGATGGCTGGCGACTATAGCTTGCCCGGCTGCAGTAAGGATATCTGCGACGATAGCAACGCGACGGCCCAAAGTCTCACCGAGAACCCCGATGTCGAAGAGAAGAAAGAAGATTTCATGCAAAAGCTACTGACTAGTAATATTGAAGAGAAAAAAGACTATCCAAAAGGGAAGTTGTATAAAGCGGAGGAGATGGAGGAGGATGATGAGTTGGATGGGGTGACGAGTTCCAACACTGATAGCGCGGGCGGCGGCAGTACATTTAACAAGTTCAACCGGGCTTCTACTTCTAACGCTGATAGGCTTCTGGGCCTGGACAGTGGCAAGCGGACCTCGCCGACTGGTTGCAAGCCAATGGTAAATTATTATTATTATTTTAACCGACTTCAAAAAAGGAGGGGGTTATCGATTCGGTTGAATGTTTTTTTTTTTTGTTTGTTACCTCAAAACTTGGATGTTTATGAACCGATTTGAAAAAATCTTTTGTTTGAGCGAATAAACATTAAGGGGAATCCTCAAATCCGAATTCCATACAAAATGTTTCGGACAAATACTCAATAAGTACGCCGTATTATAGTAATTTCTTCACACTATTCGTTTCGTCCATGTTTTTTGATTTCGTCAACAAAAAAAGTGAAAGGTTTCATACCTTAATTTAGATTTTAAACGTGTTTTAAAATTAACCCTACTAACTTAAAAACACGTATAAAATCTAAATTAAAGTATGAAACCTTTCACTTTTTTTGTTGACGAAATCGAAAAACATGGACGAAACGAATAGTGTGAAGAAATTACTATAATACGGCGTACTTTTTGAGTATTTGTCCGAAACATTTTGTATGGAATTCGGATTTGATAGCCTTATGATTGGTCCCATAGAAAATTTATCAAAATCGGTTCAGTTGATGAAGCTAAACTTAAATGTGCTCAGTGGTTTATCGTCAAAGTCCGGGATAATATAATTTGCTATCATAACAATTTTAGATGTTGAAATGAGTGGTTTAGGTGACTGTTTGTTTATTACTAACATTTACAAAATTTAAAACATTCTGCCAACCGAATGACCTTTATACCGCAAAGCACGTTTCAAAATAAAATTTATATTTAATAATTCAGATATCTTATCAGTGGTTTATAGCTTGATTGTTGGATTGTTGTTGTTTTACAACAAATTTAAACGTGAGCAATGAACATGTGTTTTGGTGTTGCAGAAGTACATGGCTTCGTACTTTGAAGAGGATGAAGATTCTGAAGATGACGCAAACGACGAATCTTGGTGCACTTGCTTGTCGTCACATGAGGTAAATAATACCTAATTAATAAAGGTATATTATTTCATATATCATTTATTGTGCAAACATATGATGAATTGGCTTAGGTCTTATTAGCTATAAATACCACGAAATTTACACCAATAATTAAAATTTTGCGATATATTATTTAGTTGGTGTATGGATCTATTGGACCGATGTTTGTTATTGGGCCGTTATTCACGGATTTAGACCACAGACCTGAATTAACACAAACAATATTTAACATCTTATATATTTTCTCATATATTTTGTGACATTATTAATGAAAAGCAAACTAGAATATTTACGTTTTCTATGTATATATGTATTATTTACAAAAAAAAGTATTTAAGTTATCTATCAGCTATCTGGTTCCCATTCCCATAGTACAAGTTCTGCTTAGTTTGGGTATAGATGGCGTTGTGTGAAATGTTTAAAATATTTTTTACTTTATATGGGTGAATAAATATATTCCGATACCGAATTCTTTAGACGCAATCGGAATCCGCTTTAGATGTTATCGGGACCTTTGATCAGTTGACACAATCACCACTTTGTTTTAGGAAGAAGAAGATGATAGCGATGACACGGAAACTGATCCTGAAAGAGTATGGGTGAGTACCTTTTTTATGTAAAGAAGTGGCGAGACTAGGCGCTCTTCTGATAGTAAGAGATCACGCCTACCCATAACTATAACAGTGCTACACAGGACTGTGATTTCCATAGTCCGGTGCAACATTGCGATAGCGCTCGACACATTTTGATGATCAGTCTCGGAAGCCCAGTAAGTTCACTAGCTACAGTGCCCTTCCAACCGGAACATAGTCATGTTTACACAGTACTGCTTTGCGACAGATTATCTGGTACTGTGCTAGTACCCATCTAGACGGTATCCTGCAGGTGATGCCTCCCAACGGTAATAGTAGATTATGCACTAAGGGGATAAAGCAGTGTCTTATGTCGCGGGTGGCATATTGAACCCTGAGCTAACGAGGGACTCAGTTAACTCCTGAGCGAAGCGAGGGAGTTATGTAGAGTCCTGAGTGACGCGAGGGCTGCCCAAGACGAAGACATGCTTTATCCCAGAGGTAGACATACTCTACTTTTCACACCTTCTGCGAGGCAATACAAAGCCAGGGCTCCAGCAGCGAATATGCACCGTCTTTTGTTTCACTATCTTTGAAGTCGCGTCTTTTTTCTTTTTTTTATTTGTGGCCAGTTTGATTTTCGAACCAACCTTTTTACAATGGCATATGGGCGTTCTTTTACTCAGAGTTTTCCACGAGTTTCCACACGAATTTGACGTTCCAAATTTAAATCACATTACAACCCTTGGGAGTTTCATACAACATTACCTCCCTAGAGAGGTAATGCTTTGCTTTACCTTGATGATAGCATGATATGTAATGTGATATTGTCGAGCAGGTGGTGTGAAAAGCCATTTGTCTTCTTTGTATTCCTTTTCCCTAAGCTTATAATCAGATACTTTGTAAACCAAGCTGGGAAAGATGGACCTAAGTTGATATTTCTGTGTTTGCGAATTCAGATTACTACAACTTTCTAGCCCACCTATTATAATCTGCAGTATTTTCACATTAATAAAAGAATTATTAAAAAAATATTGATTGCGTCACATTCAACACGTAATCTAAAGACAAAATGATAAGTTTCAAACTTTACCAAGTATTTAATTTGAATATGTCCTTAATATATGTATGTATTTATATGTATTTAATATGTGTATTTTGTTTATTATTTAAAATCAGTACTAGCTTAAAAAATAACATAATGGAAACATAATTTACCAAAGTTAACAATATTATTATTATACACTAGCTGGTGCCCGCGACTTCGTCTGCGCAGGTATCTTTATAAATTGTAGCCTATGTGTTATTCTGATCTATAAGCTATATTATTGTAAAGTTTCATTAAAATCCATTCAGTAGTTTTTACGTGAAAGAGCAACAAACATCCATCCATCCATCCTTACAAATTTTCGCGTTTATAATATTAGTAGGATTAACAATTAACAATATTTAAAACTTGACATCACTCAAACAAAAATAAAAATTACCTAACTAATGCTAATATATCAATATTTTTGTAATACATAATTAATTTGACTATGAAATAAACATAAGTGAATTAGATGCCTACCGAGCAAAATATTAATAAAGTTGTTGCGCCCTTACAGGGTTCATGTGCATTGTGTACCTATAAGCCACTTACACCTAAGTTATATAACCTGTATGCAAATGAAACAATAAATTAATGAATATGAATAAGTACAAGTTTTTCAAACTTAGTTTGGTGACAATTTTAATTTATTTTTTATTTAAAAGATCAACGACCAAGTCATCGCTTCGAACATGCATTAATCTTCTATTTCTGTATTTATTTACATGAAATCGACACCTGGAAATGTTAAACAAACCCCATTTGCTTTGTTCACAACACAAATTTATCACGTTCTGCCTCCCTAGCTTTATTTATGCTACTGTTACACTAAACATTAGATGTGACAATGCCTGATAGAGAATTTTAGATGCCCACTATGTTTTATTCAAATGATTCATAAGATAATCGTCTTCTATGCCTTAGTTGCTATGGTCCTCATTCTAACCGAATACCTACTCAATGTCGGAATCGCGTTGAAATGAGAAGGCAAAAACCATTTTATTTACTTAAATGCGCTTTTTAATTACAATTGTGAGTTAAAAATATAGAGTCCGGTGTCGCAGTAACGGCCATCTGCGGCCAACACGTTCATCCGAATAAAAATGTGAGATTTATTTGCAAAATCATTTATATCAGATAAAAATCCATAATTCACATCAAAAATTTAAAAAGACAAATTGATGTTCGCAAAGCATTTAAAAAAATACAATAGATAAATAAAAATACCTACGAATGAATAAATAATTTCAAAACTGCATTGTACCCAATAATATTTACATCCATTTATTTTGGATGAGGCAGTCCAATCCAATGCAATGCAATCAGTTTATCAATTGCAGATTATTGCTGAAACCGCGTTTTATTTTCAACATCTGCACGTGCCGTAATGTGACTCGAGCCCCGCTCCATGTTTAAAATCATTAATTAAAAATAGTCTTCTCAGTTTTATAGCGGTTTCAATCGCGAAATATATTATCTCGTCTCACGTGATCATGAACGTGGCCGGTTCTGATGTATTAGTTGAAGTTGTTGAAATAATTCATCTAAAATCACTCAAAAACGACTTTAAGGGATTCACAAATAGCAGCTATAATGTCATTACATTTTTCCATAGAAATCGTCAGGAGTGACACACGACAGCTTAAGGCTAATCCTCAAATATGAATTCCATACAAAATGTTTCTTTTTTGTATGGAAATTGGGATTTGAGGATTCCCCTTAATGTATAATTATATAGTGTGGTCAGCTGACGAATTCTATGGATAGATGTATGTACAATATAGCTGCTGTGTGTGAAATCTTTAAAAGACCAGAATCCCGCGCACTATTATTTCGATTGGACAAAACTGTTTTTCCCAATTTCCTTCGCTTATGTTGAACATATCAAAACAAAAAAATATATTGAAAACATTTCGTGAGGTTGTAGTTATCACAAATTCACCGCTCCACTTTTTAAATTTATAATGATCGAAACTTTTTATTTCCCAATAGTCTTTTTTTTATGTTTGTTAGCTCAGAACTTTGTTGTTAATAAACCAATTTGAAAAAAATAATATTCTTATTTGAAAGGATATACTTCCAAATTAGTCCCATAGAAATTTCATGAAAATTCGTTCAGTACTTTTGTAAAACCTCGATATAAATTGAACAAAGTATTATTTGAACAGAGGAAGCGTCGCTACGAGGCTACCACATCGGTGTCTGCCAAGAAGTTCTGTCCAGACGGGTCGTACGTGAGCTGCGGAGACCACTGGCCTACAACGCCCACAGCTTCAATGCAGCCCATTCCTCACGTGCAGTACCCGCCGCCAGATATCAAGCCTTGGCTCACCAAGTATGTTTATCACATCACATTTTCATCACACATGCTCTGAAATACCCATGTATTGATCAATCAATTAATAATATGTATAAAAGGCTTGTCAATCAATATGTTTAAATGGTCGTTGGATATGTTCGATTCATAAGTCGCTTTTTGGATGCTATTTCGTCACTATTAAGGGTAATATAATTGATTGATTCAGGCGTTACTTTGCGGAAATCCATAAATATGAACAAATTACACAAATATATTTAGTAATAAATCCGCTTAATTTCTAAACAAAGGTTTTAATTAACTTAACTTTAGTTCAACTAAACCAAAGAGTCAACGAACAGAAAACCAAAGTTTGAAGATACGACACGTGTTTCGCCTCTACACGAGGCATCATCAGGAGGTGTGGACTCGCCGAAGTTCGAAACGAGAGTGAATAAACAACGTTGCCCGGCCCGTATTTATACCCGTTATGGCGATGAGTCAAGATGAGTCGCCTGTCGTATGATCCGACGTCACAAAAATCCTCAACAAAGGAGACCTTGGAATACTCGTATTTAAATCATTCAACAGCGTAATATTTGTTGTATTGTGTTTTAAAATTTCTAAAGACTCCAAAATATTTAACCTAAAACTTTTTTCACATGTATGCAATATTTTAAAAGTATTGTTATCGTTTAAAGAATGACCAGTGTCTATTAAGTGCTTTGCAAAATGCGATCTCTCTGGACAGTTATTTGTATACGCTGAAATATGTTCTTTGTATCTTGTCTGAAAACTACGACCCGTTTGACCTACATAAACAGCATTACAAACATCACAAGTTAATTTATAGACACCAGATTTTTTATGATTCTCTAATTTATCTTTCCCGTTACAAATTGAACGCAATGTATTGTCTCTACACTCCACACCGTCTCTCACTCTAGTCCACACCTCCTGATGATGCCTCGTGTAGAGGCGAAACACGTGTCGTATCTTCAAACTTTGGTTTTCTGTTCGTTGACTCTTTGGTTTAGTTGAACTAAAGTTAAGTTAATTAAAACCTTTGTTTAGAAATTAAGCGGATTTATTACTAAATATATTTGTGTAATTTGTTCATATTAAGGGTAATCCTCAAGGCAAATTTCCATACAAAATGTTTCGGACAATTACTCAAAAAGTACGCCGTTAATTTCTTCACACTAGTCGTTTCATCTATATTTTCCGATTGTGTCAACAAAAAATAGTAGTGTTAATTTTAAAACACGTATAAAATCTAAATTAATGTAAGAAACCTGTAAGAAAAAAAGAAGGAAATTTTCCTTGAGGATTAGCCTTTAGCCAAAGCTCTCTCTGAGCGTCACATCCGCTGAAAGTATTTCTAGCTTCAAAGCCAGATTTAAAAACTGGTTGTCGCCAGTCAGAACGCCGGAGTCGCGGGTTCGATTCCCGCTTCAGGACAAACGTTTGTTTGATAAACATCAATTTTTGTCCTGAGTCAGGGTGTTTTCTGATTATTATTTTTTACATCTACGTAGGCATTGGTTTAGCTTTAGAGATCTAATTAAAAGTTCCCACGGATGTATGTGTATACATTACAAAAAATGCTGGTAAACAAACTTAAGTTTAGTGTTAATTAGAAATAAAGAATACGAGAACAATAAGATAAAGAAACTCAAGACTTACTAATAAACATAATAATAACATATGGTGCGCTGTGAAGGCTAGATTGCGTTGTGTGAAATATCATTTTTTTTATCAGCTGTCCTATAGTTGGCCAAAGGCCTCCCCCAAGTCTTTCCACCTTTCACGGTCTTTAGGACAAAAATATTTATATATATTATTTTATTATTCCCAGGTTTCAGTCGTGGACGAACAACGAGAAGATCCAGGCTATTGACGCCCTCATAAGCCGCTGCGCCGCCGGCCAGGTCCGCCATATGATGAAGGCTATCGAGCCCCTGTTTCAACGAGATTTCATCTCCCTTCTGCCCAAGGAACTAGCACTTACCGTCCTCGGATATTTGCAGCCAAAAGACTTGCTTCGTGCCGCCCAAACCTGCCGCTGTTGGAGGTGAGATACGCACGCAGCTATACATGTAGCCTTTTAACCACCTTATGTAGTAATACACGACTCGTGGACTGTGGAATATGCGCGCCCATTCTCATACCCTAAAAAAATGCACGCAACATCAACTTAACACAGATTAGAAACGGTGTTTTTTTATAAAATACCAAGATTGTTGATGTTGGTGTGTTAAACCAACATAGAGGCGTAAAACAGAACAAAAAAATTTAGACATCTGTTCAACAAAAATGAAATATTAACTTTATTTTATTAACAAAGAGAAAGCTTAGTAATTCTTACTAGAAGTTAGTTGATTTAGATTCCTTTTTTGCCGAGTTTTCAATGTACTATAGTGCACGAAAGGAGCCTCTTCGAGGCGCTCTTGAAATAATTTCACCACACTTGTTCGATAGTACTAGTGAGACGATAAAAAGTATAGAATTATTCTATACTTAATATTTCTATGGTTCTACACAGGTCCACGTCTCATGTTACTTATCTGTAGCTGTTAAATTAATAGTTATAGGTGCGTGAAGTTTTGTTTTGCATCACATTTGCTATGGAAAATTTGTCACTACAGATAGATATCAAATTATAGGAATCAAATTGTAATTTTCTAATGTATGGCTTTGTAAGTAGTAAATTAACAGATCATGCATAATTCGCTAAGTCTTTTAGAGTTGACCTTTGAAAGAGGAATTTTACCATCCAGCTAACTTCCGCGGCAAATAATCAGGCAGTGGCTAAGTATCCTTATTATAAGTGTTATCACGTACATATGCTACTGCTACAATGCCTTCGTTGCTGGTACAGAAGTATTGAGGTATTGGGTAAACACTGAACCATATAACGAGTAGCAGCGGCATGTGGCTGAAATTTTGTTGATTAAATTAGCTGAATTGTGTATTGTCCAAGAAGGACTATGGTGTTGCAAGCAGCGCAGAAGAAGGCGTCAGAGTCGATGTCTGCTTCTGAACCGATCCCGAAAGTGTGACATCTTTTTCGGTGAGGTCTAAAGTTAGAAGATATAACTACTAATGCCTATTACTAGAATGAAACTTGGACCTGAATCTTGTAAACAGAAGCCTAACTTACATTTTGTAATAAACTGTTTTTGAATGACAATATTCTTACATATTTCCTTCATTTACATTTTTATTTAAAATGTTTATGTAGTGTTAATCAAGGGTGTAAACGGGACCATGATTATAATTAAGTTTTTGAGCTCCCGATATTTCGGCACAGTCTCATTTCTATTCAGATTCAATTATATCTCTAGAATATGGGCCTTAGTTATATCCGATATACATATATATCAATTTTTTTTATATTTTTTCAAAACCTGATCAAAATGATCTGTGTTTATTGTCAATTTTCGAAGATGGGTTAAGACTGGCATATTTACCTTGTACCATTACATTTTGCTACCGTGACCCGGCAATTGGATAAGCTACAACACGCGATCCTCGGGTCCCACGGTCTGGTCAACGGCTCATGTTACCGTCACCAGGTGCCGCCGGTGTCAGCTTGCAAACTGACATCACATTCACTGCAGTAGCATTTAATATAATTATTAACGCCTAGAATCCCGGGCGCCGCTACCACTCTCGGAAATTTGTATATTTTCGATGATATAAATTGACTGAGTATAAATTTCAAAAAAGTGGATTGGTGATTTTTTTGGGCATGAGCAAAGCAGCCTAAATCTGGAGTTTATTGTAGGATCCACTTTATTGAAATTTATACTCGTTCAATTTAAATCTTCAAAAATATACAAATGTGCGAAATAGCGGCGCGCGAGATTTTAGGCCTTAATCTAGATAAGCGGGTTATTAAAAAATCATGTACCTGCCTATTGATATGCTATGTGTGGAGAATATGCCGCCATTATGCTACATTTAGTTGCTTTGTCTGCGTTATTAAAGAATTCGGTATCATTTCAACAACGTATACGGCATTTTGTGCTACTTCTCATAGCTCATAAACTTGACACCAGTGTGATTTCACGAATTGGGAGGCAGCGCGTGGGTGAAAGGGTTTCATCCTGTCTTATGATGGCTACAGATCCATCCGTATCGGTCCAGCCAATAAAATTACCGTTGGGAGGCGTCCTGCAGTAAGCCGTCTAGATGGGTACCACAAAGTGTCAGATATTCTACCGCCAAGCAGTAATTAATGTGTAAGCTAAGCAGCCATTTCATTAAAAGTGAAATTACTGGGCTTTCGAGACTGACCGTCAAAATGTCTCAATGTTTACGAGCGATTTAGCAGTGTTGCACCAATTTGAATCTAAATCCTATGTAGCACTGTCCTGGCCATGAGTAAGTCTGATATCTTACCAACATTTCTATCAGGAGAGCGCGTGGTTCGCCCCATGCATGTCCCATGTTTACATAAAAAATAAACTGCGTTAGGGCTCCAGTATTCATCGCACTTACAATTTGAATGGCAAAGTATTATTCAATCGCACTCTAACTCATACTATTGCAAATTATTAAGATTTTTAAATAAATAAATTAGGAAGGTACTTAAATTAATAAAAGATCCTAGCCTTATATTTTATCTTGCAGAAACGCGCTTCTACTGCCGCTAATGTTATTAATATCAATGTATTCTAACATACTTCCTTCTTGTAGTCTGTAATAAAAAAATCTACTGATTATGTCGCTGTTCGTAATGCTGAAATTATTCTGAACATGTTCAGCCTCTATTCCCAATACTAGGTTGAAAGATGCAGATATACAGGAACTGTAAACACTTAGTTTACATTGTTGTATTCAATTGCTTCATCCAAATTAAAAGTTGAAATGAGAACCGAGTTCCAGCACAATTTTCAAAGAATCCCATAACAAACAAAACTATTTGTCATCATTATTCTGTTATCGGTATAATGTTATATCAATGTGTATACGAGTATAGTATATTTTTACTCTTTGTCTCGATTGCAGTATTTCCAATAGAACTGAGGTCAACCGCCAAAATACAGGATCAATACTTTGATGAGCCCATGTTTTTTGATAAGTAAAGGTGCGAACATATTATGAGACGCGTCCGTAAGTCGCGGCTTATTTGTATCTGGTCCGTACATTTACACTACACTGTGCAAACTACTTATCTGTTTTAAGTCGCAGACGTGACCTCGGGTCGTCCTTGAACACTCGGACGTCTGATAGAAATCTGGCCGGCTGGATGTTAACATCTGCCGCGCACGTCCGAAAACGTCCGAAGATACGGACGTCCGGGGCGACCGTGCATTCTTATCGGTCGCGGCTGTAAGCCGCGGCTCATGGACGCGTTCTATAGTATGTTTCCAGCTTAAGAGTTTGTTTCGTCTTCCTTCTAAGCTGGTTGTATGTTTCTAGGTTTCTCGCGGATGATAACTTGCTGTGGAAGGAGCAATGTCGCCGCATTGGAATCACCACCATCAAACGCATGCCGCGAAATCTTCCCCGATGCGCCAGCCCCTGGAAAGCTGCCTATATGCGCCAGTACCTGATTGAGAACCGGTAAGATACCTTCCTTCGAGATACGCGCTGTTGCAATGTAATGCAATTGCGCGCGTAATGATGTGTCAGCCTTGAAACTATTTGTAGATGACACTGTCTGCGTTGCCAGTTTACACTCTAAACAGCCAAAATAACGTTTCTTTTTCACCCATTTTCATCCAAGTTCATAACTATTTTGGGCAGCCCTTCGCAATGTTCATAAAATTACATACAAAACTGATCTCAACACTGGAATGCGCTTGTGGCTACAGAGTTGTTTACCTCCCAATGTGTCTGCTAAGGTTTTATAAGACACTGGAGGTAATAAAAATACCTTCTCCAAAAGAGATTCTCATGATGAAGGTGATCTGACATTGACATCTTTGCTTGTTCAGGTGTGCCAGTCTATTTCGAACTTTCGCTCACGTTCATCATCACCGTCGCTCACGTTCATCATCACCGTCGCTCACGTTTATTATCACCGTCGCCCAAGTTCATCATCTCCTTTCGTTTTCAACGCGTATAGACCAAAAGGGTAAACGAAGTTATGCATAGGCTAATTTTCTAACTACTAATAAGCCGCAAACAAAGCATAATGTGAGAAGTTAAAATATTTTTCAGTAATAAATTTAGCTCTACAATAATATCGTCGAAATATAAAATTTAATATTTTTTTTAATCGGTCAGTCTTATTTTCGATTTTATTTAATCTTAGGTAGAAAACCAACCCTTCTAGTGTTTGTCAAATGTATAAGAATACGATAAAGAAACGTATTTATTACTCATGCATCTCCACCAGTTACCTTTTTGGCCAATACCAATAACACTATTTTTTGTCCATACTTACAATACTGTTTTTACTAGATGATGTGCACTGATGTACATCATTTCGAAATATCTGCAGCGACATCTGCAGCCATTACGACGAGCTTATACACAGCGTAGACTTTGGGAACTGTAAATAGAGCTATTTTTTAAATACTTATAATCAACTGTGATCGAGCAATATTGTTAGGTAAACTTACCTGACAATCTGGCTTGGTTATATAACCATGTAATCAGTATTTTATATTGAATCGTAGGGATGTGTACACCATAAGATCAAAAAATCGTGAGTAATATAATTTAACGGCTAATAATCTGCAGATTTATTAACAATCGACAGGTGATGAACGGAACCACTACGCCTAATTTATTTTAAACTGTACATTGTGTGTAGAATAGTGTTTGGGCGCCTTGGAGTAAGTGAGCCCATTCAGAGTTTTTTCGAAATAAATATCTAAAACAGACCTATCGGGCACAGTCTCACTGATGGGTAGGTCTGGGTTATTTATATATTTTGCCTTACAAGCCCGGCGAATCAGGTGATTTTACACAAATTTACGGGCGATAGAAAACCCGTTAATTTATGAACTGCATCGATTGGTGTTTTTGATATCAGATTTTTGTCGATGATGAACTTAACAGGTTTGAGAACCGCAACTCCTTACGATTCTTTCAACTTTCCGATGATATTATGTAGTAGTCGTTGAAACACCGATGTAATTCCATTTCCTCGTACTCGTACATGTCTAACAAGCTTCCAAAAGGGCCATGTCGCTAGACATTCGGCCACAAAGTGGAGCGGTGAATTTCTTACTACAACCACACGAAATGTAATAGTATATTTCTTGTTTTGATATATTTAACTTAAGCGAAGGAAATTGGGCAAAACTGTTTTTCCCTATTTCCTTCGCTTATGTTTAACATATCAATTTAAACTAAGTCAATTTACATCTTCAGAAATTTAAAAATGTGCGTGTGAGATAGCGACGCCCGGGATTCAGGGCCATAATCATATTGGGATGAAATATAACTGATTAATTATCTGCTAATCTTATTCCAGAATCTCAAATAACTTTATCTACTCACTTTGACCTTCATTTCATAGCTAAGAAATCTACTACTCAGGCGAATGAACATGACACCTGGCTTACACGTGGCTCGGAACTTGATGCTTCCCCCGCTGTCCCGCGCGGTGCCCTCCGTGTTTCTTCTTTCTCTAATTGCGAAGCCTTATCATTACCAAGTATTACAGGACCTCTTCTCTATCAAGATTATCCAATTACACGCTGTACTTTGCACAAACGTCATTCGAGCCAGGTGTCATGTTAATTCGACCAAGTTATATGTATGTTGTTTAGAATTTGTATCTCTTCTGCAATAATGAACAATTGTAAATGTATCACGTGACATTGCAGATGGCTCCACAAACCGGTCACCAACCCCATAGTGATGAGAGGGCATGACGACCACGTGATCACGTGTCTCCAGTTCTACGGAAACCGCATTCTCAGCGGCAGCGACGACACCACTCTCAAGGTGTGGTCAGCGGCTACCGGCAAGGTATGTTATCACGTTGTCTATCAGTCAGTCAGGACTAAGCCTTTTATATATATTGATTATAAATAGAATATAACCACTGTCACAGCGTTGTATGTGGCATTTATAAAATTAATTATACACATATATTCATTTTAAATAGAATTTAACCACCGTCACAGCGTCTTATGTGGCATTAATAAGATTAAAACACTAATGTCGTGTTTCAGAGTCTGCGCACGCTTATGGGTTGTATATATCACGTTATCTATCAGTCAGTCAGGCAGGAGGCCTTTTATATACACCACAAATTATTAATTACCAAAAAAGGGGCAATGCAGAAGGGGTACTACGTTGTATCTGTGCAGTCAGAATTTTGGGTTTCTACAAAATGGGCGACTACCTATTGACGCAAAGCCAAAGAAAAACGATTAACGGGAACAGTTGTTCAATTTTTATCATAATACGATCTAAATCATCTAAATGATCTAAATCAAAAGAAAAGAAAAAAACTCGACATATTTTTTCAATTTATTTTTGCCATATGTTCAGTAACTGCAACTTAATATGTTTTTTTTTTCTAGTGATTAAAATTTTGCGGTGTACTTATATTGTTTTACAATTTTAAATAATATTAAGCCACCGACACAGCGTCGTATGTGGCAAGATTAAAACCACAAATGTCGTGTTTCAGTGTCTGCGAACGTTGGTGGGCCACTCGGGCGGCGTGTGGTCGTCCCAGATGATCGGGCACCTCGTGATCAGCGGCTCCACGGACCGCACTCTGCGCGTGTGGAACGCCAAGTCCGGGCGCTGTTTGAAGGTGCTCGCGGGACACACTTCCACCGTGCGCTGCATGCATCTCTTTCAGGATAGGTTAGTACTATATCATCCTATATATTGCATTCTAACTAATACTATTTTATATTTTATTGTATTTTTGTGTGTACCCCCTATAAATATTATTATTATGTTATTCGGTGTAGCTGTATGAGGAAGGTTATTGCGTATTCGAATCGAAGCCGTCACCTAGAATTCAATGGTTTGGACTGGACGTTTAATGCAGTTAGCCGCAGATGGCCGTAACTGCGTCACCGGACTAGGAATAGCTTGTATAACGTTTTGTTCTTTTATACAAACTGATAACCCTTCTGTGACGGCTTCGATACGAATGCGCCTGTCAAAAAGTTCAGTAATAGGGCTAAGGCGAATACATGTCAAATATCTTAATGATACAGTTACTGCTTATTTCTGTATCTGACGATCGTTTGTTAGTGAATAATATTCAACAGATAACGATACAATTCGAGCAATTTTTATTAGGAAATTACACTTACGGATGATCATAGAATAATTGAAAATGTTCATGAAAGTATCTGAGGCGTATCATAAGCGAAGCGAACAAGTAATATTTGATGCATGCGCTGCGAATGTATAAATAAAGTCGGTTCAGTCATTGCAAAATGGCCTAAAATATGCTAAGCGATTTTTATTAATACTTGCGATTTCAATTTCTACATGCAGTATCAAGCTTTTATTTTGCACGAAACTCGGTAGGTTAGATTGGTAGGTAACAGAGTATGTACAACATGTCTCACCAAGAACTGGCATACAAAATAATGCAAAAAGTTTATGTAGGATTGTTGAACATTCTGTGTAGCAGGTTTGATCAGCTATTTTGATATAGGCATACATATCAAAACAAAAATATACTAAACATTTCGTGAGGTCGTAGTAACAGAATGACTGATCCACTATTTTAAATTTATACACAGCCAATTTATATCTTCAAAAATCTACAAATGTGCGAGCAAGACAGCGGCGCTCGAGATTCTGGGCCTTTACAAGACGCATAATTTACTGAAAAAAAAAAAAAAAAAACTTCAATCGGACTGTTCTAGGGAAGCAAAATAAGCGATATTTTTTTTTCAGTTATTAACTAAAATAGCTACTAACTACTGAACCGATTTTGATGAAATGTCTATGAGAGCTAAAAGTATAACCTCTCAAACAAAAATACTTTTTCAAATCGGTTCATAAACAACAAAGGTCTGAGGTAACAAAACCAAATTGATAACCTCCTTCTATTTTGAAGTCGGTTGAAAACCCGCTGCGACTTCAACTTCACTGTGATGTGAGTATTGTCTGTTGTCCGCAGAGTGGTGTCCGGATCTCGAGACGCGACGTTGCGGGTGTGGTCCATCCCAGACGGGCGCTGTCTCAAGGTGCTAGTGGGGCATATGGCGGCCGTGCGTTGCGTGCAGTACGATGGCAAAGTGGTCGTTTCCGGCGCATATGACTACTTTGTCAAGGTGTGGAATCCGGAGAGCGGGGAGTGTTTGCATACGCTGGCCGGACATACTAACAGGGTGTATAGTTTGCAGGTGAGTTGTGGTTAAATATACACCTCCATTTTTTAATTACCATTAAAAAAATAAATGGGCAATGCAGACGGGGTACTACGTTGCATCTGTGCAGTCAGAATTTTGAATTGAAAATGACAGTGACAGCGGCGCGAGTGCGGCGCCCGAGCCGAGCTTTTGCGAGCTGGCTCGAGCTAGGTACCCGGGTTTGCCAAACGATGAATAAAACTTAAATTATTATCAATAAAGGGTACCGCCTGACGCAAATCATAGGAAAACGACTAACGGTAACAGTTAACCATTTTTAATAAAAAAAAAACGACTCAATTTTTTCAAGTTTTTTTGCCATATCTGTGTTTAGTAACGACAACTGACCAGGTGTATTTTTTTTCTGGTGATTAAAAATTGACCGTGTTTTTAAGGGAATACTCAAACTACGTGACCCGTTCAAGGGGGGAAGGATGTCTTCAAAATATCATGCTTGGTCACAGGGAGGAGGGGTGGGGCTTAGGTTTGGTCACGTAGTAAATATCCTCTAAAGGTAATCTCGCGCTTTTTCGAGCTATATTCAAAAAGTTCCATGAGCATGCATGTACTTTTGGCGCAACGCGGCAAGCGCTGCATTAATATTAAAGATAAATATGAGTACTTACGACATACGATGTGCTTCGGATGGACGCCAGGGGAGGGAGGGGGTAAAAATAGTTAAAAATAGGTCACGTAGTTTGGGTACGTTCCCTAATATGAGATCCCTATTATGAGAGAGAACAACGTAGATTTTATACCTTGCTGTCTTAGAGGTATATCTTACCATAACCTATGTTCCCATACAAGTGCATACAAATCCTATAAACATAAGTACTTACATGGTTTTTGCTTTCAAAGCCAAAAACCTATTCCTTGGCTCAAACTGTACCGTAGTCGACTATTCGTCGTGCACATTAGTTTACGTTTAAATGACGCTAGTTCTATCTACAAGAAGGTAGAGTTGCTAGCTTACTATCCTTACTTGATATACTAGCCTTGTGTAACCCGGGCATATATATTCACAAAGTAAGATGTTTAGTAGATAATTGTAATTTTAGTTCGACGGTGTGCACGTGGTGAGTGGATCGCTGGACACGTCAATTCGCGTGTGGGACGTGGAGTCAGGCCAGCTGCGGCACACGCTGACGGGCCACCAGTCTCTCACCTCGGGCATGGAGCTGCATTCCAACATCCTAGTGTCCGGTAACGCGGACTCCACCGTGAAGGTGTGGGACATCACCACTGGACACTGTCTGCACACGCTCTCCGGTAAGTTCTATTTATTAGTAAAAAAATTGGTTGTCTGTAAAGTTGGCTTACGGACGATAGTTTAACGTGACTACCAGCGTAACGGGACAATGGGCGTTACCAGACAATGAGAGCGTTACCGGACAATGACGTTAACGTTTTCGTGCATGCAGCCGGCGTTCCTCGATTTTTTAGACGTAGTCACGTTAAAAAGTAAAGTAAAAAGATATATTTAACAGAAAAAAACGTGTTGGTACAATATTAATTTTACATCTTAAGAGGATATGTGATACTGTCAGAAATGACAGCGGCCGTGATAAGGCAGTGATAACGCAACTACACACCTTACCCCGAGGGAAGAGGTTAGATATACATATATTTTGTCTCTCAAAAGTAACTGGCCTAGGCGACAAATGATAAAGCATCGTATTGCTTGAAAAGTATTGAATTTGATAAAAAAAACTGATTTTATGAGGGCCGGTTTAAAAAAATAAAAGTTTCACCAATCGTGTTTCTGTCTTACATTTATTTAGGTTATATCCTCAAGTAATCACTGAAAAAGTTAACATCAAGTTTGTAATCTGTACCGTAACTGAGTAAGAATGTAACTCAGCGACTCCAAATTTTCACATATCCTTTTCAACATATTTTGTCAACTTTGTGTTAATAAACCATTTTTCTTTCTTTCTCTTATAATTAAACTGTATCTCATGTTTCAGGGCCAAACAAGCACCAATCGGCCGTCACATGTCTCCAATCCAGCAACCGGTTCGTGGTCACGTCGTCGGATGACGGCACCGTCAAACTATGGGACGTTCACACGGGCGAGTTCATTCGCAACCTCGTGGAGTTGGGATCGGGCGGGTCCGGCGGCGTCGTGTGGCGGATCCGAGCGTCCGCGACCAAGCTGGTGTGCGCCGTCGGCTCGCGCAACGGCACTGAGGAAACCAAGCTGCTAGTGCTCAACTTCGACCTGCCAGGCTCGTGCCGCAAGTGCGATGACTAGCATCGACTCAATCGGCGTATACTGCGCCGATACGCCAATGTGTACGCGCCTTGGCAACTGTAAACGCTCCCCGTGTTCATACTCTCCCGACTGAGCTATCACTGTCAGTCATCGTTTCTCCGGACATGCGTTGGTTTATGAAGACTATGTAATTTAGTTTGCCGACGGGAGGATCGGGGCGATTGCGCCTTGATACACCCCACCCACCGGACTGTAAAGTTAATGGGGCGTGATAATTATAGTTTTGCGTAACTCGGTATCCATACTCATATATTTTCATAATACGAATACAATACCGTTAGTGTTATTAATAATGTTCCATAGAGAAAATAGTGGCTACTATGTGCATTGCCAAATTTCTGTAATAATCAATTTGACATTTTATCCCAAAGAGAAAAAATATTGGATCTTAGTTGGTAAGTTTAATTGTGATGTGTTTTTTCCGGGCTTCTCCGTTTGCAATTGATAATCTATTTGATTACTATTTATTTGATTGGCGTACCAAAATATTTGTGCCAATCCATTCGTATAAATATTGTTTAAATTAGTTTAATTTAATAATTCAATTCTACTAAACTAATTTAAATATTGTTTAAATTAGTTTAATTATATAATTCAATTCAATTTAATAATTATGTTTGCAATGTTTTTTTTTACTATGGACAGTATTTTATTTTATTGAATATATTTTTTTTTTGGCATAGCAATAATTTTTGTGTTCATTACAATTCAATTCAATAATTTTATATTTGACATGTTTTTGACTATGGACAGTATTTTATTTTAATAATTATCATTTTGTTTTTTTTTATTATTGATATCGCAATTCTTTTGTTTTCTAATATTTAGTATGGCCACTGGTTTTGCAGTCTATTGCGTAGTATTCTTCGCGTCTGACCGACGACGGTCGACCGGGAACACTTGTAAAGTCAAGCCGTGTGCCGCCAATATAATATATCATATTATGTATGGAAATCCAATTTTTTTTTATTCAACCTCAGTTTATGCTGGGTTTAATTATTATTTTAATCACATTCTAATGTATTTGTTATCGTTATTTTATTGTGTTTGTGAAATCAGTTTGAGATAAATTGAAAAATCAGCGTCAGCCAGATTTGTTGTGGATACTTGCATCGAATATAACAGTAGAGGTTGTAATCATATTTAATCGTGTAATATTAACTTATTGAATGGTGTGTTTAGGCCCTAGTGCGTTGGGACGGGCGAAACTCACCAGGCCAGTATGAAAGGTAGATTGGAATGGTTCAGTCCAACCCAATCCGTTCATTCCCACGCACCGGCTACTCTAGTACACATAAACTAATATTTAATCACTCATGTGTGTACTGTAAAATCCAAATATCTCATACTTAAAGGCCAGCAAGTTATTGTAATAAATCATAGTCATAAGTTAATTGTATGTCTAATCATTATTCTACATAGCTACATTTCAGACTTTTGTAATCATGCCGAATTTACATTTAACCATTGTTAATCAATGTGCTTTAGCCAGGGATTACGGGAGTTCCCAACAGACGACGGGCAATATTCGGTTCGTGTCGTTTAGTCCGAAGACTGTCAAGAAATCGTCGAGTCTGCAATGTCGGTGTATTCAGCCTTAGATGCCGGTATTTACTGAATCGGAAAGGAGATATGCGTGAAAACCACCTTATAGAGTACCTTGATAGTTGTACCGGTTGATTCTCTCATGACTCCTTTGTGATTTGGTCGATAGCGGGCCTAAGGGTCGGCTCAGTGCTTTAATAATGTCGCAATGTGGGGCCAAACACAGCGAATCATGTCAAAATCTTTGTTCCATACTACTAGCGGTAGTATGGCACTAAGGAGATATCGAGCGATGAGTTTTGTAAAGTTATCCGAGCATGATTTTGTTTTGATATTTCAAAATCTAAAGCCATACTACACGGATGGTTCTCCCGCCGCGGGAATCCGCTTCAGAACCGCACTAGACACAATTAATATGTAAGTATATATATATTAATATATATATAGTAAGTGTATGCTGCATACTACACTGCGCGGTTTCAATCGCGGTTCACTTCCATATTAATTGTGTCTATTGCGGTTCAGAAGCGGCATCCCGCAGCGGGAGATCCGCCCGTATATTATAGCACCTACATTTAGAAATATCAAATCGAAATCATGCTCGGATACAATAATAAAAAATGATATCTAATAATATTAATTGTATGCTGCATACTACGCTGCGCGGTTTCTCATCGCGATTCACTTCCATAATTATTGTGTCTAGTGCGATTCCCGCGGCGGAAGAACCACCCGTGTAGAATGGCACTAAGATTTTGAAATATCAAAACGAAATCATGCTCGGTTAACTTTCAAAAACACCGCTCGATAATCACTGTTTTGGTCCCTTAGTGCGCCGACGTCTAGGCGTGCCTCGCAATAAAAAAGAGTAAGCAATAAAATGTAGGACTGCCACTAGGTATTTAAGTAACGTGTACCCGCCATTAACGTTGAGCCGGCCCTTAGTAACGTATCCCTTGTCTTGTTCGTGCATAGTTTATAGTACGGTGGCTATATACATCGGCTGCAAGGGTGCGTTTCAAATATTTGTTGTATATAATTATGATATACATTATGGTCGTTGAAGGGCGTCAATGTGGACGGAAAACTTCGATGATGGCTGTAATCTTTAAATAATGAAACAAAGACTGAGAAGCATAGATATAGTTTAATAATATTAAAGTATTATTGTAGTTACTGTATTACCGAACATCACAGCGGCGCGGCTTTGTTCACAGACGACCTATATCGTCTAATATTTCATGTAAACATTCGATATTCGTTATTGAGTCGAACGGTGTTCTACTCATATTTTATTATTGTATAATTACTAAGTTAAGTTTATTATTAGTTTTTTTTTTAATTTAAATAAAACTTGTAATTAAGTTCTTCACAATTTACGTTCGTTTCGTGAGGTTAGATTTGCATTTGCACCAAAAATGTATTGGATTATTAATAACACTAGATGAACGAGGCGTTGGTTTTGAAATAGATCTGATGCATAATTCTATGATAGCAACTATGTTTGATTTAGGGTTAATATTGATCCAAAACGTTACTAACTCGGTTGATTTTGTTAGCAACTGCACTATACTTGTGTGAGTAAATAGTGTACACTAAGCGTCAAACAACTTGTCCTCTGGCGAACCACGTGACAAAAATCCTAAATCCTAAAAAAATATCATACTTTATTATTTTTAGATCTGTCAGACTGTCGGTGATTGAAAATTACATCTAAAAAATAATTAATTGGACTTATTATTGTGTTGCAACCATGCTTCGTGACTACATGTTTGTGAATTGATATGCGCGTTCAGCCATGTAAAATCAAACCATTCTCGGATCTAATAAATCAGCTGTGACAACCAAGGAGTAAGTACTAAGCAAGCCAGATCAATTCAATTCAATAGTTTATTTTGCTTTATATGTTGTACATGAGGATCTTAAATTATATATAATGAGTACCAAACATACACCCTGTGAGTCTGTGAGGGCACAAAAGTGAAACTTAAAGAGTATCTAGTAATAAAAGTATTGCTAAAACTTATATCTTATATATTTTTTTTAAATTGCACAAATTTTTAAAACTACCTATAGGTACATAATTTAGTTAGAAAAGGTAAGTATGTATGTAGGTACATGAGATCACTTTTCAGCCTCGTAGAACTCTTGCATGGTATAGAAGCTGTTTTCTAATAGGTAACAATACTTAAATATTTATCGTCATTACTCATTCTGGCTTGACCCACCGCAGGGCATACGTCTCCTTTCGATTTAGCCAGCCTCTACTGATTGAAATTATAAACCTTAGCTTGTTTGATTTTGGTTGAAATAACACTGGCCTTTGTAATTCAAAGTTCAGTGAAGCACATAATCAAGGGTAGGAATAGAGAAACCAATTAAACTTATGCTAAAGTAACAATTGTTCCTCACAGTGTTTATGGTGAACAAAATCCAGTAACTCTCATTCTTGTGTATATTTCACACTGGGGGGGTTTCTCTAAGAGTTTCAGGCAGAAAAAGCATTCACAGCCATAGCTTGTGTCCACAGAGGACAAGTTGTTTGACGCTTAGTGTACACTATTTACTCACAAATGATTTATCAATTTCGTCGCTACTCGAGTAAATTACGTAATCCGTAAAATCATGCTTCGAATAGTGATATTAATAAAGTCTTGATAAGCAATTACCTTATTAATTAATTAATAAAATAATAGAGGAAAACATGTGAAAAATATGTTTGTCAAGCACTGTGCGTGTGTTCAAAGATCTCGTATCTGAGGGTAAAGGTGCGTTTCAACTGACGGTGAGCTGAGCGGACCGTAAATTGACCAATCACAGTGCTCGATATTTCCACTTTGAGCACTGTGATCAATTCACAGTCCGCTCCTCTCCACACCACCCAGCTCTGCGTCAGTGTTAACTCACCCCAAAACTGAACACCTAGTGTGTGCAGTGTCTTAGGCTAGATAACATGTTTCCGGGCTTTTTACTCTCTAACCTCACGATTTATAAGCATTTCTGCGTTCATATCAAGTTGTATTCGAATGTTAACACCAATGTAAGGTTCTAGGGAAGTAGAGTGAAGACGACCATGTATTTATATAATCTTTAGATTAGGCGATTTTCGGCTGAAATTAAATGGGATGTTTCGATCGATATATTGGTTTCATTACAGATATTCCATTTCAGGAAGGTTTGGTCTTGGTTGTAGTAGTGACATGTACAGATGCATTCGCGTCAATCGCTCTTGAGGTTACGCACACTAACTCAATGTGCATGTACACAGCTTACAACAACCAAGATCAAACCTTCATCGTGAAATAGAATAACTATACCGTGGAGGTAACGCCGTGTGCACACTACGAAACACTAGCTTTTCCACGATCAGGGCACGTAATATGTACCAAAAGATCACGTGGTTCTTAGTGGGCACAAGGCTTTAGCGTAATTTTTAATACATAGTTGAACAATCTCGTCATAGCTACGATCGTCTCATTACAAGACGATTAATTTGCTAATTATGTTTTGGTTGTTAAGTATTTAATTATTTTTATAATCTGTAATTTCGCTTGTAATAAATTCATTTGTTTTCAATTTTACTTTTTATTTGCTTTTAGTATTAAGTTAGTTTTAAAATAAATCCTTCCTACTCATCCTATTCCTATTCATCCACAAATTTTCAATCTGACTAGTGCATTGAGACCTATTCGCTCTCGTAGTAGAGAGTAGGCCTGCTTGAGTCCCAGCAGTGGGAATGTTAAATTAGGAACTAGTTGACGCCCGCAACTTCGTTTGCATTGTGAACTAATGAAATCCCTACCTGCCTGCCTGCCTGCACTTCTTGACGAACATAGGTACCTTGCAAATTTCAAGTCCCTACGTTCAGCGGTTTGGCCTGTACGTTTTCTATCAGTCAATCAGCTTCAAGCCTTTTATTTGTGATGGATGGATAATGGATGTTTGTTCTTCAACCACGCTAACCATTGAGGCCCGTTTATATAAAATACAGAGGACCGAATTCGTATTGCATCCGCAGAAAAGTTTGTGACTTTTTGTACAAATCCATAATTTGGTTTATCTGTAATGTAGGTATATTATCTGAAAAAATAAGCCGTGTTGGCCAAGTGCCTCGACTTTCTATCCGAAGGTCGTTGGTTCGAACACGGTCGTACACAAATGGATTTTTCTATTAAAAAAATCTGTGTTAAACGGTGAAGGAAAACATCGTGACGAAAAGCATGTTATAGAACCTAAAAAGTTAGAAAACATGTGTCAAGTGCACAAAAGGAGCCTCTTCGAGGTGCACTTGAAATGCTTTCACCACACTGGTTCGAAAGAACCTAGTGACACGTTAAAAAAGATCTGAAAAATAATCTTATTACTAAAATGGATAGAAATGAAACCATACTTTGCTCTATTTTCATATATTCATCGACAACATAGTCACAGTTATAACAAACTTAAACCTTAATGAATGTAATTGAGACACAGACACTACACAATGCACCCAATCAACTGACCTAAAAGAGATTAGGAATTTTATGTTCCACAGAATGATCTACACAACTTTACAACATCTATTACACTGAGTTTAAAATGTATTGTACTTGATGCTGTCGGGTTTGAGTCGACATTCAGTTTTGTCTGCGAAGTCAATATTTTGGACTTATAATAGACAGCTGGGTTGGGGTGTAGCAAACGGGGCATTGAGGCAAAACAGACTTAAAGGCAAACTTGATGACTTTGCTTCCCTATTAACGCCTACTTCTTATGGTACCATCACCTAAGGTCGACGACCGCCTAACTAGAGGTCAAAATCTACGATATAAAAGCTGGGTGACAATAGGTTATGGTGAATTTCACTTGCGTCCACACGCGAGCAAAGCGAGCGTGCTCAGCTCAGCCTTATTAAAATAATTTATTTCAGACAATATCATAGATAAAAAAATCTAAATCTAATTTTCTTTAAAGCCGGTCCAAACGACACAAACTTATGCTGCACGAACAAAAGTTTTCGAACTAGTCTTTCATCATAGGCAGCAAAGGGCCAAATTGTTGTTTGAGGCGATATTTTGATAGAAAATACAAATTATCACTAACTTTCGCGGCAACTTCGAAATACTTCAAACTTGACGTGTATACCTTCCATTTGCACCAACTGAACTAATTGTGCAAACATGTAGCTCAAACTTGTTTACGTCGTGTGGACCGGCTATTGTGCCCCATTTGCGACACTCTGACCGAAAGCTGCTCTAAGAAATGACTGGTGGTGAATAGCAGCAGTTTACTTTTCTAAAAATTTTCAACCCATCAGCACCCTCGAAAAGCAAGCAAGTACTTACCGCATTCCAACAAAACTGATTTACATAGAGGTATTGAAAAAAAGCCTACAGGAACAATTTATATTATGTAGAAATCGAGAATAAATAATTAACAACAAAATATGGTAAAAATATACATGTAGGTACATAATTAAATGTTTCAACAATGGTTTTATTACAGTAATTTTTACCGAAGTACCCTACGGTAAGAAAAACTTGCCATTCTGTAAATGATTAAATCATTATGAAACATTTCAATACAAGGACTTTGAAATATTCATAGATTGATAAACTAAAATATCTAAGTAGGTACCTAAAAGTAACAAAAGTAGATTATGTATATATCAGTATGTTTTTGTGACCCCTATAACATTAAATTACATCTACGAATATTTTGTTTAATATTTATTAAAATAATAACAAGCATGATTAAGTAAGACGTGATAGATAAGTTATTGATTAATTTAAACGAAAACACTAAGTTACCTATTATATAATTCAGTTATCCATACATACATTCAGAATTAACACTTATGCGTACGAGTGCGAACTAAAAGTGTAGGTAGGTAGGTAAGCAATAATAAGTAGGTACTTAATTAAAATACTGATTTAAAAATTATACAAAAGTAGCGTAAAACGCACCCGTACGCTGCATTCATGCTTTACAAAAGACCGACTTGATCTTAACCAAATACTTGGTACTAAATAATAAGGTACTATTAGGTCGTATTGTACCTAGGTATACCTAATCAGAAAATACAAAAGTTGTACCTAAGTAATGAGCTTATGAGTTCAATCATATTTTTTTTGTGTGTACCCAATGGATCTTGTGTCGGAATAAAATTAATAATTATAATTATTATAATCTGACATAACTAAACGTCCCAAACTTCCAAACAAAACTAGAACATTACTTAGATATCTCCATTTGCTCGTATACATGTTAGGTACTATCGTATAATACTCATTTTACACAATAATGTATGTTTGTTTTTACATTAAATAAACATACAAAAGCTGACATTTAGTAGCATTATTATACTTATCGGAAGTTTGCACATTAAGGTATACCTACCTACCAAAATGAGTTCAAATCATCATGATTATGATGTTAATCAATATGTATATAAAAGGAGTCAAGGGAGGTAAATGCGTCAACTTTGAAATTTCTCAAAATCTATCAAAAGTACTTATTACAAAGTCTACCGACTTTGGCTGTAATTTTTCCGAATTTACAGCACTACACCACACAACACAATTTTCAAAAAGTCGCAATTGCCTTTGACGCATTTACCTCAGTTGACTTTAAATCATTGCGCACTTTAAAAAAATCGGCATCTACCTACTGAAGCAACGTAATAAGGGTAAGATCTTCATCGTTGAAGCCACCCAAGTTTTTATCTCGGATGGTGTTATCTGTATCAGTTGCATACGGGGTAGTAATAAAAAAATTACTCTCGAATACGAAAACATTCAAACCACGATTTAAGGAATACCTATTTAATATTTTTGAGATCACTATTGTGATTGTTTGCCACGGTCTATATATTATACGTAATATTGTGTAATGTAGGTACTTGTCTTTTAGATAGGTATCCAAAATGTGCTATATATCTAATGTATAAACACCAATCCTAGATTATTATGATAAGATCACTATTGAGGGAAAATTTTGCGCTAATTCATTGCCTCTATTATACTCTTACATGTAAATTCATATCATAATTATATTGTATTTCTAAACAAGCCGATTACAACACCTACATAAATCTGGAACGTTAGTTACATAAAGTGGGTAAAGAATAAATATATGGGAAGAAATGCTTGTCACAGGGGTGACAGAAACAGGAGAACGATGTGGTTTGTGATGCTGTCGCTCGCAGCAGATGCTTGGACTTGAAGGTCAGTTAAGGAAGGTTAATAATAAAAAGCTATAAATATTGCACCGATAATACCCCTCACAAAAACTTTAGGAAATCGACACCCACCTACAATATATCTTTATAAATGTGGAATCGTCACAATAGCAAAATATGTGTATTCTTTAAATATGGACAGGCTTACACAAGACGTAGTGGGCGTCAGCTCGCAAAAGAAGCTTAATCTGTGAGCTCACGGGACCACAAGGTACCGATATCGACCGCACAGTAAGTAAAGTATCAAGATATAGAAGATCATTATACCTTGGAAATATTTATCACAAATAATCGGGAGAAATCGTAAATAATTTGTCATAATAATGCAGTTGAACCGTGCTAATTCTTACTATTGATACCTTTCAATCAATTACATCTAGGTAGGTACTCTATAAATTACGAACCAAAACCGCCTCTTGAATATGTAATATAATAGATACTACAATACAAGTAATTTACTTAACTATCACGAAAATATAATAGGTACTTACTTACTCATTTAATTAATCCGAAATTAATAATTTCCAGAATAATAAATTAATGTATATTATACATCTACTAAATCCACGTTGTGATACAAAAAATAAATGAACTAATTAGTCAGTTCGAATAAAATGGCACTTAGCAATATTTGCATTGCTTACGATGGATTCCAGACACCAACAAAAATATTTAGAATCAATTTTGACGCCGAATAGCCTAACGCTTGCCTGTCAGGGTAATACCACATCGGCCAAATATATAATTATGTATATTTTCACTATATAATAGTCATATGTATTTATTTTTTTATATAATAATTTTGAATTTTAATTTCTAACTTTATATAGTTAAGCACGTTCAGTGCGGCCGGCGAGGGGCGGGCGAGGGCCCGGCCGCGGCCGCCCCGCGCCGTCTGCATCCTTTCTCATCGCCGCACCCATCCCAACATTTTATTGTGGTCAAAAATTTTGGAAGGCACTTTCTACTTTTCAAAAATTTTAAATTTTAATTACTTTTTGAACACATTAGCCTAAACTTACACAATAGAAAATATGCGTAGTAACATTTACCAAAATTACGCAATTTATCCGAAACGTATAGGCCATATAATTTTTAATTTTTTTCACCTAGATTAAAACTTTCTTTCCAAAAGGACAGCCAAATAGTCAACTAGTTCAGGAATCTTAGTTAATTTTTCTTTTTAATAATTTGGTCTTTTTATTTTTTATTCTAAGTTCCAAACTTGAACCGAATCTGATAATTCCAAATATGAAATAATAGTTGAAGTATCAAGGCCACTTTGAGACTTATTATAAAGTTGCGGTAACATATTCTTGCGACGAGACTTGCCCGGGTGCCTGCTCGCGCGCACCCTCCTACATACATATTAACAGGACGCCAAACATTATCGCCAACAATTTATAAATGATGGTATACCCTTGCGGCAAGAAGAATACTAGACATTTCTTACCGAAACTATAAAAAAAAGAATATTCTGGGTTCAAAGGGGAAGTCACTGATAAATCAAATTTGTACATAGGTGAAGTCACAAGCGTGACGTCACACGGTCATGATCGCTACAAATCGTAATACACGTACCTATAGCTAATACAAGTTCACTGAAGTGTTATCCTAACTATGCTTAGATGTGTAGCAGACAGACGCTTGAATGACAAACATTCATTGGCGATTTTAGTGTTCCTAAACCTAGGCGGCGCCCCCTGCTTTTTGAAGGACTCTCGTGCTAGTAAACACACGAATATATAAGAACTGTTTTCTAATGGCATGACGTTTTACCGGAAGAATTGCAACAGTTAAAACAATTTTTGATTTATGTTTATGTATGATCCAGGTATCGAATACTCAAAGATTAGTTAAAGTGTGTCTAATAGAACAGATAGAGCAGTTAATGCGGCAAAAGCAGAGGGCGTCGCTGACTCCTATTTAATTTTAAGCCTAACATTTGGAACAATCACTACTGGCTAATGATACATCTATACATTTGGCGATCACTAAGTGTACGTACGTGATTCGTGCGCGCGCGCGCTTCTACATACACCAATCGACATCCATCTGGATAAAAGAACATGATTCACTATAGGGTAACATCTAAAGCTAATACACAATTTTGTTTCCTGAATTACATTGATTAAGGTATACGGAACAGTCTTTAGATACGGGCCAAATATTTTTTAAATTTTGATATCCCTACAGTCACAGATGGATCTAAGATGTAATGTTTAAAAGCTAACACATACAATGTCGACCGACATTCTACTTATGAGTAGATAATGAATAATATTGCGGGTGCAGTCGGCTGACGCGCCGGCCACCCACTTCACATTAACGAAAGACATTCTTCACTGAAACAAGCATTCATTGTATACTTAGAAATTTAAAATAATTAAAAAAATCATAACTAAATAACAAGCATCATATTGCACAGCAAATTCACAATAATTTATTAAATAATGTAAAATAATGTCGATACGCTTAAAATAATCATTAAAGTAAGTAAATAATTATGATAGTTGCCGAATAGGGAGCCTCATACATAAATCTTTTGTAACGACTCGCGACCGCTCTCTACGGCCCGGCTAGCTTCGCACACACCATTCCACAAGAGTCGAGCCAAACTCACTTGCGAGCTAAAACGACTACGTAAAACCCCTAAAATGCAACATAAATAACCGTATGTTTAGTAAACCCTACGCTACGACATTTACCTACTCCTATGTACTTCGAATGAAACTTCTTCAAGTTGTCCTAAAGTACCTAATAGATAAATAACGACCACAAAATAGAGAGGACGTTGTTATAAATAATTCAGACGCCGAGAAAACGCCGACCAGTCAGAGGCTGCCTAACGTTGCATGTTCGTCAGTGTTTATTTGTAGAGCTACTACGCATAAATTGCGCGGGTGGCTTGGCTTCAGTGAATGCACGTCGCGGTAGGCAATTATCTCTATGTGGACGACTGCGCTCGAGTCTCGTCTTTGCGTAGAATTATTTATTAGTGTAATGCCGTAGCCTTAGAGCCATGCAGAACGTGTTTTCAAACACACTGGCATTGATACTCCCTGTAGAAGGGAAAGAAAGACGCCAATTAAAGTTTATAAAACATCCCCCTCCGTTCTGCGGCGGCGGATAGCGTCCGGAAACTTTGAAACAACTTTTTTTTGCTTATGAAAAGCACAAGATATTTCTCAAAGAATAGGTACGACATATATTTTTTTATTTTACTGCATATTGTTCAAAGTAGTTAAACTTACTCGAATATCGTAATACCCAAATTTGCGATGTTACGACAGTCTGGATTTGTAATCATTATTTTAGGTATCTATTGGCTTTTCTTGTTAGAAGTATGTAGGTACTAAGTAGAGAACAGACCGTCATCCAACGTCAAACGGTTTTAACAAAATTTTGTTCCGATATTTTCATTTACTTACATGGGAAATGTTTATTTTGAACGAGTCATAGCACCCGAGGCGAGAAAAATACCAACAAGATGTTGCCAAACCATATTAGGAGACTCAAAGATTGTGATCGCTCAGTCTTCACTTCAGCCTCTATGCTATGTGTTACCGAAAGTTGTACGCAGGGGAATTCAGTAGTAGCCTACAGAGCCATTGCGGTTCTGCAGGTAGTAATACGCGGCGGGCAGCGTCGGTGGCATGCCAGGCGGTCCCGGCGGCGGCGGAGGCGGCGGCGGTGGCACCGGCGCGGTTTGCAGGAGGCCTTGCGGGGGCGGGCCGGTCTGCATGCCTTGCGGGAGCGGCGGCAGCAACCCGGGTCCGTATGCCAGCATGCTGGGCGACGTGCGTGCGTACGGCGACGTGCGCGCTGCAGGTGAAGTGCGCGCGTTCGGAGACGTGCGCGAACGCGGCGATGTGCGCGCGTTCGGAGACGTGCGCGAACGTGGCGATGTGCGCGCATTAGGCGAAGTGTGCGCGTGAGGCGAAGCGTACGCGTGGGGCGAAGCATACGCGTTTGGCGAGACATACACGTGCGGAAAGGCGTACGCGTTTGGCGAAGCGTACGCATTCGGCGAAGTGTGCGCATTCGGCGGAGTAAGAGCGTTCGGCGATGTGCGGGTATGGTGTGGCGGAGTGTGCGCCGGCGGCGGCATGATCGGGGAGACGTGGGGCTGCGAGCGCGAGCCAGGCGAGGCGCGGGGAGAGGTGCGAGCGTGTGGGGACGTCCCGGCCGAGGAGCGCCGTCGCGGGCGCGCCACGGGGGAGGTGCGGGCCGGCGGGGCAGCGGGCGCCGCGCCCGCCGCCGCGCTTCATATGTCCATACGCGCGGCGTCCGTCATCGACGGGTCGGCGTCCATGGAAGCAGGTGAGGTGCCTTGTCCATTGCGCGACAGGGGCGTTTTCGGCGGTCCCATCTCGTTGGTGTCGCGGTCGCCGTAACGGCTGTCGGGTCGCGGAGAAGCGAAGGGGCGGAAAGGCTCGGCTGGGCGCGTGGGCTCGAGCGCGTGTCCGGGCGGCGGCGGTGAGCACAGCGGCGACTCGAGGCCGGCGGTCATGGGAGAAGGCAGGCGCGGCGAGTGCAGCGGCAGGGGCGGCAGGCCTAGGTGCGGCGGGTGGTCAGTCGGCCGCTGCGCCGCCACCACCATGTTGCACATCTGGCGGCGCAGCCCGTGCGCCACGGCAGCCACTGCGGCCGCGGCGGCAGCGTTCGGTGACACGCGTCCTTCGCGTCCGTTGCCACACCCGTTACCCCCCACGGGCACAGGGTTCTGCCCTCCCACACCGTCCTGGAACACGCACATTGCTACCTACAGTAATCATTGCGATCACATCTTGCGAACTAAAGTAAACGGTTCCAAATGCATAACAATGAGAAAAGGTGTGTTTGGTAATCGCAATTGCATTTCGCTTCGCTTAAATTAAAAATGTTAAAAACTAACAAGAGTGGTAGAATTCAAGGGATTCCAGGCGGTATGTTTTCGCGTTCACAAACCGCATGGAACCAGAACCATACCAGGACGCGGCGCACTGTCTGTGTCGGACAGAGAAAGCGGCCGGCTGGCGTGGCGTGGCATGGCGTGGCGTGGTGGTGATACTGACCGTGATCGCCGGGTAGAGCTGCGTGGCGGGCATCTCCACTTCGCGCATGTGGTGCGTGGTGTGCGGCCCGTGCGTCTCGCGGAACACGACGGCGCGGATTACGCCGCGGATGTGGTCGTCGGGCCAGACGCCCAGCAATATTCTCTGCGGACGTCCGCGCCCTTTCGGTCTCAAATCTGCAATTCCGCATAATAGTAAAACGTGAACGGAATATTAAACTGCTCTGAGATGCGAGCCTACCGGAATCAATGCATGACTTTGTCCTCTCTTTTAATGTCAGCAAACACCCATGATACAAGAAAAAACAAGGAATGCTACTTCGGGAAACCAAATGTCACGTGATAGACATGAGCTTGCGTCTTTGCCCCTGTCAACGGCTCTCAAATTAGGATTTTATTCACGAAATATGTAATTCTTGAGTTGCGTCTTTCGATTTTATCAGAATTAGTTCAATTTTCGGAAGCCCGTGTCGCTTTGATGATCAGTAGGTAGATGTCACTTTTCGAAGTGACATTAATTCCTTGTTTTCTTGTACCCTCAAGACGACCACGATAACAAACTTGGTTGCTTTTAAAACTACATTATATTTAATAAACACTACTAAACTCTCGAACTATCGCCTCTTCAAGAAAGAAAGGAGTTGTATTAAACCAAATCAGGTACGAAGTTAAAAATTACTATACAGCATAAAATAACGATTCTTGCCATACCTTGTCATAAGAAATTTATTTACAGATTTTCTAAATATCAACAAAATGTTGAATATTCCTAGACAATGTTGATGTGTGTATGTACATGTATTCAATTCTTACTAGACTGAACAATGTCAAGAACGAAACAAAATCATACATTGAAACAGATGAGCTACGTAGGTGGGTAAGTATTTCTGAAACAGATGGTTGCTATACATACATTATGTTTTAAAAACCCTTTCCAGTTTTTCCTCAGTGATGTGTATTTAATTATCAATAATTTAATTCTAAAATCTCTTAAGTGATTCAACTTTCAATTGATAATTAAATACTTATCCTGAAACAATTAGGTACTAAAACCTAATTCTACTACGCATGCGTAAAAATATAAGTTCTGAAGATCTTGCAATTACTGTGAATTATGTTGTTTTCCATAAAGTATTCTATGTATCTATTTAATTATTTTTTTAAAGTATTTATGTATTGTATAAGCTACTGTAGTATAAGTTCTGCTTAGTTTGGGGCTAGATGGCGTTGTGTAAAATGTATTAACATTATATATTTATAAAAAAATAAATGAGGAAAACATTTGGTGTAATATTGTTGTTATGACATACTGAACATAATACTTATAACATGATTGCAATATCTTCAGAAAACCCGAATTAAATATATTCTACTAGGTTCAACTTCAAAACTACAAATTATAATATACTTTAAAAAAAATATTTATTAGCTTTGGTAAGTAACCAAATTGCCTCCTTTAATGTACCTATTGATATTTTGAAGTTGAATGAAATAGGTACCACAATACATATAGGAAAATCGCCTTGCAAAGAATATCGCATTTCAAAACAATTTCGCACAATATATTTTCTATAAGTACTTAAATATATCAATGTCATTATAAATGACAAATACTAATAACATTGAGATGCATTATTAAAATTAAATTATATCTAAAAATGTCAGCTGGATGCCGTTCTAAAGGTTAGTAAATTACATAAAAAATGCTTAAAAGGTCGTGTTGAAAACACAACCCGTTAAATATTTTTCAATTGTTGTTAGTAACAAGAAAAAATAACGTATTTAGTTAGTTTACGAATTCAATTAAAACATTTAAACATTGATTGCTAAACGTCATATACATATTTTTTAATAATAATGTTGGTAAACTTGGTCTAAATACGCTCAAACAAAACAATACAAAACTCACTCTTACTTCACGCTTTGTTTTTTTTTATTATTGTAACGCCTAGTCTCTGCAACTTATTTCTGGATAATTATTATGAATCTCATGTTTCGTACACATTACTTATCGCCTTCACAAAATTGTGATTATGGAAGCTAAGAAATATGAACTATCCGAGAAGTAAGCTACAAGACGGGTCTGTTCGGAGGACTGGACATAACACCTACCGCGAATCGAGAGTGAGGTTCGTCCGTCAGACCGGCAAAACAAATGACATTCGAAAAATAATTTCAAATGTCACTCACATGTGATGCACGTACCTGCTCCCCCGTCAGCACTCGGGCCCAGCATATTGTGGACCCGATTGGCGTAGAGAACGAACGTCGGGTACGGAATGTCGTATTTTCTGGCAGCCTGCGACAGGGACAGGCCTTCCTTCAGCACGGAGAAGATCGCCTCGGCCATAGTTTCGGGCCTCCAGGATTTGAGCGGGCCTCGCTCTCGCAAGCGCAAGTTATGCACCATGTTCTGGTTGGTGCTCCAGCATTGCTGCCACAGGGACTGCATCCGGTACTGGTACGTCTCTGCTGAAAGGAGACGGGGATAGAGTTAGTATCGTTGTATCTTAAACTAAAGGTAGAACATACTTAGGACACCAATTTATTTAAGACCATATTTTGTACCTTGGCAAATAAATTATATTTCTCTTTATTGGAAACAAAAAGAAATCAAATATAGGCACAGTTACAAATATAAATTTTGAAATTAAACGATTCAATAATCCCTATAGATCCTTTTTTTGTGTAGCGATAATCTGATCAATTAGTTTTCATTGCTTAATTTAGTTTGATTAATACCAAACGATCAATAACATAAATATGATAATAACTCATCGAAACACTGAATATTAAACGATAGTTAAAAAGTGCAATAATTACACTATTAATTAATAACATAAGAATGTTGTAAGCGTTGCGTTGCGCGTCGGTCGTTGTCGGACAGCGCAACTAGTCGGTCGACAGGTCTCTTTCAAACTAGTGTCGTAGCGACTGTAACGACACTAGCTTATCGTGCCTACTACATATTTTTTTTACTGTCCTGCAATCAACAGCGCTTGCATATAATTTACGATACTTGTTTTTAAGGACACCTATCGTGGTGAATATTGATGTCATTTTAGCGAGCACGATAACATTTATTTTGTTTGATTACTACTACTGCCCGCGGCTCAGCTTGCACGGTCTATCTATAGGGTTAAAATCTTATGTCCTGAGATCCTAAGCTATTCATAATACATATAACAATTTTTAGCCCGATCGGTGCAGGAGTTTAAGCATCATGAGTAACGAGTATATTTATGTTATTACAAATTCATGTTTTACAATCAAAATACACAAGCTTTCTACTGAATGGACAGAAAATATAGTGGGCTAACCACTGAACGAAGAGACTCGAAATTTGGAGGACATGTCCGTCAAGAAGTGTAGATGCGCAAATAAAATTGTGGGTGAAACCAAGACGAAGTTACAACTTAAAAGTGGAAAATGAAAACATTATATTAAGACTACTAACCTCTAGAAGAATCTGTGAAAGAAAAATCATAATTGACGAAAGGGTACACGAAAACAATAAAAAATTGACACAATTTATTCAAAGCAGTCTTGAAAATGAGACAAATATGGCATCACAATAAAAATACAAAATTATAATATGATAAAAACAAAACAAAAGGATGTTTTACGTCTCATTACCTATGGTCTAGTCTATGGCTAGCAGAGGACGTCCAAACACTTAGTTATCAAAAAAACAATAAAAAATACATATACCTACCTATTACGATTATAAACAAAATGTTGTATTTCAAATCATAAGTTAGTCCATTGAGGCCGAGACCTTTACCAAGAGAAAATATGGGCAGGCTGATTAGAGTGACATTATAAAAAAAAATAGCCAGTAAGACGCAGATGGTGGTTCAGTTGAACAATGTAAGAAATGCAACAATGCCACAATGTATTCAATGTACAGCGATAACATACAATTAAGTCGGTACATATCTCATTTGAGCTATTGCAAAACAAAACTTTAAGTATGTACTTTGTTTCCTATATTTTTTTATTACAAAAGCCGTTTAATCAGCCTTTGTTGTGAAATAGTAATTAATTGGAGATAATTTAACGACTATTAAATTGTAATTGTATACTAAAGCTGGTTTTGAGTTTAGGGTTTTATTCAGAATACAATATTTATGGATAATCATATGCCTATAAGTAAATGTATGTGAAGACACGGATGGTCGAGGGGCAAGTGTGTTGGACTGCCACGCCGAGTGTCGCGGGTTCGATTCCCGCTTCAGGACAAACATTTATGTGAAGAACATCGGTGTTTGTCCTGAGTCTGGGTGTTTTCTATGTATTCTATGTATGTATTTACAAACAAAATATTAATATTGTATAAGTTATCACTTTCCATAGTACAAGCTCTGCTTAGTTTGGGGCTAGATAGCGTTGTGTGAAATGTCCAAATTATATTTATTTATTATATTTATGTAATTGCCACTAACAGTCTCATCTAGGTGTTCTAAACATTAAGTACATACATACTAATTAACTTAACCTATATTAAAATTAAGGACCAATTAGAATACACGTGCCCCATTTTTGAGGGACTCTACAAACTACTCATACATAACACAATAATGTCACAATAATGGAATGGTCTATCATTTAACTACAATAACGTTTTAACTACATACGATAAACTATATTCCAATAAGGCACATTTTTGAGCAAATATCAATTATCAAGCTAGAGAAGAATGATTAGCGTAACTTATACAAAAAATGTATTGGTTGATTGCCTTAACTTAGTGTACAAAACTTAGTAACTTAGTCTAAAATTCCCTGCATTCAATTTATGGCATTCTGAATAACATTCTTGACTTTATGAGGGGTGGGATTTTTTAAATACAAGTTAAAATAATGAATGATGATGGTACGAGTCTTGAACTAAAATAATAAGTATTAGCATAGACCAATAATATACCAAATTGGTCTATGGTATTAGGAACAAAAAAGTAATATGAACTAGAAAAAAAATATAGAAGAAATAAAGTTTTAATTAAAATTAATTGGCTTCCTAATATAATAATAATAGTACTTAAAGTTTTACTACGGACAAATAAAAAATCAAAGAGTGTCGTTGAAAAAAACTTGAGAAACTAGTTACAATAATAATTCTATCAAATAATTGGTTTTGAGTACAATCTCTAACCAGGGTTTATAATCTCTATGAGGGCAGCATAAAAACACTAAATCAAAGATATCTAAACATAAAATATGTTTTTTTTCAACGAAACAGTGTTGCAGTATAGGATTTTAACGTGACATTATACTAAAACTTAAATGCGATTTATTTTTTCCCGGTCGTGTATTTCGTTTTGACTGAGCCTTCGTAGTATAATACAATGAAACAATTGAGTGCTTTTTACAAAAAGCCCACCACCATCTGAAACCTGTGAGACCCACAAACATGAACCCTGGGTCTATTTCGCGTCTCAGTTTCTCAACAAATGCTAGAACCTCTTTCAATGATTTCTTGGTCCTTCTATTGTAAGGTGAGACACTAGTGTAGCAGCAATACTCTAGAATGGCCCGTTCATCATCGGCCGTGAGGCCAGCATCGTCTAACACGGCCATTCGTTTGGATTTGCCCAATATGTTATCGTACAGTGTTCCCTTAGGTATAGCGTAATGGGTAGCCGCTTGAGTGAATCTCATCCTTTGAGTGACGACTGCTTGGATGGCCTCTTGGAGCTGCCCGTCGGTCCAACGCGGAGCTTTTGATTTGAGGGTTTGACCGTGGTAGTCTGGTAGATAAGCATAATTCATTTGATCCATTGGTTACATGGTGATTCAACGAGGTCTTAATATTAATATTGATAAAAGTATTTGTACCCTGTCAGGGCGCTGCAAAGCCTTACCTAAATATAAAGGTTCAAGTTTTATATGCAAGATATTATCAATAAAATATATAAAAGCTATGGTATACCTACATACATAGTCATAGTAGTAAACATCGCATTATTAGCATTCCGCATTATAATTTAACATTGACACTTGTTATTTTTTTAGCAATAATAAATTTTATAAATGTAACATCGTTTTGGAACGATATATAGGTATGTAGTTTATTGCACCAATTTCAAAATATATTATTCAGTCAAAAAATAAAATAACGGAGTATTAGAATTTTGATTGCAGAAATAGTTTCAACTTTATATTGTAATGAGTTATTTTTTCTTCATATTTTTTTATATCAGAGAGCTTGTAAAACACCTACTTACAACTATGTAAACGAGTTAACGCCATCATCGACAAAATTTCAAGAGTGGAAGTGATGGAAGGAACGAGAGTGATGGGAATTCATGTTATGCAAACACCACTGACAAACACAATGCGATTATTTGTTTGTTTGTAATTTACTGCTGTTAGAGTTACTAATTATCTACCCAGACTTACCTACCTATAATTCTTATATATTTACAGTAAACAAAATGTAGACTCAATTTGGTTTAAGAATAGTATATATTTCATAGCTTATATAAGAAATAAATGTAACTGTGAGTCTAATGTTAAATAATTAAAATAAAAATAAATAAATGCAACATACTGAATCAAATCTAACTTAAAGTTTCTGACATTCCATCGATTTACATAATATAATTTAAATGATTACTTAATGTAGCGTGCACCAAAATTTTACGTAATACATACATACATATTAAAATATAATTTATTAAAGATTACCAATGAATCAGAACACAGCCCTAACTTAGTATGATAACGTCTGTGACTCGGTTAACGGTGCTTAAACTATTATCATAACCGCTTTATTAAAGCTTATTACATACTAAATCATACATCACTGACTACAATACATGGACGTTAAATGTACCAGAGATGAAAACCATGGAGTGGAAAAAATGCGTTGTTATGTATAATTTAGAAAAATAAAACACGTAGAAAACTGACAGTAATATAAAATACATAAATTAAGTCAATGATAGCACTAGTTTAAGAGAAGATAGCTCTCTTGGAGGGGAAGTGCAAGTAGCTCGGGGTGAATTTAAGCAAAGGATAGAGTCACAACATCAATAAGATCATCTGAGACTAACTAAAGAGAGAGAGAGAGAGAGAGAGAACGCCAGTAACTCGGGGTCAAGTTAAGCAAAGGGGAAATATCAATAATAAATTATAAGATTAACTCTTGAAAAGAGAGAGTGCAAGTCACTCGGGGTGAAGTTAAGCAAAGGATAGTCACAACATCAATAAGATCTTATAAGACTAACTGAAAAAGAGAGAAAAAGAGAGCGAAAGTAACTCGGGGTGAATTAAGTTAACCTAAAAAGACAATATTAATAATAACTTATAAGATTAACTCTTTAAAAGGGAGAGTGCAAGTCACTCGGGGTGAAGTTAAGCAAGTAGAGTCACAACTTTATTGAGAACATAATAAGACTGACCCAACTGACCTGCCAGCGCGGTGGACGTAGAAGCAGCTCCCATCCAGGCCTGACTGTTCTCGATCATTCTTGCCTGTGGACAAACAAAACATTGTTACTGTAAATACCATGAAATATTTTATCTGATGAATGTAACCTAACAGGGCTGAAAAGATGTCGTCTTAGATAGCGAAAGTGATTGAGGATGGATATACAGATGATTTTTTGTTTCTTTACGTCAAAACTCCTAAACAGATCCTGAGTTCGGTATGAGCACAGCGTACCAAGTTACTATGTACGTACAAGTATGAGATATGAACGGGAAATGAACATAAAAGTTAATTTTTATCCGATACCACAATTGGTGAATTCGAGGACAGAAACTAGTAATAAATATTGAAACGGAATCTCGATTCAAAATAGTTATTTTGGTCAATAATAGTACCCATAACTCTACGAAGACAACTAGGATAACAATTTAATTGGTCACATTTGGTAAAGTATAAATTACAACGTGAGCAGTTTAAAGGGTCATAAAAGAAAAACATCTCGAGAAGTAGAACAATTCATTTCTGAAATGCGAACTGTAACAATGCATAAATGAAGCTAAACTCGGGCGCAAGTCAGGATGCGCCTCATTAAATTACCCATAATCGCCGGCAAATAATAACGGTCAGATGAAAAAGAACAATTCGTCAGTTAATTTACAATTTCCCCATCTGAAACAGGAAGTTTACGATTGCACATTTTATCGATCGCTACTGTATTTCATTGGTACAGTGCGCGCGCGTTTATTTACGTCCAGCGCTCGTACCTAATTGTCGAAGCAAAGGGCGGCATTTCTTTGTATTCCACTACAACTAAACAATCCTACTTTTAATTGTAGATGTAGACAAAAGCCATTTTACGGCGCAATACAAATAAAATGTTATATCTAGTAACGCCGGGCGCGGCTATTAGTATGCAGGCGCGCGCACGTGCCCTAAGTACCGGTTGAAACGTTCCGATGTATTGTTTGTTTACCCGAATAAAACACTAAAATCCAATTCAATAACAAAGAATTAAAGATCCCGAAATAAAATTTATTGCTGGAGTACGATAAAATAGATTTATGCCCGCGTGCCCGGGCAGAGCTGGACAAACTCACACGCGACTCGCCGCCGCGCGCCGATGTCGCCGGCTTCGCGACCTGCCTGTTACCGTTGTTACCCATTTGTTCCCGGTTTCATTCAGCGTCTTCCTTACCTCAGATTTTTTCAGCATTTTGATGGTACTGTCTAGTCTGTTTTTTAAGAATAAGCTTTTGTATAAAATTTTTGAGATTAATAGAATATTATGTAAAGATCCTTGTGTCGAAATAAATGATTAACTATTTCTATACTTCTATTAATTTTCTAGTATTTTGAAATTTATCAAAGATTTATCTGATTTTTATACTTATTAACTAGAGCCTACCAAAAACCTTAACGCTACTAACTCTTAGCCTTTATTGTAAGTATAAGACCTACATTACATCTATTGTAAATTTATAATTAATTAATTAAACATTTGTTGATGTTGTTTATTTGACAACATAATTTGTTTATTTGAATTTTTATTAAATGAGAATAGGGGAAGGTTTATAGCTCACTCTTCATAATTAAATTATGAAAAGTGAATTGGTATTGTTCTATTTTATCGAATGTTGTACCTATTCTACAAACGCTCGATTAAGTACAGGAATTCCAATAGGTGAAAATGTGGTAAATTACCAGTTACGGTCGTGAAATAACTACCTGTAAGTCACTTACGGTATGACATCGCTAGAGAAAATAATACAGTTTTGTCTTTATTAAAATAATCACCGCATTTAAGTGCCGACACAGGCATAAGCTAATACTTATACGTCTCAATGGGTCAGCGGGCAGAATGTTGAACTAAGAGAAATTCGTTTGAAGATACCAACAATAATATATTTGTAATACCTTTTCACTAACAAACAAAACTATAAGAAAGAAAACAAAGATAACAGACTTGAAAAAAAGGATAAGACAAAAAAAAATGGAAGTGGGCGGGACATATCTGTAGATTAGAAAATGCTAGGTGGGCAAAACGAGTCACAGAATAGATCCCAATAGAAGGAAAACGAAAACACGGTAGACCAAAAATGAGATGGAGGGACATATTTACGCAGCGATGCGGACCGGAGTGGATGAGGAGAGCCAGGGAGAGGGACGTGTGGAAGGATCTAGGGGAGGCCTACGCCGTAAAGACGACTGCTGCAGAGGAGGACAGTGACTAGTGATGTGTAATAAAATTAGTAAAAGTATAATATAGTAGATAATATAAAACACACCTATGTTTAGGAAGTAGTCAGAAATAAAGGCTTTTTTATTTTATTTTTATTTATTGTTATATTATTTTATTTATTACCTTTTCACAACGTAGGTAATAAATAATATAGCTTATAACCTGGGTCCTCATGACGGAAATATCACCAGCAGGATCGAATTGTATTGAACAATTTTCAAATATACTTATTCTGTCTCCTCGGCCGGAGCGCGGCTGAGCACGGAGTTCTTCTTTTCTTCTTAGCGTACAATTAATGTCAAAATAACAGTGGCATTCATTTATTTATTAGTTAATGGTTAGATGACACACGGCTTTTTTACACGCTACAAGCCAGCGTTTACGCTTGTAGCGTGTAAAGTCGTCCAGTGTCATCGGCGTTTTTACAATCTGCTAGTTGACAATCCTTCCCAAAAGCTAACACGCTCACACGCTAGCTTTTAAAAACGCCAACAATTAGCGTGTGAAAAAGCTTGTGTGTCATCGACGCCATGAAAAATCCATTGGTGTACGATCGGGTTTGAACCAACGACCTTCGGATCGAAAGTCGAAGCATCCCTCCCTCTCGGCCAACGCGGCTTTTAACCAAATTAGATGCATATTATTGACGTTCTAGCATCACCACACTCGATAGTCCAGTTAAACCAATCTTTAAAGCTTAGTATTGAGTTTCTTTATCTTGTTGTTTTCTTTTTCTTTATTTTTATGTAAGCACTCACTAAACTTAAGTTAGTTCACCAGCATTTTCTTAAAGTGTGTCCATCCGTGGGAACCTTTAATTTAAAATTTCCCTTTCACAAGTAAAATACAGATTTTACCCATAAATTATATTCCCATTTGCAACCCTTACACATCTTTGCCGGTCACCCCTTACCGGACTAACTGTATTAGATAAACTAATTTAAGGGGAATCCTCAAATCCGAATTCCATACAAAATGTTTCGGACAAATACTCAAAAAGTACGCCGTATTATAGTAATTTCTTCGCACTATTCGTTTCGTCCATGTTTTTGATTTCGTCAACAAAAACAATTAAAGGTTTCAGACTTTAATTTGTCCGAAACATATTGTATGGAATTCGGATTTGAGTATTAGCCTTAACTGGGAATTGGAGAGACTGTTTGCTTTAAAGATTGGTTTAACTGGACTATCGAGTGTGGTGATGCTAGAACGTCAATAATATGCATCTAATTTGGTTAAAAGCCGCGTTGGCCGAGAGGGAGGGATGATTCGACTTTCGATCCGAAGGTCGTTGGTTCAAACCCGATCGTACACCAATGGATTTTTCAAAATCTATGTGTGCATTTAAAACACGTGCGGTTAATCGTGAAGGAAAACATCGTGAGGAAACTGGCATGTCATAGCATCTAAAAAAATCTAAAACATGTGTCAAGTGCACGAAAGGAGCCTGTTCGAGGCGCACTTGAAATCCTTTCACCACACTGGTTCGAAAGAAATAGTGACACGATAAGATTAAGAAGTTAAAAGCTTTTATTAAAAGCAAATCAAGATACATATTATATTTAGGCACACTCAGTCCAGACTAAAGCCTTAAAGCTTAAAGGCCAGTTGACATAGAGACTTGTAACTTGAATGAAGACGTGATTTTTAAGACCTGAATATAATTTTCGTACGGTACTTTAGAAGGAATTTTCGAAAATAGTAACACATACAAGAAAATGGAAACAAGGAACGTACAGTGCGTTGACCAGGGTGTATCATTTAGGCCTATATTAATGGCGGTGAAAGCTAAGGGTGGGTCGGCGCCATTCTTATGCAAACTATATAAAATATTCATATTTTGTAAATAGCAGTCGACAGGAGCGCTTCGTGCCGCAATCAATAATTCGAAATGTCGAAGAACTCGAGTAATCGTATTTTTGTGAGTAACATTATTAAATGAATTGTTATTTCATTCGATAGAATTAGAGTTTCGGGCATGCATTATAAGATTGGTTGCATTAACAAGTTTTTGTGTAAAAACGCGTTTACCGATAACTTATAGAAAATCTATGTGTACATTAAAATACGTGGTTAACCGTGAATGAAAACATCGTTAGAAAACTTACATGACATAGAACCTAAAAAAAGGTTCGAAAACAAGTGCACGAAAGGAGCCTCTTTAAGGCGCACTTGAAATCCTTTCCCCACACTGGTTCGAAAGAACTAATTATCAATAATATCTTAATTTACAAGTTATCGGTCTTCATCTTATCGTGTCAGTAGTTCTTTCGAACCAGTGTGGTGAAAGGATTTCAAGTGCGCCTCAAAGCGGCGTAGATTAGTAGAAGAGGTTTATATTGTTCTAAATCGATAGGTAGCCTTCATAATAAAATTATTTTGCTAAAGCATGAGCCATTATTGCATTATGGCAGTAATCTCAAAATAACTTCCTCGAGGCGAACGAGTGCAATCTCTCGAGTTAGTTCGGTCATTATTTGTTATTCCGTCCGTCGGCAGTGGCACCCTCTAATCGAAACTTCATATTCGTAATAAGCTTCCGTATCTCGCAATTACCTAAGAAATTCCATTCAAAAATTGTTCATAATGGGCATACGAGTTAATTGAATCTAGACTCTAGAGTTCTAAGACTCTTCAAGTTTATGGTTGTGTTTTTTACGTGATTACGTCTAATACATCAATGAACGCCGGCTGCATGCACGAAAACGTTTACGTCATTGTCCGGTAACGCTCATTCCCGTTACGCTGGTAGTCACGTTAAACTCTCGTCCGTAAAACACCAATATTTTGTTAAAATTAAACTAGTCATTTTTAGATCGGTCCATGTTTATTGGACTTTTCATAAATTTGTCACTATCATTTTAGTTAAACTTTTTATTTTTTTATTTTGGAGTATAGGTTTTATATTTTATTTACGACCATAGTTAAACGTTAATGTTAAACATTCACACACTCACACCCCTGCACTAGGATTCCCTGTGTCGCAGGTGGCATGGACTTGGACACATACAAGACATCACAACATCGCGACCCGAGAACAAACAAAAAATCAAAATAATATTTAATCAGAACAATTACATAAAGGAACTATGTTACAGTAGGAACGGTGAAACTACAAAAGAGTTATAAACCTGTGTAGTAGTCTCAACGCCCTGCTCCCGGACACATTTACGTTCTGCGTTAAAGAAAAAACAAAGCTAAGAACATATATAAGACTAAACGTTAAATTAATACACATTTGTGTTCGTCACACAAATATTTGCCCTGGCCGGGGATCGAATCCGGAACACCAAGCTTCGTAGGCAGGGTCACTACCAACTAAGCCACGGTGTCGTCTATCGTATAGTATGTCATCTAAACATATATACGATTTTTCCAACTACTAATAACGTATATATTAATTGCAGCTGCTCGTAATCTGGACAGGCCGATTCATTTGTAGCGTTGGAATTGCGAAGAATGGTAGAGGGGAGAATATAACTAATCATACATCCTTTATCCTCCTCATAGACACGGTGTAGGCGCGGCCAGAGTGACCGAGCTTAGCAAGGCGGGTTATTATTCCCAGATTTTTAAACGATATTCATTGACTTTTTTATGTCATTACATTACTAAGTAAATGACCTATAAAGCGTCGATAGCACAGGGTTATACAAGCTACAAGGCAGCGAGTTCGCATGTTAACTCACTTCGTGTCATCGGCTTTTTACAATCTGCTTGTTGACAATTCTTCCCGATAGTTAATTTGCTCACTCGCTAGCTTTTAAACTTGCCGGATTGTAGCTTGTAAACTATATATGTGTCATTAAGACAGAGATAAAAGAAACATGTAGCTGATTTAATCCAGTAAGCATTTTTTATCTGTCATATGTGAAAAATTAAACTATCCCTTTTTTATTTCTATTTATTTGACTATTTCGTATTCTATAGGGGATTTGAAAATATCCGACAAAGAAACGCCATTTTTTATATTTTTAATAGGTATATGTATAACAAAATATATAGTTTAAGTACCCAATTGCCACAAATAATTATCAAGACTTTAACATTGTATTTTTTAAGGTAATAGAGTAAAACAAAACATTGACTTCCTCTTTTGTCAGCTGCCTGATCATCACTACAACACTATTAACTATTGAGTTCGAGTATTACAAGGAGGCACGCCCTGTTCTCAGTTATAATAAAGTAACTCAACAGCAAAGGCTTCGCTTCCGCCGCTACCACAATAGACAACTGTACCAGCGCTAATAATGGCCGGGCGAGTAATATTGTAAGCTGACAATAGCCGCTCGCAGTGCGACCACGCCTCGCCGCTGCATATCCATTTCCACATTAGTGTCTTTTTGTTCCCCGTTTGATTGTTTAAACGTGCGTCAATGTGGTATCCAGTAGTTATTATTTCCACTGCACTCTCACTCGAAATGGTCTCAGTCAATTGTGGAAAAACGCTCTTATTGTTAGTGAAGAACAATAACGTTCTATATGTTTACAGGGTCTGGGGTATGATAGCCTCTATTACACATACTCCATTGTTTCTTGCGGAGTTTTTACTAGGAACGTTTTATTAGAAGGCCATTTACATAAAGCTTTGTATGAGCGCGGGCGACGGGCGATCGGCGATCAAATGATGTTTTTTTTTATCTTACAAAAAAGTGACTTAAAATGTTTGTTAAATGTTAAATTCCTTGATAAATCGTTAATCACTCTTTAATCGCTTTCTTCAGCTCGTTTTAATTCATTAACATCAAACGTTTTTTATACAGGTGCCTTCTTATTTCTATAAATTTTAGACAAATAGGAAGGCACCTCACTAAAAAAACTACCGTTCTTCTCATGTAAGCCTGTGTTCATATGTTAAAAGTATTTTAGAATTATTTCTGTTTGTCTATGTTTGTCAGTTCTTTAACTATTAAGCGATCTACAAATTCTTTATTAACATTACCCTGCAAAGTAGGTACCTTCAGCAAATTATTAATGTAGGAAAGTTGCCTCGAAATGCAGGACGGCGCGGGCGGAAAATAATAATATTAATAAATAATCACCTTTCTTACCCACTTTGTTTCGGGTGACACCATTTCCGTTAGTAACTAGTTCATTTTGTACCAGCGGATGTCCGTTGCTTTACCGCATGGCATATAAAAAAGTCATATAAATGAATTTTTTGTTTTCATCATGAACTTTAGAAGCGGGTGTGACCTTTAATACCCATTAAACCTATTGAAAAAGTAATTCCAACTTGGAGCAATTAATTAATTTCGCTTAACCTCATATAATATTCAATAGCAGTATACCCAGTAATTACAAGTACAAATACAAAGTTAGGAAGGCACAGTTAAACATAAGTTTTAATTCTTAGCATTAATAACGAGGAACCAAGGAAGTCGGGAATGTTTGACTTACACATTACAGAGTTGCCGTTAAGGGGCCTGAATCATGCTCATTTAGAAAATAAAAAAAATATTTTTAAGATCAGTGAAATATCAAAGCACGCCGTTTTCTTCAGTTTATAAATACTACGTTGAACTTTACTTAGAGAGCAGTAATTCCACGCATTTATTTCGTACGAATATTCAAATAATTATTAGGTATATTCAATAATCACTGATTCTCAAAATAAATAATAAAAACAAAAATAATAATATTTTTTTTTTTTCAGACTACTAATGATCCATATTTCATATAAACATTATTAACATTCAATAAAGCTATTAAAAAATAATACATTTGTTTAATTATGTTTGCGTTCAGTCCTAAACCAACTGACTACCCAATATACTATACCTATATTACACATTTACTCAATTATAAGTTTATTGTAATTCTAAGTTCGGAAAAAAAACAATGTCTTTTACTAAGATATAATCGAGCAGTTTCGACCCAAACTCTACTTTTCACTGACGGTGATAGATATTCTTGACAAGAACTTCTACATTTATCTGTATTCGAAAAAGTGCTACCAAACACTGCCTTAACTTAAACATCAGTAAGCGGGCACTTATGTAAAACGCGGCAGTATTTATTTGACTTTCGCGTAGTTTCGGTGTTAGCTACGACATGAGCAAGACAAACATGTTAATTTTCACCCCGTGCCACCCGCCACTACAAATTAACGAATGTAAAGTCATGAGCACACCATCCTAGCAAAAATATTATGTTTTTTATACGCACAGAGCAGGGTGACAGATGGAAATACTTCGTCCTGTGCGGCTTTTAATGCGGAAAGCAATTATGTGTAAGCATTAGGTACCGATGCTAAAAATCCAATTCCAATACATAATAGACATATGTCGCAAGATTTTTCATTTAATTAATAACGTTACGTACCATTCGATGTAGGTATATTCGACGCAAGTTGTTGAAATAAATTTAGGCTGCGGGAATTACAATGAGTTCGAAAATAGAATTACGCCATTCCGGCCCAAGAATTGTTACCCTCTTACAAAATAGCAATAAAATGGTCGAATCCATCATTATACTCCTTACAAACAGTTAAAGTTTTGTGTTATTCATTAAAACTATTCTAATGTTCACAATGCACGAACGTTCGTAGCTATTCCGTAAAATAACATACAAGTTATAAATTATTAATGTATACGAAAACCGACTGAGGTACCCCTCGTGAATAGGAGGCACCCAAAATATGGAAAAGCCGGAAAACTCTAAATAAAATAAAAAACTAACCGAAATAACTTTATTTTACTTATACGTTTGTACTGTGCTTGACGTTTAACAATTTTGATACTATTAAATCTCGGGCACAAAAATAAGAGCGAATAATACGTTGTGATCTTGTAGCTATGTGTCCGTCTATGTCACCTGCGACACATGGATTATTTTAGTGTGAATGTGAAAGCGTTAATTTATTAATAAATTTATTTAAATTTAATTTTAATAAAATTAATATATATTTGCTTCTTTATTTCATCTATTCTAACTAGATGGGGTCATTCCTGGTCGATAACACCCCGTCGTTAACACTGTTGACGATCGGAAAAAAAACACACCTAGTACAAGAGTCATCATCTAGAAAGCGGAATTCAATGAAAGTGTGATACGTTATAGCTCAGTTTTATTTGACATTTGCTTAATCTGTTTCATCTTTTATTGAAATCCGCTTTGTATATTCTGACTCTTGTGCCTACTAGGTGGGTGACGATTGGGAAATAAGAAGTTGCGTTTGTCAAAACTGTGAAAGAGGGGACTTTTTATCCCGATCGTCAACATTGTTGACGACCTATAATGTAACCTACCCAATATTGAAAATTAATACTGAAATACTTCAGTATTTATTTGCAATATTGGGTAGGTTACATTTTAGGTCTTAGAAAGTCAAATAAATAAAAGTACAGCTACACAATATTACCCGTTTAGGGTGTTGCAACTGATAGAGACGGACCGATATTTTTCGGGTGTTACCGACCGGAAATGGCCCACTAGATGGCTTTGTGTGAAATGTCCAAACGAACAAATTCCTCTTTTATAATTCTACTATAAAAATATATACTAATAAACGTCCGGCTATAACGAATCTTACTAGTATCTACAAAATCTACCCGTATACGTGCAGCGCACCCCTCGTTCTATGAATTAGTTGGTAGTATTCTTATAATATGCCATCGGTTAATATTAATTTTCATGGTAGTTAGCGTGTTTTGTTTACGAGTAACCGGCCAATTTTCGGTACTCATTGTACCAACCTGAATAATACAGTACCTACGCTGGGCTCTAAATATTTTAGAAAGTAAAGAAAAACGTAAATAAATATGTACCCGTGAAGCAGTTTTTACGTAGAATATAAAGAGAAAATTATTCATTGTTGTTATAATGAAATAATTCTAGTATATACTACATATTTATTTTTATTTTACTGTCGTTTTGTAAAAACTTTAGTTTTATGAATTGATAATAATTAATGAACAAAATTGCTGTTGGGTTGATTAGTTAGTTTATTTATTAACACATTGGATCTCCTGTAATGTAATGTTTGTAGAAAGAAGGAATTGTTTGAAATCGAATTGAATTACTTATAATTTCGAAATCAGATGTTATTTATTGATTTTGATTGTGCTTTAGAAATATTGTTTTATTATAAACTAGTGCAAATGATTTTAGGAACGTACTTATTGAATAAATAAACCCAATTCCTCAGTATTTTTATGTACTTAAATTTGACTTCTGTTTAGTTAGACGGTAGAATCTGGTGCTGGAATTCTAAGTGTAAAACACAGCACATAGACTTGACGCAATTAAAAAAACATATAATTTAGAAACGAAAATTTAGGTAAGGTAGAAGATTAACAATTTATCAAAAAAAAGTAAATGTTTCCAATCAAAATAAAGTATATACAGGGTGGGCCATGAATTAGTTAACATTTAAATCTGATTTCCTGCGCAAATCCGAGGAGTGCTTCGAGAAGTCAAACAGCTAACTCGTTTCAGGGAAATTTAGTGGCAATAGATCGGGAAACTGGGTCTCAAGGCGACTTTTGCGTAAAAATAATTTAGTTCGCTCACATTTTTGATACATTTTAAATGTTAACTAATTCATGGCCCACCCTGTACCTACATATTATTTAAATGCTCTGTGATCGTCATCGCGCGATGCTCAGATAAGTAGAGCTCAAAGACAAACAGCGCTAGCTGCGAACCTGCAGGTCCTGTACTCTTTCATAATAACAGATACAAAGGAGTTAGCACGCGTTCACACAAAGAGACGTACACGTCGAAGCGATGTTTCTGTTAAAGTTAGAATACCGCGAAAACGTTTAAAAACCAAACTCTTTAAACACACCAAGCTCCTTAACCCTAATTAGCCGGACGAAAGCGAAAGCGTGCGAAAAAAGGATAGTTCAACGTGCGAAAAAGACGAGTTTTATAATTCGGGAAGCCAGTTTTCCGTACGTTGAGGAGAGCTTTTCGTTTTGTTTTTTAATTAGTTGCCGCTTAAACTTTTGGCGTTGTTCCGTTTTTTTTTTAATTTATATGTTTTGTTTTGAGGGAGACTACGCTTTGAAGGACGTTTTCATAAAATATTTAATGGAAGGCGAGACAAATAAATGATTTAAAAATTGTGTTTAAGCGGTTGATTGTTTGTAAAATGCGGATGCGAGCAGAATCGCTAGTAAATGTATAAATTACAAACGTTCAGACTTCAGACACATTACGCACGCATATCATACAATTACGTATAAATCACAACGTAATTTTAGCTAGAAAGCGCTGCCCTTCGCCGGCTAAATTACAAATTATCTTAGAAAACAGAAAATAACATTCAACGATGTTTCGCTTTATTGAAACAAAGCAACAGACAGAATACACGAGCGCCGCACAATGTACTAAATTAATTATAAACAACAAATTTGCTGGAATCACGCACAATTAGTATTGTGTTATCGTTCAATTTGTAGAATTACTTAACCATGGAAATTCTTGTAACCAAAATATAATGTGTTTTAACAAGCCAAAAGAAAAACATACCTAACCGTTGTGTACGGTAAACGAAAATAACATTTTCAAGTCAAGGAAATAGAGTTTTGTTCAGATACATACTCATTACTTGTAGTTACATACATAAGAAATTCCAGCCTTCTAGAAACTCACCTAGTAAATTTATCGAATTTTACAAAGAAGTAAAAGTAAAAAATATGTTCCCAGGAGCACTTTATCCACAGAGGACGTTGTAAGTAAATCACGGATGCGACAAGAATTCTGTGCATTCTGTGTGTGAATTCTGAGTTCCTTTGAGCCATTTACGCGATCGAGCTCACTAAATCGAAAAATAGTGTACCTACTCTAACTCAAATATTGTTTCTACAACAAAAACATCTGCCGTGCCGTGCTATAACAGAATTACTCCATCTGATGTACATATAGCCCCGTTTTGCTTAATTTTCCTTTAATAAGTGCCTCTTATTAATTATTTCGATATTTGTTTCGCCGAGCCCAAATCGCTACGTAGAGACGTAAAGCGCGCACTATAAAAATACATTTGAATACCTTAAAAAACCTTAAAAAATGGACGTAAGTAAGTAAGTAAGAATAGCAACTAAATTATCAAGTTGCTTAACAATAACTTCCATATCGCACTTGACAACTTGCGAGTGTCGTCGTACAATGGCTCGCCCACACTGTTTACGTTCTCCGACTATTCCTTTGAACTCCCATGTAGACCCGAGGAAACGTTAAGTAAACAAAACTTTCTCGTAATGTTTAATTAAATTAATCAGTTGATTAGTCGATGGTGGGTTAGGTGTAAACAGACGGTTGGTCTTTGATCTAGAGTCACGCTCATCTGTATTGTATTAGTGTGGAGCGCCCAGCGGACGCCGAGCCCGGGGCGCCGCGACGCGCCTTGCAATAGGGCTGCCAATATGCCTGTATTTTTAACTGCAGTAAACGTGCATATATTTGTATTACCGATGCTGGCCAACATTGTGTATTATGGTTTTTGTTTTGCCTTGGGTTTTTTTATTAACTTTCAGAAAAATATTCCTTTGAATATGAGTCTGTAATGTTTTGTTTATTGTTGTCATAGTCTAGGACCATAAAGTATACATGTAAGTATTTTGAATAGATGGATAGTAGGAAACTTTCTTATTTGTTTACTAAGACTTTGAACTTCTTCTTCTAACGTGTCACTACTTCATTCGAACCAGTGTGGTGAAAGGATTTCAAGTGCGCCTCGAAGAGGCTCCTTTCGTACATTCGACACATATTTTCGAACTTTTAGGTTCTACGACATGCCGGTTTTCTCACGATGTTTTCCTTCACTGTTGCGTGGCATGCATACATAGATTTTTTCGACCGAAAAAACCCATTTACGCATGACTGCCACCGGGATTCGAACCCGCGACCATCAAATCGCAAGGCAAGGGCCTCATCCTGTCGGCCACCACGTCCTCACTACTACACTACACACTCTACACGACTTTGAACTAAAGCACAATATACTTATTGATGTCTACGCTGATACCATAATATTTACTTTAGGAAATTCAGATGAAGTACTGTTCCTTTTTCGAAGCATTCCATTAAAAATGAAACTAAATTAATACGAGTAATAAAAAAGCATTTGTCTAGTCAGCAACGTCATCGCGCATATAAAATCCAATCTAAATAATATTCCAAAGCAATTCATAAAAGCATTACAATATAAGACATTCATTTATCATACAGCACCATTGATATAATGTTAAACAAATGTATTATTAGCGTAGATAAAAGAAAGCAGGCGCCAGTTTTCCGACGAAGAAGCCCGTCTCAATCACATATAAAAACACTAGTGGTATTCCCCGTGACTCCGCTCGTGCTCGGAAACACTATTAAAGCATGACTCAACAACTTTGTAAAAATACGAACACGGTTATTGCTCTTAATTAAGCGCTGAGTCAATTATTATAATAACTTTACATTAGAATCATTTATGTTTTTAATTTACATCCTTCATTATATAGTTTGTGATAATGTATGAACTGAATATTTGGAACTAAACATCGCCAAAACTTGAATGTAATGAATTTAAATTTGGCATAGATATATTTCAGGGCAAGGCAGGCTATTCTGACCACGCAGAATGAAGCCGCAGTGATGATGATGATGGTCTTCACAATAAACATTATCATCACTCATAACTCATCACTCAAACAGTAAAAAGATAAGTTTACTCAAAGAATACAGTATTTTTTTTTGTATAAGTAAATACTACATGGAACATTTAATAAGATCAATGAACAGACAAAACTATACATTCCATGTCATGAGTGTAGGCGCCATGTTTTATTGTTATTCAAAGTAAATATTTAGTTTTATTTCCCTGGGTCGTTATGATTTCTGCGTTTGTGAGAAAGAGTGACTGAAGTAGAACGCGTTTTTAAACGAGTTAATTTTAGAATCGTCTCAGCTATTGTTCCAGTTGTGACGGGTTTTGTATGCTAGTAGGTTTTTTTTAGAATAAGTATAATTATAAAATATAATCGGCACGCTGCCATCGAGTATCGAGTTGGAGCAGTTGAGCTACCTATAGATCGTTTGCAACGGTCTATGGGTGGCCCAATTATTTCCTTTTGTAAATTTTATAATATACCTATATAGATTGTAGTAGTTAGCTTATGCTGTAATAAATTTACTGTTTTATCATTACAAAATATATTAAGAATAACTTTTTTTTTAAACTTAAGACATACATTAAAGTTTTCAGTAACTTATATGTAAGAAGCATCAATTAATTAATTATGTCCATGCTTTTAATATTGCTACTGCAACTTTGATCATGTTTGCGAGATTTATGATAAGTAGGTGTAAAAAAATATTTTATAATTTCAGCTCTAATCGGTTTCGTAGTTTTGGCGTCATTGAGCGACAAACATTCATTATCATTTCATACTTTCACACACACACACACTCGTGAATTTAAAATATTAGTCTATGTAGGATGTACAGTCGGCTCTGTAATTGTCTTTACACCCAGCTTACGCCGGTGTTCTCCTGTGATTAATCCACTCACACAAACACATCATGTGTGTGTGTGATTAAACTACTGACTACTGATGTGATTAAACCACTTAAGATATACCCATAATATAAACCGCAAGTGGTTTAATCACAGGAGAACACCGGCTTAAGCTGGGTGAAAGACCATTACAGAGCCGACTGAACATGAATACCAACTTATCTAACGATTTTTGTATAATCTATTCTTATATGCTCAAATTTGACAAGTTTGATGGAAAGCGCCGTGATTACAAAATTAGTCTGGTACATTGAACCCGTTATGCGGAGGGGCGAGTGGGGGGTAAATCGAGTTATAAATAAGGCATAATAACGAAACAATAAGTCGTTCGGTATTTGCAGGCCGGCGCAATCAAAATCCTTTTTGCCTTATTAAGTTCACGATTAAAACGTGTGAGAGCCGATTGATTCAATGGTGTCATTGTACACCCACTTTATGGTGTTGCCGATTGAGGCCATTTTTAAATATATTTTTTAGTTTTTTTGGCTTCTGCGGTACTACGAGTAGGAGCCATCTCCAAGCGCTTCTGAAAGGTCAGTACAGGCCAAAGGCCAACCAACAAAGGAGGGGGTGGCGGCACCAGCCAACTAGGGAGATCCTTTTGGGTTCGAGAGCGGTCGGAGTGGGGGCTCTGGCTGCTCCAATTCGAATCCAGGGATGGCTGCAGTGCACTAGTGGCGTGCACTGCAAGCGGAACTTGGGGTTGGCGCAAGCCTTCCCCGGGACGGGCCTCAAAGGCAACGTGCGTGAGGGGCACCGGTACGTGTTCGTTAAGATATCCCGGGGCCCCTCTAATGCGCAGAGGTCGGCCACCATGGGGTTTTAGTCGGTACGAGTCCGACATACCCCTCCGCCCTCCCCCAAGGGCGGTGGGCATCCATGAGGATTTCCCCATGAAAAAAAAAAAAAAAAAAAAAAAAGGCCAAATGCGTAAAGTTACCAGTAATTTTGTTACTGAACCAAGATCTAACAGTAACAGTACCTAGGTATTATTGCAAATTTCAGCTTAGCTTTTGACCAACCCAGAGCCTGTAGAATATTGATCACAAAAATACTAAAAACATACATATTAAAGGCCCAAAATCCCGCACGCCACTATCGCACTACCATAATTGTACATTTAGGAAGATATGAATTGACTGTGTATAAATAAAAAAAAACTGGAGCGTTGAATTTGTATTACAACCTCACGAAATGTTTAAATATATTTTTTGTTTTGATATGTATAACATAAGCGAAGGAAAAACTGTATTCCCAATCACCTTCGCCTTGAAATTTATATTTAGTAAATTTATAACTTAAAAGACTTTATATGTACAAATGTGCGTGCGATATAAGGGCGTGCGGGATTCTGGGCCTTAAATATATTTTTTTCGTATTTTTCTTATCTATATTATACAGGGTTTGGGTTAGCCATAAGCAACGCTTATATTTGCAATAAAACTGTTAAGCGTCGATGACATCAGGTCTTTTTACACGCTGATTGAAGGCGTTTTTAAAAGCTAGCGCGTGAGCGTGTTAGCTTTTAGGAAGGATTGTCAACAAGCAGATTGTAAAAACGCCGATGACACTGGGCGACTTTACACGCTACAAGCGTAAACGCTGGCTTGTAGCGTGTAAAAAAGCCGTGTATCATCGTACTATTAGTGTTAGATCTTGGTCTAACGAAATAACTAGTAACCTTAATTCTTTGGCCTTTAGTGACCTGAAACAGAGCGTATTAAACAATAGGAAACCTTGCATAATAACGTTATCGAATACAATATGGCATAATGTATTGCAACTTTCAAATCTTACAAGAACTTATTTTCCCATCAGTAACATTAATAATTGGGGTCACCCAGCCGGAACATTGCCGGGGAAACGGACGAAAATTGTAAAAACAGCCAACAATACTCCAGACAATGAAAATGATGTTTGCATAAGTAGGCGAATTACATTGTGGTGCAAGTATAGTCAGCATCAAAATCGATGACCACATTCAGATTTTTAAAATCGCTTATCTTATTATGCCTTAATCGGTCAGGCCGTATTGAATGAATCATTAAAGTTCAAAATTAACTATACCCCATATTGTCAAAAATATAATATGGCGTGCTGTGCAGCTGGCTGTACAATACTGTACATACCGTTTTTAAAATCTGAATATGGTCTGTATATTGACTTTTGATGCTGACTGTACATACTCGTACCGGCATAATCAGCTTATAAAACGTTCTACTAGGACTCACCTCAGAGTTTCTATGCACTAAGTAGCTGGGGTGGGGGAATGGTAACAAAGTACGGTAAATTAATAATTCCTTCTAAATCGAGAGACTTTTAGCGCAATATGTAGGTAAGAGTAAATAGACTCGATTGCTTTCTCTGAGCATAGCAGGCACGGTTACTCCCACTTCAAAATTATCAACCGCCATTTTCAAAAAACATTTGCGTTTATCACATAAATATTCGCTCAGCCAGGAATCGAACCCGCACCAAGCAGGCAGGACGACTATCGATGACACAGGGCTTTTTTACACGCTACAAGCCACCGAGTTTGCTTGTAGCTTGTAAACTCGCTCAAGTGTCATCGGCTTTTTTACAATCTTCCCGAAAGCTAACTCGCTAGCTTTTAAACTCGCTGGCCTGTAGCGTGTAAACGAGCCATGTGCCATCGACGCTTAACGTAGCCACGGTGACTTCGAACAAAACACTTTCGCTTTAAGAAAATTCTCCATATAAACTTTCGAGATCCATCGACGGCCAAGAAAAAGGTCATTAATTAACATATATAAAAAAATCAAAAAAAAAATACTTTCTCACAAATGTCTGTCTTGAAGCGGGAATCGAACCGCGATCCGGCGTGGTAGTCCGATACACTTGCCATCGACTATCCGTGTCGATATTTTCTCATACAACCCAGGACGGGTACACTTGCGAACTAAACCAATAGACGCTTTGTAAAAAGTGTAAGTAGTAGTACAATATTTTTGTGTAGTCATCAACTTTTCCAAACAAGAAAAATCCAGTTAGTAGTTTGAAAAGTTTTATTTTCAAGACTCGCTTTACACTTCGCTGTGCCAGTTTCATAGGCTTTTTCAACAATATACGCCTTCCGACCTCATTTCCTTTTAGAAATTGTTCAGTTTGTGCATAAGCTAGAGTCTAATTAATATGAATAGATTTTTAAAAAAGATTTATGAAACTGACTGTGTTAGGTAAAAAAGCATAGTCATAGCCGACAAATGTAGACGAATCCATCAATACCTATACATAAAAAGCTTAGGACGACTCGGATGGTCGTCTCGACTCGGTTGCAAGGGAGTTGGACTGCCACGATCGGTGTCGCCGGTTCAATTTCCGCTTCTTATTATCGTGTCACTAGTTCCTTCGAACCAGTGTGGTGAAAGGATTTTACAGTGCGCCTCGAAGAGGCTCCTTTCGTGCACTGGACATATTTATACGACATGCCGGTTTTCTCACGATGTTTTCCTTCACCGTTGCGAGAACGTGGGATGCATACATAGATTTTTTCGACCGAAAAAACCCATTTACGCATGACTGCCACCGGGATTCGAACCCACGACCATCAGGTCGCAAGGCAAGGGCCTCATCCACTCGACCACAACGTCCTCGAATTCGAATTTATATTTTCGCTTCAAGACAAGCATTTGTGTGATGAACATCGGTGTTTGTATTGAGTCTGGATGTTTTCTATGTATCATATGTATATATTTACAAAAAAAGTTTGTAAGTGTTCTATCAGTTATCTGTTTCCCATAGTACAAGTTCTGCTTAGTTTGGGGCTAGATGGCGTTGTGTGAAATGTCCAAATTTTTTTTTATTTTTTTTAGTTAGTAATGACGGAACACACACAGGCCAAACCACTTGATAAATTACATTTCAAGAGTTTGTTTGTCAAGAAGTGTGAACGCGTCCTAAAAAAGAATTTTCTTATTTGCACCGCATACTAAATTGTGGGTGTTATTAAGTATTTTTGTATTATATGAAGAAAAACCAGTTTTAGAATGTACATAAAAATGAGAAATTTTCTAAATATGAACTTTGAATTGCATAGAATGAATGGTGTGAATCAACTCCCTACAATTCCAATTCAACCCGGAACTGCTTGTAACTGCAATGTGTTGCACTGTTTCACTGCATTCCATTATGTACGTAACGTCTAATTCCTCTGTAATTTTCAAGCTTTCTTACTATTTACATACTATTTGAATGTGTGTAAAAACGTACCCTGGAAGATGCTTGGAATTGTGTTCAGCGATAAGAAATCGTTCGTATTGTTTGTTACCTTGTTTTCCATAAAATTTTAAGAATTTTGTTTAGCGAAATGCTTCGTATTGTTCACTTTTTCGTAAAAAGCACTTGTTTTAAATTGCAAATTGCTAGGCACTTCTACTTTCTGAATGACTGTTCGACAGTGTTTTGTAATTGCAACCTTAACAGAACAGAACAATAAGTTATTTTTTTTTGCAAAAATCCTTTACCGATTAGTTACAATCTACTGATAGGTACAGGTACCTAATACAAATCGTGGGATATCTGCGCAGGTAGAGTTGCAGGAATGCTGATAACTAATAAAATGCAAATTAAATTAGGTAGTGTGTCAAAATTTACGAATACATAGACAAAAAGCACGACCATCGAGCGATTCACGTAGAACTTGTCCACTCCATTATACATCATTGGTACGTGAGCGAAATGCACATTATCAATTTCAAATGTGAATACTATTGCCAAAGCTACTTAGCAGCTCTCTGTTCCTTGCCTTTCGCTTCAAAAAAAGGACCATACAAATGTGTACTTTTAAGCCTTTGTCAAACAGGAAGCGTTCTCAGCGCGCGTCAAGGCGTGAGGTAACTTGTGGTATAACGCTGGATTGTGTTGTACAGATAAATTGAGAGCCTGTCAAACAGTCCTGACGCCGCGCCGCGACAGAACTGCGTACTGTTAGCGCCGGCGCTCGGTGTGACAGTAGAATACCGTCATAGTACAACACAGTTCGGCGCTATAGCGCGGCGTCAACTTAGCGCCCTGACGCGGCGTAAGTACGCGTTCTGTTTGGCGAAGCCTTTAGCCGACTTGACTGTAGCGCTCTCATTCAGCGTTGATAGTAGCCGGCCACCGCACGGTCCAATGTAAACAATTTCGATCCAATTGAATAATGCTACCGAACAATGACTGCTTCGATCACGAAAAAATCATCTTACAAGGCAATCGTGATGCCGTTTCACGGTAGTCGTGTATAGAACCGGGGGGTAGGAAACCTGTATTTAACCGACTGTCAAACTGTTGTTAGTTAAACAAAATAATGAACTACTCGTCTATCTGTATACAGGGTGTGTCATAATGAGTGGATAATGCTTCAAGTGCAGGTGAGGTACTTCAGGACTGATCAGAAAATGAAAATATGTACCCATTAAAAATCCCACGAATTTCGAGTTACTGGAAGTTTTTGCTGCCAAGATTACAAATCATAGAATTTTCTTTGCTAGAGTAGGTATTTCTGGATAACTGTACTATCGAAAGGTATTTCCTGTTTTTGTGCCACAGGTTCAGTTTTTTGGTACAGCATTATTTATTTAAGAAAATGCGTTTTTGCAAATTTTTATGCATGTTTGTTACTTATGATATTAATGGCTATGGACTCGGGTATTTTTGTGTTTCCATTAGCGTTAATATTTAGAACAAAGCGGATCTAAATGCCTCTACACACCAAAGCCGCATACACACTACTCACACATACGCATACTCATACACACGCATGGTGCGTGTGTATGAGTATTATAAGGTATATATATATATACTTAGGTATACATGTAGAACTAACGATGCCGTCATGAACCAGCTTGTTGGCTTTGAGGAAAAAGGAATTGTCTTTTTTTGCTCGTATTTAGGACTTTATTGCGTGCATATTTGAAACCTACAAAGTAAAACACATTTTCACGGTGCAAAGGTGCGTCGGCTCGCGTACATTCAAAAGAAACCATTTGAAGTCGAGTGTACGCGAGTTTGTCGATATTTCATAAATAATATATAAGATAAAAGTTGCAAATAGGAGCTTTCAAACGAACTGGAAAGTGCCTACAGAGAACAGAGGCATGGTCTGTATGTAGCCTCTAGCCTATTGTCACCTTTACCTTGTCAGGGAAAATAGAGGTGATATTTTACGAATCTAGGTACGAGTACCAAGCTAGTTCGTCATCGGACTTTTTCCCTGTTTTGCTTTCAGATGCCGGCTGCGTCTTTCTTTTTGCGAAGTGTGAAATGTACGAGCACCGAACGGAGTGAAAAGCGATGCGAATCGCTTTTAGGAGTGACTGGATCGATGTTGCACCTTGCATGTACTGCAGAAGCGCTGTTTCTTGCGCCTGGCACAGTTATGGAGTAGGCAGGTACTTGCCGAGTAAAATTGACTCGCTTATCACACACATATAGGTATTATCTAAGCTAAGGTTGGACCAATTTTCCGTAACGACCTATGTATTTGGGCACCGTGGTTTTCACATTGTAATAATACAAAGCATGTCATGCGTCTGCAATTTTACGTCTCTTCGTATTTAATAAAACAGCTAGCCTAGGTAGATGCTACTCCTGTCTTCCGCTTAACATACTTACATTCAAACAAATGATATGTATTGTATAGGATTTCAGCTTACAAGAAACACAAGGCTATATTTTATAAAATATACAACAGTTTAAATGATAATTTATACCCCATTGTTATTCATTGATGTTATTATATGTATATTTTGCCATTGTTTCAAATCAGAGCATATTTCAAGCATTTAATGTTTAATTCTGGGCCATACTGAGTGAGCTAAGCGATAATATACTAATACTTAAAATTGAACAAGTCATTAAATAGTGTTAACTTTTATTTCACAAAACTGAAAACAGACCTACTCTGGTATACAAAGAATGAACGGTTCCGATGCAGACAACTAGTCTTCGATATTTTGAGTCAGCATAATATGCAGATTTTCTTAACCTTTTGAACATGCATCTGAATTTATGATAACTGAAACGTTTAAAATTAGAACGATTTATAAATGTTAAGTCGTGTCCGCGCAGATGGCCGTCGCTTGGCCCTTAGAATATTAAACTTCGGAGGAGAATTATTAAAATTTATAGCGGTAATTTGAAATTTAAATGATGCATCACCATTTGTCGGCCGTATTGACGCTTATCTCGTCGCTTGATTTACAATTTCAAATGTATTTGCTGCGAAAACACCCTGTATTATGGAGTCATGGAACTTAGTGATAAATAAACATTGTGATCTCTAAAATAACAGTTATATTATGTCACATGAGTTACCTATAAATGAATACTGCATTGAAGAGTTTATCATGTCAATGTCAGCGCGCTATAATTCACAGTTATGTGAATACGGTTCAGGTCATTTCTGTTAGTCTGTATCCATTTCCAGATCGTTTATAGAGATCATCAGAAAGTCATTGTATTTTTGTTACTTATATCGGTCGATGAAGAATAATGATCAAAAATCTGATTGCTGAAGTGCGTTTGCTTGATTGTTATATCTATTTTTTTTTATTTTAGAAGCGGCTTTGAGTATCTGTTTACTCCATAGTCCAGGTCTTTATAAAAGCTCAGGTTTAGATTAGGATGCAGATCTAGATTAAGGTTTAGGACGTGGTCAGTTCCTCGAGTTAAACCAGTAAAGCCAAGCTGGTATTAGGTATTAGAGTACTTCTATTCATGAAGTTATTGCGAATACAAGCTAATTTTTAATTTTGAAACCATTGATTTATCTAAGTTTACAAAATTGTGTCAAAATGGAATAAAGAGTTTGTATTGTATTGTATAGGGCACGCTAAGAAGTCGGTCGGCGCCTGATGGTTGTGGAATCACGTCAGAAGCCTATAAGTGGTTGGAAGACTCCGATATCTTCAAACTTTTTTTTAATTATTGTATAAGGAATTAGCACATAACGATAAAACAAAAAATCTAAAAAGCCATGAATGGTTTGTCCTAGATGTAAGCTGGTTCTCCTAATACATATAGGTTTAGGTTTAGCTTTAAAATTACTTTATACTTAGTTGCGTAAACAGGTTTGGGGAAGACGCTAGTGTAAAAAATATAGGTAACGTAATGTGTAAAAGAAAAATTAAGTGTCTATTCTGTAAGTTGTAGGTAGGTAGTAGGTAGAATAAATATTAATAAGTAGTTAATAGGGCTGGTGCGGCGGCAAACTCTGCTGAAGATCTCAAGCGGCATAAATATGTAGGTCTTGATAGGTCGTACATGTTTGAGCCCTTTGGGGTCGAGACCCTAGGTCCATGGGGAATGGGAGCCGTCCGCGTTTTTAAAATATTGTCAGAGCGTCTGGTCGAAGCGACGCGTGATCAGAGGGCTGGCAGCTATCGAGGCCAAAGAATAAGCCTTGCTATACAAAGAGGCAATGCAGCAAGTATCCTCGGCACGCTGCCATCGGGTATCGAGTTGGAGCAATTGAGCTACCTATAGATCGTTTGCAACGGTCTATGGGTGGCCCAATTGTTTCCTTTTGTAATTTTTGTAATATACCTATATATAGATTGTAGTAGTTAGCTTATGCTGTAATAAAAAAAAAGTTAATAGGTATTAGTTATTATTGTAGATATATAGGTAAGTATTTGTATAGGTAGTTTCTTGTTATTTAGGTGAGTACGTGAAGGTTTTTATTGTATATCAAGTTGTATGACTTAGGTCCAGGAAGTTATGTTACCGCCTTAGAAGTACGCTATATTTTAGCTCGTACATGATTTAATTTTTATCTCCTCGTCAGTGGTTAGCGGGCCGAAACCGAGCGTATTGTTCTGCCGCTTGTGAAATGTAATTCGTATATACTTATACAAGAATCTTATACGCACAAACTCATACTTGTTACTTATATTTGCTTCATATATTTGCTTATGCAGCTTCAGAGGTCGCGTGTCACCGACACATGTATATTTTAAAGAAAAAATAAATATCTTTACAGGTAGGTGAGCTTCTTGTGTAATTGAAACTTGTACCTACATATGTTGTCAAATATATTATTGAACTAGATCCACTTATTATCATTTTAGTATCCTCACCAAAGCCGTGTTGGCCGAGTGGAAGTCGCCTCGACATTCGATCCGAAGGTCATGAGTTCGAACAGGGTCGTATATCAATGGATTTTTCTGTTCAAAAAATCTATGTGTGCATTAAAACACGTGCTTAACGGTGAAGGAAAACATTGTGAGGAAACCGGCATGTGATAGAACCATGGTTCGAAAACATGTGTCAAGTGCACGAAAGGAGCCTCTTCGAGGCGCACTGGAAATCCTTTCACCACACTGGTTCGTAAGAACTAGTGACACGATAAGATAACGATAACAATCCATATTTACTTATAATACATTATGTTAGGATATTATCTAGTTAATAAAGAAAAAAAATATATTTTTAAAATACACTTCAACCTACAATTATTAGAATAAAGCAATTAAGTTTTGAGGACGGGTCAATCACTATTAAAATATAACGTACTTAATTGTGTTCGGAAGAACCATGTGTTTGAAAGTATTCTTAATTATCAAGGATAAAATATAAAATAAGCAGTTTGATAACTATTAAATTGGTCACCTATTGAAAGTACGGTTATTTATTATGCAGATACTTAGCAGCCGGCATTTATGTCGTCGCTAGCCACTTAGTGGCACTACATAGGTGTTAAATAATGTTTTTTTTTCAAGTGGTAGATACTGGCATAGGTAAATGATCTTTTAAGTCGTTACTTTGTAGAAATTTATACCAAAACAATGAATGGATCGCAGAAGATTTTGAAACTCCGCTATGCATAATGCTCTGGATTTCAAAAGCATGCAATCCAAAAAAAATTATAAAAAAAAGTGTTTTTTTTATCGCAAAGCTCTAAAATCCCACACATTGATCGAAGATGGGATTGCTGACCGAATTACGCAATGATACTTAAGGGGAATCCTCAAGGCAAATTTCCATACAAAAATTTTCGGACAAATACTCAAAAAGTACGCCGTATTATAGTAATTTTTTCACACTATTCGTTTCATCCATGTTTTTTGACTTCGTGAACAAAAAAAAATTAACCCTACTAACTTAAAAACACGTAAAAAATCTAAATAAAGGTATAAAACCTCTCACTTTTTTCGTTGACGAAATCAAAAAAACACGGACGAAACGAATAGTTTGAAGAAAGTACTATAATACGGCGTACATTTTGAGTATTTGTCCGAATCATTTTGTATGGAATTGGATTTGAGGATTAGCCTAGTGAACTTAGCTTGACCAAAGAGTACATAAGATGTAGATACTTGTACACAAGCTTGACTAAGATAAGCGAGAGACAGAATGATAGCGAGATTTTGTAAAAAAAACTGTTCATCTACCTGTGTCTTTATTGAAGGCAAATAGTGGGAAAGTCGTTAATTGAAGTGTTGGAAAGAAAATACCTCGTATTTTTAAAGAACACGAGTAGGTAAATGCTGGTTTGTAGTACTTAAATAATTGAATAAAAGTTCCGGAATAGTCGCAATAAGCCGTCAATCTTTGGACTTATACACCAACAATAAATATTCAGCCGACATTTCTACACGCATATTTTTTAACCGCGCAGGAAACGGCGAACAATAAAAAACAACACGAAAAAAAGGAAAAACAATAAGAAAATAAGACCCGTTATAAATTAATACTTTACCAAGTAACCGGAGTATGCGTATTAGCCCTCGCTACAACGAAAAGAAACATATTGGATTACACCAAACGATAAATAAAGTCTCGAAAATAATGTTTATATGTAAATATGGGGTATTGTTAGAGTAACGAGTCTTGCTAAATCACAATATGAAGTTGATTTATATCTCTACGGTTCGCTGGCCTTCATGGGAGGCCTATAAAAACCTTTTCGAACCGCAATGTACCGCGTACACCTCGACGGGGCCGCGCGCTCGTCGCCACCGCACGCCGTCTCCGCACGACCCGGCAGCGACACACTCGCCCGATTCCCACTCCCTCCTTTGCATTTAACTGTTCACTTTATGATACACAAAGCACATTATTTCCAATATTGTGATGCTCTCCCGCAAATTATGATACCTTTTGTTATTATGATCCCTTGATGGGAACGTCCGGCGCGCTAACTTTAGAATAAATGCTTTTACGGTCATGTAATTACATTCCGCGGATCCTTCAGTGGCGCGGATGCGCGGCGGGTAATAGGAACGTACTCACGCTAACAATGATAAATTAATTAGTAGCATGCGTAATGAGAGCCTAGTCGTTGCAACAAAGAATGCGTGCATGCATGTGCTAATTAATATAAGTAAGGTATGACCGTTTCTATCTTACAGCATTATAATTCTCCACGTCATTATTCTGCGTGACAATCGCTAATCGCTATTACATCGCCGGGTCGATGAGTGCTTCAGAAAATGATCACCTGCGCTGTAGCAGCGAACTAATCGCAATCCCAGACCAATCGTGTGCCGTGCGCTGAGGAAATTCATTAATATCCTGCCCTATGAAAATAGATGAAAAAGTATAAGTTTGGCGCGTGCCGCGGGCCGGCCGACTCATGATTTTGTTTTTATTATTTTATTTTTCTAAACGCAGGCCTCTAAAAGGTTTTTGAGGTGTTCGTATTTTTGTAAAAATACAATAAAATAGTGGATTAGTTTTTCGAATATTCGTTGAATAATTGGGATATAGGTGGTCTTTAGAAACACCGCTATATATGTTATATATGTCTCGTGCATATATATGCTATGTAATATGCACGAGACTTACCCATCTATATATTATAACAATCATGAAGTCACAATGGCTGGCCATAATTCAGGTGTACTTACCTATCTCTAATTAATATTTCTCTTTTACAAACTGTCGAATGGCAATTATATTCTTAGTCAAAAACACCGCGGAAATTATAGAATTACATTTTGAAAGCGTCTTGCTTTCAAAATGTAATTCTATAACTTCCGGTTGTAAATTTTATGCGTATAATACACGAATGAATATTAATGCCTGTATATTTGCATACAACGCTCGCACACGGTAATAAACTTGGCGGTTTTCATAGTCAATATTATAATGTAAGTAACTAATTATTTCTTGTATATATTTTTTACTTAATAGTGGTATTTAATCTTCACATAAAGGCTTTATGTAGGTATAAGTTCCCCTAATATTATCTTCCTCCATTAGGTATAGTTTTTTTACAAATGAATTAACAAGGGCTGACGTTACATATACGGGTCATATATTATCAATACTTCATAATTAATATATTATGTATGTAGAACGGCTAAGTCCTGACTGACTGATTGACAGCAAACGATTTTTTAAATAAGTTTTAAAAATAACGATGTTTTGTTCGTAAGGAAAATTTGAAGTAGATTTAATGAAAACCTTTAGCATTTTTTTTCACCTGTAATTGCAATTACACTTGGCCTGTTATGTATGATATCAAATTTCTGAAATATGCTGGTGTTCAATAAATTTGTATATAATTATTTTTTTTGGATTTTTTTAAATGTTGTAGTATGTACATATGTATTACATAATTATGTTAACGGTTTAGTATAAATCGATTCAATTTCTAATTGTTTTCCAATCCCCGAAATAATGATTGTACTCATTTGTATTCGTCATATTTACTATTCATTTGTACACTGTAATAATTTAAATTGATGAACCAAATTTTTAAATAGCAGAAGAAAAATATTATTCCATAAATGTTTTAATGAATGCCTTGCTGGTCGGATTACCGGCAATACGATTCGAATCTAGTCGAACTGTCTGCATCGAGTTGGAAAATTCGGAAATAATCGAGATATGAGTATCGAATGGTCCCGGAAATTGTCCCATTTGCCGCCATTTAAAATGCGTTCGGCGCTAGGTCCGAGTGCGAAGTTTGACGCGACATTATAATTACTTTTTAATTTGGTTCGAGCGGGTGTTTCGTTTAAAACAACAAGTGGGAAATAATATTGCTTTTATTTTAAACTAGCAGCTAACACAACAACAATTCTCGACGAAAGAGAATAACTACCTACAACACAGGTTATCCTAGGGTGGGAGTTAGCGTTCTTGGAAAAAATGTAAGCTCATTAATTCATTGAAATAATATTATAGTGACCTACCTTCCTACCTACCTAGTCTACATCAATCTTTTGAAACATAATATTATCTTTACATCGATATAGGTACAGTCGGCTCTGTAATTGTCTTTACACCCAGCTTACGCCGGTTTTCTCCTGCGATTAAACCACTCACACAATCGCATCATGTTTGTGTGGGAATAAACTACTGATGTGATTAAACCACTTAAGATATACCCCTAATATAAACCACAAGTAGTTTAATCACAAAATAACATCGGCGTAAGCTGGGTGTAAAGACAATTACAGAGCCGACTGTACATCGTCATTCAAAAACCTTTTGTAATTTATAGTGTTATAATATTGTTACGAAATAAAAATCTTTATCTTTACATTAACTTCGTTTACGTTGCGGACAAACAAAATGATTTTCTTGGTTTTTTACGCAATAAAGTTATATAACTTTATTGTCCATAGCTGTTTTTTAGTCGGCGTTTCCGACATCAAACAAAGTAGGTCCAACGCAGGTGTTATCAGAACATATTGTAAGAACTTACGAGAACTTCTCGCGTGCGGTTGTCTACTAGTCACACATTTAGTAGCGTTTAGTCAAACGAACCAACTAACGACTGGACTATAGAATACTATATATTTTACGATTATTTCGTTTATACACATAATAAAGTGCACAATAATATTTTCTTAGAGACTTACCTATTAGTTTTATTCAGCTCAATTGAGCTTTTGTCCATAGACATCACCATGGAGAAGCGTACGCAGCTGAATAGACGCGGAAAGTTGAACGTATGCGTACGCATACTATATAGAACTACTGGTCCTTTGGTGGAAAGATGAATTTAGCTGAATAAGTGTAACAAGTCCCTTATGCAATGCGATAGGAGATGGTGCTATTTTCGCTTTAGTAAATATCACTTGATTTGAGTTCTTTTAAATATTTTTTTTATAGGTTGGACTAGCTAGCTAAGGCAGTGTCCTAATAGAACGCGATGACGCGACCATCGCAAGTTCGCGCTATTTGACGTTAGTACGTTTGATCGCGCGACCGCGCGACGATCGCGTGATCGCGGACTTTTAGGACACTGCCTGAGTATACCTATACTCATATCAGTGCCTCAAATATAACCATTCAAAACCATTCTGTCAACTGCCACGTATATTTTACACCCTGTTGCACTTACAAGTAGGAGTCCAGTACTGATTGCTCTGTGTAATTTATTTGTTCCAATGCAACATTCGCGGCATACTTTGGTTCACCCACAAACTATCAACAACACCTCCGCGTGCGGTTGCTAGTGATGTTTCACATACTTGTGGTTCTGTGCTATATTTTTATGATAGAGATAATACATTATTAATAATATCTATGTCCAAATATGTCCAAACATTACGTTTGGACTAAATTGGGACTGGGTGGGTCATCTCTGTCGAAAAGATGTTCGAACAACAATATGTAGGTATATATTAAAAATCAACAATTTAATATACCTAATATATAGCTGAGACCGACACATAAACGCACGAGGTGTGACGATATGATGTTATAACAATGTAACTTCTAGTATTTTAATATGTACGAATAAAGTAACATTAATGTATTAATAAATAATGAAAAAATAAAAGTTTTTTGTCACAAAAATAATACATCAAGTACATACAAGTTTGACAAAGTCTAAAAAAAAAACTTAAGTAAGGATCGTACCACAGTGGACTCTGTTCCCCGCACTAGGTCTAAAAAAGCCTGTAAAGCGGGGTCACAAGGACACGCCGACTCTCTCTAAACATAGGTTTGTTACGAATTTATCAATAAGATGATACACAACTACAACAATATACTAGTAGCATAACATTATAAAAACCAATAAACAACGAAGGACATTTTTTTATGAAATAATAATGATAGAGCATTGTCAATATTTGACAACACTATGATAATCGGTCCCACCCCTAGTGAACTGTAATTGCAATAGTAACTGCACAAAACATTACCTTGCTAGTTCATGGGGGGTGCGGGGCGGGGAAGACCCGGCTATCGCACACTAGATGCTATCATAATGATTATTAACATGTGAAGCGCCGTGCCAGCCTGCGAGGTGCCCACCGCCAGGGTCGTAACCAGGCTCTGATACTAGGTCATAGGAGTATTAAGAGTACAGTGATTTTTTGACATGGAAAATAGTTTTTTTTGATATTGTGTGGAAAATTTAAAGTTTTTTACTTTTTTGATGTATTTTTTACATACCTTAACTTGTTATTATATGAAATCAATTTACTTGTGATCTCGGCTAGTTTTCAACATCCACTAATATTATAAACTATCGAACTTTTTTTTTCAAGTAAATCTGACTATATGTATGTATGTACTGTTCTCATTTCCTTATCACAACGTAGTTGACCTGCTCTTATCTTTAAAGAAAAACAATCGTATCATTGGATCTTCACTAGATGAATTTCATTAACATTGTTTTATGAAGTAAGGGCTGGACATCGGCCCACTTGCCGTGAGCCCTATGTACGCCCCTGCCCCCCGCCCTAGATATGTTTGACACAAGCCAGTTATTTTAATATAGGCAATTAGAGGTTCCCGTTGGATTGCGAACTTTCGACGAAGTTTTCGATTAGTCTGTGGTCGTCTTTAAGTGGATTTTAAATTGCTTGCCAAATCGATCGCGCTCGGCTGGAACATTGTTTTTGAAGAAATCATGCAATAGATGCATATTTTACCTTTCAAACAATTAATAATAAATATTGTCTCCGGATCTTCAATGAAAATATCTTTTGTATCGTTGTGGGTAACGGCTTGGCATTGGCCACGTTATTTTCGAGGTGTCTTGTCTCTATTTACTATAATTACAGTTGTTTTGAAAGTAGATTAATAAGAGGAATCAAATGAAATATAAAAAAAGTGAGTCTCACGAAAGCAAATAGTGTTTACCAATCCTTGTCAGATAAATATTCAATAACCCAAAAATCGTAGCACATTTATAGAATTAACAATTTTCTTAATAGTTAAATATTCAATAACCCAAAAATCGTGGCACATTTATAGAATTAATAAAATTAACAATATTTGTAATAGTTAAATATTCAATAACCCAAAAATCGTGACACATTTATAGAAATAACAATATTCCTAATAGTTAAATATTCAATAACCCAAAAATCGTGGCACATTTATAGAATTAACAAAATTCCTAATAGTTACTCTGGGTTAAAAGCGTTGTCGACGAAACCGGGAATGGTGTCGGTCCATTAGTCGTGGTCGGAACTTGGTGGAGTGCATCGAATTTAAAGGGAAAGGCTAAGAAAATGCAATGAAATAGTCAGCTGAAAAAAATAAAAAAAATAATAAGTATTTATAAGAGTAGTTTTACATTTTAACTGACCGCAACTTAAATTGGCATTTTCAAAATTCCTTTCTTAGTACTCACTTTCAGGTCTTAACGAACATAGCCTCCAAGTTTCAAGTCTCTACGTTCAGTGGTTTAGCCTGTACGTTGTCTGTCAGCCATTGTCTGTAAGTTGTAGTCAGGGCCAAACCTTTTGCTAATTCTGTGACCGAGTAAGCGCCAGCCCTTTGGTAGTTTGATTTGTCTATCAGCCGCTTTGCTAGCTCCTTGTACAGTAGCAATGCGTCCGAGCTCCACGGACGTAATTGTTTCAACCCCAAAAGGCAGAAATATAACGTAGATAGAAAATTTAGAGATAAATTTATTTTCAACAAGAGACTTAAGCCATAAATACAATTTAGTATTTTAGATCTGGAGATTAGTTATATAAGATCACGAGTTATAATTATTTATTTTCTTAAGTAGGTAGGTAGTAGGTTATTATTAGAGACTGCAAACAAATTATCATTGTGATTTCTTGTAAGGACAAACTTAATTTTTACGTATGTAAGAATTTAGGTAATTTAATTACGTATTTCTGATTGTCTGTGTTATTATAATTATGAACCAAACGTTTTTCTACTACACTTTAATTTGTTTGAAAATACTGATTTTGTAGAATAATAAACACTACCTACTTAAAATCACATTGAAAAGCATTTTTGTTACTGACTGTATTTCATACCATTTAACTTGTTTTGGGATTCGTTTATGAGTGGTATTCGTCGGGAATAGAATATTAATTAGGGTAATAAACAAATACCACTGGTATTCGTTTTTGGTATTAGAAAGGAATAGGTCTTAAATTATAGGCACACACCAACAGTTACAAAACTTTGCCTTCCGTGCTACTTAAAAACTGTGTTACGGCAAGGCAAGCTTCACCCAAAGCAAATGGTACATATTATTATCAGTATTATGAACACTACGTTAAATTTTGTAGTAACCGTAGATAAAGTAAAATATTGAAGAGTAATTTTACCCGAAAACGTAAAATTTACGAAAAGCACCTGATAGAAAATGCGATTATAATTATAAATCAGTATGTCACTTGAACAGAAAAAGGGTTTTGTAAAGTAGAGAACGTGCAAATAGGGAAGATTACCCAAACCTAGATAAACAAGCTTATAGTTTAAAAAACTGAAAACCCAACTGCGAAATTGTTATTCATTGTTTTCCAATTCATTATTCCAATTTAAATTTAAACATATGACTTATATATATTTTTGTTATTTCCTTTTAATTCCCTTCATTTTGATACTCTACTCGATTGGTTTGGTTTTCATCGAACTACTATTTAGCGCCAATATTTATTTTGATATTTTTTAAAAACCCTCTAAGACCCCTCGGGTTATTGAGACAAATCTAATACTTAACTGTCAAAATATATTCAGCCATTTGTAAGATACGAGGTAACACAGAAATTTACACACAAGATACGCGCGAAAAAAAACATAACCATTCCTTGGCAATCGGTAAAAACCTATAACGGCGAGCCAACGTGTTAGTAATTGGTAACCAGTAACCGTCGCGTCGACGAGTCGACGAGTGTAGCTGGGGTTCGCGTCAAACTTGTCACGCGGGACAATTACTCACAGAATTGACAAAGCTTTTATTTTACAGAAGTGGTAAAAGTCTAATATGAAAATTGCACGTCAATTTCTACTTCACTCTCACTGGGATCAACTGAAAACTAGCGCTGGATCGATGGGTTCATGAGAACTTCATTTTTTTCAGCACAACGCTGAGACTCGAGACTACACAGAATACTTGCTAAGTATGTAGGTAACACTCTGTATTAATTAATTTGTTTTTTTTTTTTACTTTATTTTTGTTTCCATTATTTTCTTATTATAGGTTATGGTTATTGTTAGTTATGTAAGTAGCTTGTCATGCAGATAGGAAGCTTGCTTAGTTTTAAGTATTGTTATCTGGCAAAAAAAACCATTTACTTTCTTTCCATCCCGTGTTTCCGAGTGGAGACTTGTCGGAGCATTCGATACAAAAGCGAGAATACAACCATAAAATGTCAAAAGTTAAATAATTTTACGAACAGGAGACGAACTTACGGACAATCAATTTATCAAATTATACTACACACACTAAATTGACCGAACGCCGTCGTTAATGAGAGGTTAATAGAAACTAATTTAAACTGACGACGCACAGTTAACTTTCTTCTCGTATATCCAAGAAGGAGGAAGTATTAGCCGGAAGGTACTTTAGGGCTGGCATAATTAAAACAAGTTGTTTTAAAACACGTGTTCAAAACAGTTAAGAAATAAAACCGTAATTTTTCACGAGTACCTATTCATTAGAGATACACAACATAAAATTAATGTTTATCCATTAATATATATATTTGTAATAGAATATTTCATTTCTAGGCTATATATATTTTTAAATTCGCCAAGTAAATTAAATATTTACAAAAATCTCTAAGTCCATATGTTTTAAAAGACCTACCTATGTCTATTTGAAATAAATGCCTAAACTAAAAAGAAAAAAAATCACTAGTTCGCAACTTTGTTTTTTTTTCAACCTTGGGTTTTTCAACCCTTTTTTCCAAACAATAGGTACGATATAAGTAGAAAGTCAGTCAAAGATTAATTTATTTAATAGCAAAAATTCAGTTTATAAACCCACACGTTTAAGTTTCTGCAATACTTATCCATATTATCCATCCAGTAGCTAAAGGGGTGGACGCAGATAAATTGAAATCAATGCAACATATTTCAAATATCGTTTGTAAATTATTCACGCGCATGGAGCAAGGACATTCGCCTTCCAAATTAGACCATACGCACCAAATACAGGGCGTTAATATTCATTTATAAAATATTAGACCGGGACTAAAGCAGAGACCGCGTTCGGGGGGAGGCGAGCTCCCGCCAGCGTCCACTCAAACACGCTCAGCGCGCCTCTTTAATGAACTTTGTGTCACTATTCCCCAATACAAGTACACTTTTCTTTGCCACTATCGTGTGTTAGTTCGAACAAAGCCGGGTGGGTGTGTGAAGTCGCACGGAAAGGGTAAACGCGACCCGCCACTTTTGTCTCTTCTTATTGTAAGACTATTTTTGCAAAGTCAAATGGCACACCGGTCGAATAGCTGCCGCGTGTGTTCGAACCGCATAAACGTAGTAGCCAATATGGAAGCCTTTTTTTAAGTTTTTCAACAAAAATCCCATTGGTGAAGAGATCGTCGAGCGTCGTAAAAAAGCAAGGTGACACGAAATTCACATGAACATTGAAAATCAAAGCCAAAAACAAAAAAAAACTAGATATATAAATAATTATCATATATTATGTATTTGTGTATTTGTGTATTATGTATATGTAAAATACTGTAAAGCTTATTTCCATTTTTGTCGAAGGTATTTTTTTATCTTTTAATTTGTTATATGGCAACATAAATACGAGAGGACAAACAAAAGGAGAAAAATTATTTAACAGGTGAGAGACACGGAACACACGATAATCTGCTTAGGTAATGAATGCAAGGTGATGTGAAAATTCCTCATGCAGACTGCAAGCTTCGAAAACTACAGGGGGTAATGAATGTGAAAGCACACGCTGTCCAGCCTGGGGGGGGGGAGTTACTTTTCCCTACGAGCCCCACATTTCTCCTCACCTAATGTCTAGATGGATATATAACACGGATCTCTATAATATTTTTGCAGGGGAAAAGAACTAACACTGAAATTCAGAGTTTCAACATCCGCTTAGCCAAAAAAGTTGATGAGACTCAAAAAACTGCTAAAACTTTAAAACTTATTTCCATGGTATTTTTTTGAGAATGTAATATTTTACATAAGTTCTGGATTCGTGCCTGCTTTGCTTTCTAGATTTTGTCACTGTTCAAAAGTATTGGTGCGTAAACACAAAAGAAGCAGGAACCAGCGCCGATCTACCAGCGCTTATCGGAACCGACCGCGCTGGTCACTCGCAAGTAGTCGGCGCAGGCAGTCTCTATTCTTTGTGGCAAACCCGCACCGATAAGTGCTGAGCGTCGCCAACAAAATCCAACTTGATCCTATAATCGCTGGTAGGCCGCCATTTTTTTTTTTTTTTTTTTTATTAATTGTTTAACCCTACTAACTTAAAAACACGTATAAAATCTAAATTAAAGTAAAAAAAACCTTTCACTTTTTTTGTTGACGAAATCATTTTGTATGGAATTGGATTTGAGGATTAGCCTTAACCCGCATACTTTATGTAGGGTTATCTGAGCGGACCCGTACCGATAAGCGCTGGTAGATCGACGCTAGTAACCTGCTTCCTACGTGTATACGCCCTAAGGTTTTTATTGTAGTCGTATGCCAGTGGGCCTCAACATATGATGCGAGAGAAGCGTCAAAAATGTACAGCCCGACAACGAAATGACAGTCAACAAAAAAATAAACTACGAAATCCTCTTTCCGTTGCTCTTGTGTAGACTTCTTTGCGCAATATTTAAAGAGCTTTCATTACTTTACATTTCACATTCAACGACCAATATCGGCGTAAAGAATTACGCCGTTAAGCGTCGATGATACAGGACAGTTAATTTACAAGGTACAAGCCGGCGAGTTTACAAACTAGAGAGTGGACGAGTCAGTTTCGGGAAAGATAAGCAGATTGTAAAAAAGACTGACACGGGGCAAGTTTACAAGCTACAAGCGAACTCGCTGGCTTGTAGCTTGTAAACTAGCCCTGTGTCATCGGCGCTTTATTGATCGGTTACTCGAAATCCAAAATAGGTACAAGGAAATTTAGCCAGGCCGGGAGGCTAACTAACTAGCTTTTAGTTCCACGGGTCACACACCGAATAGGATGATAATGTCATTATTTGGAGGGGGGGGGGGGAGATAGGGCGTACGGGACTTTGATAACTTTACAGAATATTACAAGGTGAAGCCAATCTACTTTTAAACTTTGACGCCGTTGAAGGCCTTCCACACGACAAGCAAGTTACATTCCTAAGATCAACTGTCCAGCAATACGTTTTTGTCGCTTCTTGATGTACACCGTACAGTTAATGTACAGCGATAATGCAGCAAGAGAGCCGGAAAATGTGATTGGTAATATTCAGGTTTGCGGGTATGATTGTCAATCGTGTGGAAACGTGGAATCTTGCTAACGGTATGCGTTAAGTGGATGCTCGGCCAACTTGCATGAAATTGGAAGCAACTTGCGTGGTGCCACCTAATTTATCTTTGCCGGACCCTTCCTTAGACTAGACATCGCAAGAACCTACATACATAAGGGTAGGTGAGTGTTATTTTGCTATAATAACTCTTATGGCGAGAAGACGCTGAGGGGAAGATGTTGTGTTGCTGTGAACACTTCGAATAGCTCAATAATTAAGTTTTGAATCTTAGAAATTCGAAACTGCTGTATCTACAAATTAGCTTCGAGAATCTAGCAAAAAGAGACGTCAAACGTCAGAATCTACAAACATAAAATTCTGCCATTTTTTTACGGGGGACGAGGTAAAACGCACACTATAATAATCTCGCACATCATCTTAAAATATGCACACAGTTATCAAATACAGCTAAAGTTTTAATTAACGTGAAAGGCCAAGAAGGTTATATGGCCAACAGAGGGGTACGCCTTCCATTTACATCTCCTTTGGCTAGATTCTCGATGGCTTGTATATGTATATGAATTCAAACTACCTATATTTAAAACTGTATCAAGTAAGGCAGAAGCCGGCATATCGGATGGATATTGTCAGGAGCCCAGCGTCAGATTCTCAACACATTTTCAACTCTATGTATGTGGCAAATGCTTTATATAATCAATTGTCATTTAGGCGATAACGAACGTCAAATCAATGATGATGACTCGAGATACGACTGGCTGTACGTACAGTCGGACTCCGCTAGGGCTATCAGATAGATTTGCCGATTTTCCGTTGTGAGACCCCGTGTTTTTAAGGAAATTTATGTGCAAATTGAATTTAGCCTTTAGCTACCAAGGACAGTGCATGCCTTGTATGAGACGGCTTATTCCCGAAATCCCCACCAGCCATCCCCACTAGTGGGGATTTCGGGAATATTTTTGTCTCGAAATCCCTACTATTATGAACGATGAACATATTATTTCAAATAATGTATATCTTTAGCAACTTATTTACATGGAAATTATTTTCTGTCATGGTAATAAAAAATATCCAAATATATGTATTATTTTCCCGGAATCCCCACTAGTGGTGATGGCTGGTGGGGATTTCGGGAATAAGCCTATGAGACTGTGTAACTGAAGTACATTGATATGTTTATTTATGATATATTCGTAGAAATCGCTTCCGTTGCGAATATCAAGTCAATGATGAGTCATTTCCAATGAAATCGAATCATGTTTTATTGAAATTAAGCAAATCGCTGATTATATTGCGTTGAAAGTCTTACGACAGCTACAGGATACAATTTGCTGAGCTCTATCTGCTCTCGATAGAGCAAAATGGGTCCCAATACTGAAGAGCAACGTGCTCAAAAACGAATAATTTTCTAATATTTGTAGTATCAATGAACACTTTTCAATGAGACATAAAAAAAAAGTGGTTCCATAAACTAAGATAGATGGCGCTGTATGAAACGCAAGTGTCAAAAATCTAACAAAAAAAAACTAAAAATTTCGTTGTTTAATATGACACTTGACATTGACAATTGACTTTTGTGCAGCGCCATCTAGTGACCAACGTAAAAAGCGTGATTGTTTTTTTATTGAAAAGCCATCATTCAAAGAGATTTTGTAATGCCTACGAGGCAACCCTAGGTAGATGGGGTGGCGGGAGGTCCGGGTGACCAATGTTAGATCGATTCCTATCGTATCGTGGTTATTATTCTGTGGTAATTAGAATGCGCGCCTCCTAGGTACTTTGTTAGACACGAGCGCAAAATTTGAAAATACAACGTGCGAATCTAAGGGTTGTGTGGTTTCCGTAAAAGCTAGTCGAATTTAGTTTGGAAATAATTAAACCGGCGTTACCATTATATACGGTCAAATTTTAATCACCATTAAAAAAAATACGCATAGTCAGTTGCCGTTACTGAACACAGATACGGCAAAAAAACTTGAAAAAATTAAGTCAAATTTTTGTTAAATTAAATTTGATTAAAATTGGATAACTGATACCGTTAGTCGTTTTCCTATGGTTTTGGCTCAGGTGGTAACTTCAATTGATAATAATTTAAGTTTTATTCATCGTTTGGCAAACCCGGGTACCTAGCTCGAGCCAGCTCGCAAAACCTCCGCTCGGGCGCCACACTCGCGCCGCTGTCACTCTGCCATTTTGTAGAAATCCAAAATTCTGATTGCACATATGCAACGCAGTATTCTGTCCCCGTCTGCATTGCCCATTTTTTTTAGTAATTAAAAATTGGTGGTGTATATTACGTCCATTTCTTTAGTTCAGTTATTTTTCTTAAATCAGACTTTCCTAAGTTAGGTCATTGAGTAAAGCATCTGATTTTCTACATTTAATTTTGTTAGGTTAGGTTCTTTAGGGACAGATAGTTGTTCAATCTAGCTCGCTTCGTATGTGAGGTAACAATGACAGAACTCGCTGACTATTGATACCCGGATGATTTGTGAATGCACTTTATGCGTTTTGATTCGTGGTAAACAGTGATGTTTAACAAGGTATGTGATGATGTTATTGATGTAATCAAATTAATGAATAAATCAAATTTAACATCGTTTATTTAATTTGTAGTGTAATTCTATTCATAAGATTATTTTACAAAACGTTTCACCCACTTTAGCCATATAAGGAATTATTTTTCCAAAATACATAAATAAATTGGTCGGAAGTGCAAGATCTTATGATAGAGTCCATCAGGAACAACGGGGATTATAAGCAAAAAGTAGAAAATGCCTCATTGGCACAGGATTTGATAGCTGGTTCACAAAGCTGCCATTGGGTTGGTCGAAAGCGTAATAATAATTGGAGAGCTTGTTTGTGCTATTTTTTTAAAACACTTAGTTAAAATAATTTGTTTGCAAATGGACTTATAACAGTTTTATTGTTATACTAAGTCCATTTTTACGTATTTTATTATTCTCCATGTGCACTTTTCAGCTTTGATCTGATGAAAGAATAGTATTGCATGCGATAAGACCATTTGCGCAAACCCGTTAGACCACAACTGGCTTCTTCACTTCGCTGTTAAAAACCCAATAGATAAATATTAAAGTTTATCGTTTTACCTATAAGATGTAAACTTTTATAATACAAAATACCTTCTTATATCCTAGTAAAGTCAGCGATGCTGAAAACCGTCAATTATTTTACATGTTCATGGTCTTCTGAAATTCTACAAAGTTTTGATCGATTATTAGCTTAGGACTAATAGTAATATTTTTTATAAAAGTAAATAATGTTTTCGCTCTTAGTGGAAGATCAGCCTATATCGGTCTTTATGGGTAGGTTCTTCCCACCACACCTTCAACTTCCTCCGTTTATTTTAATAAATTGGAGGAAGATTAATTGGTGCTAAAAAAGTGTTTTGTTCCATTAATAAATCTTAATTTTAAACCCTTTTTTTCAGAAGTTAATACATTTTGTAACTGACTTTAACAGAAGTCCATCCATGAAATTCAAAATTTCGAATTGGTTTTAATATGTCAACGCTAACAAACATGTACAAGCTCTAGTTCTTCCATCCCTTGATTGATTTGGCATCAACATACTTGTGAATGTACTCCTATAAAAACAGCTTTCCACTCGGACGCTTGCACTAATCCTACAAGAACACAGACAAAAGGTGCAAACACAACGTTCCTGAATTTGTGAAACAAGTCAGGAGTTTTCCTGTGACGGGCGTCATCGCGTCGCCACAAAGCGACGGTTGACGCGCCAAATCCAAAGACACTTTCCGTTGGGCAGCTGCTCTTTGTGCTCGCAATCAGCACCGGCTCTGCCCCGCAATTATTCAAAATACATCGAGCAATATTAGATAGGTGCGCTTCCTACGCGTTTTGCATTTGGAATCGGACGGACTTTGTGCGGGCCTAAACCCGAGGGAGTGCAGTGTTTACACATCGACGTCGCCGGCAGATTGTGGATGCTACCTTTAGTGCCGACTGTGCTCTCCATCGTGGCATTATCCTAGTGTACATAAAACTAGTCTACGCGGTGCCGTGTAGCGTCTAATCCGAATTAATTATTGTAACGAAGCCACTCAGTCAGCCCGTAACGTGCCTAGTCGGGACTAATTTGGACCGTTCCAAATCGGATTGATTGCGATGGGTAGTGATTAAATCACACGTGTATGAAGTTTATCAAACGTGATGTTTGCGTGGACGTACATGTCATTAGCGTTCATGGGAGAGATAACTTGTGTTTTCTTTGCGCTCTACGTAGCAACAAACTCGCTCACTTGCCCATCACGCCAGACCATAAACTGCGGAAATCAGATAGATCGGTATATGTAATGGGACCATCTGTCTATTACCTACAGGCTGCCGGACTCGATTAATATACAGGCAACTAATATAATGGTGTTCAAGTCACGACTTCGTAAATGGCTCCTCGAGCACACCTTTTACTCAGTACCAGATGCCAGTTATCTGACTATAACTTAATTTTCTTACAATAATATAGTAAACAATTTTTTATACATATTACATGGTTCAAAATCAATTAATATTATAAACTTATGTCGCTATAACCCAATATAGTCTTCTTCTTCTTCTTATCGTGTCACTAGTTCTTTCGAACCAGTGTGGTGAAAGGATTTCAAGTGTGCCTCGAAGAGGCAATATAGTAAATTTACATATCTACCTCTAATTTGTAACATGTTGTTATAAATCAATTATCTTATCTTATCTTTGCTCTATACCTCTGTTAAGATTTATCTTAGAAAATGACCAGCTGTCATAGCCGAACACAATAAACTGTCCGAATGAATTCCATAGTCTCCCAGCTTCACACACGCAACGCTGCCGCCGTCGACAGAAGATGCATCAATAGGCATTGTCTGTCAATACGGGCACACTGGCTCACAATACACCCTCGTGCTCTGCTATCGTCACTTCGTAACCGCTAGAGGTACAAATCGAGCAGCTTATTAAGTTATCTATGCTGCTTCGCCGACCGTAAGATTTGATTCTGGTGCTGGCGTCATGCCTCTAATCGCTAAAGACAACGCAGGGGCTGTTGATATAATACATAGGAAGGACCGAGGCGCAAACAGATAAGATTATAGTCTTATAGATCTATAGATTATAGTATAGTACCCGCACCGCTCATATAATGCGTTTAGAATATGCATGGTAACACTTCTAAACAGCTGGCAGAGGCATTACCATCTAAATTACCTAATTTATGCAGAGCTAGTGCCCGCCCGCGGGTACTACGCACTCGTAAAATACGGACTTCCCCATCCCCTAGGAATTCCCCAAACTCGCACCGCATTTAATCTGCCTATCCAAAATATTTTAAGTGAAAATTTTCCGATCGGATTTGAACATTGGTATAGCGTGTGATTTCGCATCTCACCTTATGGTTATTAATTACCAGCCTCCCAAAAGAATTCCATCAGATCGATTGCCTGTTCCATCCGTTCGGTTTGATTAAGGCTATCAACTGTTCACAAACATTTGCAGAGACTTCCTAAATAAATTAGTTTATGCATTTTAATTACCGAGCTTTTGACTTTGGTTGCGGTGGGAGTTGCAAAAAATCAGTGTTCTTCTATATGAAATGATTATTAGCGAAATTTTTGATTTGTGTTGAGCGGACGCCGTCGGCTGGCGCTGCTTACGTCCGAATTCCCTTTACGCGGTCGGCTGCTCATGATTTGTATACACTAAGCATGAAATGTTGCCAAGCAAACGTGTACGTAGTGTTTGCGTGGAGGTTTAGGAAAGGAGGCGCGCGAGGGGTGGCGACCCCAGCCCCTACCGAGGTGCGTACTCGGATGACTCGGCCCGCATCGCCCGCGCTGAGGTTTCAATATTCCATATAGAATCGCATTCGATAGATGCATTTTTCGGAAAAACAGAAAACGATCAGACGAAAACAATCTCGAAATGCGGTATTTTATCTTTCTCTCTTCAAACGAAAGGGACGTTCGGTCGATGTGATTGCCGTTTTTGCAATAATGTCTTATTGGTCGGATTTGTGGGCAAAAGTCAAATATTCGTCGGACGAAATGCACTTACGTTTAACGACCGCGGTTTTGAGAGTCCGATGTGTAGTTATGAAATATTCGTGTGCTTCGGTCTCGATTGAATCTTTTTGAGATTTCAGAGCGTTGCTTTTTTAAATCAAATTGTGCTTTGTACATTCCAAAACCCAAAATATTTCACTGCATAACTTGTCTGCAGGTAGAGTATTCTAAATTTAGGGCTACATCGTTTTTCTATGGGGTGGCTTGGTGTACCAATTCCAGTAGTATCTGACTGGCACTATGTCGTACGTATCTTAGATGAGCCAATACGGAGGATCAATTTCGAAGGTCACACCTAGGTACAATAATCAGGAAGTTAACATTGTGTTGAAATTGGATTCAGTAGACATTGTACAAGGCTTAACAGGCTTACCCCTCTGCAACCACAGAGCAGTAGTGGAAAAGCTGGGTAACGATGAATTCACTATTGCGGGTATGTTTTTCTTATACTCTGTCTTAAGTTTCTGTTCAAAAAAATAATGTGTGCATTAAAATACGTGCTTAATGTTGAAAGAAAACCTCGTTTGGAAACCGGCATGTCATAAAACCTAAAACTTGTGTGCGCGAAAGGAGCCTCTTTGAGGTGCACTTGAAATCCATTTACCACACTGGTTCGAAAGAACTAGTGACACGATAAGAAGAAGTTGTATAGTTGTGATATCCTTTCACCACACTGGTTCGAAAGTAAGCTGACACATAATACCTAAATTGCGACCACGCTGATCAATGAAGTGTACCAGCTTATCATTGATGGTCGTTTTCCGGGACGGTAACGGGTATTCTCGGCACGGCAGCAATTGTCACTTTCAATCGCAATACAATTCCAATGTAGATCGTGTCTATATTGGGCCAATAGAGCGGCGAACAAATGATCATCTTGTTCACACTTCTGTGGATTGAGATGGCTTATCTTGAGTCGAAGTTTGAGATGCCAGATTTTTTAAGTAGTATTGTACAAAATTGTATAATTTGTTACCTGTTTCTTTACTCTGGGAAGTATTGTTTGTTTCGATCAACAAATCGAACGTTAATTCGATAAAGAAGAACTTTTCCTTCCTTTATTACACCTAATAAATTATCAATCGAATTTTATCCGTCGGTATGAATACTAAAAACCCTATAAAGATAAAACAATTAAAAAAGCAAATTCAGAAACAGATTTCATTGTTCACATCAATAAAACACTGAGTTTTTATCGCGTGAATGGTTTAAAATAAATAATCTCGTCGTAAGCGAATTAAACTTGAATAATTAACAATAAATACGTATACTGTAAGCGCTTATGCATCCGACTGTACGTCGTATTATTTTGTGAGGCTGCGTTTACAAAGTTTTCAAATGAAAATGCGGGAAGAAATCTTCCTAATACACCTCAAATTTCTAATCACCAGAAAAAAATACGCAAAATCACTTGCCGTTATTAAACACAGACATGGCACAAAGAAAAACTTGAAAAAATTAAGTATAATCTAAAAGAAATCAGATCAAAATTGGATAAGTAACTGTTATTGTAAGTCACACGGGACTTTGATTCACATACGCCAGTGTAGGCCAGCACTTTTTTAGCCCTCGTTTTCTTTGACGGTGATGACATTTTGATGGTCACATCGTCGAGGATGAGTCCGTCGAGTCTTGAAAGCCCAGTCATTTTACTAGCTACAGTGCCATTCAAACCGGAAAACAGTGGTGCTGCATTACTGCTCTAGGGAGCAGAATATCTGACACTGCGTCGGTACCCATCTAGACAGCATCCTGTAGAATCGTCTCCCAACGGTAAATAATGATTGAAACTCTGAGCATTACAAACTTTTTTCACCTTGAAACATGAAAAAAAGTCAAACCTATTTTAATATTGTCTGCATAAGCCCTAACAGAGAACACTTCGCTCGCAAAATGAAACATTAAGTATGCAACACATCTGTTAAACCAGTCATGGAATTATGATGTGCCACATGCATTATGAATTAAGTTAAAGTGCCAAAGTTGCTGCTCGTGGATTCTTTGCAACATTATTTGGAACAAAGTCTCGTCTGTCGAGGAGGCCTCCGACTTGGCTTATATTCATCATCATCGTCATCGACCAATAGCAGTCAACTGCTGGACGTAGGTCTCTCCCAAGGCGCGCCACTGAGCCCGATCTTTGGCTCTTCTCATCCACCTTCTACCAGTTATAGCGCGCAGATACTCGCTCCATCTAGCCAAAGATCGTCCTACACTGAGCTTGCCTAGACGTGGTCTCCACTCAAGAACACGTTTCCCCCAACGGTTGTCGGTTTTTCGGCAGATATATATAATAGTATATAATTAAGCCAATATACATATAGGCTTAATTACCTACCGTATACTTCAAAACCTATTCATTGAATATAAAAATAAACAAAATAAATATATAATGTTTGGACATTTCATACAACGCCTTCTATGTAAATAAGAAAGCTACTATAGGAACCAGATAACTGATAGAATACTTGTATTCTTTTTTTTTATAATACTCTTTAACATACTGAGAATACATAGGAAACATCCAGACTCGGGACAAACACCGATGTTCATCACACAAATGTTGGTCCTGAAATGGGAATCAAACCCGTGACACCGGCGAAAAAGTCCAAAGTGCCACTCCATTAGTGTCGTCGAATAACATTCCTAAATTCCATTTCGGACCTACTCTACATTTCAAAGACAAGGCGGAAGTACTCTACATTTCACATACATAAGTTGTCTTAGAAATGTAATGAAATGAAATCAAATTAATTTTGTCTGAATCAACACTTACAGATAAAATAAAAGTAAATAAAACCTAGATAGTTCTAGGTTCTGATAGTGACTTTTATTTTATAGGTATATGTAATTCTAAATTTAAATGTAGAGTACGCCCTAAAATTTTTGTTTTGTTTATCCAAAAGCTCAATTTTATCGAATTCATCTTTAAGTCATAAACATTTGTCAGCGGCCCGGGAATAGAACCTGCGAATACTCGTTATGCTTCCCACAAGCTTCACTCGATCTGCCTGGGTCTACATTTATCACAAAATCACAACACAGACCTATTATGTTTATAACAAAGAAAAACAAAGCTCAAAACGGTGTGCATGCAAACGTGCTACGCAGTTATGAGCCTTAGAAACTGCATAGAATAGAACAATAATTCTTTTGTAAGTAAGCGTATACACGAAAATAATAGCTATGAAGAAACAATAATCCTCAATAAAAAACCCAAAAAAATTAAGAAAGTTCTTAGCTCAATATTGCTCGGGCTAATGCAAGTGACCGCGAGTTATATATTTTTTAGGTTAAAAACTACTAGTACCGACAAAGTACCAACAAAACACGGGCCAAATTGAACTAATTCGAGAAAAAAAATTGAGTATGTTTTAGTTCATACACGAACAAAAACTTTATTTTTTTTCTCGAAAAGGATGCATCACACAGATTTTCTCCAGAACTAAAGTTGTTAGGATAGTCAAAACATGTACTGTATAAAAACTGTATAAAATCCTATTTTATTCCACCAATTTGGAATGGGATCTGTGCGCGTCTTTCACTATATCGTTGGGTCACGTGACCAAGTTAGTATGAGATATTGCAGTATTGTTGTATTCACGTACGGTAGAGGGCGCTACTCAAAAATATCCCACAAATTTCTATAGTACGATATTTCTTCGAAGCGCACTTGAAATCCATTCACCACTCTGATTCTACAGAACTAGTAACACGATAAGAAGAAGCGTCAGGTAATGCATGGTATACCTTCTTATAGACCGGCTCAATCATCAAATTGGAGCACTTTTCATCGTCATATTACGTTTTGAAATAATTTATGATATATACAATTTATGAATTTCAATGTTTTTTGCCGACTGTACGCACCCGCGCTTAGGTTTGATTGAACGCATAAGAATGTAGGGAGTTGCGAATATTATAACACGACAGACAGAGACAAAATACACTTAGAGTGGGATAGCAACATCGCAATTACCTCGTGAGATTGTTGAATAAATTTACATTCAGTTGATTGAAATAATAATGAAATTGGCCCAGCACACTCAGCGCGATGAAACCGTATATATAAATTAATAATATAATACATAAATTGCGTTTGTGCCGTCGAGCCTGTGAATCTATTTCTATTATAATTAGATAGGTACCTTTTGTTTGTATTGTGCAAAAGCGAAAGGACTTGCTTGTCATTTTTTAATGTATTAAGTATCTAGGCATACAGGAGATTTATATTCCAAGCTTTTGCCGTCTACGTCTATTAAATCGATGAACGCCGGCTACATGCACGAAAACGCTGACGTCATTGTCCGGTAACGCTCATTGTCCTGTTACGCTGGTAATCACGTTAAACTATCGCTCGTAAACCAACTTTACAGACATCTTTTTTTTTACATTAGTTTAAATAAGATTAAGTGCCAACAGATAGGACCCTATTGCTTGTCTTTCCAGGCATTTACTATTATGTGATTAGCTGTAACTTATGCCGAGCCCTAGACCGAAACGGGTTGATAATAATAGGCCATTGATTACTGTTAGTAGGTATCTACTTAGATATGCATGAAGGACATCAGAAAAATGCAAGATGCATTGTCACCTTTAATTTTCAAAATTACTAGCTGTGTTCTATGAAAGGAAGTTATAAATTATACAGTGCGAGAGTTTTATTCAATGAGCATTTATTTTTCCCATAGCTATTTTGCAATGAGACCTCCAACTAGCATTGTGTTCTATCCATAGATGAATAACGGTTTCCTATAAAACATCAAGATAGACAGTATCGAACCGAATGGACGCGGAATATAAAACAGATAATTTTCAGACACCCTGTCAATATAAAAGAAGTATCTTTATCTTCAAATATTATTTGTTACTTTTTACGATGTAGTTTTATTATCAATGAAAAAGCCTAGTAGTTTTAACATATAATATTTAACTAGCCCTGTTACATCTCTTTTTCGAAAATTGGCATCGTAACAAAATGTACTAGAATTAGCCAATGTGGCTCCCTTTTCTAGCGCTTTTTAATGTACTTAAGAATAAGAATTATTTATTTTATGAGAATATATTAATAAAATAACTACAATTACCTTTAGTCACACTATATATACTACAATTCTAATTCTAATTACTAAAATTACCTACCTAGGTTCGTTAAAACAAGTTACTCAATCAGAATACCGAGACACATAGGCCGACTCGTAGTTATTCATACCCGCCAAGACATTATCAGAAAAGAAAAACTTTTTAAACTTGAACCCGATGTCCTATTAGGGACAAAGTTGGTCTCTTGGTAAAGTCGCAAGCAAACACGTAAATCCACATATCCTTGACCTGCAGTTCATTGACCTGAACCATCGGATATCAGGAACTATTCGAACGGAAAAATCGGGCTATACATTGTTGGAAGAGGCGCCAGCTAAGGTAGAGCCGGGTTACACCGACCGATGTTGGATACGAGAGGTCAGCGCAAGGCGGGCGAGATGTCGTCGCGACCCTGACCTAGCTCAAGTGCTGGGCGGGTCACGTGGTCGGGCGGGCGGTAAGTAACTCCGGTCGTTCACCTTGAGACAACTTGAGAGGGCGGAGAGTTTCCCGCCGATCCGAGTAACGATTTCAGAGTTTTGCTTTCTTGGGCAGGATCATATAAAAGCTGATCAGCGGAAGTTCTCCTAGAGTCTTACCAATCTTTATTTAATTTCAAGCTTCTATCCTATTTGTGTAAAATGAAAAACGATAGCGAATATTTTTTGCTGTCACCAACATTTCACGAAGCGACATCAATACCGATGTTTCGTTTCGATGTAATATATATGTAAAACACTAGCTGACGCCCGCAACTTAGTTTACGTTGTGAGTTAACAAAATTCCTTTCTTCATACGCGTCTACATACTCATGACGAACATACCCTCTAAATTTCAAGTCTCTTCGTTCAGTGGTGTGGCTTGTGGTCATTTGTCAGTCAGTCAAGACCAAGCCTTTTATTTAAGGCTAATCCTCAAATCCAATTCCATACAAAATGTTTCGGACATATACTCAAAAAGTACGCCGTATTATAGTAATTTCTTCACACTATTCGTTTCGTCCATGTTTTTTGATTTCGTCAACAAAAAAAGTGAAAGGTTTCACACTTTAATTTAGATTTTATACGTCTTTTAAAATTAACCCTACTAACTTAAAAACACGTATAAAATCTACTACATTTTGTATGGAAATTTGCCTTGAGGATTCCCCTTAAATTGATAACAGCGGCTGTCTGCTTCGCCCCGTTCGTAATGGGTTCAAACAGCAGCTTATAAAATACATATAGGCTGCTCATTAACTAGGTATATCATATTTAAACACTACAGTTCAATCGGTATACTAGTAGTATAAAGGACGTGGTGGGTTCGAATCCCGGTGGCAGGCATGCGTAAATGGGGTTTTTCAGTCGAAAAAATTATGTATGCATGCCACGTTCTCGCAAAGGTGAAGGAAAACATCGTGAGGAAACCGGCATGTCGTAGAACCAAAAGTTCGAAAACACGTGTCGAGTGCACGAAAGGAGCCTCTTCGAGGCGCACTTGAAATCCTTTCACCACACTGGTTCGAAAGAACTAGTGATACGATAAGAAGAAGGTATACTAGTTTTTACATCCATCCATCCTCGTCAACCTTCACCTTATTATATTTAGGTATCGGGAAAGTGACAAGACCTGTTTCTATGGGCTACATACTTCCTCCTACCTACCTAGTGGCAAGACCCACTTCTATCAGCTTCAAATCGCCCGTTGGACCGAGGGAGGCACTAAGCTTGTTAGACGGGGATGTCCACTTTAGAACACGTGTAAAGGTTCTTAGGTAGATAACATACTAAGCCGGCCAAATTCAATTTGCTTCTCTATAGGAGGCCTTTGACCATAAACGTTGCGTTTTCACTTTGATATGAAATTAATAATGAATGAAAACTTCTTTATGCGCACTGAGCAAAATATTTCGTGGAGAGTGAATTTGACTCCCAACGCTCGGATGTAACACTACTTCGGGTAGAGTCGGCTGGTATATTATTACTAAGTGAAGATGGTAATCTGTCTACGGCCTTTTCTTTTACATGAACGACATAATAATATACACAAATACAAATAAATAACAAAGTTACATTAAAATACTACATAATGAAGTTCCTGTATTGTTGATGCTAAGACTATGAGCAAAATTTATTTTTGAATTAGCATCCTTTCTACTGTTATGTCCATGGGGGCACAATGAAAATCTATTTCGATCGATCCCAAAAAGGGTTTTTACTATTCGCGGACTTGCGTATAAGTATTAACATCTTTACTAGCGATTTATGAATAATAACCAAATTTGAATTATGTATTGCCTAAAAATTAGGACTAAGGAGTGATAAAAAATATTTTATTCCATTAGGTAAGTGATTTTGATGCGAACCAGTTTCAGATTTCTCATAAACAAAATGTAATATTACATAGCTGTGCTTGGTAATGTAATGGTAATAAATTATAACCAATTAATTTAGTAACAGCATAACACGATGAAAGCCATCACCGACGGTTATATGTTATATTTTCTTTATTACACCAGTATTCAATTAACTGTTGTTATAATAACGACACGCTTCGTTTGATTCAGTGCTATTTGTTGCAGTCTAGATATTAATTTTTTGTTGTATTTTATTAGAAAGTTGATACCCTCATATTTATTCTTGGTTCTTGATATTACAAATTTCTAAACAAATTTACTAATATTATTTTCACAATACTAAAATCACTACAAAGTAATTCTAAATTTTATAGTAACCAGTTTATTGGTATTCCCAAAATATCATTGGTCATCCCACACTGAACCCACCCCAGCGAGGTTGTCGGTTCGGTGAGCCAGTCTGCCCATAGCAACTTTAACCACCTTTGAATTTCCTTTTCTGTATTTACCACGAAGCTTAAGAAGCATGCCTCTCTATACACCTTAACCTTAATCAATTATTGTATTTATAATTTTTTTGTGTGGCTGCCGGATGATCAAACATAATGATGAATTTTGACGGATGAGGAAACGTACTAGTTTACCTAACTGAACCTGCAACCACCTAACAAGCATGAGTTGCCACTATATGTTGCAATAACGATAATTTCCTAGTGCCCATAATCAATTTGACAACTATTGAACTAAAACGAACGGTTGCCGGGACCCATGTTTGAACAATATGCATATATTGGTCCACAGTCTAGGGTGTTTCTGGAACCATTGTTCAATAATACTGAACAGGACCATAATTTTAAAATACATAAGTCTGCCGTGCACAAAGACATCCTACTACATTTTCAGAATCGGAATATGTCATCAGTCATCATCCATTAATTAAAAAGCCTTCATCAAACGAAACGTATAAAAACATATTTCACAATACCGTGATGGAGTGGTGAGCTGTGTGAAGATGGACGAGATCGAATGGATTGACGTTTTTGGGTACGGAAATAGTTATCAGTCAGTTTATTCGTGGATAGGCTGAAGTAACTCTTAATACAGTTAAAGCGGGGAATTCACTAGACGGATATGCCCGCGGGCAAGTCTGCAGACATGTCTGCGCGGGCACGTGTCAGAACAGTTGTCCATCCGTACGTGAAAGCTCATCGCAGGCCGCCTGCTCTCAGACCTGAGAGCGAAGCAATAAGTACAGACGTTTTTTATGATATTTTAGTATTCTGTCTAGTAATTTTAGGCTCTATGAAATTTAATTTTGTGGTGTCAAGGGGAATAAGGCAGGTCATGACTGCCGCATGTCAAGCGATCTTTGGGCCGAGATAACAACTGGGTGAAGTCCCGAAGCAACGCGGCGTCGACGCGGCGGGCCAAGTAGAAGGTGGCGGGACGACCTGATCGCGTTCCGTCCGAATGAGGAAATTGGAGAGAATGGCATTTGCCCAGCAGTGGGACGGGGAGAGCTAATAAAATGAGATTTAATAAAAAATCAAATGATTCTTGATTTATCAGCAAGTAATTGTATAAGTCTCCTGGTTCATCAATTTATAATTCTTGAAAAAAATATATGACTATACTGATTTCTTTTTTTAAAGCATTATTTGCGCCAAATTCTTATTTTTTCATTTAAGAGTATATAACGGCACTAGGAATTATTATTTTTCTTCGTCGTGTAGCTGGTTGAGACAGAGACAGTGTGTAGTGGCGACAGACATTGCCCATACAAACTGCCCGCGGGCATGTCTGTCTAGTGAATTCCTCGCTTTAGCCTCAGATGCAATTGAGGACAACCCTTACCTCGGTGTCAATTTGTAACCGCACAGCAAATGGATCTAAATGCATTTAGGCGATTCCACCTCAGGAGAGTGGGCACATCCGCCTTAGTGAACTCTGCGATTAGGCTGTGGCACTGCAAATAGTGGTGAAGCACAGGCGGTTTTGGCACAAGTTTATCATTATATTAGCCCACACTAACCCGCTGTTGGGTAAAAGCCTCTTCCCTATCTCGCCACTCTTTCCAATGCTGCGCCAAGTAAATCCAGCGAAATCCAGCTGCCTCCACGATGTCGTCCGACCTTCGGGCTGGTGGTCTGTCCTCTGACTTTCGCCTTCGTCCATCTACAGACTTCCCGCCTTACCAGGTGACCTGCCCAATGCCCATCTCCACTTCAACTTATTGATCCTCGTACCTATCCACGACTTTTATTCTTTGTCAGATCTCGACGTTAGTTAGATTTCTCGTACGTCGGTCAACTAGTGAGATTTCTAACATAGCGCGCTCTATGGCTCTTTGAGCAACTTTGATTTTGTGTACGTGATTATTAGTGAGAAACTAATGATGTATGAGATAGAAGAATTATTAGTTGAGATTAACATGAATGTCACGGGACATGTAATAACACGGAAGTCCAAATCGTTGCACAGTTAGCCATGTACGTCTTTATAAAACAACAATAGACTAGTTTCTATAGTCCATTAATCAATCAGTCTTGTAATAGGGAAGTTTGAAAATTACCGGAGCGAGCACGAGATCCAGACTTCTAGTAGTTATCTATCAAAGTAGGTCTGTAAAACAACATAATCCAGGCTGACGGAATAACTGATTTATAAATCAATATAGTTATATTAATTGTTAAGGGTCTTTATTACATTAACGTTTTAATGAACACGAAAACCACGGGTCTGCAGACTGGTTCGTCATCCATCGTTGATAAGCCAAGTAGGGTTGTATTTATTTATTTGATTTGTTATTCCTTTCGTCTGATGATCAAGTCATTTGTAATAGTATCTATACTTAATAATAGTTATAAAAATTATGAGAAGGTATGTAAATTTAAAATATTCCTATACCTATTTAGCATAAATAAACCAACCCGTATGACCCAAGTATAACTTAGTATTTATTCCGTGCTAAAAGTAAATACTAACTGCGCCTGTGTACGGGTAAAACCAGCTGCGGTGTCAATGACCTTTATCAATCTATTTACTATTTACCTACTATCCTCAATGAAGGCATCTGTTGCCTATCACACAAGTTTACCTGTCCTGCGCGCCAGATGTGTGTGTATGAATATAACAGAAGGTAGGCAAGGTAATATAAATGCAGTTAATCCGTTTGTTTTTATAGTATTTAACTTGGTCGTAAAACGGATGTTTCGTATCAAGGTGCGAAATACAAGAAAATGCTAATAATTCGAGTTTAGCTAGAAAATCTTGTATTTGTGGCAGAGTAGATGAGGCACTTGCCATGTGATTTGATTATCGCGGTTTTGAATCCTCATGTGCAAATGGGTTTATCGACGGTGAAGGAAATCATTGCGAGGGAACCCGTATATAATAGAACAAAGGACAAAAAATGTTAAGTACATAAATGAAATGTGACTTCCATTAATCCGCATTGGGTCTGCGTGGTGGATTAGATAGAACCCATCTGTGTTGCTTTCCTAGTCGCTATTAAGCCTAAGTACCAGCAGTATGGGAAATAAAAGCTGATAATGATAAACAAGTTTTATCAATAATGAGAACAAAAACAAATCTATTGCTAATTAAAAAGCTTTGAAAGCAATAAAAAGCCGTCAATATCGTACACAATGTTGGCAGAAACCTTTCATAATCATTTTTCGTGAGTAAAAAGAGGTTTGTGAAAAGAAAGTTATTTGGAACAATACCGACGAACAAAGCGTAAGACTTACGCAACGGCTCTCCTAGGACACCCTTCAAAGGCATCTCGGAGCTAATTCCCGGCGCGGGCGATGACGTTTTTCCATCACCAGGCCCGAAAAGCACTTTTGCGCGCGTTAACCACTCGAGCAAGGCCCACCCCATCCACCCCCTCGATTCGAAAAAAGGCGATGCACTTTGAATTGTTCTTTTTATGTCCACCATCGATCGTTTCGGTAAAGGAGTGAGTTTTTATCTGTCCGGCATCTGTGCTCTTACTTCACACGTGGCGTTGGGTACTAATTGGGGGACGTTCCGAGCAGCTCAATGAGAAAATAGAGCAATTGCTGGTTGTGAGATTTTTGCGGTGGACAGTCGATCGTCAGTTGCGATACGTTGCGCCATAGGTCAGAATATTTTGGATAGAGGATGCGTGGGTACTGCGGTTCTTCAGCCGAAAAAAAAAAGATAAATGTTAATTTCTGTTTTGGCTAAAACTTGCTGTCCTGTTACAATATTCTAAACTGCAATGTGCTTAAACATTTATGGTATTAATACATTTTTAATAACTTATTAATATAGATCGTTTTTTATGTAGGTTATATGTATTTTTTTTTTTTTTTATTAGGTTATATTATGTTTTTTTACAAAATTTGTGAATTTATTGAATTTTTAAAAAAGGTACTAATTACAGTAAAAAGGACGGTGCTTCTTTGGTTACGCAATACTAACGTTTGCAAGTATTTACAGTCAACGACAACGCGGGGTTAGTACCGCTGTGAGAGTTGACGTCACATCCTGCACGGTCAAGAACGAGCTAAATTTTAAAATATCTATATATTTAAAAAAAACATAATATTATATTTATTACTTACGAATAGTCGATTTCAAAAAATGAACTGCGGTAGAGCGTGGTGTGGTTAGAAACTTACCTGAAAAAAAAAACATTGTTTAGTTTCTAGGGTAAACTTGTAGAAAACTGTTTCCGTTCATCAGAAAGGTTGGTATTGTCAGCGCCGATCAAAACAAGCATCGACTTTCGATCCGAAGGTCGTGGGTTCAAACCCGGTCGTACACCAATGGATTTTTCTATACAAAAAAATTATGTGTGCATTAAAACACGTGCTTAACGGTGAAGGAAAATATCGTGAGGAAACCGGCATGTCATAGAATCTAAAAAGTTCGAAACATGTGTCAAGTGCACGAAAGTAGCCTCTTCGAGGCGCACTTAAAATCCTTTCACCACACTGGTCTGAAAGAACTAGTGACACAATAAGAAGAAGAAGATAACAAACACTTCTGTATCGGAGAATGCATATTGAACTAGGAGCGGCATATTGAATTGAAACCGCTTATTGAAATAAACTGGCCGCTGCTGGATTAATTGCAATTTTGTTATAATTTTCACGTAAATCACAATAATTACAAATGTAAAAAACAGACATTAATTTGCAAATAACGTGATGTTTAACGAGCATAAATTATTATCATTCCGTTTTGAGATACCGTCAATTTTATTTCTTCATAATGTCTGTATTATTTATAAGGAAAGAAAAATGTTATTGTACGCAATTACCGCGAAATAATATATTAAACATGAGTGTTGTACGCACACAAGCACAAACATGGTAAATTGTATTCGCATGAGTGCGCCATACAATGTTGTTCTTTTGTCGGTATACATATTGTGAGGAGTAATAATCGAGCTAGGACTCGATACTCGAGGAAAGACACAGTTGCGTGGGCTAGTATTCAGTTCACACTGCTACGGGTATAAAAAGTCCAAACCGTATTTTTACAAGAAAATGGGCCAAAATACCTAAGTCATAATGTACGTGTAGATTATTTTCAAGAGTATTTTATATTTTTACCGAACCATATTAACCATATTAGACAATAATACTGGATAATATTCGAGTTTCATAAATTATTTCTATAAAACTATAAGATTAAAAAAAATAACTTTCTATTTACATCAAAATGCTGCTAGAATACTTTCTAATGTCAAACAAAGATCATTTTCATTTTTAATATTGTTTTATTGTTTCTTAAAAAAAACTTTTCCTTTATGATGTTTTTTTTATTTCCTTTTCTGGTTCTTTTCCCACTTACGTGGGGTCGGCACAACAAGTCTTCTTCTTCCATTCGTCTCTATCAGCCGTCATCTCTGTACTTACACCATAGATTATATATTATCTTAACATTTATAATTATTTAATTAAATTCTTGCAGCGCTGACAGATTGACAAACTACGGAAAACTATATGATGGACTAATGCGAGAACTACTATGGTACGCTTCATTGGTCAATACTAAATTAAGTGTAAATAGAACCCATTCGTATAGTGGACTATCCAGTCGCTTGCATTCTAATGGAATAGGTTTAGATCACAGAAGTATTAAAGTGTAGAAACACAATATAGTTAATTGAAAATGCGTCAAAAAAGGGGAGCCACATTAGCTAACTTCTAGTACATTTTGGTCCGAGGCTAAATTTCGAAAAAGAGAAGTAACAGTGCTAGATAAATATTATATGTAAAAACTACTAAACTTTTTCATTATTAATAAAACTCCATCTTAAAATGTAACAAACATTATTTGAAAATAGGGTACTTAATATTTATTGACAGGTTGTCTAAAAATTCTGTCCTATATTTCGCATTCATTTTGATTTGATACTCTCCATCTTGGTGTGTTCTATAGAAAACCGTTACTCATCTATGATATAAATGGAAATAGTTGTGTCTAATATAATTTAAGTGTCCACCAACATTTAAAAGGAAGAATGTATGGTAATCGGAAGCGTTTGAAATCAATACATTTGTTAGAATACATAAAATGTAATTGTCATTCGGAATGAAAAGTTATAGTTTTTATTATTTTTGCGTAAATAGGTGACAAGAGGAGCTGGGCACTTTCCAAGTGGTTAAAGATCACGCCTGCCCATGACCAGAACAGTTACAACGGAAACGGAACTTTGAATCACACAGGCCGTTGCAACACTACTGGAGCGCTTGTCTTCTTTGATACATTTTGACCAATTTTTTGACAAATTTGATCAATGCTTATAATCAAAATCTCCAACTATATCAGTCTCGAAACCCGATTAATTTCACTGGTTAGTGCAGTGCTCTTCAAACCGGAACATAGTATATATTTGAGAAACAAAACAAGAATTTGTTTAGCATTTCAGGCTGACGTCGACAAAAGCCGCAAGCTAACTAGCCAACCGCAACTTCCAATCTACTAGGGATGGGTCAAATGTCAAAGAGTATTAAAATTCCGGTCTATTGGGTATCAAAATAAAAAAATATATTTAAGTCAAGTAAAACTAAATTGATGAAACATTTTCATAAGATCACTGGCTGAAAACATTCTGAAACACTATTTCAATCACGCACGAACATCATACGTTTCAGCATAGTAATTCTGGTACAGGATTCGGTATCATATCCAGTTGATATATTCGCCAACACTACATGTCCAGTAGGTACTCTTCCCAAGAGGTAATCATGGATGTTCTCCATCGTTGGGAAACAAGATAAATTCTCCACTTCAATTTACACTTGTTATCACCCGGCAATTCAACAACTCCCCGAGTCCCGCGAATTATCAACTGACGTACGATGATGACTTTGACACTGACATTTCAGGTTACGTCAAACTCATCTCCAAATCTCTGTACGAGACCCATGCTAAACGTTTAAGCTAGACGTCCTAGCTTTTAGATCTTAAACATGTGGCATGAAAGGAGCCCCTCGAGGCGCACCTGAATCCTTTCACCACGATAAGAAGAAGAAGATCTTAAAGGACTTGACATATATGATACTTGGTCTAAGACTGCTTTGTGTATATACAAGAAAGTGATCAATTAAGTCATTTATAAAAATTTCATTGCAATGTTTTTCCCAATAGTTTCATAGCTTATTGTTTCATTTGCATATAGGTAATATAGGTAACTTAGGTGTAAGTAGCATATAGGTACACAATGAACCCTGTCAGGGCGCAACAACTTTGAGTTCATTTTTATATTAAGTAAGTACTTTACTTACATACTATTAAATTGTAGGCTCATTAGTTTATTACATACAGAAAAAATATAAATATAAATATGTAGACTTTCGTGTTATTTATCTGAATCTATTTATTCATATTTCGTTTATATCAAACAAACTCTGCGTAGTTTAGAGCTAGATGGCGTCAGCAAGCAATAATGCCAGTACTGTTTTTTTTTTGTAGATTTGTGTTCTAAATTACTTTTTGCAGTAATTAAAATATAAAACTCTTATAACTTATGGTTTTCCGGCCAATTTGGCTGAAACCGAATTGGCGAAATCTTAGATGTATCTAGTCGCCTTCAAAGCTAATTGATTCGATTACGTGTTTAGGCACCGCGTCGTCACGAATTGACAGGTGACGTTACCAGCGACCGCCGTCTTGACATACGTTCTCGTGCAATCGTGCGTGCATAGGTACTAATGCCTAGATCACACGTACCGAGTACTCAGTACATATAAACATAGCACCGAGTGCTCGGCTAAGCGAGTGAGCTTTCACTGTCTTCAAACTGTCGTCAAAATTAACCCTACTAACTTAAAAACACGTATAAAATCTAAATTAAAGTAGGAACCTATTACTTTTTTTGTTGACGAAATCAAAAAACATGGATAAAACGAATAGTGTGAAGAAATTACTATAATACGGCGTACTTTTTGAGTATTTGTCCGAAACATTTTGTATGGAATTCGGATTTGAGGATTCCCCTTAAAAACAAAACTACTGAACCATAGAAAACATAAACCTTCCTTGGCAGTCGGGTAAAAATCAGCATAATAATGCGTCTACTAAGGCGTAGATAGGTTTCCATTTTCCCTGCAGTTTATTAAATGTTAACGTGTTTTATACAAAAAACGGATTATTCTTTAGAAAACAATACATCCTCTGCTTACATTGTAGTAGCACCAATTATAAACTAATGGTCCCCCGTTTAGATTTAATTATTGAGGTCGACGTAATTATTACTGTTTTATGCAATGAAACGGTGAAGCAAAAACTGAATAATAACTTAGTCATAGTCCATTGACTACTTATTAAAATATAATTTTAATTTATTAATTACTTTTTATTGAAGAAGAAATAAATACATTTATTTTCAAAGAAATACAACTATATAGACAGATAAACTAAAATTAAACTACTTTTATTAAATGCATAGATTATCGAATAACTCTAAGATTTTTTTCATACTCCCCCAGAAGGTGACGACATGGAAATTATTGATTGCTATAGTTTACAAGAATAAAATATAATTGCAGTTATAAAGAGATGCTTGGTTCATTATCATTATACTACATAATTTAATTGTTTTTAAAATATCTTCCAACATTAAGAGGATTGTCCCTAATAAACGCGCGAATAGGCACTTTTGGTTTGAAAAATATTAAAGAACTCTCTGCATTGAATGACACTACAAAAATATCTCAACTGCCTAATAGACGAGTGTTCCCTTACACCGCGTGATATTTATAACATCTTTGCCTCGCTTTCTGCTAATTTGTGGCAGTGATTTCGTGAAATGCAACGGAAGTGTGTAACAGGAACTTAGCCGTCAGATGGTACCAACCTCAGGAAAATAAAGTAAAAAGAATCCTTCTAAATGTAAATGAGATTTCAGATGGTACACACACATCATGTGCATACTCGTATTTTTTTTTTAAATTATACGAATACATTTTACATTATTAAACATGTGTTTGTAGAGTAACGACCTCATCTTTTACTTATGCGAGAACTGTTATTATCATGAAAATATGCATTTTCCTGCACTTATTTCTATTACACATAACTTATGCATACAGTGTTGCCCTACATCGATAGTATATTTTAGAGTGTATGTACTTGTATCGAGATACATTTAGTCGACGCCACAGAAGTATTAATATTAAAGTATAGAAACACAATGTAGTACATTGAAAATGCGCCAAATTGGCTAACTTCTAGTACATCTTCGTCAGATGCTAAATTTCGAAAAAGAGAACTGTCGGGTCCAGAGAAATATTATATGTAGAAACTAGTATATTTTTTTATTGTTAATAAAACTCCATCTTAAAAAGTAACAAACAGTATTTGAAAATAGAGATATTTCATTTTTATTGACAGGGTGTCTGAAAATTTTCTGTCCTATATACTGCATCCATTTTGGTTTGATACTGTCCATCTTGGTGTTCTATAGGAACACCGTCATTCATCCATGGTTAACGCAACCTAACCTAGTGATCTTTTATGCTTCAAACTTGTAAATTTTTATTTACTTTGCCTTACTTTGAAATGAAAATAATAAAAATTATAATGTAATGTAAATACTAAACCTTAATAATCAAGATTTTACAAAAGCATATAACAACCTACTTCAATCAAACTGTTCTAGTGACCGTAGACACCACTGAAAAGTCACAGGGAAGCAAAATACACAATTTTGTTCAACTTCAACGACTTTTTTTCAGTAAAGTATTTTGATTTCAAAAAAGTTCTAAACAGATTTTTATGAAATTTATATGGGAAAAATCTGAAAGTAATTTTACAAATCGGTTAATAAACAACAAAGTTCTTAGGTAACAAACATAAAAAAAAACATTCAACCCCATTTATAACCTCCTCTTTTATTGTAGTTGGTTAAAAAGAAACATTTCTTATAAATATATTCATGAAAACGACGTTTTGTCTACGAAAATAATTCCCCATTTCTTACAACAACGAAATAAGGCGCAGAGTAGACGAGACGGCGCTTACGACCATTGCAAAATGACACTTAAAATTCGTATTGTTGATAAATGGTATAATTGTTTTGGCAATTAACATAGGGGGTGGGGGTGGTGCGGTGTAATTTGTGCTCTTTGGTTGACGATCGAATTTGTCGCCTAAGCTCACCTAATCGGGTTAATAAACTATAGCCCAATTTGTAATATCCACACATAGCGGGTTGTGGATTTATGAGTGATTACGATGATTCAGTATTCATTAGTCATTTATTGGGTAGGTAGGTTACATCTCAGGTCTTAAGGGGAATCCTCAAATCCGAATTCCACACAAAATGATTCGGGCAAATACTCAAAAGTACGCCGTATTATAGTAATTTCTTCACACTATACGTTTCGTCTATGTTTTTTGATTTTTTTGATGTAACTAGTATCTAACTAAAATTATGGTTGTCCAAATGCTACAGAATGTATGAAAAATAAAAAGGTTGCGAAATGCCACTTTTGCGTAGGTATTTAACAAGGGTTACGAAATGAAACGTTGTCCAAATGGGATGTAGCCATAATTACAAAGAGGCAATGCAGCTAGTATCCTCGGCACGCTGCCATCGAGTTGGAGCAGTTGAGCTACCTATAGATCGTTTGCATCGTTTGCAACGGTCTATGGGTAGCGCAACTGCTCCAACTCGATCCCCGATGGCAGCGTGCCGAGGATACTGGCTGCATTGCATCTTTGTTTTGCAAGGCTTATTCTTTGGCCGAGATAGCCCTCTGATCACACGTCGCTTCGACCAGACGCTCTGACAAAGTTTTGAAAACGCGAAAGGCTTTATATAAGTTGTCTTTAAGTATAAGAGCAGCTACACAATATTACCAAACGCGGAAGGCTTTATAGTATTGTCTTTAAGTAAGAGCTACCTACACATAATTACCCGTTTGGGGTGTTGCAATCAATAGAGGCGGACCGATATTGATAGATTTTAAGCAAAAACAGATTATGGCACCAAAAGAGTCAAAAGATAAATGGCCGGAAGATACATACGGTAGAAAGCCATAGTGTAGCATAATCTTATAAAAAAAACATATATTAAAACAAGGGTAGAGTTGTGACTTTATTTATCCGTATGGTGTGTCACTAAGAAATAGTTTTGTTTTACGGAAAATTAATAAAAACGAAATAGCTAAAGTTATACTTCGTCGTCGTGTGTATCCAAAGGGTGAGCTCGTTGATGTGTAAATTCATTTTGCATTCGTATTATCATATTTGTTGTTGTGTATCCATTCAAATTTAACTACATGTCTAATGTAGATTACAGCGTAAGGTAGAATGCTATAAATTTAATCTACGAAGATTTGAATTTCCGAGCAAAACCTCGCTCTTTTCCAGTCTAGTGAACAAAAGCATTTGTGCAATATGTTACCATTACTCAAAGTTCGTTCGAAGCTCGGTCGACGACCCGACCGACGTTCCCACCGAAGAAATTGTGGTAAATACTATTATCATACGCATGATTTATTCATACTCGAAATACATTGAATTGTACTATGCCCCGTCATCCACGCTACGATACTGTATTATCTAAATTATGTATAAGTTATGTATGTGGCACATGAATAACATACTCGTTATATTAAGGTATATTTATTTTATTGTATTTTCAACGCTTAATATACTGCCAAGTGCCCAAGCTTTAAAGCCTAGTACACATTACGCGTTTCGATGACGCGCGTTTTATATGCTATGAAGTCTGTCGAAGACGTCCACGCGCGCGCTTCTAGTCAAGCTCGCATCACACGCGCGCTTACAGATTTTAGTAAGGTCGTAAACAGCGCGTATCAAGATACCTACATGTGTCGCAGGCATTTTGTATAACAACGGTAGAGTTATAAAATGCCTACGACATATGCACCGCCGTGTTATTGTACATTCGTTTGCGCGCTTTCGGGTAGAGTAGACGCCTATTTATTACCAAAATGGACATCACACGTTTAACGCGTCTTGAAGTTTCACGTAGGTAACTTGTAGTCAAACATCAAACAATGAAGTTTTTTTATTTATTATTTTATGAAAACCTTCGAAACACCAAAAAGTAAAAAACCTAGTTTATCGTTTGAATTCCACGTGTATAATTTTAATATAAAAATACGTAAAACCTTTATAAATATTGCTACTTGAAACATGAAGACTTGAAGTTGTATTTTTTTTTTGTAAAATGTTATTTTATTTCACCAAAAGAGACTACCATTGTACATGTTTAATCGATATACTTGAATCCTATTCAGTTGTAATGTTACATGCAAACGGAACGCGTGCGCCTCGTCCCCGGGGAGGCGGTGTTCACAGCCTCACCGAACTGTTGCGAAATGCGAAATGGAATGAAAAAAGGTGAAAAATGTTCTTATTATCACACTGGATGAGGAAAATGTTTGTAATTCATTTCATTCATACATTGATGCTCTTGTTCCTAAACAAATGTAAAATAGGGCCTCGATTTACTAAGTTACCTTTTTGTAGGCCAGACTAATATTTAAAGAAACTAACAGATTTTAACAGCCCTCCGGCCAGGTGGGGTGACGATCTGCGAAAGGTTACAGGTAGAAGATGTATGCGGCAAGCCGAAGACAGGGCGCGATGGCGCTCATTGGGAGAGGCCTATGTCCAGCAGTGGACTGCGATAAGCTGATGATGATGATGAACAGACTTTATCCGAGGCATGGTCGTCACAAAGAAATACATGCGCAAAATCAGGATAGCAGAAAGGGCAATGGAGCGTGCCATGCTTCGAATCTCACTTATCGACCACATACCCAACAGCGAGACGACGTCGTACGAAAGTGGTTGAATGTCTGTGGTAGAAGACATTGGTACACGTATCGCAAGGTTATGAGAGAGATGGGTGGGATACTTGGCTAGTAGGGACGATGGCAGATGGACCAAAGCGGCAACGGAGTGGTGGCCGTGGGGTGCTCGCCGACCTAGAGGCTAGTCCGACGGTCGGATGACATCATAAAAGCAGTGGATTAGGTTAGCTCAAGATCGCAAAAAGTGGCGCACTGAGGCTGGTTAGATAGATAGACAGATAGATAGAACCTTTATTAGAACTTATAGAATTGCTAAAAGAAATCGCTTTTAGCGATGTAGCCGCCTTTTTAACCATGCTTTTGCTTGAGTTTAGTCCTTCTTCATTTTATTGGGTACAGTATAATAAAGATGTAATATAGGTACCCAAAATGACTAAGGTATTTTTATGATACAACGATATATAAATAATTAAGTCAAAAAAATGAAACACGTAATTGCTCGAATTTTTCGCCGGAAATTTAGTTCGTGTAGTTTTTGTTAAAATGTTTAACGACTGAACACCGACGATACATAATCATTTCATGCATGTGCTGCTTAACAATAACAAAAATCTACAAATTTACTATAACATTAATTAGTTTTGACCGTGACGGTGGCGCAGCTAGAATTCAATAATACAAAAGGAGAAAAAAGTACTCAATATACCAACTTATGCAAATTATTTTAACATGCATTAGCTGTCAAGTAGAGCATTTCAAAGTAACATAGGTTCTGTTTCTATGTGTAGCCTTTCATTGTGAATATTTATACAGCGTTACTGTAATTAGCTAATTAAGTCTTGGTTTCTTGTTCTGTTACCGTTTTGAACACTGTATCCTCATAGTGCACTATATGAAAGTACTGTCGAATAGCAGTTATTGGTGTCGATGAGCAAGTGACACCGCAACGCCCTGAAGCGTTCAACCATGACTCGACAAATCCTGATATATGTCGCGGGAATTTAAATACGGCATTTTGTACAATCACCTGTTGCAGCTCACATTACCACATCACGGTAGAATCATGGTAGAATAGTATCATAACACTATTTAGGGTTCAGTAGGTAAAGTTGCGGATGGCAGCATCAGGGCAATATATGGCTACGTGGTGTCTTGTGACAAATTTATGGCGATATTTTGTAAACGTTAGTCGCGTGAAAAAATACGGTTGTAATAGCATAATACTTAATATTGTTGAAATGAAGTTCTGTTCATCATAATTTATATGCAAATCATCAATTAGTCCTTATTAGTTTTAATAAGGTACTACACATCCGTATCATTCAATAAAATGCAGTTATTGTCCAGTGCACTTCGTGTTTTTTCTATTGGTACTAATTTAATACGCTAATGTTGTAATAATACACTCAGGTACATTTACAGTGATCATGCACCGACAAGTGATTATTTTACATTGTATAAGCGATACAAATTGTCGACAACAGTGGACAACTCAAAAGCAATAAATTATTTCTGGGATTTAGGTATAGTTTACTAACATTATTTGTGTAGACTTGGATCTCAATTTTTCAAAACCAAACCTCAAGACGTTAGTTTCAGTCGTAGCTTGTGTATTGATAACCTTAAATAGTGATAAGAAGCACCTAAATAATCAAGCTTTGGTATATTTAATTGAATGATAGAGCCGGCACATTTCCGTGCCAAAATTTAAAAGCAATTAAATTTTACATTCGTCAAATTGCGCGGCGTTCATCCGCGAAATAAATAAAAATACATCCCGTAAAGGGTTTCCCATTTCATTTTAATATTGGAATAGGATAGAGGAATCGGTGGCAAATATTGGACCGATTTCGGATGACTGAAAAAGGCGTTGGCATCGTAAACTAACAGTAATGCCGGTTGTAATAATTGATCGTGGCTATTTTAACTACCGCTGTCGCGCAGGCCTCAATGGTATCTCTACTCTGCACGGAGTTTTACCGCGATCGGCTCCCACCATGCGGCGTGGAGGATTGACAAATCAGGGTTCGCGGTGTTTTCCAAATAAAATTTAAAAAATATATTTTGTTTCGTCGACGATTCGTGCGGATTGGAAAAACGTTGTCGACTGTGAGAGTCACTTCATGTATGAAACTGGTGTTTTAAAATGTGTTCGACACGTTTTGTCGAATAACGCCGCATATTGACAGAGTTTTTTTCCCCTAGAAAGGTGATAGATTTTTAAGAGTTTTTAGACTGATTGCTCTACTCAAAGCTTTAATGTTTTTAACCTCAAGTGCCTTGTACTTTCATGTAAGTTCATCAAAATATCTAACTTTATAGTTATTAATAACATTATTTTAGAAGCTACTACTTTATTACTGCTATTTTCGTCCTGGGGTTTTAATTGGCAATATCCTCAAAGCAAATTTCCATACAAAATGTTTCGGACAAATACTCAAAAAGTACGCCGTATTATAGTAATTTCTTCACACTATTCGTGTCGTCTATGTTTTCCGATTGTGTCAACAAAAAATAGTACAGTTTCATACATTAATTTAGATTTTACACGTGTTTTTAAATTAGTAGTGTTAATTTTAAAACACATATAAAATCTAAATTAAATACGGCGTACTTTTTGAGTATTTCTCCAAAACATTTTGTATGGAAATTTGCCTTGAGGATTAGAATAGAATAAAATAGAATATGCTTTATTGTATCACCTCAAAATAAATAATAACAAGAAAAACAAACTAAAATTACAAGGGCGGTCTTATTGCTAGATAGCAATCTCTTCCAGACAACCAGATAAGACATATTGTTAACAGAAAAAAAATATTTAAATTACAGTGGATAAAGGGTGTACCAAAAAGATATTATAGATAAAATAATAATAATATATATAATTAACATTTTGACTAACTAAAATTATACAGAATATTACACAATATTAATATATATTATATTTACATTCTAATATCTAAATATTATACTATTACATATATATATATATATATACCTATAAACATACTCATAAACATATATATTTATGGATTACCCTTAAGTAAAGTCTACGTACCAGTCTAGTTAAACCTACCATCGCTTCTTGGCCCTTTAAAGCTGTCAGTCGTCATCCCAATTTCGTTAGTACATAATACTAACTTGTCCATCGCTAAGCTGGGCAGATTTTGCTGCTATAACAACTAGAGTTTCTTCAAAATATCAGGGATCTGTTTCGACAATTCCACTGAATAAAAACAGCTCTGTGTACAACTACCGTCGGATTTTAAACGTGCTGACATTTAAATGATATAATAAATTCGCATTATCACCGTGTACAGACAAAATTGTTTTCAGGCTGGCTCGGCTTAATTCATTAACCCAGTGGATATTGTATATGGGATAAAATATTGTCCCTCGCGAGGCGATGCTGTATGCATTGTATGTATTGTTTTTTATTCTTGTAAATACAATAAAGAACTAGAGCTAAATTATCTGATTTTATATGGCTTAAATAAATAGTTGATCATATTATTTGAATCAATAATAATTAAGGTTTTACAAAAACATACAAAAACCGACTTCAATCGGACGGTCCTTGTGACCGTAATTACCACTGACAAGTCACAGGGAAGCAAAATACGCAATTTTGTTTACTTCGACGACAATTTTTTTCAGTTATTTTGATTTGAAAAGAACTGATTTTGATTAAATAACTATCGGACTAATAAAAAAAAAGATTTTTTCCAATCAGTTTATAAACAACATAGTTCTGAGGTAACAAACATAAAAAAACCAAGTGAATTGATAACCTCCTCTTTTTGGCAGTCGGTTGTCTAAAGAGCCAGTCGCAATCAGTAGGTCCCATTGTCTAGGAATTTGAACACAGTTGTAAAAGTTTATACTAAATATCCTCATCAAAATGATGATGGTCAACACACCTGATTCTGCTGTTTTCCTGCATTCGCTTCACGCGACAATACCTGTATCATTCACGCCTGATTCCCTACAATTGTAATCGGATCTAGGCTAGCTTTATTAAACAATTTCACAACATTGTGTTATCTTAGCTGCTGTGTTGGTCCGAAATGTCCCTACGACACTTGTTTATTTCTATGGTTTATTAGTGGGGTTTCAGCGGATTCGCCGCTCGTGTTTTGTTCTTGCAGCGCTTATACGCACTACAAGTCGCAAGGGCTAGAAAAAACTGAGCATAAACGCCGGAATACGCGCGACACGCCCTTGAAGTTTCGTTATACGCTAAAATCTCACATCATAATGCCATTAGATTTATTTTCTATTATACCATGGCGACAATATATCGTCGTTAATTTTCAAAATTCAACAATTATTAAAATGTAAGAACCTTCTTACATAGGTAGGTAGGTAAGTAGGTAGAGTATTAATTATTTTTTCTTTGAGTATCCGTTAAGCTACTTACAAATCATCTGTATTGATTATTGTTTGATTTGACCGGTGCAACACTGTGCTATTAACGCTCGTCCATTATGAGACATTTTGATGTTCAGTCTCGAAAGCTCAGTAATTGCACTAGCTACAGTCTACAGTGCCCTTTAAACCGGAACACATTAATGCTTAAACATTACTTTGAGGCAAAATGTCTAACTCTGTGTTGGTACCGGACATTAGACGGTAGACGGCATTTTGCACGGAGACGCCTCCCAACAGTAGATAGATATACATCTAAACTAATTCGCAAACGCTGGGCACCTGATAAGTACTTTGGAATAAAAGTTTGATGATAACTACGTTACGTTTTAATTGTTTTTTTTTTTTGTAGAGTTACGTCATCACATCGTACTAACAATATGATATCAGTTCGGATGTTGTTAAGCGCATATCATCGTGGCGTTGATTACGCCGATAACTCACGAGTTGGGCGGCTGAAAGCTTGTGGTAAGTGAATTGGCCTATAATTTCAGCGGTATGATATAAGCTGAGCCGCCATTGGCATTCTTAGGCTTAATTCACACCAAGATGGCAGCGGGCGGCAGAGACGCGGCGAGCACTTTCCGTGTGATATAATTTTAAACTTTATCTACATAATTGAAAGATCATTATCGCTTGAGAAGCTCAAAAAGGCCGCGGCCGCTTGCGGCGCGGATATGAGCGGCTTGTCAGACTCCTGTACATTTTTGGCGTCACTGCCGGCCGCTACCAGCCGCTGCTGGCCGCTGCCATCTCGGTCTAAATTGACACATATGGCAAACTGGGCAGAGAGTACCGCGGAGGATGAAAGATGAAGGAAGTGTATTGAACTGCCTCGCCCGGTGTCGCGTGTTCGATTCCAGCTTCAGGACAAAAACGTCTGGGTGTTTTCTATGTATTTAATGCATACATTTACAAAAAAAAGTATCCTATCAGCCATCTGGTTCTCAAAGTACAAGCTTTACATAGTTTGGGGCTAGATGGCGTTGTATGAAATGTCCAAAATATTAATTTATTTATTTATAATGCTCGGTGGTAGAACACGGAGCGTTTGGCGGATTTTTAAAACTAAGAGATTACAGAAGCGTAACCCTGTATTTTAGAAAATATGATTGGGTAATAGAATGGAACCCAGTTTACCTTAAATACCCTTTATGCACCAAAATGTATTCGGAAATAAAATCAAATTTAAATAACAAGGACGGCGAAAAGTGGTTTACCTCCGCACCGGATCAAATATTGACTACCGATATCAACACGTTACAATTGCACACCGAAAATCATTTACAAAAACAAAATAATTAATCGCACAAACGAATGACGACCCAAAAGCAACGGCCATAGTTCGCAAATTAGTTTGACGGAATGTGAAAAATTAATTGAACCCGCTCGTACCGATGGCTTGTCCCGTCTGATGTATTAACATTTATTGGTGAACAAATTAAAGATAACCCACATTTCGACCTGGCAATATTGCTGAATTTTTCCAGCGCAGTTTGAACGATCACCGAATCGACGCCGATGAAATGCGAAATTTTCATAAAACAAATTAATATGGCCGGAATGGTTGTTTTGCGATTTTAATAGATATTTTTTTAACTTATAATTTAAATTGTGTTTAAAAAATTAGTGTAACTAACACTACTTTCTTTTATTTATATTGACGATAATGATGATGTATACTCGCGCGAATAAACATGACACCTGGCTCGAATGACGTTTGTGTAAAATACAGCGTGGAATTGGATAATCTTGTCAGAGAAGAGGTCCTGTATTACTTGGTTATGATAAGTAATGATAAGGCTTCGCAATTAGAGGAAGAAGAAACACTGAAGGCGCCACGCGGGGCAGCGGGGGAAGCATCAAGTTCCGAGCCACGTGTCAGCCAGGTGTCATGTTGATTCGCCCGAGTAGTATATATACGTCGGAAATGGTTTTGAAGGTAGGAACTCTACTTTTATAGAAATGTGATGACATTTCTATTCGTGTTACCCTGCGGCAGCCTACGGTAAACATCTGCACTGAGTTAGTAAATGTCACTAGGTTTGAAGCTTGCAAATGACATCTCAATCTTGGTTCGACAGTTATATAGGGTTGTATAACGGCTCGTAACTTAAAATGAAGCTTTTGCGCAGCTCTCCGCTTTATTTTATACGTCTGTTTCGTAATCTTTAAAATTAACTTCTGCAGTTCAATTTACTTGCCGGCCGTATAAGATGTTTATTTCTCTTACTCAATATTTGATGAGAAAAACATCATTATCTAACTACTGAGCTACGAATGATTAAAGGATTTCTTTCATGAAGATTCCTTTGAGTAGCGATAACTTGCTAGCAGTAATTATAAAAGTATTGTTGGAATGATCAATACTATATAAAAGGTTTCGTCTTGACTGACTGACTGACAGACAATGCATTTGGCCAAACCACCGAACGAGAGACGTTGATAGTGCGTTAGTCAACGAGTTACGAGACAATTATTTTTTGTCAATTTGCAAAGCTAACTTGAAGAGGAAAGAAAAGAAGAAAATAAATAATTTTATTCATGGAAAACTATAACATAAATGCACTAAATTACTATTTTTATTATTAAACTATTTGTTGTAAATGAAAAAAGTCAAATAACAACAAAACAGAGTCCTGCATACAATGGGTGCCTAGCTTGGCTTTAATGCTGCAGCGTACTGGCAGCACGCTGCAGCGCTGGTGTTCTGCTAGACCCCAGTGGCGACGACACGAAACGTACAGCTATCATAAAAAAAAATTAAAATTATAAAAATAAGACTAAAACATTTTTAAGAGTAATTTTACAATCCGAATTTTGTCTTACTGGCAACATTACCTATTTATGCAAGATACTTAGTTGCGGGCGTCGGCGTCGGCTAGTATTTGTATAAGTTGTAGTACTTTTGACTCATATGAAATAAACTGACATCTAAGAAGATTTAGTGACGGTTAACGGCCCTTTGTTTTAAATAAGTGTCATTTCTATACATTTTGTAGTCTAGTCTCATACATATGATGCGGATGCCGGAAAATTTAATTAGGAATGTCTATAGTGAAAGTTAGTTCACCGCCGTCGCTAGTTACAAAAGAGTTGGGATTCAATGCAATACTTTCAAAAAGGTGGTTCTCTTAATTGGCAACTTTGGTACTTTTTACTTTTGCGCAGAATGGTACTTCGTTTCGCTAACGTTATCCCATTACTTTTCGTATGGGTTTTGACGCTAAAACGGTAATTTTAAAAGCTGATATAATACTAGTTTCAACCTTACATGTCACAAAGTGTTTGGTTTTTCATTAATTAAACTAGACAGTTGGATATTCGCACATGGTTTTAAATACGGTGGAGGAAAACCACACACACACACACACACACAGGAAACTTAATTTCAATTTCAGTTTGGGTGCAATACCTTTGTAAGCATTGTTTGATATTACTTTATGTACATTACATAGATTAATATTCTAGTGTAGAGCAAAGCTAGTTACTATGTTAAACAGAAACTTGAGTAAGTAGAGCAATTATTATAAAGCGTCGATGACACAGGGCTAGTTTACAATCTACATGCCACATTGTCAAGTAGCAGATTGTAAAAAAACCTATAACACGGGGAGAGTTTGCATGCTACAAGCGAACTCGCTGTCTTGTAGCTTGCTTTGTAAACTAGCCCTGTGTCACCGACGCTTAAGACAAGTCAAAACAATTCCTGCTGATCTTCATTAAAATTTTCAAATAACCAAATAGGAATACTTCTATTGTAAAACATCTTTATTTACCACGTTGCAATAGTAACCTCTAATAATTGTTCTTTTCTTAAATATCGTTAAAAGATTTATTCATTATTTTTTTACGAAATTTCTCAAAAATTCCAATGCTATTTTATGGTATTACTTTAGGGAAGGTTTTCATACACTAAAATAAAACATGATAAAGTGCACTCTTAAAACAAACGTGTAATTACATTCTGAGTGAAAATGAACTAAAAACATTATACTAAAAGCATCAAGTAAGAAAAGTTAAGAACGAGAAAGTTAAGAAATGTTGAACTGGTAGCAAGCAAATAGAGAACGAGTTTGAAGTGTGATTTTTAAATCTAGGCAAAAAGCTGAGGCCAAATTCGATTCTCCTGATTGTATTAATTCATCCTACATATTTTATATTATATTATATTTATATTTAAATTTAACAAAAAATGGGTACTGGCCAAAGCCAGTACCCATTTTTTGTTAAATTTATTTGTGTAACCTCACGTTATATATCATACCTGTACCTTGATATCAAATTGTTTACTCAAAAATGTCTTCGTTTGTAGCACTAACCTCTTTATAGGCGCCAATATCAGTTTTTAAAAACGATTCATACGAACGGTTTCATTATTTTCAGGTCAGTTTTTATTTTCATTAACCCCTGAGGGCAATTTATGCCAAAGAAATATCGGCCATCTAATAAGTAAGTAGACGTAAGTACCTACATAATGTGATTTATACCGCGAGAAATTTAAGATTTGGGGATGATTTTGCCCAACAATGGAAAACCACGGGTCAAATAAAAAAACAGGAAATAATATGTGAAAATTCAGCTCATAAAGAAAAACAAATGACTCATTAAAACGAGGCGTAACAAACGATTGCGAGTTTACACAAGTTTTTCATCAGTAGCCTCACCGCGGTGATATTACAAAAGCTATAAAGCATCCTGGTCGACGCGACCCCGCCTCAATGACGAGTGTCAACTCAAAATGCAATATACTGACTCCAATATAGTTGCAATTGTCCACCACGGAAAAAATCTCGCCTCCCAAAGTGAAAAAGGCACTTGCAATAACGAATTTGAAATCCAATAAAGCTGAGCTAGAATTGCGGCGAGTTTTATGAATGGATGTTATTGAAAAACTCTCATTTATGTATTAGATTCTTACGAAATTTATCATCGCTTTAAAATAATATATTGAATTCAATTTTGATTTGATGTCTTCGATGTTCGATGAAGAGTTTTTATTAGTACCGCTCAAATGTCTGTTTTAGATCTATCTCGCTTCGTATGAGCCAGGATTGTCTCGTGATGTCCGTTTAAAAATGGTCAAGGCGCGTCATTAGCCTGTATTTTCGACCCTTCTCATGAAAATCCGGTTTGGGTTCATCTTATAAGGCGAATATCTCACAGCATAACGTCATCCAGAAAGTATCTTTCAAAAAGTATCCATACACTAGGCAGCCTTTCTGAAAATTGGGTGTATTACATGTTGAGCCATGAACACAGAATTTTCGTTCTCTATCAAATATGATTTCAATATTTATCTTTACTCAGTTCTTATTGAGAGTTTCGCATAAGATCGCATGTCGCATGGGCTTCCATTAAAATAAAACAAATCAAGCCTGAATTACGTGCTATGTCTATCTCTGTTCCACTTTATAAGGAACCTCTCAACCTTCGTACTATGTCCAAGTAAAAGTACCTACAGTCAGAATGAAGTTCAGGGTGATCGGAATAGCTCGTAGGGTTGCCACAAGTTCTACGACACTAGTATACTCGTTACGCTGCCATCGGGTATCGAGTTGGAGCAGTTGAGCTATCTATAGATCGTTTGCAACGGTCTATGGGTGGCCTAATTGTTTCCTTTTGTAATTTTTTGGGATATAAGTAGATGTAGTAATTAGCTTATACTGAGATTATAAAAAAATTGGTTGTCCTTAAAGTTGGTTTACGGACGATAGTTTAACGTGACTATCAGCGTTACGGGACAATGATCGTTACCGGACAATGAGCGTTACCGGAAAATGACGTCAACGTATTCGTACATGCAGCCGGCGTTCATCGATTTATTAGACGTAGTTACGTCAAAAAACTTGATGACTCTATAGATGAACAATAACTTAACTTTTAGAATAAAACATTCATAAAAGTAGTAGTAGTGTTTGTGACGTTCGCGAGTCGCGACACCCCTACTTGCTTTGGACGTACACAATCGGATATGTCTCGTAGAACGGATAGAAAACGAACGAGATCAATTAAAACGGACGGCGAACACAATCGCAGGTGAATGAATACTATTCTAACCAATCTAAACTTTTCTATGCACGTGAAGCCCCAGCTAAGGAAAACTAAATAAGAAAATTTGAATAATTAAAATAAAATAAAATAAATTATATTTTAAAAAAAATAAGTTCATAGAAACAAAGTAAGGAATTCATTTGAAGTTTGTTAAAAGTAAAAATCAAATTTATTACGAGCAAATTATATTATTTAGTTTTAAAATTGATACGCAATCAATTTGTTGTGCCATTAGAATTTCATGTTATCGAAAAGTGAAATAAAATTTGTGAAACTTTTAGATCATAACGAGTTATATTATACCTCACTATTATACATATTATTCATCATCATTGAGTTAATATTTTCTTACTATCTGATGCCCGTAACTTCGTTTTTGCGTTGCGTATTATTAAAATGTTTTTTTTTATACTCACTTTCAGCTCCAGAAATACACATCCTCCAAGTTTCAAGTCTTTCGTTCAGTAGTTTGGCCTGTACGTTGTCTGTCAGTCAGGACCAAGCCTTATATATAGCTTTATATTTATATTTTCTAAGAACAATTTCGCAAGTTCTTACATTCGTTTGAGTTTACGTAATAAGAAACACCTACTAACTAACTCGCTTTCGCACGCGGAGAACCGCGAAATAGCTTTACATAAAATTATAAAGAGTGTCAAGTATCATGAGAACTTTCGCCAGCGACTGTACACATGGAGCGTGGAATTAAAAGCTAAACCTCGTTACCAGTTTTGTCGTTTAGATCGAAAAAACTGGTTACAATATATCCATGGTCAGTTATTTACGAGTCAACCTGCAAATCGTGCTACACCATCATCATTATGACGACACGGATGGTCGAGTGGCAAGTGTGTTGGACTGCCACGCTGTTTGTGTGATGAATACCGATGTTTGTGCTGTGTCTGGAAGTTTTCTGTGTATCTTTTTTAGGTCTGTATTTTTAAAAAAAGGTATTTAAGTAGGTATCTATATTACAGCTTGCTTAGTTTGGGGCTTGATGGCGTTGTGTGAAATGTCCAAAATATTATTTATTTATTTGTTATCATCATCTTCATTACCTTCTAAACTTCTCTAGACACTGATGGACCGACGAAATTGTCCTTTTTAGCGCCAAAAATCCGCCATATTGATTTATTTTTTTAACCCATCTAAGGACTTTTAGGCTATTGAGACGAATCTAACGATACCTTGACTGTCAAAATCCATCTAGCCGTTTGGAAGATACGAGTTAACTTACATACATACAAGATACGCGAGAAAAACATAATCCTTCCTTGGCAGTCGGGTAAAATATGGTACGTCAATCGATGACATTAATTTACCAGTACAGCACCCATCATTTCAATTTGAAAAGCGGATTCTGCGCCTTGATTGGTTGTAGAGAACGTACAAGCTACGGCGCGGCGTCTACGTGATTTTAGCAGTACAACGCAGATCAAACACACGAAATTGAATGAATGAATGAATTGTAGGTACTTTAAAATTGCGCCTGAACTTTTTTCTGTTTTATTTGATTCGGATGAAATAAATTTTTAGTCACGTTAAGTAAAACGTCGCAAAACTTATTTTTCAATAAAAAAAATTGGTTTTCTATAAAGTTGATTCACGGACGATAGTTTAAAGTGACTACCAGCGTTACGGTCAATGAGCGTTACCAGACAATGACAGCGTTACAAATGATGTCAACGTTTTCGTGCATGCAGCCGGCGTTCATCGATTTATTAGACGTAGTCACGTCAAAAAAAGGAAAATAATATAATATTAATATAAAAATAAGAAGAATATATCAGGAACAAAGACTTTGGCGCGCCTTTAAAAATAAATCTTACTAGAACCTAAGGCGGGCCTTCGATCGGACCAACGTGTCGATAAAAATCTAAAAGCAAGCAAGCAAATGTCTAGCTAAAAGTGTTTCAGATATTTTCGCGAACATGAGATTCGTTTTGGAACTATCCAGGTCACAATAAAAGTTGGTCTAGCAGAATTCAATAAAGTAAGGTATCTACGCAACAACGCTTAACTTTATAACATGATGGAAGTTGGATTCCGACGCCTTCAATCGTTTACTGGTTATCAAGTACCTATCTGAGCCTCATTTTTCCATGATGAGTAATTACTTCTTCTTATCGTGTCACTAGTTCCTTTGAACCAGTGTGGTGAAAGGATTTCAAGTGCGCCTCCTTTCGTGCACTCGACACATTTTTCGTACTTTAGGTTCTACGACTTGCCGGTTTCCTCACGATGTTTTCCTTAACCGTTGCGAGAACGTGGGATGCATACATAGATTTTTTCGACCGAAAAAACTCATTTACGCATGACTGCCACCGGGATTCGAACCCGCGACCATCACATCGCAAGGCAAGGAACTCACCCACTGGGCCACCACGTCCTCGTCCAGTAATTACTGAAAATTTGACATCTGCGAAATAAAATTATGATTTATAGTTTGTTTCCGACTATTGGACTGAAAACGGCACGTCATGTGAAAATTAGTCTCAATTATATGTACGCGTACACGGCGTAATAACATAAATATTTGTAATTCTCGTACAGAATTTAAGACTTTACATGCCAACGCGTCGACTCGAGGAGACGCTTTAACTAAAATATTAACAGCTCTTTATATTTTAGTTAATGTTATATGCAACTTTGAGCAAGTTACGTTTGCCGTAGAGTGAAAAAAGGTTATTACACCTTTTCTCATAGACAGGTAATGAGCGTATGCTGTAAACGTTCTTGAAAACACATTTTCATTGTGGGTGTTGTATGTGTGTTTGTGTGTATGTGTGTGTGTGTGTGTGTGTGTGAAAGGAAAACAATTATGTCTCTATTTTGATACATGAAAGGTTAGAAAACAGATTTATGGTGCGTTTCCATTAACGCGATTCTGGGCGGAGTGGAAAGGAGCGGATCTTGAATTAGCCAACCACAGTGCTCGAAGTGGAGTGGAAGTAGATTTCGAGCACTGTCATTGGCCAATTCACGGTCCGCTCCTCTCCACTTCACCCAGCTCCGTGTCAGTGGAAACGAACCAAATGTCGAAAAAGATCATAGACCCACAGGTGCGGCGGATCGCTCACCCACTGACTTTCTTCAGACCTCGCGGGTGGAACGGCAAATAGCGGGGTCGCTTCGTCCCGTTCATTAACATTCATCCGTCACTGTACAAATACGTGGACAACAGTTTGTTAAACACCACAGCTCATGGGGACTACACCGGACTTTTTGTAAACATGTAGCTTAAGCACGGATCTAAAATTACAGCTGAGTTTCTTGTTTGTTTTTCGTGGCTTTGTAATGTATAAGTATCACGTAAAAACCTCGAGATTCATATGTTAAATACTTTGAATTCTTATCCTCCAAAAGTTTTTTAAACTTTAATGGGCAATGCATAAGAGGCGTACTACGTTGTCAGAATTTTTGGTTACTACAAAATGACAGAGTGATAGCGGGGCAAGAGCGGCGCCCGAGCCGAGCTTTTGCGGGCTGCCTCGAGCTAGGTACCTGAGTTTGCCAAACGATGAATGAACTTAAATAATGTATCAATGATGCGTACCAATTGACGTAACGCCATAGAAAAACGAGTAACGGTAACAGTATATCCTTTTATTTAAAAAAATGTTTGCCTAATATTTTAAGGTTTATTTTTCATATTCTGTGTTCAGTAACAGCAACTGATTATGCGTATTTCTAGTAATTAAAAACTTATGGTGTTTAATTATATTATAATAAATTTTATTGCAAGTTGAAATTCAATTTAGATTCATATATTACAATAAGCAAAATAAGAACATCGTCAAGCAAACATAATATTTATGATAAATTATTTTGTTTCGTAATGAAAGAGCCAACCACTTTATTCCTGAGTTACGTTACCGTGTTACTGAGTAAGTTTATTTAATAAAATATAATATAGAGAGTAGTTAACGCCGCCCGCCCGAGGCGCTCAAGTTACATAAACTATTGCATATTTTAGTGAAACGCGCTGTGGCTGATGATTTATTCAGTATCAAATTCCCCAGTTTAAGGAAGGTTGTATTGACTGTACATAATGCATGTGAAACATAGTTATGTACTGCCTAAAAATGGCTGTCCCGAAAATGAATAAGTAATATAGTTTGTAAGCTTTGCATTGTTGTTTTGATACTGTTGTAGTACACGGAGAAGAAAACATGGGATAGCGAGACAATATAGTAACCGATAATATATTTTCTTGTACCCTTTACTAACTTTTGTTAGCTAGAACTATAAATTGTAATCGTTAATTTTCGTTAGCAGGAATTATTATTATTGTAATAGTTACTAAACTATTCTCGCTGTCACAAATTCAAATAGAATTTTAACGAGATCTATGTATCTATATATTATGTACTGCCTAAAAATGGCTGACCTGAAAATAAATAAGTAATATAGTTAGTAAGCTTTGCATTGTTGTTTTGATACTGTTGGTACTCTTTACAAATGATACTTTTTCAAGTACAGGTATAATCTTCTAAGCGAGACAGTTTGGTGCAAGTAGTCATCAGATCGTAAAGTGTAGATGACACACGAGCCAGCGAGTTTGCTTGTAGCTTGTAAAGTCACCCTGTTTTTACAATCTGCTTATTGACAATTCTTCCCGAAAGCTAACTCGCTCACACGCTAGCTTTTAAACTCGCCAACAAGCAGGGTGTAAAAAAGCCGTGTGTAATCGACGCTTAAAAATAATAGCGAGTAACGTAATTACTTAGTAACTGGCAGTTTAGTGCAACACAAACCCATTTATCCTTTCTCACAAATTTTCCTCTTTAAGACTAATCCTCAAATCCTAATTCCATACAAAATGTTTCGGACAAATATTCAAAAACTACGCCGTATTAAAGTAATTTCTTCACACTATTCGTTTCGTCTATGTTTTTTGATTTCGTCAACATAAAAAGTGAAAGGTTTCATACTTTAATTTAGATTTTATACGTGTTTTAAAATTAACCCTACTAACTTAAAAACACGTATAAAATCTAAAGTGTGAAACCTTTCACTTTTTTTGTTGACGAAATCAAAAAACATGGACGAAACGAATAGTGTGAAGAAATTACTATAATACAGCGTAGTTTTTGAGTATTTGTCCAAAACATTTTGTATGGAAATTTGCCTTGAGGATTCCCCTTAAAATAACGTCAGAAGCGCGATAATAATGAGTAAAATAAAACAACACGTCAAACAGGTAAGCTAAAACTCCAATCGGTCTAATGGCATTCAGTCGCAATATGTAAATGAGGTGAGAGTACAGAAATTGGCAGATCACGAGTTAGGGAATCACGACACGACAATTTGATGGGACGGAAGCGACGTGCCCGATGGTCGGCGCAGGCGGGGCCTGACCGGGGTAAAGGGCCATGGGTATTGTCTAGCTAGGTTTCAGATGCAGACTTGGTGAGTTTATTTCTAAAACTCCTGGGCTAGTGTTGCCAACCCATACCAAATTTTACCCCCAAGTAAGTTTTTTTCAAATCATTCTTTAGATTTAGATGTAATTTTGCTCGCCTCGAATGGAGGCTGAATGTATAGGACCGCTTGAATATTGACTATGTAACAACCTATTATGTACCTACATTCTACTACCTACATTCTACAACTACATACATTCATTTGTAATGTTATGTTTTTTGTAAATAAATAAATTCTAAATTCTAAATTCTAGCAAAAAAATGATTAACTTATCTTACCTTATCAAATCCCCCTAAAAACCCCTAAATAAATATTTTTTCATAATTTTCTGTTGTATGCAGTGCAAATCATTTCTCAATTTTTTTTAGAGACATAATGCAGCTTAGAACTGTATTTTTAGTATTGTAGTGCCCAAAGCCTTCAAGTTTGCAAATTATCACAATGCTTCATTGTACACCATAAGACAAAAAATAAATAACATAAAGAAGGAATCATTACAAAATTTAGTACAATGGGCGGTCTTATCGCTATGTAGCGATCTCTATCAGACAACCAAATAAGAAAATAGTATGCTTTGGTGCTTTTTTTTCTGATAATTTCTTGTATTTTCAGCCAATACGCTCATTATGATGTGCATTTTATCTTTAGGTTTCAAATATACTGAATTCTAACCTAAGTTTTCAAAAACAAACGAGCTGAAACTAAAATTAGTATATCTTCTTACTCGTAGTTGCAGATTTGTAGCACTAAGCTTTTGTTAAAAATACACGAAGACGTAAGTCTCTCGTAGGTAGTTGAATAAGCTCAGCCCCCCCTCGAACTCCCTAATCCAGGCTACGGACTCGGAGTGGGAGCTGTTGCCGACTAGTGGTACTTTTGTGGCATTAGCAACAAGCTATAGGTAATACTTTGTTTTCTACATTATAATGTTTTAAACCTCATTTGAAGTTGAGGAAATTTACATTTTAGAAAAAAAAATGACTTTCCCGATGCAAATGCATTTCAAATCTATCTAAAGGGTATGTAGCTAAGGTGACGACTGTGGCCAAAGCATTATCTTGAGAGGAGGGAAACGTCACTTCCTACATTTTGCATGAAGCTAGTCGTGTGCCCCTCGTGAGGACCAAGAGAGATAGAGAGAGAGCAGGACGCACTCTGAATCTACATTTAAAGCGCATTGTAAGCAAACCCATTATTAATGTATAAGTTTTAGTTGTAGGAGAGCAATGGCGCTCGCAAGAGCCTCCCGATTGCTCATGTAACATGCATGCCGCGTTCATATTTGATTCCTTTTAATTCCGGACGTCTTTCGCCCGACTGTATTGTTCTGATTTTGGTTCGTTCGGGCTTTGTGATTTTGAATTTGGAGTGGTTTTTGAACTATACTGCGTATACTAACTATACTATAAAACCGCGTTGTAAAAATTGTGAGTTTGCTCACTTTCCCTCGTCTGTTTATTTTAGTTTATTTTTCTTAGATCAAGTCTGATTCCCAATCACGAAATCTGCTATTTTTTTCAATACAGAGCGATATGTACCTATGTCAAAATTTAAAACATTTTTTTTTGAAAAAAAAAAACGGCTGATTTTTTTTTGTCATATCTGTGTCAATAACGGCTGATTACGTGTATTTTTTTTCTAATAATAAAAATAGAAAAATGTATTTTATACATATGAGAATCTGATGCGCACTGGATAATAATATTTATTTAAAATTCCCAACCATTATTAGCCCATGAAACCATGTTGGATAATTTAATTCACAATTTGTAGTTCAAATTCTAGACAAAAAGCACTGAGCCATGAAAGTTGCACGATAGATGCGAACGAGGCTTCGATTTGATCCTTTGAACTGAGCACTTGTGTAAAAAGCTTCAAATGGATATTCTGAATTGGGTTTAATTTGAAATAGTATGCTTTATTCACGAGTTTAGCAAACTGCACTATTAAGAAATTACTGCTAAAATTTATGATAATATTATTAGCCCGTATTGTCCCATTGCTGAGTTGTAATAAGAATGAAAAACAAAATCCACCCTCTCCTCTCCTTTTCCACAACCCTTTTCATAGAATTATGTAGGTATATACAGTCAGCTGCACAGACATGTATGCTCTCCCACATCACATTTATATAACTCTTAATTTTGAAAAGATAAGTGCACGCAAGCATTTTAAAATTAATGTAGTCACCTTACTTGTCAGAATTCTTGCAAGAAGAAAAATGTCTTTGCAAAATTAAGAGTATAATATGAATTTGAAAGCTTGAGAGAGTATACGTGTCTATGCACCTGACTGTACATTAACAGAGGCCTAACCTTTATGCCTAGATCACACGTACCGAGACAGTAAAATGTCACTCGGCCGAGACAGTGAAAGCTTCCGTCACTCGCTTAGCCGAGCACTCGGCGCTATGTTTATACGTACCGAGTATGCGGCCGAAAGCACTGTCTCGGCCGAGTACTCGGTACGTGTGATCAAGGTAATACGGTGTCAGGGAACTTAAGCTTTATGAAGCTTGTCATCTTGAGGCATGCGCAGTGTTGACTATTAAAATATTCAGATGCGTCTGGTGTGCGTCTGATAGTGCTCCCTTCTGTCTGTTACTGAAGCCAGTGATATCAATACATATTATCAACTAGCTGACGCCAACTTCGTTTGATAAAGATAAAGATAATTTATTTGCCAAAATACAAGTACAATATATGGTCTTTTTTTAATTTATTTATTGAACACCAACACAGTGTACACTAATACATTTTTTTTAAAAGAATAAGATTGTAAGCAATAAGAATCTTTCGGGACTTCTATTTGGGCGGGTAGGAGCGATGATACCCTAAGATTTACCTTTATGGTTTACAATCTGAAAGTATCTGTTATCTGTGGATTTAGTACGCTTCATTTACTAAGTACTTTGTCTCGTAAAATAGTTTTTTTTGTCCGATGGGCCTGGGTTTCTGAAAGTATTAGATTAATTTTCAGGTTTATACATAAAAACTTATTTTTCACATCGCTAGACGGCAAGCATTTTGTTTTATTAAACGACACTATTGAATAGCATGTCAAACACGACATGTGAAATGTGCCGCTCGAAAAATGCGCTAACAAGCACGCCACGATAAATGCCAATAAATTTTCAATTTTATTGTTCTTGACTATTCCGACATAGAAAACCCAATTATTTATTTAATCGTGTACTTAACCGTATAAGACGGCATTAATATTTATACTTACTAAAACGCGATTAATTTTAACTTTTTTTGTACTGTATGTTTTCGTTACCAAAAGTATTGGAATAGTAAAAGGCGAAAAGATTACTCGAGTAACTTCTTCGAGTTTTCTTTTAGCATATAGCGTTCAATTTCAATTTTCATACGTTTATAAGTTAATTATTTTCTTTCAAATGATTAACCATATCTTTTATTTTTTTTAATAGAATAAATAAATTTAATTCTAAGTCCGACCAAGATCACTTCCTTAGACGTTCTAACTAGACATAAACTTTTTTTATTTGAAATGAATGGTTATTTTTCTTATTATTTTTGTGAGCCTGTCGTTCCACTGCAGGGTAAAGGCCTCCCTTCCTTCTTTCCACTCTTTTCTGCCAAGGGCAACTGTCGACCAGTCTTTCAAGTGGGAACCTAGCTCGTCTCTCCATCTTCTTCGCGGTCTGCCGCGACGTCGTTTCCTGTCCTTGGGCATCCACTGTGTCGTGGCTTTTGCCCATGACTCATCCGGCAGACGTGACCCGCTCAATCCCATGAATGGTTATTTAGGCCAGTAATTTTTACGTTATTCCATATCCTCAGTTATAAGCTGTCAGACCGCGTGCGGAACAGCATACTGCGCTCCAAAACACAATAAAACATTAAAAAAACATAAACATACACACACTCACACCCCTGCACTAAGATTCCCTGTGTCGCAGGTCAAACAAACCCCGGGGATTGAACCCGGAACACCAAGCTTCGTAGGCAGGATCACTACCAACTAAGCCGTCAACAAATTGCTGATGTTGGTCAGAAAACCGCCAGCCTCAAGTGGGACTGGGCCGGACATGTTTGTAGCATGTTCAGCGACTTGTGGGGAAAGACCACTACGAAGTGGAGTCCACCAAACGCGAAGCGACGACGTGGAAGGCCCAGAAGGAGATGGTGGGACGTGTTGGATGCATACCTGCCAACATGGACCACTGACGCCCTTGTCCGCAAGGAAAGTGGAAGGAGAGGAGGGAGGCCTTTGCCCTGTAGTGGGAAACCATTGGCTGAATAATAAAAACATACAATGAGGACGTGGTGGCTTTGTGGATCAGGACCTTATCTTGCGAAATGATGGTTGCGGGTTCGAATCCCAGTGGCAGTCATATGTTAATGTGTTTTTTCGGTCAAAAAAATCTATGTACTCGTATGTATCCCAAGTTTTCGCAACGGTGAAGGAAAACATCGTGAGAAAACCGGCATATCGTAGAACCAAAAGTTCGAAAACATGTGTCAAGTGCCGAAAGGAGCCTCTTCGAGGCGCACTTGAAATCCTTTTACCACACTGGTTCGAAGGAACTAGTGACACGATAAGAAGATCTCATTGCAATGCGCTGCATATTCTATTAGACGGCAATAATTATGATATAATAATATAATCATAATGATTTTGAAGTGATTAGTCACCACCAACGACAGAGGCGCGAACATGTCACTTTTCAACGCAATAAAATAAAACAGGACTGAAGGCGGCGAACTCAAACAAAAGGTCGCACTCAACAATTTCTGAAAACAAAAAAAACGCCACTACACCGCAATTCAAATGAGTCGACCTGCACGTACATAAGTTATTAAAAAAGTAAGGGAGGCTGGCTTCACGACGAACTTACTGAGGGATGATCGCATTTACTGAGAATTTAACAAGACATAATAGTACTGATACTCGTTCTTATACATTTTTATATACTGCATACCTTTACTTGCCCGTACTAACGCATTATACATTTTCATAAAAATATTGAGCTCTCTTAAAATTATTTTAAGATAATGTACCTATGTACAGACAGCGTCATAGATAAGTATCCCCCTTGCATTACAATACCCAGCTTCAAATCCCTTTAAAATCACCGTCGCGGCGAATGGAGAAGTTTTGCTTTTAAAAATAGATTATATTTGTATAACCGTATGTAAGCCTAAAAATAATTTTAAGTATTACAATTTTTTGAAAGGATTTATAGCTGGGTGTCTTGTGCAAGGGGGATACTTATCTCTGACGCTGTCTGTACGTAGGTAATTACGAGTACTCAATACGTAGGTACTTTTTTTTGCCAGTGACGTACCTAAATAGTTGAATAACTAGATTCTATATTGATAGTATGTCGTCTACGGTTGTCTATAAGAGATTGCTGTCTAACAACAAGACCATCGTCATATTTTTTTTTTTATATCCTTTAAGGGTGATACAACATAGTATATATTTGACAACACATATCATCGAGTGGTAAGTGCGTTGAACTGCTACGCCGATTGTCGCAGGATCAATTCCCGCTTCAGGACAAACATTTAAGCGATGAACATTGGTGTTCGTCCAGAGTTTCGGTGTTTTCTATATATCCTATGTACATATGTTTTTACAAAAAAACGTATATATAGATAAAGTAAGTATTCTTTAAGTTATCTCGTTCTTATATTACAAGCTTGCTAAGTTTGGAGTTAGATGACGTTGTGTGACATTTACAAACAAACATATTATATATATTTATCTTGAGTTACACTAAGCAGTTTAATCTCTCGTCAGGCTGCTAGACTCTACGGAGGTTTTAATAAAAATAGTCGTCTCGCGTCACTCTTTGTGCGAACATCACAGGAACTTGCACCATACCTCTATTGGTGCGAGGGCCTAAGACGCACAGGGCTGGATTTAGGATTAGTAAACCAATCGAAGATAAGCTAGCCACAATTGATTAGGTTAAAACTCTTTATTTTTAATGTAATCAATTGTGGTTCTAAACATACATATTGAAACAATAACTTATGCTAAACAACAAAAAATAATGGAGGTTACCATGGGCGGCCTTATCGCTAAAGGCGATTTCTTCCAGGCAACCGTACGTATCGTACTTTTATCGTATAATCGTTTCTGTTAAAGAATCATGTCTGATTATTGAATTATAATTTTGTCATTGTCATCGAAAGTCCAATAACATAAGAAGCCCAAACGGATAGATAAAACGGAATGAAAATATGTCGGAAATAACTTTATCTTTAATTTCAATGCTAGGTTAGTTACGGTTTATTTACCTGGATGTGATTACTGAGTATGAATGTAGTAATATGTTCATAAAAACTTAAAAACAAAGCTCTATTCGAATTTATTTTTACTAAAAAATTCAAATAGACTTTGTCATCCATCAATGCGACGTTGACAACGCCACTGATGTAAACAAGAACATCCGAAATACATCTCTGAGATAAAATCGCGCCTTGCAAGCGATTTTTTTCCACTCCTCGCACTACATATGAATGTGAACACAGTCATAAGGTCCTTTTTCATCAAAGGCTGTCTTTGAATCCTCGCTCGAGAACTAAATACTATACAGAAAAATAGTACACAAGAAATAGAGGCGGAGTGAATTGCCTGTTGGCGGGAATGCTTTTCATTTCGCTATTACTTACTTTACATATGACAACCTTTCTCAATTTTAAAGTTTGTTGAACTTCTACACCACAACTATTACAAATAAAATTAATGAATACTTAACTACTAACTATTTAATTCAATTTTTAAAATTGACACATTATTTACATGTCAATAGTCTCGGCGAGCCGTAATTGAAGTAAACTACAGAAAAAACTAAGGGTGCACAAAGGATTAAATTAAACGAGACATGTATGCTAAGTCAACAGCTCGCGCCGGTTCACACTTGACCCGAGCAGGTGTGCCGAGTACAATATACAAATTGTACTAGAGACAAGCGGGGCCGGATCACACTCGACATTTACATACGAAAAGTTAACCCAATGTGCCTTAATGATAATGTTTTTTCATGGGGGTCATACAATTTGCAGCATTTTTCATCCGACATAATCTTAACGCGTGCTCTGTATAAACGGAGACGACCGGCGTGCGACAAACAACTACGACCCGAAACACAAAGGCGCAAAGTCCACATTCCCCAGCCGTGTACCTCCACACATCACTTAAGATATTAATGAGTGCATCCGTAATAGGCGAAACATACATATGAAATTCAAATTTGTAGCGGGCCGGGAGCGAGCTCTTCTACATATTTTAGTAGGCAGCAGAGTGTGAATTTGAATCTTTTGTTAGCGTTTAGTACGTCAGTTTATACAGGAAGACAATGTTTTATCAGAAGCAGGTCGGTGTCGGCGATCATGACCGCGGTCGCGAGTCGCGCCGACCGTCGCGTCGGCGCCGAGCCCCGTCGAACCATGATTTACACTTTATAGCCCAAAAGTAATTAGTAAGAGCGAAAGAAATGGGACTCGGGAAAAGTCATCGGACATAATTCATAACAAACAGAAATAACGGAAAGTCGGTTCGACGGGGGTGGGCAATGAATAATTCTCTAACTGCGAGCACCCACCCCCGTCGGGCGAGCAACGCGAAAAAAGCACACGACGCAGGCCGAGTTTTATAGTCACGAAAAAATAGGAGGTGGCCAAAATATCTATATACGGCGAATGCAGAGAAATAGAAAAAAAGCCTTGCGTATGAATAAGTGAGTGGACCGTCATATAGAATAATAGGCTACAAAAATATGTAATAAAAACGGGGGGAAATAAGAGGGGAGGTCGACGAGGGTGTGCACTGCATCGTTCATCGTCAGCTTGCGGAGCGCGCCGTCTCTATCAATGAAATAGTAATGTGTGTCAAACAGAATTACTCGCGCGATCTTACAATTAGAAATGCATGATTAGCCCATTTGTGTTCCTTATTACATTCTTCTTATCGTGTCACTAGTTCCTTCGAGCCAGTGTGGTGAAAGGATTTCAAGTGCGCCTCGAAGAGGCTCCTTTCGTGCACTCGACACATGTTTTCGAACTTTAGGTTCTACGACATGCCGGTTTCCTCACGATGTTTCCCTTCACCGTTGCGAGAACGTGGGATGCATACATAGATTTTTTCGACCGAAAAAACCCATTTACGCATGACTGCCACCGGGATTCGAACCCGCGACCCATCAGATCGCAAGGTAAGAGCCATATCCACTCGGCCACCACGTCCTCGTACATTGGTATAATACTTTGTAATAGTTTACCTATCCTACTGTGACTAGCTCCTACCCACGGTTGCTACCAACATACTTAAACATGGCATGAGACATGCCCCACCGACGCTGTCACCAATTTCGGCCGACAACGTTATCATGTAAATAGGCTTATGGCGATACAGCCGCGATACGGGACTTTTGGAAACGGTATCGGTGAATTCTTCCACTTGCATATTATATTTGCATGTTAAATCTGAGTCTGTTATGATAAAAGCGTCTGTCGTGACATTCTTTCGGTGTCGCTTTTAAACGATAAATAGTCGTACAATACGTGAACTTAAAATAGGCTGTAAGGTTTTGTGAAATCTACGGGAAAAAATAAACCGTGAACCAAAGACGGCTTAAGTAGATTGTAGATTGCAGGAGTGGATTGAGGGCTTGACTCAAAATAATAATGATAAGTACAGAATTTCAGTGTATACAACACAAGTAGAACACTAAGTGAAGGCACTCCAAATCAAAATATAGATTATCATAATATTTTTAAGTTTGTATTGTACAAATAAATTCATCTTTATCTTATCTTTAGCATCAATGTAGCTATAACAGGAGATATTAAATTAATAATTGATTGATTCAGGCGTTACTTTGCGGAAATCCATAAAAATCAACAAATTATATAAATATATTTAGTAATAAATCCGCTTGATTTCTAAACAAAGGTTTTAATTAACTTAAAACTTATTTATTATTATTTATTTATTTATTTATTTTTTAGTTCTAAACTAAAGTTAAGTTAATTAAAACCTTTGTTTAGAAATCAAGCGGATTTATTACTAAATATATTTATATAATTTGTTGATATTCAATTAAATAACATATAGCAGTGTAGCACTGGCCTTTGTGATTCAAAGACCTGTGAAGCACTGTTCTGGTAGTGGGCAGGCTTACTCTTACCATGGGAGCGCCAAGTTCGTCTCGTCCCTTCTTTATAGCACGAAAGGAGCCTGTTCGAGGCGCACTTGAAATTCTTTCACCACGCTGGATTGAAAGAACTAGTGACACAATAAGATGACGAAGAACGTAAATATAATGATTCTCGTGGAATGCTCATCGCCCGCCTACGATGCTACGGGCGCTCAAAGTCACTACGGCGTAGCACTCAAAGCCACTGACCTCCACGAAACCGCTAAACGGCTCATGTGCAAGATTTCGAAATTAACTCCGCGCTGGCGTTACGCCATGAACTTTGGTATTTAATCACTTTATTAAAGCCATAAATTCCAGGAACAATGGCCAGTTGATCGACATAAAAAAGTATCGAATAGTAATCGGATACAATGTATTTAGCTCGATTTGAATTCCATTCAAGATGATTGCTACAATTTGTGTTTCAACTTTTACCAACTACAATAAAATTAAGAGGTATGTAGATAGGTATACGTATCTTTGGAACAAAAATATAATTTGAATGTCTACAAAAAATCTACATATCGACGATGGATACTTGGATGGAATAATTTGGATCGTCTACGATCGGATTTTATTTTTGCGTCATTATATACAGAGAAATAAAATACAATATTCAACATAGTTTTATTTCAATGTTATTTTAATATTTGAAAATGTTTACGCAATCATTTCGTTCGTCTTAGCACTGCGTAAGTAAAACTCGCTCATAATCATTAAAAAGCCGAAGAAAACTAAACATTGTTAAGTTAAAATGCCATAAAAGATAAGTAGCAAAGTTAATTAGATCGATGCGAACTCATTACCATCTTACCTTTAGACATTTATTTGCCATTTTGATTAGTGCTTCTGAATATGCGTTAAAACAATAGTTAATTAAAAACCCTCTTAGGTTTAATGATTTATAATGGAGGCGTGAACGTGGAGATGTCACGTGCCGGTGTTGCCACAGCTGAACGAAGAACTTCCATCTTGGACATTCCAAACGCTTGGCTATTTTAGGAGACTAGTCCAAATGCAAACTACGTCGTCGAAGGCCCAAGAAAAGTTGGAGAGCGAAAACTTGATTATTCGTCCAAAACATAAACCCCTGAAGCTTTATTGCCCAGCATCGGGACGATCATAGCTGATAAATAATAAGTATAATAATAAATGCCTATTTTTGGAGACAAAATATTCGTACCGCCTCCGATAATATTTAATAAGTGTAATATTTGCAGTTAACAACAATATTTAACTTAAACACTTGCAGTTTGTGCACAATGGTTAATTCTTTTCTAGTTTCACAAAAAAAATAGTACATAACGCTAACATAGATAATTGTTACTAAACAAGCTGACTTTTTCTGCACTGTGCCACTGCAGGCTCGGATTATAATTAAGTGCGCTTTTTTTTATAACCTGGACCGACAATTTAACATGACCATTGACGTGCACAGTTGTAAATAATATTAAGTGCACCCGCAAACGCGTCGTCGACCATAGTGACCGGTGGCCGGCGTCTTTCAGTTTTCATGCATTCTATTGCTGTAGCGCGTGGCCGCCACCGGCGACACGTGTAACAGCCGGGAGTGATAGCTATAGAATGTATGAAAACGCCGGCCACCGGTCGCTGTAGTTGGCGACACGTTGGCGGGTGCACTAAAAGTCTCAACTCTCACCTTTCTAAAAGGTGACTACAGGACGTCGCTATGACTCAAGTCAAGAACGAAAGTGATGTTACATAAACCTACTGAAATGTTCTAGGGCATGTGACATCGACCAATTCCCATTGTATTGGGTCCGCGTATAACCCATCGTTCTAGCAGTAAGAACTTAAAATAATTTCACCACACTGGTTTAAAAGAAATTGTGACACGATAAGAAGAAGAAGAAGAATCAGTAAGAACATTATAGGCTCATTATGCTATTGGTATCCTGAAATAATTTCAATTTTCACTATAACAATTCTGTTGTAAAATAACGACCAGTAAATATTCCGCATTTTATGTTCATTTATCCGGATCAGATATAAAATAAAGTCATAAAGATATAAAAAGAACAATGTAAACTATTTACGTGAAAGCAGTTTGATCGGCGAGCCGTTACAATATTTCTTTACATAATTTTACTATACTAGGGATAATCGATGTTGAATCACTTAACCGAAACTAAAATTGCCATATTTATGCGATTTTTTTGTATTACGTTAATTTACTAATTTTTTAATGCTTTTTACCAACATATTTTTAAATTCTTTATTGCACACATTAAAAAATATTAACACACGTAATCAATAAAAGGCATGAACTACATAGGCGAGCTTAACCCTTAAAAGAGTACTTTATTCTCTGTAAAAAAAATGTATTTGTAATAACTTTTATTATTTCTTGCGTTACATTATAAGTATTATATTAATCGAAAGCATTAGCCCTTATTCGATTCCATTTACGTACGTCCTTCTTTATTAGGCATTCGTTTCGATGAATGTATTTCGACTCAAAAAGTCGTTGAGAGCAGAAAAAGCAGTAGTTTTTTGAAATGTGAAAATGCCACTATTTCTACAACCGTGAAAACATAAAAAAGCAACCTTTTACAAGTTAAGTCATTCAAAATATGTCGTCAAACATTATCAAAAGTATGTAAGTGCAAAAAAGTGGTACTCTCGCTAAGTGTAAGTCGTTGAATGAAGTCTGGGTTCAGAAAACTACACAAAAATTGTAATGTGAAGATATTTCTATAAAACAAAACAATTTTTTTTAAAACAATTTGGTAAGAGTTTATTTGGATACAATCATCATCAAGTGGCCTTTTTTATACGTTTTCTGACTGCTGTTCGCCACTTACCACACATGTTATCGGTTTTAAAACTAGTCTATGTTATTTTCTAGCCTATAAACTCTATTTATAATGAATTCCAGCCTAATCGGTTCAACGGTGTTTGCATGATTGAGCAACAAACATCCATCCATACATATCAAAGGCTTGTTCCTCACTGACATTGTACAGGCCAAGCCAATTTACGTAGAGTCTTGAAATTTACGTTATCAGTTTTGCAACAGATTTGTACGGAACTCTAGAAAGTGAAAAAGCAAAGTTGTAACACAGTGCCATTCTGTGCACGCGATTCGTGTATTAAAGGACAACAATGAGCGGGTGCTAATGCTCGGTTTAAACTAAGGGTTTAAGCTTACCACTTTCTAGTTACGTTTGTATGTTTGTGTAATGACTGATGCAACATTTCGTCATGTACGAAAAACTAAAGTAATATTTTTTTCACTAGTTCTTTCGAACCAGTGTGGTGAAAGGATTTCAAGTGCGCCTCAAAGAGCCATATCGAAGTGAAACTATGTTACCTAAATCTCTTTGTTTTTTAAGTTCTTGTAATTCTTTTCGTTTTTGTAACACTTTTTGCGGGAAATCTTTTACATAAATATACGTGTTTTCTAAGGACTTTTTTTTACTATTTATAGGATGTACTTTTCTTCATTATCTCGATTTTCCTTCCCATCGTCGTCAGGGTAACTACTCTAGATCTTATTCTCTCTTTCCTTCTTCCCATTCTCCTGCTACTAAAAACGAGTTTTTAGTAGCTTTTCATAACCATTTTGTAATGGTTATGAAAAGGGGCCGTAACGAAAAATAAAAAAATAAAGTAAACAATAAAAGGATTTGTCTGTTTGCACATGTATTGTAAATCCATTATTATCGAATTGAGAATATCAACTTGCGTAGTTTACAAGTACTTAATAAAATTTTAATACTACAAGATATAAAAACTCATTGGCAGTCAATAGATTAGTTTTATTAGGTGTCAAAATATGTTAACGATTCCAATAAAGGCAGTTCTGATGTGTGTGTTAATAATGCAAACTAATAAATTATTCACTATAATAAATTCACAGAAGGCTTTATGAAAAGAAACCGCTTTAGCGAATGCATTAGTTTTAATAAGCAGTTTAAAACAATATACGCCTGAAGCAAGGCGTATAGTAGAGCATTTCTTTGTTATAAATACATTTCACAGCTCTGGAAAACCCGTGAGTAAGATTTTTAATTAGAAGCTAAACAATATCAGCGCGTTTTACTGGCTTTAATTACTGAATAATATTTCTAAGTATTCCGCGTGGACGCTGTTGACTGAAAACATCCGCCCGCTCACAATTAATTTATGCAAATACAATAAACTGCCGTTTTCAATACATAAATGCAATAAAACTATGGAATCCGATTGCAATTTTTCAAGTCGCGTGCTACGTAATATCAAATTAAGCCACGCTAGGGTTGTCAACGGCAATAAACACGAGCGGAGCAATTACCGCAAAAAATCACCACAATTCCTCACACAATCAAAGAAAATGTCACCTATAGGACGTTATCTACACGAATGAGCTGTAATTTAGCGTACAAGAAACACACAGCCCTATTAAAATCGTCGTTAAACTGCATTCATCAAGCTTTTTCTTTTTTATTTCTAACGATCCTTTGAAAAGGTTAATGGTTCGATTCGATTGTATTCGCTGCTTTAGGGTGTTAATGAAACACTCATTTTTTGTTGGATTGTCTGTCAGCGGATCGATTCGATATGGTCTGGTGGTGTTATGCTCTAATGGTTTCGTATACATTCTCAACTATTATTTTTACATTATTATAATTAATTCTTTAACACAGTATCATTGAGTAATAATATTATATTACACTTAAAAAAATGATACAACTTAATACACGATGCAAACTTTTTACGATATTACGAACAATCATTTACATTATTTAATAAATAATAACCTTGGTGCTTGTTATAATAATAATAATGTTGGTGGTTGTTGTTAATTGTTATTATAATAAGTTAGTATAAAATATGAAAAAGTGAAGCAATACAAATTGATAGATTGAACTAAAGTAACCAGATAGACCTTAGATATAATCGAACTCAGTAATACCATATGTCCATATTGTCCATAATGCATCGCCCAGACATGTACTATACCTAGTCTGTAAGTACTACTTAAGACCTAAAATACTTACCTATACAAAGAGTAACACTATTAATACGAGTCGTGTTTTACCACAACTTACTAAGAATGAGATGCTCTATAAAAAATTGAGACGCAGCAAAATAAGGGGCATCGCGTGCGTGCTACGGAAGCGACAAATAAAACAATGGCCGCTTTTAATCCACCGTGATAGTCTGTCAGCCGACTTTTATAACTAAAGTAGACAACCCTGAATGGCGATTTACGAAGTAATATTCTTTTCATATTATTACTTTTGAGTCGGTTCTATCGATTTAATGTTTCAAAGTTGCATCTGTTAATGGATGGTGGAATGATTCGTGAAACGAAAAGTATCGAAGACTATTTTATTCAAACCATAGACTTACAAAGACTCTGAAAAAATAAATGATTATGATGAACTGAAGTGTTTGATCTTCAACAGCGAGGAGCATCCACCCTTCCCAATTAACTACTTAACTAGTTATAGCAAACATGGCTTGACTAGAACCAATGTAGTAATTCACATAACTTGAATAAAACGAAAAAACTAAAAACCGCAGAAAACTCAACGCGAAGTCCCGAACGTATTTAGTATTATAGTGTAAATCTCAACGAGAGCTCGGAAAAGCCACGGCACCTTTGATCTTTGTGCACTACGAACTGAGGGGCTACTACTCCCATTACTGTATGCAGATTTTATACTTTGTGACATTTTTGTGCGAAGCCGGCACGGGCGCGTTGACACCCCCATACCGCCCGGCGCTACTTAGCTGATGACTTATTAACGCCTATTCTTCAGAGGTGTCTGCCTGTCGTCGAGTTTAATGACGTGGCGAGGGAGATGCTTTTCGATTTTCGTACCTTCGAGAATGTCCCACTTTTGTAACAATGGCTGTACACAACGATAGGTAGAATCGCGTTTTCAGTCTTGCGGTTACGTTTTTGGGCGCTAGTTTTTGAAATAGTAGTTGGTTTTTATAGTTTTTTTTGACACAGTTTTCGATTATCTTTTATTATTATTTTTTAATTCTATACTTATTGTTGATAGGTATAACTTTTGCATGAAAGATGGATAGATAACTTGGAATAATTTATAAAAAATATATTACGCTAAAACCGAGTAGGTGACCAACTTACTCAAAAAAATTAATAAAGGTAAAGTTTTCTATATTGAGTCGCTGTAAAACATAAAATTCAGTCACACAGAGCCTACGAAACATGGAAAAGAGTGAAAAACATTGATACAAATGCGAGTCAGAAGAACAATAGGCGTCTTTGGTAAAGTGCGAAGTTAAAGCTTTCGAGAGCGACACAATACAGGTTTATACACCGCTCCTCAAACAGAATATATCCAACACACTCGCACCTAGAGTATTTGTATCAAAAGTATAAGATACAAACACTATTTTTATCTCTTGTTATAGCTTTTCGACCGACAAAAAGGAGTAGGTTCCCAATTCAGATAAGATAAGATAATCATTTATTTGCTAGAATGTAGGTACAAAATAGGTTGTTACATGTCAATCAAGCGGTCCTATACATTCTACCTTCATTCGAAATTTGAATGTTTGTTTTAGTTTTAAAATCGAAATAATTACAAAAACGAATATGCGTATTTTGCTTTCTCGTGACTTTTCTGTGGTGTTTACGGTTACTAGAATCCCAATTGGAGTCGGTTGTATTATTTTTTGCTAAAAAGTTCTTGTTTCAGTAATTCAGTTTCAGTTATATTTGAAGCCCAAATTAGTTTTATGATTTATCATTCAAAACAATGTAATTTATGTTAATGTTAAAAATAATAAATAATTCTTTTATGTTTATTTCATTACATAAACAGCGTTAAGTATCTAATCAAATATGTCATGAGCAAAAAATTTTTTTTTTTTTTAGCCTGTGTCTCATTGTTGGGCAAAGATCTCCCCCAAATCTTTCCAATTGTCGCGAGTCTTTTGCGACCTCCCACCATTCACTCTCGAAAAGGATATCAAAATCTTTTTTTTAATGTCCTAGTGAAATAAAATCATATTCTGCGCCACGTGATGCCTTCAGCCGTGATATCATTGTTCCTTTAGTGGGAATTACTACCGCAGCCCCCTCTCCACTTGAAGGTGTATGAATAGAGACCTGTTCAACAAGCTGACTAGTTTTGTGACACTTAGACGTCTTAAAAAGCATTTTTTCATACACTGAAAGCCAGGAACTTATTTTCTCTATACATAGACGCGAGAACAATGATTTTATACATCTGAGGCGTAGTGTAGAGCGAGATTTCTTTCTAAAAAGATTTTTTTCTTATCGTGTCACTAGTTCTTTCGAATCAGTGTGGTGAAAGGATTTCAAGTGCTCCTCGAAGAGGCTCCTTTCATGCACTTGACACATGTTTTCGAACTTTTTAAGTTATATGACACGCCGGTTACCGTTATGCTCTTTTAAATGCACACATTTTTTTTATGAAAAGAGAAATCCATTGGTGACTAAGACCACGGGTTCGAACCCACGACCTTCGGATAGAAAGTCGATGCACCTCCCACTCGGCCAACACGGCCTTTTTATGAAGGTTCTTTTACCACGCGTGAGTATTTTTCACATAATTTGATAAGTTTAGTTAGCCATAGTTACTTATTCTTTGGCCATAGTGCGAATTCTTATAGTGAAGAAAGTAAAGAAGTGATCATGTAACTATTGAAACTGTATGACACAGGAAATCCAGTTGTGTAAGATATTTCTAGATACTAAATAACTCGTATGGAAATGCAAGAATATTTTCATAAAATACTCGAGAAATTGATCTAAAAAAACACAGAAATGTATTTTAAAAGTGTTGAAACCAAAAGCAGCTCACTAAGAGTAACCTAAAATATAAATATTTAAAAAAACGGTGTGAATTCACTTTAGCTCATAAGTGCTTGTCCACCATTTTTCTAGCCTGACATGACTTGACGTATTTGGTTGCGCTCTTTCAGAATACCGTCCACATTTTAGAACATTAATTAGGGATATATAAAAATTTAGACACTGCTAAAGAGCTAATTTGCTGATTTTTAAATAGAACTAACAGTTTCATCCAGCTATAGTTTTTGGTTTATTATTATATTTATCACACATAATGGTCTAGTAGAAATAATATTTTGTTAAAATAGAGCCTACAAAGTGGGAGACCAAAGCAGCTCAACGTTCTGAATGAAGGCGGCTTATTCATCAGTAGCGTCTTTGAGACTGAGTGTTGTGAAGATCTTGACAGGAAACGCGATGAGCTGAAGGCCAGATTATGCAATTACGTCGGCGAGGTATAATATTCACATGCCCAAAATGCTCTCTTACACACGATAGAGCACATCGAAGGGGCAGAACAACGAAGGCCATCTACAGTGTTAGTTAAAATGCCACTCTAGTATATACATACAGTCGCTGCAGCCGAAATCGGTCGGGACAACATTATCAGAAGAGGATACACGAGAAACTGCAGCCAATCTTCATGGGTTTAAAGTAAATAACTGCTCGTTAGAAGTTTCCTTAGAACGAACGTAAAGAAAGGTCTGGAAGCACCTTTATAATTTCGAATATCTTACAAAAAAATCCAAAATAATTAGGAATGATTTCTCAACACTAATTAGCGGCTACAATTTTATTTTGAAAACGCAGTTCAGTCATTATTACATCAGGTTCTCGCTACAAACTATAGAGGATAATTGACACGATGTTATTGTTTCTAACTACTTTTCATTGAACGGAGTAGACGGAACATATTGTAAATTCTACATTCATAACCGCGCATCAAGTTTCTGTCGTATGCAGGGTTACCAGATAAAATGACCAAAGTATAGCGGAAATAATTGAAAATGTACCTATATTTATAAAAAAGTGTATCATAGTTATTATAAAATGATCAATGATGATGGCACGAAGAACTGATGCGTTCGACGGGGAATGGAGAAGAGACCGAGATTGTTGGCGAGAATGGGGGAAGGCCTTTGCCCTACACAATGCTACAATAATTGCCATACAATACAAGCTTAGGCTAATAATAAAATAAAAATAATAATGATTATATTATTTGGATCGTCATCCCATGATTTATAAATGTGAAAGTTTGATTGTGTTTTATCATACATATATTTATATTTGAATTGCAAGTAATTGTGCCAGTGGATGGAAACTTATTTGTTACTCATCACGCTGAAATTTCTAAACCGATTGTGCGGCAATTTGGTACTTACTTTTTTTATAAAAATGTATACTTATTCAACTATATGTAATTAAGTCAATATTTTTAATAAATGAAGGCAATTTCAATTTCAGAAATTTATATAAGTTAGAAGCGACAACCCTAGTAGCCCATTCACCATCGATAGTTTTGATACCAGATCATAATATCCTGTATCGTATTATATTGTGTTTACTTTTTACTGGAAACTGTATAATATGACAACTATGTGATCGAATTGAACTTGATAGTCGATTGTTTTAGAACTCAAGACATCACAACACAAGTTTCTAGACTTATTATGACAATATATCCGGTCTCATAAAGTTTGAATGTACGATAGCCGAAAGTATCCAAATACTTTATGTGGTCAAATACCAGTCTATTGTATTTAATAGTTATTTAATACTTACTTATACTTACTTGGACTAAATACTTGGACGAAGATTTTGTCGGAATGTTTGAGGTTTTGTGAATGAGACGTATGAATGTTAATTATTAATTATTATTTTTTGTTTAAACTTTCCTAAATTATTGTTATCAATTTTATTTTATTTTAAATTCCATCACTTTCCTTAGATTTTAATTTATTTTTATTTTAATCATTATGTTATTTAGTAATGTAATTCGCTCTTTAATGTAATTGGCTGCTGCCATCTTAATTAAAGTAAAATAAATAAATATAAATACAAATTAATAATAATTAGTAAAATTAGATGAGAGTCTACTTCCCAACACAAAATTATATGTAAACCCCAACATAAATACGCGGGTCAATATTTTTTTTCATTAATTATCAAAAGTTCCGAACGTAAACTTCCGACTAGATGAAATTACCTGAAAGTTTGTTAAAAATGTGAAAACGCCGCACCTGGGCACGAGCTACAGCGCAAAAATAAAATAGCTCGAATTGAACTGAAAGCAATTTTAGACACGCCTTTAGTTACTACGAATTATTCTTATTTTGCCATTATAATGTCAAAGAATAATTAATACCATTAGTACACGATAGGACTATGAGGTATACCTACCTATGTTTACCTTTAATAAGATTTGATTGATTTAAAATACGTAGGTATGGTATAAGTATAATTGGTTTTCATTGCTTTATTATGTCTCTACGAGTACCTATATCATTCCACAAAGATGTTATGGAAAATAGTTTTTATGTTTATTGAATTTTTATTTAAACATTTTTATTAACATAACATTATAATGAATACCTACATACATACATAATAATAACTATCCTAATTTAATCCTTTAGGATAATATAAATATGTATGTATATGTCAATATTACAATTATAAATATTGGTAATTATGATAATTTAATTTTGGTACACAGGGAGTGTAAACTTGACCCTAAAACAAAGGCACCGCTGTAAGCGGATACCGAAATATTTATGATCTTTTTCTTAGCGAGTCGATATGTTTGTGGAGTCGATGGTAATATTTGTGTATATCGTAGTACTCTGTGGTAATATTAACGATCTAAGAAAGATGAGAGGCCAGCTCCACTATGCTGTCAGTATATCTATGCTAAGATGCGACAATCCTGATAAACTATTCTAGAGAAGTTGATAATAAAGTTGCAAGGTAAGGAGGTCACCAGGTCTGGTCGCCGCGACCCACATTGGCACAATACCCTTCTGCCGGGTGCGACGCAATTATACCCAACACCAGACATAAAAAATTACCGAAACAAAAGCGAGGGCTCACCCACCTCACCCGCCGCAGTAACAATTTATCATAGCAAATAAAAATACGCAGAATTAAAAAGAAAAGGACGAGAAAGTTTAACTAGAGGGAGAAACGATCGCAGGGGCCCGAACGGCCAAAATATAATATTTTTAGAGTACGCTCCGCGCCTCGGGCGCGTTGGATTTTTCCGAACGATTTTATTTGAAGCTTTTATATATAAGTGTTCCGTTTTCCAAATCTGTTTGGAATACTAAAATTTATTAATTGTGGCTTAGCTATATTGAATAACAATATTTTAGTAACGTTAGTTTGAGGTTCTCTGTTCTATTTATCATTGCAGGTACTTTACTGAAACATATCTAAATGTTTAAACTATAAGATTTAAATTTAAAGCAATTTTTTAAATTGTAACCGTTGTTATTGCATCTATGTGAAAAGGTAGGTAGAAATAGCTACATACTTAGATATACAAAAATGTACATAATAGAGTACTTTCATCAATTTTCTCTATCAAATAATCGATAGTATCATTACCGTCAAGTCCCATCAAATTTTCTTTATTAACAACGTTCTTAATCACATTCATAAAATATTACTTATCAAACTAATACGATAATTGAGTTAGTAATAAATTATTTATGGTCGATATTCGTGTGAAATTGATATTTGTGGTTATTGTACGTGTACGTTGGGAAAAAGTGATGAAGAGGTGTTGGATATTATAGTTAGTAGGTAGGTAAAAAGCTAGACTAGTTTAACAGCCCGGGCTTGTATGGTATCGGAATAATAATGTGGAAATCGTGTTAATAAGTCCGCCTTTTGTAAAATTATAATTGTACGCTTTTACATGTGTATTCGAATATTTTTTTTTTTTATATCTGTGTTGTTACTATACCTATCCATCCATTTCGAATTTAATCTCTATCAGTTCAGTAGTTTTTTCGCGATTGCAAAACAAATAAAGTCTCACTAACTCGTAACTTTGGTTCACAAATGCATAAAAATCGTTATATGTCTAATAATATGTCGAAAAATTGAAAACACTACGAAAGTCTGTTATGAAATAGACCAATAAAAATATATACTTATTTATTCCTTTGAGTATTTTTTTTCTATTTCCCGAGCATGATCAAATCACTTGTAAAAGTCCTGTCTCTTGATCAGAACACAAAAAGCTTATTCAGACGAAACATCCTCAATCGAAGTGTAAACAAGCCATATCGTCCCGCCACTAATTAAATATGTTTTTTTTTTCATCTCCAGACCGAACGAACGAGATTCTTCTAATTAAAGCAACTCTTCATCCACGGTTATGAATTGGTAATCATTTCGTGTCAAAGAATTCTATGCACCCTGTTATTCACTTACGTAGTGATCGCTTATTGATCGTGGCGCGTCTGCTCCCAATTAGTTGTAACTTCTGGATTATAGGCGATACTCCATCTTGCAAAGTTTTCTCATTAAATTATCGAATAATTTGCGGTGGCAGATTGATTATTAGGTGAATAATATTGCACTGGTCTTTGGTTAGCCCGGTTGATTTAATGGTACATTTTGTAGCATATGTATATTTAACGTAATTTTAGCTTGTGCTGTATTAGTTATTTGAACACCAAGGGCCTGAAGCAAGCCATTTTTAACTGGAATTAAATATTTGCCTTTGCCTCGGACTGATAAAATTTTGGTTTGAGATGGGCTTCTAGAACCAGATATACCTAAACAAGATTTTTCACTTTGAATTGCGACTAAAATGCAAATTTACATCCCGCAAAGCGTGTATGAAGTTGAAATTTATGAGCATGAGAAGTAATAATATATATCTGTTTAGTTTATCTACGTATACATATGTACATAATAATATGTAACAACTGATGATGTTATTTTTAATTAAATTATATGGGTAACTTAAAAACAATACGGGTTGCTGGGTAGGTATGGCGCGCAGTAGTGTCTCGTGTGGCTATCTATCCTGGCGGCAATTATTAGCCAACACGTTGTAAATAGAACAATAAACAGATTAAATTTAATTAATTAGGCTGACTATTTTTTAAGGGATGACTGTTAACTTTACAAGTAGAAACGGCAAATGCTTTACTTACGTTATAATACGATGTAACACGACTTTTATACACGCTACACGCCAGCGACTTAGCTTGTAGCGAGTAGAGTCGCCCAGTGTCATCAGCGTTTTTACAATCTGCTTGTTGACAATCCTTCCCAAAAGCTAACGCTGGCTGGTTTATAAATTAGTCGGAACGTGATCTAAGAAATTATCTTTGGCATTTTTGAATGTTTAGTGCGATATCTCCTCAGTTTTGAGCAGAGCGGCGCGGCGCGGCGGCTGGCCCACCGTAACCCCATTAAAACTGCTTCGGCCTCGCCCGCGTCCCTCTTCATGAAATATTAAAAATTCAATTGCGCTTCTCTTTATTTTAACCTCCACCCCAGCCACCCCGCGTTCCCTTACAATATAAAATGAAATATGTATTCGAAAAAATAACGTTCACCTATAATTTATAATTTGTATAACACGACCCCTCCCACTCCCCGCGACCAACGCCGGCACCCACAATGTTGCTTCTCCGAATCAAATTTTGTATTTTATACGTATTGTTTTAGGGACATGCCGATTACAACTTCTTAGTTTACTGCCTACTCTCTCTGAATCATTTCCGATCCGTAAGTTTTTCGTTTAATTGTTCTCACTGCTGCTAAGAGAGCCACGCGGACCTAATTCGATCCGTTAGACTGTGCTTAGAATCATACTAAATTCTATAGGTATAATACGTTGGTTTGGATTGAATATTTATACCTACACGGAAAATTTCCTTGGTTTTTTGTATTTAAACATTTGCAAGCAATAAACGGTATGTCGAGTTGTGTGCTCAGCGGTCTCGCTTAGTTCCAAGTGTGCGCGATTACAGTTCAACGTCAAAGTTGGGCCGTTTGAGCTGTAAACAAATTAAAAAAGCACACGCAGACACGAGCTTATTTTAAGAACTTTAACAGTATAGTGATCCACATAGCGAAGCTGGGAGGTAAGTATGCAGCATGATAATTCGCCTGTTTTTTCATCTCCAATCGAAAACCAAAGAGCGATCGCTCGCTTCCTGGAATCCCATTCGATAGCATTTTGTTTGGTTGAAGAATTTAAAAATTCTGGCTGTAAGTATAAGAGCTAATATCGCAAATCAAAAGTGATAAACTTTAACATTTCTCCCTTTGCAAATACGTTTACTGAAAAGTTAGTTACGTTCAGTTAATGAAAATCCACAAAAACAAACTCTGATTTCATGCAATTAGCTCTCCGAAACAAAAATAAAAGGATTGTGAGTTTCAATGCATTTTTCTGCAGTAAAAGAATAGTTCTCAATTATCTCTGCCGCGCCTAACTACACTTGTTTGGTGTCACGAGTGGCACGACAAAGGTGAGACCTGCTCTATCTACGCCTACCCTCCGGCCACTTCGCTCGAGACGCTCATGCAAACGTCCATTAATGTCGATGTTGCAGTTCAAAGGATGTGTAAATAAACCCACTGCCCATGTAAAATAATGACAAAGTTTTATGCTATTAAAAAAACTTTACCTCCACGGGGGTGGGAATTTTTTATGGAGGTTTAACAGCATAAATTTTTGCGTGCATTTTTTTGAAGGCTGCTTATTTAGAGAACTGGCAACAACAGGCTTGCAACTTTCAAACCGAACTTCGTTCAACTCTACCTATCAGTGTCGCGCTCTCTTTAACTTTTTAGACGCGCTAAATGCTGTTTTGTTTTCCTCGTTTGTCATTGTCGTTTGTGTGAGTAATGTGTTAATAGGTACCCGCACTTTTGTGCTTTTAAGTAAAGCGTTCGTTTGTGCCACGAAAACGGTAAAATTCTAAATGGTGGTTGCCGAGAACTCTTAATTTGAAATTTGAAAGGTGTAGTCTTTTTGTTCGTGTGAAAAAAAGAGGTCTTAATTAAAGCCCACCATTAGTAGTTTTTTTTATTAAAAATAACACTTCTGGTTTGGCCGTTTTAAAAACTATTCTAAAATAGTTTTGACTCCACTTTAATCTGATATTAACAATTGTTTCGAGGTGGAATTCCACGGAAAATTTATACATTATTCCCGTTTCATAACATTTATGACAGCCTTGGAAATGATAGGGCTGCCTATTGTGCCATGCCAGCGACTGCGACATGTCTAAGCTAAGGGTGTTATTTTCATGGCTTAGTTCATAAGTAGCCAGATCCTAGGTCAAAAGAAAACGGGAGCCATGCGCGTTTCCAAAATTTTGTAAGAGCGTCTGGTCGAAGCGACGCATCATCAAAGAGCAGGCAGCTATCTCGTCCAAAGAAGCAATGCAGAAGCCTTGCTATACAAAGAGGCAATGCAGCCAGTATCTTCGGCACGCTGCCGTCGGGTATAGATTTGGAGCAGTTGAGCTACCTAGATCGTTTGCAACGGTCTATGGGTGGCGCATTGGTTCCTTTTGTACATTTTGTAATACAGATTGAAGTAGTTAGATTATGCTGGAATAAAATAGTTTAATAGTAGCCAGATGTTAGGCAAAAACGCAGTTTTTTTGAGGTGCGATTATGGAAGTTCGTGACTAATTTAATCTCTCGATTGTACCTATGTCCCATATACTTTGTAATGTGGGTCACATGAGATCCATCTCATGAGATCTTAAAATATATACTTAGGTAAAATGATGTATCGAGAGGTGAGAAGTTTTCTTAACTATTTATTGTGCATACTAAATTACCTGATTTGGTTAATTGATTATAGACTTACTGCCGCTGTTGATGCAGCGAAGCAAAAAGATCTGGTGCAAGTAGACTTACCTGAAAAAAATAAAAAACTTACAATTAAAAAAAGGTCTGAACAAAATGAACATTTATCGAGACATTTGATAATATCATAATATTAAAGACATAAAAAGGCAAAACTTTTCTACAACAGTCTTGGTAATAAATCGTGTAAATTTCCTATGAATTAGCTATGCTAAGTCGTAGGTGTTCTAAGAATAACAAGAATAATAATTTGGACGAACATAATATAGCAGTAGTTAGTTAGTTTATAGGTACATACATAGGTTGTCTGTAGGATACCTTTATTAACGATAAGTCCGCCTTTTGTAAAACCCTTGTTGTACATTGTTATACATGCTTTACAATAAAGAAAAATTGTTATAATTTCCTTTTCTCTTCTATTTCATTGCTATGAAATTCATTCGTTGAACAGAAATAAAATGAGAAACCAAAACTATTAAAACATTTTATTAACACAGATTTAGCTTTTTCATTCTCATTTCAATTGTTTGTGAGAAGAATGCTGATCGATAACATTCTGAAGGTACGAGTATGTATGTTACATGTTCTGATACTAATCAAAATCATTATTCTCAACAGGTATTACAATCGGGTTATTCTCAGCTGCATCTGATCCATTGTTCTCGAAAAAAATATTTTCATACATTGATTCTCATTGGCTGCAAATTTTAAAGGTCGTAGAAAAATTAGGCAGATGAAGGCCTTTAAAACTCTATAATCGTTTATCAAAATCCATGAAGTTTCGATCGATTTTGAGACCAAGACTAAGGCACGTGCACGTTATTACGTTTGATCGCGGATTCGCGCGACGGTCGCATCGCTTGCTCGACGATGCGTGATCGCGTTCTATTAGAACAACGCCTAAGATCATTACCAAGACGAATCAAATGATGCTTAATTTTGTCAATATTCATCCACTCACGGGTTTTACAAAATACATGGGAACGTTATGTGTTAACAGTTAAAAAGCTGTTGATAAGATACATGAAAAAAACATTATTCATCTACTTACGGGTTGTGGTCAAAATACATGGAAACTTTATGTGTGTAAAAAGCTGTTGATACGATAAAAGAAAAAGCTGAATACTGATGCTAGCCACTCAAACGTCGCCGTTCCGGTCGAAACCGTCATTTTGCTAAATACCTTACATAATTCGATCCTCGTGCGATCTGCGGCGAAATTTTGGAGATTTTCACTAGTAGCCCTAGGCCTTGTTAAGAATTTGATGCTGGAAATTGAGGCGGTCCGCCTGAACGGTAGGAATTCAACTCGATACGGGTAATGTCCATCTCTCGATTGGTCGAAACACGCGTTAGGTTTAGTTTTCGATTTGCTCCTAACTGACGGTAATATTTGAAAGCGTATGTGAGTGGCTGTATGAACACTGAGATAGTAATATCTCAATGTGTGGAAGTAAGCGGCACAGATACACAATGTTTTATTTTAAATGTAAATATTTTGTAACAGATATATATTGTAACAGCTAAGTAGGTATTATTACATTATTAAAGTTCCATGTTAAAGTATTATTTAGGTAGGTAAGTACTTAGTTTTTAAGATTTTTTTTAATTTGTAGTGCCCTAACACGGCGTATGTTGAAACATAATATTATATAAGATCTTAAATGTACAACATACTATGCAAATAAACCAGTGAGTATTGAGATACGATTTACTGCTATTACTACTACTTTGTAAACTTTAGTAATTTAATAAATAAATTTTAAAATTTGAATTTGAAATTTAAATTTGAAAATTTTTCAAAACATTGTAAGCTGTGTGTAACAGTCTTTGATATTGAAAAAATATAGTTAATAACTAAAGCGGATTGCTTATACACAATAAAGAAAGCAAATTGGTCTTCTTTCAATATTAGGCTCAATTCAGACCGGGATAGCAGCGGCCGGCAATGCACTTTCAGTGTTAAATAATTTTAATCATTTCTACATACATGTAAGGCCAGTATTGCAGAACCGCCGACGAATCGCACGCGACGCTAAGCGACCACGAGCGGCCTAACAGCGGTGCTGCAATAGTGGTCTTTTTAATAAGGTAGATAAAGTTTAAATTATTCCACACTCAAAGTACTTTCCCTACCTCTGCCATCTTGGTGTGAATTGAGCCTGACACAGTTAATAAATGCCGATTTGCTATGATTCTATCCCACACGTGTAGTGACGTCAGTGCGTGAGTTTTCTACGCGTCAAGATAGTGATAGACGCGTCATTTCCGGCGCCCGTTGTGAACGCGCCGCGTCCCTGTAAAGATACAGAGCCTATTGTCCAAAATATAAAAGCCTATGATGCCTTTGTTCTATGGCTGTCGAAGAATTTTTCAACTGGACTGACTGGCTCTGTGTTTTGAAATGATTGTTGATCAATATAAAAGTCTCAATACTAAAAAAAAAATCAAATGACTAGGTTTCAACCAACTTTGAAATAGCCAATTTAGCTAGTTTTTAAAAAAAAATCACAGCCAAAGTTGCAAAGCACCACATATATGCCTTGATCACACGTACCGAGTACTCGGCCGAGACAGTACGTATAAACATAGCGCCGAGTGTTTGGCTGAGCGGGTGATGTAAGCATTCACTGTCTCGGCCGAGTAACATTTTACTATCTCGGCCGAGTACTCGGTACGTGTGATCTAGGCATGAGAGTGCTGTGAGTTGACATAAAACCGCTACAGGAAACTTACAAGAGTCTGAAAACAAAGTGAGGCTCTGCATTTTAAAAGAAAACTAACAAAAAGACTGAAGAGCGGCATGTCATAAACAACGCATGCCCGCGACAGGCTATGCATACGATATGACAACTATGCATTATTTTGCGACACGTTATACTAAAATTGTCTAAGCTAAGCACCCCCTGTAACCCCACACTGATGCGGGTAGGTACTCACACACCCGAACGCTGCACCCTACCCTATACATCCTGTTTCTTTTATTTTACATTTTAATTCCATCAAACTTGCATATTTTTGACGGCACGGCCTTTATTGGCAGCGGTTTTTCTTGTGTGTTCGTTTGGCGATGTTAGCAGATTTTTACGCTATCTTTTTTATGTAGTGTACACGTGCATTTATCGTTTTTCGTACAAAATAATTATGTAATCGTTGCATCTCAAAAAACACCTTATAGAAACATCAAAAAATAAAAATAAAATCGAGTCAGATCTATGAATTTTTAATAGAGGAATGAAAATATCTAGAAGTATGTATATTTTTGGACCCAACTCTGAAAAAGACGTGGAAAGTGATGTTAAAAAAAATAATACAGGCTGCATAACTTAGGCATATCGATCGCTTGCAATGGTGAAAATGCGTCGTTTGCATTTTGGGCGAATGGTGCAGAAATTCGAGCACCCCGTACCCGGCGAGGGCGGGTAGGTATTTGTTTTGCCATAGCTTTGCCGGGCTTGGGACATGCAAGTCATTAATTGTTGTGAACGGCGGCATCTAATCGATAGCGCGTTCGATTCTACTTTATATTAATGTTATTTGTGCTTGCTAGCTCGTCCTCGTTTTGGTCCTAAATACCTAATGGATCAGACCGCGATTCTAATTCTGCTGCTTAACCATTTTGAGCAGAATGATTAATTTGAACCACGTATGTGGCAGTTGGAACACGATAATTAAATAAGGATTTGGGATTTGATTACGGGGATTTATTAAATAAATGCCTAAGTGAAATACGTGTGCTCTTTACGGAGTTAAACATGGCTACAAACACAAACAAACAAACACTTTATTGTTAAAAACCACTGGCTCACATAAAATGAAAGGAAGTCTGGCTTAGTTTCAACATTTCAGCTACTTAAAGTATACACGGTCATTTTAAAAATCACCAGAAAAAAATACATATGGTCAGTTGCCGTTACTGAACACAGATATGGCAAAAAAACTTGAAAAAATTAAGTCAATTTTTTTTATTGAAAACGGATATATGTTACCGTTAGTCGTTTTCCTATGGATTTGTATCAGGCGGTACCCTTTATTGATAATAATTTAGGTTTTATTTATCGTTTGACGAACCCGGGTACCTAGCTTGAGCCAGGTCGCAAAAGTTCGGCTCGGGCGCCACACTCACGCCGCTATCACTCTGTCATTTTGTAGAAATTAAAAATTCTGACTGCTAAGATACAACGCAGTACTTGGTAGTACCCCGTCTTCATTGCCCATTTAATTTTTTTTTGGTAATTTATAATTGGTGGTGTATAGAAAATAAATAATTACACCCATGACCAAAATTTACTGTTTTAGGTTTTTTATTCTTTTTATATTAGTTGTATGGGTATATTAAGAAGGTTAGTTTTTTTTTATATGCAACCATTATTGTGTACATTTGAGAATAAATAAAATTTATCTGTTTTCAAACCGTTCAATTTCTTAATTTTTATTTTATATTTGCCATAATTTCAGATAAAAGGTAAGGCTTAGTAGTAGTATACAAAAGTGTTTAGAATTTTAGTCAACTGCAGTTTTGTCAACGATCGCTCAGCTCAGCTCATACAGCTTCAGTACAGTTTCCACTACGTGTAACGGTGAATTTATCGTTGGACGACTATCATCTCTAGGTGTTCCCATTCCCGATCTATCGTCACAGCAAAACGAAGTCGTAGATGACAGTTAATCGTACCTTCCTGTATGTGAACACCTCTATTTCGATATACACACCACGACACTTTAAACTGCACGATTATCTGTCGCCCCGACGAAGTGGGAACGGTAAAATCACCACAAACTGAAGTAAAAATAGAGTAGAATAATAGAAAATTAGAGAGCTATTTCTAAATAATGTATAAAAAGTTTAAACCTTTTTTTAGTACGTAAATACCTACCTAATTTACCTTCGTAATAAGTTTTTATTGTGCTAAGTTTATTAATTTAAATAATAAATTGTTTTCATTACAAATGGCTTTTATATTTATTGCGGCAACCCTGTAAGTGATGATGCCCGATGTCAGGTTTTTTCATTTTACGATCACTGTACGTACACAAACTTCAATACTTATTTTTTTTATCATTTTCATTTCATTAGCATCGAGTGAACAACTTGATTTTTTTATAGTACTGTTCTGTCTGATGTAGGGTGGTATTGCCATGCCGAATTTTAGATTTTCGCTTCTAGTTTACCTATGCCAATATTGGAGGATTTCGATTTAACTTGAATGGAAACAACCAAATTGGATAAAGGCTAATGCGGCGGAGAATTCAACTGATAAATCTCAAGAGTTACAAATATGCAGCTCTCGACGTATTGAGTCCTTCATCAGGGTTGAAGCTCTAAAAGGTTTTATTTTGGCGAACGGACGCCCTAAGAGCTGGCTTCTAGCTGGTCTAAATTATGAAGCGTGCTCACAGCGAAGCATTTCGGAAGAATTTATCAGCATGAAACATGGTTAAGTACATCAATATTCACCAATTATACCATCCCTGTATTTCTGCGCCTTTTCACCTCATTGGATTCATTTCTATCATGAATATATATAATAAGCTTGGTCCTGACTGACAGAGAGTTGCGGGCATCAGTTAGTTGTGTAATAAAAAGTAGTAACCTGATATAAATATTTGATTTTCTCATTCAATAACTTTGTACAACGAAAGCTACGTTGAAACCAAACTTTGGGCCTATATTTGATGGAATGAGTGAAGCCTTACTTTACGTATATTAGCTAATATTACTTTGTCGCTATCGGATAAAAAACAGCTACGTTGAAACAAAACTTTGGGCCTATATTTGATGGAATGAGTGAAGCCTTACTTTACGTTTATTAGCTAATATTACTTTGTCGCTATCGGATAAAAAACAGCTACGTTGAAACAAAACTTTGGGCCTATATTTGATGGAATGAGTGAAGCCTTACTTTACGTTTATTAGCTAATGTTACTTTGTCGCTATCGGATAAAAAACCGCTAAGATATTTTTTATTCCCAAGTAAAACTTGCGTAAAAGTAAAGGTGGCTAAAGAGTGGCGAATAAAACGGTCTCTAGCTTCCAGTTTACAACTTGAGTAAAATTCTCGCATTTTATTCAAATGTAAAGGCGACCCACAAAACTTAGAGCTCGTACTTATACTGAGACACTTCATATAATAAAAATGTGTTATATTTAAGGGGCTGAAAAGCTGTACAGCGTGTGACATGGTGTTTTCTTTGAAGTTAATCTTTGAAGTTAATCTTTGAAGTTAATCTTGCTGAGGTAATAGTGCTAAAATGGGGTCATTTTTAGTGAAAAATTTTAGCTAGGATTTTTTTGTAGTAAATTCACTCCTTTTCAAACGACACCTTTTGACGACACAATTGGTCGAGTGGTAGGTGTGTTGGACTGCTACGCCGGAGATTCGGTTTCGATTCCCGCTTCAAGACAAACATTTGTGTCATGTAGGTACAGTGGTGATTGTCTTGAGTATGGGTGTTTTCTATGTATCCTATGTATGTATTTACAACAAAAGCATAAACGAATTCTATCAGTTATCTAGTTCCCAAGTACAAGCTCTGCTAAGTTTGGGGCTAGATGGCGCTGTGTGAAAATGTGCAAAATATTTATTTATCATTTATTTATTTTCAGTCCACTAATAGGTTTTTTGATGTAACGTGTGATAAGATGAGCAAAGAGCTCTCTTGATGGTATGAGATTACGCCTACCCATGACCAGAACAGTGCTGCATGGAATTTTGATTCACATAGGCCAGTGCAGCACTGCTTCAGCGCACGTCTACTTTGAGATATTTTGATGCTTAGTCTCGAAAGCCCAGTAATTTCAGGTAGTCAGAGTTTTACTTGTTTTTACTAAAAGGCGGTATTTTTTTTTAATGAATTAAATCTCTAGCATTTCAATATATGTATTTACGGGTCATTCTCAGCGGCATCTATATGTATCCATTGTTCTCGAAAAAAAATTTCATACATTGATTCTCAACGTATCAAATGCAGAACAGAATTTTTACGGCCGGTCTTACAAAAACTTACCAACTGTTTGTTTGATTAATAGAATAGCTTCTTCTTCATATCGTGTCACTAGTACTTTCGAACCAGTGTGGTGAAAGGATTTAAAGTGCGCCCCGAAGAGGCTTCTTTCGTGCACTAGACACATGTTTAAGAACATTTAGGTTCAATGACATGCCGGATCCTCACGATGTTTTGCTTCACCGTTAAGCACGTGTTTTAATGCACACATAGATTTTTGACCAGAAGATCCATTGGTGTACACGACCAGGTTCGAACCCACGACCTTCAGATCGAAAGTCGAGGCACCTCCCACTCGGCCAACACGGCGTTTTAATAGCTAATAGATTCTTAAAAAAAACAATCATCTCATTTTTGTATGTCAAATGACTCTCCTAAAAAAATATTGAAAACAGAAGCTTTGTAAGAATCTGCAGGTATGAGAAAAAAAATCTGTGTTGAGAATCCAAGAAAGCATGTAAAAAACAACAAATTCCACCATTGTCCACCAAGTTATTTAGAAAACTATTACACTCCGCGGACCGATTCGCTTAATTGTTTTCAATTTGTTTGCTAAAGATTTCAAAGTGTATGTTAACATGTAAACTGTCATTGTTCGTGTGTAACGTGTTTAGTAAAACAACTATTGTATGAGCCTTTCTTTTCTGGAAAAACATGATATTTACCGTTTATAATCAAATACTGCTTAATTTTCTATTGTGTTATGTATTTGTTTACACGGCAGGATTAATTTACAGGTAAGTAGAAAAATCGAGATACAGCTAGTTATGTAGAGTCCTGAGTGACGCGAGGGGTTCAAGCTGCCCAAGACGAAGACAGGCTTTATCCCAGAGGAGCATACTCTACTTTTCACACCTTCTGCGAGGCAATAAAAAACCAGGGCTCCGAACTCAGTAGCCAACACCGTCTTTTGTTTCACAATCTTTGAAGTCGCGCATTTTTTCTTTTTTTATGAGTGGCCAGTTCGATTTAAGAACAAACCTTTTTACAATGCCATGTTGGGCGTTCTTTTACTTAGAGTTTTCCACGAGTTTCCACACGAATTTGACGTTCCAAATTCAAATCACATTACTACCCTTGGGAGTTTCATACAACATTACCTCCCTTGGTAGGTAATGCTTTGCTTTACCTTGATGATAGCATGATATGACGTAATACCGATATAATGTAGGTAATCAATCTGTAGAAGCCTTATTCATAAGTCATCCTTTTTTTTGCCTGCAGTAGGCAAAATATTCTATTAACCTAGCTATAACTTTAAAATGTGCACAGGAAACAAAATGTAGGCTCGATTTGGTTAAGGATAACTATATATTTCATAGCATATTTAAGAAAAAAAGAACACTGAGTCTAATGTTACAATAAAATAAAATATTATTTGTAGTCAAAAGCTTTATCAATTACAGTTATCATCAATATATAATAAACGGCTTGCCAAAGACGGCAGGATACATTGATACTGTATTTATTTTTGTCAACTTTGTACACATGTATTTCAAGCAATAAATATACTTTGACTCTGAACTCGGCTTAGTCCTGACTGCTTAACAGACAAACTGCAGGCTAAACCAGTAAGTGTAACTTGAAACTTGGAGGATGTGTTCGGCAAGAGCCGAAAGTGCTAGTAAAGGAATTTTGTAAATTCGCAATGCATACGAAGTGGCGGGCGTCGGCTAGAAAAAGTGTTTACAAACTAGAAGGGTAGACACAACAGTGACGGAATATAGGGTAAATGCCAATCAGAGCTGATGCTCCCCTTGCTAATTCAAAAACATTCACACACTCACACCCCTGCACTAGGATTCCCTGTGTCGCAGGTGGCATGGACACATACAAGACATCACAACATCCAAGACCCGAGAACAAACATTTGTGTTCGTCACACAAATATTCGCCCCGGCCGGGGATCGAACTCGGAACACCAAGCTTCGTAGGCAGAGTCACTACCAACTAAGCCACGGTGTCGTCAAAATAAAATTGTGGTCATGAGTTTGGGCTTGGGCGCAAAGGCTGCCAACAAATTTCCGATGAAAACTTCATCGAAGAGTCTTGGTTGATGATCTCGTTGACGCATTCTTCTTTTTCTTAATGAGTCGATGATACAAATCAAATAGTCCCGAGACGAGACTCAAGAACGTTTATAGGCCTACATAAAATTGCCTTATTGAGAATTAAATTTCCTAAATGAGGTATTTTAAAAGTAATAGTTAACGATTTATGTGCTTTACCCATATGTTGTACATAAAGGTTTTAAGTAAAATAAGTATGAAACATACACCTTGTGAAGGCACAACAATTAATTAGGTATTATATTTCTTTTTGATTTTACGGATTAGATAGCGTTACAAGCTCTGGTTAGTATGTGGTTTGATAGATATATAGTAACACTTTATTATAAACTCCTAGGAACCTAAAAAAAATAATACAAAAACAAGGGTTTGATGTGTGAAATATCTAAAGATTATTAAATTTTAAATATTATGTTTAGCACGCACTGCCAATCCCAATTTATATGACTAAAAAAATACATGACCATTTAATATTATACAACAAATAACTCGTTTAGTTAGACTAACTAAAATTTATTGAATTCCCGTGCAAGACTGAAACCATATAATTATTTCAACACTGCATAATTAATTTAAATTGCTAATACAGAAGCAATAAATTACGATCATGAATTATCTAAATGGTCGTTATGTCACTTTGTTTGTTTGATGGTGAGGAGGAAAAACTCAATAGTACCTAGATACTATTGTTTTCTAGAACAATCTCAAGACCTATTTAATCATTATTGCAGTTTCCATAAATAATCGATAAAAATAATGTGATAAAATAAACATACATTAAGTGGTAACACAACACGTAAAACAGTAATTCGAATAAAGCTCGTTAGTCGTATGTACTCGTATTAGTGAGTATATGGAGTGAAATAATACCCAGTCTATTTGCCCCGTCTAGCAAAACGTTGCGGAAAGTGTCGATAGCGGCGTCTACACCAAGCGATCCACCGCGCTCCGATCGCGCGGGGCAGGAGCGCGCTTTAAATGGAGCGGGCGGTGTGGACGTGCCGCGCACGATCCAGGTGATCCAGATGGAGCGCGCGCTTCGTGCCGCGCGCGATCCGTTTTTGGTCGGTTTTTTGGTTTGCCTCAAAGGCGCCGAGGCTTGCGTGGAGCGCGCGGTATGGACGGTTGCATTTCTGGTTCGGTCCAGTCAATTTATATCAATGTACAAGGAATTTAAATGTTTATGGGACCCGAACGACGGGTGTTACACCAATATGGGTGTAAGAGACTATGCTTGGCATTAGATCTCAGATTTTGATGATGATCGTCAGATGGTGACTCCATCTCGAGCAAGAGTTCGACTAAATCACGGATCGCCTGTGGAGCACTTGGAGCGTAGTTTTGGATCGCAGTCTCAACAAACTGGATCAGTCTAGTGCGATCCGCACTCCACGCATCACGATCCAGTGCGCAGCGCGCTGGATCGTCTGGTGTGGACGCAGCTGATGATACACGGCTTTTTACACGCTACAAGTCAGCGAGTTCGCATGTAGCTTGTAAACTCGCCCAGAGTCATCGGCTTTTTTACAATCTGCTTGTTGACAACCCTTCCCGAAAGCTAACTCGCTCACACGCTAGCTTTTAAACTCGCCGACAATCAGCTTGTAAAAAAGCCGTGTGTTATCGACGCTTTGACAACTTTCGGCTAGATGAAACTACAAAAGGGCTTTCAAACTCTAGCTGGCAGAAATTCGTTAGGTAGAGTAGCAAAAATCTGACTCCTTTGTAGACCTTGCCAACAACAGAAGTCTGTTGATGTGGATTACAATAAGGATATTATATTATGCCTGCATAGTTCGCGGGAAATTGGCAGTATCAACTGCAATTTCAACAACACTGCATTATATTAATTTCACTTGCTAATATTCTAAACAGAGCGGTAGTAAATAACGGGCATTAAAGCGTTAAATATTAGCGCATAATTCAAATTGTCGATGGTACACACGGACGATAAACAATTAATCTGGGTAGGAAAGCTTTATCTGCTAGGCTAGTACGAAACAGGACCTGCGTTCTAATCACGCACGCACTCATGAATTTAGATTCGGTGCGGTTCAGGGCTGCCAGTCATTGGTGATGATCATCCTAGATATCAATAAGAAATAAGATACAATGTGCAGCGTATGTATCCGCGCCTATAACGAAAAATATAAATAAAACTGGATAGTGAGTGAATTTTGCAATTTTCGGGGTGGAATCATCATTCAGTTCACTCAGTAACTTGTATTAAGTTTATTTTCTTTGTATTTTGTCTTGCAACTTTACTTTGGTACACCTCTTCTACTTATAAAAAGTTTAATAATTTAGTTATACGTTGGAATTTTGAACATAATATTTTTTATTGAAATTTATTATAAACGTTAGTCTTCGATAATTTGGAAGCTGGCAACCTTGATGCTAGTACCTATTTGTAGTGCTTGTCCGTGACAAAATGGATGCGCCGAGTATTAATTAATTCGTATCTTTGTTTATTTTCTTAGTGCACCAAATATTTGACATATTGGCTGGAATGATTTTAGAGGATAAATCATAGCACAAAAGAGATAGCTTCATAGTGGAGGGTCACAAACTGGCAAGCATTTAGGCATTCGATCACTCGACCCAGCATACAAGAAATGAAGACTAAAATTTTTGCCATAGAAATATAGCCATACATCGATAAAATCCATAGATCCGACTGAATCTAAAAGTGTATATTATTAAATATTATTTTTGATTTTTATATTATTTCAAATTTTTATTTACACGACTAACTACTAACAGAGAAGAATCATAAATTACACTAAATATAATAAAATAAAATTATAAATAACCTAGCCGGTCGTTGTCACCACCAGACGACAACGTGCCCAGAACGCTGGCGGCATTGCCACGTTGAATGGCAATGCTAATACGGTGTGCAAAGTAAATGCCAGCATTCTGGTCACGTGTAGACACTTTTAGCCTAATTATAGCTAAATCTTTGTAGATGGTGTGTGCCCCTGGTCCGCAAGGGCCTAATGTCTCTACCCCAAATGGCTCAAATATGAATCCATTTTCTAGAAGTGCATTTTTGCTAGATCTTTCTAGATGTTTAAAGTTAAATACTACCTAAGTTTTTAATAATATAGATTTATATTCAGTCAATCTAACGATATAATTGTTACATTGTTAGTATGACCTTATTTTAATCGTTTATTGTGGTCGTATTCCACCCACAGATTATGTTATCGATCTCAATTACTGTCTTATTACACACTATAATTTTACAATATTTCTTTTAATTGTGCCAATTTTATAAAGAAACGTAGGTTTAGAAATAATGCAACTGTGTAGTTAAATATCGGCACGCGATTTTTCCAACTAATTTTCTTTATTCTCTGCAATTTAATAGCAATGGAATATTTCTTAGAATAAGTTTTAAATCGTGATTACATAAATTATCCGTAATTTACGTTATGCGTCACTATTATAGTAAAAACATTTCATTATTAATATAATTATGGTAACAATGTATGCAAACAGATACCGACTCTACCGTTTACCTACTCTATCTCTCTGTACTTTTATAATTTCTAAGAACAATTTGCTCGTACCACTTATCTGTTAAAACATATTCGAACATAGTCAATAGCATATTCGCAAATGAATCCGTAGTCGTCTTGGCGCCTGGAATAGGAGTAGGATAAATCTTTATAGAATAGACAGTCCGTATCTTTATCAACAACCTTCGTTTAGTTCAGAGGCTTGATAGCTTCTGACGTGTCCTTCAGCACTATTAATTAGACAACGAGCAGTATCAAAAGATGATTTGTAATGGATTATTAATTTAAATAGAACAAGGCAATCAGTCTGAGTGCGAGTCAAGCATAAAGCTTCATGAGTTCTTGGTTATTATTCTGTATTTTTTCGTTTGCAGTCGATAATGTCATAATCACAGTAAATTTTACATTTTTATCTAAATCCCAACAGGTTGTACTGACTACTAATTCTGTGGCGGGGCTAGATAGATGGAATGGCACCAATTGAAATGCAATTCGTCCATTAATACAATTGCAAGGCTACGTTTGCTACGGATATGGCCCAATTACACCAGGATATAATCGATCTCAGACATTATGTCAAGCAATTGGAGTTCTATCAGATAATTGAAGGATGGTTTGTTTATTTATAGCTTTATGTTATGTTATGAGAGTTATCAATCGATAACCATTAGGGATAAAGGCTCTCGAATGGGGACTGGGTACTGGGCAACGCAGTGTTGGACCGCCATGCGATGGACCGATGACATTATTGCGGTTGCGGGAAGTCGGTGAATGGAATAGGCTCGAGGTTGCGGGAAGTCAGTGGATGAAATAAGCTCAAAGTTTCGGGATGTCGGTGGATGGAATAGACTCTAGGTTGCGGGAAGTCGGTGGATGAAATAAACTCAAAGTTTCGGGATGTCGGTGGATGGAATAGACTCGAGGTTGCGGGAAGTCGGTGGATGGAATAGGCTCGAGGTTGCGGGAAGTCGGTGGATAGAATAGGCTCGAGGTTGCGGGAAGTCGGAGGATGGAATAGGCTCGAGGTTGCAGAAGTTGGTGGATGAAATAAGGTCAAAGTTTCGGGATGTTGGTGCATGGAATAGGCTCGAGGTTGCGGGAAGTCGGCGGATGGAATAGACTCGAGGTTGCGGGAAGTCGGTGGATGAAATAGGCTCGAGGTTGCGGGAAGTCGGTGGATGAAATAAGCTCAAAGTTTCGGGATTTCGGTGGATGAAATAGGATCCAGGTTACGGGAAGTCGGTGGATGGAATAGGCTCGAGGTTACTGGAAGTCGGTGGATGGAATAGGCTCGAGACCACTCATGGTGGCGTCTTATGACTTACATGTCCAGCAGTGGACGTCTGCTGAGATGATGATCATGTAGATAGTTGATCCTTGATCACGTTATTTAGTATGGTTTTGTAATTCAGGAGCTATTTTTTTTTTTTTTAAATTGGAATTCCACGCAAGCGGAGTCACGTAAAGCAGCAAGGAATAAATAATCATACAGAATCATCTAGTCTCTAACTATACTTATATTAATAGATGATAATGACGCTCCATCTACCTTAATGAACAGTAAGTGGTATGGAGTAATTGAAATTATTACTTTTATAACATTATTATACTCCTGTTATAATAATAAGCAGAGGTAGCCAGGCGGAACGTCGAATAGTCGAAGATAGTACCTATTATTTGGTGTTGTCTCTGACTCTTCAATTTGTTGTGCAAAATATTTAATACGTACGATGTGTCTTCTAGAGTTGCCAAAAAAGACCGTACGTGTAAAGAAATATTTAAGAGTAGTTTATTTTCAACCGACTTCAACTAAGGAGGAGGTTATAAATTCGATATTTTTTTTTCTTGTTATGTTTGTTACCTCAGAACTTTGTTGTTTATAAACCGATTATTTTTTTGTTCGAGAGGATATACTTTCAGACTAGTCCCATAGAAATTTCATCATAATCGGTTCAGTACTTTATTTTTTAAATCAAAATAATATAAAAAATAATAATGGCGTCGAAGTAAACAAAATCGCGTTTTTGCTTCTCTGTGACTTGTAAGTGGTGCCCATGGTCACTCAAAAAAAAAATGGTCACTTGAACCGTCCGATTGAAGTCAGTTGTTCTATGTTTTTGTAAAACCTTGATTATGTTCTTTATTTTACACATTTGATACTTACATACAAATGTAAGGTAGGCAAGTGCCCGTAGCGTATATATTCCAAGCTTCTTTATCATCAAATTGTTTATTCCTATACAGTTAAAGGGTGGAGGAGATTCGATCGTGATTCATGTAGCTCCTGACGTGTATCGACTGCCTTGATTGGTTACAAGCTACGAAGCTACAGCTTTCGTAGCGCGAGCCTACGAGATTTTCATGTTAGACAAGATACGAATTTATCACAGTTAGAAATCCGAGAGTAATCTTTATTAGAAATGAAATGAAATCGTTTATTGCATTATAATATTTAATACTCAACCGTGTGACGGCGTGCAAAAAATATTTTATTCTTTTATTCTAATTTTACAATCTGATTTAATTATATCGTATTTCAAAATTATTATCTCAGAAGTCACTTATTTTATAAAATATTTTCAGCCAGCCATGCATAAAGCGTTGCCTTGAATTGTCGAGTAGGTAACTCTCGAATGCCTTTTGGTAATCTATTAAATATGTTAATGGTCATTATGTAACAATTATTTCTCTAGCCTTTAGTTGATAGGTTACGGTATGGTATTAAAATTTAATTCTACTAATACTATAAAGACTTTTGTGAGGATGGATGGATGCATAGTTGAAAAGATGGATGTTTTTTCCACATTCACACTAAAACTACTGAGCTGAATTTTGGTATGGCTATAAGTTTATGAGGTGTACAAATATAGGCTAGTTTTTATCAAGATACCACTGGGGCGCAGACAGCTGCTATTTAAAATAGATCGACGACTACGCACAGGTCAACCCACTAGAATTTCGTTAATTCGTAATTCAAACAAAGTTGCGGGAGTCAGTCATATTTTAATTTGAATCGATTAATCAAAATCACTTTCAATCACATAATAGACAGAAATCCCGAAAATTCAGGTATACCAAGTGAGAGAATCGTAGTAGGAAATAGGCTTCAATTTAAATGTTCGCATCGATAACCAGCCAACTGTAACAGCCGGGTAGCACGACTACGTTTGTCTAATACCACCGTATATCAATACAATTTATAGCCGAATTTATCCCCATTGCTAATATTCTTCGATTTCAAAGCGACTATACTTGTTGTTACGGAGGTGGCGTCGTGCAATAGTGCTGAGTGTAACCCAATACTCAAACTTATTGAGCGTATTCGATGTTTCGGTATTTATTATTTATATTATCATTTATTTATATCTCATTAAAATTTATTTAAAAAAACAGCAATACTATTGTAAAAATATATAAAAACTATATAAAAATAATAATATAATCTAATAAAATAATAAATAACTATATAATAAGAATATATAACACATATAAAAATTATTATTATTATTATTATTATAGATAGTAAACGTATTTTTTATTCTTCAATGATCGTTGTTCATTCGAACGTCATCACCACGAGTGTGTTGATTTATGATTGACTCAAGATATCACGAGAAGCCCATTAACGTCTACAAAATCGCAAACTACAGTTTAAATAGAATAATATATATTATAAAAGGCCCAACTGCTTTTCAATCTATGAAACCAGAGGCGACTTAGATACAAATGTAAAACGGGAATACATTTGACGCGAGTATCGATACTGAATTCATTGAGAAAGCTTCATCTGTCTGATTGCCATTTAACATGTGAATCTAAAATAGCTGAAAATTGAATTGCAAGATACTAAAGATAAGTTACTGACTACATAAAGTAGTAACAAAATAGATAAACCATTGAATGTGAATAAAACTACCTATAGAAAGCCAATCTCTCAATCGAAAGCGATGGATTTCATTTTGAAAGCCGCGAATGTTGCCCGTAGGCCGATTAAACAACGTGTCGCACTTTTTACACTATTTATACAGGATAGCACCAGTTTTGTGACGTTAAATCGAGCGACACACGGCATGTAACATTCACCTACAGAAATATTGAGTGAGGTGTTTGATAGCGTTAGTAATCTGTTACATTTGTAATATCATATGAGTAGGCTAGAATCACAAAGTTTTAATAACTAATTGTCTTCGAGAAAACTTTTTCTGAGCACAGTTTTTTCTGTAGAAGATATTACACGTATAAAGCTTAAAGCTAAAACAAGGTTTAACAAAAACATACGAAAACCGTAAACATCACTGAATAGTGAAGTAAAATACACAATTTCGTTTACTAAGATTACGTCCTTTTTTCAGTTATTTTCATTTCTAAACCAAAGTACATAATGAACCGAAATAAAGTTCATGAAATTTTATGGGACTAATCGGGGAGTAAATCCTTTCAAATAAAAAATAATTATATAACTTTTCGAATCGGTTTATAAACAAAGTTTGAAGTCGGTTGAAAAATATAATTCAGTGTATTTTTTTTTAAACCTGCACGACATAAAAAGCCCTAATGTCTGATACTAGCCGATGATAGAAAATACAATTTGTACATTTTGCCAGTCACGCCGCGTCGGCAGCAGATGGAGTGTCAATCTCAAAAATATGCTAGTTTTTTTTCGTATAAACTTGTGTTGGCCCCGTCGATGTGTTTTACTCCAGAATATGTTTGTAATTGTGGAACGAGTCTATATTTTAGTATATTCAACTGCAGACTGATCATGGTGATACAAAAAAGATGGAATGACTGTCTGACAAATATTGCTAGACATTTTTGTTTTCTAGCTATTATCAAAAAACTGTCAATATCTTCTCTATTCCTTTGCATTTTTTGCTGTTTTCAGCAATTATACTTCAATCCAATCGAGGTTATACTTCTTCTTATCGTGTCACTAGTTCCTTCGAACCAGTCTGGTGAAAGGATTTCAAGTGCGCCTCAAAGAGGCTCCTTTATATTATTTTCCCTTACGTTTTTTTTTATTCTCATTGGCTGCAAAATTTTAAGTACTAAAAAATAAATCAATCCATTTCAGTACAACACCAACCTATACCATAAGTACCTAAACCGAACTGCCTCGACCCTAAAGTGTACAACCATAATACCATATCTAGCGGCATATTATCCACGTAGGATCCCGCATCGTTATCGACGAAATCCCAAATCGGCTAAAAGTGAATTAGGAGTAAGTCAGGTGAATACCGCACCTGCCTAGGCTTAAATCTAGACAATAGATTCGGCTTCCGCAGATTCGATTAGATAACGCATGTACGCACACTTGTTAGAATTATAGATGTACACACGCACAACCCTATCTATTAGATAGGTATAGTGATAAATCTGAAGCATCAATAATACGTTATATGGTCGGTAGTTACACGCAATTGAGTTTGGAACAATTCAAGCTTTTACTATAATCAGTAACAGAGATTTAGGAGGCTAAAAAGTGCCTCGAATTGTTTCGTGAAAAGGTGGTAATGACCGTGCTGCTCGCCTTGTCTTCGGAGGTACCGTACCTCCAGATTCCAGTCTCGTTTACGAATAAGCATATTTTTTCAACCGACTTCAAAGAGGCGGAGGTTCTCAATTCGGATGTATTTTAGATGTGTAACAACTTTCTATCGCTATCTGTCAATTTGTGGGAGTAATGTCGTGAAAATGGGATGGAAGTATGTAACAGGAAATTGGCCGTCAGACTCAGATTCTTCAGTACTTCAACCTCAGAAAAAAATTGTAAATATATAATCATTCCAAATGTAAATGTTGCTTATTATCAAAATGAGATATCAGATGTTACACACATATGCGACTACTGCAATACTCGCTCGGTTTTTTGACGGCGTAATTTTAATTTTATGCTCTTATAGGAAACAAAAACACAAAATGTCGCGGAGAATCAACGAGAACTGGTCACAACAATAGGATAGGTCCTGTTAATTAACTGCATCAACCGGAGTGGCCGATGGGTGGGGGGTGGGGGGCGGGAAAGGGGGAGAGTTTGTCGAACAAATGCACCTGATTAGGCTTGCTTTGTACAGCTCGGCCTCGGGCTGCGAGATCGAGCCTTGTGATTGATTAGATGATGTTGATGTTTTACTGGTTGTATAGAAGAGGAAAGAACGCGTTATATGATATGTCTGAGAAATGATGACGTTTTATTAAACTGTTTTTTTATTTTGTACAGGTTTTTAGCTTTTTTGTAGAGCGATAAATATTATTTAATATTACGGAGTTGTAATTAAATTTGTACCATTAATAAAAATGGCGATCAAAACTTTAAAGTTATTATGTTATGTTATGATGTTAATATTTTCAAAAATAACGTCCATGATTCGTTTAGTATAGTCGTACTATTTTCACCTCCATTTGGAGTTAAAAGTCAGGCGTCGGATCTTCAGCCGCGTTGCGTCTCGCTTTGAAACAAAAAGTGGATTTTTAAAGTAGCTCGCAGGCCGCAACCGACGGCTCAGCTCGATCGTTTATGGATAAACAAAATTCTAATTGAAATCGGTTAATCTTTAAGATAGTCCATTCATGAAATTCTAATGATAATGGTTCAAGCAAAACTGGACTTTAGGGTCACCGCACACGGGCCACAGGCCACAACCACAAACGCCGCCACGAGAAGCTAGACGCAGCTACAAAAGTAGTTGAAACGCGCGACAGCCATTTGTGGCCGGTGGTCTCCACTTGCGGTTGTTGACTACGTGCGTAGTGGCCGGTGGCTGCCACAAAAAGCAAGTAGCGGCGGTTTGTAGCGTGTGGCGGCCACCGGCGTCTACCGTGTAAGGCGAGTCCATATAAAATGTATGAAAACTACTGGAAATATGCCGGTGGCGGCGTTTTGTGGTTGTGGTCGGTGGCCCATGTGCGGCGCCACTTAGTGGAAACAAAACTTGATTCTCAAAACGTTGATCTATCTGGCGAAATCAAAAGTTATATTTACCAGGAAGAGGGAGCAAGACAGGACATAAAATTGTATTAAATAATTCAGGGACGCCATTATGCCGCGTCGAGCGCCCAAAGAGGAAAACTACAGCCCTAAATATTAAAACGCTATGTTATATGTATTGCAATTTTCATTAATGATTAACGGAATATCTGCGAGGACGTTGGTACTACAGACTACTTAAGGAGGTTCTTTAATATAAAGGCGTGGCCCGACAAAATCTACTTTACCGCTCTACAAAATAAAAATTATAAAAATGTTTTATTTCTAAAAGGTTTTATAATAAGGTACATAGCATAATAATATATAACTAAGAAATAAAAAGAAATACAATAAATCATAAAATTATAGGCAAATAATTTAAAAACAGAAGGAGTAGAGTAGCTATTATACTTGTAATTTAATATAAATTGTTCACCGTGTGTGTATAAAATAGTCTTAAAAAAAAATAATTGAATTCTAATTTCGATCCTTATATTATATTCTATTTCAGTCTTTAGTAGGTATTATGCTGTATGTTTTATTTTCAATAAGTTTCTAAAAAAATGTTTTAGATTACGTTGTAGAAGTCGCATCAACAATACCACCACTTCACTTAAATGCAAAGAAAGGAGCCTCTTCGAGACGCACTTGAAATCCTTCACCAAACTGGTTCGAATGAATTTGTGACACGACAAGAAGAAGACTTAAATGCAATCTGATCGATATGACACAGTTAAACTGTAGGTGTTATGTTATAGTTACGGTAGCTTTTCGTCCGCCGACTATTAAGCATAAAGCGTCGATGACACAGGGCTAGTTTACAAGCTACAAGCCAGCGAGTTTAAAAGCTAGCGAGTGAGCGAGTTAGCTTTTGGGAAGGATTTTCAACAAGCAGATTGTAAAAAAAACAATGACACGGGGCAAGTTTACAAGCTACAAGCCAGCGAGTTCGCTGTGTCATCGACGCTTAAGAAATAATTTTTATAATTTAGTTTATAAAATATAGCCTGAAATTGTAAGTGTAAATGTAAACGCTTCATCAATTCAAAGGCCAAGTTCTTACTAAGATAAATGTTTCACAGCACAATCTGTACTCGTTATTCATACATAACTTTGCATCACAATATCACATGGACTCGCCTTTACCATACATAAGTAAGTGAGCGGGCCTCTGTAGGGCTGTTAATCTACGGAGAGCACTAATACGTCGCGGTATTCATATTGTATGGTAGTGCCGACGAAGCAATACTATATTTATTGCATGATTATGACGTTACAGAGCATCTACTTTTAGGCCATGACATCGGCGTCATTAATATATACATAGAGTGTTTTTGAACTATTTATTACACACTACAATTACTCACAAGAGCCCGTGGAAACCATACGCGCTATTTATTGTTTTCGTTTTTATTTAGTTTACTTGATAAAACTTGCCAATATTTCAAACAATTTTTAAATTAATTTATAATTAAAAAACTGTAATTTAAATTTTGATTTGAATTCATCTAAAATTAAAGTTAAAAGAAATATTCTTGTTTATTTTTGTTTTATTATTAATATTATTCAAGATGGCGTAACGAGCTAGACGTATACCAACTAGACTGGCCCACTGCAGCACAGGAAAGAAAGTTGTGGAAACAGGGGAGGGAGGGAGGCCTTTGCCCTGCAGTGGGACGATACAGGCTAATAATAATAATATTGAAAAATGCAATATTTTACGTGTGTTCCCCTAATTTTGCCGGTGTGTGTATTTTACGAGTATTTATCAATTCTAATAAAAAAAAAACAATTTTTTTTTTACTATTTATAGACTTGCGTTTGACCACCTGATGGTAAGTAACGATATGGTCGACGATGTGGCACGCTTACCTAGAATAATCCTATTCACTCTTGCTTGCCTTGAAAACACCCAAATTTAGCGATCGGGAACACTGACGCCGGCAGAGCATTCAATTCCTTGGCGGTTCGCATAATGAAAGTACATAATTAATACACAAATTTACACAACTAACTGAAAGCCAAAACTACTTGATTTAAAATATCTTAGGACATCCTGTAGATGCAAGATGCTTCATAACAGGAATGCAACGTCTATGCTAAGCTGTCTGTCTTCACGCTAGAAATCTAATTGTCTGACGCTTCGGAATCAAAGCCATTCTTTAAAACATTCCCAAGAAAAGATAAAAATATTGCTCCGAGTCTGACGCACGGCAGGTACCTCCCGTTAATGTTGTAAGTTTCGATATTAGCATTAATTAAGCTTTATTAGGAGATTGAGAAGGGTACGGCTTGATATACAACATTTTCAAAGTTATTAACTTGGGTGCAGCAAATTGAAACAGATTGTAAACTGTATTAGGTTATCAGAGTAATTTTGTAAGTTCCTATGTGAACAACGCAACGTGGGTAGTTGACCTCGCTTTATACGTGCTCTTTGTCTACGACTTTACCGCCTCTAAAACTCCTAAATGGGAAGGTATATGATTACAACCATATACCTACCCATACCAGAACGTCTGCGAGCAGGGAAAAGTGGCGAGATATCGTGAGGCGAGTCACAGCCCCCGGCAAAAAAAACTTCTTGAAGAAGATGATTACAACAAAAAAAAGTACTATGAACAAATAGTATAAATATATAAAACTTTGTTTAGAAATTAAGCGGAACTTTGTTTAGAAATCAAGCGGATTTATTACTAAATATATTTATACTATTTGTTCATATTTATGGATTTCCGCAAAGTAACGCCTGAATCAATCAAAAAAGTACTAGTAGTATCTTCTTCTTTTTATCATGTCACTAGTTCTTTCGAACCAGTATGGTGAAAGGATTTCAAGTGCGCCCCGAAGAGGCTCCTTTCGTGCTAGTAGTATGATCACTCACTACACCTAAGCTTGTTAAAATGACCTCGTCTCGTCATGAGAAACAGGCTGGTTCAGGTGTCAGATATTACAAATCGCCGATGGCCTTCGACGTAACGTAGCTGTAACTTTGTTGGCAACACCGATAATTTAACGTGCCCGGAGCGCGAGCACGGAAGCGCTCAGTTGTAAATGCCACTTATGGTCACAGTTCCAAGTGGTGACATGACTGAACATGACCTCAAATTTGTTAACTGAATATTATCGGTCGGTTGGCTTTAATCCTCGATGCACATTTGGCCGTATGTGTATGTTGCTGCTTTTGATATTTCAAAACCATTTAACTTAGACCCAGATGTACTGGCATAGAACTCTATTACTAAATAATATATTCGAAACATTTAATCAACAAATAGGAACTCGGCAAAGCCAAGAATCTAATCATTAGATGCCAACGGTAGCCATTCAGGCATTCACTATAGAGGTCCTTATAACAAAACCCGTGCTATCTGCCTGTCGATAGCTCAAACTTTGATAATGAAAACTTCTCATAAACGACTACAATGGATGCACTGATGTCCAATGACGTTTCTATTGTCAACTTTACTTAGAGACTTGGGCGGTTGTCATTGATGCAGACGAATGCAGGTTCAGTAACGAGAGTAGCATGGCTCTATTGTTTAATCTAGAATCAGCTTGCTGTGAAGAATGAAATTAAATCCATACAAATTAATCTAGCGTCTCATTTAAGGTAATACTACCTTCGTATTTGACTATTAAATTCGAATTAGTAATAGTTCAGTGTTTACCTAGTTATTTACGTTGTATTTCATTATTTTTGCAAACAACATCTCATTCAATAAATTTATCAATTTATTTTCCAAAAACACAGATATTGCACAATGGTTCACAATGGACCCCGCACTAGGGCAAGCCTGTATCGCGGGAGTCCTATCTCACCCCGCTGGTCTTTACCCGAAGTGGTCTAAAAGCCTTTCCGCCTATTAGCCCTTTTTGCGTTGAGCCAGTAAAGGCATCCACTTCCCATAATATCCGTCGATGTCCAACGTTAGATGCTTTTCGAAATGCCTACAACAAACACATGTTTGCCAGCCCCGAAGGTTCATTCGCGTTAAAGTTTGCCTTGGAAATCGAACGCATTGTGCCTCTCTGAGTGCTGAGCACATGGCTGTATTGTATGGTCACATTATGTATCAACTTTGATTAGAATGCCGTATTATGCGTGTACATCACTGTTTCTGTGTATTGTCAATTCGAACTGTACGAATATTAAATTAACTTGATGCAGATATTGTGCGTGACTGTACTTCGTGATGGTACCGATAACAATTTGAATATTTATATAAGTAATAAACCGATATTAGCTTTCCGGGGTAACGTAATCGAGAATTCTAAACTGTTTGGAATGCAAATAATTAATAAGAAATAATTCATAAAAATATATTAGAAAAAATACTTGACAGGAGCTTCGTAGATTACCGAATATTTTTAATTCAAATTCAGATTAAAAATGATTTATTTGGAACATAAAAGGAGTAACTATACAATCTGTTTGTTAATATCCCTACAATGCCGAAGGGGGGGTGTTCTGTCCCCCCGCGGGAACAACGAATGTTCTACGACTTTTTGAATTTCCATGATTTTCATTGAAGAACTGTACACCAAAGTGCAGCTGATTTTTAACGTGGTGATTACCATAAAATCAGCTGTTTGGTGAACTTTTCAAGAGCTCTGACCTTGACCTCAGTAATGTTAGTGATGAGACAGATTAAGGCTTATCTTACAGAAAACTTAACAGCATCTGAGAGGCAAATGGTTTTTTTTTGTGCTAGGTTTTGTTGTTTAACTTAAATGCCATACGTAATGGTGTACCTACAAAACATCGTGAGGAAGTTGCATTTCTCGCAACTAAGTGGGTACTCCATAAATCCGCATTTTGGTCTATGTGTTGGAGAAACAACGATCACGCTAGTTAAGAGTTTGACCCTAGTCCAGTTAGTTGGAACATGAACATCAATTGTGCCAGAGTACTTTGGATCGAGGACAGAAAAAAGATTATTCAAAGTATTTTTATTGGTAATTTTGTTTTGACCACTCTGTCTTTCATATTCTTCATTTCATAGCTAAAGAGGTTTAAGCTACTCGATACTCTTTCGATACTAGATGGTTCTAATAAAACTCCTTGGTACAACATTTTAGACATTTGACATTTTGTTTGTTTTTTCGTAACTATGGTTATGAACTGAATTATTTTTTAATTTTTTAATAATTTCTTCATAAATTCAATAAAACATGGCACAAGTGCTGTGTTATGAGCTGCAAGAAGACAAATTGACTCAAGCTTCGGCTTTACATAAAGTTGTTTGCGTAAAGTGAAAAATAACTCAAAAATGTGTTATGTTTGTGCATTCGTCGGCATAAGGCTTTCGCAGTCCTCTGCAGGACATAGGCCTTTCCCAATGTGCGCCATTGCACCCTCTCTTGCCGCATCCATCGTGCGGGTGCAATGCATTATGCAACTGTGAAAACTGCAGCCTACAAGTACCTACCTACTCCAGGAACTAAGAGAAAAGTCCTCAGTAAGAACTTGATAAATAAAAATAAAACGAACATTTGTATGTATTTTCTCTTAATCTCTCTTAATAGTTTGAAATAGTCTAACTAAATTATGTAAAACTTTTCTTAATTCTTTACATCGAAAGGTTCATAAATACCTAACCTACCTACTCAACTTACCTAGACTAGATCATAGGCATGAGCCCATGTTCCTTACGTGTGTCTATGTGTGACGTGAAGGGTGTGTACAGATGGAGAAGTAAATAGCAAATAGGGTTGTCTTAAATAATTATTGTATGAAAATTTCTGATACGATGTATTCAACCTTTGCACACGTGATAGTATTCACACTCTAAGTCTGAATTCGCCCCCTCAGGGTTTGTAGGGACATAACACTACACGTTGTATAATAAAATGGGAGCGTTGACAACTGCAAAAGTTTTTTCAGTAGATATCATAGAGAACAGTGACGATAAGCATTCAACCAGCTTTTGAACAATTCAGTCGCATAACTCAAAAGAAAGTCACATCTCTTTCGAACTTAAAGCTGGCCTCTGCGAGAAAGACGGTAGAGACTACTCTGTCAAAAACCGACAAAACTGTCGTGTCACGCTAAATCGTCTTAGAGCTTAGCATATTGAGTATAGAGAACTATAGAAGGATTAGCCGTGCCTCGTCAAGGGAAATTGGATTACGTCGCGAACGTTCTGAAACAATAGACGTTTGATGATGCTTGGCCTAATGAAGCAGACCAATAGTTATTCCCAACATGTATACAAAACATCCAAGACACACAGCGCAGCCTGTGTGTCATCGAATCTGAATTGCAAAATGCTCTCGACTCTCTCTTAATGTTTGCGTCTATACGGTTACTATGTATGTCTGTCGGCGTTAACAGAAGGTGCAACCATTGGACTCTATTTATTAGCCGTGCACTGCGCACCAATCTTAAATTCCGTAATGTTAAATTATTGATTTCGCGTAATCAATCAAACTTAGCTACGTTGGTTTTAAATGTAACAGAGTGACGAGATCAGCCAGGCGTTCTAAAGCAAGAGATAGCCCCTGCAATATAATATGTCCATACGATTGTCATTAGACCGGTCGCGCGAGTGCAACGAAGAACGAGGAAGAGTGTGTATTTTCAAGCTCAAATATAGGTACTACGAAAAATAATGAGTTTAACCTTGATTTTTGCAACATTTGCGCTGTGCGAGGACGTGGTGGCCTAGTGGATGAGGCCCTTGCCTTGCGACCTGATGGTTGCGGGTTCGAATGCCGATGGCAATCATGCGTAAATGTGTTTTTTCGGTTGAAAAAATCTATGCATGCATTTCACGCTAAAGAAGCCTCTTTGAGGCGCACTTATAATCCTTTTACCACACTGGTTCAAAGGAACTAGTGACACGATAAGAAGAATGGTATGTCCAATGTTTTCAACTCTATATTCACGAGCGTGGTCCGAAAGGTCCGGGGTGAATTGGATAGTCCGCGACATGTTTGTTTATGATTTGTGCGTGAAGAGTAGCTACGCTGGATTCCAATGGAAACTATCGAACGTTGCGGTCGGCCGATCGAACAGCATCAATTTTAGTGATTGCAGCGGCTTCAAGATGAAAATGGTTCTTATTTATCGTGAATTAAGGTATTCATTCACGTACATATTCATAGTTATCTAATAACTAAGAAGGTACTAATAAAATCTATAATTATTAAATCTGCACATAATAAAATACTTTAACACTGTATCGGAAAGGGCTCTGAATATCGCAATAGTTTAAAAAAAACAGGAAATAGCGTCTGTACCACAACTCTGTATGTTATTTTTTATACGAAAAACAACTTTGTAGTTTTATTTTTTTGTTACACGTCTGGTCTTGTGATTACTGATTTTGTGTGTGACAGTGTCAGAATTTCCAAACCGCCCAAAAACTTAACAAAATCATTATCATCATGAGTCTAGTATTAATCGCAATCCACTGTTGGGAAAAGACCTCTCACAATATGCGCCATGGCGTCTTCTGTCTTCGGAAAAACAGTTATCATTATATCAAATCATAAGTCGAAAAGCGACTGGATACTAACACCTGAATAAAAACGAAACGGAAACGTGTAAATAAACAGGGCTTTGTTCTTCTATTCCGCTATCCACCCCCTCGATGGCATTAAGACGGGGGTGGAGGGTGGCTCACGGTCAAGGTCGACGTGAACTGAATAAATACTATACAGAAAACTCTCTTAATACATTCCACAATTTAAGTTTAAAACAGACTCGAGAGTGAGGTAAAATACGAAACGTTGGGTAAAGGTGAACTAAAGAGTCTGTTTTAAACTTAAATTGTGAAAAGTATTGATTGAAACATAGATTAGTAGGGTAATAAAATGTAGCATTTCACATGTTTTTGAACTTTTCTGGTCGCTCATAGAAAGAGGCCCTACAAATAACTGGCCTTTCATGGGAAGTGGCCGTTCAAGATATGTGGTCGTAGCTAACCGGATCCATGTATGCCGGTTTCCTCACGATGTTTTCCTTCGCACACATGAACAGGAAAAACCATTGGTGCATCACTGTATCACTGGGTTCGAACCCACGACCTTCAGATCGCAAGTCGAGACACCATCCACTCAGCCAACACGGCTTTTGAATTACAAGCGTTACTTATAACATGGAACATTGCGGTGTTCGAATAAAGCTTTATCCATACATCCGTCTGTTGGCATAGCAGCGTGCCTACGGGACAATCTACGTCAATCGTTCAAAGTACGATTAGCATTCGACATTGATTTGCGTAGGGGGTACCAACTGCTCTATATTAGTCAACGTTAAGTTTACTCTCACGCTAAATTATACTCACTGCGACTTTATGCAGCGATGTTTGCTTGTTGGTTGAATTAAAACAAGCTTAAAGTTTGTAAAAACTGAAAACCTCGTATGCATTATTCCAAATGAAATTTAAATATATTCATGACGTACATATATTATATTTTTGTAATCTTCATTAAATTTCCTTCATTTATAGGGTATCAGCCTACTCGATTTGTTTGGTTAACAAAAATGTATAAACGGCTTACTATTCAGCCCCAAAAATCTGCCAATATAAAAACATTTTATTTAAAAAAATATGATTTTTAAGGTAAATTGAAGAAAGGGTTCGATTTCCAAACCGATCTTACAATAACCTCTTCAAATGCTTGTGCAAATAGAGCTAGATTATTAAAGGGTTGAATTTACACCAATACCGGTATTCCCCGTTCAAGCGAGGGTTTCCAAAACGCTTGTCTAATTCGAATCTCCCATAGCATGTGCATGCTAACAAATCAAGTTCGGTACGGCGTATCCCTTGATAATATGTTCTAATTGAAATTCAAGTCATTGACATGGCTAACGGCTATAATCGAATTTCTCGGCCTCTCCCAACGTCTGTTTGGTCGTGCACCCGGCGTAGATTAAAAGTTACGTATACGAACCTAATATAGCGTATACTGTACGTGTGAAGCAGAATTGGTCGTCTAGTTTGGAGATTTGCTGGTTAGACTGGAGATTTAAGTTTTTTAAATTAAATTGTGGCTTAGATTATTTTTTATTTACGGTTAGTTTTTTTTTTATGCGAAAGCCGAGGCCCGTTTATTCTTATTTTTTTTCTAATCACGTAAACATAATAATATAAATATACCTATATTTTTTTTAAAACTAACCGCGATAATCCATGCTTGTGTTGCTTCGTTATCCTTTTCATGGACAACCTACTCCTGCGGTAACCTACTCAAGAAAAACTAACCGTTAGTTTTTGTTTATGCGAAAGCCCAGACCCGAGAAAGATATTCGAGCATAGACTCTAAACAAACTTCATACAAAAAATTAGCTAGTAGAGCCGCTGAACTGTCTCTCTAAGCATCCGTAGCTTTTTCATTCGTACAAACGAGATTCTGCTACGAGATGCTACACTGCTACGGAGCGCTACGCAGCAAACATTACGACGACACGATTGGTCGAGTGGCAAGTGCATTGGACTGCTACGCCGAGTGTCGCGGGTTCGATTCCCGCTTCAGGACAAACATTGGTCTGATGAACATCGGTGTTTGTTCGGAGTCTGGGTGATATCTATGTAGGTATTTAAAAATAAAGTATATAAGTATTGTATCAGTTATCTGGTTCCCATAATACAAGCTTGCTTAGTTTGGGGCTAGATGGCGCTGTGTGAAATGCCCAAACATTATTATTTGAATGAATGAATGATTTATTTATCTAAAGTATGGTTAATTACAGACTGTTCTTATGAATGTATAAATTAGAGTCACATACTTCACTGTAGAATACAGTCTACAAATTTTCTATTCATTTATATGTTATAGGGCTTATGTTTCTCATAATTTCGATCAATGTGTCTAAAAATTACATAAAATTTAGGTTTAGCGAATTAAGTAGATACTGTAGATACAATGTCCAATTAAACAATCGCATGCAAAGAAAACGAAATTAACCTACAATAACAATAATCTATACCTACTTTTCTAGTCCAATGTCAATATTATTAGCAAACCAAACAAAATTCATGACTTTCAACACGCATCGAGAGGTTTTAATATCACAGAGGTGGCTTTTGTCCCATCATCGATAAACAGGGCCCGCCAAAAATCGGCCGCTAGTTTTAACAATTCAGCGCGAATCGGACACGGGGTGGTTCAGAGTTCGGTGGGAAAAGTTGCGGTTAGTCCGCGTTCGGTCCACGCCTGTCAACCCTGTCCTGTACTAACAGGTTGCCAGATTTGCCACTATTTTTACGTTGTACGTAGTGATGGGACATGCCACACCTGTTGTGCGATCCAGCAGTATGCTGTTCGTGGATGCTGCGAGAAGCTCAATATATGTTTTCGGAAATAACACCAATAGGCGTGCATTTAATTTATTTTGACTTAAAAAAACTGTACCTACAGCATACAATGATATTATCTTACTAACCAACGTACAAGTAGGCAGGTACTTACATTTGAGTACCAATGAGTGAATGTACAGTGCAGTCAAAAAAGGGTGATGATCAGCATATGTTGCAGTCAAACTAACTCATACAATCGTGCAAAGTTGATATTTAGGATTGCACGATTGCATACCTACTTGAGTGCTTGGGCTTATATTATTCGAGCTCGCAACCCAGTTGTGGTTCACAAAGGTAGATATTTGAATTATAATTATTGTACGAAGCCGAGTTTATGCACAATTAATTTTGCATTAGTTACGCAGGAAACTAATGCACTAAATTAATATTGCGACTAAAATATAAGATATTATCGTACATTTGGTGCATTAGCGGTGTGGACGGCTAATTGACGGAGATGGATAACGAGTTTACTAAAACCAGTAATATTGGATAGGTATTCGATTCTGATACAGAGGATATTATACTACTCGGGCGAATGAGCATGACACCTGGCTGACATGTGGCTCGGAATTTGATGCTTCGCTGTCCCGCTCGGCGCCCTCCGTGTTTCTTCTTCCTCTAATTGCGAAGCCCTATCATTACCAAGTATTACAGGACCTCTTCTCTATCAAGGTTATTCAATTCCACGCTGTACTTTGCACAAACGTCATTCGAGCCAGGTGTCATGTTCATTCGTCGTTATACAATCAATAATAATGACCACGCATCTCTCAAGTGGTATCATACTTTGAACATATTCGAATGTTAACATGTAAGATAAGTTTTTAAACTAAAACGATAGAAGTGGAGATAAGAAGAAGAATAGATGTACAATATTTTTTTATATAAATTGGAATATAAATATTCTAACATAGAAATCGATCCATTAACAAATGGTTATATATTAAAACAGTTTGAATTAATTCTAATATAATCTAAGTTTTTACAAAAACATACTTCAAACGACTCAATTGGACTGTTCTAGTGACCGTTAACACCACTGAATAATCAAAGGGTATTTTATATAGTAACGTAAGTAAAATACACAATTTCGTTTACTTGGATGACGTCATTTTTCAGTTATTTTGATTTCTATATCAAAGTACTGAACTGATTTTCATGAAACTTCTATGGAACCAATGTGGAAGTACATATAAACTTTTAAATAAATTTATAGCTTTTAAACAAGAAAGTTCTGAGATAACAAACAAAAAAACAACCGAATTGAGAACCTCCTCCTTTGCTGAAGTCGGTTAAAAAACAGAGCAACTGGACATTCACAAATAAAACCATAACTATTTTTGCAACCAAGTTTGTTTAAAGCATCGACAACAGCCATCACTAGATACCATGATTGCGAATGATCCGCACCTACCTACGCCGCGAGCCAATTAAACGGTTTTTACACCCGTACATTTGAGCCGAATTATGTTGCCCGGTTAACGTGATTGCCGGCCGGGGCGCGAACAACTGTTGAATTTTGTTTGCACAATAGTTTTTGCAACTAAGTGTGATCTTTCGGTTTAAACGACATTTACTAGTTTGAATTGTAAAGCTGGGATACGCGTGGGATAGAATTGTTAAAAAGCTATGTCATTATAATGTTTTTTTCTGACTGATAGACAACGCACAGGCCAAACCACTGAACGTATTTGAAATTTCTAGGGTATGTTCATCAAGAAATGTAAGCGCGTACCTAATAAGAAAGGATTTTTGTTAATTCAAATTTAAATTCAAATATTTTATTTCAGACTCAGACCATAAAAAAGATACAAATTTCATTTTTTTCAACAAGAACAAAAACAATAAATTAAAATTCTCACATAAAAGCGAAAGACAAATTAAAATAATACAATAAATACATACCTACTGGTCTAAAATATGGAATTATGGTGATAAATAAAATCTATTAGAATCAAACCTTTCCATTTGTTTCCGTTATGTTAGCATAATTACGAAAATTTTGTTACTATGGGGGTGTCATGTAGACAATCAATATTAATAAAAGGCTTGGACTTGACTGACTGACTAACAGACAACGTACAGGTCTAACCGCTGAACGTAGAGACTCGAAACTTTTATGGTTTGTTCATCAAGAACTGAAAGTGCGTACTAAGAAAAGGGATTCCTCTGCCAACTGGTAATGATTAAAAAGAACAAATAAAGTATTCTCTGCGCTGAAACCAAGCTTTGTACTGCGACACCTGGCATCATCAATTAATCTTCCACGAAATTTCAACATGGAAGCAGTCTAATCAAAGCAGACCTTTGACAACCTTTAGCCGCTTATTAGAGCCAGGGCCGGACATGCAAATCAAAGCCTCTAGAGACACACCTGGCGCGCACGAGATAATCTGAAACAAGGCTCTGTTACTGCACTTTCACGTTGGACGTACACACTCTTCAAAGTATTACGCATGTATACCTTTATCATTGCATACAAGTTCGTACGTTTATTAAGGGGAATCCTCAAATCCGAATTCCATACAAAACGTTTCGAACAAATACTCAAAAAGTACGCCATATTAAAGTAATTTTTTCACACTATTCGTTTTGTCCATGTTTTTCAATTTCGTCAACAAAAAAAGTGAAAGGTTTAATAATTTAATTTAGATTTTGTACGTGTTTTAAAATTAACCCTACTAACTTAAAAACACGTATAAAATCTAAATTAAAGTATGAAACCCTTATTTTTTTTGTTGTTGATGAAATCAAAAAACATGGACGAAATGAATAGTGTGAAGAAATTACTATAATACGGCGTACTTTTTGAGTATTTGTCCGAAACATTTTGTATGGAATTCGGATTTGAGGATTACCCTTAATAACACTGTGCTTTCTACTCACTCTTTACTTAACGTAACCAGTATGTACTCTCGGGTATGTACCGGGTTGGCCGCGAAAACGTTGAAGGTATGATCTTGACTCTTTTCAAGGAGTCTGTTTGACAATGGCCACAGACCGGAAAGTGTATAATAAGTTGGGAGAGACATTTGCCTAGCAGTGAGACGAGATAGGTGAATAAAAAAAATAGGTACTAATATTTAATTTATTTTGAAAAATCTTAATAAGACCCATTGCCTTTTATAATTTTAGTTCCAGGAAAACAGTTATAGGTAAGTAATATAAAGGGAGCAAATAAATTAATTTCGGTTTAAAATTATATAATAAGTGAGTAGAACGTTTGAATAGATTACAATAAATATTTAACAAAATTTATAGTCAGTCGGTCTTATATTATTTTTTTCCTCAGTGAAAATTTACAGTAAATATCTACTCGCACTTTTATATATAATCGGTAAGTATTTGGTCGAATAAAAACATGTCATACCTATAATATAACAACCACTCTATCCAGAAAGTGGGCATGCGCTCATGGATGTCACTCATGTCAAATCACCTACATAAAATATAGTGGTGAGTTCAATTAAAATATTGAGATTGACGTGTCCATATTCATATTCATATCGACAGGTGTTGATTTGTCGAATATTAAAGTCAAACATCCCTATGTCGCAGCCAACTAGCTTAATTAACCGTTTAACTAACTGCCTATAAGCTTTTTTACTAAACGGCTGCCGGTCAGTTAGCGGCCTAAATCTACTCAGCGTCTTTTACCTTAGATAATTTTCTGTCTTATATAATTTAAATTAGTATTATCATTATATAAAATCTATCCACGCAACTAGATATAGTTTTTATCAAACAGATACAAAAACGTATTCTGTAGTCAATGCAGACGTGTTACTACGTTGTATCTGTGCAGTCAGAATTTTGAATTTCTACAAAATCACAGAGTGACAGCGGCGCGAGTGCGGCGCCCGAGCCGAGATTTTGCGAGCTGGCTCGAACTAGGTACCCGGGTTTGCCAAACGATGAATAAAGCTACTTTTTTATAAATAAAGGATACCGCCTGATACAAATCCATAGGAATACGACTAACAGTAACAGTTATCCACTTTCAATAAAAAAAAATTGACAAAAATCTGACTAACTTTTTTCAAGTTTTTTTGCCGTATATGTGTTCAGTAACGGCAACTGACTATGGGTATTTTTTTTATGGTGATTAAAATTTGACCGTATATATCAAGCAATACCCAAATTGCTTATTTACCTCCACCAACTCGTTCGGTAAAAATAATATCGGCGAAACAATATGGCAACGTGACAAATCGTTGTTATTAACACACCGAATGTTGGACGAAAAAAAATCACAGAATATTTGGTTAAACAAACAAACTCTTCCGTGTCGTCTGTTCCAGCGACAGGACGGCAAAATATTTATATAAAAAATTTAATAATTCATCGGTTCATAACTTGTTTGTGAACACCAAAATATTTGAACAAAACTGTGATTAAAATGGGGCCCTTTAAAATTAAATCATCCGCCATAAAAATATTGTTTTAAAATAATATTAAAAGACATTACGAACAATACTCACACTTCATTATTTTGAAAGGCGGCTCTTAGAAATCCTGCGACAGATAACCATGTCTAAGGTTTGAAATGGCAGCTCGGACTATTTATTCTAAATTAAATATTGTTATACTTCGTCTGGATTTTATACATAACAAAAAAATATTATCAGTTTTATAAATAAAAAAATCAGCCAATGACATTAAAAGTATTCCTTACAATATCCGTCTTAATTGCAATGACTCAAATAATTAAATTTTTGTATTGGTTGATATTATTATATTCATTAGTCTGAAATTTCTCCGCCATTTTAGATTATAAGTACGTACGGTGTACATAATATTATGACTAAAAAGTGTTTTTAGCTTTCTATATTATTTCTTTGCGCGTCCATTACACATTGATCGAGTTATCCCTGGCTTGCAGCAAGGTGATTTTGACAGACGAAAATAATATAAGAAAGCCGGTTTTCAGTTTGACGTGCATTGTTTCGTTGTGTTGCTTTATAGCTGTATTACGGTGCAGGCTCTCTTTACATTTCCACATGAAGGCTGGTGTTGCAATAGCTACATTGCTTTTCTTTCTGTACAAACCTGACAATTAAATGATTCTATTATTTCTTGGGGACGACACAAAGTGCGGTTACAAACTAGCCTATTTTTGCCGCGCGTATACGGGCGGGTTGGTACTCGCGAAACTTCAAAAGACCGACAAAAATGGGATAGCGAGACAAAATAGTAACCTTGTACCCTTTCATAACTTTTCTTAGCTAGAACTATTACTCGTATATTGTAATCGTTACTAAATTTCGTTAGCAGGAATTATTATTATTGTAATCGTTACTAAATTATTCTCGCTGTCATAAATTCAACTAGAATTTTAGTAATTCAACGAGATTTTTTTCTTCGTGCGGCATTTACGCTCGGTTTTTAACTAAAACCTTAACTTTTTTTTGTACATAATAATGTTATCGTTAATTTATATTTCACGACGACGCCATGAAAGCTTTCGGCGATGGCACCCTTTTCCAGCATGCATTTAATCCATCCGCGTATTTATTTACGTTCCATCCAATAATCATATTATCCCTACACATTGATCTTATTATCCCTGGCTAATGCAACGTGATTTCAAAGTGTTTGGTTAAACTGCTTTAAACTGTCTGTGGTTTACGTTTTCTTGACTCTTCACATCAATGTCATTTCATTGATTTTCTTGTTAGCAGGCAGAACTTTGGCGGTTAACTGCCAGAGGCATTAACACTACTACTCAGGCGAATGAACATGACACCTGGCTGACACGTGGCTCGGAACTTGATGCTGCCCCCGCTACCCCGCGCGGCGCCCTTTGTGAAACCTTATGATTACTTATCATTACCAAGTATTACAGGACCTCTTCTCTATCAAGATTATCCAATTCCACGCTGTACTTTGCAGAAATGTCATTCGAGCCAGGTGTCATGTTCATTCGCCCGAGTAGTAGGTGGTGTTGTTTCATCGTAGCTTCGCACAGGTCCTATCTAATCAAGCAGGAAATGTCATTTCCAGCATCAATCAGCACTGTTCCGAATTGTATTTTTTCAAAGTGTGATCTGACCTCAACAACTTAAAGTTTATAAAAATTGAAAACCCGACTGCGAATATTATTATACATTGATTGCAAATTATATCAAAATAAATTGTCAACATCCACCCAGCCGTTTGGAAGATATGAGGTAACAAATAAATTCACATATGTACATACATACATACAAGTTACGCGCGAAAAACATAACCCTTCATTGGCAGTCGGGTAAAAAATGAGATGTAGGTACTAGAAACCGGCTAATAAAGGGTGTGGATAAAAATAATATTAACGCCGCGTTGCGCGCAGCGCGCGATGTCTAAGCAAATCGATTCCCCTTCCGACATTAGGGCCCCCGTCGCACTCATCGTTATCGACCAAATTTTTATTATGCATATTTTTAATTTTATTTTTGTTCACCCCCCGCTGCAAGCGTCCCGTGTATTAAATCAATACTGGCACCCGTTTCGTTGTTTTATTTTGTGCTCGTGTGGTAGCATTTTTGGCCGGTTCTCCTAGGGTTGCTGAAGAAAAATTTGACTTTTACGTTTTGATTTAGAATTTAACCTACCTAACCTGAATTTTTTCATCAATTTAATCAAGTTTATCAAATAACACTTTATTAACATTGCAAATAAAAACTAGAGGCAAAAATGTAGAATAATCTTCTATCCATATGTTTTTTACTTAAAACATTTTAGCAAGATTATTATTTTCGATGTAGGTATAAGAATAAACTTGGAATATACATTTTTCTTTCGACGTGACTACTTAAGGGTCAGCCCTAACCGACTGTAGCAATGCACCTTCTACTCGTTTCTGTTCTAATGGGTACTGGCCCTCGGCCTACACTTTAAAACCATAACGCATGTATGTTTGCAAGACTAATGCAGTCTGTGGGAATGAACTATTTGTGTAAATGCATAAAAACATTCCTCTTAGGTTTCCTAGTGTACATGGGATTACGATTTTTAGGTATTCTTTTATTTTTGACAAGCTGAAGCCAGCAACTTCGTTTGTGTTGCGTATTTTTAAAATTCCTTTTAAAACTCACTTTCAGCTTTTGACGAACAAATCCTCCAAGTTTCAAGTCTCTACGTTCAGTGGTTTGGCCTATACGTTGTTTGTTAGTCAGTCAGTCAGTACCAAGCCTATTATATAATATATATTGATGTACTGGGTTCGTCTTATAAAACAAAGACTATAAAATGTCCACTTTGTATAATATAAAATATTAAGTATTGACTGGGAAAACGCACTATGTAACATTTTATTACGAAAAATTTTAAAAAAAATAACTACCAAGTATCGCAAGTAATCCATTCACACATATAAATCCATTGTGAGTAACAAGGCATAATCGCAAAGACATTACCTAGATCGCGCCCGGACGGAAACGCGCGCAAAAAGCGACAATTCGTGTAAATTTGTCGGTATGTGTGGGCAAGTTCCTTCATCTTTATGTTGTACTATTAAATAACTCTAATGGCCACATCCTCGCCTAGTTCCCGCCAACGAAGTAACTGGCGGATATTCTGTATCGTCAAATTGACTCACAAAGTGGTCAGAGGACAGTGGACCACGGTCCGCGATTCACGCGACTCAAGGACGTGACATGCCACATCTAATTGGAATCAGCAGCGCTGTTAAAGGATGCGCCTAGAATCCTAGATCTTCGGCGCTTCCCTTACTCAATTATTTAGTTAACCTTTTGAGTCAAGGTGTAAGATATGGAAAATTATGGGACCATCTTTGCTTATATGATTTATTTATTCATCTCACACTCTCAAACTCTAGACGGGTCACTCTACTTACAATGAACTGGAGACATTGAGACGCATAAAGTAACCTATAGGACTGGTCACATAAAGACGATGTATCGACGAGACTAGTAATAAGAGTAAACATTTAGTTTTTTTTTACATCAAACGAGAAATCAATAATAGTAATTAACTAAGTGTGGTTAACATTAGTTAACTATGCTATTAAGTACATAAAAACAGCCCATTATTATAATACTGGTCAGCTATGAAATTTCTAAGAAGACCTTTACCAATGCATCGTTTTCCATAGAAAATTTCGAGCCACAATTGACATAATAGTTCTGCAAAATAAATGTCAATCAATTGCAAAGGGTCGGTTTTCAAAGAATATCTATTAAGAAAGTATTCTAGAATATCTTTTTTTATTTAAACGTACTAAATGGTATGTTTTTCAAAAATTTATACTTTTTCGAGTTCGACCACGCAAAACGCATTTTACAACCGAATTCTTCAAAAAAAATTAATAAGGTGAAAGCTTTTATTAAAAAAATCGCTAAAAGTTTTTATCACAAATTCTTCGAAAGCAAATTGGTATAATAAAAGCTTTTTATGAAAAAATATTCCGTCAAAAGTTTTAATAAATCCATATCCTCAATCAAGCTACGTCATTCGCATTCTGATTGATTAAAATTGAATCCACGCAAGCACAGACGCAAGTCAATAAGCGGTAGATTTAAAATCAACATTATCAATGGCTACCATTTATTTTATTGCTTATATAACTTAAAATAAAGTTTTAAAAATGAACCCCAACTACTGAAAATATACGCTCTACAAAGTAAGGAACAAGAAAATATTCTCATCTGAAATTGTTATACCTACATATGTGCCTTGGTCCTTTGTCATATCAGAAAATGAAAGATGGATATTAGAAAGAAACAAAAATCATGTTTATACCATAGATGAATAACGATGTTCCTATAGAACAAGATGGACAGTATCAAACCAAAAGGGAATCGTAAGACAGGATCAATAAAATTTCAGACACCTTGTCAATAAAAATGAAATATCTCCATTTTCAAATAATGTTTGTTACTTTTTACGATGTAGTTTTATTAACAATGAAAAAACCTAGTAGCTTTAACATATAATATTTATAAGCCCCGTAACTTCTCTTTTTCGAAAATTTGCATCGGACCAAAATGTACTAGAAGTAAGCCAAATTCAATGTACTACATTGTGTTTCTATACATTAATACTTCTGTGGTACATATAATACGGAAATACCCATCAAGCAAAGTTTCAAGCGGAAACTAGTTTTATATAATATCTACCTAATTATGCTCTAGTTAGATTGTCTAGATTTATGTCGTAAACTGATTTGATAGGGCTATTATGGCTAATTCTATAATCATGATCGATCAAGACAATTTACCCGTTTAGTTCTTTCATAAAATATATTTTACTAGCTGTCTCGCATATTACTTTCTTCAAGCGTGGAAAATGAAATGTCGCAGAACAGCTTGGAGACAGATAAGTTGCGAAATGCCGTAAATAATGTAAATTACCTTCAGTATGTCGAAGTATGCTTCAAAATTGTACTTATCGAATTTATCTGACTTTCATTATTTATTTATTATTTCGAAAGGCGATTCCTTAAACAAACACGACAATTAGCTAATAAACAACAGTCCAGTTGAATATTTGATGAAGCTATTATAGACAGGTCGACGAAGCTAGGCTGCGGGTATAATTTAATTGAATTATTTGTTATGGATTCTCGTGTTACGATTAAATATAAAACAAGGTTGTACGGCCATTGTTGGTAGAAAGTATTGATTTTAATTATGAAAGAAAACATGCACTAAAACTTAAATACGCATATGTGTACACAAGAGACTTGGTTTACAGCGAATTTTCTGTACAGTAAGTAATTTTTACGCAGATAAAACTTTATTCAAGAAAAGCAACTTCTTCGCTTCGTAATTTCGGCTACTATAATATGTATAATTAATTATGGATATGTTCTTAATTCAAACTTCGCATAATTTGTGCTACATTTTAAAAACTGAAATAATGCCATCATGTTTATGCATCGAAAAATTTGAATATTTTCATTATGTAAAATATTGTATGCAATCGCACGAGACCAGGGCGTCGATGGAAAAATCACATAAAAGCAATTGACCTACATACGCACCCTTTGCACGCGACCGCATTATAAAAACACATCGATTCCTAAGCTCAGCTGTTTGACAATGCGCCGAGCTCGTCGCCTGCGCAGCAAGCATCAATTCTCGCACTGCGCATGACAGCAGAGCGCAAAACGCTTGTTTCAACCCCACTGCGATATTTAACAATAATTCCGCACCCCCGCATTATTTGTCTGCAAACGCACTCATTATAACATCGAGACCGTTACTCAACCATTGTTTATATTCTAAATCGTAAGGGTCGTTTTTGACCAAACTTAAACGCAACGCCAGCCACCAAAAACGAATACGGTCTTTAAAATTTCTGGTTTTGCTATTTTGGCCAATTTGATTCAAACCAATGTCCAACCAGTGCCGGCTGCAAAAGGCTGGTTTAACTTTTTAAGTTATTATAACCTGCGCGATACTTATTAGTTTAAAAAGTTGTATAACTTCTCAGAGTTATACAACTTTTTAAACTAAACTTACTAAACTTCAAATCTCTTTTATCGTAATGTTTAAAAACTTGATTTATGGATTTAGCTTCAGTGACGTTTAAAAAACATGTAACGTAAACGAAAAGTATTTATGAAACATGGCTTTCCCTTAAGAATTCAAAGTTAAGTTTTGAACGGAAATACACAGACGAAGCCACCTTGAAAAATCCTTTACATAACCATTTCTTTAGCATGTTTATTGCCTTTAGTGGAGGTATTCAGGCAGTGTTGGCTGTTCGTCAATTCACGTCTAGAGAGCGAGTTTCGCACTTACGGCAATCGGCGCGTAACTTATAGCATAGTGCGCCAACCACTGGACTAATTTAATGAGAGTGCCTTACACAACCCTCACTTCGCTTTACTGCATTAAAATATTTACATAGAAATGACATAATTAAGGCACTACACTGTGTATCTTTCACGTTCTTTGCGTGAGGTGTCGTGCCATTCATGCTCAATAGAACCTTGGTTGTGTTGAACTAAGCGACTTAAATTTATGACAAAACTGGCTGTATTAACGATATTTTTTTATATAACACGAAAACTGTACCTACAGGGTCTTTATACTTTAAGCTAACTTTAGTAATTAGTTTCCAACTGTATCTAGGCTTAAGTATAAGGTGCAATAAACAAATTTGAATTTGAAACTAATTCCTACTTACTCAAATACGCGACGATTAAAATTGAAGACACTTTTTTACACAAAATCATATAAGCTTGAAAATAAATGACACCTACCGACATGATAAATCAATGTATCGGTGATATGCATATAATTGAAAATTGCATAGGAACAATTAAATAAGACCTAAATTAATAATGTTAGAGCTCCTATCCTAATCCAGCCTGATTCTATTAACCTACTTTCATAGATTAAATGTCGACATTTCCAACAAGGGCAAAAAAAAGACTTAAAAGTTTTCAGGCATAAGTTAAAAACGGAAAGTCTACAACTATTTTCCTGCCTTCGTCAACGTAGAGGCCACAATTACTATTCCACTTAGGGTTCACGCGGATTTTACTTGTTGAAAGTTATCACTATTTTAGTCAATGCACAATTTGCACATTACCATATGATAAATTTACATTACAAAAAGTGGAAATTAGACATTTGTTATATTTTCAAAAGCTGGCATAAAAACACATTCACAAATGCGCTTGTGTAGTGTCAATGAGTAAGAGCGCTAAGTAACGTGACTTATCCCTATTGTAATTTGACAATGTGTAGTGAAATTGCATTAGTGTGAGTAGTTTGATAGCGCCAGCTTTCGTTATTGACCTGTACCGACAACTTCGTATTATACTTGTCTTTTGCATTATTTTTTATCTTCCCTTCATTATGGAATTTATTATTTTTTTCTCAACGTCCACATACAAAGCCATCAAAAGCCAAGTGTCATCAAAGAGCTACTAGGGTTGTTAACGCCATAAAAATTATGCATGTTATTAACGGAATTATCGCGCCCTCACTCACATAAACGACAAAGGCACGGAATGTTTCCAACGCAGTTCTTAACGCACCGTTTAGATGAGTTACGTGTATTCTGTGGTAGCACTTTGCTTCCCAAAGCTTACCGACACTCTATGATCTAGCGAGGAATTGAGTGTTACTATAATACAACACCATATTTTTTTGCACGCCCGGTTTGACTGGTAGAAAATGCTATTATAGCATGGTCTCCCTCACATATGTAAGTGTTTAAGGTGGTTTAATACTTAGTATATTTATTACACGTGTTAGATAACCAAAATATACACATGAGAACGATTTTTTCTTAAGATCACCCATCAGCTAAGTGCGCTACGAAATTCGTAGTTGAATAAATAGGTAAATCTGGTCTAAATATAAACGATGTGAAATTAAACGCGCTTTTGATAAAATTATTTATCTTAGGGTTGCTATTGACTATTATCTCCTGCAATAGCGCAATAGTACCTAAAATTTTCATTTCAGTGATGTCAAAACCAGTTTTGTTTGAATTTATAAAAACATTCAGTTGCAGTATGAAATTATTATAATAGGATCGATATAATTATAGGAGACTTTTTACTTTTAACAACGAAATTGATCTGATCCATCCACGATGGCGTTTTGTGGCATTATACCGTCTCGACTTCGTAAAATATTAACGATACCATGTATCAACGGCGACTCCACTTTATGGACAGTCAACAAATTGAAGGGTAAGGCCACTTCTTTCTTGACTATTTCTTGTTTTTGCTAACTCTGTTTTATTTTCGAAAAGCCTTGATTGTCGTTATTGACATAGGGCACCTTTATAGTGGTTTGAATAATTAGTGTCCCTTGCGGCCATTCAAAAATTGATCGTGCAACGCGTTGGTGGGTTATGGTGGTCGATTCCTCATCAGAATGAGTTCATTCTGATGAGGAATCGACCACCATAACCCACATAACGAGTTTTTACTGCCACAAAAATACGTGAAATCTTGTAATAATGAGCCAAAACTGGAACTCTATTTATCGTTAACTCTTATTTTATACAATCATTCATTGTAAGTTTGTAACAACTGCACTACCGTGCCTCCAGATTTAGTTCTTACTCAAGAATAATTTTCTGAAAAATATAATTTTCTGTAAAACATAATTTTCTGATAAAGATACCTATTGTTTGAAAAAAACGGTTTGTGTAGCAGGTTATAATTCTCAAAAGAAGTAACTTTAATGACTATTTTAAGTTTAAACAAGTGCTAAAATTTAGTGCATCATTCAATTTTATTAGACTATCAATAATTTCTTACCTGCCAAAAGAACGTTTGATGAAGAAACTCACGATAAATTTATGTAATTAATTATATTACCCAATAAACATGAGTAGAAAGCTTATTAAGTTCCTGTGAAATTGATAGAAACTAGTAAAATCGCATTCAATGCTATTTTATGCATGACATTAAAAGGTTTTCATTATAATAAATATTATTCCAGCTATAAACCCTTAATCTGCGAAATAATTACTGGGTTCAAAATGCGAAATTAAAATTTTTATTTCTTTGGTTTATATTTCATCAACTGATACTCAAGTTTGAACGATGAAGTTTGTTCGATGTTTCATAACATTAAATGAAAATTAAGAGAATATTGGCCATAATAATGTTGATTATAAAATAGTATAGATATAAAAAATCGAGAAAATAGTTTATAAAGATTCGTAGGTACGGATTCTAGCTAACACAAGGCACCTTTAAACGCCCCTTAACAAATACATATTTTTGCATAACATAGGTAACTAACTACGGTACCTCGTAAATAAAATATATTTGTATTTGGTTCAGTACCAACTAGTAGTAAAAAATATTCATGATTTGTATATTTAACTAACATTATTATTCTATTGTTCTGTTTGTTCTAATACAGATGTTTTGTATAAATAAGGCGTAGTACGAGAATGGTACAATAACACGGGCACAGTCTCGGCTGTGACTCGTCTCTCGTAAAAGTCCAATAAAGGGTTTCTATGAGCACAAAGTACTTTTTAACCAACGAAGATAAAAACGGAGGAGTGTTCTCAGTTCGACCTGTATATTTTTTTTCTGTTTCCAGGTTGAAACATGCAACATTTTAGGTCACTGAATATGAAAAAAGTGTGATGTGAGACGTAAAAACTGCACAATTTTTTAGTTCAAATTTTGCGTATATTTGACTGTTGTCCCGTTACACCATTCTGACGAATCAAATTATAGTGGAGAGCACTAAGTACGTTTTTTCTTTTTGGTTATTAGATTTTCTTGAGGCACAGAATCCGGCACGCTGCTGTCTCTCTTGCAAATTTGTACATTTTTGAAGATAATAAGTATAAATTGGGCATTGAGACTGCTACACAGTGTTATAACTTTTGTAGTTTCACCGATTCTATTGTAACATAGTTCATTTAGGTAATTGTTCTGAATAAAGAATATTGAAAAAACACTTTCAAAAAAGTGTTGCAGTGAGTTCGTTACCTACTATAACTTCACGAAATGTTTTATAATATATAATTATTTATTACGTACCTATATTTTTAGTTTTAATATGTTTAGCATAAGCGTAGGAGATTGAACAAAACTATTTATTTCCAATTCAAAGGAGTACTATGGGAAGTTAAAGTTATTGCGATCGCCAGAGATTGCTATACCTTTCAACGATCTAGTGTGAACAGCTTACCGTTCCTTCTACGCTGCCGTTGGAAGAGCTCATCACTTACCTGTAATAAAAAATATCAAAATTAACTAGATAATGAAATAACGGTTTCATTTAGTTTTCAAAGAGCAGCCCGTTGGTTCACCGAAGATGGGCATAGCTCTATGTAATTAGACCAATTTAAATCTTAATTAATATTAATTGTCCGTCGTCGGCAGAACGAATCTGTCGTATTAGTACTGGCAAGCATAAATGTCTTAATGAGTATTCACATTTTATTATTTTAATGACGAAAAAGTTTAGAGTTTCAGTTTTGGAACGGCGCGCGTTGGCTGTGCCGCGCCATCTTTGAAGTTTGAAGAGTTTTTAAGTGTACGAGAGCCTACGATGTTTAAGAGTAGCACTTTTTTACTTGACTATACCGTAAAATAATACGTACTTATATATCCCCACCGAACTTGTTAAGCCGCTAATACAATAGGTAGGTACTTTGCCCTGTTAGTTCTTAATCCGGATGTGACATTTATTATTCTATTTATACATTTTACTACCATTATAAGGGAAGTATCTTCTTAAATTATTTAGGGGATCATAAAAACTGAACAATTGAATGTTTTTGATTGCCTTAAATTGTTCTAAAAGATTCCAACAAAATTGGTGAAAGTATGACCGAACCTTTAAAAACCTCTACGCAAATGGATTTTTTTAATGGTATGATTTTTTTTTTTTGTTCTGACATTAGGTCTGTACTAGATAAATCCTTTTTATAAAACACTTTTTTTCGAAAAGCTTATTAGCTAAGAGTCGTCCTGTGTCTCCCACGAAATAATCATGTACGGATGAGGGATTCACTGAATTTCAAAATAAATATTATTTTTATTCAATGACTCCCCCGAACCGATTTACTGAGGCCGTTTTGCTTTTAACTTATGTTTCTGTACAGTCAGAGCCAAAAGCGATCCTCAAGGTGTGTACAATATTTTTTTCATAGCTACGAGACTTCCATTGACAGCAATATATCCTAAGTTATTTAAACAACCTAAGTAGGCACTAGTTAATGAAATTGTCAAAATAAGAAGATTTTAGCTGAGATATACAAAGAAGAAGACTTCCTATAAGAGAGGAAAATTGGAAAATGGAGTATCGGAGAATCAAACGGCCGATTAAATTATATCGCCTCCCATCGCGCTAATGAGTGCTTACATGCCTCTAGCGACGCGCAGCGAAACCATTAATTATAATAATTGAAAATCTAAGAATAAAATGTTGCCATTTAAAATATGTCGAGGAAAAGTGGCGCACGTTCGATACGGTGTAATGGTTTGCTAGAAAATGGACCGAGACGCCCGTGGACATTATATAAAAACAAACAATACTGTACCAAGAAAATTCACTCGTAAACAGCGCTCTAAGCGTGGCTAAGTGCTGCGTTAATTATTAGTTTAAGTATTCATAAAACGTAACGTTTACACCGACCCCAGGGCGGAAGCAGGCAAAAAGTATTATTTTGACTATAGCGGCGCGGTGCAGCTGGCGTTTCGGCGGCGGACACACGCGCGACCCGCTCTACGCACGTTGCAAGAATATTATAATTTGTTTTCGATCTTTGACTCCACGAACGAGCCACACTTCTTAAATATCATAACTCAAACTATCTATCTACTTGTTATTCTTTTGACTTTGCAGCTGGCGTTTCGGCGGCGGACACACACGCGACCTGGTCGTTGGACGCATTGCAAGCAAAATTATTAAATTTTTTTTCGATCTTTGACTCTATGAACGAGCAACACTCTTTTAATATCATAACTCAAACTATCTACTAGTTTGTTATTAATTTTTTTTTTCTTCAAAATACTTCATAAGTATTAGAAGTTTTTCATACGGTTCGGTCTTCATTACTGACTACAAAACCTACTATCATCAACAACATCTCATATTTGACGTTAATCGTCTAAAATGCAAACAATGATAGCTTTCAATTTAAATTTTCGTATTTAAAATGAATACCTTTACCTAATTAAATTGATTTTAATTATTTTCATTCATCGGTGTTAATTGGAATTTATATCTGAATGAACCTTATTGTAAGAAATGCCTTCATTCTCTCCAGAAACGTTCCGCTCTTCTATTGTTTAATAAAGACTTTGAAAGCCGGTAATACCTAGCTAAGGAGTCTGCTACCTAGAACTTTAGAGTATTTGTGAACAATAGAGCTCTGAAAACTGCTAGAGTCCAAACAAACGAACGTAAGTTTATAAGACAAATCACAGGACAGTCACCGTAAGTCGGTTTAAGAAAAACTAGCTGACGCCCGCAATTTGATTTGCATTGTAAATTAATTCTGTAATTCTTTATTGTACACACAAACACATTAGAATATAAATCATAAAAGAAAAGACATGTACAAAGGCGAGCTTAACCCTAATAAGAGTTTTCTTCCAGCAAACCTTCTGAGGTTAGAGAGAGGCTATGGAAAGTGTGGGGGCGTGTACAGTAATATAAATAATAATGGATAAATTAAAATTATGAAGAAGAAATTATATGTTTGAATAAATATATCTAAATACATACAATAAATACTACTAAATATATATATAAAAAAATAGAATGAATACCTATACATAAATATATATATAAGTTACTTATATATATAAATACTAACATAACATAATTAATAAAATCTATAGGGTGCCCAGCTTTAGCCAGATCGCTGCAGTTGGCTCGGGCGCCGCACTCGCGTTGCTGTCACTCTTCCATTTTGTAGAAATCCAAAATTCTGACTGCACAGATACAACGTAGTACACCGGCTGCATTGCCCGTTTAATTTTTTTTATTTATTGAGAAATGAACTCTACTAATAAAAGTGAGCAATTTATTTAAGATAGTAAATGCGATAATAGCATTAAAATTTTCCATTTAATAAAAATGTCTGGGCAATATTTTGTAGCCGTTCGAAGTGGAAGCCGCAAAAGTAAAGTGATTTTACTGCATCTTAATGGAAGATGAATTTCAGCGGAATGAATTTCAGCGAAATGCGGAGCCCTTGGCGTCGTATTAAACTATATACGAGAAATACCTATTGATTATGTCTGGGTAAATCATCTTAGAAAAAAAAATATTTTGTGTAATCTCGATGAAATATAGCTAAACTCCACTCTACGTCATAATATACAAAACTATTTTATTTTTAATAATTAAACTCACAAAGGCAATAATTAATTCATCAAAGTAAGCGGTTTACGTTAGTATATGATAATATATTAATTAATTAATATATTATACGTTATATACTATATTATATTATATACTGTATTATACGTTATATACTACGTTGATATATTAATTAATATAACGTGTAGTGGGAGGCGGCTAGCGACCGCAAAAAGTAGAAGGGGATGGGGGAGACCTTTGCCCAAAAGTGGGACACAATAATAGGTTAAAAAAAGAAAAGAAAAAAAAAGCTGTTTATTATTTTTCTCAATAAATTAACAGAACGAAGATTATATTAGAAACAATAATTAAACAAGTAGTTTATAAAATTGATAGCATACACACTTTTTCAGTGTAGTTTTTGGCTTGATATCTCAAATTATTGCTTACCGCACTAAGTCTACATACACAGTTTTTTTAATTCTTAGCGTTAAAATATTCTGTGAAATATGTTTTAATTTAACTTATTTCACAGAATTACGGAACGCAAATTTTTTATCTTTTTTATTATTAGAGATCACAATAAAATATAATATGCAGACAACACACGTCAGAGCTGTTTCATGTTCAATATGCGATAAATATGAAATGATATGTGATGTCGTAAAATAAATTCCATTGTTATAATTTTAACAATATATTATTAAAAACAGCAGGTGTTGTACAGTTCTCATAAATTACTGACCTATATACTATATTATTTTTGTCCGTCAGTTCTTTCGATAACAAACAAAGTAGGCAACGGTAAATAAATGCAACATTAACCTTCTGGTCCCCAACTGCCCCGAGTTCGCAATTTCCTAATTTCATGATAAATATAATGGTCACTTCACACGGCCCGTGCTAACACGCACCGCGCCGCGCCAAAGTCATTTGTGCGCGCAGCGGAAGAGTTCGGATCACCCCTTCTCACGGCCTGTATTAAGGTCCGTTTATATCTACAGACATCGAGCGGGCCAGACACGTGCCGTGGCAGACCAAATAATATTATTCTATGCAGTGTGTATTAACGTATTTATATCTATCGTAACACGGTCGCGCAGAAGCCGACAGACACACAGGTTAGTATTGAATAAGATATAAAGAATATTTTATCGGCACGGTTCACGGCTGTACGTACACGTCTGTAGCTACTTGCCGGGCAGTGTGAAATGTGGTTCGTTGTGTAAAAAAATGATGTCTGTTGGTGTTGTCACGGTACTTGTCTGAAACGGACTGTGTCTGTAGATAAACGGACCTAAAACCGACAATAATCACTGCCCGGGCAGCCTCGGGCCGCTCGCTTCACACGGCATGTGTTGCGGCCCGGACTGGGGCGCGGCCCGTTCTAACACGGGTCATGGGAAGCCACCATAAACGATCACAGGAGCTTGTATCATAAGCAAGTCATGTACCGCTTACTTACTACTAACTACTAACCAATAATTCACAGGTTTGTCCTAAATTATGTTAGAGGTTAGCTGGAAGAGAATGCTAACTAGCAGTAGTTCGCCTATGTACTTGTTTTTTACTTTGTGCAATAAATCATTTTCTATCTATCTATCTATATTCGATGATAAGATTTGGTGGTCAGTTTGGAAAGCCCATTATTTCCACTAGCAACAATATTTTTCAAACCAAAACACTATGAAGTTTACACACAACTGCTTGGCGGCAAATAACTCAATCGTATAATAGAATCGGACTGAAGCCAATCGTCATTTTTATTTTAGATTTTTTTACTGTCTAAAAGGCTAGTTAGTAAAAATAATTAGAACGTATATGTAACAAGACTTCTGATTACTGAAACACCTAGAATACACTACAAAATAATCAATTAGAAACTTAATTAATGCAGTCAGCCAGCATTAATGATGGAAAGATGATACGAAGCAAAAGCAGGTGGAAAATAAACGCTACGTAAATCAATCGATGGTAAAAGACTTTTCAATGTATTTATAAGTCTTAAAATATGACGACTCAATTTATTGAATTCCTATTACTATTGTATGTGTTATGAGTAATATGGGTTCGCCAGGACAACGTCCCTGCTTGTTCAATACTCAATACATTTATTGTCTTAAGGCTAATCCTCAAATCCGAAACATTTTTTATGGAATTCGGATTTGAGGATTCCTCATAACATGGTAAAAATTCTAACAAATAGGTACACAATAAAGTGGTAGCATCACATGTGAGCCCCTTTGGGGCACTACAATATCTATAGTAGGAGGCAGGCAGACCGAGGTTTTTACTACGAACATTAGGTAGGTTATCTAAACGAACGTCGTCTTGCAGCTATCACAAACGGCAAAAACACTTTTCATTATTAAAAAATTGATCAATAAGCAAAAAAATAATAATTATGTAATAAACGCGCTCCATAAAAATACAAATGCAAAGGGCACTGTCATACATTGGGGAACTTTAAGGCTACACACATACAAAAAAGCCGCAATCATCACCCACACATACACAGTAATAACATTGTAACTCGCGGGAAGGTCGCGACTATTAATAAATGAAATAAGAATAAAAATGTAATTATAATTATTTGCCCGCATTCGTGCCAACGCCATGTTAGTACTGATAGTAATAGTTGGGGGAACAATAAAATATACTTTAATTAGCTTCGCCGACGTCGTTCGGAGGGCAGCGAACCTTGGGTAATTTTATATTAGACGACGCTTGCAAGTTTGTGTGAGACTTTTTATGAAGCGAAAGATTGAGCGTGCGTGTCAAGTCGAACTTGAGTAAGTGCGGTTTCAGATTAGCAGATTAACCGGACGGATTTGCCGCTTGTTTTTTGTTTTTTATTTTACAACGCTCGTTGTCCGTGAGTGACGCCACTGCTTCTGACACTCGTTAGAAAACCCGAGCGTTAAACGGCGGTACACGCGTTACGGGCGTTGAGCTTTTGAAGTGTGCGAGTACTCCGCCTGTATACGCGCGACAAAATAACGCTTGTCTGAAACCATTCATAAACGAATAAAATGTGCGTAATACAAACTATTCGCCTTCTTTTTTTATGTTGTTTACTACTTTATATTTATCTCGTATACGTGATTTTTATTTATTTGAATATATTGTAACTAAGTATTTGTAACAAATAAAAACTACTTTAATGATGGATATCTGAGGCTATTATAACTCGGAAACAATAATCTCAAGTCAAATAAACATTCCTATAGCTTTCAACTAACTTATCTATTTATTTACACGTCTGAACTGAATCTTTATCGATTGACTGAATCGTATCGGACGTCATAAACAGGTCCACGTTCACGACTTACACTGACCGATGCAACATTGTGTCAACTAAAAACCAGACACAGTTATTCTTTTTTTTTTGTTATCAATTATTATAAATTCGCCAACACCGACAGACGTCAGGCCGTTCATTCCTATATTAGTACTAGTGAATTGTATCAACGGCGGACTTTGTACACGCGTTGCATTGTATCTTTTGCAATCATTTTGTATTATAGAAAATAGGCAGTATAAACGCTTCATTTTCATTTAGGGCCCAGAATCCCATGCGCCGAGATCTCACACGCACATCATTGTACGGGAGTACGGGACTCATCGTACGTAATAGCTCATTTTGGCAAAAATCTGCACCTTCATGCAATGTTTCATACAAAAACTGCAGCTCATCATTCTTATAAACTATACGGAAAGACTTACAGCCAGACAACTTTAATTAATCTCATTGTGTGTACATAATCTTATAATAAACAGTTTCCTTCGCTTCGGCTTTGATAAATGACAATAAGGGTTTGTTATCTACGACTGTCAAATCATAATCAACCTTATCGTAATGGTCATAAGAATCAAACTTAATGATGTGATGCTGTGATACTTGCGATTTTACGATGATTCGCACAATCAGGCACGCGTACTACCAAGTGCAGAAGTAGAAACCATTGTTCATTGACTTTTAGTTGTTTGAACTTTATATAATATATTAACATATTATAAGTAATCTTATTCATGTATTTATGACGTTCCGATCTCTTATGATATATTTTTAGAGAGACTATTACACACTGCTATTACTAGAGATCAAAACCCGTGACTTACACTCGTATTCTAAGGTCTGTGTTCACCAATATAGATAATCGGAAGATTATGCCTCTTCGTCCGTTATCTTTGACGTTTAATCTATGAAATTTCGTGTCAAAAACGTCAAAAAAACTGTTTAAAACTTAACCGTCTGTTGGTGAACTTTAGTATAAGTCATTCCTCAAACTCATACTCTCATAACGTAAGTAAAAAATGGCCGCCGCTTTACTAAAGGTTCGGCTGTCACCTGTCTAATTTCAAATGTAAGTATATATACTTGAGTGAAAATATCGTCTTAGAATACTGTTGTTAATCCCTTCTAGACCATCAATTAGATACCTGCTTCATATTCTAAGTTCCAATTAAGATTTTTTTTAGTAGAATGTAAAACGAGACATGTCTGTATGAAAAAGGCATCGTGGATACGATGAGTCCCCTACATACTTACCTACAACAAAAGAGCCAGTACCATGATCTTTTGTCTTGGTAAGTACTTGTGGGGGTAACCAGTATTTAATCTGTGTCTGGGGTAATATTTTACGTGTCAGCTGGTTTTTAGTTTCTATTTTATTTGTGTATTATAACAATAGCGCCCGTATAGATTGAAAAGTGTTTTTTTTTTTATAACAGACCCGGCGATTTACGTGTAGAGGGTTCAACTATATTATTATCATTATTATTTTATTAAATTAAAACGGTTAAACCAATTACATTAATTTAAAATTAGAATTAGATTAGAATATAAGTAATAAATCATTAACAGATCAATTAAACAAATTAAATGAAAGATAATTAATAATGAGAATTACATAATTTTCAATAACTAAATCACACATAAATTAATTTAATTCTACACTTTCACAGAACCTGAGGCACTCTGACATAATATACTTCCATTCATCTGCAAATATATCACAGTATAATATATATATTATTATAAAATGTACTGTTTTGGGATGTAAAATTATTATAAGTTTGTAGTAAATGACTTAGGTATTACATTTGGGTCCGATGCTAATTTTCGAAAATGGAGGTATTTCATTTTTTTGTCGATGTGTCTTAAATTTTTTGGTCCTGTCTTACGACTCCATTTTGGTTTGACACTGTCTATCTTGGTGTTCTATAGGAACACCGTTATTCATCTATGATTCAAGGTAGGTAGCAACAAGTCACACCACAAACTCAAAAAATTTTTTGTAGATAACTAAAAATAAAAAGGTTTTAAAACAAAATACGACTTTAGTTAATTTTATTTTACACAATAGCTCACAAAATCATGTAGCAGAAAAACGAAAACATCTATTAAGCTGAGTTACAATGGCCGTACATCAGAGAGACGACCGCGATAAATTAATTAAAAAAACGGAAAGAATATTATTATTGTGACATTGTATAGCACCTATTCAGTGATTCATCTTCGTTAAACCGTCCTTGATCTCGATCTCTCTCACACAACACACGTTATGATGTGAGAATTTAACATAGAAATTATATATTATGTTTATTTTTATGTATAAGATATCCGTATGGTTACCTTTATATATATGTTAGCTATAACATATATATTTTATAATACTTTTTTTTTTTATTACAGCATAAGCTAACTACTACAATCTATATATATATATTACAAAATTTACATAAGGAAACAATTGGGCCACCCATAGACCGTTGCAAACGATCTATAAGTAGCTCAACTGATCCAACTCGATACCCGATGGCAGCGTGCCGAGGATACTGGCTGCATTGCCTCTTTGTATAGCACGGCTTATTCTTTGGCCCAGATAGCTGCCAGCCCTCTGATCACGCGTCGCTTCGACCAAACGCTCTGACAAAATTTTAAAAACGCGGAAGGCTCCCATTCCCCACGGACCCCAAAAATGAAAAAATGAAAAATGAAGGTCTCGACCCCAAAGGGCTCAAACATGTACGACCTATCAAGACCTACATATTTACACCGCTTGAGATCTTCAGCAGAGTTTGCCGCCGCACCAGCCCTAAATTGCGTATAACATATATATTTTATTATAATATAAATTATATAATATTTTTGATGATGATGATTATTTCATTTTGGACTCTACAAATAAGAACAATTTGTCCGCGATGGCGAAACACGTATAAGAATATGACAAGTACTCCACATCTAGCGCTCTTGTATTAAATAGGCAAATTTTATCCTACTATCTTACACACATCTACTATGTTAACGGTGTTTTTATAAACAGTAGCATCATAATGACATACAAAAATCGTATAGCCAGCGTTGTGGAACGCACCTACCTCTGCGTTTGTTAGCCACATTATAATCACACATTGTTGGATAATAAATATACAAAAGCGACAATAGAAAATAACGAGACACAAATAGACGTCTAATAATGAAATTGTATAAAAATATATGTCGGTTTGTGTTCGGTTCACCGGACCGTTTAATAGCTGGTTGTTTATGGTCGCTTCCGCACGGTTAGTACTTACTAGGACACTCTGTACTCAACCATCATAATATCTTTCTCAAATATGAACATAATGTGAGAAAAATAACAGATCTTGTAACGGAAGACATGTATTTTTTCAGCCTTTATACATTTAACCTTTGCACAATAGATACAACTGCAAAATGTAGCCAATGTTACAAAGCTAAGTTACTTATGTACATTGTATTATGTTATGGTAAAATGTTTTGGGGTGTTGTTTATATTCAATTAGAATAAAGTGATTTTTTTTTAATATGTCTGCATGTCTCCTAGAGTTTACTGAATTGTTCAACAATTTCAGGTACAGTTGGCTCTGTAATTGTCTTTACACCCAGCTTACGCCGGTTTTCTCCTGTGATTAAACCACTCATCATGTTTGTGTGTGAATAAACTACTGATGTGATTAAACCACTTAAGATATACCCCTATATAAACCACAAGTAGTTTAATCACAAAAGAACATGGGGGTAAGCTGGATGTAAAGACAATTATAGAGCCGACTGTACATAAAAAAAAGACTTCTTCTTCTTATCGTCATTAGTTCCTTCGAACCAGTGTGGTGAAAGGTTTTCAAGTGCGCCTCGAAGAGGCTCTTTTCGTGCACTCGACACATGTTTTAGAACTTTTAGGTTCTACGACAAACCGGTTTTCTTCAAGATGTTTTCCTTCACCGTTGCGAGAACTTGGGATGCATACATAGATTTTCTCGACCGAAATAACCCATTTACTCATGACTACCACCGGGATTGGAACCTGCGACCATCAGATCGCAAGGTAAGGGCCTCATCCACTCGGCCACCACGTCCTCTACAAAGAGACTGGGATTCATTAATATTCAAGCATCTCCTAGGTTGTAATTAGTGTTCCTGGAATCAAGGAAACCCCTTTGGATAGGACAAAAGAAACGGACAAAGGTATTGATTAAATCAATTTACTTGAAAAGCTCGTAACTTCGGCTCTGGCTGTCTGCAAGGTTCTGAAAGGTGGGGTGGGAACCAAGACTGAATAAGTAAACCATTTCTCTAAGCTTTTTCAAGAATATATAGGTAATTTAGTGTGATTATGGTTTTTGGTAATTTGTATAGTATATATATTATATCTAGCACTTCTCTTTTTCGAAAATTAGCATCGGACCAAAATCGACTAGAAGTTGGCCAATGTGGCTCCTTTTATTGGTCGCATCTTCAATGTACTACATTATGTTTCTATATTTGTTATTTTAATATGTTACTGTGTTTTTATATTTGTTATCTTAATATGTAACTGTGTTTCTGTATTTGTTATCTTAATATGTTACTGTGTTTCTGTATTTGTTATTTTAATATGTTACCATTAGTGGAAACCTTTAAATGGCCACCTAAGTGTTTTGATTGTTGCATATTATGTTAATTTGTGCTGATTTTTTTTTCCCAAAGTTTTCCCAAAAGGAATTAATAAATAAAATAAAAAAGTAACGTGAGTCGTTTACCAAATATACAAAATGACTGTTTTATAGCTGTAATAAGAATGACAATTCTAGACTATAAAAAAAATATATTTTAATAGTAGTGAATTTTAGGCTACATCCCATTTGGACAAGCAACGTTTCATTTCGTAACCATTGTTTAATACCTACGCAATAGTGGCATTTGGCAAACTCTTTATTTTTCATACATTTAGTAGCATTTGGTGAACTTTTCAAAGTAGCGTGTATTTCGTGTCATTTGGCAAACCTTTTGCTTGAATAGTACAGTCAGGTAAATAATATCAAACACATCGTTCATGTTAGTCTGTAAATGAATCTTTTACAGAGATAAAACTAGGTAGGTATCTATTTCATTTTAGTTGTAAGTACCTATCTTATTGTATGTCCTATCAGGATAAACTGTTGTTTCCTACTAAAATATGTTAAGATCTTTGTACACAGTTTTATACAATAAATGTTTCTTGATTCTTGATAAATTAATTTACATTTTATACGAATGGTGCGAGAAAAAATATTGATAGGCACTATATAATTGGCTAGCAGGCTTTAAAAGGGAGAATTAGTAATAGCAAGTTTGTTGCAAACGTCAAGGAACCCGACGCGGCATTCATATGAATAAAATATTATCTTTTTTAAATATTTAATCGCAGAAGACTGAGGCTCCTCCGACAAAATGGACCGATTTATTTACATACTGGATTTCTATGCGACATATAAGTCCCATTTTGCAACAGTGTTGCTGGTACTTATATTTAAATTATTTTTTATAATTATAGCTTTGACTTTGTTGCATTATATCGCGTCATGCCTTACAGTTACAGCCCAGCCAAAGTCTACTTTGTTATAGACTTTAATTTCAATAAGTGTAAGGTTATTGTACACACTCGCTAAGCGATTAATCCTACATCAAACTTACGGATCAATACAACGCAAACAGATTTAGTTGCCATGGCTACCTACCTACTTGTTTTTAATATCGCCGAGCTGTTTAAAATAATATAAAATTATAAGAGATATGAATCACGATAATGTTTCGCGAGGGTGGGGGTACAGTGGGGGGCTATTCACAAGTTTAGCGGGACGGGGCGCCCCCTACCAACGCCTTGCACCGCCACAGTGTAGGCAAATGTAATAAGTAGGCATTTTTTATATTGATTGGCTTTATTTTGTGTTTGTATCACCGAACTGCGCTTTTATTTTGAGCTTAGTTTTTAGTATCAATTTTATTTGAATTTCGAACGTTATCTTTTTTTGGGGTATAGGTACTCGTAAGAGAGTTCAGACTTTCAGAAATATGGCCAAAGAAAATATTTTGCAAAAAACAAACCAGATATTATTTTTACTTCTACGTTTGCTGATACTTTTTAGAATGCAATTGATGAAAGCAGCTTCGTCTTAAAAATATTTTTATAAACAGAATGTAGGTGCACTGAACAAATTAAAAATAATATTCTTAAATTCGTATTGTACCCTTCTTATAAACACCGGAAGCTGCACTTGACCAACTGACTGAAGCACTGTGTCCACCGCGTCGCACCGACAAAAAGAAAAGTTTTATTTTTATAAGACAAGTAATTTATTGTGGCCCATGCGCGTCTCGCGTTTCTTTGGAAATGGAACGTAAATGTTATTTCGTCGGCCCTTTGGCTATTTGTGACCTTTGATAAAATTGAATAAACTTCTTACTTGACACGGATGGTCGAATGGCAAGTGTATTGGACTGCCACGCCCGGTGTCGCGGGTTCGATTCCCGCTTCAGGACTAACATTTGTGTGGTGAACATCGGTGTTTGCCCTGAGTCTGGGCTTTTTCTATGTATACTATGTATGTATTTACAAAAAAAAGTATCTACGTATTATATCAGTTATCTGGTTCTCATAGTACAAGCTTGCTTAGTTTGGGGCTAGATGGCGTTGTGTGATATGTCTAAAATATTTATTATTTATTACTTAACGCAGAGAATATAGAAACAGAGTTTTTAATTGAGCATAAATAGCGAAATCCGAAGCAATGAAAAGGCGAGAAATAGTCCAAAGAGTTTCAGGAGACTAATCATGTGTAATGTACTCGTAGATAAATATATTTTTTTAATTAAGTAACTTTTTTATTTTACGACGATACTAACTCGTAATTATCCATTGTTTTTAATAAAAATATATTAACGCACTTCGTAGTATTGATGTCACGAAATAAAATAAATAATACTATGAATAATAATATTGATGCAATTTGAATGAAAAACTTTGAAAGTCAATTGATGAAACTATTAGAGCGTCAGTCGTTGTGGTAACAACCTATTAATTTTATTTTTCAAACAGCTACTTTATAAATGTATGTTTTATGAGTATAACTAAGTTTAGAAATTTTATTTATTTATTTTATTTTATTTATTTCACAAGCAGAATACAATCGATATTAAACTAAAATTACATATGCACAATATTAGAACTAAATTCGTATTCCAAATAGGAAACATTGCAAGGTTAAAAAGAGTTGCAGGTCTTAAAACTAAAATTCCCTATGAACAGGGAAAATGTTTATTCTTAGTATCCGATCACAATTTATGAAATTGCTTAGTGTCAGCACTAAGCAATTTTGACACACATGTTTTAAACCTAATAATAATAACGTAACCTACTACGTTATTCACAGGTTAATATATAACTTTACATACAACATTATAATACACGCATTAACACGCAGTTTCTATACCCGTTTACAACATGTTAAATCGTAATCCATATAGGACAAGCAAATCTTGTCGTGCTGAGGAAAGTAGGATCCGCTTTTTCTAATTGAGCACTTCATTATGCCACCAACTTTATAAGTCGCACGGTTGGTTTGGCGCGGCGACTTTTTGTTGCGCCGTTTGCCTGCGCCTTATTTGACCCACTACCGCATGCAATTTATCATATTTAATACAAATATACTGAACAACTGCCAAACGCAAAAGTTACAACGCGATGCGCAAGCTTTTTATTTCGTACATTGGCACACGAGAATCTTTCCCGTATAACTCATTTTGTTTTACGACATTTGTTAATAGATAGTGACATGTGCAAAGTGCAATTTGAGCTTGAGGCGAATTCAGTCACTTCAAATATTTTTTTATCAAGAAATTAATGAGAATGTGTATTTTGTCGTATAATCTTGTCTCGTATGTGATGGAAAAAACCCAATTGTAGATACTAATAGGCAAATGTAGATCAAACTTGCAATATTTGCCTTTAGTTGGTTCAAAATAAACAGTAAGTAGGTAAATGTAGATCAACCTTAAAAGATTTGCCTTTAATTGGTTCAAAATAACCAGTAAGTAGGTAAATGTAGATCAAACTTAAAAGATTTGCCTTTAGTTGGTTCAAAATAAACAGTAAGTAGGTAAATGTAGATCAACCTTAAAAGATTTGCCTTTAGTTGGTTCAAAATAACCAGTAAGTAGGTAAATGTAGATCAAACTTAAAAGATTTGCCTTTAGTTGGTTCAAAATAAACCGTAAGTAGGTAAATGTAGATCAAACTTAAAAGATTTGCCTTTAGTTGGTTCAAAATAAACAGTCTACCTATCTGTCTAGTTGTTTCCTTTTGTTGATTTTACTATATAGTTTGTACAGGTATATATATTTTCAAAAGCTGGCATGTTCAACACATTCACAGGTGCGCTTGTGTAGTGTCTGTGAATAAGAGCGTGGCGTGACCCTATTGAGACTTGTCAAAATTATCAACCTAAATTTGACAAAGTATAGTGAAATTGCATAAATTGTTTATGTTACTTGACAGCGCTAGCTTTCGTTGACCAATTTGTAGTAGTAAACTTATGCTGTAATCAAAAAAAATATTTTATTATAATGATCAGTAGGTTTGTCATATGAAAAATTAAAAAGTTTAAATAAAGGTGTTGCCACACGCGCGCACCGAAGAACGCTCGCGCCCACATACCGCCGCGCTCCAGACATTGTCCGTAATTGCCAGTGCCGCTATAATCGCACTTAATTACAACTATACAACTCACAATCGCGCCTGTTTCAAGTATTCATTATTAATATTAATTCGCTATAAAAACAGGTTTGGACTCGGCATCGACGCGGGTTGTTCCCCACCGTTCCAATATCGTCATATCAAAGAAAAAGGTTGAGGTACTACGAAGATCAATTGTATAGGGAAAGACGTAGAGCCAGTCGGTATTACAAAGTAACCTAAAGATTGAGATTGTTGACAATGATTACATTGCTCTAATATTATTAAATTATGTCCATTTTTATCTACTGTATTTTTATAAGTTAATATTTTAATGAAAAATTGGTAGAGTTTTACATTTTATGAACTCTACAAATTAGAATTTCTGAGAACATTTGGGAATAAGACAAAACCTCCGTAAATTCAACAACCATATGTTTTTTTTATTACCTATACAACACGATGTTTGTATAAAATAATAATTATGAACCGCAAATGGTGGTAGAATGCAAGTAAGTACACTAACTACTATGTCAGGAGAAATTATATTTCTCAATTGGATCTTTTAATGACTATAATTTATAACATATTTTTGAGCCTAAGTGCTTTATATAAAGTAATTTATTTATAATGGACTAGAAACCGTCATGCCTTGGTATTTGGACCCGAAAACTTAAAATTTAGTAATAATATAACTTTGGTTGATCGGAAGTCCCTACTGCCTAGTCTAGAGAAAGGTCTGTGCACGAAAGGAGCCTCTTCGAGTCACACTTGAAATCCTTTCACCACACCGGTTCGAAAGAACTAGTGACACGATAAGAAGAAGAAGTCTAGAGAAACTCTCAGGATTTGTTAAAGTTATATAAATAAAAACATTTTCTTATTCAAAGCAGTATACCCAAAAACAAGACGCAATATTTATTTTTAATGGCACGAAATTATAACGAAGCAGACAAGGAAATTACGCGCACCGAATAAAAATTACATACAACATTTTATTTTATTATCTAAATCGGCGTTTACGACAGGGAACAATGCCGGCCCGAACCGAACAAAAGTGGGACGCAAATAAAGAAAACAATAAAATTAGAATATATAAACACATAAAAACTGGCGTCGGGAATGTTCGCGGGCGCGCATGCGCGGACCGCACATTACTGTCATCAAACAAATTAATATCTACTCGTCAACAATGTGTATCATGCTACGTACACGTTCATAGACGCACTTAGATCTCTCTATCTCTACCTATAAAATCGAACCTAAGTTAGGGCGCCTTCAAATTACAGGCGTGAGGAAGCGCCACTGTGACGCTTCTACTAGTTTTCACATTGTAGGAAAACTACTATCTTGACGCGCAGGTGCAGCGCCACTAACGTGACATAGTGGCGCGTCTAGATATTGTATGAAAATTACCATCTAGACGCGCAGGTGGAGCGCCACTAACGTGACATAGTGGCGCGTCTAGATATTGTATGAAAATTACCATCTAGACGTGCAGGTGCAGCGCCACTAACGTGACATAGTGGCGCGTCTAGATATTGTATGAAAATTACCATCTAGACGCGCAGGTGCAGCGCCACTAACGTGACATAGTGGCGCGTCTAGATATTGTATGAAAATTACCATCTAGACGCGCAGGTGCAGCGCCACTAACGTGACGTAGTGGCGCGTCTAGATATTGTATGAAATTACCATCTAGACGCGTAGGTGCAGCGCCACTAACGTGACATAGTGGCGCGTCTAGATATTGTATGAAAATTACCATCTAGACGCGCAGGTGCAGCGCCACTAACGTGACGTAGTGGCGCGTCTAGATATTGTATAAAAATTACCATCTAGACGCGCAGGTGCAGCGCCACTAACGTGACGTAGTGGCGCGTCTAGATATTGTATGAAATTACCATCTAGACGCGTAGGTGCAGCGCCACTAACGTGACATAGTGGCGCGTCTAGATATTGTATGAAAATTACCATCTAGACGCGCAGGTGCAGCGCCACTAACGTGACGTAGTGGCGCGTCTAGATATTGTATGAAATTACCATCTAGACGCGTAGGTGCAGCGCCACTAACGTGACATAGTGGCGCGTCTAGATATTGTATGAAAATTACCATCTAGACGCGCAGATGCAGCGCCACTAGCGTGACATAGTGGCGCGTCTAGATATTGTATGAAAACTACTATGTAGACGCGGAGGTGCAGCGCCACTAAATTGACATAGTGGCGCGTCTAGATATTGTATGAAAATTACCATCTAGACGCGCAGGTGCAGCGCCACTAACGTGACATAGTGGCGCGTCTAGATATTGTATGAAAATTACCATCTAGACGCGCAGGTGCAGCGCCACTAACGTGACATAGTGGCGCGTCTAGATATTGTATGAAAATTACCATCTAGACGCGCAGGTGCAGCGCCACTAACGTGACATAGTGGCGCGTCTAGATATTGTATGAAAATTACCATCTAGACGCGCAGGTGCAGCGCCACTAACGTGACATAGTGGCGCGTCTAGATATTGTATGAAAATTACCATCTAGACGCGCAGGTGCAGCGCCACTAACGTGACATAGTGGCGCGTCTAGATATTGTATGAAAATTACCATCTAGACGCGCAGGTGCAGCGCCACTAACGTGACATAGTGGCGCGTCTAGATATTGTATGAAAATTACCATCTAGACGCGCAGGTGCAGCGCCACTAACGTGACATAGTGGCGCGTCTAGATATTGTATGAAAATTACCATCTAGACGCGCAGGTGCAGCGCCACTAACGTGACATAGTGGCGCGTCTAGATATTGTATGAAAATTACCATCTAGACGCGCAGGTGCAGCGCCACTAACGTGACATAGTGGCGCGTCTAGATATTGTATGAAAATTACCATCTAGACGCGCAGGTGCAGCGCTACTATCGTGACATAGTGGCGCGTCTAGATATTGTATGAAAACTAGTAGAAGCGCTGCAGTGGCGCCACAATGGCGCCCCCTCACGCCTCTAACTTTAAGACGCCCTTAGCGTTCTAAACTAGTACTTCTAGGGCCACTAGCGATCATTCTTCTCCTGGAACATAAATCGAAATAAAGTTAGGTGACGGTAGGTTATTAGGTTTTTTATGCCTGCACGCGAAGGAAGCGAGCGTGCACAGACTAATGACATAAAATCATCATAGGTCAAAAAGGACTTACTACTTTTTGTATGATGGTCACCCTACGATTTCAACTAATGTCGAATTGAACGAGTTGTCAATTTGCCTTCGGCATATTGCAAAATAGCGAGCGTTTGTAAACGGACGACGAGATATACAATATGCCTGCGACATATGCATGACGCGACTTCACGCAATCACTTCCACTCGCAGTCAGCACACTACTGACTGACTGATATTGTTATTTACAATACGATACGAATGATATTGTGAATGGCGTCATGTCATTCTACCATGATAAATAACATGTTACTCGGTATACCTTCCATGCCTACATACGAGTAATATTATAGTACACACAATGATCTTTAAAAACTGTTTCAATGTAATTTTTATCATTGTTATGTTTAGCAAAATGAACTAAACGAAAAACTGGAGTTTCATTGTCATGCCCGGCCCAGCTCTGGCAAGGTCAGGCTCAATGCCAAGAGCTCAATTTATCATGCGGTGATTAATTGATGTTTTCCGCTCATCGCTTATTGTTACACTATTACCTATTCACCAAATCTTCATACATTAGGCAGTGTCCTAATAGAACGCGATGACGCGACCATCGTAAGTTCGCGCGAGCGTCGATCACGCGATCAAACGTACTAACGTCAAATAGGCGTCCCATTTGGCATCACGTCGCGTCGCGCGATCGCGCGATTGCCAATCGGGACGCCTATTTGACGTTAGTACGTTTGATCGCGGATTCGCGCGACGGTCGCATCGCTTGCTCTCGCGACGATCGCGTGATCGCGTTCTATTAGGACAACGCCTTACTACCATCACAGCGCGTTATATGGCTGTCTCAATTTAAATTCAGTTTTAGTTAAATTTTCTTTATATTTGATGGGTCTGTCCGTTTGTTATTTTTATTGTTTTTTTTTTATTATTCTAAGTCTTACTCTAAGAGAAGATCTCATTTATTTTTAAGGTATTGTACTTTATTTCAAAATTACTTATATATAATGATTTGGAGATATCTGTTATGTTATGTATAAATAGCAATAAAATAATTTTAATTTGAAAATTGCTTAACTAAGTCTTAACATTGTTTTGAAGAAACTTTTAAAGAACATCAAGCTGAATGTTATTTTTTGGGTAATTGTAGGTTTTCACTTCTACCTCTCCATTCGTTTTTGCATATACCTTTTTCGTGTATGAATATTATTAAAGGCTTAGTCCTGACTGACTGACTGATTGACTGACTGACTGACTGACAGACAGAAATTTACTCAAGTGTGTTTAAGAATAGTATATATTTCATAGCTTATATAAGAGAAAAATGTAACTGTGAGTCTAATGTTAAATAAATAAAATTAAATAGACAGCCTACAGGTTAAACCAGTGGAGGTAAGATGTGTTCCTCAATAGTACGCACCTAATCAGAAATTTTGGAAATTCGCAACGTAAACAAAGTTGTGGTCGGCTAGTATATAGAAAATCCGCAATAATCGTCTGTTTACTTATATCTTTCATATGCATTTTATAAGTGATACACTGTGTGTGGGTAAAATATATATTTGTCAACTATAATTTGACAGAAATCGCATACTGTCGTCGGTTTTCACATATCGCTAGTAAATCCTATTTGCTTTGGGTATAATAACTATGAAAATCAATACTGTAATCTCACAAAACGCTTGCCTATTATTTTGTAGAAGTTATATTTGACGTCACTTATTATAAATTATTATACCAATACAAGATAATGGTTTTCATCCGTTTATATGTACATAATTTTCCGGAGAATTGCTTCTCAAGGCCTTACAGTTAAAATAAATAAATAATATAATCAACCAAGTAGTATTAAGAAGTAGGAAGGGAGTTATATCTTAAAACCAACGGACCAAGACAATATAATTTAAATTATATACAAACGTTTACAATCGTCTTTCTATAATTAAGAACGCTTTGATATTCCGACGTGCAATTTGGAAAATATTTTTCCACGTCACTGTACATTATTCAAATGATACGATCTATTGTTTCAACAACAATGATAAATAACAATATTACTACATATTGTATATTATATTGTAATGTAAATATTTATGCAACTGGGTTTATGGGTAAGTATAGGAAAATTATACTTTATAATATCCATAACTATTGTTTATTATAGAAGTAAATATGTATATGAGTATAAGATATGTTATGAATATCCAGTACCTCAGGCATGAGAAACACAACTATTTTACTATTCTAGAAAGTAAGTAAATGTAACAAACTAAACGGAATATATTATAAAACAGCCTAATAATAGCAATTGTCTACAATACACACAGGTTTAGCTGGAAGATAATGCTACTTAACATTAAGTTAGTCTTTGTTCTATTTGTTAAGTGCAATAATTTTTTTTTCTATCTATCTATCTATCTAATAATGGCACTATTGAAAAAAGTCATTCAGGACCAAGCCATTTTACCCGACTGCACAGGAAGGGTTTGGTTTTTCGCGCGTATCTAGTATGTATATACGCGCAGTATGTATGTAAATTTTTGGATTACCTCGTATCTTCCAAAAGGCTGGATGGATTTTGACAGTTAAGGTATCGTTAGATTCGTCTCAATCACCCGAGAGTTCTTGAGGGTTTTGGAGCTAAATAGTCGTTAATTTTTTTTGTTTATCAAACCCATCGAGTAGAGTACTAAAATGAAGGTATTTTAAAGGAGATTACACAAATATATTTAAGTTATATGTTTAAATCTAATTTGCAATAATGAATTGACAATGAATGTAATTATTTCGCAATAGGGTTTCAGTTTTTTAAAAATTTAAGCTTGTTGTATATTTTTATTGATTGCCATTGTCAAAACATTTCAAGCATCAAGAATATAAAGCGGTTCTTACTCTTGAAGTAATTTCAATCCAAAGAAAAACCATTTGATTCACAATGTAATTCCATACATTATTATTATTATGAACAATTTCTCACAAGACAATGGTTATAATAATGTGAAAGTTATTGAGAACTTTGTTTGTAAAAAGGCATAAATAATGCTACTTTTTACCGTCTGATAGTCTTGGAATAGAATTAATAAGCTATAGAAGTGCCACAGAATATCTGAACCGAGGAAGAACAATTTAATCAAGCATACTTAGAAAAGGTGCGCACGCATACATATACATAAAGGGTTGCTAATTAAATATTGCCGTGTTGGCCGGGAGGTGCCTCGACTTTCGATTCGAAGGACGTGAGTTCGAACCCGGCCGTTCTGTTCCTAAAATCTATGTGTGCATTAAAACACGTGCTCAAAGGAAAACAGCGTGAGGAAACCGGCATGTCATAGAACCTAAAAAGTTCGAAAACACGTGTCAAGTGTACGAAAGGAGCCTCTTCGAGGCACACTTGAAATCCTTTCACCACACTGGTTCTAAAGAACTAGAGACACGATAAGAAGAAGAAGAATTAAATAGTGAAATTACTGAGCTTTCGAGACTGACTGATCAAAATATCTCAAAGTGTACTAACGCTATAGCAGTGTTGCACGAGCCTATGGGAATCAAAGCCCTGTGTATCACTGTTATGGATATGGGAAGGCGTGATCTCTTACCACCAAGAGATCACCTAGTCTCGCTACTTGTTAACATTAACTACGGTATAAGTAGTGTGAGTCTATCAATGGCCAATGAATGGAACCACGGCCACGATGTTTTGCATATAATCAAGGTTTTACAAAAACAACCGTCTTCAATCAGACTGTTCTAGTGACCGTAGGCACCACTGAAAAGTCACAGGGAAGCAAAATACGCAATTTTGTTAATTTATTGACTTTTTTTGCAGTTATTTTGATTTAAAAACTAAACTACATATATTTGGGATTAATTTGGAAGTAATTTTTTTCAATATTTTTTTTTTCGATAAAATTATAAACAAAAAAAACAAATCGGTTTATAAACAACAAAGTTCTAACATAAAATAAAAATAAATAAATTGTATAACCTCCTCTTTTTTAGAAGTCGGTTGAAAAGTGTAAGTAATTTTCCGAACGGCAAGTTCTGAGCTCGTTTTATTAGAAGCCTTCAAACAAAACAGTATAGCCAATCTAGCCCAGTACCAGCCGAAACAGAGGTCCCTTGTATCTACTTGCACTTTTATGTGCAGCAGGTACTTCGTTAGAACAAGGAACCCGAAGTTTTTTTAGTACAGATCGATTTGAAATAATCATAAATTGTATTCCACACTAACTAAGATCTTCGCACTCTACTTCACACAATGATGTACTGCAAAATCTTACCATCCATCCATCAAATCATTACATTTGAATAAGTTTTCATGTAGAACGAACTTCGAGAATCCAGCAAAAGGAGGGCAGGACGCAAGGCGAACCCCTCTGCCGGCCATATAACCTTCTTGGCCAGTCACGTTAAATAAAACTATACGCTGAATTTGATAACTGTGTGCATATTTTAAGATGGTGTGCGTTTACATGAATAAGATTTGTTAGGCACGTGTGCAACGCGTGTTTACCTCGTCCCCCGTCAATAATAGCAGAAAATTATGTTAGCAGATTCTGACGTATAACCCCTCCTTTTGCTGAATTCTCGAAGACAACGGAGAATGAGTCAACGAACTCTTGTCTGTGTGATGTGTAAGAGCACGCACACATATAAAGATCTCACCCGCACACTGTCATAATGGCACAGTACAAAAAATATAGTAAGCACTTAATTTTTTTTTATTTTTTGCAGGATTTTGGATTTCTGGTTCATTATCGAAAATTGTGCAAGAAATTTTAATGTTTAGTTTTGAAAGCATAGTGATTTCACTAGCTACCCTTTGAACCGGAACTCAGTGATGCTTGTCGGCAGAATATCCAGCATTGTGTTTATAGTTGGTACCAATCACAATTCTGCAGAGACTTCTCTAAATATTAATGGCACGCAACTGTAAACTATTTTTTAAACTTATAAGAATCTCGAATGTGACGACATACAAGATTCACGAGTATACTAAGCGTCAAACAACTTATCCTCTGGCGAACCACGTGACAAAGATGCGCAGAACCAATTTAATTCTTCTATATTGCTAAACAAGATAAACATAATGCTATATACAGCTAGTATCCTCGGCACGCTACCATCGGGTATCGGGTTGGAGCAATTGAGCTATCTATATATCGTCTATAGGTGGCCCATTTGTTTCCTTTTGTAAATTTTGTAATATAGATTGTAGTAGTTAGCTTATATGCTGTAAATTATATTTTATTTATATTTTTAATTACTTTTTGCACACACTAATCAAAATGTAGTACAAATGGAGGACTTAATGCTAGAGCATTTTCTACCAGTCATTTTCAATTATCAAGTTGCCCTACTGATTCAGTTATGACACGACTCACATTAATACACACGGCAATAACATGTTCAAATACAGGATCACCAATGAAATCGACCTTCCACACACATAGTCCTGACTTATAATTTTATCTAGGCATGGAAAGTATACCGAGTAACATGTTATTTATCATGGTATAAAACTGGTCACACATAAAACTTGTTACATTCTTGAGACCAAATCAGTTACAAAATCACCAGTTAAATCCGCCCTTCGCACCCCTGCAGGCGATTTTGCACGCCGGCGAACACTGTGAAATGTCACTGTTAACCATTTCATTCGTATCATATTACGATATTATACGAATGAAATGGTTAACAGTGACATGTATGATGAAACCACATACTATTATTTACACACACACATATTTTCGAATATTATTTACGAATAACATTAACAGTCAGTCAGTAGTTTGCTGACTGAGAGACGAAGTGATTGCGATTTGCGTGGTTTCGCGTCATCATGCGTGAATTATAATATAACATTAGTCACGTTAGGCCACTGATGAAAAATAACAGTGTGTTACAAAATCACCGTATATTGAGCTGTTACAAAATGAAATCATATCACCATGTGATAATGAAGTAAAATTAGCAATCATTTCCATGCCTTATTTTATCGTTTAATCGATGATGGTGTGAAAATCGAGTGGCGGTATAATTATGTCAGTTGGTGTTCAAATAATTTTGCTCGATTGGAAAGATTTTTGGAAGTGAAAATTCTCACTGAGCTAAATATGTCGGTACTATTAATTGGACTGGACTTTTGGGCTCCTAACGCTCGGATGTAACACTACTTCAGGTAAAGTCGGCTAGTATAATTTTACAAAGTGAAGATGGTAATGTGTCTACTGTCTTTTCTTTATAATACTATACAAAATAAAGTGCCTGTATTGTTGATGGTATGACCAAAGAATAAGTAATATTATGTATGACCGTGAACAAAATATGTTTTTGAATTAGCATCCTTTCTACTGCCTTGTCAATGTACTCACAAACCTTGTCAAACTATGAAAAACATTTGTATTTCGTATTATTAACCTCTTTTTCGTCTTTGAAGAAGTTTTCACTGTTGTCGTTCAATCCTGCGCCTACACTTATTTACGAACATATCCTATAAATGACAATGCTCTACGTTCAGTGGTTTGGTCCGTGCGCTGTCAGTCAGTCAGGACTAAAGCCGACTTGCACTAAACTATCAAAGTTCCTAAGCAACTACTTAACTCGCTTGACAGTTCTTAACAGTCTGAATTTGGACCGTTAAGAACAGGCAAGCAAGAAAAGTAATTGCTTAGGAGCTTTGACAGTTTGGTGCAAGTAGGCATAAGTTTTTTATATGTATTGGTCATTAGAGAGTTATATAAAATAGAGTAAACGCAGTCGAGTTTTGAACAGTAATTATCGACAGCTGTTTACAAATTAGAACGTTCAATGCAGTTGTAAAATAATTCGTTAAAAGTGCATCAAAACAATAGTTTTTTTGTGCAAAATGAACACAACAAAGTATATAATAATTACCGGTTTAATTACCTGTTTAATAGTAAAAATATTCAACTGTATTACATTTCTACAGAACAATAAGAGTTAGTACGCCAGTGCCACAGAGTATGGTAAAGTTAGTAAGTCGTTGCGTGCAGCGTTGTTGTATTAAATTGCACGCAACATTGTTACTCAACTATTTCTACATTTTAACAATAATCGTCTTTATAAAGTTTCTTCGAAACTTGTTTTTGTAAGTATTATTGGATGAAAGATCGGGTTTCTAGTTACTTTAGTAGTCGATTTGCGGCTAGCGTTACGTTTATTCGTACAGACTTATTTATATTTAGCGGCGTTGAAGTAATAATCAAGGTTTTACAAAAACATACAACAACCGTTTATATTGGTCCATTTAAGTGACCGTAAACACCACTAAAAAGTCACGGGGAAGCAAATTACGCAATCTCGTTTATTTCGACGACATATTTTTTTCAGTTTATTCTTATTTAAGGCTAATCCTTAAATCCGAATTTCATACAAAATGTTTACTTTAATATAGATTTTATACGTGTTTTAAAATGAGGATTAGCCTTAAACACTAAACTACTAAACCAATTTTGATAGAATTTATATGGGATCAACCAAATGTATGTTATATTCATTCAAACAAAAAATATTTTTACAATAAGGTGATTATTATGATGAATTTCTGAGTATTTCTTACTACATAAAAAAATAATAAAAAATCCACTGAATGAATGAATGAAATGAACTGAAACTCCACCTTTTTTGAAGTCGGTCGAAAACAACTGTTATATTAATATTGTTTTATTACAGCATAAGCTAACTACTACAATCTATATATAGGTATATTACAAAATTTACAAAAGGAAACAATTGGGCCACCCATAGACCGTTGCAAACGATCTATAGGTAGCTCAACTGCTCCAACTCGATACCCGATGGCAGCGTGCCGAGGATACTGGCTGCATTGCCTCTTTGTATAGCAAGGCTTATTCTTTAAATTTATTAAAAGGTAGGGACTCAATATAATTGAGCCAAGTTCAAGTAGGTATTTATAAAAAAATAATATGAATAGTTAACTTATTTCGGTAAATTTATTTAAGTATCAACAAGTTATTAATTTTATACCATACAACTGTATTACAGACATTGTTTTAAAATTACTCCTATTATTTTGAGATAAAATGTCCATAAATACAAAAACGGTAGCAATTATTTTTATCTTTTCCATCGACATGTAATTAAATGTTATAAGTACCAAGTTTCTTAGTAAGTGGGGTACACATTCACTTGGCTCGTATATACTCCGTTACATATTTTAAAAATGTATAAAGCACTTACTTATAAAATATTAAAACACTTATTAATAATATAAACCTAGATGTATGTAACAAGACGTACTTTTTGGATAGATTTGATCAAATAAATATTTTATACAAAATTTGAATTAAAAGTTATTTTATTTTACGTAATTAAAACATACCGTTTCACGTTTATAATTAACATAAATTGCCAATGTTAGATTAATTAAATTTAATAAAAAAAAAACCCGCTCACGCTTCTGTACGAGTTCGCATGCATTTGTAAGAGCTGACAAGCGCGAAGCGATGCTAGTCATTGTGTTCCGTACATTGTTAGCATGTTGATTCTAGCGCGACCGCAGCATTCAGACGTCGAGATGAGCTTGGCTGACACCACCAAAGGTGCGAAACATCCACTTTTCGTGGACACAACGCAGTGACGCATGACATGCACTGATTCCGGATGGCGTTTGTGAGCACTAGATGCGCCACTTTAGCCACTGTTCCTATCTACATTCATTGTTACCGAAAGCTCCTATCGGGTTGGTATGAGATTTAAGTTGACTCGAGCAAATTTCTATTAAAAGATTCGTCTTTTCTTGCAATCTTCAATTTTCCCTAACAGAGGTACCTATATTTTTATTTAAAAGGGAATCTCTAACCCATGTACTGTAACAATAAATTAAGTGAATGAATAAACTATGAATTTTGAATCTGTATGTACAAGCATGTGTAAGCAAATATGATGTTATTCTATAGATTAAATAAATTATGTTATTATGTTAACTGTAACTCGGAACAGAACCCTAAAAAGTAAAATACAGATTCCGGTGCGTGGGTACACTTCATTGTGTAGCAGATACGTACACTATTACCATATTTGCATGAAAACAGTTACATTATATTAGAAAACAACTTTTGCAATTTCCTTAGCATCATTGTTTAGAAAAAGAGGAATAATACATTCTATATGGTAACATACATCAAAGCGCAATTGCCATTTAACTGTTTTCTATTTACATTAAATTGCAATACAAACTCAATACTCATAAAATATAGCGTATACGGTAAAAAACAACGAATGTGCATTTTTATAAAAAAGTTTACGAGCGAATCGGCGTTGAATAAACTGATTAGTGAGAAGATAATAGAAAAAAAATGAATTATATTTTATCGCAGAGCGTGCAATGCAACTGAAAATATTTAAAATTACGCTTGCGTTGCTGCAAAAAGTGTGGAAGCGTTTCTCTTTTCTCAGACTTGCAAGTTGTTTCTACGATTAATTAGCTTTAATGGAAGTTATTTTGTTATACGTATACCATTGCACATTGTGTGCGAACAAATTAATTGGGTGAGCCGACTGTTAACTAAGCGTGCGATTTCTGAACATAATAATTTATTGATTTATTATAATATGTTTATGGATGGAGGCCAATGGATACCATGCAGCAAACAGTAATGCAGAAATTAACCTTTTATACTTTGTACTAAACTAGACTTATCCTGAATTTATTACGGGCGAATGAACATGCCGCTCGAATGACGTTTGTGCAAAGTACAGCGTGTAATTGGATCTTGATAGAGAAGAGGTCCTGTAATACTTAGTAATGATAAGGCTTTGTAATAAGATGAAGAAGAAACACGTAGAGCGCCGCGCGGGGTAGCGGGGGAAGCATCAAGTTCCGAGCCACGTGTCAGCCAGGTGGCATGTTCATTCGCCCGAGTACATGGACTTTGTTTCTTTACCCGTTACCCACTTTCTGACTGCTACGATCCAACAGTTTAGAAAGAAGACTACAAAAAAATTGGATTAAATTGTATACTTAAACCAATCTTTAAGTTCCTGTAGAGTGAGTGCGGTGTTAGAAAAATAGTGCATTCATGGTAAAACTTGAACCATTATAATATAGTCTAGATTATGCTTACCTATGTTATTCTTATTAATAAATAATATACTTTTGACGTGACTACGTCTAATAAATCGATGAACGCCGACGCGCCGGCTGCATGCACGAAAACGTTGACGTCATTGTCCGGTTACGCTCATTGTCCCGTTTCGCTGGTAGTCACGTTAAAATATCGTCCGTATACCAACTTTACAGACAACCATTTTTTTTAAAGTAATCTAAAAATAATAATCTTCAACATTGCAAGCCGAGTGGATCGGAATATCAATTTATTTTATTACAGCAATCTATATTTAAACATCAATAATTATGCATTTATAAAATGATACTTGGTTCAATAATGTAAAGGCCATTTTGTCTATATCGTGGACAATTATAGGGCCAACTCTTACAATGTCTGGAGCCAGTCTTGGAATGAAGAGAAATCAGGACGCACAGAAGTATAACTAGATGCGAATGTCAACAGTCAACTATTTTTCTGAGCTTGCGAATAATGTGTATATATATCTGTGCAGCTGACTGTACCTACGTTTTGCTTTGCTCTTGGTACTTTAAAAAATAAGTCATATTTGTACAGTCACAGTTTATTATGCAAGATTCCAACCAACATGCGTACGCACTACAAATGTCATCGCACTCATAAATATTGAAATCTATTTGGGCAAGATCATTGCACTGCACTTATTAAAATAAATATAATATTGAGTTTGTTCACATCGCCGCCGGCGCATGACTCACGGCATCCAGTATTGAATTAAGATCATTTGAGATGCAATTGTTGTTTGCTTCATACCTAATGATGGCAAGTTGCGTCCTTATTTGCATGGACACACGTTTCAAATTTTCCGGTTCATTTTTTTTAACGAGTATTAATCAATATTTTTTTTTTAAATAAAATAATAAAAATAAGCCTTTTATTCAGATTTTTAACAATTTGGCATTATTGATAGATTAGATTTCATTATTATTATTACCTAACTAATGGCACCCTTGGCATAGGCCTCCCCCAACTCCCTCCAAGCGCCCCTATCCATTGAAAGGAAATAATATTTATTTTAAAATTCAGTGATTCCCCCATTCGTGCGAATAAACTTCGTGGGAAACGCAGAACCAGTCATCCATTGTAATCCTTGTCCAGAGCTTCCCACCTACAGCTTCTATATTATCGTCTCGCCATCGCTTGACTTGCCTTCCTCTTTTCCTTTTCCCTATTGGTTACCAGACTGTGATCCTCCTGCTCCCACTGCTGGGCAAAGGTCTCCCCCAACTCACTCCAAGTCTTCCGGTCTTTGGCCATTGTCCACCAGTCACCTTGAAAAGAGTCGAGATCGTCCCGCCAAGGTTTTCGCGGCCGACCCCGACGTCGCTTTCCGTCATGATGGAAAATATTATTTTTATTATTTATTGCATAAAATATAAGATACAATGTACAAAAGGGACAATATACTTACCTATGTTTTTTTTTTACTTTTTACCTATCAAGGTAATTTTTTATGAATTCTAAAAAACTACAAAATATAGATACCTACTTATACAATAATAGGAAAAAAATCTACTTGGAAACGAGTATTCTCACTCTTCTGCCTCATACGTTTGCTTTGAAAGCAAATTTATTGCTTTCATAAAACATAAATAACCTAGAGCCATGTAACAAATATAATATTCTTAAGTAAATATAATAAATAAATAAGAGACATCTCTCTGGTTGCAAGCTGAATACAAATTGCGTAGGAACATACGCAAGCACAATAAGCAAACACTCCATAATTTAACAAATATAAATTGTTGTACCATAGACTTTAACTGGAATTGAAAATAGTCTGAACTAAACAAGCTACTGGACTGGGCACTGCTGCACTTGTCATCAATAAACACCACAAAATATTAATTCCAAAAAAAAATTTAATGGGCAATGCAGAATGGGGTACAATGTAGTATCTGTGCAGTCAGAATATTGGGTTTCTCAAAAAAGACAGAGTGTCATCGAAGCGTGTGGCGCCCGAGCCCAGCTTTTGCGAGCTGGCTCGAGCTAGTTAGTACCCGATATTACCAAACTATTATTGAAACTTAAATTATTATCAATGAATGGTACCGATTGACGCAAAGCCATAAGAAAACGACTAACGGTAACAGTTTTACAATTTTTATCATATTTATTTTGAATAAAAATTTACATACTTATTATTTTAAGTATTTTTGCCATATCTGTGTTCAGTAACGGCAACTGATTATGCGTATTTTTTTTTCTGGTTGTTAAAAATTTACTGTATAGGTATATAAAAGGCTTGGATCTCACTGACTTACAGACAACGTTGAGGCCAAAGACATGAAACTTGGAAGAAGTATTTGTCAAAAAATGCAGGCGCGTACTAAGAAAGGGATTTTATTATATAATTCACAATGTTAACGAAGTTACGGGCGTCAGCTAGTACCTTTTTCTTCTTATCGTGTCACTAGTTCTTTCGAACCAGAGTTGTGAAAGCACAGACATAGATCGACACAATCTATATCAGAAGAGTCTATATCTGTGGGTGAAAGGATTTCAAGTGCGCAGTGCTTTAAGGTTCTGTGACATACCGGTTTACTCACGATGCTTTTTCGTGTGTTAATGCACACTTAGATTTTTTGAACAGAAAAATCATTGGTGTACGACCGGGTTCGAACCCACGACCTTCGGATCGAAAGTCAAGACACCTCCCAATACCACGATAATCAGGTATATGTGTCTGAGGAAATCTGCATTTGGACCGTTCTTGACGATTAAGTAGTAAAATTGTTACGTATTGTGATCAGACAGTTGGTCCCCACAATACAACAATAACGTCTCGGTCCCCGAGGCCACTCGAGTGACACAATGCTCCAATGACTCACAATAGCGAATTAAGTATTATTTTAAATTGACGTAATTGAAAAATATGCAGCTCGCGCGGGTATAAATTGATTCATGTACATAACCGGCGGGGCGTCGCGATTCGGCTTTCTTCGAAGCTGAGTGCGAATTCGGTTTACCAGAATTTTTGCAGCGGAAAAACACAAGTGCTATTTATGGTCTTTAATAAATTGATGTCCTAAGTAAGTTCTACCTTTTATTTCAGGCGTGCAAATTTTGTCATATTATTATACCTACAATTATTTAATAGAAAAGGGACTTTAAATATACGTATATCCCTATCAATTTATCTAAATTAAGTTTATGTCCCTATGTACTTGTATACCTGTCGTAAAAATGCGGTGAATGCTCTTAATATAAAAATAATAGTAATACAAATACATTGTGAGACGATTTGTCTCTCTGAAGCCCTAAACCCACATTGGATTAGATTTTTACAAAATCTCCCAATGTTGGTCTGTATTGTGTAGTTACTGTAAAATTTGATGTGTTTTAAAGTAATTATATAATATGTTTTTGATTGAAAATAAAATTAATAAAAGATATATTTCGGACAATAAGATCCAAACAAAAATACAACACATTAAAATTTAATTAGTTACATTTATCATTATCATCACATCACACTGTTATCATTTTAAAGACTCACGAACTGTAAGTCAATCATCGAACACCATATAAACTCAATAATAGTTCGTTCATGCATAATATATGCCTAATTAGTGACATCGTCGCGACGTCTGTTCTAACACCTGCAGTCTGTCTTTGACCACGGCTGTTGCAATACCGCCAAAATGTAGGAAAAATCTAAAAAGGTAAACGCAACATTGACCCATAATAATCTTATAACTTTATATAAGTGTCAATGTGATGTAAAGTTAAATACCTAATGTCTTACGTAATCTTTCGGGTTTCAGACAAAATTTGCCGAATATTTTTTTCTTCCCAGCTCTAAATCACAAAGAGTATGTAAATTCAGATGGTACGGTGCAAGTCTACGGTGCTTAAACGCCCACTCGATTTCAATGCATGTTTGTATGCAAACATCAAAAGAAATGAAGGATTAAAATTATATTTAAAAAATTCCAGGCTAACCGGCCCCGTAAGGTACACAAAACTGCGCGCAGATATATGTACATTGGTAACTAAAATGAGATTGGGCAGGTCATGTCTGCCCTATGATTGTTATTGTGACCAATCTATTTTATACTCTGTTTTGGTTACTCTTTGATATTAAGGGCAAACGTAGTGTAGTAGCACAATATAACATATACTCTTAGAACGTAGACTGTATCAACATTATGTTCTAGTGATTAGTTAGTAGGAGTAATGAGTTTATTTCAGTTACACTACTGCATATATGTAGGTATTTTATACAGTGGCTCATTGAACTATTTGAAAGCGTTTTTTATACATATCTTACAAACTAAGGATTGCATTTTTGTTAAGAAAATATGATTTCCCGTAATTAATAAAAACTATTCTATTATAATGTATAATGGTTAAATAATCGCGTGATATTGAACACAACTTTATGATGCGTATCAGATCATCATGCTAGAAACGACTTGTTCAAAAAGTAGTCTAGTGCTGACGGCATATATTAAGTGCGGTTTCAGACTAGCGTATTTCTTATTCATTATGGATTTATTACTATATTTATACTTATACTATTTATTAATAGCGTTTTTTTGTCGCACGTATACGGGCAGATTGGTACTCGCGAAACTTCTAAAGCTCAACGAGCGTATCGCGCGTTTAGTGGCGTTTTTTCTAGCGAGTGTCAGTAGCATGTTGCGGTCGAATGGCAAGTGTATTGGACCACCACGCCTGGTGTCGCGGGTTCGATTCCCGCTTCAGGACAAACATTTGTGTGATGAACATCGGTGTTTGTCCTGAGCCTGGGTGTTTTCTATGTATGTATTTACAAAAAAAAAGTATTTTAGTATTATATCAGCCATCAGTTTCCCATAGTACAAGCTCTGCTTAGTTTGGGACTAGATGGCGTTGTGTGAATTGTCCAAAATATTTATTTATTTAAATCCGTTCGGTTAATCCGTTAATCTGAAACAGAACTAAAAGGTAAAATGCCAACCGTACAATTTGTAGATACAAAATAATCTACAAAGTTATAGAGCTAAACGTGTAATATTTTATCGCTAAAGGGTTACGCCAAATGAGTATAATCTGCTTCGCTTCCAAAAGTTATTTAAATTCAACCGTTGCTTTGAATTCGAATTTTCTAAGAAACATTTCGTTTCAAATCGAGATGATACACAACTTTATAACTTTAATGACAGGTGACTCAGACAATCCAACCGTGTATTTTTTTACTTATAATATACAACGTCAATTATATCGCCCCAAATGATAGCATACGAATATACAATATCTCAATAATTTAAGGTCATTCTGACTTATTATAATATAATATTATTGCTGTGTGGGATGGGTTTAATAAAAATAGGTCTTGGCGCAATTACAGGCATGGGTGATCGCACGGTCGCTTCTACCATCACAACAAAGTAACATAATTATAAAATGATTATAATAAAATACGATACACAATGGTTTATAAGAAGTTGTAAGAGATTAATACTTCGCAAACAAAACATAGCGAAAAAATAGTCAGCGATTGCGTTTAACTTTGTAGATATATTTACGCAATTTGCGCCAGAACATTTTTTAAAAACTGTGTAAAGTTCTTTGGGTAGTCTTATGGGTAGCATAATGTGCGATCTAGGGTTGTCACTTGAAACACTCTCCGTTCAAAGCGAGAGCACGTGCCAGGGATTTTGTGAAGCGAGCAAAGATATTTTGCTTTACTACACACTTGTCTCGCTCAACGCTTTCCCCGGGATTAAGAGCTTAAAGTTACATTTGTTTTGTCTGGGAGCTAATGTTTTGCCTTGAATTGTTTGACAACTTACTTATAAATGCTTTTATTTCTTAAATGTTGCTACATCGAGTTTTCATAACTAAAGCTAAAATAAAATAAATACAATTAAAATAGGTCTTGCCTTTCTGATCTTTTATATTGGCAACAGAAAATACAACGTGTCTTTGAGTTTTATTTTTTATTTGTATTTTAAGCAGATAATTGACGATCATGTATATTTAATTGAATTGATGATAAAAAACGTGACAGCCCTTAGTGATACCACAATAATGATTGCAAATGATGTTATTGTTAATTAAGTACTTATAAAAAAGTTACTCTGAATGACTTACTGATCACGCGACACCGTCGTTACATTGTATTACTTCAATCCTCAATTTATGAGGTCTTCGAAGCCGCGCAACACAGTCGGCCGAACGTTCGGCTTAATGTATCGCACTAATGCCGAAAATCTGTTATGGGTATTGATGACACGAGTTACTCATAAGAAATATTATTGTATTTGAGCTGGCCAATTATCTTTCCAAGACTATAAGAAGAAGAATATTTTATTCAAATGTAAATTTTGTTAATGACACAAATAAATGAATTATATAAAAAAAATGGAACAAAATAAAAAATATTCTATTCTGTTTTACTTATCTCGCCGGTTAGGTGTTGGTTTCATTATCATATTAAATACTACCTACCTATTTAGTTATCAATGTACACATCAGATTGTATATAAATCTATAGTATTTGAATTAATTTTTCTCCACGAAGGAGGCTTAAAACATGCGCCGCTGATAAAACACCGTTTACCCCTTCTTTACCCTATTCCTTTAACAAAATAGTTTGGGTCATCCATGCAAAGAGTTTATTCAAAAAGCCGAGACATTGTCATTTCCTATAAAAACAAAAGGGAAGCTGGTTTACAAAAAAGGGATTGGAGACTGCTATTAAAATTCTCTAAATATTATTTTCATGGTCTGGCTTTCGAAATAACACGGTCGACGGGTATGCAAATATTTAAGCTACTATCTGTCTCAAGTAACTCAAGTATCAAAAATCCAACTTGCATCGACGTTTATTGTACTTCATAATCGATATAGGCCAATACCTGTTCCTTTGCTGAGATGCAGTCAGATTTCTGCTCCATATATTTCTTGGGACAAATAGTATGATTTATTTTAACTTGAGGACTATGCAAACAGAGCTATTATTGAAAGGTTTCATCAAATACTTTACCATAATTTTGTTAAAATATTGTTTGACTGCTTCGACGGGTTTTTAGTTTCATTTGTCAATATGATATCGAAAGCACTCTACGAAAAAAAAATTACTCGTATTACGGTAAAATAATATATATACCTACCTAATTACATTGTAGTTATGATATGCATGGATAATTAATGCCTGCATTATAATGTAGACAAATCAGAATTAATGAATATAATTCTACCTGTTTTACGAAAACTAAAACAGCTTTATTATAAAGCAAGTTTTACGCCGACCCGGATTTTTCATTTTTGTTCAATTATACGCGCAAAAGTATATCTTCGCAGTTGTAGAAAGGTGATTTGATGAAAATGTAATTTATTTATATTTTGTCTATGGTAACTAAATGTAGTGCAAACGGAACGTAAGTGAATGATACTCTCAAAAACGTTTTATTACGGAGATCAATGTGAATCAATGAACTGACGGATAACATGTCAAAATATCTGCCAAAGATAATCCGTTCTTAAACTAAGGGCGACAAAGTTTAAAGAAAAACGTAGGTTTTAAGTCATGAATAAAGATGCTCGTTTGGTCTAGTCTAGTCTCTCTTGCGGAATGTCCTTATTGTAAGAAGAACACTAGTCTAGAACTAGTAAAACTTGGGGGTTTACCTCGAGTTCAGTCCTCGTTTGATAATAAAGCTGAAAGAGATTAATACCGTGAAATCTTGATAAATTGAAAAAAAGATATGAAAAAACCAGCGGTCGTTGATACGAGTAGGTGGGAAAAGAAAACAGACGAGAAGGCATACGACCCCCTCGCAAAACGATATTTCTTCATTAGTGAGCCCACGAAGCTGTAATTAAGACTAAGTATTCAGTATCTAATGAGGCTAGAATTTACCTAAGTCTTGCTGAAGGCTATCACGACCACGACTCTCCCTAGAGGACTGCGCTATCGCCATCGTGATAATTTCACGAGAAAAAGACGTACGCATTAAGACCCAGAATTCCGCGCGTCGCTGTCTCGCTTGCACATTTTGTCCATCTTTGAATTGTCTGTTTAGCCTACAGGGCGTTACAAAGAGTCAGACAAAGATACTAATAATATAATAATAATAAGTTTACCATGTGTTCTATGTATGTATTTACAAAAAAATTGTACCAGATAACTGATAGAATACTTACATATTTTTTTTTTATATAGAAAACACCCAGACTCAGGACAAACACCGATATTCACACAAATATTTGTCCTGAGCGGGAATCGAACCCGCAACACCGGGCGTGGCAGTCTAACACACTTGCCAATCACCCATCCGTGTCGTCAGTACTAATATCTATGTATTGTTTATTTAAAAAACACAATTGTTATATTCTACAAAATATTATTGTGAATCGTAGAAGCCTAAACAATGATAAACTTATAGGTCTGATTACGTAATATTCCATCTACACATCAAAATAATTTCGTAGTTTATACAGACGTAAAAACCAACGTTTTTATATGTTACGGTATGTCGGAAATTATATGCGCGTGTAAATAAAGTCAAAGACATTCGTCGGGTATATTTTTTTTAGTTTCGTCCAACTAAACAAACGGACAGTTCAAACAGACGGTGTTATTGTGTAGATATTTTTTATTTGGAATTTTATTATAAAATAGTGGGTTGAGTGTTGGGAATGTGTTCAGTTAACGAAAGATAAGTTTTGGTCCAATTTTATGCTTTTATAAAGTCAAATGTTGTTGTAAAAGAACAAACATTTAGTTTAGGAAGTACATGTTTGTGTTGTACAGATTCATAAATATTTTCACCAAAAGCCGTGTTGGCCGAGTGGGAGGTGCCTCGTCTTTTGATCCGAAGACAGTGGGTTCGAACCCGGTCGTACACCAATGGATTTTTCTGTTCAATAAATCTATGTGTGATAAATCACGTGCTTAACGGTGAAGGAAAACGTGCAATCGACATTTCATAGAACCTAAAAAGTTCTAAAAACATGTGTCAATGGCACGAAAGGAGCCTCCTGGAGGCGCACTTGAAATCCTTTCACCACACTGGTTCGAAAGAACTAGTGACACGATAAGAAGAAGAAGATATATATTTTGTATTTCATTTCATCGTCAATCTCGTAGTTCATAGAGTCCAAACCACTTAACCAATTTCAATAAATGATGTATCATTTGATTCGATTCAATTGTTCGCGTGACATCATGCGGTTACTGCATTATATTATATGTATAGGTCATAATGTACCTATATTATTAATATATTACGCTCAAATTGGAAAACTTCTCTTAGATTATTAAACGCAATAATGCTTCAGTGTAGGCCTGGAAAGTATACCGAGTAACATGTTCTTTATCATGGTATAAATCTGATCACACATAACGATTGTTACTTTCTGAGACCTCTCAGACAGAAGTCTGTTACAAAATCACCGGTTTTATCCACCTGGCGCGCCCCGCCAGGCGATTTTGTACGCTGTGATGTCAAGATACTTGTCACCATTCACAATTTCATCCGTATCATAAATAACAATAAAAGACAGTCAATAGTGTGCTAATTGTGAGTGGGAGTGATTGCGTGACGTCGCGTCATGCGTGAATTATTTTAACAAAATGTGAAATTATCACATTAGGCCACTGATAAAAAATCACTGGTGATAAAATAACCAGTGGTTTCACTGTGACAAAATGAAATCATATCATCATATTGTGATAAGAAATAGAAGTAGCAATCATTTCCACGACTACTTCAGTGAGATTAAACAAGATTAAATGCATACGAAAGTAGAAATCTATGTACCTTTTATTTACTAAGGACAATAGTATGTATATACGCAGGTAGATAAGTTGTGCTGGAATAACTCATAAATATTGTTAAGCCAAAAGCATAATGAGTTCATCTTACAACCTACTATTTTTATAAACGTCTTTCCTTATAATAAAACACATCATTGCTATTCATAAGAGAGGAATGCATAACAGCATTATATTGTGGTCTAACAATGCATTATTTATTAAATAAAAACTATGCCGTTTAGAACGAGATAAAAGATTGAGCAAAGAGGTAGAGTTACTCTGCTAGTCACTCTAAGTAGCATCGTTAACAACCAAAAACGAAAGTTTCGTATGCTGGGAAAGAAAACAATACTGTTGCGGGTTAAGTAGCATGATATTGTAAAGCTATTGAAATAATTAGGTGGTAGGAAACTGCCAAAGATCAAGAAAAGAGATTTCGAGGAGGCTTTTGCCTAACAATGGGACGACATACTCGTAGGTACACAAATACAAAAAAAAGATATTGATCGCCAAAATGCCTCGAAAAGGAAAGAAGAGCTCCTGCGTGTCACTGTACATATTGATCATTGGACCCTACTCTTACTAAAAGCACCATTATTATTATCCCAGTAGAGATACAAATGTATTTTAGTCTAAGAATGCACGCTCCTAAACTTTTGCTTCCTTATAAATGTCTTACGTATGTTGATCGCGAGCGTGGAAGGGCGTGCATTTTTAGATTGAAAGGTAAGTGCATTGATTTCTACGCGGTTTCAACTGGCGTATTTTTGTCGCGCGTAAACGGGCGTAAACTAGCGAAACTTCAAAACCGTGTCGCGCGTACACCAGCGTCTATGCTCGGTTTTTTCTAGCGAGTGTCCATAGCAGGGATGTAACGGAGGTGGTTTTATCGGAGGCGGAGTCGGAGTCGGAGTTTTTAATTTTGTCTTATCGGAGTCGGAACCGGAGTCGGAGTAGGAGGCGGAGGCGGAGTCGGAGGGGATGGCAAAAGAGTGATGTGTTGCGGACAGGTCTAATAAAATATAATAGTTTAAATATTAATCAGTCAGCCTCCTTAAATTCAGTTAAAATAAGAAACCTATAAAACATACTCAGGCGTTTAAAATAAAAATTATCTAGTTTTCAATATCTTAAACAATTGGCAAATAATTTCAAATTAGTTGACTCCTAAAGTAAAAGTACTTTTAGTAAACAAAATATTCCTAGATTTGCCTCCGTTTAATCTTTTTCTTAACGGGTCATAAATAAAGCCAGCACCACTAAAGTGGTTCCCTTGCTACTGAGCCTGGTGAACACGACAAAGATTGGCAGGCAATAATTTTAATAAGGGATCGTAACGTTAATACATATTTCTCTATTATTGTATTGTATACTCATTAGGTAAACACGTCATTATAAAAAAAAATTCCATTAACTGCATGTTCTTCAGATGTGATATTATGAATCGCTACTCGACAATTATTATTGTTGCCCTGACATGTCCCATTGCTAGGCAAAGGCCTCCCCGCCTTTTCTCCAGTTTTTTTTTATAAACTTGACAACAATATGTATTTGTAAAATTGCTTGGACATTACTACCTATTACTAGATTTTTTTTAGATTTTTCCCCCATACAAAAAACACCAAGTATTATTTTACGCCAAAACTAATTGCTCCACGAGTTTTAGTTATAGAACAACAGTTGATGGGAAAGTCATTATCTATCACATATATCATTTTCAGATCGAAATTCCAATTTAGTAGTGATGACCATTTTTTTTGCATATGGACTATAGTGCGCCGTTTCGCCGCCGCCGCGTCCCGCTTGTCGCCGCTATTTGCTTTGCTTCCACCTCCGATTAAAACCTCCGATTGAAAAGTATCGGAGCCGGAGTCCGAGCCGGAGGTGCAATATCAATCGGAAGTTCCGACATATCGGAGTCGGAGTCGGAGCTCCGTTACAACCCTGGTCCATAGCATGAGGCACTTGTACGCGCGACAACGAGCGTTGTCAGGGGTACACGCGCTGCAAAACACGAGTGTAGAATCCGCTCAACTAATCCGCTAATCTGAAACCGCAACGACAAACTAACGATATCGAATTATGCAGATAAATTATAATTAACTGCCCGTCTGACTGTGACAACTTAGGCTGGCTGCTTAGACATGACAATAGTTTTAATACAAGGGCAATTTAATACGGGGAAAAGCGAAGTTCATTCCATGTAATTTAACTATTATGAAGCAGGTAAGTGAAGCCAAAGTGAACGGGTCAGTCCGCTTTGGCGTTTTATAAACTGAGAGAGAGATTTATGCAAAACGCTTAGGTTTATCAAGGTTTTTAATTAATTTTGGTTCTTGTAAGAGCCCGAATAATAAATAGTGTTTAGCTATAAATAATAATAAAATAATAAATATATTGGACATTTCCCACAACGCCATCCCAACTAAGCCCAACTAAGCTGAGCTTGTACTATGGGAACCAGATAGCTGATAGAATAATTAAATACTTTTTTTTTGTAAATACATACCTAGAATACATAGAAACTGTATGATCTAATCTAAAATACTACAAAAATATTAGTACAAGCGGTACTATTTATCGATAAACAATTCGTTTAAAAAGTATAAAGTTAATTTGATAGGTACTGTGTTGAAATTTATAGTCAGGTCACCATAAGAAGGCGGTATTACCTATGCCAGCGTAAAGTGATCACTTCCTAAAATTACAAATTCTATAAAATATAGGGTCAGCAACAAAAAACATCTGTTAAAACCCCGGCCCTGTCAAAACTTAATGTTGGTATCAAAAGTCGCACAGCTATCAATCGTGCATATCACTCACCCCCACAGACCATTATAATAATGCGCGTGAAAGAGACAGAAACATATTAGAATGGAACAATCGTTCCCATTACGTCGAATAAAAAGAAAAGTTATTTTATTTTTTATTGGAGAGGGCCTTCCACCCTCGCGGCCGCCAAGAGGGTTATTTTTATTTTATTTGAAAAGTTTATTTTCCATTTTGTTTTAACTCCTATTTTCGCGATATGAGGGGTGAAACTCGACCGACACGCACTCTCTCAAACTCAATGAGTCACTAATGCGTACGATACCATTATATTTAAACTTTTGCTTGAACAACATTAAAATGAGAAAAGTTTGAGAGTGTTATACTGTGAGCTGTGGCATTCCTCGCTTATTTCTGCGTTAATATTTTGTTTTTATACGCAATTGAGACTTTCTGTAGCAATTTTACACGTAACTGAAAGCAATAACCGAATTGTTATGGGATATGCCACCCTAAGAGATGGGTTCACCTGCTGATGGAAATACTTTTAGAGGCCATTACACAAGTAAAGTCACGGACTAGGGAAAGATGAAAGATAAAGTAGATGTGGAATATTTTAAAACTTGTAACATGATTGATACGAATACGTAACATAAAATCAATGTAAAATAATTAAATATTTTGGACATGTCACACAGCGCCGTCTAGCCCCAAAATTAGCACAACTTGTACTATGGGAACCAGATAACTGATACAATACTTTTTATATACTTTTTTTTGTAAATATATACATGAAATACATAGAGAACACCCAGACTCAGGACAAACAGCGATATTTATTAAATTATTACACAAGTGCTTGTCCTGAAGCGGGAATCGAGCCCGCTACACCGGCGTAGCAGTCCAACACACTTGCCACTCGACCAACCGTGTCGTCAACCCGTTAAGATTCAAACCCGCGACCGAATTAAAATCTTACCACAGATGCCATGCGTGGGCCGAACGCAATCAAATCGTCATTTAGTAACATCATTGGCACTTTAGACCGGGCCACTTAGTCGACCAGTTAGCCGACAAAGATCAAAACTGGCCAAATAACCATTATCTAGCGCTTGTGTGGCCAGGTAACCGTGACCACCGGTACTGTTGGCACAACTATTTAGCTCCCGAACTTAGCTCTGTTTGCCCCCAAAAATATAGTAGTCCACATTTTGTAACAAGCACCCGAACAATGTCTGTCCGTGTGGCACCTATTGACAGAGAGCCAACAGACGTTACATAACAATAAAAGAAGGTAAAACGTATCTAATTGTTATAAAAACATAAGTTCGAGGGAGGTGCCTGCGAGCATGGACTGGGAATCAAATCCGAAAAGCCGGAATGAGAAATATATTGGAAATACTTTACCAACAAAATTATGAAAACGGAATTAAGAACATCATCCTCATTTAATTTTAAATTTATTAAATTTTAAAATACTAAAATAATTGTGTAAATTTGTAATATGAAATAAGTTAGCCTGTTTCTGTATTACACAGAGGATTTATTTATTCGGTAATTTTAAATTTATCATGATCCATTATAAATATCATCAACCCATGGTAGTTTCCTGCTCGACGTAGATCTAGAATTTTTTGGTTCTCTTCGTCCAATTTCTACCAGCTTTAACGCACACATCGTCACTTTATCTAGCCGGAAATTAAAAAAAAGCCGGCTAAGACCGGATATCGTCAGGCAATCCTATCCCTCAGCGTGATTTAAAAGTGATATTCTCAAACCATAAAGCAGTTTCACATACCCTTGTGAAATATTTATCTTAATATTATAAGTAAACTTAAAGGATGGTAAAGTGAATGGATTGAAAGGGTTTGATACTTATACTTCATTGATATTGGTTAAAGGTTGGAGCTAGATAGCGATGTGTCAAATTTCCAAACATATTTATCACAGCATACAATAACATAAATTATCACTACCTACGAAAGACCCGTTTACGACATGACCACATTCACTAATACCGAATTGGAGCCCAATCGATTCGGTAATTTGAGCGGGATTGAGCAATAAACTTTCATAGATGTTCATAATTTTTTGCATTAAAAAAAATTGGTACTAGCTGACGCCCGCCACTTCGTTTGCGTTAAGAATAAACAAATATATTTTCTTAATACGCGCTTACACTTCATGACGAACTTACCCTTCAAATTCTTTCAAATCATTCATTCAATTTCAAGTCTCTCCGTCAGTGATTTGGCCTGTGCGTTGTCTGTCAGTCAGTCAGTCAGTAAAGAGCCTATACATTTTGATGAAATGATCTCGTTGCCTTTGATAGGGAATGATGCAAAAGTGCCAAAGATCGAACAAGGCAGAAACATTTGGCACAACACAGCCTAACAAAAAAACTTTCAAGTATCAAGATTGTCCAATCTCAGCGCAAGGAGTTTCAATTAGTCCCAATACATAGGCAGAAGGCAGTCCTTTCACACCACATTCACAGTGAGCTTTTGTTTGAAAACATATTTAAATACAGCTAAGTCCGTCTGTTTTTATAAAAAATACAAACAATCCCAGACGTCATGCATTTTGTAAGTTGTATTCAAAGTTTGGAAGTTGTGTTTTATGTAAAAGCTCTTCTCTTAAAAAGGCAAAATACCGAATCTCGTTCTTTATTAATTTTTAATATTTATCTACTATAACTACTCGGTTATTCGCTTGTTCTTTGTTTATAAAACATTTAGGTGTAGACACATGTTCTATTAATGGAGCATGTGAGAAGTAGTAATAGTAACAGTGTATAAAAGATAAAATGACAAAAAAATCTGTAAGTCTTCTTCTTATCGTGTCACTAGTTCTTTCGAACAAGTGTGGTGAAAGGATTTCAAGTGCGCCTCATAAGTATGAGCCTTTTTCGGCCCGCTCTTTCCCATTTCGTCAATGACAATATTTGAACACATAGCAAATTCCTTCTTTTTAGCTTTTACCGTCAAAGCTTTGTGCGAGACTCTCGAAAGCTTTGACACACTGACTGACAGATACAGGAGTGAGACGATAAGGGTCGTAAATTCGAAATTTGGATTCGACTTTCCGAATTCGATTTCTGTTCGGACTCTCCAAACGCAGCGATTCGTACAGAGTCTATGGTACGTCACATCACATGTGACGAAAAATATTCCGATTGGCTACGTTTAAAAGTCAGAACATTAATCGAATTCGAAAATTCAAATCGGAAATCGGACTGTATATGACAAGGCATACTATTTCGATTTTCCAAATTCTAAGCTTTTCTCTTTTGAAAATATAAACCCCAATAAATAAAAAAAAAACACCTTTTATACTACATCAGTTGAAAGAAGTCTCAGTATCAAAGAAAACATGTTTGTTGATAAACCTGATACTATGTAGAAGTGTTCGTAGTTCGTCCCTAGGGCAATGAGGTAGGGCGGCACTGTTTACGGACCGATACGAGCAAGAATGCTATGTACGGAGTTTTGGCGGGAACATGAAAAATGGCGCATTGGCGGCATTAAATTAATTGACAAAACTTGTATAACTTTGAGTGTTTAAGTGTAAAAACGGTGGTTTTTGATCCATTAAGTGCTCGTGAACGTGTATTAGTGTTGGTGAATAGTGTAATGCTGTAAAACGTGACTTTTCGTGTTGTCTTCAAAACTCCATAGAAGCCTCTACCTCTAGTAAAGTCGCAACCACTACTACTTTACAGGGGCATGACTTGACTTATCGACCCTGACTTATGACCAAATAATATCTCCAATTACTTGACACTGGCTATATACCTTTGATGTGAAGCCAAAACCAAAGAACTTAGGTTCTTCGAAAGAAAAAAAAAATGCTATGTACAAATTAAAATAATTAATATTTTGAACATATCATACAAAGCCATCTAGCCCCAAACTAAGCAAGCTTGTACTATGGGAACCAGATAACTAATAGAATACTTATATAGGTATTTTTTTTAATACAAGTTTTAGGTGGTTTTATGAAACAATGCCACTATGCTCAATTATGAGTATTCGGAAGTGAAATAAGTGTATTGAGAAAGTAAGTTAACGGGTTTTTTTTGTTAATGATTTAGGTTAAAACTCCCAAAAGTAGTTCGACTGATCCCCAAAAAAAGCTTCAGCAACTCGTGGAAAATAAGACGTCATCACAAATAACTGCTATAGCAGATGATGTCATTTTTTTTATTTAGGTATATTTGACGTGATTTTTATTTTTAAATCGCTTTCACAAGACCCCAAACCCCACTCACAAGTGTTAAACATCACTTTATACAAACTGTGCAAACAAAGCGGAGACTAAATAATTCTCCAAAAATTCTCGTTTATTATTTGCAGAGAGCTGATGGGAACTCAGATGGAGTTGGGCAGGATAATTGGCCAGACGTGGTGACGGCAGATGGAGCAAATCTCTGACCGAGTGATGGCCAAGATGAAACCCAAGAAAACCGGGACGTCCGAAAGCGCGTTTGGTTGATGCCATTGTAATAATCAAGGTGTTACAAAAAAATAATATCGTGACACTAGTTCCTTCAAACCAGTGTGGTGAAAGGATTTCAAGTGCGCCTCGAAGAGGCTCCTTTCGTGCACTCGACACATGTTTTCGAGCTTTAGGTTACTACGATATGCCGGTTTCCTCACAATGTTTTCCTTCACCGTTGCGAGAACGTGGGATGCATACATAGATTTTTTCGACCGAAAAAACCCATTTACGCATGACTGCCACCGGGATTCGACCCCGCGACCATCAGATCGCAAGGCAAGGGCCTCATCCACTCGGCCACCACGTCTTCAAAAGGTGTTACAAAGACATAGACAACCGACTTCAATTGGACTGTTTTAGTGACCGTAAGCACAACTCATAAGTCATAGAGAAGCAAAATACGCAATTTCGTTTACTTCGACGACATACAGTTTCTTGTTTATTCAGTTATTTTAATATATAAATTAAACTAATGAATCGATTTTGATGATATTTGTATGGGACCAATCTGAAAGCAAAAAAATATCCTCCCACAATATTTTTTTTTTCTTATCGGTTTATTAACAACAAAGTTTATAGGTTAAAACACATTAAAAAAAATACCTATAAAAAAAAACATTCGACCGAATTCATAACCTCCTTATTTTGAATCGGTTTTAAACAGTAGGAAACACCTGGACGAGAGACGCACAAGACCGCGAGGGGTGGCCCAAAAAGAGGGATATGGTGACACCGGGCTGATGATGATGATTTGCCTCGAAAGTAAATAACAGTTACAACTTGCAAGTAGATCACAAGATTACTGGTGGAACTTTCTCAAATTTTTCCTATCAAGGCATCTTTTAGATGTTGACTAGCTGACGCGATTAGCTGTAGCGATTTTTCAAAATTCTTAGTACGCACTTTCATCTCTTGGCTTTAGCTCAGTGCACTTAAAAAAAGTTGAAGTACAAGTAAAAGCTTATTCACTACTTTCATATTTAAAAAAAAAACATCGCACTTCACAAATCACTATCAGATGCGAGTCAGTAATAATCTTAAAATCCCGTTGTTTTATTCAAAAGTTTTTTCAGCATTCCTGTAATTGTTAGAGATTTTAATGCGGCACCAAGGTCTTTACTCAGAAGCTTGCCAAAACAATGTCACAGAGGACTAGCAGCTTTATTAACGCAGTAGTGACACTACAAATGAAATAGACAACTGATTTTAATTAGGAACTAGCTAACGCCCGAAACTTTCTTTTGCGTTGTGAATTAACTATATTACATGCCTAAACCGTTTGACGAACAACCAATTTCCAAGTCTCTACAATCAGTGGCTTGGGCTGTGCGTTGTCTGTCAGTCAGTCAATCAGTCAGGAAAAAGCCTTTTATGTATATTGATGAAATTATGTTTTGTACGTTGAATTGTCGTAAAATGTAAAACTTTTCAGGAGCAAAATAATCTCTTGCAATATTTTCCAATATTTGCAATAGAACTTTCATTGTTTCTTTACGTAACTAGTGTCTCTACGTAACGATTTATTAATTTTTTCTGTGCCAATGTCCTTTGATTTATGTTGAACACACACTGAGTAATGCTTTTAGAGACGAACAATAATATATTCAAATGTAATAAATCGTTTTTTTCAACTAATTTAAGATCTGTGTCAATATTTTTTGGGCCCAACAGTTCTTTTGTTTTAAATCACAGATGTTTTGGCTCAAATCATGTTGCCATTGTTTTATTTTATAGTGTTGTACGTGGATATCACGTACAAATTGTTAGGAAAATGCGTCTGGTATTAGAAGTATGTACCTTTAATTGGTTGTAAGAATGAATGAATGAATTATTTGTCTTAAGTATGGTTAGTTACAGACAGGTCTTGTGAATGTATAAACATGCACTACTATATGTACTACTGTATGTACCATGTTCATAGCGTATTAATTAGCAATTATTGGTCTGATAGGTAAGTTATTTCAAGCTGCAACCTATGTAAGGAATAACTTAAGTGACTACTCAAAGTTCGGTGATGGCCACCAATATAGCACTCGTAATGCGAAAAAGCTGAGAGCGGTACCACGACACCTCACAAAAACTTTTAAGCTCATACACGTGATAGGGCCGACGGTCTACAATCGCCTGCCTGTTGAAATCACCAATGCGCCATCTACTCAATCCTTTAAACACAAACTCAAAAAGTGGCTCACTGAGAAATCTTTTTATGATTTCGATGAGTTCACTAAAATTAAATCCTAATTAATATTACCTACGTAGTAGCATAATTATATTGGAAATGATGTATTTTATTATTTTATCACCTAGTTATTATTCAATTTTATGAATACTTATACCTACTATGTCCTGACCTGTAACAAATGTTATTAATAAATGCTTGTATCTTGTATCTTGTATCTTGTAAGTAGAGTTATTTGATTTGAGGGTTTAGCGAGCGTTCCCCCATAGTGAAATGACTTTGCTAAGGAGATCAAATCTAGAAACTAACTTATCATCTAAACGTCTAAGCTGATGAGCAATTAAGGGCTGTTTGCACTGCAGAGCTCTGGACAGTCAAGTGGCCAGGACAGCGGTGTGTGACTTGCTGCTTAACTCGCCACTGTTCTAAACTGTTCTATCTTAAACAAGTGTAAACGGGACTTTTAGTTACTAGCTTCTAATTCTAATTTAGTTAGGGGTTGTAAAGGTCTGCACTGACGTCCCGCTGTGGGATGTATTGTGCATGCGACCCTTTATTAAGCTAACTTTAACCCAGCCTGCCCAGCTCCCTAAAAAAACGGGGCAGGACTCTGGGTTGATTGATAGTGTTCCAGTATCCCGCAAGTCTTCACGACCCGTATCCAGGATTTCTCTCAGCCCAGTCTTCTTTCTGGTTTCTTCCGTAGCCGTGCAGTAAACGACTACAACAGTGAGTTACTAGTTTATACCACTAAGAAACATAGAAGCATTATAACAGTGCTACCCTGACCTGCCTAGCCCTGTTTTTCCCAAGGCAGACGTGCATCTAAGCATCAGGAGAACAATTTATATATGTAGCATAGTTATATAAATGGAAATGAGATAATAAGGTGTGGTATCCCTACCAACTTTTTGACAAGGAACAGTACAACCTTGTAATGTAAACGAACTGTGAACAAAGACGAATCCAAGTGTTCATAAATGTTACTATGGGAAAAAAAGAAATTCAATTTTTAAAACTCTAATGGGCAAAAGTTTGCTTATTTTAAAATTAATAAATCATAATTTTGAAAGTAATAAGTACACAAGTTAATGCTTCTGGAATGCACATCATCGTTAAATTTATGGTCCAAAGGTACCCCTTAAAACAACGTTCTCAAATATGTGTGAACTTTGTTCTGCACTATACAAACACGTGCGGTAGTAGGTTACCTACTGTGAATTGTCAAAGTCCTATTAAAGTCAATAATTGAGAGCAAACAGACGAACAAAATAACTTAAATAGGAAACGAGTAGTTATATTACACAAGCGTCTTCTTAACAAGCTACAGTCGTCATACATCGGCTTGGTACCGCACGGAACCCTACAATAGCGACTTCTTGCTTCAAGTATTGTTGCCATAACATTGTACAGTACAAGTTACTTAACACAAAAAAATGTTCTTAATATGTGAGCAAAAAATGGATCTTTTCTCTATTAGACTCTTTCAGCGGACAGCTTCGAGAATCTAGCATAAGGAGATGTTAATGCAAGGCGTACCCCTCTGCTGGCCATATAACCTTCTTGGCCCTCACGCTTAATAAAACTATACGCTGTATTTGATAACTGTGTACATATTTTAAGATGGTGTGCGAGATTATTATATTGTGCGTTTACATGAATAAGATTTTGTTAGGCGCGTTTGCAATGCGTGTTTACCTCGTCCCCCGTAAAAAATGACAGAAATTTTTGTTAGAACATTCTGACGAATAACCCTTCCTTTTGCTGGATTCTCGAAGGCAGTAATGAGTTTTAATTTGGAACGTAATGCCATGCGTGAGGCGATCAGAGCTACGAGTATATAGGTTGATTGTAGTATGTTTTTGTAAAACCTTGATTATTATATAGCAACACAAACCAGCAAGCATAAGAAGATTGTATTATTATTAAAATTTAGTGCTCTACATGTTTATTGCTCTCCGCTCTTACGATTGTTTTAATTAATCCGTTGAGCAATGAACTTACTTGTTTCACACACATTTTGTAGTGAAATTTGGACAACAATAATGTATTAAGAGTAAGTTTTATTGGTACCCGGTCAACAATTAAGTGTTCTCCTACATACTGCATATTTTTTAAATGACTTCTTAGTTTTATGTTAAGTATTTTTTTATCTTCAGTGGAGTTTTTAATCATTTTAATTTCAATTTAATGATACTTATCTGTTTGAAACTCATTTTTTTTTTTTTTCAATTAAAATATGGAAAAGCTAGCAGACGCCCCGCAACTTCATTTGCATTGCGAATTAACTAAATCCCTTTCATAGTACAGGCCTACACTTCTTGACAAACATACCCTACAAATTTCAAGTCAATACGTTTATTGTTTTGGCTTGTACATTGTCTGTCAGTCAGTCAGGACCAAGCTCTTTATACACCACCAATTTTTAATTACCAAAAAAAATTAAATGGGTAATGCAGACGGGGTACAACATTGCATCTGTGCAGTCAGAATTTTGGATTTTTACTAAATGGCAGAGTGACAGCGGCGCGAGTGCGGCGCCCGAGCCGAGGTTTTGCGAGCTGGGTCGAGCTGGGTACCCGAGTTTGCCAAACGATGAATAAAACTGAAATTATTATCAATTATAGGTACCGCCTGACGCAAATCCATAGGAAAATTTCTAACGGTAACAGTAATCCAATTTTAATCAAATTTATTTTGAAAAAAAATTCGACATATTTTTTTTAAGTTTTTTTGCCATATCTGTGTTCAGTAATGGCAACTTACCATGTGTAATTTTTTTTTCTGGTGATTAAAAATTGACCGTGTATAGGTATTGATAAAAGGACTATCCAGAACAACTTTTAACGTGTCGTCGATAGTTTTAGCAAACGGCTTCTCAAAACAAAACATAACAAAGCCGTGTTTGCAGAGTGGGAGGTGCCTTGACTTTCGATACAAAGGTCTGGATACTTCTGTTCAAAAAAAATCGATGTGTGCATTAAGCCACATGCTAAACGGTGCAGAAAACATCGTGAGGAAACCGGTATGTCATAGAACCTAAAAAGTTTGAAAACATGTATCAAAGGCACGAAAAGAGCATCGTCGGCGCACCTGAAATCCTTTCACCACACTGGTTCGAAAGAACTAGTGACTCGATAAGAAGAAGATGTTGACGATATGCGCACGGAAGCCGGGTATTATAAAATTAAGCAGATACTCATTGCTACCGTTCTGTGTTGGTATAACATTATAAACCTTAAAGCTTTAAAAATACAGTCTAAAGTTGTGAAATTTAACTGCAATTTATGAAATGAAATGAAATAGAATTTATTTGCCTATAAAATACAATAGAAACTTATAACTAATCTAAATAATTCTTACTTAAAAAGACTTACTCTAACCTTCGTGTATGTATTTATATGGCAAAAAAGGACTCAACTCAGCGTTATGCTGGATCGATGGGGTTTCCCACCTATCCAGCGCTGGTTTTCAGTTGTGTGTGTTATCATTTAGTGCAAGTGTTACTGGGATGTATTTCGATTATAAGATAACTTATCTTTAATACAAATGTAACGAGCTACCAGAAAAACGGAGTTTGACTAGCAGCCACGCAAGTAAAGGCAACTACCTGTATACATATAGGTACGGTTTTAGATTTTTAATCTATATTTCTTTTTATTTTAAGATATAGGTATTTAGACGTGGTTAAATCGTTACTTTTGACACGCAAATAACGGCAACGACTTATGATTACAATTACGAGTAGGTACCAATGTGACGAGTTAATTTACCACCAGTTAGCAAGTACTACAGCTTTATTATTTCGTTATTAGTATACTAAGCGAAATATCAGTAGTTCTTCTTCTTCGTGTCACTAGTTCTTTCGAACCAGTGTGGTGAAAGGATTTCAAGTGCGCCTCGAAGAGGCTCCTTTCGTGCACTCGACACATGTTTTCGAACTTTTGGTTCTAAAACATGCCGGTTTTCTCACGATGTTTTCCTTCACCGTTGCGAGAACGTGGGATGCATACATAGATTTTTTCGACCGAAAAAACCCATTTACGCATGACTGCCACCGGGATTCGAACCCGCGACCATCAGATCGCAAGGTAAGGGCCTCATCCACTCGGCCACCACGTCAGTAGTACTATCAGTAGTTATTACGAGTTAATGGTTAGTCAATATCCTAAAAGTTTAAAAAAAAAATCGAGTGTGAAATAACTTAAAGTTTATAAAAACTGAAAATAGGACTGCGAAAATATTATACTTACATTGATTGCCAATTCATTATTTAACAATATGATTAAATATACTTTTGATACTCGATAGGTTTGGTAAACAAAAAAAATTTACCGATTTATCACGCCAAAAATCCGACATTTTGATATTTTTTTAAAACCCTATCAAAGGACGCTTGGGTTATTAAACGAATCTAACAATACCTTAACTGAATCCAGCCGAATCCAGCCAAAATCCGTCCAGCCGTTTGGAAGATACGAGGTAACAAAGAAATTTACATACATGCATACATATACAAGATACGCGCGACAAACATAACCCTTCCTTGGCAGTCGGGTAAAAAACATATATAATAAAAAATAACCGGTTAGGTGTGTTTGTCAAGAAGTGTAGGTGCCGTACTAAGAAAGGAATTTGCAACGCATACGAAGTTGCGGGAGTCAACGAGAGACAAAATAAAAATTGAAAAAGATGGCTTGGCATATTTAAACTTCTTAACTAGTATCACTTACAATTAACTTTTATCCTAGAAAATAGCCAACCTATAATAATAGGTGTAAGCGGCCAAAAAAACGCACTTTTACGAAGAGTCATGTCATATCTCAATTTCTCTTCAGCACCATTTTGTACAAACTTTTGATCTAACGACAGATAAAAAACGCAATTACTCGTCAGTTGGTGTACAACATTTTTATTACACATTATAATGCATAATAAAATAGGAATTAACTTTTTCTACAACTTAATATATTCGGTTATGATGAATAATAGAATAAAATTATGATTCGTACAGTCGAACACTTAATTTTATTATGAACCATAAATTCTCACTAACGAAGTGTTCTGCGGGAAACTTGATTATAAGAGTAATTTTGTTATTTCTGAGGTTACGTTACTGTAGCTTAATGGGCCAAAAAAACAGTTTTATGCATGATATCTGTAGTAGTGGTTCACATTTTTTTTCCTATTTGCTTATAGTCGTGGTGGTATTATCGGATGGCAGTATATAAACTGTAGGTTTTTTTGTGAATGTCACGTCATAAAGGTCACATTAAAATATATTTTTTTTAATTTTATCATTGAACATTTTGACGTATCATAACTAGCGCAGCGCGATTATATTAATTTAACGCTAAAATTACACTGTTATTGGCGCTTTTGTGTTCGACTGTACACCGCAACTGTTTCTCAAACCTTACCACCGTTCACTTCCGGGTTTTAATTTATGTTTTATAATAAAACTGGTACGTACCTGTAACAAAAAACATAAAATTTAGCATTAAGTTGTAAACACGAGTTTTGTGTGAAAACTTTAATATTTACGGGTATTAAACTACTGTTTTATTTATAAGTCGGTGGATCATAGGATCAACTGATCTTGTTATTATTTTGAGATGAAAAATAATATTTTAAACGCTTCAACACAATACGTTTGAAAGGGCTTTTTTTTGCCAATTAGTACCGCGTGCTTAATTTGCTCTCCGCAGATGAGAGTTAATCTGAATCCCGCTGTGGGAATTAAACAAATACCTATTGAAATATACCTACATGTACTTGAATATTATTATATTTATTTCAAGCCGTGTTTCCCGAGTGGGAGGTGCTTCGACTTGCGATCCGAAAGTCGTGGGTTCGAACAGCGGTCTTGGATATTTCTGTTCAAAAAATCTATGTGTGCATACGTGCTTAACGGTGAAGGAAAACATCATGAGGAAACCGGCATGTCATAGAACCTAAAGAGTTCGAAAACATGTGTCGAATGCACGAACGGAGCCTCTTTGAGGCGCACTTGAAATCCTTTCACCACACTTGTTCGACGAACTAGTGACACGATAAGAAGATTACGACGGAGCATATTTTGCGCCAACTCCAAAACTAATATACAAACAGTAAAACCCACACTGAATAATAAAAGCGACGCATCTAGTCATCAACACTATAACAAAAATACAGACGAAAGAATTATACTTTAAATAAAAATAATAACGAAGTCAAATTTCGAAAGTCTAAGAATCTAAGAATGGCTGTTATTTTTAGATGAAATTAACGCACATTACGAGCGTACGCGCCGCTTCCCATCGTGAATCATTTTCGGGTTTGGCTCGAGTGTAAGAGGATCGCGGCAAACGGGTTCGGAATGGATAGTGTCGACAATAGCAAAAAAAAACACGGCCTACGACCACATCGTAACTTGTAATTTAGGTTTCAAACCTACTAGAGGGGGCCTGCCATCCACAATAAAACGCTTACTTATGAAAAGTAATTAGGCCCAGATTTCAGACAACGAGATACTCTATGAACAACGTATAATGCAAATAAACCATTGATGTGAGCTCAACGAATAAAACTTACCAAAATAATTTTAAATATGACATAATTATAATGTTTTTGTTGATGTGTTACATTTTTCCTCTCGCTTTCTATGAATTTGTGTTAATGATTTCGCGAAATGCAATTGAAGTGTGTAACAGGAAGACAGACGTCAGATAACAAACCTTAGAAAAATGAAATAGAATCCTTCCAAATATCAATAAGATCTTAGATGTTACACATCCGAAGCGACTACTTTAGGCGACTACGTTCGTTTTTATTATTAACTTGTGTGATCTTAGGTTGCTCTTCACCGCCTAAACCATGACCATACCTCATCAAAGAACACGTCATCGAACAACAAATATTTTCCATTGGACCTATTGTTTTGTTGATTTTTATTATTATATCCATATCTACAGCCTACATACATACATTAGGCGAAAAGTGGGTAAATGAAATTTGGTTTTCAATGAAACCTGTATGAAAGGAAAGTTATTGCAACTAACTTTAAAATTAAGGTTATGGTGAGTTTTTAATGGACCCCTAGGGATAAAAATATAAAACGCGGCCGGCAAAGAAAAAGATGGCGGGACATTATGATAAAAAGTACAGGTCTGATTCGACGAGGAAAGCGAGGGACAGAAACACCTGGAAGAGTTTGGGGGAGGCCTACGCCAATGAGGCGACTACTTCATATCGTGTCACTAGTTCTTTCGAACCAGTGTGGTGAAAGGATTTCAAGTGCGCCTCGAAGAGGCTCCTTTTGGCAACTACTAATATTATTGTAGATTAAGAAAAAAGTTTATGTTAAAATAAAGGATTTTACGTTATATTTATTTTACGTTACGTGTAAATTTAAAGAAATAAAGACATTTTATTTTATTTTATAAACATTTAATAAAAGCAAATATTTTCAAAAAGTTCTTACGTATGAGGCTGATTGCAATTATAAAGAGTTTATATTTATATTTCTATTGCCCACGTAAAGTGACCTTATCATTTGATAAGTGGCCATTAACTAAATCCTATTCAGTATTGTAAGTAAAAAAATTGTGCATATTTTCAAACGACTTAAAAAAAAGATTATTTATTGATTCAGTTGCATTTTTTTTTTGCTACCTCATAACTTTCTTGTTTATAAACCGATTTCAAAAATTCTTTTTTTGTTCCAGATTTGATATATATTTAATGAAAATTGGTTCAGTACTTTGGTTTTTAAACTAAAATAACTGAAAAAATTACGTCATCAATGTAAACTAAATTGCGTATTTTTATTTCCTGTGACTATTCAGCGGTGTTTACGGTCACTAGAACAGTCAAATTGAAGTTGGTTGTTGTATGTTTTTGTAAAACCTTGATTATCATTAATAAATAATTAAGTATAAAATAAATCACCGTATGAATGACAGTTATCATACAAACTTGTAGGTTGACGACATTTTAAGGGAAGGGCTTTAGAATCCGCCGTTGACCTACAACACAACCATTGCAATTTTATAATTTCTTCTAAAGCTGCAGACATGATGGAGTTTTTCGAACAAGATTATAAGCAAATTTGTAGCAATTTTAATACACGCTTATAGATGGATGATCGGTACTCAACGAGGACGTTGATGAGGCCCTTACCTTGCGATCTGATGGTCGCGGGTTCGAATCCCGGTGGCAGTACGTAAATGGGTTTTTTCGCTCGAAAAAATATATTTATGCATCCCACGTTCTCGCAACGGTGAAGGAAAACATCGTGAGAAAACCGGCATGTCGTAGAACCTACAAAGTTCGAAAATATGTGTCGAGTGCACGAAAGGAGCCTCATCGAGGCGCACTTGAAATCCTTTCACCACACTGGTTCGAAGGAACTAGTGACACGATAGGAACCTTCTTCTTAATAATATCCAAATTAGGGCTGAAATTTTATCTGGGTATAGTTAACGAGCAAGTTAGCCAAAATGTTACATTGCATAACTCTGGTAAGTCAAAAATTTAGTACTTATGTAAAATGGATAAGATTGAAAAAGGAGTTTAACTTTTGACCTAAACACTGATAACGGAAGCTTTGTTATTTCAAGAGGCAATTTGTTATACATGTTCATTTTTATCGTGATACCTTATTTATGTGTTCTTATTTATATTTTACTTTAGTTAAAAAATGTTTAATGGTTTAACTTTTAGGTACTTTTCCTGCTGCTTAGTAGACACAGCCTAAAGGCATCGCTACATTACCCCGATGACAAGATATGCAAATAAGTTGTTACTCCAATATGGATGCCGGCCGACGCTATGTTGAATACATTTCGTATAATTATACCCGTATAATTGCAGATAATATTATAAATAATATACAAATTGCATTCTGCTACCTTCAATTATACCTTGTACTTTGAATTTCTACATAGACGTTTAGCAGGTTTGGGACGACTAAATCTAGTACTGACCGGGCAATGTATTATAAAGAAAGTTGGTATAGGGATACCTGTCCTGCAGACTTTCTCTCAATATTAAATTGTAACGGTAGATTCCTGATAATTGTTTATTTTTAACCGACTTAAATAAAGGAGGAGGAAATATAAACCGATTTACATTTTTTTGTTTCGGATGATAAGTAATAATATACTTTCAGATTAGAAGATTAGAATATTCATCAAAATCGGTTCAGTAGTTTAATACTTTTATCAAAATTTCTTAAAAAATATGTCATCGAAGTAAACGAAATGCCGTATTTTACTTCCCTGTGACTTTTCAGTGGTTTTTCACTAAATCAGTCCAATTGAAGTCGTTGTCTATGTGTATGTAAAACCTTGATTATTTACGTAAATATTTTTTGTTAGGACAAAACAATGTGTTACTTTTCATGGTCGTGAAGTTCAACTTCGCGCTCGCTTTGTGGGGAGTAAAACTGCATTGCAGGCTCTAGGGCACAAAATTGATTGCTATAGTGTACGAATCGATCTTAAAAAAATATATCATGAAATTAAAATCTCTTAACTCTTGCTTTCCTGAATTTCCGCACATGAATGGATATTAAAAAACTTCACTGTTTAGAAAAACCTCAGTATTTAATTACGAAGCAGTCTACTTCGGATAACTATTCACACGTCGCTGGTTTTGTGACAATCAGTCATAATCGCACCTGATAATTATTATGTGTACTCCAACGAGCTTACGTTACCCACCAATAAGACGCGGCTGTTTTAATAGCGATTAGGTACATAAGCATAGCCTTTTCGTCTTTTGCTGCCAATAAGCAAGATATTAGTGTTCTTGCTACTGTCGCTTTAACAACGGAACTTACTTGATTAGAGAGAGTAGAAAAATATATGTCTTAGGCATAAGTATAGTTTACGTCTATAGCCAGCCCAGAGAGCCTACATTTTTTAATTTTTAGCAATATTTGCAGGAGAGTCTTACGATCAATAGGTCACTGGTAGAGTCCCGGAGGCAAAAGTGCATTATTGTTTTATTTTTGAATAGAAGACATTTTTTTGTGCTTGTGAGTAAATCAGGAATCATATAGGTACCTAACAAAAACTCACATATATAAGTAAGTATATATATATAGTATATTAATATATGGCATCCACCACTTCACACTGAGGAATTCTTCTTAGGGGGCATCCATTAATTACGTGAGGTAATTTTGGTGATTTTTCGACCCCTCCTCCCCCCTTGGTGAGATTTCGTGAGATTTTGCTCGACCCCCTCCCCCTACGCCCTTAATCTCACGTGAGATTTTTCGTCGTACTTATTACAGTGGAGAATCATTTTTTACTGAATTTCACCCAGTTTTCTCACAGCATTACACATTTTCCTGGCGGAAAAAAATTACGTGAGATTTGCCGAGACCACCCGTCCCCCAACGTGAGATTGGGTGAGGTTTAACTCGACCCCCTAACCCCCCAAAAGCATCACGTAATTAATGGATGCCCCCTTATCGTGTCACTAGTTCATTCAATTCCCAACAGCTTCCCATCAGGTGAGACGTGGTCAAACGTAAGCCTGTTTTTAAAAAAAAATTAACATAAAAAAAAACAATATGGTGAAAGGATCAAGTGCGCCTCGAAAAGGCTCCTTTCGTGCAAGAGTGAATTAAGACCCATCGTTTTTTCGAGTGTAAAACGAAGTAGCAAAGTTCCGCCATCATGGCCATCAGGTCGATGGCAGGTAATGCCATATCATTGTTATTTAATTAGTTATATGATGCCATGTCGACCAAGCTATTGTTGCCACAGTACAATTCACTGACTCAATTATTACATTACTGTCCGTAGCTTTTATGGCAACATTATTTTTCCGCCAACTAAATACCCTTCTTATACTGAGAAACTTCGGTATATTATCTATTATTATGTATATGTTTGCCGAGGTGATATGTAAGAGGGTGGGTGTAAGTGAGGGTTTCTTGTTTTCTATGTAAAATTGATTACGTTTATGGTTAGGGTGAAATATAGTGACAATCATAAAAAAATAAATATTTTGGACATTTCACACAACGCCATCTAGCCCCAAACTAAGCAGAGCTTGCACTATGGGAACTAGATAACTGATAGAATACCTACCTAATTTTTTTTTTCAAAACATATTAAGAATACATAGAAAACACTCAGACTCAGGACAAACACCGATATTCATCTCACAAATGTTTGTCTTGAAGCGGGAAAACCCAACATACTTGCCACTAGACATGGAAAGTATACAAAATAACATGTTATCACACACAATACTTGTCACATTCTGAAACCCAGTCTGTTACAAAATCACCGGTCATATACGCCCGGCGCGCCCTGGCAGGCGATTTTGTACGCCAGCGGACGCTATGATGTGATTTTTGTCACAATTTACAATTTAATTCTTATCGTATCGTAAATAATTATGACAGTCAGCCAGTAGTGCGCTGCCTGTGAGTAGGAGTGATCGGTTACGTCGTTTATTAAGCGTGAATTATAATATGACATTATTCACATTAGGCCACTGATGAAAAATAGCAGTGTATAACAAAATCACCGGATTTAGCTGTTACAGAATAAAATAATATGATAATGAAATAGAAGCAATCATTTCCATGCCTACTTGCAACTTGACCAATCGTGTCGTCATCAATTTTATCGACCAAATCTGATAAATTGCGCCTTGTTTTTGCTGCCCTAATTTAAATAACCATCCTATTTAGACTTGTAAATTTGCGTGGAAGGAATATCATGAATGTAAATCTCAATGATATACTCGTGGCTGATTGAATATTCTAATAATAAATAGTTAAAATAATGTTCAAATGATTAGAATATTTTAGTCGACGTTCGTAAATTTCCTGTCATGTCTCATATTCGAAACTTTGATATTATCACTAATATCTGAAAAAAAGTAGAGTCTAGTAGTCAATAACCTCAAAAGGTTATGTAAGTAAACTTAAAAAATATATGTCAATGAAAGTTATAAGTTTACCTTTACTTTAAAAATCTTTATCTTATCTTATCTTTACCTTTACTTATTTTAGTTTTCAATTGTGTAATCAGTGCACCAAAAGAAGCTCTTGGAGGCGCACTTGAAATCTTTTCACGACACTGGTTCGAAAGAATAAGCGACACGATAAGAAGAAGATACAATTTCTCATATCAGACTAATTTATAAACCGTAGTCGGTTAATTATTTGAATATTTCATAGTAAATATGAATACATAAGTAGGTAAATATATTAAAAACTGACTCTATTCATCACTGTTTTACCTCGTCCGTGAGTCCGGACATTGCTCATAGACAGGGTGTGAAAAAATAATGAAGTTTAACAAGAATCCACCTTTCTCTTAATAGGTTTTAAAAATTTAAGAAATGAACGCCTTCTATATTCAGGCCCTTAACATCGACAAAAGTTCAGATACAGCGAGCTCACACTAAATTGGTTTTACTTTAAATCAATGAATAAGTTCAATTGGCGGCAATCAATATAAATTAGCTAAATTCAGAACACTAACGAATGAATGCCTAGCGTTTGTATAATATATTGAAAATCGGCACGACACTCACGTTCATTAAGACATTTCAATGTTCAAGTACTAACTAATGATAATTTTAATTAACTATGTATTACTACTACAATATATATTACAAAATTTACAAAAGAGAATCAATTGGGCCACCCATAGACCGTTACAAGCGATATATAGGTAGCTCAACTGCTCCAACTCGATACCCGATGGCAGCGTGCCGAGGATACTGGCTGCATTGCCTCTTTGTATTGAATGGCTTATTATTTGGCCGAGATAGCTGCCAGCCCTCTGATCACGCGTATGTTCTATTTATAAACACTTATTTAAAAAAAAACTTTGGCGTGAATGCTTCGGCCAACAGAGGGACGAACACAAGCATAGTCTCAAGAGACCCATTCGCTCTGATTAAGCATCGATGACACAAGGCTAGTTTACAAGCAACAAGCCAGCTAGTTTGTGTGTTCGCGAATTGGTCTTATGCCTACTTGCACCAAACTGTCAAAGCTCCTAAGCAATGACTTTTCGTGCTTGCCAGTTCATAACGGTCCAAATTCAGACCGTTAAGAATTACTGTCAAGCGAGTTAAGTAATTGCTTAGGAACTTTGGTAGTTTGGTGCAAGTTGGCATTAATCCACTACGCAGGCCCAATGCGGATGCGACCTTAACTCACTAAGACCCGAGTTCACCAACAGATGATAAAGTTTTAATCTTCCGATTATCTATTGGTGAACACAGACCTTAGTATTCCATGTTTTAAAAAGACAGAGGTCAGATTAACACGATGTGAGGTCCCGATAATGATCACAGCTAGTGTTAAAATAATAAAAGCCGTTACGCTCCTCGCCTGCACACTTTAGGTTATGGCGTTATCAATTATACGGGCATTTATAAATGCTCGTGAAGCCGAAACGTCTTTTAGACCATTTTTGGTTAAATTAGAACCGTATTGTTTAGGCTTTTCATGAATTAAATTATTTTACTTCTCTTTATAGTTTCACGACTAAATTTTTATTGATATTTAAAATAAATAGATATTTTAGTATAAAAACTAGCTCTTGGATTATGCCGTTTTTATATAAATATTTTGGACATTTCACACAACGCCATCTAGCCCCAAACTAAGAAGAGCTTGTACTATGGGAACCAAATGTCTGATAGAATACTTAAATACTTTTTTTAATACATTCAAAGAAAATACCCAGACTCAGGACAAACATCGATGTTCATCACACAAATGTTTGTCCTGGAGCGGGAACGAACCCGCGACACCGGGCGTGGCAGTCCAACACACTTGCGATTCGACCATACGTGTCGTCGAAATAGTCATTTATGGGCCCGAGAACTGTCTTTCTGTGACAAAATATCTCTAGCAGTATTTGGTCACCAGAAAATACTCAATGCTCAAACATTTATTGTCTTCACATGGGTAAAATGGTCTTCTTCTTATCGTGTCACTAGTTCTTCCGAACCAGTGTGGTGAAAGGATTTCAAGTGCGCCACGGAGAGGCTCCTTTCGTGCACTCGACACATGTTTTCGAACTTTAGGTTCGACGACATGCCGGTTTCCTCACGATGTTTTCCTTCACCGTTGCGAGAACGTGGGATGCATACATAGATTTTTTCGACCGAAACAACCCATTTACGCATGACTGCCACCGGGATTCGAACCCGCGACCATCAGATCGCAAGGTAAGGGCCTCATCCACTCGGCCACCACGTCCTCGGTCAGTAAAATGGTAACAAATAGGTACACAATAATGTGGTAGAATTGCATGTGAGCCCCTTTGGGACACTACAATATCTATATACCTATATACTAGAGACCTATAGACCTCCTACCGGAGGCAAGAGCAAATGTTGGTTTACTCATAGATATATAATGTTTTAACAAGATTTTTTTACGTTTCGATATAGTAACCAACAAGTGAGTAACTATAAAACTAAAAAAAAACAATGCTGATCCTGGGGCCACTGGCCCCCCGTTACTTCATTGCCCTCAGTACGTCCGCCAGATCGTTGACCCATCTTTAAATTATGTAAAATATTTTTCCAACACCTCTTAAGTGAAATCTACCTACTTACAAAATTTATTCGGAATGGTATATTTGAATAGTTTTTAGGCCACGATTCTAATAATATAATTTTTCAAGAAGTTTGACCTTTCACAGACTTTGTTTTTCTTATCTTCAGGCGTTTTTATGTTAAACAGAAACGGGACTTTATCGGTCTTCAAAACAAGTGTTTTGACGCTTCTTGCATGATTTTAGAAAATAGATATCTACATATAGACAGATAAATTTTACATTTTACTATCGTTTTTCTAAAGATAAGGAAAAACAGAGTTAGGTGCCCCAAAAAGAAAATCAAAAAAAGTACTAATAAGTAAAGTATGTAGCATAAAAAATATACTTACTAAAAATGTATGTAAATAATTTCTTTATTTTGATGATAAACTATAAAACTTTAGTGGTACGGCCAGGTATTATCACACATTTTGCAGCAATCTAGGTATTCTCGAACCACAAACACTTAGATTTGCAATTAGCAAGGTATAAACTCAAAAAACGACCACTAGGATTAAATTCAATGACAGTGACGATGTCCGATGTAAAGAGTTAATAAACTACCAATATAATTAAGTTTTTCTGTATTAAATATCACATATTACGTAAAAAATGCTTCGTTATTACACCCGGTTAATCGAATTACATTTTAATATTTAAATTATTCTGTAAATAACATCTTGAATTGAACAAGTCTGAAACATGTGAAATTATAATTATAATATTCCATATGAATATTATTATCGTTATTGAGGATACGAGCTAACATTTTAAGCTTTTTAAGACAGTATTTGCATATAGGTTTGACACTTATAGCACAGAATTAAGTTTGTGCGGTGGAGACACTTTTCTAACATTAATTATTATTTTGAATCATATAGGTGCCCATTAGTAGGATAGTCAGAGCTCATAATAATAATAATAATAGTAGATGTAATCTTGAAATAAAGATAATTGGTTAAAGAAAAATCAAAACTCAGCGCCTAGGATAGGCCTAGGATTATTGCTCATTTTTATAAAACAGTATAAAAAAATATATATACCACCAATTTTTAATTACCAAAAAAATTTAAATGGGCAATACAGACGGGGTACTAGTACTACGTTGTATCTGTTTAGTCAGAATTCAGGATTTCTACAAAATTATAGAGTGGCGAGCTGGCTCGAGCTAGGTACCCGGTTTGCCAAACGATGAATAAAACTTAAATTATTATTAATGATGGGTAGGTACCGCCTTACGCAAATCCATAGGAAAATTACTAATGGGAGCAGCTATCCAATTTTAATCAAGTTTATTTTGAAAAAAAACCTACTTAATATTTTATACGTTTTTTTGCCATATTTATATTTATTCAGTTATAGATCTGATTATGCGTATTTTTTATGTGGTGATTAAAAATATGCGGTGTATATTTTTATTAGGACTTGCTAGGTACATATTTTATAAGTAGGAAAGAAAGAGGAGTTTCAATTTGTTTGATTTTTTGCAAGAATAAAATAATGGTAACTGCAAAAATATGACTTGGTTCATAACCATCAAAGAACAAGCGAATCAAAGTGCGTTGATACACGCGATTCTGCTGTTTAATAGGCTTTGTAGTCAGAAAATCGCGTGTCGAATTAGTTTTGAATAATCTTAGACTATAAATTACAATATTGATCGGAATTTATATGATAATGATTACAATTGAAAACGAATGACATATTCTATTATATTATTATATATATTTATTTATATATTCTACTAATATTATAAACGCGAAAGCTTGTAAGGATTTATGGATGGATGGATGGATGTTTTTACTCTTTCACGTAAAAACTAATGAATGGATTTTAATGAAACTTTACAATAATATAGCTTATACATCAGAATAACACATAGGCTACAATTTATAAAGATATCTGCGCAGACGAAGTCGCGGGCACCAGCTAGTATAGATAGATAGATAGAAAATGCTTTATTGTACAAAGTAAAAAACAAGTACATAGGCATAGTAAGTTGAATGTACAAAATTACTGAAAGCACCCAAGTTACAAGTTTACAACCTAATGTCTTACTCAAACTGGAGCGCTTGCAGTCGAGTGGCAAGTGTTTTAGATTGCTACGCCGAGTGTCGCGGGTTCTATTCCCGCTTCGGGACAAACATTTGTATGATGAGCATCGGTGTTTGTCCTTAATCTGGGTGTTTAATATTCACACAAATGTTTGTCCCGAAGCGGGAATCGAACCCGCGACACTCGGCGTAGCAGTCCAACGTACTTGCCACTCGACTATCCGAGTCGTCAGTTAAATCTCGGTACCTCACAGGCAAAGTCGTGGACCGTTAGCAAGTTAAATAGATAAACTATTTTTTATCACGTACCATACACATCAAGCCAATGTGAATGTATAATATGTAGTATATTTTATCCGATACGTTTGATTGGTGTCCAAACTTCCATAGATTATTGTGGGCGGGGCTATCCGATAGCTTACAAGTTGTAACAGCAACCTTTTAAATACGATGTATAGTAACTACCTACGTCATTCGATGTGTTTGTTGACGGTACATTATAAAGGCACGTGCTCAAATCAGCTCAGTTTCGGAAGCTGATGTTACTAATATGTGCGTATTCTTTTCGTGTGATTGACACAACTCTGGTTAAGATACAGTCAGCTGCACAGACATGTATAGGTACTATATACACTCCAAAGCTTTTACATTCGTATTACCTATAATCATAATTTTGCAAAAACATTCTTCTTCTGACAAGAATTCTGACAAGTTGATTACACTTATTTGAAAATGCTTGCATTTTTCTTTGCAAAATTAAGAGTAATATTAATGTAAAAGCATGGGAGTTTATACATGGCTGTGCAGCTGACTGTATATTAGCCTAGGTATGTAAGGTATATGAAAGCCATTCTTTCAGTCAGTCTGTGGCCATTAGTAAGATGTCTTCAGCGTGCAGGTGGGCATCGTTAGCAAGAGAATAAGGGTTCGTTTCCACTGACGCGGAGTTGGGCGGAGTGAAGAGTAGCGGACCGTGAAGAGCTCAAAGTGAAGTGGAAGTGGCATTTCGAGTACTGTGATTGGCCAATTTACGGTCCGCTCTTCTTCAAACCGCCCAGCTCCACGTCATTGGAATCGAACACTAAAGTACGCCTTCATTAGAGCTTTAGAGTCGTGAGGAAGCGCAACTGTGGCGCCCCTGTGGCGCTTCTACTAGTTTTCATACAATATCTAGTAGACGCGCAGGTGCAGCGCCACTATCGTGTCATAGTGGCGCGTCTAGGTATTCTATAAAAACTAGTAGAAGCGCCACAGTGGCGCTTCCTCACGCCTCTAATCTGAAGGCGCCCGGAGTGCGATATATCCTGCATGGCTGCTCCACAGGTGCACTGGCTTTAGACACTTTAGAATGGATCACCAAACCAAAAAACTGGGGTCTTGTCTAATTTCCAGCTAAATGAAAAAATATTAATTGGAATCCTCATAAAATATAATATTAATCACATTTATTGAAAGTATGCCTCAATACCAATTTCAACGGTATTCATATGACCTTCACAACTCAAGCTTCCAAAATACACCAATAAACCGAATAATATATTATTATAAGGTAACGGAATTGTAAAAGAAACTAAGGTATAACATTTACATATTATCCTTTGATCATCTTTAAGGAAACCTAATTTCGTTAAGATTAAAACTTGAATATTGATATTTTATGAAAATTTTATGTGAATGCCCTGGTAATGAAGATTGCTATTTTTTATTCAAATGCGTTTATACTTAAGCTGAATGGTAAAATTATCGAATGATTACTTCTATCGCATAAATGAAAGTGGCTATCTGCTACAAAAGTTTATTTCCTACTAAATACTAGGTTCCTTTAAACTAAGTGAATCGAACTTATTCGATTAAATGAATGTCACCTTCTTCAAAATTTACGATTCTATACAAGCTTAGTAGCAAAATTACTACAAAAAACTATTATGTCACAAATAGCAGACAACTGCAAAACGAATAAACGAAAATTCCTACGCGTTTACATTGACGAACATACCTCGCAATTTCAAGTTTCCACGTTCAGTGGTTTTACCTGAGCATTGTCTGTCAGCTATAAGCATATTATTACTGATGATAAATCAATAATTAATATAAAGGCTTGGTCGTGACTGACTGACAGACAACACACAACCCAAAACGCTGGACGTAGAGACTTGAAATTTGGACGGTATGTTTGTCAAGAGCTTAAAGTGCGTACCAAGAAAGGAATTTTATTAATTCGCAACGCAAACGAAGTTTATGGCGTCACCTACTACCTAGTGTTAAGCGTCGATGACGCAGGGCTTTTTTACACGCTGATTGTTGGAGTTTTTAAAAGCTAGCGTGTGAGCGCGTTAGCTTTTGGGAAGGATTGTCAACAAGCAGATTGTAAAAACGCCAATGGCACTGGGCGACTTCACACGCTACAAGCGTAAACGCTGGCTTGAAGCGTGTTAAATAGCCGTGTGTCATCGTATTATTAAATATAAACATCACGAGTACCTACCTACAAATTATTTTTTCAACATTAAGTAGACGCATGAACGAGTGCACGGAGGCTCTTTTCGTTCGAGGCGCACTTGAAATCCTTTCACCACACTGGTTCGAAAGAACTAGTGACACGATAAAGCCCGTCACACACGTAGCTGTAATATATATTAATATGATTATAGCAAGGCATATTACGATATATTTTCTATACAAATATTCAAGCGCCCCATACACACGCATATATAATATATATATTTCTATGACTTGAAAATTTATATAGAAAATACATCGTAATATGTCTTGCTATAATATCCATATATTATAGCTACGTGTGTGACGGTCTTAAGGGGCATCCTCAAATCCGAATTCCATACAAAAATGTTTCGGACAAATACTCAAAAAGTACGCCGAAATCAAAAAACACAGAGAAAACGAATAGTGTGTAGAAATTACTATAATACGGGGTACTTTTTGAGTATTTGTCCGAAACATTTTTGTATGGAATTCGGATTTGATGATTACCCTTAAGAAGAAGAAAAAGGTTCCGTACGCCGACAAGGAACTCTTTCACAACTTTTATTGTGAACAGTCCGAAGGTTCTGATCAATCGAACTATTCTATTCAGTCGAGTGGTTCCATTAGAGTCTGTAATTAGATGAAGCAAAACGCACTTTCACCCCACCTCGATAATTTGCGATAATTGTAGCGCGAACGAAACCTGCGCTTTCGTATTAATTTCATTATTTTTTAATGCAGCGCGAAAAGGGAAAATTGTTTTTACTCTACATATTACGAGCCGGTTTCTTCATTGTTTTTTGTTGCTTTGTTTTTTAATGTATTCTGACGAAGGCCTTTAGAATTTGAATGTTTGTATTTGTATTCAAGTTATTTAATGCACAATGTTCCTAACTCTAGATACAGTTATATAAACTTGTAGCAAAGTGCTTAAAGTAAGAGTATGTTTCTTCATGAATCAGAAGTTTACGTGCATTTCAATCAAGACCCATTATTTTTAACAAATAATTTATATCAAGTCAAGTTTAAACTTAACTATAGTTTAGTTCTTGCCTTTAGTTAAACTTGCTAAAAATACCGAGTTTAACGAATATAATAGGTAGGTTTAACCAAACTAAAGTTTATTTCAACTATAGTTTAGTTAAACAATAGTTTAGTTAAACAATAGTTTAGTTAAACAATAGTTTATTTGGTATTAATTGGTAAAATTAGCTATAACTAACTGGCATGTCTTGTAAAAACTAACCGCAAACCGATAAAATACTTTTTGCGTCCCAAATAAATCATAAATTTAGAAAGGTGTGAGATTGTGGTCAAACGAAGGTCTATTTATATCACCTTCTAATATACCATAAAAAATTACGGTTCAGCATTTGTTTCCATTCTAACATATGATTGAATCAAATCCTAATACCATACGCCTCCAGATTTTAGCGTTTGGCTAAAACATTTGACCTTGCGCATCCGAAACAACATCGAATTAAGGCTTGCGTCCATAGGCCGGCATCGGACGTATCGGACGCATCGCACGTAACGGATTTTAGGTTGCCTTGTATAAAAACTCATACAACAGCGTCCACTGATCGGCATTCCGTATGACGTCATCGGCAATGCCTACATGCGATGCGTACCGATGACGTCATACGGAATGCCGATCACTGGACGCGCCCCGCGCGCTCGCTCCGCGTTGTCGGCCATTTGTCGCGAAACGTAATCGCGATTATCATTTTATAGCGAGAAATATCATAAGGCATTACAAAATCCGAATGAAGGTGACATCGGCAATCCGATTGCTAATACTCGCGTCGGCAATCCGATCGCTGCCGATACAGTGGACGCAGTCTAATTCATCCGTTACGTACGATGCGTCCGATACGTCCTATGCCGGTTTGTGGACGCTTAGCTTTATTCGGCAGTAGGTACCTGGTAATCCGCAACTCGGGTCTTACTGCGTTATCCTCAAAGTGACGGGTAATTGGGTCTATTTCAGTAATCTCGGGTCCTGTTAGGGCTGTGGCAATTTTAATTGCACAAAATTTTAGTCACTCACGGATGCTTGCCTAGCCTTCATCAAGATATATATTTATATAGAATTTCACTGTCTCAATGTCGTAATATCTGCTATGCAGGACACAGGTATAAGATGACTCTATGGATGGCCCAATTGTTTCCTTTTGTAAATTTTGTAATATAGATTGTAGTAGTTAGCTTAAATGCTGTAATGAAGTATTTTTACTAAGTTAAATTAAAAGTATTCTATCAGTTATCTAGTTCCCATAGTGCAAGCTGGCTTGGGGCTAGATGGCCCACAATTTAATTTATAAATAGTTATCCAATTTTATCTCATTTTTTTTTACAAAAATACGACTTAATTTTTTCAAGTTCTTTTGCCATATCTGTGTTTAGTAACGCCAACTGATAATGCTATTTTTTTTTCTGCGCAAAAAAATTTACGGTGTTTATGTACAAAACAAAAATATGCATGCTTTATCTTGAAAAACCTGGCATATTTTCTTCACCAGTTAGTGACCATCAAGAGCATCCATGGTCAGTTATGCAAAAACGTCAGTGTTGCCAAACCCCGCGTGACCGAACCCTAGACGTAGACAAAGGACCGTGAAAGGGTGGAGGTAAAGGTCGTCCGGTCAACGACCCGGGGGACATTTTTGCCAGTTTATTAATAGAACACGCACTACGTCAGTACACGTCACGTCGCTGTGTTGAGTGAGGTTGTGGTGAAAGGGGACGGCTCTACCAACGTTATAATAATTATAATAATAAATACAATAATAAAAATGTTATAACAAGGCGATACATTTAGAATCGGCCTGCATAGTAAGGAAATTCCTCACTCTGTAGCCCTAGCCACCAGCCGCATGGGCTCTACTCTGCGGCTGGTGGTCCACCATTTTTATATATTTTTTACCTAATGTTTATCATAACCGTTTTAATTTAAATAGTTTATATTTTTAAATAGTATAGAAAAAAATGAGCTAAAAAGACAAATAAGGGGAAAATAATAATAATAATGTTTGGACATTTCACACAACGCCATCTAGCCCCAAACTAAGCAAGCTTGTACTATGGGAACCAGGTAACTGATACAATACTCATATAAGTACTTTTTTTTTGTAAATACATACATAGACAACACCCGACTCAGGACAAATACCGATGTTCATCACACAAATGTTTGTCGTTTTGCGTCCTAAATAATATAAATACTAAAATGCATTTATTTTATTGACTTCATTAAAAAAACGTTATTTATATAAACTCAACAACTTGATTAAAATCTAGACTTAGCTACTTACTATAAATGTCTGTCTTGCATGTTCACTATAATTCTGCAATTCAGAAAATCGTTTTTCGGATCTCCGCGATACAGTCTAGCCTTAGTGCGGGGTGCATTTGTTAAAAAGTTATTAAGTACCTATGAACCTTTTTGAAACAAATATTTTGTATTTGCTTCCTTAATATTACCATAGAAAAAAAAACACTAGGACATATACAAGTTGTCCTAACACCCTATCACTATATTTGATATACTTCGTATATAAAAGGCTTGGACCTGATAGACAACGCACAGGTAGAAAACCACTGAACCACTCGAAATTTAGAAGTCAACGAAGTCGCCGGCGTTAGCTTATTAAAGATAAATGTGATTTTCATTCGCAATATTTTGTTACTATGACAATCTTTTTGGTGGTGAAACATGTATGTAGGTATAACACTATTTTTTTATCTGCAATTATAACAAATTTTAACTCTTTGTTCTGCCGCAGCGGAAAAAGTATCACATTGATAAGATTAAATACTTAAGACGAAATTTTATCTTGTTTGTACCTTTGTAATCTATTTGCCGACGGGTTAAGTAATACGCTCTATTAAATGTATTTGCAAAATAATTTCCATATAGAAACGCAATGTTTGAATTGATAACGGGGTGTTTATCGAACCTTATCATGGAGTAACGGTTAAATATCGTGTGCGCCTTACTAAAGGTCTAAATAACCCTGTATCGGGCTTTTTTCCCGTACACAAGTATTTGATAGTTAAATTAAAAGAGGATCATTTACCTCTTTGAAACTGTTTTATAAACAGAAAAAAGTTTACTTACATTGTCATTTTTTCCCCGTATATGTAGGCACTATTGTACACACCTCATAATAAAGCTATTGACAGACTAGCGGTCACAAGAATCGGCGTGTAAACAACAACCTTAATTCGTGCGAAGTGACACTTTTTGTTATCCATTCCACAGTATAAATACCTGGCTTTCAGAAGCAGTAACTACACTATATTAACGAATTATTATTTAACGGGGTTTTTTATGTACCAAGATCAAATCCCTGGGGCTATAGAGATGAATATGACCTCACGTATGTTACTGTTAGAGATAGATAAAAATACTTTGTTCATAGAAATACTGAAATAAGTCAAAAAGTTTTCACTACAATAATCATTATAACAAGCTGATTCCCGCAACAAACCGCGAATTACCAAAATACCTGTCTTAGTTCACATATTCAGCTTTTAACGAACACATTCTGCAAGCTTCAAGTCTCTGCGTACACTGGTTTAGGCTGTAGGCGGTCTGTCTGTCAGTCAGGACCAAACCTTTTATATTTATATATATTGATAGGCATAAAAACGCATCTTGCCAATTCTACAAGGCCTATAATAAGCAAGCAAGTATGTATACTGCTATGTATGTCGGTACTTTTGCTGTGTCCGTAGTTCTGTTGTTTTAAATTAAAAAAGATAGGCTTATGTGTACAGTTTTAATTGCTAGAGCCGACGCTTGTCTTAGACAAATGTGTAGATAAAAGATAACTTGATTTGCATTGTGTAATTGACCGAATACGAGCCTAGAAGGTATAGGTACCTATTTATTATTGTAAGCCTGTATAACAGAATGAAAATTTATGTTTGACTGGTTTTTTCTTTCCTGATGATGTTTTCCTTTACCGTTAAGCAGGTGTTATAATGCACATAGAGATTTTTTGAACAGTAAATCCATTGGTGTACGACCGGATTCGAACCCACGATCCTCGGAACGAAAGTCGCGGCACACTCCCGCTCGGCCAACACGGCTTTTTTTGCCAACACAGCTTTTTTTATCAAAGTATAAAACCTGGACACTTGAAATTTAGAGAGTGTATAAGAAAGGTATTTTAGTAAATCACACTGCAGTGAAAGCAGTCGTCAGCTAGCTAGGTATACATTAGTGTATTGAATTGTATTGAGTAGTATTGACATTATACTTTGGAAAAGGTCATAATGTTACAAATCTTGTTGAACCAATTAACATGTCCACGAGGACTGTTACAGTGCAAAATAGATAAAACTACGTCAATCAGGATTACGAAAATGAAATCAAATGAGTGGATTTCATGCAAAACAGTGATTGCCACTGAAGGCTTCAGCGAGGCACTTTTAATCGAACCAATAATAATGTAAAGCTAAATGAACTGTACATAGCTCTCTCATTGAAACAGCTGGATCAGTCAGAATGAATGAATGAATGAATGAATCTTTATTTGCGTAATACAGGTACATTGTTCATGTACATATGTGTATAATTCAGGTACAGGTATAGAGTCAGTTACTCCATCAAATAAGTCAATGAGATTTTTCAATGGCCAGTTTTAAATGCGTACCGAGCTCGCAAAAGCTCGGCTCGGGCGCCGCACTCGCTCCGCTGTCACTCTATCATTTTGTAGCAAAAATACCAAAAATTCTGACTGCACAGATACAATGTATATTAGATTATAGATACCCTTTTTGCATTACCCAATTAAGTTTTTTTGGAGAATTAAAACTTGTGGTGTACCTATATATTTTCAGTATACTCGGCACGCTGCCGTCGAGTGTCGAGTTGGACCTGTTGAGCTTCCCATAGATCGTTTGTAACGGTCTATGGTTGGCCCAATAGTTTCCTTTTATACATTTACCGTTACGATTCGATATAATCGATTTGTGCAAACTCGACACGATGATAGCATTCAGAAAATACTGGTTGCATTCCCGTTTTGTTTTGCAAGGTTAATTCATTGATCCTGATAGGAACCAGCCTTTCGATCACGCAATTTTTCATTTATTGTGTGATTGAGATCTGATAGTGTTTTTTAATAAGAGCAGAAAGTGAAGTGACTTTTGGGAAAGAAACTCATAACGCAGAATCTTTTTTTATGTGAACATGGGACGAGACGAACAGAGCGCTCTCCTGATGATAAGAGATCACGCCTGCTCATGACCAGAATAGTGCTACACGGGACTTTGATTCATATAGGCCGGTGAACACGGCTATACGATAGCGATACCACATTGAGACATTTTGATAGTCAGTATCGAAAGCCCAGTAATTTACTCCTCTCTCTCTCCTCCTCTCCTCAGGAGCCTCTTCGAGGCGCGCTTGAAATTATTTTACCACACTTGTTCGAAAGAACTAGTGACACGATAAGAAGAATAAGTAGTTTACTCTCTCAACTACATCTCTTACTATACGTACATCTATTCATATAATCTATATACATCTGGGCAGGCGTTTCGAGATAACCTTGTAAGTGTAATAGCTGTTATGCTAGCACTGCGCCAACGCAAAGTGACTCTTCAGCCCCCATCAATATTCATTGAAACAATGTTCCATCAATTTAATTTTTATACTTTTTCTGTCTCCGTTTTATTTTACTTTTTATAGTGTTTCATAAAAAATAAACGGCAGTTACTCGCGCATTCTTTTGTTGACATTTACTAATAAGTGTATAAGACGATAAGACCATTAACTTATTAAATTGAACAAAAACTGGATATTTTACCCGTTTCTACATAGTATAAATAAAAGTTGCGGTTAATTATGTTTGCTACTTTGTGGTTGAAAAACGAAATGGAACAAAATGTATAAACCTATCACTTGAAAAAAAATTGTAGATCACTTCACTTAGATCAAGAACTTAAGAGCGTACCATGGTAGTCGCAACATTGCAATCTGTGACCCATACATTACAGTCGCTACATTGTAATCTATGACGGTAGGCCAAAATAAGTATCCCAGCAAAAAACATTTTAATGTAAAAAACCAAACAAAGCCAAAACGAGCTCTTACTACCGCAAAAATACGTGAGATCTTGTAATTTTAAGCCAAAATTGGAACTCTACTTATCGTTAACTCTTATTTTAGACAATCATTTATTGTAAGTTTGTGTTAGTTGTTTGTTTTTGGAAGTTTACCTGTATAAACAATGTTCTCTTTGTAACATAATTTTCAAGCTTTTTATGGTAAAAGCTTGAAATCAGTAACAGAGATTTAAGAGGCTGAAAAGTGCCTCGAGTTGCTTCGAGAAAAGGTGGTACGGCTATTCTGCTCGTTTCGGCTACGGAGGCACTACTGTGCCTCCAGATAACCATAAAAAATACAACTAGTAACATTTTAATAAAAAATACTTTTTTAATTTTAACCCCCCTTGACTTTTAAACTTGAAGCATTTTGGCCTACCGTCACATAATTATTACAATGTAGCGACTGCCTTATAATATCAGTCTCCCACGTCACTATTATATGCTCATATATTAAGTTGATCTGAACGTCGTAATTTCATCAAGATCGGTTCAGTAGTTTAGTCATTAAGGGGAATCCTCAAATCCGAATTCTATACAAAATTAACCCTACTAACTTTAAAACACGTATACAATCTAAATTAAAGTATGAAACCTTTCACTTTTTTTGTTGACGAAATCAAAAAACATGGACGAAACGAATAGTTTGAAGACATTACTATAATGCGGCGTACTTTTTGATTATTTGTCCGAAATATTTTGTATGGAATTCGGATTTGAGGATTCCCTTTAAATCAAAATAACTGAAAAAAAATACATCGTCAAAGTACACGAAATTGCGAATTTTGCTTTCCTGTGACTTTTCAGTGGTGTTTACACTCACTAGAACAGTCCAAAATTGAAGTCGGTTGTAGTATGTTTTTGTCAAACCTTGAATTATATTTCAATACCATCCGGATGAAGCCGGAAGGGGTGGGGGGGGGGACCGGTTAGTAGTCTAATACCGACTACCGAATAATCTAATTTTCGTAGACCTACGAAATTATTCATGAGTGAGTACCGTTCGTCTGCTTGCAAATCAAAGTAGTGACCAGTTCACCGTCCTCGGTTGACACTCGACATTTAAATATGGAATTCAAAACCGATGATACTGTTCAATCATTAATTCATTCATTCATTCACGCAAGTGACGCTAATACGCCATCTCTGAATAGATTTCAATGTTACGATCTTCTAACTTCATTGACTCGCAAATATTGTATTTTCGAGCGCGGTTTTTTATACAACTACATATATTTTTTGAGAATTTAAATTTTACTCGATATCAGGTCGCATATAAAGTAAGACATTTTTTTTATTTCGGAATTATCAGACTATTGTAACGGAAATTATACGTACCACCGATACGGTAAATCGATGGTTCTGTGGGTATAAATCGATGGTTCTGTGGGTGGGTACCCACAGAACCATCGATTTACCGTATCAAACCTATTTTGTCTTTTTTTTATTATTAGATAAAACTGGTTGAACACAGTAATAAAAAAGGGCGTAAATAAAAACATCGACTTAATAGATATGTGATTTGTCATTTTAATACAAATAGTATTTAATATAACTCATTAATATTAACAAAATTAATATAATTAGTGTATGTATTTAAATGACATACGTCTGTCGCTAAATAAAAAAAAATATAAATAAAATATTAAAATATTGATTGACTTTTATTTTATAACTAACTACTTGCACCAAACTGTCAAATATTCTAGTGAGTAGGTATACATATTTACAAAATATTATTATATTATTGCTTAGGAACTCTGACAGTTTAGAGCAAATAGGCCGCATGCAGCTACCCATTTTTTAAATACAATATTAATAAGTTCATGAAAATTAATTAAAAAAGTAAAAATAGTTTAATCAGAAATAATTTGAGTGCCTCCGTAATATTACACGTGCAATACGAGTATTTGAAAAATCTAAATAACTTCGTCGTTCCGTAAATACAATAACTCATAACAAATGAATATAATAATACTAACATAATAAATTGAAAATTTATAGCCCGTAAATTTAATTTCACGCCTAAATAAATATTAATTGGTTGTATTTTCATAATCATTAATATAATCTTGTTAGTTTGATTATATTAAAATTTTATTGCGAGCGTAAATATTTTTGCAACCAGGTTACCTACCTCCAGATAAATTTATTTGATTAATTTTCAATTAATTAAACATAGCTTTGCTTTTCAAGTTTTAAGAAAGTAGATGACATATAGCCCGGACATTTACCTATTGTCTGAGATTAACGGTTCGCCCAAATGTGAAGAAAAAACATTTGGCCGAACGGTATAACTCAAAATAATCAAGGTTTTAACAAACATACAACAACCGACTTCAATCGGACTGTTCTAGTGACCGTAAGCACTACTGACAAGTCACAGGGAAGCAAAATACGCAATTTGGTTCACTTGAACGACTTTTTTCAGTTATTTCAAAGGTCTCTCCCAACTTATTCCACGCCTTTCGGTCTTTGGCCACTGCCCCCCAGTCCTTTTAAAAGAGTCAAGATCGCAACAATAATAATACAGTAAAATGATACAGAATTAATCACTCATCCTGCCTTGCAAAGTCTATGACCAGTAGGATTTATAAAACCCATTAAATTAAGAGGATATGTAAAACTCTCAGAAATGACAGCTGCCGAACTGTAAGACAGTGATAGCGCAATTAGACACCTTACCCCGAGGGAAGAGGTTAGATATAGATTTTTGTCGCTCAAAAGTAACGGACGTAACCGACAAATGATAAAACATCGTATTGCTTAAAAAGTATTGAATTTATAAAAAAATCCTTTTACAATTATCTAAGTTCTGTGATTACTCACTCAATAATATAAAAATAAACCTTAAATATTCTCTAATTTAGGAGGATGGATGTAAATCAGATTTTAAGAGGGCCTATTTAAAAAAAATACTGTCGAGAAAAGTTTCACCAATCGTGTTTCTGTCTTACATTTATTTAGATTATATCCTCAAGTAATCACTGTATTAACATCAAGTTTGTAAACTGTACCGTTACCGAGTAAGAATGAAACGCAGCGACTCCAAATTTTCACATAGCCTCCTGCAATGACTAACACCCATATTCTAAATCGATTTTTTTCACTTACATTTGAAATTTGACAGGTGACAGCCGAACCTTTGGTAAAGCGGCGGCCATTTCAAATCGACTTAGAATATGGGTGTAAGTCATAGACTCAAAATCAAACCATTTTGTCAATGACTTTTGTGTGAATGTATCAATAAATGTTTTTTCTCTTCATTTGCGTGAACAGTATAATTCAGAAAAGGTTCCAATTGGGTAATACCATTTACGCAATAATAATAATATTAGGCATTATTATGACATCTGCAATGAATAAGTCATAGACTCAAAATCAAACCATTTTCTAAATGATTTTTGTGTGAATGAATCAATTAATGTTTTTTTTTCTATATTTGCGTGAACAGAAAAGGTTCATATTGTTTAGTACGGTAAACGCAATAATAATATTAGGTATTATGTTCTCTGCAATAACTAAGTCATAACCTCAAAATCAAACCATTTTTTTCATTTTATCAATGAATTTTGTGTGAATGTATCAATTAATGTTTTTCCTCTACGTTTGCGTGAACAGTATAATTCAGAAAAGGTAATACGGTAAACGCAATAATAGTAATATTAAGTATTGCGAGTATGTTCTCTTCAATGACTAAGTCATAGACTCAAAATCAAACCATTTTCTCAAAAACAAATGAGTTTAAAAACCGATAAAAGTACAGTCATCACCGTAAAATATGTCACGGCACTTACATTAGACTGGGGCACAGTTAACGGTTCTGAATCACCATACAAAACCTAGGCATTGCAAACATTATTAACTTAATCTTTACGACCAATGGAGAACAAATGTACCTTTAAAATATTCAAAAGCTTGTTGATAGTGTACTAATGCCGATGACGTCACAAGTCAATGGACCGTGACTGACGTCATATCCTTAGACCCGTCTTCGTCTTCTTCTTATTGTGTCACTAGGTTCTTTCGAACCAGTGTGGTGAAAGGATTTCAAGTGCGCCTCAAAGAAGCTCCTTTCGTGCACTAGAAACGTCACTTATAAGTAATCATTGTACATCATAAGGAGAAAAAAACATAACTACAAAATGTAGACTCGATTTGGTTTAAGATTAGTACCTAGATATTTTATAGCATATATAAAAAAACAGTAACTGTGAGTCTAATGATAAATAAATAAAATAAAAACAAATAGAATAAGGAACTAAAATTTACAAAAAAAAAAGTCTTAACGCTATATAGCGATCTCTTCCAGACAACCATGATGGAGACGGTTACGAAAAATACAATATGTTGGGATTGCACAAAATTGTACATTATATAAAAATGAATTATGTAGGTACTTACAGGTAATATTATACTTGGAATATATAATGTGCATAAATATTGACAAACACAATTTCAAGTTATTGATCAGACTTAAAACTTTTTTTTTTAACCTAAGCAACTATACTCGCTAGAAAGATCTTAACGTCCTGAATCTGGACCGTTAAGATCTTCCTAGCGAGTAAATAAATTACTTAGGAATTTTGAACGTGTGGTGCAAGTGCAATTAGTCATCTAATGACACACGGCTTTTTTACACGCTACAAGCCAGCGTTTACGCTTGTAGCGTGTAAAGTCGCCCAGTGTCATTGGCGTTTTACAATCTGCTTGTTGACAATTCTTCCCAAAAACTAACACGCTCACACGCTACTGTTACTGTACGCAATCAGCGTGTAAAAAATCCCTGTGTCATCGACGTTTAAGATGCATTAATTATTCTTGATCAAGACGCACTACGAAAATGCATTTTATGAAAAGCGGCGAGTGCAGTCTCCAGGAAACAATCGCATAAAGTGTTATCAAACCCTCGACTATTTACAGAATTAAACGAACACAAAACTATAATAAATAGTGTTATCGTGCGACATAAATTATTAATCTTACATTTTTTTTTCATATGTTGGGTATGTAGGTAAGTACTTAGAATTTTTAATTAGAAACGTTAATTGAAATTTGTTCAGAGTTATAAAGTTATGATAATGAAAGTCTTGATTAGTGCATTAAATAAGTATAGTAGATAAGAATAATTAATCCGAATGGTGAAGGATTTGCGTTACTTTAATCATCTATGACACACAAGCTTTTTTACAAGCTGATTGTCAGCGTTTTTAAAAGCCAGCGTGTGAGCGTGTTAGCTTTTGGAAAGGATTGTCAACAAGCAGAATTTAAAAACACTGGGCGACTTTACACGCTACAAGCGAAGTCGCTGGCGTGTAAGCGTGTAAAAAAGCCGTGTGTCATCGTGCTATAACGCACAAATTGTCAAGTTTCCAGAGGTTAAATTATCAGCATTATTTAAAAACATATTTTTATATAATAGTATTGGCAAAAAAGAAATATTAAAGTAGATATTAGTTATCTGGTTCATATGGTACAAGCTCTGCTTCGTTTAGAAAAGACGGCGTTGCGTAAAATGTTGACTCATTACTCAGTAGCAGTCTCTACAATTTTATTTTGAAGACGCGTCAATTTGGTTATTAAGCCCCCAAATACCGTCATAACTGTTACCGGTACGTAATGAAGTAACAAATCCAATAAATATTTAATTCTAAAACATTATTTCTTTAGACTATATTTTTGGGTATTTTTTCGGCCTCTGCTGGAAATAAGTATAGTAGATACGAATAATTAATCCGAATGGTGAAGGATTTGCTTTACTTTACGCACAAAATGATTCTTCAAGTTTTCAGAGGTTAAATTATCAGCAGTATTTAAAAACATATTTTTAAATTATAAATAGTGGTAAAAAATATATTATAAGCATGAGGTATATATATCTAAGTAGATAGGTATATTATCAATTTTCTGGTTTTTCGAAACAAGACAAACAATGAATCGACAATTTAGTAGGCACGTGATTTTAACGCTAATTAAGAGTATGAACGAATACCTTATCTGCTTATTTTTGAAATGTTTATTTCCCACTATATTTTTACCCGACTGCCAAGGAAGGGTTATGTTTTTCGCGCGTATCTTGTATGTATGTATGTAAATTTCGTTGTTACCTCGTATCTTCCAAACGGCTGAATGAATTCTGACAGTTAAGGAATCGATAGATTTGATTTAATAACCCGAGTATTCTTAGATAAGTTTAAAAAAAATCTTCCAAACGGCTGAATGAATTCTGACAGTTAAGGTATCGATAGATTTGATTCAATAGCCCGAGTATTCTTAGATAAGTTTAAAAAAAATCTTCCAAACGGCTGAATGAATTCTGACAGTTAAGGTATCGATAGATTTGATTCAATAAACTCGGGTATTCTTAGATAAGTTTAAAAAAAAATCTTCCAAACGGCTGAATGAATTCTGACAGTTAAGGTATCGATAGATTTGATTCAATAACCCGAGTATTCTTAGATAAGTTTAAAAAAAATCTTCCAAACGGCTGAATGAATTCTGACAGTTAAGGTATCGATAGATTTGATTCAATAACCCGAGTATTCTCAAATAAGTTTAAAAAATTAAACAAAATAGCGGATTTATGGCACTAAATAGTTAGTCGTTGAAAAATTTTGTTTACCAAACCTATCGAATAGGGTATCAAAATATGAGAAATTGAAAGAAGATTAAATTTATTATTATTTAGAATAATTAATTGGCAATAAATGCATAATTCACAGTCGGGTTTTCAGTTTTTATGAACTCAGCTTGTTTCTATCCGTGTTGAAAGAAACAGTTATTCATTTGAATATTCGGTGGCAATGTAGGTAGGTACTACGTGTATTATTTTCGAGTAAGTTTATCGTCTAGCTAATTTTGCGAGTTCGCAAATCAAGTCGGTTAGAGTTTCCCGACTTAGGTACTAGTGTAGGTAGTGGAATACCTAACACGCCTATGAGAATCTAGGTACTTAAAAATGTTGCCATTATGGTATATTAGCTAAAGGCAATAGGTAAAAAATTTTAACTATTCTATTAAATTATTCTATCTAATACCTTTTTAATTTAAATACATGACAAACTGTATAGGTATTTACTGTACGAATGTAGGTACTTTAAATTTTATTTTAATATGTGACGTGTTTTTTATTTTATATTTTCGAAATTAATTATTAAGTATTGATTATTATTATCATTTATTATATTATATTATGTAACGTAAAAATCTATTGATTTCAAAATAAATTATTAAGTAGGTATTTCATCATTCATCGTGAAATCATTAATATCATTTATAAGCGCGGCAAGTTCCCATGGTTTATTGATTGTTAAAACTGATTTTTTTTCCACAAACGAAACAAAATAATATTTTCTCGCGGACAGAAAAAAAATATTATGTTAATATCTAGAAACCTTTAAACAAAAAAAATAAAAATATGTATGGTTAATGGTCATTATTTCAAACAACGCCTTCGAACCCCAAATAAGCAGAGCTTGTTCAATGGAAATCAGATAAAGAACTACAACGTATTAGATTTATCTACTTAAAGTTCCTAACCTTACTTCCTAACTTACGTAACAGTTTTTTTTAATAAGGGACCTTACATGGAAAACTGTTTATCGCCGCACAAACCGTAACACTACCTAGGTATTTCTAATTCAATTTTTCATAACCAGGTTAAACTGCACACAACTTTATCTATGTTGATTGCATAGCTGTAATTCTATTTGAACAATATCCTTTGTAAGTCTTAAGACCTAGTTTTTGCGGCAAAACACCAAATTATACAATACGCCTAACAATAGGCAGTTACATATTTATATCGGCAACAAAAAGGAATTTAGAAACATTGTTTTAACAAAGAAAAAGTGATATATTAGCTAGGTTTTTTTTTCTTTTTTTCGCAATGAGTGAACGCTGTGGCAGATAAGCCATGCCTATTGTTGAGTTTTTACCTAATAAGCGAAAACGAAGGTTTTTGCACGTAACGTTGTTTAAAATTTTTAATTTTATTTGTAAATGGTTTATAATTTTTTGTTGAAAGCATCTTCCGGTAAGTATTGGATTTTTCTAAAATTAAGAGTTTATGTTATAAAGTTTGATATATACCTATATGCGAGGGTGTTCTAAGTAATCACCTACTAATCAATAATATTGATAGGTAGGGTACATACTTAGGTGATTTCCTAGTTATTTTTAATTAGACATATTCCACTTTCCTTAGAATTACATATATTTTTTAATCAAATGTAATTTAGTAATGTAATTGGCTCTTTAATTAATGTATTTGCTTGCTGTCGTCTTAATTAAAGTAAAATAAAGAAATACAAATACATGACCTTAGTTTAATTATAAATCATAGGTAAAACATTTTCACGAGTAAATACCCACTTATTCTACCTTTCTTGCACTGTATCGATTGAATAACGTAAAATAACCTTCAAGCCTAAAGTTTCAATAAACTATTTACAAAAGTAAGAACTTTGAAATAAATTAATTGCGTTAGCCGATACGGCATGGAAAGTTTCGCCGGGGGTGAGACGCCCCTCCCCGCGTTGGGAAACTTTCCCCCGATACCGCGCTTCCCGGCCGCCCGCTCGGGACGACATCGGCAGCGTTGCCGGCTCCATAACCTCACACAATACAACACAGGATAAGAAGACTAAGTGATGAATGATTGATTGACTCACCCGTTCTTCCTCGCGGATCATCTCGGCGATGCCGGGGCGGATGTCTATATCTTCGTGGTGTGGCCCGGCGTTGGCGGGGGTGGTGGCGCCGGCGGGCGTGCTGGTCGCGTACGGCTCTGGCGGCAGCAGGTCCGCGGCGGGCGGTGAGGCGCCAGGGCTTGCTGGCGTGCGTGAGGACGGCGAGCCGCCCGTGCACGCGCGCTCCTCCGAGCCAGTTCGCCGGCAAGGCCGTGCGCTCGCGCCCTCGCCCCCGGGGCTGGACGCGCGCTTCGAGCCACGGCCCTGCTCCGACCCGTAACCTGACAGCGAGGCATGCTCCCCGTTCACGTCAGTCAACCCGCGGATCTTCAGGGTATCCGCCACCTTCAACAGCGCCGCGATCTGGTCTTGGGACACGTTTATTTCTCCCCTGTACATGAAGTCGATGGCCGCCTTCAGGTCGCAGTATTTCACATCTTTGAGTATTATGACTGGGTGCTGACACGGGTTCTCCATCAGCAACGTCTGGAAGTACGGGCTGCACGCGCTCAACACCACTTTGTGCGCTTTCAGTCGTTGTCCGTCGCACGCGATGGTCACGTCCACGAACGATTGGGACTTCAGAAGCTGATCGAAGCAACTGGTCAAATTGTTTTGGTAATTGTTCCACCTCAGGCAGAACTGCTGGGGCGAGCCGGAGTCCCGGCCGTCCATGGCCGCGGAGTCCTCCTCGGCCGGCATGGGTTTAACGCACGGCGAGCATCTGAAACGTAATACGCGAATCGTGAATATCGCGGCACGTGTGTCAACGGCGAGGGCACGCGAGACACTGACGGAGCGGGCGCCGGCGGGCGGAGGCGGGTGGCGCGCGGGGGCCTGTGGGCGGGCCGGCGCCGCCATTGGCGCGGCGCGCCGCCCTCGGACCGCCCCACGCCGCCCCCCCCCCCCCGCACCCTGTGCACCAGCGCCCGCGCATTCTACACAACACACCCGCCCGCCTGCATATCTATTACCTAGCATTTTTCTATTGCGGTGCTGTGCGATGCACCCTGTTGCCATTGAGATACACACGTAGGAACGCGAAATTAATCTACAAATTAAATATTTTCGTTATTTTACTAACATTTTTATGTAAATAAAGGGCGTGACTAGCTTGGCGCTCTCTTGATGGTAAAAGATCACGCCTGCCCATGACCAGAACAATGCTCCATAGGAATTGTAACACTGCTCGCGCTCGTCCACTGAGAGACTAATTAATTGTCAGTCTCGAAAGCCCAGTAATTTTTCTAGGTACCCTTCAAACCCGAGCACAGTAATGCTTAGGGTAAGTCCGGGGTAGATGGCCTTACTAACTTTGAGGACCTAAATTTGGAATAAATTTAATGATTTAAACTACCATTTTGATTAAAAACAAAACTTTAACTATCCATCTTACTATATTAATATAATAATCAATCTCAAATTCAACAGACATGGCACTATTGACTATTAAAAAAAAAAATACGATTGGCTATCTCTCCCAGAGTGTCCGTGAGTGATAGCCATAGGACTTTGGGGGAGATGGCCAGTTTTTTCTTGCCCTTTCTTTTGCCCTCAGGGTATTTTCATTATTTTTTTCTTATTACCACAGTTAGAACACAACATGTCATCGTATTCAATACAATTTTCGTGGACCCAGAGCAAACATAATTTTAAATTTCAGCCAGTCTTCATCGAGTTGGGTTCTGTAGTAATTTTCACCACAACCTCTGTCAACCGCTTCCTCTCTGTCTTTATTTCCACTTTCAGAAGTATCACCCAAAACCAGAATTTCTTTGCAACTTCTGTCTGAGATCCTGCGAATAGTTTTACGTTTCCTAGCAGTATTTTATTTGGGCTTGTACTTTGTCCAAAGCATTTTTAAGGTCTCCTTCAATCTAATTACCTCTAGTTGAATGCCTGCCTTCCGGACATAGAGTTTAGCATCTGTAAAAACCCTTTTTTATTATATGTTGGTCATGAAATAACTTAATATTTTAAGGCCATCTTCCCCAGAAACAACATGATCATCTATCCCAATTTCATGGGGGAGATGGCCATGTCTGTTTCTAAATTTATTTAATCGCCCACATGGTTCATTTTGATGTTAAAATATGAGGAAAGTTATTTACCTTACGATAACACCACAAAAAGAAGCATAATTCTAAAAACTTTTCTGTGACCACATAATATGTCAACCCCTTACCTTATATTACATGAGTGTTGAAAAAACTAAGTGATTTTACTCATTTAAAACTCAAATTATGCTCAAAAATCACCCTGACCCTGGTTGTTGGCTGGAAGGCGAAGCATACTATACTGTCATTAACGTCATCTACCTGTTATAAGTTGTTTTTTTTTCACCTGGTCATCTCTCCCTTACGGCCATCTACCCCGGAATTACCCTACACGTAGGTACCTAACCTACTTTACGGTAGAATATAGAATAGATCTCGTAGCAAATTTTTGAAATGCCTTTTTAAAATCTACGCTTTTTCAGCTCTTCACGGAGAAAAAAATCTCGTAATAGTAATTTAGTTACTAAAATTTTGTTTCAATTTGTGACAGCGAGAATAATTTAGTAAATATTACATTAGAATAGTTCTAGCTAACAAGCAAGTTAGGGCTGATGCGGCGGCAAACTCTGCTGAAGATCTCAAGCGGCGTAAATATGTAGGTCTTGATAGGTCGTACATGTTTGAGCCCTTTGGGGTCGAGACCCTAATCCATGGGGAATGGGAGCCTTCCGCGTTTTTAAAATTTTGTCAGAGCGTCTGGTCGAAGCGACGCGTGATCAGAGGGCTGGCAGCTATCTGGGCCAAAGAATAAGCCTTGCTATACAAAGAGGCAATGCAGCCAGTATCCTCGGCACGCTGCCATCGGGTATCGAGTTGGAGCAGTTGAGCTACCTATAGATCGTTTGCAACGGTCTATGGGTGGCCCAATTGTTTCTTTTTGTAAATTTTGTAATATACCTATATATAGATTGTAGTAGTTAGCTTATGCTGTAATAAATTATTTAATAGCTAACATAGTTATTTAATGGTATATAAGAAAATATATTATAGGTTATTACTATTTTGTCTTGCTATCCCTTTTTTTTCTCCGTGTTGACACATCGACCAAGTTTCAAATATCTACGTCCACTGGTTTAGCATGTAGGCTCTCTGTCAGTTAAGACAGTCAGCCCTTTTAAATATATTGATGGTAATAGGTACCTAGATACAAAAAAACCGTAATAATTGGCTAGCCAGTAACTCTTCTATAATAAACTATTAACAACTTTTTAAAAAGGATGTTTTGTACGTAACACATTACTGGCTGATGTTAATAATTGAAAATACTGGTAAAAAAACTGATAAGAAAAAGTTTGGATGAGTAGGTAGGTACGTAGACTACGTAGACGAATACGTATAGTGAACGAAAGGAGCCACTTCGAGGCGCACTTGAAATCCTATCACCACACTGGTTCGAAAGAACTAGTGACACGATGAGCAGAAGAAGGCGAATAAGTACCTTACCTACATATTTTAGATTCGTCGTTTTAGCCGAATCGGTTGAAATTTAGTGGACGAGATTACGAACGACTATTATTTAGCGCACTTTTCAGGTAAAATTGGTTGTCTGTAAGGTTGATTTACGGACGATAGTTTAACGTGACTACCAGCGTAACGGGATAAAGAGCGTTACCGGACAATTACAGCTTTACCGGACAATGACGTCAACATTTTCGTGCATGCAGCCGTCGTTCATCGATTAATTAGACGTAGTCACGTCAAAATTCTAACCTAACAGGTCAAAGAGGTATATATAGTCAAAACACATGTTTAAATTCTAAATATCTACTTAGATCTAAGTTTAAGTTTAAGCCTTACTCTTGAGTGTTGATTCTCTCAGTAACTAGATAAATTACCAAACAAACCGACTTCAAAGTAACAATAAAACCAGTAACGAAATATCACATTTGAGACAATGGTTATACTTCAAATAACAAGTGTTTCCACGAATCCAGTTGTTCTCGTATGGAGAGGGCATTATAAACACAGCCCTTATGCCAGTAAACAAATAGTGCTGTGGGGCAGACGAGCTATGCACTATTAGACACGACACAAGGGTTTACAAAAACTTGGCATGGAAATGATTGCTACTTCTATTTCCTTGTCACATGGTGATTTGGCGACAACATTCTGTAACAGTGAAAATATTATTTTTCATCAGTGGTAATATGATAATGTATTCAATTGGACTAGTGATTGTAAACACCATTGAATAGTCAGGGAAGCAAAATACGCAATTTCGGTTACTTGGCTGGCGTAATTTTATCAGTAATTTAGATTTCGAAACCAAAGTTATGTACTGAACCGATTTTCATGAAATTAATATGAAAAAAGTTTTTTTAAAATTGGTTTACAAAAAACAAAGTTCTGAGATAACGAACATAAAATCAACCGAATTGATAACGTCCTTTTTTGGAGTTGGTTGAAAAGGACTCACTTTTACTTCTCATTTCGAAATTTTATGCTAATGTACTAGAAGTTAGCTAATTTAGGTCCCTTTTTTGATACGAACATAAAAAAATAAACATCATCAACCGAATTGATACCTCTCCCCACCTCCTTTTTTAAGTCGAAAGGAAAGCTCTATAATCATTACAAATAACTATAATATATATATATAATGTTGGAAGACTCCTTAGAAGACCAGCAACCTCTTCGATTGGAGTGGTCTGACGCGGGCACAGACATTTGAAATAAAAGAAGAGAATGGCATTATTGTCATTCAAGTCGTGTTCGCATGCATATTTTCCTGTTCTTGATTTTATTGCTTTGGAAGATTATGAGCTATTTGTGTTTGTAAATCGTCTTTTAATCCATTTCTGGTATTTCCTAATATCAGAAGTGGGGATTCGAAGATCACATACCCACAGTTTGAGTTTTCTGTACAGGTCATCTGTACCTACTTTCCTCCTGACGAGACGTGGCGTGTGCTGGGCTGCTGGGCTCAAGATGCAAATCTTCCATTGAGTAATGTGTGAGCAATACCTACCTACTTCTCAGCTTGCGTTGCGTGGTTTGGTGTTTTTGCAGTAAGTACGCTTGTTGTATTTCATTTGGGATAGAAAAATGCCTTTGTAAAACGGCTGCTATGAGTTCAGTTCCGTTTTATCGACAAATCTGTGCCGTTATTTGTTCAGACTGCTACCTATGCGTCTATGGGTAAATCATGTCCTACCCTAGCTATTCGGACTACGCTAATTTTCGTGTGATTCGCGTTAGAGATGTTGATGTAGTTTTGTGGCATCTTTGTACGGTGAGCGAGATACTTTTGCCGTTGTTGTACGAACAATATCATAAGGTGTGCAAAAATAATGATGTACCTACGTGAATCATGTTCCTGTCCAATGACGTGATCATTTTTCAAGAGTAAAGTTATAGCCAATTTCAGTGCATACTTTGTATAAAAAAAAAAGTGTTTCAAGTGTAGTGTTCAATCGCACCACGTACTTGTATGCTTAGATGTAAAGGTGACTTAAAAGCACATCGATATTCTTTCCGAACGATTTTAATCACTAAAGATTGATTGTTGCATTAGCAGGTACCCCTTTCTTCTAATAAAGGTTTTGGAGCAAGTTTTAGGATCGACGAAGAGAAACTGAGCTAAGACGGTTGTAAGTAGTTGTTTTACTAGTCTGTTGTTATCAAGTTCCTACTTAGAACATTGTTCATGTATTTACGAGTTGCATTTTTATGAATTGCTTTCTATAAAGGCGTTTGACGCTGCTTCGGCAAAGTCGAGAATACTTGGACGTGTCGTCCACACTACACTTATTACGACCCGATTTGATACCTAAAATTATGTGCGTTGCTTGCGTAAGTATTTCTTTTTCTATAAGATAGAAGTGATATTTGAGGAACAGTACCTAACCCATCTATTGAGAAATTGTTCTTTACTTTGTTCAATAAAAACTAAGTACCAGATACTCATCTAGATTTATCGTTGAAGTAGTGATGATAAAGTTGACCTATCTACATGTTTCTAGCGTGAAGACATGTTTATGGAATTGAGTGAATTTGTTATGTTTGGTTCACGTGACCAGCGGAACCCCTAAGTCTTGATAAGTCGATTTGTTGTGCTTTTTCCCATCGTCTAGCGCCCCTGAGTGCAACATGAAAACAATTGTTGTGACCACGCGCTTGGAATTGGCGCGCTCTATTTACTTTTTCTTGAACTTTTTGTCCAAGGGTTCATAATGGCTACCCCGTTAGAAACACATCTAGGGCTAGAAAGCTATTATAATAATACTCAACGTTCCCGTTAGATGGCAGTCATAAGCGATTTTCTTTATTTCAGAATGTGGCTGTCAAATGTCAATATGCGGTCAGTGAACTGAGTGCGCTGGTTTTATTCCTGAAAATTGTAAATGAAACAATAATGGACTTTTAATAGTTTTATTTTGGAGAGATAAATTAAATGTAAGTATCTACGGTTTGTAGGACTCTATCTTACATGAAATAGTCATGGTTTGCAGCGTGGCTGCAGGTGGTTTCCTCTGCATTGTTGCACTGCCCTATCAGAGCATTGACACCTACGTTTGATAAGAAAGGATAGTCATCGGTTTCTACCTAGATAATATGCTGAATGGAACTCAAGGTTAAATTTTGAATCGAAGGTTGAGTTTCGAATGATGACTTTGGACGCAAAGTCAGCTTTTGAACTCTTCGTTTTGATGTCAGTTTAACGTTGATCACAAGTTTTATTTAATTCATGCTGCTGCTTTGGTGGCTTTGCTGTAAATTATGTATCGGTACTCGGCTGTAAGAAGTCAGAATATGCCGAACGGTTAAGACAACACGCATACTCTTACTCATATACCTACCCTTACTCTACCTCATAAACTCTTACATGCACTACATAATCGACATACTTATTACGCCTCATCAGGTTGTGTGATTGTAACTAATGTTCTAAAAATGTGGCGATGTTTATTTGTGTGCATTTCTTGGAGTGTTCTGTTGCAGCTTACAGGTACATAACTATGAGAACAATCCATAGAATGTTACACGCAATCTATGTGATGATTGATCGCTTTGCAGTGAATTCAACAAATGCTTAAGTGCATTGATAGCGAAATTAAATAAAATTACATTATACCAAAGAAGCAAGAGTACTTATATGATGTATGGAACAGAACGGTATCATGAGCAAGTTGGTCACTCTGTGCGTGTCCACATTTGGTTTGTGTTTTAATTTCAGTACTTAACAACTATTCTTCAATGTTTGCACTAGTAGTTATATTGCCCAGCGATGGTTTAATAAGATGAACAGTTGAACCAACATCAACTACTTGAACCAACCGTTTGATTAGTGAGTAACCGGTTTAGGTTGCTGGTTTTAAGTCTTTTTTTTGCATGAGATATACCTATTTGTCTTGCTAAACTATAGTAGAATGCATGAATGAGAATTCATTATCACATCAAGAAACATACAAGATATGGAGTATGTACAATGGGCTGCCTTATCACTAAGCAGCGATCCTCGCCAGGTAACCTTTGGGATGTGTGAGACTATGTATCTTAGCAATGGTGAATATTATTTGCGAAATAGTTAATGACATTCCTTTGACGTTTTCGAGATGTGGTGCTGGAGGCAAATGCTGCAAATACCGTGGACGGCGAAGTGCACAAATGTGTCAATCCTCAAGCAATTCAACATAAAGGATTGTCTCTCTACGATTTGCCACTGCCGTATCCTAGCCTACTTCGGCCACATCGAGAGACGAGGCGCAGATAACCTGGAAAAACTGGTCATCGTCGTACAAGTAGAGGGGAAAAGATCGCGTGCGTGGCAGATCTTTGATCAGATGGTCTGACCAAGTTAAAGATTCATTCTACAATGTTGTGCAGGCAGCCAAATACCGGAACCGTTGGAGGCAGGCCGTCCGCACATACAAAATGGGTGATCACGATCTCCAGTTATATAGTACCGACTACAGAGAGTACCGTCAAACGGTTTCGTGATCATCATTCAAAATAAAAGGAGATATTTGACATATAGTGCTCGCATTATAATGAGCGTTTTGGTGTTTTAATTTTCTGCTGAAGTTGATTCAAGTTTTGGTTATCAGGTCACCACACCAGATCATTAAGACGTTCGACGTGGACTGAATTGAAAAACGACAGAGATACCTACAAATGTGAAACAGGTAGTAACAAAGTTATGGTAAATGGTGAGCTCTTATTATGACACAGGGCTGTCTAAGCTCTGTCTGTGTGCTACCTAAGTTCTGTCTGAGCAATTCAGAGTTTCTAAATAAGCACTACTACGATCTACGTGAGTACTATTTGAGTATGAGTATGTCTACAAGAACAATATTGTGGTGATGTATGAGAGTACTATCTGAGTATGAGTATGTCTACAAGAAGAATATTGAGATGATGTATGAGTGGTATTGAGCGTTGTATACTGTTGTTGAGCGCTGTCTGAGGACTGCTGCAATATTTTATAGATGCCATTGTACGTTGTCTGAGGACTGCTGGAATATTGTCTGGATGTCGTTGTACGTTGTCAGAGAAGAAACGTTTTGCTGTTTGAGCACTTCTTGATCGCCTCACTCCATGTATCGCTTCCTAATTACTGAACCTTCTGGCAGCTTCTACTCCGCAATCTTCTGCCATTCGTTGACATTGAAGAAGAAACAACGGATGAAGAAAAGGAAGTCCTTCATAGATCAAATTTGGCTGGCGTAACATTTGCGGTACCAAACTTTAAAGCCAGAACAATGCGCACTTGAAATGCTTTCACCACACTGGTTCGAAAGAACTAGTGACAAGATAAGAAGAAGAAGACTTAGACGCCGTGACTTGGAGTAAGCCGCTTCTGAAGTAGAAGTCAGGATCAAGACCGAGGCTTGACTCTTACTCGACTTTGAATTGTAAAGACATCATTTCTGCAGTTGGATACTGTTTGTGCGTTCTTTGCTCTGCGTGCACTCTACGTGGTTGGCACGAGGCCAGTGACATCAAGACATATTTTGGGAGTGTTCCTGTGTTGTTTGAAAAGCCTTTTCGCGAAAGGTCATTGGGTGCGCTCAATGTTTTAAAAGCCTAAGCTAGCGAGGGTCATCAGGTGCGCTTGATGTTTGAAAGCTTCTCGGTAATGGCCTAGACCGAGAAGTCGTTGAGCAGGTGTAGTTGGCTGTTTTAGTAAGTTTGCTGGGCATGCTCGAGATCGGGATGTCAGCCACTTACTGAGGCTACACCGGTCAAAGTGCTCAGCGTTGAACTTTTGAATACTTCTGTGTCATTCTTGTGCACTTGTTTGTATCGTCAGATGTATGAGATTATTTTAATGTTTCGTGCACTTTGGCAATTGATTATGTTTACGTAACTGTGAATTTCATTGCAGATTGGCATTGATGTACTTCTAGATCATCCAGGTCTTCCGCTAGCGTCGAGGTCAAGAGCAACTCGACAGTTTCTGCCAAGAGTCCAGGCAACAAACAGGGCTATGTTTTCATTATTTGAATCTAAGGAAACTTTGATTTGTCATTTGTATCGGTTATACATAGATCAGAGTTTATTTATATTCGCTCTATTGCTGTTCCATATTGTTCACAAATAAGACAAGTAAACAGTACATTGAATCCAGGGTTCGATTCCCGGACAGAGCCACAGAGACAGTGAGCTCTACTCTCAAGTCTGCTGATTATTACAGAGCGGTCAATATTTGGTGTAGATCTACACCTCTCTTTTGTAACACCGCTCTCTCATTACAGACACAGCTGAGATACCTGTCGGGACGCCAGGGTGCCAGGAGAGGCCGTGTTGGAAGACTCCTTAGAAGACCAGCAACCTCTTCGATTGGAGTGGTCTGACGCGGGCACAGACATTTGAAATAAAAGAAGAGAATGGCATTATTGTCATTCAAGTCGTGTTCGCATGCATATTTTCCTGTTCTTGATTTTATTGCTTTGGAAGATTATGAGCTATTTGTGTTTGTAAATCGTCTTTTAATCCATTTCTGGTATTTCCTAATAATAATATAATAATAGGTTGTTTGCCGCGCCTAGATCGCGTACAGCGGCCCGAGCCGCCTCACCACTGCCGCGCGCTCTCACCGCTCTCAACGCTCTCCTGGACCACAACCCTGGTCTAGACCTCTTTGCGGATACTTGGACGAATATTTTGTCGGAATGTTGAGGTTTTATGAGCGAGAATGTTAATTATTCATTTATTCAGTTTTAAATAATTCATTTTTAATTTTCCAAAATTATTGTTATCAATTTTATATTCCACTTTCCTTAGATTTTAATTTATCTTCTTAATCAAATGTTATTTAGTAATGTAATTCGATCTTTAATTAATTTAATTGGCTGCTGCCGTCTTAATTAAAGTAAAATAAATAAATACAAAAAATACAAATAACATAAAGGTATTCTTCGGCATATCAGTAATGTAAGTATTACAGTGTTGCAGTTTGAAGGGCACTGTAGCTAGCGAAATGACTAGGCTTTGCTTTACATGTCTCACTGTACACGAGCGCAATAGCAGTTTTGCACCGGCCTATGTAAATCAAAGTCCTGTGTAGCACTATTCTGGTAATCAGCAAGCGTGATCACTTACCATCAGGAGAGTGCTACGTTCGTCCAATGTTTACATTAAAAAAAACTTCAACACTTATAATTGATTGATTCAGGCGTTACTTTGCGGAAATCCATAAATATCAACAAATTATATAAATATATTTAGTAATAAATCCGCTTGACTTCTAAACAAAGGTTTTAATTAACTTAACTTTAGTTTAGAACTTTAGTACATATTACTATATTATAAACCAAAGAGTCAACGAACAGAAAACCAAAGTTTAAAGATACGACACGTGTTTCGCCTCTACACGAGGCTTTTCTTTTTTGGTTTTCTGTTCGTTGACTCTTTGGTTTATAATATAGTAATATGTACTAAAGTTCTAAACTAAAGTTAAGTTAATTAAAACCTTTGTTTAGAAATCAAGCGGATTTATTACTAAATATATTTATATAATTTGTTGATATTCAACACTTATTCCTTATTGTGGGATAATTTTATAAATACTATTCAGATAAAAAAAAACATACTATTTTGTTGTGGTTAAATATATTCTGTCCTAGATAATATGCCTATTCTATATTATTTTGACTCTACATAACGCGATATAGAGATAGAGTCCTGGCGTAAGAAAGTAGGTACATAGAACAAATATTTTTATACATTTGGTTCTTTAAATAAATAAGTTAAATATTTTATTTTATTTTGGACCACCGGCAATTAAGGACTTTAGAATTTGAAACTTGTTATACCTACTCTACTCTCCAAAAATAATAAATAGGTAAGTGGAACATATTTTATTCTACTCTCCTAAAATAATTTAGTATTTATTGAAATTTTCTTAATACCTATTATTGCAGGTAATCCTAATGCAATAGTACAGTATCCATATTTTCAAAAATTGCACGACAGGAGCCGCTCGAAGCGCACTTGAAATCCTTTCACCATACTGGTTTGAAAGAATGGGTGATACGATAAGAAGAAGATTGTCTTAAACATATCACAAATAATATTATAAATAGAAAAGTTGAACATATTATAGGTATAAGTATTAGGTACTCTCCTATTTTAATAGCGGAAGAGGATCGCGTCCTTTATGTCCAGAGTTTACTCATGTAATAATATCATTATTAGAAGTCTGGCAGAAAGACTTATACTCACGAGAACGTATAGACGTTGGGTGGAGAGTGCCACCGAAATTCTACTTTTTTTGTAATTTGTTTTATAATTATTTATTTTTTTACTATTTTGTTTTGTTTTTTTTTTGTCTGCAATAAAGTATTTATTATTATTATTAATTCGATATATCTGATAGCGGTATAATAAAAGGCTAACAGATAACAAATTACCTTTATAATTATATTAACTTAGATTAAGGTAATTTGAAACTTGTTATACCTATTCTACTCTCCTAAAATAATAAATAGGAAAGTGTAACATAATACCTATATTCTACTCTCCCATTTTATGTCGATAGATCTGTAAGCGCAATAGTAACTTCGATAAAGGTAATTTGAACCTTATACCTACTGTAGCTGATAGCTAGGACAGTAATTTTCGATTGAAATCACCAATTTCCCTTGACAAATTGGAAATAGCGTTTTTTGATTGCACTAGAAACTCTGGACCAAACGAATGGGAAAAATATATGAAGCATAGACCTATTATGGACAGAGACCTCTTGTATTAAGATATGAAAAAAATGGTATTTATTCACTTTAGGGGAATCCTCAAGGCAAATTTACATACCAGATGTTTCGGACATATTATACTTAAAAAGTACCTACGCCGTATTATAGTAATTTCTTCACACTATTCGTTTCGTCTATGTCTACGTGTTTTTAAATTTGTAGTGTTAATTTTAAAAGACGTATTAAATCTAAATCAAAGTATGAGACCTTAGTAATTTTTGTTGACACAATCGGAAAACAGGCGAAACGAATAGTGTGAAGAAATTGCTATAATACGGCGTACCTACTTTTTGAGTATTTGTCAGAAACATTTTGTATGGAAATCTGCCTTGAGGATTACCCATAAACATAAAATAAAAAACATTATACAAAAAAAAGATTTAAAACTAATGTTCTAAACTCCAAGTTGGATAGGTAGGTATTAGATAGTGAACAGTCGGGTTCTCGGAAATGATCAGCCTCCATCTGCACGGCCTGACCATTTCCGAGAACCACCCCTATAGAATCTCACTATAGATAGTATGTATAATGAAAACGTATCTAAAAAGGGACCTAAATTGTAAAATGTAATTTAATAATTTTTTTCTTAACAATATGTCTTATCTGGTTGTCTGGAAGAGATTGCTATCTAGCAATAAGAGCGCCCTTGTAATTTTAGTTTGTTTTTAATGTTTTTATTGATTTTAAGGTGATACAATAAAGCATATTCTATTATATTCTAAATTAGCTAACTTCTAGTACATTATATCCTCCATTATCCATTAGGTCCTATGCTAAATTTCGAAATGAGAAGTAAAAGTGAGTCCTTTTCAACAAACTCCAAAAAAGGACGTTATCAATTCGGTTGAATATTTTTAATGTTCGTTATCTCAGAACTTTGATGTTTATAAACCGATATGAAAAAATCTTTTTTGTTTGAGAGGATATACATTTAGATTGATCCCATAGAAATCGCATCAAAATCGGTTCAGTAAATAAATATGAGGTGAGCGCGATAAATACCCATCATCATCTCCCTGCCCTTATCCCACACTTAGGTGGGGTCGGCATATCATGTCTTCTTCTTCCATTCGTCTCTATCAGCCGTCATCTCTGTACTCACGCCTGCTTTGTTCATATCCTCTTTCACACAGTCCATCCATCTTTTCTTAGGTCTTCCTCTTCTCGTAAATCCATCTACTTTCATATCTAACACTCTCCTAGTGACATGGCGCGCGATAAATAGCCGTTACAATCAAATAACTATGGAATCAATGTGCCGTCGAAGTAAACGAAATTGCGAGTTTTGCTTACGGTCACTAAAACAGTCCAATTGAAGTCTATGTTTTTGCAAAACCTTAATTAAGTATAAAACATCAAACATAAACATTCACACACTCACACTCCTGCACTAGGATTCCCTGTGTCGCAGGTGGCATGGACACATACAAGACATCACAACATCCAAGACCCGAGAACAAACATTTGTGTTCGTCACAAATATTTGCCCCGGCCGAGGATCGAATCCGGAACACCAAGTTTCGTAGGCAGGGTCACTACCAACTAAGCCACGGTGTCGTCAATTATATTAAGAGGATATGTGAAACTGTCAGAAATGACAGCTGCCGAATTGTAAGACAGTGATAGCGCAATTAGACACCTTACCCCGAGGGAAGAGGTTAGATATAGATTTTTGTCGCTCAAAAGTAACGGACGTAACCGACAAATGATAAAACATCGTATTACTTGAAAAGTATTGAATTTATAAAAAAATCCTTTTACATTTATCTAAGTTCTGTGATTACTCACTCAATAATATAAAAATAAACCTTAAATATTCTCTAATTTCGGAGGATGGATGTAAATCAGATTTTAAGAGGGCCTATTTAAAAAGAATACTGTCGAAAAAAGTTTCACTAATCGTGTTTCTGCCTTAAATTTATTTAGATTATATCCTCAAGTAATCACTGTATTAACATCAAGTTTGTAAACTGTACCGTTACCGAGTAAGAATGAAACGCAGCGACTCCAAATTTTCACATAGCCTCTTAAATACATACACAATTGTATATTAAATACCATCCTAAAACCTAATCTCTGAGTAGGTAAACAACAAATCACTGACATAAGTCTCTAATAAACATCCCCTACGACACGATAACATTTTGATAACACAAAAACTACCATAATTACAATTACGACTTTATGTAGGTAGATAGATAACACACTCGACACCTATAAAACGGAGAGTCCTAAATCAAACGCCGACGCAGTTATGCGATATGGTATTTTTTCATTATTTTATGTACACTCAGCCATAAAAATATGTGACGACAAAAGAGCACACTTACGCGGTGGTCACGCGACGAAATGGTCTTATCAATTAAATTGTACCACATAAAATGGTCTAAATCATAATCTCGACCGCACGTAGTCGACACACGTTATTAATTATGTTGTTAAAAAGTCATAGCTGGATTAGCATATTTATGCGTCTATAAAGTAAGGTGAGAGGGTGGTAGGTTTTGTGCTTAGAGCTTGAAGCGCCATCTGGCAGATGGGACGAGGGATGGGTTTAAAAAGTTACCCATAGATGGCGCCACTTTCAACACCCAAGTTTTATTTGGCAAGAGTTAGAATATTTTGAGCTTGATTATCGAACTTTTCAAGATTTTTTTTTTTTTAAATATTTTTTTTTATTTTATTTGTGGCAGTGATTTCGTGAAATGAAACGGAAGTTTGTAACAGGAAGTTAGCCGTATGATGGTAGCAACCTCATAAAAATTAAGTAGGTAAATAGAATCATTCAAAATTTAAATGAGATGTTAAATGTTAAAATGTTACATATCCTATGCGACTATTATATTTATAAACTAGCTGGTGCCCGGACTTCGTCTGCGCAGGTATCTTTATAAATTGTAGCCTATGTGTTATTCTGATGTATAAGCTATATTATTGTAAAGTTTCATTAAAATCCATTCAGTAATTTTTACATGAATGAGTAACAAACATCCATCCATCTATCCATACTTACAAACTTTCGCGTTTATAAAATTGGTAGGATTTAGATGGGTTACTTCTTGATTTTAATAGTACCTAGTTAGTTTTGTAGGTAATTCAATACAAGTACCTATTTTATAATTTCTGGAAGGCTAACTCGATTTCTTTTAAATAGGTCACTTTACCTAAAAACTTTTTCTATGCCACAGATCTCAATACCTAATATACATCCATACTACCAGAAACTCTTGATTTTTATAGTACCTAGTTGGTTTCATAAATAAATATAGTACCTATTTTATCATTTCAACAAGGGTAACTCTTTTTTTTAAAATAGGTGACTTTACCTAAAACTTTTTCTATACCATAGATCTCAATACCTAATACCTACCTACATCCATACTACGAGAAACTATTCTTCATTTTTCCCATTTTTCATTGCCGTTCGGTTTCCAATTACAACCTGTCACGGATGGGCGACCAACACTTCATACTCTCACTCGTCATAGCAAAAAAATCTAATCCGTGGTTGTCTTGTAAAGGTCCTGGTTTGACCTAGTTGATTTACCACAGAGGAATAAAATAGGCTGCGCCTATCAAGCTCTTAAAAAGTACACGTAAAATGCAAATGCTTTCATATGACGAATAAAAATCAACATTGTTGTAAACTAAACTATGTAAGGTTGATACATACTATAGCAGATTGATAAGAATATTATCGTCCCTAGACGTCGATGAAACAAGGCTAGTTTACAAGATACAAGCCGGCGAATTTAAAAAGCTAGCGAGTGAGCAAGTTAGCTTTCGGGAAGTCAACAAGCAGATTATAAAAAAGCCGATAACACGGGGCGAGTTTACAAGCCACAAGCTAACTCGCTGGCTTGTTACTCGTTGTTGGCTAGCTTCTAAACTAACCCTGTTTCATCGACGCTTAACTTGTATTTATTTGTACCTTGGGCACAGAGAAAAAAAGAAGTTGAATTAGTGGTAATATAGACCTAGCTAGATAGATACTTTAAATTCAAAGGTATTAATGATTTTCAACTGAATATTTTCTGATTAGTGAGAGAGATTGATAATTTTGGTATGAATCGTTCGTACCCAAAGATGACAGTTCGTATGTGAACGCTATTCGCTTCATTTCCTCTCTATGAAAATCCACTTGCATCCACAGTCTACGGATTCATATTGACAAGCACTTTAATGAACTTCGCATCGAGAAGTGTCGTCAGCAGTTGGAATGGACTTTTGTTTGATCTGATTAGGAATTTACGTGGTCACTCTTTGAAATCTCGATACCACACAACCTAGCTACATGTATACATTTTTTACTCTTTGATTTGAAAAGATGATTTTTTTAAATACCTTTATAATAAGATAGCATTCGTAACCACTGAAATGATTGGGAATATTAGAAGTTTTATTATAAGTGACTGACAGACAACGCACAGATCAAACCACTGAATAAATAGAAAATGTTTTATTGCACAAGGAAAAAAAACAAGTGCACGGGCTAACTTAATAGCATTCTAATGCTAACCCTTTGTGTATTATGAATGGCATGGAATGTAGACTTAAAGTTTTCGTGAAGGGCAATTTTTTTTTTTTTTTGTGAACGGACTTTGAAGAACCAGAATTGATGAATTGAATAGGTGAATTTGTTAGTCTACAACCTCAAGAAATTATATGTTTAACATCAGCGAATGATGTTTAACATATCATGGGGGGAAACACAGGTTTTAATTCGCATCGCAAACGAAATATAATAATAAATAAGTGGGTGTCAAATAGTCTTTTTAACACTTTTGCTCGTAAAGGGTCTATTATTTCACCAATTTCAATATCGTATTGTACCTTATTACGCACTAGTGCGGTAATGTAACGTAAAACGCACTAGTGTACGTACGCACGTAATGTAATTAAAAAAGGAAGGTTTTTTTTTTTTTCTTTCGAAGAACCTAAGTTCTTCAGTTGGCTTCACATCAAAGGTATATAGCCAGTGTCAAGTAATTGGAGAGATTATTTTGTCATAAGTCAGAGTCGATAAGTCAAGTCATGCCCCTGTAAAGTAGTGGTGGTTGCGACTTTACTAGAGGCTTCTATGGAGTTTTGGAGGCAACACGAAAAGTCACGTTTTACAGCATTACACTATTCACCAACACTCATACACGTTCACGAGCACTTATTGGATAAAATACCACCGTTTTTACACATAAACACTCAAAGTTATACAAGTTTTGTCAATTAATTTAATGTCGCCAATGTGCCATTTTTCACGTTCCCGCCAAAAACTCAAAAGGAAGGTTAATCAAGGTTCTCCGTTTAAAGCGAACGGTACTTTTAAAAATCTTAGTAAAGAGTTTTTATGTCAGAAAAGTGGTCAACATTTGATGAATAAAATTAACTTTGGGAGATAAAATATAATAAATAAACATTTAATTCCTTAATTTAAATTATATTGACCATAAATTACTACCATTTAAATATAACAAAACACAAAATATTAATTTACTTTATAAGTAATACTGGCTGTTTTTGTGCCTTTGCCTGTGCTTTGCCTTAAAAAAAGCGCTGATGCGCGCGCTTCGCTAATTTGAGAACATGTAAAAATTATTGTTACTGTTTTTTTTCGCTGTAGTGTTTTTATTTGAAAATGTCGTCAAGTAATGATGAATTTATTTATTTATTTCCTCGCGAATGTGTTATAAAACGTCGTATGACATACGTGCGGTTTGATAATTACAGCCTCTGCTTTCTTGTAGCAATATCGCCTCGGCTGTAATTCTCAACTTACCGCACTTATATCATAATGTACTATTATAGGACTCAACACAACAATCAGTAGACTCAGGCCTCTTTCATTGTCCATTTGTTCCTGTTTGAAGACAAGAGAGCGCTAAATTTAAATGTCACTGGATCACATTAATATCAATGTCTACATGAAGTGATATCATTCCACTTTGTAGTCGTTACTTGAACCATAAAGATAAAAAGCATTAAAAATATAAAAAGACTTGCTAATAGGAGAGTACAGTCTTTTTATGAACAAAAAGAGGAGCAGCCGCCCCTCCCGACTTTAACATTTCATTCCATAAACCATTTTAATGGGAAATCGATGTTATAATTCAATTACTAGATGGCAAACCACGCTACAAATCACCTTGTATCTTCAGGCCAGTCCACACCAGCAATTACGATTTGCTATGAAAATATTCTGGATATAAAAATATTCTGTATCAAAAAGGTACAGTATGTCTGTACATGTGTACCTGTGTATCTGAACATGTGGTCTTACTCAAAACTCAGAACAATGTCCCAAAGCCTATATCAATTGGTTTATGATTTGCTATAAAAATATTCTGTACCAAAAAGCTTCCAATCGGAACATATTTCTTTCTCAAAATAAACATAACTCAGAACAATGTCCCAATTCCCAAAGCCTATATTAATTGGTTAGTAGTTTAGCAGACGTGGGTTGGCTCCACTCGTACTTGACCATTTCATTCTTGTCTGAGCTTCTTCTTCTTATAGTGTCACAAGAGTTCTTTCGATCCAGGGTGGTGAAAGGATTTCAAGTGCACCTCGAAGAGGCTCCTCTCGTGCACTTGACTTTTTAGGTTCTATGACATATCAGTTTCCTCACGATGTTTTCTTTTACCGCTAATGAAAGCTCACATACATTTTTTGAACAGAAAATCCATTGGTCTACGACCGGATTCGAACCTAAATGGACCTAATATTAAGCATAGGTAGGGGTAGGCCCTACCATTTACCTACCTGGCTTCTCTTAGAATATAAGATACTATAAGATATAGTGTTTCAGGCATATATGTATAGGTTGTTTGTGATTCGTTTATATTCATTTAGTCACCAGTCCATGAATCAACCATATATGTGCTACTATACATATATTATGTTACAATCTATGCGAAGCTGAGAACTACAGCTGGTATAAGGCCTGAGAAGCGCAATGTGAACTCGCTCTTTCTCAACAAAACAAAACATTAAAGGAAAAACTGGAAACCCCGAGATAATCAGATTCCAACGACTCATTTGCTAAATGGGTTAAGCGCTCGCTACTTTCCAACTGAAAATATGTTTGTTCATCTCTCATTATCATTAAAATTTGGAAAATAATAAAACCAGCTAATTATACTGTTCAAGATTGTCTCTGTTGCTTTGCATGATGTCGTATTATTTCTGTGTCAAGGAAAATAATTTTTCATTACTCATGCTCGTGAAGTTAAATTTTATGCTAAGTATAGGGGGAGTAAAACTGCATTTTAGGCCCTAGGGCATAAAAGTTGTTGCTTATAAAAGTATGTTCAAAAAGGTTCAGGTTTCATGCTCAACAAAGCGAATTTGGCCGATTAACAAACGGAAGTTCTTTTACAACGGGAACCTATTATTAACGAATATAGAACAGACACGTTTAAAAGTAAGGAAATAATCGAAAAAGTACAGCAGATGAAACATACGAATGTTCATATTGTTCATATTGCCACCGCCGACCCACTGTGACTGCCGTGGAATAGAGCCGGCGACACCGAACTGCGAAACAGGCGTAGTAGGCGAAATTCGCCTGGCGAATTGGAGGTGGTACTTTCCAATAATTCCACTTTCATTATCCGAACTGCCAAGGAATGGAATGCAAACGTGCTACATCCTACGATCTCCGTCACTTATCATCAGGTGAAATCAAATGCAACCCCTTAAATACTAAAAAAAATGACGTCAACGTTTTCGTGCGCATGCTATATGCAACTATAACGCCGACGTAGTCACGTCAATAAAAAATACGTTTGCTGCCGAGTTTGGACCTCAAAACATCCATTCCATCGCATTTTTTTCAACCGACTTCAAACAAGGAGGTGGTTTTCAATTTGATTGTTTTTTTTTTAATTTATGTTTGTTACCTAAGAACTTTGTTGTTTATAAACCGATTTGAAAAATTCTTGTTTTGTGTGAGAGTTATACTTTCAGATTGGTCCTATAGATATATATAGGTTTAGTTGCTTAGTTTTTACATCTAAATAACTAAAAAAAGTCGTTGGGGTGAATAAAATTGCGTATTTTGCTTCCCTGTGACTTTCACTACGCTCACTAGAAAAGTCCGATTGAAGTTGTCCGGTCCGGTTGTTGCATATTTTTGTAAAACGTAAATTATATTCAAATCGCTTTAGACCCCAAACCCGAAAACCCCAAACTCACAAATGTAAAACATCACTTTTATACAAACAATAGGAGACTAAAAAATTCTCCCAAAATTCTCGTTCATTATTTGCAAAGAGCTGATGGGATCGTTTTATAAATTTGCTTCGAAAGTTTTACAAAAATCTTGATTATTCTCTAATGAAATTGCCGCATCCACGTCATGCGAACAGCCGCTGAGCCCGCTCCGCGTACTTTTATTCTCTTTGTTGCGAGTTCACGTTATTATTAAAAACAATAAATCGCCGAGGGCGCCACCTACCACTATTGCTTTCACTTCCACCCCCACCCCGCCGGTAATTACTGCAGGAACATGGAATGGAGTAATCGCATTCCAATTGTTGATTGGTTCACGGCTCTTTAGGCGACATCTTTGAGGAAAATGCAGTTAATTTAGTTTGAAAAGGAACTCAAATAAAACAGGAAGGGTATGGGTAGTAAGGTGCTTTTTATTTGCTGAAACGAGGTGCCATTTTGCATCGCTCTCTTTTAGGCACGTTTTATACTTATTTTGGTGGTGTTCTTCATTTGAATTGAAAGCTGTGTCGTACATTGTGTTAACATTACTATAAATACTTGTTGATTTATTGATGTAAAATGGTGATTTTGTGTTCTTTTTTGACAATTGATGGATGATTTTTGACTTATAATTCCTTTGTGTGTCTGATATTTAACCTCTTAAACAATATAATTAATAAATTTTCAAAATTATGAATGTAATGGTACATTTCAATTTATTGTTATGTTGAGGGGAAATAATATACACTCATGCTTAATGGTGTCAACCACAGAGTACTAAGAAATACACAACTACTAATAATGAAATACTAAAAATAATAAGGGCCCTAGGGTGCTCCCTTGTGGGACACCATACCAATTATATTTATTAGTAAAAAAAAAATGTATTGTTTGTAACAAAGTCTTATAGTAAAATATTTGTTGTACTTATATAAATTGAAATTATGTATGTACGAGTAAGTATAATTTAAGGTATATTATAAGCCTTTTTGCTAGATAGAGTCATCTTATTCCCTCAAAGTGGCAGTTTAATCTGCTAATAGCACATGAGATATTCACAACATTAAAAATTTAAAAAAAAACCATCATCATCGATTATTGTGAACGCCGCCGTGGGAGTAACCCTCTAACTGATTAGTACTTGATTAATTTGCGTAATGAAGTAAATTAGTAATTAAATTGATTAAATCGTTCACTCGGTAAGCTGAGGGATCCCTTTTTTGTGCTGAAGTAGTTTTGTGATGGGAATTAAAAAAAATACGTGGAAAATACTCTATGTAATATTTCTGACTACTCATAATTGAGTGATTGGTTTTTAAAATTGTTTGCATTGTGAATTTAATCAATCAAAAATCGTTTCTAAGGACTTTTTGCTCTTGACGAACAAATCCTTGAAATTTCAAGCCTTTACATCCAGTGGTTTGGCCTGTGTTTTGTCTGTCAGTCAGTCAGTCACGACTAAAAGCCTTTTATATAAATTAATTGATTAAGATAAGATAAAGATAAAGTTTATTTTCCAAAAAAATTGATTGATGATTGAAGATGATCTGGAACAGGACATAGGCTTATTTTGATTACGAATTTTTATTAATTCAAATTCTAGTTCGTTTGGTTGTCTATCCGTCTGTCGTTCCGGGTGGAATCTTGCAACTCAAATTTCAAGCACTTCCAAATTAGCTATCCGGTTGAAACTTAGGGTAACTCACAAATCGATGACAATGCATTCTAAAACCGCTATATCTCGTCAAAGAAGAGAGGTAGAGCAAAGTAACGCAAAGTATTTTGAATATACATATATATTAGTCTCTGAGACTCTGTATATAGGTATCATATGGGCCCTAGTTAAGGTACATTGTACTTATCAACAAATTATATAAATATATTTAGTAATAAATCCGCTTGATTTCTAAACAAAGGTTTTAATTAACTTAACTTTAGTTTAGAACTTTAGTACATATTACTATATTATAAACCAAAGAGTCAACGAACAGAAAACCAAAGTTCAAAGATACGACACGTGTTTCGCCTCTACACGAGGCATCATCAGGAGGTGTGGACTCGCCGAAGTTCGAAACGAGAGAGAGTTCGTGTAGAGGCGAAACACGTGTCGTATCTTTGAACTTTGGTTTTCTGTTCGTTGACTCTTTGGTTTATAATATAGTAATATGTACTAAAGTTCTAAACTATAGTTAAGTTAATTAAAACCTTTGTTTAGAAATCAAGCGGATTTATTACTAAATATATTTATATAATTTGTTGATATTTATGGATTTCCGCAAAGTGACGCCTGAATCAATCAATTACATTGTACTTTTCTTGTGTCTCAAATATTCTTTTTTTATTAATTATTATAAAAGCATAAAAACGTGGTTTTTAGATTTTAATCTACATTTCTAGATATCACGCAGGCAAAGCTGACAACAACAGCTTGTAAATGTAAAGCATATGTCAGCGATTCTGTCAATTATGTCTGTTTTTTTAATACTTTAATGCAAATGAAAAAAAAATGGAAAATATACATAAAATTGTACAAAAGGTGGGTTTAATGCTAAAGCAGTCTCTACCGGCCAACCTTACCGGTAATTAAATGTGTTAAATTATGCATTCTATCTGGGACTATACCTCCCCCGTATCATTAATTGGAACCTAGTGACGTAGGTACTAGATGCTTATAATTTCTCTTTAGCGGTCTACGTAGTAGTGTCGTACTATTGCAAAGCTAAGACTGTTGTGATACAGCTGGTTCAATACTCAATATATTTATTGTTATCACATGGCTGATAGAGAAGAATGGAAGACGAAGACATGTTGTGTCACACTGCCGATCCCACATAAGTCAATCATTAATATCAAAATCAAAAATATTATATCAAAATTTACATGTACTTAGTTTTTTACCAGGTTTGTAGGATCTTCTGGTAAGTTTGATAAACATGTGTAGAAGAGCCCCCTCTTATTCTCTATAAGTGGGAAAAGAACCAGAAAATGATGTCATGGTATGATAAGACAAGGTATACTGTGATGCACATGTGAACCCCTTTGAGGCATTACAATATTAGTAGGCGTCAGACCGAGGTTATTTTTATCACGTAGATAGATACCTAAGACAAGCATGCAATTTACAATTAGTACCTGAGTTATTTTTTCTATATCTATGAAATGTATATTAATTATGTTGAAATACATCATCATCTTCCCACACTTAGGTGGGGTCGGCATAACATGTATTTTCTATCGTTCGTTTCTATTCGTCGTCATTTCCATACTAACACCTTTGTAATATTCTCTTTCACACAACTCATCTATTCTTTAGCCTTCCTCTACTCGTATATCCACCTACTTATCTCGTATATATAATCAAATAGGTTCAAATTTATCAGCCTATTTATATAATAAATAATATTAACTTTAGCTCTTATAACTAGGACTAGCATTTTCTGCCAGTCATCCCGGGTGTGCAAAAATTAGTGTGACGTGTCACATAAAATTGTTCTATCGCGGTCCAGTGCTTAGATATAGGTCTCTCTCAGAATGCGTCATTGCGCTCTATTTTAGAGTTATTTAATATATAGTACGATGACACGGCTTTTTTTCACGCTACACGCCAGCGACTTCGCTTGTAAAGCCCAGTGTCATCGGCGTTTTTACAATCTGCTTTTTGACAATCCTTCTTGAAAGCTAATACGCTAACATCACACGTCATCTAGCGTTTCAAAACGCCAACAATCAGCTTGTAAAAAAGCTTGTGTTTCATCGACGCTTTAATCAAATATGTTCAACTTCTGTATATTCTCACTTGCTGCTTTCCACAGCTTCGCCCGCGTGGTATCAGGATAAAATAAGCCTATTCATTTTTCCAGCGCTCAAAGTACACTATGCTATGATTTTAGCCCAAACAAAAAAAATAAGAATTTTTATTTTTGGAGGCTTTTCTAGTAAGTTTGTGTAAACCTGTGTTAGAAGAGCCCTAAATATACTCGTATATTTCTGTATTTAAATATATATATAATATTTATATTTTAGTATTTGATAATTCTGTCGTGTCTCGTGGGCGTAGTAAACTAACGTAGTAACTGCGTCACATACGCATGGGTTTAGCTAAACTGCACTAGGCTACAACATGTTTAGCTCTAAGTAAGTCATTACTAACTAGCATAACTCCCAGTTTCCCTTGCTTTATGGTGCACTAAGTGCTCTAAGTAACTATTAACTAACGTAATAGGAATTGACATCAACCTGAGATATGATCGTCGCAGTATCTATTCTACCTTCTTACATATGTATAACAATGATGAGATAGGCACTACTAACTGCATGTAAAGAAATTACTTAGTCAGATGACAAAGTGAGAATATCATACCTGACAATACCATAAAAGAAAAATCATAAAAAAAATTGTTTATTAATAAAGCCTTTGACTACAAACCTCACCTCACCTCACCGACATAAAAAAGGTATCTATCACAGTAAAGCTGTGTGAACTGTAAATTCACAAATTAACGGTTTTAAATCGTTAATACCTAATAGGAAGTAAAAATATATATTCAACCTAACCTACCGATCTGAGGACGTGCACTGTGGTCTTTCCATTCCATTGGTCTGTTTTAATAAGTATGGTACACAGTTTTTTGAAAGTTTACAATTTAACGGATTTCAAACCGTTAAATTTTAAATTATCAGTTTATAAAATGTTACGTTGACATCCACTTTTTATGTAGGTTAGGTATTGAACGCATATAGCGGTGTCATTGTACGAACAACCACCACCTACTACCTACTTACCATACGATAATATCTACTAATTTTTAAATGATTAGCTGTCGATCACCGAAGCTGAACTAGTCATTGAGCATCCCAAATGAAAGTAATACCAATCAATGTGTTTAACCATAGGTTAGAGTGGAAATTCTAACGTTCGAGCTTGAACGCACGGCTACAGCACGCTTCTCCCGCCCCCTTTAATTACTTCATACGATTTGACTAGTCAGCCTTTTCAGAAATGCAATCCGTGAGAAATCATATTTCGTTTATTTTGAGATGCGTTGCGTGGTTTCGTTGATCCCTTCAAATTTTAAGAGTAGTCAACTTACCCATGGATGAGTTCTTTGTTGGTTGAGTCGCCCCCTAAGCTAAAATAATTCACAAGTGCCTAAAATAACAAGATGGAACTAGTGATGAAAAAATTCAACATAAGTTTTAATATTTTGAGATGCTTTTAAAATGATACTTATGATTACAAAAAACTCCAGAAGTTCCATCATGAAACTGTTGATGGTACTAGGTACTAGTGACAACGAACCGTTCCGTAGACTTCTGACATTTTTTTTTATGAGTAGAGAAGAATAATGTTTATTTTCTCTATACGATAATATATAATAGATACGTGGTGTTATGAATAAGTCGTAAAACTGTAACTGTGTATTTTACTTATTAGTTTTTTTATTAAATCTTTTTGGTTATTTTAATATTTTTTTTATATGCCTAATCTTCCTATCTTAATTTATTCGGCCGATTCTGAAATGTGTCTCCTAAAATGAACCACGAAGCCCAAACATGGCTCGTATTTTCTGATAGTTCTGATAGGTATTTAGTGTACAAAGCGTAGCTTCATTTACCAACGTGAAATTGGTCCTCGAGTCCTAGGCTCGTCCGTTGTAAGGTAATCCGAACGAGCAATTCAGTAACGAATACGATCAATTATGAGTGTGCGCGATTGACGGCTCAAATCTCTGTTTCATGCGAGTCGCTGGGCGGGCGGCCCGCCTAGAATTAGTAATGGCTACCGAAGCTGCAACGCTGAGGATTTCAATCTAACTTGTGAAACGGAATTATTTAGCATTTCAGACACAAAATTATGAACTCCGAAATAGAACAAATTAGTATTGTCTTACTAGCGGATTGCAGACTTCCACCCCTTTTTTTTAATCTATACCTCAGAGAAGATAGAAAGCACGAGTATCACTTTTTTGTATATGATTTATACTCAGTTAAATTACATGCGCGAGTTACAAGGGTAAGATAGTCGCGCGCGGGATTCTGTGCCTCAAGTCTTGCCTTCTACTTACCGACCTTCCACTACCGACTTATTTTAACTACACAAACCTTCAAGCTCATGACTTGGCTTAGCCGGGATCGATACATTTATTTAGGTATGATATAACAGGCTCTTGCTGAGTCACGTCCATGACAACACTTCAATAGTATGTGTATGTCGAATGCATCAGAGCATCGAGACGCGGCATTAATATCCAACGAGCGGTACCGTTTAGTTAGACAGTACCTAAACGTGGACTTTCCCACGAGGCATCGGTGCTCGAGGACGAGGTTTTATTTGATCGGTAATCACATTTTTATTAATTACTCGGCTGAAAGTCAAGGAAAGGTTGGGTTATGTGTAGAGCAAACTGTGTAAGTGCGTTTGTACGTGCTTTCAGGAGCTGTTGTTACGTTTATAGATAGCCAATCATATAGATCGAATGGATGATGCTTCTTAAAAATCATAGCCTAGAAAAATTAAGTACATCTCGAAAAATTGTTTCACTTCTCATGCTCGTAAAGTTTAACTGCGTGCACGCTTTAACGGGAGTAAAACTGTATTTTAGGCCCTAGGGGAAAAAAGTGATTTGCTTATATAATCTCTATAAAGAATTTCAGTTTGATGCAGATGTGGGCTAATATAATAATCTTCTTCTTCTTATCGTGGCACTAGTTCTTTCGAACCAGTGTGGTGAAAGGATTTCAAGTGCGCCTCGAAGAGGCCCCTTTCGTATATAATAATAATAATAGCATACACCATAGAGAAACTTTAGAACGTGATCTCAACATGTAGGTAATGTTCTGATCATACATGTTGTCTTGTGAACATTCAATCTCGCTGTTTCAACGCTCACTACTTACTCTGCGCAGATCGTGTCAGTTTCGATAATCAAACAGACGACGCTCACAGGCCCGATCACAAAAAACCTGTCAATCGAGTTCGTATCGTATCCGCTTCAGAAGGATAGTTTGTGATTCAAAACGTCATAAAAACTGTTGCTGCTTCTCTGTGACGGATACGATACAAATTCGATTGTCAGAATTTTTCGTGATTAGGTCACAGTAGGCGTCTTGTTTTTGTAGTTTGATTGCTCAAATCAGTTAAGCGCCGATGTTACAGGGCTAGTTTACAAGCTACAAGCCAGTGAGTTTAAATGCTAGCGAGTGAGCAAATAAGCTTTCGGGAAGGATTGTCAACTAGCAGATTTTAAAAAAATAACACGGGACGAGTTTACAAGCTACAAGCGAGCTCGCTGGCTTAGCTTGTAAACTAGCTCTGTGTCATCAATACTTTAAAGAGAAAAGCTCTGTATAAATAAAGGTACTTGAAATACATAGGCATTTTTGGTTGGAAGGTACCTATTGGAAGTTTGAATGACTTATAGTACGATGACACACGGCTTTTTTACACGCTCCACGCTACAAGCGTGACATCGGCGTTTTTACAATCTGCTTGTTGACAATCCTTCCCAAAAGCTAACACGCTCACACGCTAGCGTTTAAAAACGCCAACAATCAGCTTGTGTGTCATCGCCGCACAATTGAATTGGATTGAATTGAATTTGACTTTATAATGAATAACTCACACAACATCGGGACATCTGACGCAAAGCTGGAGAAAGATGTCTGGTACTGGTATGGTTGGCATGATAATGCAAGAGCGTTGCTCGTAGCACGAAGGAGGATTCACGCAGCACGTAGACTGCGTAGCTCGTAGCACGTAGAGCGTAGCTCGTAGCACGTAGAGCGTAGCTCGTAGCACGTAGGACGATCACGTAGCACGATGCCGGAACACGTAGCCGTGTAGCTCGTAGCACGAAGACCGCTTCCCCAATCCAGTTCACCAACCTCATACACCTACAAACAAAAACCATACCATATTACATTGAAAATGCGCCAAAAGATTGGGACAATTTAGCTAAATTTTAGTACATTTTGGTCCGATATTAAGTTTCGAAACAGTGTAGTATAAAAAAGTGCTAGTGAAATATTATAGTTAGATATTACTAGCTTTTTTCATTTTCGAAAAAATTCCATCGTCAAATTATTACTAAATTTATTTCGAATTTCAAAAACCTGTTTTATTTATGTTGAGAAATTGTTTTCGTCCTGTTTTACGCCTCCATCATGCTGTGATATCGTCAGTCTTAGTGTTCTTTAAGAACACTAATATTATTACAACAATATATATATATATATAATGAAGCTGTACTTCATGAAAAAAATATATAATATATATAAATACTCGATGGCAGCATACCGAGGATACTGGCTGCATTGCCTCTTTGTATTGCAATGCCTATTCTTTGGGCGAGACAGCTGCCAGACCTCTGATCACGCTTCGCTACGACCAGACGCTTAGACAAAATTTTGAAAACTCGGAAGCCCATTCATGAAGACCGTCGCTTATCATCAAAGGGTTCAAACATATACGACCTATAACTATAGGCGCACTTGAAATTCTTTCACCACACTGGTTCGAAGGAACTAGTGACACGATAAGAAGAAGACTATAACTAGCAGCGTTTAATTGATTTAGGACAAACTAGAGTACGTATTTACTAGATTACGTGGTCACGCAGAACGTCTCAATAGTCGATTCTAATCGAATTTCCGTGTTAGGGTCTGGAGCCGATTCGGAAGGCAAGTCACCGGACCGACGGATATCAAGACCCTGATCCAATTAGAGTTACAGAGCGCCCACTTCCTTAGTGTCTACTCGGAGGCTTTACACTAATATTACTATACTAGCTAAAACCTGAATCACTTAAATTTTACTTTTTTTATAATAACCTATATTGTGTCCCACTTTTCGGCAAATGTCCCCCATCTCCTTCCACTTTTTGCGGTATATATTATACTTATTTGAAGTAAATTTACTTTATCTTAACTTAAAGATTTTTCCTAATCTTGATATTTAACATAAGCAATGGAGATTGTGATTTTTTTCCCGATCTCCTTCGCTTTTGTTAAATATAACAAAACAAAAAATATACATACTAAAACATTTCGTGTCAATTGCAATTTTTATTTATATTTATTATTTCTTAGTCAATTTATATCTTCTAAAATTTCCAAATGTGCGAGTGACAGCGGCACGCGGGATTCTGGGCCTTAACGTAGAGTTTTTAAACTTCGCGTATGTTGCTGTAAAAAGTATACGCTTAATAAAAAAGGAATAAGTATGGTATTTCCATGTAGAAAAGTAACTGCTCATAGTAAATATATACAGATATGGAGCAAGTACAAATGGATTGTATAAAAAACACCTTGTAAAAAGTCTCGGAAAAAGTCTTGCATAATTCCATAGTCCAAGTTTTTCTTACTTCTTCAAACAAGCTGTCTAGATTAGGAACATAATAATTATATAGAAAATATTTTATAAGCTTATTTAAATGACCACTACTTGACGAGAATCGCTTTTGTCTATGAGTTATGTTATCAAACATTTAAACGATTGTTAATATAAGATTATGGAAATGATTTCAATACAAGTAATCCCCACGAGCCAGTGGCTACTTACCCTCCGAGCAAGAGGCAGGAAGCAGGAGGGCCCTACACTAGGCCCCGTCGCGCAATCACTGTGTTACTTGAAGTACTAAGAGTCAGGCTTACTGACAAATTACCACTTTTTATACTTTGATACTTTTCATATAAAGCGGTTTCAGACTAGCGTATATTATCAAATCGAGCGAAAAGGCCGCTCGTGTTTTGTATTTGCATCGCGCCCTAATACAAGCGTATAAAGGCTTACAATGGCGTTTACGCTTAGGTTAGACAATGCTTAACATCGCTCGTACGAGTGGTGCCTCACGCGTACACGCGCTGCATAAACACTAATCAGAAACCGCACGTACGTGACGCTTTCGGAATAGCGCCAAAAAACTGAGTCTAGTGTAAATCGTATCGCCAAAAAAAAGTACCTAAGGTTTTTTTTATTACAGTAAAAGCTAACTACTACAACTTATATTATAAAATATACAAAAGGAAACAATTGGGCCACCGTTGCAAACTAAACAACTAAGGTTAGATACAAGTAATTTTATGAACCAATGATGCAAACAGTAGAACTTTAGAGTTGTAATGAAAGTAAAAATGAGGTATAAAGTTATTATTGACTGCGACACGCCCTGTAGATGCAGTTAAGAGGGCACCTAACTCAAATATTGGCTTAAAGCGGTTGCGGGAAGGTAATGCGATTTTATATATTCCTAACCCAGTGTGCCGTGGACGCTCATCTTGCCGTCTATTTGAACCGAGCTGAGCTGAGTAAATTGAGCTTAAGTTAATAATGGTCTGGGAAGCGAGATTGGTTTTATGGTCTCTATACAATGCATTTTTTTTAATTTTCTGAAATAAATCACATACTCTGTTGCCGTTACAAATGTATCTTAGTACCTACTCTGTGCCGTTACTGAACACAGATATGTAAAAATAAAAATAAGGTCTAATTAAAGTCTTTACATATGAATATTTAAAATTATAGTAATATTTTTCATGGACCCATTGGGACATGAGGAACAATGGAATCATGGACCTCTGGGAATAAGCCTTATATTGCTGTGTAGTGGATGTTATTTTATTTCTTAAACAAGTGGAAGAAATGGATATCCAAAAATCAATTTAAAAATATTTAATTAAACATACTTACAGCCACATTTCGATAGGCAACCTGGTAGAATATAAACTCTCCTATTCATACATTTATGTAAAAAATAGGTTTTTATCATGTACTCGATGAACGTAGTTATCATTCAGCCGGATCTTAGACTATTAGAACAAGGAACTTTATAGACGATTTTAGTACAGGTCGGTTTGCAGCAGTAATTAAATTGAATACCTAACTAGATAACAGGGTTCAAGGATATATATCAATAGATATATCTGATATACCTATATCCGATATATATCAAACTAATATATCCGATATATATCCAATTTTTCTTTTATAAAATATTGCAATACAAAAATGGTTTAAAAAAAACATATTATTAAGTAATTTTTAGCGTTTGTTACTATATTTCTACTTCCCAAATGTAGATGGCATAGAAGTAGAGTAAAACATACTCTCTAACCGTTGCAGCGCTTTAAAACAAAAAAAATACAATTGACTGATAAGAATTAATAAAAAAAAATATTTTAGTTTTTTTTTATAGTTTTACTATGTTTTTGTAACACATATGCTAATAGTATTCATAAATTCAATAAAGTAATAGTATGGCTTTCATACAAAATTGATATATATCAAGCTTGATATATATCCGATATATATCATAAATATCCCATATTTTGATATTTATAATAAATATCGGATATTTTCGAACCCTGCTAGATAAACACGTTGAAGTTCAATAATACTACAATAAGTATAATATTAAAATCATAAAAACCAACTCACCATCTACTCGCTTTTTAAAATGTTTCCTTATATTTTGTTTTCTCTGAAATCGACCCGAATGTTTTTTCAAATAAAACACATCCTGTATTATTGAACCAATGGATTTTGTTGCTGATGAGAATTAATCTTTGCAAAAAATGTATTACTAAAAATAAGCAAATATTCACTATTTTATAATTTAACATTTTTATCTTTATCATAACCTTGAGAACTTCTTTACGTATGCCTAATGTTTTTAGGCACAAAGTTAATTATAGATTAAACCTCGTCAATCTAGAGAGTGTTTGAGTAGGTACGATACGTTATGGTAATAGAATGGCCGGCTGAGATGATTAAAATTTAACCTTGCTGAGACGACGAGGAGGTTATTAATGCACGAAACTGCGCTACGAACTGACGAGCTAGCACCAGTTCTACATCGACATGGAACAGATGCGTATGATAGTTCAATTCTTCTTATCGCGTCACTAGTTCCTTCGAACCAATGTTGTAAAATGATTTCAAGTGCGCCTCGAAGAGGCTCCTTTCGTGCACTCGACAAATATTTTCGAACTTTTAGGTTCTACGACATGCCGGTTTCCTCACGATGTTTTCCTTCACCGTTGCGAGAACGTGGGATGCAAACATAGATTCTTTCGACTGAAAAAACCCATTTACGCATGACTGCCACCGGGCGAAACCCGCGACCATCAGATCGCAAGGTAAGGGCCTCATCCACTCGGCCACCACGTCCTCAATTAATAAAATGACATTGAGTTTCAATCGACTTCAAAAAAGGAAGTTTTTCATTCGGTTGAATGTTTTTTTTTAAGTTTATTACCTTTGTTAACTTTGTTGTTAATGAACCGGTTAGAAAAAATATTTTTTATTTCATTTAAGACTACTACTTTCAGATTGGTGCCATAGAAATTTCATCAAAATCGGTTTGGTAGTTTAGTTTCATATCAAAATAACTTAAAAATATGTCGTTAATATACCTACTATACTTATAAGATATTCTTAAGGAAGTTGACTTCGACGGACAAAATGGCGTAAATTAAAAAAAAATTAAATAGATATTAAAATAATGCTGAGATGTTTTTAAGTCAGTATATTTTGTTTTTGCTATAAAGTAATTTATTTACCTACTAATTTTAGCGCTAATATGCCTAGTTGGTATGTTAAAAACCCGTTCTGACCTATCTTGGTGCTATGCTTCCTTTTATTGCAATTCAAGTTAGAATACCTAGATTAATTTCTTCAATTCTAACAACTTATTCAGCCATTGTATAACAGTTTGATACTAGTAATAAAAGTGTCAATAGCATTCGCACATATTAACAGTATTTTATTTATCTGTGCTGAATTGTGAGGATCTATGGATAGGTATAATATAACAGGTAATTAGTTGGAATAGAACATAGGTTACTTTTATCCCGTTATAACGCGGGCGAAGGATCAATCACCCTTCAGGAAGCCAACTCTAATATTGTCTGTCAAAGCTCAAAACCGATATTTATGCCCGAAATACAAGAGGCTAATTTTTCAAAAGCTTACTAGCCTAGTTATCCTTGCCTCGTGTATCCCGGGCATTAAGTATGCTAGGTTTTTTGGTAGCGAGTGAGAGATAAACAGCTTTTGCCCATCTCCTTCACTTATTGTAATTTACGATACGATTCAAACGGAATTGTAATGACAAGTATCATGACATGAATCAATCATAGCGACCGCCGGCGTTCAAAATCGCGCCGAGCGGAAATCATCAAGTATTTTGTAACATACTTGGTCTGGTAGCAACTATTATATGCGATCGCTTTTATACCATGATAAATAACATGTCGCTCGGTATACTTTCCATGCCTAGAACTAGGTAGAAGCGGACCGATCCCTTTGTGTGGCAGGTTTAATAAACACCGACATGAGGGCCCGGTTGTTTCTAAATATCTTAGTGTTTGACCGGTTTAGACGATAATTAGCCCCTAGGTCCACGGTAATGGTCAAGCATCTTGGGTATAGATAGAATACCAACGAATGTTGTACCAAGAATTCAAGATGCAAGCCTTTTTGTTAAGATTAGACCCATAATGAAGCAATTTTTATACCAAACCATTAAAAATATTTCATTCTTATAATCAAGATAATATCGAAACCGAAACTACTGAACCGATTGAAAATTTTGTAAAGGCATAGTTGACAGACTAAAAAAACAAATATACCTATATATTTTTATTAATAATTAATTAATAGCTTGTGTTGCATTAAAATAGCTGTGCAGTGTCCACAGCCACACTAAGTATGTACTTGTGTTGTAGGCGCTGCTTGATATTCGGGATAACTATCGCAGTATGCCATATTCTGAGGAGTTTCATGGGTTCAATAGGCTACATTTTGATGTCGATCGTCGTAGGTGAAGTTGAGGGCGGCTAGGTAATACATACCTACATACAATAATAGCCAACAAAATGATGTTACTTACAATGCAATATTTTTGATGATAGCTCAGACTCGCCGTACTTTAGACTCGATTTCACTTTGGAAGACCCTGTGGACAAAGAAAAATCTTAAAATTCGCTAATTTTATCGCGCTCGATAGCAGCTCTGTTCAATCATTATGTAGTGTAGGGATTTCGACTTGAACTTACAATGCAATTTTTTTCATGCCAGTTTAGACCCGCCGCACTCTAGACTCGATTTCGCTTTGGAAGAACCTGTGGACAAAGAAAAAACTTACAATCCACACCAAAAACAACCAAATACAAGAACAATCATAGGACCTGTCTGTAACTAACCATACTAGAGACAAAAAAAATCATTTATTTATTTATTGTATCATTGAAACATACATAAAATAAATACAAGAAAAAAACTTTAATTACTAGAACGGTCTTCTTGCTTGTACTTACAAAGTAACCGTAGACAACCTACCAATGAGAGAAAAAGTTAGTCAAAATATTTGGTCAAGTTAGTTCATGTTAGTCGATCAAATTAGTTGGTTAAGTTAGTTGGTCAAGTTAGTTATTCAAGTTAGTAGATAAAGTTAGTTTGAAAAATTAATGGTCAAGTTAGTGTTATCTAGTCAATTATTCTGCAGGGACTTGGCAATGACCCGAATCGGTATTCCATACAAGCCCTCGCTCGACTCATATGGAAAACGGTTCGCTGAAAACAATCAACTCCAATTAGTAACAGGACACCGTTCCATTTCGTCTATTTAAATTAGCAGAATATAAAAAATGTTGCAGTAAAAGTCGAAACTGATTCCACACCAAATCCCTACTTAGACATTTATCATTTAGAATGGAAAATAGTGTGTGCTGGCATATGAAATGAAATGATATGATTTATTTTGCTAATATGAAATAGGGAGTTGTAATGCTGTTCTAGCAAATCCTTATAAGTAAGTGGCGACAGAATTGTTGCCTATTGAATAATAGCAATGAATGCTTGTTACTTACTATCATAAGAATTTCTTATTATAGATAGTAACAAGATTTTATTGTTCTTAGATAAAATAAAGTTTCTCAGTGTTTCTCAATATCAGTAATTTTAAGAAATCGTTCAATAAGGTACGGAAATTTCACGGAAATCAAACAACCAAAAAAACAAAGTTCATAACAAATTGTCAATTATGAATTTTTGCGTTTAAAATTTTTGGGATGTTTTTAAATTTAAATACATACTCAGTGTAAGTTAATTACACTGAGCCGATTTCGCTGAAAATCGGTAAGTATAAGTTTAGATTATTAGCTAAAAAAATAAATATTGGCTACCTGTTACCTAATAATATCTTAGGTGAGAGCCGTTGCCAATAAAAACCTTGTAAAAATCTAGGTACCTACATGTAAAAATTGAATAAACATAGGTATTTGATTTATGATTTATATTATATTTAATGAAACGGTATATTTTGATGAACTCTTCGTGTGTCGGGAAGTAAGTTAAGTGTTACAGAAGTTACTTGAACTTCCACCTTTAAAAGGAAGTTCGCAGCGAGTGGCTTTCCATTGTAGAAGTGGCAATAAGGGGTAGCGAAGAAAATAAAGTAAGGTGTATTTTAATAGTTTTTCGTAGACTTTCGCGATTATCACACATAGTTTTTTGATTATAACGGGTATTTATCGCGCTAACCTCGTATGTTTTTGTGTCCCGACGTTTCGACTGTATTGCAACAGCCGTGGTCACGGGTTGACTGGCGTATTGGAGCTACCGTCGCGGTGAAATGAGAGAACTACCCTCATTTTGGTCGTTAAAAATGAAGGAACGCTTTTAAAACACCGCTTAAGTGTCCGGATGTCGTCAGTGTGGTGTGCCGACCGAACATTTTTAACGACCAAAATGAGGGTAGTTCTCTCATTTCACCGCGACGGTAGCTCCAATACGCCAGTCAACCCGTGACCACGGCTGTTGCAATACAGTCGAAACGTCGGGACACAAAAACATACGAGGTTAGCGCGATAAATACCCGTTATAATCAAAAAACTATGTGTATTTTAATGTTCCCTGATTTCATACATCGGCTGCAACTTACATAATATTATGTGAGCCGACAAGCGGAGGCAGGCGCGCCTATGACGCACGGACGGACAAACACGTCGCCAATAAACTATTACTTTATTGTGCCACCACCGCCCTTATCATTAGCCGTAGTTAAACATTGGCCGGACAATGTCGCCCGCTTTACGAGTATTTACTCAGTGCGCCCTGCTCCTAATGATATTTACCTAATATTATCGAAATGAGAATGAAATAGAACATTTAAAATTATAACTAGACTAAGGGGTAACGCACAGGCAAAACCACTAAACGTAGAGAATTGAAATTAGGGTGGGGGAGGGCAGGGCATATTCGTCAATAAGATTAATAATAAGAAGTAATGAAAGTTGATTTTATGACATGAATGATTTTTTTAATAACCGATAATGTTTGTTAAGGTCTATGTGTGTATATTCTAAACTGATGAAGTGTTAATTATAAAATAAAAATAAAAATAAAAAAGCTTTATTTTCCTTTTACACTACATACTTTACAAATTAAAAAGTTTTATAAATATTATTGCTCAATTTCAGTGTAAGGACCGCCTGTGGCGGTAAAAGCCTCCTCCAAGGTTCTCCAATTGATTCTATCCCTTGCTCTTCTTAGCCACAGTTTTCCGGCCACCTTTACGATGTCGTCACTCCATCTTGCTGAAGGTCGTCCCTTTCTTCTTTTTGTTCCTCTTGGGTCCCAGTTTGTCAGTGTGTGGGACCATCTGTTGTGGTTCATCCTTTGGACATGGCCCGCCCATTTCCATTTAAGCCCTAAAACTCCTTGCACTACATCTTTAGCTTTAGTTTTTCTTCTTATAATTTTGTTTCTTATTTTATCCTTTAGTTTTAAACCTAAATAACTTCTCTCCATCGCTCTTTGACATACTCTTAGTTTTTCTTGGTTCTTAGTAAGTGTTAATTAGTCATATAATAATAGACAAATGAAGAATCAAAAGTGGCCTCGAGATTCAAGACAGTTAAGAGGAAACCCGTGATTAGAAATTGAGAAATTTCACTCTCAATACAAAAAATACAATAATAATAAATACTATAAGTACATTTACTTATACAATTTTTAGATAGTTTGTAATTTAACGTATTTGAAAATCGTTCAATTGTAAACTTACGGCTTTTACAACTTTACGGTGACATAATACAGGCGTGGTGGCTGGTAGAAGAATGATAGCAGCATTCAGTAGATTGATTAAGTAAGTTCTAGAAAGACAATGAACTGTTCGACTTTTCTGCCAAGTTTTCTAAAAAAAACAAACTGCGAGTAATCCCCCAATGAATGGGACTTGGGACTGAGTGATAACTGAATTTTAAGAACACTTTAAAAAATGAAATGTAATTTTTTTTAATTGCATGTTCATTGATTTCTTTAAGAATCTAGCCAAAGGAGATGTAAATGCAAGGCGTACCCCTCTGTCGGCCATATAACTTTCTTGGCCATTCGCGTTAAATAAAACTATACGCTATAATTGATAACTGTGTGCACATTTTAAGATGGTGTGCGGATTATTATAGTATGCGTTTACATGAATAAGATTTTGTAAGGAGCGTGTGCAATGCGTGTTTACCTCGTCCCCCGTAAAAAATGGCAGTTTATGTTGGCAGATTCTGATGTATAACGTCTCCTTTAGATACATTCTCGAAGATTATTAGACTCAAGAAAAGGTCTTTACTGAAAACAAAAAGAAAATCAAACAAACCGAGACGATTTAAAACAAACTTAGTTATTCTAGAATAGAAATCTTAATTAAAAATCGAACGCACACGATTGGTAAGCTCCAGCCCCTTTTTCTTAAGGAAAAAAGATAACGGAACTTTCTTCCTTCCATCTCCTTCTAATCTATTTGAAAAGACAAAGACGGATATAAATTTTCAGGTTGCGCTGAAGCAGGAAGTGCTGCCGGCAACTCAATATTATAAGGCAGAGATTGAACGGAAATCGAAATCTCCTACCCCATAGACCAGGGATGGCAAACCAATAGCACGCAGGTCAATGATGGCACGCGACACAATATTTTGGGCACGTCACCGATCACAAAGTTCACTATGAGATGAGGATGAGATGTAGATTATCAATAGGTAATGCAAGTATGCAACACCCCAAAAGGGTATTATTGTGTAGCTGCTCTTATTTCTATACAACTTATTAAGACCTGAGATGTAACCTACCTACCTAATATGGAAATAAATGACTGACATCCAGAGGGAAATATAATGTTTTATTAACATGATTTTACTGAAATAAAGGAGCATAATTGTTTGTGGTACTGCATTTCAGCAGACTTTTTTACCGAACTGAAGTAGCAATTGTTCCCGAAAGCTAACTTGCTCACTCGCTAGCTTTTAAACTCGCCGGCTTGTAGCGTATAATATAAACTAGCGGTGCCTTTTTTTCGAATGGACTTCAATGCAGTTAGTCGCAGATGGCTGTTACTGCGTCACTGGACTCTGAGCTCTGAGGGCGCTCAACTTTAAATTTAGGTAGGGGCACGTTGGGGCAACAGCACAAGGGGAGCGCTGTGTCATCGACGCTTTTAACATTTATTGAGAAATAATGGCACGTGTGTACTAAAAGGCACAGGTTTGTAGAAAAAGCCGTGCTGGCCGAGTGGGAGTGCCTCGAATTACGATCTGAAGTGCGTGGGTTCGAACCCGGTCGTACACCAATGGATTTTTCTCTTCAAAAAATCTATGTGTGCATTAAAACACGTGCTTCACGGTGAAAGAAGACATCGTGAGGAAACCGGCATGTCATAGAACCTAAAAGTTCGAAAACATGTGTCAAGTGCACGAAAGGAGCTTCTTCGGCGCACTTGAAATCCTTTCACCACACTGGTTCGAAAGAACTAATGACACGATAAGAAGGAGAAAAAGACTTAAAGGTTCGCCACCCCTGCCATAGACTCACACAGGCCGTGCATCAGTCGGTATGCATACGAGAATTGCTAGCAGATTAACCCTGTTTTGCTGAAATGATGCGAAGTAGTTGCCTGTTAACCCTTAGATACGTACGTAGTCCAAATGCATATTTGCATCAAACTGCTGCAACTTTCTATGAATAAATGAATGATTTATATTTACTAAAATATTGTACGTCACTGTACTACACTAAGAACCTGTACTAAGTACTAAATTATACATACTAACACCTTGTATACCTACACAGTTCTAAACAATAAAATATTCTTTATCATCTTTATCTCAAGTAATCAATGTGGCTCCCTTTTTGACGCAATTTCAATGTATTACATTGTGTTTCTATACTTTAATACCTACTTATACAGTATACAAATTTTCTTTTGATTTATATGGCTAGCGAGTAAAGTAATTGCTTCGGAACTTAGGCAGTGTGTAAGTGGCTTATGCGCCTATTCTAAATGCAAAAGTTTAAGAGAATGGATGGTATGGATATTTATTACTCAATCAAGGTAAAAATACTGAACTGATTGAGCTGAAATTTGGTATGGGTTAAATATAAAGGACGTTTTTTTTCTAGTGTCGTACCTATTTGATGGACTACTTGGTAATTTTTTTTGGCACACGTGGTGGCCCTGGTGAGTACCTGCCGGATTCTCCAATTATTAATGTAACTTGTACTCACTCGCAGTTTTTTTTACTGATGACCAGACCAGACTGAAGAGCAGACGGCTCTTCAAAAGTTAATTCTTCTGAGAACCCTGTGGACAAAGAAAAATATAACAGTCAATAAATGATTTAAATTTAATGTTTTATTACAGCATAAGCTAACTACTACAATCTATATTACAATATTTACAAAATTTACAAAAGGAAACAATTGGGCCACCCATAGACCGTTGCAAACGATCTATAGGTAGCTTAACTGCTCCATGACGTAATATTTGTTGTTGTAAACGTTCTTTCTTATGTAATACGTGGAAATCTGGCTAACTGTACGTACTCCGCGGCGGCGGTCAGCGTAACACTAAAACCACTCGATCCAAGTGATTGGCGCCCATGAACTACGCGCTGAGCATCCACGCTAACGGTCGGCGTGAGAGGAAAATCAGCCATGATATCTACCATCGCATAAAGAAAGTTTTTTCAAACATGCTTGCACTTAATCATTATTCTGACAACCGTCTTCTGAGTTAATTGAAATAGCCGTATTGGTCAAATACATGCGCACAGTAGCTGGCAATTTGACTATGAAAATGCAAGTTTCGTGTTATAATAAATAAATATATAATACTAGTTGGCACACGCAACTTCATTAGCGTTGCGAATTAACAAAATTACTTTCTTAGTACGCGCCTACACTTCTTGATGAACATTTCATCCAAATTTCAAGTCTCTACATCTAGAGATCTAGAAAGCCTCTATATTTATCTTCATTTGTGTGAACTCTTCACACAGTTGAAGATAATATCGCAATCAGAATTTACGTTTTTACAATGGCTTACTCGAGGTCTTTAAATCACTGTTCCTTAGATGCTGCATAAGTTACTGTCCCATAAAACGAATCGCTGATGCAAAAATGTATAACAGTACGTTGTTTTAATGATTTGTATTCAACTTATTGTAACATAGGCTAATTTTATTTCCGATTTTTATAGTTTCGGTAATACCGGTATTGGCCCAGTCAATACCGGTATTTCAATAGCGTAAAATGGTCCGGGATCCCGGTATTTCGAGATCCCGGGATCCCGGAATGGATGCCCTACTCGGTACCTATAAAGTGCTCGGCTGAGCGAGTGACGTAAGCTTTCACTGTCTCGGCCGAGTGACATTTTACTGTATCGGCTGTACTCGCTACGTGTGATCTAGGCATAACTAAATTATTTTTACTTGAAAAACTTTCGCTCTGTTAATGTCAGCTAAGTACAGAAGCGCATTACCTCTCCAAGCAAACGTTTCGCCGCGAGGCCACTCGATACCCTCAATTATTACGTTATAAACCGTAAAATTCCAAATTCAAATTCAGCGTTGTGATTGGTTTATTAACCGCGTCTCTCTCCACACTCTCTCTCCATTGGTTGGAGGCAACGTGATATAATTTAAAATATTGTCACTAGACGGCGCTGGATCCTTATTGCAATTTATTTGGCGGGGAACGGTTATCTAATTTTCTCCGACCTCAAAGAAATGCCTCCAGACTTATTAACAGATTTGCGCAGGTTTACACGTGAGTATGATTTGCTACGATGAAAAATTTAATAATAATAATTTATATTTTGAACCTTTCATCTGGCCCCCATTTTGTTTTTAGCTTAAAACATTTAAAATAATAGCTCTATAAATTAATATTATGCGTTAAAAGATAGAGCAATTATTATATTATATAATTAGTAGTACCCCTTCTGCACTGTCTATTTATGTTTTTTTACTAATGGCACTCGGGTAATTGAGACGAATCTAACGATACCATATCTGTCAAAATCCACCCAGCCTTGGAAGATAACATACAAGATACCTACGCGAGAAAAACATAACCCTTCCTTGTCAGTCGGGTAAAAAGTAGAGTCGCTTACCCGGTCGTACGAGACCGGAGTTCTCTAAACAATAATTGCACGAGAAATAATAACGTCGACGCTCGCCGCGTATCCGCTTGTAATAAAAATGTAAAACGCCGCAGCCCGATAAGCGACGACGCGGAGGCTCGAACTAGAGGGATGGGACTTGCCTGGCTCGAGTTTATCGATACATCCCTCGAGCTATAGTTAGGAATTAGGTAAATTTTAAGCTGGTTACCGAGCTGTGTTACGGGGCGTAATGAAACATGTTACTAAGCGAGCATTAGTGCAGTTAGTACGTTACCAACGGCCTAAGCTAAATTGCACGAATGCTCGCTTTGAAACATGTTTTATTTCGCCCCAAAGCACAGGTCAGTACCCAGCTTATAATTTACCTAATTCCTACTTATAGATCAAGTTTATCGATACATCCCTCGAGCTATACTTAGGAATAAGGTATATTTTAAGGTAAGGGGTAATGACGTATGTTACGGGCCGTAATGAAACATATTACAAAGAGAGCATTCGTGCAGTCAGTACGTGGAAACCAGATAAATATTTGGCTAAATAATTGAAATATATTATATTTTCAGACAACAACATACAATATAAGCCCATAGATATACCTTATATAACTAACATACACAGATACATTATATTTATATCAAGAAGGTTGTAATAACATTATAATCTGTTATAACCATATTTTTATTTAAGCCAACTAGTTTGATAAAACATTAAAAAAAATAATTTATAATTATTATTTATTACAGCATAAACTAACCTACAATCTATATTACAAAATTTAGGATTTTATTACTAGGATTATTTCTTTGTTGACACCATCCTGTAGCGACGTATGTACTGTATGAAATTTATGATTTATTCATTGAATAAAATAAATAAATAAATAAACTATCGATAAATTCCTTGTTCACCGTCACAGCACTATGGGCGGGCCGTTTGAGTTTTTATGTCCGGATCAAACCGCTAGGTATTTTGTCACACAAAATATAAATGTAGCGGACTTCCTTCCTTCATCGAGGCTATCGGGGTGATTAATTGTGGCGTAGTTTGAACAAGCTAGACTTACGTTGTTATGCTTTTTATACTCTTTCTGCGCCTGTAAGGAAGTGTTGTGGGTACTTACCTCGTTATTGTTTTGTTACAAAGTATTTGCGAATAATATTAGAAGGAATTAAGGTATTAAATAAATATTTTAGGTCATTTAACCTTTATCTTTATCTACTAAGCAGACCTTGTAAGGGAACCAGATAACTAAAAGAATATGTAGTAGGTACTTATCCTTTTTTTGTAAATACATTATCATATAGAACAATATAATATAGGTACTATGTACCTATATACCTATAAATGGCCCTAAAAACCCGAAAGGCCTTTTAACTTTTGAAATTTGATGTTTTTTTTCTTATTTTGCATTTTTTTTATATATTAATATCTAGTACCCATAGTACAACCTCTACTTAATTATATGGAAGAAATTGCTTTTAGCGGCAAAGCCACCCCTTTTTCCTTCTATATTTTATTTATTTTAAGTTTTATTTTACGATTATTGTGTATTTTAACTTTTGGTTAAACAATTTAATCATGTAGACGTTTAAAACCCTCACGATATTATTTATGATCTAATTTAAAATAAAGATCTGCACAAAAAACATGTCAAGTAGGTCCTTTTGAATCATAACTTGTAACTCTTGTAAGGCACGACATCAAGTAAGGGACAGGAACAACGTAATAAGGCCGTATCGCCACATTTCAAGTTTTTCAGCTGTGAGTTGTCATGCTACAAAAAGGCGTGCATGCATAACGATTTTAAGGACAATTTGCCTTATTTTTTGTGTGGAACAAGAATTTACGTTATTTTGTATGCTTATTGCTATCTATTTCATCTACATAAAAGTGCGGTTTAAGAGCTTTTTATTTTTTGGAGTGTGTATAGCGCGTATACGCGGACGTCTTCAGCTGCTGACTGACATTCGCTAGAAAAAACCGAGCATAAACGCCGATAAACGCGCGTAAACGGATACAGCGCTGACTTCAATTTATATTTTAGAAATAAGCAAATTCGTCAGAAAGTATCCCGACTTATATAAAAAGTTCGATGACCTCCCGAGTAAACATGCTTTAAGACCAAGGGGAAACCAATTATTACAATTACCATCAAAACTCAAAATGCATAGTACAGGTCCATATAAGATGTCCATAAAAATATATAATAAACTTCCAGAAGACATTAAAAACTCGCAAACGGAATCATTATTTACTAAAAGATTAAAGCACTTTTTAGTTGAAAAATGTTATTATGAGTTAAAAGAATTTTTGGAAGAAAAATGATAATAAGTAGCTACCTACTTACCTAGAATAAAATTAAAATCGTTAGTATTAAATTATAAAAAACCGTAAAAAGATATTATAATTTGTTTTAAATTGACATACTTCAATAAAAATAAATAATATAAATGTGTTATTTATCTATTGTTCAAAACCTCGGTCTGCCAGCCTTCTATTGTAGTGCCCTAAAGGGGCTCGCATGAGATCCTACCACTGTATGTGAATTACTGTTACCCTCGTACCATGTGACAACAATAAAATTATTGAGTATTGAGTATTGAGTACAGACATTGGCCTTTTAAAGTTTCTCGAATACCAAACCGCCCGTATACGCGCGATCAAAATACGCTAGTCTGAAAACGCACTTCTGCACAGATACAACGTCTGCATTGCCCATTTTTTTTTTTTGGTAATAAAAATTGGTGCTGTATTATAATAAAATGCAATGATCTTATAGCATCAAGAACTCCAGGAAATACCGTTATTTGGAATCTGTGGATAAAAATACAGCTGTTGTCCTTTTGAATACCTACCCTAAAATTTTTAAAAGGTGTTTGAAACCATTTTTTTATGAAAATAAATTACGAGACGAACAAGACGTTTTCCTGTTAAGAGATTGCGCCTGCCTATGACCAAAACAACGCTGCGCGGAACAATACTATTTTCGTTCGTTACTATTCGCGTTTCATGATTCAAACACCGTGCAACAATGCTAATAGCGCTCGTCCACATTTACTAGGTATCATTCCTGTGTGTTTGTAACTTATCTTTCTAGTGACTTTGGTCACTATTTCTTACTTCTTAATTTAATTTAAAATCGGTTGGTTATTTTTTTATTAAATGTTCTTGTTTGATTTTATTTACCGACGAATTCCAATCTAAACTATTAGAATAGAGCTTTCGTCACGGAAATCTAAGAAAACAAACATTTAGAGGCCGAGTTTGCGAATACTAAAAAAGAACACTCTGTATAGTATCTAAGTGGAGCGCATAGCTGACTCGTCCGGCTATTCTTTGCCAGATCGTGAGAAAGTAATAATAAACATATCAATTTGTGGACGATCGGCTTTCTCGTGATCCTGAACTGTTTTATTACAGCGAGAGTGCACTGCCTCTCACTGGGATTCGAGAAAAAACGGGTGCAAAACCGTCCTACTCGAAATAAAAAATTTGAAATTATGCATAAAATTTAGTTTTGTCCACTAAATTGCATCCAATTCGGATGAAATGACGAATCCAAAATATTTATTCGCCAACTCATCCAAACTTTTGTCTTGTCAGTCAGATGATAGATAGTAAGCAACTTTCAATGTTTTTTTTAATGCACACAAGTGATGAAACGACTGGTTCCCAATGAACCCAATTCCCAAAAAACCTAAAACGAATTTCTATACCTACTTGGATTCCCATAAAACCCGAAAACAAATGACCTCGATATCTGGCTATCACAATTGACCTTTTTCGGTAAAAGTGAATGAGAAAGCTTCAAGCTAGATACCTACACTGTACAAAGTCAAATACTTATTTTTCCAATACAAGAATACAATACATTATATAATGTAGTTTGTAATCACAATCACGCCCAAACAACTGTAGGTATCGATTTCGTCTTCCTATAACTAGAACACTGATCACTACTATACTGCTATATCTACCTATCTAGCGCTCGAGACTTTGATAGTTATTCGGTTGTATCGATCGAAAGTTTATTGAACAGTTAATTCGGAAATCTCGAATACGAATCGGAGGCAGTGGACACGCGCTCTTAGATGGCTGGGCCATATTTATTGAAATTACTTACAATTTGATTGTCAGGTAATGGCCGACTTCGAGTCGGTAGCAACCCTAACCTTCAAATTAAACCGCGTAACCTCTCGAATTAGAAGCTTTTATATGTAGAAGATTTGCATGAATAATGCCGGCCCGGTAACTCGATGCGTGCCTCGCGATTCTTTATTTTTAATACATTTTATTAACAAAGTTGAGAACTTAGGTGGCTGAGAAGAATAAAAAATGTTGAATCTGGTATCAGTCCAACGGTTGTGAAAATAGTCAATAATTTTAACATGATTTTCAAGTAGATTGTCATAGCGAAAGCGAGAAAAAGATGATAAACGCTCTAGAGATGTGGTGCTGGAGAAGAATGCTTGGAGTATCTTGGACAGAGTATAGTGGACGAGAAGTTGGAGGAGTCCCATGTTGCAAGACAAACTGCAATACAATAATAAAACCAAGCAACAGATATTTATATACCTATAAAAAAAAACTAGCATAAACTAAATGTAATAGCATTACCTAAAGCAGAATAAAGGCTCTTATATTTTATTTATTTATAAAGTAATTTCGGACTCTGAATAAATCCATTTCTGCTGAGTCAACTGGCTTGACACAGACGACCTTGCAACGGTTTGAGCCCCTGATGTGCAACTTACACTTTGCCATTCGCCGCTCGGATTGCACGCCACATTCTCGAGCACAATGCGCCTCGTTACAAATAAGTGCAGCTCAAATTATTGTAATGCACACTCAATTCGCAGATTAGCTCGATACACAAACAGTAGCGACAGTTGATCATTATCATCTCTGAGTCGGCGTACCCATTTTTACCCGACTGCCAAGGAAGGGTTACGATTTTCACGCGTATCTTGTATGTAATGAAATTAAATGTATTTTGCCTCAATCAACAATATGTGTGTATGTATGTAAATTACTTTGTTACCTCGTACACGTATCTGCCAAACGACTGTATGGATTTCGACAATTAAGGGGCTCCTATGTCATTAAATATATAATTTAATTTTATACCATTAGATAGGGAAAAAAAAGATCTCAAAATAAAAGTAATCTTTTTATGGTACGCTTATTTTTCTTGCTACAAGAAATTATTATACGTAATTTTGCTAGAACAGTGAACGCCATTCGGGTCGGTGTCTCAAGAGTAATTAGTGTATCATAAAAAGCTTACTTTTATTTTGAGATCTTTTATTTGTGTAGTTAGTAGTGTAAAAATAAATAATATATTTAATTCCGTTTAGGAGAAGATTGAAAAAAACCATTCAGTAACAGCTTTTTTTTGAGATTTTTTTTTTCATGTCAAATAATGAAATAATATAAATATTTCTATACATTTATCAAGTGAAAAGACCAAATAATAATAACACATTTTTTTTATTTTTTAAGCCTTGGCATTTTTGCCTAACGTCACTGATTACTATGTAGCGATTGCAATGTATGGGACACAGATTACAATGTAGCGACTGCCATTGTAGCCTCTTAAGGTATCATCGGTCCTAAGATAGGTATTTTGAAAAAAAAATTGGCAGCTTTTTGGCGCTAAATAGTATGTCGTTACTATACTAAAATCGTTAGACGAACGAACGTTAGCACGTGAAACTGTCGGCATGTCGCTAAAATCAAGTAAGAAAAGTGACCGTTTTTCTAGCTCGTCGTTTCTAATCGTACCGAATTGCAGCTCAATCGGTTAATTAGATTCTAGGATAAACTTTAACAATTTCAAGAATTTTTGGGATGGTATGAGTGTCTTTACTGGTTACAATAATTCTAAACATAATTTTGTGCTCGATGCTCGCACTCAGGAAATGGAAAGTTAAAAATAATATTTATGCTGTATTGTCATTTTATAGAAATTGTCATAGCGAAACTAATATGGACTAATGTCCATGCCGATGCAGAATAAAATCATATTAACACAACTGAACCGGGATAAAACCAGAGTTATTCCAATATTTTGCATAGATTTTTTTGTACGGCACATTTCGAATGTCACCGATAGTTAGGTATTTACTATTCCCCTTAATTACCTCTATGGAAATGGTATTGGTGCCATCTAAAAAACTCATGGTTCTCTTCGGGAAACCTTTTTACATGGGGAATCCTCATGGTTTCGAGGGCGGTCCCAGTTGCCGAAAGAAATATAATAAAATGTAATCGATCCGGTACTATGTACCGGTAAGTGAGTAATATTACTACCTAATACTAATTTTATCATAAAAGCTTTGTAAATCTTTTTTGTGAAATAAACATTATTATTATAATATAAATAAATTTCTTACATCACAAGCTAGCTACTACAGCAATCTATATTACAAAATTTACATAAAGAAACAATTGGGCCACCCATAGACCGTTGCAAACGATATAATAGGTAACTCAACTGCTCCAACTCGATACCCGATGGCAGCGTGCCGAGGATACTGGCTGCATTGCCTCTTTGTAGTGCAAGGCATATTCTTTGGGCGAGATAGCTGCTAGCCCTTTGATCACGCGTCGCTTCTACCAGAAGCTCTGATAAAATTTTGAAAACGCGAAAGGTATTCATTCCCCATGGATTAGGGTCTCGACCCCAAAGGGCTCTAACATATACGACCTATCAAGACCTACATATTTACGCCGCTTGAGATCTTCAGCAGAGTTTGCCGCCGCACCAGCCCTAACTTGCGTCCCTGGCAAATGAGAAGGTGCCAAAGTGTCTCCGCATGTAGCGTCCCACACCTAATATTAGGTTCTATATTAGATCTAGTAACTTTCTCCTTAAATGTACCGTTACGACTGTAACGACTGTATGAATAAGTTAGTCCTTTTATAATTCATTTAACAATATAAAGATAATACAAGTACCAAGCGTATATATATATATATCAATATATTATCAAATATATTGATAATATATATAAATATATATATATTATCAATATCGACGCGTGATCAGAGGGTTGGCAGCTATCTGGGCCAAACAATAAGCCGTGCTATACAAAGAGGCAATGCAGCCAGTATCCTCGGCACGCTGCCATCGGGTATCGAGTTGGAGCAGTTGAGCTACCTATAGATCGTTTGCAACGGTCTATGGGTGGCCCAATTGTTTCCTTTTGTAATATACCTATATATAGATTGTAGTAGTTAGCTTATGCTGTAATAAAAATTGAATTGTTTATGAGTACCAAGCTACCTAGCATGAAGATTCATGTTTTTCAATGGCGTTTAACTTTTTCGTTTCGGAGTGTTGCGAACAAGCTATTTTAAGATGAGCAAACGATTATTGTGAACGAATTAATAAACTGCCCTCCGGTGTCGGGTACGGTCAGACTGCCAGCTTGAAACACCGTTCGTGGAAACAGCGGGGTATTTACAAAAGGTTTGGTGAACTTAGAAATCATGGTATGCTAATCATAGACAACAAATACTGATGTAAGGATCGGAACCCACGCCTAGTGATATTATTATATACCTACTGATTTTTTAGCGTTTCATTAATTGTTTTTTTTTAATACTTTTGACTAAATAATTTTGAATACTTATTATACCTTAGCCTTAACTTATTGGAAGAGAGTCCCATGCCCATATTGCCCATTCTGCAACTGTTTTGTATGAAAATCTACAGTTGCCGGTGTCGTACGTCAGACACAGGACACTCGTTAGCGCAGGCGCCTTTACTCGCCATACACGCCAAAACGAAAAGCGGTTTCAGTGGCCAAAATAAACCAAAAAACAACGGCACGCTCGCTATCAGTCCGACCGCACCCTTTTTTAATACATAACAATTTGCGGTGCGTATCGGCTACTGTAAAAAATAAGAAGTCTGTACTGCAGCTGTTTATTATATTTTTATAATTCTTAATGAGGGAGTCGCGCCCTTGAGGCTGTTCCCCAACGAGACCCTGTCGTGGAAATATCGAACCAGTCAATACATCGAAAACATATTCTTTTAAAAAAAAAATTGCTTATTTTGCTTCCTTGTGACTTTTCAGTGGTGCCTACGGTCACTAAAACAATTCGATTGAAGTCCGTTGTTGTATGTTTTTGAGAACCTTGAATATATTATTGATTTTGATTTATCACTTTTGTTCCGTGAGCATTTCGATGACGAAACCGAATATATTGTCGCATAAACTACAACCGAGCCAAAGGCAAGTTTTCGCAAATGCTAAGGGCAGGGCATGACTGTGGGAAGTGGTGGGAAGTGAGCTCACTCCAACATCAATCAGAACTCTGCTCACTCGAATATGTATTATTTGCTGATATTTATGAGATAGAATTACACGTTGTGGCCCCGAGCCGCACACGATTGTAGCGTGTGTACCGGCCCTTAGTTATTTATATGGGGTATCTTGTAAGTTTCGTGGTTTGAAATTTGAAAGTTGGAGAGTTGGTATTAAAACTTTGATATGTACCTACCTAATAAAAGTATCACTCTGTCGGTTTAAAGCCGTGTTGGCTGAGTGGGAGGTGCTTCGACATTCGATCCGAAGGTCGTGGGTTCGAACCCGGTCGCACACCAATGGATTAAAAATCTATGTGGGCATTATAACACGTGCTTAACGGCGAAGGAAAATATCGTGAGAAAACCGGCATGTCATAAAAAAGTTCGAAAACATGTGGCACGAAAGGAGCCTCTTCGAGGCGCACTTGAAATCCTTTCACCACACTGATTTGCGTCGATGACGCAGTGCTAGTTTACAAGTTACAAGCCAGCGAGCTCGCTTGTAGCCTTTAAACTCGCTCCGTGTCATCGGCTTTTTTACAATCTGCTTGTTGACAATCCTTCCCGAAAGCTAACTTATAATTATAAACTCGCCGACTCGTAGCTTGTAAACTAGCCTTGTAACTAACCAAAAGGTTGCCTAGAAGAAATAGATTTTAGCGATAAGGCCCATTTTAGCCTCTATTATTTTTGGTTATTTATTTTTAAGCTTCCTTTTATAATATGTTTCCTTGGGGTATACAGTCAGCTGAAATAACATGTATAGTATACACTCTCAAGCTCTTAATTTTTCAGACATTTTTATACTGAAATGAATTCTGACAAGTAAGATGACTACATTAATTTGAAAATGCTTACGTGCACTTGTCTTTGCAAAATTAAGAGTAATATAAATGTAAAAACTTGGGAGTTTTTACATGTTGGTGCAGCTGACTGTACAATAAAGTGTTACTATCTAACTATCTAGCCTGGTGTCATCGACGCTTTAGAGATAAAAGTATAAATGTTGTGTCAACAAATTATATAAATATATTTAGTAATAAATCCGCTTCTCTCGAACTCTTCTCTCGTTTCGAACTTCGGCGAGTCCACACCTCCTGATGATGCCTCGTGTAGAGGCGAAACACGTGTCGTATCTTTGAACTTTGGTTTTCTGTTCGTTGACTCTTTGGTTTATAATATAGTAATATGTACTAAAGTTCTAAACTAAAGTTAAGTTAATTAAAACCTTTGTTTAGAAATCAAGCGGATTTATTACTAAATATATTTATATAATTTGTTGATATTTATGGATTTCCGCAAAGTAACGCCTGAATCAATCAATTATCATAAATGTTGTGTTTATTTTGATTAATTTACCTACCCTCTGGAGGTGGGTGTTGTGCCCTCGCGCTTCCAACCACCGTACAATATTTCATTACATACAGTAGATGACAAACAAATTGAAGGAAACGCAATCGTTCGAATATGAACCTATCCAATCGAAATTCTTAACAGATTTGGGGAGGCCCTACCCTTCAAATATTGCTTTAAATAATTTCAAGATGTAGACAGAATTTTCTTGCAGAATTTCTAGAACCGTTTTCGTTGATGCGACAACTTGGCCATACCCAATCTGCCTCAGATAATCAACCGACTTTAAAATAGGAGGAGGTACTCAATTTTGTTATTTTTTTTAATGTTTGTTACCTCAGAACATTAATGTTTACAATCCGATTTTAAAATTATTTTTTTTGTTTGAGAGGTTATACCTTCAATTTGGTCCCATATCAATGTTATCAAAATCGTTTCAGTAGTTTAGTGTTTAAATCATAATAACTGAAAGAAATTGCGTATTTTGCTTCCCTGTGACTTTTCTGTATAATTTTACGGTCACTAAAATAGTCCAACTAAAGTCAGTTGTAGGTACTATGTTATTGTAATACCTTGATTATTTTGATAACTGTTATCACGCAGAGGCGAAGGATATTAACCTCTCCTGCATTTGAGGTGGTTTCATCACCAAAAAGGTCAACTAATTAGATGTCACCCTCATCCCCTCGTCAAGACATGTGCGAGCGCCTCATGAATATTCTCAGGCAAAATAATTCAAAGACTCAAAGATTTAATTGATTATAACATTACAGTTACTATTGCACCAAATCGTTATATCTACTTTATGTAACATAACCTATAGTTTAAAAAACTAAACAACGAAGAAGTTTCTATGGGACCAATCTCAAACTAGTTACATAAATATCCTATCTGAACAAATACATATAATATGTGAAAATAGAAGCCAAGGTCTACTATAGACATTCGTAAATTTATTTATAAGAACGTATTACTTTATTTATAACGTAGACCTTGGCTAGCCATATATGTAGATCTGAAGTCTTTTTTCGGGGAATACGACTTCTCGATCGTGGCTTCTATTTTCACATATTATATGTGTTTTGTTCAGATATCATTACTTTTTGTAAATAAATTTATTACTATTCAAAGGTATATAGGTTAGGTACCTACTATAATTATAATAGTTACCTACCTATTTCTTTTCCTTACTTACACACCACCATCATCGCCTCTAAATGTATGTAGGTAGGTAAAAGTACAATAAGTTAAGTACCTAACCTACCTAAATAGCGTAAATAAGGTGTGGGTACCTGCCTTTGTAGGTAGTAAGTACATATGTGCCGGGAGATTAAAGTGTTTTCCGACAATTTGCATTTCCACTAGCTTACGTTAATCTGGGCTTTTGTAAATAATTTTTAAATTATTGATATTATAGTAAGTACATAAAACGATAAAAACAACCTTTCATTATGGAAATGGAAATATCTTGCAAAAATTTGCAAGGCAATTGCTCTCATAATTTGCAAGGCGCTAAATTTACCTCATAAAATCGAATAATTTGAAAAATAATCAAATGTTATAAATTCACTGTTTTCTGATTATTTCAATTTGTTTTCCTTTGTATACACACAATTACCTAGCTGGATACCAAATTTGAACTTTCTATGTCATCTGGAAGTGGGTTAGGTTTTACGTCTATATGTCAGTCAATCAGTGATAAAAATGACGATTATTGAACGTTTATATCTAAATAACCGTTTAAGCTGTGTTTATGAAATTTAAGGAACTTCATTAACTCTGGACTTTCAATACATAAACCAAATTTGGTGTGTTTATATTGATTAGTTTTTTAGCTATGACAAAGTCAAAAGTGGCTCCAAATGGTTCGTGTAAACTTACACACAGTGCTACTCGCCAATTCGCTGGGGCTGACCGTGGCTGGACACACTGTCGTGTGTCGAGATCAAAGTATCAAACATAAAAAAATTAAAAGAAAAAAAGATTTTTCAAATCTGTTCTTATAACAACAAAGTTCTGAGGCAACAAACATAAAAAAAAACATTCAACCGCAATGAAAATAATCAATGAATTGAGAACCACCTCTTTTTTGAAGTCGGTTTAAAAGTGTGCACCAATCTTACTGGAACTTCTTAGGAACTAGCGTCGAAGAAAGCGTAATACTCATGCTCTAGTTTATGCCTTGCATTTTTATTTTTGCGTGATAAAATTATTATCACGTGTTATTTGCATTTTGCATTTTCTATTTTTCGCGAGATAAAATTAGTGACTTGATGAAGCATGTGACCCCCTAGTGGGTCCGGGTAGTTGTAACGCAGAACAGCCCCCCGAGACCGCAAGGCGTGCTCGACAGGCCCCCAAAACATTATTCTATAACTAAAATAGCACCTCCTGCAGAGTTCAAATTGAAATAACACATACCTATTTGAACTCAATTTGAATTCACCATGCTGATAATTGAGATGTTGGGATAATAGTGGTGCGATTGATCGATACCGAGTGTAATACGAATATCTCCGAACACGAAAACCACGTATGTTTTTAAAAATATTTAAAACATAAAAACATGGCTTCATCCCATTTGGACAACGTTTCATTTCGTAACTCTAGTTAAATACCTACGCAAAAGTGGCATTTGGCAAGCTTTTTATTTTGCATACATTTTGTAGCATTGATTAATTATCATTTAACCATGTTTTTAGTTAGATACTCGTACAGTCAGCTTATTTCTTTAATGAAATACGAGACACTAGTTACTTCCACCTATATATTATTTGTTTAAACGGACACTGATGAAATAATGTTACTTCGTGGTATGGTACCTATGTTAAAAAAAAAACATTTTTTTGATAACAATAATAATATTGTTAAGAAAGTTGTAAGTAGGTATGTAGGTATAGATATCAAAAGAAATGGTAATGGCAGGTAGAGAAGAAATGATAGGAACACTAACAATACTGTTCAACATGATTTTCAACCGACTTCAATACCGGAGGAGGTTCTCAATTTTTGAAATCCAAATCACTGAATAAATAAGTCGTTGAAGTGAACAAAATTGCGTGTTTTGCTTCCCTGTGACTATTCAGTGGTGCCTACGGTCACTAGAACAGTCCGATTGAAGTCAGGTTATTTAATTATTATTTATTTATTTTATAATACAACTCGGGAACTGAACCCACTGTAGTAGGGCTATTAGTACCCCTACTATATACCTATTATACCACCTATACCCAAAGACCTATCATTAGGTACTAGGGCATAGTACCGGGAAATCCCGGAACCGAAAATCCCGGGAAATCCCGGGATTCTCGGTTGTCTCCAGCACCGGTACTAGAAAAATCCAGAACCGGGATTTTCGGTACTTTCGGGATTACTTAAAATTTAGTGTATAAGAGATTTTTTAGGGTTTTAATCTTTAAAACCATAGCTTAATGGTGCATTCTGTTAGTACAAAGAAGGAAAGACATTAACTCCTCTACCCACTAGATCCTACCCGCCCATCTTACTAACTTTCAAAGGTGCCGTTGATGTTCAGAACTTAGGAAATGTTGTAATATCAGCTTATTGTTGGTATCGTCGTCTCAATGCATTTATTTAAATAATGACATGGGCTTTGGGGTTGTCTGTACTGACGTGACGGTCTTTCCACAACCTAAGCCACTGAACGTATTATTTTTATTTCTTATTATTATTTTATTATGAGCCTGAATCGTCCCACTGCAAGGCAAAGGCCTCCCTTCCTGCTTTCCACTCTTTTCTGTCAAGGGCAACTGTCTTCCAGTCTTCCAAGTAGGAGTCTAGCTCGTCTTTCCATCTTCTCCGATGTTGTCATCAACAGTTTATTAGCCTACTATTCATAAGAAATAATGAATAATGATTCCGTTTTCTGCAATGCGACTGTGCTTTATGTTCATTAAAACCAGCTGAATATGGATATACGGGTTTATAAGCTTTGTTAATGACATTAGTTCCCTTCAAGTATCTCAAACTCCAAGCGTAGCTCGTTTCATAGTGTATTATTGCGTCGTTTATCTAAATAGATATCTAGCAGAACAGTGAGTGTTCACGCCTTGGTTGAGTATTTCATTATGGGTGGCACTGGTTAAAAAGCAACGGGTGGTGTCGAAGATACAACCGTAAATTATAAGTGGATACTTCTTTATGTTACGTCTTTGACAAAAAAATTAAACTGACACATATACTTATCGATAGTTTATCACAGAGAAAATTAATAAAATTGGCACTTTCTTATTTTAACATACTTATGAGGCCGATCATTGACATTGACATGATCATTGAGCATTGGCTTGTGAAGATTAATAACAAATAAAGTACGATTAAAAACTATTATTTTATCAGAAATCAAATCAACCTTCGTTTAGAAGTGTTGTTACGCATGTGACGTACTAACTTTTGAACTGTAATCCTATACAATCCTGCAAACAAAGAAATATCCACTTCAAAACTTTCGTTATAAGCCATTTATACTTGATATATAACTTAAAAATTGGGACTGTATTGTTAATGCAATATTCAATTAGTTACGCGAATTTTCTTGATTACAAATCATGCTTGCAGTAAATTATAAAAATATAACTTATAACTTTTCGTTCTATTTCGCTCAACTTTTCTTTATTTTATCGTTTTCTGACGAGTTTTCTGTTTGACTTAATAATAGGCTACTAATTATTTTCGGGAATACCGAAAATCCCGGTACTCCCGGTTCCGGCCGTGTGCCGGTACCGAAATCCCGGTACTGGAAAAAGGAACCGGTACTGGAGGCCCTATTAGGTACATCACAGTATTTATAAAACTCAGAACAATTTATACGTCAAAGTGGAATTTATTTATTGTAAAAGCAACCGCGGAGGTATAATTTTTATCTTATTATAGTCCGTGCAAGGGCAGATATAAAATATTGCAAACAATATAATAATGGACAATACTAGTTAAATAATAATAGTGGATAATGAATACTCTCGGTTAATGCAGGGTTTGCTTTGTTTTATCTGGTTGTTTTTGGTTGACCGAGATGAATGATAATGTCTTTGGAATGCCGAGATTGCAATTTAAAAAAGGGCGTACCTATCTATCCTATCATTCATTGTCTTTTATTTCATGAAGAAACAAGAATTCGTGCGGGGGTTTTGGAACGTGAAAATGTCGCTTTTGCAGCATTACATAAATATTTACACAAAACTTTGAGTGTTTAATGCCTACTTACACCAAACTTTCAAAGTTCCTAAGCAGTGATTTTACTCGCTTGGCAGTTCTTAACGGTCAGAATCTGGACTGTTAAGAACTACCAAGCGGGTAAAGTAATTGCTTAAGGGCTTTGGCAGTTTGGTGCAAGTAGGCATAAGTGTAAAAACGGTGGTTTTTTATCCAATAAGTGCTCGTGAACGTGTATTCGTGTTGCCTCCAAAACTCCAGAGAAGCCTCTAGTAAAGTCGCAACCACCACTACTTTACATGACTTGACTTAACGACTTTGACTGATGACTTTAAACATAATCTCTCCAATTACTTGAAACTGGCTATATGTATGCCTATGATGTGAAGCCAAACCGAAGAACATAAAGTTCTTCTTAAAAAAACGAAAAATAAGGAAGGAAATATTATTTCTTTTTTTAAAATATTATTATTTATTTTAAAATGCCGTGGTCCTGTTGGTAATAAAGTACTATGAACCTAGTTTTTTTGACAACAATGGAGTCGTGGACCTCCTGGGCCTATCATTCGGATGTTATGAGGCTTATAGAGAAAATAAAACTTTCTTATCAGAATTAAATAAAAACAGTTTTTAATTAGGTAGGTATTTATTTGGATCGGTAAAATGGATAAAACAAAACTCCTATGAAATGATTTCCGCGTGCTCGTAAACCATTGATGTCGATGTCGTAAACAAGTTTTCACCAACACCAATTAAGAAGGTGTATGAGCATTAGTAGGTACTAGGTACTAAGAAATCACTAATCCATCGGTGCCTTTTCTTAGACCTACGAGTTAGAGGACTAGTACCGCCACCTAGCGAGCTAACTGCAAACAAAAACCAAACACTACCCTGAGTAATGGCGGAATGAATGGCGAATGAGAGGACGCGTACCAGATCCTCAAAGGCTGGGTTCAAGTTTTGCAACCTGAGCCTCCGTGCCTGAGGTTTGATATTTTAGGGTTCCGAGTCTGACAAGGAACCCTTTCAGTTTTCTGAACCTTTATAATATTGAATAATCACAAGAAATAAAAAAGCTCAATGCACAGCTGTACTAAAAATTATCTCTCAACAGCTCTCTTTTTTTGCTAAAGGTACCTAGATATTTTTCATTAGCTCTATATATTTTTGTAGTTAAAAATATATTATGTTAACAAAAAAAAATTGCGCTGACTAATATGATGAGCATCAGCACATATTGATTGCAATAACCACAGCAGTAGTACCTATTAGGTATCTATGCGGCCTACCAAATTCAATTTGCAACCCTCGGCCTTCGGATCGAGACCGAGTACTTATTCTTTGGTCATGGCAACTAGGTAAATAAGTAAATACCTACCTGCCTACCGATCTTTATTCTTTGCCGCGACGAACTACCTGACTGGGCGACCGGCGCGGGCGCTTAGCGTCTGCGTCCCTTTCCCTCAAGGCTATAAGTCTCGTCAAGCAAGAAGCAACCGTCTTATTGATCTTAAAGGTCCTTAATTCAGAAGACATTTTAATGAAGCTTTTTTGAGTCATGCCTTCTGGACAGGCCTTGCTATCTCAAGGCAAATAAACATGTTATCAACGTGAATAAAACTGCTAATATGAAAATATTAACTAGGTACTGGGAAAGTTTACTTTTCAAAATGAAGACACACTATACCTAATATCCCTACCGTTTCTTACATTAGCATTCGTTAACCGAGTTAACCCTAAATTCATTTTGTTTTTTTTAAATAAATCGCACATGAATATAAAATAACAGCCGGTATCTGTCACTGTCAAAATCTCATGCGCGAGCGCAGTATTCCCATAGTATAGTTATCAATGTATGAAATACATAGGTACCTACTTACCGTATTTAGTCACTTAGAGCCGCAAAATAGGTGCACTTTTAAACTTTAAACAGGTTTTATAATAAAGGCGTCGCGTTGAATCGCGTGCGCCGTCGCGCAGTGTCATAACGGAATCCGGCGCCTGTCGAGAGGACGCGGGCGTCGCAGGCGCAGGCTGCGCAAGCGAGACGGTGGCGCCGCGGCGACCCCAAGTGTGTGTTGTGATTTCACTTCGTCCTTCCACGAAATGCAGATCTTACTATTATTACTTATTAGAGGGCGAATATGGATGCATGGATTTACCTTAATCACACCAAAACTACTGAACAGTTTATGCTGAAATTTGGTATTTATAAAGTTTATGAACTGGAAAAGCAAATAACTAGGCACTTGAAATCCTTTCACCACACTGGTTCGAAGGAACTAGTGAAACGATAAGAAGATGCCGACATCCACGCGGACGAAAGCAATGGACAGCTAAATATTATACTAACGCTAATAACAAACCTAGTAACATAGACTTAGGCCTAGTAAACACTTTCATCGTTTTTTTTCATCGATGTTTTTTATAGCAAAATACTTACAAGTTATTTGGAAAAAAAACATGGCGTCCAAAGGTGAGATTATTTTAAGTGCGTCTAGAGCAACCGTCTAGGTCCGTTCACAATGCTTAATAAAGAAAAAAGAAAAGTAACCTATGAATACCTACATATTCCATTGTTGTACGCCCGGGTTCGAACCCACGACCTTCGGATCAAAAGTCACTACATACGGTTTACCAGTGAAGGAAAAAAACAGCGTTCACTGCGATTTACGTTTTGTCCACAGCTACCCATACTTACGTTGACACGGATTATCGAGTGGCAAGTGTCGGATTGTCACGCCGGTGTCGCTGGTTCGATTCCCGCTTTGTTTATCCCGAGTCTGCGAGACAGGGACCTCGGCCAACACTGCTATGTTATCTATTTGATATATCTATATTTTTTTTACTGTGTAGAATAATAGTCGTTGGGCGTCTTGGAATTATCTGTAAGCCCATCCCAAGTTATTGAAATAAATATCTATAATGCCACAGAACAATTTTTTTTTCTTTGTACGCCGTTTGCCGGTTTCCTCACGATGATGTTTTCCCGAGCTATGGCTAAACTCCAGTAGTGAAAAAGAAGATCCTTAAAATAATTAAGAACTTATATAAATAGAAGGTATGGTAAGTATGTGCTTGAGCCAAGCCCTGGAGAGAAAACAAGAGATGGGGTGAACCTGGTTAGATATTTAATAACCCCTAACTTATTTATTTTTGCGCTTTGCAAAGAACAAAAATAAAAAAAAACATATTGGTATGTGTAATTAATAAAATTGTATTGGTTATGACTTATGAAACAACATGCACATAATTATTATTCTAAAACACGTATTATTATGTCCCTATAAAAATTTTATTTTATACATTTTTTAAGTTAGTCACAAGTTATCGAAGAGTTTACATACACACAGTTACCTACAACTTAAAAATATATTTGGAAAAAAAATGCTTCTTATTTCTAATTTAATTACATATAAATATTTTTGTTTTATACATTTTTTAAGTTTACACAAGTCATCGAAGAGTTTACATACACACAGTTACCTACAACTTAAAAATATATTTGGAAAAAAATGGCTTCTTATTTCTAATTTAATTACATATAAATATTTTTGTTTTATACATTTTTTAAGTTTACACAAGTCATCGAAGAGTTTACATACACACAGTTACCTACAACTTAAAAATATATTTGGAAAAAAATGGCTTCTTATTTCTAATTTAATTACATATAAATATTTTTGTTTTATACATTTTTTAAGTTTACACAAGTCATCGAAGAGTTTACATACACACAGTTACCTACAACTTAAAAATATATTTGGAAAAAAATGGCTTCTTATTTCTAATTTAATTACATATAAATATTTTTGTTTTATACATTTTTTAAGTTTACACAAGTCATCGAAGAGTTTACATACACACAGTTACCTACAACTTAAAAATATATTTGGAAAAAAATGGCTTCTTATTTCTAATTTAATTACATATAAATATTTTTGTTTTATACATTTTTTAAGTTTACACAAGTCATCGAAGAGTTTACATACACACAGTTACCTACAACTTAAAAATATATTTGGAAAAAAATGGCTTCTTATTTCTAATTTAATTACATATAAATATTTTTGTTTTATACATTTTTTAAGTTTACACAAGTCATCGAAGAGTTTACATACACACAGTTACCTACAACTTAAAAATATATTTGGAAAAAAATGGCTTCTTATTTCTAATTTAATTACATATAAATATTTTTGTTTTATACATTTTTTAAGTTAGTCACAAGTCATCGAATAGTTTACAGACACACCTAGTTAATTATATTTTATTTAACACTGGTCGAGTTGCAAGTGTGTTGAACTGCCACGCCGCCGGTGTCACGTGTACGATTCCCGCTTCCACCTGAGTGGATGTTTTCTATGTACCTATTCTACGTATGTATTAACAAAAACAAAAATATTTATTTATTTAATTAGGTATACTTATAAATATATTATTTATAGATACATTTTTTAAAGTATAAAAAAGTTTGTTTAAAAAAAGAAGTAATTTATCAATGATTGGCTTCTTTACTAAGATTTGCGCGTAAAATTTTTATTTGTGATTTATTTTAACAAAATGTCGAGTTTAAACGAATAAAATAAGTGTGAGAAATAGAGAGAAAGATATTTTGACCCGACCTGAAATTCAAGAAAGCGGTAAGAGCTGTTTAAAAACTTTTAACCTCCAAAGTTAGAAGACTACATTATGCACTAAGTACTTAATTATAAACTTTGAATTTTTGCGCATATATTGAGAAAAGTACTATAAGCAACCAGGCATAATTATGGACTCACGTATGCGAGCTTAGGCTGCGCCTCGGCCCACATTACCACGTTCGTCCATTTATAATTATGCCTGGCATGCAGGCCGCTGCAGTAATGTACTATAAAATAATAAAAACTATCAGAGTAAATATAAAGCTTCAAACTAGGAGCATTTTTTGATGTATAAATGGTCATAAATCATAAGCAAAGGCACCCAGTCTGTGGTTTATTACCTAAATACATACATAGAATAGTGTACAGTTAGCACAGCATGCTAAAAAATTGTGATTCCAAAGTTAGCAGCAAGTAGAAGCTCTATTTTATACGTAAACAAGTTAAGAAACAAGCAGGTGCTCTACAGATGGCACTTGTAAATTACTAGATAATTTTTTATAGCACCAAACAGAACAGTCTATGTTTAAGCGAATGAAAGAGCGATAAATCTAGCAATCAACTAGGTTGTCTATGGTTTATTGGTTCATTGACCTTAGACAAATAACCATTCTTTTTTATTTACCTACTTAATTTTATGTAAACTTATTGTAAAATAGAAAATAATTTTAAATAATAATTGATACTATAGTATAGAATATAGTAGTAAGTAATAGTATTTAGTAATATAAGAATAGCGGAAAATATAGGCTCAGATAGTAGAAAACTACGCTCAGACAGTTATGTGGCTGAGAAGGACAAAGAAGTTAAAACTGGAAAAAATATTCAAGAAACGTCATTTGTGGTGGAAACTTGCGAAACAAATCCTTCATTTTCTCTGGGACAGGGACCCCAGAATGAGCAGGCAATTGACGTCGCATCCATGATGGCTTTTGTTTTTTTCCAGGGGGAACGGATATTTTATCCTCTTTTGCCTTAGGAGGATGTACTTTTGGTTCAGTACTGGTCCTTGTTCTTGTTTCTTGAGTCGTATTCACTGAAACAGAGAATAAATAAAATGAATCAAGTAAGCACCTACATAATACTTTAAAAAGCTTCAAACTAGGAGCATTTCTTGATGTATAAAAGGATCTCAAACAAATGTACCCAGTCTGTGGTTTATTACCTACATACATAGAATAGTGTACAGTTAGCTAGCACAGCATACCAAAACATTGTGATACCAAAGTTATCAGCAAGCAGAAGCTTAGGCAATGCAGAAGGGGTAGTATCTGTGCAGTCAGAATTTTGGGTTTCTACAAAATTACAGAGTGACACAAACTGCAGCAAGATGGCTCGATGTATGTATGTCGCAGGCATATTGTATAACTCGGCATTTTACAAACGGCGTCGTCCGTTTACAAACGCTCGCTATTTTGCAATATGCCGAAGGCAAATTGACAACTCGTTCAATTCGACATTAGTTGAAATTGTAGGGTGACCATCATTATACAAAAAGTAGTAAGTACTTTTCTGCCTATGATGATTTTCTGTCATTAGTCTGTGCAAGCTCGCTTCCCTCGCGTGCAGGCACAAAAAAAACTAATAACATACCGTCACCTAACTCTTATCAACCCTAGATGATTTTCTGTCATTAGGCTCTGCAGCACGCTCGCTTCGCTCGCGTGTAGGCGCGCAAAAAAAACCTAATAGACTACCGCCACCCATCTTTTATCTGGATCGAAATTTTAATCATTCTAACCTCTTGCTCGACGGTTGTATCCTTTAAAAGCACCAGATTCCATGGACACCTTAGTGTTTTTTATGTCATTTTACAAACGGCGTTTGAATGGTCCACCAATGTTGTGGCATATTACAAAATGCAGAGGCAATTTACAATTTGCCTTCGGCATATTACAAAACAGCGAGCGTTTGTAAACGGACGACGCCGTTTGTAAAATGCCGAGTTATACAATATGCCTGCGACATGTATATGATCATTTGAAGAAGTTTAGTAATTCTTCTTATCGTGTCACGTGTGTGTTTTGATGCACACATCGATTTTTTGAATTGCAACTCACATAGCTTCATTTTTCCTGGGACAGGGACCCCCGAACGAGCTGTCCATGAATGACGCATCCATGATGGCTTTTGTACTTTTCCAGGTGGAACGGATAAGGTTTTCTTCTCCTTTGCCTTAGGAGTATGTATATTTGGTACTGTACTGGTCCTCTTTCTAGTCTCTTGAGTGGTCTTCACTGAAACAGAGATAAAATGAAACAAATTAAGTGAGTTCCTACATAATACTTTAAAAGCTTCAAACTAGGAGCATTTCTTGATGTATAAATGGGCACATATCTCAAAAAAATGCACCCAGTATTTTTTCAACAGAAAAATCCTTTTGTGTATGTCCAGGTTGAACTCACAACCTTTAATTGCAACTCACATAGCTTCATTTTTCCCGGAACTGGGACCCCAGAATGAGCTGTCAATGAATGTTGCATCCATGATGGCTTTTGTACTTTTCCAGGTGGAACGGATAATGTTTTGTCCTTTGATAATGTTGTAGGAGTATGTATATTTGGTACTGTACTGGTCCTCTTTCTTGTCTCTTGAGTGGTCTTCACTGAAATAAATTAAGTGGGTTCCTACATAATACTTTAAAAAGCATCAAACTAGGAGCATTTCTTGATGTATAAATGGGCACATATCTCAAAAAAATGCACCCAGTATTTTTTTAACAGAAAAATCCTTTTATGTATGTCCAGGTTGAACTCACAACCTTTAATTGCAACTTACATAGCTTCATTTTTCCCGGAACAGGGACCCCAGAATGAGCTGGCAATGGGCGTCGCATCCATGATGGCTTTTGTACTTTTCCAGGTGGAGCGGATAAGGTTTTCTTCTCCTTTGACTTAGGAGTATGTATATTTGGTACTGTACTGGTCCTCTTTCTAGTCTCTTGAGTGGTCTTCACTGAAACAGAGATAAAATGAAACAAATTAAGTGAGTTTCTACATAATACTTTAAAAGCTTCAAACTAGGAGCATTTCTTGATGTATAAATGGGCACATATCTCAAAAAAATGCACCCAGTACTTTTTCAACAGAAAAATCCTTTTATGTATGTCCAGGTTTGAACTCACAACCTTTAATTGCAACTCACATAGCTTCATTTTTCCCGGAACAGGGACCCCAGAATGAGCTGTCAATGAATGTTGCATCCATGATGGCTTTTGTACTTTTCCAGGTGGAACGGATAATGTTTTGTCCTTTGATAATGTTGTAGGAGTATGTATACTTGGTACTGTACTGGTCCTCTTTCTTGTCTCTTGAGTGGTCTTCACTGAAAAAAATTAAGTGAATTCCTACATAATACTTTAAAAGCTTCAAACTAGGAGCATTTCTTGATGTATAAATGGGCACATATCTCAAAAAAATGCACCCAGTATTTTTTTCAACAGAAAAATCCTTTTATGTATGTCCAGGTTGAACTCACAACCTTTAATTGCAACTTACATAGCTTCATTTTTCCCGGAACAGGGACCCCAGAATGAGCTGGCAATGGGCGTCGCATCCATGATGGCTTTTGTACTTTTCCAGGTGGAGCGGATAAGGTTTTCTTCTCCTTTGACTTAGGAGTATGTATATTTGGTACTGTACTGGTCCTCTTTCTAGTCTCTTGAGTGGTCTTCACTGAAACAGAGATAAAATGAAACAAATTAAGTGAGTTCCTACATAATACTTTAAAAGCTTCAAACTAGGAGCATTTCTTGATGTATAAATGGGCACATATCTCAAAAAAATGCACCCAGTACTTTTTCAACAGAAAAATCCTTTTATGTATGTCCAGGTTTGAACTCACAACCTTTAATTGCAACTCACATAGCTTCATTTTTCCCGGAACAGGGACCCCAGAATGAGCTGTCAATGAATGTTGCATCCATGATGGCTTTTGTACTTTTCCAGGTGGAACGGATAATGTTTTGTCCTTTGATAATGTTGTAGGAGTATGTATACTTGGTACTGTACTGGTCCTCTTTCTTGTCTCTTGAGTGGTCTTCACTGAAACAAATTAAGTGAATTCCTACATAATACTTTAAAAAGCATCAAACTAGGAGCATTTCTTGATGTATAAATGGTCACAAATCTCAAAAAAATGCACGCAGTATTTTTTCAACAGAAAAATCCTTTTATGTACTTCCGGGTCAATCCAGACGTACCCGGACTCACAACCTTCATAGTAATTGCAACTCACAGAGCAAATCCTTCATTTTCTCTGGGACAGGTACCCCAGAATTAGCTGGCAATGGGCGTCGCATCCATGATGGCTTTTGTACTTTTCCAGGTGGAGCGGGTAATTTTTTATTCTCCTTTGCTTTAGGAGTATTTACTTTTGGTACTGTTCTTATTCTCTGTATTGTTTCTTGAATGGTATCCACTGAAACAGAGATTAAATAAAACAAATTAAGTAATAACAGTGTTCCTATAGATGGACAGTGTCAAACCAAAATGGAGTAGTAAGACAATGCCAAAAGATTTAAAATTTCAGACACCTTGTCAATAAATATGAAATATCTCCATTTTCAAATAATCTTAGTAAAGCTTAGTAGTTTTAACATTATAATATTTATCTAGCCCTGTTACTTCTCTTTTTCGAAAATTAGCATCGGACCAAAATGTAATAGAAGTTACCCAATGTGGTTTCTTTTATTGTTCGCATTTTTAATGTACTACATTGTGTTTCTATACTTAATTACCACTGTGGTAGCTATAATACTTTGTAGAAATTATGAGAAGGTTAGAAAAAACACCATGGCAGTCAGTCTGTTTGTTTGGCTGCTGGTTTCAAGTTTAGTGACGAAAGCAAGTAAGTAGGTACACAAGCAACTATATAAGTACCTACTTAATTATTGTTTAGTTTTTTTAGGATAGTATAACGAGTAGGTTACATGTTATTTATCATGGTATAAAGTTGATCACACATAACGGGGGTGTCCCGTGCCCCCTGGTACTCCCCTCCCGAAATACCAAAATGCGGATCATAGTGTCGCAAACGGGACGAAAAAAAAAAATACTAATAACCTACCGTCACCCAACATGTATCTGGTAGCATTTTCGTATGAAAAAAAAAACGTATAATGATGCAATCAGTTACCAAAACTAATTAAAACCGCGGTTAGGCAATCGATACTAAATCCCACCCATAATACCTAGTTTTCCCATTGTTGGGCAAGAGTGTCCCTGAAATCTTTCCATTCCCACAATTCCCTCTCGAATACAATAGAAGTAGATAGGTAGGTCCAAAACACTTCTCTCGCCAAACACATCTAAAAATCGATTTGACCTAAGTGACCTTGAATGCGCAGAAGTCGATTTTCGTTGGTATCGGTGGTGGTCACCGGTCTAATAGCGCTCTACTAAACCGTGACGATACCTGTACTTATTTGAGATAAAAACACTTACTTTTCAGTAAAATCTTCTTATTTCGCGTCTTTTCCACAGCAGACACAGGAGACGATCTACTTTTCATTGGTGTTTTCATTACGCTACGCTGCAATTTCTTCGGTTTAGACATTTCCGCCTCCACAGGAGCCATCCTTCCTGTTTTTCTCCAATCCCTTACTTTTACAAGCACATTTAAACGTAAATAAAATTAAATTGCAACGTGGTCTTTGATTGCAACGGTCAACATTTTTGAAATTAAATTGACAATTCAGATTTTTTTTTTTTTTTTCGAAGAACCTAAGTTCGTCGGTTTTAGCTTCACATCAAAGGTATATAGCCAGTGTCAAGTAATTGGTGAGATTATTTTGTCATAAGTCAGAGTCAAAGAGCTTTTATGTATACAAGTTCTTTGAGTCAGAGTCGATAAGTCACGTCAAGCCCCTGTAAAGTAGTGGTGGTTGCGACGTTACTAGAGGCTTCTATAGAGTTTTGGAGGCAACACGAAAAGTCACGTTTTACAGCATTACACTATTCACCAACACTCATACACGTTCACGAGCACTTAATGGATAAAAAACCACCGTTTTTACACTTAAACACTCAAAGTTATACAAGTTTTGTCAATTAATTTAATGCCACCAATGTGCCATTTTTCATGTTCCCGCCAAAACTCGACAATTTAGTTTTGACGCTGATATGGTTGACACTGACATCACTTTTCAAAGATTGCAACCCAAGAGCTTCTATACTATGTATCTAGAGAGCTAAATCGCCATTTTGTTTTATTTACGGATTAAGAATTCTGAACCTTATCTATTGGAATTAAAGTTATTTTTTAATTAAATCTAAATATAAGGATTCTAATCCTTGATAGAGACCCACTCGTTCAGGAGTGTGTCTCGTTCACACAGTTATATACAGCATACAATTAAAATTAACATGGCCATAATTTTTGAAATAAGTGGGACAATTTTCGAAATTAGACGATTTGCTCTAAATATTATTCAGATTCATTTGAAAGGTTTAGTACAGTCGCTGTCATGTAGGTTAGGTACCTAACTGCCGAGAAAAATAATTACTGTTCGAAAGATAGAGTATTAAACCATTGAATCAGGTATACCTCACTAGAATGCGGCGCACCGCCCTCTTTTTTGTTGATATTTTAATGTACCTATGTATAATATAATTTTAAAACAATAATGCAAAGTAACGTATGTATATAAATAACATTGCTATCTTATTGAGCAGATTAAATTTTTCCTTGGTTGCTTGTTTGTCTCAATTAAATATTCAAAGTTCAAAAATTATGGTCGCCCTACAGAACGAGACACACTCCTTACTAGTTCTAGCTCTTTCGGCTCGCGGTTTTAGTGTGAGTCGGCATTCTAGATACATAGTATACAAGTTCTTTGATTGCAACTTCAAGCAAGATTGCAAACAAGAATATTTTATTCGTGATTGCAAACGATAAGCAAACGAGGAGAGAGCTCGAGCCTAGCATGCCGCAGTGTTGCCCAAGGGCGTAAAATAGACTGCCGCGTCAAAGAGAATATCCACTTGTGCCGCATGCTATCGGCCGCATGTTGTTGGCGATTGTAGCATGCTACAAGGAGCCGCATGCCACAATTTGTAGCATTGCTCTGGCGATAAAGGCTTGACCAAACCCACGCGTTCAGCTCGCGTCCGCGGTGGCGATCAGTTGTTAGCCAATCGATAGTGACGTGTTCACATCAATGCGTCCTCTGATTGGCCAACATCTTCGCCACCGCGTCCGCGAGCTGAACGCGTTGTTGGTTGGTCAAGCCAACAGCTTTACAGGACCTGCACTTCATAGACAGAGGTCGAGTGTGTTGCTAGAACAAGATAGTCTTCACGGTATTTTTATCTCGTTTACTCATGGGCTAGGATAATTTAGCTTTTAGGAAATAATAGACTTATCTCGCTCGTTCGTATTCGCGTCGTCGTCGTCGCTCGCCCGCCGCCTTCGCCGCGCCCGCGCCGCCCCGCCCCCCGCGCCGTCGCGTCGGTCGTCGTTACGTCATTGTGTACTCTGACTGATCTGTGGTCATTGTCTTCGGCGTCGTCGATAGTGAGTGTCGTCATGTCCCTGGCGGTGAATACTTAAGAACCTACCCCAATTTAGTAGCTAGAATAATACCGCTTCCAATCTGTCGGACTTCGACTTACACTGTACTGTAGCTTGCTATTGCTATGTATATGCAGTGTGCATGTGCAGTAGGTACACCATAGTATAACTTGACACTTATGTACTATCTTACCGCATAGATCACACGCACGCACGACTCTCTCACTACGTGCATTGTACCATTCACGAAATCTACATCGTTACAGGTACTTGGAGTCGCTATGATACATTCTTACTCAGCGTATAGACCTGAAATCCAAAAATCCGCAATTTTGATTATATTTTTAAATAAACCCATCTAACTAAGTACACTCGGGTGATTGAGAATGATGATGAGAGCAGAATCTAATAAAGACTAAATAATGGCTTAGCTAGACTATCGCCTACCAAGGCAAGGCATTGGAGATAAGGAAAGGCTCTTAATAAAGCGTGAAAATAAAAGTCAGTGCCTAAGTTGGAAAAAATATTTATATTTAATTATTTATAATAGAAAACTGAATATTTCTTAAGCCAGTTAAATATAAAAACCCGATTGGACACTGGACATTTAACAGGAATCCAGGGATCGCACGATACAATCTATTTAAATACATGCCAAATAAAGTAAGAGAAATTCTAAGTAAAAAGACTTAGCAATATGTAACACAGTTTCAGTTGGCTGCCGAATCGGGACTTTTAAGATTATAATGACTACGGAAATTAAACTAAACAGACTTCCCGACTCTTTCAAAATACAGAAATTCAACACATGAAAATAAAAAAAAGACATGTCTAATAAAAATCACAATCATCAGTAATTGTAAAAAAAAATCATCGAAACTGACATTTTAGTCATAACTAATTACAGTTAACACATTAATTACAGTTAAATTAGCGTTTTAAAACCTAAACTAAAGTAATAAATCATCGCTTTTACCAAGTGTATTTCTTGTACCGTAACGAGAAGATATTTGAGGCAATCGCTACGTCTGTAATCAAAGTCTGTCGAAATAACACCTACCTCACGAAAGCTGTTTTCTAACCAACCTAAAATTACACGCATACGATCACATCTAAGTACAAATATCCAGAATGGATCTTTCAAGACTTACTTTTAACTAACACTATTAAAAATACAACGATAAATTAGACACTTGTAAATAATAAAAAGGACTTAAGAGTTATTTGAGAGCGCGCGACGCACGTGCTCAATAAATAGCGATCAGTCGATTCATAATCTTACGCCGAAGTAGGTATATTGAGAAAAACGCGAAGGAGAAACGAAGGAAACATCTCGCGAGATGCAGCTTCCCACAAGTTCTGTATCTCTCCGAACCCACCCAATTACACACTAACTGTAGCCACTCACATTGAACTCAAATTATATTGAATTTATTGACTGTGACTGTGTTATATTTGGATCACACAGGATAAAGTTACTTTTCATGTATTCGGATTCTTGCTAAAGCCTCTATACTTCAGTGTTCACTATTTACGAGAAAATAAACTTCCAAAAATGCTTTTTAACTGGTTCCGCCTAAAGTGCAATAATATTTTTGTTAAAAACGAAAATCAATGCCTATGTAGATACTCGTATTACGTGACCTATCTTACAATCTGTCGATTTATAAATTCAATTTGCTTGAAGTTTGTACATCGTTTTTCATAAATAAAGTCTTGTCCATCCGACTCCTATTTATGAAAACCAAAGTGTCTGCCTTATCTAGCCAAGTGCATATAGAAAATTATTAAAGATTATGTCTGACACATGACTATAGTTTAGTTAATAATATAAGCTATCATAGTATAAAAGACAAATTAATTTCAAATTGGTAAACTATGAGTTTAAATATGAGCCAATATTACTAGTAATTCGTATATAACATTATAGGGATATATTTCACACAAAAATACTAAGTTACACAGATTGTTTAAACACTATTGTCATCCATATGTGATTATTAAGATTCAAAATGTTATTATTACAGTATATAGGTAAGTCCTTTAAAAGCTACATATTTTAATTACGTAAATACTGGCATCGCCAATAAAATTCAAATTCTTAATTTGACATTAGATTATTTTAAGTACTTACCGAAATCTAAGTAAAATTTTCACGAAAATCCGCACGCGAGTTTAACTATTAAAGTTAAAATTAATAAAAATTGTGTTAATACATCTATTAACATGTTTATTTCATAAGGCTGAGCTGAAGTAACACTCGCGTGCGTCCTGTACGTTATGCTGAGAAAGTTAAATACTTAGATAGAAAAACTTTGATGAATAGGCAAAATGTAAAATTTCTATAACTTTTAATCAAAAATGTGTTTGCAATTTGCACCTGACTATTATCATTTATGTTTATTAAAATGTAGATGTATAACTTTATATTTAGATGCTTATAATTTTAATAATAAGAAATGTGTGCATTTGATATATATCTGAGGGCATAATTATTACCATATTATTGTGTGGATATACCTACAAAAAGTACATTGATAATACAGTGAATTACACACTTAGTTATGCAATAACGGTACCTACATCGCAAAAATTTGCTCTAAAACCGTTGTTTCCGTCCATTTATATTTATACACATTAGATTTTACAGTAAACCAGCAAAGATGCAATGAGCAAAACTGGTTCTGACAATTGTATCCCGTATGGAAATGGAAAAATTCTATTAGAAACTATACACGGCCGTGTTATTTAATTCCTTACGTATGATCGCAGTATTTGAAGCGGCCGAGTCCTGCTCTTGCCACTGTCACCACGTTTTCAAAATTTGGATATAAAATAAAATAAATTTTCACTTTCATACTCGCCGAAATCTAACTACAGTATGGTTGTCCTATTGGCGATCGAACCGTTTCATATAATGATAAAGGCGTACTCGCTATTTTCTGCTACCGATCCGCGCTTAATATAATTAGACCCTTATGCGTCGATGACACAGGGCTAGTTTACAAGTTACAAGCCAGCGAGTTCGTCCCATGTCATTGGCTTTTTTACAATTTGCTACAATACTTTCCGGAAGCTAACTCTCTCACTCGCTAGCTTTTAAACTCGCCGGCTTGTAGCTTGTAAAAAAGGCCCTGTGTCATTCGCTTTAGGTGTCCCCTAAACCAACAATAACATTGCACAATATATTTATTATATTTGAAAGAAAGAAAGATTCAATATACAGTCAATAATATTGCACAATTCGTCATATTGCGCAATAAAATTAATCGTTTAGGGAACGCCTTAGAGTAACGTGGTGTTTTCCATTTCCACAGGTTTCATTAGCACACGGATATTGTCCTGGCTTCACCCGTGTGTCGGTGACGGTCCATTTCCAGTATAATTTCACACAAGTGGGAGATTCACGTAACACTAGTTGAGTCTATTGCTCGGGGAGGGTGGGCAGTCGCGAGGGTCCACCGACTGGCTGCTTGTCGAAGAGCCGGTTCCAGGGCTTCTGCTTCTGGGGGAAGGATGCCGCCGCGGGCAATGGCGGCGGATACGGAAACGGCGGCGCGGGATGGACGAGTGGCAGCACCACGCTTGGGCGTGGGATGGGCGATCCTTGGGAGTCTGCAGAACAAACAGCACCGTTTAGCAGGAGTTTTATTTATTACTATTGTAACATCAAACACGGGTATAACTGCTCACTATACCATTACTACACTGTCTCTCTATACTCAAAGTTTTGAGAATAAGTTCTTCTTCTTATCGTGTCACTAGTTCTTTCGAACCAGTGTGGTGAGAGGATTTCAAGTGGCTCCTTTTGTGCACTCGACACATGTTTTCGAACTTTAGGTCCTACGGCATGCTGGTTTCCTCACGATGTTTTCCTTCACTGTTGCGAGGACGTGGGATGCATACATAGATTTTTTGACGGAAAAACCCCATTAACGCATGACTGCCACCGGAATTCGAACCGCGACCATCAGATCGCAAGATAAGGGCCTCATCCACTTACTAGACAATAAGTGACATTTTTTTTAAATGTCAACGCCATCTAGCCTCAAACCAATCAAACTTGTATGATGGGATTGATGGGAACCAGATAAGTGATAGAATACTAATACTTTGTAAATACATAACTCAGACTTTGTGTTATTTATAACCGGATAGGATAGGCCACTTTTAATACTTGTGCAACAAAAGCCATCAATACTTTTTAACAAGTGGTAAGTTAATACTTAATACATTTATTGTCTTCACATTTGGGGCACTACAAAATCTATAGGTATCGGCAGGCAGGCAGTTACCGTTTTCGACGAACATGTTGTAAATGGAAGCGTGCCGCATAGACTCCCAATGGAGCTGCTGCTACTCGGCCAACCCGACCTCGCTCCCGCCTGACGCTGCGGGCTTGTCCGCGATGCACGACCTCGCCACCGAAGCGAACAGCCTGAAACAAACCACAACGTTGCACTAATAGAGTCTACATTGGCTTGTCGGCGCTGCGAAATGCGCCACTGCAACGCACAGCAAAAGAATACCTACAACACCTCGGATATAGAGTTTAAAATCGCTTGTCGGTACACGACCTCCCCACAGATGCCAAAAATTTTAAACATTATCGATATGTCGCAGGCATTTTGTATAACTCGGCATTTTACAAACGGCGTCGTCCGTTTATAAACGCTCGCTGTTTTGTAATATGCCAAATGCAAATTGACAACTTCAAATTCATCATTAGTTGAAATTGTAACAGCATACAAAAAGTAGTAAGTGCCTTTGATGATTTTCTAACATTAGGCTGTGCACGCTCGCTTCGCTCGTGTGTAGGCGCACAAAAAAAACCTACCATCTCTCAACTTTTATCTAGATCGAAATTTTAAACATTTTAACCTCTCGCTCGACGGTCGTGTCCTTTGAAAGCACCAGATTCCATGGACACCTTAGTGTTTTTTTTATCTCATTTCACAAACGGCGCGGCGTTTGGATTGTCCATCAATGTTGTGGCTTATTATAAATGGCCAGGCAATTTTCGATTTGCCTCCAGCATATTACAAAATAGCGAGCGTTTGTAAACGGACGATGCTGTTTGTAAAATGCTTATTTATACACATCACTGCTATTAATATTTTCTGCTACCAAAAGACCATGAGATGATGGTTTGAGACCCACAATTTGAGTACTATGTGAGTTATAATAAAATTATTTATTGTATAACACATGTAACAATGTACAACTAAAGTTATACAAAAGGCGGTCTTATCGCTAATCACAATTTCTAACAGACAAACTACCTATAAACTAACTTAACTACTAAAGGTACCCATAAACAACTTTGCCGTTGGTCTCAGCTCAGTCCTCATTAGGTAATAAGAAATGTACATACTTTTCGATTTCGGGTGCGCAGTGTACAAATTCGTGGTTCCAAAATTTGTAAGCCGGGTTTTTGATGAGTTCGATGAACGTGATGAGTAGGCCCCACGGATGAGGTCGGTTGACGATCAACCGCTCGAGTAGCATCCTCGTTATTTGCTCCTGAATAGCCTCAGAATTAGCCTCAGCGAAGAGGTACAGAAGCGCACAAGAGAAGTAATGCGTGTGGCTGTTTGGATAGCGTAGTTGGTTCGCTATCGCGTTCAGGAACAAATATCTGAGGACAGAGAAATTGTGTTATTTAGTTTAGAGTCAGAAAAACCTACACTTCATTACAGAAAGTACCTGGGTAATTTATATTGTCGTTTATTTAAAAAGATAGAAGGTTACAGTTCTTAACCAAAACACTTACTACCATCTAAAACTTAAAAAAACTAATAAATCCTGGATAATATTTCTAATTTTATCATTAAATATATCGACATGCTGATTATACTTTTGTCTTACAATAAATCAATCAATATTTATTTCCAAAAAACACAGATATTACACAATAGTTCACAATAGACTCCGCATTAAGGCAAGCCCGTTTGTGTTTTGCATGAAGGTAAGGTATACTCAACCCTTTGTGTGTAATTTTGTTTTTTTTTTTAATTTTATTTCTTGTTATATGTTTACTCTGTCATGTAGAAAGTACCTACAAGTTTTATGTTTTTTGTTCTTGTATTTTTTCTTTTAATTTAGTGTTGTGCAAGCCTTTAATTGGACCACATTTAAGTGTATGCTATTATGTAAGTGTTCTGTGTATTTTGTATTATGTGTGCTGTTCGCATTGACTTATTGAATAAATAAAAATAAATAAATAAAGCCCGTAGTGGTGCCTTGCCTAAATAGTTCGTAAAATATTCACAAAAGGAGCCTCTTGAAGGCGCACTTATAATCCTGAAAGATCTAATGACACGTTATTTCATAATTCATTCAATTTCAAGCATTTACATACAATTTAAATATCTAACATAATTTTTACTTATTGGCTTGCTTGAGACATAGTATGGGTTTCAGCACCTACACTAAGCTGTTAAGATTGTGACCTTCCAGGAACATTGTGATTTTCAGCCAAGAAGTAAGACTAATCTACGCAGGAGAATCTTTGTAAGTACATTTAAGTATATTATTTATTTATATTGATATTTATACATTGATACGATAAGAAGTCTGTGGCACGTACCGCCCTTCATAGTCGAAGTCCACAGTGAAGTTCTGGAAGATATCCATGTGTGAGGAGTGCGCTATGGTGGTCATTGAAGGTTGGATGCCCTTCGCTCGAATGTGGGCGATGGCTTGCGTGCCCACGTACAGAACGACCGCGTTCATCAGCTGGCTGTTGTAGCGCCGACCGGGGTCGTTCACAACCTACGAAATACAGTATTGTAAACGGATAGAATGGGCGGATTATTCCCAAAATCCCCACTAGCAGTAATCACTAGCGGGGATATCGGGAAAAATATCTCGAAATCCCCACACACAAATTACTTTAAATATCTCAATTTTACCTAACTAACAAGTTGCTCAAAATGGTTTCCATTGATTTCAATGCATAAGTTTATACGTCTTTCTAAAGACTTTACTATATTTGATACTATGACAGGATTTATCCTTGATAAAATATCAAGCAATGTGCTTTGTAAGCTCTCCATTTTGATGTTTAAGGATTACCACAGTATCCCGTTACTAAGACAAATGAGTTTTACACATAAAGACCAAAAAGTTTGAATAGGAAAAAATAAGAAATAATATTTTTTTTTGAATTCTGATCAATTTACTTCAAACGTGAAAGATTAAAAAACAGATTCGTCGCATAGAAATTTCATCAAAATCGATTCAGTAGTTTAGTTTTTAAATCAAAATATCTGAAAAAGTACATCTTCGCAGTAAACGAAATTGAGTATTTTGCTTCTCTGTGACCTTTCATCACGCGTGTTCACTACATAAACAGTATATTTATGGATTTTAGTATTATTTCTTAATTAACCTGCATATTGCTTCTCAGCTCCGACAGGAAAGTAACTGGAGAGCGAGCCTTCAGATACGCGTCCAAATCCTTCTTGAACTGAGTGTTTGGCAATATGGCAGAGTAGTTGATAACCGCGCGAGGAGGCAGCGTGATCTCTGTCAGCAAATCCACCTTCAAGTTCGGAGTGAACGGGTCAGGCAGCCTCATATTCCGGGGAAACGCAGACAGAATGAGGTTCCTCATCTGAATGCAATTCGGGGGTATCTCATCGCAGAAACCGTAGTGGTAGTCGCATAGGAACTCCGGGAAGTCGTGAAGAAGAACCAATAGCACTTTGAGAGTTCCCTTATAAAGCATCATGACTGGTGGAGCCAACTCAGTGTTCCGTAGGAAGGGATCGAGGAATTTGAACAAATCGATGAGCAGTGTCGAATACATGCCCCAGCCCTGGAAAGATTTCACCTTAAATTTTTACACGTGAATACATCAGTTCGGGGTAGAACGAAAATAACGAAAACATAACAGTACATTTTTGATGTAAAGCCGCGAACGTGATGTACAAATGTGATGAGGTTGAATGTAAGTGGTGAACTTATTGTGATGAAATTTGAGAGTAATAAGTGATTACGGATATAATGAACGATGGTTAGTTTGAAATTCAGACAGACAGATTTTTTTCCGGCACACTATCTTTAATGCCTAGATCACACGTACCGAGTACTCGGCCGAGACAGAGAAAGCTTACGTCGACACTCAGCCGAGCACTCGGCGCTATGTTTATACGTACCGAGTACTCGGCCGAGAGCAGTTTCGGCTGAGTACTCGGTACGTGTGATCTAGACATAAATCAAGAATCAATAAGTTCTTACTAGGCAAGCGTGCTACATCCTCGACCACACCGTCACTACTTACCATCAGGTGAGGTTGTGGTCAAATGCTAGATGATTTAAAAAAAATGAAAAAAATGGCCGGTTTTATCAAAATTATGATAACTAGGCAACAAAATGATCTATGTTAATGTAAATAGTAAAAAAATATCTTCTACTTATTGACAATGCTATAAATAATCAAAATGCAAACGTGATAAATTTTAAAAATAACTTTAAAATTACTCATAATTTAACAAATTCACCAACACACTCGCAAATATTTTAATTCGACATCATCCATAAAATTCTACAAGAGATAAAATTCATACGGAATCGTTCGTGTGAAAATATACGCTTTTTCAACTCACAACACAGTTAATACAAGCGTATGAAGTTTTGTTCCATCTCGATGGATGTTTTTGATTCATATCTTACAAAATACAGTGAAATTACGGAACAGACCAAAAGTTAATAAATAAAAAGCGAAAAGTTGTACTTAACAAAACTTTTGAGCCCGATAATGGCATTTGTTTGCAACGAAACTTCATAACATCTTGAGTGAGAAACCAAGCTAATGAGCACAGATAAAAAATAATGTTCATTTAGCCTATCTATACAAAGCCTTGTTTACACGCAGTCAAGTTAAGGGTAGCGGATAGTAAAGTCGAAATTACAGTGGCGTTTTGAAAGGAATACTGCAAGACTTGAAACTGTCCAAAACGCTTTCGCAATTATTCTTACTCGTTGTATTTACCATGTCCTAAGATCTCCTTATAGTGTCACTAGTTCTTTCAACCCAGTTTGGTGAAAGGATTTCAAGTGCGCCTCGAAGAGGCTCCTTTCATGCACTTGACACAATGTTTTCGAACTTATTAGGTTCTATGACTATGAATTTTTAAATCTTCAAAAATGTAGGTACGCGCGAACGATAGGGCGAATCTGGGGTACTATTCGCCTAAGTAATGCTGTTTTTTTTTTTCAAAAAAAATATAAAAATCAAGTACTTCGCGCTCAATAACTCAATTTCCCCTTCAAGATCCACGGCTGTACAAAAAATGCACGTCAATAGTTGAAGGACTGACCTTCTGCTGCGGCGTGACGGCGAGTACTCGGTTGATGAACGCGCGGTGAGCAACCATCTCCAACCAAGCGTAGGCGAAGCCGGGCGCCACACTCGGGCGGATTATACGCAGCGTGTGGCAGAATGCAGTCAGAACCTGCAACAAGGAGTGATGGCTAGTTCAGGGATGTGATGAAAAAATAAAATTGACGACACCGTGGCTTAGTTGGTAGTGACCCTGCCTACGCTTGGTGTTCCGGGTCCGATCCCCGGCCGGAGCAAATATTTGTGTGACGAACACAAATGTTTGTTCTCGGCTCTTGTATGCCACCTGCGACACAGGGAATCCTAGTGCACGGGTGCGTGTGTAAAAAAAAAGGTCCATCTGCCACCCTTTTAGCAACATGGGGGACAGATAGAACTTTTTTGTCACGCCTGTTACTCTAGAGACTGAGCAGGGTGACGGATGGGAATAATTCATTCAAGTCACTTGATTAAAATCAGTGATTTAAATCGCGATTGAAACAAGGTGATTTTTTAAGAGTAATGATTTAAATCATTATTTTCTATTGTAACTAAATCAGCCAAAAGGATTTGCCTAACTTTGTTACCCTTGTTAGTAGAAAAAAAAGTTTATTTATTGTGCATCCGTAATGGATAAAACAGTAAAATTACTTGTACCTATTTACATAAGATCTTTATTGTACCAACTACAATTTAAGCAATGAAAAAATATGATTTTGATTCTATTGAATCTTTGGACTCTCACCTGAAAATTCATAGATTCCAAGACGGGCTCAGCCATATTCATGTCGAGGAACAGAATGATGAGGAGCCGGTGGTACGGCAACTGCTGGAATGTGGTGCCGTGGTCTTCGTGATCTTGGACGAGGCAGCCGGCGATGATGCCCAGGATCTGGAGAGAACAGGCCATGTCACCATTGTTCACCTATCTAGCCTACGAAACTCATTTGCAAAATGATATTTTTGTATGTTATAAGCACAGAAGTATTAAAGTATAGAAGCACGATGTAGTACATTGAAAATACGCCAAAAAATGGAAACCGCATTGGTTAACTTCTAGTAAATTATAAATAATAAAAAAAACGCCGGTATACGCGTTGACCTTTTGAAGTTTCGCGAGTACCAAAACGCCCGGTTACGCACGACAAAAATACCCTAGTACCGCACTCACTGTATTCTTACAAAATAAGATTGTTAACTTTATCTATGTATTATGCAGGTATTAAAAATCTGTAGCCTCTAGGATAAATTATATTCCTACTAATATTATAAACTAGTTGAACATTTGTTTGCGTTGCGGATTCACAAAATTCCTTTCTGATTACGCGCTTACACTTCTTGAAGAATATACCCTCGAAATTTCAATTCTCTACATTCAGTGGACAGAAATAAGGAAACACGATTGGATGTTACGGGAACAGATATACCATTTCACGAAGAAGATTTGGCCTTGGTTGTAGTAGTGACATGTACAGATTAGGGCCTCCAGTACCGGTTCCTTTTTCCAGTACCGGGATTTCGGTACCGGCACACGGCCGGAACCGGGAGTACCGGGATTTTCGGTATTCCCGAAAATAATTAGTAGCCTATTATTAAGTCAAACAGAAAACTCGTCAGAAAACGATAAAATAAAGAAAAGTCTTGCGAAATATAACGAAAAGTTATTAGTTATATTATTATATTTATATAATTTACTGCAAGCATGATTTGTAAGAGAGAAAATTCGCGTAACTAATTGAATATTGCATTAACAATACAGTCCCAATTTTTAATTTATATACCAAGTATAAATGGCTTATAACGAAAGTTTTGAAGTGGATATTTCTTTGTTTGCAGGATTGTATAGAATTACAGTTCAAAAGTTAGTACGTCACATGCGTAACAACACTTCTAAACGAAGGTTGATTTGATTTCTGATAAAATAATAGTTTTTAATCGTACTTTATTTGTTATTAATCTTCACAAGCCAATGCTCAATGATCATGTCAATGTCAATGATCGGCCTCATAAGTATGTTAAAATAAGAAAGTGCCAATTTTATTAATTTCCTCTGTGATAAACTATCGATAAGTATATGTGTCAGTTTAATTTTTTTGTCAAAGACAACATAAAGAAGTATCCACTTATAATTTACGGTTGTATCTTCGACACAACCCGTTGCTTTTTAACCAGTGCGTCCTACCCATAATGAAATACTCAACCAAGGCGTGAACACTCACTGTTCTGCTAGATATCTATTTAGATAAACGACGCAATAATACACTATGAAACGAGCTACGCTTGGAGATTGAGATACTTGAAGGGAACTAATGTCATTAACAAAGCTTATAAACCCGTATATCTATAGTCAGCTGGTTTTAATGAACATAAGCAAAGTCGCATTGCAGAAAACGGAATCATTATTCATTATTTCTTATTAATAGTAGGCTAATAAACTGTTGATGACAACATCGGAGAAGATGGAAAGACGAGCTAGACTCCTACTTGGAAGACTGGAAGACAGTTGCCTTTGACAGAAAAGAGTGGAAAGAAGGAAGGGTGGCCTTTGCCTTGCAATGGGACGATTCAGGCTCATAATAAAATAATAATAAGAAATAAAAATAATACGTTCAGTGGCTTAGGTTGTGGAAAGACCGTCACGTCAGTACAAACAACCCCAAAGCCCATGTCATTCTTTAAATAAATGCATTGAGACGACGATACCAACAATAAGCTGATATTGCAACATTTCCTAAGTTCTGAACATCAACAGCACCTTTGAAAGTTAGTAAGATGGGCGGGTAGGATCTAGTGGGTAGAGGAGTTACTGTCTTCCCTTCTTTGTACTAACAGAATGCACTATTTAGCTATGGTTTTAAAGATTAAAACCCTAAAAAAGCTCTTATACACTAAATTTTAAGTAATCCCGAAAGTACCGAAAATCCCGGTTCTGGATTTTTCTAGTACCGGTGCTGGAGACAGCCGAGAATACCGGGATTTCCCGGGATTTTCGGTTCCGGGATTTCCCGGTACTATGCCCTAGTACAGATGCATTCGCGTCATTCGATGCCGCGTCGCGATCGTGACTGAATGCTGCCGAGGTTATGTACACTAACTCAATGTGCATATACACGGCTAACAACAACCAAGATCAAACCTTCATCGTGAAATAGAATAACTATAATACATCAACAAATTATATTGTAGCAGCATCCCATATCATGCATCATCTCTCTCCGGCGTCTCTTTCTAACTGACGTGCAACTCCGGGACGAACAAATATTTATACCTTCGTATCAACTCTCGAATATTCTAGGACAGCCTCGACCAATGACAGATCAAGAACAGGATAGACACAGCAAGAGCGAAATAGATATACGTTTTACTCAATCACCTATGATACTAACGCCGGCCTAAATGTACAATTTAAATAGCGCATTTTTCAGCAATAAATCACCATTTGGTTAATAGAAATCGAAGAAGTTGTTTAAGTGAAAATATCCTGAACTCAAGATAGGAAAGTGTCAGAACATCCAGACAACGGATCTCTCTCACTCCCTACAATATAAATATATTTAGTAATAAATCCGCTTAATTTCAAAGTTTAAAGATACGACACGTGTTTCGCCTCTACACGAGGCATCGAGGACGAGGATGATGTTGAGTTAGTGTACATAACCTCGGCAGCATTCAGTCACGATCGCTCCATCTGGCCAAAGGTCGTCCTACACTGCGTTTGCTTAGACGTGGTCTCCACTCAAGAACACTACCTTAAAATGTACCTAATTCCTAACTATACAAACTCTCGTTTCGGACTTCGGCGAGTCCACACCTCCTGATGATGCCTCGTGTAGAGGCGAAACACGTGTCGTATCTTTAAACTTTGAAATTAAGCGGATTTATTACTAAATATATTTATATAATTTGTTGATATTTATGGATTTCCGCAAAGTAACGCCTGAATCAATTAATAATCAATTAACTATAATATAATGTTTTAGATCTACACATTCGAGAATCGAGTAATCGAGAATGTTCTAGTTGCAGATATAATGAAAATGTACAAGCGCCTAAATACTTAGTGCAATATGCAAAACAATAGTGATCCAAATAATAGCGAACAAGCCGCAATATCGATGCGAAAATACAGTGGAGTTTTGGCGGGAACGTGAAAAATGGCACATTGGCGGCATTAAATTAATTAACAAAACTTGTATAACTTTGAGGGTTTATGTGTAAAAATGGTGGTATTTTATCCATTAAGTGCACGTGAACGGAACATTCATACAGTGTTGGTGAATAGTGTAATGCTGTAAAACGTGACTTTTCGTGTTGCCTCCAAAACTCCATAGAAGCCGCTAGTAAAGTCGCAACCACCACTACTTTACAGGGCCATGACTTGACTTATCGACTCTGACTTATGACAAAATAATCTCTCCAATTACTTGACACTGACTATATACCTTTGATGTGAAGCCAAAACTAAAGAACTTAGGTTCTTTGAAAAAAAATACAGTGAAGATCCAATATTCGACATATAAATCAATTCGTGCATATAGAACCAAAATGCGCCAGCCTCCGATAAGAAAACAGATTTGAATAAAAAATAAACAATGACAACAGGGTACTACAATAAGCAATATCGTTTACTTCGACGATAATATTTTTTTAGGTTTCCTTTTGTAAATCAAACTACTGAAACTTAACCGATTTTCATGAAATTTCTATGGGACCAATCTGGGAGTATATCCTCTCAAACAAAAATAATAATTTTTCAAATCGGTTTACAAACAAAAAAGTTCTGAAGCAATAAACATTACAAAAAAACATTCAACCGAATTATAACCTCCTCATTTTTTGAAGCCTGTCGCAAAGAATATGTATTTCGCCATTGTAAATAATAAAAAAAAAAAATACTCAGTTCAGAATCCACGTTCGTTCAACAAATAACCAAAAGGAAAAACAGATAATAAACACAATGCGAAAAATTCATAAAACTGGAACGCAAATCAAAAAACAATAAGATTCGACCACATTCGAAGCAAATTTCTCGCCCTCTCCCTAAAAGCAAAACATAAATGAAACGACCAGCCGCGCGCTATTGCAAAAATCTCACCTTATGCAGAAAAACGTTGCGATCGAAGATGAGGCATCCTCCCCCATGCCAGGGAGGCTAAAACATAACCTTTAATGTATACTCTTGAACAAATGACAATGTTATAGGCCAGTCAAATAAGAAAACAAGCTTAGTTTAAAAAAAACTGAAAAATGACTGCGAAATAATTATACGTACAATGTCAGTCAATTCATTATTCCAAATTAAATTTAAACATATAACTTATATATATTTTTGAAACCTCCTTTACTTCATTTTGATACTCTACTCGATGGGTTTGGTAAACAAAAAAATACTAACGACTTTTTAGCTTAAAAATCTGCCATTTTGATTATTTTTTAAAACCATCTAAGAACATTCGGGTGATTGAGACGAATCTAACGATACCTTAACTGTCATAATCTATCCAGCCGTTTGGAAGAAACGAGGTAACTCAGAAATTTACATACATACATACAAGATACGCGCGAAAAATCCTTCCTTTCACTCCCTTAGGGGTGAAATTTACCAATTTTCCTTCCTTATGGAGTGCCTTCAACCTCTTTATAAATATTAATGCCAAATTTCAAGGTCGTAGCTTTTAAAGTTTTGGAGATATCGTGATGTGTGAGTCAGTCAGTGGTAATTCGATCTCCGCCATGTATTTCAAAAACAGTTGGGCGTATAATTTTTTTTTATATAAATTTGTCGAAAATGTAATGCTCAAAATTTTATTTATAGATGAAAACATTAATGAGGCTATAGGACCCGAGATAATCGCGATTAACCGATGACCGTAACCTTTGACCTTGAATAACTTTCGACGCAGACACGTGATACTATGCGCCTTTTGAGACAATTTTAAAACACCAAAATGAAGGTGTATATGAATTTTTAGCTTGTTTTCTCTCATTACGAGGTAACACCCTTTTTTTTTTTTTTTTTTTTTTTTTAACGTTGGGAAAATGCATTTACGCATCCCTCCGCCTGGGGAGGGGGGCTGGAGGGTATGTCGGACTCACTGCCAGAAGGCAGAATACCGACTAAAAACCCATCGTGTTCCCGTCACAATCGCCTTGAAAACAGGTCGCGGGAACCCGTTCGGAATCTTCCGCGGCCTGTCGGCGAGTGTCCGCTGTGGCGGACCTCCTCTTTTCCCCCTGGAAGATGAGGAAAGGACGTCCTGGAACCAAGGACATCCTTCGTCTGAGGTGGCCTGTGCAATGCAGGTATGGGTTCCCCAACCCATGCCCTGCAGACCACCTCTGAGCGGCATAAGACAGTTGGGCTGCCTTCTACCGCTCTTCCGCATGTGTAATCGGTGCGGGGCGCGGTCGTTACCACGCCCAGCAGCGAGACACAATTGGTAGTAGTTGGAATGTCATGACTAGGCAATAAGCCTAATCAGACATTCCAACCGACTCCGCCACAGCGTTATGGGCCGTCACCGGGGGAGATCGGCCGACGAGGGCCAATTTACCCCGGATGATGGGAGCGTCGCAACGCCTACTCCCAGTCACGTGGTCGGCTGGGCGTCGCACATCTGCACATACGACGCACCAGGGTGCAGCCGCTGTGCACGTCGCAGCTTTGTGACCGTCTTTGCCACAGCGGAAGCAAATTCCACTGCGGTCCACAACCGACGCGCACATCGGCCGCGTGTGTCCGACACACATGCACCGGAAGCACCGCAATTTGCGCGTCTCCAGGGCTACCACCCGAGCAGAGCTCCATCCCACCAGGAGTCTGCCTTTCTCCAACAGGGACTTAGCCATGGAGACGGGACATTTCACTATTGTGAAACCCGAGCCGTCTGGCCCCACCCTGATCTCTCCGACCTTAGTGTGATCGCGAGAGGACTCCCCTCCAGCGGCAATTGCTGCCGCAACGTCATCTTTGGCGACGGAGTCGTCCAGCCCCGAGATGCGCAAGTCTACACATTTGACGGGTCGGACGACCCGTGCAACTCCAGCTAAGGTGGATTGCAGCCTCTCCGCTAGAAGGTCGGCTTTTGGACCGCTAGTGGTGCCTGGGACCTCAAGTATTCGAGCCCCAGTCACCGCCCGCCTTAATCTGACGCCCTCTGTTAGCCCCAACTGGGTGAGGTCAATCGATTCTCTGGCCTTTGTCAGAACATCGACGTACGTCATCCCCTTCTCCAGAGCTTCTGGATGTAGGGTGATGACGACCGCCGACGATCGCGGAAGGCCAGGATTCCTCCTTTTCCTTTTAGGTTTGGCAGCTGTTTTAGCCACCACCGGCTTGGGTCTAGGCTGCGGCACTGCTTTTGTGGCAGAAGTTGCGGGAGCAACGGGTGCAGCCGGCTTTTTCTTCGTCCGCCCTTTTCTGGCTACAACAGCCCATCCCTCCCCATCAGTAGCGGGAGGTGTCCCAGCCTGGGTGATAGTTGGCTGAGATGAAGAATGGCCTACTGCGGAGCCGGCTCGTCTATGCGCTGCTGTTTTGAATGCTGCAGAGGGCGCCAAGGGTCGGGTTGCCACAACAGAAGGTGGCTCTCTCCTGTCCACAGCAAGCGGTGGGCGCAACGTCATTGCCGGTAGGAGGCGGTCCTCTATACCAGCAAAGCGGGCATTCACCATCTCCCCCACAGAGATAGCAACTGCCCGCTTAATCTCCTCAACATCCACCTCGGGAGGTGGGGCGGTACGAGGAGGAGAAGCAGGGGCCGTTGGCCTCGAGCATTGGCTCAACTCCTCGTGATCCCGCCGAAGGGCACTCAACTCGCTCCTCAGATCGGCCATTTCCCGGCTAAGCCGGTCATTGTCCGATCTGAGGCGCTTCGTTTCATCATCGACAGTCCGAGTCTTCAGGCTGTCGATGATGTCACGCATGTGGGTGAGAGCCTGGTTGATGGCGCTCTTCACCGTGCCCTTCATGTTTTTGGACTTGCGCGTCTGCTCCTGGACCACCTCAACCGCTTCCAGAGCACGACTGCACAAGTCCTCCGCCGTATGCTGGTCTCCGCTTATATGGGTGTAAGCTTTTCGAGCCGGCTTAACCTTACCGCTATTTTCAGGTTCAGGTGGGTCATAGTATGTTTCCTCACCCGGACCTTTCGCCAAATCTTCAAGTGCTTTCTTATAAAGCGCGTCGTAGTTGTCCGCAATTAACTTTTTCCCGGAGGCTGAGCTAGCCCGGGAAGTAACCGGGCTAGATTTCACCGAGTCTCCATCTTTCGGACGAGCAGTGCCTGAGACTCCTGCTTTCGGTGGACGTCCACGTCCTCGTCGAGCCGTCGTTATTTTGACCCGCGCTGCTTCCGTCTCTCTCTCCGTGTCATCCGAATCTAATTCCTCTGCTGGCCTTTTCTTTTTAGGCACCGCTTGCGTTCCCATTGTGGGTCTAGTTAAAATACCCGGCACATCCGAACAAACGGAGATCGCGTCAGAATCTGACAGACCCTCCTGCCCTCCATACACTCTCTCTAAGAGAGAGAAGCGGTTGGTGCCCCCCCCAGAATACGAGGGGCTGCGTGCCGAAGCACGGGGGGATTCTCCGACCGTTGGGCCGGTACCCCCCTGGGGTAATTGTTTGTTACCATCCGCTTGCATGTTTTTTTGCCTATTTAGGGATAGGTCCCTTATATGGCGTCTCCCTGCGCCCTTCCTCTCAAACGGCTCCCCGAGCCACACCTCACTGGCAGAGTTGAGACTTCTTGCCTCCGCCCAGCATCTTCCGCTGCGCCTTCTGCTAAATCAGAAGGACGCGCGGAGATGCCCCTCCTTGCCAAACCATTTCCGTTTGTCAGCAGGGTCACCACTAGCAGGTAAGGTTTGGCTAGGGGAGCTAGGTGTTATGCTCCCCTTAGACCCCACGAGGTAACACCCTAATTTAACTGGCCTATTAGGCAAAAACTTAGATTGCTAATCTACTTACACTAGTTCTAAATACAAAATAAACGTAGGCCTAGATATCGCTTATTGCAATAATGCCTTGTAGCGTCTATTATTTTTGGTTATTTAATTTTAAAGCTTCCTTTTATGTTGTACGTTTCCTAGGGGTGTACAATAAAGTGTTAATATCTATCTATCTAATTTCAGCGAATTTATTCAATCACAATGTTTACAATAGATTTTTCACAATCGTACGAGCAAACGATGCGATTGATCGTACGGCGTTTTTAAAATCTGCTTGTTGACAATCCTTCCCAAAAGCTACACGCTCACACGCTAGCTTTTGAAAACGCCAACAATCAGCGTGTAAAAAGGCTTGTGTGTCATCGACGCTTTAAGGCTAATCCTCAAATCCAATTCCATACAAAATGTTTCGGACAAATACTCAAAAAGTACGCCGTATTATATTAATTTCTTCACACTATTCGTTTCGTCTATGTCTTCCAATAGTGTCAACAAAAATTAGTAAGGTTTCATACTTTAATTTAGATTTTATACGTATTTTTTAGTTAGTAGGCTTAATTCTAAAACACGTATAAAATCTAAATTAATGTATGAAACCTTACTAATTTTTGTTGACACAATCAGAAAACGTAGACGAAACGAATAGTGTGAAGGAATTACTATAAACTGACGTACTTTTTGAGTATTTGTCCGAAACATTTTGTATGGAAATTTGCCTTGAGGATTCCCCTTAATGGTAGTTTTGCCGACATACCTTGTTCAGAAGGTTGAGTTTGGGTGTGGGGTTGCCATTATCAGGAGTATTCTTGATGAGTAACGACACAAGTTTGATGAATGTATCGCAAACGTTGTAATATCGGTCCCGTTTCGGCGGGATCGGCGGCGGCTGAGCGCGATCCTCGTTCAGATTTTGGTAGACCTGAAAATATGTATTTTAGGTATGTTGTGTAAGTTTTAAGAAAAATCGTGTTAAATAAATCGTTAACAGTCGAAACGTCGGGACACAAAAACATACGAGGTTAGCGCGATAAATACCCGTTATAATCAAAAAACTATGTGTGATAATCGCGAAAGTCTACGAAAAACAATCGTTAACTCAACTGAAAAGTCACAGGGAAGTAGAATGCGCAATTTCGTTTACTTCAACGACTTCTTTTTTTTTAGTTATTTTGATATAAAAACTAAACTACTGAACTGATTTTGAAATTTCTATGGGACCAATCTGAAAGTATAGGTATCCCCTCTCAAACAAAAAAAGAATTCTTCAAATCGATTTATAAACAACAGAATTCTGAGGTAACAAATTTTTAATAACTTAACTCTATAAGTATTAATAATTTATTCGTAATTTATTCGTTTTGTCGACACCGTGGCTTAGTTGGTAGTGACCCTGCCTACGAAGCTTGGTGTTCCGGGTTCGATCCCCGGCCGGGGCAAATATTTGTGTCGAACACAAATGTTTATTCTCGGGTCTTGGATGTTGTGATGTGTTGTATGTGTCCATGCCACCTGCGACACAGGGCATCCTAGTGCATGGGTGTGAGTGTGTGAATGTTTATTATAAAAGTATATTTTATTTAAATATATTTATACTATTTGTTAATATTTATGGATAAGTAACGCCTGAATCAATCAATTATTTATTTACTGTAGGGTCACTCACCTCCTCGATGACCATCTGCGTGGCAATCCTGAAGAAGCGAGTGATCATATCATCCGACTTAAGGATCCCGGTCATGTTCATCCTGTGCACGTACAAGTTGAAGTTCTGGCCCAGTTCTAACTCAGTCAGCGGGCTGTGTAGCACCGCGCGCCACTCGCGCAGCAGATTCTCCGTCTTTTCTTGAAGGCCGGCCGGGTCATCGTAGTTTTGAGACTGGGGAATTAGTTATAAGCATTAACACGGTGTCTAAAATATTTCTTGTGTTACCTCTGTTACTATATACTGATAAAGATAAAGTTTATTTTCCAAAAAAAGATCTTATTACTATGTTTACAATTTGTGTTAAAAATGCAGAACCTTTCTAATTTAATTAAGAACTAAGATCTTTGTACAGGTCTATTTAAAGACTTCTCGGTCTAAGCTAAGTATAGATATACTTGTGATATAGACCCGAGAGATCCCTACTTCCGCCGGTGGAGCAGATAAGTTTTTAATTACTCTAGGTAGGTGTTATTCATTAACAACTTTAATAGTGTAAAAAAAAAAGTGAAAATATACTAAAGAGCCAAGAGAGAAGAAATTAGAGAAAATTACTAGCCGCAGTCATTTTGTAGAAATATATATGTGTCTGTGTTTATTGAATTTTATGTGTGAGGGTGCGTGTGTGTGTGTAGGTTTGTGTGTACCTAGGCATGTATTGAAGTTTGAGTTGTGTCTGTTGAGTCTGTATAGTGTATTATGTAGTGTTAATATTGTATTGTTGTACTCGTAGTTAACCCTAACTTTCTAACGCTATATTTATTTGACTATTTTCATTAAATCTTCTGTATTTATGTAGTTTAAAGGTTGAAGATAGTTTCTTACTTTAGTTTTACATTCCAAGTATGTATAATCATAGAGTTTGACATTTTTACTGATTTTATTATACAGGTATACTCGCACTGAATACCTACCTACCATACTGCTATGTACATATTGGTACTTACTGTATCTCGTACCATCAGGAGATGTACGCGTTTAGTACGTTGTTCTTGTTATACAGAAGAAACCAGAACTTTATGCCAGAACGAATACTAGGCTGAGGAAAATCCTGGATACGGGTCCAGATGACGCTACTAGGAAACTGGAACACACCATACATCAACCCAGGGTCCTGCTCCGCTACTTTGGTGAGGGTCAATGCACAATACACCCCACAGCGGGACGTCAGTGCAGACCATTTGTAACCTCTTCCCCGAATTAGAATTAGACGTTTCGGCCTAAGATTAAATAAAAAATATATCGTAATCGACGACATTACGATAAAGCCTTGTATGTATGTATGTTGACTCCATTTTCCGCAATTGGACTCGTTATTCGGTCCTTTTTGCGTGTGTATCCTTTGTGGAGCGACCGGTTTAAGTTAGTATGGAAAGCTTACCCGGACCAGCATGATGCCGGAGTGTATGTGCGCGGTGGGTCCTAGAGGCGAGCGCTCGCCGAGGTACGCGCTTGGGTCCTGATTGACGCGGATCATCTCTATCAGCGCGCCCAACCCCTCAGGCGGAGGCACTCCTCGGTTCACGGTCATTATCCGCACCAGCATTTCTGCAAATCATACGCTTGGAGTTTAGCGGGAACGTGAAAAATGGCGTATTGTCGGCATTAAATTAATTGACAAAACTTGTATAACTTTGAGTGTTTGAGTGTAAAAACGGTGGTTTTTTATCCATTAAGTGCTCGTGAACGTGTATGAGTGTTGGTGAATAGTGTAATGCTGTAAAACCTGAACTTTTGAATTTAGTTGAAAAATACAATTGTCAATAACGTAGCACATTGAAAATGAATTGCCATTGATCGTCTCCGAGGCCCGGAGGCATTTAAACACGGATGGTCGTTGACGACACGGATGGTCGAGGGGCAAGTGTGTTGGACTGCCACGCCGAGTGTCGCGGGTTCGATTCCCGCTTCAGGACAAACATTTTTGTGATGATCATAGGTGTTTGTCCTGAGTCTGGGTGTTTTCTATGTATGTATTTCCAAAAAAAGAAATTATATATTATAGTTTATATTATTTATTAAGTATTGTATCAGTTATCTAGTTTGTCATTTCACACAACGCCATCTAGCCCCAAACTAAGCAGTCTTAGTTTGGGGCTAGATGGCGTTGTGTGAAATGTCAAAACAAAAAAAAAACAGCAGAGCTGCTGGATTACCTGTGGTGTGGTAGAGATCGGACTCGTTCACGTAGATATTGTTTCGATCGTCGACCAAGTACAGCTGAACGAGCTGCATCGCGAAGTTAACGGCCAGATAATTGTTCCCGTTCTCCATCATATGGGCGACCGCGAGGTCGTACTGTAGAGATAGGAAACAGTGAGTCGATGAGATTTCATCAAAATAACTACGTAAGGACTCTGTTGCCTACTTGCACCAAACTGTCAAAGTTCCTAAGCAATTACTTTACTCGGTTGTTCTTAACAGTGCAGATTCAGATCGTTAAGAACTGCCAAGCGAGTAACGTAATTGCTTAGGCACTTTGAAAGTTTGGTGCAAGTCGGCATCTCAAGTGTATTGTAATAACATTAATTAAATACTTAATTTTATTACCCGACGGAGCCGAAAAATCGCTATATCGATTTGTTTTTACAAAATACTTATCTAAAGATACATGGGTTATTGAAACGAATCTACTACTAGGGCGAATAAATATGACACCTGGCTCGAATGTCGTTTGTGCAAAAAACAGCGTGGAATTGGATAATCTTGATAGAGAAGCTTTAGAGAAGAGGTCCTGTAATACTTGGTAATGATAAGGCTTCGCAATTAGAGGAAGAAGAAACACGGAGGGCGCCGCGCGGGGCAGCGGGGGACGCATCAAGTTGCGAGCCACGTGGCAGCCAGGTGTCATGTTTACTCGCCCGAGTTGTAACGATACCTCAACTGTCATAAACCATCCAGCCGTTTGGAAGATACGAGGTAACATAGACATTTACATACATACCATACAAGATATGCGCGAAGAACATAACCCTTCCTTGGTAGTCGGGTCTTCTTCTTATCGTATAACTAGTCATATAAAATGTTAAAATTATGTTTTTGGTGTTATTAATTTAAGTTTTCATACAAAATGTATCATCATCGTCATCAGCCAGGTAGGACCCACTGCTGGGTATAGGCCTCCATTCACTTTAGCCAGCCTTCACGATCTTGTGCATCTCTGATCCAGGTAGTCCCCGCGAGGTCGTCGACCCACCAGGCTGTTGGCCGACCCGGGTTTCTCTTTCCTGTCTTTGGCCACCATTCAGTCAGAGCCTTACTCCATCGGACAAAATGTATAGGGTCAACAATGATGAGAAATTAGACTAAATTTATATAAAAGTACATTGTGATACCTATTACATTTAAGGCCAATCCTCAAATCCAAATTCCATACAAAATGATTCGGACAAATACTCAAAAAGTACGCCGTATTATAGTAATTTCTTCAAACTATTCGTTTTGTCCATGTTTTTTGATTTCGTCAACAAAAAAAGTAAAAGGTTTCATACTTTAATTTTGATTTTATACGTGTTTTTAAGTAAGTAGGGTTAATTTTAAAATCCGAATCATTTTGTATGGAATTCGGATTCAAGTAAAGTTGCTGTGCCCAACAGGGTAGACGTATAATAAACCATAGCCCTAAGGCGTAAGTGTACCTACTTATTTTGCAATAAATTACTAAATTACAAACCTTTCAATTAAGTAGAAGTTCGAAGCGAGTTTCTGTCTCCTGTTAATGTAAATGCTTACCTGCGGCAGGTTGATGAGATGATATCTGATCATGCAATCCACAGCCTCCAGATTGTATCTCAATTCCTCCCGACACTCGGTGATGCAGTACGTGATCTGTTTCGTGGTCCAAACGTGGCCATACACCCTTGCGTCTTCCAGCAGTTTCAAGGTACGAAGATGAATGTCTCGGTATCGGTTTATCATCTCCATGTGGTCTGCTGTTGTACCCGGTGGGGCTATATGACCTTCCAAAAGACCGTCTACTGCCTGGAATTGTCAAATTTGCATATTTGTTAGAAATAATCAATATACACCACATTTTTTTTATTATTAAAAAAACGTAAATGGGCAATGCAGAACGAGGTACTACTTTATATCTGTGCAGACAGAATTTTGGGGTTTTTTTTTAAATGAAAGAGTGACAGCGGAGCAAGTGTGGCGCCCTAGCCGAAGCTTTTGCTAACCCGGGTACCTAGTTCAAACCAGCGATCAGCGAAGAATTAAACTTAAATTATTATCAATAATGGTACCTATTACGCATGGCCATAGGAATTTTAATGAGATGTCAGATGTTAACCATCATAATTATGCGAGTACTGTTATGCCTAGATCACACGTACCGTTTACTAAGTACTAGACAGTGAAATGTTACTCGGCCGAGACAGTGAAAGCTTACATCACTCCCTCAGCCGAGCACTTGGTGCCATGTAAACATGGCACCAACTACGTACGTACCGAGAACTCGACCGAGAGCGCTGTCTCGGCCGAGTACTCGGTACGTTTATAATCTAGGCATAATTCTCGCTTTTTTTGTACGTTACCTATGTTATATGCAAATAAAATATTGAGTATAATAAAGTATAATCACATACAATCACACAAGTAATATAATTCTTCGCAGTCAGTAATTACTACAACTTCTTATCGTGTCACTAGTTGTTTAGAACCAGTGTGGTGAAAGGATTTCAAGTGCGCATCGAAGAGGCTCCTTTCGTGCACTAATATTACAACAAAATCACGGTAAACAAAAGATGACAACACTGACCTTTTGTAGCAGCGTGCATCCAGATACGTTGTCTCTATTCCTTCTGGCGAGGATGAGGCATTCCAGCAACGCGTGCATGTTGGAAGCCTGAACCGCTAACGACGTCAGCCCGTGGCAGTTCTGCAGGAATACCTCAGCTGCCGTACAGAGCGAGCTCATCTCGTCCGTGCCGTACAATTGGGTTGGGTTCATGACCTGTGATCGGAATAGGAATATTAATCAAGCAGAGTATACACCACAAGTTATTAATTACCAAAAAAAACTTAAATGGTCAATGCAGAAGGGGTATTTAATTGTATCTGTGCAGTCAGAATTTTTGGTTACTACAAAATGACAGAGTGATAGCGGGGCGAGTGCGGCGCCCGAGCCGAGCTGCGGCGAGCTGGCTCGAGCTAGGTACCCGAGTTTTCAAAATTATGAATGAAACTCTAATAAATGACATCAATGATGAGTACCGATTAACACAAGGCCATAGAATAATTGCTAACGGTAACAGTATGATCAATTAACAAAGAGAAAAACAAAGAGGCCAGAAAGAAGACTGGGCTGAGGAAAATCCTGGATACGGGTCCGGATGACCCTACCGGGAAACTGGAACACACCATCCATCAACCCAGGGTCCTGCTCCGCTATTTTGGGGAGCTGGGCTGGCTGGGGTAAAGTTAGTACAAAAAAGGGGTCAATGCACAATACACCCCACAGCGGGACGTCAGTGCAGACCACTTGCAACCCCTTACCCAAATTAGAATTAGAAAATTAGTATGATCAATTCTTACTATATAAAAAAAAACGGTTTATTCTTTTTGTTTTTGCCAAATACATGTTTAAACACGGCAACTGATAATGCGTAATTTTTTTCTTCTGCTACATAAAAACTTTCATAATTGTTTTGTTGTGCTACATGGAAAAGAAAGATAAAATAGTGTCAGCCTATCCTAATGAGACCTATATTGTTACAATTTAATTCAATAATGCTCTAAATTGCAACACTGGTTATTTACGAAGGTTCGGGACCCGCAAGATGTTGGACACCAAAGTAATTAGATCCAATTTTTTACAATTACCTGGCTGTATGTGAGGGGTATTTGGTCTTGCCCGGTGGGTTTAGGCATAAACAGTCCAGCATCTCTGATGGGGAGGAATCCGGGGATGTTGCAGGCGAATTCTTCGTATACCAGAATTTGTGAGTCAGTTGGTCCTCCGGCGCGCAACCTGACTCTCTCTGGCAATCGTTCGGTTTGGTAAGTCATTACAATAGGGTCGTAATACCGACGACCGTCGACTCGAGCCAATTTCCTCATCTCATAGTCGTTCATGAGACGTTTGTCTAATTCGGGGAGAGCTTTTTCCACGGCCGTTTTCTGTATGAAAGCGCACGCAAGCTCCATGTTATCATTGGCTAGGACTGCGGCTGCTGTTTCGAGCATGTCCTGAAATGATTTTGAAATAAAAATAACACATAAAAAATATTTCAAAATAGAATGCCTAAATAAATAAATATTTTGGATAATTGATTGATTCAGGCGTTACTTTGCGGAAATCCATAAATATTAACAATAGTATAAATATATTTAGTAATAAATCCGCTTAATTTCTAAACAAAGGTCTTAATTAACTAACTAGAGTTAAGATAATTAAGACCTTTGTTTAGATCTTCTTCGTCTTCTTTTCTGATCTTTTCTTTCGTTTTTCTTTGTGAAGAGTTCTGACTTGGGTTTTCTGTTCGGCGCTTTGGTTTAGATACAAAAAAATCTAAACTAGAGTTAAGTTAATTAAGACCTTTGTTTATAAATTAAGCGGATTTATTACTAAATATATTTATTATTTTTTATAAATATTTTGGACATTTCACGAAGGATCTATTTGATACATTCTAATACGATTCATGATATTTGGGATAACATATACGGTGTAAGAAATTACCTGATGTGAAGTCTGGGGCAGCAAGGCCGTAGCAAAGGCAGCCTTCATGTTGGTAGTCATGGTCGTGATGATCTGTTCCCGGCAGGTGATCATGGCCATGCCAGCCGTAAGGTTGCGCATCATGTGGTGAGCACAGGTACGCATGCGCACCTCGTCCGGGTCCAGAGAAAAGTCTTTCCTAATAATCTGCTCGCACGTCGTCAAAGCATACTTTATTGATCGGTCCACTACTGGGTGTATCCATTCTTGAATAGAACGTTCTATGGCGGGTTTCACGAAGTTCTTCAAATGCGGGTAGTTTTGGAACAGCGAGAGGTGCTGGCTGTAGGTCACTTTGGCGGCGAATGCAGTGGTCGAGGTTATGTTCACTTCGAGGTAGCTGAACCGAGGCTCGGGTAGGCCGAGTACCGCCATCATGTTGGGGTCGTTTTGCGCCATTTGATTGGCTTGCTGCGCCACGGCCATTTCCTCAGCAGTCATCATATTCGGCGGAGGCATCATGTGCATTTGCGAAGCCGGAATCATCACCGGCCCCACAGGCATCTGCACAGCCGCTTGTTCTACCGGCTTCTTAGGTTGTGATAGCTGGAATTCTATTGTTCTCACCTTTTCCGGATCTTTCAGATAAATCACCGGTTTGAGTTCGTTTATATCCAGACATAAGTTTTTGCATAGCACTTCTATTTCAAACTTTAGGTTCAATTTGAGATCGGGCTCCTGATGGAGTTCGGCTAGTACGTTCATCAGCGCCATAGTCCAAGGGTTCGGGGGACTAAACACTTTGCTTTTAGCGCAGGATTCCAGAATCTTCGCTACGAATGGGATGACGTATAGCAACTCCTGTTGCCCTTTGTGGTACGCTTCCAATACCAACGATTTCAAATCGATGTCTATGAAGAGGATAGGCAGGCTTCTCGATAGAGTCAACATGCCTAACCAATGTCCAAGGTTTTTCAGAAGGGATCGATCGGAAAAGTTTGCTATGCCCTTATCAGAGCGCAGCAGAACTTTAATATTGCGGTAGGTTTCTTTAGTGACGAGTTTGTTCACGTCACGGACTTTGAGAACGTCAAGGAAATTGGAGTAAAGCGCGTGGAAATTGAGCTCGATGGACGCTCGCTTCATCACGAGATACTGTGACAGCCACGGGTAATACTCTTCGGTGATCACTTCCTTGAGTTCTTCGCATTTAGTCTGTAGGTTCAGTTGGCTGAGGTTGTTGAATATGAACGCGGTTTTGTCTTGTACCGGTTCGGGTGGTGCTATTATCTTGTCGTCTTTGTCGGTCGCAGTGAGTAGCGTGTCGATGTTTGTTGCGTTCGCGATAGAAGGCCGGCTGCCGATTTGGCCAGCGGTCGACATTTTCGATATCACGGAGATCGTCGGCTGGCAGATGGCGGCTCTGGGGACAAATTCACTACGATCAACGGATAAGCAACTGTTCTTTTAAAACAATAAAAAAGGCAGACTTACATCGACTGATTCGATGTAAGTCTGCCTTGAGAATTGAATGATACTGACTTGTACTGTGACGACGCCGAGACTGTGACGACCGTGTTGGTGTTGAGCATGGCAGCGAGCGTGGCCGGCAGCACGGGCCCCGAAGGTTTCGTAGGCGGTTCCTGGCCCTGCATCCCATACTCCACGTACTCGCACAGGTGAAGCGGGAACTCGCTGAAGTAGGGGATCGCCCTAACGTGTTCGCAGTACTTATGGTAGTCCTTCAGGCGATTCTTGAATCTGTCTAGGGCGGCGATGCCGAAATAATACATTTTTGAGCCTTCTCCCTTCTTTAGGGCGTCTAGCACGAATCTCAACGCGAGGCCGAGCGATACATAGCTGGGAACTAAGCCCTTGTCGATGATACCTCCGAACAGCTGTGCGGTTATGTGAAGTTCTTTGTCCGGGTACTGCGGGAAGAACTTGTACTCTTCGAATAGGTTTCTTACCATGCACCCGAATACATCCCGTTCACGTTGAATCTGGGACTCCTGGAACTTCTTGAGCATATCGAGAACCTCATCGATGGACAGCGTCGGATGCGGCGGGTGGTTGTAGATCCTCTGGAAGTAGCCGTTCGCTTCGTCTTCCACTTCCTTGGAGACCGGGTGGTTCATATCCGAGTACTGGAGCGGGTCCTGCATGCGCGGCTTCTCCATCATGGCGGGCGCCATACGCGTAAGCCCCATAACGTTCGGGTTGTGTTGCATCGGCATCATAGCGAACGGGCTATTGGGCGCAGCTCCCATCATACGGGAAGGCGAGCCTGGCGCTGCCACCAGTTGCCCGAGCGTTCCGGGCATCGCGAACGCCGTATTGGTAGGTGCCCCTAAGGTCATACTCGCCACGCCCGGTGTGAGAGTGCTCAGCGGGTCGATATGCGGCGTGAACAGCTGAGTGCCGATGCCGGCGTGTTGGAAGGGCGTCTCTAGCACGCGCGTGTGCGGCCTGGCTATACCCGGGTTCATCGGCTGGCGCGGCTTGCTCATCAGCAAGGTCTGGCAGTTGGTAACGACGTTGTAGATCGCCTCCTGCAGTTCTTGCTGCACATTGGACATGCACATCTGCAGGCACGCAAGCATTGTACCTATAGTCTCGTGCGGCAGTTGCGCCGCCTTAGGCAACTGCTCGTCGGGCAATTTGCCGATCACTTGGGGACATCTCCGTTGTAGGAATTTGACCATAGCGGCGACAAACGGTTCACCGTGGTCCCTGATCTTATCCGTGAGCCATTTGTCTAGTTTGAGGTATTCGCGCCGCGACGCGAGGCAGGCCAGATCGATAACGAAGGGGAAAGACTGCATGTTCAACAATAGCGAGAGGGCCTTCAGATCTTGAGCGACGTCCAGTATGCGGGAGAGCTTGGACTGGTCGCAGTCACCGCGGAGGTACCACTCGGCCATGGCGTGCATCACGATTGGCTTGATGTTGGGCGTCTGCGTGTGCCACGCCTGGTGCAGGATGATGGCCGAGTTGGGGTGGTTTCCGAGGAAGATGGGGATGAGTGTGGTGATGAGCTCCTGGCGCACGGCCGACACGGGCGGTGTGATTTGCAGCAGCGTGAGGAACAGCACGTCGGGGCAGTGCTGCAGCGGCGCCTTCACCAGCTCCTGCACGGGCCCGTAGTAGCCGCGCTCTGACGCGTACAGCAGCAGCTCCACGAGGTACCAGCACCGCCACGTGCCCACCTCCTTGTTGTCGCTCTCCGGCGGCGATTTCAAACAGTCGATCGCCACCGGGTGGAACGGGTGATCAGAGAAACTGAACACGTCTGGGTGCTTCAATATGTTGCTCACTAGACTCATCTGCCCGTCTAGATTCGTCCATCGACGACAGAGGTATTCTACAGGAAATATACTGGCCGGGTAGCCCGCACTCTGCAGGCCTAATCGCAATATGGTGAAGAGCAAGCTGAGGGCGCTTCGGTCGGGCACGACGAATTCGGGGTGGTCCAGTTGTAGTATAACTTCCTTCCAGTTCAGATTGGAGGCGAGCTCTTTGAGCGTTTGCACGAACACTTCGGCGTTCCACTCACCTATACCGTGGGTGCCGCCGTCTTTTTTGTCATGCATAACCCAGTAGTTTCCAGGGGTCTGTATTTGCGGGCCATCCGGGACGTTGCTCGCTTGGTATCGGATCATCATGGAGATGGTCCGCGCTACGTCGATGGCCGTGGGCTCGCGGGCCCCGAAATTTAGCATGTTGGTTTTGCACTCTTCCACGGAGGCCGTGAAGGAGTAGCCGATTTCGCGGATGATGTCCGCCAGCGAGTGCTCCATCATCGCCGCGGCCATATCATCGGGTGCAGTCATCTCTTCGAGCGGAGTGCGTGTGTCGTCGGGATATAGCCGAGGCGCGAGCACTATAGGCACTAGCTCGCGGGGGATGTCTGTCTTCAGTCGGTTCACGAACAACTCTCTAGTGACGGCCGCTAGTTTGTTGCTCTCATGGGATAGGTCCGTCAGCAGAATTTGCAGAACCTCAGGGCTGCATTCCTGAATTCCAGCGCGTTCTGGTTGTTGGCCTCGTTCTGACAATATAACATTATCATATCAAAGACATTCATGGTAAAAGTGGCAACGAGGGAGAGATAAGAACCGAGGTAGGTTCTATATATATATAGGAACATATACTGATGAAGTTGTTAAGTTTTAAGTGCTCATACATTCAAAAGATAATTACAATACACTAGTTCCAATTCAATACAATATCACATTTATAATCACAAATTCGATAAAAATTATGTCAAAAAAAAACAATTCTAATAGTAACGAAATAATGGGCTTTTCTGATTCAATTGGTTAAAACATTTTGATTCTGATTGACTTACCTGCGTCTAGGTAGCACTGAACGAGATCTAAAAACCTCTTTTTAAGATGTTGCTTTGCTAATGCGATGATATCCGGTTTAGTGGAGTATTTCCGCAAAGTCAGGGAAAGTATGACATCCTCAGCAGTTGTGAGCTTCAATAATCTTGAAATACGGTGCAGTAATGTATTCGTGGGTTTCAATATCTGAAAGTATCACAATAAATGCATCATTTTATACGCGAAGAAAATACAATTACAGTAGAAACCATCAACATCGTCACTGGATTCAGCATATCGCAGTCCACAGCTGGACACAGGCCTCTCCCAACTGCAGTGCTCGAGGAGGCATGCACTGCAAGCGGAGCTCGGGGTTGGGGTAAGCCTTCCCTGGGATGTGCCTCACAGCAACGTGTGTGAGGACCACCGGTACGTGTTCTTCGGATATCCCTATCAAGAGGTTTTAGTCAGTTAAAGTCCGACATAACCCGTCCGCCCTTCCCCAAGGGCGGTGGGGATCCATGAGGACTTCCCCATGAAAAAAGGCCTATCCCAAAGTGAGCCATCACGCCTTGTCTTCGGCTTGCCGCGTCTGCATCTTTTCGCAGATCGCAGATCGTAAACACCATACAGAGTATGCATACGTATTATCAAAATATTTTTATTCAAATCAATTGGCAAATCGGTGTCAAAACTTTTTTTTAAGGTAAAAATTATTTTAACTTAGACTAAGTTGAAAGTAGATAAGAAACACCTTATAAAAATTGAAGTTATTAATAAGCTTATTAGTTCCGAAACCCTGAGCGCATCTATTCACTAGTGCAGAATCACTTCATAATCAGCTGGAAGCTTATTTATCCTCACGGCACGTACATAAATATTACCTACTCCGCTTCGAACTAATTAGCTATATCCACTTCCACATATTGCTTATTACGGCAGTGATCGGGAAAATGAGTACTGAAGTGGCTAAACTAGTACAGTCAACAGCACATGTAGATTGCACACTCCGCAATTCGAAACACCAATATGTTTCGGGCGTAAATAAATTTCAATCAACATATTTTTGGATATTATTTCATAGCAATATTGTGAATATTAGAGAAATATCGGTGTGAACAGAACTGTTATTTTTTTACGTTTTGTACACGGATTACTTCTCCTGCCTACATTATGTGACGTCTACTGTCACATAATAACTAAACATTGGGTGCAGTTAGCAACAGTGTTCAATGTCGCAGTAGTATAGTACTCGCACAGAGTAGTAAGATATACACAAGTACTAGTATTGGGTCAGGTCACTTCAAACACTCAAGGATATCTGTAAAACCAGACGGGAGCAGGTACGCGTCCGTAAGACCCGGGATCGCGACGCGGTATGCGCTCAGCGCAGCGATTGTGGAGCAATCAAATTTTCCACCCTAGCCCCTTCCACCCTCCGCAGCCACTACCTCCACAGCCTCTACAATAATTACAAAACACCACAACGTTATTTTCTCGTCTATTTCATGAAAAAATCTCCCGGTACTGGTTTTAATTTTTTTTTATCAAATACCGTATCAAAAATGCATTTTTAGGTTTCAGAGTCCGACAAAACCGAATTTGTTTTCAAACTAGCTCTGCATAATAAACTCAAATAGATAACGAGTTATAGTTGATTAACTTTTTAATTAACATATCAATTAAGATAAAATACGATTCTTCTTCTTATCGTGTCACTAGTTCTTTCGAACCAGGATGGTGAAAGGATTTCAAGTGCGCATCGAAGAGGCTCCTTTCGTGCACTATAAAATACGATGTCATCGCCTGAGGTATCTATGATAAGGAAGATTTCATGACAATAGCGCGACGTAATTTTTTTTTACAATTTTTTGGAAAACTTACTGCTAGTTAAGAACAATATAGTAAAGAAAGTAAGTGCTGAGGGTCAATATAAAGTTTCCACCTATTACTAAAAATTTTAAGCAATGCATTAAAAAATGAAACGTAGACGATAACAGACGGCTAAGCCTATGCGTCATTTAACATAGATATAACTGAGTTTAGGTACTTAACTTGAGAAGAAATGTTTACCTATTGGTTAAGTACCTAAACTCAGTTTCCAACCGTCAACCGTTGACCACACTACAAAAAGCCGCTTATCTTAAAAGCTAGTCTCATGAGAACATAGTCCATAAAACCGTGAAATTACCTTCTGTAGAGTGCGTGATGGCTGATCGATGGCGCGGCAGAGATAGGTGGCCTTCGCTGGGTGGTTGAGCAATGCGCTGACCCGTGTGGCCAGCAGCGAAGCATGCAAGTTGTTGCTTAACGAAGACGAGCTCGAGTTCCGGTCGGAGTCCCACGCTATCTTACCCGCCTCCGTGAACAGAACCCTCAGCAGGTAGTTCTCGGCTTCCAACCCATAGAGTGATACAATCTGTAACAATCACACGCTATGTTCAAGACGGAGGTTTCTGGACAAGTAGGCGAAGTTGAGATAAACTGTAAATAGTTGCATTACGGTGCCAAAATTGACGAAACCAGCGGATCGACATTATCTTCCATTTATGCAAAAGTGAGGACAGATTTACCTAGAACAAAATCTCAGCATTTTTAGTAGGGCAAGATCAATGAATATCTATAGAAGACTTGGTCTTGACTGACAGACTGACAGAAAGCTTACACAGGCTAAACTAGGGGTTGTAGACTTAAAACTTGGAGGATGTGTTCGTCAAGAGCTGAAAGTGCGTACTAAGAATTTAGTTAATTCGCAACGTAAACGAAGTTGCGGGCGTCAGCTCGTTTTGCAATAAAACACATTTGCCAAGCATAAGGGTGCCTTTCCACCAGAGATGTGCTATGCAGCTATGCTGCGAAGATGTGAAATCTACGCTACGAAAATATGTGACCGTTTCCACTAATGCTAAGCTATGTAGCTGCGCGAGAAAGATGCGCAGCTCGAGCTATGCGATGTATCGATAGTAGGGAATCGTATAGAAGCGCTATGCATCCATAGCACGCATACTTCCATATAAAAAACATAGCTTAGTTGAATCCGTTTTCACCAGCCAGTGCTAAGCTATCATATCGCAGCGCATCCATAGCAACGTAGCATAGCACATCTCTGGTGGAAAAGCACCCTAACGCGTACCGCATCCATAGCAACGTAGCATAGCACATCTCTGGTGGAAAAGCACCCTAACGCGTACACTAAGTTTTGCTAAGACCTACTATTCTCTAGTCTCTCTAAGTTAAATACTAACACCTTGTTCTAAGATTAGATAGTAAGTAGGTATAACTAACACATGTGGTCTAAATACATACATTTATTATAATTATAATTATTCATAAATTATGATGCATCTTATATTGGAAACAAAACAATCCGATGTCTCATGGCTAGTTAGTGAGTACCTACCTTCCTTCCTACGTATACAAGAATAGGGCGATTAGCCAAGTCCCGATTTGTTTTACATATAAAAACGTTTCGTGTGTGACGAATTAACTCTGTATAACAGAAAGTATGACGCAAAGGTTGATAAAAAGTATTAGCGCTGAAATAAGATGCTAAAAGCACGTGTAAGACATTCTTATATGTATAGTCAACTCGCTGTTATGACTTAGTTTGCGTCCATTTATGGACGGACATGAAAAGGGTCGAGGCACACTTACGTGAGTCCATCAAATCCATCAATGCCAGGTCGCGGCCAAGGCTTTTATCGTACTTTTCACAATAGTATTGTATTTAAATATCTATATCATTAAAAGTGACTCGGTAACGACTCGTTTCACGTTAAACAAACGGCTGTGTGCCCAACACAGTTCCTGCCGTTTATGATAAGCATTTTTGACTATGTGACTGCACATTTTTAAATAGTTTGTAAGTACAGGCCGTGACTCAGGTAAAGTAGTATCAAACTATAAACAAAAATACAAAACCGGGCTTCCTCTTCTTATCGTGACACTAGTTCTTTCGAACCAGTGTGGTGAAAGGATTTAAGTGCGCCTCAAGGAGGCTCCTTTCGAGCACTACCGGGCATAAATAATGAATATAATGGTAAAATTTATCACATTTAACTGCAAACCTAATATTCAACAAAATGCTTGTGCGGTTTAAATAAACAAAAAAACTTAAGGTATCAATAAAAAAAGTTTGTTAAATATTTTTCTACTGTTGGATATAACTGAATACTCAATACATTTATTGTCTTCACATGGTAAAAATGCTTCCAAATAGGTACACAATAAAGTAGTAGAATCACATCATCATAATCAATCACACAATATCTAATAGGTAAGAGGCAGGCACTCTCTACAAAAGCATCATATATATATATACCAATCTATTTCTCTACTCATCCAGTTTCTAGGCAGTGGTCCAAGTAACTAGTTTGTGCACAGGTGGCGTTGTCCTAATAGAACGCGATCACGCGATCGTCGCGCGAGCAAGCGATGCGACCGTCTCGCGCGAATCCGCGATCAAGCGTACTAACGTCAAATAGGCGTCCCGATTGGCATCGCGTCGCGTCGCGCGATTGCCAATCGGTCGACGCGATCGACGTTCGCGCGAACTTGCGATGGTCGCGTCATCGCGTTCTATTAGGGCACTGTCATAGCCACTTAATTTAAGAAGACGTTATCTACAAGCATTATTGGCTTAAAGCTTAAGTCAACAAAACAATTCAAAGGCTCATAATCTACATTTGATAAAAAAAAAATTAAATAAATAAACATTCGCTTAAGCAGTAAGGACAGCAATTGCAATCAAACAATAAAATGATACATTGAGTAGCTCAGCACGAGTTATATCTGCTCATAAAATGTGGTGATAATACTAACACTCAAATCCATTTGGATAGATAGATAATTGCACAACACAAAACAAGAAAATAAATAGGAATAAAAAGTGAAGCACAATGGTTATTGCTAAAGGCAATCTCTTCCAGACAATCTTTGGATGGATCAGGAAATGAGGCTAAACATTTTAGATTAATTATTTGGTTAAAGTAGCTAAGTTGCATGGGCTTTAAGCTGAGCAGTATACATAAATTAATTAGCTGGTGAAAACATGTATGGTTGTTTAAATTATTTTTTTTTTTTTAAACATTCACACACTCACACCCCTGCACTAGGATTCCCTGTGTCGCAGGTGGCATGGACACATACAACACATCACAACATCCAAGACCCGAGAACAAACATTTGTGTTCGTCACAGATATTTGCCCCGGCCGGGGATCGAACCCGGAACACCAAGCTTCGTAGGCAGGGTCACTACCAACTAAGCCACGGTGTCGTCAAATGTCATGGATGTTTGTTACATAACCTGAAATAGGACATCTATTATTTGTTCTACAGCTCACCGTGAAGCAATGGGCAGCTAGTGTAACAGGTCTACAACCTAACTAAGCCGTGTTGGCACTGTGGGAGGTGCCTCGACTTTTGAGCCGAAGGTCGTGGGTTCGAACCAGGTCATACATCAATGGATTTTACTGTTTGTGTAAGTGTGTAAGAATTTATGTGTGCATTAAAACACGTGCTTAACGGTGAAGGAAAACATCGTGAGGTAACCGACATGTCATAGAACATAAAAAGTTTGAAAACATATGTCAAGTGCATGAAAGGAGCCTCTTCAAGGCGCACTAAAAATCCTTTTACCACATTGGCTCGAAAGAACTAGTGACACGATAAGACGAAGAAGGTCTACATTAGAAATGTTAAATGTTATGGATTCACAAAGAAAGAACTGAACAATCAAGGATAAAAATTACACATATTTCACGCATGGATGTTGCCAAGAAAGCCGCAGATGAGTTTAATATTTCAGTCAGAATCCTAGCTGGCGCTTTTCCAAATGTTCATATCAGCAAATTGGCATTCACAATATACAACAGGGGTCAAACCCAACAAAACATGAAGTTTAATTGATTTTTTGATGAAATGAAGAGAAGGCACAGAAATATTAGAGAATAGAAACTCAATGTAGTACATTGAAAATGCGACCATGAAAAGGGAGCCACATTGGCTAACTTCTAGTACATTCTAGTCCGATGCTAATTATTATGTCCAGATATTAAAAGAAACACATGTTTTCGTAGTAGAACATATATTCAGCTCGGTAGCTGCACAGAAAGTGAATATGTCAAAACTTTAGCAAACTACCTACATTAACCTACTTTATTATTCAACAAGGTAGAAAAGTAGTACCCACCAAACTATAGCATATCTGTATATGACATATCTCCCCCCTAAGTATGATTGATAACACTAAATTAATACACAACATAAATCCTAAGTACTTAATCATATAAACATAATGGTGCTCTGAAATAGCCAATACAATTAAACTTATTATCTAATAATTACTTGAAGAATCAACTCATTATGACACGTAAAGATTATCTTTAGAATGATGAGGTCTCTGGTATGGCGTTTTTTCATGAACAGTCATCTTACTTTTCATCTTCCCTGCACTGGAGCTAGATGTCTCAGAGGGTGGTATCCCTAACATCTCTGCCCATTCACTGGCATCGGGGATCTCAATAATATCTTCATAATCTTGACTGGGTTTTTGCCTTTCCACTTCATCATTGCTAAGTACAATCCTTGAGGCTACAGGTTTTTCTTGTAATGGAACTGTAGCCGTTCTCTCTCCCTCCTCTAGCCTGGATTCTGTAGATTTATGTTTTATAAGCTGGTCAATATGGCGATTGACTACTGCACCATTATTTGTCTCAATTTGGTAACTTGATGGACCACTTTTTTCAACAATCTTGCCTGGCAACCATTTTGCCCCCACATTACTGTAATTTCTATACATCACGTTTTGACCGACATTTGTTTGCCTCGTTTTCTGCTGACTGTTGTTACGAATCTGATTCTCTGTCTTCTTATTTTGCAGGTTTTCTGGATGTATCGTGTCCAACAAAGTCCGTAAGCGTCTTTTCATCAAGAGCTCTGCAGGGGTTTTGTTTGTTGTAGTGCATGGAGTGGCTCTAAGACCCAGTAGTAGGTTAGGAATCCTAACATCCCAAGCTAAATCGTCCATCTTGCGCAATTTATCTTTAATGGTTTGAACCATTCGTTCGGCCAGCCCGTTTGTTGCTGGGTGGTACGGTGCTGTGGTCACATGGCGAATATTGTTGGCTGCTAAAAATTGCTCCGTTTCGTTCGATACGAATGAGGTGCCGTTGTCCGAAACCAATACCTCGCAAAGTCCATGCGTTGCGAACACGTTTCTCAACAGTTTGATAACTGTGGCCGATGTAGTATTGTTCACCATGAATAATTCTGGCCAACGAGAGTACGCGTCGACCATAATTAAGAAATACCTGTTGTGGAATGGTCCGGCAAAATCGATATGAATTCTCGACCAAGGCCTTGTTGGCGTTATCCATTCGTGACTCGTCCTCGGAGGCATGTGCCGGTGTTCCAGGCACTTAGTGCAGCCACTCACCAAAAACTCGATATCATCATTCAGGCGTGGCCACCACACGTAACTCCTGGCCAACGCCTTAGTTTGTACTATGCCCGTATGATTTTTGTGCAGCATGCTCAACACCGCCTGGCGTAACGACTGTGGCACTAGCACGCGGCAACCAAGTAGTATGCAGCCTTCTTGCAGCGACAGCTCTAATCTATTTAGCCAGTATGGGCGTAGGTCATTGTCGGTTACTTTTGCGGGCCAACCGCGTTGTATGTAGAACATAACTTGAGCCAACGTCTTATCCTGTTTGGTGTTTGATGCGATGTGTTCAACGTCGTATGGGAAATCTTCCGGTGTCTCAGCCATTAACAAAATTTCGCCCAAATGTTGTTCTGGTTCATCAGGAACTGGTTGTGGCCACCGACTCAAACTGTCCGCATTTCCGATCTGAGGTCCTGGCTTATAAGTTATCTCATAGCTATGCGAAGTCAATGCAATCGCTATTCTCATCAATCTCGGCGAAAGCATGTTGGGCATCGGTTTTTTGGGGTCAAATAATCCCAATAATGGTTTGTGGTCGGTCACTATTCGAAAATGTCTTCCCATCAGATAGTTGTGGAACTTTGTAATGCCAAACATAATAGAAGTAGCTTCTTTATCTAGCTGTGAATACCGCCGTTCATGTACGTGCAGTGTCCGGGACGCCATGGCTATCGGTCGATCCTGGCCGTCCTCCCCTTCGTGTGACAGTACAGCGCCCACTCCATATTCTGAGCTATCACAGGTAAGTATTAGCGTTTTATGTAAGTCGTAATGCACCAACGTCAAGTCAAACGTTATGAAACGTTTCGCCGTATCGAATGCATCTTGTTCCCGCTCTGTCCATTTCCATATCTGAGACGTCTCCAAGAGCCTGTGTAACGGCTCCAGTATGGTCGCTTTGTGTGGTACGAACCTCTCGTAGAAATTGTAGAGTCCGAGAAACGCCTGTAGTTCTTGAACGTTTTTAGGCTCAGGTGTATTCACTATCGATTCCACTTTACTTGGTGCAGGATGAATGCCTTCAGCGTCAATTACAAATCCTAGAAATTCGACTTTTTTTCTGGCAAACTTGCATTTGTTTTTATTGAGCCGCAGGCCTGCTCGTTCGATTCTTCCAAGTATTGTGTCTAGTCTCTCCTGCATTTGCTTGCATACTGCGACCACTGACGATTATGTCGTCAATCAGAACGGCGACTCCGGGAACGCCAGCCAGTAAGGATGTCATCAGACGTTGAAAAATTCCCGGACACGCCTTTACGCCGAACGCTAGTCGATGTACGGAGTACAATCCCTTACATGTGTTTAAGGTTAGCATTTTTGATGTGTCTTCATCCACGACTACCTGAGTGTAAGCTCGTTCCAGGTCTAATGTCGTGAAAAATATTCCTCCAGCGACGGTAGCGAAGACTTCATTAGCTGTCGGCATCGGGTAGGTATCCGATTCGGTCGCTTCGTTGACTGTACTGCGATAATCTCCACATAATCTTATCTCTCCTGATTTTTTCAGTATAGGTACTACCGGTGTAGCCCATTCCGAGTACGATATCGGTCTTAACACTCCTTCACTTTGTAGTCTGTCAATCTCTTTTTCTACTCTTTCCTTGATGGCATATGGAACTGGGCGGGCTTTAAGAAATTTAGGTGTCGCCCCAGCCTTCAGGTGTATAGCCACAGGTTGTCCACGGTAAGTACCGAGTCCGTCCCGAAATACTTCTTCATGTTTAGAAATCCACTGATCCATTTCAATTTTTTTTTCGTTTTCGATGAGATTGATGTTCATCGATATGTCGAGCGGAGCGAACCAATCGCGTCCGAGCAGATTCGGTCCGTCTCCATTGGCGATGATGGCCGGCAGGTGTGTGTCGCGCTGGTTGTAGCGCACGGGCAGCGTGGCGCGCCCGATAAGGCGGACCGGCGTCTCGGTCCAGGTGCGCAGCGAGAGCGCGGCGGGGCGCAGCGCGTCGCGCGGCAGGTGCGTGCGCAGCGACTGCCAGGTGCGCTCGTTGACGATGGAGTAGCTGGCGCCCGAGTCCACCTGCATGCGGACGGGCACGCCCGCCAGCGACACCTCCACCTCGTACGGCGGCACGCGGCTGGAGCTCTGTACGCAGTAAACACCGTTAAGACGCTCCTCCTCTGCGAAGTTGACATTTCGATTAGTGTTATTCTTTTTGCTCAAACAAATCTTCTCTAAATGTCCCCTTTTTTTGCAATACCGACAGACGACATTGACGAAACGACACTCTCCGGCATGTCGGTCGCCACATCGATAACAAAATCGAGTGTTGTTGTTGTTTGATCGAACTGCATTGATGTCCATCGGCTCGGCGCCGGGGGGCGCAAGCGGCAGCGGCGCTAACGGTGCCGAGTAGGTACTCGGCGTGAGACTAGTTCCTCCTGCCAAGTCTTGAATCATTCGAGCGTCTCGCCCTGCACTTTCGGATGATAATATCGCGTCCACAACTTCTTGATAAGTCAATGTGTCCCGCTTCAACAGTTCGTATTGTAATCGTTCATCACGCATACCGCACACAAGTCTGTCACGTAACATTCGCTCTAGGTCCATAAAATTACACCCCGAACTCAGTCTTCTAAGGTAAGCGATATAGTCCGCCGCTGATTCGTCACGTTTCTGATCTCGCTTATAAAACTTGAAAGACACCGATATTTCATTAGGTTTTGGGCTAAAATGTTTCGTTAGAACTTTTTGTATATCGTCGAAAGTCACATCACTCGCCTTTTTTGGCGTGATCAACGCAAGTAATGTCTCATACACCCGCGAGCCACACACTGTAACGAAATTAGCTCTCTTGGACTCGTCTTTCGTAACGCCATTCGCTTCGAAACAAAATTTTAACCGATCGAGATAAATGTCCCAATTGTCCGTTTGTGGGTTGAACTGATCAAATTTCACTGCTTTTACGTCCATTGTAACACTTTTCTCCAAACGTCGCCACTATTATGTCCAGATATTAAAAGAAACACATGTTTTCGTAGTAGAACATATATTCAGCTCGGTAGCTGCACAGAAAGTGAATATGTCAAAACTTTAGCAAACTACCTACATTAACCTACTTTATTATTCAACAAGGTAGAAAAGTAGTACCCACCAAACTATAGCATATCTGTATATGACACTAATTTTCAAAAAAGAGAAGTAACAGGGCTAAATAACTATTATATGTTAAAACGACTAGGCTTTTTCATTGACAATAAAACTACATCGTAAAAAGTAACAAACATTATTTCAAAATAGACATATTTCATTTTTATTGACAGTGTGTCTGAAAATTTTCAGTCCTATATACCGCATGCCTTTTGGTCTGGTACTGTCCATATTGGTGTTCTATAGGAACACCGTTATATATTATATGAGAGAAGGTAATAGATACTAGAGGAATCTGGGTTTGTGTATGTTTGTTTGTCTGACAATAGCTACCAAACCCCTTATCTTATTCTTTGTTTATTTCATTTGCTTACATGTAAGATTGTCTTATTAGCTTAGGTACTTATATGGTAGCTAGCGGTGTACATGACCATGTCAGGGTACTGCAAACATTCTGTCCTTTTAAATTATTTTAAAATTTCTGTGTAGGGTTAAATTCTACAGCGGTCTGCACTGGCATCCCGTTGAATGGTGCATTGGTATTGTTAGCGCCAAACCCCTTATTGATCATTATGCAGTTTGGTAGTAAATTCAAAATAATTTATCACAAATGACACATGTCTCTTGTCTCCTAAACTTTTGAATTATTCCTATAGGAAGTACCTAAGCCCTTGGATCTGAGGTTATGTTTGCTACAAAGAAAATGCAATCTATAGTAAAGTAAAGAAGGAAGAAGGAAATACAGACACTTGGTACAAGGTTAGTAAATATAACAAAAAATACAGTTAAATTAAGCTTGAATTGACAACCTGTGGTGTGTTATTTTGAGTTTGATTTGATACTGCATACCTCTTGCAGCTTCAGGCATACATTATTTTGGCCCTGACGTAAGATGCAATGTTGTTGTATACCTATTTAGCGGTTATGAGAGAACCACATAGTTCCCAACTGGCGTGCGTGATCTTATCCTAACAGGGTCAGATGTCTTAGCTTATGATCTAGTAAATTGAATCTGGATTGATTATGTATGACGAAAATAGATAATCACACGTTAACAAAAGCCACAATCAGCAGCTAATGATTATTACAAGAAGTCTGCATTTGGATCGCATTCACAGCGCAATATGGCGACATCAAAACAATGGGCATTTAGCCATGTCGTCACTCACCTGATTCAACTCTTGAGCGGTTTGCTTGAAGTTCTTCTTGTTTATATTTGTAACCAGGTAATTTATTTGCGATAAACTAAACTTTAGAGAGTCCAGGTTCATAGTTCCATCAATGCAGAACCGAAAGCTTCAAACACGTTTGAAGCTTTCTCGATGGATTTCTACCGTAAACTGAGGCTCCAGCACAGTTCTTTTACGCGATATCGATAAGCCAAAACCCAACATCACCAATTTTATTGCTCACTTAGGTTTACTCGAGTACGATCACCATAATTTATGCACTCTACACCACAGCAATTTGTTACATCAGTTACATGTATTTTCTGCACACGATGACGAAGCCTGTACGTTGTATGTTGGTACACAGATTTCTCTGGTTGTACTTCCTGCTTGATAATACCTAGTACATTATGGAGGGCTTTTATAGTACTCTTTTGGATTTGGACAAAGCAAACATCAATGAACGTGAAAATGTCGTGTCGTAATATTGTATTTTTTTAAAAATTATATTTTTGCTCGATAAGTGCACATTAAAAATGTTATGTGCCGTGACTGGTCCAATTCAATTCATTCAATATTTTCCCTATGAATTACAAAAAGATTGCCCTGTCCTGGACAAAAACAAAATAATATGAATCCTGAGCTGTACCTACTACTCTTCAAAGATTATATCGTACATTACGGGTGCGGCGTATTTTGACTGATTGCTCATCCTAGGTTGTCTATGGCCTTATCAAACGAGCGTTTGTTTGATTGATAGGTCTGACAATGACACTGTCAGTATGACTACTGTGATGTGAATGAATCATTGTCTTGTCAACTTGTCATTATCAATAATTGCAATCTCTAACATCAGAAATTAGGTTAGTTTTTCAACAATTATTTGTTAATTTTCTATAATGTGCTAATAAAATCGAATTATATACAGCAATTCCGTTTTTCAAACATTTTGCAGTGTATTTGTACTCAGAATCGTTCACTGAGAATGAAAACAATAAGGTCTTGTAATTCGCAATTTTCAAGAATTTTGTGGTATTTACTAAGCTCTAGTGCCCAATTCATTACTTTTGTATCCTCCTCATTTACTTTTATGCCTAAGTTGCTGGTATATGTGTTTCTCTATCATTTGCAGTAGATGGTTATGTAACACTAGTGTAACTCACCTACCGCGAAAAAAAAAGCCCGAGGGCATTATGAGGATATTCGGATGCAGCTCAGGATGTGAAACCTTTGCTCATAGCAAGTTTCTATTAGTCTGTACAATCCATTTCCAGAGTGTATTAAGCTGTTATAATATTTTTACAGTTATATGGCGTTGGGACCTTTCCTTCGCCGGAACCTGGTGAGCATCGCGTTCCCGACTTTCGCCGCTACCCTCATCTTTCTCGACTGGAATCATACCAGGAAGTGGAAAGAGCTGAAGAAGCAATAATGGCCATCTTTGGCATCACCACTCGCTATGTGTGGTTTGCAGTTCCATTGACAGGATTCTTCATTGGCAAATATCTTGATGACCAGGAGACACTGAGGATGACAATGTACAGAGACAAGTCTTGCTTGTACGGTGGCAGGGTAAAGGAAGGTGAACCACCATCTTGGCCTTGAATCTACTAAATGTCTTGTAGTAAATTATGTTTCAAATTTAATAAATAGTTCATTATCTATAAGGTGTTCTTTGTTCATAAAGCAAAGCGAAGTTCCTATAGCTTACTAGAGAAAGAGATTGGTTGTTTTGTGTCATTATTTTTTGCAGACAACAGTGAAGCGAAAAGGAGGGTTACGATTTTGACTGATATATGCATATTAATGTAAGTGTATTAGTTCCCTTATACATAACCAAACTATTCGTCATAATATCATAATTTAACAAATGAGGTAAACCTAATCAAAGATTAGGAGATACAAATAGAAAATGGGTACTCCACTGGGGGTACACCATACATGCCTTTTAACATAACCCTGATACCTCTAGCTCAATGCCCCAGAATGGCAGTTAGCAAGAAAAAAGTAAATATATAAATTTAAAAAAAAACATATGAGGTACTTATGTATGAACATATTGTTGGAAGTGGCTTGAGTGTCTGCTGGTTAAAGGCTATGCAATGTTACATTAAATTGAATATGACGCCCTATATATGGTTAGTTTTTGTTTTTATGTAAGCCGAGACCTGTTTATTTATATTTCTTTTTCTAGTAACGAAAAATAATATATAATATTTTTTACAGATTTGTTACAAAATGTAACAGGTTGGGTTATTTTTTTTTGGTTATAAATCGATTCTGAGTAAACTAATTTCAGGTTTCGCTTAAACAAATATTTATGTCATATAGGACAAATCGTGAACTTACATTGCGGCACCTGTTTTTTTAAAGAAAATCTGTCTGTAGTTGCTGGTGCCTTGTGTGACTTGTGTTGGCAGACAGGACACTCATTTGAGCAGCGCCAAAAGTATCAAAAAACTAAGGTAGCCAATTATTAGCTCATTTCAAGAAAGATTCAAAGGATTCAAAGATTTATTGACTTTTAGACTATAACATTAGGTACAGTAACTATTGCACCAAATCGTTACATTCTATACCTGCGTAATAGAACAAAAAACACAAATATGCACAAAATATAGTACAAATACAAGACAAGTTAGGAAAAGTTAAGAAAATTGTTTGCAGCCTTTCTGGCATGCTAAGATGATTATTGGATAGGTAATTGATTATAATTTTATAATCACGCCAGATGTTAGCTGAACTAAAATCAAAGAATCCAAAATACATACCTAGGTAAACAATAATTCCAGTGCATTCCAAGTGCTCATTCACGTTATTCCAGTGGCATTCAAGCGCTGGGTCCGAGCGCTCTTAACTGCTTACCCGTAATGTAAACTGGGGCATAATTGACTGCAATAGGTGCCTCTATATTTGACTTCTTATTGTTACTTACTTTTAATCCAGCAGTTCTTATAGTGTCTTTCGAACCAGGGAGGTGAAAGGATTACATGTACCTATACTTTATTATTTAGGTACGAACAACACATAATGGAATTACTGGGAACTATCCCAATGTACAAAGGTATGTTTGTTATTTGATTATAACGGGTATTTATCACGCTCACCTCGTAGGTATGTTTTTGTGTCCCGACGTTTCGACTGTATTGCAACAGCCGTGGTCACAGGTTGACTGGCGTATTGGAGCTACCGTCGCGGTGAAATGAGGGAACTACCCTCATTTTGGTCGTTAAAAATGTTCGGTCGGCACACCACACTGACGACATCCGGACACTTAAGCGGTGTTTTAAAAGCGTTCCGCGTGCACTTAGCAATCACTGGGTTCCATGACGTTGAAGAGTCTGTATCCGTCTTCACTATTGAAATTTGGATTCTTCTTTATTTCAATCGCATCCCGGACCATCCTCTTGTGGAAATAACGTTCATGGGCGAGAACTTTCGGATCATTCAGTTCGATCCAGTGATTAGGTCCTGAGTCTACCAAATGCTCTGCTATCGCTGATTTTTATTTATCTGGCGATTTTTGACCGTGACTATGTGTTCCTTGACCCGTTCGGCTATCGTACGTTTAGTGTGACCGACGTATGAACGGCCACAAGTGCAGTCAATTTTATATACGCCAGGTATTTGTAGAGGTATGACGTCTTTAGGCGTTCTTAGTTGTTTAGCTACTTTAGTAAGAGGCGTGAAAATCGATTTTATTGAAAACTTTTTCAAAACATTTCCAATTTTATCAGTCACACCTTTAACATAAGGAAGAAACACCGATTGCCTTCTTACATCAGCCTATTTTTCTCTGCTCTTGTGTCTTGGAAGTAACCTATCCACTTCATATCCATTCCGTTTTACTACCTCCTGAACATGCACTAGCTCCTTTTCTAAATGTTCAGGGTCACACAAGTCATAAGCTCTGTTTGTTAACGATGTAACGACGGAATTTAGATGTAGAGGATGGTGATGTAACGCAGCGTTTAGGTATCTATCTGTGTGTGTAGGCTTCATATAAACCACAGATCTCGGATACTTTCGGCTGTCGCCCCCAAAAGATCGGTTAATGAAAGAGATGCAAGTATAGCTTTTTATGATTAAGAGCAGTATAGAACTAAGTCACGTCACTCAAAACATTTTGAAGCACCTGAGACCCCGTCAGTTATTGTTTGTAAATTATTTTATCTTTTTACAATAATCTACAAAATGAAACCATTTTATTAATTTTAAAGAGCATGGTTACTTGCTCAATCAACACGTGTGGCACAACGCATAGAAATAACCCAGATAATCATTCATTTCACAGGTGAGTAAAGAAAATATTTGGTTTATTTTCGTAGAGAAATTTATGGACAATTTTCTTATACAATTAGTTATAAAATCGTTGTGCCTTGTGGAGTTTTGATTGCTCTTGCCGTGTGTACAAATGGTTCTTACATATATGGAGAAATAATAGATTTTTCATGTAAAAACAAATATTGCTTCGTTACGCTAGGGCTTGATAAAATGATGACGTCATGAAATATCGATAGTACCTAATGAGTAGGTAGTTATGCAAAGTGGTACAAAACTCTTTTCTTTTCTATCGTTAGGGTATTTTTACCTAGTTAAAATAAATTTACCACTTGTGTCATTTTTATTTTGTGTCTTAAAATACGAGTATTATTATAACTAATCGTTTTTACTTATTTAATTTCAGCTTACCAAAGGATCCGCAAAACAGAAAAAAATGGTTACAAATTCTTCAGAAACAGAGCGATGATCAAAACAATATAAAAGTTTGCAGCAATCATTTTAAAAACGATTGTTTTTTATTCAGAATATATTAACGTGTTTTGAAGAAAGGTTCGCTGCCTACGTTACATGTTCCAGTAAGTACCATGTTGAACAATGTTTCAATTCAGGCGTAAAGAATGTATTTTGTGACCTTATGCCGACTTGTACAAAGTTGTCAAAGCTCTTAAGTAATCTCGCTTGGCAGTTTTTAACGGTTCAGATTCAGACCGATCAAGATCTGTCAAGCGAGTGAAGTAATTGTTTAGAACTTTGGAAGTTTGGTGCAAGTAGGCATTAGTCAAGTAATTATTAGATAGGGACATAAATCATAAATCAACCTCTTTTACAGATTCAACTCAAGAAAAAGCGAGATCCAACTTCATATTGCAATTGGATCCCTATTTTATAGTACCTACCTTACCTACCTGAAACTAATAGGCTACATATATTATGACAGACAGATATACCTACGTATCGTGCCTACATATAATGACAAAACTCAGAATTAATATTCTTAAATAAAGTATTTTTCAGTCATTGAATAAAACATTTGCATGGGCTTCATTATTATTTATTATAATCAACCAACTTTAAAAAAAGAACAGATATATATATAATACACAATCGACTTTCTAGCTATTACAATCTTATTTCGAAGACTACCGCCTATTTGGATTGATGAGTAAGTTGTAGGTAAATATTGGTAAGTCCTGCTACTATGTATTATGAATGTAAGTTTGTGAGGATGGATAAGTTTTTGTTCCTGAATAACGCCAAAACTTGGCTATTTAGTCTTTAGTATCTAATAAATAATAACCAAACCCATCTCATTCCTTTGGTTAAAATCTTTATATGTACAGGTGGTGCCGTAATCAGTGAATAATCTTCAGCTGCGGGTGGGGGACTTCAGGTCTAATCAGAAAATGAAAATATGTACCCAGTAAAAATTCTAAGTCCGTGGGATTTCTACTGGGAACATATTTTCATTTTCTGATGACCCCCACACGCAGCTGAAGGATTATCCACTCATTAACCCTCTATTAACAACATGATTGTGTAGTAGGCACTATTTTTTTCTCTATTAAGACTTGTGACGCAAAATGGGTAGGTACCACAGTTATCGATGTCGATAAAACATCTTATTGAATGCCCATCACTATTTTTGAGCAACACATAGACAATCACTCGCACATGCTTATTATCATTTCTTGTATCGCAATTGAAATGTCATTACCCCTCTTTACATTCTAACTTTATGATATAAACAGAGTGCGCTAAGGAGCCGTCATCTTTAACCATCACTTTCACGTCTAGAAATGCCAGTGATTTATTCTCCTCCATCTCATGTGTAAACCGGATGTTAGGGTGTATGGAGTTTAAAAGCGCCGTCAGTTTTTCCACTTCCTGTTTACTTCCCTTCATAATGCAGAAGATTCATCTACGTATCTTCTCCACAGTTTGATACCGTGAGCATTGCTGTCTAATTTACTCTCAAAATGTTCCATCCATATGTTTGCTAAAACTGGTGCAACTGGACTACCCATAGCAACACCGTCTATCACCGTATACTGGTTCCGGTACAAAAAGAAGTTCCCGTCTAAACAGTTTTGTAGAATAGTAACATAATGCTCTGGCTGTTCTATATCACCAAGCCTTTCTCGGATTACATCTAGGCAGTCTTTTATGAGAACGTTCGTGAAAAGGAACTCACCATAATGTCACCTGGATCTATTTTGATTCCCCTGATGATCTCCACAAAATGACGAGAGTCTTTCACATAGGAAGACGTCTTACCAACAAGAGGCTGTAGTACCGACGCTACGTGCTTCGCTAGATGGTATGTCGGCGAGTGAATCTGGCTCACAATGGGCCGTAATGTTATATTAGCCTTATGTACTTTTGGCAAGCCATATAATTTAGGTGGTTGTACCATTGATGGTTTATGGAGACGGTCGTACACCTCCTCTGTGAATAGCTCCCTGTGCTCTGCAATCAGCGCCCTGATACGCCTTGTCACTCTGGCAGTGGGATTGTAGTTTACTGGCTTGTATACCTTTTCGTCAGATAACAGATATCGTATTTTGGAATCGTAGTCAGCGGTATCTATTATTACAGTAGCGTTACCCATGTCCGCTTTTAACACTAAAATGGCTTCATTAGCCCTCAGATCCCCGAGTGCTTGACGCTCATCGGACGTGACATTAGGTTTGGGGGGTCGGCATTTACGCAAGATAATTGAAACATCTTGTCTCAGTATTTCCGCGTCGTTTGGTGGAATTTTGTTGCGTATAATGGTTTCCTCGACACTGCTGATAATATCCTCATACGGTATACGCTTAGGTGTAAGTGCAAAGTTTAAACCTTTTTCCAATATGATCTTGGTCGTGGAGTCCAAACAAATCTTTGATAAATTTATGACCGTCTGTGGAACTTGTGTCTCTGACTGTACCTTCTGAGTTATTTTTGCCCGGCGAGATAAAAGTTAATCTAACTCTCTATCATGTCTCCCCGTACTTAACTCATAAATACGCGGAGCTTATTCGTTCATACGTTACTCGGTCACACAAATCAAAATCACTGCTAGACAACACTGCACTGCATTCCAAGTGAAGACGATAAACATTACATTGCACTGCGTTTAACGAACACTGAACATTTCTGAGCCGCTGCGTTTCATTCTTACTCGGTAACGGTACAGTTTACAAACTTGATGTTAATACAGTGATTACTTGAGGATATAATCTAAATAAATGTAAGACAGAAACACGATTGGTGAAACTTTTCTCGATAGTATTTTTTTTAAATAGGCCCTTTTAAAATCTGATTTACATCCTTCCTCCGAATTTAGAGAATATTTACGGTTTATTTTTATACTATTGAGTGAGTAATCATAGAACTAAGATAAATGTAAAAGGATTTTTTTATAAATTCAATACTTTTCAACCAATACGAAGTTTTATCATTTGTCGCTTACGTCCATTACTTTTGAGCGACAAAAATCTATATCTAACCTCTTCCCTCGAGGTAAGGTGTCTAATTGCGCTATCACTGTCTTACAATTCGGCAGCTGTCATTTCTGACAGTTTCACATATCCTCTTAACTGTCTAAGTAGACGGCCACTCGCGTTCCGTAGAATTTTATCAGAATACCCGTTGTTCAAATAACTATGTGTGATAATCGCGAAAGTCTACGAAAAACTAAAGGTATGTTTGTCCAAAATAAAATCCAGGTTTTCATCAGTACTTTTAATAAGTTTCTAACATCTCATCACAAAGTTCGCTTAGCCATTGAATACCAGAGAATTAAAAATGGAGCCCACAATCCTAATCCAAAGAAAATACTGAAGAAGGCAGTTGCGACGAAGCTGTAACAAAAAAAAAGTGTAAGGACAGATGAATAGGATGGCTTGTCTTCTCCATCTTGGACGCTGCTGGAAACAGTCCAGCATAGTTTGCATAAGAGCTCGCAATTACAGTAGGTAAGTGAGGCTACTATACTCCAATTCTTCTGCTTCTTCTTATCATGTCACTAGTTCTTTCGAACCAGTGTGGTGAAAGGATTTCAAGTGCGCCTCGAATTGGCTTCTTTCGTGCACTTGACACATGTTTATTAACTTTTTAGGTTCTATGACATGCCGGTTTCCTCACGATGTTTTCTTTCACCGTTAAGCACGTGTTTTAATGCTCACGTAGATTTTATGAACTGAAATGCATTGGTGTACGACTGGGTTCGAACCCACGACCTTCGGATCGAAAGTCGAGGCATCTCCCACTCGGCCAACATAGCTTTTTTTTACCCCACAGCGGTCGACTTCAGTACGGACTTAGCCGACAGACCACTGAACATAAAGACTTACTCCATCAATACTTTCTCAAACTCTCGTATGGCGCTTCATCACTTCTGGAAAACATGTAGGCAGGCACCTATACACGTATAGGTAAGTACCTTACCTACATGTTTGCCTGAGAGAAGTGATGAAGCACCTTACAATAAATTCGCACAGACAACGAATGTTGTAAGTAGGTAAGTTTTGATGTCTATGATAATAATGATTTTTAATGAAGTTATTACCCATAACTACAGCTCGGGCGAGTAAACATGACACCTGGCTGCCACGTGGCTCGGAACTTGATGCGTCCCCCGCTGCCCCGCGCGGCGCCCTCCGTGTTTCTTCTCCTCTAATTGCGAAGCCTTATCATTACCAAGTTTAACAGGACCTCTTCTCTAAAGCTTCTCTATCAAGAAACTTCATTCGAGCCAGGTGTCATGTTTATTCGCCCGAGTAACTTTCATTAACGTAGGTAGGTATTTAGTCACTAACCGATTAGGAATAGAAAAGGGCATGTTGTCAAACGGTTGAGGTGGGCCCTCCTCATGATGGCCGAATTTTTGCATCTTAACAGGCGTTTGAACTTTGCTCAAAACAGGCCTGGATCGAATGGCCGTAACAAAGAGGGATCTTAGATGGTTCATTTCACGAGGTTGAGCAATTTATTACTTTGATATGATAAAATTCGGTTTCGATAATTCTTTCTTTTGACTGGTTCAAAATTGCATTGAAGTCTGAGGTGAAATGTCACTCACTAAGGTGATTTCGGTGTTTCAAGTCGGAAAAGTATCAATGTACCTAATGACGGCGAATGAGGTCAGTGGCCAAGCTACTTAAAGATAGTTCTCGTTTAAAAGATGCGCGTAGGTACCTATCAAATGTTTCTCTCCCGACACTTGTCAGTAGGTACTGGTTTTTTTATAATTTATTTAATTTGTGAAAGAAGTAGATTTTTTTTTCGGCTTTTGGGAATCAAAGTGTTATGGTTATGGGGAGGCGTGATCTCTTACAACCTGAAGAGCGCCAGCTAGTCTTGCCACTTGTTTATATAAAAACGTGTTTTGCACAGCCTGGTTTATCCATGTAGGTAGGTACAGGATCGTAGGTATGGAATAAATTAAGGTCTTTAATATTTTATTACAATTTTATTCTGATACTAAATACTAGGTGAAGTGTGTGGTATTTGCGACAGCACTGACCCACACAAAGAATAACGTGATGATGGATTCTTCGTTTTTCAATTCACGAAGAGTAGAATGGATGGACGCAACGACCTCTCTGTTTTGTTGTTACATTTTGTTATAAATAAATGATTATAGTCTTATTGGCGCCGTGGATTATTCACAGTTGACCCGAACGGCAAAGACTCTAGGTTAGAGAATGATCTAATGAATGAATAGCCGGCCTAACGGGATAGACTACAGAGGAGATAAGAAAGGCGCCATTTTTTCACCCCGTCCAACTAACACCCAACTTATCGATTTAGGTATCAATAATGTATACCTATTTTGTATTTAATTGGCATTACAATTGCATACGTCAAAAACCTCTTTCAATCATTAATACCATAGCCACTTCCCTCTGAATATTCCAAAAACATCCACCAGAGGCAGCACCATCGTGTGTGGGGTAGGTAAATCATTTTATTTGATTTCCATAATCAGAGCAACGAATTTAGTAAAAAACTGAAATACATGGCAGTGCTTTTCTTCGGAGATTATCAAAATGAGACTTTCAATTAGATTTTGTCTTTATTTCAGGAGACAGGTGCATCTAACATTTAGCCTAATATCACCTTCAATACGTACTTTTACATCTTTAAACTTGATTTTGAAAATTTGCTGAAACCCGTTTCTTATTATTTGTTTTGAGAAACATAATTTCAAAGTTTTAGATTGATACATCCATTAAAAAACTTTTCCCATACAAATTCTGAACTCCTCTATCTTCTTTTGGAAGAGATTAGTGTATATTATATTATAGTCTATGTCCCATCCTGGATTAGTAGCTATGATAATGTTAAGTTTCAATTAAATCCAACGAAAAAAAAGGAAATTAGGCATTTTCCTCTGAAGATTCCAAAAAAAAAACGTGATGAACGGGACGCACAAACAAAATACTGGTCATTTTCCTCTGAAGCTTCCATAAAAAAATACAAGAGGGCAGCACCAGTATTTTATGTTTATATGTGTCTAAGACGTTTTTTTTTTGGAATCTTCAGAGGAAAATGGCTTTTGACCTTTGTAACAAACAGTCTAATCAAATCAAGCCGTGTTGGCCGAGTTGGGGGCGCCTGGACTTTAGATCCAAAGGTCGTAGGTTCGAACCCGGTCGTAGGTACACCAATAGATTTTTCTGTTCAGGAAATTTATGTGTGTAGGTATTAAAAACACTTAGCCAGATGTTTCTTACATCTTTGGAAATGTAGGAAAATAAAGGACATAAAGAAAAAAAATCGTCATAAAACTACATTTCATTTGGTTTTATTCATTTTCAAATACAATAACATCTATACAATGGTATCCACGTCTAGGTATATGATTTTTATTATATTAACACATGCATTATTAATAATAAAAATAAAATAGTAAAATAATGTACTAAAAACAATAAATTAAAATAGATAAATTATTTTTTTTAGGCCTTTACCCTATTAAATATTGACTGGAATTTCTGATCACAATATAAATAGGTGGTAACTAGTTGTTGCATTCATTTAAAATCGCCTAACTGTAGGTATTTACATACAATCGACACTAATGCTGACTTGCACCAAACTGACAAAGTTCCTGAGCACTTTACTTGTTTGAAAGATCTTAACGGTCTGAATCTGGATCCTTAGGAACTGCCAAGCGAGTAAAGTAATTTCTTAGGAACTTGGAAAGTTTGGTGCAATCCAGCATTAGTTTTTCTAACATAAAAAGTAACCCGCTACAAATATAATTTAAAACAGAATAATAAAAACTTTTACATAATGACTATCGTTATTGATTTAATTTGAATCTAAGCTCGTTAATCGAAAAATATTTCTACTAATACATAGAAATTCCATAATTTTATGACTGGGGATTTTTTCGGTAAAGTATATTTCTTTTGTGATGCCAATACTGTTGCAGCCAGCAGAGATTCGATGAGAAGAGCCGATCATCGTGCTCAGTGGCACACCGTGGACTTAGACATTGATGCCTATTTGCACCAATCTGTCAAAGCTCCTAAGCAATTACTTTACTTGCTTGAATGTTCTTAACGGTCCAAATTCAGACCGTTAAGAATAGATTAACTATCAAGCGAGTTAAGTAATTGCTTAGGCACTTTGATAGTTTGGTGCAAGTCGGCATGAGACCCCGCATCCTTTTAGAATTTGTGGCCATACTTGTACATAATATAGGATGAGGTAAAACAAATTTCAGAAAGGAACTTCATACAACTAAGAAGTACCTTACTGGTAGATATAGGTAGATACTGCCAGTAAGAAGTACTTTACTGGTAGATATAGATATAGAGACTTATCATTTGGTAGATATTTACCTTTTTGTAAACCGCTGAAAGCAAGAAAATAGGTAGGTATGTACTTTTTATTTATGAAGTAAATGATTCGATATGGCTTCAAAGAAAAAAAAAAAAACTACAAAGGAATTAGTACAGGTTTGTTCATATTTTTATACTATAGAAATAATTGTACATTCAAATATGAATACTATGACTATTCTATAACTAAGTAGGTACTTATGTATACCTATTACGATTGCACTTTTAAAATAATCTAAAGGCTATTTACATCAACAGATTTTTTGAAAAATCTAGAAAGGTATTTCCCATTTTTCAGGAATGAAACAGAATGTGTTTGATAAAGCTCTAAAATAAATTAAAAATATCGGGGTTTTAATACTTCTGTAGTATCTTCGTTCTAATATTATATTATGAGTGTGTATAAAGTTAAATCCATTTCAAACAGTACTTAAAAATAATGTCGTATTTTAACAATTGCTTTTCCATAATACTGAGGATCTTATTTTATTTACAAACTGATGTCCGACAATCATGCCCGACTATTGCGATTGTCGGACATTTTTGATGACTCATGGCATAAAAGTCCAGCTGCACTGAGTGAGGATCGCGCCAATTGCGCAAAAACACATATTTAGACAGACACAAATCTAAAAGACAACGACTGAAAACAAAAAAGAAAAAAAAAACTGGAAAATATTTTCACAATGTGATGCGGAGGGATGAATGCCATGTCACTAGAAGAGTGTTAGATATGAGAGTAGAGGAAGATCAAAGAAAAGATGAATGGAATGTTTAAAAGAATATATGAACAAAGCAGGCGTGAGTACAGAGATGACGGCTGAAAGAGACGAATGGAAGAAGAAGACATGTTGTGGTGGGATAAGGGCAGGGAGATGATGATGATATTTGCCCATCATAACTTAATAACTGACGACTTTAATAACTGATGGATTATGTCGGTTAAAGTACGACAAAACCCCATGGTGGCCATCTGCGCATTAGAGGGACCCCAGGATATCCGAAGAACTCGTACCGATGTCCCTCACGCACGTTGCTGTGAGGCCTATTCCAGGGAAGGCTTGCGCCGACCCCGAGCTCTGCTTGCAGTGCATGCCTTCCCGTGCACTGCAGCCGTCCCGGGTAAAATACCTTGCCTACCCTGTGTTCACATAGATTCGTTGACAAACAGGCAGGCATGACGTATAGTTTTATGCAGCCGGACTTTTATCCACTTTTGCACAAAATGGCACAAAGATTTGAGCTTAGATTATATTTTCACTAAAATTGCTTATATTTTGATCACAGTGATCATACCGAATATTTGAATTAAAACTCAATTTATTTCAGTAACAGATCACTTTGTAAATATAAAATTCAAGAGATTAATTATTATAATACTGAGTATCCAATCGAGTATTGGTAGGTCGTCATTCAAAGTTCTAAGTTCTAGTTTAACGCGATTTTTTATAACTTTTTAATAAACAGTTATTTTAAAACAAAGGCTTTCGGCTCGAATGAAAGCTTCGATACTGCATCAACCAATATAAAACAATTAAAATATGAAAGTTATTAAAAAGTTACAACAAAGTCACGTTCTTTTTTTCATCATTTTCCAATTCATTTTCGTTAGTCCAATAAAATTTTACCCTAAATGAAATAATTCTACTTATATTTTATGAGTATCTAGTATTTACAACATTCTTTGATAAAGACTAGTGCTGTATCCGTGGCTTTTTCCACAAGAATGTATACCCGTGGAATAGTTCTAACGATCACAACGGCAATGATTTTCCATAAAAATAATTTCTAAAATAAAACATTTCTCATTTTTTAACTTGATATTCGTTTCTTTGTAAACGAGAGCTTCTTTGAGCTCCTATTCATAAATGGATTACTCTAAATAAATAAATAACAAACGTAGAAAATAATCATGCACCACTCATCTAAAGTGCATTTTTTTAAATAATACATTTTTGGAACTTTGACTATTATATACCTGAATTATTCAATTGATAAACTTAATGAATTATTTAATATCGCTGTAATTCTAAATACAATTATTTAGTTAGAGGCAAAACAAAAGAGTATTTGATATTTATGCGAGAAGAAAACCCGTCAACAATTTCTGATAAACCGTAGCGTAGCGTAGAGCCGGGCCGTAGGACGTAGCTCGTCGCAATGCTACGCAGACTGCTACGCCCTTGCTATAACGCGTAGTAAAAGTTCTTGAAGCTTGAACACTTTACGGAGAAATAAAGTTGGTATATTTTGATGTACTTCTATGGTATAGAGATCATTTTACCACGTTTTTATAACATCACTTTCTTGTCTGTCGTTCCAAGTGGAATCTTGCAACTCAAATTTCGAGCATTAGGTTTATTTATGTTCAATAGATTAGCTTCTCCCGGCTGTAACTTTCAGGGTAGCTCACATGTGAATTCTAAAACCATAAAAAACCGTTTTATCTCGTAAAAGAAGCGAGATAGAGAAAATGCATAAAAACGTGGTTTTTAGATTTAAATTTACATTTCTTAACAGGTGATTGTTAAGTGTTTAAAAAAAATAATCTTGATTATCCAATATCATACTAAAAGCTTGAACGACTATGTGTAACGTAGACTAAACATTAGATATAACTCGATAAGTAAATGTAACTAATAAATACAATAAATATGTATGTATAACTAGTATATCTAGCACTACAGATAAGTGGGCAAAATCGTGGAGTTAGACAGGTCATGCGTAATGGGGGTAGGAGCCGAGATGTGACGTCACGTGGGGTGGGGCCATCGAGTGGGGCGAGTAGAGGTTACTGCCCCCACCACCCCAATTGCCCCACGATGCAGACGGGAATATAGACGCTGGAACAAGGAATATACCCTCAGCGGTTAGAAAGCTGGAAGAGAAGCGCTCAAAGTCAATTAGGGTAAACCAACCTATTAATGGCACCCTAGAGATTAGTTAGAAAAAACAAGAAAATTGTAGATTATTCAATTTCTGTATGCTTTTAAAAGTAATAAAAGTATACTGAAATTGAATAATTTCCTTGTTTTTCCATATTAAACTCTAGGGTGCCAATAATAGGCTGGGTGCCAATAATAGGTTGGTTTACCCTATACGTCGAGTAAGAAGTATTTTTCCTCAAGTGTACTTGAGGACAAATAAATTGTTACATTGTTCTGATAAGTCACAGTGTTACTCGAGACTTTCTGACACACAAACAGTAGTACTAGTCTCTCAAATATTACTCGTTGGGATTCTGTTTTTATCTAGTAAAACTGTGACTCGTTGGAATTATTTTCTAACATGTGAAAAACTGTGACACTGAGTGAGTAGTGAGTTAGTGATTAGGAACAGCGTCGTACAATATTTTTTGATAGTGTCGCTTAAAACTGTTCCTTACATTGTAAACAATTATAATTATATTTGTGTCACCAACCCACCACTCAAAGTTTCTAATACAATTTTTAAATAACTTTATCACAAATACACAGTAAATTAAGACATTCGCTAGAAATTCATGACTGGACGTAAATATATTACGCAAATTTTAAAATTTTTGTTTTTAAATTTTAATGTTTTTTGAGATGTTATAAATACGTGTAGGTATATGCTATGTGTTTTTTTCTGGAATATATGAATTTGTTTTTCAAGAACAGTTGTAAGAGTTGTACATTTTGAAATTAATATAAGTTTCTCAAAAATCCAAGCGAAAATTTCTTTACTCTTTCTCCTTCATACCTTTCATTGAATTTCAAATACGACGCATCTAATCCGCAGCTGTTACATTAAGTCAAGTACGAGGTGACACCGTGCCAATGACAACCCGTTTCGAGCACTGTGCAAATATTTGTGCACGCGAGTGTACCGACGCATTAGCACCTACGGACATGCAGATTAACTCACACTGCGAGAGAAGGGTGCAATGCCAAACTTATTTAGGGTGACAATTTTGGATCTTAATTAAAATATCATTGGGGGATTTGTTGTGAGTGTTATTAACAACATTATTAATAGTTGGTTAATTACTCACAAAATTTTTAATTACAATACAGTTATTTAAATTTAACTACTTATATCTTTGTGTCTATGGTTTGATTGCGTTTTATCAAAATAAATTAATTAGTTATTTATTTACACTTTTGTTATATTATTAAAGCTTATAAAATAAATAATGTTTTTAGTTATATTTTTTTCTTTAATTATGAATTACGATGTCACCAGATGTATTCTTGTCTCCACGACCTGTGGGCCAATCACGAAAAATTCCGACGGTCAAATTCGTATCGTATTCGTCTCAGAGAAGTACCTATACTCTCACTATAATATCCTACTCTTATTACTACAAGTAGGACCATCGGTAGTATACTAAGCGTCAAACAAGTTGTCCTCTAACAAACCACGTGATAAAGATGCGCAAAACCGATTTGACCCAAGAATTGCGTTCCGCGCATCCATTTCCGTGGTTCGCCATACCTTACTATACTACGGATAAGTCGCGATTTTAAAATCATTTACGCCCAGTCAACTCAAAATCGCCAAGGCAAGGTGTTCGCTAAAATTATTACCTGTAGATGTCGGCATTGCAGCGTGCGGGGACATGAACGATGAGAGCTTAGCCGAGTGGTGGTATGAGCTCATGAAGAGATCGCTTTGGTACTTGTAAGCGGGATCGCTTGCTGCCGGCTGCGTAGCCGCAGCGAGGCCTTGAAAATCGAATTTGTACGCATACCGCTTCCCATGTACCTTCGTCATTATGTTTTTGTCGTAGTAGTATCTGCACAGAGAGAGTTACTTAGAACATAGTTTGAATTAATACACAAATCGCTAGGACAGTTAGAGCGGGTACACAATGGGCGTTTTGAAACGCGCGCTTTTCGTTCTATTGAAGTGTACACATGCAAGCGCGCCCTGCTTGTCAAGCGGCATGTGTATCCGAATTCAGGGTTCTCAAAACGCGCGTTAGCAAATCGTGTGTTTCAAAAAGCCCAAAGTGTACCCACCTGTTAGAACAATCGGTGACGGATTTGTTGATGAACAAATTGATAACCGGCTCGTTTTCAATGCCTTGAATTTAGACTCAGATTGATATAATTTTATCACTTCTGAAAACACGCTTGATAATTGTAACAAGCAGTTGTTCAGAAGTGATAGAATCAGAGTTTCAACAAAGCAGTTTATATGATCGTGAACAAAATTAAAGTCCGTCACCAAAATGCGAACAAGTCAGTCAGTGTAATGATCGTTTTGTTCAGACACACAATTTGCAATAGCACTCTCGCCAAGCGGAAATGGGTACCCGGGTACTCGCAATGCAGTCACCATCACCAGTTAAGAAACCACAAGTCATGAGCATAGTTCCAGGTATTTCGGCCCACGACTCGTGAAAATGGTATCTACCTGAGCGCTCGGCTGAGCTTGTCATAGTTCATGTTTGGCTTGGATTTGCGTTCTCCCCATCGGCGTGCGACCTCGTCAGGATCTGTCAGCTTGAACTCCCCATTGGTGCCTTCCCAGGTGATGCAGCCCGCGTTGCTGGAGTCACTTAGCAGCTCGAGGAGGAACTGCCACAGTTGGATTTGGCCGGAGCCTGCAGAAAATTGGCCAGTTTAGCTGTCAAGCTCGCTACTTCGCCAGATTTTATTGGATACTTTCATATACTATTAGTGATTTTTGAATTTTATGTGTCAAACTATTTAATTTCTAAAGCGTCGATGACACACGGCTAGTATACACGCTACAAGCCGGTGAGTTTAAAAGCTAGCGAGTGAGCGAGTTAGCTTTCGGGTAGGATTGTCAAAGAGCAAATTGTAAAAAAGCCGATGACACTGGGCGAGTTTACAAGCTTCAAGCGAACTCGCTGGCTTGTAGCTTCTAAAAAAGCCCTGTATCATCGACGCTTTATGCATGATTGACTTTACGCTGATTTGTTCTTATGTTTCGGGTTCTGAATCACAGGCATTTTATTCCGTGGTGATTTTAAAATTACGAGAAATATTTATTCTACTGTGGGAAACATTCTCCCTCTTTCTTTATAATAAGCCCCTATAAAAGCGCAAGTCTCATAAAAACCGTATTCTTACATGGATGGCGTAACGTAGTAGTTTCGACATAGGTTAACTGTTAGGGTCGGTCCCCACATGTCGTGATATTGGGCGGCTATGTTACCTCTCGCACGAATGACTCCGGCCGCGCTCGTGTGGAACGGCCCTTATACCGTCGGCAGAGTAAGACTTTATAACGCTTACAGGGCTTATTTTTATATTGATGCTGCAGTTGTGTGAACCTTAGCTATGGTTATTTTCTATTTCTTTTCATTTATTTATATGAAAGGGGTGACATTTTTCAAATTAATAATAATCCTTAATTCAAGTAATAGTGTTACTTTACGTTATACACTTATTGATTTACTTTAAGTATGTCAATCATGGTTTTTTATATAATGAACTTTTTTTGGAACGTTTCTCAAACCTCAACGTATAACATCAGCCTAATCAGGTAAGTAACAAAAATTGTTCTAAATACTGCTTGTAAGTAACTGTGTATTAAGAATTTGTCCAACAAAAACCTAAAACAGAATCTAATCTAACTTAAATCTGAAGACTCTCAAAAAGCGGCAACATTTCTGCAGACACTACTTCCATACAGGCGTGTTCACACGAGCGTGCACCCGTGATTTATACTATTTTCGTCTCTTATGTCACAACGTTTGCTGGCGCGCATCTCGGCTCACTTGAGCCATTGTCCGACCACGGCCCATCGGGTTTATGACTCGCAATTAATACGTTGATCGGCAAAATATTGGGACCCCGCTCGATGAATGTGTGTGGGAAAACTATTAATTTTTTTGGTTGAATTGAGCTAGACGATGTAGTAAAAAAAAATTTGTTTCGTCATTTATTGACATTCATGTCCACAGTCTATCTTTATGAAAAGAAATGTACATTAGGTAAAATTATATCTTGGACAGCCATTTTATAAGACAACTCAGTCTGAAAGGGCGCCTCTATGCTCGATATACGAACTGAGGTCTTCCCATCAGATTTCTGCAAGGCCCAGTGCGCAGTGTTCGCTCCATAGCCTCTAGCTCTCAAGCCTTTTCTACAGCTATTTCTTTGGTAAGTTCAGTTTCTTCTTCATGTAACTTTATTTTAAGGTGTGCAATAAAGTTCACTTCTACTTATCTATCTATTTATCTAGCAACACGTAGAACTAACAAGTAATTAAAAAAAAACAGACTAAGGAAATCAATACAATTTCGTTTACTTAGATGACATACGTTTCTAAGTAAAAAATAATACTAATAATAAAACTCCTAATTTTATGAAGTCTGTTGATAGTTTAACCGGAAGTAAATTTACTTTACCACATAAAATGGATAGTGAATGCGTCATGCGAACCACAATTTTCATCAAATCGTTCTCGTATCACAGACCTCCCCTAAATCTCACGACCTGACCCTGTGTACATAAAGGTAAACGATACGTCAGCTTACTGCTTTAATAACCGCGTGAAAAGACAGGTAAACAGGCGCGGCGTGTGAACGCGCCCTAATAATTACATCAACACGTGCCCTTAATTGTTTTACTTTTAAATTGCGCCCGCGCAGAGATTTATTGAACTAAATTACACGGTTTGATTTTTAACCTTTTGCCAGGTGCGGTCGTGTAGGCAATTTTAATGTGGGGTAATTGTTAGGTACGGATCAAACGGTATGAGAGGGTATTAAAGCGATGAAGTTAAATGATACAAGTACTGATTATTTCAATAGAAAAATCTAGGACATTGGAAATTATTTTATTTTATTATGGAATAACAAACAGCTACTTTTTAAAATGTAGATCTTATAAGTATGGCTTAGTATAGAAATAAGCAATAACCTGTAATAGCCCACTACGTTATCCGCATATCTAGAAATATGATTAGTAAATAAATTAATTCCTTTGGCATGTAGTGCATAATAGCTGAAAATTTATAAAATGCTGTCACCTTTTTGTTCTGTATGGTAACTTATAAGCCGAAAGCTCCTACTTATTGGTAGGTATATACCTACTTATTTTTTCTGAGCCATTAGTAAGGTAAGTATTTGGCAAGCTTTTACCAATCTACTATGCTCTTCCTTGTATTTAATCTAAATCTATGTACTCTACATAGGTATTTGAATAATTAAGGCTAACATTTGTGGATATATCGTCAAACTGAAAAAAATCCTAAGTATTTATATCTGTTTACTTATCAGTATGGGCCTAGCCTAGGCTATATAATTTATGTACTTTTAGGTTTTCGTCGACTGAAACCACTAGGTATTGGGACCACGATCCCAATCGACGGATTGATTTAATTTGGAGCTCATTGGGAGAGGCACATGTCCAGCAGTGGACTGCAAAAGGCTGATGGTGATGATGAAGGAGGAAAAAATAAAGTTCCACGGGTGGACGAAGTCGCACGCGGGTCAACCAGTAATACCTAACGTAATTATTGCCAAATTAACCCTAACGTGGAGTTAAGGGTGCAATCAAACGACAGGGTGCGTGATGTTTTGACGTATCCAGCCTATTAGCATTTGAGGGTAGATGTCTGATAGTGCGTTATTCTCACGGTAGAGTGGTGCCCTAGACAGCAATGACTGTCAATTGACATGAAATACAAGTTTTTTTTTATAAATAAACGGGCACGCTACAGAGGGCCCATTGCGAAGTTTATTTTTATTTGTACTCAATTTAATTAAATTAATTTATTTGGGTCATTAACAAAATTTACATGTGCATTTCTTATATATCTCTATAATAACTAAGTATGCAATTTCATTTATAAATGACCACATCGTGCATAAACTTTGTAGTACACAAACTATACTTAGCCAAAACAGTAGGATCTAATAATTTAAAGGCTTCACTTTTAAAAATATGAATCTGCCTAAATCTAAAATTGATCATGCACATAAAATATTATGTTACCTACATTTGTATGTTATATTGGTTAATTCAAGCTAGACCCAGCATAGCCTTTGAACTTTAACTTTTTGAAATAAATATTTTGTATCTGTTTTTTGTATGAAATAATGTATGTAGTTATAGGCAGAATGGCAGGACCAGAGAGAGGCCTATACCCAGCAGTGATGATGATGAAATAATGTTGGACAAGATCTCATAGATTTCAGGTAGTTTTTAATTTTGTAATTAGGTACCTACCTGAATTCGCCAGCCGACTGCTTGTCGGTCCAAACATCTGATATGGATCTGAAAATAAGAAATGCATTATTTTTCAAAAAATCTTATTTTAGTCAGTTCTTCAAACACAAAACAAATATTCGATCCACAATGACGATGACATTACAAATTAAAGATAATTTTGGAGTTTTGGCGGGAACATGAAGAGTGGCGTATTAGCGGCATTAAATTAATTGACAAAACTTGTATAACTTTGAGTGTTTAAGTGTAAAAACGGTGGTTTTTTATCCATTAAGTGCTCGTAAACGTGTATGAGTGTTGGTGAATAGTGTAATGCTGTAAAACGTGACTTTTCGTGTTGCCTCCAAAACTCCATAGAAGCCTCTAGTAAAGTCGCAACCACCACTACTTTACAGGGGCATGACTTGACTTATCGACTCTGACTTATGACAAAATAATCTCTCCAATTACTTGACACTGGCTATATACCTTTGATGTGAAGCCAAAACCGAAGAACTTAGGTTCTTCGAAAGAAAAAAAAAATAAAAAATTTCATGAATTTTAATAGTTTATTTCCAATATTGTTAAAAATATTTTTGGTATGCGGATACTAATTTGCCTTGTATTTTTGGAATTACTTATTATTAAAAAAAATATATAAGGTATAATTTCTATGTATGTATGAATGAATGAGAACGCTTTATTGTACCAGGAAACTTAAGGTATGTACACTAGAGACGAGGAGAGCAAAATTATAAACTAGCAAACTAGCCTCTGGCTTCGTAGCAATTAACTTCATTTCTAGGTTAGCCAGCTAGTCCTGTTTACACGAAGCTAGAGCTGCTAGCTTGCTAGCTTACTATCAATACTTGCTTGCTACTTTCTATTATGGCTTAAAAAACTACCCTCGTCTATCTCGGGCATTACAGCCATTCAATACATCACACTGTGTTAGTTTGTAAAGTGCACGAAAGGAGTCATGGTCATGGATCATCATCAAGCCCACTTTAGTTCACTGACCTGCTGGACGTAAGCTTCTCCCAGTACGTGCCACGCCACTGAGCCTGGTCTTCTGCTCTCAGGTATTATATGGTCAAAATTGTTATAAATTCAATGCTTTGTGTTTGACCTGACACCCACTTCTTTTCCATACCTACACCTTAAAATTAGTCCGAGAGCGCGCGGCAAATCTGCATATTCTTTGGGCACTAGATCACTCAGGCCCTGTAGATAGCGTCGCCTTAGCAACGGTGCTACAACACTGGACGAAAAAACCCGATACACCGCATAGATTGCATTTCAAGTAGCTGTAATAAGCTGTGGGGACTGCAGCGATTTGCATAGATAGTAGCGCTACCTGTCGGCGTTCACGAATACTTGTTGATAGTACTAAAGTTTTACAGCCGACTGCGAGAGAGCGACTGTTTTATCATGTGTTTGGAATGTTTGAGAATTAAACATAGGCGCGAGTTTCAACACTTGAAGGTTTTTCAAAAAACACATTGTGAATCCTTCAACGCGAGAAATTCAGTATTCAGTATTTTTATTGCAGTCAATAAGTCTTAGTTTTAATTGTTTACAAAGTTAACACAGAACATAGAACATGAACCCTAATCCAGGGCATAGCAACATTAGAGCAGAAATGTAAGCGCCACATACATAGATCAAGAACCTAGCACATGCTGAGCCAACCCCGCTGTTTCGGCATAAAAGGCATTTTAAAAAAAAGTTTTTTTATTTTAAGATTAATAGATTATTATGTTAAGAAGCTTGTGTCGAAATAAATGATTTTCTATTCTATGCAAGGGTTATATCTGTGGTAAGAACTTATGAATGATGATAAAGCTACACACACCGCGATAGATTATGATGCATAGGGTGAAATTTATCGCGCCAAAACCTTGTTTCTAAGTATAATTAGGAATATGTAAGTTAACCGGTAAATCTCCTGAAGTCTGAAACTATACTTCAAACTTCGGTTCTTATGAATTAAAAAACTATTGTGTCACGTGCACGAAAGGAGCCTTCCGAGGCGCACTTGAAATGCTTTCACTACACTGGTTCGAAGAACTAGTGACACGATAAGACAAAAAAACTATTTTAAGTAATTACTAACAACTTCCACAATACAGGCACTTTTTTGTAGTGATACATCAAGACTACATTAAAACGCGGTACCAACTTGATCTTTGAACGCAGAAGTCTAATCGGACTCGAACCCTGCCGTAATCACGGCCCGAACTTTGAACCATAAAAAATCTCCCTCCGTAATTTTATACGTTCAGTAGTGGCTATGCAAATTACGGTAATAATTCCAGTAGTACATTCAAATTGAAACAAAAGCGCACCCTAACGAGAGTTCTCGCCTTTTGTTAATATTAAAATTAAATAGTTATTGTGAACACTTAAGTCGGCTCTCGGACTATAAAGTGGGGAGACTGTGACTAATTTTCGACCCCATGTAATTAATAATAATGACGTCATTTTGATGTCATATATCAGCATTGATTAAATTTTTGTGGAATATTTCTAAGGCTATGGGGAACAGTAGCGCAAGATCGAAATCTTTGGCGAAATATGAAAAGGTCTTTGCCCTACATTTCTATTAAAAAAACAGCTAAGGATAATATTAATAAATATTTATAATAATTACATGTAGGGTTAGAGGTCTAAATGTCAATCAAGTAAGTTTTATTTGAAAAAAACAAGCTCACACATTAGCTACTGTCGCAAAGAGTAATTTGAAAACACGACTGTGCTCCGGTTTAAGAGATACTCTAAGTGATTAAAAAGCTAGTGCAATTACTTAAAATAAAAAAATGTCTCGAAAGTGGACGAGCGTTATAACAGTGGCCAATTTTCATGGGCAGGCGTGATCTCTTACCATAAAAAGAGCGCCTAGTTCGTGTTGTAAGTTATTCACATAAAATCGTGTGTCTCGCTTTTGCATGTGAACCAGTTAAAAGAAAGTAAGTTTTCAAGGAATGTAAACGCACGATGGAAATGAAAACCTTTTACACGGAAGGCAATTTCCTCGCATTTGTAGGTACTAACCGACATTGACATTGAGAATTTACATAATGCAATATTTTAAAAATAAATTTTTGTTTCGGTTATGTATGTTTTCACCAAGCTGAACGGGTTCCGTAATGCGGCAACTGACAGAATAATGACTCAGATTGAGTTGTTAGAATATTAGCAGAATACGCTACGCTAGTAATTTTAGGACAGAATAATGGCGATGCTAGGAGCAGGACTGGTAAGGTACTCTCATTAATTTAAGTGGCTTATCGTTTTCACTCATCATACATAAATCGCTGATTCTTATCATGTTTCTTTTTGTTATTGATAAAGTTAAAAGTTAAGATTAATGTAAGTAAATTAGATATATACCTGATGTAGTGTTCATCTCATTGGGACTAGCTAATACACCACATGGGCAATTCAGTTATACTACGTTGTATATAAGTGCAGTCACAATTTATGGTAACTACAAAATGACAGAGTGACAGCGGAGCGAGAGCGGCGCCCGAGCCGAGCTTTTGCGAGCTGGCTCGAGCTACCCGAGTTTTCGAAACGATGATAATGCGTACCAATTGATGCAAGGCCATAAAACAATGACTACCGGTAAAAGTATGTAATTTTTTTTTTATTAGTGGCTAATTAAAAATAAGTAGGTTTCATTTTTAATTTGAAATTTGACAGGTGACAGTCGAAACCTTTAGTAAAGCGGCAGCTATTTTAATACTTACGTAAGGTGAGTTTGAGTTGGAGGACAGACTTTGAATACAAGTGTTAGTTTTTCTTTCTATCTCGAAAAAACATTTCTTTTCGCGTTCTAAAATCAGCAGCAAACCTCAAATTGGGCGACAAACTATGACAATTTACATCAAAGAGCTTGTCATCGGAAGATGAGAGATGGCCGAGTCACTCAGTGAGTAAGCAGAGTGTGCCAGTCAAAAACACCTAATGGGTGTTAAATCGAGGGTGGTTAAATGACTGCTTGGGGGCGAGGCGCGATTTTATCGAGATTATGATGGATGAGAGGGGCTCGTTTGAATAGGACACAGCTCTGGAGCAGCTACGGTATTCCAACTGTAGGCCTGAATTATACAGAAACGGTATAAAGCGAATGCGCGGCGCAGAATATACATAGTTGCATGTCCCGTCGCTTACAGGCTTGCATGAAAAATAAAAAAAAAAACAATATTTTAAAAGTTGTAGAACAAACATTTTTCACCAGGACGTGGGGAAAAATACCCCTTTTGAGTTTAAGGCATATTAATATACACATGGTATACACACTTTCAAATTGGTCAAATTGTTTTTACGCTTTACGGTTTAGTAATATTGGCATGATTGGAGAAAAACATCCATGTATCTATCCATACACGCAAACTTTTTTTGTAACATTCGTAGGAAGTAGGATTGTAAAGTGACTGTAATATTGAAGTGGCCAAGCCGTGATCTTTACCAGCTGTAGCGAGCTGGAATAGAGCGTCAAGCGGAACGGACTTGAACGTGGAATCATTCATTCCAGTAACTTTTGTTGCTGCGAAGATTTTATTTTATGTTTACTCTTTCTTCTTTCTGGTGATGCCAGGTTGCCACCCAAATTCATCTGACCATTTTCAAAGTTTGGCCCTGTCACAGTTGGAAAGCAGCATGCATCTCTGCAGGATTCAACGTGAAGATGGCGGCCGAGAGTCCCGTTATTGAGGCGCCTTTAATCGTACGACATTTTGCCATTGCGCGAACGCATGCGATCCGATTGCCGATCAGATTTACAATAAGGTAAGTACAATATTATCATATTAATATTTAGTTTTAGAGTAAGTATTTTGATATTAACATTGTAGTAGTAGTATGCATGAAAAGTAAGTAGCTTAACACTTTTATTTTAATTATATTTAATTTAGTTAAACGAAGCTAGGTACTTAATTCTATGTAATTAGCTTAGTGATAGTGTGGAGTACGCCACAGTATCAATACCAACACCAATTTTTAATTACCAGTACTACGTTGTATCTGTGCAGTCAGAATTTTGGCGAGTGCGGCGCCTGAGCGAGCTGCAGCGATCCGGCTCTATCTAGGTGCCCGAATTTTAGAATAATAAAACTTAAATTATTATTAATGTTGGGTACCGCCTGACGCAAATCCATAGAAAAATTACAAATAAAACAGTAACAGTTATCCATTTTTATCAAATTTATTTTGTCAAAAAATTAACTTAATTTTTTCAAGTTTTTTTGCCATATACAGATATGTGTTCGTAACTACGTGTTCAGTAACGGCAATTGATTATGCGTATTTTTTTTCGGGTGATTAAAAAATTTTGGTGTATACCTGTATTTATGCATAAAAGTAATTCCATTTCATTTTATTTACTTTAAAAGAGTCTGTGCTTAGTGCTTACGACTCGGCTAGCTCATCTCGATACAAAGAGACTTCATCACAATGTAAAAAGACCATGGCCTGGATACACGTTGAGGAGACACATCCGTCCCACTTGCGTCCCCGTTCGACCAAATAATGTACACTCTAAACTCATTCTTATAATCGGGGCCATAAAGCTCAAATGCATCAGCACGTCAATGCAGTTATCAAACGGGTGGAATCATTATTTATAGACGCGAACTGGCAATTTCAATCAGACTGAATATTGCAATTTGGTCGTGATTTGATGTCGATTAGTTCACTACGCGGTTGATGAGTTAGTTACTGGCTCATCAACCGCGTATTAGCTGCTACACTAGCTGCTAGTATGTATTTGTAGCGCAACTAGCGCACATAACTTTACAGGCACTTAGATTTTACGATAAGGTGGACGAGCGTTATAACAATGTTGCACGGGCTTATGAGAATCAAAACCCTGTGTAGCACTGGTTATGGGCAGGCGTGATCTCTTACGATCAGGAGAGTGCGCCTAGATAGTCTCGCCACTTGTAAATAAAAAAATGATAGAAGATAGATGATTAGGTACTTTTGTCAAGACAATTTTGTCTATTCAGTTAAGTTTTCTGTAGGAGCCTTTTCGAGGCGCACTTGAAATCCTTTCACCACACCACGATAAGAAGAAGAAGTTTTCTGTAGTATACTAAAGGAGCCTTTTCGAGGCGCACTTGAAATCCTTTCACCGCACTGGTTTGAAGGAACTAGTTACACGATAAGAAGAAGTTTTCTCGTAGTTTATTTTTATTATCTTTAACCAAAATAATACTCGTAAGTAGATGTTTTTTAATTTATTTTGACCTTTCAGTCATTTACGGTTTTTATTGAATTTATGGATTCCCAAATTTCCATTCACCTGCAATGTAGCAAACCTAGTTAAATCTCGTGATCGCTCAAAATGGAATCGTCAAAACTGATTACGATTTCGATTTAGGGATAAATTGATGGGACCGCCACCTACTTTGCTTCTGTTCCCCTCAATAGCGAGGCAGAGGCGGACCAAGACCCGGTTCGTACGTGTCCACCCAAACTAAGGATAGATAGGGATTCTTATGAGCTTATAGGGATTAATAAGAAAAGGATATTCGCTTCTTTCTTTCATTATCAAAAAAATCAGCTTGATTGATGGAGAATTGATGAAAAATCTTGTTTCGATTCTGTGGACCAATTATTTCGAGTACATTAGTTTAAAAAGAGTTGGAGAGGTATGTATGACTTATCACGAATTGAAAATAGTGATAGTAGTGTGTCAATAAATTAAAAAAAAACATTGCCGAGTGCCCTTGAACGGAACAGTTCTTCTCGGCAAGGCTGAATGCCAAAATTTACTAGTTAAAGGTATATAGTAGTACAATTTTTAGAATGGGTATGAATAAAAAAAAATTGAACTCAATTATTAAACATACGGTCTATGGCTAACCCAATTGTTTCCTTTTATTTTTGTAAGTAGATTGTAGTAGTTAGTTTATGCTGTAATAAAACAAAATTAAACATATGAAGTGTATAGTATATTACTCAGCCTCCATCACAGATCGCGGCTACTTTCAGATGTCGCCCCTGATTCTAACTTTAAGGCCCCCACCCTTGTTACATCTCTGAGATGCTCATAAATTGCGTTTCTGTGATTGTTTGTACGACGGTTGATTTGATCCAAGCCTTATGACTCGTGCCATATCGATGCGACTCTCTCATCTCTTTCCTAACTGACTAGAAAACGGAGGAGGCTCTCAATTCAGCTAATGTTGCTTTTGATAATGAAAGTTACACAATATTGCCGCACAGTAAGTGTTAATGTTTTTTTATGAAGTAACAAGGCGCCTAGCTACGCTTTTTTGATATTCTAACGGTGAAGGGCGCGTGTGTATTGAACTTTTTACGATATTACAAAGTCAAAATAGTGTATGAAACGAATTCTCAACATAAATGAAAGGTCCGAGCTGACTCCCACAACTTCGTTTACATTTCGAATTATCAATATTCCTTTCTTAGTTCGCACTTACCTACACTGCTTGTGCTTGTTACGTGCAACTTAAACAACTCTCTACTCTCAGTGATTTGTGCATGTGCCAGCCTATCAGCCAGTCAGTACCTCAGTCAGTATTCCCTTTAAGTACCTTTTATAATATTGATAACTGGAAATATAATATGAATGCATGAAACTTTCACAAACTACCCGAAATATAAGTTATTGCAGACAATATTTTGTACATTTTCGCGAGCAGAATCCTTTGGTTTGTTCAAATAGTCGTACCCGTTTCACAATTGGCAAAACTTGCTCCCTTTCTGTCAATGTTTTGTTTGCTTACTATATTTTGGAGGCGACAGACCGGCGCTAGGGTAGCAGCGGGGGTCGAACGAGATACCGACTTTGTGTCACTACACTGCCCTATCTATCAGCTTTAAAAAAATGTAGAGTCCAACGTACTTATTGTCTCACACTCGTATTCTAAGTCAATCCGCAAACTCACCTTACGTAAGTAGTAAAATGGTCGCCGCTTTACAAAAGGTTTCGGCTGTCACCTGTCAAATTTCAAATGTAAGTTTTCCTTGAGTGAAAACATTGTTTTTCACTCAAGAAAATATTTAGGTATAATTGATATTCGACAGGTGACAGCCGAAACCTTTAGTAAAGCTGCGGCCATTTTACTACTAACGTAAGGTGAGTTTGAGTTTATGGACTGACTTAGAATACGAGTGTCCGACCTTGAAATCTCATCAAATTAAAAAGTAAGCTAGGATTGGCAAAGATGCTATGTATTCTAATCATCGAAAAAAATCAAACATGAGATTTTCAGGTTGACCCATAAAAGTTTTAACCAACAGCATCACGTCTAAGTTGTAGTGACTTGCAAAGCTTGGTTTTTTCTTTGTTCCGGGTTTGAATCCTGGCCGGGGCCAATTTCGTAAGCAACATAAATGTTTGTTTATTTTTCGTTTGTTATTAACTGTCCAAGTTCTTATCGTATTCATAGGGACTAAGACGCGAAGTGAGTGTTTATATTTTTTTCATATTATGCTGATCGCCTAGGTTAGTATATTTCGGAGTATGTAGTGCACGAAAGGAGCCTCTTCGAGATGCACTTAAAATCTTTCACCACCCTGGTTCGGAAGAACAAGTGACACGATCAGAAGAAGAAGGGAGTATGATTTACAGCGCAGGTGTTAATAAATGTGTGGAGGACCAGCGGTATAAGGGCCCTACAGTTGTTTGCGAGTGTATCAGAGAAGCCCAAACCTCTTACCCCTTCGCATTACGACTGATTGGAGCCGCCAAATGAACCTGACGATGTTAGCCTTTTCTACTGTAATTACGTACCATTACCAGCACTAATCTTCTCTATAACACGCCGAGGCAAATTACACCATGTCCAGTCGAAATAGAGTGTGTTATAGCTCAACGACCTATTCGAAAGCTACCTTAGTGCGTAAAGGGATATGAGTCTTGCCGCTTTGGATGAGAATTCACAATTGCGTGCGGTTGTTACTGGGTTTGCAATGTGGACTCTTCTGCTTGGTGATTGGGTTGGTTTTTGAGTGTGGAATCGTATTGTGGGGCTGGAGGCTTGAACGAGTTAATGTGTGCGGCACAAAGGACCAAATCACTGCCCTACGTGCGGCCGCGTCAAAGAGCGAATTTGTACTCCAATTATGACACGAACATAGACACCCGTTCGCTAGACGATCAATTTTATGATATTCGGAATATGATTTTAAGGCGTGCAGTGTAGGAATTATGATAATGGTAGCTAATATTTTTTTGTGCACGTATTTGTATGTAATATCGTATCATTTTATATTATAACTCACCCGACCAGACGCCGAATTCATATTACTCTTCTCCATCCTAAGGTTGCCTGGAAGACATCGCTTTTAGCGATAAGGCCGTCCATTGTAACCTCATTTATTTTTGGTTCTTTAGCATAAGTTTTTGTTTCAATGTACGTATGTTTCTCCGGGCTGTACGATAAAGAGTTGTAATCCAATCTAATGTAATAAATAAATCGGGTGTGCAGTTTTCCCAGTTGAGCTACTTGTAGAACGTTTGCATTAATGGTCCATACATTTGGAAAATGCTTATGCTGTACCTAAGTCATTAACAATATTTCCCTAATTATACCTAATGAATAATATATTTTTTAAAAAGGTGCTTAGGTAGGTACTTGGTGTAGAAAGCTAAGCAAAGCCTAGACTTCACAGCGTCAAGTGAAGTTTATTCGTTCAAAGAATTTCATCTGCCCCCAATGACACAAGTATTCTAACCCACAATCTGTAGAAATTGCGTAACAAGTGAACAAAGCGAAGACAGTACGGCCATAAAATAATAATAAAGGGATAATTAATCGATTTCAGTGCATTAATCGCCCCTCGGCTGGCGTTTGGGGTAGGGTCTCACTGCTAGCGGGAAAAACGTAAAAACGGTAGAAAATTCCTACCCTCATTTTACCGCGAACGGTAGTATCGAATACGCCAGTCAACCCGTGACCACGGCTGTTGCAATACAGTCAGAAACGTCAAGACATAAATAGATGAGGTGAGTGCGATAAATACCCCTAAAACATCGATGACTCACGGCCTTTTTACAAGCTGATTGTCGGCGAGTTTAAAAGCTAGCGTGTGAGCGAGTTAGCTTTCGGGAAGGATTGTCAACAAGCAGATTTTTAAAAAAGCCGATGACACTTGGCAAGTTTACACGCTATAAGCGAACTCGCTGGTTTGTAGCGTGTAAAAAAGCCGTGTGTCATCGATGCTTTACAATCTAATGTACATTGATGTGGGTGATAATGATAATACTTTGGAATTGGTTAAAAGTTTTCCTAGTCAATAAGCCAGCTTCTTTCAAACGGTTGACTGACAAACGCACCATTCCTCCTTGCAACCCCTAACATTAGCTACTTGATTGCGCGCTGCGTCTCCCGATTCAATAAAGCTCGCCCGCAGATATATTTTGACGTTTCTATTCGTTAAGACACACGATTATTGACCAGTAATTGTTTTGGAAGATCTATCTATTATTAGGGAGAGAGACGGTATAATAGCAAGACTTGACGACTTGAGTTTGATAAATTCTGGGTCCATCGTAGTTTAATTGAAGTTACTTAAAAAATAAATAAATAACAAAATTCTGAGGTACCCCCTGGGAGGGGGAAATCGCGTCAAATACTCTTCCGTCCCGAGCCGAGCAGAAATGTTTTTTTTTAAACGTTGTACCTAAAAAAATATATGCTTTATTTTGTGGTTAGTGATCCAGAATCCTGTGTAGCGCTATTTTGGTCATGGGCAGGCGTAAACTCTTCACATAAAAACATCCTAACGGTCATCCGTTATTTATTATATTTGCTGTGTAATACATTTTGAGGAAATTATTGTAGTAAGCACAGACATTATTTGAAAATGGAGATATTTCATTTTTATTGACAAGGTGTCTGAAATTTTTTGGTCCTGTCTAACGTCTATCTTGGTGTTATATAGGAACACCGTTATTGATCTAAGTAGTAATGAAACGATTAATGTTTATCTGTTTATGTCCAGATTATATGGCTCAACGTTCATCCTTTAAAAAAATAAACGTTCCGACGGATGGACGATACGAATGCAATATCCGTTCTCGAAGCTCACGAAAATTGAATAACATGCAGTACATGTCCGTCGACCGCCATCGCTTAACAGAAATTCTTCGTAACGGGTTAACTTGTTTTGTCCTATTTATTTAGATTACCCTCGAAAACTACTTAGGTGCTTAGGTATTTGGTTTTAATTAGATGTAACAAAGAAAATCAAAGTTTTAAAATTTGGTTTTATAGCATTCACAGATCCAAATTATGCATTTCTTAAGGGGAATCCTCAAGGCAAATTTACATACAAAATGTTTCGGACAAATACTCAAAAAGTACGCCGTATTATAGTAATTTCTTCACACTATTCGTTTTGTACATGTTTTTTGATTTCGTCAACAAAAAAAGTGAAAGGTTTCATACTTTAATTTAGATTTTATACGTGTTTTAAAATTAACTCTACTAATAATACTAATACTTAAAAACACGTATAAAATCTAAATTAAAGTATGAAACCTTCCACTTTTTTTGTTGACGAAATCAAAAAACATGGACAAAACGAATAGTGTGTAGAAATTACTATAATACGGCGTACTTTTTGAGTATTTGTCCGAAACATTTTGTATGGAATTCGGATTTGAGGATTAGCCTAAAGCGTCGATGACACAGGGCTAGTTTACAAGCTACAAGCCAAAGAGCTTAAAAGTCAGCAATTGAGTGAGTTAGCGGTCCGACAGGATTTTCAAAAAGCAGAATGTAAAAAACCAATGACAAAGTGCGAGTTAACAAGCTGCTAGGAAACTCGCTGGCTTGTGCCTTGTAAACTAACCTAGTGTCATCGAGGCAAAATAATACACGAATTTTCGATTTGTATAGTTTTCGGTAACCCTTGTTTGCGAGGAACATGAAGCCACGGCGGGCGATGGCGCTGGGTGCGCCGACCTAACATTGGCAAACAAGAATCTGTTTGTCTCGATGTCACTGCGGTGTCACTCCGTTGTCGTCGTTGTGAAACACCCGATCGACCGACAGATTGGAAGTAGAATAGGAAGGTAAGAACACATCTTTTATAGGTACATATAATAAAACAGTAGACCCTGAATTCCTGTAACTGCATGATATGTTTTCATGACGGAAACATTAGACGAGTTTTTTTAAATAATATGGTCCTATTTTGATTTTTTGGAAGACTCGGGTGACGAAGTTGCACGCGGGTCAGCTAAATTATTATAATGATCTTATCTACAAAACAGGCATATATTGTTGCCATACCTACTCTAGGTAGAGCCCATGAAAAATGTCGAGACCAAAAATACAATTTTACAAATAAAGAGTTTATTAAAAGAGTGAAGGAAGTAGGTAGGACTAGAGACGCTCAGGGGGCTTTACAGATACAAAAAATCTAAATTAGTTTGCAAAGTCCAATTCAGAAATATGTATGAGCAAACGTATGATAATGATAATGTAGAGTCCGAACCGAGTCACTGTAACCCTACAATACAGGCTCTTGAAGAGACCCAGTGTAGAGAACAGAGCTCCAGCAGGTACATCTAAAATCTAAGATAAGACCGCCATGGCATAATAAATAGCCATTCAGTGCGGAGTCTAGGCTGACGCGCCGGTGGGGCGTCGCGCCGAGACCCCGTGCATACGGTCTGAAAATGTAATCTTCCGCACAATGCGGCGCTGTCTGTATTCTACTCCTGTGTTTTTTGGATTTTTTAGAGTACCTACAGCTTTAGCGACCACGTGAGCCAGGGGTAGCCCCTGGAGTTGATGCCGGGGCAATGAGGACACTCCTCGAAGCCCCTACACGTCAGGCTCACTAGCCGACGTAAGACACCACGACGAATATCCATTACAATATACCCGATCCATATTTTATGAAGCCAAAAAACAATTTATTTATTAATTTATTTCATTTAAAACAACACATACGTCTGTATGGCATTATATCTTTTTTTCTCAAATTCACGGAGAAAAAAAAATGGGATAGCGAGACAAAAACCTATTATATATTTTCTTGTACCCACCCTTTAATAACTTTTGTTAGCTAGAACTATTATATTGTAATCTTTACTAAATTTCGCTAGCAGGAATTATTATTATTGTAATCGTTACTAATTTATTCTCGATTATTATTATTCTTTGTTTAGAAATTAAGCGGATTTATTACTAAATATATTTACATAATTTGTTGATAATTTATTCTCGTTGTCACAAATTCAACTAGAACTTTAGTAACTATATAACGAGATTTCTTTCTCCGTGTTCGTTCAGTTGGAATAAACAAAACGTGGAAGTGAAAGTCACCCCAGTTTTTTGAAATCTCACTTTCATAATCCAGCATATTATTTTGTTGACTTGAAGTTGCATGTCTTGGGGTGATTCATGCTCACGTGAAAAGCGCGTTTACAACCCGCTGCCTCCAAGGCGCCTGCCTTACGAGTTATTACACCGAATACTATGTACAATTTGTACACTACACCATTACCTACACGTTTTCTTTTCGTTACGAAACAGTTTCAAAAAGTTTCAAAAGTATTTTCTATGGTGTGAGATATTGGGGTATTGCTGGACTATTTTTTTCCAATGTCCAAGCATTCAGCCTAATAGAAGAGCAACTAAAGAACGTTGTGTTAAAACTATTTGTGAATTACTTAGCGATCTATGCCACATATGCAACAGAATTTCTTAGGTATAATTCACCCACGATTATGGTAAATTAAGATTCAGGCCCAAAATATTCAGTCGAGAAGACTTACGACCGTCAGGCCTTTTAAATAAGAGACATACTGATTAACTTCAAATATTGTAGGAATAAAATATTATAATAATAATAATACAAATTATTTATTGCAAAACAGAGTACAGTTATACTTAGTCTTACAAAAGGCGGTCTAAATTTTATATTACCCAGATACCTTCCTAAAACTAAGGGTAAGGACTTTGCTGATGTCCTCAGCACAGTGATTGGTATGTTAGTTGGACATCTTAATCCGAATTAGTCAGAGACTGTATCTCAGGGTTATGTCCACCTTCAACACGCACACGGCTGTATGCCTTCGGCATAGTCATTATGTTGTTAATTCACGTAACGTATAACGTCAATTTCTTGTTAAATTTTACAATGTTCGAAGCCTATTCTAGGGCAAGCCGCAACTGGAGGTCTGACCTTACCCCCGGTATCAGAGATCGCGTGTCGCGGCCACGCGGCCGACACGCGGCAAACACCGATGTTTTCTAATGAAACCGAGACGCGCCGCCATTTTGTGTACGCGTCTTATTAAAATGGCGCGTGATGTAGACAAACGTTTGCATGGTGCTTGAGTCGAGTAATTTTTTCGGTGTGATTTTATTAAATTTGCAAAATAACAGCCGTTCGATTGATGCCCTTATTGGAAAGGCGAATTCTTGACAAAGCCGATATATGTAATAATATTATTTATTCTTTGACTATGCTATAGTAGTACCTACAGTATAGTAGCTTTACTATTGCAGTGGTTAAGCGTCGATGACACACGGCTTTTTACACGCTGCTTGTTGGCGAGTTTAAAAGCTAGCGTGTGAGCGAGTTAGCTTTCTGGAAGGATTGTCAATAAGTAGATTGTAAAAACGCGGGGCGACTTTACAAGCTACAAGTGAACTCGCTGGCTTGTAGGCCTAGTAGCGTGTAAAAAAGCCGTGTGTCATCGACACTTTAGTGACCCTGACTGATACTCTGCTTCTGGACAAAAGTGATGAAGACCATTGGTCAAGAAAACAAGACAAATATGGTACTCCTGGAAACCGGATGTCCGGTCATGGAAGCTCTAATAGCTATTGTTACAAGACCTAGATTTTTGAACATTCTTTTATATCATGTGATGATCAATCGTGTTTTTTTGACGTGACTACGTCTAATAAATCGATGAACGCCGGCTGCATGCACAAAAGTTGACGTCATTGTCCGGTAACGCTCATTGTCCCGTTACGCTGGTAGTCACGTTAAATTATCGTCCGTAAACCAACTTACAGACAACTAATTTTTGATCTATGTTATTGTGGACTCAACGCTAGAAGACCCTCGGGTGGACTCAATTCTTCGATCTCAAGTCCAGACACCATCATACCTTAGAAGCATCAAATTAGTTCAGGTGAAATCGACAGCAATTCGTTTTGAATTTGGCTTCAAGATTACGAACAAAAGTAGCGTTTTCGGCTCCCTGTTTGATTTCCACGGTCAGTTAAACTGGACACATACGACTTATTTGTGTCCACGGCGTTCACGGTAAATCTTAAAAAGGGTGTGATATTTACTCGACAGTACTGAAGTAATTTCGAGGACGTGGTGGCCGAGAGGATGAGGCCCTTGCCTTACGATCTGATGGTTGTGGGTACGAATCCCGGTGGCAATCATGCGTAAATGGGTTTTTTCGGTCGGAAAAGTCTATATGCATCCCACGTTCTCGCAACGGTGAAGGAAAACATCGTGAGGAAACCGGCATGCAAATGCCAGAAAAAAAAAAAAATATGGTACGTGGATGTCACCAATCCGTTGGAATTGGATCCGCGTGATGGATTAAGACCCATTCGCTCTCCTGCCGAGAGTAGGCCTGTCCCAGCAGTGGGAACATTATATGCTGATTACTGAAGTAATTTTGCTCATACGCACTAAGATAACGCTCTAATAATTATAGAATTAGGTGACCAAAATATTGTACGCCAATAAGGTAAAACATAGAGCTCAACAACCAACCATGTTACCATCCCATTACCTGTGTTTCACAATAAATAAATTTGTAATTTTATTTGTTTTTAATATACCTCGATCATTTCAAAGAAATAAATCTACCTTTATATATTTTTGTAACAAAAATAATTGTATTACAGCCTAATCTAACTACTACAATCTATACTAGGGAACAATTGGGTCATCCTAAGACCGTTGCAACCGATCTATACGTAGTTCAACTGCTCCAACTCGATACACGATGGCATCGTGGCGAGGATACTGGTTTGGATCTTTCTTTATAAAGATTCTTTATAAAGAATTAAATCCATCTTCATACAGATTTATTTATCTCTGGTTATAGATTATTCTTATCCAAATAAATACCCTATCATCCTTTCAACTGTTAATTTAGAAGCATTCTCCGTAACGAAGGGTCATCATTAAGTGGAGTTAGCTGTAACTAGTCCACTTTATTGCGACGTGACTGCGTTACGTAAGGGAATGGAGCTTATATCGAAAACACACGTTACTATCCTAAAAAAAGTACGGTCCTATAATCATACGAATCCAAAGTTGGATTTGTGTTAAAATAGGCTAGAAGGCATTTAGAATTCATGAAATTAAATGAGTTTTATTTGCCTGGAGTATGGTCATTGCAGGGTCTTAATCGTATATACCTATCTATAGTCTCACATACCTACCTATCTCGTCGGTAGTCGACATGCAAATTTAACTTAGTATTATTAAATAAAAATATTAAATGAATATAACCATAAATAACAAAAAGTAATAGTATAGTACTTGATTAGATTTTAGATAATATTCAAACATTCAAAATTAATATATGACGTAGCCCATTTGATCAATTAGTGCCTATTTGATCAATTGATCATAGGTTAATATGAATTGTTCTAACGGTGTTGTAGTGGGTTTTGTTGCTACAAATGATATTTTTTAATTCGAAAATAGACTGCTCGTTTATACGACGCTCGGCTAGTTTACACGCTACAAGCTTGCGAGTTTAAAAGCTAGCGAGTAAGCGAGTTAGCTTTCGGGAAGGATTGTCAACAAGCAGATTGTAGAAAATCCGATGACGCAGGGCGAGTTTTCAAGGTACTTACAAGTGAACTTGCTGGCTTATAGCTTGTAAATAAGCCGTGTGTCATCGACGCTTAACTAAAAAAACTGACCTGGTTGACGAAGGTGCGTATGCGCATCCAATGTCGTCTTCGACATCGCTGATAGGGAGTTGGTGCCATAGCCTGCAATTAAACAAAGGAGCTTAGTGAAGAAGTAAGCAGCATGTTTTGGGTCTCCTATAGGCATGGAAATTATTGCTTTTTCTGTTTCATTGTAAGTTAGTGATATGATTTCATTTTGTAACAGTGAAATCACCGGTGTCAATATTATAGTCCACTGCGTTTTCCACAGAGTTATAAAAACAATTTTACATAATAAGACCACTAGCGGGTCGGTAGGTAATAATTGTATATACCAACGTGAGCAACTTATAGGAGTATTGTAGCAATAGTGGGTAATAAATAAATAAAAACACCTACTAAACTAATAATAGTTATAATATACATTAATATACATATAAAATCATTGAAATGCGTTGAGCTATTATAATTAAATGATGTTACTCAAAATCAAAATTAAAATAAATATTTTGGACATTTCATACAATGCTATCTAGCTTTAAACTAAGCAGAGCTTGTACTACGGGGGAAATAGATAACTGATAGAAACCTTATATACTTTTTTTTTAATACGTACTTAATTATAATACATAGAAAACACCCAGACTCGAGACAAACACATTTTTGTTGATTACATAAATGTTTGTCCTGAAGCGGGAATCGAACCCACGACACTTGGCGTGGCAGTCCAACACCCTTGCCACTCGACCATCCGTGTCGACAATTGAATTAAAATTTGGTATGAATCTCAATTCATACCAAATTTTAATTCTCATTCGGGGCCTGGAAAAGGACATAAGCTACTTTTTATCTGAACATAATGTTACAGTAATTCAATTTATGTATTCAATGTGAAGTACTATACTCTATATTATATATATATTCTATACTCATTCAATAAGTGAATTTTATAAAAAGGAAAAAAATGTTCTATTTATTTTATCTTATTGTTCTATCATAACTGTGACTGGTTCCGATCATTGGAAATTTGGTAATTTGCCATTTTTTTCCGTTTCCATTAACTATTGTCTTTTAATATAATGGGATTGTTGTTTCATTTAAGGCATCAAAGTAATCGATTGATATTTGATTTCTCTTTAAACGGAGTGATACCTACTAAAAAAATTGGTTCAAAAGTTAATTAACCCAACTTTTACCCCTGATTCTTATCAAATCGGTTTACAATTAACGATGACCTCATCATAGATCAAACCATTTGTAGACAATATTGGCCATTTGTTCTTTAGGGTGAACTTACTATTGCTCTAGGCATTATTGAATTCTTTGCTGTTCAATTCAGAGCCTTATCACTGAGGTATAAAATATTTTTTTGTTTGCGTCCCCACTGATAAGAGGATTGGATTCTCTTTGATGCTCTCAATAAGATTTCACGGGTTGTTAGTGTTAGAGCAACATTGTGAAAACTGCTTTGATTTTGGGTGTATTTTTGATTTCATGTTTCACGGTGTTTTGAACGCCCTTGTGTGCTGGTTATCATCGGTCCGATTTATATCAAATAAAAAAGTTACAAACTATCCACGATGGAAAAACTAAAAACTGGACTTCAATTATACGTTATTGGGAGTATTATTTTACAAAAAGAAAACCGAAAATACCTACTCAAAAAATATAGGGCATAGTGCGCACCGCGAAATAGTGCTTTTATATGTTGAGAGATTACGTTACACGGCGGGACGTGATCGATAACGGCGTTGGTGCGGTAAATGGCACTAATCAAACAAGAAACATACAGCATGTGTGGAAATTGTAGTGGAATACGAGCTTGCAAAAAAGTTGGAGAAAGGAAGGAAGAATGTCGCATATTTAATAGTTACACATACAGTAATTTTGATAGTTCACAGTTCCTTTCTTAGTACACTTCTAAACGACCCTTGAAATTTCAAGTCTGTATGAGAAGAGCCTAAGATCAAGCTCAGTGGCGCGCCTTGAAAGAAACTTACAACCAGCATTAAACGTTTGATAACTGTTGAAAATAATCATTATAAAAACAGCAATTTTTAAAAACAGTTTATAAAACTATTAAATATTAATAGTTTGTAACGTAGGATATTTAAGGTCCTCTTTTGAAATTTAAATCCTAACATCGGGTATTGAGTAGGAGAAGTTGAGCTACCTATAGATCGTTTGCAACAGGGGTGGCCCAATTATTTTCTTTTGTAAATTTTGTAATATAGATTGTAGAAGTTAGCTTATGCTATAGTTATATTGAATACAGTATTTAAGGTTCTATTGACGCATCAGAGAATAGAACTCCTAGTTTTCCATGAGTGCAAAAACAACGGCACTGTTTTGTGAAGTTTGATTGAGAACACTCTGTATAGGAAGAGATAGTGAGCGGTCTGCAGTTTGTATGATCACGATCAGTTTACATTCTTCACAGTCAATAGAGAAATGGCACAGATAACGGTTTTCCATCGTACAATGTCCATGGAACCGTTCGAGAAAAAAAAATTGAGCTTATTGGAAAAGGGAGCAGTCTTATTGAGAGCTGTTCCCACATTATTTATTTATTAATTATCTCAGTATCATTATTAAGCTTTTGTTACTTTTTTAATCAGCCTTAGCTTAGCAAACTAATACAAAATTTTGACGTAAATTCTGTGTTATAGCTAGTCAAGTAATTTTAGTTTTAGCATTTACATAGTTAGAGGTTAGTCGTGTTAAAAACGTTATTTACAAAATTAAACAATTTAGGCAGCTAAATTTTTTTTAAAATGATCTAAATATTTATATATATATCTGTATAGGAAATTTTATATATTAATTTAATTTGTATAACTAAATTTGACTGTTATTTGAAAGCCATTGGTAGAGTCGTGTCGAGACAAAAACAGAACGAACCTAGACATAATAATATTATTATTATTATTATTATCAGCCCACATCGACCCACTGTTGGGTATAGGCCTCCTCCCTAGCTCGCCACTCTCTCCGATCCTGCGCCAAGTGAATCCATCGAGCTCCAGCTGCCCCCACGATGTAATCCGATCATCGGGCTGGTGGTCTGCCCGCTGACCTTCGCCCCTCGCGCGGCCGCCACTCTGTTACAGCCTTCGTCCATCTACCGTCTTCCCGTCTTGCAATGTGACCTGCCCATATCCACTTCAACTTATTGATCCTCGTACCTATATCCACAACTTTTGTTCTTTGTCGGATCTCAACATTAGGTACTCGGTCAACCAGTGAGATTCCTAACATAGCGCTTTATTATATACATAATAATATAATAAAGCCAAATCGTGAGCATTGTTTTTATGACCAGTTAGTTCAATCTAGATTTCCGAAAACGGCAAAGCTTTTTTCAAAGCGACTGGGATTTTCATTATCTTTGCAATCATGGAGTTTGAACAGGCAACTACAAAGCTAGATTGAAACGAAGTAAACAAAAATATCGAGAATAAAGCCACCCAATATCGCGATAGACAGATGCAGCTAGAGCTGGCTGAAGCCACTCTTCATATCCGTTTTTCAGCTTTGATCACGAAAATCTGTTGAAATTTACAGGCCATCAAAAATATCTATTAAAAAATCGGGAAAGGTAAAGACGAAGTCCACGCAAACAGAATTGCGGGAATAACAACGTAATTATAACTACAATTATATAGAAAAAAAATATATTCCATTTATTTCTGCTTCGGCTTCTTTTTTTGTTACAAGCCGCAGTAAAATAGAAAAGAATAAGGTGTGTTACAAAATCACCGGTGTTTGAGCTGTTACAAAATGAAATCATAATCACCGTGTGATAATGAAATAGAAGTATCAATCATTTCTATTCCTACTAAAAACTAAGCATCGCCATAGAAGGAAAACACTAGCATCGGCATTGTCGTCAAAGAACAACAGAGAACCAATACAACTAATCAGTAGCCGTTTTTGAAGTGGTTAAAATCTCATAAACAGCAGTTTAATATAAAACGGAGGGGTGTGCGACGAAACCACAATTTAGATAACTCATTGCCTCACATCAAAGGCCTGTGTCTGTTTGTCACGCAGCAGAGGCGGACTGGAAGTAATGCGATGTTGAAGGGGTGTTTTCGATGTTTGAAAATTACCGCTTTGTGTGAGGTGATGGAGATGCCGCGTCTAATCGTCTCGGTAACAAGTGACGTCACTTTTACTGGAACTTTTTATTCGCGTATCTGCTTTCTTTTGGGTAATCGTTTTATGAATTGACGATGTACGAGGTTAGCTGGAAGAGAATTCTAGCTAGGATTAAGTTCGCCTGTGTACTTTTTACCTTGTGCAATAGAGAATTTTCTATCTATCTATATAACAACTGTAAATTTGTGAACAGTCCATTGAATGGTATCATATTTAATTTAAGTATGTCCTATTTCAAAGCAGACTTTCGTAGTGTTCACATTTTTTCTCGTTTATATTTTGACGGGTTTTAAAACCGTTAAATTGTAACTTCACGATTTTTACAACTTTAACATAACTTTACTTTACTTTCTGGTAATTAAAAATTTGTGGTTAATATTAGTGTTAAAGTCTATCTATAGCTACAACGACCTAGGTATAACTATAATTTATAGTTGGAGTTGGTAGGTTAGTAGTTAAAGTTCTAAATTTCTAGTTATAGTTGTACCTAAGTTTGTGCCAAGTTGGATTCCCAAAAGATCGAAAACTCCGACATTAAAACCAGCCACTGGTGGATAAATGAAAACACAAGGGTTATTTTTTCTAGAGCATCGTAATCAGGATAATTTAACAGCAAGTTGAAGGTAAATGAAATAAAAAAAAAATCGACGTTTCTGACAAACAAAGATGTTAAGAATCCAAGTAAATGTTGAAAACATATTTATAAACCGCAACCGAAGCTTACGAGTTTTTTTTGTACCTACTCGAAATGTAGATAGACTACGTCGAAAAGTTCGAGGTAGCAGCTTCAAATCCCGCTGTGAATTAAACATTTTGAGCACTAGAACCAGATGAATAATAAGTGGTCATGGTGGCTATAGCAGAAGTCTTTTCTATGATTACTAATATAATACTTTTCTAAAAAGCTCGATGCCGCCTCGGTTAACCGTGCATAGAGGTTCTCCCGCCCCTGTGAAACTCAGGCACAGATACTTTGAAATTACAATCATCTCTGTCTAACCTGACTGTACAGTCATCCGCGCATTTGAGCCATTTCCGCCCTTATTCCTTTGTAATAAGAGGAAATTAATATGTGGTACTAGCCACCGACTGTATTCCCATTTTCACATCACGAACGCGCAAAACAATAGGGTGCTTGAAGTTTCCCTCCCGACGCCAACGCCTGAAGCGAGGCTTCATGCATCCTCCTCACTCGCATTGATGATGCGTGAGTGGGAAGGAAATGGAGAATGGGACAAAAGGCACTTTCAGCTAATTTGGCTGCCGCCGCTTTGTCGTTTCTTATTTTCCCTGCGGTCTCGGTTCGAATATATCGGTTATTTTTGAGCAAGTTTTTTTACTAAACTAATATCACTTTAAACTTCATTTTTTTTAATACTAACTATAGCTCTTGACTAAGCAAACATGGTATTATAGGGATATAAGTTTTCCAGGTTTTTGTGCCGGTAACAGACTTACGTAGATTTTCAGTTTTCTCGTTCAATGCGAAACAATTGGATTGTTGTTGTAAGTATAAACTTGACCGATAAAGCTTTTGCAGACAACGGCATGTTGCTTTATAGTCATCTCTACCCTTTTTAACCGATGAAAAAAAAGAGGAGTGTTCTCATTTAAACCGTATTTTGTTTTATATAATACAAGTATGATCAGGCCTAACTATTTTTTGCTAATGAAATAAAGGTGATAAGCTATTCCAAATAGCTAAATATTACTAAGACTATTTTGTACCCAACTAACAATGTATTTATTTCCAACTAGTACATAATTTCAGTTTATGTGTAAATATACATCTATGATCTATCTGTCCTCACAAACTATAATATCAATCTGATTACGTATTTATTTATTTAACAGTAGCTATTAAGTAGGTTTTATCATTTTTATAGTTCATCCCACTGCTGGGCAAAGGCCCCTTATATTATAGGTTTTATAGATAAGGTATTTAGGTTTACAAAAATATAAATATTATAATACCAAGTCAACAAGAAAGTCAAAGAAGGCATTCGAACCGAGACGCATAAAATGCCGCGTCAAAAAGTAATGAAAACGAATGAGCAACACGAAATGTACAAACATTAAAATTAACGAATACAATCACGTCGGCCACCTCTGAAATGCCGGTTAATAAATGGCCTTAGTTTATGGATGCCATGGGTTAGTTATTTAAAGTTCGGGGTGAGTCGAGGGTCGGTCTCTGACACGCTCCACGTGATTTCGAATAACTTTGTTACGCGGGCCCGTTACTTTTTTACGTGGGAAAAAAGGAGAAAACTGTTTTTTTTAAGTGTTTGTTACCTCAGTACTTTTTTGTTACAACTGATTTGATTTTTTTCCCATAGAAATTTCATCAAAATCGGTTCAGTAGTTCAGTTTTTATATCAACATAACTGAAAAAAATATATCGTCAAAGTAAACGAAATTGCGTATTTTGCTTCCCTGTGACTTTTCAGTGGTGGAGCGGTCAATAAAACAGTCCAATTGAAGTCGGTTGTCTATGTTTTTGTAAAACCTTGATTATTTCTGTAGGCATTACGAAAATTTACTGTAGATTTGCAAAACTAGTAAGTAGTAATGTTAGACTAATTGTTATAGCACAGTAGACGTTAATTAATATCAGCTACTGCTGCCGGCTCTGCCCGCTTGAAACCAGGATACATACATACCCCATAACATATTCTAGCTTATAAACTGTGTCTATGCCTGATTTAGCTCAATCGTTTGAGTAATTTTGATTTGATTAATCATCTATCCAAAAATATAAAACCTGTATAATGAAAGAATTCGTCCGAAATTTCACTATTAGTATTTAGACGTTTAAGAGAGCTTCAGGTGTTAATATCCACGTTCAGTTACCAGCAAAGGTTTACAAATAAATCATATCTCATCTCATCTTACGAAACATATTGGAACAGTAAATTATCGAGTAGTTAAAGAATAATAGCATCAATAATCGTACCCGGGGGAGCGTCGGTTAAATCGCTCGTGACTGTCCGGGGAAGTCTGGGGTAGAAGTCGTCACGGCCAACGCGGCGCCATTCTCAGAGGACTATAAAGGCGGCGAATGAAATAAATACACGCTCGATGTGAGCACAGGTCAAATTTTCAAACAGCGCCGAGCCGAGCACCCTTACTGCTCTTAACAAGGTTATGACGAAAAATCCTGATTTTGATGTATTTGCGGATGAATGGAAGAAGCTGATGATAGAGTTCCTGTGTTTTGTGAGAGTGATGAATGAAAATAATAAATATGTTTAGTAGTGACGAAATTAAAACCTTATTTCTTTTTGCTAATGAATTATATTATTGACATGTGATACTTTTGTTTATTGTTTAATGTTTTTTTTATTTTATGAACATGACTTTTAATTTTAACAAGAACTGTATATTTTTTATGTGTGATATTAACGATTAATTAGTGTAAGTGGTCGGTGACCGTTCTGATTAAAATAAATAAATACAAATCCGTGTGCGCTCCTCCCGGCTGTCAGTTTTTTGGCGAATCCCTTTGAATGCGGGCTCTACATTCCGGCGTGAATTCACGTCACGGTTTGCGCCATCAAAATGTGTTCCTTCACACTCGCAGTTTCGAAGTCGTTCGAGATTGCCCGTTGATGCGGGTCAAAAAATCGACACCGAATGGGGAACGGTGAGAAGCGCGACCGCGTATCTCCGAAACTATTCACACTCTTGTTTCGCGGCTTTCATGGGTATTCGCGGCGTGAGTGTAGAGCGGGCTTAACAAGGCAGTGGGTAGCGCGCGAGTATGAATTTATAAAAATACCTAACAAAAAAAAAAAAAGATATATTGACCTTAATCACATTAAATTATTTACAGTTTTGTGGCATGATAAATGCAACTAATTTTGTGCCCTATACAACACGTATCGAACACTAATTCAAATTCATTAAACAACCCATATGAACTACAACTAAGTTTGTTTTAATAAAGTGTATTTTGGAGCTTAAAAAAATAACATGAAGGTTTAAAACCAACAAAATTATAAATTAGTTAGTGCCATCACATATTTTTTTTACATAAAAAAAGCTCTGTACAATTGAGATTCCAATTGTAAGTCAAGAGCGCTTTGAACAATAGAACGTATCTAGCGAAGCGTGTTCTATAATAAGTCCGCGTTCCTCCGGCGCGTCCGTAAAATGATAATCATCAAAATATTGCATCACTTATCGAAATATTGTAAGTGTCAATCAAAAAATTAAGTTTGTATTGTTGGGTTGGCAGCGGCGCGTGTTCGGCGCGCGCGCCCTCACGGTTGGCTGCACGTCGCGTGCGACATTTTAGGGCACTATTGTTTTGATTTTCGCGCATGAAATGACGTCATGGTTTAAAATTGCTCTGATATTTTTTCGTGTGCAAACTCGTCTACTGAAAAATGAGTGAATAGTGGTTTCTTTAGCGAAGCTTACTAAAACAGATAGGTAGGTTAGGTATACTATACACCGTCATCTTTTATTCACCAGAAAAAAAAATCGCATAGTCAGTTGCCGTTACTTTTTTTTAAATTAGTTAAAAATACTTTAAAATTTGTCGAATTTTTGTCAAAATAAATTTGATTAAAATTGGATAACTGTTACAGGTAGTCGTTTTCGTATGGATTTGCGTCAGGCGGTACCCTTTATTGATAATAATTTATATTTTTTTCATCGTTTGACAAACCCCCGTACCCAGCTTGAGCCAGCTCGCAAAAGCTCGGCTCGGGCGCCGCACTCGCACCGCTGTCACTCTGCCATTTTGTAGAAATCCAAAATTCTGACTGCACAGATACAACGTAGTACCCCGTCTGCATTGCCCATTTATTTATTTTGGTAATTAAAAATTAGTGATGTATAATAAAATTCGATTCCTAGCTCAAAAGATTAGTACTAGTCTTTTCAAGGCTTCGGTCAAGACATACACACCTTTCTGACTTTGCCATTTCTTTCTTCTTCTTCTTATCGTGTTACTAGTTATATTGAACATGGTGTGAAGACCGATTCAACAAATTAATGATTTCAGTATTCAGTGCACGAAAGGAGCCTCTTCGAGGCGCACTTGAAATGCTTACACCACACTGGTTCGAAGGAACTAGTGACACGATAAGAAGAAGAAGTATTCAGTGGTTAATTGCAATATTGGGTAGGTAGGTTACATTTCAGGACTTTGTAAGTCAAATAGATAAGTACATAATATTACCCGTTTAGGGTGTAGCAACGAATAGAGACGGGCCGATATTTTTTAACTATATGTATTGTTACGTCACTAAATGAGTCATTCATAAAATCTTGCGGCTCGTAATAGCTCGTAATGCTACTTAGTTATGTGAACTACAAAACGAACTGTGTTACCAAAGTGTTACTTTTGTAACACAGTTTGACGACACCGTGGCTTAGTTGGTAGTGACCCTGCCTACGAAGCTTGGTGTTCCGGGTTTGATCCCCGGCTGGGCCAATTATTTGTGACGAACACAAATGTTTGTTCTCGGGTCTTGGATGTTGTGATGTCTTGTATCACAAAAAAAATCTAAAATCTTTTATTCATAATCAACATGTTGTTTTTTACAAGGTTTGGAGACTCTTCTGGTGAGTTTGATAAACCTGTGTTAGGAGAGCCCCCTCTTATTCTCTATGGTCTATCTTAGATAAGTACATCAATGTTGTTAGTTAAGGTACTGAAAATTTAGCTTACTGCAGTAGGTATGTATGAAAGTAACTAAGTGTAAGTTTATAAATAAGCTTATTATATACGTAGTATCTATGTATGGTTTGTATGAGTGTTTGACTGATTCTTTATGAAATAAGGTAGGTATGTAGGTGGGTTTGTTTATAGTGAAAGTGTTCTCTTTATAATATAATATAAGTACAAAATGGGTGTGCAGGGGTGTGAGTGTGTGAATGTTTGTTTGTTTGTTTGTTACTGACCTTGTGAAGCTTGTGACGTGGCGTGTGCAGACCATGAGCTTTTGTATGATGCATCTGAAAATAAAATATTTGTCAAAAAAAATATGGTACATTCATTACTTACTAAATATGTAGGTATATTATTGACAGCTTAGTGTTTATATATTTGGCAATTATTCGTACGATAAAGATTAAAATTCACCGTTGGGAGGCACCCAGCAAGGTGCCGTCTAGATGGGTACCACACACACAGTGCCAGATATTCTGCCGCAAAACAGTAATGTGTAAGCAATACTGTGTTTCAATTCGAAAGGCACTGTAGCTAGTGATCCTAGATCGTCTCGACACTAGTAAAAATCGGCATTTAAAATACTCTGGGTAAGAAACATAACATAAGTACTTCAAGATCCAGTGTCTACTAAGGTAACTCAAAATAAATTATTTTTTAATTATAAATGGCGCAGATGGAGGGACGAACTTGACGCCCATACAAAGGATTGGTCAGTCCAAGCCTTTGACGGAAAAGTCTGGAAAGAGGAAAGGGAGGCTTTTAATTATGTAATAATAATTATTATTCTTTGATTATGGGCTAATAATAATTATTATTATAAATCTATTCTATAAATAGTTACTTAAAGTCACTTTCACGTACGTTAATGGATTTGAATGGAATTAAGGAAAAATATTTAGGGCTATTTTCAAACAAAGCATAGGTACGTTTTTTTTAAAATAAATATAGTTATTATATATAAAAGACTGACTTATCGACAATGCACAGGCCAAACCGCTGAACGTAGAGACTTGAAATATGGAGAATAAGTTAGTAAAGAAGTGTAAGCGCGTGTAAGAAAAGATTTTTGTTAGTTCCCAACGCAAACGAAGTTGTCTATTGTATAAAAAAAAAAGAATGGTAAGGTAAACTGGAGATAGGTGCATCAGACGTCATTTCCGCCGAAATAAATAATATATTAAAATATTATTTTCACAGACTTTTAAAATATTATTTTTCTTTGACTCTATTTGACTTGAACAATAGATTTTTTCATTCATTTCGAGGACAGCCCCATTCGCCGGAAGAAGAATAATAAAATTTAATCGATCCGGTAACAGGGACCGCGATACCAGTCGACGGAAGCCTCGAAGTAATTTTTTTTAAATCTAGGTTTCACTATAGTAAGATAAATTGGATTTTACCGTTAAGTTCTAAGATATATGTTAGATGATATTTTTTTTTTAGAGGCACTGACGGACAGGATCTAAGGAGCTTATATTTATAAGAAGCTAGAGATGGAACTATCTTTAAACATATAAAATATGGCTGTCTGTAAAGTTGGTTTACGGACGATAGTTTAACGTGACTATCAGCGTAACGGGACAATGAGCGTTACTGGAAAATGAGAGCGTTACCGGACAATATCGTCAACGTTTTCGTGCACGCAGCCGGCTTTCATAGATTTATTAGACGTAGTCACGTCAAAAATAAACTGTCTTCAAATTAAACAGCAAAATAAGAAGACACTCAAAATTTTCATCCAACCATTTTTGCTGAATTTGGCATTATAGAATCTTAAATGAAAATAAACCATTGAGTATTGAGTAAAAACACCATTATCATAAAAAAGACATGAAACAAAAAAAAATGAATTTCAACTGAATGATATACACCTCCGAAATCCATTTTAGGGTAGCAAACGATGACTATACCACTTGAGTCCTTTCATCCTCTTATGACACCTCGGCTCATCCCGTAAGAGCTTTTCACTCCCTAATAGCCAAGATAGGATCCGAGAGGGTAAGTGAACAGAACATTACCACATTTACCACGCCAATTTTGGTTCCTAAAGCGTCGATGACAGAAGGCTGGTTTATAAGGTACAATCTACTAGTTTTCATCTTAAGACACCTCGGATACATCCCGAAGAGCTTTCATTCCTAATATAGCCAAGATAGGATCCGAGAGGGTAAATGAACAGAACATTACCACATTTACCACACCAATTTTGGTTCCTAAAGCGTCGATGACAGAAGGCTAGTTTACAAGCTACAATCTACTAGTTTTTATCTTAAGACACCTCGGCTACATCCCGAAGAGCCTTCATTCCAGGCCAGGAGGGAACAATAAGTGAACAGAACATTAACACACCAATTTTGGTTCTTAAAGCGTCGATGACACAGGGCTAGTTTACAAGCTACAAGCCGGCAAGTTTAGAAGCTAGCGAGTGAGTGAGTTAAGCGTCGATGAGGTCGCCCCATGTCATGCCTCTTTTACAATTATTTCTAAAGTCAGTTTTTTTATTCTATATATTCAGATATTTCAAAATATTATAAATAATGTGATTAATAGAGAGACAAAAAATAGCACGGTGGCTATAATAATAAAATTATGCAGTTATGTCCGAGTTTAACTATGTCAACCTATAATTAGTACAAGAGTATTTCAAGATTTGTTTTGGGTCGAACAAACAAAACTTAACCAAAGAATAAGTAATATTATGTACCAACGTAACTTAGGTACAGTAGTTTTATGAAGTTTAGAAACACACAACCAACTTTAACCCCAAACTACTACCTCAGACATAATATATGCATAAAGCACCAAAGTATTTCCCCCCTTGTTTTTTTATAAAATTACGTCATAAGCAAATTCAAATCAGGTTCAATCAATCAGGTTGTAAGTACCTTCTGGCATTTAAAATATTATACTTAAAACATCTGGAACAGAACATAATGTTCAATCAATTTATCAATATTTATTTTCCATTAACACAAATCACCTAACTAATGCTAATTTATCAGTATTTTTGTAATACATAATTAATTTGACTATGAAATAAACATATGTGAATTAGATGCCTACCGAGCAAAAAATTAACTTAAAGTTGTTGCGCCCTTACAGGGTTCATGTGCATTGTGTACCTACCTACCTGTAAGCCTTAGGTACACCTAAGTTATATAACCTGTATGCAAATGAAACTATAAATAAATGAATGAATGAATGGCATGAAATCCACGAATGATGAATGAAATGAATGAATGGTCCACGAGCACCAGCATGTCGATATATTTAATGATAAAATTAGAAATATTATCCAGGATTTATTAGTTTTTTAAGTTTTAGTTTAAGGTAGTAAGTGTGTTGGTTAAGAACTGTAAGCTTCTATCTTTTTAAATAAATAAATACAAATACAAATTACAAAATAGTTCACTAGGGCAATAATGAATGAAGTTGTTATTTTTTAGGTTTCGACCTCAGCTGCTTATAATATATTATATATAATATATTAATTATAGAGTATTATTCCTAGAGATAAAATATTAACAATGATGTATAATATAGTGTTATTTCTATAAGTGAACTGTAATGCTTTTTTGAGAATAAAATAATCTTTGAACTGATTAAGAGAAATATTTTATTTAAAATCCAAAATTAATGTTCAACCAGAAGTCGAGCGCGTTGAAATCTAATGTATTGAAATAATGATCCTTCGATAATTAGAACAAGACATAGAGTATAGGTTTAATAGACAGACATTGAAGAAGAAGGAGAAAAGAGAGGAATTAGACTGATTTGAAGATTTTATGCATCTGTGGTGCACCCTTCAACGTTGTCACTACCAGGTGTTCCGCGTTCCAGGATATAACTAACTACCTTACCAGTGCTCCGTAATCTGATGCCGTCACCTTACTTACGACTCCTTAAGCCCTCCACACAGCACTCAAACACTTCACAGCACGGTTTTAAATTATGAATATATTCACCCGCAAAGAGCATCGAGAAGTTGGTAAAGGTGCCCGACCGACTGAGGTAGTCGGCGGAGCTTTTGATGTCGAGCATGGTCACGGCTTGCTTGGCGTATGCATGTCGCCGCGTTGCGCCCCCGCGTCAAAGTGCCGCGCCGCGGCGGGGCGGCGACGCGAGCGACACGCCCCTCCACGCCCCCTCGCACCCCACGCACCACCCCGCCAATCGCACACCACTCCGGCTAATCTTTATCTCACAAAAATAAACATGGTGGGCGGGAGATAATGACTCTATGACGGTACGATAATCAAGAGGCTTTGTGGCCCGCGACGCGCCGTTACCGAGCTTATCCGACGCCAGACTGTTTGGCGAAAATTAAACGGTTCGATATTTTTTTTTTCTTTCACCCGAAAGGTTTTCATTAAAGGCTATTGAGTGTAGGAGTTGGCGGCCGGCCTATTCGGCGAGGCTGTTTGTCACGGGCGCATATTGTATTTTTTTTTAATTCGGCATCCCGTTTGGGCATGGACAATGCTCGCGCTCGTCGGCTATTGTGCTGGGGCCTTTATTTTTTATTGCAAATTGCTCGTCTGCTCGGATTTTTCTATCTCGATAATTGTCCATATAATTGGTTGCGCTTAGACATATTGTTCGCCAACGGTCCGCTGATTTTCCATCTGTTTTAAATTTATTATATTTAAAGAGTAATTTTCCAAAACATAGTACCTCATTCAGACCATGAATGTAGTGGATTAGAATTCTTCCGCCACCCAGCTATGCTCAGACATAGCTTGGTGGACGTGGTGGCAGAGTGGATGTTTGCATGTATGGAAACCGGCATGTCAAAGGACAGAAAAAAAATGTTCTATTGCATATGACATCCACCAATCCGCATTGGGTCCGCGTGGTGGATACCCATTCGCTCTCCTGCCGAGAGTAGGCCTTATAGGCTGATTAAGCTTATGCAGCTAATAAGAAAGAACTAAAAATAGAACTTATTATTATGAAATAATATGTTCGAAGCACTCACGCTTACCCCTATCAAATGGCAATAGAAATATGAAAACAATATTAAAACTTTATCTACCTAGCTAATTCCATTTCAATTAGCCGATCAAAAACATTTCTCTTTCTTATGAAAGCAGTCATAAATTAATGATGATAAATAAGTTCATGGCCACATTTCCCCCACGGGCAGCGGCGGCATGCAACTACCCTGCAACTGCTATTCATCAACATTACTCTATTCGAGGTCAATGGAACGAATTTTGCATGATTCATTATTACCAATTAATTATTATTGTCCCCTTTAATTAATTTTTAAACTCATTGAAATACTTTTTTACTATATTATTATAAAACTAAACTATTTAAAATTTAAATAGCTAATAAATACCAACATCCTTCGCGTTGTGGCAAATAGGGTTGATTGTCCCATACTTTGCCATTTAGTCAGGCTTCATGTTGTGTAATGTTTGTTTTATATTATTTTAATTTAAAGATTATGTTCATTTTTTGTGTGTGCGTGTGTGTGTGTGTGTGTGTTTTTTTATGGACATTGTCTGAAATAAATAATTTGAATTTGAATTTTTAAACATTATAGTAAACAATATATAAAAATGGTGGACCAACAGCAGCGGAGTGAAGAGCAAGCGGACGAGGGCGTGGTGGCCGAGTGGATGAGGCCCTTACCTTGCGATCAGATCGTCGCGGGTTCGAATCCCGGTGGCAGTCATGCGTAACGTAACGTAACGAGGCGCACTTGAAATCCTTTCAGCACACTGGTTCGAATGAACTAGTGACACGATAAGAAGAAGAAGGAAAAGCAGCGGAGTAGAAATGTAAATGTTACAATAAAAAACACGTTTTGAATCTGACCTTTGACCCAGCCACCAAGCGAGAGCCTCTTATTAATATTATATCTACTACGAAACAGTAATATGAGCGCAGAAACAAGTAGGTATAGGTAGGTATATTAAGTATTCAATCGAAATCAAGACCTATTGGAGAGAAACCTAATTCCATTATATTTATAGAAGCAGGTTTTTAAAAATGGATGAAAAGATGATTAATCCTCAATCACACAAAGCCACTGGACCGATTCATAAGAAATTTGTTATGAGTCCTTATACTCATATCGAATTTTATAAAAAAAATTAAGCTGTTTGTGTGCTTGGGAATCAAGTCCCTATTATATTTTAAGCGATATCAAAGAACGAGAAACAAAAGACGGTGTTTGCTGCTGGAGCCCTGGCTTTTAATTGTCTCGCAGAAGGTGTGAAAAGTAGAGTATGCTCATCTGATATAAAGCCTGTTTTCGTCTTGGGCGGCTTGAACCTCTCGCTTCACTGAGGACTCTACACAACTCCCCCTTTATCCCCTTGGTGCATAATCTACTATTAAAACCAATAAACTTAAAACTTTTTATGAATAGTTGTTGCGTGACGTGGTGACAACAAACCACACGTTTTACGCCTCCTCGTAGAGCCTCTACGATCATAGCTCTACGGTACTACGATGCAAGGCTACGGAGTAACGGAGCCTACGAAGTGCGTAAATAGTTGTTTTCACACCCCCTGCTCGACAATGTCCAATTACATATCATGCTGTCATCAAGGTAAAGCAAAGCATTACCTCTCTAGGGAGGTAATGTTGTATGAAACTCCCAAGGGTTGTAATGTGATTTGAATTTGGAACGTCAAATTCGTGTGGAAACTCGTGGAAAACTCTAAGTAAAAGAACGCCCATATGGCATTGTAAAAAGGTTTGTTCTAAAATCGAACTGGCCACTCATAAAAAAAAGAAAAAAGGCGCGACTTCCAAGATTGTGAAACAAAAGACGGTGTTGGCTGCTGTGTTCGGAGCTTTGGCTTTTATTGTCTCGCAGAGAAGGTGTGAAAAGTAGAGTATGCTCCTCTGGGATAAAGCCTGTCTTCGTCTTGGGTAGCTTGAACCCCTCGCGTCACTCAGGACTCTACATAACTCCCTCGCTTCGCTCAGGAGTTAACTAAGTCCCTCGTTAGCTCAGGGTTCAATATGCCACCCGCGACATAAGACACTGCTTTATCCCCTTAGTGCATAATCTACTATTGTACACCAAGGGCCTGAAGCAAGCCATTTTATATGAGACTATTATCTTTTCAATAATAATAATATTCAAGTCGAGTATAAAATGGGCTTCAGGACCGATGTATCCACATGATTTTTCACTTCAATGGCGAGGAATTATATTAGGAATTTATTATATGAGGAACTTAGACTGAAATAAGCTCCCTCTCCCCCAGCCTCACGTAATTAATGATGCTCCCAAATTAACAGAAATATTTTTTCTATGATTTGATATAGTAACTTACATTATTCTGTTGTATTGTACTCCACAGATTATGGCATATTAAATTTTATATTTAGAAGGTCAAGCAGTGCCTACAACACAAGTTGTATCTTATACTTAGTGTAGGCTCTGCACACCAATATTATACTTACAAGCCAATGCGTAATTGTTATAATAATGTTTTACTATATATTTTTATCTTGTATTTTGATAAATAAAAAAAATATTTGAATTGAATTAAATCCATCCGGCCATTATTTAGGCTAACTAAAGTAGCTACTTTAGTCATAAAGGAGTCAGACAAACTCGATAAACATTACCCTCTTTCTCCGCCATTGCGTAAAACGATGCATTAACAATTTCAACAGTGAAAAGCCACCCCCAGACGTGTGATAGCGCAGCGGGCGGTCACTCGTCTGTGTGAACGCTCACCGACGCGATAGCAAGCGTTGTATTTTTAATCGATATGTATGACGCCACTGGAATCCAATTGAGAATTGAATGGCTTTAAAATTGCTTGCTTACATTTTTTTTTTTGGTCGAAAAATTTTTCACTGAATTTTACGAACGGATCTAGACGTTTTATTTCTGTAAAGCTAACTTATAGTTTTACTCTATAGTAGGTACCTACTCTTTCAAATCACCTCGACTGTATGGTCCTAAGCACAACCGTTTTTCGACCGACTTCAAAATGAAGGAAGTACTCAATTCTGTTGATTTTTTTAAGATTGGATAGATAGATAGTTAGATAGTGACACTGTACACGCTGAGGAACCATACATTATAAAATAAAGCTTTAAAATAAAATAACTAAAAATAAACGAGGGTACAATGGTTTTTAATACTTCAGAACTTTGTTGTTTATAAATCGATTTGAAAAAATCTTATCGTAGGTAAATAATATTCATTTTCAAATATTTTTGGACATTTCATACAATGCTACCTTGCCCCAAACTAAGCGGAGCTATGCGGTACTATGGGAACCAGATAAACAGATAGAATACATAAATACTTTTTTCTTTGTAAATACATACATAGTATAAATAGAAAACACCCAGATTCAGGACAAACATCGATTTTCGTCACACAAATGTTTGTCCTGAAGTGGGAATCGAACACGCGATTCGACCATCCGTGTCGTCGAACTTACTACTTGAAAGGATAAATTTCCAGATTCACACATTACCAGTACCATAGTTTAAAACCTTGATTGTTTACTAGAACATCACTCAGCTTTATCACATAGCTTTGGAAAGGCACTCTTAAGAGATATATGTACCTACACAGACACATTAAAGTACCTATACATACATATATATGGAGTCGCAGCTATAACGACACTTAAATCTAATGATAGACGGGTTTGATGTCTCACTTTACGTGAAGTGAAGATAGGACATTATTACCTCAAGCAAGCACGTCTGAGTGGTTTTGTATAAACCTTTTTTATGTAGCAATCCTTTCAAAATACTTTTGACGGTGACGATGTTTTTTTTTTTTTTTTTTTTTAATTTATTTACACAAAAACTTATATTTAAAAACAACATTTTTGTATCCTGAAACCTCTAAAGGTTTGTGGGGACAAACCGAATGTAAAACCGAATGTAACATAATTTCTTTGCAGTTAGGTTTTTTGTATAACTTGGCAACATTTTCTACACCTAGGACATACAAAACAGATAGCAAATTAGTAACTATGCCTTATATAGTGAACGTAGGGACTTAAAACTTGCAGGCTATGTTTGTCAAGATCTGAAATTGAGTACTAAAAAATGGTTAAAAATATTCACACCCCAAGGGGTCGAAACGGTGGGTCAATGCCGTACCTATATCTCTTAAACCGAGATTCGCGAAGGTTAAAAATTGGCATAAAGACTCATTGACTAAAATAAACAAACACTTGTTTCTAAAATCTGAAAATCATGAAACACGTGTTTGTTTATTTTAATCAATGAGTCTACTTGCCAATTTTCTACTCCATTTTGGAACAAAAAAAAAGTAAAATTAAGACTTTTCTAGGGATTTGCTTTGAACAACGTACATGCCAAACCACTGAACGTAGAGACTTGAAACTTGGAGAACGTGTTTGTCACGAGCTGAAAGTACTAAGAATAATTTTGAAAAAAAACGCAAACAAAGTTGCGTCAACTAGTATTTCATATTGAAAAAAACATTTGTACCTACTGAATACAGCTGGGTCCTTCTCATCCGCTCCAAAATAGCATTCGAATCTATTTTAAATAAATTTGCATAAATTATAAAAACCATTTTTATTCTCAACCGCTGCAGTAAGTTAGTGCAAAGTACAGTCAACAGCGGAACGGCAACAACTTCAAAATGTAAGATTGAGTAGAATGACGTCCCTCGTTCTAACGTTATCATCTGTAATATTAAGAATCTATACGTATGATAAAGCAGAAGACCCCGAATTTCTGTACATATGTTTTTTTGATGGAAAAGTGTTCAGACGAGATTAATTAACATGCCCCAATTTTTTTTTATTGGAAGACTTTGTTTGTTTGTTTGTGGGTTTGTGTGTTAGTCCATCACGTATAAACTACCGAATTGATTTAACTGAAACTTTACGATATCATAGCTGGTAAGCCTGAAATGGTTATAGGCTATATATTATTACGGTAAATTCCTTCAGAGGGTAGATATAGAATTTTAAAGTTTGTATGGAAACCGTTTTTTTTTGAGTGTTTTAATCTCAAACTTTGGAATTATATTTTGGAAAACAAATAATTAGATACGGGTTTCACCGATTTTCAAAATTAAAGTTAAAATTTGTAAAAGTACGGATTGAAGGTGTTATTAGACCAAGAGTTGAATGATGCTGTCTCCTCAGGTTAACACAATATTTAATTGAAAGTTGCAATTTTATAATCTCCGAAGATAAATACCGCCATGTTTTTCAGTTTTCTACTATATTCAATGTTTGAGTGGTTAAAAAGAGGGTTTGAAAATGTAGAAGTTTTGATTGACTTGCTTAGTACTGACACTTTGCTATTCTGTGACATTTCTTTCGCGGGTGGAACAAAAAACATCGACTATAAACCATTCTTCCACGGGTGACGAAGTCGCACGCGGGTACAGCTAGTCATCAATATAAAAGGCTTCGTCCTGAGTGACTGACAGACAACGTCCAAGTCATACCAGTGGTCGTAGAGCTTGGTAAAGCCTTTAAATTTCGAAGGTAGAAAGTAAGTTAGTGTAATAAGAATGTATTTTGCTTGTATTGTGAGAGAGAGGAGTATCTTTATTTTTTATTACTTACGTAAAGTAAGGACCCAGTAGTTCAACTTAAAGTCATATTGAATACTTGTTTTGCTAACTGTACTAGAACGCTTCTGATACAATTTGGGAATAAAAATATTATTATTTCTTTGTTACTAAAAAATTTGGAGCCGATGAGAATCGTCTATTCCCGATTGTCCCTACCCCCAGCTTTCCTACTAGGAACAAGAATCAATGTAAGAAATATTTTTTTTTAGTACAATGGATCAGATGCTCTGATAATGACCCATACAGCTCTGTGAGAATACGCTTCAATCGACGAGCAAGCGTCTATCTATAGACGAGCTGCCATTGTTCCAGGATTGTAGGATTGAAGATAGAGGAGAGTTTGCACTCACACAAAGGATAATTCAGCGACTGATCTCTAGCATTATTCAAAGTTCGGTTTTCTCGTTGGATGTGAGGACGGATACTTATGTAGGTAGTTTAGAAACGAGTAGGTATGATGAGTGTTCATTTGACTTTAATCGATAATTGGGACGCCTATTTGACGTTAGTACGTTTGATCGCGTGATTGCGCGATCGACGTTCGCCACCAAGTATTACAAGACTTCTCCCTATCAAGATTATCCAATTCCACGCTGTACCTACTTTGCACAAACGTCATTCGAGCCAAGTATCATATTCATTCGACCGAGTTAGGTAGGTATACATACATACGACCGAGCGCGGTCATTGGTAAGGATCACTGCATTAGAAAAAATAGTTTGGCCTAGGCATGAAGAGAATACCGAGTAACATGTTATTTATCATGGTATAAAACTGATCACACATAACACTTGTTACTTTCTGTTACAAAATCACCGGTGATCTGTCCGGCGCGCCCCGGCAGGCGATTTATTACGCTGTGATGTCATGATACTTGTCACCATTCACTATTTTATTCGTATCGTAAATAACAATAACAGACAGTACTGTGCTGACTTTGAACGGGATGATGAATTATGAAAAATGACGGATGATTTCACTGTGACAAAATGAAATCATTTTTCATTCATTAGCAATCATTTCCATGCCTAGTTCTGCCGGTGGTCGCCAGGCATCCCCCCCCCCCCCCCCTCGCCCCGCTAGCCTCTGACCTCATTCCTTGTTCGCGTCTCTTGCGCATTTGCACCACTATTTATTTTAAACCAAATACAGGCCAGTAAGTAGGTACGTACCTAGAGTTTAGGCGCGGAATGTCTATGTTATGGGCAGCTACCTGCCCTAGTACCTACCTAAGCATGCCTAAGCTACTAAAAAACCTTAGCAAATTTCATTGACCTAATTTGTTACCCAGTTTAATATTGTACGATACCTAATTCTTTGTAGGTGATTATCAATATATATAAAAGGCTTATGCCGACTTGCACCAAACTTTCAAAGTTCCAAAGTAATTACTTTATTTGCTTGGTAGTTCTTAACAGTCCAGATTAAGACCAATAAAAACTGCCAAGCTAGTAAAGTAATTGCTTTGGAATATTGAGAGATTGGTGCAATTGGGAATTAGTCCTGACTGACTGACTGACAACCTATGCTCAACCAGTGGACATAGAGACTTGAAACTTGGAAGATGTGTTCGTCAAGAGCTGAAAGTGTGTACTGAGAAAGGAATTTTGGAAATTCGCAATTAAAACGAAGTTTAGGGCGTTACCTAGTACATTATACATATTATATCTCAGCGCATTATCAGCGCTGATATATATGTATAATCATAATCAGCGCTTCCAAGACGCAAATCCTCAAACAACCACCTCGAGGCTACGGAGCTGATAAAACAACACTTATCCTAGATGGAAAACCACATATATACGTACTTATATATCATTGCTCAGACTACCACCCCTTATCTATTTCGTCTGACTCGTCAACATTGTGTACAATTTTAAGTGGACAAATGTATGCATTGTATTTTTTAGCATTAGTTTTTATCATTGTAATAGAGATTTGTTTTCTGTTATTGTACCAAATAAATAAAATAAATATAAAAGGCTTGGACCTGACTGACTCACAGACAACATACAGGCCAAACCGCTGAACATAGAGACTTGAAATTATAAGATATATCCCAGTAGTTACATTTTGAGGTTATTAGTTAAGACTTTGTTAGTCAAGCGCAGGCGCGTACTAAGTAAGAACTCTATAAATTCGCAATGCAAAAGAAGTCGATGGCATCAGCTAGTGTAATAAAGAAGTATAGCTATTAATTAACAAGTTAAGAACTAAAATTGACAAAAAACACATAAATTTTAGAAAAATGCTTTAATGAAAAGGTAGGCGGAGCACTTACAACCTTAGACACAGAAAACTTACAACTACCCTTCACCTATATATTAGGTTTATTTAATATATATATACATTAAATAAACCTAAAACTTACACATAAGGATGCGCCTTAGCAAGTGAGCGCTGACCAGAGAACTGAAATTTTAAAGCATAACTTTACATATTATAAAAAAAAATATTCATGAAACAAACTTATAACTACCCTTCACCAATATTAATTAAAATATAACATCTACACCTAAGCAACAACCTAAAACCACAGAAGTATTAAAGAATAGAAACACAATGTAGACATTGAAAATATGCCCAGTAAAAGGAAGCCACTTTGGCTAACTTCTAGAACATTTTGATTTAGAAGTTAGCATTCTATAGGAACATCGCTATTTATCTATGCCTATAACTTACACATAAGGATGCGCCTTTGCAAGTAAGCGCTGACCAGAACTGTAGTTAAAGCATAACTTTACCTAATAAAAAAAAAATGGATAAAAAGATTCTCCAGCTCATTTTTTATGGTATATGCTGTGCCTCCTCTTTTTTACATTCTGAATGATGTACCTCCTCTTTTTTACATTCTGAATGATTTGCCTCCTCTTTTGTGGAATCTGAATGATGTGCCTCCTCTTTTATAGATTCTGAATGATGTGCCTCCTCTTTTTTACATTCTGAATGATTTTCCTCCTCTTTTGTGGAATCTAAATGATGTGCTTCCTCTTTTATAGGTTCTGAATGATGTGCCTCCTCTTTTTTACATTCTGAATGATTTGCCTCCTCTTTTGTGGAATCTGAATGATGTGCCTCCTCTTTTATAGATTCTGAATGATTTGCCTCCTCTTTTGTGGATTCTGAATGATGTGCCTCCTCTTTTATAGATTCTGAATGATGTGCCTCCTGTTTTTTACATTCTGAATGATTTTCCTCCTCTTTTGTGGAATCTAAATGATGTGCCTCCTCTTTTATAGATTCTGAATGATGTGCCTCCTCTTTTTTACATTCTGAATGATTTGCCTCCTCTTTTGTGGAATCTAAATGATGTGCCTCCTCTTTTATAGATTCTGAATGATGTGCCTCCTCTTTTTTACATTCTGAATGATTTTCCTCCTCTTTTGTGGAATCTAAATGATGTGCCTCCTCTTTTATAGATTCTGAATGATGTGCCTCCTCTCTTTTGCATTCTGAATGATTTTCCTCCTCTTTTGTGGAATCTGAATGATGTGCCTCCTCTTTTATAGATTCTGAATGATTTGCCTCCTCTTTTGTGGAATCTGAATGATGTGCCTCCTCTTTTATAGATTCTGAATGATTTGCCTCCTCTTTTGTGGAATCTGAATGATGTGCCACCTCTTTTATAGATTCTGAATGATGTGCCTCCTCTTTTTTACATTCTGAATGATTTTCCTCCTCTTTTGTGGAATCTAAATGATGTGCCTCCTCTTTTATAGATTCTGAATGATGTGCCTCCTCTTTTTTACATTCTGAATGATTTTCCTCCTCTTTTGTTGAATCTGAATGATGTGCCTCCTCTTTTTTACATTCTGAATGATTTGCCTCCTCTTTTGTGTAGTCTAAATGATGTGCCTCCTCTTTTATAGATTCTGAATGATGTGCCTCGTCTTTTTTACATTCTGAATGATTTTCCTCCTCTTTTGTGGAATCTAAATGATGTGCCTCCTCTTTTATAGATTCTGAATGATGTGCCTCCTCTTTTTTACATTCTGAATGATTTGCCTCCTCTTTTGTGGAATCTGAATGATGTGCCTCCTCTTTTATAGATTCTGAATGATGTGCCTCCTCTTTTTTACATTCTGCCTCCATGAAAGCTTGTCGTATTTTACAAATGATCGCCGGAACATTACCGCCTTCTTCCAGTTCTCTTTCATAATCCTTAAAGTTTTGAAGCCTTGGTTTTATGCGGTATACTGAAAATAAAGGAGTGAGACAATCATTTATTGGCATTTTTAGAACAAAATTATAATGTTTTCACCACTTATTTTACTTAGAAATAGCTAGTAGACTCATACAGCCCTTTGCCACTTGTCAAGTGTCGGGTCCGATAAGATGTCAGGTGCTCTAGTGGCTTAACTTTTTACCCAACTGTGAATAAAGCCAGTCACACACGTACCTGTAATATATATTAATATGATTATAATAGCGAGGCATATAACTATATATTTTCTATACAAATATTCAAGTGACCGCACATGCAGCCATAATATATTTCCATGACTTGAATATTTGTATAGAAAATATATATCGTAATATGCTTTGCTATAATATATATTATAGCTACGTGGGTGACGGGTTTAAGGAGGGTCATGTATTTCGATGTATGTATGCATGTTTCTCTGACTCTCGCCGCCCGCTTGATGGATTCCAGTGAATGAGATATGGTCATGAGTGTTATAGAACAAAAACAAAGTGAGAAAAATCGAATTTAGCGATAATGTTTCAGCAGTTGGGTTTTCAGTTTACATAAACTTTAAGCTATTGATATAAATAATAAAAAAATATTTTATATTGTTATTTATTTCACATTTATTTGTCCAACAAATAATTTTGGATTGACAATAGAGGAGCCGACATCCAATTGATATACAGATCCAACACCTGACAAGTGTGAATAGGCTCTTATTTATTGGCTGAATAAATGAAACTTCTATGCCCCCTTGCACCAACCTTAAAAAATCCTAAACAATCATTTTACTTGCTAGGGAGATCTTTACGATCCAAATTCATTGCACCAACTATAAGTATTCATCTAACGCCTAAAGAATTCCTTAACTTTGGGAGCCCGTTGCTCGACCTCATAGCACTTAGAAATTCCCTATCCCAATGAGCTGTCATGTAATTTCTGTCAGAATACATATTTTTCTCTTTCACTCTTATTGAGCATACCTACTATATCAGTACTACTCTAAACCAGCAATGCCAGTACGTACTAAAAAGTTAGAATTACGTACCTTTTACTCCTATTATAATTAAATTAAGTATCTTTCAGTCAAATAACGTACCTTTATGAGCAGTTTTTTGTAGGTACATTTTTATGCATTAGTACTGGCAGCACTGTCTACTTACCTATCCATATGAAATTAAAATACGATTATCTAGAATTCCTAGATGATCTAGCTAGACAACGACGGACCCCAACTCTTCACTTACCTACATAGCCCTTCATAATAACCGTATAAAACACATTGATAAGCCAAAAATATATAATTTTACCAACAAACATGTTACGTATAATCACAAATATAATCACTAGAGCCGCTGAAATTGGCATTTATAATCTTCTCAACTTTGACTTTGTTGTTCTTGAATCATTGCACGTTAATTTCCATAATATTATTCCCTTTTCTTGTTGTAAGTAGGAGTAGGAACTACCTACATATTTTAATTTATATAACTCTGAGAAAAACGCGACTGTTTTCACTTTTTTGTCCATCTCAGCTTCGTTTTCCAAATATCTGAGCCTATTTTCCTAAATATGTAATTGTTCGCTATAAACACAAAACTCGGAAAATATCGTAAATATATTTTGCATAAAATAATATTGGTTATTTGTCTAAGGTCAATGCAAAGAGAATATATCCACTACGTTTAGGTCAATGAACCAATAAACCCACAGAATAAACCATAGAAAATCTAGATGGTCGCGAGATTAATCGCTCTTGCATTCACTTATTTAGATATCACCAGACTTGGGAGTTACATAGTGTGCAAGTTCTGTTTGGTGCAATGGAAATTGATCTAAGTTAAGTTTTAGGCAGTACTTATATTAAAAAATACCTATCAAAGTATTCGATTTTTCGACTTTGGTGCAAGGGGCCACTAGTCTTCTAGCACAATGAAATTACCTTAAAATAAAAGTTGCACTAAGAAAGATTAAACATAATCATAATAGACGTGGTGGCCGAATGGATGAGGCCCTTGCCTTGCGATCTGATGGTCGCAGGCTCGAATCCCAGTGGCAGTCATACATAAATGGGTTTTTTCGGTCGAAAAAATATATGTATGCATCCCACGTTCTCGCAACGGTGAAGGAAAACATCGTGAGGAAACCGGCATGTCGTAGAACCTAAAAGTTCGAAAACATGTGTCAAGTGCACGAAGGAGCCTCTTCGAGGCGCACTTGAAATCCTATCACCACACTGGTACGAAGGAACTAGCGACATGATAAGTTTATAATAGATAAAACAAATAAATACATAATATATATTTTGAACATTTCACACAACGCCACCTAGCCCCAAACTAAACAGAACTTATACTATGGGAACCAGATGACTGATAGAATACTTATACATACTTACTTACTTTTTTCTTTGTAAATACTCGTACATACCTACATAGAATATGTAGTATACACACAGACTTAGGACAAACACTGATGATCATCACACAAATGTTTCTCCTGAAGCGAGAATCGAACCCGCGACACCGGTGCGGCGTGGAAGTCCAATTCACTTATCACTCAACCATCCGTGTCGTCAAAAAAAAACTTCCAGCAGTCTTTTTGACAAATAAAAATATCTTTATCATCTTCTCATCGTGTCACTAGTTTTTTTAGAATCAGTGTGGTGAAAGGATTTCAAGTGCGCCTCGAAGAGGCTTTTACATTGGTCATATTTATCTATGACATGGGTCTAATGGCTACTTGCACCAAACTGTCAAAGTCCCTAAGCAATTACTTTACTCGCTTGGTAGTTCTTAACAGTACAGATTCTGACAGATAAGAACTGTCAAGTGAGTTAAGTCACTGCTTAGGTTCTTTGACAGTTTGGTGCAACTAGGCATAAGTCTATTACTAGATAATTTATGATGCTGACATTCATACTTACATAAATACTGTCTAGTTTCCGAATTTCTCAGGAGCCTTACAGAATAGTTGTCATGTAATGTCTTGGACTTGGTAAAAAATTGCACAAATATGATCTGTGTTTCACCAATTGTGGATTCAATGGTGATGTACATATTCAGCGAATTTTTATAGTATTGTTTTCCCACTAAAAATGTAGTATGTATTTCCATCACTCTTTGCTGTATCATTTGTTTTTCTGCAAGATTATAAATTTTCTTAGTGAATTTATAAATAGAATACACTTAGGACTGAGACTCAGGACATGATCACCACACAAATGATTTCACCTAATTTAATTTCATAGGATTTGGTCATCAAAACTATATTGAAAAATTCACCTCTAGGAAACTGAAGATGACGCACTTTCCCATAAATCCCAAAACTAAGTACTACTCGGGCAAATTTGACACCTGGCTGACACGTGGCTCGGAACTTGATGCTTCCCCTGCTGCCCCGCACAGCGCCCTCTGTGTTTCTTCTTGCTCCTCTAATTGCGAAGCCTTATCATTACCAAGTATTACAGGACCTCTTCTCTATCAAGATTATCCAATTCCACGCTGTACCATGCACATAACTGGCATAGTTTTAAGCTATTTGATCTAGGTGTGTCAAACGACACTGAGAAAATACTTATTTATTTGAGTCCTACACCTATTTTTTATGGTACCATCATAGTGGGGATGGCCTCTTGAAGAAATAAGGATTGACTGAGGTTGACGACAACCGAGCTGGAGGTCAAAACCTACTACAATACGGCCAACGTATCTTGGCGAGTCTGAACATAGGCTATGCGAACTTTAGAATAAACAGAATAAACAGAATAAACATTTTATTAATAATTTCTTCAATTATAAGTCAAAATAATATAGCAGTTTGATTTCAATAAATCCATTCAATTAAATAACTAAATTAATATTAAATTTATAATTACAAGATTAGCTTAAAATATGTATCTATATTATCTATATTAGCTAATAATAATCATACCCAATTTTGAAGTGGGTTTATGGAGGCAGCTATCAGGTTCTTTATAATTTATAAATTCATCATAACTGTAGAACGTCCTTTCGATGAGCCATTTTTTTAGTTTAACCTTAAAATTAACGATATTCGGTGCATCTTTTACACAGTCTGGTAATTTGTTGTACACAGTTGTACCCATTATGTGCGCCAGCCTGTCGGACTTCGCGAGTCTCCTCGTCGCCGCCACAAGCCAGCCGCTTGCAGCTCTTCGTGTGTTGTAGTTGTGTATCTCTGCTTGCCGAGGGAATGATTGCAAGTTCTCTCGCACATACACTGCTACTTGAAATATGACCATGGATGGGAATGTCATGATGTTAAGTTGCTTGAAGTATGGTCTCGCTGATGTCATTCGCGAAACTCTGACGATTGCCCGTACGGCCCTTTTTTGCATTCGAAGGACGCGCTCCCTATCGGCTGCGCGTCCGTACAGCTCAGTACCGTATTGCAGTAATGAGTGTACGGTCGCGAAATAACAACTGCGGACCACCTCAGCAGGCACTACACGAGACAACCTCCCCAATGCGTAGCACGCGCTACCAAGCCTGCCGCACAGCTTCTCGATGTGCGAGCACCATGTCAGTCGCTTATCAATTTCGAACCCGAGGAAGGTTGTGGTTGCTGCTTCTTGTATGGGAAGACCGTTTGCACTCACCGCCAGGGCTCTAGAAGGTTTACCTGAGATAGAAAACTGAATAAAGTGTGTTTTGCTGGTGTTCAACACAAGGCCGTTGTTTTGGAACCAGTGCGCTAGTTCTTGTGCTGCTTTATTCAGTTTATCCTCAAGGCCGTCCACGGTATCTGCGGTGACGATGGCTGCTACGTCATCAGCATACATAAATATGTCGCTATAGCACGCAGAGGCTGGCAGGTCGTTGAGGAGAAGAGAGAAAAGGATATTCGACACTGACGACCCTTGAGCGACGCCCATCAGGGTCGTCAGTGGGACTGATTTCGTAGCGCATGTACACACGTATTACATTGTTTTATATGTATAATATCAGCGCGGGCGATAGTGCGGGCTTATGCTCAACAGTCAACAGTTTTCTAATGCGTTTTTTCATGCGCTAAAGTTCGCATAGCCTATGTTCAGACTCGCCAAGATACGTCGGTCATATTGTACTCACGTGGAAGCCGGATAACGATAGGTTATAGATTTTTTAACGGCCACACGCGATTGAAGCAAGCGAAAACAGCTAATAACAATCGAAAATGATATCTTATTTTTCTTATTGCCCCGTATGAGACACAGCCCAGCTATTTACTGATGAATGACTGGAAAATTCTAGATAATTTATTATTTTGGAAGGTAGGTAGGTACATACGTTTACGGAGGTTATTGTAGCATAATTGTTTTTGGGATGCTTCTTCAAGCTTTTCATCTAGTTTTTTCTGTAAAATTATGTTTTCTTTCGCAAGGTCTTCCCTCTGTTTCATAATTTCTTTTTCATTTTTCACTCGGAAAGCCACTTCAATTCGGTGGCAAATGCGGTCCTTGAAGCTGTCGACTTTTTGTTTAAAACTGCTAAAGCTGATATTATGATCGTGTAAGTTGAAACTAGAAAAAATTTCGTCAAAACTCATTTTTTCTTGGGTTTAAATGAGTTTAGTAGTTATATGAGAAGAAACAATTAACTTTCACGTTTAAATTCAAAACACTTTCAAAATGTGACAGTGTTGCCGGTGTTAGTTCATCAAAAAGTACGAAAGGTTACAGATAATTATTAAGTTTAGTAGAATTTATCCACGTTTTATCCTAGATTAAAATTAGTCTGTGGTAGAACTAGATGGTCGTATAAAATAGAATAGAATATAATAATTTTTATTGTCATCTTTAGGATGTTTCCTCTGATTATACGGATTTACATCAGCTTGACAAATTATTCCTATTTACTTACCAACTTTCCCTAATTTTTGTCACAATAGAAAAATAAAGGTTTAAAACTTGACAAGAATATTTTTTAGTAGAAGAAGCAGAAGTAAAAAATAAGGTACTGAGGGGAACTACACATACAGTAACTATGCGCAGTAACCCCCCCGTTCACCGCGTATTGTTTAGATACATGAAGTTAAATTAACTTAGTGTTTTATACCTAGTAGCATAATTTTTCCCGTAATTGTATTATTATTTTAAAAGGTTTTAGAATAATAAACACTATCAAATTACTAAAAAAGTATTAAAAAGATCACGAAAGCTCAGCTCAACGCACTGTTTTTTTTTGAGAGGAATTTTATATGTTTTTTTGGTTTTGGCTTCACATCCAGTCTAAAGTAATTGGAGAGATATTGTCAGAGTCGTCGTTAAAGTTAAGTAAGTCAATTTATACCCCTGTAAAGTAGTGGTGGTTGCGACTTTACTAGAGGCTTCTATAAAGTTTTGGAGGCAACACGAAAAGTCACGTTTAACAGCATTACACTATTCACCAAAACTCATACACGTTCACGAGCACTTACTTAGTGGCAACACTTAAAACATTCAAAGTTATATTATAAGTTTTGTAAAATAATTTAGAGCCGCGAATGCGACATTTTCACGTTCCCGCCAAAACCCTTCAGCGCACTTCAGTGCGTTTCATTCGCCAGTCGTCCGAATTTACTCGGCTTCAATGGAGTTTTGGAGGTAACACGAAAAGTCATGTTACAAGGCATACCAGTTAAGAAACCACCGTTGTTACACTTATTCTTAGCGAGTCGATGGTATAAATCATAGTTCCGGAAAGATAGGTGCACAGATCTGTCAGAGAAAAGGTGGCAAGTTCAATGAGGGCTTTTCAATAACACTTTTTATTTTGGTCACTAGATGGCGCTGCACAAAAGTCAATTGTCAATGTCAAGTGTCATAATAAACTACGAAATTTTCTGTCATCCTCCCCCGGACTTTATAGTCCCCTAGGAGCCACTTCCACCAGGACACGGCCTACCCTGGCCAGTCTGGAAGTCATTGAATCGACTCCGCACTCAAGGAGGGCTTTTCAATGAGACATTAATAAAAGCGGTTGCTATAAACTAAGATAGATGGCGCTGTATCATAATGTTTCATCAGATGGCTGTTATTGTCACCGGACTCTCGGTGAGCGCTCATAGGGCGCTCGACTTATACCAAATAATATGCCACTGCATTTTTATTAAAGAAGATTCGAAACTCCGGAATTCCGGAGTTGAAATGCTGAGCATCGAATCTCGAATCATCATTCGATCATCGAAAATCAACTCCGGAGCTGAAAACTAGTCCGAGTGTGGAGGGTGATCCTCGATCCTACTCTTTGATTATTTAAGGGGAATCCTCAAATCCGAATTCCATACAAAATGATTCGGACAAATACTCAAAAAGTACGCCGTATTATAGTAGTTTCTTCACACTATTCGTTTCGTCCATGTTTTTTGATTTCGTGAACAAAAAAAGTGAATGGTTTCATACTTTAATTTAGATTTCATACGTGTTTTAAGTTAGTAGGGTTAATTTTAAAACACGTATAAAATCTAAATTAAAGTATGAAACCTTTCACTTTTTTTGTTCACGAAATCAAAAAAACATGGACGAAACGAATAGTGTGAAGAAACTACTATAATACGGCGTACTTTTTGAGTATTTGTCAGAATCATTTTGTATGGAATTCGGATTTGAGGATTGGCCTTAAAGGGAAAATAATCAAAGCCTACTTACACGACATTGCACAGTTTATGAAATCCTCTAATATATACATACCTAAGTAATTAAAAGGTACCTAGGGAGGTATTTTAATTTTTTTATGTGTCGCCACAATTCTTTGATGTCAATCAGGTGAAAAAAAGAGAGTAGACACATTGTCATCTTCATTTAGAATATTTTACCAGCCGACTTTACCCAAAGTAGTGTTACATCCGAGCGTCGGGAGCCCAGTAGCCCAGTCCAATTCATTCCCCACGAAATATTATGCTCAGTACGCCTAAAGAAGTTTTCACTTCAAAGAAATCCTTCATTGGAATGGAGATAGCCTTTTAGCAGCGTCTCGCTTGATTCAAACACCTCAAGGCGTCAAGTGCGAGTGTGCGTGCCCCGCTGTGTGTACGAGTGATCGATGCCGGTGCCGGGGTGTTGCCGCTCCGTCACTTCCGGTGTCGCGACGTTGCCGCTCTTACGGTTAGGCCTATTTGGCGGACAGCGTTACGAATGGGAATTAGATTAGGGCCTATTTTTGCAAACTGATAACCGTTATGTAGATAAGCTTTGTCTGCTAAATTAAGTTTATACCTCTGCAAATTATTACATTTAATGAAAAAGTGAAATCATTGAAAAATATACATTAGTAAAAAGTAAAACAGATTTATGTAAAAGTTCTTTAGTAGGTACCTACCTACCCACCTACCTACCTAGTCTACCTACCTACCTACTAAACAATTTTTTCATATAATAGTGAGCATTACCTATTATTCAAACATGATTTAAGTAGGTAGGTACCGACTCGGGCGTCTCGTGATATAGAAACGATCTCGAACTTTTATGCTGACTGCCCCATTCTCTCAGTTACGCCCATGGTTACGCATTGAAGGTTTACTACTAAGTTTGAGAGAAACGAGAGTAAATATGATTACGAAATGATTATTGTACGCAGCTTTATTTCATAATGGTTCTTATCAACATTTTACATATGTACATAATGTTCATATGTACACAAACATTTCTGGAAATTGACAGCTTTATACGTGTTTAATTTAAAATTAATACAGCAGGCGGCGCGCACCGGAAATGAGCTTAGACTACGGAGCGCGGAGGGCGCGGAGGGCGCGGCGCGGCGCCGTTGAATTAGTTCGGAAGGATATAATCTGATAAACGAAAAAAACACTTCACAATTTTATTCTACCTTCATCGATTTTATTCAGCATAGATTAATTAAATTATTCATTTCGCCGGTTTGTGAAACTTTTCGCAAAGAAATTTAACCTTTCGTTCGTTCAGGGTTTTAAGTAAATCAAGGTCCTTTTCGTTTAAGAAAGTGGGATTTGGAAACAACTAGAGTTAAATAAATTACCTACTAAGTAATAGAGTACCTAATTGGTTCTACTAGAGTAGAATATCGTGGTTGTTTTTTTTTTATTTTGAATATTTTACATACTATAAACATAAGTAGGTTTATAGTTAATAGGTAGTTAATAGATTTTTTTAAAGAAAAACTGTCTTCATAATGGACCTACAAATCTATGCTTGGGACTCGATTCGATTAGAACTTGATTGTATTGATTGTGGGAAATCTGCTCTGTAAGCATATAATGCTTATGCATATAAAATAAAGAAGTATTCGAATCAAAATTAAACTTCAATTTATCAGAGAAAAATCAGGATTTTTCGACGTAATGAACTTTGCTTGCGCGCGCCATGGCGCTATTTTGCCATGTGCCGGAGGCCATTGTTGGGAGCTAAAGAAAATATACGGGAATATAAATATGGATGGAACGCATTTAGAAAAACCTACTCGCAATATTATGAAAACGGAAGACCCGAAGAAGAGATAGCTACACTAAGAGAAATAAAAAAATCAAACCGTAGAATCATAAAATCACTAATTGAGGCCCAGAATCCTGCACGCCGCTATCTCGCTCGCACATTAGTAGGTACTTTTTTGAGGATTAAACTGACTGATAAACTGATTTAAAAAATATGGAGCAATGATTTTGTTACTACAACCTCACGAAATGTTTTATATTTGTAGGTACTTATATTTTCGTTTTGATATGTTTAATTTATAAAAGATATATAATTATCATAATTCATAAGTTTTCCCCAAGAGCGTGCCAACCATTCCAATCTGCAGTAGTTTTGGCGAGATTGAGTGAGTATTTACTAAGTCGCGCCTAATATGCTACTTTTGTCTCAAACATTCAATTCGCGCTATAAAAATAGTGTGGCTTTATAAAATATTTTTTTTCAACAGCTTCAGGCAATAAACAGGTTATCCTGTCGTGTGTTTCCAGCTCAAAGACAACTTTATCACGACTTTGAAGCTGGTAAGAGGGCTTTCCTCTTGCACCCCGGTTATACACTTCGTTTTATTTTGCTGCTGGCTGGAATAACAAAAGAAATCACCAAATGCGTATTTTTACGACATTAATTATTGAACAGGCAATGGAAACAAAGAGGTGGGTTTCTACTTTTTAGGGCGAGGAAGGTAAACAAACAGAAAATATTTAAAGGTCAAATATAAATTAAGTAACAAACATTGCGCCTACATCTTTTTTTCATTATGTCAAGCAAGATTTAATTCCTTCAAAAATTTATAATTTATTTTTTTCTTTCTTCATCTTTCCCACTTTTTATTATAAAATTAAAATAAATATCAATATATGTATGTAAAAGGCTTGGATCTGACTGACTGACAGACAACGTACCTAGCCTGCAGGCCAAACAGCGGAACGTACCTATAGACTTGAAACTTGGAGTGGAGGGTGTCCAGGTCCAAGCTTTTTATATAGGTATATTGATTTATGATTTATACACATTCAGATTTTTGTTACATATCGCGGCACAGAGAAATCAAGCAGTACCTATACGGTCACAAAACATGGGAGCTACGGTCACAGTCCATCACGCAGTAGTTGGAGGAAGCGCGGTCTCCATTGAAAAAGTTTACACCCAGGACTTTAATTAGTTTACAGAGAGGGGTTGGGGGGGGGGAACAGATGGGGGTTGGGGTGGGCGGGGGGACACCAGTTGTTTGCTTTGTCTGATGGAAAATGTTCTACTGTAGGATTATAGGTCGTGGTATAGGCGATAGATCACAAAAATACGATTTTAAAATGTTTCAATGTAAATTTAAATCCAGTCATTAATATGCGTAAATGACACAGGGCTAGCTTACAAGCTACAAGCCAGCGACTTCGCTTGTAGCTTGTAAACTCACCCCGTGTCATCGCCTCTTTACAATCTGCTAGTTGGCAATCCTTCCCGAAAGCTGAATCGCTCACTTGCTAGCTTTTAAACTAGCCCTGTGCCATCGATGCTTTTATGAGATTTCATCAGGTTTTCCTTATGTATGGTAAAACAGGGTTAGATGCCACAAAAGGATCTGTGCTCCTTTTCTAAAAAAACAATAATCCAATAATAAATAGGTAAATTTTTGCATGCTTCACATTTTACCTATTAGGTATAAGGTACTTTCATTTGATTTTCGACAGTAAGGTTTTCAGGAAAAGGGGCACCTATCCATCTGGGACACAACCTTGTTACCCTATTGGCGATAGTCGGGTTTTCAGTTTTTTATACGTTTTATGCCACTTGCACCAAACTGTCAAAGTCTCTAAGCAATTACTTTACTCGCTTGGCAGTCCAGATTCTGACCGTTAAGAACTGCCAAGCGAGTAAAGTAATTGTCTAGGCACTTTGAAAGTTTGGTGCAAGTCGGCATTAAGCTTGTTTTATAATATGTATTTGTTCATCTATCACACCAAATATAGGAGACTATGGTTGAAATAGACACTTATTTATCCCGGCCCGACGCGAGTAAAGCCGTAGATAGGTACGTGGAAATAATATTAATTAAATAAACCTAAACTACTCACTCAATCACTTGTAGGTACACAGTTAAAAATATAGCATTATTCTATTAAGGGGAATCCTCAAGGCAAATTTCCATACAAAATGTAAAATATACATTACTTATTTAAAAACACGTATAAAATCTAAATTAATGTATGAAACCTTACTAATTTTTGTTGACACAATCGAAAAACATAGACGAAACGAATATTGTGAAGAAATTACTATAATACGGCGTACTTTTTGAGTATTTGTCCGAAACATTTTGTATGGAAATTTGGCTTGAGGATTGCCTTTAATCTCTAAAAATATTTCTTTACCGAACATCGTAAGCAATAAAGTTCTGTCTCTTCTTCATTAGCCATCAACAAATGAAAAACCAATCGTAACATCATTATCTACTCCAGATTAGAGGTAGAAAAGAGTAAAAACAACTTTTGTACTCGTTTTGTACTTCGCAGACTAGTAGACCCTTCCAGGAAGCGGCGGCGGCGAGCGGAGACAGCGGTATCCTGAGCCCGTTTATATACCCCGGGGAATATAACCCGGGGGGATATGCCCGGAACAACCACCTTAGATCGACCCACTTTTGGAAATTTGCGTTATTGCTGCACTCCCGGACCGGTAAATGAGGAATTGGCGCGTTTAGCTCACTCACTCACTGTGTGGTCAGCAGGATCTCATTGATAATGTATGATCGTCCGGTGTAATTTTTGCAGTGTTTTTATTCTTCGTCCGGTTTTTACGGCTTATTCCCGAAATACGAAGGTCACCACAGATTGGTGGCCTCAAGGAATCAAACGCCCTCGTGGCAGACCAAGGCGCGCAGGTGGAAAGATGAGTTAGATGTATATAAGGCGTTGTCTGCACTGCACGACGCGACGCGATGCCAATTGGGACGCCTATTTGACGTTAGTACGTTTGATCGCGTGATCGCGCGATGGTCGCGTCATCGCGTTCTATTAGGACACTGCCTTAGAGAGACTAGTCCACACACGCACTTGACAGAGAGGACTGACGAAAAGGGGGGGAGGCCTTTGCCCAGCAGTGGGACATGTCAGGCCAATAATAATAATAATAAATTCCCGAAATCTCCACTAACCATCCTCACTATTGGGGAATTCGGGAAAAAAAGCCTCTAAATCCCCACTAACACCAACCACCAACCGCAGTTAGGATATCGGGAATATTTAATGTGAATTATTTGAAATATTATGTTCATTGTTCATCCTACTAATATTATAAAGGCGAAAATTTGTAAGTATGGATGGATGGATGGATGTTTGTTACTCTTTCACTGAATTATAATGTAACTTTACAATAATATAGCTTATACATCAGAATAACACATAGGCTACAATTTATAAAGATACCTGCGCAGACGAAGTCGCGGGCACCAGCTAGTTGTTTATAATAATGGGGATTTCGAGACAAAAATATTCCCATATGTATATATGAAAAATATGGGAATATATAATATGCTCACTGCGGTTGGTGTACCACTTACACCAACCGCAGTGGGCATTTCGGGAATATTTTTGTCTCATTTAGAGACTTTTTTCCCGAATACCCCACTAGTGGGGATGGCTAGTATCTCGGGTACTTAGTACGTTAGTAAGCTGTTGTACTGCACGATATTGTCGATTGACACCCTCATGCCCGAGATACACAAGGCTAGTTTATCAAGCCATCCTTTTAAAATCTTCTTGATCCTTTTAAAAATTATCACTAAGTTACATACTTATTACCTACTAGCTAGACTAATAAATCCAACAATTTAATTCGCGTGGCCTTAGGATCCTTTGTAAATGTCTTTTCTTTTATGATTTATATTCTACTAACGTGTTTGTTTGTACAATAAAGAATTATAGAATAACAGAATTCTTACTTTAAAATTGATAATATAATTATTTGCGTAAAAATTAATTAGTGGCGAATTGCTCATCCGATTTTCATGAAATTTGGCAAGTAGGGTTAAGTTCAAAAAATTTTTTGAGCCTTATCGGTTCAGGGGCTTAGGAGGTAGGGAGCGCATGAGGTCATGGTTCAAACTGGCAAATTGCAAATTATATTTCTCTCTTTTCCCCTTCATATTTTCATGAAAACACGAGCCAGACTGGCGCCATCTCACCGTGACTTTCGAACTAAAAAGAGTGAACATTTAGCGCCCTCTCCTTTAATTATCGCAAACTAAGCTACTAGAGGGTGTCGTCGGGGACGGGGTTCAACCCCGGCGTTTTTCTTTTGGATTAGATACTGCGGGGGTTTACGAGTGATGTCGCTCGCTGCATCTGTTGTTTCCCGACGGAATCGAGTTACTAAAAAGTTATAAGAGTAGAGTTACTGGGCGATAGATGAAATGTTTGGAACGCAATAAGATGAATAAGATCTAATGTAAAGCATTGACCAAATACTGTAGGTGTAGTAAGTCCTATAAAATTATAGTAGAGTGAGTTATGTATGTATGTAAAGAATAGTTTTTATTGGAGATTTCCATATCATGATCTCTTTAAATATTTTTAATGTCAATAAAATAAATTAAATTAAATACTTAACACGATAAGTTGTAGCAAAAAATCGGAGGAATCTACTGGAAATAAAAATTGATTTGACATTTCAGTTCACCCAAATTTTCGTTTCGTTATTCTATTAAAAATATTTTAGTTTTCAGCAACAGAAATGAGGTAAGCGTTGTATTGGTTTTAACTGTAATTTTGATTCACACAACTCTTGAATTTCACAAGGATAAGACCACTTTCGACTCGGAACAGAGTACCACATGAAGCTCACCAATCACCCTTTCTTTTCATTTTTTTTCTTATCCGCCTTCATCTTGTATGTGAGCTGTGAATCCAACATTATCATGTAGTCTAGATACTTCTCTCCCCAAGGAGTGTACGACTCATACCATTCCTTAAAGACAAGGCAGTCTTCTTCACCAGCGTATGTAGCTCCTTCGAACTCCAGAACTGCTGACACCACCTCCATGGGTTGCAAAGGTTTATGGTATAATTCTGCAACCCTATTACCTGTCAACAGCGTCGATACTGCTTTTCTTATCGTATTGATATCGTACCCTCTCAGAGCTTGAGCAATACTGTGCACATTAAACTCCCGGTTGACACCGTGAAATTCCATAAGCATCTTAGTCATTATGAATGAAATGCTGCCGTAATCCGTCCTCGGTATCATTATTAAAGACGGAAATATTTTATACATCATCGGACCTTTAGCCAGCCAGGGCTCAGTAGCAGTACCCAATACTAAAATCTTGTCATAAGCTCCTATGGGCTTTATCAATTCCTTGAAGATATCTTTCGCAAGTCGGGTTGGATCAAACATTTTCTCTTCTTTGGGGACTTTTTTGTAAAACATTCTTTCTGCATTATCGATAAGTATCACTGTCGGTTGCATCAATTTACTTATTTTAGTTACGAATGTAAACATAGTTTTTAAGTTTTTTGGACCCGGAAACTTGTTGTAAACGTTCATCGGTGAGAGGTCTATTAGAATAGCGTTTGTTTCGGTAGCGACGGCATATACTAAAGTTCGTTTTCCCGCTGCTTTGGAGCCAACGAGTAGCTGAGCCCTTTGAGCATTTGGACAGGACGACCCAAGAGTCAGAAGACACCGAGTTCGCACTTGCTCCCGCACGTCACCCATGCAAGGAGGAGGAAACGATGGTGTCCATAAAATAGCCCTCAGGTCAGCAGCTGCGTAGTTTTGATCGCCCCAGTAATCATCTAGCGTTGTCTTAGGATATTTTCTAATGATTTCCGCGTCTACTAATTGTTGAAACATCGCTTCTGGGCTTATCTTATCAACCTTGGGTGGTTTTACTTTTTTTGGTTTTCTCCGTTTTTTGCTTTGAGGCGGTTTTGCAATCCCAGCTAAATTGCAATCTATTTTCAATGAATTTTTCAAAAGATTCAATTCTAATCTCATCATTTCATCAACTATGGGTCGAAGTTTTAATTGAATATCCTGGTATGCGTTTTCAGTAATTAAATACATGATGTATCCCTTTATAGCTTCGAGAGGTGCATCAGGAGTGTCTATATCCTTCCATTGGCTATCGTACGCATTCCATGCATTTGAGAGTCCTTCAATATTTTTCCCGATCGATATGTAAATACCAGGATCATTATCAGGGTTTAGACGACATTTCTTGTAGTCCAGGAGCCGTTTCTTTTCTCTCTCACGGGCTTCCATTTCCAATCTCTTTTTTTCCTCACGAGCTGCTATTTTTTCAGCTTTAATCTGCTCTTTACTTTTCGGACTACCAGCTTCAGCTTTCAATCTTTTCTCTTCTGCAGTTCTCCAATCAATGAATTCCTCCACTGTAAATGTTTCACCTTTTACTACGAGTATAGAACCACCCTCATCAGGCCATGGAAATTCATCGAATAGTCGTACTTCAGTGTACCATTCTTGAAACCATTGTCTCACTTCGCCTGATATGTCTTCCATTATATCTCCTTCACGTAGCCTCAATACCCTTGAGTTTTCTTTTACATTCTGCTCTATCCACTGTTCATAATACTTACGCCTAAACTTTCGCCTGTCTTCTTTTACTTTTTCCAGTTGTATTTTTGCTGAAGGGGGTTTCCATGATGGTACAACCATACCTAACTTTTGTTTTAGTTTATTATCTCTGACATGATCTCTTTTGAGTTCCATGAAACGTCTATAAAATAGCTGAATCATTTGCGCTGCTCGTTTTCGAAGGCTTTCTTTAGCTTGTGGGGCCTTCAGTCCTGCTAATTCAAGGTACAAATTGATATCTGTATTGGCTTTGTGCACTTTCTCTCTGGTAATGACTCTAGCCCTTTCCATGCGCTGAATGTTGTTTATATGTCGTTCATATTCCTCTTGAGCTCTCAATTCTTCGATCTCTTGAGGAGACAACACTACAGAATCGACAGACTCTGGTATATCCTCCCCCATAGCCAATTTTCTTTTTATTTCTGCTTCTTTTTCTTCCTGTTCTATTCTTTCTCGCTCTAGCCTTTCCTCTTCTATTCTTTCTAATTCTGACGGAGTCGGTTCGGGGTCACCGAGTCTGTTCCCAGCCACTAGTATTTGGTCGATGATGTATTGCATTTCTTGCTGTCTGATTTCAAAGGGATAGAAGAAAGGACAGAGTACCTTTATATCTTGTGGCACCATGAGCATCTGCTGTAGAGCATTATCGGGATACGTATACTCGAATACCTCAACTTCTTCCAGCGTCCATTTTAGTTCAAGGAGCCGGCAAGTGATGGCGTCTATGATCTTCTTAATGTATGGTCGTCGTTGAACTTGCTCCATCTGGTCGTAAACATCGCATAGCTTGTTGTAGAGATCGCAGTACTTGCAGTATATTCTGGCGACTATTTCAACGGCCGTTGCCTGAGGTTTGATGCCGATGAAAGCATTGGCGAGTTCTTGGAGTCGCTCATCTTCAGCTACCGCTACTTTCAGCTGCTCTTTGATCTTGAGCCATCGCTCGTAGTAGTCTTTGTTTGACATTGCGGATCAGATAATTGGTTGTTTGTCTTCAAAATACAAAAATATATCAAATATATGTAAACATCTTACAGAATGTAAATAAAAATAAATAACAGGTTGATTGATAGTTGAGGCAGATGACATAAAAAGAGTTCATAAAAATTTTCAAAAAGTCTTATCGAGAATGATTTTTTAGGGTCTCGATAAAATGCCATGTTCACACATTTATTTCAGAATGCGTCTCTTATCCAAAGAGGTGGGGGATGGTAACAATAACCAAATGCCCTTCGCCCCTCGGCGATTACAATAAAAATGTTTTAAGTGCGCCTCCGACCATTGAGCGATAGATCGGAGATGCGCGTGCGGCGCGCTTCCGGACGTGACGCGTGCCGCCTAACTAACGCGGGCCTTCCTTGTGGGATAAGCAGAGCGAGTAGCAGAGCGACATATTTTCAAAACGCTCTATTTTTTACTTGCTGACGCTTGCAACTTCGTTTGTGTTATTTTTTGCGTATTCAAAAAATTCCTTTCTTATCACGCATGTTTAGCTTATGAGCAACACATCTTCCAAGTTACAAGTTTCTACGACTACTGGTTTGGTATGGTATGGTATACTATTGGCATGTAGGCTGTTAGTCAGTTAGTTAGGATCTTTTGTAGTATGGATATCAGTCTTTTCAATCATATGTTATTTTATTCTACAACGAACCAAAGTTTTGTATAAGTAAATTCACCTACTAGCCTATCTATGTATTTCCTAGAGTTCGAAATAAAACTGATAGATTTGATTTGAAAAATTTGAGCACAATTTGATTGCATGTCAATCATTTGATCCATATGTTTTGCCTAGATGTGGTATTAATAAAAGTGTATACATAGTATCTAATTGATAGGCGGTCTCGCTCCGCTCGTCGATCAGCTTATGTCGCAATCGCGGCTCTACCGCAACACCCGAAATGCAACGTAACAAATGATTTATCCACCGTCCCTCGAAGTATTCATTACTGGTGTAGAAATTTAAGCCATTTATTTTGTTAACTCCAGCAATGAACGGGGGTGGGGCGCATTTTGTAGCTAATCTTAATGTTTGTATTGATACCGTTACGGGGAATTGAACAAATATAATGATTGTAGTGAAAACTTGTTTAGACGCACTGAGCAAAATATTTCGTAGGGAGCGAATTGGACTGGGCTACTGGGCCCAACGCTAGGATGTACTTAAACTACTTCGCGTAAAGTTGGCTAGAATGGTAATATTCTACTGTCTATTCTTCTACCTGAATGAATAAATGAATGAATGAATTAATCATTGGATTATTTAATGTCATTCAGGAAACTGTTCCTGAATGACATTCAATTAATTGAGCGGTTTCTCACATAGAGGCAACAATTAATCTCAGTATGATTTGAGCCGTCTCTCACAGAGTGGCAGGCAACGAAAATCTCAGCATTATTTCAGCGGTTTCTCACTTAGAGGCAACAATGATCATAGTATTAATTGAGCGATGTCTCACATAGGAGCAATAAAAATTTAAGCATTAATTGATGAGATAGGTGATTTCTCACATAGTGTCAACAAAAATCTAAGTATCTCTCACATATTGGCAACAATGATCTCAGTATTAATTGAGCGGTTTCTCACATAGTGACAACAAAAATCTAAGTATTTCTCACATAGTTCCAACAAAAATCTAAGTAGGTATTTCTCACATAGTGGCAACAATGATACCAGTATTAATTGAGCGGTTTCTCACATAGTGACAACAAAAATCTAAGTATTTCTCACATAGTGGCAACAAAAATCTGAGTATTTCTCACATAGTGGCAACAATCTCAGTATTAATTGAGCGGTTTCTCACATAGTCATCAGGTCCGAATCACGCGGCGTGACGAACCCGTCTCCGTGACGAATGACCGCGTCACGGCGCCACCCAACCGTTTGGGACAGTCGCATCACACCGGAAACTAATGGCAGTATGATTGACTCCGCTGGGGTGGATTAACTGCAGGATTACATTTGTAGATGCTGAGATTGAAAGCGAACAGCCACTCTCCCTAAATCTAGAGCAAGTTATTCTAGAGTATGGGAAAATCTTGCAAAAATGTAACAATAATTCAAACACTATTTTTTGAAGTACATACGTAATAAAATAACGCACACTGTGCAGATAAACTTGAAAACTTCCATTAATGTGGGTCAAAAATTTATGCATTTTATTCGTTTCAAAAATAATAATAATAATAAAATTCTTTATTGCTCTTTGAGTACATACATTTTTGATTAAGCTCTAATTAACTAATGTAAGTTTTATAAAAAAAAACTTGTAGCTTAGTAATTAATGCCTTCCTTAATATTATTACAAATACGTACTAATTAATATATAGGTATACATTCATTTTCAGTTTATTCAAACATGCAATAGTAAATATATATATTATATAATATTTAGTGTGTTTAGGATGAATTTATTTTACAACTTTCAGTAACTCTTCGGTTTCCAAATAGGATAAGGTTTGTAACCATTCCGTTACTTTCTTTTTACAGTTAGCACTTGATAGTTTATAGATGTTTAAGGACAGGAAAAATATACTGTTTCAAAGTGTTAAAATGTGATGTGAAGATACGATTGATTTTTGCAGGAATGGAACACTGACTCTGGCTTAGCAGTCGCGGCCATTAGACGTTCGTTTGAAATTAAATTTATTAGCCGTTGATTATAACACTTACAGTTAAAACATATAAATAAGTTAGCTTCACAATCACGCAAAATCTACTCGACCGTTTGAGCTGAAATATGAGTATACGGTATGAGTATAGATTATGAGCTTTTTTACTATCCCTCTGCTGGGCAGACCTTTCCAAGATTTCCGGTCACTCGCAACTTCCAGATAAAGCTCATTATAATTTAAAAGAATATTTTGATTTGGTCTGAGAATATTTGTGAAAAATGATTTTAAAGTTTATACTTAGCGCTTAGGTTTTCTTCCAATTTTATTTGTGTTAGATTCAAATGTTACATCTATAAAAAATATATTGTACGTCCGAAGTGGGCAAACTGTTGATACCTGCTATTTACTTTTAAGATCTTGTAATTCGCACAGTTTTTACAATAAACATATTCTATTCTATTCTATTCTATTCCTACCAATCGGTCTGGAAGTTTATTGGTTGGAAAATGATATATCCTTTTATCTTTACAAACACTCAGGAGAATCCGCGCCAGTAACTAAGCTAAGCTAGTAACGTTTAATTTCTCTATGGCAGTAAAATCCAGAGCAGCCTCATAGGTAGGTATATGAATATCCAATGTACTCGCTTCAAACATTACTGCCGGCGGCATCGGCATCAGGAAATAAACGCATCCTTTACCCTTATGTAGACATACTTTGAGTACCTACAAGCATATTATTTATTCTTTGGTAATAATCCTATAAAAGCCGTGTTGGCCGAGTGGGAGGTGCCGCGACTTTCGTTCCAAAGATCGCGGGTTTGAATCCGGTCGTACACCAATGGATTCTTTTGTTCAAAAAATATATGTGTGCAACACGTGTTTAACGGTAAAGGTAAACATCGTGATTAAATCGGCATGTTATACAACCTAAAAAGTTCAAAAAACATGTGTCAAGTACACGAAAGGAGCCTCTGCGAGGCGCACTTGAAATCCTTTCACCACACTGGTTCGAAAGAACTACATAGTGATAAGAAGATCCTGTAAATATTATGTACATAGCCGAGTCTCGTCTCGTATGTCCAGTTGGCTTTAGTGAAGGAGTTTAAAAGTAGTATAATATTAAAATTGTAATTTTTTTTTATTACACAATTTACTCATCTGTGGCCCAAAAATCGATGTATTCGAAAAATAATACACATTGTTAAATGACGATGCGTAACAATTACTGTATTTATTCAACCCTAAAGTACTATCTGTTTTTATGGCATGGGAAAATCCGCGTCGTTCACGGTTGTCACCGCAAATTGGTAGCCGACACGGGTCTGTGTGACCCCACGCCGAGATTGGAGACAGTGCTATTATTATTTGAGTGATGGTAAGATAGATAATTATTTCAAAATAAGCTGCCCAATAGTTTAGTAAAATGAAAAAAATATTGGAGGAAAAGACAAAGTTTAATTGAACATTTGATTGTCTAGAAAAGTTTATACAGTCAGATTTTTAACGTTGTCTTTGCCCAATAGTTTAGAAAACTGAAAAAATCTTAAAAAAATATAAATATAATATATAAAAAGTTAAATTGAAATTTGATTGTCTAGAAAAGTCTACTATAGCACTGTTTCTAATCACTGCAAGAGGTCATTCCTTAAAGACGCTTGTTTTTTTTTAAAAAAAACTACGATTGCCAAAACGCTCGTATAAAAGAGAAAATAACGCGGGAGTAGTACAAGTATACATTCTCATTATTGAATTTAAAAAACACTATGGATAGTGGGTTCTGAATTGTAACAAAGGGGTACTTCAGACCCAAGAGGTACTTCATTAATGTCCTACATGTGACGACGCGTGCGCGGGTTAGTTACGCGCGTTCCTTTTTGTGTTTTGAGTACTTTATGCTTGAATATCGTTTCAAATTATATTTTATATCAGTTATACATTGGCTATTTTCTCACTTATATGTATAAATCAATGTTTAACTAGTTTCTACTAGTGGCTCTACAGTTTGGGCGTTCCCTACAAGTTTTCGTCTTTATGAGTACTCACACTGATATTTTATCGCCAAACAGTAATATGTAGGCATTACTGTATTCAGTTCATAAAAAGCTACAGTGCTCTTGAAACAGAACACTGTAGCTTTTAATTTTATTGAATCAGTTTTGGAGTAGGTATCTTTTTGTAGATAGATAGAAAATTCTTTATTGCACCTAGCAAATAGTACAAAGTTGAACTTAATGCTATGTAGCATTATCTTCCAGCGAAACATTTGTGTATGTAGTGCACGAATTATTTTATCGCAATTGTATGAGATAATCAGCATAAGGATTATAATTATTTAAACTTTTCTAAAAACGAAAAGAATAGGCTTCAATCGTTTGAAGTTTCAATCATTGGGTCTTGAACAAAATTGTAGCAATTAAAAGGAATGGTCGGAGATATCATCAAACCGCGTCCAGTGATGCGCAACTTCAAAGTTCAGAGGGTGAGGGCAATTATAAGTTACCTTTGTCCTCAAAGAAGATATCATTTCACTCTGCGACGCGGGTAAATGACATCGATGGCAGAACAAGTGACTTTAACCCTCTAAAAGACATCGATGATCGAATAAGTGTGTTGTAATTTTATTGTTGATAATATTTTTGGGTGCTAAATATCTTTTCAGTAATTCAGAAGTTGATTTTAAACTTTTTTTGTTTGAAATATCGTAAAACAAAGTCTCCATGATATGCCTAGTGTAAATAGTAAATAAATAAATAAATACGATAGTAAATACGAATTGTTTGAATCTCTCTACAAAATGCACTGGTAATTGTAAATATATATACTACACTTAGCTTTATTTAACTTAGCTTAATAGACATCCTCAGGAGATGTTGACTCGATGAAATCTCTCGTTTCAGATTTCGTCGAGTCAACATCTCCCGAGGATGCCTCGTGTAGAGGCGAAACTCGTGTCGAGTTCTGACTTGGGTTTTCTGTTTTCGGCGTTTTGGTTTTGATACTAAAATTCTAGACTAGACTAGAGACTAGAGTTAATTTAATTAAGACATTTGTTTAGAAGTTAAGCGGATTTATTACTTAATACATATATTTATACTATTAATAAATATATATAGATTTTTGCAAAGTAACGCCTGAATCAATCAATCAATCAATTATCTTAACTTAGCTTGTATTTAGCATGTAAGGACTATGATAATTTGTGTTTTTTTTTTAAATTTTCATTTGATTAGTACCGAATTGCTTTTGTTTACAGTATATTCTGAAATTACTATCTAATAAGTCTGATTTCAGAAATAAATCAAATCTGTTAGGTTCTATAGCTAGGGTGGAGAAGGGGGGTGGTGGGACGTGACGTCATTAATCAGTATGACGTCACCATCCTTGGCGACATTTACATAGAAAACAAGTTAAATCCTACGCGAATAAATTATTACCCTGGAGGGAATAATATTATCCGATGAAGGGGATAAGGCATCATCATTTCAACAGTTTATAGGTACCTATGCTGAAAATAACATTTTCACACCACGTGCTCGACAATATCCAATTACATATCATGCTATCATCAAGGTAAAGCTAAGCATTGCCTACCAAGGGAGGTAATGTTGTATGAAACTCCCTAGGGTAGTAATGTGATTTGAATTTGGAACGTCAAATTCTTGTGGAAACTCGTGGAAAACTCTAAGTAGAAGAACGCCCATGATATGGCATTGTAAAAAGGTTTGTTCTAAAATCGAACTGGCCACTCATAAAAAAAAAGAATAAAGGCGCGACTACAAAGATTGTAAAACAAAAGACGGTGTTCGCTGCTGAGTTCGGAGCCCTGGTTTTTTATTGCCTCGCAGAAGGTGTGAAAAGAAGAGTATGCTCTTCTGGGATAAAGCCTGTCTTCGTCTTGGGCAGCTTGAACCCCTCGCGTCACTCAGGACTCTACATAACTGAGTCCCTCGTTAGCTCAGGGTTCAATATGCCACCCGCGACATAAGACACTGCTTTATCCCCTTAGTGCATAATCTACTATGTTTTTTTTTTCAAAATATGGGCAACAGTAACCAAAGTATTGGCTTTAGTACCTAAATATAGAAGCAGGAGTAACCGAAAGTGCTTTAAATTTTCAAGATACGATCTATTCAAATGTAAAAGGCCTGAGATTCTTTGAGATGTCTTTACCGTTGAGAAGCGTTCCCTGCAGGATGTCCTCTGGAGTCTGGAAGTACCAACACCGTTCTAGATATTCTGCCGCAAAGCAGTAATGTGTCAGCATTACTGTGTTCCGGTTTGAAGGGCACTGGAACTAGTGAAAGGCTTTCGAGACCGACCATAAAATGTTGGCTATAGCAGTGTTGCACCGGCCTATATAAATTAAAGTCCACAATGTACCAGTATTATGCAAATAAAGTTTTTATACATTCATTCATTCATCCGGTTTAGCACTGTTTTGGTCATGGGCAGGAGTGATCTCGTTCCATCAGGAGAACGCCTTGTCTCGTCACTTGTTTGCAAAAAAAAGATGCCCTTGAATGCTTTGAACAGCGTCTCTCTTGTCCCTTGACTTGTTGACTAACCTGTGCATTTTGTGGCCCGTAGCGTGTCTGAGAGTGAAGGTGTCGAGTAGCCCTTGCTGAGTCCGCCGCTGAGTTTGTCAGAACCTGCGAACAAGATATTATTATGTTATAACAATCAAATAAAAAATAAAAAAACAATCAAATTAGATGCGTGAAGAACCGCCATAGCGGCGCTTCTTATGGTGCAGCGCCACTAACGTGATATAGTGGCGCGTGTAATATAGGGTTAAACAGGGTGACCTACATGCACCAGAAGGATAGGCATTTTAAAACCTAACGTTCGAAAATCAAATCTTCTTATCGTGTCACTAGTTCCTTCAAACCAGTGTGGTGAAAGAATTTCAATTGCGCCTCGAAGAAGCTCCTTTCGTGCACTCGACACATGTTTTCGAACTTTTAGGTTCTACGACATGCCGGTTTTCTCACGATGTTTTCCTTCACCGTTGCGAGAACGTGAGATGCATACATAGATTTTTTCGACCGAAAAAACCAATTTACGCATAACTGCCACCGGGATTCGAACCCGCGACCAACAGATCGCAAGGCAAGGGCCTCATCCACTCGGCCATCACGTCCTCGAAAATCAAATGAAAGGTGAAGTTTTTAGCATACATTAGCATTGGCATGCAACACACTTTACCTGATTTTTGAAAGTTAGGTTTTCAGTAAAAATGGCGTCTAACCCTTTTTTACTCTACGCCTCATTTCCGGCAAAATACGATAATGACACATGTTAGTTATTTGTCGTACTTATAAATGATCGCAGATTATATTAAATCATACAAATTGATACCCTCTAGCAAAATTTAAAATTAAATGGCAACAAAAACCCGGCTCTTCCCACACGCAAAGTCAAACGTATCAAATGACCCTGCACAATATGTTTTGAGCTATTTATTTGTATAATAAATATGTTCGGGGTACTTTCGACCTTGGGGTACGCTCGGGCGCGTGGGGTACTTTCGACCGCTGGGTACAATAAATCTAAAGAGGGTCAGGTCATCATTACTGGTGTCTATTCGCACAATTAAGTTCGTATTGTCTAGACCTCGGTTCCCATGATGAAAGCAATACCTTCAGAGCCATAGATAGCCATTTTACCCTATGAACGCAATGGAACCGGATATTTGAGATGTACCTACTAGGGATTGGATAGTGAAATATGAAAAGTGTGTTATCCTGAACTTTTTAGGAAAATGATCAATAAAAGTACAATCACCAAGCAAAAGCAAAAAAAAGAAGCAAAATACACAATTTTGTTTACTTCGGCGCCATATTTTTTCCAGTTGTTTTGATTTAAAAACAAATAATGAACCGATTTTTATGACATTACTATATGAAAGTACATAATATCCTCCCAAACAAAAAGAGGTAACAAAAAAAATCATTCAACCGAATTGATAAATCCTCCTTTTTTGAAGTCGGTTAAAATACAATCATCATAACAATAAAATTCGCTACATTCAAAGCTTCCCTGTTTATACGCACGCGGCGCCACGCTACCTATTGTTAAGATGCGCAAGCGCACGATGACGTCATCCCGTGATGTCACTATTATCATAGCTGATTTATAATGCGCGCACGAGTGCCCATTGATTGAGCATTAATCGTTTGTTTGGGATAGGGATGGGGTCGAGTATCCTGTGGGAATTCGAGAGCCTGGCTTATTGGCTTACTGGTGTTAATGTTTAATTATCTGTGTTGAGTGTTTTGCAAACTTTGTGGGAGGGTGGTAATGACTGGTCCTTTCAACTTTTGCTTGTAATAGAAACAGTTTTGTGAGATTTTTGTCGTGGCCTGAAATAAAATTATCCGTAAGTAATGTCATTTCCTTTGTTAGTGTTTAGCGGTGTTGTTACACAAATCTACAATAGCTCTTATGTAATAATAAAATAACTTTTTTGGAAAATAAAATGAATCATATTTTAACTCTACCAAACTTCTCTACGAAACCTCTACGCACGACGCTACGTACTAAATTAAAGCTTAGCTAAGAATGGTCTGCCATGCCGGTGTCGGTGTCGCGGGTTCAATTCCCGCTTCAGGAGAAACATTTGTGTGATGAACATCGGTGTTTATCCTGAGTCCAGACTCACCCAGGTGTTTTCTATGTATTTTTTTACAAAAAAAAGTATTTAAGTATTCTATCAGGCTGGTTCCTGAACTTGTACTTTTTAGCACAGGTTCTGATTAGTTTGGGGCTAGATGGCGTTGTGTGAAATGTCCAAAATATTTATTTATTTTATATTTAATATTTATTTTTTAATATTTTGCTCATCTTTTTTTAGGTTAGAAATTTGAAATGCTAGTAACTTTTAAACAAGCTTTATTCCAGATATTTTTGAACGCGTAGGAACGCGGCAGTGGTTCTACTGGGCAGTAGGACATAACAAGTACACCAGCTCACGTGGAATGGAAGTCTAAACTGGCCACTTCCCGACACCTCCCGCCCCGGTCGAGCCGCGCCGGCCGACCAGACGAACGGATGGACGGGCGCGACTCTCCTAATGAATATTAATTGTTAACCGACCCTTTTAAAAATCAATATCTCGTACCACGCGTATCGGACCAGTTGCAACGTGATTTATTAATAATATTTTACACAGATACCATCTAAAGTACGGCGTCGTAATTGATGACAATTGGTACGGCGCGATCGCCCGATAGGCTCTGTAATCATTTTCGTGTTAACAACTCTTTAGTGCCCCGGGACTTATACATTTTAATATGTTTCTCCTAATGACTGAGATTAGGGGTTGGGTATTTTTGCAGTTATTTGAATATTATGTAAATTGGGTGTTTCTTTGTTTTGTATTCTTGGCGCGCTGCGTCCATTCATCAGTCGCAATGGGTGAGGCACGTGCCAGTCTCAAATACCTACACCAGTTCAGTTACACTCTCTATAAAATAAGGAGCTACTATTAAAATTGTATTGTGCGTTATAATTCCTTAGTGTTATAAGAAGTTCAAGTATAGAAAGTATTTATTTCTCATCTAAAACGTGCTGAAAAGAGGCCGGGTGTTTTAAGGGGAATCCTCAAATCCGAATTCTATACAAAATGTTTCGGACAAATACTCAAAAAGTACGCCGTATTATAGTAATTTCTTCACACTAAAAAAATGAAATGTTTCATACATTAATTTAGATTTTATACGTGTTATAAAATTAACGATAAGTGCTGAACGTCGCCAACAAAATCCAACTTGATCCTATAATCGCTGGTAGGCCGCCATTTATTATTTATTTTTTTATTTATTGTTTAACCCTACTAACTTAAAACCACGTATAAAATCTAAATCATCTGAAATCCTTCTCGATACCTGTTGTTAACAATAATGTTTCGCGAAACAACCCCTTACATCGCATGTGCACTTTTTATGACGAAATTCATAGCATGGATATTGATATCTTCAGTTTACCTTTAGGTTCATTTAAGAGATCTTTGTTCAGATTTAAATAGTAGGATCCTAATTTCTTTAAACCCAATTTTTGTTACTTAACCTTTGATATATAACATACTAATAATTTGTGTTAGATTTATTTTTTTCACCAATAGATGTCAAAACTCGTTACATATATTGTGTACAATTATAAGTGGATAGCAAATTTAAACGTATACTATAGAAACTAAGAATGTAATGAATCTTTCATGGTTTGTTGTCTGTCATTGTACCGAATTAAATAAAATAAAAAATAAAATAAAAAATAAATTAAAGTATGAAACTTTTCACTTTTTTTGTTGACGAAATCAAAAAACATGGACGAAACGAATAGTGTGAAGAAATTACTATAATACAGCGTAATTTTTGAGTATTTGTCCGAAAATTTTTGTATGAAATTCGGATTTGAGGATAAGCCTTAAGTTTGAAGCCTTTGTCTCTTTGTGTCCATCTGTCTCTAGATTTTAATGCGGAGTTTTTTTAAGCCTTCTTTGTTAATAAATGTTTTTTTTTCTATTTCTTCTAGATTGTCTCCTAGGTCTTTTAGATGTTTGCACGAAGGATTTCCAAATGATTTATTACACAATGTCGTCACTGAAAGTGTTATTCAATTTAAACGTATCTCTATGAGCATACTCTAAAATAATGTTAAAATTCATTGGTTCGCTTTAAATTTAAATGCGCAAAATTATTGTAAGATAGGTATTGTTTATTTCCAAGGTAGAAATGAACAGGTTTCACAAGGAACAGCGGAAGACCCTGTCTACCTCCGAGTCGCGAACCGTGCCAACTTCACAAACAAGGGTCGCTCAAATTTACATTTTTTCAATGTATTGTGACGTTTTTAATGGTAAAAAGAACTTTTAATGGTAAAAAGTTATTGTCTTTCCACAGCCTTTGTCAACGCGATCTTTTGTGCTCGCTTCGGTCTCGAGAAATGTGGAAATGTTTGTGGAGGTCGTTGTTTCAAAAGCCATTTTCTAGAGCAAATAAAGTACCAGCAAACTCAAAGGCAACCATAGTGAATTTTGTGGAGGGTTCTCTCAGTTATATTCCAAAATCAAAGGATAAATATTTTTTTTTGTTATTATACTAAGCAGGTAAGCAGCACGCAAATCTAATACCTTGTAAGTTGATTGCATGAAATTAGCTTACTGTTAGTAAGATTATTATGTACGACTACGTACTGATATCAGTACTATCTTGGTAATAATATACCCAACTTACAATTTAAATATACTTACCTACCTACCTACTTACCTACTTAAAGATTTTGAATATTATTTCCAATGCTCCAATGCAATTTATGCCCCTATCATTTTCATATTTTCATTCGTTTGCGCAAACAACCCAAAAGAAGATAAGTGTCTGAATCGCACGACTCATAATAGAGACTCATTCGGCAATAACCCCGTCATTTACGACCTCGTATACCACCTTTATTACGTCGCAGATAAAAATAGCGCTATTTGTTTTCGCTAACCGCCGAAATTCTTTTTAAATCTGCATCAAAATGCACCGCAATTTTTTAAAAGGAGAATTCGTCGTCGCCCCTCGTTAAAGTGAGGAAGCCTTGCCCGGGCCGACCGACTTCCAAAAATAATGAACTGGATAATAAAAATTTATTTTCACAACTAGTATTTATGAAGGCTCTGCGATGATCTTTAGGGCGGGCTGTGGGCGGGCGCGTCGCCATAGCGACCATGGGGTATGTATCCCGTACGCCCCCGCATCTCCCTTAGACCGATTGTCATCTATGGAAGATGTTGCCCCCACCTTGCCTTTGTACCTAGCAGCATCGCTTAATCTAAAAGGGTTCTATCTGTGTTCGAGCGAAAGGCGACTTTATCTCTGCGTGATAAGTTTCAGAGTTTGTTGGATAGCTCGTGCGAAGACACCGCAATCGATATTCTTTGTGAGTCGCGCTCGAAAATACGATACACATCGAGGTCGGTACAATGCTCGGCTATCTTTGTTGTAGGTGTAAATATTGAAAGGCTCTGATGTCATTTTCAGGTCGTTAAGAAAGATTTATGGAAAACAAAATGTTACGATACTTTGATACTTGACAACGTTGTCTTGCACACACGAAACATTGCATGTATTTTTGTAGTGTGCCAGTCAGATGGATTTTTTTCCAAAGGATAGAGGCTGGGTGGTTACATTCCGAGTACCTACAGACCATATTTTAATTTTTTAGTTGATCACCACCACAGAATACACTAGTACATTTTTTTAGGAACATTGATACGTAACAGGCCAATTGCAACTGCAATTCATAGGTGAAGATGACATGCAAGAGTTTGTTGAGCGAGATACTCTTATACTCAGATCAGTACGGGTAATCAAAATTTGTTATATGAAAATAAACTCACCTGAATTCTTCGTCTTGTCCATCGATCCCAGCATGTCTTCATTCCTCGTCCTTCCGAACCCAAGAGTCGCGCTGGCATCTTGCCCCAATTGTCCACCATAGAAATCCCCAAATGCAGTCGCCGTTCCAAGCAGACCCGACCGATCTTGCAGTGCAGCCTTCGCTTTTTCTACGCTCTGTTTCAGCTGCTCAAATGTCGATTGATGTAGACGGTATGGAGGCCACTCGGTTGCGGGCCAGGGTTCTTCCTTCAAGGCACTCCGCTTCAGTTCCAAGGCTCCGGCGTATGAGCAGCTGCTTTCGTACATGGCAGTTTTCACGCCGCGGAGTGCAGTCGCACACCTCAGTCCGCGAAACTCAACCCTGTGGAAGAAAATGTTTTATGATTTTTGATGATTTGAATTTTAATGCGGGAAATCTTTATGTAGGTACTCGTAACCTTGACACAAAATTTTACTAATATTGCTGTGGTTGGCAAGCTATTGTTAAGTAAAATGTACATAAATGAACATTTTAATTCACCGTAAATTATTAATCACCAGAAAACGCATAATTGGTTGCAAAAAAACTTGAAAAAAATTAAGTAAAATTTTCGTCAAAATTAATTGGATAAATGTTACTGTTTGTCTGTAAGGCAGTACCCATCATTGTATTATTATTATATTATTATATATATATATATTATCTCTCGCTCGCTCGCCATACTCGTGTTGCTGCCACGCTATCATTTTGTTGAAATCCAAAATTCTGACTGCACCATAAAGTTACAGCCGAAAGTATCCGAGATCTGTGGACTGCACAGATGCAACGTAGTACCCTTTCTGCATTGCCTATTTTTTGGTGATTAATAATTGGTGGTGTATATTATATTACAGCTGTTTAAGTTAAATCACCATCATCAATCATTATTAATTAAAATGTATAATACAGTGTTTAATGCCCTTAATAAAACTATTTTTAAAATTAGTATTATACTTGTAGAGGCGAAAATTTGTTAAGATGAATAGATGAATATTTCAAGTTCCTTAATTACGCTATAACTACAGGACCGATTAAGCTGAATTCGGGTACGGGTATAATTTATAAAGTGAAATCACACATAGGTCGAGTGGCAAGTGTTTTGGACTGCCACGCCGGTGACGTGGGTTCGATTCCTGCTTTAGGACAAACATTTGTGTGATGAACATCAGTGTTTGTACTGAGTCTGGGCGTATTCTATGTATGAATTTACAAAAAAAATATATAAATATTCTATCAGTCATCTGGTTCTCATAAATACAAGCTTACTTAGTTTACGCCTAAATGGCGTTGTGTGGAATATCCAAACATTATTATATTACTATTATTATTTGTAACATAATTGACATACCATTCGATAACGAGAGTCGATGACTGCTTAATGATAAAGCCCCAGCCTTTCTCTACCAGCTCTACAAGACTCTACAAGACGTAGCTTTAGTTTCAAAAACGAACCCTATACATTCCGTTATCTAAATTGAGTAGGGCACTACATTCGTTATCTGCCCCTTGCATCTATATTACTTTGTTGAATTTATCGGCTGAAATTCAATATCTATGTAACTAGTAATTAATAGAGAATTATAGAGACTCAACGACGGAGGTAGAGACATACTTATTCGCAGTATTTTGTTAATTGTTTGATGGAAGTTCGTTGGAGGGTAACCCCTTGCAGGATGCCGTCTAAATACAAACACAGTTCCAGATATTAGCTACAAAACAGTAATGTGAGAGCTATACTGCGTTCTGGTTTGAACGGTATTGTACCTATTAAAATTACTGGGCTTTAGGGACTGATCTTCAAAATTTGTCCTATTGTAGTGTTGACTTCAAACCATATCATGCCTTGATGATCATGATCCATGATCTTTCGCCTTTTTACTATCCCCGCCATTCAAATGTCCTTACCGAGTAGAGAGGCGTGCATTTTCAGGCTGAAAGATCGCTATGACTCTGGCTGAATATCTAGATATTTCTCCTGTGGAAACAAAAAGTACCTAACCTGCCCGCCACCTTATTTTGTAACTTGAAGACGATAACCACTAGAAAAATCAACCACCAAGCGACAAGATCCATCACGTATCTGAGATTGTTCCCGTTATTCATTGGTCGAATTTCTCCGGTGGTAAGGTCTTCAAGTTATAAAATACCACTGCCGATCTCGTGCCCTTGGCAGAACAATCATGCCGCGGACGGAACTGGTCAGTTGTCTTATCCGGCTGCAATTATAGCACAATACAGGCAGAAGGCGATTGATCATCATACAGCGAGGTGGACGACCAGCCTTAGCGTCATTTCACACTAAGATTTTCACTTATTGGAATACAAATCTAATTCAAAACAAAATATTGTGCCTAAGTAAGTTTATTGTATTCTGCTTGTGAAAAAAAAATAAAAAAAATTGGTTGTCTGTAAAGTTGGTTTACGGACGATAGTTTATTGTGACTACCAGCGTAACGGGACAATGAGCGTAACTGGACAATGACAGCGTTACCGGACAATGACGTCAACGTTTTCGTGCATGCAGCCGGCGTTCATCGATTTATTAGACGTAGTCAGTCATGTCATTAAAAATAAAGATGGCAGGTCGGCACTTTCAGTGTTAAATAATTTTGAACTTTATCTACATAGTCAAGAGACCAGTATCGCTTGATAACCTCAACAAACTTTTTATAAACAAAAAAAAATACACCGTAATTCTAAGAAAAACTTATTTTCATTTTTCGCGGTTAAAAGAGGGCTCTCTTAACTTATAGTAGGTATAGTACTTTTGACTAGTAGTAGGGACCTACTGTAAGTCAAAAGTTGAGCAAATTCCAATATTAGTAGTGATGACCATTATTTTGCATAAGCAAATATGGGCATAAGCCCATAGCGGCTTGTCACATTCATCCAAAATCGTCATTTACTGCCAGCCGCTGCCTTCTTACGTTCGCTGCAAATGGGCCACCGATCCGGCCACCGGTCGGTGGCTCATTTGCGGCTGGCCAACCACCATTGATTGCCATTCCTGTCCCTTTGTTGTGCACGTAAGGAGCCTCTTCGAGGCGTACTTGAAATCCTTCCACCACACTGGTTCGAAGGAACTAGTGACACGATAAGAAGAAGAAAACCTTTTTTGTCATGTACACAAAATTTTGCCACTCGTTTCTATTAAATATTTAAATTAATTAATTATATAATTAACATTATTATTAAAATCAATTCCCTGCCTACTGCTTCTTTGAAATCGACAATGTTAAGTTAAATAGTGAGTAGGTACTACTTCTGGCTGATAGAAAAAAAATCTACATATATATATATATATATATATTACATATATTTTATTCAAATTATGCTACTCTTTATATTCGTTTTTATACATGCTGTGTCATGCTTTAAGTGATTGTGCAATTAGCAAGAAAAATACTTTTGTAAAGCAAAAATTAGTCTATAAGTACCTGGGCGAATCAACTTTTTTACCCACACAATGGACTGGTCAGAAAAAATATTTTGAAAGAAAAAAACATTAATATTCCTTTATATTAATTTGATTAGGTCATAAGAAATATCATCTACTTTAATGTCCTAGAAGGGCAGCGACGTTTATTCATATTTTAGACAGTTTTTATACAAAACAACAACACATACCCTCAAAAACTGTCACCTGAGTTACCTGCATTCAACATTACATAAATGATGAATGAAACGCGAAAACATTGCTCATTTTTATTTATTTACTCTTGCATGCATAATCAAGTATTTTGGCAAAATCAGTTTTCATATCATTCTTAAATTTAAGTAAAAAACTAACTGGCTTTGGTCTCTTGAGTTACCTTTGTACAAAAAAGGATAGTTATTTCTCAATAAAACCAAATATAGAAGAATTACCTAAAGAAATATTTTTTTTATAGAAGCTCGCTAATTGTAAGAATAAAGTATACCGGTAATATAAAGGATTATAGAAATAAATTAGCAATTATGATTGGAAATACAATGTTTATATTGGGGACAATAGTAACTCCAAAGACAAATTTGGGTAACGCCTAAGACATACATTGGTATAACTAATGGACGACGCATGATTAAATAAATCTAACTCAATAACATATAACAAAAACTCAATAATGACATTCATTTCGGATATTCTTATCTAATTTTTTGAAAATATCAATCAGGGTTTCAAATGTGTATTGCTCTTTTCCAAAAATAGCTGGAGTTGGTACGATTCTTATAATGTCTTCAATAACTGACATCTTTCATCTCGCTTTTTGTCAATTTGAGGCAGTGATTTCATGAAATGCAACGGTTTTGTGAGCGTGACGGAGACGTGGCAAAGTCCCGACACTGTGACCAAAATGAGATCAACTTCATTATGACGAATAAAAGGCATATAGGTATTAAGGCATGTCTCCGTGACCAACAGGTTCAATACCGGATCTGATAAGCAACTTGTCCAAGGCTCCCCGAGCTGATATCGATATTTAGCTCGATAGAAAAAGTCTTGTGGAGTCCAAGCTCCGACCTAACCCACTCCAAATCATGGCGGGCTCTGAGAAGTTCCAGAAGCTTCACGGGGTAAGATTCATTGCATTGTAGTCCCCTGAGGATGTAGATGATCTTAGGTCTCGGGTCTTAGGGATGTCTTCGGTCTTAGGGATGAGGGCATTAAATTCTGCCAAATACAGCGTACAGTCAAGAAGTCTAAACTTTCGGATGAAACTCTTCGGCTAATGACAAAAAGATAGGAAAACACCAAGGCAACTTCGTCAGACAGGTGAGACTTGAACAAGCGGATTGAGAAGATGCTAGCATACAGTGCTACCTTTGAAGCTTTAATATTTGCCAAATGAGTGGCAGGATTGCTTTTTCGAAGCCAGAGATTTTAACTAAGATCGAGGACTTCCTTGGTAGACTGTACACCGCACATGCCCTTCATACCCAACGTAACGACTACGATTCCAGAGCCTATCTGACACAACACTCCACTGACAAACTGCGTGACATCAGCCTAGACGAGATCGTATTAGTTCTAAGACACCTTAAGCTACACATGACAATGAATAACTACACAATGAGGTAGATTATACAGAAGTCTGAAGAGTATAATCGGCCTTTGTGCTTAGCTTTTGTGGACTATGAGAAGGCCTTTGACTCTGTTGAAACCTGGGCTATCCTGGAATCCCTGCAGTGATGTCAAGTAGCCTATCGTTATATCGAAGTGGCTAGATGCCTTATGATGCTGCCACCATGAGTGTCCAAGCACGGGACCAGCAGTCTAAATTCATCCAACTGTGCAGAGGAGTGAGACAGGGTGATCTCATATCCCCAAAACTGTTCACAATCGTATTAGAGGATTTGTTTCAGACGCTGGACTGAAAAGGTATGGGCATTAACATAAACGCCTCAGTGCATCTCACACTTGCGATATATCGCATACGGATAAAGACTTAATGGTGGAGTCGCTGCGGGAGCTGCAACAGATGCTGGAAGGCCTAGCATCAGCCTCGCGACAGATAGGTTTCAGTATGAGTTTGGATAAAACTTAAGTCATGATCAATGACCACATTGATCCGGGACCTGTCGTCGTTAATGGCCACCTTCTTGAAATTATTTCGGAGTAGGTACACATAACTCGGCAAGAATCTGCAGTTAGGTAGAAACAATTTTGAAGTACTTAATTAATTTGGAGTCGGTGCCAAACAAACAATCAACGATATTCAACGAAAAATGTAGTTGTCTACTTTTCAATCATCAAATCCAACTGATATACCTAATATAATAGGTAGGTAGGTACCGGGATAAGTAAAAAGTTAGTAGGTTTTGACAATTTGTAGAAATAGAGTCAATTCTACTTTATGCGCGACAAGCTTATCTCACTAAGTACGCGAATGTCTTAGGAGTTACCAAGAATGTCTCTGGAGTTACCGCCAATGTAACGCAGGATACTGGTAACTCAGCAGACAATCGGTGTATTTTCATGAAAAGAGCACAATATAATTTGATTGTGGACTAGGCGTAAACTTTAATCGAAAACATATGTTAAGTACTGCCAAAGTATCTGATTATATTAAATAAACAATAATATTGCATCGAGAAATCGTGGTCACTCAGCAGACGGCACAAAAAGGCACGCACTCCCTCCGAACGTTCTTTGCGACCTGGTGGCTAGACGGCGTTATGAAAGGACGCCCCCGCGCTATGCCAGCGAATGCAAACACAAATGAAGCTTCCTACAGCAAACAGTGGCATCTATGTGTTTCCTGGTGAAATTTACGAGCGTAACTCAGCATACGAAGGTTAAATCATTTCAGTAAGGGACAAATTTTCGAGATTTTTTTTTGGAAAAATGGTTTGGCCAATTTCTATTTTGTTATGCACACTATAATCTGTAATATACCGACTCGTTGTGTAATAAGAATTAACCGAAAGCGATAAGTATAAGTTCATTTAAAATAAAGTTCACATGGTTAATGTGGTCTTCAGGACAGGGATATTTTGTATGGAGCGAAGTTTTTGTATACTGAGTTACCATATTTTTTTATGGAAATTAAAGATTTTCGAGAACGCAATCAAGTTTTCCGTGGTGCCAAATTATCTGAGATACTAATCTAATAATCATTAAGTTTGTAACTATAACCAATTAGCGTATTTTAGTAAGAAATGGTCGGGGACAGCATAGTGTGGGTAAAAAAGTTGATTCACCCACCTATGTTTTATTGTAACAATTGTTGGTAGACCAATAAAATAAAATAAAAAAAAAAAATAGACTGAGAGTAGGGCTACCGATGAGAGTCGTTCTCTGATAATATATCAAAAAGCAGTGATGTGTAAGCATTACTGTGCTCCGGTCGGAAGGGCACTGTAGCTAGTGAGATAACTGGGCTTTCGAGACTGACCATCAAAATGTCTCAAGGCGGGCGAGCGCTATAGCATTGTTGCACTGGGCTATGGGAATCAAAGCCCTGTGTAGCACTGTTATGGCTAAGGGCAGGCAAGATTTCTTACCATCAGGAGAATTTCTTGATAGTCTCGCCACTTGTATTGATATAAAAAAGGGTAAAGGAGAGCGTCTTGATAGTCTCGCCACTTGTATTGATATAAAAAAGGGTAAAGGAGAGCGTCTTGATAGTCTCGCCACTTGTATTGATATAAAAAAGGGTAAAGGAGAGCGTCTTGATAGTCTCGCCACTTGTATTGATATAAAAAAGGGTAAAGAAGAGCGTCTTGATAGTCTCGCCACTTGTATTGATATAAAAAAGGGTAAAGGAGAGCGTCTTGATAGTCTCGCCACTTGTATTGATATAAAAAAGGGTAAAGGAGAGCGTCTTGATAGTCTCGCCACTTGTATTGATATAAAAAAGGGTAAAGGAGAGCGTCTTGATAGTCTCGCCACTTGTATTGATATAAAAAAGGGTAAAAAGGAGAGCGTCTTGATAGTCTCGCCACTTGTATTGATATAAAAAAGGGTAAAATAGACAATCTAATTGACTGCCTCTCTTTGACATTGAAGGTAGAGTGGTCCTTAGAATACCTCATGTCAGAAACCCTTTTTCTCTTCGGCCGCTTTTTCTCTTTCTTGAACTTATCCGTCGTTGTAGCTGGTAGGTGGTATCACATATCGTGATACCACTTCTTTTTAAAAAAAACAAACCAGCTTCTATTTTTAACACAATATTACACACTGCATTTTTGTATATAAAATTGCTTACACAAAAATTTTGTTTAAAAAAATATTAAATTAGGCTCTTTAGTGACCACTATAAATCTACCCGCAATTAAGTATCGATTGGCTCGAATCAGTAAACGATCGGGTTGGTGATCGTACGACAGACATAACCGAGGCCCGCGGCCGACTGCGCCCGCGCACAAACGACCAAATTGAACGCATCCGGCAAAAGGGAAATAAGTCGTACGAGCAATTTATTCACAGTTTGATTTGACGTGAATTCGCTGTCATAAATACGGTTAATTTTAATTACTCTGACACCGGAACCTGTCTCATTAACCTGGTGCTGCATTTACTAGAAGCCAGAACAGGCAGCGCTCTGCGCTCGCTTTCTATGGACGTTGATCGTGTTGTTGTAGGTAATAGCTATATATGACCTTCCTTTAATTTCTTAGAGTTATAGACGATTATCACGAAAATTACCATCAAATACATTATGGATATATGTCCTAAGGGCGTCAATTGAATAGCATATCTGTGTATTTATTTCTTCTTTACCTCAAGAGGAAATATGGTAACACGTTCGAATCGGTTGGTCATTATTATCAAAAAGTGTACAATCGATTTATAACAAAGGATTCAAATTCCATCACATTTTACCATATTTTTTGCAGTATTATTAATTTGTTATTTTTTATGTTAAAGTAACGAGTGACGAGACGAGCGCTAGGCGTTCTCCTGATGGTAAAAGATCACGCTTGCCCATAAACAAAACAGCGCTGCATAGGACATAGATTCACATGGTCGGGTGCAACACTATTGCTAAAGCGCTACTAAGTGTTTACTTTGATACATTTTGATGGTAAGTCCAGTAATTTCACTAGCTACAGTGCCCTTCGAACGAAGTATTTTATAGAATATAGAAAGATGCTCTACAGTTGCTTTTTTCCCGACTACGCTAAACTGTTGTCAGATATTTTCTCAGCCTCAGTGTATCTAACTAGCGTAGTGGGCGCGAGAGGATGTCTGCATTACCTTATTATATGCGGCAAAAGATCTCTTCCGGTGCCTGACTGCTATCTAGCACTTATCTAGCCGTGCCATCAAGTGCCGCTAGCTTGTTAGAGATGATTGTTCCTGCTCGTTTTATGTATATAAAGAAACGACGCGAAGTCTTCACGAGACTTGCAAGTGGATGTGTTGCTCTTGGAGGCAGAGCTCCTCATGAGGTAGAACAGTATTTAGATAGATAGAACTACTACAATCTATATTACAAAATTTGCAAATGGAAACAATAGGGCCACCCATAGACCATTACAAACGATCTATAGGTAGCTCAACTGCTCCAACTCTACATCCGATGGAAGCATGCCGAGGATACTGGCTGCATTGCTTCTTTGTATTGCAGTATAGATTATGTAGATATGTTAGACTTTTCACACAGCGCCATTTATCCCCAAACTAAGTAGAGCTTGTATTATGGGAACTAGATAACTGATACAATACATAAATACTTTTTTAAACACATACCTATACATAGAAAAACTCCAGACTCAGGACAAACAACGATGTTCATTACACAAATGTTTGTCCTGAACCGTAATCGAACCCGCGACACCATCGTGACAGTCCAACACACTTGCTACTCGACCATCCGTATCGTCTATAAGTATTAGTAGTATTTATTGACCTTATCGCCAGATTACTTACGCAGTATTTGAAAAGTTTGTTCATGGGGTTTATTTGTATTTACGAGAAGAGGACCAAAGAAAAGATGGATGGACTGTGTGAAAGAGGATATGAACAAGCATGCGTGAGTACACAGATGACGGCTGATAGAGACAAATGGAAGAAGAAGACATGTTGTGCCGACCCCACGTAAGTGTGGGATAAGGTAGGCGATCAGCATTATAATTTTGGGTTATATTAGATCTCAAATGGGATTAGGTTGGTCATGTCTGCCGCATGTCTAACGACCTTTGGGCTAAGCTGACCACCGTATGGTGCCTTGACGCAACACGGCGATGACGACGCGGCAGACCGAGGAGAAGGTGGCTGGACGAACTCATCCCGTTCCGCCCAGGATGGACCACCAGTTTGGCACAGGATGGGAAAGAATGGAGGAAATGGGGGGAAGGGGTGTAGGGGGCCTTTGCCCAGCAGTGAGATAGCGCAGGTTCCATATAATAATATAATAAGTGCGCACCAGTAGGGAGTGGAACTCGCTGCCGGCGTCTGTTTTTCCGACACTATAATCTCGGAGTCTTCAAATCAAGAGTGAATAAGTTCTTACTAGGCAAGCGTGCTGCATCCTTGACCACACCGTCACTTACCATCACGTGAGGTTGTGGTCAAATGCTTGCCTATTCCATATAAAAAAAATAAAAAATTGCCATCAGTACAGTTTACTATGAGCAAATTTTATGGCTTAATTTTATTTTTGGTGGTGGATTTCCATTATGATCTAGGACGTCTTTGCGCTTGGCTTTCTCTTGTACCCAGGATATAAGAGCCCTCTGGCCAGTTAATTTGGGTAGTTTTCTAGACGTCTTGCGGTAAGCATGAGCAGCTTCCTGTATCTTTTCAACCACTGTATTGATTTGCAGGATGTCATACAATTCTGCTATGTACGAGTATGTTAATTACACCTTATTATATCTAAGGCAGTAAGTAAATTGCAATTTATTTTTCAAAGATAGCTTATAGGTAATCAACATTCAGATTTAGTAGAACTACTGATTCCTTTTTTTTTACTTTTTTTACTTTTAATAGGCGCTGGCCGAAAATTTGCAACATAATTTAAGTCAACCATATTGCGTAGCATAATACGTTCTTAACTATTAGGCTAACTGGTTTACATTTTGTTTATGGTGCTTTGAAATCAATTTGCAGGTTGTTTTTTTTTATAATAAATGGCAGATTAATGGAAATTCCATAAGTGACCTTTATATTTTAGTTGCGCTATTTAACGATAACCTCTCGCTCGATAACGTTATTTTAAATTAGAATTCAATTTCCACGCAAATAATTTTGATTTCATGCATAAATTACAAACCTAACTAAACTAAATATCACTGCAATATTTATTGTTACTTGACCATTAAAAAATATTGATATGTTGATTTATTTTATTCCTTAAAATACGTGTTTATTTATGTGACATTTTCAAACAACTTCATCTAGCTCAAAACTAAGCAGAGCTGGTACTATTGGAACTACCTACCAAAAACCTTTTTATAGTTTCAAGGTATGTAGTGAAAGTGATCGTTTATTGTGTTTATGTATCAATGTTATGTTCATCACAGAAAATCAATGCACGTACGAGTGTTGTAAAAATACAAACACAAAAAGGTACCCGCAGTGTGAACTCTGCCTTAACTGATACAGTTGGAATTCGTCACCGTTCATCGTTATAATAATTCAAAATATATTATACCTGACTGAACGAACATAGAGCTGATAACCTAACGAGACACCATGTATTTCACGGTTCGTTATCAGGTGTATTTATACGGAGCGCGCTGGAGACCAAAGCACACTCAGTGGCAACCACCATGAGTATCAAAAGTCTTTCGAGTCTCGTCAGCATCCTAGCTTTACTCGGCCACTTGCGTGGTGGAGTGGCTAACCACTGGGCTGGTCTTCTACCATCCGGAATCTCGGGAGGCTACGGAGGCCTTAATGATGGACTCGCCATCGAAGCTGAGACACTCAGGGAACAAATCTTTGGAGGTGGAGGCGTCTATGGCGGTGGCAGCATAAGCGGCGGTGGCAGCATCAGCGGCGGTGGTCTGATTAGTGGAAATGGTGGTCTCTATGGCGGTGGCAGCATTAGCGGCGGTGGTCTGATAAGTGGAGGTGGAGGTCTCTATGGTGGAGGTCTCTATGGCGGAGGCAGCATCAGCGGCGGAGGCAGCATCAGTGGAGGAGGACTTATCAACGGAGGTGGACTGATCAGCGGAGGTGGACAGATCAGCGGAGGTGGTCTGATAAGTGGAGGTGGTGGTCTCTATGGCGGAGGTCTCTATGGTGGAGGCAGCATCAGCGGCGGAGGCAGCATCAGTGGAGGAGGACTTATCAACGGAGGTGGACTGATCAGCGGAGGTGGACAGATCAGCGGAGGTGGTCTGATAAGTGGAAATGGTGGTCTCTATGGCGGTGGCAGCATTAGCGGCGGTGGTCTGATAAGTGGAGGTGGAGGTCTCTATGGTGGAGGTCTCTATGGCGGAGGCAGCATCAGCGGCGGAGGCAGCATCAGTGGAGGAGGACTTATCAACGGAGGTGGACTGATCAGCGGAGGTGGACAGATCAGCGGAGGTGGTCTGATAAGTGGAGGTGGTGGTCTCTATGGCGGAGGTCTCTATGGTGGAGGTCTCTATGGCGGAGGCAGCATCAGCGGTGGCGGTAGCATCAGTGGCGGAGGACTTATCAACGGAGGTGGCATGCTCAGCGGAAGTGGAATGATCAGCGGAGGTGGTCTCATTGATGGGGGCATGATGGGTGGAGGAGGTATGATGGGTGGAGGTGGCATGATCAGCGGTGGTGGAATGATCAGCGGAGGTGGTCTCATTGATGGGAGCATGATGGGTGGAGGAGGCATGATGAGTGGAGGAGGCATGATCAGTGGAGGAGGTATGATCAGTGGAGGAGGCATGATAAGTGGAGGAGGCAGTATTAGTGGTGGCGGTATGATCAACGGTGGAAGTACTTGGCTTCCTCCCTTCCCGGTCAACATCGATTCCTGCGATGACTATATTCCCTACCCGCAGCCGCAGCCAAGACCAGTATGGTATCCAGTACCTAGACCCGTACCTGTCCCACTACCTAGGCCAGTGCCCGTTCCATTCCCACGACCCGTGCCAGTGCCGTTCCCCCGACCTGTGCCAGTGCCGTTCCTTCGACCAGTACCCGTTCCGTTCCCCCGGCCAGTGCCCGTTCCATTCCCCCGGCCAGTACCCGTTCCATACCCCCGGCCAGTACCCGTTCCTTTCCCGAGACCTGTGCCCGTCCCGCTCCCTAGTCCCATGCCTATCTACCCCCAAGTGATCCCTTCATGGCAGGTAGATCCCTGCATTCCCGTTGACCCGTGCGAAGACAACTATCAACCAGCTTATCCAACTCTCTATCAAGGAGCTTAGGAGATGAGTTCAAAAAAAGCATCTAAAAATTTACGTCTGAATAGTATGCACAATAAATTGTTGTGCACAACTTTATCGTTCAATTAATATTATTTATGAAATATAAAGAAGATTATCGGGTTTATTTGTCATTCAATTAAAAATGTTTCGAATAAAGTTAGTCAATATATGATTAACATTGATTTATTTTTCGATCCATCTTTTCATTTTTCTACCAAATACAAGCAAGTTTCTAGAAATTCTAGTAAATGATAAGTTATGATAATTAATAATATTTTTTTTTGTTACCGTCTGGATGATGAGTCACCTATCGTATTTAACGTTGAAATGATATCCAAAAATTGCTTCCCAATTGATTCTATTTGCTTCCTACAATTAGAGATTTGCTTCCATTATATTATTTGAGAAGGAATTTAATATTTTTAAGGTGACCGTTCATTCTGACGTCAGGATGGCCTGTCACCTAGCCGTATTCTACTTGCGGTGTGGTTTACCTTAGTATTGCAAATTGCCTAAATGTAGGTGTAGTTACTAGGTACATTTAGATGCAAAATTTTCAAGCGGTCCTTTTGCATCTGCATCCTTTTGTAGCGTGCCGGGAAACCGGGAAAACCGGTATATCATAGAACCTAAATAGTTCGAAAAACATGTGTCAAGTACACGAAAAGTGCCTCTTCTAGGCGCACTTGAAATTCTTTGACCACGATGGTTCGAAAAAACTAGTGACACGATAAGAAGAAGTTACATATTTTTACAATAGGTACTTCATCATAATCGTCATCCGTAGCCTTTTTTTTACAATGGGAAAATTCTTTACGCATGCCCTTTAGCGGGGGAGGGCTAAAGGGGTATGTCGGGCTCACAACCAGACTACTAGCGGAGTGCTAGCGGCCGGTGGCATATACCGACTAAAAGCCCATTGATATTCCTTCAATCACCTTAGTGCATGGAAGGATTCGACCGCGGCCCTGTCGGATCATCCGCAGTCTTTATCCACTGCTGGTTATAGGCTTCTATCAGCTCTTGCCATCCTGCCCTGGTGCTAAGCGTCCAGGTTCTGCCCACGAAGCTTACCCACTCTTCAATTTGTATTTTCTCTGAAACTTAGCTTCAAAAGTAGGTAGTGGAACGCAATAATTAATTCGTGCATGATTTATGCGAAAATTATTCAGCTACACCGACTTACGTCTGTACATCGGGACGATTTATGTCTGTATGGTAATGTGCTACTGAATACATTTGAGTCGCAGAGCTTGGCGCTATCTTCATGGTCAGGTGTATTTTAAAATTTCAAAACGTTTTACACTTCCGTTATGGCAGTCATGAAAAGTTTCAGCTAGGCATGGAAATGATTGCTACTTCATTGTCACATGTTGATATGATTTCATTTTGTAACATTGAAATAACCAGTGATTTCGTCACAGGTGATTTTTCATAAGTGGCTTGATGTGATAATGTCACATTTCGTTAAAATAATTCACGCAAGACATAACGCCACCCTATCACTCCTACTCACAGTCAGCACACTACTGACTGTCTGTTATTGTTATTTATGATACGAATGCAATTTGTGAATGGTGACAAGTATCATGACATCACAGCGTACAAAATCCCCTGCCGGGGGCGCTGGGCGTAAATCACCGGTGATTTTGTAACTCTCAGAAAGTAACAAGTGTTATGTGTGATCAGTTTTATACCATGAAATAACATGTTACTTGGTATACTTCCATGCCTAGTTTCAGCAATTACTCAATGTTAGCTTAATCTAGCGAAGCAAAGATAAAATACAGCTTTGTTATATAGATACCGGTACATTGTACGTTTTATTACAAAAAGCCAGTACAGGTAGAGTTCGTTCGGAGAGGGCAAGAAGATAAATACCACATCGTCGTGGAGTCATCACAAAACTAAGGCATGTTAAAGCTGTTTTTTTGACGTGACTACGTCTAATAGATCGATGAACGCCGGCTGCATGCACAAAAACGTTGACATCATTGTCCAGTAACGCTCATCCGTTACGCTGTCAATGTTTTGCTATGACGATGTCACTTTAAACCATCGTCCGTAAACTAAATTACAGACAACCAATTTTTTTTTAAATTTAGTGATTTTTTTTATTTTGAATTAGAGGTAACCTCTTACGTGCCTATTAACGGCTAAAACAGCTACATCTGTACCCTTCGAGAATCTAGTTCTCGAAGTCTGTACCTGATGAAAAAAGGAGGATATAAGCCACTTTTCATGAAATAAAAAAAGGTTTGTTATTCGATAGCTACTACACAACTATCAACTACCAAACATCAACAGTAGGTAGGTACGTTTCGTAATTTCAAGATAGATTTAAAGTATCTCTCCCCGAATTTTGTATGTTTTTTCTTTTACCTATCCGTCAATTAAATGCAAGTATTTCTAGATAAATTTTCAAAAGTCTCAAACTAGTATTTTCTGTATTCTAACGTTTTTTAGTTTTAAAAATTTTATTTAAATCAAATGTGCTATAACAGTAGGCACTAAATGCAATTCCGCCTATTTCTTTTCACTCTTCGCATAAATTATATCCTCACTAAGTTAATACCCCATATATTTACGATAACAACCTCATCCAGCAGGCGTAAAACGATGCTAATAAGCAAATTAAACATAAAAATGTGGCTAACGGCATGCGGCACGGCATGCAACTCAAATGTACGCAATCCTCCCGTAATGGTAACATGGTGCCAACGCAATAACGGAAGCTCTGTGCAAACATCATTTCACATTATGATGTTGTTTTGTTTATTGTTAACATTTACCATACGGTACGAAAAATTAGAGGTCAGGAAGAAAATAGAGCTGCGAAAAATTGCCTATGATTTTTTTTGCAATCACACGATCTGGGTATATGCATAGAGTTCTGCGTAACTTAGATTTATAATATTACAAAGGGATTAATATAAAGCGTCAATGACACACGGCTTTTTTACACGCTACAAGTCAGCGAGTTTGCTTGTAGCATGTAAACTAGCTGAGTGTCATCGGCTTTTTTAAAATCTGCTTGTTGATAATCCTTCCCGAACGCTAACTCGCTCACACGCTAGCTTTTAAACTTGCCGTGTGTCAGCAACGCTTTGCTAAAGAAAAAAAGGATTATCTTCGACCTCCATTGATAGAGCAGTTTTCAATACTTATATAACTTTCGCACAGCGTAAATTTGGAAGAGTTTTTAACGGAATGATGTTTTCAGTATTGAGTAGGTATTAGGGTGGTTCTGGTGTCCGATGGATTCGGCATCCGCGATGAAGTAGATACGGCCCCTCGTTCCGATAAACGAAAACGCAGAAGAATAGGAATATTTTTTCAAGTAAATTAGCTTATAATAGCGCTAGTAATTTGTTTTTGAGAAAGCACATAAGTTACCTGTTTCAATTTATTGTAATATAAAAAAAATATGATACACTTTGGCTTAGGTAAACCTACTGGTAATTACTACGATAATTTAATTTAATCTTTCTTTCTTATTCTAATGGATTTAATTTATTATCCTAATTCTCATTATCTCTAATTCTGTAAAATACATATTTTGTAATTTACATATTTGAACGATTGAGCAGCATTATTTTGGTTCTCCTAAAATAAATTTACTGTTAAGGATATGTAGTTGATTATGTGGTACGGCAGACGCAGTGCTCTGTATTCTTTTAAGCTTCTGTATAAGTCAGCTAAAGAAAGGCAATTTAAAAAGTACGCTATCAAAACCTACAAGAGTCATCTCTATTCTCTATCACACAAAATAAAGCCGACGCTGCGAAGACTCACCTTCAATTCACCATCCCTGACCCTCATTCGCACAGTCCATGTCACCTCACTGTCACTTATAAACCGGACACTCAGGGTATTTGAAAAAATAAACAGATCGATAGATGAGAGCAAGGCACGCGTCCGCGGACAGGAAACCAGGATAATACGAGTGAGAAGCCGTCCGGTTCCAGGGGGTGGCGGCCAGGCCACGCCCCGCCCCGCCCACTGCGCTGCGCGGGATCATCCAACCACCCTCAGCTGGGGCGATGGACCACATCTCAACCCCTGAAAGCGATAGCTGTGGCGATAGCTCTACATATCGTTGGGCTTTTCGCTGTTGAATGCAGGTGGATTTTACGACGCTTTACGCTTTTTATTTGTTGATGATACTTTTTATCAGATACAGCCTTACGAATAGCAGCTTTTATGAACGCAATGACAATGTTTTTCATTACTGATAAGTTGGCGTGTATTGAAAATGATCCCTAAATCTCGAACGCGTTTGCCTGACGCTTTAGAATCTCGACTTTTTACGGTTTCCAGTGGGTTCATTTTTTCTCTAATTCTAAGGCTTGGGTGTGATAATTATACCACATGTACCCAAATTATACTGTCATCTGAGTCATATTTGACTAAAAACACCTCAGCAACGAAAAAATTCTACATTTCAAAAGCGTGTTGCGTGCAAGGCTGCCGCTTCTTGTATTTACCAAAATAATCTCCATACCGGTTGTCTGGAAGAGATCGCTTCATAGCGATAAGCTCATCATATCTGCATAGCCCATTTTATTATAATTTTTTTGTAATATTTCCGTATTTCTGACTTTTTTTTTCTTATGGTGTACAATAAAGCATTTTTTATCATTCATTCTTCTTCTTACTTCTTTTCATTCATTCATTAATTTATACTGCTGTTTCCCCTTCGAGAATCTAGTCAAAGGAGACGTTAATGCAAGGCGAACTCCTCTGCTGGCCATATAACCTTCTTGGCCATTCACGCTCATAAAACTATACGCTGTATTTGACAACTGTGTGCATATTTATGATGGTGTGCTAGATTATTATAGTGTGCGTTTACATGAATAAGATTTTGTTAGGCGCGTGTGCAACGCGTGTTTACGTCGTCCCCCGTCAAAAATGGCAGAAAATTATGTTAGCAGATTCTGACGTATAACCCCTTCTTTTGCTGGATTCTCGAAGTATTTCCCATCTGTTGGCTCGAGCCCAATCCCCTCGGCGCTCAAGGCCCGCGATTCGCAAGCAAAGCTAGGTAATCAGCGAGCTCATTGAGCAGCTAATCGCGGGCCGGGGCGGGTCGCCTCCCTCGCCCATTAGTTCGCACCTCGCTTGCGACCGCAGTAAGCTTTAATTTTTAACCGACTTCAAAAGAGGAGGCGTATCTCAATTCAGTTTTTTTTGTATATGCTTTGGAATTTTGTCATATATCAACCGATTTTGAAAATTAAGATATTGAAAGAAGATGCTTTCAGGTTGGTCCAATGCAAATTTTATCGAAATTGGTTCAGTAGTTTAGTTTTTATATAAAAATAACTGAACAAAATATGCCGTTCAAGTAAACGAAATTGCGTATTTTGCTAACCTGTGACTTTTCAGTGGTGTTTACGGTCACTAGATCAGTCCAATGTTCAATTGAGGTCGGTTGTAGTATGTTTTGTAAAACCTTGATTATTATTTCTACTCTCTCTTTACCTCTTTTTATCCCCTTTGGTATTAGTTCTATGATATAGTTGACTAACTGAGTAGATATTTATATACCATTATTACAATTTTTACCGTCGCAGCTCGTATCTTCTAGTAACTAACTGAAAAATACAAAACAATACCTAACCTAACGTTTATGGAAGAGACTTGAAATTTGGAGGGTATGTTGGTCAAACAATGTTAAAGCGTACTCAGAAACGATTTTTTTAAATCGCAATGCACCGTAGTTTCTGGTGCTTATGCGATAAAAAGTGAATATCCACATCGTTTTTTCACTTTTCCCTACACAATCCTAAAACATCATTAAGGGGAATCCTTAAGGCAAATTTCAATACAAAATGTTTTAGACAAATACTCAAAAAGTACGCCGTATTATAGTAATCTTCACACTATTCGTTTTGTCTATGTTTTCCGATTGTGTCAACAAAAAATAGTAAGGTTTCATACTTTAATTTCGATTTTATACGTGTTTTAAAATCAACCCTACTAACTTAAAACATGTATAAAATCTAAATTAAAGTATGAAACCTTTCACTTTTTTTGTTGACGAAATCAAAAAAACATGGACGAAACGAATAATGTGAAAAAATTACTATAATACGGCGTACTTTTTGAGTATTTGTCTGAAACATCTTGTATGGAATTGGATTTGAGGATTAGCCATAAGTGTTTATACGACTGACTGCATTACAAGCAATAAAGATAAAATATATTTTATCAAATACTCGTTTATCCTTTCAATAAAGGCCCCTCGGTGCGTAAAACAAAGGTGGATAACAAGCAACATGATGGATAGACGTTCGATCCACAATCGACAGCACACCTGGTTAGGTGTGGCCACTCCCTTTCATTGCATGAAGAAATCCCACCGAATATTTACAGAGAGTAAAAAGAACTACCAATCAATATTACGCTTTTATTTTTATGAACCACTGTACTAAATCAGGCGGCAAAAAGCAAGAGATGGATCTTCATTGCTCTATCTAATAATTATACTTCTCTACCACCACAAAAATTATGTTTTACTTAAAGTACGATGACACACGGCTTTTTTACAAGCTGATTGTCGGCGTTTTTAAAAGCAGGCGTGTGAGCGTGTTATAGTACGATGACACACGGCTTTTTTACACGCTACACGCCGGCGACTTCGCTTGTAGCGTGTAAAGTCGCCCAGTGTCATCGACGCTTTAGCTTTCGGGAAGGATTGTCAACAAGCAGATTGTAAAAACGTCGTGTGTCATCGTACTATATAAGTAAAACATATTTTTTGTGGTGGTAGAGTAGTAAAATTATTAGGTAGAGCAATGAAGTTTCATATTTCATATTTTTCATAAGTTGGAAAATAATTCATGTGTTTGGAACCCGTTCGAGTCGACGTATTCCTTAATGTTAGAAAAAGTTCAGAAAAGGTTCTTACGTTTTTTATATAAATAAGGTTTGGGTATTATCCATTTTTATACCCCACAAAATACCAGGGTACATTAGGTTACAACTCCCTAGAGACGCGCAGGATGTGTGATCAGTTAGGTACTGTGTGTCTGTCGCATCTTGCGAGGAGTTCTTGACTGTCCCGTGCTAGTGGGCGAAGCGAGCCGACTCTATGTGCCTGACGGGCGAACTAGATTCCGCCCTGAGCGAGTCCCACTATTCGCGCCCACACCCGCGCGCACTGCTGCGCGACAACAGTCTCCCATCTGCCGCGCTCAACGACATCTCAGTGCACTCGCTAAGAATAACCCTGAGGTAGATTTATTCCACGACGGAATGCTTAAAGTAGCTAAAGCCTGCCTTAGACACAGTGAGACATAGATGAATATAACGTTTTATATATTAAGTTAATATTCATAATTTTATAGTCTCTATATTATTGTTGTTGTTGTTTTATGTTATATTTTTTGTGTTTGTTTTATTTGTACAATTATTATTTTTTTGAACTTGTCTTGTATTTGTACTATATTTTATGCGTATTTGTGTTTTTTGTGTTGTGTTTTTTGTTCTATTACGTATAGATATAACGATTTGGTGCAATAGTTACTGTAATGTTATAGTCTAATGTCAATAAAAATCTTTGAAATATTTTGCTTTTTAAGACTTGCCACCTGATTTTGTACAGTGGTCGTAAGCTCTTCCCTTGTACGGCTCAAACGACAAGTAAATAATACTTAATAAATATTTAGGATTTTTCATTAAACTAAACACCGTCTAGCCCCAAACTAAGCCAAGCTTGTACTATGGGTACCAGATAACTAATAATCAAACTTTACATCAGAAAAATAAGAAAAGATATTTTTAAATATTTTATTACACATAAATAAATAATGTATTTATTATAACTGAATAGTTCATAAGTGTAATTCATGTATTTATCCATCTTGCTCGGCAAAACAAAATTATTATGGAAACAAGCCAATAACCGCCTGAAAATAAAACTGAAATGCTTGTACTTCACAGACAGAACTTGCTACTCGTAGTAATTTTCTCCATAAAAATTAATGCTTAGGTAAGATACATATGATTCAACGTGAATAAACTGAAATGATTATGTTAGTACACAATAGGTACCTGCGGAATGTGTTCCTCCTTTCTAATCATAACTTAACAACTTAAAAATATACCAGCAGTTCTCAGAAAAATCATAGAAAATGAAGCTGTTTTATTTCATTTTTTTTCTATGTAAAAATACTGCGGTATTTCGGATTACTACCCTATTTCCCTCAAACCTAGTCTGTATACTGATAGCAGTGGACAAGAGTAGTTGAGAGGTGTGCCAAATAACGTAGCAACATCAACAATTCTACAAAAGGTGTTTCATCTTAGCCCAGTAGTCCCAGACTTGAAGGAGCTGTCCAGATTCAGTAGACCCTCAGCACGGGTGGAATGGTCTCAACTTCGTCGGTTAGAGTGGTGTCGATGACGGGTCTGTACGTAATAGTCACGGCGCCGGTACTAAGATCACATATGGACAGGCTGTGCTTTCGCCAGTGAAGATCAATTGGCTTCTTTACCTGAAAATCAGTATTAACGTTACAGTCAAAACTCAAAACCAATATTGGCCGCAAAATGAGTCAAAACTAGTTTTGATTAAGGGCGTTTGGTCTGAAAAAACTAGGCAACACTAGTTTTAACCAACGCCATTTTGACTGGCTATGAGTTGTGACTGTAACATTCTTATTGCATGGGTAGAATAAGTACTGATTAGGTTTAATTAGGTTTCCAGACAGAAGTATCCATAAGTTAGGCTTTTTAGCATTACTTAAGTGGCATTTACAGTTCTGTGATTAAAGAGGTAATGTTAAATTGTCGGTCTCGGCTATTAGACTTTACAAATAATAAAGAAGACAGGCGTCTTAAAAATGTTTGATGCCGAATGCCGGACGCTAGCTTCCAATAGAAGAAAGATAAGAAATTAATTTAAAAATCAACACAATTTAACTTTATTGAATTAAAAAACAAAACAAGCCCGCCCATTGTGTAATGTAATTTTTATTTTGTGCAATAAAGAATTTTAATACTAATAATACAAACATAAAAGGAAAGTCGTCTCGAATTTTGATTTCCACGACATCTAACGGAATTTTCATTAACTTCTAATTCACTGGTTACAAAGATGAGGGTTTCATGAAACCCTTGATGAAACTTTCGTACACCTTATTTTTCAGAGTACGGGCTAAGCTAGTTATGTTTCAGTTTCAGAGATGGCGCTAGATAAAATACAATGCAGAGGTTAACTTATTTTGATATGAACACTAAAACTACTGATTTACTGTGATTAAAAAATAAAAATAAATTAATGATCAAGAAAAGGACTTAAGCAGGTGAAGCCGCAGGCATTGCTTGTGATCTTTTTGAATTACCTGGCCCTGAGTTGGCTTGGAATAGTCCAACTCGTCAATTCTTATCGGGAAGTCATCTCTGAAGTGAGCCCCGCGGCTTTCCACTCGGGTCTTAGCGCATGACACCACCTGCAACACAATACTTTTCAAATAAAAAACAGTCAGTGGCCAAATGTTAGAATCCATCGCTAACCAAAGGCAAACCACGAGTCATTCTATTGGCAACGACAACCTTTTTTATTTTAAGTGCGGTTATAGACTAGCCTGCTTATGTCGCGCGTATAAGGGCGGATTGTTACTCGCGAAACTTCAAAAGCCGTAACGAGCGTATACCGGCGTTTACGCTCGGGTTTTTTCTACTGAGTGTCAGTAGCATGAGAGGCGTCTCTCGCGGCAACGAGCATTGTCGCGCGTAATCGCACTGCAAAAAACAAAACACGAGCGGCGAATCCACCCGGTTAATCAGCTAATCGGAAACCGCACTAAAGCGTCGATGACACAGGGCTTTCTTACAAGCTACAAACCAGCGAGTGTATTGTATAGCTTGTAAAAAAAGCTCAATGTCGTCGGCTTTTTTTACAATCTGCTTGATTACAATCCTTCCCGAAAGCAAACTCGCTCACTAGCTAGCTTTTAAACTCGCCGTCTCGTAGCGTGTAAACAAGCCGTGTTATCGACGACGCTGAAGTACCACGTCAAATTTTTTTTCAGTCAATTTCCACAAAGTGATCGTGAAGTCAGAGGTACAGGCCTACCAACTTATTTGTGAATTGAGGAGCGTCGCTGTGATCGCAACGGTACCTACATGACGGAACTGACAGTTGAATTAAGTTTTGTATGCAAGTAGCTGTAGTTCCCTTTTCTGCCACTTCATAGATAAGTTGGTAGGACTGTAGCGTACTCTTGTGATAGAACAAGACGACACGGATGGTCGGGTGACAAGTGTGTTGGACTGGTCACTCTGACTTCGCGGGTTCGATTCTCGAATTTGAACAAACCATAATGTAATATGGTTTTAGTGTCAAATCTTCTTCTTCTTATCGTGTCACTAGTTCTTTCGAACCAGTGTGGTGAAATGATTTCAAGTGCACATCGAATAGGCTCCTTTCGTGCACTTGACACATGTTTTCGAACTTTTTAAGTTCTATGACATGCCGGTTTCCTCGCGATGTTTTCCTTCACTGTAAAATGTCTTAAATCATAATTTCACCTGTACGGCCATTTGGAGCATATTCTGCAGCTCCAACGTCTCGATCAGGTCGCTGTTCCAGTTGAGCCGGCGATCCGACACGCGGATCTGCTCGAAGGCTTTGAACCACTTCTGGATCTCTTCCTCACCTGCACCATACGTTTCATCATCATCACCATCTTTTTTTTTTACTATTTATAGACTTGCGTTTTACCACCATCTCACCTGATGGTACCATCAGTCTGACTTGAAAGTTTTAGAAAGGAGGTCTTATCGTGAATAACCTACCTAAGAACTAGCTTAGCTACTAAAGGCTAAAAGGTAGCCTTTAGCGCACTAAAACTGAGCCTAACTGCAAAGTTACTTTATTAGTGCTGGTTTCAGACTAGCGTATTTCTGCCTATACCGGCGTTTATAATTCGCATCATGTAAAAAGAACGCTAGAAGAAAGTAGAGGAGGTGTGTTTGCGCATGGGTACACTCGCGCACGTTAGTTCTAGGCTTTTTGCTCGCGGCTTCGTATTGTTTGACACATTAAACGTATATTATATAGGTAGAATATATTTAAATAGACCGATAAATCAAATATACCCATAAATCGCCATCTTTACGCTCGGTTTTTTCTAGCGAGTGTCAGCAGCATGAGGCGTCTCTCATGTCGCGTATAGATATACATATCTACGAAGCAAAAAAAAAATACACGAGCGGCGAATCCACCTGGTTAATCCGCTAATTTGAAACGGCACTTCTTCTTCTTATCGTGTCACTAGTTCTTTCGAACCCGTGTGGTGAAAGGATAACGAATGCACCTCGAAAAGGCTCCTTTCGTGTATTAAGGTAATTCATTTATAGTCTGACTACCTACCCTCAGCCAGTAGCTTGGCTTCACGGAACACTGCGCACTTCGTCTGCATGGTGTTCCGCATTTCCGCGCGCAGCTCCGCAGTGGGTGCGCATCCGTTCGCGTTTCGGACCCGCTCCAGGTTGTCGAGACTCGCGTCACACAGGTCCTGCGGTACCAGACATCACATATCTCGGTATTCTCCGTGCAAATGTAGTGAGGGAAGAACAGCGTTTCGTACATTCCGGAGAATCAACCATCACCCCCTTAGAGCCGGCACACATACGGCGGAGCGCCGTGCATATCATTTTTTACTGTCAAACTATTATCTGGATATGATGAGGACATTGAAATGATATCCAATATAAAAAAAAAATTGGTTGTCTGTAAAGTTGGTTTACGGGCGATAGTTTATTGTATATTTCATTTGCTTACATGTAAGATCGTCTTATTAGCTTAGGTTCTAATATAGTAGCTAGCGGTGTACATAACCCGTGACTACGGGCGTAACGGGACAAAGAGCGTTACCGGATAATGACGTCAACGTTTTCGTGCATGCAGCCGGCGTTCATCGATTCATTAGACGAAGTCACGTCAAAAAATACAACGATTAATTTCTCGCTTCGATGCTCAGCTGTTCGCACTGTTGCGCACTGTTCTGTTCATGAGCAGACGTGATCTCTTACTATCAGGAGAGTGCTCAACTCGTCTCGTCCCGTATTAACATTAAAAAAAAATACCTGGTATGTAAAAAAAAGTTTTATAAGTATTGTATCAGTTATCTGGTTTCCATAGAACAAGTAAATAATCAAGGTTTTACAAAAACATAGACAACCGACTTCAATTGGACTGTTAGTGACCGTAAACACCACTGAAAAGTCACAGGGAAGCAAAATACGCAATTTCATTTACTTCGACGATATAATTTTTTCAGTTATTTGGATATAAAAACTAAACTACTGAATCGATAGTGATGAACCAATCTGAAAGTATATCGTCCAAAACATAATAGTAGATTATGCACTAAGGGGATAAAGCAGTGTCTTATGTCGCGGGTGGCATATTGAACCCTGAGCTAACGAGGGAGTTATGTAGAGTCCTGAGTGACGCGAAGGGTTCAAGCTGCCCAAGACGAAGACAGGCTTTATCCCAGAGGAGCATACTCTACTTTTCACACATTCTGTGAGGCAATAAAAATCCAGGGCTCCGAACTCAGAAGCCAACACCGTCTTTTGTTTCACAATCTTCGAAGTTGCGCCTTTTTTCTTTTTTTTATGAGTGGCCAGTTCGATTTTAGAACAAACCTTTTTACAATGCCATATAGGCGTTCTTTTACTTAGAGTTTTCCACGAGTTTCCACACGAATTTGACGTTCCAAATTCAAATCACATTACTACCCTTGGGAGTTTCATACAACATTACCACCCTTGGTAGGTAATGCTTTGCTTTACCTTGATGATAGCATGATATGTAATTGGATGTTGTCGAGTAGGTGGTGTGGTAAAAAGATTTTTTACAATCGGTTCATAAACAACAAACTTCTGAGGTAACGAACATTAAAAAAGAGAACGAAGAAGAAAAAGAGGACTCCTTTTTGAAGACGCTTGATAAAAGTTATCTCACGTCTCTGAGCTGAGGCTGTTTATCGCCTGGCTTGGCGATGCGGCCGATGTTCTCCCCGATGGCCTTCCCGAACACCACCACGTCCAGAATGGAGTTTGCCCCGAGCCTGTTCGCGCCGTGGCAGTTGCTGACCGCCTCTCCGCAAGAGTGCAGTCCACCTACCACCTTGTCTTTTCCACCCTCGTATACTATCACCTGCATTGAGCACAAACAATTCATTTAAAAGTAAAATGAGAAAGTATTTTTTTTTGGTAACTTATTTCGTCTGAAGGTGCAAAGGTCTCCCCCAATTTGATAGGAAAACATCATCATCATCATTACCTGCTATCATTACCTAAAATGCCGTGTTAAGGTCATTTTGTGAACGTGATTTTTCTGTTCAAAAAATCTATGTGTGCATTAAAACACGTGCTTAACTATGAAGGAAAACATCGTGAGGAAAACGGCATGTCATAGAGCCTAAAAAGTTAAAAAATTGTGTCAAGAGCACGAAAGGAGCCTCTTCGAGGCGCACTTGAAATTCTTTCACCACACTGGTCCGAAAGAACTAGTGACACGATAAGAAGAAGATCATTACTTTAATTATAGTAATGATTTTAATGTAATGTTTTTATATGGATCTTCATTTAATGTTGTCCGAAATAAATATTTTGATTTGATTTGATTACCTACGCTAACTCACCTCCCCCTTGTAATTGATGGGTATACCTCCCATGGTGTAGTGCACGGTTGGTATGATCGGCACGGGTTCCTTCATGACATCGACTCCCGCGAAGGTGGAGGCTGTCTCGGCAATGCCAGGCAGTCGTTCATGAATCACTTCCGGGCTTAGGTGGTGCAGTTGAAGGTACATGTGATCCTTTTTGGGGCCAACGCCTCGCCCTGGAAGTTATACTTCCAGATTTAATATAAAAAGTATTGCAAAGTATTTTAACTAACATCTTAAGAGTTGATAACACACGGCTTTTTATAAGCTACTACTTGGGCGATTGAACATGACACCTGGCTGACAAGTGACTCGGATCTTGATGCTTCCTCCGCTGCCCCGCGCGGCGCCCTCCGTGTTTCTCCTTCCTCTAATTGCGAAGCCTTATCATTACTTATCATTACCAAGTATTACAAGACCTCTTCTCTATCAAGATTATCCAATTTCACTTTCACTTTGCATAAACGTCATTCGAGCCAGGTGTCATGTTCATTCGCTCGAGTAGTACAAGCAAACGATTTCGCTTGTAGCATGTAAACTTGCCCAGTATCATCGGTTTTTTTACAATCTGCTTCATGATAATCATTCCCGAAAGCTAACTCGCTCACACGCTAGCTTTTAAGCTCGCCAACAATCAGCTTGTAAAAACGCCGTGTGTCATCGACGCTTAAACCACATTACCATATATGATTACCACATTTTTATTTATTTTTTATAATACTGATGTCTATCGGTTTTTAAGCCTGACTTTTTTGGCCTACCGGAGATTACCGAGTAATAAAAATCGCTATATCTAATGAAGGAAGCGAGATCGAGCAAAAAGCATTAAAACGTGGTTTTTAGATTAAATTAAATATTTGTTGATTTTCTTTACCTTGTCTGATTTCCGTGGAAATGGATCTAGATACAACGTCTCGACTGGCCAAGTCCTTAGCTTTGGGTGCGTATTTCTCCATGAAACGCTCTCCGTTGCTGTTGACGAGATATCCACCTTCGCCGCGGCAACCTTCAGTCATCAGGCAGCCCGATCCATACACACCTTAATAAAACACGTAGTTAGGTTTACGAAACTCGGATTCTCATGTACCAATGCCTTGAAACCGTGGCTAGCGAAAATGAGACAAGCTGGGTTGTCTAGATAGTGTCAAAGAATCATAACCTTTAAGCAACTTAAAGACCGGTGTATGGGTGCGTTTTCACTGACGCGGAGCTGGGCGGGTGGAGAGGAGCGAATTAGTCAATCACAGTGCTCGAAGTGAAGTGAAATTGGAATTTCGAGCACTGGGATTGACCAATTTATGGTCCGCTCCTCTCCACTCCACCTAACTCCGATTGCGTGGAAACGCACCCTAACACTGAGGCCACCACGAAAAAATAAAATTTTCGTAACGTTGACGTATCGTCGGTTCACGTGACCACATTGTTATACATTTTGTATTAGGCACCATTTTAACAATATAAGGCGCTATTGAAAATCTCACAAAATTACTGTTTCAGCGTCAAATAATACGTCTAGTTTCGGGATACTAGTTAGGTAATCTCCTACCACAACTAGAGAGATCGGCACTTTACATATTCAAAAGGTCTGCATGCCTGTTGGATGGAACTGTATGAACTCCATGTCTTGGAGAGGTACGCCGGCTCGGTTCACCATCGCGCAGCCGTCTCCCGTACAAGTGTGCGCCGCCGTGCACGAGAAGAACATACGCGGGTACCCGCCCGTCGCTATCACTGTGTTTTTAGCCTGGAATCTGGAACCACAAGCTTTGTCAAATGGTGAGAGTATTATCTCCTCGAAACTCTAACCGCTGGGGAATCAAGGGTCACGAATGGCAACCGCGAGAGGATGACGCATTGAAGCAGTGAACGGCTCTACATAGGATTGACCGACGAAATTGTCACGGTGGTTAGAGGTGACTTAAGACCGCTCGTCGAGGCATGTCTAAGTGTAGCGACACATCACGTTCAGCGGCTGAAGTTTCAGTCGCAATATTCCGTCGGTATGATAAACCAAACGCTCAGACCGTGCTCAGGGCGTCTTGTTCAGTGCGCTAAGCGACGAAGTTACGTGGCGAAGTCATCAGTCGGTGTCGGCACTAGTGGTGTGCGGTTTGCAATGCGTTTTGGCTGAAACAATCGCTCGACGGGAGGTTCAGCGCTACGCCGAACGCGACGTAATTTCGGCTGATATGTTATAGGGAACTGGAAAAATACTGCGAGCGTATTCATCCGAGCGATCGGCGCCGTACGTTCCGCAGATGTGCCGCGACACTTACAGTGAAGAGGTTTGTATCCAGCGGTGGACTTCCAATACCTGAGATTATAATGAGTTTACCTGTGCAGACTGCTGTCGTCCATATCCATCGCTAGAGCGCCGACCACCTCTCCGTCTTGCACGAGAAGGTCCAACGCAAAGTACTCCGAGAAGACTTCGATGTTTTTATACTTGGTGCTGTTTCCATACAGCGTGTGGAGGAGAGAGTGTCCGGTACTAGAAACAGGGGCAGTTTTATTTTAACAAGTAGGTACCTAATAGTAAGTGATCACGCGTGCTCGTTATGTTTTTTTTTGTTACCAAGATATAATGCAGGTTAGGCACTCGCTTAATAAGATTATGCCTGGCCGTCACAGGGCTACACAGGACTTTGATTCACATACAACTTCAATACACTTCAAGCAAAAGATGTGCTAATTAGTTCACTCCTGAACGAAAGAACTCCCATCAGTTCTGTACAAAACTTGTACTTCGCTAGTTATTCGAGTTGTGTGTGTGGAAGATGAGCGACGCCGGTCTGTCATACAGTGCGAACTAGTACTTAGGGTAGTCACCAACTGCACTACGGTTATATTTACAAACTACGAGTACCTTAAAACAGTCTACCATTTACTATCTATCTATCTATTCAGCCGGTACTCCTATACACCTACTGCTGGATAAATGCCTCTTCTCTATTGCGCCATTCTTGCCGATCTTGTGCAAGGCGGATCCACTGTGGTCCAGCTGCCTTAACGATGTCATCCGACCATCGGGCTGGTGGTCTGCCCCGAGGCCGCCGCATGTGCCTCGGCCTCCACTCTGTGAGTGCTTTGGTCCACCGATGGTCATCCCGCCTGGCCAAGTGTCCTGCCCATTTCCACTTAAGCCTCGCAATCCGTATACCCACATCTTCGACCATAGTTCGACGTCGAATCTCGACGTTAGGTATACGATCTACGAGGTGTATGCCTAGCATGGTCCGTTCCATGGCTCTTTGAGCAACTCTTATATATATCATACATGTTTTCGTTTATAAGGGGCCATGTTTCAGCTCTGTAAGTGAGAATGGGCAGCACACATTGGTTAAACACATTGGTCTTGAGGCTCTGCAGGATTTTTGACTTGTTAACATCATCAAGCTTTCCAAAAGCAGCCCACCCTAATTGTATACGTCTCGAGATTTCTCTCATTTGAGAACTCCGGCCGAAAGATAATCGATGACCGAGTACACATACTCATCTACTATCTCTATCTCTAAAACCATTTACTAATTTATTATAATATTTGTAACTAACCAAACAAGAGACAAATAAATAAATTGAAAATTGTAAAAAAAAAATTTTTACTTTCGATGAAAAAATTAATGTTATTTATTGTATGAAAACTTCGGATACGACGATGTATTCAACCTTTGCACACGTGATAGTATTCACACTCTTAGTCCGAATTCGCGCCCTTAGGGCTTGTAGGGACATAACACTAGACGTTGTAGATTATAGGAGTTTTTTTTAATAAATATTTTGTATTTGTATTATATTTCTTACCGATCGGCCACACAGCAAGTCCGCTTAGCAGGCTCTTTGCCCATATTCTGGGTGCCACCTCCGAAGGCCCGTTGGTAGATCCTGCCATCCTGCGTCCTTGAGAATGGCATACCCATATTTTCCAACTCGTACACACAGTTTGGGGCGTCTTGTGCCAGTAACTGGATGGAATCCTGTGTTATAAAGAAACTTTTTTATGGTTATTTTATTTTCAACAGTCTTCAAAAAAGGGGGTTATCAATTCGGTTAAATGCTTTTTTTTTCAGATGCCTCCATAGAAATTTTATTAAAATCGGTTCAGTAGTTTTTATATCAAAATAGCTGAATTAAATATATCGTCGAACTTCTTGTAATTTTGGTCAGATGCTAATTTTCGAAAAATTAGTAACAGGGTTACATAACTATTAAGTTAAAACTACTACGGCTTTTTCATTTTCAATAAAAATACTTACATCGTAAAACAGTAACAAAAATTATTTTAAATTAGAGATATTTAATTTTAATTGAAAGGATGTCTGAAAAAATTCTGTCCTGTTTTCGCATGTATTTTGATTTGATACTGTCTATCTTTGTGTTCTATAGGAACACCGTTATTCTTCTATGTCCCGTACTTGTTGGTTCTCTGGCAGATATGGCCAGCGCACTGCCGCAGTTTAGAAATGTATGGCAAACCCAGAAATTCAACTCAAGAAGATCTTACCTGATCTCCCAACCAATCGGAACCTTTGACCGTATCATAAAAATGCCACTTCCAGTCATCTGGATGCATACTACCTGCAATAAAAAATAGTTAATGAAAAATAGTGGTTTAGTATTTGAATTTATTGTAAACACTGTTCGTGACCTCTTTCGTCTCGACGTGATTTCTTACTATCAGGAGAGCGCTTAGCTCGTCTTATCACCTAAACATTTATATAAAAAACGGGTCGTAGCACCTCTACGTTAGGGTCTACGAGACGCCTACATAGCACACACTACGCCGTAGAGAGTGCTACAAAGTGCTGCAGAAATCCCGTAGATATGAACTTATTGCGAGCGCGTTGCGAACATCTTGTTCATAATGGCCACGGAGAACTAAGCTTGCGTTTCCATTGACGCAGGGCTGAGTGCAGGGGAGAGGAGCGCACCGTAAATTGGCCAATCACAGTGCTCAAAGTGGAATGGAAGTAAAATTTTGGGCACTGTTATAAGCCAATTCACGGTCCACTCCTCTCCACTTCGGCCAGTTCTGCATCAGTGGAAACGTACACTTATGCTGGTCCAGCCCCGTTCCGTGCCCCTTGCGCCTATGCTACATTGCACCCAGTTACCGATGGCAGCGTTCATGCCGCCCTGCGCAGCGATGGTGTGCGATCGCGTCGGGAACATCTTGGTCACGACGGCTACGGAGAACTTCTGCTGGGCCAGCCCCGCCCCGCGCCCCTTGCGCATATGCTACATTGCACCCAGTTACCGATGGCAGCGTAAATGCCGCCCTGCCGAACTTATTTCGAGCGCGTTGAGAACATCTTGTTCATGATGGCCACGGAGAACTAAGCTTGCGTTTCCATTGACGCAGGGCTGAGTGCAGGGGAGAGGAGCGCACCGTAAATTGGCCAATCACAGTGCTCAAAGTGGAATGGAAGTAAAATGTTGGGCACTGTTATAAGCCAATTCACGGTCCACTCCTCTCCACTTCGGCCAGTTCTGCATCAGTGGAAACTAACACTTATGCTGGTCCAGCCCCGTTCCGTGCCCCTTGCGCCTATGCTACATTGCACCCAGTTACCGATGGCAGCGTTCATGCCGCCCTGCGCAGCGATGGTGTGCGATCGCGTCGAGAACATCTTGGTCACGATGGCTACGGAGAACTTCTGCTGGGCCAGCCATACCCCGCGCCCCTTTCGCCTATGCTACATTGCACCCAGTTACCGATGGCAGCGTTCATGCCACCCTGCGCGGCGATGGTGTGCGAACGCGTGGGGAACATCTTGGTGACGATGGCTACGGAGAACTTCTGCTGGGCAAGCCCCACGGCCGCGCGCAAGCCCGCGCCGCCCGCGCCGATTACCAGCGCATCATGCATGTGGTGGTGGATTTCGTGAGACGCGTTGCGATGAGAACCTGAAAACGATGGTATTAAAGTAGAATAGTTAATAAAACCCACAGATGAATAACGGTGTTCCTTAAGAACACCAAGATAGACAGTATCAAACCAAAATCGATGCGGAATACAGGACAGAAAATTTTCAGACAGCCTGTTAATAAAAATGCAATATCTCTGATATTTAACCGACTTAAAAAGGAGGAGGTTCTCAAATCATGTGTTTTTTTATGTTTGCTAACTCAGAACTTTGTCATTTATCAACCGATTTAGAAAATTCTTTTTTGTTTGAAAGCATACAGTTTCAGATTGTTTTCATAGAAAATTAATTAAAATCAGTTCAGTAGTTTAGGTTTTAAATCAAAATAACTGAAAATATGTCGTCTAAGTAAATGAAATTGTGCTTTCCTGTGACTTTTCAGTGGTGTTGACTGTCATTAGAACAGTGCAATTGTTACTAGAAAAGACGTTTGTGTATGTTTTTGTATAACTTAAATTATTTAGGTCTTCATTTATTTTCGCTTGTCGGCATTAGGTGCATTTGCGTTAAGGTTTTAAAATTAACCCTACTAACTTAAAAACACGTATAAAATCTAAATTAAAGTATGAAACCTTTCACTTGTTTTGTTGACGAAATCAAAAAATATGGATGAAACGAATAGTGTAAAGAAATTACTATTATACGGCGTACTTTTTGAGTATTTGTCCGAAACATTTTGTATGGAATTCGGATTTGAGGATTCCCCTTAAAAACGTATTTTTTCGACTTACCCTTCAAAGACCAGTTATAAGGTATGAGTCTGTGTTTCATGGAAAGCCTGACAGCCTGAAATAAAATCATATTTTAATGGCCTACAGATAATGCACGTAGAACTACAAATATTAGATTTAGAACTATTTTATCGTCTGATTAAGTGATTCACTATATTGCTGGGCTTTTGAAGCTGATAAAAACCTTTTCCACCTATTTCTTCTTCTTCCTCGTGTCAATAGTTCTTTCGAACCAGTGTGGTGAACGGATTTCAAGTGCGCCTCGAAGAGGCTCCTTTCGTGCACTCGACACAATATGTTTTCAAACTTTAGGTTCTATGACAAGCCGGTTTCCTCGCGATGTTTTCTTTCACCGTTAAGCACGTGTTTAAAATGCACACATAAATCTTTTTGAACAGAAAATTTCATAGGTGTACGACCGGGATCAAACTCAAGATCTTCGGATTGAAAGTCGAGGCACCTCTCAATCAGCCAACACGGCTTTTTTCAACTTACAAGACATAGAAAAGATACCAATTCGGAGTAAATCATTAAAGTACTTACCAACTGCAAGCCGAAACACAACCAAATACTCGCTTTAAATATGACGTCGATTGAATGGTACTCATCTATCTACTGTACTTGGAACAATATACTCACATGTAGTAACATAATTTGTAGGTAACACGTGACAATAAAAATCTTTATAAATAGCGTTTTTCAAAAATAATAAATGAGAAAAAAGATGGACAAAACGTTTGAAAGGTTTTTATCTATCAAAACATATCAATGTCAATAGTTGTCAATCTTATGATTAAAAAAGGCTGGTATGATGGTAATATACAGGTTTTACTTAACCTAGAGTAAAAAATATGTAAAACTAGTTTACACCCACGACTTCGTTTGCGTCACTTCTTGACGAATATACCCTCGAAATTTTAGGCCTCTACGTCTAGTTGTTTGGCCTGTGCTTGTCTGTCAGTCAGCCAGTCAGGACAAAGCCTTTTATATTGATATAGGAGTATTTAAGACATTTGAGTGTAAGCTTAGCTAAGAAAGTGTACCTACCTAATTTGCAATAAATGACTGAATTACTGAAATTTAGTAGGTACAGGTATCTTCAAATATTTGTCAAAGCTGGCTAACTTTTGTTATTACAATGGATAATATTGGTTTTCAAAATTTTGGAGCGTATTTGTCGGGTGTTTAAAAAATAAATTTATTAATAAATATAGATAGGTCCTTTATGATTATAAAATAACACTACAACTTAAAGCGTCGATGACACTGCGCTAGTTTATGAGCTGCTGTAAGTAACTTTTCGTATTCGTCCATATGGACGGCTATCCAGTGTTTTATGTCCGATAAAACATTGTTAAACAGCTTGATTTATCAGAACTAACAATAAAACCAAAAATTAAAAAACATGTTCCTTTAATCTTGTAAATTTTCTCAAGACACCAAAACACCGAAGAGTGCATACATTTTTATAAAAGTGCGAAGAAGAGTACACCCACTATTGCGACGACCCAGGATCTCTTGGCGCTGCTAAATACATCTGTCATGGCGAGCCAGCGACCGGCGTTCCACGCGCAGAACCGGATGCCGTTGCAGTAGTGGAAAGCAAACGGAGTGCCCAGCACGACCTTCAGATAGATAGACAGAAAATGAGATAAAGATAAAGATAAATTTATTTCAACAAGAGACTTATGCCATAAATACAATTTAGTATTTTAGATCTAGAGATAGTTAAATAAGATCACGAGATATAATTTATTTTCTTAAGTAGGTAGGTAGGTAGCAGGTTATTAAATTATAGGCACACACACACAGTTATAAAACATTGCCTTCCGTGTTAGTTGTTTGAGCGTCAACGATTATTCCTATTTCTTGAGGATGCAGCTAAGGACTTCTTCAATGATGAGATATTGATTTTTCTCGATTTAAAACGTATATTATAATAAAAATGAAATTACAAAGTTTTAACATAGTCTATCTAACGAATCGAGTATCTTGTAGTTAAGTTAGCTGCGTATTATTGACAGTTTAAACGAGTTATTCGGAAATCGCGATAGTGTTCTGGGCGGGCGCGTAACGCCACCTTCCATCGCTAGATGGCGTTGGTTGTATCGTCTTGAACACTAGTTAAAAACTGTGTTACGGCAAGGCAAGCTGCACCCCCGCAAATGGTGTATATCATTATTAGTATTATGAACGCTACGTTATTGTACACCAGAACTTATTATATATATATAAACAAATACAAAATTTTGACACGAGTTTTAAAGGGAAGGGAGTTGTTGCTTTACTAGACAAGCTAAAATAAATCAGAGTCCGGTGACGCAGTAACAGCCATCTTCGGCTAACTGCATTAAAAGTCCATCCAAAAAAAAAAAGGTAAAATAATCAAGGTTTTACCAAAACCTACAACAACCGACTTCAATGGGACTGTTCTAGTGATCGTAGGCACCACTGAAAAGTCACAGGGAAGCAAAATACGCAATTTTTTTCCCATCAACGACTTTTTTTCAGTTATTTTGATTCAATAACTAAACTAGTGAACCGTTTTTGATAAAAAAATCTATGGGACCTATCTGAAACTATAGGTATTCTCTCAAACAAAATATTTTTTCAAATCGGTTTTTAAGGAACATAGTTCTGAGGTAACAAACATAAAAAAAAACATTAAACTTAGATAACCTCCTCTTTTTGGTTGAAAAAAGTACACAGGCAAATAAATGCGGTTTCAGTCTAGCGTACCTATTTTTGTTGCGCGTATACGGGCAGATTTGCTCTCGAAACTTTCGAAACTCGCGAAAGTCCACTAACTACAGTGTCCTTCGAACCGGGATACAGTAATGTTCGCATTACTTTAAAGAATATCTGGCACTGTGTTGGTATATTATCCGTCGTCCCCTGCGGGATGCCAACTGGATGGCTAGATGGCTACACTTTTTTTGCTCATAAACTCATATCGAATTTCAGTTCAATCGGTTCAGTAGTTTGGGATGGTTGAGCAACAAACATCCATCCATCCATTATCCTCACAAAATAATATCTACCTTGATGATGAAGATGGATGGCCTGGATAAGTCTAAGCTCTGTATCACAGACACGTAAGTCTCAACTCCGTTTGCGAGGAACAGAGTTCCGCCTGCAAGCGCCAGCGCGTACGCAGTTACAATGAGACCTACAAACAGAGGAAATAAATAAATTCACACCATTACATCCAACCCCAAACTTCTTATTATGGGCCTACCACACGGACAAGTATCACCACAGGTTTGCCTGCGCATGCCGGTTTTTACGTACCTACATGGAACACCGTGCGTGTTGGTAGTTTTACCGTGGAGTCCCGTGTACATGCCGGCCTGCGCAGGCAAAACTGTGGTAAAACTTGTGCGTGTGGTAGGCCTATTATCGTGTCACTAGTTCTTTCGAACCAGTGTGGTGAAATGATTTCTCCACACTGGTTCGAAAGGGTGGCTCCTTTCGTGCACTGGACAAATGTTTTTCGAACTTTTTAGGTTTATGACATGCCGGTTTCCTCACGATATTTTCCTTCACCGTTAAGCGCGTGTTTTAATGCACCCATCAGAAAAATCCATTGTTTATCGACCGAGTTTGAACCCACGACCTTCGGAACGAAAGTCGCGGGACCTGCCACTCAACACGGCTTTAAGATTGCCCCAAGATAGCTGCCTACTAGACCAAGAATCAGTGGAGCATGTGTTAATCCCCTGTCAAGCGACAGAGGAGATAAGGGATGACCCTTATCTCACAGGCCTACGCAAGTTATTCCCATCAGGTGAGTCGTGGTCAAACGTAAGCCTATTTTAAATTTAAAAACAAATAGAATTAGTGACCTGTGATTCTCTGGAATATAGACGTGGCGGCAGGCAACGTGGGTGCGTAGATCGTCAAGTGCGGAGACATAGGCCTCCTCAGGGTCATATTTTTGTGGTCGTGGTCGTTGTAACAACGCGGCACGTACGGTCGATAAGTGATTTTGTGCTTCTTCTTGTCATCACGGGCGGAAGCGCAACTGCTGTAGTGACTATAGAGCCAGGTATTTGAAGTTCCTATGCTGTAAGGTCAAAGAAATCATTGGTTCGGTCGACCTATATTGAGCGGATAAAATCTATAAATATAATTCTGTCCGTTAGTTTTCCTTTTTTAGTTTTTATTTTTTTTAAGTCCTATATACTCTTAGTGTTGTGAGCTCGATCCCATTTAATGTTAAGTTATTAAACTTTGTTGTTTAGGTATTTCTGTGCTTCTCTACCTACTCACCCCTTTGATTGAAATATCTTTAGTGCATGATTCAGCCTGAAACTGTTCGCCAGAAACAACATCAGGTTATATGTGAAAGTTTGTTTGTTTATCTAGGATTACAAAAACAACCCGAATATTGTAAATTATCGGACGAGAAAATGAAAACTCTGCGTCTGACATTTATGGGTTGACAAAATCTGAGGACAAAATATATTAATATGAGATTGACATTCAGTTGGTTGACATGTTCAATTTATTTTAACCAAAGAGCTTCTATACTATGTATCATACATAGTAGGTCTTCTCGAATTAGTAATTTACTAATTAGAAGAGAGCTAACACGCTATTTTGTTTTATTTAAGGATTAAGAATTCTAAACCTTATCACGACCGAATAACGTTATTTTTTAATTAAATCAAAATATAACGATAAACGATCTGACGATCGATCGACAGAGAGCCGACGTTTCTGTGGTGTGTCTCGTTCACACAGTGTCGCCAGCATACAAAATTAAAATGGACATGGTAGAAAAAACAGAAACATTGGGCACTACATAATTTCACTTAATAGTCGCAACGATCATTTTATATAGGCAACTAATTAAATAACTTAATTTCTCACTTAGTACAAGAATGTGTCTTCGTTTTCATAAAAGCAAGGAATTTATAAACGTAGTTTATCAATTTATTGGATAAGAGTTATTGCAAAATAGGAGTAATGTGATGTTAATATGCTGGTAACTCTTTGCAAACCAATGAAACAACATGGCGGATATTTGTCTTTGGATTGGCGGCGTATTTAAAATTATTACAAGAAATTGGTTTTATTGTTATTTTACTTAACTTTTTTACTAAAATGGTCCAAATTTGTGTCGTAAGTGGGTGTGAGAAAGAGTCGTATCCAGATTGTGGGATATCCTTTCACAGGTAAGAAAATTTCGATATGGATCAGTAGTGTGTCCATTTCATTTTTAATTTCAGGATATTCACTATATAAATAGATATTTAATTTTGTAACGTTTATAAGTTTCAACTCGTTTCCACCCTGTTCAATAATTCCACCCTGTTGCAGATTGCCTGCTAAGAAAGATTTGAAAAATAAATGGAAGGAAGTTTTGCAATTGCAACATTCTGTAAAATTGTCCGAGTACTCTGTGGTATGCAGTTTACATTTTAAAAAGGAAGACTATTGAACTGAAGCTAAAAAGAAGCTTAAATCCGATGCAATTCCTTCTATTTTACCAAAGGTAAAAGAAAGTTTTTTTTAATTTTAAGTAATTTTATAACCTCACACTTATTAGTACCAATAACACTAGATTATCTTACTACTATTATAAATGTGAAAGTTTGTGTGTATGTGAAGTATACCTATGTTACTCTTTCATGCAATAACGCAAAAGGTAGCAAAAAATATTTCATCAGTATTAGTCGACATGAACACATGACAAATGACGACTACAATTTAAATGGATACCTCGCGGGAAAAGCCGCGGGCGAAAGCTAGTTTTTAATTGAAAGATAATAAGAAATATATCTTAGGTTCTGCTGGGATCCCGCTCAAAAGGCAAGGTAGTGCACTCCCGGTCTTCATAATCCAGGCACTGGATACTTCAACGCTTGATGATATCTTATAAGTGAAATAGGACAACGCCTTAGACGCACTGAGCAAAACTATTCTCAGACAATAGAATAATGGTAGCGTTACATAAACAATTAACATTTAACAACTAACAATTAAAACATTAAACATTAAAATTGACAAAAATGGTCGCGTTATAATACTACAAAATTAAGTGCCTGTATTGTTGATGCTATATTATGACCGTTAATAATAAGTATTTTTTTAATTGTACCCTTTCTACTGTCGTGTAATTGTAGTCACTGTCAAACTGTATAAAATAATTTATTTTTAATAATAAATAAATTTGGCAATATATTGTGTTTGAACAAAATTATATTATTTTATTTCCACTTTAGTAATAAGCCGTATAACGGCTCAATTCATTCTGATCAATGTTATGTCTGATTCAATGGTATATATTACTGTTTCTTTCGAACAGTAATTATTTTTCTCGGCAGGTAGATAACCTAACCTAACCTAACCTAGGTATATATCGATTCTAATTCAAATGAAACGATTTATTTTTATGCAAATCGTTTAATTCAAAAATTGTCCTGTTTAGCTCAAAAATTATGGTCGCCTTTTTAGAAAGAGACACACTCCTTAATGGGTAGTCTCTTTCGGCTCTCGGTTTTCGTGTGAGTCGGCCTTCTAGATACTAGTAGGTATACAAGTTCTTTGCTAATTAGTAATTCTCAAAGTAGTAGGTATAAAAGTTTTTTTATTTTAACATATTGTAAGAAAATACCGTTTAAAATAGTCTTTGTTTAAATTATTATTATTATATGGAGCCTGCGCTGTCCCACTATTAGGCAAAGGCCTCCCCAAATTTCCCCCATTATTCTCTGTCCTGTGCCAAACTGGTCCAATATAGGCGGGCGTTTGTTTAAAAAGCTAAAAAAATTCAAGCTATACATTAGCAGTGCAGTACTGCGGGACGTTGACTATCAAAGGTCTGCGTAGCACTGTTAATGTTATGGGAATACATTCTTCAGCACGCTTGTAGAGGCATGATATCTTATATACCTACATAATACGGAGAACGTTTTGCTAATCGTAGCATTTCAAAGTTATTGCGTAAATACATAGATCTTCTTCTTATCGTGTCACTAGTTCCTTCGAACCAGTGTGGTGAAAGGATTTCAAGTGCGCCTCGAAGAGGCTCCTTTCGTGCACTCGACACATGTTTTCGAACTTTAGGTTCTACGACATGCCGGCTTCCTCACGATGTTTTCCTTCACCGTTGCGAGAACATGGGATGCATACATAGATTTTCGAATGAAAAAACCTAAATAAATAGATGAGTTAAAGAAATGCTAACCCTCAGAAAAAATCGATAAGAAATCACAAATTTTCAAGTAGACTTTCGGTTGTTATAGTTGTAGAAATGTTGTTCGCCAGAAAACGAATCTTTTAAAAGGAGCTCTCGGGCTTAGAGGAACATTAATGTACTTAGTATATAAAAATCTGTAAATCTCTAATAGGATATGTCCGAGTAGGTATACCTGCTAAGTATACTATGTTTGTCGCTTATGAAAGCATTATAATGTTAAATAGACCAGTAACTATTAGTATTTACACGGCAGCGTACCAACAAAGTTATTTCTACGTATTGTGTATTGTGTACCGAGTCGTACGAACACAATACAATACACACATGTAAATGAATCAGTCACGACAGCGCCCGACTCTTAGGCGATTCACATGATTTGGACTTCGTTCGACCGCCGGAGTCGGCGTCCTTTGTGAGTATTCCGTAGACTTATACTATTTACTTATTTAACCTACGATATTTTAAGTGACACTTGTTGAAAATTCCCTCCAGATATTTAAGTAATCGTAGGTAGAGGTAGACTCATCGTTCAGTAGAACCAGCAAACAGACACTGGGGTTTAAAATGATGACGCGAAATGCTCACCAAAAATAAATTGATGCTCAATCTTATATTTAGCACAAGCGGTTGGACGAGGACGTGTCGGCCAGTCCGACCGGGATTCTGAACCGATCACTGATCGTTTTTATATTAAATTGAAATAAACAACAAATTGTGAAATAAATAAATATCAGGGTGGGCTGAGGGCAGTCCGAAGTCCGCACGTCTCAAGGTAAATGCGGTGCATGAGTCCAAAATAATCCGTGGCGTGGTACACAACCTATTCACACCTATTTCTACACAGACCCACGCAAACATAACGTGTTTTCAGTCACCGATGCTCGCATTGAAACGAAACGTTGTGCTCTTAGTTTACACGGTGATAAAGTGACTCCTTGCAGAAGCAGTGAGAAATGAAATATTATTTTTCCAAATTCAAGACATTATATATTAATTGGCTCGATATACACAGTACATAATATTTAAGTATCACATTATAATTTTATAAGTAAAACATATGGAATCTGAATTGTCGCCAGATAAAGAGAATGATGCACCACAAGTACCAATAAAAACATACCAATGGGAAGATTTACGCAGAGAGCGTGATGCTGGGGGCTATCCTTGGACTCATCTATTGAAAGTACCGCTGGAGGGAGAAGTCACGGCCGAAGACATCATCAGAGAGACGACACCGAGAAGAAGCATGTCAAGAGAAGTCTCAAGGTCTCGGACACGGTCGCCGGTGCCAGCGGATGGTGAAGTTCAAAAGATTCTGAACTTAGATTCGTCACCCGGCAGCAGCCGCAGGCATGGTGAAGATGGTGAAGATGAAGTTCACATACCGAACTTTTCCAAAGAAGTTTCGTTGGAGGAAGAGGACAATTCAATGATCCAAAATATGAACGTTTATGCAATAAAAAGGCCGGAGAGTCAATCCAGCAATCGACTGGTTACTCCAACGGAAGTGCCAAAGAACGTATCCCCTAAAGGTATATTGAAACGAAGGGTTCCAGAACAACAATACAATATCGGAATTTCAGAAACACGAGAGAAAACAAAATGCTGTCATCCTTTGGTGAATAAAATAAAGCACTTGGCTGATAAAACTTTACAAAAGCTGGAAAGAAGTGATCAAGAAAAATCACCATTATCTAAACGTAAAAAAAATGAAGCCGATCAGGAAATACGACAGTTAAGATCGTCTCCAGGTGCAGTTCGCCGACAAAAATTCAGTGCAATAAAACTAGGAGATTCCGATGAAATGAGTAAAACAATGAGTGTTGATACTCCACCACCAAGAAAAAAGAAAGAACATATTTACGAAGACATAGATGAATCAAAAGCATACCAAGAAAACGTAAGCAACACGGAAACTGAAAGCCTCTCCAACATAGAAAAAAAATCTGTAGCCTCGCAAGATCCTAGTCTTGTAACAGAAGATACACTGTTAAACACAGAAGATCATGTTATGGAAAAGTTACACAAAATTGATAATGTCAACAAAGAAGCTTTGCTATTAGATGAAGAAATGGACGCAGAAGAGCCAAATGTTGATGAAATTTTTCAAAACCAATTGGATGAGAGGGGACCCCACAACGAGTCACCAAACATTACTATCACTGAGATTACAGAGGACGATCCAGAAGCGCAAGAGGATCAACAGCATGCAACCCCAATCGAGTCTTCCCCGAGCCCGAGTCCACGAGACAGAGGAACGAGGAGTGATGCCGCAGATCTCGCCGATAGCGAATGGTCTAAACCCAGCAGGTAAATACAATCCTTTTACTTTTACGAAAAGTAGAAATAAATATTACAGCGTAAAATTGGCTGCAATAAATACGTAACAGTGACATAACAGTCGTGATTTAACACATGCAAAACGAACGCGCTAGCGCGTTCTGACTGTTTGTTAAAATTAGATCGGCCGTACGCTCTTCCTGCACATCGGTAAGCTCTTTAAAATTGTCATCAGTGATCAGTGCTCGCGGTTGCTTTCGCGTGTCTGATTAGTTCATTTACATCCCGGCTTTGACAAACACGCTCGATGACTCATTGTCCTCGGACAAATGAGGGTCCGACCGGTACGATAGCTTACGGGATACTCGTCTAACTATGGCTAGGGTCCGGTAGTCGGTAGTTATGAGTACGCTTCGGCGTTGGACTTCCGAGGGTGGGACACCTCTAGAGAAATCCGTGAGGCCGACCAGAGAGGGTAGCGTGCAGCATTTTACCCCGGACGTCCGGTGTGGCTGTCAGTTCTTCCAATGCGACTCGCTTTTGCCAGAGCGAGTGAATCCAGTAGGCACCAGGCCGACGTCGCGGGCGAGTAATTTAATTTCATACGTGAGGTGAGTCTCACGTATATTATTTTTGAAGATTTTGTTGAAGTTTATGACTAACATAACTAGGTGCACATAAATTGGGACGCCTTTAGCCCGGGGCGCGCCTGCTGCGTCTAAAATGAGCGTCGGCGGTTGGCCTGATTGTGACTCGAGTACCATCTTGAACGTTAAATATAACTCAATCTTCAGCGAGGAATCACAAATTCTGCGATTTACGTTTATATTTTGTATGCTTACATTTCACAGCAGGCAAAGCGAATGATTTATTGTCGTTATTAAATGAGTGTTCGAGTATTTATATGCGAATGTATTTCGGTACTTTATTTACTTAGCTACTCAGTATCACCACTCGGTGTTATGAATCTATTAATTGTAATTACTAACAAATATTTAATTTTTTTTTCAGTGATCACGAATATGAAATTATCGAGAAACCACCACCAAATATTATATACACTGCTCCCAGTGTAGACGAGAGAGGCACAATGGTCAAAACAGAAGACGAACTCTCTAGTACGACGTCTTTAGAGCGAGAATATTTGCATCTTACCCCGGAAGAAGAGGAACAGAACGTTGACAAAGAAAATCTCAATAGTAACGATGCAATCGATAACGCCGAAGCACTTCAGAAAAATATCGAGGATAGGTTTTTCGCAAACACACCGTCGACGGTATCGAGAACCGAATGCGAAGTCAGTACGAGCCAAGTCGATTCTTCTGCTTTGGAACAGTTACCACTTAAAAGGGAAAGCAGATCCAAAAACCCTGAAAGTACAACAGATAACAAGTTTCAACAAAGACTCCGTGAAGGTACCGGAAAATTAAAGACTCAAGCTGGTAAGCTGCGGACCAAACTACAAAACATAAAATCAAGTATGCCAGACAGGCCAAGAATAAATTTTCCAGATCGTCCGAGGTTCAAAATGCCAGAACGTCCCAAAATTTCACTTCCAGAAAGATCAAAGTTTACTTTACCAGACAGGAGAAAGTTTAGCTTACCCGATCGTCCTAAATTCAAAAAGATAAACATTTCGGAGAAACTTAGCTTAGGAGATCGTAAAAAATTTACATTGCCTGACAGACCTAAATTCAACGTACCTGAAATGCCTAAGTTCAGGATGCCTGACAGACCAAAAATTAACTTTAATCTGGGAAGAAAGAAAGATGCCAAAGTTAGAGAAGATACAGACGCTACTGGTTCAACCACAGAATTAGAGAATGTAGCTACAGTAGACTTCGAAGCTAAGACTTATCCTCGATGGTTTAGCAAAAAGAAAAAAGCCGAAATTCCCAAAACATCATCATCGCCCACACTAAATAGAGAAGACACACCTCCTCCAATTTTCACATTTACACGCATTAAGAAAAATAAAGGAAAAACTGAAGAACCTTCATCTTATGTTCCTGATAGTCCCGAACAACCACGGGAATATGGAAATGTAAGTAGTGAAAACATTGACTATGTTGGCAGTAGTAATAATATGGGAGGTGCAAGACGATATGACACTACTTACGATTTCGATAAACTACCTACAGAATACATGGACGACGACCCTGAGCCAAACCATTTCGAAAATAATCAATCCTATTCTATCCCCGATTCATCACCGTCTAAACAAGACCACACACCTGTAATAACCGAAATTAATAACGACGAATTTTTTGTACGACCGAGAGGAATTTCTCGCGAAGATATTCAAGTAAGAGAATACTTGAGCGACGAAACACGACAAGCTTTCAAAACTCCGAAAAATGTTCTCGCTCGCATGGGGAGTAGCTCTGACATTAATGATGATCAGATGTACCTGAACGATCCAGAAGCGGATCCGGAATTAATCGACGATAACGATGAAATCAGGTACTCCACAGAAGACTTGAACGATAAGGACGACGGATACTACACATTCCCACCAGTACGTCCGTCACGAGCCAAGAGAAAGAAGAAACAAATAGAATACGAAGCCGAGCTGGATATGACTCCATACATTGATGACAGCGCAGATCCTAGCACTCAGTTCACCGAAGTAGACTTGGGCCTCCACAATGACCTGCTGCAAGATCAGTACAATGAAGAACTTTGCCAGATCGAGCACGAGGAAATAGAAAACGGTGATAATCACCTTCAGTTCACTCCTGTGACGGATTTACATTCGATTCATGAATATGCCAATGACGATGTAATCCAGTATCCTGAGAACGTGCCTATACAATCGCAGACACTACCGATGCCACCGAGAAGGAAACGGAGGTTTGGTAAAAAGGAGCTCAAACATTCGTCGATGAGTGATTTCAATAATGTCCCAGGACAGGAGTTGTGGGAGGAACCGGGTCAGCGTGACCATGCCGACGATGTAAGTAAAAATCGTGAGATCCATTGTATTGTACTATATGTATTTGTATCAGGTAGATATATATACATTTATAGAGATTGATCCAGATAGATAGATTGATCCATAAGGATCTATCAAAATATATAAAAAATATAAATTCTATCAAATAATCTAAATATATTATATTAAACATATATAATTAAATTCATTCCATTAATTAACACTATATAAAAAAATAAAAAATAAAAATTGACAATAAATTAAATCGAATTGTAGGTATTTGAATTCAATGGCATGAATCATATAAAATACAATTTTGCGAATTTGTAATACCAGTATTATACATAAAACAACTACCTAGGTTCATACCTATCTTAGGTAATAAGGTAAGTGATAGATTAGGTAAATTTTAGGTAAGGTTCATCTTAATTTTTAATTTGAAACATTTTAAGAATAATTTATTTTGGCACATCTCCAATACGTTCTCAATAAGTACTAACTATATGTATTTTGGGAATTCGTCTGACCGACCGTGTTGTGTTGACCTACTTAGTTCAGCTGGACGGATTTGTAAAGACGCAATAATGATTTTTGGTCAGTTATCTTTTGAAATAATGTTGTGGTAGCCAATTTATAACTATCTATAGACTATTTAGTTTAAAAAAAAGTATCTAAGTTTTCTATCAGTGATCTGGTTCCCATTGTACAAGCTCTGCTTAGTTTAGAGCTAGATGGCGTTCTGTGAAATATCAAAATATTTATTTATTTATTATTCATTTGTTTTTGTGACATCTGTTCTTCGATTTAGCTTTCTTACGCGCTTACACTTCTTGGCGAACATATACTCGGAATTTCAAGTCTTTACGTTCAGTGGTTTGGTCTGTATATTGTCTATTAATCAGTTAGTCACATACTATCCTCTACTCTGCTAGGCACGCGTTACAGAATCCAGATTTATTCGTCCCAAAATAGACTTCTATGAATTGTAAATTTCTTGAAATCAGCTGTTTTTGTAAACATGCTGTAACCTCTTTGTTTTTTGCTTTTTACTATATTTTGGTGTTTACGATTGCGTATTCAATAAAATAACAAAATAAAATAAAGTTAGTACCGACCTACCAACTACTTATTAATAAAAAAAATGTTATGGAAATCTTTCATGAACGAGTGAAATCAGGAAGGTACCTTCGTTAAAATAACTGTGAACAAACTCGTAGTACATCGTTTCTAAACTAGTAGGTAAAATAGGTAGGTACGTTACTTTTTCATAGTTGTAAGGGTTGCTAACCTCTGGGGAATCCGTTATTATTTCATTGTAAGCACCTAATACTTACCTATTATTGACTATTTAGTCAAACAAAACAATCTCGTAAGTATGTTTGTTTCGTAAACAAAATACTTACAATGAAATAGAAATTGATTTCCCAAAGGCCAATAACCTTAATACAACATATACTTAGCTATTTAAACTCTACAATACGATACGTGAATCTCCCAGTAATTAAGCAATGTATAAAACCTGTGTGTACATTGACGCAGTTTTTGTTTAACGTATTTCAGATAATCGTATATCGAACTGAACATGAGTACATCGTGCCTCGAAAGGAGGCTGTGCCTGCCGAGAGCCCTGTACCACCGCAGCGCACGCGCTCCCGAAGCTCCAGGGCTACCTCCCTCTGCGACGACGACAGAACCTCGCACGGCGCCGAGTCCCTCACTCTCGACACACACATGCCACACGCCGAATACATCGACCTCGAAAGGGAAATACGACACGAAAGCCCCGGCTACGCCACCGTCGACAAACATCCTTACACTCCTAGCAAAGGGATACGCCGCTCTATCAGCAAAACACCACCTGTCAGGCGCCGCAAAAGCAATAGCTCTGACCGCAAGTACTACACGGTAGGCGCAACCAAAACTGCAATACCTGATAGACCACCGAGAAAGAAGTCATCGACGAGCCTCATGACTCTAGATAGTTTTACAAAACATTCAGATGTTACCCAGTATGTTGAGATAGACGAACCGTTTGAAGAAATGCATAAAGATTTGCAGTCCGGAGATGTTCTGAATAAAATGAAAGATAGACCTCTGCCTCCGCCACCAAGACCACCGAGAGGATCCAGAAAGAAGAAGAAGAGTCAAGCACATGAAGAGGAATTGAATACTTCAGTAACCGAAACTCCAATGGAAGTATCTCAAACGTATCTTCAAGAGCAAATACCTGATGATGTCGTAGAGATAGAAGTATCGACGCAAACAGATCCATTACCAGATGATGTAGATTTCGAACTGGGCTATGAGGAAAATCTTGATATGTCGATATCCAGTTCACTGAGGGATATTATCGATGAAGATTCTGTTTTAGCTAAGAGTTACGGCAGATTAATTGAAAGTCCACGCGTGTCTCGTCCCACGTCAAGATCAGAAAAGTCTGTCAAACTTTCAGACCCAAAAATATCTGAGCTCTCGAAGCCTAACATAGGACGAACATCGCCGACTGTAATATTAGTTGAAAAAAGAGTTTCAAGTCCAACCAGAATTAACGAACAACAAGAAATGCTAACAGAAGCTTCGTTGACCGTGCAACCGATTGATATTGATCAATCTCAGATCCCAGTAGTACCGCCGCTACCAAGGTCACGACGCATTTCCAACACAATTCAAACTTCTAAAAATACCACACCGACGACCGATGAACGAGCTCTGGAAAGGATTTCTGACGCAAGCAGAGACGTGCAATTAGATAATTTAATAACACAACGACTACAGGTTAGAGATTTAGATGTAGGGCGACTCAATGTATCTGAACTGCAAGCTAATAAAATCGTCGTCTCAGATATTGAAGGTACGACGTTACAAGTCAGCGAGTTGGACTCAAAATCAGGTCATATTTCAGTCAGCGGAATAGAATTTTCACAGTCAGTCATAGATGAAATTGTTAAAAAGTTTGCTGAAATTTCGACAAGCCAAGTACCAGTCACAGTCCAGGGAAATCTATCAGTACCAGAATACCCACGTCCAGTCAGTAGGGAAGAAGAAACACAGACTGAGCAATCTGAATCCGTAGAGAAGGTGGAATCTAAAGCAGAAAGCAAATCTACTGCAGTGGATGAACCTCTTACGATGCCACCTCCGCCACAGAGGCCTGAATCTGACGAAGGAACGACTGTTCCTCAAAGACCTCCACCTCCGGACTTGACGCCTTTGTTGTACTCATATTTACAAGATATGACGATACCGCCAGCATCGTTCTACGGTCCGAGACCAGCCTCCCGAGCAATTGATTTTCACGATCATCAATCGCCAACACCGCAACCGCCAACTCGCAGAGTCAAGCGAAAGCCCGCAGCTCCCCCGTCGGAGACGAGCTCTGAAGACGGTCGATTACGGCCTTCCTCGAGACACATGCCACCAGTTCGCTCGCATGAGCCCACAATAGCCGAAGCTGGGGCACAGTTCTTACGCGTGTGCCATTCCTCCATCTCCAGAACAGTAAGGAACATGTTCAACCTGCTAATATCGTACGTGAGTCGCACAGAGGACAAGAAGGATGCGCAAATGGCGTTGGTTATATTCCTCGTGCTGATCGCTGGCCTCATCATGTTCGGCCTCAGCGATAGCCGTGCGATACACCACCACCACTGGGAGTTTTTCAATCCCCCAGATGGCAAACAATAATTAACTAATACGAATTATGTAAAAGTATACTCTTTGTATGTGTGTGATACATATTTATTTTGAGTGCAAATGTAAATATATCTACTGATCTAGTCGTAGGCTAAACCCACAATCGAATGGAAAAGTTGAAGTAGGTTTCCAAAAAGTCCACAGGATTTTTAACCTGGTAGAACCAGCGTGTAAATCCTACAATGTTTCCTACATGTAATAATTATGTAATCTACACTTGCATTTTTATGTTTCTGTGTCGTTTCTGGGACCTGGGTCTTCTGCATCTCGGCATTTCGGCCTTCAATTATTTATTTAACACAAATCTACAACGTTCAAGATGATGTGATCCGCTTTAAAACTAGTTCATGTCGTCTTACCGAATTTCTGACAAATCTGTTTAGTAGATTGGCGTGATTGAGAAGCATACTGCACAGGTACATCCATCCTCGCAAACTTTTGCCTATTAGTAAGGATTAGAAGTAGTAGGGTATTGTCGAAATATATTTGTACCTTCCTACATCTCGCCTCATTGCCTCTGGCCAGTGGCCTGTGGAGTCAGAGTTTTCAAAGTGTTGAAATACATTTAGTTCCTACTAAGTATACCTACTTGTTGTATATTAGTTCTAAGGGATTACATAACTGTACTTACCTATAACTTATATGGAACAGTCACAAAGGCATTTGATAGGTTACCAGATTACCAAGTTACAAAAAAAATCGATTGGTAAAAAGAACGTAAATTGATGAAAATTAATGAAATATTTCTACCAATCTAACCAATCCAAATCCAATCTAAAGTCAGGTTTTAAAATTAAAATAAAATACATAAATACCAACATTAGTTTTTTTAATTGATATGTTATTTAGTTTTGTAAAAAATATGTACCTAATTCGTTTAAAAAGTAGTGCGTTGGCCTGGTGTTATGCATTTGTATTTTCAGTCGTTGTTTTGTAGATTAATAATAAAGTTTGTTATACTTACCATTATTACGTTTTCCTTCTTATACCTACCTATATACATTATTATTATTATTATTACTAGCCCCACTGCAGGGCAACGGCCTCCCTACCTTTCTTCCACAACTTTCTGTCCAGTGCTGCAGTGGGCCAGTCGGGTTGGTATGTATGTTTTTTTTTTGCTTTTTGGAATTCGATTGACCACCATCTCACCTGATGTTAATTGATGATGTGGCCGACGATGAATCTCGAAAGTCTAGAAGACACCTATTTACTCGTTTCTTGAAAAGACCATGATCATAGTTGTCCGGGAAGACGGAAGCAGATAGCGAGTTCCATTCCTTAGCGGTTCGTATTAAAAATGTAATATAAATGTAAATTAAAAATGTATCGAGCTCATCGCGCCATCTTCGCCGCGGTCTGCCGTGCCGCCTTCTAGCTCTTCATTCTACATACGTATCTGACTAATATAATCGTGTAAAATACCCATAGATAGGTAAATAAATCTTAGCTAGATAGATGGACTATACAAAAAAAAAAAACTAAAATAACCAGAGCGGCCGTAATGCTAGACAGCAATCTCTTTTAGAAAATCGTAGCCGACGAGACTATTGACGCCGGCAACTTCTTTTGCGCGCCTACACTTCTTGATGAACATACCATCGAAATTTCAAGTCTCCACGTTCAGTGGTTTGGCCTGTACGTTGTCATTAGTAATGTTAGTCAGTCATTCAGGACCAAGACTTGCTCAATTATCTTTCAACACACGAACTTGCTCAAGTGCCTATATCGTAAGGTGTGTGGCGAGCATTACACTGATCACACAAATAAAAATGCAAACGAAAACAGAGGGGATAAATTAATTAATGAATGAATATTTTTTTTTTAATTAAACGCACAAAACACATTTATCCACAAATAAAAATTATAGGTCAACAAATATTGTATACAGTTCTGAACTTGATTATACATACCCAAAGAACTTGTACCTATACGATCCTATACATACCTACAAAATCCTTGATGGTACACCTATACAATAACGACATAAGACAAAAAACAATAACATAGAGAAGAAAACGTTACAAAATTTAGTACAATGGGCGGTCTTATCGCTATACAAAGACACCAACATCAAAAAGAGTGCAGCCTATTCTTTGTGAGGGTCAGTTCTTCGTATCGTTCGCAAATATCACACAGAATCACACTCCACCCTAGTGATTAGAATCAGAATTATGCTGATACGAATAGGTACCTAATAGTATTTTTGGTCATCAGACTTAATCTTTTCAATATTTTCCAAATACATTGTTGAATCATAGTCTAAACTTTAAAATTACCTACATAGCTCAAAAGTAACATTTTGTGGTTTGAGTCCTTTCAGCGTAGGTACCTACGTCCAACTTATAATAATAAAAAAACTTTAATTTCATCTAAGCTTACCTAGTTACCTGTTTATGGATAGACCAGGCTGTGCCGGAACGCGGATTCGCGTTTTTTTTCAGGTAAACAAGAGGAAAGACATGTTAGGCTTTCTCCTGGTGGTAAGTGATCACGCCTGCCCATAACCATAACAGTGCTACACAGGGCTTTGATTCCCAAAGGCCGATACAACACTGCTATAGCTCATATTCAAGATACCTACTTTGGTCGGTCTCGAAAGCCCAGTAATTTCACTAGCTACAGTGCCCTACTAACCGGAATACAGTAATGCCAACACATTACTGCTTTGCAGCAGAACATCTGGCACTAGTTAATACCTTTACTTATAGACGGCATCCTGCAGGGGACGCCTCCCAACAGTGATCGACGGCCTTTGGAATGCGTTTTATAATTCAAATTCAAATTCAAATGTTTATTTGCATTATACGTTGTAGGTACCTACATAATGGTCTTAAATTGAAGCGAGTGTCAAACGTACGCCCTGTAAGGGCACAACAAAATATGACTTACAAAAATACTTATTATCTAACTAGGCTTTTTATCTAACTTATTAATAATTGCACAAGATAATTTCATGAGGTTGATATTACATTTTGGTCCGATGCTTTTCGAAAAACAGAAGTTACATGGCTAGATAACCCATTTAAATAAGTATTCTCGAAGCCTCATAGTACGTGTGAATAATGCGGTATGGTTTTACGACTCTTATGCCGACTTGCACCAAACTTTCAAAGTTCCTAAGCAATTACTTTACTGACTTGGCAGTTCTTAACGGTCAGAATCTGGACTGTTAAGAACTACCAAGTGAGTAAAGTAAATACTTGGGGACTTTGACAGTTTGGTGCAAGTAAGCATAACTTTCCCAGAATGGGCAAAATATATTTAAAAATATCATAGCCCTACTCTGATGACATTGACGTCTTTACTTTACACTTTACACGTCAATGTCGAATGAGAAATCTTAGGTTGTCTATGAATCTGATAAATCTGTGGCTTACCATAAAAATACAAGTAACCTTAAAGTTTTCTTGATCGGAATTAAATACATAGCATTTCTTTATTCTTTAAGGAGTAGCTTAGATAAGTTGAATACCTACTGCTTTCATGAGTGACCATCAAAATGTTGTCAATAAAGAGGCTGCCAACGCTGTCCGTGTCGAAAATTCAGTCCAAACTGTGTTTTGACGTAATTTATGCTAAGAGCGAAGTAAATAAACAATGCCCCAGTTTATGCAAACTACATCGGTCATTCTCAGTGCTTCATCATTTGACTAGCAAGTCCAAACACCCAGTAAGTTTGTGAACATATTTGTAAACTTTCGCATGTACCTACCAGGCATTCCGGGGATAAATGACCATACTATGAATAGAATATTGTCACAACAATATTCGCTAATCTAGATTGTCCCACTGCTGGGCAAAGGTGTGCCCCATACTTTTTTCGGGCGCTCGCTACTTTGCATCGGTCTGGAAGGCCTTAAGATCATCGCCAGCGTCTCCTTGGCATACCCCAGTGCCGTTGCCCATCTATAGGCACCCACTGCGTTACGATGTTAGTATATTATCTATCTGGTAGCATTCAACAGATGTGACCCGCCTTGTCCCACCTTAGCCTGGCAGACTTACCGCCTACATCAGAGCGTAATGTTGTATTACAGACTCCTTCAGTACTTTAAACATTTAAATGCTACACTCCATTGCTCTTGGATGTTTGGCTATACTTCATAAGCTCCTTCATGGACCAGAAGTTTTCCAGGCTTTCTCGATTTGGCGGTCGATCCTGCCTTTTCTCAAAGGAAACTATCTGGCAGATGTAGAAAAACTCATTGATGTAGTGTATAGAGATGACTGTCAGTCAACGATGATCTTGCATTTGCTATTGGTGGTCATGATTTGTGTCTTTAACCGATTCTTACATAACATATGATTATGTTAACTTACTACTCGGTCAAATTGACAGACACCTGGCTCGAATGATGTTTGTGCAAAGTACAGTATGGAATTGGATAATCTTGATAGAGAAGAGGTCCTGTAATTTTAAGTAATGATAAGGCTTTGCAATTAGAGGAAGAAGAAACACAGAGGGCGGCGCGAGGGGCAGCGGGGGAAGCATCAAGTTCCGAGCCACATGTCAGCCAGGTGTCATGTTCATACGCCCGAGTAGTACGTAACCTTACTTTTTAATCAATCTTGGGGATGCATGAATCATGGGTATAAATAATATTCATATTTAAGTGTTTGCCTATTAGTTAATTTGTTTACAGGAACTTCGTAATTTTAATGCTGAATACAAGGCGGCCTGTGCCCTTTTGCTGCGATCCAACTTACCAAGCTTGAATACTGCTTGCAATGTATATCTTCGTGGACTGCACACTTCTCCTCCTAGGTTCAACCAGAATGAAGATAAAGATAAGGTAGGTCCTAAACTTCCTCTTAGGGTTTCCTTTAATATTCTTTCAAACACATTTAACCTCTCAGAGTTTCTGAAGTTGTATATTTTATGAGCCAACCCATGCCACATGCTCATTGTAGTCATTCAGGTGGCTTGTGACACTGACCTAACACTGTTTTGGTCATGGGACCAATAAAAACATAAAAACATAAGAGATCATTCCTTCATGGGCAGGCATCTATCTCTTACAAACCTGAGAGTATTTTACTTGCCATTTTACTTATTTACAAATAAAAGAGTCTGCCTATATGATTTTACAAATGTGAATAATGATAAGTGAAATGTATGGTTTTTCAGGATAACAAGGACAAAAAAAATAAGGGTGAAGAGATGTCATCATTGCTGATGAAAGCTGCTTTCTGGATGATGACTACCATAATTCTCGTTATGACAAGTTCTCTACTTATGCCGAGTGATAACACTCAGAATGAGGTACCTGAATAAATCCTATTCTATGTATGGATAGATTTTCTTCATGCATATGGATTTTGACAAATATTTGACATTAGACATTAGTTAGACTTGTATTTGCGATTTTAGACTAGCGTATTTTTGTCGTGCGTATACAGACGGATTGGTACTACGGTACAAAAGCGGGCGTTTAAGCTCGGTTTTTTCTAGCGAGTGTCAGTAGCATGAGGCGTCTCTCGCGGCTTGTCGCGCGTACGCGCGCTGCAAAAAAGTAAAGACGTGTGGTGAATATGCCCCGTTAGGGCTCTTTCAATTTAGACGTTTCGTGTCGGACCGCTGCAGTGCCGAAACGGTGCATTTGTCGTGCGGCGTACGGACGGTCATTTATTTTCATACAAAACGCACAGTGCGGCAAAAGTGCGGCGTCTCTCAATCGTTCATACTTACCGACGCCGCACGGTGCAGCGTGGTTGGTGCAGCGGTCTGGCACGAAACGTCTAAATTGAAAGAGCCCTTAGAGAAAAAAAAAAAACTTATAATATTGTGTAAAAAAAATAGTTTAGTGGTGCACCCTTTTTTGACATTGTTGCACAATGTACCCTACAATAGAAGGCCAGTCTAGACATCTGCTTCACCAGGCTAGAATTAAAATAAGCCATTATTAAGTAGTTTTAGTTAAACATACCCTATTGTTTTAGCTGATCCGATATGTATCCTGGAATGAGTTTGTATACTCAATGCTGTCGAAAGGCGAAGTTGAAGAACTCATAGTCAGACCTGACATGGAAGTGGTCACAATCATTCTCCATGAAGGGGCAGTGCTCAAAGGAAAAAGGGTAATCATGCTTCTATTTGTATTGAAGAACCTATAACTTAATAAGAATGTATCGTATTCGTATCTTCCAAACGGCTGGATAGATTTTGACAGCTAAGGTATCGTTAGATTCGTTTCAATAACAACTTTTAACTTTTTTTCTGTTTAGAAAAAAAAAACAAAAAGTCTGATTTTTGGCGCAATTTATAGTAAGTCGTTAAAAAATATTTTTACCAAACCTATCGAGTACGGTATTCAAATGAAGGTAATCTCCTTCTAATTTAAAAGGAGATAATAAAATATATAGTATATGTCAAATGTAATGTAAATTCAATTAGGATAAAATCCGATCTAACTATTTACATCGATGGTAGCAAATATACTTTTTTTTAAACCCTAAGCTGGTTTACCCGATAACAGTACGTCATAATGTCGATTTGTTCCAGGCATCTCACCGAGTATACCATATGAATGTTGGCGATATCCATCGCTTCGAAGAAAAGTTGCGCGAAGTTGAGAAAAGTCTAGGAGTCAAAGAAGGTAGGTACTTCCTATTTATACACGGTCTAATTTTAATCACCAAAAAAAAATATCCGCATACTCAGTTGCCGTTACTGAACACAGATATACGGCAAAAAAACTTGAAAAAGTCGAATTTTTGTCAAAATAAACTTGATTAAAATGTGATAACTGTTACTGTTAGTCGTTTTCCTATGGATTTGCGTCAGACGGTACCTTTTTGATAATAATTTAAGTTTTATTCATCGTTTGGCAAACCCTAGCTCGAGCCAGCTCGCAAAACGTCGGCTCGGGTGCCGCACTCGCTCCGCTGTCACTCTGCCATTTTGTAGAAATCCAAAATTCTGACTGCACAGATGCAATGTAGTACCCCGTCTGAATTGTCCATTTAATTTTTTTTGGTAAGTAATTAAAAATTGGTGGTGATGTATAACTAGCAGTTTGCCCCAAACTTTGACCTCACATGCCTTCTTATCGTGTCACTAGTTCTTTCGAACCAGTGTGGTGAAAGGATTTCAAGTGCGCCTCGAGGCCCATGCACTTGACACATGTTTTCGAACTTTTACAAGCTACAAGCCGGCGAGGCCAGTGTGTAACACTAATCACTAATATATTTGAAATGTGTAAACTAGTAAGAAACCATAAACATTTAGAGAAAAAAAGACCTATACACACAACCTCACAATCTTAGGACTAAAGGAAAATTAGCTCTACCATACACAAAGTTACAAATAGTTAGATCAAAATGCCCTACATATGGCAGTTAAATATTTAATAAATTACCTTCATATATAAAATAAATAATTAATAACTCTAAATTTTTCAAAGAATTAAAGAATTTTCTAATATGCAAGTGTTTTATAAGTTACAAGAATATTTAGAATCTAAAGACTAGTTATTTTATTGAAATCTGTGATAAAGATTAAGATTTAAAGTAAGAGTATAAATTGGTAAGTAGGAAAAAAATAAATAAGCCACTTAGCATAAGTTTTCTTTTGTAGGTTCTATTTTGTTGTGCCCTTACAGGGTGTACGTTTGATACTAAATACAATTTAAAACCATTTTGTACAACGTATAATGCAAATAAACATTTGGATTTCAATTTGAATTTGATGTAAAAAAGTTCCGTGTCATCGACGCTTAAGTAAGCATAATGTGTACTTATCTGTAGGTGTCAGAGTGATATACGACCGTAATGGTAGCGTGGCGGGCAAAGTCATCACATCACTGCTGATCGGGGCAGTCATTCTGTCCTTCCTCTATTCCACCAGGAGCATGAAGATGAACATCAACCTCAGCGGCTTTGTATGTACCATCACAATGAGTTAGCAAAGTACAATCAGCTGCACAGATATGTATTTATACTCCCAAGCTTTTACATTTATATTACTCTTTATTTTGCTAAGAAAAGTTAATGCATTTTCAAATTAATGTAGTAATTTTACTTGTCAGAACTACAGTAACTAACAGTAATATAAATGTGAAAGCTTGGGAGTGTATACATGTCTGTGCTGACTGTACCATCACAAAGAGTTAGCAATGTACCGTCACAAAGAGTTAGCAGAACTTAACAAAGCCAGAGCAGTACTGCTGTTAGTGTATAGATCTTTTTAAGACATTTTTGTCTCAAAAATCTTCAGATAAAAGCCTAAATTGCCCAAATTTAAGAGTCACACCGTCTTAAATTTGCCGTATTATACGGTGAGCATGACAACACCCATTAGCTGGCGTAGCGAATATAGGGTCGGCTCTGTAATGGTTTTTACGCCGGTGTTCTCCTGTGATTAAACCACAAACACATCATTCGTGTGTGTGAGTGGTTCAATCACAACAGTAGTTTACTATTTCTAGATATCAGATTTGAAAACAAAGATATATCTTTACACTTTTACACGCTTACTTGCAGGAGGCGTTCAAGGTAAAATAGACTGTATATTTGATAACACTTGACCTGTTTTTTTGCCCGTGTATTAATCAACAAACATGTATTACTTTTTGCTAGACCCACAAAGGGTTCTAGCAAAAAGTTAGTAAGTAAGACTTGTGACAAAATGTAACAGGTATTAAAATTTATAAGTAACAAAATGTTACAAGCACAGAACTATTAAAGTATAGAAACACATTGAAAATGCGTCACAAAAAATGGGAGCCACATTGGCTAACTTCTAGTACATTTTGGACCGAGGCTAAATTTCTAAAAAGAGTAACAGGGCTAGATAAATATTATATGTTAAAACTACTAGGCTTTTTAATCGTTAATAAAGTTCCATCGTAAAAAGTAACAAACATTATTTGAAAATAGAGATATGACATTTGTATTGAAAGGGTGTCTCAAAATTTACTGTCCTATATGCCGCATTCATTTTGGTTTGGTACTGTCCATCTTGGTGTTCTACAGGAACACCGTTACTCATCTATGGTTACAAGCTACAAAATGTTACAAGTTATAAAATATTACTAGTCAGTTACGGAAGCTATATTCCCAACTGTTTGATCACAAGTTCAGAGTCTTCTGTTGTGTTTAGAATCAGCTCGGGCGCGCCAAGTTTACGTTGGTAGACTCCATGTCTGGGCAAGGCAAAGGCGTGAGGTTTGAAGACGTCGCTGGACTACGCGAGGCCAAGATTGAGGTTATGGAGTTCATCGATTACCTCAAGAGGCCGGACCACTATAAGAACCTGGGCGCTAAGGTAAATTATTTCCCGCCTTCCTTTTCTTGTAATGGTGGCTTCACACGGCCTGTGCTAACACGGGCTGTGCCGCGCCAAGGTCATTTGTACGGGCGCCACGGACAGGTCCAGATCACCCCATTTCACGGCTTATTTTAACCGACAATACGCGCCCGCCCGGGCATTCTCGGAACGCTCGCTTCACATTGCCTGTGGCGCGGCCCGACGCGTAGCCTGTGCTAACACAGGCCATTAGAAGCCACCAAAAGATGGTAGATAGATTTACTAGCTTAACAATGTAAAGAGGACTCTATTTTCCGTAACTGGAACTTTGTGCTTGCATCCAAGTAATAAATAGGGATAGTTTAGTTTGTTTGGTTTAAAAAGCTAACAACACAAAGCAAATTAACCTGTTATCTTTTATTATAGTTTGTATGAGAGAGTTTTGAACATACAAGGAATAATAAATGGTTTATTGTATATGTAGGTGCCCAAAGGTGCTTTGCTCCTAGGCCCACCCGGCTGTGGCAAGACGTTGCTAGCGAAGGCGGTGGCCACGGAGGCCAACGTGCCCTTCCTCTCCATGAACGGGTCTGAGTTTATCGAGATGATCGGAGGCCTCGGCGCCGCCAGAGTCAGGTGAGTTTATACCACACTTCTTACTAATATTATGAAGGAAAAAGATAGTAAAGAAAGATGTAGGGGTGTCTCAATAATAGTGCACTATTACTTTTGCCTTGTCTTTAAATTACCATTGTTTATGTTATATCTAAGCTACACGCAAACATTTATCTTCACCTATAATTGTGGCTTCTCATGGCCTAAGGCATGGCACGGGCCGCGTCACAGTCTATGTGAAACGAGCGGCCCGAGGCTCCCCGGGCGGGCGTGTATTGCCGGTTAACACAGGCCGCCAATAGGGGTGATCCGTACACGTCCACGGCGCGCGCTCGCCCGTATGGATGACCTTGGCACGGTGCGGAGCATGTTTGCTTGCACAAGCCGTGTGAAGGCACCATATAAAAATAATTATTACTACTTACTATTTTATTGCAGGGATCTGTTCAAACAGGCGAGCTCCCGCGCTCCCTGCATCATTTACATAGACGAGATAGACGCGGTGGGTCGCGCCAGGTCTTCGGGCGCTGCGTCTGCTGGGCCGGGGGGCGGGGAAGGGGAGCAGACTCTCAACCAGCTGCTCGTTGAAATGGATGGCATGAAGGCCAGGGAGGGCGTAGTAGTGCTGGCCTCCACCAACAGAGCGGACGTCCTCGACAAGGTATCAAAATAAGAAAGTTTGCATTAAGTTTTTCTTCCAGCTTTTTTTCAGAGCCTCGTAGTGCAACCAAACCTGGATTGATCTCGTTCATTATACGAACTCGAAAATTGTTTTGAACTGACCTACCCACCTGCTAAATTTCATCATGATCGAATGAGCGGTTCGACAGAAATTATAGTTAAGCGTCACAGCGTTGGCATGTCGATGAGAATGTGCCTGTCGAAGCGACACGTGTCGCCGGTGTATATAAACTGACAGTCGCCCGCTGAGAGGCGCGTTTGCTGCTGACCTATGATTAATGGTGGCTTCACACGGCATGTGCTAACACGCGCCGCGCCAAGGTCATCTGTACGGGCGAGCGCGCGCTACAGACGAGTCCGGATCACCCTCTCTCATAACATGGGTTAACCAGCCGTTTGAAGCAAGCGGCTGCCCGGGCGGACGTGTATTGTTGGACTCGTCCGTGGCGCGCGCTCGCCCTTACAGATAACCTTGGCGCGGCGCGTGTTAGAACAGGCCGTGTGAAGCCACCATTAGACTCGGTGGGGCGATACCAGCTATAGGATACAGCATGTTAACTGGGGTACGCTTAAGCTACCCTGAAGTAAGGTTTTTTTTTAATTAATAAGTTCTTCGGTTTTGGCTCCACATCAAAGGTTATTTTGTCATGCCCCTATAAAGTAATGGTTGCGACTTTACTAGAGGCTTCTATGGAGTTGGAGGCAACACGAAAAGTCACGTTTTACAGCATTACACTATTCCAACACTCATACACGTTCACGAACACTTAAATGCACGAGCATGGATAAAAAACCACTGTTTTTACACCTAAACTCAAAGTAATACAAGTTTTGAAAAATCATTTAATGACGCGAATGCGACATTTTCACGTTGCCGCCAAAACTCCAGTTTTTAGCTGTGACATGATTTGTGATGTTATATTTGTGACAGGCGTTGCTGCGTCCGGGCCGCTTCGACCGGCACATACTCATTGACCTGCCGACGCTGTCTGAGCGAGAGGAGATATTCCACAGACACCTGAAATCCATCGTGCTCGAAGAACTGCCCAACTATTACGTGAAAAGGTTATAACACGCCCACACCCTCACATATTTGAACATATCCACCCGCTCCACACTTTGTCATGAAACTACATCAATCACCAATCGAAAAGAGGCTTCTCCAGTCGCACTTGATCTCCTTTCGCCACACTGGAAAGAACTAAATACACGATAAGAAGAAGACTAATCAATATACCTATACATATTTACAATTTAATAGTTTTAAAACATGTTATATTACAAATTTGTAAACAATACGAAATTCTGCTATAAAATAGACCATACACACATTAACAAAATTACATGTTTTAAAAGCGTAAATTTATAAATATTTTCTCATCTCAAGTCGTAAATCTAAAACGTCAGAAATATGAAATAAGAAAGGTGTGAATAAATAAAATTAAATAAATTATTATTAATATAAATAAATGATATTAAGTCAACTATTTACACCTAAACATCATTGTGTCGAAATAAATGTTTTTCTATTCCATTCTATTCTATTTTATGAATGTTGCGGTATAGGTTGGCGTACCTAACGCCGGGGTTCAGTGGCGCAGACATCGCCAACGTGTGTAACGAGGCAGCTCTGCACGCCGCGCGGCACAAGCAGACCATCGTCAAAGCGCGCGACCTCGAGTACGCCGTCGAACGAGTTGTGGGTGAGTCACTCATTAAACTTTTTTTTTATTTATGGGAAAATGCATCCCTCCGCCTGGGGAGGGCTGGGTATGTTGTACTTACCGCCAGAAGGCAGAATACCGACTAAAACCCATCCACTATTATTATGAAACGAGGACTAAACTCCAGGTCACCCGCTAACTTTCCCAGTATATATATTTCACAAGGAAGTCTAACCAAACGAGCATCTATATTCATGAAAAAATCTGCATTTTTCACTAAACCTAGTACTAACTACTACTACGTAACTAGCCTGGTAGTTTGGGCAATTACTATATTTGGCAGATTTTTGACATATTATCTGACAGTTGCAACACACGGCCACCAGTGTTACAAAACCTCAATTTCAGAGCGTATCATTTAATACGTTCCGTTTGCACCATATGCAAACTACATTCGTTACCATAGACCATTCAAGTCACCTTTTTACAACTACGACTTTGTTGTTCTAATATACGCAAAATTATGTCAATTTTGCGTATATTAGAACAACAATGAAGAGTTTTGGCGGGAACATGAAAAATGGCGCATTGGCGGCATTAAATTGATTGACAAAACTTGTATAACTTTGAGTGTTTATGTGTAAAAACGGTGGTTTTTTATCCATTAAGTGCTCGTGAACGTGTATGAGTGTTGGTGAATAGTGTAATGCTGTAAAACGTGACTTTTCGTGTTGCCTCCAAAACTCCATAAAAGCCTCTAGTAAAGTTGCAACCACCACTACTTTACAGGGGCATGACTTGACTTAACAAATCTGACTTATGACAAAATAATCTCTCCAATTACTTGACACTGGCTATATACCTTTTATGTGAAGCCAAAACCGAAGAACTTAGGTTCTTCGAAAAAAAAAAAAAAAAAAACAACAATGAAAAATACTGGTCGGCGTAAAACTCGTTTCTAAATAAAGCTGATCGAGTGCACAATCGCCTTGGTCGCGGGAACCCGTTTGGAATCTTCCGCGGTCTGTCGGCGAGTGTCCAGCCATTGTGGCGGACCTCCTCTATTTCTCAAGCTCTGCTAGTTTGGTGCTAGATGGCGTTGCGTGGCGAAAGGAGCCTCTTTCAGGCGCACTTGAAATCCCTTCACCATACTGGCTCGAAAGAACTAGTGACACGATGAAACCAAGCAACCCGGGGGAAACCAAGGTTAGCAGCACAGCTAATGTAGCACTATTGCACTATTGCAATGTACTATTGCAGGTGGCACAGAGAAGCGCAGCCACGCGATGTCTCCGGCCGAGAAGAACATAGTAGCTCACCACGAGTCCGGCCACGCATTGGTGGGTTGGGTGCTCGAGCACACGGACGCACTTCTCAAGGTAACCAAAACTCATTAATTTTGTATAACATGTTTTTTTTCCTGATGCTATTTCTTTTTTAAGGGGAATCCTCAAGGCTAAATTTCCATACAAAATGTTTCGGACAAATACTCAAAAAGTACGCCGTATTATAGTAATTTCTTCACACTATTCGTTTCGTCCTTGTTTTTTGATTTCGTAAATAAAAAAAGTGAAAGGTTTCATACTTTAATTTAGATTTTATACGTGTTTTTAAGTTAGTAGGGTTAATTTTAAAACAAGTATAAAACGTATTCCTTAAAACACGTACTTTTTGAGTATTATTCCGAAACATTTTGTATGGAACTAGGATTTGAGGATTAGCCTTAAGTAGAGCTTGTAATATGGTGACCAGATTACTGATTATTATTATTATTATTATGAGCCCGTTATGTCCCACCGAAGGGCAAAGGCCTCCCTTTCCAAACTCCTCAATCCAAGGCTTGAACAGACCATCCTTTGTAAGGGCAGATGACTGATAGAATACTAAAATACTAAATCGAAAACATAGTCAACACCCAGACTCAGGACAAACACCGGTGTTCATCACAAACATATTTGTCCTGAAGCGGGAATCGAACACGCAACACTGGCGTTGCAGTCCAACATACTTGCCACTCGACCAGTCGTGTGAAATAATGAGTGTTTCGTCTCAGGTGACCATAGTTCCACGCACCAACATGGCGCTAGGCTTCGCGCAGTACACCACGTCTGACCAGAAACTGTACACCAAAGAAGAGGTAACTAACACCTTCAATAGTAGATTATGCACTAAGGGGATAAAGCAGTGTCTTATGTCGCGGGTGGCATATTGAACCCTGAGCTTACGAAGGACTCAGTTATGTAGAGTCCTGAGTGACGCGAGGGGTTCAAGCTGCCCAAGACGAAGACAGGCTTTATCCCAGAGGAGCATACTCTACTTTTCACACCTTCTGCGAGGCAATAAAAATCCAGGGCTCCGAACTAAACAGCCAACACTGTCTTTTGTTTTACAATCATTGTAGACGCGCCTTTTGTCATTTTTTTATGAGTGGCCAGTTCGATTTTAGAACAAAACTTTTTACAATGCCATATGGGCGTTCTTTTACTTAGAGTTTTCCACGAGTTTCCACACGAATTTGACGTTCCAAATTCAAATCACATTACTACACTTGGGAGTTTCATACAACATTACCTCCCTTGGTAGGTAATGCTTTGCTTTACCTTGATGATAGCATGATATGTAATTCGATATTGTCGAGCAGGTGGTGTGAAAAGTCTATTTTAATGTATGTTACGTACAAGTCATCAGTAAATCAATATTACACACCACAAATTTTAAATTATTAAAAAATTAAAATGGGCAATGCAGAAGGGGTTACTTAATACGTTGTATCTGTGCAGTCACAATTTTGGGTTTCTACAAAATGTCAGAGTGGCAGCGGCGCCCGAGCCGAGCTGCAGCGAGCTGTCTCGAGCTAGGTACCCAGGTTTTCCAAAGGACGAATGAAACATAAAGTATTATCAATATGGGTACCTATTAACCCAAGGCCATAGGAAAACGACTAACTGTCAAAGTTGTCCAATATATAATATATATATATTTTATACGATGAAAATAGAAGTCAATTTCTCCATGTTTTTGTAAAACCTTGATAAAACCTTAATTTAACCAGCATAGGACTGAACTTATTTATTTATTTAAGCCTGTTACAATAGTTATATTTTGTAAGTAGGTGTTACAATTTTTATAGTTCATCCTACTGCTGGACAAAGGCTTCCCCCTTATTTTTCCACTCCGATTTATTTTGTATTGAATAGTATATAGTGTTCCTTCGTAATCTTTTATTTCGTCTCTCCATCTAGTAGGAGGTCTTCCTTTTTTTTCTTAATGCGTCTCTTGGACACCAAAATGTAGTTGCTGCATCTATCTTCTTTATAAGGCTGAACTATTCTAGGCTATATATAAGTATTGTGTACTCATACTCATATTATTTATTTACCGTAGGAACAGATTGCACACTTGGTAACGTCATAAAGCTATGTTTACAAAGTTTTCAACATTTACATTGAACATAGAGAAAACTTAATAGAATTATAGAATTAATAGAATTAATTCACACACTCACACCCCTGCACTAGGATTCCCTGTGTCGCAGGTGGCATGGACACATACAACACATCACAACATCCAAGACCCGAGAACAAACATTTGTGTTCGTCACAAATATTTTCCCCGGCCGGGGATCGAACCCGGAACACCAAGCTTCGTAGGCAGGGTTACTACCAACTGAGCCACGGTGTCGTCTAAATGTCTAATGAAGTTGATAGAACTTAATAGTGTTATATAATATATATATGTCGTCTTCACCTATAATTGCAGTGGCACTTGGCCTGAGCTATGTATCATGTAACCAAAAAAATGTATTAGTGTATACTGTGTTGGTGATCAATAAATAAAATAAAATAAAATAAAAATAGCTGTTGGAAACCAATAAACATATAATAATGTAATTGTTATGTTCAGTTGTTCGACCGCATGTGCATGGCGCTGGGCGGGCGGGCGGCCGAGGCTATCATCTTCAACTCCATCACGAGCGGCGCGCAGAACGACCTCGAGAAGGTCACCAAGATCGCCTACGCACAGGTCTGTACTGCACCTACTGTTCTAATGTCAACTGTGGCCTATTGTGGCAAATATCACTTGAAATCTTCAATTATTATTAGTACAATAGGTACTATTTAAACAAAATATAGGCACCTATAAGTTTAATAAGTTCCTATTAAGATTAAGAGTCTTTCATAATTATTTAAGGAATAACTAGATTGCTGTACCCTAGCAGGGTCTTTATATTTTAAGCACTTTGTAATTAGTTTTCAACTGTATCTAGGCTTAAGTATAAGGTGCAATAAAAACATTTGAATTTGAAATCCTTTCGCCTCACTTGGTAAAGCCGTGTTGACCGCACAGGTCTGTACCTACTGTTTAAATGTCAACTTTCATTTCATTTATTCTCAAGCAATTTTTATATTGATTCGGAAATATAGGTACTTACAACTGAACAACGCAAGATCACATATTATATTATAACTGGGGCCTATTGTGGGAAATAGCACTTGAAATCCTTTCACCACACTTGGTCGAAATAACTAGTGACACGATAAGAAGAAGACACCAGTGTGGTGATAGGATTTCAAGTGCGCCTCGAAGAGGCTTACCATTAGAGTTAAAATATAGTATGATACGGAATAGCGCGCAGAAAGCTTTAGGCTAAATATAATGTCAAAGTTTTTAAAGTTTATTGTTTCATTTGCATACAGATGGAATATAACTTAGGTGTAAGTAGCATAATATAGGTAGGCATGCACATGAACCCTGTCAGGGCGCAACTTTTGAGTTCATTTTTATATATAGTAGGTCTTTACTATAGATTTATAACGATGTTCCTACAGAACAAGATGGACAGTATCAAAACAAAAGGCAATCTTAAGACAGGACGAAAAAACTTCAGGCACCTTGTCAATAAATATGAAATATCTCAATTTTCAAATAATGTTTCTTACTTTTTACCATGTAGTTTTATTAACAATGAAAAATCCTAGTAGTGTTAACATATAATATTTATCTAGCCCTGACACTTTTCTTTTTCGAAAATTTGCATCGGACCAAAATGTACAAGAACTTAGCCAAAGTGGCTCCCTTTTAGTGGTCTCATTTTCAATGTACTACATTGTGTTTCTATTAATACTTCTGTGATATTAATACCATGGCAGTCTTGTCTTAGATTTTAGATGTACAGTCGGCTCTGTAATTGTCTTTACACCCAGCTTACGCCGATGTTATTTTGTGATTAAACTACTTGTGGTTTATATTATGGGTATATATTAAGTGGCTTAATCACATCAGTAGTTTATTCCCACACAAACATGATGTGTTTGTGTGAGTGGTTTAATCACAGGAGAAAACCGGCGTAAGCTGGGTGTAAAGACAATTATAGAGCCGACTGTACCTACTGGAGCTCCGTACCCTGCACTAGGTCTCCTCAAGAGCCTGTATTGTAGGGTTGTAAATGTAAATGTAAATGGACTCCCTTTTCCGCACTTGGACTCCTGTTGGTCCTTTGTACGTCGGATTTCCTGACTAATAGTTTAGCTAGCCTAACTCCGCCCAGAAGCACAGAAGTTTCCTGGGTTCTTCGCAGGCTTCGCGGAGTGACCTCGGGCTTTTGAGGATTTCCTCTCGTTGCTTCGCCACTCCCACGCATTCCAGGATTACGTGGGCGGGCGTTTCCTCCTCGGTCAAGCAGCCTCTACAGAGTGGGCTGTATTGTAGGGTTACAGTGACTCAGTTTTTTTTCAGATCCGCATATACGGGATGTCTCCAAAAGTGGGTCTGATCTCGTTCCCGGACCTGAAAGAGCGCGGTCGCAGTCCATTCAGCCGTGCGCTCAAGAACCTCATCGATTTGGAAGCGAGGCAGCTCGTCGCAAGCGCCTACTACCGCACGGAGGCGCTGCTCAGGGACAACCAGGAATTACTGAAAGCGGTACGATTGTAGATAGTAGGTTTTTATTACCCGACTGCCAAGGAAGGGTTATGTATGTATGTAAATTTCTTTGTTACCTCGGTATCTACCGAATGATGAGGATGGATTTTAGCAGTGAAGGTATCGTTAGATTCGTCTCTTATAGTGTCACTAGTTCTTGCGAACCAGTTTGGTGAAAGGATTTCAAGTGCGTCTCGAAGAGGCACAATGTTTTTCGAACTTTTTAGGTTCTATGACATGTCGGTTTCTTTAAGATGTTTTCCTTCACCGTTAAATAAGCCGAGTGTTCTAAAATGGTTTTTTAACGCTCAAAAGTATATCGTTTAAAAATGTTGCTTACTAAATCTATCGAGTAGAGTATCAAAATAAAGGAAATTAAAAAAAAAATCAAAAATATAAGTCATATGTGTATAAATATAATTTGGAATAACGTATTGGCAATCAATGTTTGTACGTATAATATTTTCGCAGTTGGGTTTTAAATTTTTATGAGCTTAAGCATAAATGAAAAGGAGCGCACAGCATCCAGTTATTTCATAGGCATAATTTTCTTTACAGCTAGCGCAGGCTCTTTTGAAGAAGGAAACTCTCAACTACAAGGATGTGGAGGCCATTTTGGGCCCCCCTCCCTTCCCCGGGAAGAAGTTCATTGACCCTGTCGAGTTTGAAACTGACCTCAAAAATATGGAAAAAGCCGCTACTCCCGAAGAAAACTCGCAAATTGGCGCTCCCTCGGCTAAACCAGAGCCTCAAGCGGGCCTCTAAACTAACGAGGCTAGAAGCCTATATTAAAGTCCATCACATACGCAGCTTTATTATATATTAATATAAATCATAGCACGGCATATAACGTTGTTTATTAACTATTAAAATTTTCGAGTAACCGCATACGCAGCCAAATTATACGAGTATATTTTATGATGTCACCAAAGTTTACCGTGATTTATATTAATATAAATTGGCATGTTAATATAAATCCGACCAATAAAAAAATCGACTCAATTTTTTCAAGTTTATTTGCCATATCTGTGTTCCGTAACGGCAAATGATTACGCTTTATTTTTTCTGGTGTTTAAAAATTTCGGTGTATATTATAACATCGTCTCCGTGTGTGAGACGATGCTATAATTATATGATTATAGTGCGGTTTTTTTAATATTTAATATAGCTACGTCTGGCTTTACTGCATATTTGCTGTCCTTTCTCAAGCAGAGAGAAATTAAACACAGTACGCGCACTGAAAAAGTGAAGCAAAGTTGCAGTAGCACAATCTTCGATACAGATTTGCAAAGCGTACTAAATATAACTGTATGTGCTACATATTACCAAAATTATGGTTAGGATATTTCAAATAGCGCCACCTAACTCAAAACTGACCAAGTATGGAAACCTAGGAACTAAATGGCCGTATGTTTCTTTCTAGTCCGTCTTCAAGGGAGCGCAAATTCGTAATTCGCAAATTCGTAACAAAAGTATTTTTTTCGGTTTCGGAATACGAGTAGTTTTATATTTGACGAAAATAATTGAATATCGTAAATTTTTGCCAAAAGCTAAAACTTGCAAGTAAATAATGCTAAAATATGGTGGAAAACTCTTTGTTTAAATTGTGCAAATGTGATAATGTTCCATAATATTTATTTGTTTGAAAAGAATATAAATAAACATTCACAAAAAGACAGACGCCGACATAAAGCTTGTATTTATGCGTATTTTTTGCAAATTAGTTAATTGTAGGCACTGCTTGTATTTATGCGTATAGTTTTATTAGATCCGTGTAAATATTTGAAGAGTTTAAGTTATGCAATAAAGATCAAGTTATGTTATTACTGACTTAACCCTGACCTATTTTTATTTATTTCCAATTCACTCCCAATCTAAAAGATCCGTTGGAAGGCGTCTCCTGCAGAATACTATCTGGATGGTTACTTACACAGTGCCAAATATTCTGGCGCAAAACAGTAAAGTGTAAGCATTACTGTGTTCCGGTGGAAGGGTATTGTAGCAATTGAAATTACTGGGCTTTCGAGACTGACCATCAGAATGTCTCAAAGTGGATGAGCGCTTTATCAGTGTTGTACAGTTGTACACAGGCTTATGGGAATCTAAGCTCTGTTATGGTTATGGGCAGGCGTGCTTTCTTACCATCAGGAGAGCGCCAAGCTAGTCTCGCCACTTGCTTACATTAAAGAAACAAACTTATGTGTTAAAATGAGTAGAGGGGCGTGCGTGCATTCTTAGAATTAGAATCTACTATGTATGTTCCCTGCAGGATTCCGTCTGAATTATCTTAAATGTCGATGACACGGCTTTTTACAAGCTGATTGTTAGCGAGTTTAAAAGCTAGCGTGTGAGCGAGTTAATCAGATTGTCAGCAAACAGATTGTATAAACGCCGACGACACTGGACGAGTTTACAAGCGAACTCGCTGGCTTGCAGCGTGTAAAAACCGTGTGTCATCGACGCCTTAATTACTGTATTCTGGTTAAGGCATTGTGTCAAGTGAAATTACGAGGGTTTAGAGAATGTCCCTCAAATGCCTTAAAGTGGACGAGCGCCTGTAGCAGTGTACGTGAATCCAAAGTTTTTTTTGTTTGGCACTGTTTTGGTTATGGGCAGGCGTGACTTTTACGATCTTCACAAGCTTTTGAGTTTATAACAATAGATTTTCATGCCTCCATATAGGTAATCAGATATAATCAAAGTCAGGTACAACACAAAAACTAAAATCGTACATCAAGATTTTATTCAAAAAAGTTGAAACAACAGTACGTATACAAGTTATTCAAAAAGTTGAAATAACAGTACGTACTACATAAAAACTTACATCAAGATTTATTTAAAAAAGTTGAAACAGTACGTACCAACTACAGTACAAGGACATTCTACAATTATACCTACTTACTTCTAAGCCTGTCATCCATAATAGTTGGCGAAAGTTAGCCGTTTGACTGCTTATGACTAAGGTTCATATTCAGAAACGAATGAGTACTTTACAGATTTTTACCCGACTACTAAGGAAGGGTTATGTTTTTCGGGCGTATGTATGTAAATTTCTTTGTAACCTCATGTCTTACAAACAGCTAGATGGATTTTGACAGTTAAGGTATTGTTAGATTTATCTTACTAACCCGAATGTATTTAGAGGGTTTTATAAAATAAATTATCAAAATGACGTATTTTTGGCGCCAAATAGTAAATCGTTTATAATTTTTTGTTAACAAAACCTATCGAGTAGGGTATTAATATAAAGGAGATTAGAACTTAGTTTAAATTCAAATTGAAATAATGAATTGGCAATGTATAATTATTTCGCAGTCGGGTTTTCAGTTTTTATAAACTTTTAGCTTGTTTTAAGACTTTACCTAAATCTGTATCACACAAAGTTATCCTCCAGTTATGTTGTAGGTATTAGCATAAAAACGGCTAACTTCACGATTGCCAAGATCCTACACCGAAATATAAAACTAAGGGCCATCACACACATAGCGGTCCCTTTTAATTCTTAGGCAGGAGTCTCGTATAAAATGGCTTGCTTCAGGCCCTTGGTGTACAAAAACCTTTCTCATCACCACTCTTAATAATAATATAATTCTATGATTAATCTTAAATGTTAACGATTACAAAGTGAATAAAGTCCAATTCTAATATTCGACGATCATTTTCTAAGCAATATCGTTTTGAAGTAAAAATATGTATCAATTTATATTTTACCCAAACTACGTGACCCAAATTTTCCCCCTTCCCACCCCTTGATGACTATCCGTAGTATATGTTAAGACCCCCTTTAGTTTTCACGTAGTAATTAATAAACACGGTTTTCAATCATTTTTTGCAAACAGAAAAAATATTTGACTCTAATTTATCTTTATTAATACAGGCTGTACTAATAAAAGTAAATATGAGTCAAATATTTTCTTATTATAGCTGTATTATACAGCTCTTGCTGCGTGACGCCAAAAGTGAATGCATGTTCATGGAACTTTTTAAATATAGCTCGAAAAAGCGCAAGATTTCCTTTAGAGTATATTTATTGACCTCGCGACCAAATATAAGCCCCACCCCCTCCTCCCTATGACCAAGGGTGGTATTTTGAAGACCTCCCTCTCCCCCTAACGAGTCACGTAGTTTGGGTATGTTCCCTTATTAGCTGTATCTGTGAAGACCGACTCCATGTCACTATAACAAAATCGTCAAAGATTGGAATGGGCTGTAAGTGAAAGACTCACATCCATTAAATGTGGTTGGTATGCTAAACTATTCTTGTTCTTCTTATCGTGTCACTAGTTCCTTCGAACCAGTGTGGTGAAAGGATTTCAAGAGCGCCTCGAAGAGGCTCTAAACTATTCTATAACACTATAAACTACCTATTATTATTATTTTTTAAAAAATTGGTTGTCTGTAAAGTTGGTTTAAGGACGATAGTTTAAGGTACCAGTGTAACGGGACAATTTCATTTCATTTCATTTATTTATTCACAAACAATTTTAACATTGTGTCGGAATTTCTAAAACTAAGCGATGAGCGTTACCGGACAATGACGTCAACGTCGGCGGAGTTCATTGATTTATTAGACGTGGTCACGTCAAAAAGTAAGTATTTAATGTGCATAGCGGGTTTACTTTTTAATATTTGGTCGGAAACAAATTGTTTTTCAGTCGATACATACCTACTAACTAATATAAAGACGATTTTTTGACACGTATAAATTGGGTTATCTCAGTACACAGGTACATAAGTCAAACCCTACGACATACACACACATACACACATACAGTAAAAATTATAACAAGCTTTGAAGTAAATTGAGACAATTCAAAACTGTAATTACCTTTGACATCTATTTGTGCACAATGTTTTTTACAGCGATAAAATTAAATTTTCAAAATAAACAATTTTTACCATAATTATGACTAGATTATATATTTCTTGTGTTTGATTATGAATATAAATAAAAATACTTAACGTTATATGAGGTTCATTTCCAAACACTTATTAAAATCTAATGGTAAGGCTGTGTCCCAAGGCGAACTGTCAGCGGCCGACTGAAATATAAAGCCATAGCATATAAAGCAATACACGTAGATATATTAATATGATTATAGCAAGGCATATTGCGATATATTTTCTATACAAATATTCAAGTGACCGCTCACGCAGCTATAATATATGTATATTTCTATGACTTGAATATTTGTATAGAAAATATATCGTAATATGCCTTGCTAAAATATATATATTATAGCTACGTGTGTGACGGGCTTTATTGACATTTCGCCGCCGCCGACTGGAACCGGTTCGTTATGTGAGTCGGCCGCCAACTGAGACAGTTGGCGCACGTAACGCTGCAAACTGCGTAAACTGAGCGAAAACTAGCAAACTGTGGACACTACATTTCAAATATATGGAAGGGCGTACTAAACCGATACACCGCAACAGCCGCTGACAGTTCGCCTACTGGGGACACAGCCTTAAGCCTAGATCACACGCACCGAGTACTCCGTACGTATAAACATAGCACAGAGTGCTCGGCTGAGCGACGTATGCTTTCACTGTCTCGGCCAAGTAACATTTTAATGTCTCGGCCGAGTACTCGGTACGTGTGATCTAGGCATTAGTCCCCACGTATGCGCTTGCTCGGCATTTTGACGTTAATTCGAGCAACTTATACATGTGGACCAGAAGAAGGTTTGAGCTTGATTGCGCGCCATCGAGCAAAATGCAACTCAAACAAAATTCAAAACGGCATAATTTTTGCTCGATGGTTGAAACTATGCCAGCAATACATAACAATATGTAGTTCATTGGTTCGATGTTTAAACTATTCATTCTATTGGAACAATGGAACATACAGGTCTATTACCAAAAGCTGGCATGTACAACACATTCACACGCGCGTGATAGATTATTGTAAACAGTAGGTATTTATTATGAAGTAAGTATTGTAATTTTGATGTTATTAATTGTTCGTTAAAATCCTTTATCTATTGTTGAATTATCATAATAATAAGCTTGGACATTTTAAACAACGCCATCTATCTCCAAACTTGGCAAACATGTTTGCCAAGTTTGGAACAATTAATAACATCAAAATTACAATACTTACTTCATAATAAATACCTACTGTTTACAATAATCTATCACGCGCTTAGACAAATACATAGACTGTTTATAGATTGTGTATTAGTAATAGTGAAATTAAAGTGAGTACTTTGACAGCGCCAGCTTTCGTTGAGCGACCTATACTTCTCTACTGCTGCTTCTGCACTGCATTCACATCTTGGAAAGTCTGTCTGTCTCTAACGCGCACAGTCAAGCTAATAATAAATAGTATGAAATAAACAGTTACTGTTTTGCTTTTGCAATTGTTTATACATAGTGTAGGAATAGTGAAATTGCATTAGTGTGAGTACTTTGAGAGCGCCAGCTTTCGTTAACCGACCTGTACTTCTCTACATAATAAAGAATACGTATAAGCGTTACATAATATAGCGTTACTAGTGTCTATTTGTGTTGCTTTATCCAATACTGAGCTTTGCGACAATTTACAATAGAAAGTGTCTCAGTGGCTTAATACAAGAGTAGATTATGGCAACATTCAGTAATACTAAGTTATAAACTAACACAATACTGTTTAACTTAAAGTTGGTAAAGTTAGCGACATAATCAACTAAATGTTTTCTAAATTAGAACCTTAAGTTGTATGTATTTACAAAAATATCGTTGAAAGCTCTCTTTGCCGAAAATGTTGTACCTAATTTAATGATAAATAAAAAATGTACTTACCTAATGTATTATGTACAAGTTCGAAATGAGGCTAATAATAACTTAAGGGGAATCCTCAAAACCGAACTCCATACAAAATGTTTCGGACAAATACTCAAAAAGTACGCCGTATTATAGTAATTTCTTCACACTATTCGTTTCGTCTATGTTTTTTGATTTCGTCAACAAAAAAAGTGAAAGGTTTCATACTTTAATTTAGATTTTATACGTGTTTTTAAGTTAGTAGGTTTAATTTTAAAACCCGAAACATTTTGTATGGAATTCGGATTTGAGGATTTCCCTTAAGATAAGGTTAGTTTAGTACCTAACCTACGTACCATTATGAATACCTACGGATAATTTTTTTAAACTTTCGTTTTTTTAACTTCCTTTACAATGGTTACAAATTCGAATTGCTTATATTTACTACACATACATACTACTTGCACCAAACTTTCAAAGTTCCTAAGCAATTACTTTACTCGCTTGGCAGTACTTAACGGTCAGAATTTGGACTGTTAAGAACTATTAAGCGAGTAAAGTAATTGCTTAGGGACTTTGACAGTTAGGTGCAAGTAGGCAATAATCCCCGTACCTCCCAAAGCAAATACTTAGGTAAATTAAATCGCCATGTATGCATGAAACATACGAGTACATACATATATACCTATGCATATATGTACATAAAATAAATAATACTTGGATAGGACATATCACACAGCGCCATGTGGATACATTTTATAATTTTTTTTAATAGATAAATACTTAGAATACAAGACTCAGGACATGCGGGATTCGAACCCGCGACTACAGGGTGGCGTCCCACCACACTTGCCGCTCGACCCCAAGCGTCGTCATGAATATAATATGAACGAACGTACATATAAAATTATATCTATAGAGTACATGCCTCTATATACAGGGTGGTTTTTTGATGACGAAAAAAAAAAAAGATTTATAAAAAAATCTAAATATGCTGTTATTGTATGTACTTGTAACGGGAAGGGCTCTGAATTCTATGTTGTTGTATAATACAGTTTATAAAAACTAAAACGGAAAACAGCGACTGTACCATAACTTTGTACCTATTTATGTTTTTGAAATAAACAATTTTGTATATGTATATGTATTGTTTTCTTACAAATCGAGGGCATGACTCCTTCCACGACTTTTCTCTAACTGTCGTGGTTTCGGACTTGGATCAGTGCCCTTCTCGAAAAACCACCCTGTATGTAATGTTGATAGAATATAGGCAAACCTAGCTACAAATTAGTTAGTACCATTCAGTACCTACATTATTACTATTCAGTATATTAATTTAGTAATATAGACTACAATTACTAGAATCTCTTTCTTTGAAATTTTGTGACACTTACTAACGCTGAGGATAATCAAACTGGCGTGCAATTTTTCCTCGGCATTTTTTTTTAAATTTTCGCCAGAATGCTTCTTCCTCGATCCTTACTACACCGTAAATTTTTAATCACCAGAAAAAAATACGCAACGTCAGTTACTGAACACGTATATGGCAAAAAGACTTAAAAAATAAGACGAATTTTTGACAAAATTTTGATTAAAATTGGAAAACTGTTACCGTTAGTGTTTCGGATTTGCGTCAGACGGTACCCTTTATTGAAATAATTTAAGTTTCATTCATCGTTTGTCAAACCCGGGTACCTATCTCGAGCCAGCTCGCTGCAGCTCGGCTCGGGCGCCGCACTCGCTCCGCTGTCACTCTGCCATTTTGTAGAAATCCAAAATTCTGACTGCACAGATACAACATAGTACCCCGTCTGCAATGCCCATTTAATTTTTATTTGGTAATTAAAAATTGGTGGTGTATATAAAATATACTTAGAATACCTTTAATACGTACAATACTAATTCTTACCTACTTCCATAGCCTATTTACATAATGAACATAGCCTATATCATATGGCCATAGCTGAAGCCGAAAAATAATGAAACTTGAGGGAAGTCAAAAAAATAAATTTAAATTGATTTTGTATCAGTTTTAAAAACGAATATAGTCATGAGCAGGCGTGATCTCTTATCAGCAGAAGAGCGCGAGATTAGTTCGTTTCGTCCCATGATTACATGAAAAAAACTTTTTCTGTCATTAGTTACCGAAATGCAAAGAAAAGAGATGTTATTCGATTGTCTGAACGTATGTCTGACTCCTAGAGAAGCTTTATAAGCTAAGGGCGCCTTCAAATTAGAGGCGTATGGAAGCTCCATTGTGACGCGCTGGCTGCGTTTCTACTAGTTTTGTAGTAGGGTAGCCAGCAGTTTCTAGTTGTTTTTACTTCCTCACGCCTCTAAATTGAAGGATAGTGCCTTCTTCGACTACCTGCGCGTTTAGATATTGTATGAAAACTAGTAGAAGCGTGGCCAGCGCGCCACAGTGGCGCCACTATGGAGCTTCCTCACGCCTCTAATTTGAAGGATAGTGCCTTCTTCGACTACCTGCGCGTTTAGATATTGTATGAAAACTAGTAGAAGCGTGGCCAGCGCGCCACAGTGGCGCCACTATGGAGCTTCCTCACGCCTCTAATTTGAAGGATAGTGCCTTCTTCGACTACCTGCGCGTTTAGATATTGTATGAAAACTAGTAGAAGCGTGGCCAGCGCGCCACAGTGGCGCCACTATGGAGCTTCCTCACGCCTCTAATTTGAAGGATAGTGCCTTCTTCGACTACCTGCGCGTTTAGATATTGTATGAAAACTAGTAGAAGCGTGGCCAGCGCGCCACAGTGGCGCCACTATGGAGCTTCCTCACGCCTCTAATTTGAAGGATAGTGCCTTCTTCGACTACCTGCGCGTTTAGATATTGTATGAAAACTAGTAGAAGCGTGGCCAGCGCGCCACAGTGGCGCCACTATGGAGCTTCCTCACGCCTCTAATTTGAAGGATAGTGCCTTCTTCGACTACCTGCGCGTTTAGATATTGTATGAAAACTAGTAGAAGCGTGGCCAGCGCGCCACAGTGGCGCCACTATGGAGCTTCCTCACGCCTCTAATTTGAAGGATAGTGCCTTCTTCGACTACCTGCGCGTTTAGATATTGTATGAAAACTAGTAGAAGCGTGGCCAGCGCGCCACAGTGGCGCCACTGTGGAGCTTCCTCACGCCTCTAATTTGAAGGATAGTGCCTTCTTCGACTACCTGCGCGTTTAGATATTGTATGAAAACTAGTAGAAGCGTGGCCAGCGCGCCACAGTGGCGCCACTATGGAGCTTCCTCACGCCTCTAAATTTAAGGATAGTGCCTTCTTCGACTACCTGCGCGTTTAGATATTGTATGAAAACTAGTAGAAGCGTGGCCAGCGCGCCACAGTGGCGCCACTATGGAGCTTCCTCACGCCTCTAAATTTAAGGATAGTGCCTTCTTCGACTACCTGCGCGTTTAGATATTGTATGAAAACTAGTAGAAGCGTGGCCAGCGCGCCACAGTGGCGCCACTGTGGAGCTTCCTCACGCCTCTAAATTGAAGGATAGTGCCTTCTTCGACTACCTGCGCGTTGAGATATTGTATGAAAACTAGTAGAAGCGTGGCCATCGCGCCAGTGGCGCCACTGTGGAGCTTCCTCACGCCTCTAAATTGAAGGATAGTGCCTTCTTCGACTACCTGCGCGTTTAGATATTGTATGAAAACTAGTAAAAGCGCGGCGAGCGCGCCACAGTGGCGCCACTGTGGAGCTTCCTCACGCCTCTAATTTGAAGGATAGTGCCGTCTTCGACTACCTGCGCGTCTAGATATTGTATGAAAACTAGTAAAAGCGCGGCGAGCGCGCCACAGTGGCGCCACTGTGGAGCTTCCTCACGCCTCTAATTTGAAGGCGCCCTAAGACTTGATGGATTTTGACCAATTATGTGGCATTTGATTCGTGGAGGTCATGGTAATGTCAGTGCCAAAAATAACTATAGCGATGGGCTCTTGCCAGTCAGGTTTGTATTTTATGATCTTACTAGCTGGCACCCGCAACTTCGTTCAGGTGCGAATTAGCCAAATTTCTCCCCTAGACGTCTTAACGAACATACTCTCGAAATTTCAAGTATCTACATACGTTCAGCTGTTTGGCTTGTACGTTATCCGTCAGTCAATCAGGTCCAACAAGCCTTTTATATATATATTGATTCTATCTTGTTTATAGTATCATAAAACTAACATATATTTACAATATATTTACAGTTTTTACAAGTTGTACTTGGCGCTTTACATATTATCTTTTGATGATTTACGCATCAACATAGCACTCAGCAGCATCTTATTCGGCATAGATACCTGAAACAGAAAATAGTATTAGCACAACGAAATTACATATATGTACAATGTGCCTTATAAGTTATAACAGTAACCCGAGATGTAACCGTTTCAGATTGTAACTTGACGTTGAATAAATTGACGCAAATAAAAATAGATTGATGGAAAGCTTTATTTTCCTATTTATAACACTAGTTTAGAAATTAAAAGTAAATGCAAAAAAACATTATTGTTCGTTCGCAGTGTACGGGGAGACCGTCTCTCTGGCGGTAAGAGCCTCCTGTAAGGAGTTTTCCGGCCATCTTTGCGATGTCATCAATATAATACGTCTACACAATTTCTACACAATATAATACTTACATCGAATTCTTATTTTAAATAATCTTGTGCATGTATACAAAAAAAATAAACTTTGCAAAGCGCTAAATTATAAAAAAGGGGATCCGCCAATAATATTTTTGTAAGTTTAAAAGAGTACACAAAGTTTAAAATATTTGAGAAAGATGTATTAAATTGGCGATTGTATAGAATCTTGAATAACATACGAGCTACTGCTTGCGGGAAATTAATGGCAGATCGAATGCCAATTATTCACGTTTGAAATGGTAAAAACATCGTACAAATGTGTGGAATGAGCGACAGTTTTACCAACTAATACAATTAATTCAAATTGATATGAGAAAGAATGGATATTTGATAAGTAATCACATTTAAACTCTCGAATGGACTGGGCTATTTTCAACCGACTTCAAAATAGGAGAAGGTTATCAATTTGGTTGAATATTTTTTTGATGATTGTTTTAAAAACTTTGTTGTTTATAAACCGTGCTATAGAAATTTCATGAAAATCGGTTCGTCACAAAAGTAAACGAAATTACGTATTTTGCTTCCCTGTGACTTATAAGTGGTGTTGACGGTCACTAGAACAGTCCAATTGAAGTCAGTTGTAGTATTTTTTTGTAAAACCTTGATTATTTTAAGTAAACACTTATGTACTTTAAAGTCTGGAAGAGGGCAGACGCCACTTATCATTTCAAAAAGTCATAAAAAAAATATCTCGATAAGATAAGATTTTTTTAGATTCAATCTGTAGATTGCAGTTAGGAATTGGCTTATGGGATAAAAAAAATAAAAAAAGCAGCATACATGCACCTGTCATGACCTCGACAGGGAGTGAACCGCGGCGGGCGAACGAAACCGGGGGCTTCAACAGCTGTAACAATGGCAACACAGATATAGTTCATGCAACACAGAAGAAAGAAAAAAAGAAACAAAATGTATTTATTGGCTCCATAAAACTAGAACACAGGAGCCCGGTTTGCGTTTAAGCATAAATTATATTTACCTACTAATTGACGTAGTTTCTAAAAAAAATTGCAAAGAAAATGTCGTAAAACACGTCAGATATTCAGACACAATTTCAAATAAATTATTTGTTTTCATGTTATTTATTTTTAACTCCAACTAAAATGTCTCACAAGCGCTATAAGGACCATCAGAAATTCGACGAGAAGTTGGTTACAGTGACCAAATGTTTTTAACGTGTTTTTCATAAGTAAATAAAAAATGTGAGCTTCCATATGGTAATACTTCTATGCATTTATGTGTATATCTGTATAAATCTTGTGCGGGCCGAGTTACCTCGTGACTGAGTTACCAGCAACAGTGGCTGAGATACCTAGAGGCTAAGTTATCTAGTGAACAGAGTTACCTGGTTGCAGTGTGGGCTGTTACCTGGTGTGGCCGTGTTCTGAGTTACCTAGTGGCAATGTTGATTGACTGAGTTACCAGGTGGCAGTGTTTGCTGTAAGCCTGGTGCTCGTGTGGGCAGTTTCCTAGTGACAATATTGACCTAGTTACCTGGTGGCCGTGTGGCTCGAGTTACCAGGTGGCAGTGTTGGCTGTGTTACCTGGTGGTCGTGTTGGCAGTTTCTTAGTGACAATGTGGACCTAGTTACCTGATGACCAGTGTGGGTCGAGTGATCTGGTGACCGTTCGGGCTGAATTACCTGGTGGTCGTGTTGGCAGTTTCTTAGTGACAATGTGGACCTAGTTACCTGAAGACCAGTGTGGGTCGAGTGATCTGGTGACCGTTCGGGCTGAATTACCTGGTGGCAGTGTGGGCTGTGTTACCTGGTAGCAATGTGGGCCTAGTTACTTGATGACCGTATGAGTCGAGTGACCTAGTGGCCGTGTGGGCTGAATTACCTGATGGCCGTGTGGGCTGGGTTACCTGCTATCAATGTGGGCCTAGTTACTTGATTACCGTATGAGTCGAGTGACCTAGTGGCCGTGTGGGCTGAATTACCTGTTGGCAGTGTAGGCTGTGCTACCTGGTAGCAATGTTGGCCTATTTACGTGATGGCCGTGTGTGACCTGGTGGCCGTATGGGCTGAATAGCCTGGTGGCAATGTGGACTGAGTTACCTGGTGGTAATGTGGACTGAGTTACCTGGTGGTATTGTGGGCTAAGTTACCTGGTGGCAGCGGCGCGCCGCCGGGCTGGTGAGTCCATGATGCATAGATAAACTGGAAGGCAGCGGGGTGCGCGGGGTGGTAGCGCCGCTCGCGGGCGCAGATCCGCGCCGTCCCTTCGTTTGGTCGCTAGCCAATGCCCAGGCATGGCTGGTATCGCCAGCCCGAGCCCCCTCCCAAGCCACATCGAAGTCCAGCTCGCTGGCCTTGCCTGCCGATCATACATGATCGATTGCCATCACCTCTTATTAGGACTCCTAGCATAATACTGTCGACTAGGCTTTCTTACGGGTTTTGTTTTCTCATAGATGAATAACGATGTTCCTATAGAACAATATGGATAGTATCAAACCAAAAGGAAATCGTAAAACAGGACCAAAAAATTTCAGACACCTTGTCAATAAAAATGAAATATCTCCATTTTCAAATAATTTTTGTTACTTTTTACGATGTAGTTTTATTAACAATGAAAAAGCCTAAACTAGCCCTGTTACTTCTCTTTTTCGAAAATTTGCATCGGACCAAAATTTACTAGAAGTTACAAAGTAGCCCTTTTACTGGGCATATTTTCAATGTACTACATTATGTTTCTATACTTTAATACTTCTGTGTGTTTTCTTTTAAATAGTTTTAGCTAAGAGTCAGAACTGAAGCCTATGTAAAATTTAGAAAAGAAAACACGCAGACAAAACTTTTTTACAGTTTCATGCTTGGGGCGAAAAAGAGTGCTGTACTCGTTTCTTCGTTTACATAAAAAGCTCGTTAATAATGCCTAGATCACACGTACCGAGTACTCGGCCGAGACAGTGCTCTCGGCCGAATACTCGGTACGTATAAACATAGCGCCGAGCGCTTTAACTGTCTCGGCCGAGTACTTGGTACGTGTGATCTAGGCATAAGAGTAACAACATTCCTAGCACAAATATTGAGACCCAGCAAAATAAAAATTAATTATAATATACAAAATTTATATAAGTACAGATTTTTTTAGTGTAAAATTTACGTATACGAATAAAGTACATACCTACACTGAATAATTCACATATCATATACAGAATTTCAGCGTTCAATGTATGTAATGGACATACGTCTAGCTAGATTTCAGCGCTAACTGTAGCCAATTTTTCAGTTCAGGTATTTTTCTGAGTATTCTGTAGGTTACTGGGTAAGTAGGCTACTAAGTCCTTGACAATTGACATATAGCGACACACGGCTAGTAACCTCGAATTACCGTGCCCGACCAATTTACAAGCCTTAACCTAGATTTTATTTCCAATACTCAATAAGCACTTATGGATGACGGTACATAACATAATGAAAAATCATCTCCAAATTCAGGGATTCATTATAGTAGTATATTTAAAAAAAAATACAACACATAAACAAGATAATTTTGAATTTATACGCTTTAAGTTTTTTAAACGAAAAAGTATCCGAGTTATGTAGAAGAAGCAGTAAAGTGTATGCCATGGGTCTACAGTAAGGGGGCATCCATTAATTACGTGAGGTAATTTTGGCGATTTTTCGACCCCCTCACCCTCCTCCTCTAATCTCACGTGAGATTTTTCGAAATACATATTTTTAATTTAAATAAGTTAATATATGCTTAATTATTTTAGATTTTGATTTATTAACTAAATAAATATTTGTTAACAGCTACTAAATATTAAATAAACAGTAAAAATATTTTATAGATGAAAGATTTTTTCTAAGGAAATTAATTTATGAATAATTCTCACAGCATTGAAACTTTTTATTGCGGAAAAAAAATTACCTAAGATTTTCCAAGACCCCCTCTCCCACGTGAGATTGGGTGAGGTTTGACTCGACCCCCTCACCCTCCTAAGAGCCTCACGTAATTAATAGATGCCCCCTAAGTTGGATGGTCATTGAGCATATTCCCATCCTACTTATTATCAAAGCCTTTTCTTTACCTCTGACCCTACTTGAAACACGTACGCTAGTAATATATAAAGGTTTATATATATATATATATATATTTTTAGCATTGCTTCTTAATTTAATTTTTATTTAAGTATCACGCTAACCACACTGTATCACCCTACAAAGGTTGGCTGGTAGAGAATGTTATTAGGCATGAAGCCCGCCCATTGTGCTGTGCAATGTATTTTATGTGTGTAATAAAAAAGAAAAATAATAAGCACGCTTGCAATAAGCGGATATTGTCTTGTTAATGATTTGCACATGAATTTTAGTTCAACTTAATAATACATAGTACAATGTATAGTGTTGACTGACCGTTCTGACTGTCGCTGAGCAGACGGCGCAGATAGCTAACGTTGCTGGTGAGAGACTCGCTGCCGGAACTCTTCAGAGATACCGACTTAGCGCACTGCAGCGGCTCGAATCGGGCCTCCTCTGTCTCACCTATACACCACAAAATTTTAATTAAAAAATACTTAAATGGGCAATGCAGTAGACGTACTCCGTTATATCTTTGGAGTCAGAAGTCAGAGTTTTGAGTCTTTGGAGTCAGAAGTTTCTACAGAATAACAGAGTGCGGCGCTCGAGTCGAGTTTTTTCGAGCAGGCCCGAGGTAGATACCCGGGTTTTCCAAACGATGAATAAAACTTAAATTATTATGAATGATGGGTACGTATAAAACCATAGAAAAACGACTAACGGACTAAGTTTTTTTGCCATATCAGTGTTCAGTAACGGCAACTGATAATGCATATTTTTTTTCTAGAGATGAAAAATTTACGTTGTATAAAAACCTTGTAGTGTAGATAACGCGCTACCGATTCTATATTTTCTGCAATAAAAATTGACACGGAAAAAAAGCCTGATGATAACAAACATCCTTACCTCGAGCAGTTCCGGAGTAGCTGGCAGAATCTTCACCATAGATGGGAGTGAACTTCTGTTTCTGGCGTGGAGCAGGCGAGCTTAGGTCAATCAGGGGCGCCACCTTGGAGCCACTCGGCTTGCCCTCTGCCTGGTTCACGGCAGACACGATCTCATGCACGACCTTGGATAAAATCAACAAAATATAAATATATTTAGTAATAAATCCGCTTGATTTCTAAACAAAGGTTTTAATTAACTTAACTTTAGTTTAGAACTTTAGTACATATTACTATATTATAAACCAAAGAGTCAACGAACAGAAAACTAAAGTTCAAAGATACGACACGTGTTTCGCCTCTACACGAGGCATCATCAGGAGGTGTGGACTCGCCGAAGTTCGAAACGAGAGTTACTCTCGTTGGCACTCTCGAGGCGAAACACGTGTCGTATCTTTGAACTTTGGTTTTCTGTTCGTTGACTCTTTGGTTTATAATATAGTAATATGTACTAAAGTTCTAAACTAAAGTTAAGTTAATTAAAACCTTTGTTTAGAAATCAAGCGGATTTATTACTAAATATATTTATATTTTGTTGATATTTATGGATTTCCGCAAAGTAACGCCTGAATCAATCAATTACCTTGGATAATGTCCCGGGATCGTGAATGGGAGAGAGTTCCTCCCGCAGCTTATATTCCGGGATCGAATCGCGCTTGCTTCTAGCGCTTCTAGCCCGCGATCCCGGCTCTCGCGACACGAAAGCCCCGAACGGCTCGGAGAGGCGACGGAACGCTTCGCGAAGTTTCGAAGGTTTCTCTGGGCTCAGCGAACATCTACGCGCGTTTTTTTTCAGAGATATGTTCACAGAATAGCACGAGCCCGTGCTTGAGTCGATGTTGCGCGTAACGCAATCCGCGCTCGAGATGAATGTGGAAGATACCACGCTCGCCGTGTATGAGTCGAAGGTGTGGCCCATTAGAATAGCCTCCCATTTACGCTGGTTGTTTCGCAGGTTTCCCAGCATTGTCGCCGATATGTCATCATCGGTGAATTTTTGCCACTGCCTGAATAGCGGCAGCACCACATAACTGAAGAATCCTGAAACAAATGATTTGTTCTAATTGACATTGACATCTTTTCAAGTTCCAGGTGGCAGTTTAGGAAGGAAGTGCTAAAATGTCTAAAAGACAGTAACCCATAGAAATGTATAAGTAGTTGTATGTATATTTGGTTGTATTCTCTCTAAGAATATCGATAACGACATTTCGACATTTGTATATTACTATTGTTAATCTTGTTAACTTCTTGGGGTCTATGACAAACCGATTTTCTCAAGATGTTTTCCTTCACCGTTTAGAAAGTACTCTTGTTACAACACTGATAGAAGCTGCTCACCTTATAGATAATTCCTACCGACCCTCTAGAGGTCTTCATAAGTAAATAATTCTCTTAAAACTCTGTGGATAACGTAGTGGGCTGAAATATAATTAATATGCTTAAGATGTTATAACTGTTAAGTAAAATGTATATTGCAGCTGTTTGTTGTCCCAATAAATAAAATTAAAATTAAAATTAAATTAATTGACTTAAGGTAGCTTTGAACTTCTAAGTATCCCATACAAACGTACTTTCCGATTTTTTTGGAAAATATATGCCTGATTTTAATGAAATTTTGCATACATACTCGTTATAAAATAGCTATGTCTGCAGCCGTTTAGTTTTTCAAGAAACATTATCATCATTAAATACGAGCGAAACTAATTTCACCATCAAAACGAGTCATTTTCAAGCGATATACCTTTATATTATTTACTTATACCTATTTATATTATTTATTTATACCTTTATTCGAAAATCTGTCGTGCTGCGAACATCGTAAATATGTTCATCATTGAACTATTTAGAACATACTTGAGAAAACAATTGTTTAATAAAAAATAAATCGGATACTACGTTTTTTTTAAATGTTTAAACTACTTCTAGTTTCTGCTACCGTTCCATTTTCAATACCTACAACACAGCCACAGCTTTGTATTTTGGGACGAGCTTTCTCACTCATAACGCGTTTCGTTTTATCGTCGAGAAACAGCAACAAATACGCATGAAACGCAGTGCAAACCCTTTGCAACCCCTTACTCAAATTAAAAATTATAATTCGATTCCCCACCATGACAACCACCACTCTGCCAGAGTAACGACCAAGTAGAATAATGTGACGACACGGATGGTCGAGTGGCATATGTCTTGGACTGCCACGCCACGCCGGTGTCGCGGGTTCGATTCCCGCTTCAGGACAAACATTTGTGTTAAAGCATCGATGTCTGTCTTGAGTCTGGGTGTTTTCAATGTATGTATTAAAAAAAAAGTATTTAAGTTAACTGTATCAGTTAACTGGTTCCCATAGTACAAGCTTATTGCTTAGTTTGGGGCTAGATGGCATTGTGTGAAAGTTAGACGACACCGTGGCTTTTGGTAGTGACCCTGCCTACGAAGCTTGGTGTTCAGGGTTCGATCCCCGGCCAGGGCAAATATTTGTGACGAACACAAATGTTTGTTCTCGGGCCTTGGATGTTGTGATGTGTTGTATGTGACCATGCCACCTGCGACACAGGGAATCCTAGTGCAGGGGTGTGACCGTGTGAGTGTGTGAACGTTTTTATTAAAAAGGTCCAAAATATTGATTTATAATGTAAGAGGTAGAGATCGGTGCGGTGATAGTTTACCCGTCTGTATGTTGGCCATGGTGTCTGTTTCCCTGTTGCACAGATTGGTGATGGGCAGGTTGCGGCTGCGTTCCTGGTCCCCTTGCGCGAAGAATTCGTCACACACCCTCTGGCTCCATGCACGGCTGATGCGCCACGGCCGGCCGGGGTTTGAGATGTCAGCTGTCTTCAGCGCCATTTGCAACACCAGGTGCCGGTGTTCCGTTTTCTTCATATCCAACTTCTTCCTATCGATGAGCGCCTGGAAAAAGACTGCGGTGTAGAAAGGTCTTGTAGCAAAAGGATTTATTTTTCAAATAGTTTGGACAGACCGATAAGGATAGTTATGGCAATGCAAAGGTTACTAGGTATACCAGAGTATACCTGTCGCTCGCAACTTTGTTTGCGTTGGGAATTTTCAACATCGGGATAACATAAGATAATCATTTATTTGCTATAATGTATGTATACATATATAGGTTGTTACATGTCAATCAAGCGGTCCTATACATTCTGCCTTCATTCGAGGCGTGCAATATAAAAAGTATAACTATGTCCGTCTCCTGGTTCTAAGCAACGTTTTTCCACCAATTTTCAGGAAAATCGGTTCAGCCGTTCTTGAGTTATAAATAGTTTAACTAATACGAATTTATTTTATTTATATTCTTCTTCTTATCGTGTCACTAGTTCTTTGGAACCAGTGTGGTGAAAGGATTTCAAGTGCGCCTCGAATAGGCTCCCTTCCTTTTATTTATATTGATTGATATAGATAGATGCTTACTGGTACAAATTATGCGTGTACGCAGCGGAGCGCTTGTTGAAAATACGAGCAAACTATAATTAGCAAGTGCAGCAGATGAACGTTTATATTTAGACCAACCTCAGTACAGATTGGAGCAGTGACAATAATAAATATATTGACAAACTTTCTGTGTCAATATTATGAGCATCAGAAGTGCATCAACAACTTTCCACGAAAGCCCGAAGCTAATCATCAATCATTCATTTATTCATTGATACATTTGACTAATTGGCAAGCATTTAAGGGGAATCCTCAAATTCGAATTCCATACAAAATGTTTCGGAAATACAAAATAAAATTTACCGTACTAACTTAAAAACACGTATAAAATCTAAATTAAAGTATGAAACCTTTCACTTTTTTTGTTGACGAAATCAAAAAACATGGACGAAACGAATAGTGTGAAGAAATAACTATAATACGGCGTACTTTTTGAGTATTTGTCCGAAACATTTTGTATGGAATTCGGATTTGAGGATTAGCCTTAATGCTTTATTGTAGACCATAAGACAAAAAAAACAATAACAATTAGTTGAAAACAATACCAAAATTTTGTACAAAAGGCGGTTTATATGTATAAAAGGCTTGGCCCTGACTGACTGACTGACAGACAACGTACAGGCCAAATCGCTGAACGTAGAGACTTGAAACTTGGAGGAGTTAGTCAAGGGCTAAAAGTGGGGATAAGTCCCCACTTTTAGCCCTTGACTTTTTTCTAAGGAAAGGAATTTTAAAAATACGCAAAGCCAATAAATAAAGTTGCAGACCGCAGCTACTTGAACATAAAGCCTCAGATACACTTGGGGACTAATAGAGCGATATGTTGCGCAAAATGTCCTCTATTGTATCTGAAATCCCCTTAAGGGGAATCCTCAAATCCGAATTCCATACAAAACGTTTCGGACAAATACTCAAAAAGTACGCCGTATTATAGTAATTTCTTCGCACTATTCGTTTCGTCCATTTTTTTTAATTTCACAATAAAAAAGTGAAAGGTTTCATACTTTAATTTAGATTTTATACGTGTTTTAAAATTAACCCTACTAACTTAAAAACACGTATAAAATCTAAATTAAAGTATGAAACCTTTCACTTTTTTTGTTAACGAAATCAAAAAACATGGACGAAACGAATAGTGTGAACTAAATTACTATAATACGGCGAACTTTTTAAGTATTTGTCCAAAACATTTTGTATGGAATTCGGATTTGAGGATTAGCCTTAATACTGTATTTTAATTTTTTACGATAAACTTGAAATCCTTTAACCACCTTGGTTTGAAAGAACTAGTGACACGATAAGAAGAAGACGAATACTAATAAAACATAAGATTTATTCTTGACAACGCTGCAAAGCCTTAACAAGTAAAGTTTGAGATGGATTAAACCTTAAACCTTATCAAAAGCTGTGCTAAAATGATATAAAAGCGTCAACTGTTAATGTTATTATGAACGGAAAGCTGAATTAAGCTCTTAAAGACTTATCATATTCCGTTCAAGTCAGGGCACGGGCCGTTCGTTGCGCGCCGGCCGCCCACCTGTTCCTCATTGTTTGCACATGCCGCAAAACAAACACATCTATACTTTTTATCAACCTTCAGTTTGTCCTAGTTTTTGTAGTCTTTAGGTTGTTGCAGTATAAAAGCGCGCATTGTTCATGGTTCTGTAAACGCGCGTTTTGACGCCTAAGCGAGATTTCCTTGCATTTGTTGAGATATCACACTAAGAAAAGTCTTTGTTGCCGGTAACAAAGATAAGCGGAACTTGTTTATTCGACTGAATAACAACAGTAAGGATCAATTCCCACTGGGATTGCAGCGGCGGTAGAGCACTTTCAGAGTCAAACCATTGACGACATACTACTCGGGCGAATTAACATGACACCTGGCTGACACGTGGCTCGGATCTTGATGCTTCCCCCGCTGCCCCGCGCGGCGCCCTCCGTGTTTCTTCTTCTTCTAATTGCAAAGCCTTATTATTACTTATCATTACCAAGCATTACGGTACCTCTTCTCTATCAAGATTATCCAATTTCACGCTGTACTTTGTACAAACGTCATTCGAGCCAGGTGTCATGTTCATTCGCTCGAGTAGTACCTGCTTATAAGACCAGTATTACAGGGCCGCTGACAGGCCGGACGCGGTCACGAGCCACCGATCAGCAGTCTTTCAATACTGGTATTTTTAATAAGGTAGATAATGTTTAAAATTGCTTGACACTAAAAGTGCTTTGTCGGTCGCTACCATTCCAGTAGGAATTAAGCCTATGTCTGATCATTAGCTTCACTGAAACCACTAGAGAACACTTTTTGCTACTTAAAGCTTGTTAATTAATTGAATTTAGCACAGGGCACAAAATAACTCGAAACAATCGGGGAGATCTCCAAACAATGGGTTAAGAGGCAAAGCAACTCATTAGAAAACAAAACCGCTGGTGAGTCAGTTGTTGTCAGTCAGTTGAGGATTAGACACCAGAAAAGATGTGCCCTTTGCACAACTGCGTGCGTAAGTAAACGGACAACGTCAAAACATAGTGAGGTATGCATGCGCGCACACGTTGCAAACTAAGGAATGCAAACGATCAAGAATGGGCCCTGCCGTGTCTTGCATCCCAACTAACAAGACGTCTACTTTGGTTGAAACAAACTGAATCGAAATCCATCAGCTTCAACAGTTCGGCATGATGGAAAATGGCGTAGGATGACGTTGGAAGTCATGGTTGCGAAACAATCGTGAAGTGCCGCTGAAATTTGACTTCTCGCTAAGGATCATAAAAAAATTACAGAGCTTCAACTGCCAACCTTCAGTGGCTGAAGAGGCACTTATATTTGAATAAGATATTTTATGAGCTGGAACAGTGGCTAGTTTAAATCCTTATGCTCATACCGCACGACAAAAAAATGTATCAACTCAGTGTTACATAATTGCCACAGACAAAAAAAGAATGAAAATAGATGTAAACACTAAATGGCGATGAGTATGGAGGAACCCAAACAGGCTTAAACAAGATTTAACAAACATACGAGTATACATATATGTATGCTTTATTTCTCCGATACCCGTTGCTTGCCGCGTCTTATGTTTACATAAAAAAACCCTTTACACTGGCATCTCAAAATGTCAGACTCCTTAGATGAGTTAAATAAAACACGTATCTTGTTAAAATATTAAACTCACAGAAATATAAACATGAAATAATAATACAGAGGAAGTGTACGGCTTACCTTTTAATTGGGTAAGCCAATGATACACTCAGGGCGCTCAATTGCAGCTCGGAGCTAATGGACTCTCGGGCTACGCTCTGATTTACTAGAAAAAATATATCGTTTTCATTTACACTTTTATTTGTTTACTTCGAATTGTTTTTTAAATACGATCACAGATCAGTCAGTGAATAGTTTAGGATCGCTAAATCCATGTGGAGCTCAGAAGAATGAAGTATGTGGAAACTCCCGCGTTTTCAAAATATTGACAGAGCGTCAGCCATCTCGCTCATAAGCCTTGCGAGTCGGGGCAGTTGATTTATCTATAAATTTATAAAATTTATCTATAAAACGATCTATGGGTTTCTATAGATATAAATAGAGATATTAGTTAGCTTAGGCTCTTAATATCAGTAAATTTAAAAATCAAGGACAAGTGAATTATCTACTAAGGTCTAATTATTAATCTTCTATCTACAGTACCAAGAACAGTACAATTTATATAATAAAAAGTATTTAATTAAGAAACCTTTCTTAGTACCCTAATGGTCTTCTCAACGAGTAAGGTTTTCAAATATTAAATTCAAAATTTTTATTTCAGAATACGTCTTTGCGAGGTCGTCGCCATCAATTAGGTTGGCGACAGCTCAAGAAAAGGTTAGCAAGTTACGTACATCATCAATGCCACGTAACGAGCATCTGATGCAGAATGAATAATAAACGACAATTTTGTTGAGGAAAATAGGTTTTATTACCTTTATGTAAACATAAACCTTCTGTCTGTGAATTAGGAAAATACCTATTGAAGTATGCTTGTTACTATCACCTATCCACGGTTAAGAATGGTGGGTTCCCATCGAGTAACACCCAAACGAGTAACACTGTTATTCGATGGGATTTTTTTTCCCATCGAGTAACACCCCTCGTCATGGTGTTACTCGTTAGGATTTTTTTTCCCCAACGAGTAACCATGGGTGTCCATACCATAAGTTAGGTAACATGGTTATTTTCATTTTATGAATTAGTGATTAGTGTAGGTGCCGAAACCCCCCACTTATAAGTACAAGGCAAGCCTTAATCTTTTAGAATCGTTATTTTGATAAATCTTTTTATTATGAATTATGAATAAACCGTCGGGGAGCTGCCTGCAACACCGGGGTTGACCGAGTAGGCGCTGGTGTGGTGACCTTATAGTCGATTGGTGGAATATTGGAAAGCTTAGAAGAGTATGGGGGCAACTTTTGTCTAACATTGCGACAGTAGGTAACCTACATGTAAGTAAGGTTAGGAGAAAAACGTATTAGTTCAAAGCCAGGAATCGACAGACTTTTTTCTAAAAACATAGACATGACACTTTAATTTGCTGACTGACCCGCGTGCGACTTCGTCACCTGTGGAAGAAATGTTGGTTGTCGATGTTGTTTTTACTACCCGCGATAGTAATGTCACAGAATAGCTAAGTGTCGGTACTAAGCAAGTATATACCATAATTGTTCTCCTTTATATTAACCCACTAAAGAGATGATGCGTAATATTACTTATATAGCCTATGTCCTTTTCAGGCTTAGTAGCTATGATATTGCAAGTATCAGTTAAAATCGTTCAGTAGTTTTTACGTGATGGACGAAAAAAACAATATTTGAGGTGTAATTTACAGTCGTCTGAACACGATACGTGTTCGTTTTAAGTCAAAAACATAACGTACAAGAATTCGGAGTCTTCTGCTTTATTGTATAGGACTATACATATTCTGGACCCGATGATACTGAAGGTGATTTTGCAGAGTAGGCATGTATAGTTTAATATACCTATGTGCTTTCATTGACAATAATATTTTGATTGGTGGCATCATCCCAATTCTCATTTCATCACCAACATCTCGAATGATGCGAGGAAATACACCTAATGCAATTTGTGTGGAATCCCTCACAACAAAAACAAATAACTTTTCAGTGTGCAGCTCGTCACAGAGATTTTGGTTGATGGTTGATGAGAGATGGTTCGGAGACTCTTTCCAATCGGTTCGGTACAAGCATAGATGAATAACGGTGTTCCTATAGAACAAGATGGACAGTACCAAACCCAAATGGATGCGGTATATAGGACCGAAAATTTTCAGACACCCCATGTCAATAAAAATAAAATATCTCTATTTTATAATGTTTGTTACATATTACGATGTAGTTTTATTGACAATGAAAAAGCCTAGTAGTTTTAACATATAATAGTTATATAGCCCTATTACTTCTCTTTTTCGAAAATTAGCATCGGATCAAAATGTATTATACTAGAAGTTAGCCAATGTGGCTCCCATTTCTTGGTCGCATTTCCAATGTACTACTTGTGTTTCTATACTTTAATACATCTATGGTAAGGAGAAGCGAGATGTAAATGAGCAGCTCACGACGCAAAGTACGCAGTAGGCCTAGGGCCGCATTCATAATGAGAATGTATCGGTGTTACGCGTCAAACGACAAATGCATGCACATAATTGGTCGGCCCAGAAAATGTACTTCGCAATTGTGAAATAATGTATTGAATAAATGAAAAGCATGCGCGGCCCTGCACTCAATAGCTTGAAAAATCCAGATATTATATTCTCTGCTAAATTTATATTCCCAAGTATTGGAGCGGCCCCGAGTTCAATAGGTAGTACAATTTTCTATAAACTTGATGTTTACTGCGACAATCTTATTCCCGAGTCTTCACTTGAATCGCATAGCAAACATATTGTTGATATAATAAGCTGCATCTGGGAACTCGGGATACAACTATAAGGTAAGAAAAGAAGTTCAGAGAATTGTTGTGTAAGTAGCAAGTGTTTAGTTGTGATGTTTTCAGATCGAAACATAATAGTTATGTATGGAAAATAATCGTTTTTTGTAAAATAATAATAATAATTATATATTTTTTACAATATTATTTGTAAGCTGTTTACATAAATAGTTTATTTTTTTATAATAATATTGTGAAAAATGAGAAAATTAATGAAAAATACATGGGATAATAAATAATTATATACTACACAGATAAGTATACTTAAAACTTATAATTTTTATTTAGTTGTATAAAAAGGATAGTTTTGATTCATTAGGTTTTTTTAATATGCACTTTTGAATACACATAAGTTTATTAAAAAGAAAAATCAAAATTTTGGTGGAATAAAAAAGAATATATAATTTCGAACAATGTTTTTACTGACCCGACTACGAAATATTGACCTTAGTAACACCACTATATTCATCAAAGGCAACTCTTGACAACGCAGACCCAATGCGGATGGGTGGATGTCACATGCCTTTCATAAAATCTGGTTTGCGAATGAATAAGTCCTAAAAAGATATAACAAAAAACTGTTAAAAATGTGTCACAATTCGTAATAAGTTCTCGCACAAACATAAAAAAAACAAGTCCTGTAGTTTAGAAACCTAATAAAACTCGAATTTTCCTTAAGTTGCATTGCTTTGGGAGTTATCGTGAATACTTTTCATACGCAGCTAATTATGCTGGAGCAAGCTGGAAAATGTTTTCATGAAACGTATTTCATGGTTCATTTACGTGTAACGAATTTGATATGTGCCGGAGGCGGAGGCTGTCAGTTTAAAAAAGAGTTTACTTTGGAAAAAAAAATATGAAACGTGAAATATTATAAAATTATTGTATTTAAACGGTTGTTTGTAGTTTTAGTTTTTTTTACTTGTAGTTAATGTAATTTAGTATTAGTAGGTATTCGTTTACATTTGAAAGTGAAACATGACGGATCAATCTTACATTATAAGTTACAGTAGCTAGAGTTAGGCCATCGCGGAATCACTGTGACCTCGCTATACAGGCTTATAGTGATGGGTTCCCATCCAGTAACACCCAAACGAGTAACACTGTTACTGTCCTAGTGCGGGGAACAGAGACCAAACTTTGGTAGGTAATAGTTTACCTATATTATTGTTAGCTTAAGATGTAAAATCAAAATTGTACCGGCAAGTTTTTTTCTGTTAAATAAACATTTTTTACTTTTTACTTACTTTTTAATTTATGTAACTACTGATTTATTTAGCGCTAGAAACCTAACCCCAGTCGGATTTAGAGGTTTCATTAAAAACGACTGCCAAATTTTAGAAGCTGGTAGTGTTTTGCAACCGAATCTTTAGTATTGAATGTCCATAGAAATAGAACTAGGCTAGGCACAAAGTCAGTGCAGGTTGGACGCAACCAAACAAAGCACTGTCTCAGCACACATCTATATTGAAATACACAAATATCCTTACGTGGTTTAGTACGGAAATGACAAAGGAATATGTGGCAGGCTGTGGATCGAATGGGACTTCCATCCATCAAAGGGTGGAAATGGTATTAGATACAGACATCCTGAGATTACAATATGGTACTGACCGAAACATTTCTGGATTGTGATGACGATTTTTGTATCAAAACTGTGTGAAAAGATGTTATAAATATTTGTAGGACCACACTAAACACTTTGTAAATTTTTTTCTTGTTTCTGTAAATAAAAGCTTTGCTTGAAAACCAACATAGTTTCTGCGGTAACTTTTTTTTTGTTATGGCTTTGTTGTTTCCTGAACAACCCAATATTGCCAGTAATATAAGTATTTATATTTGCCATTTTAACAAGGTTAATTTTAACAAGAAAACGTTGCTAGTTTATTAAGGTAAGGATTTGTGTACTAGCAAAGTTTAATCTCAATATTGCCAATCTAACAACATGTTGCTAATTTAACAATAAACCTTTAACAATAATAACATTGCTGTAGCGACTACGCACTATGAACGGTTGAGGAGCGTTAAAGAACATGAATTAGTTTTATTGTCACATCCAACAATATTTTTTTCTCGGTTAACTCGTGTAGGGCCAGCCAGCACAAATGCAAACTCCAGAAAAATACATCCAGTCCATATATTAAAGCTCGATTGGAGGTGCTCATCCCGAAATATTTGTATTTATATTTGACTTTATTTATTTCAATTTCAATTTAATATAGTATAATTTAATTTCAATTTCAATTTTGTAATGATAATGATATGTTTAAAATTATGTTGTGTCTTTTTAATGTTTTTGTATGGACCTACATATTGGTTCGAAATAAACATTTTTATTTCTATTTATTTGTTACGCGAAACGCGCTCTCGCCATCAGGTTTCCTGTTTTGCGCAAAAGGTTTATTTTTGGTGTAAAAACAGGACATCAAAGGATGAGCGAGCGTTCGCTGCTTTGATTGTATACCTGACTGCGTTGTGAGTAATTCCAAAACTATGTACAACGGGAAAAAATATTCGATAGACGTTGCGTAGGCTATGCTAGAATATGAATAGGTGTAGCAGTGTTCTAATTTTGAAAAAAAGGTACAAGAATATAATAATTAATGACTGTATACTGAAAAAGCGAAACAACATATATAGGTACGTTAAACGACACTTGCAAATTTCTTTAAGGCACTTTGTTCAGAATATTTGATACTCTATGTATGTGCTAACTACGAGTACATACTGGACACCTTGGCGTTTATTTTTCAACATATGTGTGTACCAGTGACTTATAGTACCTACTAATATAAAAATGTCGTGAAAAAACATTGAATAGGTACCTAAATAATTTCGAAGATTATTTATAAAAAATGAAATATTTGATAATCAAAGAGGTTTTCCATATTTGTTGTTCAAGAGCTAACGCTAGATATAACAAAAATACAAGAATACATTTTAAACATAGTACTATTTTGTATTTACTTATGATTCGAATGCCAAGAATAAGTCCGTAATCGGAACAAAAAATTGTTGTAATTAATGAAATGAAACTATTACGTAGCATAGCGATATAATACGATTTAAACTCCTTCGTCTATTGCAAATAAAAAGACAAGTATAAGTAGATATAGTAAGCCGAATATCTCCGAGATCTCTGTGCATTCTCCTACTTACTAGGCGAATGCACACCGGCTCAGTGTGAGGCAATATTGATTCATCCATATATGGAACGATTAAACCAGTCTGAATAATGCAAGTCCTATTTTAGACGAATTCCCATTGGGATTTCTCAGCTACAGTTGCGCGTTGATCGCACGAGGACTTTAACATGGTCGTTCTCATCCACTGCAAAAAAGTCATGGGCGACTTGAACGCGGGACCTTAAAAATAATATCTCACCAATACTTTCTGCACTTATGTAATGTGATGATTCGCTTTTAAAGATATGTGAAAATCTACAAAATAATTTACAGGTCACACTAGAATTGTTCCTATGATTTATAATCAAGAAATCAAGCCCAAGAAACGAAACGAAAGTATTTCAATTTAAATGCTATAAAAGTCCATTGATAGATAGATAAATTTGACTGAGCCATGACTCAATGTTACCGTTACTAATATATTTTTTTTGCAAAAATAATGTGGTTGAATAAAAGCGCAAATAAATATCTCTCAAAACTGAATGTAGTTATTGTGTATCAGTTTTTATTTGTTCAATAATTACCTAATATTTATTTTTTGTGTGTATAATTCGACCATTCTTTCGTTGCTTATAAGTCCGTCTTCTCCTGACAAGCAGCAAAAACTACCAGCGCCATTAATATATTTTTTACAACATCAGTAATCAATCGGGAAACTCTCAAGCCGCTTCAAATTAATCGATTCCCGACCGGAGGTGACGTTTTTGCTTAGACCTAAGCTAAACTTGTTGCAGCTGGCCAATGAGAACGAGGAATAGCAATCAGACAGAGCAATCACCAATCAAACCAATTATAGGGCAGCAATCTCGCTGCCTGAGCGCGCTACAGGCAATGAAAATGCAAGGGACGGAGGAAAAGAAAATTTAAAATTATATTGAAGTTCGCAAGAACAAAAAATAATATAATACAATATACTCCAATTAAGATTCTAGTGACCGTAAATACCGCTGAATAGTCACGGGAGAGCAAATTGCACTCTTTCGTTTACCTGAATGCCATATTTTTTCAGTTATTTTGATTTAAAAACTAAACTTCTGAACAAATTTGATGAAATTTTTATGAGACCAATCTGAAAGTATTACCTCTTATTTTTTTTCAAATCGGGTAATAAATGACGAAGTGCTAAGATAACAAACGAAGTTAAAATAAAAACATTGTTCTTCCTCATTTTTCAAAGTCGAATAAAAATACAAAAAATTAAGAGTGTTCGGTTTGTCGAGTAGGCTGGCAGGCTGTGAGTTGTCGGTGAAATATGAGAACGCTTGCTATTTGTCTTGCCAATTAGCAGCCTGTAAATGTAGCCATATTAATTAATTGCCAAAGACTCAAAATAGTGTCTCAGCTCTCTTCTGTACTTCACTCGCCTTGCAGCAAGGAGATCTAAAATACCCAGCATCTATAACAGATTAGTGTAGGTAACCGTCTCACAGATCAGTTTACTAACTTAAAAACGTCCAATCTCTTCAGCCCGACCGCGACTGAAGAGCCTATCTAAACCTTACTTATCTAAATTGGTTTATCCATCGATCTGCTACGGACGAACGGCACGGCAATAGGAGTAGGTAACTACAAGAGTCAATACCGATATGACCTGCCCGCTCTATCGTAGACCTATCCTACTTCGTAGCAAGGTACTCGTACCTAGATCCAATTTCATAATGAATGGGAAGAATATAACATGCCTAGAATGCCTACCTATCATATTATATGAAATCATGTATCCAACCAAGTTCCTTCAAGGGACGCTGGGCTTTAATTCTCTCGAGACTAGGCGTCTCCACGACCAAATATTAACTTTATGTCGCATACTTAGATGTCAACTCGATTGTAAGACGCTCTTAGCAGAAGCCAGTCAGCTGTACGTCCCAGAAAACCGCATTAGATTTCGTCAAGGGAGTGTCCCTCTTTTCGCAACGAGCTCATCGCGCACACTATCGCGACAAAATTCACCGATCTGTCGCTCTCAACGGAACCTAAATAAGCTTATCACCATGCATCCCCAGTTTGACGTATTTGCGGATGGATGGAGAACAATAGAGAAGACATGCATAAAGTTCTGTGAAAAACAAATATGATAGGTTAGGTATCCCTTAGGGTACTCAATTTAGTTTAATTTAGTTTAGATACCCATTTGTACAATTTGTTTATTTTTTATTTTTTTGTGTTTTTTTTGTTTATACTCTGTATAGTATGTAAATAGTAGTAAATCTTATTTTTTACCCTTTAAAACTACCTGCATTGTATTTCGTGTATTATGTATCTTTTATTTTTTGTTGTAAATTGCTTATTTAACGTATTGGAGGAATCTGTAATGTTAGTATAAGTTTGTGAAATAAAGAATTGAAGAATTATATGAAATAATTATTTCTGCAGGAGAAAATGAATATTAAAATAAAGTATAAGTCTTAATTTTCTATTATTTCTATTTAATTCAAAAATAAAGATTTTTGAATAAAGTTTTTGAGTGTGTGTGTGAGATAGCTCTATAATATATTCACGCTATTTTTTACATGACTCGTATATAAATTGCTGCTTTAGAATTTACGATTTTGGCCTAAATTATATAAGACTTCGTTTTTTTCACAAACGTCGAACACTAGGTCAGTGGCCTGAAACTAGTACACCTGAATTAGTAATTCTAGTCTTTGCGCACTGTTTAAATGCCCTAGCTTAGATCTCATATAAATGTAGATGCCTAGGTCATCTATATATTTATAGTACGAGTAAAATAGTTGGTTGTAAGCATTTTAAAATTTGAAACTCTATTTAATTATATTGGACGCTTTTGTGACGTACAATATTATGGTGGCTTCTCACGGCACGGGCCGCGCGGATCACCTGTATCGCAGGTGTTCACAAGGAGACGTTCTTTGCACCTGACTTCTGGCCTGCCGGGGTCGCGTTCCGTCGCTACAGGATGACGTCAACGAAGAAAAATCCTAACTATGTTGTATTTTATTGTGTGTTTATTGTATAGCCTATTGGTTTTATAATATTATATTATTTTTTGTAATATTAAGTTGCCTGAAATAAATCTTTATTATTATTATTTGCGGTACGGTGGTTACTGTTGCTTATGAAAATTGACAATTTGCTGCTGTGATTGAGTCTGCAATAGAGGGTAGTAAAAGGGGTTTGCCTTCTCTGTTTAATGATTTTACTTCACAGTAGAGAAGTGTCTCTTTCTCGGCTTAAGTGACATTGATAGCTGTTTATAAACAATGTTGCCTGAGAAGACAAACGGCTCCAGTTACTTGATAGCAATGGACATTATTTTTCTTAGTTACCTCTAATCGTCGTTTGTCAATAATGTGTAAAAGTACTTTCAAAACTTCTCAGTTGCCTCTTCTAGTGTTTTGTCTATCACAAATAATACTCGTATTATTTATAGATTTTTATGTTCTGTATAAAATTATTACAATGAACGAGAATAAAAAAATATGTATAAAACAAAACGTCAAAAATGCTTTCTTCCAGTAATAGGTAAATATAGCACTCATAGTGTTATGTTTAGCTCGTGATTTTATAATAAAAAATATAATAGGACAATATCATTATTAGAGAGATTTTATCCTGAACAATAATCCTATCAATTAGTAGAATAAAATAGCGAGTGCATGTTTTTTTTGCTGGTATGATTCCCGGTTTAGTTAAGGTTGTCGAGAAATCTGTGAATATAGTTTTGTATCTTTTTAAAATAAAGGAAATAATCTATCTTAAGGATTTAAAGAATTAAGAGAATTAGCAAGCTGAAGTGGCAGTGGGCTGGTCATATCTGCCGAAGAACCGATAACCGCTGGGGTAAACGAGTTCTTGAGTGAAGACCGCGAATCGGCAAACGTAGTGTAGGACGCCCTACGGCCAGGTGGGGTGACGATCTGCGGAAGGTTGCGGGCAGAAGATGGATGCGGTAAGCCGAAGACAGGGCGCGATGGCGCTCATTGGGAGAGGCCTATGTCCAGCAGTGGACTGCGATAGGCTGATGCTGATGATGATGATGAAGGATTTAAAGTGGTTTCCCTTCAGGGCCATTGATTTTTTCACCCTGGACTGTACCTATATTGATTGATGATATGCAAATATGTCCCTGAGGTTTTCATTTATCGAACAAATACGAACTCTAACTTATTAAAGTATCCAAGAAACGAAAAGAAAACATTATTCTCCTAATATTAATAAAACATCACGTAAACTTGGTAATAAAAATAGGTGCATTGATATCAAAAAGTGCATGAAAACGAGAATATAAACAACAGTACCTACGTGGCTAATTAACCAATCAGCGTTTGTGTTACGACTGTTATGTATTCGTTCCAAGTAATTTATGAATAGATAAGCACGTACAAATAATAACCGTTGACGGCTTTCGGACACATCCAAGAGTTAAATGGGTTTTTTGGCTGGAACGTGAAAAATGGCACATTGGCGGCATTAAATTAATTGACAAAACTTGTATATAACTTTCAGTGTTTATGTGTAAAAACGGTGGTATTTTATCCAATAAGTGCTCGTGAACGTGTATGAGTGTTGGTGAATAGTGTAATGCTGTAAAACGTGACTTTTCGTGTTGCCTCCAAAACTCCATAGAAGCCTCTAGTAAAGTCGCAACCACCACTACTTTACAGGGGCATGACTTGACTTATCGACTCTGACTTCAAAGTCTGACTTATGACAAAATAATCTCTCCAATTACTTGACACTGGCTATATACCTTTGATGTGAAGCTAAACTGAAGGTTTTTCTCTCAATTTCCAGGGAATAATATAGAGAGCTCGAATTATAAATTGATTCAACATAGCTGGTATCAATCGATATTATTTTAACATCAATTTTTCAACTGCTCCAACTCGATACAGCGTGCTGAGGATATGTACTGGCTGCATTACCTCTTTGTATTGCAAGGCTAATTCTTTGGTCACGCGTAGTTTCGACCAGATCCTCAGACAAAATTTTGAAAACGCGGAAGGCTCCCGTTCCCCATGGGCGGTCTCGACTCTCGACCCCAAAGGGCTCAAACATATACGACCTATTAAGACATATTTGCGCCTTTTGAGATCTTTAGCAGCAAGCAAATTTGCAGTTTGCACGGTTTATCCAAACTTTTGTCCTTTTGTAATTTTTTTTAATATAAATTGTTGTAGGTAGCTTATGCCGTAATATATATTTTTTCAAGTTTTAGTCAAGCATTCTCATATAAAAAAAGATAAGTGGTGAGAGCAAGCACTCAGGCCTTTTATGTGCTTGCGTCATGTCAATGTCACTCACTGGAATCGTAGTGTCTGGGGCAAGGCAAGGAGTAAGCCTGCTCAGCTTAGTACCAACGTATTTTCGCTTAGTGGGCCTTCTACACAGGAAATAGTTGAATTCTTGCTTTCTTACATATTTATTTTAATTGTTCTATTGTAAAGGGGAAAACTTCTTCCAAAAATTTACGTGGGTTAGTATTTATAAACATTAATATTGAAATATAATTATTTAATGAATCAGAAAATACTCCAATACTCATTAGACTGCAATAATGAACAAAAAACATCGGATTTCTATTTGCTAAATAAATAATCCTTTAGGACCAGAATGTTGATTACTCTCGTTAAGATTTCTTATTAAACCAAAATTTACCGTGAATGCCTCGTGTAGAGGCGAAACATGAGTCGAATTCTATCTTGAGTTTAAGAATTCGGCTCTATGTAAGGAACGTAGAAATTCTGATAAAAGTCATATTAACCCGGATTGCTTAGACCGCAAGCGGTTTTCATACTATAATATTCCATAATTTTTTACTTACTGTGGGTTAATCGTAAAGTAACGGTAGAGTGAATCAATTATCTCGATAACGTGTACATGTAAGAAATTCAATATAAATTACACGGTTAACATACAGTGAGGTAGAACTGTGAAATTCACTCAATTGTGATTTACGCATTCATGAATGTGTTGTTCAGATTATTGGATTACAAGTGGGGTAGGCTCGGGCGTCTTCGCCGGCTATCTAGTTAACAACGCTACAGTGAATAGGTCACCTGAGGGCCGTATCACGAACTTTTTTGAAAATCGCATTCGTATCGAATCAGTCACAGAGGACGTGGAGGCCGAGTGGATGAGGTCCTTATCGCGATCCGATGGTCGCGGGTTCGAATCCCGGTGGCAGTCATGCGTAAATGGGTTTTTTCGGTCGAGAAAATCTATGTATGCATCCCATGTTCTCGCAACGGTGAAGGAAAACATCGTGAGGAAACCGGCATGTCGTAGAACCTAAAGTTCGAAAACATGTGTCGAGTGCACGAAAGGAGCCTCTTCGAGGCGCACTTTTAACCTTTCACCACACTGGTTCAAAGGAACTAGTGACACGATAAGAAGAAGAAGACAGAGAAGTAAACAGTTTGTCTGCCGTTATAAACAAAAAAACATAATAACTGTTAACCCTTCGGTGACAAATTCGATACAAATGCAATTGACAAAAATTTTGGTGATAGGTCTTCTCTGCTCGGAGCGATGCGACGACCGACGTAGGCAAATACTGCGACACGTCAAATACACGCGTCAATTACAAATGCAGGATGAGTCAATATTGCAGGCGTTTCCCTGGCATGTATTAATATTTTATAGTTTGACTAAGATCGATATCTGCCAAAGGGCAATGGAACGCAGTACACTTGGAATCAAGAGTGCCGGTCGAGTCAGAAACACCCATAGAAGTATTAAAGTAATAGAACCACACTGTAGTACATTTAAAATGCGACCAAGAAAAGGGTTAACTTCTAGTACATTTTGGTCTGATGCAAATTTTCGAAAAAGAGAAGTAACAGAGCTAGATAACTATTATATGTATGTGAAAACTACTAGGCTTTTTCATTGTCAATAAAATTACATTATAAACAGTAACAAATATTATTTGAAAATGGAGATACATATTCGTATTTCATTTCTATTGAAGGTGTCTTTTTTTTTTGGTTTCGTCTTACGACTCCATTTTGATTTGATACTGTGTATCTTAGCGTACTATAGGAACACCGTTATTAATCTATGGAAACACCATACTGCGTTCATTAACAGGCATTGCCGAAGAGAAAACAGCAAGGCTTTAGGGGAATCCTCAAATCCGAATTCCATACAAAATGCTTCGGACAAATACTCAAAAAGTACGCCGTATTGTAGTAATTTCTTCACACTATTTGTTTCGTCCATGTTTTTTAATTTCGTCAACAAAAAAAGTGAAAGGTTTCATACTTTAATTTAGATTTTATACGTGTTTTAAAATTAACCCTACTAACTTAAAAACACGTATAAAATCTAAATTAAAGTACTAAAGTATCACTTTTTTTGTTGACGACATCAAAAAACATGGACGAAACGAATAGTATGAAGAAATTACTATAATACGGCGTACTTTTTGAGTGTTTGCCCGAATCATTTTGCATGGAATTCGGATTTGAGGATTGGCCTTAAATGGAACTGGGCGGCGCACGTTAGCCGCATGTAGCCGGAGAGGTGAGCAAGACTATACACTCTAGACTAGACTAGATACCTGAAGATGGACGGCGGCGTAGGGGTCGGCCGAGAAAGCGTTGGAAAGACGATCTGGATGTAGTCGAGAGGGAATGATGAGGAGGCCGCAAAAGACCACGACAAGTGAAAGTTAAAATAAACAAGCTTAAGTTTTAAAAAATCTGAAAACCCGACTGCGAAAAAAATATACATTCATTGTCAATTCATTATTCCAAACCATTTCCATTTAAACATATAAATGGTATATATTTATGGAATCTCGTTTAAAATACCTTCATTTAGATACCCTACTCGATGGGTTTGGTAAACAAAAAAATATTAACGACTTACTATTTAGCTCCAAAAATCCGCCATTTTGATTTTTTTTTTAAACCCTTAGAAACACTCGCGTGATTGTTGCCGTTTGGAAAATGCGAGGTAACCCAGAAATTTACATAGATACGCACGAAAAACATAACCCTTCCTTGGCAGTCGGGTAAAAAAAAACAAGATCGGTAATGCCCGAGATACACGATGCTAGATTTTTTGAAACCAGGACAGCAAGATAATCAAGCTTACTTTTTCAGTAGTTTACTTGCCTAGAAATTAAGCTAGCTCTGTTTACATGAAGCCAGAGCTGTTAGCTTGCTAGCTTACTATCACTATCATGCTATCCTGGCTTTATATACTAGACTCGTGTGTCCAGGCTATAAAAGTTTAAATCTGAGTTCCATCAAAGATTTAATTGCCACTTATATGAAACGTTTACTGTGGCTTATTATACAGGGTGGACCATGAATTAGTTAACATTTAAAAAAAATATTAAAAAAAACCACATGAGCTATTAAAAAAAATGTATACAAAGGATAGCCAATAGATGGGAATTTACTTTGTAAAAGTGATATCCACTTTTCACAAATCTTGACTTTGGATTCTTCGAAACGAGCTCGGGATCGCGTCGAACTGAAGCATAATTTCCTACACGTTCTCTTCACTCTGAGAAGTCCGTGGACCGCCGATTTGCTACAAATTTAATGTCGCTGCCGTTTTTTCGACATTCTTCACCCATTTATTTTCTTAATAAGGACTCAAGACAATGATTTCTTCGAAACGAGCTCGGGATATTGCCACTAAATTTCCCTGAAACGAGTTAGCTGTTTGACCTATCCAAGCACCCCGCGCCGCTCGGATTTGCGCATGAAATCAGATTTAAATGTTAACTAATTCATGGCCCACCCTGTATGTATGTGTTTGGTTTTTCGGGTTTGGGCTTTTAATAGCGGTTAAACATTCTGGTGAAAATAATATTACTAATGATAAATAAAATATGTAAGAGTAGTGTTTGATAATAAAATAATATGTTCGTGGATTTGATTGTTCAAATATTCGATTGATTTCGAAACCACTATATTTGATACATACTAGGGTTGGGCAGAATTTAAATTACTTGTTATTTAAATACAAATACGTATTTGGTATTTATATTTCAATTACTTCTTGAAAATGTAATATGTATTTCAAATACCTGACTGTTATTAGATTTTTGTTTTATTTTAACGGGAAAAAGTGGGATGTAGAGAAAATTGTACAAGAAAACTATACCTACATCACAATTTTTTTATTACCAAATAAAAAATAAACGGGCAATGTAGTATCCCCTCTATTAGGGCCTAGTAGAAGGGGAACTACATTGTATCTGTGCAGTTGGAATTTTTGGGTTACTACAAAATTATAGAGTGACAGCGGGGCGAGTGCTGCGCCCCATTCCAGCTTTTGCGAGCTGGCTCGAAATAGTACCTACCCGGGTTTGCCAAACGATGAATGAAACTAACGGAATAACTGTTACAGTATTTCCAAATATAAACTGACAAAAATTCGACTCAATTTTTTTCCCATATTTGTGTTTGGTAACGGTAACTTTACAGTATTTATTTTTATATATTTTTTCCTGGTAATTAAAAACTTGAGGTGTTAGGATGGCTGAAGAAGGAGCGGGTTGGACTATATTTTGATAGGGATCAAGATCATAAAAGTCAACACATATAAGTATGGCCATTTTGATGTCGATACTACGTTGGCGCAGCCGCGTGCAGCATCTAGTTAATAAAACGGTCGAATCACGTATCAGAACGAGCTACCAACGTAGCGGGTCTCTGAAAGAGGCACTTACCTTGAACTTGTTGATGTAGAAATTCTGGCGCGTGATGTCAGTTGACAGGATGAGCGATTTGAGCATGGTCCTGATTTTCGGCAGCTGATTCTTCATGTGATCAAAGACCTTGCTCTGGAGGATGCAGCTGTAGGCAGTGCGCCAATGGTGATGCTCTAGCACCGATGGCTGCGAAAAAACAATAATTGTTTACTCTACGTTAGTATTTCTATACTTTGCTTTTAAAAATAAACGCAAGGTGGCAAATATTGTTACCTCTGCCGTCGCACATAAGCAATTGGATTTTGTCAATGGACGCGCCAGCTATCATTTATAGAATCTCAAAATAGACGTTCGCCTGAAGACTCCACAATAGTTATTCCCGCTTGTCAAGAGTATTATAAATGATTGGTTCCTGGACTCAAAGTGAATTCAAAGACCTATATATTTAGAATGCACGCGCTTTGTTGGGTAACGTGAGGTACGTTACAAGCTTATATTATACGCACGCACCATCATAACGTTACGAAATGAACTGAAATTTAGATAAATAATAATTATTCCATGCTCGTTGGAGAACAAAGAAACACCAAAAACATTACCAACTAAGTATACAAATATAGTGACCTTTTTAATAACAATATTTTCTGATTTTTAGAAACTAACAATTTGGAAACTGTTACTAAGATGTTTTGACCACGCTGAACGCTTATTGAGAATAGCGATCCCGAACGTTGGGGTGAGTGTAATCTGGTCCAAAAGAACGGGTTCTTTTGTAAGCGGTTACCAAACTTCATATACTTTGATGTACATAAATGATGAGAATAGCGTTATGATGAATGTAATCTGGTCCTAAAGAACGGGTCCCTTTGTAAGCGGATACCAAATTTCATATATTTGATGTACGACTACATAAATCATGAGAATAGTGTTTCCTGAAAATTGGGATGAGTGTAATCTGGTCTAAAAGAACGGGTCCCTTTGTAAGCGGATACCAAATTTCATATATTTGATGTACGAGTACATAAATCATGAGAATAGTGTTTCCTGAACATTGGGATGAGTGTAATCTGGTCTAAAAGAACGGGTCCCTTTGTAAGCGGATACCAAATTTCATATATTTGATGTACGAGTACATAAATCATGAGAATAGTGTTTCCTGAACATTGGGATGAGTGTAATCTGGTCCAAAAGAACGGGTCCCTTTGTAAGCGGATACTAAATTCCATGTACTTTTATGTACATAAATGTGTCCGTAATTATGATTTTTAAATTTCAACAATATCACACCTAGAAGAAAAAATTGGTAGAAAACATCAGCTAAATAACTATTACTTGCTATTGTCAGAAAAACACAATTTTTATCCGTCGGATAAAAAACGAACCTAAACGAAACGATACTTCTGGCGCTGACTGCACGTAAATGTAAATGATTTAATCATGATAACCGCATCAATAAAATGTAACTAAGACGATACGTACTCGTACATTACTTACTATTTTGTTTTTATTTTTGGGATATATCAATTATCATTTTTCTCGTTATAATTTATTATTTACAATAATATTATTAAAAAAATTAAAATTAAAAAAACAGGTTATAAATACTAATGTAAAAAATATATAAAAACGGTGTTTTTAAGTTAGAATTATTTATATTAGTTATAAGTTACCATATTTTATTGTATTTGTATGTGTATAGCAAATAAATTCCATGTTCATTTCATTGTGATCAGTATTCTAGTTACGAATGCTACGCTAAGGCGAAATGTTCCAGATTCAGTTCAAAGTTAACAAGTTCTAAAATACTGTTACGGGTATCTTATTATGCTTACATTATTTAATCTTGCGTATGCTTTCCATCGTAATTAAGAAGAGATGTGATTAGCTTCTCAGCTAATTAGGTACTACAACCTCACGAATGTTTTAGTATATTTTTTATAATGAGATGTTTAACATACGGGCCGACAAGACTATATGTTAAAAAAGTGACACAAAACTATCAAAAATACCAACACTGTGTGACATAGATATGTACATCAGCGAAAGGATGGAGATTAGGAAAAACAGTTTTTCCCTATTTGCATCACTTATGTTAAACATATCAAAACAATAAATACACTAAAACATTTCGTGAGGTTGCATTAAAAATCACCACACCTTTTTTTTTTAATAACCGTCTATCTAATTTATCTCCGTCGTTATAGTGGCGCGCGGGATTAAGGAAATATATAAAATTAAGGAAGAGACGAGAGAATCCAGTCAGCTAGAATTTTTAAGAGATGCAAACAAATGCTATCCAATTAATTAACTCTCTAGAGTCGACTTTATTCAGTCTAATATTCAATCTTATGAGTATATTCAAGTTAATGAGGATGTAATACTTTTTTTTTTCTTAATCTTGCTGAGTGGTGTGGTGTTACATGGTTTCATGTAATAATTCTGCTAGTCCAATGTATTCAACAGTATCAAATTAGAAGCTACAATTATGTTGTTATAGTAAAAACGTATTTTATTTTTAACAATAAAATCCAGGATCTTTTTTGAACATTGATTTTTGCCGCTTATTCAACAGATGTGAGGACATTTTCAACAAAATAATAACAAACTCAAAAGCGAAAATAGTTTAAAGTATTAAAATAATCTTCAACGCACATTCAATGTATAAACACATTATTCCGGTAGTGACTGAAACATCGAACAAAAGCCATGCGTTGGTGGTATTTCATTATTCTCTGCTATCAGTTTAAAACTCGATCATACTGTCGACCAAAATTTTACGCTTTGAGTAATTTTGAGTCAAATCATATCAGCTTATTGGATGGGAATCATTGACGTGCGTAAAATCACCTTATCAGCTGTTAGGGGTGCTATGGACTCAACACAGTAGTTTTGTTTTTCGCAACGTGCCTATTCATTGAGCGGAAGCGTGCTGAAGGGGCAGATTTCAGAGAGCGCTAGTTTGCTTTACGCCCTTGATATGAATTTCGACTAACCATCCGGAATATTCCGGAATGTATCGAGCCAATATCCGTTCAGGAAACTAGTTCGTACTATATTTCGGAAGGAAAATTCACGTTAGGTTATATAACTGTAGTGTTTTTGTGAGTTACGAATATAGGTATGCACGAGTATTGTCTTTTTTTATATTGGACATTTCACACAACGCCATCTAGCCCCAAACTAAGCGGAGCTTGTACTATGGGAACCAGATAACTGATACAATACTTATATACTTTTTTTTTTGTAAATGTATGTAACATAGGATACATAGAAAACACCCAGACTCAAGACAAAAACCAATGTTCATCACACAAATACTTGTCTTGAAGCGGGAATCGAACCCGCGACACCTGGCGTGGCAGTCCAATCCACTTGCCACTCGACCATCCGTGTCGTCATTTGAATGATTTGAATGATTTATTTTATTTCAGAATCTTAATCTAGGTATACATTTACTTATTGTAGGAAAGTACCTGCTGGAGTACAGAGGTATTAATTAGGTACCTAAGTAGTAAGTTTGGATTGGAGTGTAGGTACCAACCAACAACAAAGTAAAAAAGCATAATCACACTAGCCCCCACACTAGGATTCCCTGTGTCGTGGGTGGCTAGTCTCCTCCGCTGGTAGTAGGTAATAGGTATTTACACGCTTACATGTAATAAAACATGAGTTTTTCATATAAAACGCGGTGCGTCTCACATTTGGCGAGCACGTTTTAATTGAATTATCCTTTCAAACCCCAGTGACTGTCGAGCGCAACTTTATTTTAATGACGTTATGTTCAAAATTGAAGCTGAGCTCGCTGTGAGGTGGTAATTTTACGGACGGAAACCACTCAATTAATATGAATTCACCAGTTTGGAGAGAACGGGAAGCTCTCGATTCTGGCTTTAAGGGGAATCCTCAAATCCGAATTCCATACAAAATGATTCGGACAAATACTCAAAAAGTACGCCGTATTATAGTAATTTCTTCACACTATTCATTTCGTCCATGTTTTTTGATTTCGTCAACAAAAAAAGTAGGAGGTTTCATACTATATTTTAGAAATTATACGTCTTTTAAAATTAACCCTACTAACTTAAAACACGTATAAAATCTAAATTACAGTATGAAACCTTTCACTTCTTTCGTGACGAAATCAAAAAACATGGACGAAACGAATAGTGTGAAGAAATTACTATAATACGGCGTACTGTTTGAGTATTTGTCCGAATCATTTTGTATGGAATTCGGATTTGAGGATTCCCCTTAACCATATCGGACTTACGAATCTAGATTCAAAAATAGACAACTGGAAAATCTAGATCCGGCCACTGAATTATGATGTAGCAAACAATAAATATCGAATCGGTCACACGGGTCACAGCGGTCACATCATGGTATAGAAAATGTACCAAAAATAACCAACCTATCACGAAAAGTGCATGTTAACGACAAGGAATAGAGCCCGGCTGTGCATGTTCGGTTTCAAGTAGGGCATTGCCGTGACCCCAGACTTAGTAATTTTCACCGTTGAACCGGCTTCAGTGCATCATCGCGTAACGTAAAGGTTACTAAAATGTTATTGGAGAGAATACACGGCACGGGCAATAAGAGAGCAAGCTCTCAAAAATTAAACAAAGACTGACTACTTCCACCATGCCTCGAACAAAGCCAGATGGAGAATCATAGCCATAGCTTCCATTTATCGAGGGGCGGTTATAATAACGACATATCTGCCAAGAGACCGATTAAGAAGAGATAATTCTATTATTACATAACCTAACCTAACATAAAAGGTTGTATTTGTGGATTGTGAGGATCGTATCGCGTGGTTAAATGAAAGGGCTTAAATTGCAAATCGGGGTAACGGCGCCGTAACCACAACTAGAAGCTAGTGCATGAGTATATGAATAATTAATATGGCAGTATAATACTCCACCATGTTATAATGAAACAGGAACATGGTCTATAACTGCATTAAGGCGAGCTTCGAACCTGAACTCGGTAGAGCAATTTAGTTGAGACATACGCAAGAATCCTATATTCAGATATATCCTATAGGATAGGTCTGGATGACTAACTATAATGGATGGCTATTAAAACCGAAGAAATTACAAACATATTTTTTACCTCACCCCGCTTATATGTTTTGCATTCTCTTTCAAGTTACCACTTTGTTTACAGTTATATTTTAAGTTGGCATCAATTTGCATTTTTTTTTATTGTTAATATTAATAAGGTTACTTAAGAATTAGTATTAGTAGGTATTAGTTTACATTTGAAAGTAAAACATGACGGATCAATCTTACATTATAGAGTTACAGATAGTTAGAGTTAGTCCATCGCGGAATCACTGTGACCTCGCTATAAAGGCTTATAGTCCTAGTGCGGAGAACAGAGACTAAACTTTGGTACTAGTTAAACATTTTTACTTTTACTTTACTTTAAAGTAGATTAATCAAGTACAGTGACAGAGAAGGCAAACCAAATAAGCAGGCATGAATATTGCCGCTAATACTGGTTTCAATCGCATGTACTAAGTTTGCTTTCCAGATTGAAATATAAGATTCTTGGACATAGGTAATGTTTTTTAAGACATTTTACACAGCGCCGACTATCTCCGACGCAGATGTTGTACTATGGGAACCAGATTAATAAATAATAATATATAGGTATCAATACTATTGTGGCCAGGATAATCTAAGATTCTAAGATAATTGATAATACTTTTTTTTTCAAAACGGCCCTTTTTGTTTTCGGTGTTTCTGAGTATTTAATTCGTGACACAACATTATTTTTAAGTAACAAAAAACACAATGTCAATTTAATAATTATATAAGAAAAGGAAAATTGTTCGCTCACCAGTTTATCCGGGACAGCACTTTTGCCTATTTTTAATGTTTTTGGATCGTCTTTTTCGCCCTTGAACGCTTGTTTCTTGCATACCTGACGACAAAGATAAATTACCATTTTTTTGTGCTCCTTCAATTATTATTATTTGACAAGTTATCCGGATATTATTGGCTAAGCGAGCTAGGCTTGGTCATTTCACTAAGTTTTTAAAGGTTCAAAGCTATTTGTTCGACGCATTTGCCATCTTGTGTCCGATGGATGGAGAGGAGATGTATCAATTGAGCTATTACTTATGGATAGTTTGTAACATCAATGCAAAAGCAGTAAAAGATCTCGCTTCATTCGCGTTTGAAAAAAATCGCAATGCAGCCTGAATAACTTACATACTTACAAGAAGCGAGTAGCGCTAAGACGAAAGTAGAATGTAGAAATTAGTTGGAAAATTGTTTTGAACTAAAATTTGGCACAGCTTTAGCTAAGGCCTAGGCCTTTACATACGGTACGCACGGTATGCAAAGCCTTTACATAAAATCTAAGGTCAACGAGGAGATATTAAAAAAAAATATGAAAAAGATTGTTTGTTGAAAAAACACAGTTGAGCCCTTAAGTAGTGTAAGAGAGCTCTTAAGTAGAGCAAGAGAATCCTTCACATAGGAGTGGATTAACACAGAGTGGCCTATACGAGACAGTAGTGGGTTAACTAACACAGAAAGATCTACACAAGGCTGGATTAGCACAGTTAAGGTTACAAAATGCATTAGGTTAACACAGAAAGGGTTACGCAAGGTAGCAGGTTAATACAAAAAGGGTTACACAAAGTAGTGGGTTAACAAAGAATGGGTTACGGAAGGCAATGGGTTAATACAGAAAGGGTTACACAAGGCGGTGAGTTAACACAGAAAGGGTTATACAAGGCAATGGGTTAACACAGAGAGGCCTATACATACACACATAGCAGCGGGTTAGTAAGGCTAGGAATGAGATGATGATAAATAGTACTGTCCAGTAACTTACCCCGATTCCTTGTTCCGTAATAGTTGCATTCGTATTTGCAAGTTGCTGCATGAGTTTTTCAACCCTCTGAAAAACAAAGGTATTGAACCAAAACAATACGGTGGTTTCCCACTTCCCATCGAGTTACACCCAAACGAGGCACAATGGTACTAACTAAATGTAATATGTTATCAAAACCATGTTCCGTTTTTGAATATTCGACTCCCAAGTAGTAATTTGGCCACGGAATCCTGAATTATAATTCTTATGAAATCTACATCTACATTTAGATCTAAGAATAAAATGTAGAACAAGGTACGAAGTTATTGCCGATAATTATTTATACAATAATTCTTATTTTTAACGTACTTATTAAAGTTGGAGTTCTCAATTCGGATGTGTTTCTATTAATATTTGATAACTCAGTTCATCGTCTACTATCAACGGATTTTTTTTATTTGTAAAGATATAAGTAATTTTAGATTCATATTTCTATAAAAAAAAAATATTTAACTCAGTTATGCAGGTTGGTTTTTAAATATATAACTAGAAAAATATTTCATTTAACTGAAAAATGCATATTTTGCGTGTTTTTGTAAAATTGTACTGTGTTGATCACTTACACATTTGCTCTCCTAAAAATCCAAAAAGCGACCTGACTTTTTCTGCCATGTTTCAGCCGCAAAATTTTAATAATAAGTACGAGTATTTCTGTATTTTTTTATTTTGGCGATGGATTTCTGAATCATGTATGACACTTTTGGAACTTACCTTTGCTCCCTTTTTGATAATGGGCAAATTCGCTTGAAACTCCGTAGCGGTCTAATGGAAAAAATTAAACTGATTTAAGGCTTAGTTTACTCACAAAGTTTAATTTAAGTATTATTTAGATTTTTATGTACAAAATGAACAGACCGCCTCCGCTTAACGCGTGGATGGAGTTTTTTGAAAACCTTTAACCTATGTAAGTGCGGTTTCAGACTAGCGTATTTTTGTTCGCGTATACGGGCGGATTGGTACACGCAAAACTTCAATAGCGTGAGGTGTCGTTCGCTTATAATAAGCGACAAACAAGTTGTCCTCTGGGGAACCACGTGACAATGATGCGTAGAACGCAATTCTTAGGTCTATACACACACACACACACACATTACAACCCTGCCTATAAATAATTTTAAATAATTTTAATAAGTTAGGTACCTATTCCTGTACTTAATCAATATTGAACTTGTAACGGAAGAGCGTGGTTCCCTAACACAGGTATTATCATACTTAAAAGGGAACCTCTTACCCATATGTAAAACTACGATTAAGGTATTGAATAAAATATTTGTATTTGTTTGTATTTGTCACGCGATACTCCAGAGACAAAATATATGTCCGCGCTGCAAAAAAAAACGCGCGGCGAATCCGCCCTGTTAATCCGCTAATCTGAAACCGCACTAACTGTATGTAGGGTACCTAATTTTATTTGTACATTTTTCACCGGAAATTCCAAGAATCGTTAAGATACGATAAGATTTAAAAGAACACTGAACACTGCGATATCAATCTTTTCTTCACATAATTGACAAGGAAGTTACAATTAATTATCACATTTCAGTTTTATTATGATTTAGCATTTAGTTAGTTGTGTAAATATATGTATATAACAATTTATTAAAAAATTATATAATAGCAATGTTATAATAAAATGACAAATGGAATAATCTGGAAATGTGACAACCTACTGCGTACCGAATTTCGATATCGGTTCTCATCTCAAACTTGGAAGTGTGACACCCTAGTGCGTACCGAATTTCGATATCGGTTCTCATCTCAAACTTGGAAGTGGCCCCGAAGTGGATACCTAAGTTGCTTAAATTGCAATAGAGCACACAGCCATTTCAATTTACCCGTCGAGTCCCACAACCAAGTGACTTTGGTGTTTTCCGTAGGATAAGATTGGAATTTCTAAAGCCTGTTGATTAGTGAAAGATGCGAAAGTATGAAACATTAGTGAATAGGACAGAGGCTTAATACTAGAAGAAAAGACCTTGAAATTCCAATGTATATGAGGTTAAATGTGTCAAAGCATGGCTGTCGTTATCAATCGGTTCTTCTCTATAATGCTCTACCTAATGAGATGAAAACAATTAACAGTCCAAAAGTTGAAAAATAAATTGAGAAAACTTTTGATAGAGGGGTGCTTCCATACAACTGACGAGTTTAAAGGCCCATTTACACGATGCAAGTTTCTTGCCTGTTGCATACAATTAAATTGAAGCAATAAATGACTTGCATGGTCTAAACAACACGTAACATTCTAGATCTGTCACAATACAAGTTTTGTTTCAAAACTTTTCTTGGTGTAAACAGTACATGCAAGTACATGCAACGTTCAACAACAACGTACACAACGTGCAATACTTGATGCAACCCGCTGAAAAATGGTACACGCACATACAAGTCCGTGTTTAGACAAGTCAAAACTTGTCAGCAATAATCGCCTAAACATAATTGTATTGGTGTAAACCAAAGACATCAGCAATTATTTTTTGTCAATACTTTCATACAATAATTGCATTCCATTTTTTTACTTATAGCCGCGAGTAAACAGTTACTTACAATTCTTGAAGATCAATTATTGCGCGTCATGTATTGCATTCAATTATAGCTGCTGTATGTACAAGAAAATGGTATCGTGCAAATGGGCCTTAAGACAAGATAGATTGTCATGTTTGCTAGTAGTTTAGGAATTTTGAAAATTTTTCTAGTTCTTCTATATTTTTATTAATTTTTTCTTTTTGTTTGTGTATGTACTCATTAAATTAATTTGATTAGATTTTTCTTAAGACACTCATACGATTTTTGAAAAAAATGTGATTGAAAAAAATGAAATTAAATGAAATCTGTTCGCCGGAAGACTTACTGAAATCTGTGAAATGTAATGTACTTACCAGCGCTTGGTCTTTGTATATGATCGTAAGCGGATGCTCTGTTGCCATCAGGAAATGAATGTTGACCCCGGGGTGATCCAGGTCGTGGGTGATGGCAGCTAGCAAAGCCACTAGCACCTCGATTGGCTTCATGTGCTCGCTCAGCTAGAGAGACAAGAACAACAATATTTCATTAATATGGAGTTTAAATTATTACTTAAGTGAGATCATATTTATTTAGTTTTACGTATTTTTGTTACCTATATTTTTAAGTAAGGTAAAACCGGGCTCGATGCCGCAGAAGCATAGGCGCTTTTTCCTAAAAACTTTAGTTTTAAAAATCAAGTGAAAATAATAATAGGGAAAGTTTTTAGCATAATATATGTTTCATTCCATTTACATAACCTATTATTAATACCTATATTTTAGGAAAATGGTGAGAAAACGCAAATTTTCCAGAAAAAATGCGCATAATCAGTTGTGAATCGTTTTTTTTTTTAAATATATATGGTAAAAATTGGAAAACTGTTCCTGTTAGTCCTGTTTTCATTCGGATTTGAGTCAATAGGTAGGTTTCACAGATAATCATTTAAGTTTCATTCATTGTTAGGCAAACTTGGGCACCTATCTCGAGCCAACTCGCTGCAGCTCGGCTCAGGCGCCGCACTCGCTCCGCTGTCGCTGTCATTTTGTAGTAACCAAAAATTCTGGCTGACACAGATACAACGTAGTAGCCCCCCTTCTGCGTTGCCCATTTAAGTTTTTTTAGAGAATTATAAATTGGTGGTGTGTACCTATTACCGGTTTTACCCTATGGTTTAATATTAATTAAGTTTATTTTATCATCGGGTGTCCTACTACCAGACGTGTAAATCCTTATTTATCAATAAAACATTGCAATTCTGACAAGAGCGGTCATGGCCGTTTCCATAAATGTATGGAAAAAAACCTTTTTGAGTTGTCTCTTTTAAGAAATCTTTAGCACATTCCGTATGATACGATACTTGTATGATATGATAAACGAACAACTCAAAAAGGCTAAAAATAACTTTCTATATACAAAATGTATATAAGGAAAACAACCTTTGAAATTAGTTTATTTGTGGAAAACTTGTCAACATTCCATACAGTACATAATTTTTTTATTTTTAAGTTTTGTAAATACATATACATATACAAACTTACAGGTTGATTCCCATAAATACATTTTGTATGGAAACTTATTTTCGAAAACTTGCTCTGGTGTAAGTCTGCCAAGTTTAGCATAATCAGCCTATAATTTTCCCACTGCTGCGACTCAGACCTACTCTCGACTAGGAGAGCGAATGTGTCTTAATCCACCACGCGGACCCAATGCGGATTGGTGTATGTCACATACCATGCCATAAAACATTTTTTTTGCCCTTTGACATGCCGGTTTCCTCACGATGTTTTCCTTCACCGTTGCGAGACTGCCACGCATGGCTGCCACCGGGATTCGAACCCGCGACCATCGGATCGCAAGGCAAGGGCCTCATCCACTCGGCCACCACGTCCTCGTTGCACTGCCAAGTTTGCGCTTACCATATTGCTTGAACACTTACACTTTCCTGCAGAAGGAAGCAGTTTATCGCTTGAGTGACATCAGCAGCGTGGACCGCGTTATGATAAGGGTTGGTATTGATATAGCTTTCCTCGATAGAGACGAATAGCTTCCAGCAGCTTTCGGGGGAGAGATTGAAGTGTTCCATCAGCCCGTGCTTTTCAAACAAGTGCATGCATAGTACTGGCAGGCAGCGTCCTGTTGAACAAATAATTAAGGTTTTACAAATCATACAACAACCGACTTCGATCGGACTGTTCTATTAACCGTAGATACCGCTGAATAGGCACAGGGAAGCAAAATACACAGTTTTGTTCACTTTTTTCTTCAATTATTTTGATTTAAAACCTAAACTACTGATCCGATTTTGATAAAATTTCTATGGGACTAATCTAAAAGTTTAACCTCTCAAACAAAAACGATTTCTTCAAATCGGTAAATAAACAAAGAAAATCTCAGGTAACAAACATAAAAAAAAACATCCAACCGAATTGATAACCTCCATCGTCGGTCCAGTCAGTTGAAAAAGCAACTTCCGTATTTCGGATTAGATCATTCCTTCAAAATTCATCAGCCGATTCATAAGGCAGAAACTTCTTTAAACTTAAATTATTCTAAATTATGAATCATTACACGATATTAGCTTTTTTAAACATTGTCAAGAGCATAGATTATTTAGACAGGGTATTAAATGTGAACACAAATCTTTCGATCGATCCTGCGTCAAGTAAATCCAGCAAAATCCAGCTGCCTCCACGATGTCGTCCGACCATCGGGCTGGTGGTTTTCCCGCTGACCTTCGCCCCTCGCACAAATATAACAATTTCCTCTTGTTGACATGCACCGCAGTATTATACAATGTTTACGGTCACGGGTGAACTTCTACTATAACTACAACACAATGGAGGTTTAACTGAAACGATTCGTTTGGCATTGTCTATGAACGGAGCTCTACAGACGGGCGCATCGGAACTGTTGGCACCACTTACAAATTGTGAATTATTTCGAGAATTAGTGTCTATTTATTATCATCATTATCGTCAATCTATCATATGGGGGCGGTATGTTTCGGGTCGTTATCATGCTGAATCGTCCATAAAAGAGAGATGTTCCTCAGCATAGGAAAGCATAGTATCCTCTAATATTGCCTTGTATTGATGTTGGTATAGGTTACCCTGAACTGTCCTCACAGGTCCCACTCCACGTCCAGAGAATTAACTCCACATTTTTATTTTTCCACCGCCATGTATCACCTTATTTTTTGTGAATCTTGGATTCATTTCCGCTTTTACAGGACGATGTACGTATTGCCTTCCATCTGAAGAAATCAAATTAACCTTGGTCTCGTCAGAGAATAATACATGTTGCCATTGAGCGTAGGTCCAATGTCCATATTTACGTGCAAAAGCCAAACGTGCATTTCTACGTTCTTTCTTCAACAACGGTACTTTGCGAGCCACTTTTCCGAACAACCCTGCTTCTACCAGACGTCGTCGAACGGTCCTCGCTGATACACCGGCTCTTTCGTATGCCAAACACTTTGTGTTTAATTAAAACAGACCCTAAAAACGGATCTTTCTTAGTTAACCTGGTTATCACTCTAACTTCTTGCGGAGTTGTTTTTCTCGACCTTTTTTTTCTGGGCACATTTGAAGCAGTGTTGTTGCCCTGAAATGTGGCACTGCATCGCATACCATAGTTTTTGAACGATTTGAATATTCTGCTATCCGTATTCATTTCCATGATCTGATATCGGCATGACCAACCACGTTCGTCAAACTTCATGATAATTTTTCGTAGTGTTTCATCGCAACTTTTATTTTTATCCATTTTCAGATTTTGAAAATAGGACGAAAAATGGCCAGCCAGCATTCTTTGAACAAATAGCACTGTGAAAATCTATCAGCTATACTGTAATGAGGTTTAATGTTTAAGAAGTTGTTATTGTTTGGATAATCGGGTACATAAATGACTCGTTGGAAAATAAAAAATAAATTCACAATTTGGTTTAACTAGAAAGTGTCCCCAATTAGTTGACAACGACTCTATATATACAGGGTCAGCCAAAAAGTAACGTCAAAAAATTTACCCCATGTATGTTCCGCGGTTTTTAGTAGTTTAGAAGTTATGATTTTTTATGTGTATTTTAAAATTTACTTCCGGTGCACCTTAAAAAAATCATAACTTAATTAATAGTATTGATACTAAAACAAAATAACCGTATTAATGTATAATAAACCAAACTTTTTTAGAGCAAACTGTTTTTAATGTATCACTGATTGTTTAATTTGAGATTATTAGACTACTTTTGATGATGCCTTACAAATAATGTAGACCATGAAAATGAAATAAATAAGGTAAAACTTTTTTTTCGGCGAATTTTTTTCTTTACGCATGCTCTTCTAACTAAGTTCGGTGCCAAATTCATCGTAAAATTGCCGGTTAAGAGCAACATTTTTTTATTATTTGGCAAGCTGACAAAGTGTTGAAGTTTTTAAAAGTAGTTTGAACCTATGAAACAACAATTTTGTACTGTTGAGATAATTTTGAAAATTTTACTGCGTTCAAGTGAAACCTAAAATTTTCACTTTCGACCCTTTTTTCGGTAACTTGTAATGAAGAATGTTGTGTAGTTGATTATAACGTATGAAAGAATAATTCATAACAATAATGTTTCAGAAAAAAAAAATCTTACTATTAATTAAGTTATGATTTTTTTAAGGTGCTCCAGAAGTTAACTCGAAAATACACATAAAAAATCATAACTAAGGAAACTAAAAAAAATTTTTGACGTCACTTTTTGGCTGACCCTGTATATAGTAGGAGATTAACCGAATGGGATGACGTGTCAAAGCCATGAAATAAAATTATTTTATTTTATTACCACGCAGATGAAGCCGCGAGCAAAAGGTAGTTAACAATAAAGAAACAACTTACGCGTAAAAGCTTTTACTGCAAAAACATGCTAACAGTAAAATCACATACAATTTGTAAAAAAATGTAGGCACTTTCGCGCTCTACCCCTCCAACAGTATTTATTGCGTTTTACGTTATCATGTCACGATAGTGGCGCTGCACTGCACCTGCGCGTCTAGATATTGTATGAAAACTAGAAGAAGCGCCATAGTGGCGCTACAGTTGCGCTTCCTAGGCGCCCTTAGAATATGCCATTCGGTTTTGCACTCACTGCACGTGATGTCAAATTGCTAGTCTGCACGATCTTACATTGTATTACCAGCACATATTACGCAAGGTTGTGATTTCTAGGTGCACAGCGCAGCGTGACAAATATGGTTGTGTCCTATTTTATACTCAGGCCTTCTAGATCCATGATGGAATTGTTGTTAACCTTTTATAATGTGCCTATAGGATATTAATTTACGGCTCAATCCGCAGGAGAGATAAAGTCGAACCATAAAGTGCCAAATAAGCTGCGGTTCCATATTAGTCTTGAAACAATAGCTGTGCTTCTCTACGCCGTACCTGATCCTGGTCACGTGCATATTTGCAAGAAAAGGTATCAATATTTTTATAATAGATGCTTATTAATTGCTGCCCACCTTGCAAACTGCGTGATATTGAGATAACTTTTTATCAATTTATAACAATGCCTATTCTAATATCTATACAAGTTAAGGCCCAATCGGTTTACTTTCAGTGTGAATAGGTAAGATACCCAGTTATAATAATAAATTAAATTAAAAAAGCTTTATTCACTTCCATTTACAAAAAATAATTAAAATTAAATATGTAGGTTTTGTTTTTTAAGTGTAGGGAGAGTCCGCATCTTGCGGTGAAAGTTCTCCTCCAGTTCTGTCCAGTCTCTTCTATTTATTGCTCTACTTGGCCAGAGCTTTCCGGCCACTTCTTTTATGTCGTCGCTCCATCTAAATGATGATCGTCCTCTATTTCGCTTCTTAACTCTTGGGTTCTACTTTGTTATTATGTTGGACCATCTGTTTTGGTTCAGCCTTTGTACATGGCCAGCCCATTTCAATTTAAGCCCTAAAACTCTTTTTGGTTAAAACTGAGCTTCAATGATAGATGTACGTCAAGGAGAAATTCTATACACAAGTAAACACAACTACTTAAGTATTCGTTACACAAAGGTATTACATAGTAGGTACGCGATTTTGCAATGACATGGTTTAGTAATCTCAAGGATACGTAGCGCCCAGATAAGTACCACAAATAAGTTACTTTGCATTATTTTGTTACACTTTATCCATTTCATTATGTGTAACATGTCACAGGCTTCCATTATGCGTAGCGTTGATGCCGAGAGGACAATGTTTATCACCATAAACATGAGGTGGTTGAAACGAGGCAGGCTGTGAGGCTAACACGCGGTGATCATAAGACGAACGAATAATTTCAATCTTAGAGTATGAATGAATGAATGAAAACTCTTTATTGTACTAGGAAACTTAAAGATAAATATACAATATAATTAATGAGCATGTACAATGGGCGGTCTTATTGCTAAGCAGCGATCTCTTCCAGACAACCTTTAGAGTATGTTACAGACTAATGCCTACTTGCACCAAACTATCAAAGTTCCTAAGCAATTACTTAACTAACTTGACAGTTCTTAACAGTCTGAATTTGGACCGTTAAGAACTAGCAAGCAAGAAAAGTAATTGCTTAGGAGCTTTGACAGTTTGGTGCAAGTAGGCATAAGACTATACTCGTTCGTACTTGAGATAAGACTTACCTAGGACTTTACTAGGTTATAAATTAATAAAATACTAGACTTCCAAGCAATATATTATTCGCCCAACAATAGGACACTTCATGTAGGTAAAAAAAATAACACGAAAACTTCTAAAACTATATTGCTGGAACAGCCCGAGAACACTGGAACAGCTCGAGAACACTGGAAATATTATGTTTTTATAGGTACTGCGATACTTTTAGTATTTCAACAATGATGAGAAAATTATATATAATGTAATGCCAATGATTTTATAGAGATGGGACACAATTGAGTAAAACACATAAATGTTTAACTTACCCCCGGATGCGTAGTCCAAAAGAGTTGTGTCGTAGTCCCAAGATCCTGCTCGTTCCAGCATGGGCTGTTGAATATGACTTTCATTAGTACAAAGTTTCCTTTATTAGCTCTCCGCCAAGAATAGAGTTCACATTCGTCCGATTGACTGTTAAATAGCCTATTGCAATGTAGTATTTTTCAACCGACTTCAAAAAAGGAGAAGGTTCTCAATTCGGTTTTTTTTTATGTTTGTTAACTTAGAACTTTGTTTATGTTTGAGAGGATATCCAGATGGATCCCATATAAATTTCATGAAAATCGATTCAGTACTTAAGTTATGAAATCAAAATAACCACAGAGAACTAAGATATAAAAAAAATAACTGTCATCCATTTGATTTCGATAGTTTGTCGGTGATGAGTAATTTTGATTTTATTCATATACAAAACCTGCAAATGACATTGTCCCGATAGACAATTCATGTTAATTGAAACTTTCTTAAAATATGTATGAAATAATCATACTTTTACAAAAAAAAAAAAACAACCGAGAAGCTTCTTTAAGTTGGTTGAAAAAAATAAGCCAACCTAATTTAATGTTTCCATTGAAATGAAGCAAAGTAGGGACTTTTCAATATAATAAAATGGATTGGTATTGTAATGAGTTAATTTCAGTTATATTTTTTTTTTACCTATTATTGTGTCCCTTTTTTGGGCAAAGGTCTCCCCCATCCCCTTCCACTTTTTGCGGTCGCTAGCCGCCTCCCACCAATCTGCCTGGTAGGCCTCGATATCGTCACGCCAGCGTCTTTTAGGCCTGCCTCGGCGTCGTCGCCCGTCCTGAGGCACCCACTTCGTAACGATCGGGGCCCATCTCTCAGGGTGCATTCTCCTAACGTGGCCCGCCCAATCCCATTTTAGCCTGGCAGTTGTTTTGCCAAAATCAGCAATTAGTGCAGTCAAATTAGGCGTGTTTTGAGCAAAGATAGGACATAATTGAACACATTTGTTTAAAGCTTTAATTTTTACATAAATTGATTTCAAATGAATTTGCCCCTACCATATATAAATTTCAACCTCCGGAGATGGCTGGATCCGGAGATACCTTCATAAGGCCATAGCTTGATGAGGCGTTTCTATACAGTTGGTGCAGTGTGATATATTTTGTACGACACCATGCTCCACGTTCCCACCAAGTTTCAGCTAAATCCGAAACCGGGAACACCTTTGAATTGTGATAGCAATTACAATACTTTGGTATCAGATAAATCTATTCTGGGTCAACTCCTGTTGTTGTGCAATTTGATGTAATGGTCAAGGTCTTTGCCACAATGCTCTCCCAAATTTTCAACTGCCTACGTTTTCTAAATAGGAGTATATCCTTAGATTTACGCATTTTTTGAGAGGTTTTGTACCACAATTCTACAGGCAAAATCGACACAGTTTCAAAACTTATCTCAAATATATTAACGAGGTAATTGTAACGTATGCCAGTTAAAAAACTTTGGGATTCTAATACGGAACAAGTGTTTATTGGGCATTATAGGTAAATAACATAGGAACTTAGCCAACAGAAGCGACAGTTGCATTTCACGTCAGATAAACAAAATAAGTCTCTTCCACAAGCTTTTCCATCTATGAAAAATTGAACGCGTCATCGTTTGCAAGTTTTACAGGTTAGATTTTGACACCAAACGACTTATGTCTATTTATTAAAAGCGCCTAAATACGTCATTTATTTATAATAAGGAAAATGCTGTTTGACGTGACAAATGTCTACTAAACATGTAGATCGTTCAAACTTTAAAACGAAAATAGAACCTCAAGCAGTTGTCAAAATGCCACTCGAATGCCATTCAATTCTTGAATTTCATGCTACTGCACCTAATAACAAGACGATTTATCAATAGCACCAACTCTTTTAAAAATCTGTCCTAATGTTTTTATCGATACTGAGACTGAAATGATTTGAAAAAAATTGAATTTATCAATCGTTATTACGCGTATAGAAATACATTAAATTGATCATTTTTTATGCAATACAAAACCCAAAGTAAATAAGCTAAATTGATCAATAACAAGACAGAAATAACGAACAAATCGCATGTTTTTAGAACTTTAGGTAATTTAGGAAAGAAACACCGTCAATAATACAAATGTATCGATACAATTTTTTCAGGATCTTGGTTGACTAAGGAAAATCACTTTTTTAGTAGCCAAAATCACCCAATAAAACAAACCCAATCGTGGCGAGCAAAGCGAGCCGCAAATTTTTACACAATTTATAAAAAATATACCCCACGTTTTTACAAAATCAGAATTATAATTATTTTACAATTATCTTTTATTGCCTCGCACTCAGCAGCCAGCACCGTCTTTTGTTTCACAATCTTTGAAGTCACGCCTGTTTTGTTTTTTTTGTGAGTGGCTAGTTCGATTTTCGAACAAACCTTTTTACAATGCCATAAGGGCGTTCTTTTACTTGGAGTTTTCCACGAGTTTCCACACGAATTTGACGTTCCAAATTCAAATCACATTACAATTCTTGGGAGTTTCATACACCATTACCTCCCTAGAGAGGTAATGCTATGCATTATCTTGATGATAGCATGATATGTAATTGGAAATTGGTGTGGAGGTGGAGCAGGTGGTGTGAAAAAAATCTTATCGCTGTGCGCAAAGTGAGCCTTTTTATGCAATTTTTTATGCCCATAGTTTTTTTTTATTGTTCTGAAAATAACTTTATCGGGACCCAAAAACAACGCAAAAATGAATTATAATTATGAATTATTTCTTAAAAAACTCTAAAAAAAAATACATCGTGGGATGAGAAAACACGAGCAGCTGCCCAACAATTGGGCCACCCATAGACGAAGGCAGTGTTGAAAGTATGATTAATTAATATAAACATTATCTAGATTCTAAGTCTTACATAAAAATAGACAAAGACCTTAAGACTTTTTGTAGAGCAATTATCGAGCAAGTTAAAATTCTACTTTTTGTAGAACTTGTGCGTTTACTATATAAAAATTTTAGACTTAGACATTTCGGGGGGAGGGGCGGGGGCTTATGAAACCCCAAAACCCCTCCACTGTATTCCGCCATAGGTCTGATTGAATAATGTTGGTGCTCAAAATGAGCACCGGCTATATAGCCGGTGCTCATGTTGCTATTGAGAGAATAACTCAATTTACGCACACCACTGCAGTTTTATGTGGGTCTACTGTTAATTAATCTGTAATATTGGTGATAAATAACCTCAAGTTTCTGGATTTTTCTGAGAGAAACTTGTATATTTTAAGAGTGGTGATTGTAACTAACTACTAGTAGTTATCACAGAAAAAAAATCACGAATAAATTCTTTTTCTCCGAAGCACAGTTCGGCGATTCATAAGTTGGTGAAAAAAACCATGTTCCGTATGAGGAAGGATGGTGCAAATGCACCGAAAGGTTTATCATAGCTGTAGAAACCTTGTGTTTATTTGCACTGACTGTGCCAATGTTTTCCGAGCTAATAACTGCATATTTAACTACAAAAAATCATTTTTACCTGGTCATGCTACTTGTAAAACTTTGAAATTTATAGTAGAGGTACATTAGGATAGTCTTAATGTGTGGTACAAATTTCATGAGATAGACTTTACCCGTTTACATTTTACACCGATTTCAATGTTTCAACTGAGTATTTAACAGGGTTCCGTAGGTGCTAGAATCGGTGCAAATTAGGTGGTGGCTCCTGGTGGTATCCTCTATCGATCCCGCAACATTCTACAAATGTACGAATTATGTCCTATCTTTTTTGGATTTTAACTAGCCTAAATGCCTGTTTTCGAACGTAGGGTAGTATTGCGTACTTGTCAAAGCGTTTAACACCCAGTACGCTACGTTCCATTGCTCGCTGGCAAACCTTGAGCTTGGTTTTTTGAGAATCGGTTAGTGACCATGTTTTTCAGTTATTTATTCAACGTTAAATTACAATTTGCTGTGGCTCGCCGGCGGGCATCAAACAACTACTAGAAGCTTTTGCACTAGAACCACTGCCGGTCGCTTCTCTTTACAGACTATGATGTCAAAGTACTGAAATTATTTTCACTATGAACGGAAAATGCACAGGAAAGAGTATTACAAATATTTTTTCTTATTTAGTAGAAAACCTTTTTTTTGCTCTTCAAAGAAAACTCTGTTTACATAGTAGAACCACGCCAATTCATCAGTTTTCCATCTCGTCAGATTGTGTAAAGAACTACAGATGAGATATAAAGGACCCACGGGTTATTAATGCATTATTTTTTTAAACTTAAGTTATAATCGCTTATCTTGAGATAGCTTTTCCGAGTAGGTTTATTTAATCGATGTTATGATATAATCATTTTTTGTTTGCCAAGGAAGGGTTGTTTTCGCGCGTATCTTGTATGTACATCATATGTATGTAAATTTCTGGGTTACCTCGTTTCTTCCAAACGGCTGGATGGATTTTAACAATTAGTTATTTTTTTTTATCGTTAGATTCGTCTCAATCACCCGAGTGTTCTTAGATGGGTTATTAAAAAAAAAAGAGCTGAATAGTAAGTAGTTAATAATAATTGTTTGTTGACCAAACCTATCGAGTAGGGTATCAAAATTAATGTATTTTAAAGGAGATTACAAATACATATATAAATTATATGTTTACATTAAATTTTGAATCTTCTTTTTATCGTGTCACTAGTTCCTTCGAACCAGCGTGGTGAAAGGATTTCAAGTGCGCCACGAAGAGGCTCCTTTCGTGCACTCAACACATGTTTTCGAACTTTAGGTTCTACGACATGCCGGTTTCCTCACGATGTTTTCCTTCACCGTTGCGAGAACGTGGGATGCATACATAGATTTTTTCGACCGAAAAACCCATTTACGCATGACTGCCACCGGGATTCGAACCCACGACCATCAGATCGCAAGGTAAGAGCCTCATCCACTCAGCCACCACGTCCACTTTTATTTAATTTAATTTGGAATAATGAATTGTTAGGTAAAGAAAGTATAATTATTTCGCAGTCGGGTTTTCAGTTTTTTAAACTTTAAGCTTGTTTATTGTACCGCTCTGTATGTAGGTACAAGGGAGATTTAAGACTAATACGACTCATATTAACAAGAAACTTGGCCGATAACCAACACGCATTGCAACAGGAAGGCAATTAATGCGTGTCACTCGCCGTGCATGTTCATAACACACAATAGCCACATTTTACGGCAGCCGCTTCCTTATACCGAGAGGAAAACAAATAAACAATACTGTAATGACGAGCAATTCTATGACGCCTTGAGTCCTGCATCACGGCGTTGAACCGTCGTTTTAGGCTAAAGAATTACTTGTTTTCAACAACCCAGGATCCTGCTCCGTTACTTCAAGGAGCTGGGATGGCTGGGACAGGGTTAATTAATTTTTTCGGGGGGCAACGCACAATGCACCCTTTAACGGGACGCCAGTGCAGACCGCTGTGCTACACAGATAAAAATAAGAATAAGGCGTTGTCCTAATAGAACGCGATCACGCGATCGTCGCGCGAGCAAGCGATGCGACCGTCGCGCGAATCCGCGATCAAACGTACTAACGTCAAATAGGCGTCCCGATTAGCAATCGCGCGACGCGACGTGATGCCAATTGGGACGCCTATTTGACGTTAGTACGTTTGATCGCGTGATCGCGCGATCGACGTTCGCGCGAACTTGCGATGGTCGCGTCATCGCGTTCTATTAGGACACTGCCTAAGAAGTTGTTTTTAATGTAGCCTTCAGTCTTTATTTAATTGGGTATCTTCTTCTCGCGTAAGCCAGTGTCTGGCTCTTGTGCCAGAGTTTTTAGCCCACGTGAAGGCATTGGACATGAAAAGATAGAAACCAACTTCATATACACAACGACTCGCTTCGACTGTTTGTTCCAAATAATTACACGCGCGCTAGGAAGCACAGACTGTTTGCGTTACCACCGAGTCGCACCGTGGCTCGCACCAACTCTCCACTGCCTTCGCACCCTTACTGCTCTTAACAAGGTTTTGACGAAAAATCCTTGTAATTGCGGATGAATGGAAGAAGCTGATGATAGAGTGCCTGGTGTTTTGTGAGCGTGATGAATGAAAATAATAATGAATTAATTGCTAATGAATTATATTATTGACATGTGATACTTTTGTTAATTGTTTATTGATTTTTTAATTTTATGAACATGATATTTAATTTTAACTAGAACTGTATATTTTTTATGTGTGATATTAACAATTAATTAGTGTAAGTCTGTGACCGTTCTGATTAAAATAAATACATACAAGATACAAATACAAATATTTAAAAAAGTCATGATTTTTAATTCGATAATAAATTATAACATTTGTTTGCAAGGTTTCATCGAGTATCGCTGATCCTTCAAAAGATACTGGTTAACACAAAATTCAATTTTCTCAGTAAGCTTATACAGCCCGACTTCATAAATAACATATTGAAAACTCTGAACGGATCTTAGGACTTGTACAAGACCAACTTCAATGGTTACATCGCAATGTTCTAGACACGCACGACCGACGGACGTCACCCTACTAGTACATACATTTATGTATAACTACTCGTACTTAGTTTACTAGAAAAATAGAATGTGCAATGAACAGCTGTTGCTTTTGACGACACCGTGGCTTAGTTGATAGTGACCCTGCCTACGAAGCTTGGTGTTCCGGGTTCGATCCCCGGCCGCCAAATATTTGTGACGAACACAAATGTTTGTTCTCGAGTCTTGGATGTTGTGATGTGTTGTATGTGTCCATGCCGCCTGCGACACAGGGAATCCTAGTGCAGGGGTGTGAGTGTGTGAATGTTTGTTTGTTTTTTTTTTGTTTTTTGATCTTTACAGGGTCGTAAGATTTATGCAATGTCAACATTGCATTATAGAATAATATAAATTGTATAACAACAAAAATGTCTAAGAGTATCCAAATAACCCTTTTTATAGGCCCAAAGCGTCCTTATTCAGACTTATTACTCGACACAAAAATGTCGCCATCGTACACATGAGGGCTTTAGTGAATACAAAATGAATTGTGTTTAATTTATAATACAGTAAATAGGACAAAACAGACATATTTTTAGTAGTGTATTAGTCTATTTATCCTATTCCTTCCTTTGTAATCTCGGGGTATGGGTTGCCTAGCTGTACGCCCTTACCACTAACACCGCACGCGCATACGCGGCTGCGCGCATCGGAAAAAGTGTCTAAATCGGGGAAGAACATTTAACGCGGTTCGAAAGATATGAAGAAAAACTTTGCGGCTTGAAAAACTATTATATGGTGGCGGTTTTGCTTGTGATTATTGGTGGTGGATTAAGTAAAAGGCACAGCAGAAGCGGGCGAGTTGGGGTGAGTTTAGGGGTCCCATATTCTTATTTATGTAATTTGTGTATTGCGCCGGCATCACAGCGCGGCGGCCGGTGGTGGCCACAGGTCTTTGGAACCAGCGGTTGCGGGTATGTTTTGCTTTTAGCTAACATTCTGGTCCATTCGAGCGGGATAATTCCAAGGGCCTGGGGCTACTGTCGCCCTTCGTGCTATAACACAATTACACGCGGTTGGTTTTTTGGTTGGAGAATCCTGGCGGTGAAGGGATTTTTCTAGCTAAAAAACACTCCCCAACTAATAAAAAACTATCACAAACTACACAGAGAAACTCAAAAATATAATATTGCGGTAGGGAACACATAGTTTATTGATAGCCTCCCTTATTGGTATTTATATGAACACTCACATAACACAACATTTGCGGATTTGCGGATAGTTTTATTTAAAAAACCTTTTACTAGCGGATCTAGAATTGGTAACTTGCTTGGGGTTTAAAGTTTGAAATTTTGGTGCGATTATTTCAAATTATTTTATTAAAAATAGATAGTTTTGTGTTGCGGATCAATGAAACTGGCATTCTTCTTATTCTAATAGGAAAGAAGGCTGCTTTATTGGAATTTTATTTGTATTTTGTGTGCGGTTATAATAATTTAATTGGTGTTTTTTGTACTTAATTGTGTTTATTTGGTGTAAATAATATTGTGTGTTTGAGAGAGTTTTTAGATAAGTTTATTGTTTTGTGTGGTATATTTTATGTATAAAAATGCCTACTAAAGCTCAAATCAAACTTTGTAAAGCGCGGTATGATGTAGCGGTGTTGAATCTAGATATGATTTACAATCTTTCACAAAAGGAGCTTAAAACTGAAGGTGAAAGGAGTGAGTTTAAGTTGAGGTATGCGGACCTTGAACCAAATTACACTGAATTCAATGAAAATCATCTTGAACTCCTGGTCAGTACGGAAGATGATACTGAAGCGGATATCTATACTAAAAAGTATCTAGATTACAACAAAAAATACTATGAAACAAAGCAGAAATATTTGGGGCTATTTCCTGCTCATAGTCAGACATCAGTGTATGAAACTGCATGTTCTTCAGATGGGTCAAAGGGTAAAAGAGTTTTCTTACCCAGGGTGCAGCTTCCTACTTTTGCGGGCAAGATAGAGGAGTTTGTGTCATTCATGGACCTCTTTGAATCACTGGTAGGCAAAGATGAGTCGCTATCAAGTACTGAGAAGATGTACTATCTGGTAGGGTCATTGTCTGGTGAGCCAAAAGTGCTCACTCAACATTTGTCAGTCTCCGGTGACAATTACTTAATAGCTTTGGAGTTGTTGAAAAATAGGTACAACAACAAACGGTTACTAGCGGACAAACTGTTACACAATCTGTTAGGTACGGTCCATGTAAATAAAAGTGTAAATTCATTAAAACCGTTCCTGAACACATTATTGGAGAGTACCAAAGCTCTTGAAAAGATGAAGTTTCCAGTAGCAGAGTGGTCTTACCTGCTGTTCTTCATTAATTTCCAAAAATTGGATAGCGGTCTCAAAAAACAATTTGAGGATAAAATGTTTGAAAAGGAGTTACCCAGCTTTGATGATTTGGTAAAGTTTCTAGAAAATGAGGTGCGGATTCTAGAATCAAGCGGGGAAGCTAGCCATAGCGGTAGGGGTGGCACTTCCACATCAAGATCACATCATGTAGCGGCACAAGGTGGGAACTCAACTTGTAAATTATGCAAACGGGGAAATCATACTTTGTCTAAGTGCGAGCAGTTCTTAGCACTTGATCCACGCCAGCGGAAGGTGCGTGTAAAGGATTATAGACTGTGCTTTAGGTGTTTAGGTGAGCATAACATTAACAACTGCACATCGGGTTGGACTTGCTTCAAATGCAAATCAACCAAGCACCACTATCTGATTCATTTTGAACAGCCAGTGTCGGCGGCGGCGGCGCCTACGGCGGGGGCTGTGGCAGCGGCGCCACAAGCGGAGAGTGGATTCCGAGCACAAAATCTGAATCCTGATAGATCAGGCATAGTCAGTGGGGATTTTAGGGTCAATGCACCCAATAATGGTACTAGGGTAAATGCTCCCAATATCGGACTGGGGCAAAATGTGACTGTTGATGGTGGGGCAGCTCTAACGTCGTACAGCAGGATAGAGACACCGAGTTTGTACCATCGCACGGTGTTGCTGGCTACAGCCGTAGTGCGTGTCATGGATAAGTGCGGAGAATTCCATGAGGTTCGCGTATTACTGGATGGGGGCAGTCAGAACACATTTGTTACGGATCTTTGCGCGGGTAGGTTAGGCCTTAAGCGGTATAGGTCGGATATTGTGACAGTCACGGGTCTGGGTGGTATGCCGGTTAGTGACTGCAGGGGAGGGGTAACTTTGACCATGTGCCCTCGGTTTTCAAATCATCCTAAATTGGTCACCACGGCTACAGTATTGAGTAGCATTACTCACAACCTACCTAGCGTGAGCCTCTCACCAAAAATGGCGGATTGGTATAGAGGCATTTACTTGGCGGATGAGCAGTTTTATGCAAGTCGACCCATTGATATATTAATAGGAGCGGACTTGATGGGCGACATAATGATAGGCGGATATATTAAGGTGAATGATTATTTGCCATGTGCAATGAACACGATTTTCGGTCATGTATTGATGGGCCTTGTGACTTATGCGGTTTCTCAAAATGAGATGGTCCCTCGGTCCCAAACATGTTTCTCTGCCCATGTCACAACTAACCAGATTTTGGAGCGGTTCTGGGAAATAGAAGACATACCGGACGCGGTAGTGCTTAACCCTAAAGACACCGAGTGTGAAATCTTTTTTAGGGAAACTCATCAGCGGGATGAGAGCGGTAGATATATTGTGCGGTTGCCTTTTTTAGAGGGTAAACCTGAGTTAGGTGACTCAGTGGCGGTAGCCAAAAAACGGTTTTTGGCTATGGAAAGGCGGTTAACCTCAAATGAGGTACTCAGGGAAAAATATATTTCTTTCATGCGGGACTATGAAGAAATGGGGCACATGTCAGTTTGTCCACGGGACCCAGCCGATTTTGCTGACGGTAATGGGTACGTTATACCCCATCACGGAATTTTCAAGGCGGAATCAGAGAAGATCCGGGTGGTTTTTGATGCAAGTTGCGGAACGACTACTGGCGTGTCACTCAATGATACCCTACATGCGGGACCTAAGTTACAGCGGGACGTAATGGAGATCATTTGTCGGTTTCGTATGTCTGAATATGTGTTTACAACAGACATTAAAATGATGTTTAGACAATTAATGGTTCATGAAGACGATCGGCAGTATCAGCTGATATTTTGGAGGGAGTCACCTGATCAGAGTTTAGCTCTGTACACTCTAAATACCGTTACCTATGGTATGAAATCCAGTCCATACATAGCAATCAGGACTTTGCGGCAGCTGGCCGATGATGGAGAAGCTGAGTTTCCGGCGGCGGCTAAACTCTTGCGGTCATCAGTCTTCATGGATGATATTTTGGGGGGGGCAAATTCGGAGGGGGAAGCCAAACAACTGAAAAGTGACCTGACAAATTTACTTCGCTCTGGCGGGTTTGAGTTGAGTAAATGGGTGTCCAATAGTGAGAGGCTTCTAGCGGACATTCCTACAGAGAATTTAGAAAAGCCTAGGACCTTTGACAAGGAAGACGGGCCAGGTTTTTTCAAAATTTTGGGGGTAGAATGGGATCCAAACAAGGATTGCTTTTCTTACCATTGTAAATTGAAAGATAGTACAAGTTGTACTAAGCGGATTATTTTGTCAACCTTGGCGAGAACCTTTGACCCTTTGGGGTGGATAGCACCGGTGCTATTCCAGGGCAAGGTGATCATGCAACGGCTTTGGAGGTTGAATTTACCGTGGGATGACACTCCACCACCGGATGTGGTAGCGGAATGGAGTGGGATCATAAATGATCTTAACCAAATTGAAAACATTCAATTGGATCGTTTTGTCTTAGGCGGAAATAGGACTTGCTCCTTACACGGATTCTCAGATGCTTCTGAAAGTGGGTACAGCGCAGTGGTATATCTGAGGACCGTTGATAAAAGCGGTGGAGCTAAAGTCTCATTAATGATGGGAAAATCGCGGGTAGCACCATCTAAAATCAAGGTTACCATCCCAAAATTGGAATTATTAGGTGCAACTTTGTTAGCTAGGCTCATCAAGTATGTGGTAGAGTCTATAAAAGACCTTATACAGGTAGATGAGATAGTTTGTTGGTCTGACAGCACAATTGTTCTCTCGTGGTTGCGGGTGCCTCCACACACTCTACAGACGTTTGAGGGGAATCGGGTCTCTCAAATTGTCAACTGCGGATTAAAGTTAAAATGGCGCCACGTACCATCTGAGATGAACCCAGCGGATGTTGCTAGTAGAGGTTGTCGAGCTTCGGAGCTGCTCGTACACTCTTTATGGTGGGGACCTCAATGGCTGCGAGATACAGCGGACACGTGGCCAGCTGATAAAGCTAGACAAGATAAGGACCTCCCAGGTATGCGGAAAACTTTGGTGAGCGTTCATGTGGGTACTGCGGAAAATGATACCATCTTTAGTCAGTTCAGCTCACTAATAAAGTTACAGTCGGTCGTAGCTTATTGTCTTAGATTTTGTCACAATTCTAGAAATCCCACCAACAAAACTGTAGGCGTTCTGACGGTTAAAGAACGTAAATCGGCTATGGATAGACTGGTTGAGTTGGTTCAGAAAACAGAATTTGCTGCGGATATTGACTGCTTGAAGCGGGACAAGCAGTGCTCGACCAGATTGCGGCGTTTATTCCCCTTCATAGACAATACAAACCTATTGCGTGTTGGAGGTCGCTTGAATCATTCTAGTCTTCCTTTCCAAGGTAAACATCCGGTTGTTTTACCCAAGGATCATCCATTGACGACACTAATTATTGACCATGCGCATCGGGCTCATTGTCATGTAGGTCCAACAGCCCTTCAGGCTATTTTGCAAAAGGATTACTGGATTCTCTCGGCTCGGCAAGCCATTAGAACTCGTATTTTTAAGTGCATTTCCTGCTTTAAAACTAAAGCAAAGCCTACAGAACCCCTGATGTCATCGCTCCCTAGCGATAGGGTAAATGCCACTGGTGGCGTCTTCCATGCCGTGCAAACGGATTTCGCCGGACCGTTCTTTATAAAAGCTTCGCGGCTACGAAATGCAAAGATTCTAAAGGCATATCTATGTGTATTCATTTGTTCTTCGTCGAAAGCGGTACATTTAGAGGTCGTCGGTGACCTTACGACGGAGGCTTTTATTGCGGCGTTATTTCGGTTCACATCTCGACGCGGTTTACCGAGTGTGATAAGGTCCGATAACGGTACTAATTATGTAGGTACTAACAAGCACCTAACAGAAGCACACAAATACCTGATGAAAAAGGAAGTCGAAAGTTCTCTGGGGGACGTTGCATCTAAGAACGGGATAACTTGGTTGTTTAACGTACCAGGGGCACCTCATTTTGGGGGTCTATTTGAAGCGGCTGTCAAATCTGCCAAAACCTTATTGAAGCGGATGATTGGGGAGCAGGTTTTGACATATGAGGAACTGACAACGTTATTCACTAGAGCTGAAGCGGTACTCAACTCTCGACCACTTTGTCCATTGTCTCAGGATCCTCAAGACCTCGAGGTGTTGACACCAGCTCACTTTCTGATTGGTAAATCATTATTTGCTGTACCTGAATATAATCTGGAGCATGTGCCAGATACGCGGATTGGACGTTTTAAACTAGTGCAAGCTATTTCGCAGAGATTTTGGAGACAATGGAGTGACCGGTACCTTCATAGTCTACAAAACCGGAATAAATGGACAACGCCGACTGATCCACCTAAAATAGGGGATCTTGTATTGATAAAGGAGGAGAATGTTCCTTCTCTAAAATGGAAACGCGGAAGAGTAGTGGAGCTGCTGCCTGGAAAAGACGGGGTAGTTAGGTCAGTTAGGCTTAAAACTCTCTCAGGCGAATTTTTAAGGCCAGTGGTTAAAATTTGTAGGATGCCACTGGATTAGATGCCAGCAACACCAAACTATAGTTATGTGTACATATATTTTGAATTTAATGTTATTTGCGGATATTGTTTTTCATCTTGTAGCGGTATTTTAATGTTGATAAAGGCTTTCCAGCCTTTCTCGGGCGGGGGGATGTTTAATTTATAATACAGTAAATAGGACAAAACAGACATATTTTTAGTAGTGTATTAGTCTATTTATCCTATTCCTTCCTTTGTAATCTCGGGGTATGGGTTGCCTAGCTGTACGCCCTTACCACTAACACCGCACGCGCATACGCGGCTGCGCGCATCGGAAAAAGTGTCTAAATCGGGGAAGAACATTTAACGCGGTTCGAAAGATATGAAGAAAAACTTTGCGGCTTGAAAAACTATTATATGGTGGCGGTTTTGCTTGTGATTATTGGTGGTGGATTAAGTAAAAGGCACAGCAGAAGCGGGCGAGTTGGGGTGAGTTTAGGGGTCCCATATTCTTATTTATGTAATTTGTGTATTGCGCCGGCATCACAGCGCGGCGGCCGGTGGTGGCCACAGGTCTTTGGAACCAGCGGTTGCGGGTATGTTTTGCTTTTAGCTAACAAATTGTATTAAAATTTGTGACGGATCAATGTAAACAATGAGCCGTTAATGACTTTGTAGTGATCGTGGTACAATGTGGAATGCCAGAAGCGAGGAGATTGCTAACCACTTGTTATGCATTTCAGTAAATTGCTTGTCGAGTACAGTTCCATAACCCTTTATCGGTTTACTGATACCCGATGGCATACTTAATTAACTATAAATCGTTTGCAGCGGTCTACAGTCGGTCCAATTGTTTCCTATTGTGGATTTTGTATTATATGTTTTAGTAGTTACCTTATGCTGTTTATGGCATTTATTGATTTTATTTAGTTAGTAATTTATTTTATTCTCAGTTCAATGTTTTGAAAAAAGAAAGAAAATGTATTTATTGGCTCATTTATAGTGCCATTGTAGCGTGCAGAAATAAATATTTTACACATTTACTTTCGTGATACATGTGGTTGAAGTGCTTAGCGACTTGATATGGTAGATATCCATTAGTATTGAAATATCTTGAAATCGGAAACCAAGACCATATAAAATGCAATGTGTTACTTACGCGCACCAGGCAGGGATAGAAGTCTTCAAGAATGTGAGCCATAGGGATGGACCGCTTCCTGCGACGCCTTTGCGGCGAGCTGAACCGCTCTGTAGGTGTTTTAGCCCCGAACGCCATATCTCCCACACCTTCCTTGTAAAGCACCTTGACGTGTTCGTGGAATGTTCTCGGTTCTGTAAATGAACGCGTCGGTTTAATCATAATCCTAATTAACTTTAAAAGGTATAATAAGTTTTTTTAATTAATACGCCTAAAAACTTTTTTGTTTTTTCCAGCCAAGTCCGTGACTCCGTTTACGTGTAGATTCTTGAAGGTAGCAAGACGTAACGTAAACGTTTTTTTTTTGTAATTAGTAAGGGGGTTTCAAAATGTGTAGCTATGGATTAGTACTGTACTGACACTTAGATATTCTGCTACATTTCTGTCACGCGAGTCAGCTTATAAATATAATAATCCGTTATTTTCTTTACCTTCCATTTTAAAACCGGAATACTTTTTTGTTCAATCGCTAGCTGAATAAATGAACTGACACTGATACTCGTACAAAGCAAAATAATGACGAGTAAATAATGACCAGTTGTTAGGAAGATACGAGTTCCTAACAAGCGTAAAAGAGAACTCTTTGACTTGATTATTGCAACATTTCACCTATCAACATACTGATCTGTTTATGCTTTTTGAAATATATTTCCCTTAAATTACGCCATTATTGTTATGAGTGGTATGACTGTTGACTAATCGACGTTCTACTTGTGTGTAGTGTACGTATAAATGAAGTACCTGCTATTTTTATTCTCAATACGCATTGTGTAGTTTTACGACGTAGCAAGGCGGTAGTTTATATTGTGTAGTGTTCCATGTGTCAGTTCTTCCGCATTTTATAGCATATCATACTTTATGTTACAATAAAAATTACAATAATTCGATTTTTAACTTTGTACAAATTGACAACCCAAATTTACAATCCAGCTTAAAATTATGTGATGGGTTTTAAGCATTAGTGATTACTGATCAGTCACTTGTGTGTATCACTATTTTTGGAACAGTATAGAGGTGGTGGAGCTGGTGTGAAGTTTTCGTTTTCTTAGAAATAATTGGTTGGGACGTAGGTGAGATCGCTTCTATTTCTATAGGGCTATTTGAGGCGATTACTTTTGTTTCTCGTTGTTTCACGATTTTCTTGTATTATTATTTTATCATATTTTTATAGGTTACGACTCCCTTTTACTGTTCGAGTTATTTGTGTTGGAAGTTTTTTTATTATTAAAGTTTATTATACGAAATGACATGGATATTCAACTTCTAAAGAGGAATAAATTTTGTACGAGGGTCATAAAACTATCTGTACCTACGTTAGCTATTCAAAAGTGCAGCGGAAACGATGAAAAGCATAACTTTAGTAATGTTTGATGCTGGCATCCCTTTTAGCGTTCCGTAGAGCTCGACTGAAAGCGAACGAAATGAAAGTTTGCTCAACTTTAAGAATTTGGATCTCATTTACAAATTAACTGGAATTTAATTTAAGTAGAATTCAGCATCGACATCTAAAAGGCCTATTACACTACACGTTATTCAGGGAGTTAGTTAGGGAGGGGATGGCCCCTTGCAAGGGCGTCGATTATTACACTGCACTGAATACCAGCACCCTCACTCTCTTTGTACAGTCTGAACTTGAACGCGCACGGATAAGACGTATCATGGCACCTGTTGTATCTAAACCATTAAAAAAAGCAGCGGTTGCCGTGGCTTTGGTAGTTGAATCCATGAATATTATAGAAGAAAAAAAGAGGAGGAAAAGGATCTGAGTCAAGCAATACTTGAAATTAAGAGAAAAGCACTCCAATATGAGGATATCTACTCAGTGCTCTAGAACCAGCGGATTTTAAAAAATACATAAGAATGGGAGAGGAATTTGAATACTTATCAAATTTAGTAGACAAATTAATTCCCTAACTGCCCTAGGTGTTATTACACTAGACGATTGTAAGGGCAATTAGGGTGGCAAGGCTTGTCGGGACCGCCCTGCCACCCTAGTTAGGGAGCCTTACGCACTAACTCTTATTACACCACCCTTTCAGGGTAATGGTCCCTGAATAACGTGTAGTGTAATAGGCCTTTATGAAAAGCTAGGTTTTTTTTAAACTAGCAGCTTATTTTCTTTTAAAGAGTTTTTGTTATAGTACGATGACACACGGCTTTTTTACACGCCGGCGACTTCGCTTGTAGCGTGTAAAGTCGCCCAGTGTCATAGGCGTTTTTACAATCTGCTTGTTGACAATCCTTCCCAAATGCTTACTCGCTCACACGCTAGCGTTTAAAAACGCCAACAATCAGCTTGTATAAAAGCTTGTGTGTCATCGACGCTTTAGATAAGAAGCTTTAACATCCATGTTTTTTTTTAACTAATGTTCGCAATAAGAATAAATTTAAGTTTGTCTTTCTTTTGATGGATTCTACTCAGATGAGTTAGTAAAAATAATAATAATAATAAATATTTTGGACATATTATTCACACAACGTTATAATTTATTATCTATTTATTGGTTTTACGGAGACTGTACTGACTTTTTGCTAACTGTAATGTACAGTGAGTTATTATTAAACTCACCAAAGTCTCCATTCTCCGCAGATACGGAGAAATCTGAAACAATACAACAAGCTTAGAACGTATTGTTCATTATGATTTCCTTTATACTGCTAGCACTTGAGAAGGCTTAGCTACAGAGCTTGATTAGCTACTGAGACGAATACTATTATACACAATACATGCAGGAAGTAGTTTTTTCACTCTTAAGTAAGTAAAAGCGAATATATAATAACATATTATTAATAAATAATAGTAATCGTCAGACGAAGAAGTTACGTAAAAATCGAACAATTTATATAAAAAATACTTTTGTAATAACGCAAAAAACGTAGTAGTAACAAACGAATATTGAGATTATTTTTTTCTTGAAAGTTTTCATAATGCGGGCTAATTTTCAACCGACTTCAAAAAAAGGAAGAGGAAGATTAATTTATTCTTATATCTTATCTTTTTAATTTTAATTATGCATGCATGGTATTATTTTTTCAAGTTTATAATACAATTTCAATACTTAAATAGCAATGCACAGAGCGCTGCTATTAGGTATGAAAATTACAACACGTCATTGGTGTAACTTGTATTTATCTTAGTACTCTGTGGTGTAACTAAGGCAGTGTCCTAATAGAACGCGATGACGCGACCATCGCAAGTTTGCGCGTACGTCGATCGCGCGATCACGCGATCAAACGTACTAACGTCAAATTGGCATCGCGTCGCGTCGCGCCATCGCGCGATTGCCAATCGGGACGCCTATTTGACGTTAGTACGTTTGATCGCGGATTCGCGCGACGGTCGCATCGCTTGCTCGCGCGACGATCGCGTGATCGCGTTCTATTAGGACAACGCCTAATACCTAACGAATTATTAAATATATAAACCTATTACTATATTCTACCACGAGTATTGTGTTTGGTTAATAATAACTTGGTTAAAATCATACCAGATTTTGATGAAATGTTTGCATTAAAATATGATTGACAATATAAAAATATTATACGACAATACTCGTATTAATAATAATTATTAATTTTTATAATATTAATAATTAACTATGTATGGTTCAATTGTCAAAAGACACAACGCATCACCAATTTAAGAGAGTAATTAACTGAAACCAATTAAGTATTAACAAATGTTAAAATCATCTGCTGATATTCCCATTTTATTAATAATTTTGCGATACCTTTTTAATTAATTAAATTGCTGTTATAAACAATATTCAAACCCGATGGACGTTTTGAATCAATAACCGCAAATCTAGTTTTGGCAACGTTGTGGTCTTTTCCTGGTGATGTTAGGACTTCTAAATGCCTAACTAGGTTCGGAATATCAATTTGATATTTCTTTTGGGTCTCTATTTATGTATTGCTTTAATTTTTGTTTCAAAGGTGAGCCAGCCGCTCACACATGACTTTACAATGTCTTTTCAAAATGTTTGAAAACTCTGAAAGATAAAAGCCGTAAGAGGTCCATAAATTTTTCAAACTAATTTTAGCGCTTTTTGTTTATGTTACTGACAACAAGAAAACGTAAAATAACGATGAACCAAAATCGTTGTGGAACTCGGTCAAATTAAATAGCAAAGCGCGAGCAAAGGTCTCCGTTTAAGCTTGGGCAAAAACGACTTCGAATGTATATCCAGATGTCCGGATGTCGTCCGGCTGTTCTCCTCCGCAGGTCGCATTTCTCAACCGATTATTGTGAAATTTTGTGAGCAGGTTCGATACAATGATATAGATTTTTTGTCGATTCAGTTTTTGAATAATTTTCAAAATGGCGAAGATAAGGGGGTATAAAATATTAAAAAAAAATTGAGCAATTTCGAAAAAATCACAAATGTTACTAAACTTTTGCCCATAACGGACACAACTTTTTTTTCCGAACAACTTTTTCATTCGATAAATTCAAGGGGAAAATAATGAAAAAAAAAACCTGTGTTATATACCATGAACTACCGGAATATAACTATGATTTTTGATTTTTGGTGACCTATAATACCCCATAACCATCGTTTTTATTCGATACTTTACTTGCATTCGATCGATAATAAAATAGGTATAAAAATGATGAGGACGATGATAGTAAAAATATAAAGCGAGAAAAAAAAAATTGCCATTAGATAATATAAAACTTATAACTAAAGCCATCTTTCTACCTGACAAGTTACTTATTACACTAACAAATACTAAAATGTGAAAAGAAAAGAAACAGAAAAAAAACCAAATACATATATTATATATTTTAATTTAATTTGGCTGGTTGGTTAGATAATAATCAAAATAAAAGGCTTATTTATTTATTTAAATATTCATTTCTTGACAAAAATCTAAAAAATATTCGCACAGAATTCACATCACAGATCTATTGTGATAATATTCCAGGTAATTCACAGAAGCTTTGATAGTTGTGCAAAACAAAGGCTAGCTCAGCTCAGCAGAGATTGCAGTAAGAGTTAATTGGAATGGATTCGCGGAAAACGAACTTGTTTTCTGCACAAAATGTTAAAGGACGATCGAGGTGAAAATATAGTTACAATAAATAAGACATTTGTTTGTACAATTAAATATTCTCGAAATAAACGAAATCATTCGCCGGGCTTTTACCACCGCCAATGTGCCAGCCGTTCTCGAGCCGAACGGTCTAAGTCGTGACGATGGTAAGCGGCCTGACGGTATGACGCTTATCCGATGGAGAATGGGCAGGCCCTTGGTGTGGGACGCTACATGCGTAGACACTTTGGCACCTTCTCATTTGCCAGGGACGCAAGTTAGGGCTGGTGCGGCGGCAAACTCTGCTGAAGATCTCAAGCGGCGTAAATATGTAGGTCTTGATAGGTCGTACATGTTTGAGCCCTTTGGGGTCGAGACCCTAGGTCCATGGGGAATGGGAGCCTTCCGCGTTTTTAAAATTTTGTCAGAGCGTCTGGTCGAAGCGACGCGTGATCAGAGGGCTGGCAGCTATCTGGGCCAAAGAATAAGCCTTGCTATACAAAGAGGCAATGCAGCCAGTATCCTCGGCACGCTGCCATCGGGTATCGAGTTGGAGCAGTTGAGCTACCTATAGATCGTTTGCAACGGTCTATGGGTGGCCCAATTGTTTCCTTTTGTAAATTTTGTAATATACCTATTTATAGATTGTAGTAGTTAGATTAAAAATTAAATATTTAATTATTATCGTGTGTAGTAACTTCTTTAAACCAGCGCTAACGCTCCCAGGTATTATAGACGATCGTGAAAATATGGGCCAAGGCTCAGCCGATATATATATTATAGCCGATATTTCAATAGTATTTTATCCAAATATCTATAACACTGAAAGCGACTCGCTGACGACTCGTCACGTTAAACCAATGGCTGTGTGCCCCGACACAACCCAACTTTTTATCATTTTTTTATCATGAATTGGAATGTCTCTTTTTAGCACCGACTTCACAGATCTAACCGTTTGAGCTTTTTAATGAAAAAGTGACTCGTGCCTAGGTTAATCATCCGTAAGTTCGTGACGGGGAATCCCTTTGCATGTTACGTAGAATCGCGCTCGTCCTGCATTCTTTCCATAGTGTAAAAAACTCTAGGACTCTATCGATGTGACAATGTGACAAGAACGCGCGGCGTTAAATTGCATCTTTGGTTGACACTACGTTGCAATGCTATAGGTAGCAAAGCCAATATAAATCTGGAAAGTGAAAAATCGTTACCTATTACACTAGAATTGATGGTTCTCATCCCCAGCTAATACAATGACCTAACTAGAAACTATGATTTCAATTAAATTTTTGTAAAAAAAAAAACTGAAATCAGGTGCACTTGTACAACATTTTTTTGTGGTTCGCATGCGTGACTCACTTTCATATAAACATTCATCCATCTTCACAAGCTTCGAATATATAATTTGTGTGATAAACAATGTTTAAATCATAAAGCCATACGAGTATACTCGTGTAATATTCTACGCACGACACAAGCCCAGGCTTAGGTAATGCAATTATGAAATATCCTTTTCGTCGTTAAAGAAAAAGCGTTTGATCATTTTATAGGTGTCAATTAAGTGCATTTAATTAAATGTAAGCGAGACGTGCGAGTAGCCTGCGAAACCTGTGTTTGAAATAACATTTCTTCTTCTTCTTATATATTGCCTTATGTAAAGTTTTAAATGTTTTTTTTTGTCATTGGTCTTTTTTTGTTATTTTTTATTTGAATTTATATGTTGACTTTTGTGTGCTTTTAATGTTTGTGTGACATTTAATTGTACTTTTAATTATGAATCTTGGATTGAAATAAAAAAAAAATTATTATGTCACTAGTTCTTTTGAACCAGGGTGGTGAAATGATTTCAAGTGCGCCTCGAAGAGGCTCTTTAACATTCCATTAAACATTTTTTTTTCGCTTTTATTATCTATCCGGGACATTACTATCCGCTTTTTCGACATTTATCTTCTGAATGCATATATTGTAGAGACTACTTAATATTAACTCATTCATTTTATTGTTTTAAAAATTTTCGTCGCTATCTTTATTCTTTTCATTTTCTGATAAATAGTCGCATGGCACAGTTTATACGTTTTATAGCGAAAATAAAAATTAGTAGGTACCTTCATTATTCTGACTGTCAGTCAGAATAATGAAGGTACCTACTTAATAATACCTACTTAATAATAATTATCGGAGCACTGTTTCCTGGAGTATCTTATCGATGTAAACACGTAGTAATTATAAATTATTCGTTGTCTTCACACGCATAACATTATCGATTAGATTAACAATCAAGATTCCACTTACTATAATTGCTACCGGTTTTTAGGGTTCTGTTACCAAGCAGTAGCGTTGTCCGTCTGTTTACTTTACACCTAAAGCAATAGCTAGCAGTATATGGATATATTTTTGGCAACGAAAAGAAATTGACTACAGAACTTATAGTTGTTTGATTGTAATGGGTATCTATCGCGCTCACCTCATATTATATTTTTGTGTGTGACGTGTGTGTTTTGATATGTTTGAATAACTATGTGTGATAATCGCGAAATTCTACAAAGAACTATTACAAAACTTATTCTTTAAAACCTAAAAAATATTATTATTTTATTCAAATAGGTTCAAAGAGGTGTTGAAAGGATTGTGTCCTAAAGTGGATTATGCCATCAAAGTTCCTCCTCACCTCAAGGTATAAGTGCGATGTAAATTCATTTCATTTTTGTAACGTTCGGCCATAATATTACTTATTCTTTGGTTCGGCTGCCGTTACTTATCGGATATTGAATAGCTATATTTTTGAACATTAAATTTGCTTTACAGTGTCACAGAAATCAGATCCTTCACCTCAACGCGTAAATGATTTTATAAACAGTGTAAGTAACTGAGTTTTTACGAAATTAATTTTTTGAAACGTTTTGAGCCTTAATGCTTAGATTAATTTGTCACAAAACAATAATGGTTTCAACTCATACAATGAAGCTTTCAAGTAAATAAAGAGTTGAGTTCGATCTCATTTATCTAACTAATGGCATCCCCGTGTCGTGTTACTATAGGTATATGGTTGAAGTAATTACCTTCCTACTGAGTCTGACATCGTGAAACACCATGAAGTATTCATCAGCAATAATGCTTTGTGACAATAATAGAAAAGAAAAACATAGATCGAAATTCATGTTATTAACCACTGTTGCACGCGCAGTCCAGGCCAGGCCTCCTTTATTTTTGTAAATTTGATTTAATATTGATTTAATTTGTTTTTATTTTATTTTATTTAATGTCAATTTAATTTATCTTGATTAAATTTGTTTTACATTAATTTGTTTTAATTTAATTTATTTCATTTTATTTTAATTTAATTTGTATTCTCGATTTATGGAAATGTGTAAATTCTGATATAAACTTTTTATTGTTACATTATTATTACTGTTAAGTATATTTTATTTAAATATTTTAACTACAATATAAACTTACAGGAAACCGCTTATATGACTTGAAAATCATTGACTGAATTAATAGAAACAAAAATTAGTATCGATAATTATTTTTTTAGCATAGCATTGGTCCGTTGCAGGATATAATTTATTAAATAGGGTCATAATTATGTAATACTAGAATTACCAGTACGAAAAAGTACCACAAAATTCAGATACAGAAAAAAATCAATAACACTCGGTTGCACATTCAAAGTTACTTTAGACACGTTCTAAAGTTGCGAATGAACGCAGTATTTTCCACGAGCTTTTGAATTTACTTATTTCATAACCTCATGGCGGAAACTCATGCTAATATTGTACTGAAAAGCAATAACAGGGTTCTAGTAAGAGAACGGAGATAAAACTCATAAGGCAAAGTGACGTAGTAAGTATCATATCAGTAAGTAGACATAGAAAAGGCAAGGAAGGCGGTTAAGAGGATATGGGAAAATGTCAGTGATAGCGCAATCACCCCGAGGGAAGAGGTTAATATAGATTTTTATCGCTCAAAAGTAACAGACAAGTATTGAATTAAAAAAATAATTTTACATTTATCTAAGTTCTGTGATTAATCACTCAATAGTATAAGAAATAACCGTATATATTTTCTAAATTCGGAAGATGGATGTAAAACAATTTTTATGAGGGCCGATTCTAAGTAACTGTATCAATTTACAAATGGCAGGGTGTATAATGATTGCAAAACTACGTGGTAAAGAAAATAACTATAATGAACATTAATAAAGGAATATTTCGCCGAAATTCGTCCAAAATATAACGCGTTCTAAAACAATCTGAACATTATACGTACATTTAGTGACCACTACATTGTGATATCGACTCGCAACCACCGATAATGCGTACTTTATCTCTCGATATTAATTACCAAATCGAAAATAAGTACCGCGAACCGCGAATGCAACCGCCGAAACACATAATAATGCGATTAAAACTGTGTACAACAAACCCAGTTTTCAATCGATAGAGATTATCGGTCAGATATACACCGACCTCCAAAGACAATTTATAGATAGAGTTGCAAAGCTTGCTTCTCTCAGTTTAATACCAGCGAATATCAAAATACAATAAACAAGCAAGCAAGACTTACTATTTAGCACCAAAATCCGCCATTTTGATATTATACCCTGCTTCTTTTTTTTAAACCATTCTAAGAACACTCGGGTGATCAAGACAAATCTATCAAAATCCATCCATCCGTTTAGAAGATACGAGGTAACCCAGTTTACACACATAATTACATCCATACAAGATACGCGCGAAAAACATAACCCATTCTTGGCAGTCGGGTAAAAATAGTGTAACATTTATTTACACAACTAGATGACAGTGAGACTTCGTCTACGAATAGTTATGTTTGTAATCTATCGTTATCTCACTCGATAGATTACAAATTTTATAACATTACATCAACTCAAACTGAAGTGTGTATACGAAGTGGCCTAGTGAAGCACTCGAACGTTATTCGCTTTAATCATTAACATTAATTTGTAGTACAAAATAGACACTTCCATTGCTTATAGAATACCTACTCTTTGGAACATGGTTTAAAAGTGTAACCTCAAGAAGTGTGCTGGTTCTGTAGAGTTCTTTAACTCATAAGTAATCGACCATCTTGTTTATTTTTAATAAAAACGTATATCTTTCATGGAATGATCTATGATTTCATACACCTACATAAACCCTTTGATACAAAACAGAATTGATAAGCATCATGAAAACAAATAAAAATCGCTGAAAATTTATATGATGTCGGTTGCCTTGCCTGTACTTGGGGCACAGTATTTTTTTTTTATTATAATGTTTGGATACTCCACACAACGCCATCTAGCCCTTAACTAAATAAGCTTGTATTATGGGAACCAGATAACTGATAGAATACACAGTACTTTTTTTTTGTAAATACTTACATAGAAAACACCCAGACTCAGGACAAACACCAATGTTCATCACACAAATATTTTTCCTGAGCGGGAATCAAACCCGCAACACCGGGCGTGGCAGTCTAACACACTTGCCACTCGACCATCCGTGCCGTCAAATTATATTGGTTATAAAGGGGTTATAATCAATACAGATTTAACGGTTAAAAATGTTACAGATCACGAGAAGCGACATTTACATGCGCGATGGTAAACATTTAATTTAACCTTATGAGGTATATGGTAAAGAGTATTAATAATTGAATAGGGCGAGGTCGCGCACCGAGCTGGCTCGGTCGTAGATTATGATAACTGAGAGTATGACACAATAACTCCGCCAGTAAAGCTTGCAAGACCTAATTACTTCACCGGCGCGCAATAGGAAGGCCCGTCGTCGCCGGAAATTTAACGCCATAAACATATAACTAGCGGTAAATACTTATATTGATTTCAGATCAAAGGGCCACGACCAGACGACCAAGATGTTATATCGTAGCGACCGCCACTCATGAAAATAATTAATCGAGACTCACTAAGACTCTACAAATTAAAATTATAATAAGCTACGGAACTTACCTTAGATGAAAGCTTATGATAGATAGGTAGATCAGATACAAAACGAGACAATAATCAGATGTTACAAGTCACAACGGCTGAGATGGGCAGGACACCTAAAAAAGGCGGACGAGAAGCGTGTGTAAAAGTTATGTCTAAATGGACACCACAACAAAAGCGACCCCGAGGCAGGCCTAAAAACGCTGGAAGGATTGTCTGGAGGAAGACCTGAAGAAGTTGGGCAAACTAACAACTTGGAATAGACTGACTAAGACCAGGAACGAGTGGAGGAAAATCGTGGCCAAGACCCACAAAGGGTTGTAGTGCCGCAGGAAGTAAGTAAGTAAGATAGATAGATCTAATATGCTACATATTTGGTTAATATATGTGGTGAATAAATGTTTGTCTATGTATTGATATGTTATTATTTATTGTGGACATGAAAATTTACAAGACTTGAAACTAAAGAATAGTACAGATGACGGCCTTATTGCTTTTACTTCCTAAACTACATGAACTCTATGCAACTCAAGAGATGTTCATAATAGATAGCGACGACATCGTGGCTTAGTTGGTAGTGTCCCTGCCTACGAAGCTCGGTGTTCCAGGTTCGATCCCCGGCCGGGGTAAATATTTGAGTGACGAACAAATGTTTGTTCTCGGGTCTTGGATGTTGTGATGTCTTGTATGTGTCCATGCCACCTGCGACACAGGGAATCCTAGTGCAGGGGTGTGAGTGTGTGAATGTTTAAAGCTATGAACCATGAGAATTGATAGCACCTAATGACATTTTATGAGAAATAGCTTTTTCCGAAATTGAACAAAAGGCGAAGATGCTGACGATAATTAACAATTTGATGACAACTCATGAAATAAAAGACAATTCACAACAATTCATCATCATCATCATTAGCCAGGTAGGATCTCCTGGGTATAGGCCTCCTTTCGCTTTAGCCAGCCTCCACGATCTTATGCATCTCTGATCCAGGTAGTCCCTTGCGACGTCACACACAAAACAAATCTAGATTACCCGCATTAAATAGTTTCATCGGATTACTACGTAAGGTGGATTGAAGATATGTTTTCTAACAATATTGGGGTTAACTTGGTAATTGGCATGGCACTATAATGTATTATGTACCTGATTGATCAAAGCCCAATTGTATAGAACAAGATCTTGTGACGTAATTAAGGCATCAAGCTCGAATAGATAATCTGATTTGCAATGGCACTTCAATACCTATACCTGATTGATCAAAGTCCAATTGTATAGAACAGCATCTTGCCTGAATAGATACCCTGATCTACAAGTATTTACTTAAATTCTAAATAATCTAAAAAAGATAGAAACAATCGCGAATACGTTCTATTTTGTTTTATGTAAAACACGTTTCCCTCTAAATTAGTTTTTCCACAATTGAACACCAATCAGCTACTGAATTATAGAATTAGTCATGGTGACGAAATGTATACGAGAAAACTCACGCTTGATAAAACCAACGCTACGCTAGTTCAAGACAAGAATTTCGTACTGGGTTCCGTGTAGGATTCCGTGCATGGCCGTCCGTGAAAAAAAAGTGAATATGAACAAGTTGGATCGGAACAGATTGGGTCTGAAATCCAGGCCCAACTGGCAAAACGTGAGCCATATTTGGTGAACAACTATTAGGACAACGCCTAAGGCGAAGGCACGGGCACACGCAAAACTTTTACATATAAAATCTGTTCGTGACGCGTCATGCAATTATTCTAGTGTTCCGCCAGGGCCGTGCCTTCGCCGTATTTATATTTATATATATAATTCAGGCCTAACTTTTGTTTCTAGTTAACGCCTCATGCGTTCGGTCATTCGGGTGACAAAATATCTCGTGGAAAAGTGATGAAGGAGTGAAGTGCCCTCAATCACAACACAGAAAAGTTAAATTTCATGAGACTCCAAAACTTTTCATCGAACACAGTCCGTGTAGTTTCTTTGATACAAACAAGGGTTAGTGGCAGCTACTATCTTTAGCAAAGACGAATCCGTGACCAATCTACAAATATTGATTCAATGAATTTACGCATTTCTATAAGACAAGACTCGACTTACTAGGTGTATTTAATACACGATTGTTTGACGACTGTAATAAAACCTCTTATAAGAGAATATATTGTAGTTATCTGACAGGTATAGAACAGGCACTATACGTGTATAGCAGGGTTAGGTACTTAGGTTACCACCCTTGAGTTTTTTTACTTTACGTACGGGACATACATGCTCCGTTCCGTAACTAAAGTGTGCTCTGCGAAAGACGCATTCTACGAGTCCAGTCCCGCACCTACATATTCAAATTCGCAAATTCTCGATAAATGGCGAAGTTGGAACTGATCCCAGGTTATTAACGATAAGCAAGTAATTATTTCACGTTATCGGTTTTGGGCAGCGTGCACCACATAGCGCCCCGATGTGCTATCGTGATTGGAAATACATGCCTACCTTCAGAAGTATTAGCTTTCTAAAAGCGGCGTAGTAAAACGGCCGTAATGTGAAACTGTGAGCAATTACGTTATACCTCCCAACTGTAATGTACGTATAGTACATAGGTATGTACCTTCTTAGAATGCGCTATCATTACTGGTGTCATTTTAATTCAATTCTGTTTACATTTTAAATTATAATTTTTAAATTGTTTACGCTACTACTTCTTCTTGTTATTCTTTGGTGTAGATGCGTTCTGAGTGGAGTTTGCTCATGCGGACCTATTATTTAAAAAAATGTACAATGTGTATGTGTTTATGTAAAATTATGTGCAAAATGTTTTTTTTTTTAAAAAACCCTATATTGATTTTTTATGATGCATTGTGTTTTCACGATTATGAAAACAAATATAACTCTATAAAATCGCGTAGATTTGGGTTCTAATTCTAGATATTTGTTGCACATTCAACACTCACCGACAATCTCGGATGGGGATGATTCGATTGACCGCTGCGAGACTTGATCTTCAAATCGCTGTAAGTAAAGAAAACACGGATTATTGTCGGAAATAAACCGATGATCATGAATTATGCGAGTAAAGTTATGCCTGTTTACGTTAGTCACGTACAGGCCGTAAAAACTATTTCTAGAAATTTTAGCATTACAATCTTGCAATAGTCCCAAATTGTTTTGTCTTCAATTTCAATGAAGTACCACTTCATTCAAATTGGTAATCATTGGGTTAATCCACCCGCAAGATTACCGCTTATATGATAGCACATTGAAGCATGATGTGTTCAATCAAGTGGATCAACTGCGGTAATTCAAGTGAGGCCGTCTGTAGGCTTCATTAAACAAGTTGAGGACCCAACCTGTCGAATTCTAATTAACTCTAAACATGGCTTTGGGAGACTGTCAATTAGTTTTATCATAAGAATTCGTTTCGAGCGTATTGAAGCACTTCTTAGGAGTAAAAAAAACACCGCTATTTATGTAACTTTATCCGTGTCATACTTATTCCGTCTGCATCATTGATCATGATCAATTAAATGGGTTTGCAAAATATAATAGAACAATTGTATGGATCCTAGTTAATTAAGGCGGCATCGGCACTACGAAGTGTCATCCATCACACCCCGAAATGAGAGCGATGCCTCGCGTGGGTGCCGCGACAACCCTATCGTTGCGTCCCTTGTAATGGACGGAGTCGGAGCAGACCGAATTGGCCAATTCATGGCCCGCTCCTCTCCACTCCGCCCAGCTCCGCGCGTTTGTTGAAACGCACCCTCAAGGCTGGAGTAGACAAGGTGGAACGGCTTGGTCGCCAGAACTGTTGCATGCGAATGGACAACATGAATTAAATTTTTAGTGACAATCATGCAGCGAAAAAAATGAAGATGGCTGAAAATAGACGAATACAGACCGTTCGCCGTAAGATATGTCCCCGTAGGCAATGCTGTCAATTCCCAAGACAGGGGACAACTTACGGAGAACGGTCTGTATGTACATGATATCATAAAATCTCAAGACTGTGCATGTAGGATTGTAGGTACATAGTTAAGTAGTACATATGGAATAGAAACGTACGTAAGTCTAAGGTCTAGGTAAAAAAGGGACGTCTAAATAGTCTGATTTCTCAATATCTTTAGACTTCTCGTCTCATAGCATAGAATTTGAATCATAGCAAAATCCGAGGCGAGAGTGACTGAATTCAAGTTATTTACAGAGAGCATCAAATGAGATTTCGACTTTGTAATGAGCAGTCAGCAGAAACATCGGCTGGTTTTGCTTTTATGCTTACTCGCATAGCGAAAAGAAGCTCTGCAAAGTTTCTTAACAAGCATGGTTTCTCTGATTTTCAGGGTATTGAATTACGAAAAAAAAACAGCAATCCCTGAATAAATACTCCACATGATTGTGATTAAAATAAAATATTGCGGATTTAGTCCCATAAAGTTAATTTAACATTTTGTACTTATCTTCTATTAAATATATTTTGTATGTAACTTTTTTGTTAATGGGGTAAGAGCCTGAAATTTGATATGCGAGTTTAACTTTTACTTCTGAATATAGGCAGACATTTTTTTTTACAAAATAATTTTGTATGAAAAAATAATAATAATGGGCCTACGATTTTGAAACATTGTAGGTTCATTGTGATATTATGGTTTTTTTCTTAATTTATGGTATTTAAGGGTATGGTATGGGGCAAAACAGTTTGATCTCATTGTTAAAACTTTGTCAAATGTGAAACTTAGTACATAATATGTATGTTTAGTAGGAGTTGGAGGTGCCAGCTAAGAAAAGGTTTTAGGAAAATTTAAAGGCAGATTAAGATAATATAATGGGGATTTATGGTATTTATTTGGCTTAATTGGGGTGGTTTTACCGAGACCTTAAATTGCAGTTCAACGGGAGAGTCCTGATGATAATTGTTGCCAGGAACTAACGGGTTCACATCTCAAAATATAGCTTTTGCTGGTCTTATGGAGGTTAACAGGACTTTCTTTCAAAGAGTGAATATAGTGGTTTCCCGGATCTGTTGAATGAATGAATTACTTATTTGTCTCAAGTATGGTTAGTTACAAGCTGGTCTTATGAATGTATAAAGTAGATTCACATACTTCACTGTAGAATACAGTATTGATGCACTCCGAAGGGGGTTAGCGGGGCTCTTATGCAAAAAGTTAAGGTGGCAGCCAAAACCTGAAGAAGCCATCATCAGGAGAATTCCAGTGACCCGAAATTGCAGTTCCACAGGAGATTGCTGGGCTCGCATTTTGATTGCTGGACCTCAAGATGGAGTCTAATGGAGGTTAACATGGCTTGCTTGAGTAAGAGTAGTTGTTTTCAGGATCTAATGAGTCAGCCTGACGGGGGCTGATGGGGCTCAAATGTGAATATTTCTGTTTGCCCCGTAGCGAAGCATGGCGGGCATTAAGCTAGTTCATAATATGTACAAACGGTTTTCAAATAAAATTTTGAATCCACTGGGCTGTTGTTTATTTTTACCTGTATTTACTTATGTAAAAAACTTGTTGACTGGTTAGTATTTGTGACAATAAAGAATCTAAGAAAAAATTGCCTTGATAACTTTATTATACGTTATTTTTTTTTCTACATACTTAATTCTTATCTAACAAAAATTTTCATCTACATTAACAAAGAGTTTATATTTATTACTGGTTTATAGAATACCATAAAAAACTCATCAATATACATATTAATAGGCTTTGTCCTGGCTGACGCACTGACAGCCGAAATAGAAATTAATACATCAAAACCATAGCCATTAAACATTTAGTATTCTTATAATTTGAAAATCCAGGATTATGACTTTCAATAAATTACTTGATGTCATAATCAAAATTGTATAAATTAAATAAATTCATATATTCAATGATAAGACTGACTTAAATAAGTCTATTTGAAAAACAATAAAATTATCTCCCACGCCTTAAAAATTGTGAAAACTTTGATTTTAATTTCCATTTAACTTGGTGGTATGTGAATACCTACCATATTATGTAAATATATCATTTAAAGTGTACTTAGAGTGCTCAGAGCAATTGTTTGAGTACTTACTAAAATCTTAGTAATTGCTTATGTATGCAAGCTTCTATAGTATTAACTAAAGAGAAATTTTGACTTTCACTTTACACAAAACAATATAAACAAAGCAACATCAATAAAAATAGAAAAACAAGCTACAATGCAGTCAAAATCTAGATTCAAATGAGGCATGAAGGCTACCTATTGTTTGTGCACATCTTTGAGTGTAATTCAGATTGTTATGTAAACAAATTGATGGCCACATCTAAGTTTTCTCACTAACCTACTTACCAGGTTACCTAAGTACCAATACATTGGATCAACAAACTTGGCAATATGATCCACCAGCTCAGAACTTCACTCACCAGGGTATCCTGATCTCCCAACTCGCGATAGAACGAGTCACTGCTCCTCCTGCGGTTATTAACACACAGAGCTCTCCTCAAGAATCCAGTAAACAACTCACAAAAACCACACTTCTGTAAGTTCGTCATGTCTATCAAGAAATGAAACAGTCTTTCAGTAAATACAAGAACCAGGAACCGAAGATTTATCTCTCGCACTCTGAATCTTGAAATAGTTCAACACAACAACACAGTTTCTTGTATCTACAAGATTTGAGAACGCGAAGCGCGTTCTTTGGGTCCGTTTTCGTCTCATAATAGTGTAATTGTACTTATTCTTAAGTTTTTTTATTAGTTTTCTACGGTATTCCGTGTCGACTAAGTCGTAGAATTTGTCCAAGCAGGCAAACAACAACGTAATGCTTGTTTGTTTTAATCGCGGATTAGTTTGGTTAGGCAAATAGCGCCTAACTACTTCCCGAATCGACGAGGTTGGCAATTGGCATGACAGTAGCGACCAAAGAGAATATAACCACTACGTTGAAGAGACGGGACTTCAAACAAAAAAACAACTAAAAAAAACATTGATCATTCTACGTCAAAACGAGGAAAAATCGCCATTACCAACATTCTAACAAAATCGTTAGGAGCCTTACCAACATGAAGAAAAAACTAGTGACGTCCTGACAAAATTATCGATAGCTTACATATCGATGCTTGTCTAATTTAATTGAATCAGTAGAGATTTAAAGTCACACATGTTTATTTGAATATAAAATACCATGTTCATTAAAATGCGAGGTTTCTAACATTTTATTGAACATAATATTTTTTGTTCAAATAATCATTGTGTGGCTTTAAATGAAAATAAAAATATATATATATTTGTAATTTACAGTTTATATATAATATATATATATATACATTACATCTCAAATGAACGCATTATTATTATAAGGTCTCCTGCTGCTTCCACAGCCAGTCTAGAGCAACGTCCAAACGTCCCTTTGCATATTTCAACGCGCGCGGTGCTGTATCCTGCAATATACAATATATCAATTGGACTGTTAGCCTCAAAATTCTAGTAATATTTAAATCAAATTGTGTTAACTACAAGTTTCTTGTCAGACTTAGAACCCTGTAAACAATTATGTTTATTGACCTGGATGAGCTTGGTGTCATTTTATTGAACATGGTATTTAATATTCAAGTAAACATGATTGTGTGGCTTTAAATTATATTATTTTGCGATACCCTGTGCTTGAGCTATTTTCATATAGTCTGCACAGGATTGTTCATTTTCATTAATTAATTCATTTATTTTTCGGCACTCATTTCTAATCAAGAGTAATGATATATGCTGCAAGAATTGAGCAAATATATCGTTTCTGTGAATTTCACAGATCCACGAGGCATTGATGCTTGTCAACATCAGAATGCGATAATATTTCATTATATCTGATTTATACAAGCAGGGTCGCACTTCCTGTTCAAAAATTTTAACAGCTTCTTCGACGGCTGAGCACAACTGTACAGTGGGATATGTCAAACACATAAGAACATAAACATAACATAAACACATTAGAACAAATATAATTTTATCGATATCGATATTTTAATTTGACGCACTATTTTCCAAATCCACTATTTTACAAATAAAATGTAAATAATATGATGTGGTTTAAACACTGTTTACCATTGTATCATTTTACTTGTGTTGTACTTACCGAGATTCATCATTTCGAGGGAATCTTGCCATGAAATACCTTCTTTTACCATCTTTTCTTTTCGATATCAAACCACAAATTTCACACTTTCGGTACGTCATAGTAACATTCTACAGTCATAAAACTGAAAGTATTTTGTAACAAAACCACTAATATATGATATAAATCACATAAGAAAATTTAGAAATAAATAAAGCAATGATCGGAATGTCGCGAATGAATGACGTGAGACAGAAGAGCGAGAGGTTGGAGACGTGAGTGAAACGTATATATAGCCACCATTAAAATTTTGCCTCCGTCCATACAAAGTTTTTTTAGCCCGTAGTTTCGACAGCCTGGTAGCGACTGGCAGTGGCAGCCAAGCCAAGGCAGGCAACAAAAATATGTAGCAACTGACTTGTCAACTTGAATGTGTGTGGCAAGCGAAGGGCGAATAACTTTGACTAGAGTAGACTGAGCGACGTCTTTGTTTGATTGAGATGGCCGCTTAGTTTTTATTCCTTCGTTCAATCTAAGGTAGCTAAGTACTGACAAACGATATATCGATATTTTTGAAATATCGATATATCGTTCATATATATCGATATTGAAACCCAAAATATCGACGATATATCGCTCTTCATGGGCGATATTTATGAACGATATTTCGATGTTTTTTAAGACCTTTTATATTATTATATATAATCTAACGTATTTATATGAACGATATTTCGTCATAGAGCCAACTTCCGATGCGAGTACCGTTCCGGCTAACCTGTCTCAGTCAACCGTAGATTTATCTATTTAGCGTCTCGTTCGTTCTGCATTGCAAACGCGCGCAAAACGATGCAATTTCTACGCTCGCCGGCTGCATTGACAGCCATTGTTTTGTTTGTTATTTCACTTTCACCACATCACAGGTTTAAACGAATAAAGTTATGTAAAGCTATAGATAACTTAAGATATGTGATATTTGCTGTCTCGACTGTGTATAACGAATGTAAGTACCTATTATTTCAATTATATTAAATATTATTGAAATAATATGTACTTACGATCGTAAATACTCATGAATGTAATACTCATCAAATACTTTACAGTTCACTTAGAATAAGCTTATACTATTTTACACTATCTAATATGGGTCGATCTAAAGCTAGCACAACCAAAATAAAACAAATAAGTTAGAAGAAAATAAGAAAGTAGGTTAACACTCAGTGACAAAAATATAAAAATAAACGAATTTTCGTTACAGTAGGTATTATGCACATGGTACCTAGTATACAAAATAACAATTATTCGAATAAAATAGCTATAAAAATAAATGTGTAAAAAATGTCAAAACATCCTAAAATAATTAACATAATATTTGATTATTTGTTTCACTTCTGTTAAAAAAATGTGTTAACGTTAAATTATATAAATACGTTAGATTATATATAATAATATAAAAGGTCTTAAAAAACATCGAAATATCGTTCATAAATATCGATATATCGACCATAAATCGATATTTTTAATATCGATATTTCACTTTTAAAATATCGATATTCTGATATCGATATTTTTTATGAACGATATTGCATCCCTAGTAACGGGCCGTAATGTACCATTCGCAGCAAGCATGCATGTTGCGTTCCCCAATCGCACAGTAAGCCCTATTCTTTAATCTTCATTATATTGATAGGTTCGTGGGGTATGCAAAGTCAAATTATAATTTTTTCAGTAGTTTTGTTAATGAGAATAAATAAAACTACCAGTTAGATGCGCTTGAGATCATAATTCGGAGCGAACAGCTAGTAATAATAATTACAAATCAACACATCCGTATAGCACAAATAAACCACACTCTGAGTAAGCTATTTAATTCATGTAAAACATGTTACTTGTCTAATAATATTTTGATAGTTTTTATGAATTTTGGAAACATTTTGCTTGTTTTGTTTGTTTATTTTCTTGTCACTTCTCTAATACTTACCTTGCTATTTGGTACCAAGTGTCAACGTCAAAAATGTCAATGTCGAAAGCAGTGGTGACAATTTAGGGTTTCCCCCCCTAAATTTAGGGGGAAAAAATAAAAACAGAAGCAATTTTAGGAGTACAAGTTTTTTAGGGTTTTTTTTTATGGGCCCGACAAAACCTGCAATTAAATAGAAATAAACCGCGTGACATGTGTCTTCTGCGTATGATGTAGTGCGTATGTACGTATTGTATCGTGTGAATGTTTATTTTTTTTATTTTCTATGAAACTTAAAAAAAAAACATTTTGACAGAAACTCAAGTACTTACAGATTATAAAGACATGTACGTACATGTACCTTTCATAGCTCACGTTCACGCTTTGGGCACTATAATACTAAAAATACAATTCTAAACTGTATTTAATGTTTCAATAAAAAAATTACAAGTGATTTGCACTGTATACGGGGTTTTAAAAGAGATTTCAAAAAATACTTGAAGTTAAAATTTAGTATGAGTTGGTAATACTGGTCTAAAGTTAAAATTGAATTGCTGATACTTTTTTGTAAACACTTGGTTTGTCGATACTTTTATCTCAATCACAAGCGTTTTTATTATTGCAATAAAGAATAAAAGAAAGGATTAATAATATAGTAACTACTAAAAATGCATGCTATGTAGGTAGAGTAGTCTGCTTAGTGAGCAATGCGCGATGTTGTCCGACAATGCCTGTTTCAGTTTTGTTAGCAATGCAATGTAAAGTCAAATTGCTCGCGCTATTAAAAAGGCGTTCATATCTCTAATCTACTTACGTATATATACCTGCCTGTACATGTAGGGTACCTAATACCTATCCAATTTGTTTTTTTTTAAACCTATATTGTGTCCTACTTTTGGGCAAATACTAATAATAATATCATCGGCTTCATCGTGTTGAAATGAGGTTTCGAAATAAATCATGAGAGTTTTGGCGGGAACATGAAAAATGGCGCATTAGCGGCATTAAATTAATTGACAAAACTTGTATAACTATGAGTGTTTAAGTATAAAAACGGTGGTTTTTTATCCATTAAGTGCTCGTGAACGTGTATGAGTGTTGGTGAATAGTGTAATGCTGTAAAACGTGACTTTTCGTGTTGCCTCCAAAACTCCATAGAAGCCTCTAGTAAAGTCGCAACCACCACTACTTTACAGGGGCATGACTTGACTTATCGACTATGACTTATGACAAAATAATCTCTCCAATTACTTGACACTGGCTATATACCTTTGATGTGAAGCCAAAACCGAAGAACTTAGGTTCTTCAAAAGAAAAAAAAAAAAATAAATCATAATTGACTTAATTTTGAATTTAGATTTTTGATTGATATAATGTAGGTTAAACGTAGTGGTTATATTCTCTTTGATGTAGGTACCTATGTAGATGTATATTGTATTGTGTCAATCACTGTGAATAATATTGTAGGTAATAATAAAATGTAATTGAGAATTTTTTGGTGAAGCTATTTTGGTGTCTAAGAAAATAAAACTAACTTTTATTTTCATGCAAGTGTCTTCTTATTCCACTGCACTGCCATTAATACTTACTCAGCGTATTATGGGCTTATTCGATTACCTACATCGCCAGTCATCAGACACCCACTTTGTGACGATCGGGACCCACCTCTCAGGGTGCATGATTCTCCTTACGTGGCCCGTGCAAAATTAAACATGTCTCCAGAAGATTCTACTTATCTTCATCGTGAATCCAATGTAGGTATTGCGTACTCTCCTGAGGCTTACGTCGATTGGGACTACTAGGTTTAGGACTGCGGTCCCAATGAGTAAATTTGCGTTTTTTTCGTTATTTTCCCCCTTGGCCCTTGAAGTTTATCGGATGAAAAAATTGTTTGGACAAAAAAGATGCGTCTTAAAAAGAGAAACAAATAAGATTTTTTTTACGCTTTCAACCTACTTAACCGCTATTTTTAAAAATTTCATAAACTACTAAAAAATAGGTATTGCGTATCTCCTGAGGCTTCCGTCGATTGGGACTACTAGGTTTAGGACTGCGGTCCCAATGAGTAAATTTGCGTTTTTTTCGTTATTTTCCCCCTTGGCCCTTGAAGTTTATCGGATGAAAAAATTGTTTGGACAAAAAAGATGCGTCTTAAAAAGAGAAACAAATAAGATTTTTTTTACGCTTTCAACCTACTTAACCGCTATTTTTAAAAATTTCAAAAACTACTAAAAAATCTTTTTAATTATCGAATTTGGTCACAAAATTTCACGAGAATCGGTTGAGAAAAGCGACCTGAACAGGAGAACGGGCGGACATCTGGACAGACAGACATCGAAAGCATTTTTGCCGAAGCGGGAGTAACGGCTGTCTAGGATAGGTAGGTAGGTACTCATTGAATACATTTATAGGATGTACTCTTATTTCGGATCTGTATCTGACGACGATTGTACAATATAAGTCACGTGGTCTGTGGTCCCAATCGACGGATTCAAAAATGTATTCCGGCGATTAGGACCGTGGTCCCAATACCACTAGGGTCCCAAATCCCAATCAACGGAAGCCTCCTCTCCTTTTGTGTGCTACAACTCCATAAACCTAATTACAATACGGCCGACGTATCTTGGCGAGTCTGAACATAGGCTATGCGAACTTTAGCGCATGTAGGTAGGTACACACGTATTACATTGTTTTATATATTATGTATAATATAATACGCGGGCGAAAGCGCGGGCTTATGCTAGTTGGTTTATATATAAGAAATTGGCATCAACAGTTTTCAATTGCTTGTTTTCATGCGCTAAAGTTCGCATAGCATAAGTTCAGAACTTCTGACTGGCCAAGATACATCGGCCGTATTGTACCTACCTCGGTTTTTTCAGTTTTCCTCCCACGCTGTTATTAACTCTATCAATAAAGACGCTTTTATAACCCAAAAAAGTCCACAGCTTCGCGCATCCACAAATATTTCGACCCAATAGGTAGGTAGCACAGTAAAGAAACACAATGTAGTACCTACCTACTAAAATGCGACCAATAAAAGAAGCCACATTGGCTAACTTCTAGTAAGTAGGTGCATTTTGGTCCGATGCTAATTTTCGAAAAAAGAGAAGCAACAGGGTTAGATTAAACTACTAGGCTTTTTCATTTTTAATAAAACAACACCGTAAAAAGTTACAGAAACTATTTGAAAATGAAGATATTTCATATTTATTGACAGAGTGTCTGAAATTTTTTTGGACTCCATCTTAGTTTGATACTGTCCATCTATAGGAACACCGTTATTCATCTATGGGAGGTTAGGTAGGTAGGTATAGGTAGGTACTTAACTCGAATCGATCGAATAAAACCAAGATCTGCTAGTCGCTCGACTAATTCCTGAAAAAGACTAAGTACAAGTAGGTAGGTACATTAAGAAGGTAACTTACCGAAGATCCCGGGACTCCGTGGTTGGTTTGGATGTCGAGCATACTTCTGAGGTTAAATTCTGATCGCGAAGCTCGCCGGTTCTTGAATTTTATCCAAAAGTTGGGCGTTAATCTGTTCATTATTTTCTTCATGCTTATTTTTGTTTTATCTTTCTCTCCAGAAGTTGCGTCTCTTGTCTATTGGACAAAAGTCATTTCTTTTTTTTAAATTTTTTTATTGAGTGAGATGCTTTTTTTAGGTTTCTATTTTTATTAACTAATGCTTACCTATGCCTTACGATCAGTTTTATAAGTGAGTTATGAAAGGATAAAAAAAATAAGAAAAAATATTCAAAGACGCTAAGATAATAATATAAATAATATATACTATAATCGCTAATCGGAAAGATTTTATCGTAGGTATACTGTGGGTATACTCGACTGCAAACAAGCACGGCAATGTGTTTGGACTGTGTATATCTACCAATCCTATGTAATTTGGACTGTATATACCTACCTACCAATGCTATGTAATTCGGATTTATATACCTACCAATGCTATATAATTTGTCCTGTATATTATATACCTACCAATGCTATCTAACTTGGACTGTACCTTTATGCCTACTAATGCTATGTAATTTTGAACGTATATACCTACATTACCTACCAATGCTATGTAATTTTGATTCATAAGCGCGCCCGATTAGCCTACGAATCGGCTTGCTAAATTTTGATGGCTCCATCCCATTTGGACAACGTTTCATTTCGCAACCCTTGTTGAATACCTTTCCAAAAGTTGCATTTCATAACTTTTTATTTTTCATTCATTTTGTAGCATTTGAGCTTAATTTTTTTTTAATATACCTACGAGTAGTTAATTAGGTAAGTATTTCATCCTTGTTATTATAAATAGTAGAACTGCACTAGCTAGACGTCATTACGTCAAAGTGAGTTCTCATTTAAACAACTTAGCGTATAAACATATTAAAATCTACCACACTCCTACACGTAAATGCAAGAATATGTTGACCGAGTGGTTACATAAAATGACCTACACTGAAACAGAAAACCTTTTTAAAATACTTGTTTAGCTCTACATTCAAACTCTACATACATAATATACAAACCCTACATACATACACAAACTCTACTTCCATAAACATAATAAATCATTCATCATTAATTATTTTCTCAGCAATTCTATTTATTTGTGCTTGTCTGAATTAGATTAGAGTATATTTTATATTGTAATAATTTTGAAATTGGCACTAAAGATGTTAGTACACGTATATGTAAAATTAAGTGGAAGGTACTCACTACCAAGACACAAGTTGTTTTTCAGCTTACTTTCAAGTGTATGTACTATAATTGAAATAAATAAATTTTTACTTTACATTATTTGTTTATATGAACACAGATTAAATAATGTTACTTCGTGGCATAGATTTCATCTGTTTTGTAGGTATAATGGGACAGAGATAATCTATAATCTGAACAAAATACATATATTATGTGAAAATGGAGGAGCCACGGTCGTATAGACTGGATTATGATGGTGAAGTCGTTTTCCCCGAAAAAAGACTCGAGATCTACATATATGGCTTGCCAAGGTTTTTGTAAATAAATGTATTATTATTCAATTGTATATACGTTAGGTATCTACTATAATTATAATAGTTACCTACCTATTTCTTTTCCTTACTTACACACCACCATCATCGCCTCTAAATGTATGTAGGTAGGTTAAAATACAATAAGTTAAGTACCTAACCTACCTAAATACCGTAGATAAGGTGTGGGTACCTTTGTAGGTTTGGCCTTTGTAGGTAGTACCTATGTGCGGGGAGATTAAAGTGTTTTCCGACAATTTGCATTTCCACTAGATTGCGTTCATCTGGGCTCTTGTAAATAATTTTTAAATTATTGATATCAAAGTAAGTACATAAAACGATAAAAACAACCTTTCATCATGGAAATGGAATTATCCTGCAAATATTTGCAAGGCAATTGCTCTCATAATTTGCAAAGCGCTAAATTTACCTCATAAAATCGAATTATTTGAAAAAAAAAAAACAAATCTTATAAATTTACTGTTTTCTGATTTTTTCCTTTGTATACACACAATTACCTAGCTGGATGCCAAATTTGAACTTTCTAGGTCATCTGGAAGTGGGTTATGTTTTACGTCTATATGTCAGTCAATCAGTGATAAAAATGACGATTTTTGAACATTAATATCTTAATAATCGTTTAAGCTGTGTTTATGAAATTTGAGGTACTTCATTAACTCCGGGCTTTCAATACATAAACCAAATTTGGTGTGTTTATATCGATTAGTTTTTTAACTATGACAAGGTCTAAAGTGGCTCCAAATGGTTCGTGTAAACTTACACACAGTGCTACTCGCCAGTTCGCTGGGCCTGACCGTGGCTTGACACACTGTCGTGTGTCGAGATATGTATAAGATGCAAAACAATTCTAAAACGCAATAAAAATTAAAATATTTAGTAAATACCCTATATCAGTCCCCAAACACCTGAGACTTCCTTTGAGAGGAGACCCATTTTCATCATATCACATTTTGTCGCGTGCGAAAGTAACGAAAGCAGTGTCAGAAATCGAGAAAAATAAGCGACTGGCTCCCAGATAACCCAAATGTCAATAAACCCAAGAATTTTTAAATAAAACGATGATGGCTTTACCATGGTACAGTCGTGTTTTTTGTAGAGCTATAATATCATAATTGATGTTGCCGAGTGACCAGGGTTGGAAAAGAAACAGTTTTTTGAATCCATTGAACTAAATTTCTTTCGACCGACGCGACGGCCGACTTCGAACTTTCCTAGCGGAACTTTACCGGCGGGAAATTACCTATGCTATTAACTATGAATTTTATTATATTCATACGGGTGTGCCTTTTTCTAATATACCTACGTATTACTTATTTCATTATTAATGATAAATAAGCTGGTTTATGTGAAGCTATTTAAGCTCCTCAATATTTGTTTATTTTCATTTATTTCCATTAATTCGCAATGAAAAGTAGTTTAAAAGCTTAATTTTCGTAATGTTTAAAACTTGTTTTAATTTGTTTTTTTTTTAACTCGTTATAGTAACACAGTTTTAATTCAAACTGTCCTAAACAGGTACCTATTTAAAAACAACTTGTTTTAATGATAGGTTTTTTATGTCAAAATATATAGTACTACGTCACGGCTTGATAAATTGATAATGTCATGAAATAGCAATAAATTAAGCAGACAGTGTAAGAAAAACTCAATTCGATCACGGAATATTGTTAGGTATCAATAATAATTGGCCACCTGTGTGATTTATATTTTGTTCCACAATTACTTTATTACTTACCCTTACTAATAAAAATTATAGAAACTTCATTTATAATGCAACTCACTCGTTAAATTAATGAACAATAAAGGTAACGAGACGCGCGATCGCCCGACGCGTATCAAAGGCGGATGTTCGTAGTGCACTCTGCCTGGGAGAGTAGCGGTCGCATTCACTACCGGTGAGCTTGTGAACCTTGATGCATTGGCTTACTGAGAAGGTTCTGGGCGGGCGGGCGTGATCAACCCGTTCTCGCTGCACCTGCCCAATCAGCGCATCTACATGATAAACATTCGCACCTTCCATCCTAGTACTGTCATTTGGTTCGAAAATAAGGGATTAGGCGTAAACAATTCCGGGAGTTTTGAAAATGGGTAGGTTTGTATTTCGATGTGCTCTTTTAGAATTTCAACTTTGCGTCCTCGTATGTTTCATGCTCGCACCGCCATATTGTATAAATGGCGCGTAATAACAGTTTTTTGACAATATCTCCATATATATAAATGAATATGATATATATCGTATATATATATACCTTAGACATAAAAGAGGCAACTGCACTCGAAATTTTCCCGAAATGTCGGAAGGAGCTCCGTTTCTTTTTGTGTATGCCGAGTAAGCAAACCATAGCTCTAATGTCGAAGAAGCAGACAATTTAAAGAAAAGCTTTACAGCTTATAAATTTCATCGAGCTAGCAATAACGAACGAAATGTATACCTATTATACGTACAAAACGAAATGAAGCAGATTGAAACGTATTGAAAATGATGTATTATTTTTTGATTAAACGCTGTATTTGTAGTGTATTCGTTTATAGCAAATATCAAATATCAATGTGGGGATTGAATTATTTTAGATTGCACACATTTCTTGAAAAACTAATAAGTACAGTATGTACAGTTTTCATCAAAATCGGCCACGAAAGTCTTTTGAGCGTTGTTTCGATATTCCCTATATTTACCTACTTTAGGGTTTGGCCATCCAAGCCAAGAAAAATCCACCCTATATATTAATATTTTTATTTACAATTTTTGGACCTCATGTGACGAACCGAGCTAGGCATTCTCCTTATTATAATAATATGATGATAGATTTCTCCTTTTTTAAGGTCATGCCTCACTTATTTTTTAATTATTTTAATAGTGTATGTATCTAATACGCCAGTGACCACGGCTGTTGCAATACAGTCGAAACGTCGGGACCACAGGTCGGGACACAAAAACATACGAGGTGAGCGCGATAAATACCCGTTATAATCAAATAACTATGTATGTATATGCATTGTTAATCTTTTATTAAGTACAAATAATTACTTTGGGCAAATAAAATGGCAGGGGCATTAATTTTTGTTCTACTAATCCTTGCCGTTTCTTTCGTCTTGAGCGAGTGAGTGGGCGCGTGCTGCTTCCATTAGTTCGTTGTTGCATCAACGTCTTCGTGTTTTTTAACTCACCCGGTAGAGTTTTTATAATAGACTTTGAAATAAAAACCGCCAAGGATATATTGTACTTGTGTTTTGGCAAATAAAATCTTTATCTTTTGATGATGATGATGGTAGAGTTTCTCGGATACTTTTTCTTGCTCCATCTTCCATGACTGCTCTGGCTTCATAGTCCACTAAGTATAGTCTGCATGTCATTTTTCCAGCATCAATTTAATTCGTCGTGCTTCATCAGTTTCTTATTCTGTCTGAGAGTTCTGCCCGTAAGCATGGAGGTAAGTGCGTTTCAGACTAGCGTATTTTAGTCGCGCGTATACGGGCGAATTGGTAATCGTTTAAAAGGATATGTGAAACTGTCAGAAATTACAGCCGCCGAATTGTAAGACAGTGATAGCGCAATTAGACACTTTACCCCGAGGGAAGAGGTTAGATATAGATTTTTGTCGCTCAAAAGTAATGGACGTAAGCGACAAATGATAAAACATCGTATGCTTGAAAAGTATTGAATTTATAAAAAAATCCCTTTACATTTATCTAAGTACTGTGATTACTCACTCAATAGTATAAAAATAAACCGTAAATATTCTCTAAATTCGGAGGATGGATGTAAATCAGATTTTAAGAGGGCCTATTTAAAAAAAATAATCTATCGAGAAAAGTTTCACCAATCGTGTTTCTGCCTTACATTTATTTAGATTATATCCTCAAGTAATCACTGTATTAACATCAAGTGTGTAAACTGTACCGTTACCTAGTAAGAATGAAACGCAGCGGCTCCAAATTTTCACATAACCTCTTAACGGTCGGTTTTTCCTAGCGAGTGTCAGTACAATGTGGCGTCTCTCTCACACAAATAATACCTACCTAATAATTAAGCGGAGCTACTTATTAAATAAGAATGGCATAGTTTGTTACATTATACCTAATAATGTAACGAAAACGATATTTGTACATCGAATTGCAATATCTTGTGTAGCCGGTCCATAGTTAAATACAATTTACTCGAGGACTCGGTAATGGTCGACCAAAGTGCAACTGGTCTACAGGCAAATAAAATTACCCGTTAATGGCTCTAGCGACTGGCCGGCTACCGTTCGGCGGGACACAATTTGCTTTGACTGCATAATTTTATTAGTACCTAACTTACCTCTAAGTAACTTACCTTTTTTTTTACATGGGGAAATCCTCATGGATGCCCAACGCCCTTGGGGGAGGGTGGAGGGGTATATAGACTCATACCGACTAAAACCCCATGGTGGCCGACCTCTGCGCATTAGAGGGACCCCGGGATATCCGAAGAACACGTACCGGTGTCCCTCACGCACGTTGCTGTTAGGCCCATCCCAGGGAAGGCTTGCGCCGACCCCGAGCTCCGCTTGCAGTGCATGCCTCCCCGTGCACTGCAGCCGTCCCGGGTTCGAGTATAATGCAGCCAAAGCCCCCACTCCGATCGCTCTCGAACCCCGAAGTAACTACGACTACTACTACGTAAAAGTACCTACATTGACATGACACACTACAATATGTATTGACTTTCTTGAACAACGTCAAACTCGCAGAGAAACGTGTACTGTGCAATATCAGATACAATAAACACTCCGACCGACCTATGCGACTGACCTTCGAGCAGATGCTATACGATTCTCAAACGTATTCAAATCTCATTATGTTCATTGCCTAGATACCATTTCCTTACATTTTCGCGGCATTGACCTTAATATTAGTAGCTCATATTCTATTTTTAACTATATCTAATTATATTTTTTTAATTACAAATAAAGGAGCAGTATAATAAAAGAATCGTTAAATAAAGAGTGTAGTAATCACGCCAGTGTGTAAAAAAGTGTGTACAGAAATAAACTAGCAGCCGGCGCGTCGAGACACTCCCGGTAGGACGCAGGCCGGGAATAATACGAGTTTATTATCTGAATATATTCCGAGATATCGGCGATCTCACGCCTGTATCAACTATTCCTAAAGCGAGTTTTAATAGAAAGTAAACATTGAAAATGAGACCTCATAGTTAAGCGGAGTAATCGAGCGCTTTTCTAGTGTTGTGATTTCACAGTTCATCAAAGTTCCGTGGAAAGTGCAGCTTTGTGCACTGTAGTGATGTTCGCTGGGGGAGGAGCAGGTTTCCAAAAACAATCGAAACCTCCTTGGGAGTGCGCTAATACGAACTCCAACGAAATATCACCGAGTTGGTAAGTTACTGTAAGAACAGAACATATTCAAATGTGCGGGCTTGAAACCTTGTTTTGAACATCAACAAATTATATAAATATATTTAGTAATAAATCCGCTCAATTCTAAACAAGAACCGAAGTTTGAAACGAGAGTTACTCTCGTTTCAAACTTCGGCGAGTCCACACCTCCTGATGATGCCACGTGTAGAGGCGAAACACATGTCGTATCTTTAAACTTTGGTTTTCTGTTCTTTGACTCTTTGGTTTAATTGAACTAAAGTTAAGTTAATTAAAACCTTTGTTTAGAAATTGAACGGATTTATTACTAAATATATTTATATAATTTGTTGATATTTATGGATTTCCGCAAAGTGACGCCTGAATCAATCAATTACCTTGTTTTGAAATTTTAATAGTTCATTCACCTTAGCCTTACCTTACCTATCATATCTAGTCCTAAGGAGTAAATTCATATTGCTTCTGTAAGGCCTTCGAATTTGCTGCACAAAATGTTCCCAAGTTTACAAACACAATGTCATCGTTATTTTGTTTATCGTTGTGTGTACAACGGTACAACGGAGCAGAAATAAAGTAAAAATCTAATTACATAGGGATAATTATTCCTACATAATTACAAATATTACATATATACATCAGATGTAATAAAACTAGGTAGGTATCTATTTCATTTTAGTTATAAGTACCTATATTATTGTATGTCCTATCAGGATAAACTGTTGTTTCCTACTAAAATATGTTAAGATCTTTGTACACAGTTTTATACAATAAATGTTTCTTGATTCTTGATTCTTGATTCTTGAAATATAATTGGCGTAGTCGCTGTGCTTGCATCGGCATTTTAGATAAACAACGTAGGTATTTGGTTGCGTTTCGTGCGTTCTTCAAAACAGTTAAAAAAATACCTTTCCAGTTGGTAGCACTTAGTGATCTTTTGAAGTATACATAATAAGAATAATGCAATGTAATAGACTTAAAAATATGTATTTGTTGCTGTAAACAATTATTTTGTTGAGCAATATTCGAAGACACGATTGGTCGATTGGCAAGTGTGTTGGACTGCCACGCCGGTGTCGCGGGTTCGATTCCCGCTTCAGGACAAGCACTTGTGTTATGAACATCGGTGTTTGTCCAGTCTGGGTTGTTTTGTGTAACGGTCTTTTTTAAAAGTAATAATGTGCTATTTGATTAAAGTCATAAAAAGCATAAAACATGTTTTCGAACTTTTATGGGTTCTATGACATGCCGATTTTCTCACGATGTTTTCCTTCACCGTGTGTTTTATTTATTACTATTGTTACAACACTGCTCACTTTGTTAAATATTACCTACCGATCCTCTAGTGGTCTTCATAAGTAAAAAAATGTGTATAACTCTGAGGATAATGTAATGTAATGTATGTATATTGCAGTTATTTGTTATCCCGATTAGATAAAATTAAAGTTAAAGACCTTTTATTGCAAGGTGGCGTAGGCTGAGTTTTGCACCCAGTCGCCCAAGATGTAGAGTAACTACGTTTATCATAAACTACCAAGTGACAGATCTTAGTATGTTAATTACTTACTAAGTCCTTCGTCCCACGAAGAAAATATTTTGCATCTGGGTAGTAGATTAGGTACCTACTACAACAATAAACTAAATACGTTTAATAAACAAAATATAATTATATAAAAATATACAATACCGATCATAGTTCATAGTTTTTTATTGACAACTATTTGTTACAAGTCATTTACAAAAACATAAATTATAGCACATGTGTATACACTACCAATTTTTAATTACCAAAAATTAATTAAATGGGCAATGCAGACGGGGTATACGTTGCATCTGTGGAGTCAGAATTTTGGATTTCTACAAAATGGCAGAGTGACAGCGGAGCGAGTGCGGCGCCCGAGCCGAAGTTGTGCGAGCTGGCTCGAGCTAGGTACCCGGGTTTGCCAAACGATGAATAAAACTTAAATTATTATCAATTAAAGGAACTGCCTGACGCAAATCCATAGGAAAATGACTAACGGTAACAGTTATCCAATTTTAATCAAATTTTTTGATTAAAATTCGACTTAATTTTTTAAAGTATTTTTGCCGTTTATGTGTTCAGTAACGCCAACTGACTATTTGCGTATTTGTTTTATAGGGTGATAAAAAATTGACCGTTTATAAATGCAGTTGCACACAGTAAATTAATAAAAAATAATATAATATAAATTACTAAATAATTGTAAATTATTGATAATTAATAATTATCAATAATTTACAATTAAAATATTGTCAAATAACTTATTTAATTGCATTAAATTCATCCAATTTATAGAACGATTGCTCTATGAGCCATATTTTAAGTTTAACCTTAAGGATTGCGTCGATGGTGCTTTAGTGATGCTGGCTGGAAGGCGGTTGTATACTGAAGGCCCCATCATGTGAATAAGTTTCGCGGTCTTAGTGAGGCGTCGTGGTAACGCCAGTGCTCCGTAACTCGCGCGTCGTTCGGCGATATAATACCTACAATATCTGCAGTATTCTTTATGTAATAATATTATTTATTCTTTGGTAACGCATTCAACCTCTCAGGGTTTCTAAAGTTATATATTTTATAACCCAATCCACGCTCATCGTAGTCATCCAGGTGGTTTCTGACATAGAGAGCAGCCTGGTAGAGCACTAGACAGGAACAGTCATAATCCTCAGTGACACAAAATAAGGCCTAGATCATACTCGTATGTATACGTAACAGTAACAGTGCCATCTACCGACGGGTAGTATTTAAATAACAAGCCACTTAGTTGCTTGAATTCGGATTGGTCTTTTTACTGTAAAAGTATTTTCTTGATTTAGTTCTATTTCTCTCCAGAAGATATCGCACATATATTCTCAAATAATATTTTGAGAACCCGACATGTGCGATATATTTTTAGGATAGGTACAATTGTGTTATTATATGGTTTTGTGTTCATTTTCGTGTTTCTTGTGTAAAGCCAATGCTAAGTCTTAGTTTTGTAATTTTATTTACATGAATTTACTACTAGAACTTACATAAATATTTTTAGAAATCAAGCGTTTTTCAAAACTGCCGACGACGAATGATTTCGAGGACCGCTAAAAATATAAACGGTATAATAGTGTTAAATATTTGTTTTACATAATGTATAGTCAAGTTTTAAGTTTTTAATCTAATCAAATTTAAGATCGGAAGGCGTAGAATGAGATGGGGTATCCCTTTGCCCAGCAGTGGGATGAAAAGTCTATTATATCAATATACCTCTACTCTATTATAGGATGGGAGTTACGAGTATGTTTTCTTAAAAACCTTTAAATTCAGTTGCATAACATTTATATTAGTTTACTTTTTTATTTTTTTGTATTTTTGACGTAAAAAATGGGCTGATAGCTGTAGGTCAGGAAACATACAAAAAGACAAAATAAAACCTTAGAAAGGGTAGATATTAATTTCTTATAACTTTCTTTAGTTACCTTCGTAATTTATTAGATTTTTTCACGAAAATCAAAGATGACAGAAATAACCAACTTGCTTCTTCTACTCTAGACTGATGGATCCACCACCAAAACATACAAAAAATTAGGTTTTATGCGTAAAAGCTCGGTGGCATATTTTTCTTCGTAATTTGTTTTCATGCTTCGCGCTACGCTAGGCAACTACGATCGTGACTGAAGGACGAATAGGAGTAATGCGGTAAAATAATAGGTCATTCTAAAATGCAGAGCGATACTAAATCAAGTGTATATTATTATGCAAAAGGTTTATTTTTTATGTGGAGAACACGACGAGCCAGTCTCTCCTGATGGTAAAAGATCACGCCTGCCTATGACCAGAACAGTGCTACACAGGACTTCTAATCACATAAGCAGGAGCTATACTGCTGTAGCGCCCATCCGCCCTCAAAAGCCAAGTTAATTGTATGTAAAGTAACAAATAGACAGTTAGTTCCCAAGCGCAAAAATCCCAATGCAGACAGCTCAGTCGAAATAAAAATGTCAGCAACAGCAAAACGGTAGGTCCTTCAGACATTTTTATTTCGACTGAGCTATCTGCATTGGGATTTTTGATGTTCGTTTGCAAGATTTACTCCACTTATATACCGTTGCAATTTATATTTGTCTTATATAACACACAAAAAAACGAAAATTAAATGAAAAACCAAAAAACCTGGAGATGTATGTATGTTATGTGCAAAAAACTCAGCAGGGTAAGTCGAATCGATTTGAGTTATTTTCGTACTTGCGAAAATAAAACTTTTGTTTTGTAAATGTTAGCTAGCATGCTGTATCGACCCCGCTATATCCCTGACATACTTCCGACACAGTACACAGCAAAATCACATTACTCTTCAAATCTTTGATTTTTGCTTTGTAGGTACGAATGTTATGATACTTACTTACTTATCACTTATTCATATAAACGATATCCGACTGAGACCACGAATTTAATTTTTGAAGTAGATACATCTCTGTTTGCAAGATTGTATAGGCCTACAGTTCAAATATGTTTAAAAGCACGTCACATCCGGTCTCCCGTTTTTGAACGAAGACTAATTTGATTTTAGATAATGATTTCGAATCGTTCTATAAGTAACTGTTACTCATGTTTATCATGATAAGTTAATGCTAAGGTATATGATCGGCATATTAATAATGTAAAAAAAAAAAGTTTAATAACTAAAACCCGACTTCTAAACTGTGGTCGTCTACCTTCTGTAAACGAATCCTTAGAATCACGGATCGTCGGAAACAACCTTATAGTTTTAACAAAGGCTAGACCTTTGATATAACTTTGGTACGAGTTGCTCTACTGCTTCATGCGATGCAACGCTAAGCCTAGGTACTTAGTTCTAGTTGGTTAGGATGACCTACCGACCGTTCCTGGAATGTTCGTGCCGGTATGAACTATTACGAATTAATTGAAGCTGTAATTGCAAAGCTTCGAGCTGCTTCGTCAATCTGGCGCTTAGGGGAATATTATATTAGTGTTTGACCTATGTATATCACGGCTTACAATTATTAATGCTCACTTGCACTAAACTGTCCAAGTTCCTAAGCAATTACTTCACTCAATTTGCAGATCTTGACGATCCAAATCCAGGCGGTTAAGATCTTTCTAGCGCATAAAGTAATTACTTAGGAACTTTGACTTTAGTGCAAGTGGGCATAAGACTGGTATAAATTGTGGGTTGGAATTGGAACATTCAGTATTTCAGAGATTATTAACTTGAGTGCTCTGAAGTTTTTACACATGTCACATCAGTTACCGAGGGATAGGTAGTGGTATTAACTCAATGTTGGATGATGTGTGCGTTGGAACGTTTCTGCATATCTCGGTCCATGATAATAATCAATTGTTAGTATCGCGATACTTGTCCTGGCCAACCCTTGCTACATGCATGGACTAGTAGACGTACGGGGGGGTACCACCCTTACTTCGTTAATATTCCCATAGATAGCTTGAACCAGGCGTTTTGCCATTATTTATTCTTTGGTTTTGCGTCCACCTTTGTATTGAGCACAAGCAAGGAACTTGCTACCGGGCGGCGCCTGTATTTCCGGACCACTACAATCTTAAGAGGATATGTGAAACTGTCAGAAATGACAGCTGCCGAATTGTAGCCAAATAGCGCAATTAGACACCTTACCCCGAGGGAAGAGGTTAGATATAGATTTTTGTCGCTCAAAAGTAACGGACGTAACCGACAAATGATAAAACATCGTATTGCTTGAAAAGTATTGAATTCATACAAAAATCCTTTTACATTTATCTAAGTTCTGTGATTACTCACTCAATAAAAAAAAGCCGTAAATATTCTCTAAATTCGGAGGATGGATGTAAATCAAATATTAAAAGGGGGCCTATTTCAAAAAATAAATCTATTGAGAAAAGTTTCACCAATCGTGTTTCTTTCTTACATTTATTTAGATTATATCCTCAAATAATCATTGTATTAACATCAAGTTTGTAAACTGTACCGTTACCGAGTAATAATGAAACGCAGCGGCTCCAAATTTTCACATAGCCTCTTAAAGCCTCTAGCCACTAGTCTTAAATGAATAAGTTCATACTAGCCAATCGTGCTTTATCTTCGACCACACCATTACTTACCACCATATGGTTAAAAGCTTGTCTTGTTCTTAATTTTAAAAAAAATCCTAGATCATTGTCGCCTGACTCACCTGCCATCAGGTTCAATCAAGGTGGTCAAAAGCTGTATAAAAATACCTAGATCAATACTATTTATGACCCTTTGAGTTCCCTCTGAACGTGCACAGATTCGCTTGCCGCTGACCGCATTTTTGCAATTTATCTGGAGATTTCTTTAAGATTGAATCTCCCACCAAACGCAAGATATGGTTTACAGAATTTTCAATCTAACAATTTTTATTTATTTTCTGACATTTTTAAATATCGTAAGGTTCTTTTATTTTCTGACCATTTAAGTCGTATTACAGTAACTTTGAATTATCCCGAACTGGCTTAAGATTTGTTCTAGCTTATGAGTTTATACTAGCTTAAAATTTTGTATAGCTTAAGATTTTATACTAGCCTACGATTTTGTACTAACTTAATTTATTTTACTAGCCTAAGAAATTATTCTAGCTTTCCATTATTTTATTCAATCTATATTTTTATATAGATAGATACTTATGTACGTGCCATTCAAAAAAAAAAAAATTAATTCAGTCGCGGAACTTGGCTCTAGGTACAGAAAACATGGTTCTCACAAAGGTATGTCCTGTTAAACACCTGCTAAAAAATTCATGAGTACCTCCAATTTGCGAACGCGTGGGCTGCCTCAAGGCCAGCGTGTCAAGAGCAAGTCAAGGTCGACCCAACCGGGGCAAAGCGATACAATCAGGATAGCTTTGCTCATTTGAATTTCGATTTTCTACAACCCTGAATGTTCGTTGTGTACCTTATGGATACAGTAAAATTTTCAGACATTTGCGTATTTCATAGTTGTGTTTAAATGGTGTGGAACTTCAAAGTTATATTGTTTTATTTTTTATCGACGTTGTGGTTTACTGCAAACAATTTTTAAATTTTGCTTATTTATGTTGAGGTACTTTTGGATTTGTAGAAATACAAACCAACCACGGTAGTTTACCAATAAAATTTTAATGGGCAATTCAGACGGGGTACTACGTTGTATCTGTGCAGTCAGAATTTTGGAGTTCTAGAAAATTACAGAGTGCCGAGCCGAGCTGCAGCGAGCTGGCTCGAGCTATGTACCCGGGTTTGCCAAACGATGAATAAAACTTAAATTATTATCAATACGACTAACGGTAAGTTATCCAATTTTAATCAAATTTATTTCGACGTTAATTTTAGCTCATTTTTTCTAGTTTTTTTGCCATATAGGTATGTGATGCGTATATTTTTTTTCTGGTGATCAATAATTTTCGGTGTATATCCTATAATATGCTAAAGACTTGCTTGAAGCCAGGTATTCTGAGCTCATTTCCATGGAACTCTGTGGAGATAATTAAAATGTTGCTAAGGAAATTTATGCGATGCACGTTCGACCTACTCGGGAATAGTTGACGTACGGATCGAGCGCTCAGGGGTTTTGGCTGAAGCTAACTGAAGCTGAAGGTTTAGTTAGACCTTTGCAGCTTTCCTAAAAGGCACAATTTATTTGCTTTGTGGTCGATACTTTTAAAGTTTATGTCTATAAATCGTGATCACCGTGGTTGTTCATATTATAAGAGAGGAATTGTCACCAACGTCACAAAATTGTTCACTTTGAAGCAAAGCAAAAAAATAATGATGACGCCGAGGGCAACAATGGATCAGAGGTGGTATTTTTATCGACTCCTAAAAAGGTTAAGTACTATAGTTTTAAAATCAAAATGACTGAAAAAAATATGTCGCCAAAGTAAACGTAATTGCGTATTCTACTTTACTATGATTATTCAGTGGTGTCTAGAATAATCCAATTGAAGTCGATTGTAGTATGTTTTGGTACAATTTTTTGATTAATTATTACCACCGGAGACATTCAACCAATGAACGATGCGAATGACCATCAGATACGTGATCGATCTTGTCGATCATTGGTTGATTTGCCGGTGGTAATCGTCTTCCAAGTTACAAAATACACAGGTCTAGTTGACTTCTATGCACATTTCAGAAGCCCAGGTTGTAATTTACTTGAATAAAATTGGTTTACGATTGTTGTAATTTATCTTTGACTTTGAAATGCGTTTCGTCAAAAGCTATTTTGATGCTACAACAATCCGAAGACACCGGCTTCGTAGACTTTCGTAACGCCTGTAGACTTCGCGTCGCGTCGCATCAATAGAAAAAATATTCGGCTTTGCTAACTATGCTTCCATAACTGAAATAATCGTGTAAAAGTAAATTTGTTTAATAATTTACTAATTACGTTACATAAATAGATAATATTAACTTACAACAAAAACGACTCAAGTTATTATTAATATTGAACAAAAATAAAGATTCTAATATTATTGTAAGTTGAGAGGTGACAGAGGGATATTGGGTTAAAATTACTACTTTTTGAATTTTTACAGATGGCCAGACCTGCGTGGCTCGGTTTCAATTCAAGCGCCACAAGTTGTTAGCTACAGTAGCTACGCAAAGTATGTGGAATAGTGCCAAGAAACTAAATCAGACCAAAGTGACCTTGACGGAACGAAAACTGTAACTTTCACGGCCTTACGCGGAAAACGATAATATCGAATTTTCTGACCCTAATAATTAGTTATGTGCGGCTGTGCGGCCCCGAACTACCAAAGAAAATTTTCTACGTGATCAACATTATGTATTATATTTTTCACTTGCGTGACTATAGGGTCATTAACGTAAAATAGGAAATAAAGTGTAGAAGTACTTTTGTGATTTTTTTATCCAATATTGCGACGGCGGCGTAATGTAATTTACCTTGCCAAAAATATAGCTTTTCATTAACCTGGCTTAGGAGTTTTTTGGAATAAAACAACCATTCACGTGCTATTAGTATTTCAGCATAGTGGTGAAAAACAACTGACTTTTTCGCCTCGTTTTATTACCGCTACTGTGTCTTATCAAAACAGTGTAATGCCCTCATACATTCTGAAACATTACGCAATGCGTCCAATATCATGTCTGACGAAAAGAGGTGAGCGAATCAAAAGAAACTTTTTGGTCTGTAAACGCGATTTTTTACTTTACTTTTTCTTACAAAGTTATCATGTAAATAGTGCCCTGTGCCCTTGCAGGAGTTTTCTTAAAGCACTTGCCTATGCGCGTTGAGTACTTTGATAACTGCCTTCATTGTATTTTACACATGCTCTGGGTTGGAGACCGAACTATGTTTATTTACCCGTCTGACTTATGAATTAAACCCACTAATTCTCAACCAAATTCGACAATTTTTAGGTTGATAATGACTATTTAAATTTTAGTTACCCCTGACAAATAGAGTAGATAAATTGTTAATTTATTCCTAAATAGAAAAATAAGTTATTAAATAAAAATAAGACAAAATAATTTAAAAATAATTATTATCTTTAACATAAGTTTTTATAAAAATGGTAACAAAACACGCGTTTGAGTATGAGTTTTGTATGATAAAAAAAATAATGGCTGTGTATTGTTTTTCCCAAACTAGGTCAAGCTTCCCTTTGGCAATAGGTACATCTGTAACGCTTGTAGTTTCAGCCTTCCCCAGTGACCAGTCCTAATGTGCTACCCCGTACGTCCTGGTACGTTGGTAAGCAGTCAGGGCATCAGCTAGGCAGCAGGTAAAGCTTGAGACGGGTGATGAGAGGCGGGGGGATGGGGAGGTCAGAGCAGTTTGCTGGAGGATCGCGGAGCGGGCCGCAACAGCGGCACTCGCGCGACCGCCGCCGAAGCGCTCCCACCCGCGCCCGGTACGCCTAGCTCGTTCGTTACGTAACACCAACTCGACATAATCTGTTGAGTGAGCCACCGCCGCGCCGGCACGCTTGCACCGCTGACCATCTCGCGCGCACCGTCATGTCGCCACCCGCGGACGCCGACGACGACCCCGTCGCTATGACTGCCACTCGCCACCAGAACGATACCTAAAAAAAAATGTAGAAATCAAACTTTGAAACTTTTGAAACTGCCGAAACATTCCTGCCAACTAAATTATAAGTTAATTATAAGTAGAGAACTCGACGCTTGTTGCTTGTGAACGGGGTTTGGAATATGTATCGTCCGATTTCGGTTTCGAGCGAAATCAGCTGAGTTCACAAACCATCGCTTCGCGAACGCTTCACTGCCACGCCGCCTTCCGATAGCGTAAGATTAGGTTAGGTTGGTTCACCTACCGTTTTTTTGAGACTGAGGTAAATAATAGATCGTCAAGCTGCCGACTTCGGGAGAGTTTGGTTCGAACGCGTGGTTCTCCAGCAAAATTCGCGATAACATCAGCTCATGGGTGCTGTGGTGGCGTCACCGAATCGGCGCACCGCAGACACCAAAGCACATCGAGGAAGATGAGTGCGTGCCCCGCGTGGCCGTGGTGGAGCCCCTGAGGGAGGTGCCGGAGCGCAAGATGGAGCACCGCAAAGTCAACCAAAACCCACGGCGCCGCGGCCTCGACCAAGAGAGGGAGGGTGAGCGACGCCGTCCGAGGAAGAAACCACGCAAAAAGTAAGTTTTCTTAAATTACACCCACACACACTTACCCTCTTACAATTACTTACATCTCAAGCAAGCTAAAACTCCACCACAAACTTTTTAAACTTGATGTCACGTATTAAATTCAACTTTTGGTCCTTCCTAGCTTTTCGTATTAGCAGCTCTCGTGTCGAAGCTTTTAAACCGCCCGTAAGTTTTTGACTTGACTTGACGACTATTACTTTGTTATACTGGTTACTTAAAAAACCCTCGACCGGCCAAAAAGTATTCAGTGTTATAAGCCACTTGTAGTCATCCTAGGGTGTGTGGGGGGGGGGGGGGGGGGGGTGAAAGATCACCATTCTCACATTGACCGATACCACACTTATCGTAAGTACTAAAACTGTAGGAACTTTTAAACTTACGAAACTTTGGAATCGTTGAAAACTACGAAGTTCCTTTCATTTGATCAGACCTACTTTTGGAAAATGTCATCTTACAGACTAACTTGCGATTATTTTATTTTGCAAAGAAAACTGGCAAAGGGTTTCGATAATCAACTGTAAATAAAAAAAAAAAAAAAATATTGCTCAATTTTTTTTTAGAAAATGAATAAAAGTTATCAATTTTTTTTTTATAGTAGCGTGTTTGTCGCTACCATGCACGCACATCAGATGTATTCCCGGCTGCTAGACAGAAAGTCAGACCGCGATTTAGTCACAAAAAGCGACCGCGATTTTTTCCGATACATGGGCATAGATCTATGGGGTGATATATTCAAGCGAGGCACTTTACATTCGATTTGGATATTAACAAACAATGTTAACCGACCTACTAATTAATACTTATCTTACTACCTTATTTCAATCTTTTGCAATATTGTCAATAAAATGTATACTGAAGCATTGGAAAAGTATCCGAGCGGCGCCGGCTACGGCCATCGGATTTCAACCCGTATGTCTGTCGACTCCACTTTCCACGTTGCGTTGCGTCGCAGATGACATGTGTTGCTGGAGCACAAACCTATACCACTAACCTTTTTACATAGACCACAGAAGTATCACGCGTAGAAACCTTATAAGTATGTCAAATTCCAAAGTTTTTCGTATTTGTGTATAAATTAATGTTTTTATTTCTAGTGAGCTCTAGGTTTATAAAGTGCTTAAAAGTTCTACTTTAGCATAAGGTTCTACGTTGTACAGTTTCTTCTTCAAGTCCTATAATATGCAAATAAATATATAATATATTAATTAATTAATTCGTTCATTCATTCAATACCTAGCAGACTAAATTGTTGTTTTGCGGTTACGGTTGAATGTTTTTTTTACCTCAGAACTTGAGTTTTATAGACATTTCTATACCTACGTACAGTCAGCTGTACATAAACATACACTCATAAGCTTTCACGTTTATATTCCTCTTAATTTTAGAAAAAAAGTACAAGCAAGCATTTTTAAATTAATGTAGTCATCTTACTTGTCCGAATTATTTCTATTATATTATTATATTATTTCTATCTGTGTAAAATTGAGAGTATACTATAAATGTGAAAGCTTGGGAGAGTATATGTTACAGTCAAAACTCATTTTCCGTCAAAGCCAATATAATAAGGAGATATGTATTAATATTTGAACCCATTAACTTTTCATGAGTTTTAACCGATAGTTCATCAGTCAAAATCAATATTGACTAAGGACGTTGGTACCAAAATTGAACCAATATTGACGGAAAAAACTAGTCAAAATCGATATTGACCGATGCCCTTAGTCAATATCGATTTTGACTGCTTTACGCGGTCAATATTGGTTTTGACCGGCAATGAGTTTAGACTATGACATATGACTGTGCAGCTGACTGTACTTTGAGGTAATGATAGAGTGTGTCAAAACTAATCCGCGTGTGTTGTTATACCGACCAATTTACTTCTGCGGTTTCTGTGACATTGAACATTGCTCATTTAAAAACTTTCATGTACATATAAGCTCACCTTGAAATAGTAAGTAAGTTGTTCGCGAAATCCGCATCGGCCTCTGTTTATCGATCCGGCGATCCACAGAGACTCCTTTACTGTCCTCACCTAGGCTCGACCTTTTTCGAGGATAAAGTTAGATGTATATCAAACTTTAATTAATTCCTTCTTCTTGTTATCGTGTCACTAGTTCTTTCGAACCGGGGTTTGGTGAAAGGATTTCAAGTGCGCCGCGAAAGGCTCCTTTCGTCTACTTTTTGTGGCACATGTTTTTCGAACATTTTTTAAAGTCCTATGACATGCCGGTTTCCTCACGATGTTTTCCTCCACCTTTAAGCACGTGTTTTAATGCACACATCGATTTTTTTAACAGAAAAATCCATTGGTGTATGACCGGGTTCGAACTCACAACCTTTGGATCGAAAGTCGAGGCATCTCCCACTCGGCCAACACGGCTGCACACAATTAACGCCTTATGTAGTTTTTATTATTTTTATTTGAAGCTTCTATGTCTGCTAGAAGTGCCTTAGACTTTTGATGATCGGTCAGTCAGTCAGTCAGTCAGTCAGTGACAAAATTAAGAATTTTGACTAGTTATAATTCTTAAACTACTGGTTCAAATTGAATAAAATTTCAAATATACCGTGTTTATACAATGCCTGCTTGGGTACTGAAAAAAATCAAGATTTTTATTTTATTTTTTATTATACAAAATCCACAGCTCTTAGTATTAATATAACTTAGACTTATTGTTTAAACTTACAGCCAATAATGGATTTACATTTTTTAGATTTGTCCTAGTGTTGACAGTCACAAAAGTACCTACTAAGTACTGTTAGTTTTAAAGTTTTAGGTATACCTTATAGCAGTAGGTAAGTTTAGTATACATAGCTATTATTACATTAAGCTAGTTTCAGTGTGTACAAAATAGGTATGATTTTAAAATTATACAATAAATATATCAAAATTTCTTTTGTTTTACTATATTTATTTTCCTACCTTTATCTTTATCTGCTTCTTCAATAATTTTGAGGATATTATTTTTAAATTTAGCTTTACTGCTATGAAAGACATCTATAGTTTTGAAACTTTTGTTGTAATTTCTGTGTAGTCTGTTAACGAGTGAGTTATGAGCATAATTTGTGGATGAGAGTGAAACTGCAAAAAGATTTGTGTGCCTAGTGCGAATTTTTGGTGTACAGAAACGCAAAATTTTAGATGCCAGCTCAGGACTATCTGTGTAGCCATTGCAAATGCTGTGCAAAAAGGACATATCAAGTAGACAGCGACGATTAGCCAAAGTAGAAAGATGAAAATGACGACACAAATCATCATAATCTGTAAGATCATTATAACACCGAAATTTTAGGTGTTTCAAAAACTTACTAAGCTCATACACTAATATACATCTTGAGTGTGAGTCAAAAGAGTTTTTTCAAGGAAATCATATTTTATATTAGAATAAGGTAAATACATAAAACATAATGTTTATATCAGTCACCTATTTTACATGATACTATGTATTGATCTTGCATTGAATCTTGAATCTGACCTTGTACTTATATAAGTTAGCTATTTATTAGGCAATTTAACACCTGGGCGCTTTGGCCTGGGCTGTAAGCTTATTTGTGTAAAAAATTGAATCGAGACGTATGGTAGTGCTCAGAACACTTAAGCTTAGCCATTTCATCGGTTTGTAGAGTAGGTATTTTAAAATGAAAATCTGCACAGCTGGGGACTTGCAGAGTGATAATTCCTAGGTGGGAAGCGAGAGATTACTCCATTTTTCAATCTTTTTCAGATTGCAGGAAAAGGTTTTATAAAAGCGGAACAAAACTGAAAAATTGCGAATCAGTTTTTTTTTTAATTGAAAACTTCTTGATGGAAACTTAGCAAAATATTGTGTGGGTATTGAATGTGACTCGTTACGTATTTTTACAAAATGATTATATAATTTAGTTCGTTAACGGTAGGTACTTGATCAACGGTAGATTAAAATATTAATAATGCCATAAAATAAAATTTGTTCAAATTGTGGTTTTATTTTTAGGGTTCATTCTCTGTGCCAGTGTACCAGTCCTTTACCTGACATGACGATTTGTCGTTTCGGTCGTTTTACTTGTAAGTTGTTTTTTTTAAGTATAACCAAAGAATATATAATATTATTACTTAGTATAACCTCACGTTTACATTTCAATTTTACATTACATAATCAAATTAATTCATTTTAAAATTAATAAAAATTAACACTCAACAGAATTGAAAACCTCCTCCTATTTTGAAGTAGGTTGATAAGGTTTGATGACTAGTTTTTCTCTTAGGTATTTTTCAGACTTCGTTTCTCAACACTGGAATATAACAAAAAGTGTAGAAATACTTAACAAAGAAAAAACACAATCTACATATGTTTATAAAGTAAAAGCGGTATATAGAACAAATATGACAAAGAGTCCAGCAAGACAATGTTTGGCCTTCACTACATATTCTCCGACATTGGGCATCTGCGGCGGATAGACTCGACTGCAAAATATTTTCCTGGCTTGTTGACGAAAAAGGGGTGATCTCTATGCACGCTCACTCATCCCAATAAAGAAAGAGCCAATAAAAAGCAAATTATGGAAAACAAAGCCCTTTTTCTGTTATTGATGAGATCTATGCATCTTGTGCCTCTCACATATTTGTTCATTCTACATTATTTCTACTCGTAGTAGTTTGCCTGTTTGGCCAATCCCATAGCGTGAATAGGCCCACGAACAATCACTGTTTGACACGGAATTCGAGTGGCCTGCTTATCAAGGCCTGATAACATCGTAAAAACAACCACAGTAGAAGTATTAGCACAGAACTACCCCGCAATGCCAACAGCAAGTGGGGTGGGGCGTAGTACAAGCGACTTGCAGCTATAATGAGATTAGGAACACAATGCAATGCAAGCCGCGATGTGTTACTTGACCTAGCAAACACACGGAGTATTCGCTTGACATATCGGCAAATAGCCTTCGAAGACTGAATTGGACACGACACGAGGTATTTAGACGTCAAATTATCACGATACGTGTTGTGTTAGTGCTCTAATAATATTGCGGTTTTAAACAAATGGAGCTATGCTGTTTATGTATATACCTGTAATGAGGACCTTTATGAAAGTAGGTATTAGAGCAAGCCAAGGACGGCATCCAGGAACATATCCAAGTGTTCATTAAAAAATTGGACTCTACTCGGACTACGAACTTCAAGTCCTTCATAGTGGAGGTACCTGCTAACCGTTCAGTTTAAGCCGTTCCTCGCACCTTCGACTTCTGGCCTGCCGAGCTTGTGTTCCGTCGCTACAGGATGGCGTTAACGAAGAAAAAATCTATGTTGTATTGTATTGTGTGTTTAGTGTTAGTCTGTATATAGTAGTATATAGTAGTAGTCCAATTATAATCACCATAAAAAAAATACGCATAGTCAGTTGCCGTTACTGAAAACATATACGGCAAAAAAACTTGAAAAAATTATGTCAAATTTTTGTCAAATTAATTTGATTAAAATTGGATAATTGTTACCGTTAGTCGTTTTCCTATGGATTAGCGTTAGGCGGTACCTTTAATTGATAATAATTTAAGTTTTATTTATCGTTTGGCAAACCTAGCTCGAGCCAGCCCGCAAAACCTCGGCGCGGGCGCCGCACTCGCTCCGCTGTCAGTCTGCCATTTTGAAGAAATCCAAAATTCTGACTGCACAGATACAACGTAGTACCCTGTCTGCATTGCCCATTAAATTTTTTTGTTGATTAAAAATTGGTGGTGTATATTTCAATAGGTATTAATATGACTGTAACTTTATGCAAAACATATCAGTTATTAATTGAGATAGGCACTATCATTTCCCGTCATATTAGCAATAATACAACATAACTTCCTGTCTTTAGTCTTAATTTCTTGCTAACTTCCGGTCTTTCAATTCACCACCAGACAGCAGCCATTTTGTGTCATTGGCGTTTTGTTTCCCGTCGAGTGCGGTTGTCTGAGCCATACGCTCTATCAACCATATAAAAAATATATTTTATTTTACCTACATTTTAAAAAAAGTCGTGTCATACGATTTACTTTAAGGATTTATATCCACAGTGCAATGTTTTATTGCATATCAAAGTAGAAAATGTCTGCAGTAGCTGCTGTACGTAAGTTTTTCATAATCTTTTAATTTATTTATTTTTTCAACGTTGTTGAAAATACCTAATGTAGTACTTCGATGTTCTCGTGGTGTTACATTATTACCTACCTACGTAGCAAGGCTGGTTTTTAAAAGCTAGCCAAGCGAATTTACGGGTTCGAGTCCCGCGGTAGATTAAATTTACATCGAGCCAGTTTTTTGTTCGTAAGACAAACCGTTTTTCCACATGGTTAAAACTTACTGGCCAGAGAAATATTTTGATTTATAACGGTTTTTGCCGTTCGATATGTTTTATGTTGGAGATATACTTTCTGTCTATAAAGTGAAACTGTTGTAAAATACGTGATATTAGCTTGTCATGTCCCTTCCTCAAGATTTAGCGATGTTGTGTCGACTTTCTTCTGCATCATAGTGATTCAAGAATAGAAAGTTTCTGCGAAACATAATAACTGCTATGTAAATGAGAAGATAAGATGAAGACATCGTCGGTGAGTACCTACATTTTACCATAAAAATTCCATGTAAATTGCTAAAAGCAAAGTATCCGTTTCAGTGAAATTATTTATTTTATACTAAGATTGATTAATTACTTGTAAAGTTCTTTATCACATGGAATTTTTGGTGAAAATTTTCAGGTTATGATTATTGGATGAGTTCAATAAAGGTATTCTAAAAGTCCTACCTCGCAGGTGGTTGACGCAAACATTCAGACGTTTCTCCTCGCAGGAGTGCGCATATAAGTCCTACCTCGCAGGTAGTAGACGTACATATTCAGACGTGTTTCCTCGCAGGAGCACGCACATCAGTCCTACCCCGCAAGTAGTAGACGAACATTCAGACGTGTCTCATCGTAAGAGTTCACACGCACAATAGTCCTACCACACAGGTAGGTTATACATTCAGACGAGTCTCCACGCAGAAGTTCACACACCAGTCCTACTAGCAGTTAACAGACTAACATTCAGACGTGTCTCATCGTAAGAGTTCACACGCATGATAGTCCTACCTCACAGGTAGTTTACACACATACAGACGTATCTCCTCGTAGGAGTACGCACATGTCCTACTAGCAAGTAACAGACTAACATTCAGACGTGTCTCATCGTAAGAGTTCACACGCACGATAGTCCTACCACACAGGTAGTTAACCCACATTCAGACGTGTCTCCTCGCAGGGGTACGCACATCAGTCCTATTCTCAAGTAGCAAACTAACATTTAGACGTGTCTCACCGTAAGAGTTCACACGCACAATAGTCCTAACACACAGGTAGTTTTTCACACAATCAGACATGTCTATTCGCAAGAGTATGCACAGCTAATTCTATCCCACAGAGAGATAAGGAGATATAGGTATGGAAATACGTGGAGCGGAAAGTACACTACAACGTTAAGTATTCAAGAGGTGATAATATCTAAATGATTTGCGTCGCACGCAAACCGGTAACAAAGACTTGCATTTAAGCGAGCTTGGATGTTAAAAATCCAATAAGCCTACCCCACGCAAATATTCGTGGGTAGGTGTACAATCCCTGAGTCTTCTCACAAGTGTGGAAACTTAAGGGAATCTAATTTAAACAAAGATTTGCAGTTGTGAATTTGCCTGCTGGGGGAAAAAATCTATATTGAGGGTAGTTCAAAAAGTTTTGCATCGCTTGTTCTGTGAGTGCACGTAAAACGCCTTGCAAAATATGGGAGCTTGGATGTACAAAATCCAAAGTCTTACTTCACGTAAACATGCGTAGATTGTGAATCATCCTTGAGTCTCCTCATGAATGAAGGAACTTAAAGGAAACAGGAAAGCTATTTCAAAATGTTTTGTGTCAAACTCTCTACGACAAAAGACTTGCTTTTTGCGAGCTGGATAATCAAAATCATATATTCCTGCCTCACGCAACATGCGTAGGTAGTGATTTGTCCTTGAGTCTCCTCACAAACGTAGGAACTTTCAGGAAACAATATAGTAATTTAAACAAAAATACCTATAGTGTCGTACTCACTACGAACAAATACTTGCAGTTGCGAGCTTGGATATTCAAATCCAATATTCCTTCTTAACGAAAATATGCATAGTCATACACGAAATTATGGTAGTTGAGCAGTCGCTAAGTCTTTTCATAAACGTAAAAACTCCAGAGAGCGTGGATAAAATGAGGACATGTCTTTGCAAAAAGTTGCTGAAAAATTTATTGTATTGCGTCGTATACACTTTCAGGTGCACGCACAAAGACTCGCAGGGTGTGAGCTTGGATATTAAAATCCTATAAAATCTACCGCGCGTGGCTTTCGCGGGTAGTTGGGATGAGTCCTCGATTTTAGTTTTTCGAACGTAAATAATACGATATTGGAAGAAGTTATTCTATACAAACAAGAATTGCAGTTATGACCTTATTTCAAGTAATGGTGTTAAGTTGAAAGTTTTTAGGAGTAACCAAGCCCAATACGATATTGGCTGCCGGAGTGCTGGATAACTAGTTCTTGCAAAAGTCTAGTAAGCTTGTTTTTGATTATGAGTTAATCTCTGCCTGCGCAGTAAACAGCGAGTTGTATTTCAGAAAATACTAAATTATCCTGTTTATAAAGTGTTATTGATAAGGGTGTCATCGCTGTTGCGTGATTCCCTAGTATCGGCTTGGATAGTGTTTTCGGTATTGCTTACAATCCTGCAGGCGCGGGTCATATCCTAGAGGTACTAGGTTCCTAGAAGGTTACAACGGCCTAATGCGTGTAGATAAAATACCTATTATACCTACCCGATGACAACCGAGTCGGATGTGTTTTTGCCTACTTCATTGTTCAATGAACCCAAAATATTCTTTTGGAATTTTTCGTTTATTCCTTTTTCGGTCATACAACTTAATTAACGAACTATTAGTCCTAAACAAACACAAAAATAAACGACAAAATTTTCATAACGCCTCTTAACGTATTCCGTAAGGGTGTTTCAACGAGTACCTAGCAGTTGTCTAACATACCGAGCGTGTTAATACCACAGCGTTTCGAAAATGAAATAACTGTACAACGTACTTATTCGAAATAAGGCATATTAGTTCATAATTAAGATCCATTGATCTTTTCCATCGATCCTTTTTGTAAAGCCTTTTTAACAGTGCCTACTTATGTGAATTTTCAGCTATTTATTTAGCAAATGTAGATAAATCACGTGGTTCTTAAGTTCATATTTTCTATATGCTCATCATAAATTCATATTTTGAATTTTCTTTCTTGCTCACCGTTACCTACATCGATGCATCAATGTGGACCCAACATTTTTATCATAAAAAGATGTTTGTGTTTTAGGTTGAATAGGTTAAAGCATTACCATCCCTACGAACGGAGTTATACAAATGCTTATAGAATATTGACACACACAGTACAGAGTGAAAACAGAGTGCACCGTGGGGTATACTATTATAACCCTGGTTGTACCTATCTTTTGTTTTTCAGTAATGAAGAAAATCTTCTTTCTTGGTATACAGAATCCATGAGGTGGGCAGGTACATATGAGTATGTACCTACCTATGTAATGTGCAATATCGTCTCTCGAATGAAGTTGTAATGTGGCTGATGGTAGGTAGTCGGTTTTTTACATGGATTTATGTGTTTGTACTTACGTCTCATAGATGTTTACGATGTTTACATAAATCGTTCTGCCAGATTCCTTTGCGGATAAGATCGATTCATTGTCTATAGATACATACAATGTTACCGATTTTGGAATTGCAAGTTTTTGACTTTAACCTGAACGATGTTTAAAAATTTAATTTTAATTTAAGCTATTCAAGGTCAGGACTTAAGTTTCTACCTGTAACAAACATTTGAAAAGAAAGGAACTCCATCTCTTTCAAAACTGGTTAATAAATAAAGCTTCTTATTGTTAAACGTATCGTGCTTCCTTGCTTAAATAATGTTGAAAATTAAACTTGCATCTGTGGTGGTAGCCACGTCCATGACTATCAATTTAGTACTTATTACCTACGCGGAAAATGCGTATTAGTTTGGCTTTCACAGAAGTCTTAGCAGATAAAAATAGTCTAATTTTCCTACCCCTGAGTAGAAACTACAGCCTCAGAGTAACTACAGGTACTTGGCGTGCTGTGAACTTTTATAATACTTGTCTCTACTATGTAACAAGTATTGTGTTTTTTGCGCTATTTAAATTCTTTCTCATGAAAATGCTATTATTATAGGTAGCAAGTATCTAATAGTAAAGGCGAAGAAGAGGTTATTTCTGTTCTGAGTACATTGTATGTACGCTGAGACAGATGAACACGTTTTGTGCTTAATGCCTCAAGGTATTCTTTGTAAGTAAATAATTATTCTACATTTACACGATGAAATAAAGTTTTTTATAAGTTAGTTGGCTGCAATCAATCATGTTCCGCTCTTAGCGCGAAATATAATACGTTATCTTATTAGTTAATAACATCAGGTGATTGTTACTTGTCTGATCCTAAGAAAATAATAAATACAGAATTGCGTTGATGCATAACACTCATTCTGTCCAGTTCATATCTGCTTCTACCAGCAGGTTACCTTCTAAAATTTGTCTCAATTCATACTAAGACAACTTATTAGCCTTAGAACGATTTTACTGTTACTATCGTTCATCAGTTTTTGGATATCTTCTATGTCCATAAAATATAATTGTTTTTGTTCCATCGGCTTTTTAGCCGTCACATTGGCGTGCGTGTCTCTCCTAACCACCACCAGGCGATAACAAACAAGTCTCAATTAATAACTGATATGTTTTGCATAAAGTTACAGTCATATTAATAGAAACGTTTTACCTACCAATAAAACGTATATTAATATACTTACCTTTATGCAAAACATACACTTTCAGTTCTGCCTAGTGTTCTCAAAACTCAATGACACAAAATGGCTGCTGTCTGGTGGTGAATTGAAAGACCGGAAGTTAGCAAGAAATTAAGACTAAAGACAGGAAGTTATGTTGTATTATTGCTAATATGACGGGAAATGATAGTGCCTATCTCAATTAATAACTGATATGTTTTGCATAAAGGTAAGTATATTAATATACGTTTTATTGGTAGGTAAAACGTTTCTATTATGCTATTGTTTTTCTGTAGTATTATGTTGCCTGAAATAAATATTTATTATTGTTGAGTTTGAAGGTAAAGTTATTTCTATACTTAATTTTGAGGTAAGTACATTTTAATTCCCTACATGTCGGGCCAAACACCCCTTTGTCATGAGGGCGTTATACGTAATAGACCGGGCCAAGGTCGGACGAGCCGATACTTCTCGCAAGAAACTCGTGCACACTTTATTATTTCGAATGAGTACACCGAAATTGAGAATTTCACCTCCACTTTTATATTGTTTTTGTTTTTATTGCTGCGTCGTGTTTCGTTGCTAGGGGTGGGGGGTGGGGGGGGGGGGGGGGGGGGGCATCGATTGCATTTTCGAAGTATCATTCATGTTTCACATGAACTATAATAATTAATGATATTAAAATATTAATAAGTGTTGGCTATAGATAGAGATTTTCTTCGTCACGGTTGATGCAATCGTCAAGATAGTCAACATTCAAACAAGAACGAAACAATGAAAATTCTCTTCCTAGATCATTATTTTACTAATGACTGTGGTGATCTTTTGATGAAAGTATAAAGGAAAAATGACTTGACTCTCTCATTAGTGGCCTTTTTAATGAGATATCTCGTTACTGCGTGGGAAGTGCATCTGGACCGTGAGAATTTTTATTATGCGATCACATCACTTCTCAAACATAGTACATTACTGCATTCCATGCATAAATGAACGAATGTGATAATGTAAGGCTTTCATACGTGAGTCCATATTATGCCTGGTTGCGGCCAAGGCTTGTATAGTACTTTTCTCAATAAATGAGCGGAAATTCAGTTTTAAACTAAGTTTTTACAACTTTTTTATTTTACAATTTTGCAATTTTGTAAAAACTAAGTACTTAGTCCATTATGTAGTCTTCTAATTTTGGAAGTAACAAGTTTTTAGAACTTCTGGTCGAGTCAAAATATCAATAGCAGAGAGTAACAACTAATGAAGTACGTACTAGTAGAATTAAATCTGAGGTACGTACCACCTTAGTTGCTACTCTCATGCCGACTTGCACCAAACTTTCAAAGATCTTAAGCAATTACTTTACTCGCTTGGCAGTTCTTAACGGTTAGAATATTAACTGTTACGAACTACCAAGCGAGTAAAGTAGGTAATTACTTAGGGACTTTGACAGCTTGGTGCAAGTAGGCATCAGAGTAAAAAGTGCGTTCCCTTTTTAAATACACAATATGATGTGAAATTTCATAGTTTTTTATTTGGTAGCAGACATAGGCAAAGTAGATTTAACTCGTAGAAGGTTCTCAAAATAAGGTTCGAATTTCCAAGTATGTTTGAGAAATCCAATAATTTACTACATTTCATCTAAAACTCTAATTCGAACGATACGTAAGTAACCAAAGCCCATGCAGTTTTATTGGTGAAAAAAAAACTTGTAGCCATATTTACCATGGTTTCATTTACTTCAGTCTTACGCCTCGCTCACTGTTTTCAGGATTGTGAAGAATTTATATTAAGCATAATCAAATATTTGAATCAGCTAGGTAGCTAGCAACCTCTACAAAAAACTGGTCGTAACTTATAGCAAACTGAAGACTTGCTGACAATTAACGCACAACCTAGACGCATTGAATTCGACTTTTTTTATTAGATTGATTAGAAGACTTTACCGATTTGATACTATTATATAAATATACTAATTAGACACTGGTGTAATTCCTTTTTTAACCGACTTAAAAAAAGTAGCAGGTTATCAAATACAAATTCAAATTCAAAATATTTATTTCAGACTCTTAGTCCATAAAAGTAGGTACAAAATTCATATCAATTCGGTTATTTTTTTTTTCTACGGTCACTAGTACAGTCCAATTGAAGTCGGTTGTCTATGTTTTTGTAAAACCTTGATTATTTTCGTATAGTTTCTCTAACTACTGTAACGATCCGTAGTCACTACGCACTGTTACGCACAAATATTAGGGTCTTTGATTTCCTAAACTTTAAGATAAAACCTATTTCATAATAAAGCCAAACTATTTGAACGTCAATTGGTCTGTATCATCCGTTTTCAAATTTTGAAAGGTCGGACTAGAATTGTGTCAGAAAAGTCAGAGGAAAAAGTTTGAAATTTTGGATAGGGGATATTTTATGTAGAAAATTTGTAAATTCTTGTAAAGAATTTAATACTCAGTAGAATCGATTGCTAGGTTCTTTCTCACTAAATTATCTAGTAAAAATATTTGTGTTTTCAATATCTAAAGTGTGAAATGGGGTTTGTATGTGTTTGTGTGTTTTCTGGTAGAAAATGGATTGGGTAAGTTTTTGAACAAAATCTTTACTTCGGAATGATTTACAGAAGTCTTCAATATGAACTAATTTAAAATAAAAATATTAAATATTATATATATAAAATATTATACAAAGTGATATTTCTGAAAATGTTGTTGATGTGAATTTAATATAGGTAGGTAGGTACTGTTGTAAATCAAAGATTAGATTAACAATGAGACTTCCACTACAAGTTGAAATTCAGAGTTTTCCCAATTGTCTTTTGCTTTCCAAGAGTTCTAGAGTTCTTGGTTCCTTAAACAGTCAAATGCTGTTTTATTGTTAATATTAGAATGAATTAGATTTATTATTTCAATTGCTATTTTAAAATCTATTTTATTTTCTATTATGTGTTTTTATTTCAGCTACTATTTTTGATTACGTACTTTATTCTCCAAATATGTTTCTATTAATATGGTGAATGACCAAACTCAGATTGAGGATTCTAAAGAGTCACTGGATCAGCCATATATCAACGATTTCTTCATTATCCTATCTTCGAATGTGTGATTATCAATATGGTGAATGACCAAACTCAGATTGAGGATTCTAAAGAGTCACTGGATCAGCCATATATCAACGATTTCTTCATTATCCTATCTTCGATTGTGAGATTATCAATATGGTGAATGACCAAACTCAGATTGAGGATTCTAAAAAGTCACTGGATCAGCCATATATCATCTATTTCTTCATCATCTTCATTTACTCATCTACTTATCTCCGATTGTGAGACTATTTATATGGTGATTGATTAAACTCAGATTGAGGATTCTAAAGGGTCAATGATCAGCCATATATTATCACTCATATCATTATCATTACTCATTTTCTAGTTTGAGTTACTTTGAACTCTAGAATAGTTCATGTCATTTAAGTAGAGCCAATAGGAGCCTTTTAAATACTATAATCAAGTATTTTTAAAGCTCCGAAGTAAAATTTGGGCTATCCCTCTTACTCTTTTGCAGGACTACTTAGTAACCAACAGACTTCAGACTTACTTCGAAGCATTGTTTTATTGAGAATCCAGCTTCATGACAATTCTTCAAATTATCATGCGGCTGTAGCTTTTCATAACAATTCCTCTAATTGTTATTATAGTGTAAATACAGTAGGTCCCTCATAGGTAGTTCGTACGCTACCTACGCCACTTCGGTGGCCTAATGGAAGACGGATATCCAAGTCAGGCTTTGTCGAAATCCGATTGTTTGCAGCGGAGGAGGTGCTGCTAACCTAAGCCAGACAGGTCACGCTGAATAGCTTTCACATTTAATTAAACAAAAGAGAGCTTATTCAGAAACTAGAGTCAATTTTCATAGTTTTATTTAGACAGATCTAGTAGAATCAGTTAATTCTACTACATCTTTCTTTCAATTCAATACTTGATCACATTTGATCCATGGGACTAGTCTATTGAAATCAATTGAACTTTATTCAATTCAACAACTTTCTAAGCCCTTAGTATCTAGATAAATCATTAGAGTAGCAGAAAATCATCCTTTTACCTTTAAAGAATCTGAGTTATCATGAGCACATCGTAAGATCCTACCACAAAGCTAGACGATCACAAGGCCAATATATTCGTAAATCACAACAAATATTGTAATCTTTAGATAGGTCTTCAAATAAGTATTTAGGTTATCACAAATAGGTTAAGACATAATGTGTAGAGGGGGGTTGTTACAATTTGTTGCCCGTGACCATTATTAGGAAAAGGGTTATTAGGGTTAAAAAGCTTTATATTTGATTGAGAAGAAAGGTTTATTTGTTGTGATTCAGGTAGATTTAAGTCGTGCGATACTCGCACAATTTGTTGCTGTTGGAATGGAGAGGTGTTGGATGATTTTCTCAATAAAAAATAGCTTAAATTAAACAAATAAAGGGTTAGGGGTTATGAGGCTTTTACGTAGGTATCTAGTTATATGAACTACCTATTGCTTTCTTTGGTAGATGGTTAATAAATCACATTTGTTAACAAGAGGTATCATAAGGATCCATGGAATTTGACAAACCTGTCATTCTCGCCATCTACTTATTAATAGATTTTCAAAAAAATATTTACTGCTTAGCAAAATCAATGGGCATTAGGTTTTGCAAGCTGTCGGAATGAAAGGTTTATATAGGTTAATATTCAATAATACGTTTATAGGCAAGATATGTTTTACTGCAGCTACTCAACGCTCCAATCATCACAATACGCGTCAGTAGTGCCCGTGATGTAGAGTCCGAGAGTAGTTGATACGAGGCGCTTTATAAATATAAAAAACAATAAAAATATAAATAGTACAGATAGGTTATAGTTAGAATGTTATTCAGTTATACTTTCCTTTAGTTTTAGAGCAAGGCACCCAAATTACGAGCACTTGCGCTATTGAATGAATTAATTTATTTCACTAACTCGAGCAAGCCACTCACACCATGAGCACTTGCGCTGTTGAATTAATTCATTTCACTAACTCGAGCAAGCCACTCACACCACGAGCATTTGCACTGTTGAATGAATTCATTTCACTAACTCGAGCAAGCCACTCACACCACGAGCACTTGCGCTTTTGAATGAATTTATTTCACGAACTTGAGCAAGCCACTTCACCATGAGCACTTGCGCTATTAAATGAGCCTGACGCAGACGTGTAGGATTGTCTGGTTCAAAGCCAAACAAAGTTTGAACAAATCTATTGGTATCAATCACCTCTATTCAGATAGTGTTATGATAATCATTTATTTAGTAAATAAAATATTTAAACGTCACATATGATAATTAAATATAGAGTACCTACATTCAATACAATAAATATACAGCTGTCTGTCATGATCAATTTGAATATAAGTAATTACAATTAAATAGAAAATATAAAAAATAAATTACAGTTATATACTAGCTATGAACTCTTCATAGCTGTAAAAAGTTTTATCAGTGAGCCAGCGCTTTTATCTAAATTTAAAGGACACCGTACTATTTGCATCTGTGACGGAGTTTGGCAAGTTGATATATATCGTCGGTCCCATTATATACGTCAGCTTGTTTGACTTAGCAAGTGTGCGGGGTAAGCTAGCAAGCTTGTCGTCATGACGAGTGTAGTACGCGTGATTGTCATTGTTCTTACTGAACAGAGTCAGGTTATCGCGCACGAATACTGCCACCTGAAAAATGATTATAGATGGAATAGTCATTATTTCAAGCTCCTTGAAGTACGGTCTCACTGAAGTGTCTTGTGGTATCATTGCAAAGGCAGGCACCGCCCAGCTTTCCACACACTTTATCAATGTGGGACTCCTAGGTCAACGTCCTATCAAGCTCAAATCCCAGAAACGTAGTCGAAGATGCCTGTTTTATATGTGTTCCACCCGCAAGGACCGTAAGATTTATAAGCAATCGTCCCGACAAACAGACGTGGATGAAGTGTGTCTTCGATATGTTGAGCACCAAGCCGTTGTCCTCGAACCGTTGTAACTGTAAAAAAAGGTAGAATATTCTTGGAATCATTTACCCTTTTCGTTGCTTGTTTTATGTTATTGTTTTAAGGGCGGATGTAGGTTGTAATTATAAGGGCGGTTGTTTTTCCATCAGTAAGGACGGTTGTTGGTTTTAAGGGCGAATGTGGATTGTAAGGACGGTTGATTTTCAATCAGTGTATCGCTACTGTTGGTAAGAGCGTTTGCTAGTTTTAAGGGCGGTTACAGCTTTTAAGGGCGGTTACATAAATGAGTAATTCCTGAAGTCAGGTATTCTTGGCAGTTTCGAAAACTTCCACATTCTTATTAAAATTAAATGGAAAAATAAATTGTTCATGTGTTCTGACGATCAATCAATTAAACCATAAATTTTGACATTTTTGACATCACTCGTCATAAACGTCATAAACGGTATTTATGGTTTTGTAGAAAGAAGGTAGTAACAGCTGTCAAAGGTTTTATTTCGTAGAGTAATTAATACACAGACATCGTTCCATAAACTAAATAGTAGGGGTAATAGTTGTCAGAGAGTTTAGACCGTAAGGAAAATTAAGTAGTAGATTTGTTACATATAGAAATAGTTTAGATTAATTCGCGCAATTATAATAAAGTATTAAACGGAAATTTGATTAGTAAAACTATTGGGAAACTAAGAAGCTAGTTTGTAAAATTTATTCAAGAAATTTTGAAGGAAATTTAACTAGTAAAACTATTGGGAAACTAAGAAGCTAGTTTGTAAATTTTATTCAAGAATGTTAGAAAAAATTGACTAATAAAACTATTGGGAAACTAAGAAGCTAGTTTGTAAAATTTATTCAAGAAAGTTTGAAGGAAATTTGACTAATAAAACTATTGGGAAACTAAGAAGCTAGTTTGTAAAGTTTATTTAAGAAGGTTTAAGGAAATAATTATAGTAAATTATTTCTGGGATAATTGCTCAGCAGCAGGTGAGAGCACTTTGCAGTAGTTATTTGACTCAGGACTCTCAAAGGAACTGGTTTATTCTGATTTGTTCGGTTTGTTTAGGATCTTCTCCTGAAACGGTACTCAAGAACGTTTTTTTAGAAGAAAGGGAGATAATTTTAGAAAGAATATTGTATTTTTCAAATTCATGTGACAATACGCATGGTAGAGCGGGTTCGACTCCTGTTTTAGAACAAACATTTGTGAGATGGTAAAATTTCAACAAATGATCTCCCTGTTAGAACCCTTTTTTATAACAAGTTTTTACTATTTAGTGCAGTAGTTCAGAATTTCGTTGTTATCTTGGTTATCTTTCCTCTTCTTAACATCTATTTCTTTTTGCGTACTATCAGGATGGATATCAGTATTGGAAAAGTAGTCATGTTGTTTCGGATGGTCTGGCTTATCATTTGGATAGAGATGGTAAAATAATAAGGGCGGGTATCTACTTGCGAGTACTTACTGTGTTTTCTGTCTTGTTTATGCTAGTCTTGAGACAGATAAACAGATAAACATTTTATTGGTAATTATCATATTACAGGTCCATACAGTAAGTTGATTGTCTATACATATATTAAAATTAAATTAAATTAAACAAGTAAAAGTAAAATATAATAAATAAATAAATTTGAATTAGTTAAGCATTTCATTTGAATTTGAAATTAGATATTAACATTACAATATTTAGTTGTATTATATTACTGTCTTTACAAATTCATCGACATTGTAGAATGCCTTCCCGATGAGCCATGATTTTAATTTAATTTTGAATGTTGAAGAAGAAGAAGCGCTGGTAATATGCTCTGGCAGGTGGTTGTACAGTGTGGGCCCCAGGACGTGCGGGACGTGCGTGACTCGGTTTGGAGTAGGAACTTTTAAGTCACACGTAGGTTCAGACTTGATTTGATAGCAGCGAGTGTATGATTTGCATATGTGAACCCAAATTCATTATATTTATTGGGTTTATCAAAGCACAGGGGAGCTTGTTTGTTAAATATCGCACAACATGATCTTGATAATTCGATGTTATCTTATTAAAAAGAAAATAGTGAATTTATAATATTATTTTAGTAATGTAAAATTGTATATTATGTTGGTATTTCTATTTGTCCGGAAGTTTTACCTTAGTGCTTGTCCTACGTTTTCATCGTCATTATTCATAAGAATTCATAGTTGAACGTGGGTTTTTCCTGGGGTTGTGTGTGTGAATAATAGACGCCACTGAGCCCGAACTTCAGCTCTTATCATCCACCTTCTGAAAGCTATAGCGCTATGTTTTCATAGACCGACAATTTTACATCGGAGGGAAACGGAGTGAAAAATGGTATTTTACGAAAACCTATATAGTAAATATATAGACCTATAGGTCAGGTATGGATGTTGTTAAAATGTTTTCCAAACATTGGGTAGCAGGCGAACCCGACGGCAAATACTACTATACTTATGTGTCAAAATAGTTTTAGTCTTTGGATATGGATGTCAAAGTAGCAACTACAAAAACAAATAAAACAACAAAACATAGAGTAACCTTTATCAGAGAATCTCATCGTGTAGAGACATCAAAATGTATATTTTAAAAAAAAGTTTAGTATAAAGGGCGTCTTATTATCTCAAGTAGATAAGTTTCTTCCAGGTAACTAAGTTATTTGGTTTCATGCAAAATAAAAATCAAATCTTTAAATAACAAAGTAGAGACAATAAATTATAAATACTACGGTTTTGTAGTTAAGCTGCTAAAATTTATGTCATTATATTTGATAAGTTTGGTTAATACTTTCGTGTTGTTTTATCATTATTATTATTAAACTTATTATAGTTTAGACTTCTCAGATATAGCTGAACTGAGTAACACTATTCAGCTCGTGGAAGGTTTTTTCTACGTACAGATTTTCTTAGGGTCATTAAGGTCTAGGTTCTAGACAAATTGGCGTATGTATGTTATGTATGTATATTTTTTACAAATAACTATTTTTTTTGTCAGTCAATAACTTCAAACCGTATATCTAACCGATCTTCAGACAATCTGACATTTAGGTATCATACGATTTTGAGACAGCAGTAGATCCTAATTAGTTTGAGAGTATAGTAGATAGGGTCCCCCTATTGTACAATAGCTATTTCTTAATAATTAAGGATTTAAATGGAATCAAATTGAGAGTTGAGCTGAGACGTTCAGGAGTTTCGGTGATTAAGGGCGCTTGAGGTCTTTTAGAACAAAGCAGATCAGTTGGTTGATGAATGGTGTGAATAATAGGTGTCTTTAGGTAATAATATGGTGGTTCATAACGAATAATAAAGATCACCATTAAGCATTTATCAACAACTGAGATTTGAGGTAAATTGTTTGTTGCTAAGGTAATAAATATGCTTTTTAGTGAATGTAAATAAATAAAAAATGTACTTTGTATTTTTAACACCTTATGCTTTTACTTTTAACGCTTGGATAATTTAGTGACTTATTTTTATTAATAGATACTTGATAGTAGGTATCTATAATTTGTTGGTTTGCTTATATTTATATCGCTCAAATTAATTAGGTAATTCGAATTTGTAGTTTTTATTTTCAGTTGATTGATTTATAAATCACTATCTCAGTAAAATTAAGGGATGATCATAATTTTTAAATGACTATCAATACCCATTGAAAATTCCTTTGCTTTTAAGAAATGATTGACACTTAATGAGCTGATTACTAATTTGAATTTTGATATAAACGAATGAAATGTAGATTCATATTCACGAGTAAATGAATTATTTACAACGTCGATAGTTTCATTTGCTATCTGTCAGTAATGACAGCATTAAATTATTTCTTTTAAATTAATTTGTTTTATTTCAAGGTAACTGGAGGTAAATAAATAAAATATTTAATTAAATTCGTAACAGAACGCGAGTTTCGCAGTTCTGGTTTTAATGTTTGCTGTTGGGTTGTTCGGGTATTCGAAAGACAATGTGAATTTTGTTCTGTGAGTATGAATGAGGATTTTTATTATAGTTAGTGATAGAATTTAGTCTTTGGAATGAAGCGATCTAAATGATTCAACAGTATCTTAAACTTGAACGGTTTGTTATTGGTTGATCAAGCAAACATTACACACACAATGAAATTTTACGATGGAGTTAACATTGGTGTTAGGATAAGTCAATTGACAATATTATCATCAGCATACTATTATTTGCTGATAACGTAAAATGGTCATACTCTACATGCAGCCAGTGAAGTTTTCCCCACACTGATACTCGTATTCTGGGATAGTTTTGTACTCTAACTTATCTTGTGTTAGTGGTGGAATTGCCATCGCTTTATTTCTGTTATATCTGTCATCAGTCAAACCTCAATGTGGATGTTTCCTTAGGTGTCCACACTCAAGGAATAGAAATCGTCTTAGAATACGGGTGCTAACATGTGCCAAGTCGAGAATCTCAAGTGTTGACGGGATGTGTCTAGGCGAGATGTGGCTTTCGTGCATTAACTATTCTTTGACGGCCTATGGGGAAGTTTTGATTTTGGAAGGGGACTGGAAGACGTTACTAGATTTTACCGGAATGTTGGGTTGTTGAGTAGCGTCTTCTGGGTATCACTCGGATTGACCTAATTCACAGCCAGGTTCCCTGGAAGGATTGAAACTATTCCTGCAACATGGGGGTATTTGTGCATGACTGACACTGTCTTTTAAAGCCGCAATGCATTCTTTAAATATTTGCTATTTTCGATTTGGTTAATTCTAACAATGTAGTATTTAGTCTTAAATTGTTTTGAATCAATCAATAACAAATTAGAATCGTAATCTGTTAACGAATTATAAAACGGTAATGGTAAAGGTTGACATTGAAGGTAAAGGTAATCTAAAGGTAACGGTAAACGAAATAAGGTAAAGGTAATCGAAAGGTAATGGTAATGGTTGGTAAACATTTTGAGATAGGTAGGTTTACAGGTAATTTAATATTTGTGATTTTAGAGGGTTTGGTAAATTGTCTTGGATTATAATTATGATTTAATTACATAATCCCATACAATTTAAAGGGCGATGTAACGATCCGTAGTCACTACGCACTGTTACGCACAAATATTAGGGTCTTTGATTTCCTAAACTTTAAGATAAAACCTATTTCATAATAAAGCCAAACTATTTGAACGTCAATTGGTCTGTATCATCCGTTTTCAAATTTTGAAAGGTCGGACTAGAATTGTGTCAGAAAAGTCAGAGGAAAAAGTTTGAAATTTTGGATAGGGGATATTTTATGTAGAAAATTTGTAAATTCTTGTAAAGAATTTAATACTCAGTAGAATCGATTGCTAGGTTCTTTCTCACTAAATTATCTAGTAAAAATATTTGTGTTTTCAATATCTAAAGTGTGAAATGGGGTTTGTATGTGTTTGTGTGTTTTCTGGTAGAAAATGGATTGGGTAAGTTTTTGAACAAAATCTTTACTTCGGAATGATTTACAGAAGTCTTCAATATGAACTAATTTAAAATAAAAATATTAAATATTATATATATAAAATATTATACAAAGTGATATTTCTGAAAATGTTGTTGATGTGAATTTAATATAGGTAGGTAGGTACTGTTGTAAATCAAAGATTAGATTAACAATGAGACTTCCACTACAAGTTGAAATTCAGAGTTTTCCCAATTGTCTTTTGCTTTCCAAGAGTTCTAGAGTTCTTGGTTCCTTAAACAGTCAAATGCTGTTTTATTGTTAATATTAGAATGAATTAGATTTATTATTTCAATTGCTATTTTAAAATCTATTTTATTTTCTATTATGTGTTTTTATTTCAGCTACTATTTTTGATTACGTACTTTATTCTCCAAATATGTTTCTATTAATATGGTGAATGACCAAACTCAGATTGAGGATTCTAAAGAGTCACTGGATCAGCCATATATCAACGATTTCTTCATTATCCTATCTTCGAATGTGTGATTATCAATATGGTGAATGACCAAACTCAGATTGAGGATTCTAAAGAGTCACTGGATCAGCCATATATCAACGATTTCTTCATTATCCTATCTTCGATTGTGAGATTATCAATATGGTGAATGACCAAACTCAGATTGAGGATTCTAAAGAGTCACTGGATCAGCCATATATCATCTATTTCTTCATCATCTTCATTTACTCATCTACTTATCTCCGATTGTGAGACTATTTATATGGTGATTGATTAAACTCAGATTGAGGATTCTAAAGGGTCAATGATCAGCCATATATTATCACTCATATCATTATCATTACTCATTTTCTAGTTTGAGTTACTTTGAACTCTAGAATAGTTCATGTCATTTAAGTAGAGCCAATAGGAGCCTTTTAAATACTATAATCAAGTATTTTTAAAGCTCCGAAGTAAAATTTGGGCTATCCCTCTTACTCTTTTGCAGGACTACTTAGTAACCAACAGACTTCAGACTTACTTCGAAGCATTGTTTTATTGAGAATCCAGCTTCATGACAATTCTTCAAATTATCATGCGGCTGTAGCTTTTCATAACAATTCCTCTAATTGTTATTATAGTGTAAATACAGTAGGTCCCTCATAGGTAGTTCGTACGCTACCTACGCCACTTCGGTGGCCTAATGGAAGACGGATATCCAAGTCAGGCTTTGTCGAAATCCGATTGTTTGCAGCGGAGGAGGTGCTGCTAACCTAAGCCAGACAGGTCACGCTGAATAGCTTTCACATTTAATTAAACAAAAGAGAGCTTATTCAGAAACTAGAGTCAATTTTCATAGTTTTATTTAGACAGATCTAGTAGAATCAGTTAATTCTACTACATCTTTCTTTCAATTCAATACTTGATCACATTTGATCCATGGGACTAGTCTATTGAAATCAATTGAACTTTATTCAATTCAACAACTTTCTAAGCCCTTAGTATCTAGATAAATCATTAGAGTAGCAGAAAATCATCCTTTTACCTTTAAAGAATCTGAGTTATCATGAGCACATCGTAAGATCCTACCACAAAGCTAGACGATCACAAGGCCAATATATTCGTAAATCACACCAAATATTGTAATCTTTAGATAGGTCTTCAAATAAGTATTTAGGTTATCACAAATAGGTTAAGACATAATGTGTAGAGGGGGGTTGTTACACTACCAAGAAATCCAATTACATTTGCGCTCAAACTAAGTAACTATACCTACTATAGAACATGTTCCCTTTGATCAGCCAAGCGTCAACATTGGTCACACAGTGATTGGCCAAGTGGGTACAAATCTAAACTCACGAAGCAAATTTGTGATTGGTAGAGAAGCCAGTACGTCAAGTGAATAAAGACAAGATGAGACGCATGGTAGTCATATTGTAGCATAAATCTTACACTATGATTCTCAGCGCAAACGCAAACACTACACGAGATACTCTGTTATTTTATCATAATAACAACAAAAATTAATGGTAATAGGAAAAGCATAACTTTCTATATATATTTTTTGTTCAAATTATACTTTTCCTGTTACCATTAATTGTTTAAATAGCTCTCTTTCAAATTACTTTTGTCCAGAAGGTGGCCTTCACTGTTCGAGGCTTCATTAAAGTCTTCTCGAGGGCAGGAGAGTCGGGGATAATGTTATTATGATAAAATAGCAGGGTATCTCGTGAAGTGTTTGCAATAAATATAGCAAGCGTATTTTCTATGCTTAAATACTTTTTTCCACATCATCCACATTTCGAATACGAAATATTACGAAAGCGTTTATTCATTTTATGTGTATAAACAACATCAAAAAATAATAAAAAGGGAGTTTCAAATTTAAAACCACCGTTTTTTAGTTTTATCATTTAATCTTATGTTTAAGTACTTATTTGTTTTTCATTATAGGAATATATGTCCGTAATTCCTTAATCAATCGTATTTTGATCCAATAGATTGCTCCGTTATTGGATTAGAGCTCGATTGAAAGTGCTCATCCTAAAATATCTGAATCTACATTTTTATTTTTATTGTGCTTAAATTTTTGCCGCAATTTGTATTTGATTTTATTTAAATTTCAATGATTTTTTTGTATTATATTTATAAAACTATTAATTGTTTTCAATATGTTATGTATGTATGTAGGTACCTGTTTAAATTTTCAATGGGTTGTAATTTTGTATGGACCTTGTCACAAATTAATGTTTGTTTACCTGATTATGTTTTAGATTTTCAGCGATATTTGGCTTTTGCAAGGTTTGGCTCGTAACTAACGTGATAGTATAGTAGCAAAAGAATAAAGCGTAGTTTTTAGATTTTTAATCCACGTACATTTCTTGTTTCTTTTTTTACAAACTGATCGATGCTCGCTCGACTCTTCACATTTCCCTATCTGGCAGACCCGCTGAAAAGCACAGTTTCAATACATTCATTCACTTTTTCAGGTACTGCACGTATACGTTCATTTTGAACAGCACGAACGGTACTGATTGAACCAAGGCTGTGAATGACGCTGAGCTTCTAAATTGATGAAAACTGTAGCCCTATCACGAAATTTTCTGACTAGCGTAACTATTCGTACTGAATCCGTTACAGCGGAAGTCAACATTTTGTGACTTTTTGTAAAATTTAATTTAAAATGATATCCTTTCTAAGGCGGTTTCGATAGGAATACGTTTGTCAAAAAGTTTAGATGATAGAGCTGCTACAACCGGATTGCTCGACTATCAGAGTGCCACTTGTTGTCACGAATGTTAGATTAATCTCCATACCTAATGCCTAGATCACACGTACCGAGTACTCGGCCGAGACAGTAAAATGTTACTCGTGTGTTACTCGTTACGAATGAACATGACACCTAGCTGACACGTGGCTCTGAACTTGATGCTTCCCCCGCTGCCCCGCGCGGCGCCCTTCGTGTTTCTTCTTCCTCTAATTGCGAATCCTTATCATAACTTATCATTACCAAGTATTACAGGACCTTTTCTCTATCAAGATTATCCAATTCCACGCTATACTTTGCACAAACGTCATTTGAGCCAGGTGTCATGTTAATTCGCCCGAGTAGTACGAACCTACCGAGTACTCGTTCGAGAACTCGGTACGTGTGATGAAGGTATAAACGCCTATATACGGTATAAATACTTCTTGGCAAAAAATAAATGACAGCGGTAATAACGGCATATCAATAAGATAAGCACATCTTTGTGTGATGAATATTATATTAGTTGAAGGAATATTTTTTAATGAATGAAAAATCCACACACATAGGTTTTAATACATTCACAAATAGTTGACATGATTTGACCTGATTTTAACCCATGTCATATGCATCAACTTAACCTGAATATTGTTTAATTATAACATAACACGAAATCGTTATTACCTAGAATCAACGTTTTAGTTATACAATTTTAGTGCAGCCTTGGGTAAACGGGACCAATATTTTTGTATCATAACTGGATATCTTTTAATTAATCTATAGCTTTATGTACTTAAATATCTTATTTAATTTTATTATTCTGATAAAGCAGCTATTTATCGGCAATATTTTCACGTAGAGAATGTTAGACAATTATTATAGGAAATTTACAATAGCTTTATCGACTGCCTTATAAAGTAAATGGACGGAAATGAGTAAACAAGTGTAATGCGGGCATACAATATGAATAAAGTAACCAGCTGATGGTAATCAAGTTGGTTTACACCTCATACAAAATTAAATGACCCTCATTTCAACCGACTTAAAAAAAATGAGGTTTTCAATTCGGTTGTTTTTTTTCCTTTTTTGTTTGTTATCTCAGAACTTTTTTGTTTATAAACCGATTTGAAAAATTCAATTTTTTGACGTAACTACGTCTAATAAATCTATGAACGCCGGCTGCATGTACGAAAACGTTGACGTCATTGGCCGGTAACGCTCCTTGTCCCGTTACGTTGGTTATGACGTTGTCACGTTAAACTATCGTCCGTAAACCAACTTCACAGCAAACATTTCTTTTATTTTCAAGAAAATTGGTTTACTACTTTGGTTTTGATAACAAAATAACTAAAAAAAGGTCATTCACGTAAACGAAATGTCGTATTTTGCTTCCCTGTAAATATTCAGCGGTGTTTACGGTCACTGAAACAGTCCAATTGAAGTTTGCCGTAATATGATTTTCTAATAAGGCGTTGTCGATCGTCGCGCGAGCAAGCAATGCGACCGTCGCGCGAATCCGCGATCAAACGTACTAACGTCAAATAGGCGTCCCGATAGACAATCGCGCGATCGCGCGACGCGACGCGATGCCAATTGATGGGACGCCTATTTGACGTTAGTACGTTTGATCGCGTGATCGCGCGATCGACGTTCGCGCGAACTTGCGATGGTCGCGTCATCGCGTTCTATTAGGATACTGCCTTTAACCTTGATTATCATTACAGTGTACTGATGGAGCGAATTTGCGTTCGCTACATAATAAATACATTTTACTGATTTTTAAATCAAGTTCGGTCGTTAGCTACTTTCGGTATTGATATAAAGCTGAACCCAAAAAGTAAAAAAAAAAAAAATCTAAGTAGAACTTCATCATAACCCCGTTGACATTTTTAAGTGGGTTGAATATTTAAGGAGAGTTCGGCTGTATTGAAATAATTTGGGCTAGATTTGGCGCTGATGCGAATAATTGATTAGCTTGTGAGTGATAATGGTTGCAAAAGCTAATTTTAAACCAAAACAGGGTTGGCTGGCAGAAAATCTCTTTAGGCATTGTAATTTTATTCCATATGTAAAATAAAAATATTAATTTGACTGTGCATTTTTTTAGCATAAAAACTAAACCTATACAAAATTTCAGCGCAATCTTTCAAAAATTTTTTTGGGTGATTGAGAGAGAAACATCCACCCATCCATATTATCAAAACCATTCCCATTAACTAAATTTATCTAGCTGATGGTTGTAAATATTAGAAAATTATTATAAGTTAAAATATCCATGTCGACTACCGACGAAGTATGTGATACTATATTCTTATTGTGTATCTCTTAGTACTTTCTTTTCTTTCTCGTTCTTTCGAACCAGTGTGGTGAAAGGATTGCAAGTACGCCTCGAAGAGGCTCCTTTCATGCACTAGGCTCCGATCTTCCTATCTTAGTACTCTGTGATTAATATAAGACCATACTTCAGGCAAATAAATCTCATTTCATTTCATTTAATTTCTACGTTCAGCGGCCTGTACCTTGTCTGTCAGTCAGTCTTGTCCAAGCTTTTTAGATAGATAGTCATATTTATAATAGGCTTATCAATTGTAAAAAGGCATTGGTAGGTACCTAATGTAGCCACGCAAAGTAGTGTAGTAGGTAGCGGCAGTAAAAAGACAGAGTGCTTTCCTAATGTGGGCTCATGACACAAAGTAGTAGCGAAGTAAGTGAGGCCACGCCAACAAGGTCGCACCGCATCTGGTTCGGCGCCTCGCCAAACTCCGCCATTCGGCAATTATGGATAAAGTTCAACGACATATCGGTTTATTTATTATTATCAGAGTAAATAATTTTATTACAGCATAAGCTTACTACTACAATCTATATTATAAAATTTACAAAAGGAAACAATTGGGCCACCCATAGACCGTTTCAAACGATCTATAGGTAGCTCAACTGCTTCAACTCGATATCCGATGGAAGCGTGCCGAGGGTACTGGCTGCATTGCTTCTTTGTATTGCTAAAGCTGTCACAACTTATTTCGAATTTCGAATATCGTGGTAATATTGAATGGCTGTCTCTGTTTTTGAATTACGAAATGGGCGCTTATTTCGGTTTAAAATTGTGTTAAATCCTCGCAATTGATGTGAAAAATCTTGTGTATACCTCGTTCCTGAAGCCCATTTTTATACGAGACTTATCAACCCGAGCCGAAGGCGAGGACGGATATTCAAGTCGAGTATAAAATGGCTTTCTTCAGCCCCTTGGTCTACAAATAACTATTATTCTTACAAGCGCTACCATCATCAGAAAAACTGAATTTAAAAAAAAAAAAAATAGGTCTTGGTCTCACATGGCAGCAATAAATACTAAAGTTATTCTAATAACATAAAGTATTTATTACAGCATAAGCTAACTACTACAATCTATATATAGGTATATTACAAAATTTACAAAAGGAAACAATTGGGCCACCCATAGACCGTTGCAAACGATCTATAGGTAGCTCAACTGCTCCAACTCGATACCCGATGGCAGCGTGCCGAGGATACTGGCTGCATTGCCTCTTTGTATAGCAAGGCTTATTCTTTGGCCCAGATAGCTGCCAGCCCTCTGATCACGTCGCTTCGACCAGACGCTCTGACAAAATTTTAAAAACGCGGAAGGCTCCCATTCCACATGGACCTAGGGTCTCGACCCCAAAGGGCTCAAACATGTACGACCTATCAAGACCTACATATTTACGCCGCTTGAGATCTTCAGCAGAGTTTGCCGCCGCACCAGCCCTAACTTGCGTCCCTGGCAAATGAGAAGGTGCCAAAGTGTCTACGCATGTAGCGTCCCACACCAAGGGCCTGCCCATTCTCCATGGGATAAGCGTCATACCGACAGGCCGCTTACCATCGTCACGACTTAGACCGTTCGGCTCGAGAACGGCTGGCACATTGGCGGTGGTAAAAGCCCGGCGAATGATTTCGTTAAGACTACTGTGGCGGGAAATTCTGCCAGCACTCTTAGTGCACGATAATCCATGGTGACCAAGATGTTCGACCGCAGTACCACACCGGCATCTATGTGGAGCGCAGCATGGAGCACCCAACCGCAAACGTGTTGCAACGCGGAAAGTTAAAGGGTCCAATAATGTGCCAATCGTTTGTGAGGGCAATGCTTGCAGCCAAAGTCCTGACTCCCATTTGTCATAAAGTTAATAATTATCGACTTAGATACATACGTAGTATGTTGGGTACTTACGAGTAAATAGTTTTATGTAAGTAACCTCTAAATTTTCATACCTATATAATTTTATATTCATAAGGTGTACAGTAAATTATTCAACTAAGTATCTATCTTTATTTAATTAGTGCCATACTGTATCGTAATTTTGTGGCTAATAAAATTTAAGTATAGTTTAAATTTAGAAATGATATTGCATAATGCCAAAACAGATCACAAGAATGTTTGGTTCTGTCAATAAATATTTCAGATGCACAACTTTTTCAATTTCGATGCAAATGTAAAAAATTGTATTGCGCTGAAAAGTAGTTTTCTAGTTTCATACTTCGATATTTGTTACAGATTTTTGAGCATTCGTTTTCGTCATTTTTTTCATATTCTATCTAAATTCAGGTAGTTTTCAAAGAATGAAATATTTATATGAATGAATGAATGATAGATACATTTATTTGAAACTTTGAAGAACTATATTCGACCTTTCGGCCGTGCAAATGTTTCTAATACTTAGTACTAGTTCCAAATTAAAATAAGCTGCTACCGATAGCATAATTAATGGATGACTAACTATATTGTGTTTAAATTAGAATATTAGCGCTTGAGTTCAGTATCCGTCTAGTAGAGGTGCCTATAAGTTAATATTAGCGTGATTAAGATAAGTGCTACTTCCGTGATAGATAAGCACTCCAGTATTTTAATCATTATTAGAATATATTGAATTCTTTGTAGCGATTTATTGATTTACGCGATAGACAAGAAGAGGCTTCATAGAGAAGACGTAGCATCATAGAAGTTTCGTAGCTTCGTAGTTAAGACGTAGCTTCGTATAAGTCTCGTAGCTTCGTAGAAGTCTCGTAGCTTCGTAGATCTCCGTAGCTACGTTGAACACTCGTAGCTTCGTAGAAGTCTAGTATCTTCGTAGAACTCTTGTAGCTACGTAGAAATCTCGTAGCTACGTAGAAGTCTCGTAGCTTCATCGAAGTCTTGTAGCTTCGTAGAACTCTCGAAGCTTCGTTATCCCATCTCGTTGCAACGCGACGTTTGTTTAATGAAATTTTACGCTTGTACACCTACGCAGTTATAATTTAATTGAAATAAAAATATTAAGATTATAAATTAAATAATAATTAATTGAAGTAAGTACTCTTACAAATGTTTAGTATGCACGAAATCCATTCAAACGTTCTGAGTGTTATGGCCAGGTGTTTTTTTTTTTTCAGTAGTATTTAAAACTACGATCGAATCAAGCCCTAAGGGGCCACCGCCGAAACCAATTCAAATCCCAATCCAGTATCAAGTTCAATACAGTTTCAGATTTTGTTGGCACTATTGAACTTGGCACTCTTGAACGGATTTAAAATTGGATTCTTGTTTGAGTTTGTCTACGCAACTACTAAGGTGTTGCCAAACACAGCGAAATAAATCTACTATTAATGATATTAATTAAAAAAACTCTAATACCACAAAATGCAAAGGTCATACGAAAAATGTATATAAATATTTATATTTTATTGGTTACATAATTAAATCTTAGTTATGGTGCCCTTTAAAACAACCACCCAAGTAAGTTTTTTCAATCAACAAAAAAGTTTGTGTACTCAAAACTATTGCGTAGCTTGTCAAAACAATTTCCTTGCTAAGTAATTAAACCAAACTTACTTTTAAATAAACAATACTCAAGACAAACTCAAATAGTCACGAAACGTGTTTCCTGCGAAATCGAACCTTCTTTTATGAAAACAAATGAATTTGTAAAAATTACAACTATATTACTTTTCCAAAGAGTTTTGTAGATTTTTTAACGGGTCGAACTTAGAATATTGCTCCTTTTTCGTCGCTTTAAGAGGTAACACGACTACATGAAGTAAGTGTGAATGACTACATATAATCAAGGTTTTACAAAAATATGCAACAAATGTGGTTATGAAATATGGTGAATTGTGTGGTGACAGGATTTCAAGTGCGCCTCGAAGGGGCTCCTTTCGTGCACTATTTAAACATATTACTTCTGTAGTTGCCATTGTTATTTATAGGCCTTCCTAAATGTAATGTAACTGGATCGATATATTTTAAATATGATATTAACACATAACATCCTACTATCCTATCCTATGCTCCTACTTCCTCCTACTATATAATATAATATATATATATATTTATATATTTATTTTATATATATATATATATATAATATTATAAACGCGAAAGTTTGTAAGGATGGATGGATGGATGGATGGATGGATGTTTGTTCCTCTTTCACGTAAAAACTACTGAATGGATTTTAATGAAACTTTACAATAATATAGCTTATACATCAGAATAACACATAGGCTACAATTTATAAAGATACCTGCGCACACGAAGTCTAGGGCATCAGCTAGTTATTTATAAAAATATTGCTAACGTGATTGTATTATATCAAAAATGAAAATGCTCAGTCTATTTTGAAACAAGACTTAAAATACATATTTAAAGTCTTGTTTCAAAATAGAAATCTAAAAAGGCAGGCTTCAAATATTGCTTGGCTTTGCTCCGTCTACAGCTTTATAGGGTTTTCCTGTTATTCATTTTATCTCGTTCGAACGTAAAAGTGCTTAAAATCACTTGAGGTGCCTCAGATAATAATAGCTTGTTCACATAAAATATGTTTTATAAGATGTGCAGCAGCTAAAATGTTGGCTGATTTTAGTCTCATGCGGGGAGCGTAAATCATATAAGGCGTTGTCCTAATAGAACGTGATCACGCGATCGACGCGCGAGCAAGCGATGCGACCGTCGCGCGAATCCGCGATCAAACGTACTAACGTCAAATAGGCGTCCCGATTGGCAATCGCGCGATCGCGCGACACGACGCGATGCCAATTGATGGGACGCCTATTAACTTGCGATGGTCGCGTCATCGCGTTCTATTAGGATACTGCCAATTGGGACGTCTATTTGACGTTAGTACGTTTGATAAGGTTATAACGGTGACACTAATAGCGCAACTATAAGTAGAATATACCAAATTTTTAATGCAGGTCTTGATAGGTCGTATATGTTTGAGCCCTTTGGGGTCGAGACCATGGTAGGTCCATGGGAGATAGAAGCCTTCCGCGTTTTCAAAATTTATCAGAACGTCTGGTCGAAGCGACGCGTGATCAGAGGGCTGGCAGCTATCTCGGTTAAATAATAAGCTTTGCAATAAAAAGAGGCAATGCAGCCAGTATCCTTGGCACGCTCCCATCGAGTATCGAGTTGGAGCAGTTGAGCTACCTATAGATCGTTTGCAACGGTCTATGGGGTGGCCCAATTATTTCCTTTTGTAATTTTTGTAATACAGATTATAGTAGTTAGCTTATGCTGTAATAAACTATATAGTTTTTATGAAATAAACTGTTCCATACGTAAAAATTACACTGAAATTAGAAATAGTCCCGGTTCAAATTGGTCTGAGACTACAGCTTGAGACTACGAAGGCCAATTCTGAGATTGAAAATCAACCGATAGGTAATTGGCAGTTTTCACATTGGCTTTGAGGGAAACATGCTGTCCATTTTGAGGTAAAAATTTCAGTAATCAAACTTGTAACAGTAACCAGTAATAACAATGTCTGTTTTCAATATTATGAACAAAAGGCAATCGAGAGTTACCTACTCTACAAGCTTTTTGCATGTCATGCTGAAAAATATTTTTATAAATTAAGTGACTTTTTAAATAATCATTTTGATATACGATATACTTAAATCAGATTGTTAAATTAGATACAATTCATGATAAATTTTGCACGCCTTCACACGGCTCCAGTGAAACCAAATACTAAAATTAAGAAATGTACACCATACTTCATGCAATAAACGATTTCATTTCATTTCATTTCTCGTTTTAGCGATAAATAAGTATATTTTTTGTACGGATGCATATCCGATAAGCGATGTCAATGATAAGATTTCATCGTTTGACTTTATATGTTATAGCCAACCCTAGAACTATAGCTGACTAGGAAAAAGGTAATTTTACAATTAACTTTTAAGAATAAAAAAAAAATGCGTTAATTGATAAAAAAAATATATTGTGAAAATTAATACTTATTCGAACAACCTTTAAGCGCTTTATGCCCAATAACTGACGAAATTTTTAAACGAAAATAATTATGTTTTTCATTCATTAAAAATGTGAATGGTTTTTTTTGCATGTCGACCTTGCCACTGAATCTACTACAAGGGGGTTTTTATTATCTTTGGCGAAGAGCCAAGTGTTATTCATTGAGTAGATGGAGGAGCACGGAAATTGAGGTATCACCCATCGTGTAGGGTAAGTCCTAAATAAATCGAAAAATATTTTTTTTACCTTGCAAAAACGTACGTTGCAAAAGTAACGTCAAAAAATAGGGTCCTGGATTTGAGTATCTGAGGACAGGAATAAAAAATAATCTTAAATTTTATATCATCCTTTAAGTATTGAACATGGACCAACCGATTAAGTACTTATGTATATATGTTTTTTTTTATAATTCGCAGTTAGAAAAAAGCGCAAATCCGCATTTACTTAATATGCGGAAAATTATGACCAAAGGCACTAAAAACCGAACGAAATTCGTTGTGCAAAAAAAAAATGCACAAACATATTTTATTTTGCACAGAAGATGAACACTACAGAGCAATAAAATAAGAAGCGGACATAAAAACAGGTATTTTTTAAATAAAGAAATACTTTAAAAAATATACAAAAATATTCTGCAGAAATAGTTCAATGACAGATCTAAACAATTGGACAATCTGCAAACCCAGAATGGATCCAACAAAGAAAACTTAGGCTTATAACTTTAATGTTCGGGCAAGTTTTCAAGTTAAAACCAACAACGCCTTGTAAAATATGGTAAAAACATTATTATAATACAACTTTCCAAAGCAAAGATACCACCCGATAATATGAAAGAAACTTTGGCTTTATAAGATGCAGAAGTGTTGCTTGGAGTTCAGGTGATTCCGTGTGGCTTGTTTGTTAACGAAAAGTTCATATACCAGGACTTGCTCCCATGGGCGCCAGTTCTGGTGGAATAATAGGAGAATAAATTATAATTGAAAAAAAATGTCTGGTATCAGCATCAAATCAAACACCAATGCAGGCAATTGAGAAAAACAAAATTGAGTAAAAAAACTAAAAAAACATTTTTCTTAAACGAAATCATAATTACCATTATCAAATACAAGGTTATAATTATACATAACAAATAGAAAATTGTTATTTCGTTTAATGGACACCGACAAGAATAGCGTATGAGCAAATATATAAAGATGATCTCTTTTGGCAGTCAAATGTACACAAATTAAAATATTTCTATTTACAGTGCATTATATATATGTGGGAACCTTTAAATGGCCACCTATCACTTAACCAAATATTATTATATTGTTATGTTGTGCTGATGGATCCCCTAAGATAAATAAATAAAAAATAAATAAAAATAAAATACCCGAAGTAATTGCATTGTATAAGAGACTAGTGATACAAATATTATTGGACAACTAAATAAAGTTACAGCCAATAATAATGAGCGTGGTTGTTTAGTACAAATAAATCTTATAGGTCCTTATAACTTTTTTTTGTAAGCACACCCCTTGAAATAAAATTATTTTATTTTACTTGAAGTATGGATACATTAAAGCTTTATAATGCTCTCCTTGGTTATAATGCTCTCCTAGTTACTTGACCAGCGGTGAAACACTCAGTCTTATATCCACCTCAAACCGCAAATATGGATTACCCCCTCGGCCATCAGGCTCGACCAGAGACCAGAGGCTACTCGGTTTTAAGTACATTACGCAACAGTTACCTGCGCTTTAAGCTACCCTACTAGGTGACAAAATATTAAGTTAAGCTTTAAAATTTTATGGTACTACAATAATGTTTTTATCTTACAGGTAAGTGGTAGAACGGTCCTCCTGAAATTTTGGTAAGTTCAATTTAATTACGGTTTGTTTGAATGAAAAAAAAGTTCCAAAACAATAATTTATCTGTATACAATTTAGTGGTGGCCACGCGAGGGGCGAAGGTCAGCGGGCAGACCACCAGCCCGATTTAGACCAACCTGAGCAATAAAAGAAGGTATTATTATAAAGATTTGGGATTTTTGGTGACTTTTTACAGTTCATCAATAATGGTGTCCTGCACATTCGTACCAATTTTCAGCTCTATCCGAATGATTACACCTTGATTGTCTATTATGACTGGTAGATTCAAAGGAGATTACCAAAATATATTATGTATTTACAAGTTATATGTTAATTGTCATAAGACAAAACAAAAATAAATAATATTTTGGCAGTCGGGTTTTCAGTTTTAATAACTTAACTTTAAGGCCAATCTTCAAATCCGAATTCGATACAAAATGATTCGGACAAATACTCAAAAAGTACGCCGTATTATAGTAATTTCTTCATACTATTCGTTTCGTCCATGTTTTTTGATTTCGTCAACAAAAAAAGTGATACTTTAGTACTTTAATTTAGATTTTATACGTGTTTTTAAGTTAGTAGGGTTAATTTTAAAACACGTATAAAATCTAAATTAAAGTATGAAACCTTTCACTTTTTTTAACATGGAGCAGATAGATGCTGTACCCTCTTCATTACCCAACCACCCGATATTGAGCGATAGTTTGATTAGAGCCTGGGTTGCTGTGTGCGATACGGATCTGTTTCGGTCGGATGGTCCGTCGTTGGTGGAGTGTAAACTACCTAAACCGAGATACACTTCTGTGGCAGAGTTCAAACGTATGGCCGCCGACGTAAACGGCTTATATTTGATTACAAGAAACTCGGTAAAGAGTCGATATTTCTGGCAGTATACCTTCGTTACCTTCTGCTACAATTACATTTTTCATGAAGAATTGGAGGTTAAAGATAATAACTAAACGAATGCAAGTTATTATAGAAAAAAAACAAACAATCCCATCAGCAAAACTAAATTTTGCAGTAACAAATCATGACCTATTTTTATAGATGATTATTATTAAAAAAAACAACTAATCAAAGTGCAAACTGGCCCTGAGACTAGGTACATTATAATGGCGTCACATTTGGCAGGACGTAGGAGATGGGTCCCAGGACATTATTATCATTCCATAAGGCAGAGGCCGCATTGCGGTGGCAACTGTATTTTCATCTGTGACGAGACCTTGGCCGTCTGTATCCTTTGTCTGAGTCGTTCATTGAGTCGGGTTATTTTTAGGGCAAAAAAGATCGACTGGAAAGGAAAAACTAGGAGAAAATGCGCGTTCTTGAGGAAGTTGCTAGTCATAGACATAGTAAAATTGGTGTGCCCAACAGGGTATAAGTACCTACCATAGCCTTAAGGCGTAAGTGTATCAGAATCAGAATATCTTTATTGTATGAACTGTGTACACAAAGATCATAAATTATTGTTCGGAAACAACAGTTTATCCAGTATATCTATTATATACCTACTTATTTTGCAATAAATGACTGAATTACTGTATTAGAAAAGCAGCTGCAGAACTTTATAAAATTAAGAAGATAAACAAAATTGATAATGAGTAGATATATCGATGATTTGTCGACTTGTCTTTTTTGAACCAGTTACTGGCTCTGGTCGGGGATTTCAGACAAATATATGGGATTTAGTAAAACTGAAAGACAAAAACTATTAATAAAACTGGAAAATATTATTGGCCACGTCCCACGAAAGCTCAAAAGATAGAGCTGTGTGTCAAAAGATATAACAATGGTTAAAAAGTAATTCACGAGCTTGGGTAAACGTAGTCATACATTTTCGCTTAGCGAAGAGAGAAAAGAAGCGAAAGACATATCGATTTATAAAACGAAGGAAGTTATTCTACGAATAGACAATCAAACCAAGGAAAGGAATTTTTAAACAATTTTTTTTTAATATTATTTTAATTGTATAATAATCACGAACGGTAACTTCCAAAAGTATAAAAAGAGAAGCCTTTCTTCAGCTGTGGGTCAACAATTCGACATGTTGAATAAAATGTAAGTACAACAAAACAAAATGAATAAATATGTTTTGATTAAAATTTAAAACAAACTTGCAAAGTTTAAAAGACACAGTGGCACCAAATTCTAATGAAAAATTATCATCTCCATTGGCTAAATATCACCTACACCGTCTGTATTCATCGATCACCATGATCATCCACCTTAGATCGTTTGAGCAGAATATTACTGTCAGCTCTTAATACATTTCAGAGCGGCTCTGCCAGAAGTCTAGACGCCCTCACACTTAGAGGACCTTTTAAGACCTAATAGTTGTGGAGACGCAAAACCCGCCTTATTTCTATAACTGTGATTTAAATGCTATCAAGTTGAATTAATTTAATTTAAGCTTTAATCTTAGAACACATTGGGTTTGCTATTGACACAGTAAGAGGAAGAGGAAGAATGCTATCAGGTGATTATAACTGAGATAGAATAGAAGAGAGATTTTTTCGAAATACAATAAATTAATTATTAATTCTAAATAGCTACTACTCGAATAATGCAAAAATAATTAATTGATCACCTATCTATATGTAATGTTTGTGTATTTAATTAATTAAATAATAATTATCTCATTAGTACCTTTAGGGACATTTTTGAATCTTATGTTTATTAATAAATAAAACTTAAATTAACAAAATTATACTCGTATAGGTATAACTTAGAGATTAACATTATATTTATAAAAGCCTTTCATGAACGTGTTACTATTGTAACCTTTATATTATTGCTTTTATGCTAGGATGTAGAGTGTAGAGTCAAAGAATAAGTAATATTATTACATATAGAGTGTCCAAGTAATCAATCATTTTTTTTAAATACTCGCTCTGTAAGTGCGGATGCCGATCCATCATTTAATTTTCCGACAGAACCATATTCGTTCAGTTTTTACAGCAGAACTGACCTATACCATTCGATACTTTGTTCTTGGTTCGTACCTACACTTTCCGATCCCAAACTTAAACTTAGTAAATACCTCTTCCAGCAGGTACTAATGCACCTACAATAAGTAAGTCTTAACTTTTAAAGATTTATGCCGATTTGCACTAAACTATCATAGTTTTTAAGCAATTACTTAACACGCTTGACAGTTCTTAACGGTCTGAATTTGCAAGAAAAGTAATGGCTTAGGAGCTTTGACGGGTTGGTGCAAGTAGGCATTACCCCCGTATTTTAAGGCCAATCCTCAAATCCGAATTTCATACAAAATGATTCGAACAAATACTCAAAAATTAGGCCGTATTATAGTAATTTCTTCAAATTATTCGTTTCGTCCATGTCTTTTGATTTCGTCAGCAAAAAAATTTAAAGGTTTCATACTTTAATTTAGATTTTATACGTGTTTTTAAGTTAGTAGGGTTAATTTTAAAACACGTATAAAATAAATTAAAGTATGAAACCTTTTACTTTTTTTGTTAACGAAATCAAAAAAAACATGGACAAAACGAATAGTGTGAAGAAATTACTATAATACGGCGTACTTTTTGAGTATTTGTTCGAATCATTTTGTATGGAATTCGGATTTGAGGATTGGCCTTAAGTCATTCCTCAAACTCAAAATCTCTTTCTATCTATATATCTAATCAGCCTGCAACACCCACTGTTGGGTAAAGGCTTTTCTCTATGACGCCAGTATTATCGGTCTTGTGCAAGACGAATCCATTGTGCTCATGCTGCCTTCACAATGTTATTGGACCATCGGGCTGGTGGTCTGCCCCGAGGTCGCCGCTGATCTAGTGGCCTCCATTCAGTAACTGCCTTGGTCCACCTGTGATCCTCCCGCCTTGCCAAGTGCCCTACCCATCTCCACTTAAGCCTCGCAAAATCTCCTTACATGAGTAAAATGGCCACCGTGAGAAAAAAAATGGCCGCCTTAACTATTCGGCTATCACCTGTCAAATTTCCAATGAAAGTATTTCCTTGAGTGAAAAAATCGTCTTAGAATACGGGTGTAAGATTCTGTAATAAATCAATTATCGATATTCATGGTTTATTGTATTCATACACGGAAATATAATCACAATGACTATTTTTGAAATACACATTATGTATTAGAATAGCGACCGTAACTTACCTAAACCATTGGTGACGCCGAGAAAATTTATTTTAGATTTAGGGTACCGATTTTGAGTCACATTTACTACGGCATACTTTAATATGTACAAACAAATCGCGCAAATTTTCATTACACAAATTTTCAACCGACTTCAAAAAGGAGGTGGTTATCAATTCGATTGAATGTTTTTAATTTTGTTTTTTTCTTAATGTTTAACCTCTAACCTTTTTGTTCATAGACCGATTTGAAAAATTATTGTGTATGATGAGAGAATATATTATATTCCTTCAGATTTGTCTCATAGAAATTTCATGAAAATCGGTTCAGTAGTTATTTTTTTTCCAAATAACTGAAAAAAAAACGTATGTCGTTGAATTAAACGAAATTGCGTATTTGCTACCCTGTGACTTTTCAGTGGTATTTACGGTCACTAAAACAGTCCAATTGAAGTCGGTTGTCTGTGTTTTTAACCTTTAAAACCTTGATAATTAATTAGGCTCCTTTCACCTCAAGCAAAATAACTGACTGCAAAACCAAGTTTTCTTTTAACTAAGTAGCTCTACCTGTAGCAAGTTAATTGAATCAAACGGCGGCGCTGGGCAGCTGCGGCGACATCTATTGCGGGGTTATGGTACTAGGAACGAAAGAAGCTTGCAAATTGTCAACACTTGAATTAACATGAACGCTTCATGAACGCTAGGGAACAAAAAATATTGGTACTACAGCTATGCCACCGCGTCGTACATAGCACGCAACTACGGTTTATACGTAGCAAAACAAGGAGTATTTTATTCAAGCCGTAGTTATTAAAAAGCTTTTAACATATTGATAAATAGTTGAAAGAGGATTATGTAATTGAATATGATCGATGTCCACTGTCCAAAGCGTAATTAATTGGTCAATATGGACTTGCTATACACAAAATACAATCCATAGAATTGATTCGTAGTTTTCAACTATTATTCTAAAATAATAATAAATCCCATTTATGTAACAGATTTTTTAACTTTCTATAGGTATAACATATTTGTCATCTTTTGAATGAATAGAGAACAAATTGTTACAGCATAAGCTAACTACTATAATCTATATTACAAAATTTACAAAAGGAAACAATTGGGCCACCCATAGACCGTTGCAAACGATCTATAGGTAGCTCAACTGCGCCAACTCGATTCGTGCCGAGGATACTGGCTGCATTGCCTCTTTGTATAGCAAGGCTTATTCTTTGGCCGAGATAGCTACCAGCTCTGATCACGCGATACAAATTGTACACGTTTGAATAACTCACAGACACCATCCCTTCCCCAAAGGAAACTTTTATCTTTCTTACTAGGTAGGTACTCCATTTCTTTGATATGATTTGTTTTTGTAAATAATTAATAACAAATAATGAAAAAACTGCCAAAGTTAATGAAATGAATAATCACAATGCAAAGCGATCAAAGACAAAGCGAGTGAAAACATTGTATGAAACAAGATAATTGATTGATTCATTACTAAATATATTTATATAATTTGTTGATATTGTATGAAACCTACGGGCTTTCTACAGGACGAGGCAAAAATGCATAGATAATAAAAAGGAGGTATTTTTTTTGAGCGTCTTACCTTCCTTCTTTTGTAGATATAAAATACCAACTGATCCACAAAAATAAAAATAAAATCTTACAACAAAGTTTTAAAGTGATCATAGACAACCTACAGGATTTCTCTCGATTTCTCATAAATAGTAGCGAAAAATAAACTGAAAACGGTCATCTTCAAACTTCCTTCAAAACGAATGCTTCCTTTGTGCTCATAAACAAAACACGATCTAGTAAATTAAAAAAAAATAACATTCTACGGTGTAATCTGTTTTTAGTTTCACGTTTCACCAACAAAGTTTTCATCATTCAAAAGCTTCGAGAATCTAGCAATTTAGAAGTCTTCGTAAAAATCATGAAATATTTTTATGTTAATAAATTGGAGGCGCTTCCCTGATGTTAAGTTATCACGCCTGTCCATAACTAAAACAATGCTACACAGGGCTTTGATTCCCATAGGCCGGTGCCCATATTGCGACGGAATATCTAGCACTGTGTTGGTACCCACCTAGACGGCATCCTGTAGGAGACTCCAAACGGTTATAACAATAAAATTAATAGTGCTCTGAAAACAAAAAAAAATCAAAAGTGAATGTAAACTGCATGTAGCTTAATTGATACAAAAAGAGAACCTATCCTGCTGTATGCAATTTAATGATGACTAATTGGCAAGGGTTTCAGACTTTCAATTATTTTAACCCCTGATGCAAAAGAGGGGTGTTTTTGTCTGTCTGCGGCATCGTAACTCCACATCAGCGGATGGGTATTTTACTATAAGTAATTAGGTATGTTTTTTAATTCGTTTCATATTTCTATAATCTTTATTAAAAACCGTAGGGACAAGATACTGGAAAGGACGAAAATTCAACAGTTTTACACCCGTATTATGTCAGTCCTCAAACCTAAACTCAACTTACGTAAGTAGTAAAATGGCCGCCGCTTTACTTCCGCCGGTTTCGGCTGTCACCTGTCAAATTACAAATGTAGATATTTCCTTGAGTGAAAAAATCGTCGGTGAGAATACGAGTGTTAGGATTTTTGTAGACACTGAGGTTGATGCGCAGTCCGAGTTGTTGGATCCGCTCCGAGAAGTCAATTGCGCCGTTTGCCATGTCAAGGAAATACGAAAGGTTGGCTACGCCTTCAAAGAGCAGAAAATAATTGGAAGTCGTCTTTTAAAAAAGTTATTTAAAGCAAATTATAAATATTCCTACATAACTAAAAACACAAACCAAACCTGCAAGATTTTGTCTTCGTTACCAACACAGTACCAGATATTAAACTGCCAAGCAGTAAGGTGTAAGCATTGCTGTATTCCTGTTTGTAAACTTAGTGAAATTCGTAAGGTTTCGATACTGGCTACACTGTTACAAAGCAAAGTAGTTGAAGTAGCGATGTTGAACTTGACTGCTATTCAAGTCCTGCGTAAATGTTTCGGTCACGAAGAGACGTGATCTGTAAGCCTTTGAAGATTCCCTTGCTCAGCTCGTCACTTAAAACAATGTAGATAGGGTGTGTTTTGCACCATGAAATGCAATAATGGACTGGCGAGCTCATCTTGCTGATACGCATGCGCGTAAAGTTTGTACCCAAACGGCGTTAGATCTACAGTGGACAGATGAACTCGTGGCTTCCCGCTCGCTCGTTGCCCTCGCTGCCTCCCGCGTAAAAGTGTGTACAAGCTTTCATTTACCTCATCGACCACAGTGCTTAATCAACTTTCAGTTACTTAATAGATATCATTAACCTCTCGTCATGTTTCCCACTAAGATGTGCGCGTCTCAGTGTGAGAAAAAAAGTGCTAGCGATAGTGAAATTTTCTGGAAATATGCTTTAATTTTGAATTTGATTATATGTTTTTTTGTTTACTTATACTATCTGATTGATAATGAAGAAGAATATTTCGAGGACGTTGAATTTGAAGACGAGCAGAGCGAACACGACGATACGGAATAAGTTTTAGACATTTCTTCGATCCTCATAGACTGTTACAAACTTTATTTTGGTAAATATTTTGTGCCATAAAAGTGTAGATAAAATTGTTGTGTATTTAAATTTACTTGATCATCATGTTTTAATCAACGTTTAAAAACATATTAAGTACTAATTAAGTCTCTAGTCTTCGGCGTACACACTGCGTACTGTGTAAATATCTCGCGGACCACCATTTTTATAGCAAAACATACGAACGAAAATACAAAGTTTTAAGACGGAAACGTAAATATTTCACAAAACGTAAAAATGGAGCGAGGCCAAAACATAACGCAAACTGCAACTTGGGTAAGTGATAAAAATTTTGGCAGACTGATATACGTGAAGATTATTACGAATGACAAGAATTTATGGGATTGTTTTTTATATTGGACACTATAAAAAGCTTATAGGTGTATTCTGTTTTTTTTTCTAGTAGGTATTTAGTACCTAGGTATTTATTGAACTCATCTTATAATTATTATAACGGAAAATCCCAATGCAATAGTGATAATTATAATAATTATCTATTAATAACATAAAATTTATTACGTAGCCTTTGCGATTTCATCCAGAGAAACATGAAATAAATCTATCTTCTCGGCAACTTGGCGCAAACAAAAAAGAGGTCTGCATGTCTGAATGTGTAAAGTTTATTGTTAGTACCTACCTAATTATAGAATCGTTTTGGTCAATATGAAAAAGAACGCAGCGCGCCGTATCTCCACTAGATCCACTCTTCCATCGTGAATCGAAGGAAGCTTGCGAAGAATAATAGTTTACCGCTACCGTTCTGACAGATCAACATTTTTTAGATGTCTTCGAGGAAATACTTTGACAAGTTCATTTTATTTATAATTTACAGTTATGTATGCTATACGAATAAAAATATAGTAAATCATATAATATGATGTACATAAGTAATGTATAGCTCGGAACAAAAGAGGTGACGAGCCAATGTTAACGGCAGGTCTCAAGCGCCGCCGCGCGCTTTGCCGTGCCGTATGACGTCATCCTACAGCCATTCCATTCAGTCATTCCATCCCAAGGGAATTAACTGTAATGTGGTTTCACTAATAAAAACGAACACGCAACGAGGAGACCGGTTAACAAAATTAATTAAATAAATAACTTAATTATCAATTAGTGTATGTGAAAGTGTGATGTTCAAATTAAAAAAACTTCATTGACATTATAATAAATTAATAAAAGCACGGTTCATCTTAGTTTTAAGCTAGGAGCTCTGACAAAGAGATAAAGGACTAGACAGGCAGACGGGGGGTCTCAGATACACTCCGAGATTAACAATCAAGCATTATGTTTTGCTTGAAATTAAAACGAGAATTCTAGACTTTAAAACTAGACATAAAAACGAGACCATAGTAACTCGGAATTAATAATAAATGCAGTTTTTACAAATGCAATAAGTTTTAGGCTTTTTTTTCATATTAAGTCCAATTGACAAAATAGTATATCTTTAGGTAAAAATACCATTCCGTGAGAACCAACTGGTTTCAGTAATATTGAGTTCAGACGATTTTGGTCGTCCGATCCCAAATTAGGACACGTCGTTATAGTAGATAAGGAATTATGGTGCAGTTGAAAGGGAATAAGGAACATCCAAAATGGATGCTACAGTGAAACCGTTTTCGGCTTTACCTGTTTAGCCAGATTATACAAAAAAAAACAGCTTAATTTAATCACCGTACATATATTATAAGTAAACAAAATAATGGATGTTTATTTCAGAAGTGAAGCATTTTGGGAAATTAATTTATTTTTCCAATCATAATCGATGATTTAGAATACTTTATGTTTTCAATTTTTCGAACCAAACATAGTAGGTATACCTCTATATTTGCTTACTTGCTAATTTTTTTTTTATTAATTTCAATGTCCATTACAAAAGATGAATAAGTTTTCTTACCACTAAATAAGAACCGATTACGAGACGAGGGTTCCATATAGTTTTGCTATATCCGTCGGGTAGAAATGTCAGAGACAACTTACAATCGTATTGTATATTTGAATGTATTGAGTCTAACAAGTTTGCGCTGAAATGTATCAAACGTACAAATTGTTCTCAAAATCTCTTATTAGTTAACGTACATTAATAGGTAAAAAAAAAAGGCGAAATACCACACTCATCACGCTACCGCCGAAACTATAAAAGGGACAGACTTTAAATTTGATATGGATGTTTATTAAGGGTGTATTAAGGGTCAGAAACAGTTTTGGGAAATTCCACCGCTAAGGGGGTGAAAGAGGGTGAAACAGTTTGTATGTAAAAAAAACCAGAATATATTTTTTTAAACGGCAAAAAATTTTGTATGGAAAGAGAAAATAATGCGTCTACGATTTTTAAACTTTGTAGGTGTGTTAATTGTGATTTTTGAACACTTACGAGTATTATGATATTTTTATCCAAACTTTACAGTTAAAGCCAGCTATGGTTTTTGGATATTTCAACCCTAATGGGGAAAAAACTGGTATCTGAAGTTACAGTTTGACGGGGGATTACGCGACTTTCATTAAAAAACTAATGATAATTGTTGCCAGGACAAAACGGGGTTTGCATCCCAAATGTTAGATAGATAGGGTTGTTTCCAGGACCTATTGACGCTACCCGACAGGAGAAATTGCGTTTAAATACAAAAAGTCAGTCAATTATAAATAAAAACCATATAATTATTTCTGCTCATCCAGTAGCGAAACACGGAGGGCATTATGCTAGTTTAATATAAATAAGTAAAAAAAATTGAAAGGGGTTTGATTTAACTCATAGGTATGAGTTAACTCAAACCCCTTTCAATTTTTTTTTACTTTACTGTACTTTACTTTATAATATAAAAACTAATATCAATATTATATCAAACATAGCTTTGTTCACAAACATCACAACAGCTGAAAAATAAATAAATTAACCTATAATAAATAAATAAATCAATTAATTAATTGTGCATACGGTAGAGATAGGAAAGAGGTTATTGAAATATTAATAGTTTTCATGACTTCAGGCATTTAGTATCAGATACAGAGGGCCCTCGAAAAACTCATACTGCTCTGGAAATCGACTCCGAAAAATCACCAGCCCTCTCGCTTGATTGTACAAGTTTTTCGCGTAATTTTCCGCTAACTGCTTCGCTGGGGAACATTTCGGCAAGTCGCTTAGCGCTTCAGTGGCATGCTTCCAAGTCACCCCGGCTACTTTATGGCAACGGCAACGTTCAGATTCATTATTTTCCGATATTTCTTGTCATTCTTTTCTTCTAAAAAAAAAACACGCTGAACATTTCCGCACAAGTAAGGAAAATAAGAAATAAATTTAGCGCGATGGGCCCCATCCTTTGTGGTCTAAGAAAATAAAAAGTAGATATTATTATGTTTTTGATTTGAATTTGAAGTAGAAACTACTGTACTAATATACACACGTGATATTTTCTAGGACTTTTCACAGTTATTTATAAAGGGGACACCGTTATAACAACACCAACATTCGTAGAGGACGTGGTGGCCGAGTGGATGAGGCCCTTACCTTGCGATCTGATGGTCGCGGTTTCGAATCCCGGTGGCAGTCATGCGTAAATGGGTTGTTTCGGTCGAAAAGATCTTTGTATGCATCCCGCGTTCTCGCAACGGTGAAGGAAAACATCGTGAGGAAACCGGCATGTCGTAGAACCTAAAAGTTCGAAAACATGTGTCGAGTGAACAAAAGGAGCCTCTTCAAGGCGTACTTGCAATCCTTTCACCACACTGGTTCGAAGGAACTAGTGACACGATAAGAAGAAGAACCAACATTCGTAACAATTTTCAGTTCTGTCCGAATTACTGCAAGCTTATCCCTCTTCTTAGAGTTAAATTGACCGGAATAATACTATTAGACAGAGTCCTAAGATATACACAACTAATACTATCTGTCTGTCACAGCCACAGATCTAAAGCTTGAGAACTGAAATTCGGCATGAATGAAGATATAGTTTGGCGTGTAGATTTCGCAGCAACATTTGCAACGTTCTATGGTTCACCCCATTGTTTTCTTTGTATTTTTTGCAATATAGATTGAAGAAGTAAGCTTTATGCTGTCTGTACGAACATTCTCATAAGACCAATGAATACAAAACAAATGAATGAATACAAAACTAAACAGGGAAACTAGAGAGCTGTTCAGCATAAATGAAGATTTAGTTCGGTGTGTGGATTTCATTATGAAATGGACCAATTGAGCTTCCTATTGGTAGATTGTTTGCAACGGTCTTTGTTTAGCCTAATTGTTTCCTTTTGTCTATTTTGTAATATACACCACAAGTTTTTAATTACCAGAAAAATACGCTTATTTAGTAGACCGAATGTAGACTTAAAATTTCGATGGTATGTTTTTCAAAAATTGCAAACGCATACTAAATAGAGAATCTCGTTAATTTGCAACGCTTGCATAGTTGTGAGTCTTAGCTAGCACTACAATATTAATAATAAACAGTTAAAATTTAGGATGGGTGTATAGAGCCAAATCTGCTGCGATTTTACACAAATGCAAAACTTTATCTATTTAGAGTTGTACAGGCATAGCAATTTATTTTCTTAGAACGAGGCAAGAGTTATTGATTTACTTTATTCCTACACTATAAAAGAGCCGAGACCACGAGGCCGTAAGGGCTGTGTGAGGGCGATGCGTCTTCCACTCTATTGCCCAATGCATCGATAAACTAATAATGGAGGTCTATGGAAATAACTTTACGACGACGTCAAAACATACGATATCAATATTGTAAACCTACTTTCTTTAATATTGAAGGCTGTTGCTCTTTGGTCGTAACGTTTGATAATATTTCGTTGGTTGAATTTAAATTAGTTCATTGCTAGAGTCTAAAAAAAATTCATTATGAACGCCGTTCGAACTGAACCTTTAAAACATTTGTTTGAAAAATAATAAAAATAGAGTTCAAAAACTAAAACCCGACTTCTGAAAAAATACGTTCTAAAAAGTAAAAAAATAATGAAATATTCTCAGCTGAAATTGTAATGTGCCGTGTTCATAGGTGACTTTACCCTTCTGAAAACTTACTTCTGTTAAAACTTATTGTTTTGTTAGGGTAGAACTATTTCAAATGAGAATATTTTTTTATATCTTACTTTTTAGAGCATAATACAACGTTGCTGCGCGTCATACAAAAGCTGTTATAAATGGTTATAAATCCTAACATATCAATAAGGGACGATCCACGGTAAAGCGATTCTGATGAATATGTTAACATAATTTTATAAAATCCAACAATTTACAATTTAACCGTTAAATTGTCAACTGTCGAAAAATTATAAACATACAACGTACAACTTCAAGTACCATGCTCTTTGAAAAAGACTAGTCATGGCGCAGTCGCCCTTTGATCGGTAGGAGAGGTTGAATTGTTTTTTTGCCTTAGCGCGCGCGAAATGCGCACCTTTTATTGGATGAACAATTGAACTTTTACGAATTTGCAATTTTAAAACTGTTTTGTGAACGGTGCTTTGATAAGTTTATTTCATAGCAGACTTTCGTAGTGTTTAAAATTTTTCGACAGTTTGTAAATCCTCATGTTTGAAAACCGGAAAATTGTAGTAAAATGGGTTTTCAAAAAGTTACAGTGACAATATATTCATATACCCATACCTACTCAAATAAAAGGACTACGAGTAATTCCCAATAATTAGAGGTAATCAGATTTAAAATTTAAAAAATTAGCTTCATGCATCATAACCCTCATAGTTTTTTTTTAATCTACTAATAATAAATCCTACTTGTTCAGTTAACTAAATTTTTGACCTCGAAATAATGAATGAAAACGTGGAAATATTTACATCGATTATGAGTGTTTTGTATTCAATTTGCGCACTATAGGTAAAATTAAATGGTAGGCTTCGTGATTTTAAAAGACTACTATTGTTTTTTTAAATAGATTTACTGAGCTTATAGTTAAAGTTTGTCTCGTATTAAAGTCAATCATTAACTTTCATGCCGAAATAAATTAATTTATGAATAATAATATATTCTTAAGGTCTAAAAACATAAGCAAATATGATTAAATTTACATGCATTTTCTTTATAAACTCGAACTTTTGCAGCTAAGATATGAAAAGTATTCGTACATGATGAAAGCGACAAGTTTTGTAAAGATCGCCTCAAGACGGGACACGCCGCGCAAAGTTACTCATACAGTTCACTCAGAACTTCATGTAAGATAAACTTAATTATGTATTCCTTTAAATAAATTGGTACTAACAGACTTTTTCAATTTTAATTTAAGAGTCCAGTTTTTGGAATATGGATTAAGAACTTAGAGTTTTTTTAGGAAACCTCTGAATACATCTTGCAGCAAAACCTTCCATCAAGATTAAAAAGGTACCAATAGGTACAAGTATGTAAGTAAGTTATCCTCAATAATATAATTATATAATCTCAGTTAAAAAATATCAAATAAACACATAAGGTTAATATTACAAAAAAGTACAAAATAACACAAGAAATAATTATATTCGGTGCTTACTTGAACCTAATATAAAAATAGGAAAGTTTCTTGTAGTTCCATTATGAGTTGTTCCATGGAACTAGTAGGAATATTTTTTTCTTTTACAGCGAAACGAAGAACAAAGCCTACTACCTAGACCTAGGTGAGCATCAAATCGGTGCACTTCAACCCGCAGACTCCGTAATTGATACTGTTAAGCTTGACTAGTACTGCAAAGGCACTTAAAAGTTAGAACAATTTCACAACATATAATCAGCTTATTCTACTAAATGCACTATATTGTAACAGGGAGATAAAGTAACATCTATCTATTTAGAAACCATTTTAAAAGTTATCTGTTAGATTTTTTAATGAAACATGCATCGAGATGAGCTCCGTGCTTTTCTGATGGTTTGAAATCACGTCTGTCCATTACTTGAACAGCGCTACATATAATTTTTAATCACGTAAGCCGGTGCAACACTTTAATTAGGTATAAAAATAAATAAATAAAAATAAATGGATTATTGGTTTCTAAATGGATCGGGTACTTTGTAATGGTTATTAAAACCATGGCAGTCTTATCTTAGATTTTAGATGTACCTACTGGAGCTCTGCATCCTACACTAGGTCTCCTCAAGAGCCTGTATTGTAGGGTTACAGTGACTCGGTTCGGACTCTACATTAAAATAAGTACTAGATCTCCTACATTCAACCCATACTATAATAAAAATAAAACTTTTTTCTATATATTCCGACTATTACAAACTACATTATGTAATGCCAACGTATTAAATAGATAACTCTAATTTAAAAAGGCAAAACACTGTATGGTGTTATTGATAAGGCAAAACATTGTACGTGACGTGACATACGTACAGTAACACCATTTACAGAGAACTGTATCATGACAATATACTTTTTTGACGATATTCCGTTTATTTTTTTAAATATCACATTAAAAGTCGTATGACAAAGTAGATAATTGTAATTCCTTGAATATGGTACCAAACACTATATTTTTCATTAGTGAAAAGAAAGAACAATCGTCTAAAAACCAAATAAAGTTTTTTTGCACGTTTACTCAAAACTGACTTTTTCAACATACAGTGGCTTATTCATTCATTGGCTTAACGCGACAGCACTGTTAAAGCGCTCGTCGTTGAGATACATATACTTGTGTATATTTTAGTAATCTGTGCTTATATTGACCAGTATGAACCTAGCAGGGTCCTGACAGCAAGCGCTGAAGCTAAATATTAAACATGTTGTGCATATTTTTTGCAACGTACAACTTTCTATTATGTGACTGATACTAGAAACTAAAAGGTTAAGTCCTGACTGACTGACTGACAGACAACGCATAGGCCAAGCCACTGAACCTATAGACTTGAAATTTTAAGGGTATTGTCAAGGAGTGTGAACGCGTATTAGTAAAGGAATTTAGTTAACTCGCAACGCACACGAATCAAGAGACAAAAAACTCATACATAGCGCATAGCTTGTGAGTTGGTACAAGGCACGGCTTTTCGCAGACTTCCTGCAAACACGTTTTATTGTTTTTGGGTTTACTGCCATTGTTATTTCATTCATTCAGTTCATTTCTTACTTGTTTCTTAACGACCTGTTTATGTTGATACAGAAAATATGGTACCTATCTAGAAATATTTATCAAACATCAAATTCGGTACATAACGACATCATATTTGTCTCATGTTCAATTTTAAATGCTTGTTCATCTTATTTTTTGATAACTTCTACAGTACAGTATTTTCAGTCTTTAGTAGGTAGTTCAAAACTCTTTTTACAAGTAAGGTATTATCAGGGAATCAGGTAATCGCAATACAATCAGGTAATCGTAAACAATCCAATATTGAAGATTTTGTCATATCACGCTCTCAAAAGAAACTTATAAGACACGAAGTAGCAAAGTAATTAATATACAAAAAGAGCAAGAAATTATGAAAAGACATTTTTCAAAAGTCCCTTATAACTTTCCTGGTTAACCTCTTCTTGGCATTAAGGGGAAGCAAGGCAAATTTCCGTACAAAATGTTTCGGACAAATACTCAAAATGTACGCCGTATTATAGTAATTTCTTTAAATTAACCCTACTAACTTAAAAACACGTATAAAATCAAAATTAAAGTATGAAACCTTACTAATTTTATGTTGACATAACCGGAAAACATAGACGAAACGAATAGTGTGAAGAAATTACTATACTATATACGGCGTACTTTTTTAGTATTTGTTCGAAACATTTTGTATGAAATTGGATTTGAGGATTAGCCTTAAATTCAAATAGGTACACATCTAAGACTTAAAGCAATATTAACACTATAACCGAATATTATGATCTAATCATAAGTTTTATGAAAGTAATTGCCGCATTGATAAATTATCTTTAAATATATTTATACCATTCCATAATCGTTATGATTCGGAGGATGAAAAAAAATGTAGTACAATGTGTTTTTGCAATTCAACAAGGCACTGGTGTAGTACGTTATGTTATCAAAATTTAACAGGAAACTGACGACAAGTATACCATTTTATTAAATTGTAAGGGTTTTATATAGCTTTCGAAACCTTTGTGAAACTATCCCGGCATACATCGGAATCTACGTACCTACCAATTCAATTCCTTGTTATTTCTCGAAAAACCAACTTCTAGTGTGCAAAGTAATAAGATTATGTTAGAAAACAATACTAAGTATTTATTGTAATTCAAGAGTCTTTAACATAAAAGCAGCCTACAGATTGCAATATCATTATTAAGGTGGGTCTACAATAATGGCGAGTTCAGTTTTTCAGAAAGAGTTCAGAAATTCTAAGTCAACCCGAGCGTAGGCTCTGGTAATAGGGTGATACAAAATCTTCGTTTTGAGTTTGTTAAATCTGTAATAAGCATGTAGATTTTACAATATATTAACACATGCTATAGGAATAGAACAAATGCTACCTACAATCTACATACCTAGCTTACTTCTATTCTTTCGAAGAATTTATTAATTGTAAATATATTGATAATTTATTGTAATTTTTTATTTAATGATTTTTTTGAGAATTAATTTTATTGTTTTATGTTACTTATGTAATTGATTTGATTATTATAAGACGTGTATAATTACATTTTACAGCTAAGTTCTTAAGTTTTGACTTGTTATCACAGAACGTAAATGTGTCCGGGAGGAGGGCATTGAGACTGTTACACAGTTTTATAACTTTGTAGTTTCACCGTTTCTACTGTAACATAGTTCCAATATATATGTCAGAGTTAAAACCCGATCGTTCATCAGTCAAAATCGATATTAACTGCTTTTAGCGGTCAATATTAGTTTTGACCGACAATAAGTTTTAACTGTAACATATACAAATATTACAGTCGAAACGCTTGGACACAAAAACGAGGTGAGCGCGATAAATACCCGTTACAATCAAATAACTATAGTTCCAATATGTTATTGTTCTAATTAAATAATTATGACTTTTGAATCTCTTTACTACGTAGGCAAAGCAGCGAGCAATAGCTAGCTTTGAGCAGATATTCTATTGTCTACTCTACTTTGCCACTTCAAAAGTAGCACAGTTAACCAGCTACTACATAAATGCATATTTCCCGCTTTCATAGAAGCCGAACCTTCAAGGGGAATGACGCCATAGAGTCTACTCACGCCGGCGACGGTATGTCTGAGTTTTCTCTTCATTTTGTGAAAGGATTGTATAAAATACTTGCGCGATTTCATGAGGTATCTATTAATAAACCAATCAGGTTGCATCCAAGACAAGTAAAATATGTACATGTCTAGGATGCTATGATGTCTTGTGCGCGTCATTGGTGACTCAAGAAATCCTAGTCTAGTCCTCATGGAATGCTGATATAAATAAAAACTCGAGAGTTCTTAAAAAATCCAAAAAATTATGCTCACACACATGCGTGTGTTTGAGTGTCTCAAACACACGCATTTGTTTGGTTTTTTGAGAACTCTTGATTTTTATTCTTATAAAAAAAATAGTTTATTACTTTTCCATACAAAATCACTTCCTAGGTCTTGTGACTGTTTTTCATTTAATTATAATTTTGTATTTTTGTAAATTTATGTAAAACAATCAAAACAAACATGGACATAAATTATTTAATTTAATTGTATTGTATTTTATGAATCTTAATCTGAAATATAATTGAATTATTATTATTATAAATCTTTACAGAGGAATAAGATATTGTTTTATCTGTTCTTGTTAAGAGCTAATTGCATTCGCTATATAATTGTAAGATATATTACGTTTCTAGTTTGATCCTCTCATCTGCTAATTGGATGCAGACAGGCAGGTAATTACAGTTTCAGTGCGAGTATTACATAGCTCAATTAGTGTTTAGTCGAGTATTCAGAAGTGAGAATCTCCATCCCACACATCCTTCATAAATGCGGAAAGGATTATTCTATACGATTCCCCCTGTGGAATCCTAAAGAATAATCCTTATAAATCCTAATAAATATGTTCCAGTCAGGCGTTAGAAGAGACGTCATTGTTTAGCGCTGAGATTTCAATTAATGTAGTCCAGTATTCATACTAGATAATCTTATTCACTATCCCGCACATCCCTCGCAAATCGGACAGAGTGATTCTATAGAATTTCATAGGAGCTCAGTTCCATTCAGGCATTAGGAGTGACGTCATTGTATAGCGCTGGGCAGTTCAATAACACATGTAATTTGCGCAATTTCAATCATCATCATTATAGCTTGATCCGAGGGCTATTATAGTTTTATCGTCATTTATATTCTCTGACTTTCAATATCGATATATTATCTTTTACACTAGAATTAGACAATCAGTTAGTGAGGTATACGTTATGAGGCGATTCTACGTATTGTTTCGTGACTGTGATACTCGTACACTTAGTGCACCCGCAAACAAGTCACCGACCATAGCGTCTGTTGGCCAGCGTCCGATAGTTTTTATACATTTTGTTGCTGAAGCTCGTGACCGCCACCGGAATCACGTGTAGTGTCCGCACGTGACAGCTACAATATGTATAACAAGCTAAGAGTTTATAAATACTGAAAACCCGACTGCGAAATTATTATAGACATTGTTTGCAAATTCATTATTCCAAATTAATCTCCAAATTTATGTAATCTCCTTTTAATTTCCTTTATTTTGATACCCTACTCGATAAGTTTGGTAAACAAAAATTTGCTAACGACTTTCTATTTAACGCCAAAGCAAAGATCCGCCATTCTGATTATTATTTTAAAACTCATCTAAGGACACTTGAGTTATTGAGACGAATCTAACGATACTTAACTGTTAAAATCCATCCAGCCGTTTTAAAGATACGAGGTAATAAATAAATTTTTATACATACAGCATACGCGTAAATAAAACATAAAACATAACCATGCCTTGGCAGTATGGTAAAAACTGACAGACGCCGACTGTGGCGGGCGACCCGTTTGGGAGTGCACTAAATAATGATAATGAAGTTCCCATTAGTATTCTTAACACCCCAGTGTCATAATTTTAGTGAGGGCTCATCACAACTCATACACCGCATTTTAACGTGCCACTCATTTGCATACTACCAAGCTTAAACAGAACTTTTACTCGTGACAGGGTTGAATCTCGTTGTTTGTAAAGCTGAAACTCATAATTGAGACAGTGGATTTAGTACTATTTTCTCTACCCACGACGAATGGGACTGTAAATTGACTTGCTGTTATGTGAACATATAACGAGTATCTACATGCAAGTTGTGTTTGGGCTAGTTCCGCTTTCAAAGGAATCCGATATGCGTTTATTTGCCTAAAATATTGCAAAATAACGAAGCGTATTTTTTTTAAAATGTTTTTTAGTTTTTTTTTCAGTTTAGATTCTGAATTTGACAACACCATAAAATAAACGTATTGGGATTGACGCAAAAGTGAAAGGTAGTTAATTAGGTTGGTACTTATAGTAAATAAGTTAGAATATTATAATGATAATAACATAAACTATAATGAAATCTGATATGATTGAAACTAAATTAATAATTAAAATAAAATTAAAAATAATAAAGTCAAAACGTGGTTTAAGGACTAAGAAATCACCATAATATGTACATACCTAAAAGCTTTATATTTAAAGAGCATTTAATAAAACAGATCCAAAGTCAAAAGTTCTAAAATAATTTAGTAACAATTTTAATTGTTTACAGTAACTCTACTTCTATCTACTTATTAAAACGTTTTAGTAGCGTAACAAAGTTTTATCTCAAAAAACAGAATAAGAGCAGTAGAGATAGTAGGTACTTTATTCTTTAAGGGGCATCCCCAAACCTGAATACCATACAATTTTTTTCGGACAAATACTCATAAAGTACGCCGTATTATAGTAATTTCTTCACCCTATTCGTTTCGTCCATGTTTTTTGATTTCGTGAACAAAAAAAGTGAAAGGTTTCATACTTTATTTTAGATTTTATACGTGTTTTAAAATTAACCCTACTAACTTAAAAACACGTATAAAATCTAAATTAAAGTATGAAACCTTTCACTTTTTTGTTCACGAAATCAAAAAACATGGATAAAACGAATAGTGTGAAAAAATTACTATAATACGGCGTACTTTTTGAGTATTTATTCATAACATTTTGTATGGAATTCGGATTTGAGGATTACCCTTAAGACGGTTACATAAGCAAGAGCGAATAAAACAAAGCAATATACATAGTGATGGCAAACCGGAAGTACTCTGCATCGAATTCGTGGTAACAATTCTAGTTGGGCCATATTTGTTTGTAAAACGGTAAACAAACAGCTACCCCATTCGTACTTCGAGTATAAACCTAAAAAATACTCTTATACATGTTTTACCAATTTTTCAAAACTTGCTTGAAAATCGCTAATTGGATGTTACAGCCCCGTTTTTTTAAGCCGTCATAGATACTGTAAAATCCTGCGAATTTAGCTTCCGGGAATTCTCGATATGATTTTGATCGGAAGCTTGTGCGAGTATCAATACACGGCGCATTTTAATTAAGCGCAAGAGCTGAACTATGCTGAGCTGAAATATTTTTCGCTTGCGTAGAATTTTGAAACAGTATTCTTTATTATAATGTTCGGAAAATCCATATCGCAAAATTTTTAAATGCGAAAGCCTGAGGGAGGAAAAAAAACATAATATGGTTACAGAACATTTTGTGTAGTGTTTTAGGAATTAATACGTCGGTAATATTAGAACTTAGTAATGGGCAAAGGCTTGTTATCGGAATAATCGCGCAATATCCGCGCGCGCATTGAAATACATACTTTTCATACTTACCTTATTTCGATTGGATAAGTTTTATATACCATTCTTCTTCTTCTATCGTATCACTAGTGACTAGGTGTCGAACCAGTGTGGTGAAAGGATTTCAAGTGCGCCTCGAAGAGGCTCCTTTCGTGCACTCGACACATGTTTTCAAACTTTTTAGGTTCTACGACATGCCGGTTTCCTCACAATGTTTTCCTTCACCGATGCGAGAACGTACATAGATGTATTTTTTTCGACCGAAATAACCCATTTACGCATGACTGCCACCGTGATTCGAACCCGCGACCATCAGATCGCAAGGCAAGGGCCTCATCCGCTGGGCCACCACGTCCTATATACCATTGATAAGAGGCTTTTCGACAGCACTGGTTCAATTTTAAAACTTTTTCTCGTTTTCAAAACAGTAGGTAGGAACAATGGGGATTTTTTTTCCGGTCGTACCTAGTAAGATCGTAGTAGGAAAAATTGGGAAAAAAAATCCCGATTGTTCCTAGTATGAACGCTGGGGGTAAGGACAATCCGGAATAGGCCGTTTCAAATAATCTGCCGTGCGCCTATAGCCATAAGTTCAAGCCATAAGCTCAAGCCATAAGTTGCAAGTAGCAGCTAGAATTTAACAATTGCTTGAATAAATGAATAAATATGTTTGATATTTCACACATCGCCATCTAGCCCCAAACTGAGCAGAGCTTGTACTATGGGAACCAGATAGGTAACTGATACAATGCTTAATGCTTTTTTTTGTAAACACTTAGGTACATAGAATACATAGAAAACACTCAGATTCTGGATAAATAGGTACGGGGCTTATTACACAAATGTTTAACCTGAACCGAAAATCGAACCCACGACGCCGGCGGCGTGGCAGTCCAATACACTTGCCATTCGACCATCCGTGTCGTCAAAATGTAAAAGGTCTCACAATGCCAGTCTTAAAACACAATGTATTGGGTATTTGGTAAGGCCCACATACTCGAGATTGCAATTTCCGTATCATGAAGACGATTTTTCATATCTGGCACACGGGCAGAGACAAAGGACAGGGAGGTCATCATTGCGGCAATATGTGAAAACGTTATTTGAACCATAAAAATTGTGTTTGATAAAATATCAATAGAGTTTTAAAGGCAATTCGCAAACTCACAAACAAAAATACAACCTAAAATTTATCATTTTAGATTTAGGATTTCGAAAAGGCATTATCTTATTGCATCAAAATAACAAAAATCTAATAACGTCCAATTAATGTAAAATGAAAGGAATAGAATAATACGAGCCGTAGGTATGCCATAATACCTATTATAATGGTATAAAATAAACAGCTACCGATATGGTAAACGAGACAAACACGGTTTCAACAAAAGAAAAAATAAAAAGTGAAACGTGCAAAGTGAACAAGATTCGATGAGTTGTAGGCAGGATAGGGGAACTATCAGCAAAAAACTTTAGGTAGGTAGTAGCTGTTAGTGCATTTTCATATTGATTTGAGATTAGCGGATTAACCGGCATTCGCCGCTCGTGTTTTGTTTTTTGCAGCGCGTATACACGCGATAAGCCGCGTGAGATACGAGACTCGCTAGAGACCGAACGTAAACGCCGGTATACGCGCTTAAACGCTTTTGAAGTTTCGCGAGTACCAATCCGCCCTTATACGTTCAACATACTATGCAAATAAACCATTGAGTATTGAGTATACGTTCGACAAAAATACGCTAATTTGAAACCGCATTTTTACGGCTGAACACCGGGCGTGAGTGCGGTGATTGGGGGACGTCCAGTAATGATTTGTATACAGGGGGAATCCTCAAGGCAAATTTCAAGGCAAAAGTACGCTGTATTATAGTAATTTCTTCACACTATTTGTTTCTTCTATGTTTTCCGATTGTGTCAACATAAAATATAAGTAAGGTTTCATACTTTTATCTAGATTTTATACGTGTTTTAAAATTAACCCTACTAACTTAAAAACACTTATAAAATCTAAATTAAAGTATGAAATCTTACTAATTTTATGTTGACACAATCGGAAAACATAGACGAAACGAATAGTGTAAAGAAATTACTATAATACGGCGTACTTTTTGAGTATTTGTCCGAAACATTTTATATGGAATTGGATTTGAGGATTAGCCTTAATGCTCTGTTTTTATCATATATGAACAGATTTTCGAGCGGATATTGGTTCTCACCTCGGTGCACCCCGCGCTTTAAATCGCCTGAAACGACAAAATCAGATGAGCCGACTCTGGTAGTTTCATCAAACTGTGTCTCCAATGAAATTGCAAAACTTTGCAGTAGATGTAGGATTGTAGGTACCTAGTACCTTCATATGTAACATTGCAAAGTTGGCGCAAATAGATCGCATAGTCGAGAATCACACAGAAGTAATATATAAAGTTCGTAACATTCTGCAAAATGGTAGGTGAAATGCGGTTATGATTTTACGCATTGGGTTTAAAATTTCAGTGATTCATTTAATTCAGCAAATCATTAATTTGGCAGAATCTACCTTGTATTTTAGATAAATATAATTTATTACTAAATTATATTTTTTTATTTATATAATTTATTACTAAATTATATTTTTTTTTTTGAAAATAATTAAATATTATGTTCCTGATTTTTTTTTATAAAAGTCTAACTTCACATCACTACTTTATCATTTGAATTAAACTTAATATCTTGGAATAGACTTCAATCGGACTGTCCTAGTGACCTTAAATACCACTGAAAAGTCAGAGGGAAGCAAAATACGCAATTTTGTTCACTTCAATGATTTTTTTCAGTTATTTTGATTTCAAAACCAAAGTACTGAATCGTTTTTCATGACATTTCTATGTTCTATATAAAAAATATTTTTTCAAATCGGTTTATTAACAACACAAACATAAAAAATTATAACCTCCTCCCTTTTTGCAGACGGTTGAAAAAAAATAAGATCATACAACAAAACCTTATCCTACAACGCGTTGTTCTAGACTGAAATATTATCCGCAGTTAATACAAACTAAAAAAGTGGTGGTCCGTGCAGCTTATTACTATTAGAGCGTCAGTCATAAAAGTATGACTGATGCTTTAAAACAGTCCAAAGTCTCTACCTAATGAAGATAAACCACATCGCTAAAACGTTTAAAAAGCTTGGCTTTACCGTTAGGAAGTGTCCTTTGCAGGATGCTGTCTAGATGGGTACCAACACAGTACTTAATATTCTATCGCAAATCAGTAATGTGTTAGCATTACTGTGTTCCCGTTGAAAGGGTACTGTAGCTAGTGAAACTACTGGGCTTTTGAGACTGACCATCAAAATGTGTAGATAAAGCGCTTTTGCAGTGTTACACGGGCCTATGGGAATCAACGCCCTGTGTAGCACTGTTATGGTTATAAGCAGGCGTGATCTCTTACTATGAGGAGAGTAGTCTCGCCACTTGATAATATAGATAGATGATGATGATGCTAGTTCACAAAAATCGAGTATCGTGTCGATAGTGGCTATTTGCTATTAAGTTGCAACAACGCTTCTTTGAAAAGCCTGTTGTGAGGTGCATCAGTAGAGAAGTATCATGTTGTTCAGGGAGCCATAATTGTTTTTTTAAAATTGGCTAAACGTATAGAATACGAACCGCTAAAGAATGAAATACTCGATGGTTCGCCTGTGGTAAAAATAAATTAACCCAAGTACTAGTAAGTAAGCATGTCACATCGTCGCCGCCTTTTCAGTCATAATAAGTAAAAAATACTAAAAAAGCGCAAATTAAAATTTTGAGAATGTTTATATTGAAGTTATTTTATTGAAATATAAATAATAATTAAGCCTCTTCGAGGAGCACTTGAAATCCTTTCACAACACTGGTTTGAAAAGACTAGGTTTTTTTTGTTTAGTGTACATTAATTACTTTTTAATGTACTCTAATACTATTACAATCTAGCCAAAGTAAATGAGTAATCCAACTCTAAATTTGTAAAATACAAAAAAGAAAGAACTATTGATAGGATAAGAAAAAGACTGAATAGTTATTGGGAACAGAGTGTTACCACTGAATGATTCCGAGTGTGAGCTGCAAAAATAATGTTGTGCTCATCAACCGCCTTTGATAAGTCGGTAGGTACCCACCCTCAAGAACACGATACTTCTTTCTGGCGATCACTTAGTAGACCCATTCTAATATATGCAAGTATTTAGGTCAGGTAGATGAAAATTATAATGCTTCAGTAGATGATTAGATTAAGTCCATTTTATAAAGTAAATAACAAAATGCTAGTCGGTAGATAAATTAGTTGGTTGGAATAAAACATCACGTAGACGAGATCATTCATATGGTCGTAAATGTGAGAACAGTTACATTTACTTGCTTCAACTCTCCATTGAGAAATATTCATATAAAGTTCTCATTCGCTAGATGGCAAACACAAAGCAGGCAATCCACAAAATGGTTACAAAGAATGTGATCTGCACAGTTTTCAGTCAGTTCCATAGAGATACGCTGCCATTATGCCGTAATTTCAGTTCGGTGACTACGTCAATGTGTGAGTGAATAAAGCTGCGAGTGATGTGTCTTCAGTCCTTGGTGGTCATCTCTGGATCTCAAGATGCAGATGATTTTGGCGGCTGGTGGAGGGTAAGAAACGTTTATTTTCTATTAGCTTTTCAGAGCTGTCAGTTCCGGTCACAGAAGTTGAGTACTAATATAATGGTCTATTCGCGGGCCAAGCTGTAGCCATGTTACGGCATCAGTGTAACTGTGACTCTAAAAGACTTGGCACGAATATGATATATTTTCCGATAGAAACGCTTTCACCATTGCAGCGAAGTGCCCAGCATTAACCATAAAGTCTTGACAAGGTACACGTATAATAAAATGTAATTGCTGTCCCATCTGGTAGCCAGGTCGGTTGGGCGGTCGGCTGGGGCGGGCGGTTTGGCAAGGATGTCCGCGTGCCGCCAGCTGATGTCATGCGACTAGCCAGCCTTGTCGACAAAACACTGCTTATACACAATTACAAACCTTTCGAGCAATGTCCCTCCAACAAATCGTTTCAGTCTAATTTTTATTACAATAATAAATTCATCGGGATGTCAGTCAGTACCTACTAAGATGTGAAAATTTTTAAACAAAAATTTTCAAATAGATATCGTAAATAGCTATCCCAATAAATAAAAAATGTTGATAAGATAATGTTCGAAAATTATATAAAAATCAGGGTGTTTGATTTTCTAATAAGTACACTACACTTGACTTGATGATTTTGGCGCTTGCATGATTTGTCAAAACCACTCTTGTGTACAATAAAATTTTATCAATTATTTTTTTAAATGTTGTGAGTGTGAGTTATCTTCGTCGCACAGCGCCACCTATATTATTACAAAAGTAGTCAAATCAGGAAAAACGATATCTCTGAGATTTTACTAAAACAGAATAAGTAACAGCGTCATCTCCGGGATTTTTCTTTACCTAGTAATGCGGGTATATCACAGAAGCATACTTTTATTTTTGTTACTCAAAATTGTGAAACAGAAACATGAGGCCATCTCTCGCAATTTTAACGAACTTTTACATTTTATACTGAGTGCTTAGTAGGTACACCGCACTCAACTGTTTTTGTAGTATATTGGAGTAATTATTCCATTTCATACGAATAGCATCTCTCGGAATTTCCACGAAGTTTTAAATTGTTTGAGCCGAGTAGCACAGAAACAGCACCGCATCCACAAATTCCTAGCTCATTGAATTATTACAAAATAGCGAGATAGAGCCATCTCTAGAAGTTTTCATGCCTTTTTTCTATTGCTCAGTGAGACAGAGACTACATTGTAGAACATATAGCTATGTAATAATATTACTTATTCTTTGATATAGCTATTGAAAAATTGTAGAACAGAGCCATCTCTCTGAGTTTTTTTGTACTTCTTTTATTTTACTGAATCACGGTGAGTGAGACCGACTCCACTGCATCGGATGCAGTGCATCCACTAATGAAGTGGGACACTAAGTTGTTACTAAATAGCGAGACAGAGCTATCTCCCGGAGCTTTTTTCACTGTAAGCTGAGTGCTCAGTACATATCTTCTTGTAGTTTTACTAAATAGCAGGACAGAGCCCTCTCTTGGAATTTCCACAAACTTTAATATTTTGTGCTGAGTGAGACAGAAACTGCAAAACATCCACCTATTTCTAGCACATTAAGCTATTACGAAATAGGGAGACAGAGCTATCTCTCGGACTTTCCACGAACTCTTAAATTTTGTGCTGAGTGAGACAGAAACTGCACCGCATTCACCTATTTCTAGCACATTAGGTTAATACGAAATAGCGAGACAGAGCCATCTCTCGGACTTTCCACGAACTTTTACATTTTGTGCTGAGTGAGACAGAAACAGCACCGCATCCACCTATTTCTAGCACATTAGGTTAATACGAAAAAGCGAGACAGAGCCATCTCTCGGACTTTCCACGAACTTTTACATTTTGTGCTGAGTGATACAGAAACTCCGCAACATCCACCTATTTCTAGCACATTAGGCTATTACAAAATAGCGAGACAGAGCCATCTCTCGCACTTTCTACGAACTTTTACATTTTGTGCTGAGTGAGACAGTAACTGCACCGCATCCAGCTATTTCTAGCACATTAGGTTAACAAGAAATAATGAGACAGAGCCATCTCTCAGAATTTTCACGGAATATTTCAATTTATGCTGAGTGAAACAGAGATTTCCACCTTTTTTGTAGTTTAAAAGTAGGTAGATACATTTAGTCATTACAAAAATATCTGTCGCAATATTCCTAAACTTTTTAATTGACGCTGAGACCGAATATTTTTTATGGTTTTGTTATTTACTTCCCACAACGCTCAAAATACTATCTGTCTATTGAAGATAGGTGGCGCTAGTTTTCATTCATAAAACACGCAGTTCAATACAGTGAAGAGATAAAACAGTAAAACTTTGTAAAAAGTATTTTAAACTTTAAAACTTTTGTATCATGCAAAAATTACAATTTTAATGTAATGGCAGGATCACAATGTCTCGACCTTAGAAGTACCCGTATTTGACTTTTCTAACCTTGAATAATTGAATTACGAAGAATCTTGCAAATAAACATATTTCAAGTAATTTCAACCGACTTGAGAACAGGCGAAGGTTCTTACAACAGTTGTTTTTTTAATGTTTGTTACCTCAGAACTTAGTACGAAAGCTATATATGTATCAAGCGATTTGGAAAATTATATTGTTATGTAACAGGATATAGGATATAGGCAAATTGGTCCCACATAACTTGTTTCAGTATTTGGTTTTAAAATCAAAATGTGTCATCCAAGTCAACAAAATTACGTATTTTCCTGTGACTTATCCGTCACTGAATAATCCAATCGGAATCGGTTGTATTTACGTGTACCTACTTGTACCTAATATTTTTTTATCAAAGAGGTGAGTTACTCTAGCATTGACTTTCAATTAGAAAAATATTTACAATCCAAACCTATTTTTATAGTTTTGGCACGTATAACAACTGTTATGAAAGTTACAATAGCAATTGATCAGTAGCCTTATTAAATACAAGTATATAAACGTAATGTTTTACTCTTATTAACTTCAATGGCAAATACTAATAATAAGTGTGTTTGCTTACTAGCAAATTCTACACTACAGATACAAAAATTAGGACCCACCGAGACTTGAACTCGGATCGTTGGATTCAAAGTCCAAAGTGCTAACCATTACACCACAGGTCCTGATCCTGAAATGCTGTAACGAGCCTTTGGAATAATATAAACTCTCGCAAATTACCAAAATAATACGAAATAAATAATTTAGACATAGATAAAGTAATTAGACAAACATTCATTTACCACATCACATTATATTTACTGTTGGAAAAGTATACAAGGATCTTTATGCCTACAGAGTTGACATAAGTATCTTCTTTTAGTATCAATAGTCGTGTAGGCTTACGGAGTTGACAGAATGCGCTGGTATTCCGGTATTTATTAATTTCAATTTAAGTTAAACTACTAATACCTATTATAAAGGCTATTATGAGTATGGGTGGATAGATGGATGTTTATTCCTCAATCAAACAAACACACTATATCTTCTAAACCTCTTGAGCTAAAATCGAATTTAAATGTATTATTCAGAGAAAAAAGAAACGGTTTATCATGTCCACTGCTGAACTTCCAATTTGCATCATCGCACCCTGTTTTTGGCTTCCGCTGCTGCCGCATCCACCTTCTGCCTGCAGCCTTTCGCAGATCGTCACCACGCCTGGCCGGAGGGCGTCATAGACTACGTTTGCCGATTCGCGGTCTCCACTCAAGAACTCTTTTACCCCAGCGGTTATCGGTTCATATTTTAGATAAAAACAAGCAGGAAATAAAGTTATCTAAAATTAAATATTTTACATTTTGAAACAAAAATATTGCTACACGACGTAGACTTTACGTAATTAGATAGTCCTTGCTACACCGCGCCGCGTGCTACGTGCTATGTGCTACGAACTCGTAGACACTGGCATATGCTACGTACGAGTTCGTAGCCAGGGCTAAGTCGAATTCGAAGGCCTACACCGCGTGCTACGAATTAGTCGGCAATGTCCTACGAACTCGTAGACACTGCCATATGCTACGAGTTTGTAGCCAGAGTATAGTCAAATTCAAGAGCGTTTGGGTTTAATCTTAGTTCTCAAAATTCAAGTAATTCTAATTTTAATTCCTTCAAGCCTCAGGCCGTCAGTTCCAAGTTCGAAAGTTTCTACAATTTGCAGATGGGCCTGTTATAAAATCGCCCATTTTGAGCTAAGATTATCTTGCCCGGCAGTTTAAACTTCGAACACTATCTTCCAGGCGATTACTTAAGTAGATGTCGGCATTAAAAAAAGTCTAGTTTGTTTGATATTAAGGTCCTAACTTAATGTTAATACAAAAAAGGTAGAAACTAAAAAGCCATTGGTCTGAAAATTCTAGCTTTGTCAGTTGAGTATTTTAAACGATCGTAAGACTGGATTTTGCATTTCTGTCTGTAAACTTTTATTTTCATGTGGTGTGGGAGAAACCATTAAAAATTTCACAACAGCTACAAGAAGAGGGTTTCTACACTTTTTCATGAGTAAAATCATACTTTTCTTATACGAATACTATAGGTATCTAATCATATTTGTACTTACTACGAACCCAACAATAAACATGAAAGTAAAGTTGTACGTAAAATTTATACACCAGTTTTGCGTTTTTCTTGCATAAGTAAAAATTTGAAAATGAATCTGGTGTATTTACATACAGGTGTATTTATTTTGTGCGATCCAAACAATTTTCCCCACTCATATATTTTCACGTTCATCAAAGTCATTCTAAATACATACTTGATTTGATTAGTATTGATCGATACGGAGCTAGCTCACTTGGGGTCGTTGTGTGGTAACCCGTGTTAGTACTCACCTGCTAACTATTGGATATACTGTTATAAACTAACCCGTTTGTTTACTGGTTGTTTGTTATTCTGTGGCGTAGGTTGACTGGACTATGAGTTATTATGTACAAGTGTGGAAAATGTAGCCAATGGCTACGCAAACTGTGCGTAGTGACTTTAACTACTCATCATCATCATCATCCGCAGCCTGACTTGACCCACTGCTGGGTATAGGCCTCTCTTTGCTCTCGCCACGCTGACCGGTCCTGTGCTAATAATTAATACTACTAATTAATGTAAAACATTAAGAAAGGAACAGAAAAACATCACAATTAGAATTGGTTTTATTCTTTCTTCTTAATATATTAAGATATTATAAAATAAAACATACAAAGAAAAATTGAATCACAAAAAAACTATGTATAAATCTATCAATGCTGTCCTTCCTTATTTTTTATGATTAAAAATTTTAGTGAGAGATAGCGTTAGTTTTTAGCGATTTTAAGAACATGAAAGTATGAGTATTTTCAATGTTTGTTTTTTTTATGTTTCCAGGTAAGTGTACTCAATAATCTCGTATTTGAAGGAAACGTTGTCCGTGCTATTGGTAAGTAGCATATTATTTTAGTTTATTACGCCATTACGTAGTATCTTCGTAGACGTATGCCAGTCAAATCACAAAAAAAGTTTAACCTGTTAAATTCCATTGAATTGCAACATTATGTATTTACAATAAAAATGAAGATACATTTATTTTTCAACAGTATTATGTCCTATTAACATTATGAATATTAACTTATTATACCTACTAAAGTAATGGATTTATTTATAAATAAGTAAATATGATCTGACACAGAAATTATTTTCTTAAGTACGTTTTATTTAAATTATAGGCACACACATACAGTTATAAAACGTTGCCTTCCGTGCTAGTCAAAAACTGTGTTACGGCAATGCTCTCACCCCCGCTAATGGTACTTATTATTTGAGAATAGCTATTGTCTATATTACCTATTATTAAATATTATTATTTATCTATATGGTTTTATACGTCGTAGGTATTTTTATATAAAATAAATATATTAAAAAAACAAAGAACCCAGAAAGATATTGCGCTTTCTATTAGTGGATTAACCCGGGCGAATTCGCCGCTCGTGTTTTGCAGCGCGTATACGCGTGAAAAGCCGCGTAAGATGCCTCATGCTACAGACACTCGTTATAGTCATTTGAAACGAACGTAAATGCTGGTAGACGCGAGAATACGCGCGTTGGGCTTTTGAAGATTCGCGAGTTCAAAATCCGCCCGTTTACGCTTGACAAAAATACGCTATTCTGAAACCGCATTTAGTTAAAGAGATATTGTAATAATTTATGTAAGATTAAATATATCACACCTCGTAAAAATGTTGCGGTATAAAAATTTAGGGATACACACGCCATTTTTATTCGATTTCACTGTTTTATTTTGCTGACTTTTTTATGACTTTGCTATGAAGTTATAGAAAGAAAGAAGTTCAGAAAGTAGGTATCTATCAGTTATCTGGTTCCCATAGTACAAGCTTGCTTTAGTTTGGAGTTAGCGCTTTAATAACATTGATTTAGAAATATGCAATGTTATATCGTTTTCATAGAACTAATTTAAAAATGGACATTGGCCGATAGTCGAAGCGTCATTTACTGAGTAGCTTAATTGGAAGAGCACTTGACACGTATTCGAGGGTACATATCACGATTTACGTCACGTCGATCACATTTTCAAACAAGCTAAGATAATACGATCAATTATAAAAATGAAGCTGAGTTATAAAAAAAATAATGACGAGGTAAATAGGCGCAAAATAAAATAATTGCGCTCGTCAACGTTGAGATGGATGGTATAAAGTCTCGACTGCCCAGTAATTACGCTAGCTACAGTGCCCTTCAAACCGAAACAGAGTAATGCTTACACACTACTATTTAGCGGCAGTGCTCTAATCAGTGTATATCTGACACTGCGGTATTGCCGTTCCACTTGACTGTACTTTAAACTTTCTGGGTAAAGGCACAATCGTTATATTTAAAAAAAATCTTATACGATATTACAGATTAAATACATGCAATATAACCAATGAACTAAAACTGTGATTTTAAAGTGCTATATATCTAAGTATATAGGTAAAATAAGAAAACTTTAAACTTGAGTTTTTATTTCTTTGGGCTATGTAGAAACCAACCCAAAATTATATACTACCTAATCATAAAAAATATAGGTAAGTAAAACAAGACTAATAAAAAAACTATCGTTTTATTTAATCCAAGATTATGGATATTTTGTTGATAAAGCTGTCAAAATGCGGATTGACCAATGTTACGCGTTCAGAAATACCCGGAAATAACAGACTCGTATCCCATTAATTCTACTACTCGAAAGTATTTTGTCATCGCTTAGGAGAAATTAAGTGTGAACAGGTTGCGTGGCTATCGTCGCCGGAAGAGGCAGGAAGTGACGATTACCGCCACCACAGATTACACATCTGTTACTAAGAAAGAGAGCTATTTACAGGGAACAATTTACGCCGATTACAGGTGCGACAACGGACTAATGACCCATAATGTGCATTGCTATTTCGCTTATGAAATCGTTGAAAGAAATTGATAAATTACCTAAATTTGAAGTACAAAATAAAACTCAATATGTAAATTGCATTATATCATTGAATAAAATAGTATTCAGGTATAGTTTTCTTAAAAATTGAGATCGAACCTTAAACTTTACTTAACCTGAAACTCAAAAACTCTCGGTAGATAATCTATAACACTGACATTTTTTTAACAAAATAGAATAGAAAGCAAGAAACCTTGCAAAAATGAAATGAGACGCAAAGTTTTAGTTAATTATAGTTATTTGTTCAACTTGACTTGAAAGTTCGATAAAAGATTGACTGATAAAAGTCTCGCATAGAATGTCTTGCTTCAGGCCCTTGGTGTACAAATAACTATTGTGTACTCTAAGCTTAGGTGGTTGTGTGGAGGTAGCAAAACAAGCGGCACTATTTTTAACTAAATTTTAAGTAAAAACGTTACAAAGCTGGCATTTTGTTTCTTTTGAGTCGTTTGTACCTATGAGGTAGCGGTGAATTTCAACCTGTCCTGAATTCAATTTATTGCTCTCTTTTCTATAAGGTTTAGTAGTGAATAATACATTTACTTTTTTTCCACAAATAGTAGTTAATCAGATACTACATAGGTACAGACAGCGTCAGAGATAAGTATCCCCCTTGCACAAGACACCCAGCTATAAATCCTTTCAAAAAATTGTTAATACTTAAAATTATTTTCAGGCTTACATACGGTTACACAAATATAATCTAATTTTTAAAGGCAAAACTTCTCCATTCGCCGCGACGGAGTTTTATAGGCATATTATAATGCAAGGGGAATACTTATCTATGACGCTGTCTGTACATGTATTTAGAAAAGCCTCACAAATATGTAGTTTGATTGTAGTGTGTAGTTATTTTAATTTCTTAAGGAGCTTTTTGTTTCTTTGTAAATATATTGCCTTTAATTTACTAGTTTTCACCTTTATAAAGGGGTAAGCTCATTAAAAAGTTTGAGAGATGGCGGTCTTCCCTCTAGTAAAGACCACGGACTTTAAGATAAAGCACGTTTTGAAATTTGTTTTATACGACGGAAATACTATTTTCCTAAAGTCAATGTATGATTACACTTATAAGTTACTTATTTACAGAAAACAGAAGTCAGAAAAGAAACCACAAAATAATCTTATAGTTTTTTTTTTAAATCTTGAAGACCCTCTAACATGTGATAGCTAGATAAAATACACACTTAATGAAAACAAAGTTAATCGATTAAAACAAAAAAAAAACCTCAGTCTATCCGGTAAGGTCAGACAGAGTCTATAACAAAACTTGGAAATTCTTAGTTCATTTTCATATTCTGATAAAACTTAAATGCTGGCGTGGTAATGCTCTAACAGACGTTTAAACAATTATGAGCCATACCGTAAGCCTCCTAAAGAATTTATGAACTTTGTAGACTTCTTTTTAAGTCTGAAGGCTGATCCGTCCGCAGTCGGGAAAGTTTTCAGGTAGAGCTTACCTGCGACTTATAAGTTTTGATATTCTTTGATTATAGTGTCAAAATTGACCAAAAGAATGGACATTCTAGACACTAACACATGTATTAAAATATATTGTTTTTGAGTTGGTATGTCATTTTATTTCTATTTTTATAATAAAATTGTATATTAAAAAAAAACTTTTTTTCTATTAACTCTAGTTAAATGATTCTTCTTCTTATCGTGTCACTAGTTCTTTCAAACCAGTGTGGTGAAAGGATTTCAAGTGCGCCTCGAAGAGATTTATTGACACCTTATTACATCTAAGAAACTAAACAAAAGCAATGAAGTTTTTAAACGATAGCATCAAAGATACCTTCAGTTTTAGTGAAACTTTTGATACCTAAACTAGAATAGTTAAGATAGTAGAAAGAGTAGTTTATGTAGTAGCCAAGAGCTTGTCTCCAAAGTTTCTAAGTTTAGTCATTAGCTTTTGTTTATAGCTCATAAAAGTGCATCGCGATCGCGTTACAGGAGTTTTATTACAGTACAGGTACTGCCCTAATGACCAAAAGCCGTTATATTTGCTGCAACTTTTTTGGGTTGCGATATAACTAAATTTCTTTCCTAGTAAGTGCCTACACTTCTTGATGAATATACCCTCAAAATTTTAAGTCTATATTTCCATTGTATTAGCTTGTGCGTTGTCTGTCATCAGTCAGGACTAATGCATTGTCTGGTAACGCTGTCATTGTCCGGTAACGCTCATTGTCCCGTTACGCAGGTAGTCACGTTATACTATCGTCCGTAAACCAACTTTACAGACAACCAATTTATTTTTGTATGTGACGAGAACGAAGTGACGAGACGAGTTTGTCTCCTGATGGTCCTGGGACGGCTGCAGTGCACGGGGAGGCATGCACTGCAAGCGGAGCTCGGGGTCGGCGCAAGCCTTCCCTGGGATGGGCCTAACAGCAACGTGCGTGAGGGACACTGGTACGTGTTCTGAGGATATCCTGGGGTCTCTCTAATGCGCAGAGGTCAGCCACCATGGGGTTTTAGTCGGTTAAAGTCCGACATAACCCGCCTGCGCCCTCCCTCAAGGGCGGTAATGATCCATGAGGATTCCCCCATGTAATAAAAAAGGCTCCTGATGGTAAGATATTAAGCCTGCTCATGAGCCAAAGGACCTTTGAATCACATGAGCTGGTGCTACACTGATTCAGCGCTCTACCACTTTGATATATCCTGATGATAAGTATTTACCTAAATCGGTTTCAAGAACACCACTTTGTGAAACTTATGATTTATGATACAGTTCAAATCGTATAACTTTACATGAATCATATCACACTGAATAAAGCAGTAGATTTGGTCGTAAAGTATGAATACTTTGCAACTTCAACACAAGATCTTCGCAATACCTTTGAATGTTGCAAGTTATTACAAAGTAATACAAGGTTTACAAAAACTTAGACAACTAACTTCAATTGTACTGTTTTAGTTACCGTAAACACCACTGAAAAGTCAAAGGGAAGCACAATACGCAATTTCGTTTACTTTGACGTATTTTTTTCAGTTATTTTGATATAAAAATTCTAATACGTCTATAAATCTATACCTATAGAGCAATGCCTAAGGCACTGATAAACTATAAATGAAGTTTGGACATTTCACACAACGTCATCTAGCCTCAACCTAAGCCGAGCTTATACTATGGAAACCAGATAACTGATAGAATACGTAGATACTTTTATGATACATTTACACGGGTCTGCATATTCGGGCACGCCGCAGCATGCATAGTACTAGGCATGAAAATGATTGCTACTTTATTTCATTGTCAGATGGTGATATGATTTCATTTTGTAACAGTGAAATCACCGGTGATTTTTTATGAGTGGCCTAATGTGATAATGTCATATGTTGTTAAAATAATTCACGCTAGACGCGACGTCTCCCAATCACTTCCACTCACATTCAGCACACTACTGACTGTCTGTTATTGTTATTTACGATACGAATTAAATTATGAATTGGAGACAAGTATCATGACATCACAGCGTACAAAATTGGGGCGCGCCGGGTGGATATCACCGGTGATTTTATAACAGATTTGGTCTCAGAAAGTCACAAGTGTTATGTGTGATCAGTTTTATACATATAACAAGTTACTCGCTACACTTTCCATGCCTTTATTCTACGGTGCTGCATCGGCGGCGGTCGATGCGAGTGTGTGATGGACAACAGCTGCCTGACTGCATAAAGGCAATCAATTGACGGGCATGCCTTTGCGAGGATTTGCAACATGTAGCTATAGACCTTGGATTTCATTTGTACAGACCTAAATCTCTTTGCGTCTGATTTATCACATCAGTATTCAATACACACACATAGGTATTCAATTATCCATAATCATGGGATGTTAGTTATCTAGTGCGAAAGTTATAACCACCATGATACCCTGCCGAATGTAATTAGATTACAGCAAAATACAATTGAATTGTATATTATTTTCAGCTTTTAGTGCACGAAAGGAGCCTCTTTGAGGCGCACTTGAAATCCTTTCACCTCACTGGTTTGAAAGAACTAGTGACACGATAAGAAGAAGATGCTTTTGATACTCATAATGAGATAAGTAACCAATTCTTTTTATTTCTATTACTGCATATTCGGAACTAAAGTTGATGCCTACTTTTGAGTCGAACACTAATGAATAAATAAGTATAAAAGAACAAATCCCACTCTTTAGTACAAGATATATTCTAGTAATAATCACAGCGGTGCTCAACTTTAACAGCGTTGAAAGCTCCAGCAATAAGGTGAGACTTGGGTCACAGCTATAAACGAAAACGATAGAGGTACGTTAAGCCTTACTTGTCGTAATAACCTATAAAAAATATGTTTCACGGATATATTTTGTGATATAGGGTCAACCAAACCAAACTCAACCATTGATGAGTAATATGTGAATATGTTCCGACAGAGAGCCAAGGTTACCGACATAGCTCAGAGAATTAGCAAGCTGAAGTGGCAGTGGGCTGGCCATATTTGCCGAAGAACCGATAGCCGCTGGTGTAAACGAGCTCTTGAGAAGAGACCGCGAATCGGCAAACGTAGTGTAGGACGCCCTTCGGCCAGGTGGGGTGATGATCTGCGAAAGGTTGCAGGCAGAAGATGGATGCGGCAAGCCGAAGGCAGGGCGAGATGGCGCTCATTGGGAGAGGCCTATGTCCAGCAGTGGACTGCGATAGGGTGATCATGATTCATCGTATCAGCCCTTGGACGTCCACTGCTGGGCATAGGCCTCCCCCATGATTCGCCACGACGAGCGGTCCTGAGCCTTCTCCATCCACCGATTTCCAACGACCGCAACTATGTCGTCAGTCCATCGCGTGGGGGGAGTCGGTGTATGGGGGAGGGGGTGTATGATGCCGATAGTGAATGACCACGTTTCTGTGCCATTATGTCATCACTGGCAACACGTACTGATTGTAGACTTTCGTCATAGGGCTCTGTGGTATCGGTAACGAGAAAATATGATGTCGATGATGATTATGATGATGTGAATATGCATTTAATGCATATCAAAATCAACTATCCTACTAAATTTTCAAAATACAAAGTTGTTTTCTAATTTTAACTCTATAATATACTAACGACTGATCCGACAACTAACTGCAGAGCGCTCTAGTAAGGCAATAAGCAACGCTCAAGGCATAATACGGCGGAACTTGCACTAAATGGCTTACCTTCGGACGGACTCGACTTCAAGCCTTTGAGCTAAGTTTCAAAACTAAATTTTAAGTAGTTACTTAGTTACAGCTAATGGTTCTGCCAAAATAAAAGAAAATTGAAGCGGAAAGTAGGTATGTAGGCACGAGATGAAGTATTTGTAATTGAGGCCTATAAATGACTATCTATGCAAAACACCTATGCACTAAGTAGGTAGGTACCTATGAATAGGCACTATGATAATATGTTCTCAATACTTTTAATTTATGGAAGCAAGGAAATTATGTCTAATAATAATCCTAGTTTTGTGGAGCAAAATACATTACTTTACACCAAGAACTGTTAAACATTTAAATTTTTGAAAGCGATAGAGTAAAATGTAGAGACATCATTTTGATAACAATTTTAATTGTTTAATCACTATAACATTCAATCATGTACAGACAGCGTCATAGATAAGTATCCCCCTTGCATTATAATATCCAGCTTCAAATCCCTTTAAATCTCCGTCGCGGCGAATGGAGAAGTTTTGCCTTTAAAAACTAAATTATATTTGTGTAACCGTATGTAAGCCTAAAAATAATTTTAAGTATTACATTTTTTTGAAAGAATTTATAGCTGGGTGTCTTGTGCAAGGGGGATACTTATCTCTGACGCTGTCTGTACATATTTATACATACGTTTATTCAAACTAGTTCCAAATCACTCACGTACTATATAATCAACGTCACTATTGAAAAATTCATTTTTATATTCGCTATTACGATTCGGTGACAGTCCCACGCAGTAGACAGCGCGTCAAACACCCAAATATCATGTCGAATTAAATAATCACGTCGCGTCTACTGTGGAGCTAAATAAAACTAGTGACCTTGCCGCTTCATGATGTGTACTCACCTTAATGACCTACATGTTCTCTCAATCGGTCTACAAATCATCTATTTTGAAATCATCGTCAGCTGGAAAGGACATTTTTTAAAACACTTTGATAAAACGTGACGGTTATGTACTCTGCTTACAAGTCGCGCACTGATAATGATCCGAACTATGATTCCTTGTTAATAATTTTATATTTTAAATAAGCTTCGTTCGCGTTACGTATTAACAAATTCCTACCTTAGTACTCACTTCAAGCTCATGACTAACATATCCTCTAAGTTTCAAGTCTCTACGTTCTGCGGTTTGGCCTGTACGTTGTCAGTCAGTCAGTTTCTTTTCCTTTTATATACATTGATGCACCAATTTGTGAGGACGTATACATTTTAAGAAGAAGGCCAAAGAAAAGATGGATGGACTGTGTGAAAGATGATATGAATAAAACAGGTGTAACTCCACATACCTAAGTGGGAAAAGGACTAGAGAATAATGATGATCGCACCGCATTTTTTTTATAAACTATAAAAATGTATTTATTTTCACACAGCTTCAATTCATTTAAATGCGCATTTCCAATATATTTTTCACTTTTCCTCGGCCAGGGTTCAGGAGCCCAAAGCTAAACTCTCAGTTTTAATTAATCTCGAGGGCACAATTCGGTCGATGTCAAGTGCCTTTTATTTTCCCCAGAACACGTTTTACGGTTGTTTTTCTCCGGAAATGGAATTACTGTCATTAGGGTTAGCGGCCATTTTAACTTGAAAGGATTGGAAATCAATAAAGCTATATTTAAAATCGAACGGTCTTCTTATCGTGTCACTAGGTGCTTCGAACCAGTATGGTGAAAGGATTTCAAGTGCGCCTCGTAGAGGCTCCGTTCGTGCACTCGACACATGTTTTCAAACTTTAGGGTTCTACGACATTCCGGTTTCCTCACGATGTTTTCCTTCACCGTTGCGAGAACGTGGGATTCATACATAGATTTTTTCGACCGAAAAAACCCATTTACGCATGTCTGCCACCGGGATCCGAACCCGCGACCATCAGATTGCAAGGTAAGGGCCTCATCCACTCGGCCACCACGTCCTCGTCCTCGAATCGGACGGTATCGACTCGTAATGACTAATAAAAATACGAATGCTTTGTTGTTCGTTTATGTTTTGTGTCGATGCTTGTTCGTTAGATACTCGATTGATTTTTTAATCAAAAACTAGTCTAAATTGACGAAAATAAAATATTGACACATATCTAATTGTTGTGTTATGCCTTCCACGTTTTCAAAATTTTGTCAGAGCGTCTGGTCGAAGCGACTCGTGATCAGAGGGCTGGCAGCTATCTCGGCCAAAGAATAAGCCTTGCAATACAAAGAGGCAATGCAGCCAGTATCCTCGGCACGCTGCCATCGGGTTGGAGCAGTTGAGCTACCTATAGATCGTTTGCAACGGTCTCTGGGTGGCCCAATTGTCTCCTTTTCTAAATTTTGTAATATAGATTGTAGTAATTAGCTTTTGCTGTAATAAAATATCTATACACTTAAAAAAAATGTTGTATTTAATACCAATATAAATATATTTATAAACCACTTGTCTTTATTTCTTATTAGGTGAATGCCTCTCTTTTAAGAGCCTCGTTTAACTTCGCGCTTCCACTTCCAAAACATCAAAAGTTATACCAGTTTAAGATCAATCTTGTTTTCATTTTCTTAGATCATAATTATTTATTGCTTTATGAATAATATAAGTTTACTCTCGTTTTCAAATAACCTTTATGTTACCATAGAGACTGCATCAAGTGCTGCTAAATTATTACTTACTTATAGGAAGGTGACTTTCCTATACCTACTTAATGTTCAAAAATGTTAATCCAAAGGTATTTTCGGAAATCTATAAAATATTGTTGTGATTCAGTCATTCCGAGTTCATACCTACCCTACTGTATTATTGCTCATACTCATAGTGACTTGCAGACCTATTTGGCTATCGTCTTAACTTATAACACGCTAACCTAAAACCAGATTCATGCGCAGTAAAAATCACAACAAGCGACACACCCCCATTCATACATAAAGAGGAAGATGACGTAGAGGCACAAAATTGGCAGTGAACTTAGATATCTTCTTCAATACTACCGCTTCAGTCCGATGACCTTAATTACATAACTTATACCTATCATTTTGTTTGCCCGGTAAACAAAAGGATGCTTGCCCGAACTACCAGTTATTCTAAAACATTCACAAGGGCACTATGGTTAGTCAAATTACTGAAATGAAATGAAATGATATTTATTTGCCTGAAGTATGGTCATTACAAGGTAGTATATTATCACATATTTCGTCGGTATTCGACATGCAAATTTTGACTTCAAATAATTTACAAATTTTTTTAACAGGTTATAATATAGTAGTTATAACAAAAGATAATTGTATAATAATAGAGTAGATTTTAGATAATATTTATAACACATTAGGATAAAAATTCATTCAAATTATAAAAGCATTTCTCAAGTAACCATTTATAAAGTTTAGTTTTAAATTGTAAAAAAACTGGGCCTTAAAGCCCACCAACCACCTCTTGGACCGCACTGAACAAACTCATCCGTACTGGAGGAACTAAACTTGGAAAACCTTATCATTACTTATCATTACCAAGTATAACAGGACCTCTTCTCTCTATCAGGATTATCCAATTCCACGCTGCACTTTGTACAAACGTCATTCAAGCCAGGTGTCATGTTAATTCGCCCGAGTAGTAGGTATGTATCCTCACAAACGCTGGCAGCAGTCTTACAGGTAGTCTTATTGTTTGTTTTCAACCGAAACCGACTTTCAAACTAATATTTCAACGCCGAGGAAGTAAGTTTTTTCATGAGGATGATTGTAGTCATGGAGTTTATTCGATTGCAGTCTGTTTTCCGATCAAAGAAACTAACATAGGCATCTAACATCAAACGTTAACGATCCCAGAATACGATATTATTTTTATTTCTTTTCCTAACGACTTTCAAATGACCCTTTGCTGCGACTCAAAAGAGTGCACAAGCTAGATTATTAAAATTCAACAAAAATAAAGATTGTTATGTTATTATGTTAAGACGACACCGTGGCTTAGTTGGTAGTGACCCTGCCTACGAAGCTCGGTGTTCCGGGTTCGATCCCCGGCCGGGGCAAATATTTGTGACGAACACAAATGTTTGTTCTCGGGTCTTGGATGTTGTGATGTGTTGTATGTGTCCATGCCGCCTGCGACACAGGGAATCCTAGTGCAGGGGTGTGAGTGTGTGAATGTTTGTTTGTTTGTTTGTTTGTTATGATACAATATGCGTTTTTTTATTAAAAAACAAAATAAAACAGTAGTTTAGGCGTAATGATCCCCTTTCTGGTCATTTTCCCACTTAGATGGGGTTACACCTGTTTTTTTCATATCATCTTTCACACAGTCCATTCATCTTTTCTTTGGCCTTCCTCTTAAAATGCGTGTTACTCAATTATAGTAAGCGTCAAACAATCGCAATTTTTAAAACAAATTGGTTCTGCGCATCTTCGTCACGTGGTTTGCCGAAGACAAGTTGTTTGACGCTTAGTATACTTGAATAGATAAGGTAATGTATCATCCAATTAATATTATGAATTAAATAGCCGTGCTGGCCCAGTGGGAGGTGCCTCGACTTTCGATCCGAAGGTCGTGAGTTCGATCCCGGTAGTACACCAATGGATTTTACTTCGTTTCATTAAATTTCTAAAAAAGTCCGATAACACGTGTCAAGTGCACGAAAGCAGCCTCTTTTAAGGTGCACTTGAATTCCTTTCACCACACTGGTTCGAAAGAACAAGTGACACGATAAGAAGAAGAACAAGAATATTATGAAGTCAAAAATAAGAATGAATCAATTGTAAACTCGCAACGTAACCGAAGCTGCGGGTGATAGCTAGTGATAGAATATAATAACATTGCTCTATCGATCAAGAATATTAGCATTAACGTGTTCAACTTTAGCAACAAAAACAGTTAATCTTTAGTAGGCTATTTCGTTCGTTTGGCTGAACCAATTTTAAGTGGAACACCGAAGAGTCCTAGCAGAGGGGGATAACTTATTATGTTGGAACTGTCACTACTTGCGAACAGTATAGAAGTAATATTAAATGTTCAGTAAAAAAACTTTATGGTAATCCAACGCCCTATAAGAAAGCGGTTGAAAAGAGACATGTTCTCGTCAACTTGATGAAAGAAGGAAGAGGGACTAATGAGTTTGTATCCAAAAATCCATCACCTACTTAACCAACGGCTTATAGTGAGAGGGACTCGCAGATATAATAGTAGATTATGCACTAAGGGGATAAAGCAGTTTCTTATGTCGCGGGTGGCATATTGAACCCTGAGCTAACGAGGGACTCAGTTATGTAGAGTCTTGAGTGACGCGAAGGGTTCAAGCTGCCCAAGACGAAGATAGGCTTTATTATCCCAGAGGAGCATACTCTACTTTTCACACCTTCTGTGAGGCAATAAAAAGCCAGGGCTCCGAACTCAGCAGCCAACACCGTATTTTGTTTCACAATCTTTGAATCGCGCCTTTTTTCTTTTTTTTTATGAGTGGCCAGTTCGATTTTAGAACAAACCTTTTTACAATTCCATATGGGCGTTTTTTTACTTAGAGTTTTCTACGAGTTTTCACACGAATTTGACGTTCCAAATTCAAATCACATTACTACCCTTGGGGGTTTCATACAACATTACCTCCATTGGTAAGTAATGCTTTGCTTTACCTTGATGATAGCATGATATGTAATTGGATATTGTCGAGCAGGTGGTGTGAAAATAAATATTACTCCTACCACTACCTAATTTAATGGGCTCTTATTATAACCCTCTAAATTAGTTTAATAATATTTTAATCCTGAATTAAGTACATATATCGGTCACTCCTGATATGAATTATACGATTCTCTTATTAAAATAAAAAATGACAGTTTTTTAGCAATCAGTAGAATCTATTGCGCTATTACATTTCGTAATTATCAGAAAAAATATGTCGTCTTTGAATGAATTAATGAATGATTTATTTTACTCAAGTATTGTTAGTTACAGACAAGTCTTATGAATATATAGAGTCACATACTCAACTGAAGAATTTTTTAATAAGGCATAAGCTGTTTTTCATAATATCGATCTATGTGTCTTAAAAAAATCATACAGTTTAATTTTAGTGAATCACAATGAACGATGTCTTTTCATTGTGTTCAGCTACTGTCTGATTTTGTACCTTGTTGAAGCTCTGCATTTGGGTGAGTAGCACAGTAGGAGGGTGGCCAAGATATAATTTACAATCGCATGTCGTGTCAACTATCATTGCATAGAAATTTCAAACAATTTTACTAAACCCCAGGCTTGTAAAACTTTTCCAAAATTTGGACATTTCAAAAATATACATATTCTTGTTTCGTTTTATCTGATCATGCCTGCAACATACAGCACTAACAGCAATAATAAGCTTCATTCCTTCCTTCTGGTGCTAACCAGTGGCCGGTTTTGGTCCCGGAGCTTTCATTAAATGGCTAAGCGCTTTCCATCTTCCATCCAACTTTGTTTACGTATGGATCTCAATTGGAGCTAGCATTCTGTAGTTTTATATTTATCTAGCTTTGAAACTGTGTACTTTTCTCGGAGTTCAATTGAATCGATACAAACGAGTTACAGGAATATAACAACTCTCTAGAGAGCTTTTACTGTGCGCTAGTGTTTATTTAGTCCGGGGTGAAGGGGGGGATCCGTATAATCAACACAAAGCTGACTGGCAGTTGAATTACAAATTCTTCGGTCTAACGTCAAATTTTGATTGATTTCATGGTAATTTTAGGCTGTAACAAGGGTTTGAACTTTGCGGTTCTTCGAATAGGTATAAAGCTATACTATTCCTTATTCTAATATAGCTGTACTTACTCTTGTTCTCTCTAGGCATTTCCGCATTTACATTAGAGTCTAAGGTAAGAACTGTTTGTGATTAAGAGAACTCCGTTTTATTGTATAAAATCAACTTCGTGATGTTCAACGTGCGAAGGGTAATTAATAGCACTGCAGCGTGTTCGGTACGTACGGTTTGAGGAAGGTCGGGCCGGTTGAAAGCAACTAAAATCGGAGAAATTACTGAATGGTGCAGCGGGTGATGTGCGGCGCCGACTTCCGCAGTAAGGGCGCTACGGCCGCTCGCATTGCAGGAAGCATGGATGAAAGCCGCCTTGTGACGTAGTGGCGGATAGTGGGGCTGGCTGGTGCGCGCGGGTGGGATCCTCGGCCGGGCCTGGGGCGGGCCTCACCACCGAACGCAAGAATGCGGGCGTGCGTGCGGGCTCCGGTGCGGCAGGGGGCCGGGGGGTGCGGGCGGGCTCGGCGGGGGATGCGTCGTACCGCGCGGGGCGAGGCGCGGGGCAGCGCGTGCCGCAGACCCCGCAGTAGCGTGGAGGCGCCGCCGCGGCCGCTCGCCACCGCCGCCATCGACGCCACCGACGACGTCGACTCCGACCTGACGCGACTACGAGCGCGAACCCGCTCGACGCTAAGCCGTACCTACCGATACTGAGCACTCGATTCCCGATGGTGGTTCCCGCGTATCGAACGCACGTGCGGCCCGCTCTTGTGCCACCGCTGTCAAAGTGTCACCGCAACTTTAAATTTTAGACAGGTTTAGTACTGAAATTCAAGGGCTCGAGTAGTAGAGGAACCGGAGTCATCGTCGTCTTGAGTCCTTCCGGTAGAGTTCACTTTTCAGTGTCTTGTACGCCCGTAACGTACAGGTTCTATTGTCTCGCTCGCTTTCGGCAAGCTCGAAATTAAGCCGCTTTTGTGTCGACAGCGTCTGGGTTATATAAACGGTATAGATTTAGCAGTAGGTAGATGTTCAATGAGCAATGATCAGCCTGTGGTTAAAGGCGACGAAACCAGTGGCGCTCGCACCGGCGTAGCGAGTACAATCAGTGGTCATGGTCTCCATGCACAAATGATGCAATCAAGCGAATGCAAATCCACATAAAGGGCCAGAGCAAATCTCAATACAAAATTTGGATTTCTCACGCATAATAAGTATAATTATGAATATAAGTGATTATAAAACGAATACGCAATTGAAATCCCGCCAAGATTTTGTCAGAAAGAACCATAATTATTAATGTCGCCGAATGTGCCATTACAATAAAGAAAGTCCAATATCGTCATATTTTAACCTATAATTAACTAAACTGTTCGAGTTTTATGAATTTAACAATTTGATTTAAATAAAATTCCAAGTTTAAAAAGCTTTCGTCTATCAGAAAATCAATTTCGATGAACTTATTCAAAGGTACATCACACTCGATTTAGTCTGTACTTAAACTGAAGGCTGATTAAGAATAAAGTGCTGTCATTAGGTACTGGCTCTTAGGCCCGGACTCTACCTAAGCGGATATGTGCAGAGATGTCCAGAGCGGAGACAGAAGAGATGTTTTTTAGCTACTGAGTATCTGTCGCAGGCATTTTGTATATCTCGGCTTTTTACAAACGGCGTCTTCCGTTCACAAACGCTCGGTATTTTGTAATATACCGAAGGCAAATTGACAACTCGTTCAATTCGACATTAGTTGAAATTGTAGGGTGACCATCATACAAAAAGCAGTAAGTACTATTTTCCTTGGATGATTTTATGTAAAAAGGATGTGCACGCTCTCTTCGCTCGCCTGTAGGTGCATATGAAATAATCCCATAAACTACCGTCACCCAACTTCTATCTAACTTACATGATTTTCTATCAATAGGTTGTGAACTCTCGCTTCGCTCGTGGTGATACCGAAGCTGAGTAGAGACGTTATGTGCAAATAATGAAGTTCTATTGGTTGCTTAAAACACATATCCTCTTCTCTCTTCTCGGCTCCGCTTTGTGGAATCCGGGCTTTAAGCTCCTTTATACAGCATGCTCTTAAATATGGGATTTGAAAAAAAAACATGCTCGATAAGTCAAATTTTGGCTTCAAAGTTTGAATGTTCGCGAGTTCGCGACACCTACCGCAATGATCGCATATTTTTTTGTCTATGCGTTCACTGATTTTGTCTTATACACAGGTAAACTTGTATTTCGTATAAAAAAATAATTGTTATTATTTGAAAATTATAAGTTATAAAAACCATAGGTACATTGAAACTTTAGTTCCTACCCATCCATAACGTCACAAAAATGTGCATAGTATCAGTGGTAACTGATTGTAAATGGCATAATAGATAAGTACGGAAATTTATTACTGAATTAATGGGTTACTTTTAGCACACCCTGTCTCTTTTTGCAAGCTGAGTCTCATTAGTACGAATGCGCCGACTTTTTTTATTTCCGTCAGCCGCAACTGTAGTTCACATTTCAGCCAGAACGTTTCAGCTTGATTTTCTTTTGGCATTAAATTTCAGCTGTTTATGCAAAATATAAGAGCTAACGATTATGATGCTCATTTTTGTTTTCCCCATTGGGTTGTATCTTGTGCCTTAATCTAACAAGCACAGTGGTGATGTTTACTTGTGATAAAATTTTGATTTTGGAGTCCTTGCTGCGAGCAAAGAACGACTAGTAACGTGTTCAAGCAATTACCAGTAGTGTTACGTAAAAAAATATTAAAAGTAGAGTTGCTTATTTCGTAAACTTATAGATGAGATCGGTTCTGGGATGTTGTAATTAATTAATTTGTCATTTAACTTAGCCTACTAGCGTGTTCGCACGTTTAAACGGGCCGGATGTATTACTCCTTTTTTACTTTATAGAACTGGCTATGTGCTTACTGTAAGTATATTCTATTGTTAAAAATCAATTTCTTATTCATCGAATTATCTACTGATACCGTACAAAAGAAACAAAAACGAAAGGTTAAAAGGGAAAAAGCCTTTCAGGTTATTTACATAAAACCCTTCACGTGGCTTGCCCACGTGTAGTTATCTACATAAGTTCAAAGTAATGATTAGTAGGGGTGTATGTATGATTCCTAGAATGTTACAAATTCTGGAAACCTTCGAGGAAACGTAACGAAAATATGTTTTCTCAGTAACATTGACTTAGTAATCGTATATTATCTTTAACCTGAGAAAACTGTACATACATCAATGTTATTAGTAAAAAGAGAAATAACTTGAGTTTATATATATTATATAGCATAATACTTAGCGAAAACCACTTTGTAAGTATCAGTGTTATCCACTAATTCGAATAATTTGTGCCATATGAAACAAGTGGAAATTTCGCCACTTCAAAATCGGGAGCATGATTTCTAGAAAATGATGACGGAGAGTTTTTATGTAATTTATGAGAGAGATATTTATGAAAAATAATGAAATATCCACTTTTGATTAATAAAAATAACCATCACTGAAATAACTAAACATTTTGAATCTACGCTACGACAAAATACAAATCAGACGGAAATAATTTACCTGCCAGAATTATACTACGCTCTCGACTATTAATACCACTGTAATATTAATATTAATACATCGTCTCACCAGCTCGCGATATGAAATGGTACGAGCATGTGAAGATTTCGGGTCACAACCTAACCCATTTGCGGTAACATGTAGGTACATATATTATGTATAGTTTTTATTACTAAAAAAAAATACTTATTGTAGGTTCCGCCAGTTTCGCGTTATACGACAGTCCATTCATTCAAAAACCATTCAGAAACAACATTGTTTTGGGGTTTTTTTCATATCAAATAAGCGAATAAAGTAAATATTACGCTTCATTTTTCAAGATGAAAGACCAAATACTATTATTACATTTTATTTGGTCATTAAATTATTAACCCCCTTGACGCCTATCGCTTTTCAAACCTGAGCCTTTTAGGCCGTCGCAGATTACAATATAGCGACTGCCGTGGCCCCTTAACATCAAATGTCGACAGCGTCTGGATTGATAAGAAAATTGGTTCTATGTAAATTTAATACTTAACGTTAATAAAAGTTCAAATTTTCAACATTAATCAAAAAACCTGGTTTAATTAGACTCACTTGTAATAATTCATCTTAAAAATAACATAACTAAAAGTGTACAGAACACCTGGAACAGAAACAAACCTACAAGAACCTATGGATTATGTAATCTGAAATAATATATGATAAAACAGTTTTAACATTTTATATTTTTTTAATATTAAACAATATTCCTATTCCAATTAAAAAGTCCACACACAGAACAGGTGCTATTTAACTACAAAACTAACGTCAACTCGTAACTGGCGGAAGGTAAACAACTTTATTTGCGTGCCTCGAAACATGAAAATACTTGTAAATAAAATACTGTATCCGGCCCTTGTGCAAACAACAAGTTCGCAGAGTCTAATTTGCTTCAATTTAAAGCACTTTGCATTCAATCTTTTTCAACAGACTTCAAAAAAGGAGGAGGTTATCAATTCGGTTGAATGTTTTTTTTACCAAATAGTATAAATATATTTATTTAGTATATAATATAAACTATTGTATATAATATATATATAATATATATATATATACATATATATTATATAATATATAAGTAGTGTATTTAATATATATGATTTATTTAATACTATATATGATAAATAAAGTTCTTAACTAAAGTTAAGTTACATAAAACCTTTGTTTAGAAATTAATCGGATATATTACTAAATATATTTATACTATTTGTCAATATTTATGGATTTCCGCAAAGTAACGCCTGAATCAATCATTTTTTTTTTACCCATAACTTTGTTGTTTATAAACCGATTTGAATAAATGTTTTTTTTTGGTAGGAAGAATTATACTTTCAGATTGGTCCCATAGAAATATTATTTCATCAAAATCAGTTCAGTAGTTTTTATATCGAAATAACTGAAAAAATGTGTCGTCGAAGTAAACGAAATTGCGTATTTTGCTTCCCTTTGAGATTTCAGTGGTATTTACGGTCACTAAAACAGTCCAATCGGTTGTCTATGTTTTTGTTGTCTTTTTTGTGCATTCATGTCATACTGTGGTTGGCCCGCGGGCCATAATATCCCTGACCACCGAATAGGGAATATCACTGACGTTAAATTTTGCGATGCGGTTGGCCCGCCTCGCCTGTCCGATCTCGTCCCGGCCGCTTCAGACCCACTTGACTAAGGACCACTTGACACTGCGCTTTTTCGACTAAAATCAAATGCAAATTAAAAAATATTTACTTGTGTAATGATAAGTCTGACTTTATCAGTGTTTTGGTTTGTTTGTTTGATTCTTATTATTATCGTGGAATCAATAAACGCATCGTCTTTCTTTCTTATTTTGTGAAATATTTTTTCTGCTTGCCAAATATGTGTTAGCATTTTTTGTAGGAGTAATAGTTAATAATAAATATTTTGGACATTTCAAACAACGCCATCTAGCCCCAAACTAAGCAGAGCTTGTTCTACGGAACCAGATAACGGATAGAATACTTATATACTTTTTTTTTGTAAATACATACCTACATAGAATACATAGAAAACAACCAGACTCAGGACAAACACCAATATTTAAATATTTGTCCTGAAACGGGAATCAAACCCGCAACACCGACGTGGCAGTCCATCACACTTGCCACTCGACCAATCAATCGTATTCTCAATGACGAAATGCGTATTATGAGAATAATTCTAATGAAAAACTAGATTCTGTCCGCATCTTCGTTCGCGTGGTATCGAGATAAAAAGTATCATAAGTTCCTTTTTAACTATAAAGCCGTGTTGGCCGAGTGGGAAGTGCCTCGACTTTCGATCCGAAGGTCGTGGGTTCGAACCCGGTGGTCGTACACTAATGGATTTTTCTGTTCCAAAAATCTATGTGTGCTTAACGTTGAAGGAAAACATCGTTAGGAAACCGGCATGTCATAGAACCTAAAAACTTCAAAAACATGTGTCAAGTGCACGAAAAGAGCCTCTTCGAAACTCACTTGTAATCTTCACCACACTGGTTCGAAAGAACTTATTGACAAGATAAGAAAAAGTTCCTTTATAACTCATTACCTAACTAATAAAAAAATTCGGCCCTAGTAGTTTTGGTGTGATCGAGAACAACATTCATCTAACTGTCTATCCATTATCACCAACATTCGCTAATTATTAATATGATAGTTTATTACTATCCCCACAAACCATCAACAAATAATTTATTGTACCTTTATGACGTACGGAAACGTATTCTACGTATATTCGACAACAAAGAGATTAATTACCTACGTATCGTGAACAGCTGGAAAATTAAATGTCACAGTTTGATACATATATCATTATACCGAGTTCGGCTTTAATAATTTATTGGATACTGGTAGGCAGAACCTACGAAGCTTGATATAAAAGTTCTTTTCATGTTTTGTGAGCTTCGAGAATCCAGCAAAAGGAGGGGTTATGAATCTGCTAACATAATTTTCTGCCATTTTAGACGGGGGACACGCGCCTAACAAAACTTATTCATGTAAAAGCTATAATAATCTCGCACACCATCTTAAAATATGCACACAGTTATCAATTACAGCGTATAGTTTTAGGCCAAGAAGGTTATATGGCCAACAGAGGGGTTCGCCTTGCGTTAACCCCTCCTTTTGCTGGATTCTCGAAGTTTGTTAGTCTTAAAACTAGTTTTGTTAGGTACCGAACTTTTTTCAACAATAAGGCTGTGTCCCCAGTAGAAAAACTGTTAGCGGCCGACTGAGTTTGCGGCGTATCGGTTTAGTACGCCCTTTCTTATATTTCAAATGTTTGCTAATTGTGCGCTAACTTTACGCAGTTTGCAGAGCGGTGAGCGCAAAAGGGACACAGCCTTAGCATTATCCGAAAAAAACCCGGGGCTCATCAATATCATCAGACAAGTCATACATTTAAATATATGAGGTTTAAAAATTGAACTTATCTTAATAATTATTATTATACACACACACCAATACACTATCTCACACTCATCAACTTTTTGCTCTACATTGTTTTATCCATAGAGTTATAATTTATATAATAGAGCTATCTAAAACAAATATTGTTGTCTAGAAGACAGGACATCCGGTTACGACAAAAATATAGCTATATTATTTATTCTGATCTACGCCGAATAATTCATAATCACTACATAATATACCTACTACAGTCTAGTCTATTTTCCCTACGTTTTTACTTAAGGTACTTAAACTAAGTACCTAATTGAACCCAAGACGAATGTCGTAGGGCTGAAGAAGAACATATTCTTTTATATATGTACTTAAGGTCATACCTATACCTATACCTACTCTGTAAAATAATTTAAACACTGCACAACAAACACACATACTCATAACTTAGGCACAGTACTAATACCTGCTACAGTACACACACTGAAGTGCACAAATCTGTAAAAACAGCACACCTTACGAGGCGGCTAGTTATACGCTCCGAGATACAGTTGTCCAAACTAGTTCGGAGTGTATAACAAAACCGACCCCGCTTGGTTAAATATATATAGATATCAGCTACCAAAATTGTAAAAAAATTTTTAGACCTAAGATGTGTGTCTATTGAAATAAATATATTTTGATTTGATTTGATTGATTAAGTATTTAAAGTTGATAGTTTACTGTATACAGTAATCCAGTGTAGTAGTCAACCCAGTGTGGTGAAAAGATTTCGAGTGCGCCTCGAAGAGGCTCCTTTCGTGCGCTATACAGTAATGAAATACAAGTAGGTCAAGGTCAAGAAGTCAGAAAAGATTGACTTTATCTTTATTTAAGTTAAATTAAGGTACATTTTTGTTGTTTAACTAATCAGGGCAGTATTATCGCTTTAACGACAAAGCCTTTTTTGTTGATTAAAAAAAATATATAAATTTGTTTAAATGAAGCCAAGATTTATTAAAACAACAATGTTTAGTCGCATACGACGTTGTACGGGATTATCTGACGAGCTCTTGTTCCGTTATCGGCATTAGACAGACATGCTACAATGCTGCTAGCGAATCGAATTACGGGAAATAACTGAATTCAACTGAAACTGGTTTATGAAAGTTGGAATGTTCAATCGACACTGAATTCTTTTTTTCTTCTTTTCCTGGCCTTATACCATGTCTATTTGGGGTCGGCTCTACTAATCGTGCGTCTCCAGGCCTCTCTGGATATTAATAAAATTATAATTGTTATTTTATACCGTGTATAAGGGCGGCAATTATTCATAATATTATTATATTCAACAAAACTGAACTAACTTTACAATAAAAAAAACATAATACTTCTCATTTTAGATCAAACCTAAGAACTTTAATAGTTTTATTTATTAATAACAATTAATTGTATGAGTTAATGAAATACCTACTTGTTAGAGCATCTGGTCGAAGCGACGCGTGACCAAAGAACCGACTGTATCATATATTAGCACAGATCAGTCAGAGTACTACGTATATATTAGAATTATTATTCTCTGCTTTGTTTTTATATTTAAAGTATTTATTTGTTTTTATATTTTGATGGGTAAATAAAAGAGGTCATAAACGTTTTGTGAAAACTCATTCAATCAGTTAGACAAACCTTAAAAAAAAGATGACAGTTTTTACAAGCATGTGTCAATAAATAATATAACAAAAGAATAAAATCTTGAAAATTAAATTTTTATTGAAAAAAATCGTTATTGTTGTATTGTGTCGTATATATTCGGTCTTTTGATAGTTATTTTGCTCCACCGGCATCTTTGCAGTCACCATAATGCATTCTTAAATTAATCGAAGCTGTGGGACCTTCCTACCTACCATTGTTCAAGCAAATAGGCCACCAGTTGGCTAGCAGTCTTCGATTCCGGCCGCAAATCGGCCAGGCCGGCCGGCCACACATGGTGTTCAGCTAACACGCAAGGAGGTACCTTCCATGGTGCTGGTGTGTTGATAAGTGGCTCATTCTAATTCTCTCTTATTGTTCTTATTAATAGCCAATAATCGTGGGATTCTGCAGAGCAAAGGCCTGTCTTCCTTTTTTCCTCAAGTTTCTGTCCGGCGCTGCTGTGGGCTGTCAGGCCCGTATGCATCTGCCACCTTCTAGCGTTCATTCCAATGGCACAATACCTACTACAAATATCGATTTGGTAATAATAGCTGCATAATGTGCGCTCTTTCCAAATGTTAGCGGAGACAAAAGTAACTTGTAGCCAAAGTCATAAATAGATTTTGCTTGCTTGATTATGTGTGCTTGCAAAGTTTCAGACCGATTTATCTCTATCCATTACCCGGACTATCCAAATACCATTATTTATTTAATCTCGATGTGGTTACGCTTCCATTAAGAGACGTTTTAATTATTAATTTTACAATTTAAACTTCATTATATCGTCATTATTCTATGTATAGACGTCTAAAGCTGGATATAAAGCTCCCTAAATGCTAGCTCAAGTGTTCTCGTATCTCGAGCCTCCTCTTGCCTGTAGCAACTCGGAAGTTGCTAGCCGGAGCTACACCAACAATGTCGTCGGCCCTTCCAACCTTTATTTACCAGTGGCTAAGGATTCGGGCAATAAAGTCTGCACTGCACATTGCCACTTCCGTTTGTTTATGCTATGAATAAATGCTGTACCGGTGACACTATAGTTCTTCTATGAGTCTTCAATTAGGATATTTACTGAAAAAATCCTCAGTTCAGTTTCTTTCTCGTTCTTATCGTCAGCCACAATCTGATTTAATGTGATCGCTCTTTGTTCTTTATAATTTATCGATGGATTTAAGTGTAAATTTCGTTCCCTTTTGTTTAGTCAGTGTTTGATGATGCAAAACAAGGGACGCCGAGTACAACTCAAATCAAAATCTGTTAAACAGTTTGGGGTGATAATGGAAAAAAAAAAGAATATATAGTGATAACATTATTTCTGTGTCGAAATGAATTAATGACGGAGACTTTCACAAACATAATTATTATTTTGTTTATCAAGGAAACTTACTCAAGTTGAGTGACCAGGTAATATATTGAAGTCGGTTGAAAATGTAAATTGTTACTTCTTCTTCGTGTTCTCCATTACTGAAGGTCGTGCCCGTCTTGAAAGACTTGAGTGGCTCGATTGACAAGCTGCTTGCATACTTGTCTGTCTTCTGCATGTCTCAGGGTGGCAGAGACAGGGAGTCCCGTGAGAGTCTTGACCTGGTCGGACCAGCGGCTAGGTGATCGGCCGCGTGGTCTTTTACCTTCAACCTTTCCCATTACAGCCAGTTTTTCGAGATTGTCGGCTTGCCTTCGGGCTATATTGCCAAAGTAACTAAGGACTCGTTGATAACAAACGGATGACAACCTGGTCTTGATTTAAATTGTGTAGTAAGTACCTCTTGTTAATATTGGTTTCCTATACATATAGTTTACACTAATGAGAAGATTAGGAAACAGTTTTCTTGCCTGTCAGACTGCATGACTAACAGTGTGGTTGGTAAAATTATTTCCTAACAGTAACACCAATATGAGAGAGCATTGTGAAGGTGAGTCCGGCGTGAAATAATATTGTTACTTTTGTCGCTGAGTGTACCAACCTAACTAAACATAATAAAGAACATCAAACGTCAAACTTTCGCGTTAATATGTGAAAAATAGGCTAGAGTCTGGAGGGGAAGGCCACTATTTTAATTCGGCCTACTGTAACAGTTTGCGGGATATCCCCGGGACACTGAACTTATTTTGTCCGGGGATTATCACTCGTCCGTCGGATTGGCGGCTGAAGTCCTCGGATTTGTCGAGTTTCAATCGTCTCCGCTGATTGTATAAATTTCCAAACGATTTTCTTGTATTTTTACAAGTAAGTTGAGAGCTTAATATTTGCTTTGTTTTGTCGAAATCGAAAACAAGTATTTATTTGTTTGGTGTTATTTTGTTTATAAAATATTTTATATTTTTTTGTTGAAAAGTAGAAAAGTCAACCAAACCTATTTAATACCTTATAACTTATGATGTTGTATGATTCTCCAAATAGGTATGCAATTACTTAATATTTGCATTAATTAAGCATTTAATATTTGCCACAAGTAATAAATTTATGTAATATCAGATTTTCAGTGTCCAACCTCTGAAAAACGTTTTCCTTGACTAACGGATTCGGAGCTATCATTACCGCAGCAAAGCCGACAAAATGAATCTTTTATCCGGCAGCGCGGTAAAACGAATTTACACGGGAAATTGTGATATCATTTAAAATGACAGTATACTCAAACAATGAATTTGTAAATCAAACTTTTCGTCTGAAGACCCAAATTAAGTGATTAATCATTGTAAGCTAGGTTAATATTTTAATTAAATACATGCCCTTTACTTCATTGTAGTAATCATTCATATTATATTTAAGTATATTAGAAATCAAACGTAACGGTAGTTTCGAAGTTCTAACGAACCAATTCACTGTAAATTTGTGTAAAACCGATGCGGGCAGGACGCCTCATTTACAAAATTGTTTCAGTAGCCACTAAGAAATGTCTGTTTATCGATTTGTGAGTGTTTGTACTGTCTATGAACGTAATACTAGGATATGAATAAATTTATAGGATGCACTTTTATTTCGGATCTGTATCTGACGACGACTGTACTATACGTCACGTGGTTAGTGGTCCCAATCGACGGATTCAAAAATGTATTCCGGCGATTAGGACCGTGGTCCCAATACCTAGTGGTCCCAATCGACGGAAGCCTCATATTGATCCGACGACACATTTTCTTTTTTTTTTGTAGGCTATGTTGTTCCATTGTTGGGCATGGGACTCCCCTAAATCTATTCAAGAACGATACTAAAAAAAAAATGTCTTTATTGCTGTTTGTTTTACAAATCTAGGTATCGACAACCGGTTTCTTATCTACAGCTTGTTCCTCGACAAAGGCCTCCTCCAAAGATTCTCATTCTGTTCTTCGTTCAACGATACTAGGATATTTTAATTACGCTGTTGTCATAAGAAAGTCAATTTAAAGTGTATCAAATCGGGAAGGCTGAAAAATTTAAAGTCAAGTCTGTCTTCACCGCACGCAATAGTGGCCAACATACCATTTTCCTCTATAGTCTTATGCGGTTTTTAAACATCATCTTTGCTTCTTCCAGGCTCATTTTCAGTCCGGTCAGATCAGTCGAGTTCGGTTAATGTATTCTGCACGAATTCTTTAATAGATCTACTTAAAAAATCCTAAGCTATTATAATTAATTATAGAAATAAATTCCCTCTGAAAGCCATTGTAATCCAACCCGTTCATCGACTGACAACGTTATCCAAGTAATTTATGACTGTTACACCAATAACATTTCATAACGGGTAACATTGTTATAGGCCAAGGTGATTTATAAATGCTATTTGCCTGTTTTTTCAAAATAATAATTGAATTGCAAGCTCGTTTTGTGAAATACATAAACAAAAGGCGCGACTTTGCCTCACTTAGGCAAATGGATTTGGTGTTTTCTCACAGTTACATTTTTAAAACTCGAGATTTGTATTTTTTTTGAGATTGGTGGCGATTGCGACGCAATATATTCAAGTTCAAGTTTTTAATTAATAACGATCAGTTACAGGTCAAAATGTAAATTTTAATATACATACAATTTCAATAAACAAAAATCGTCATAACATTAAAAAACTAAAAGCTATAATAATATATTACAGCATAAGCTAACTACTACAATCTATATTACAAAATTTACAAAAGGAAACAATTGGGCCACCCATAGACCGTTGCAAACGATCTATAGGTAGCTCAACTGCTCCAACTCGATACCCGATGGCAGCGTGCCGAGGATACTGGCTGCATTGCCTCTTTGTATAGCAAGGCTTAGTATAGCTATAAATAAATAAATACAAAATATATATAGCTGTACAATTAAAATTATTATTGGTATTTTTAATGGCGATATAACTTCCAATCACAGCATGGCAAAAATGCATCGTATGGGTCAAGTCAAATTCGAGACTTACCAATAAATAGTCAGTCAATTTGTGTAGTCAATGAATGAGAACTATTCCCTATTTGAATTTGTAGTCAGTAAATCAGTAAATTTGTATAGCATGTTAATCATAAGCTGACTAAGGAAAACCTTATATACGTAATTTTAAGATCTGTTTTGCAACCACTCTTATTTTTAATATATAGTTTTAAATTTCAATTTGAATATAATAATTGTATTTGATGCGGAGAGCGCTTCGCTGGTTTCAATAAAGCCCAGCAGTCTCCACGTTGAGAGTAAACATAATATTGAAGTTATTGTAGCGATAGACCACCAGACAGAAGCTCGTGGCCGGATGCAATATTATGCAATATCACTGATGAGAATGAGGCAAACACTGGATTCTGGCCGAATATTGAAATTTTTAGGTGTAGTGTAAATACAAAATTTAATAAAAAAAAATGCTCATAAGACAAATATAATTATTATATAGCACCTAAATGCTAAAGCTCCAAAAATGGGAAATCCCTGAGATAATCCCTACAAAGTGAGGCTTTAGTGTTATTTAATTCCTTATTGCACAAATATACAAAACATTATATAAGAGGTAGGCATTTTGACATTTAGTTTATGTTGTTTTTAACTTGCTTAATTTGGGGATTAAATATTATTAGATGGCGATGTGTGAAATGTCCAAAATTTATTTTAATTATTATTCTTTGCCAGTATTTATTAAGTATTTATTTATTTACTTTAAATAAAACGGTTAAACAACCAATTCCATTATTTAAAGATTAAAGATAAAATTATTACATTACAAATTTAAAATTACTTATATTATAAATTTAAAATAGTCAAAAATAATAATACATGATTAATTATACTTATATCAAAATTTTAATTCGCAGAACCAATGGAAATCTGAGATTAGCTCTCTCCATTGATCCGCAAATATGTCACTATGTCAACTGGCTTCTAGGATTCAGTTTTCATACCTTCCTGTAAAGATTTCAAAGATTTTAAGATTTTCATAGATTTATCGACATTAGACATTACAGTAACTATTGCACCAAATCGTTATATCTATACGTAAAAGAACAAAAAACACAACACAAATACGCACAAAATATAGTACAAATACAAGACAAGTTCAAAAAAAATAGTACAAATAAGAGAAACAAACACAAAAAAAATATAACATAATACAAACAACAAAAATAATATAGAGACTATAAAATTATTAATATTAACTTAATATATAAAACGTTTTATTCATCTATGTCTCATCTCATCTATGTAAAGAGTTCAAAGCCGATCATAACGATCGCTCTAAAACGCTACACTCGCCAAGTCGCGACCCTGGGGCGTCACGGCTTCACCGGCTCGCAGTTTCCTGTTTCTTTGTCGAAGTGGCCATCACTTAATGGAACTCGCGGTAACAGTCTTTGGTTCGGCTTCGCATTGTTGATGGCTTTGATGCTCGTGAGTGGTTTTGGTTGTTTTTTTGACTGATTTGTTAATGGCGAGAAAGAATTATTTTTATTTTTATTTATCAGCCATGATCGTCCCACTGCTGGGCAAAGGCCTCTTTTCTCTCTTTCCATACATCTCGGCATAGGGCATCGGTGGACTATGTTTTGGAGAACCAATCACGTTCGTCCTGCCATCGTCTCCTGGGTCTTCCACGACGTCGGTTGGGTGGGCTCCATTCTGTGGTGGCCCACAGTTCACTGGACATGCGACAGACGTGGGCGGTCCAGTCCCATTTTAGATTGGCTGCTTTGAGACCAACGTCAGCAACTTTTGTTTTGGAGCATAGTATGGTGTTAGACTTAGAATGAAAAATGTAATTTTACCATATCTCAACTAGTCTTAGTATTGCATACTTTATTTAAATGTAATAAGTAGTCAATTTAATTCAGTTATTAAGGAATAATCAAGTGTTGTTTGCAAGTAAGTGGTCTTCGTCGCCTGCAGACCCGCCAACATTTACTTTGTCGTAGTTACGGTAAAACGAGCGTTTTTACACCGAATACTCTTTAAGAGTATTTTTGGAGTGATTAAATAGTTCGCGAGGATAATAGATAGTTTTTTCTTCGATCAGGATTAGATAGACCCCAAAAAACGGGACGACATGCCTGATCCCGTGAAAGAGCACACTAGTTAATTTTATTTTTAAACTGTTCTATCGAAGCTTACGGAAAAATGATCCAAGAGGAGCTCTAGAAGTTGTGAAGGATAATCGAGCGGGTTAGCTAACACCGATCAAAGTTAGGTAAGTTAAGGAATTTGAATGAAGTTGGCCACTGATGGCTATAGCCTGTGTCGGCTACGTATGGTAAGAGAGCGGTTACACATTGGGCGTTTTGAAACGCGCGTTTTCAGAACCCCGAATTCTAATAAAGTGTACACATGCAAGCGCGCGCTGCTTGTCAAGCGGCATGTATACAGTTCAATAGAATTCGGGGTTCTTAGGACGCGCGTTAGCAAAGCGCGCGTTTCCAAACGCCCAATGTGTATCTCTGCAATGTGTAGCTCTAACAGACTTCACATGTAACTACCAGCTCATTTAGAGAGCCTGTAATTTTAGTTTGCAGACCTCCGCGCTAATTGAATGTCATTGAGTTCATTGTGGAGCACAATGCGCTGCAGTCGCCCGATGCAAATAGCGACGAGCCCGCGATGAGGTTTTGGTATTGTGAGCAGCACGATGAATTTTGGTTATTTCATTTATTTTTACAAACAATTTTTACATTGTGTCGGAATTTCTAAATCTAAACGCATTTGTAAATATTTACATTAATTTAACATACAACAAACATTGTAATAATCAAAAATACATTTAAACAAAAAAGTTGAATGGGAATAATAAACATTGAAAAAGCCATCTTTTGTTTGAGTTTTCTTATTATGACATTTTCGAAAATATTTCCCATCAATGCTTTTTATTCATTGCATCAATATAAGATTAATAAGCATAATGTTACATCTTCAAATAAATATATTAATTTAATGTAGGTATATGAAAATACCAAAATAATGGACGGAAACCGTAGGGTCCCGACCAATATGATAGATAGGTAATACCGCTCTAACGAATATTTAAAGATGAAGGTGATGAGTCGCAACCGAGTACACAAAGACAATATTGCAACTCATCGTATTCTCTTTATTACTATTCAATGTTAGTAGTTAGTAATTTTAATAAAAACTATGTATAAAGTTAAAAAAATTGTGTCAATAATAAAAAAAAGGGAGTCAATATTTTTTGAAATATATGGTGTGTGGCGTGTCTGCCATGTAAGTTCCTTTACATTATTAATGGATGTGAATGAAGCTTAAAAGTGAATTGCAATCAAACTCAAAGTTTGAATATCTATGGCTATTTCCATCTTCTTTCTCCTTTCCGATTCCAAACCAAAAATACGCTTCGATGGACCTTGTGTTCAATCTAGTTTCAGTACGATTTTCTAAAAATATATTTGTCTGGCCCGTTAGATTTTAGTGTCAAAATCAGTTTTAGTAAAATCGCATAATATTAGATACTGAGTTTTGATACCAACAATAACAGCACGGTTGGCTTAAGTTATAGGTACTTGTCTCTTAAAAGTTGGTAGTAGGTATTATGAGTTTATACAGTTCTTAGACAGTATAGTTAGTGTGGGGGACTTATAGGTGCTGGTAAAATGAAAATATATCAAAGGACCTTAATGATATAAATAATCTTGCTCAACCGACACAGTGTAGATAAAATGTAGCCACCTACCTCTGCCACTTCCACTCGACACTCCTGATGCAGACCAGCTAAGCACGGCTTCAGCAGTCCAATCCAGAGTATTATGATGGTAGCTACCAAGTCAATCAATACGACAACACAAGCACAATCACTATGAGAACGTCTCACGCGGCAGGCGATGAATGAATAGGTACGTGTGGTGTATGCGACAACCAAAAGGCAACTGATTGTGTTAGGCTCTAGCCGCCGGTCAGGCTTGCCGATCCAACATTTCGGAAATGACGGTAGTCTTAGAAAAGGCGGATGACAAACAAATTATCCCACCCTGCATTTCTAAACTGAGCAAAGATCGAACAGTTAGTATAGTATATCAACTACATACTTTTGCTGACACATTGTAATACCTACTGGAGGTATTATCGCTGTGGTTTCCCAGAAAAGTTCTCATAATGTTACATCATTCGAAAATCCGACTTGGCATAGACCAGTCTCACGTAACTTAGTTCCTCCATATTGCCGCTAAGATACTGGTCTAAGACTATAACTCAACCAACGCTATTAAAACATTATAATGTAGTATCTAGTAGAGCCGTATTTTTCTCCGAATACTAAGCACAGTTTCAGCTGGCGACTCGCCAAAACTAAACCTAAGGGCGCCACCACAGAACCTTGGCATAAACTCTAATACGACATCCTCGCCGATGCCATAAAATAAGCTTTGATACAACGAAGCGAATAATAAATACACTCATTTAATTTTGTTTTACGTCATTTTAGAGAGATGTTGCCGCGTCGAAAACCGTCAGAAACTAGGATAGATTGACCTATTCCCGTCCGATACCAAAAACTAATACCAATGGTATTTGTTTATTGTCGTAATTAATATTCTATTCCTCACGAATACCAAAGGACTCTGGCCACTTTGTATAAGCTTATGGCTTAGGGTGAACAGTGATTTTTGGTATAATTGTGATAGAGGCCAAATAGCTTCTAAAAATAAGTACCAGAATATAAGGATATCTTAGTATCAAAATGTTCGGTTGACCTACTATTCCACTCATAAAGTTCATGATCGACGGAGGGTTTATATAATAAAAAATAGTTTTTTTCACATATTTTCTATTTTTCATCACAATTATAAGATACATTAGATTATTTAGAAGCTGGGTAGGTAGATTCATATTATTTTAGTAGTCCTTGTCCAGTTTATGAACCGTACTGTTGCAATATGAAGCACAGCAACCCACTATCTTTACGGCCCACAATACAATTACAACACTGTTTTATTGATTTCCTTTTTTAATTATTACTTTCAAATAAAATAAATTCAATATAGGTATATATTTTGGCTCAATCTGCTTGTATGCGGTGGTTCTGAGGGACGATTTTCCCTTCCCATGTTAGTGTGCTCCAATCTATAAATAAAGGGAAATCTGTTATAGCGAATTTCACAATTACTTACTTAAATTAATTAAACAATAAATGGAAACTGATAAACCTTACAGTTTGCTGAGCCATCCATTGCCATAAAACCGCTTGCGTTTCCACAGCTAAATGTAGTCAATGTGAACTCCATAAGCAAGCGAGGGTCAACATTAGAATCCATTGTCCATTTACGAGTAAAAAACTTCCTCAAAATATAAGTTGAAATAGAAAAAAATACAAAATTCTTATTCTTCTTGTTTGGCTCCACACATAGTATATTATAAGCCATTGTAAAGTAATTTATGGCATTCGTGGTCAAGTTATTTAATAAACATGTTTTCTTCTTGTTTTATTGAATTATTGTAAAAATTATAAAAATATTCAGTCAAATGTCAAATGTCCATCAAATACAAAATGACAAACTATGGCAAGACTTTGACATTTACCTATCTTTTTTGACGTGTGCTGTGCTGCCTTATTAGTATAAAAAGAGATTATAATAATCGATTTTTCTAAGGATTTTATTTAGTGATCGAATAATAAACAACTGAGCAAAAGTCGTGTAAAGGAACTTCTGTTAAAAAAAAAACAGTGTGTGGTCAAACACCACATGACAGAAGTGAAAACTTCATCAAGGTGAGACGTGCCTTAACAAGTGTTACATAGCAAAGCATGACGGCTCAATCTCGTTGAATACCCACAAATAAACAAGTGTTCAGCACGCATTAAAAGGTTTCACTTTCAAAAAATGCATAAACACCCTTGATCACATAATGACAATTGTATTATCGTGATATCGATTCATAAATAAATAGATATTATTCGATTACTATTCAGAAGAAAGTCAACGACAACACTGGTTGGATGAATCATGAGACAAACTAGGATAATATTATCATATTAAATACTAATTAAATAAACTTTTTTTAGGTTCACCTGGGTACTAAAATATAACACAATAATTAATTTCCAAAATTAATCGATTTATTGAACAAATTGGATTTCTCTGAACATCGTGTTCACTGAGGCCAGGAATGAACAATACCCTTTAAATATTTCAATGAAATACAAAATCTATTCCCAAACTAATACCAAAACATAGCTTTTGATACAGTCACAGAAACAATTTACTTTCTAATAATTTAATATTATGATCATAATACATTAAATTAAGCATTTTAAATCTCACGGATAATTATAAAATTGTATCGTAACCGCATGATTGATTGTGAGAGCGGCGTGACGAGTCTCGAGCGCGATCCTTTTCAACGCGTTTAAAAGAGCTATTAGAATTCAAAGAATATTTTTTGAAAGCTTAAAATAATCTAAGCCGCTTTTGAAGGATTGCGAATGTCAATCTAATGGAATTTCTGTACAAATTGTTTCGAGATTTTATATGTTAGTAGGTATTAAACTCGGCTTGAAGAATTTCCTCTGTCATTTATTAACGCGGCATCTCAAAAACGTCTCGTTATAATCCATGTTTGTCTGGTATTACCTAACATTTGAGAATACTTAATTAAAAGTTAAAAAAATAATATAATATGGAAAAAATATTTTTAAATTTAATAACCGGCAAGCTAAGCCTTACCTTTGCATCCGTTACGAATAGCCCGGTGTTATTTGCCGATTCTGCAGACTACTAGGCACTATGAGTAAGGTACTAGTGACTTCATCAATCTTTATTTAAATAGGTAAGGGAAGGAAAGAAGGTGAAAGTCGTCTCGAATCCGATACTTCATGATTGATCGCTATTTGACGACATTTCTTCAAGTACTAAGAGAGATATCCAATCTGAATCATGTTATTACTGGAAAGATTTTATTGATTACAACACAAAAAACCCTTTAAAATCATCTTAATACATGTACATAAATCCAATCCATAAGATATACTACATAAGACTATAATGAATTTCCTTTTGTAAGAGTAGAACCTTTCGATACATCTAGAATCCTTTGAAATTTATGCTGAATTTGTACGTATAGTCAGTTCAATTTGGTATACCAATTACAATATACCAATAACATGACAATTGTTCCCAAAAGCTCTTAGTTCCCCTTATCGGGACACAATATCTAATAAATTTATGACCAGACTCAGTAGCTTTAAGAAGTATACAACCATCGTAATATTGTTTATTTCATTTCAAGTTTATTGTATAGTAAGATAGCGGTGTACATGACCCTGTCAGGGCACTGCAAACATTCTATCCTCTTAAAATTATTTTAAATATTTTACATTACACACATATTCTTCTGAATATTATTTGTAAAAAAAACATAATATTATAAAAGTTAAATCATGTACCATCACAAACGGCGGAGATGATTGATATTACGCTAGTCAGGCTTTGCATTGCAATTCTTATTAATTAACTAGGTACCTATTTCCACCTACCCTACTAATTAACAAATATGAATTTAGTACTTAAACATAGATTCACCCAATTATGGATACTGTAGTACGTGTTATCTTAAAAATAAATATTATTTTATATTAAAATTAAACCCTACGATATCACGGTGATATGAGATGGAGCAATTATTTGACTGAATGTTGACCATGATGGCACTCTTGGGCTTTTGGATGATCCATCGCGATGAATTTGGGACATTCAAAAGCACGTTAGCAAAATGTGTAAAAAAGACCTGAACAAGAGACGCTCAAGACCAAAAGGTCTGGCGTAAATGAAAAAGGCTAACCAGGTATCTGTGATTCCGGGCTAGATCGATGCTGGTCGGTAATCTACCTGGAAGAACTTTAGATGAGACAGATGACGTAAGCTCTCTTGCAGCCAGTTTCCGTACAAATACGTTCAGCGTACATACATACATTTCCGCAGTAGGTAATTCCCCTGGCTCTGTAGTTGTTTACACGGTTTCATCCATTATCTTACTTGCGAATGTCACCTCGATCGCTGGAGACACCTGATTTGCACTCCATTTCTGTTCTGTAATTGGATTGGTTTGGTATTGTTTATTCAATTGATTTTATATTTCTTGTTTAGAAATACAACGAGAGTAAAAATTTGACTGGTAACAAATATTTCTAGACTAATTACCGACAACAACTTTTGCCTTTTGGTTCCAGGAAAATAGCAAAGATACGTTAGGTATCTACAACTTAAAAATTTGATTATATTATGCGAGTACGAGTACATAAATATACTAGAATGTTTGTTTATAAAAGATGACCCCGACAAACAGTTTACATTAAAACATTCGAAGGCATTCCCGGGGCACAACTGCAATGCGACTAACATTTTGTATTCCTTACTTTCCAGTTCTTACTGCCTTGCTCTGACATCTATGAACATGCACTCACAGGTAATTTCATTACAGTATCATTAATTACTTACAGAAGACAGCACCTTTAAATTGCTGATGGGTTATAAATTTACGGAGTTTTTAAGCATGATAGAGCTGGAATATCAATCTTTTTACTTTCAGTTTATTCTTAAATAAATTGGATTTAATACAAAATTATCAAAAATAGATGCATAAATGGCGATCTTCACCCTAAGCCAAGCCTTTATCGTTTAGACCTTAAAAATTCAACGAAGAATTTGAACAAAGTATCAAGGGTAGGTATACCATACATACCTATTTAATATTGAAGAGGATGACATAAAAAAATATTTTGTATGAGGCCCACATTCGCCACTGTTTTTATTAAGCTTGGTTTCGTTCGAACTTGGCAGGAGATAAGTACCTATCTTTACGTGTAAGTAGTAGTTAAGAATATTTAGTGTGTCAGGTACAGAACCCGTAGTTTGCATGTGGAATGCCAGCGAGGTGGCTCCATCGAGGTGACTCCATCGATCTTCGACCTAATCCTATCCGCTATGGCTTCCTTGCCTTCGCCCAGAAGAAATTCAATTATCAGCTATAGACATAAATCTCTTTGGATCTGTTTGGACAAGTTTTCTTGCAGACTTATTTGAATATTTAACTCCATTTTGCGATTCGATGATTGATAGGCATCAAAGTGGATTGGTGATCTATTAGAGTGGGGTGATTCTAATCTGGGCCTATTTGAGCTATTACTTGTGAGCCCAGTTTACTAGATACAAGCTCGTACACTCTGTGGTTTGTTGTGGCATCTAGGTTTAAAATCAATATTGGTGACGGAAAAATCTAAAAATTATAACATAAGCAAGAAATTAATACTTATAAATAATCTACATTTGTTACACAAATAAAACAAGTATTTCAAATCACCGTTCGTTTGTAAGGTGCGCCATATTATAAATAAATTTTCTTAAATGAGTACAAATTTTCCAAGATCCTAACACTTAACAAAGTTCGGTACAAAATCGCGCATAATTTGTGCTCACTTATAGCCACATCTACCATTTGTTTGGTCACCATTCTCTCTTGTTACCCCGATGGACCAGATGGGTTTATTCCTGTAAATACCTCCCATTCCAGGAAGGATCTATTTTTACTCCTTATAAAGATGTCCCACCATTCCCCGTCAGGGGAACGTTGGGTGGTGGGAGACGGGGAATGGTGGGAGACGGGGAATGGTGGGATACGGCTCAGGACCGTGAAAGATGGAAGAATTTGGGGGAGGCCTTTGCCCAACAATGGGACAGCATAGGCTGATAAAAAAAAAAAAAAAAAAAAAAAAAAAAAAAAGATGTCCACGGGTTTAGAACCAGGTCCTCCCGAGGGGCCTAGAAACGATTATTTTTTAATCAACCCTTAAACTCCCAAAAACAATTAACTAACTGGATAACAAGATCGCAATTAGAGACGCAAGAATTTTAATGTCAATAAACGAAAACTTAGATCAAAGTTTTTTTTAAACATCTTCCAACTAACTGAATACTAAGATCACATTTTCGCGGAAAAATAAATCAGAATTATCACAACGTCTGCGGTGGCGTATCACAAATAGTATTGGAAAATACGTACGATCGGATTTTACTCAAGCACAGAATAAATAACTACAACACAGGACGTCTGATGCAGTCAATTTTATCGGATAAGATCGATACTAGTGTTATTCGAAATTGAAAATTGGACAGCGCCACTTAGTACCTAAACTCCCAGACGGAACAGTAAAATCACTACCTAAATTATAATAAAAAGTATTAGCATCATCGTGTGGGTTGATCAATGTGATGCCAAATATTAAGTTTAATAAAAATGGGCCTTACTGTTATTTCGTAAATACGCTTTTTCCACAAGCCAGATACTTTTGACTGTTCCTCTTTTAAGGCCTTTGCACCTATCTAATATAAATGTTTGTAAATCAAAATTGAAATCGGATATGCACTCCATTGAATGCCCGGAATCGGCTGCGGAGCGCAGGGATGCGGATTGCATTCTACTGGCACCGCATTGTCGCCGATATATTGCTCAGATTTGCGAAGCCTCGATCCAGCTTTGCAGTTTTTGAATTTGTGTGTTGAGATATTTGAGTTCCTACGGTATAATAGAAATAGATTTTGTGTATCCGTGGAAAAATATTTTCTAAAACATTTGAAGATCTTAAAGTTCCAATTAGATTTTATTGATATACGAAAAAAAATAAGAAGACTTTTTGGAAGACATTTTGTGTGCGCAAACAAAATCTAACTTACTGCAGAGATTCAAACTACAGTTATATCTCTGAATTCTGAATGTGGTTTAAATTCAAACAAAGACCCTAACAATTAACTCCACCGCTAAAACGTTCTAATAAACCTGTTTCAGAGAGTTGCAAATGTTGAAGTAAAAATTTAATTTTCAGAGTTCCCGGGGGACCATTTGTCACCCTTATTGTATTCGTGAATGAACCAGCTCGGGGCGTATTGAGGTTGCACGAGCTAGGCAAACGGCTTTTATATCGATAACTTTTAGAGACAGACATCACATAAAACATTAAAGATTTTGTCCAGCACCTTAAAAAATAAAAATTAATATTAAAATAAATATTAATTAATATATATTTATTTATATTAATAAATTTAAAAATCCCAAATAAACATTTATTTTTCAAATAATATTTATTTCTTTGGCACTTTTGTTGCTGTAATGTGTAATTTGTGAAATTTTAAAATTTTGTCTAATTTGTCGATTGACATTGGTTCGTATACGGTGTCTGCAAGCTATGCTGAAAATACATTGGCAGAATGTTGACGCAAGTAACTAAAAAAGCCACTGGATTTTTCTATGCATAAAAATAATATATGTGCATTAAAACACGTGCTTAACAGTAAAGGAAAACATCGTGAGAAATCGGCATGTCATAGACCCTAAAAGTTCGAAAGCCTCTTCATCTTCGAGGCGCACTAGAAATCCTTTCACCACCCTTGTACAAAAGAAATAGTGTGACGATAAGAAGCGAACGGAAACATAAGTGGAAATATTTTTTTATTCTTTTGCTTGCTCGAATATTTAAATTCAGCTAAATATCTAGTAGTATTAATAAGTAGTATGTCGGATAAGTGATTAATTTTTTTAATAACTGTTGATGGCACGAGTAGTTTTGCGTAAATTTTCCAATCTATTTTAAAACTCACTCTGCGAAAAAGCTTGCGGAAAAGTTATTATAGGAGCGAAATAGGTTTTGAAAATTGTCGTTTCGATTACATCTCTGCTTCGATTGACATTCGGCGTGCTATCTTATATCTACGTTGCTCGAATTTCAAACTCTGCATAAAATATGTATAATATGCAACCAGTAGCATAACTGCAACAAAACTTTTCTTTCACTTATACATTAGGTACATTATCTACTACTCGGGCGAATGAACATGACACCTGGCTCGAATGACGTTTGTGCAAAGTACAGCGTGGAATTGGATAATCTTGTTAGAGAAGAGGTCCTGTAATACTTGGTAATGATAAGGCTTCGCAATTAGAGGAAGAAGAAACACGGAGGGTGCCGCGCGGGGCAGCGGGGGAAGCATCAAGTTCCGATCCTAGTGTCAGCCAGGTGTCATGTTCATTCGCCCGAGTAGTACATTTTGCGCATAATATTGCTCATAAATTGTTCCTTCGGGGTTAGGCGAGATGCGACATACGGGTCAGTACAGCTGGCATATGCTTAATGATTGTCCTAAGTAACCCCTTCAGCCTTTTTACGTTATACCTATCCTATTCGGTCATTTTGCCATGAAATATCAGTTAATTCATTCCACACAGCTGGTAAGCGTGGCAAGGTAATCGTGCTGTACACTGTGACAGCACGATTACCTTGCCACGCTGTACATAACAATTATGAACCATGCATGCCTCTGTGTGTGGGATAAGAAGCAGTAACTTGGTTGATCTCTTGGTCAAATTGGTGGCAATGTATCATGAGAGCGCTTCTGTGCTCGGCAAGTTTGATCACTGGCATTTCGGCACAAACAAGGAAACAAGTATAAACGAAATGTACCTAGAACTAGACTTTTAAGAACACACAAATTAGGTATCAATATAGAAATGAATATGTATAACAAATTGCCTCTTGAAATAACAAAGCTTCCGTTAAAAGTGTTAAGGTCAAAAGTTTATATTCAACAGGAAGTGACTCATTTTGAGCATCTGATAAATTGTTTAATTTTGTATTAAAAATGTTAAAATTCATGGTCTTCCTTTTATTTATGACACTATGTTACTTAGCAAAAAATAATCCTTATGATGAAGCCTTTCGATCGGTATGATAAAGCTACAGGATGATTATTTTTCTCGTGTAACGGGTTCAATTCCCGGTTCAACCATGTTATTATTTGAATATCTATGAATGCAGTTTAAATTGTTTTTTAAATTCAAATAATGTCTTCTTTCAGTAAAATGTTCCATCTACAATATTCAAGGTACTTTCCCTCCATGTGGCATAGCCGTGGGACGACCTGTATAAAACTGTAATGATTTTTTGACTTACCAGAGTTATGCAATGTAACATAGCATAAATGATTGAATTGAATTGAATTGAATTGAATTGAATATGTATAAAGGTACGCTGTACCGCTTTTATATTTTACGATCATGAAAGCCATCGCCTTTCCAGGTAATCTTACCTGAGTTCTCATTTCGAACGCTTAGCCAAATGCGAGGAGATACGAGTACGCGTTATTAGACTAGTCGATTGCTTTGAATTTGATATGGGTTTTTTTTTGGTACAGTCAGTGCCTGCGCTTATCTAGTGGTAACTGTGCTAAACTATTCAGTGTCCATATTATCAGTTTCATAATGTTCATATTTGAAAAAGAACTTAATAAATTGCCGGGTATTTGAATAAGCTGCCAACAATCGGAATGGTTTGCCCACCCCGTGAAAACGACTGTCGGTCACGCAATTCAAGCAAAAGGTTCAATCCTACATATTATGTTGAATATGCTCATTGCACTTCAAGTGAGGAAAAACAAACTTTATTAATAATATGCTTTCTTTATTCTCTATTTCTGTTGATTCTTCAAGTTATGCTTTGAAATAATCTAAATTAAAATGTTACAAACAAGATGTTCTGTATTAAAAAACTTAGGCTCTAAACCACTCAAAAATATTAAAAATTCATGAAAATTGTGTAATCTCATTTCATGCGTTTAAATAAAGTAGGAAAGCCGCTAAAAGTTTAAGCCAGTGCACCCGTTTAAAACATGGACTCTAACAATGGGTGGACACAATGCAAGACCTGATATAAGTTAATCCTTAAAGAAGATTGGTGGTACCTACTCAATAATTTATGGCATGTTAGTTAGTATTATCACCTAATGTAGCCACGCAAGACAAAGAAGAAATATATACTAACTTAAAAAAATTATGTATCTAAAAAGATACATAATTATGTATCTAAAATGATACATATTTTTTTCTAAAATCTATGTGTGCATTAAAACACGTGTTTAATGGTGAAGGAAAGCATCATCAGGAAACCGGCTTGTCATAGAACCTAAAAAGTTCGAAAACATGTGTCAAGTGCACGGAAAGAGCCCGTGGCGCACTTGAAATCTTTTCACCACACTGGTTCGAAAGAACTAGTGACACGATAAGAAGGAGTGTTTTTGGTACGTATATTGCTTTTTGCCTAACTGAAAGTAGCCCTGAGTCTAAGCAGTGGAAACATTCATTATAGTCTAGTTAGGTAATAATTATGCCACGTAGTGAGTGTGGAAAATATTAATTATAACATCTCTGTGTTATAAAACGTGGAATTAATAGAAATTTATCAAAAATAATTCATAATACGGAATAAGTTCGACAATTTCATTTCCTCAATTCATAGCGGGTTTTCTGGTAAGTTTCAATTCATACAGAAGACGGTGCCAAGTTAGCCTGACAAGCCCTAATTGAGAGGAACCCTGGGGACGAACGCGACTACACTCGAGTCTGCTCGCGCGATACGGGTACGATATAAAATTATAAGGTTTTGAAACGAAGAGACGAACTATGTCTTCGTATGCTTTAATATTTCAAGATCTAACTTGGAGGCTTTTGTAAGAGTTTTTTTTATCTTCACTTCCGAAGTTGTCCTTTTCTATTTAACTTCCTTAAAAAACAGTGCCTGAGTGCACAAGCCCTATTTTGATTAGAAGTTTTATGGTTATCCGTGAACAATCAGAAAGTTTTCTTGACATTTTACTATTTTGGTTGGCGAAAATAATAACAACGAATACAATAAAAATACAAAATATCAATTACGGAAATAATACAAATATAACTAAAATAAAACACCCACACTTAAAACTCTTTATTTAGGTATAGTTATTATAATAATATGCAAATTTTAAACTAATAAAAAAAGCTTAAAAAGATACATATCTGCAACATGTTTCTAATTTTTTCTCAGTTTATATCAATAAATCTAGTAATGTTTAAGTTAATTTGAAATATTTCGACAGTATTTAAAAACAAATCAGTTTTATAGTGCTCCTAGAAAAACCTAACAGTCATGTCAAGTAGATCAACGAGAGCTTCGAGAAGGGCTGAGGGTGGAATCAACAGGTAGGTATCGATTGTGAAAACAACTTTGTTTCATTCAAAATGGGACGATATTTTTAGATACTGTATTAATTTTCTACAATACTTTTATGGCTTAACAACGATAAAATTGGTATTATTTCGTAATATTTATTAGTGAGTATTAACAATCGAATAACTGACTTCATTTTATTTGGATTTATTTCTATCCTGTTAATTTCAAAAAATATGTTAACAAAAAAAAGCAGTGTTCGTTTAGAAATTATAACTTGTATAAAGTGAACCACAAAAAATCTGCCGAATGGAGTTTCGTTTTATAAAAACAACAGAATTTGTAATCAGTTTGAAATTCTGCATTACACCTCGTAAACCGCAGTCCCGGGACCTGCCTCGACAAAGCGGTAATTTAAAGTTAGTCCGCATTGACTCTACATGCAACGCTCTCATTCACGGGAATTGGGTAAGCTGTCAGCTTTACTTTGTACGTAACTATCTACATACTGCAGCAACATTAAAGGACTATCCACACATATCCGGGACGGGGCCGGGACGTGTCAGGGTCGTGGCCGTGCCAAAAACGTGCTTCCGTGTTCCGTCAGGGGCTTTCTGTTCACACATCTCAGGGCCGTGACCGGGCCGCGACAGTTTAAATATTGTATTTCATTCCATATATTATTTTTGTAATTTGAATCCATATATTTCGGAAGAGACAAGCCGTACAAAACGCTATATATGCGTACCTCCTCGCACATACACGGACGTGTGTGAACGAGTTCATATAAAATGTACACCAGGAGCACGTCCCGGCCACGGCCCTGATGTGTGGATCCTTAAATCTTTTACTACTAACTCCGAAAATTGATGGTTCATCATTATGTTCAATGCCTTGATTTCACTTATGTAAGGATGACGGCACAACAAGTCATATTTCATTCGTCTCTATCGCAAGTCGAAAGACTGGCATGAGAATTGGAGAAAGTTTATGAGATGAAGTCATCTCTGATACTTTTGACTTTGCATCTCTATCAATAGAGACGGTTATCATATTTTTTTTTGTTCATATTTTTGCATTACTTTCCCTTGTTAAATTTATTACGTATAAAGAATTTTATTATTGTATCTTTCCCTAAGTAACAAGCTTGTTCTTTTTCAGGAGGTTAATTAATTTTATACTTTCACTAAAACGAGTCTCTCTTCGAGATAAGCGCTTTTTGTATAAGAAGATTATTTACGGAGGATCAACGTTTTATAATATTTTATAATGGGTGTACATTGTTTGAGCATTAAACGGTTAATAAAAGCCGGTGTAAGGCGTTTTGATTAATATCTCTTAATTTTTTCTACTTCTATTATTATTACATTTATTTCATTTTAAGACTCATATAAATAAGTTTTTCACTATATTTACTTTTTAATAAATAAATTAAAAATAGCTTATAAACAATATAGTAAAAATATATGTAAAATAATGGACCAACAGCCGTGGAGTAGAGCCCAAGCGGCTGGTTGCTAGGGCTGTATAAATAGTGCCTGATATTTTATTAATTATGTTATTACGTCTTTATTCAATTTTCTTTTACAATCAAAAACATATTGTCTATTTACTTTAAAACTAATTTCAAATTTTACAATAATTAAACAATATAAATCGACAATTGACCCATTACCATTACATACCATTACCATAACATTGCAAATAAATACTGAATACTGAATACTGAATTACCACTGGGAGATTTTGTAAATATCTAATCCAATGTTTAGGGTTTCATAGAAAGCATTCGTCTCACAATACGAGCTTTAATCAAGTCCTACTGCTTTTAGACTTTTGTAACGGTGTAATTTGGTAATGACAATGTCAAAAGATAATGAGGCATATTCTTACCAATGAGTCCATAAGCTGAAATGATTATTATAGGAACAATAATAACATCAGTATTGAATTTTTTTAAAGCTGTGTTTTTTAAAGATGTTCAGTGTAAGTGAAATTTTATCCTGTTCAGCTTTAAACAGGTTAACGTCGTGTGGGACACTAATATCAATGAAGTATGTCTTATGTTTGGATCGATCTATTAGTACGATATCATTTTTGGTTAGTAATTATTATTAAATTCTTTACTACATAGTAGAAATCACATTAAACAATTAGGTAAATGATATCCGTGGCTGGCGTGAATACATAAACACGTCTAAAATGGCAATTTTTCAGGGCGGCGATTTTAAGTTTCGACTTCTTGTGGTAAATCAGTTACGTATGTGTTTCGGTTGTTTTAGAGGTTATATTATGTTATGCCATTTTTCAAATGTTGACTATAAATGAATATAAATAAATAAATACTTTGGACATTTCACACAACGCCATCTAGCTCTAAACTAAGGAAGCTTGAACTATGGGAACCAGATAACTGATACAATACTTATATAATTTTTTTGTTGTAAATAATTACATAGGATACATAGAAAACACCCAGACAGGACAAACACCGATATTCATCGCACTAATGTTTGTCCTGAACCGGGAATCGAACCCGCGACACTCGGCGTAGCAGTCAGTGGCACTTGCCACTAGATCATCTGTGTCGTCGAATACGAATGTTTCTATGTATTCATACTAATCTAAAGAGTATTTAGCATTATACAATATTTCCATTACAAAACGTTGAGGCGAGTCGCCATAATGTTTTATTTCCGCAAAGTAATGAGAGTAACATAACAGAAGGAAGTCTTTACAAAGAGCCCGCAAATAAAAATGAAAATTTACTACAAGGTACTTGACCTTCTTCACGTACAGGTACAATAACGCAAGGGGATTTGGGTCTAGATGGTTACTTACCTAATGAGACTTGAGTTTTGAGTTAGGTATATGCGAAACATATCTTTTTTTTTCAATTTTTTGTAAAAAATAGGCCTACGTTTGACCACGACTCACCTGATGGGAAGCGATGTCGTGGTCTATTTTTACACGTATACCTAGAAGATGTTTGTTAATCCGATCTTGAAATACACCCAAGTTATAGGTGGTGGGAAACACAGACGATATCTCTTTAATTTTTAGCGTAGCAAAGATGTAACAGTGATTTTCTAGTTTAAAAACAAGAGGGAGGCCTTTGCAATTTTTTTTTGCATTGTAACACGAATTGAACCATGAATAGCTAAATATTTATAAGATTATCGATTCTACAGGCGTAGCAAAATATTATATTTTTTTCAGTGTGCTTTTTGAATTTGATTCCGAATTTTGTTTTTGTTGGCCCTTTCAAACGCAGCGTTCCATAAATGGCATGCCACACGATATACGATTTTTTTTTTCATCTCAATTTTATCATTTATGCTAGTTATTAATTGATACGTGGATGACTTAGTAGATTATTGCAAATAAGGGTTCTTGTATTAATGCCTACTCCTTCGTTCAGTGAAATGTCATCTAGTATTCATTTATCTAGTACTTATTGTGTTTAAGTATTAGTATAATTGTAGAGTCCGAACCGAGTCACTGTAACCCTACACACAGGTTCTTGAGGAGACCTAGAGTAGGGTACAGAGCTCCAGAGCTCCAGTAGGTACATCTAAAATCTAAGATAAGACTGCCATGTTATCCATTACAATATACCCGATACATATTTAAGGAACCAATAAACAATTTTTTTTTAAATTTTTTATTTATCATCCTGCAAAAAACTGGCGACGTTCGTCATCTTCCCTCTAAAAATTTACGTTAGGTACTTCTTATTATTTTATTTTACGTTACAGCGTGGATAAGCTTTATTTGGTTAAGCTGTTAATATATAATTAAATGTTCTGTACAAAATAAATGTCGCAGACGCATAGGCAACCAATAAAAAAAATTGCCCAATGTTACTCTATCCATTCTCGACACATAGCTATGGCAGTCGCGTGCTGCTTTCGGACGCGTATGTAGGTTTTATGTTTCAAAAGGTGTATAAAGGTTTAGGTGTTATGCGCTGGGAGCCCACCAAACTAATATAGCTCTGGACTAGACAGTGTCAGCGATAGGCACAAAACAATCCATTTCATTGCAATAATAATACGTGTCAAATTACCCGCCATAGCCGTGTTTCCGTTACGTGACACGCGACTTTTAGAAACAATTGCTTTATTTTACGCCTAATAATGTCCGGTTGGCTCGTGCACGGTAATAAGTACATTGTGTGTCCTCCGTAGAGTACATTTTCGAGAATAGTTGTAAGAATTGCCAAGTTAAGAGAATTTATAGCTTAGCCCCGCATTTTTGGTGAGCGGGTTGTGTGCAGGTTTTAATGAGCACGGTTGGTCTCCTAGCGAACGATAGCATATTTTGGCAACATATTTAGGTTAACTTTTAAAAGCTTTTATGGAATTTAATAATATAGATCATTGTGACCGTAAAATGAAACGTAAAGAACCATGAACTGTACAGTACCTACTACAAAAAAGCTAGTTGTTTATCGTTGGGAGGCGTCTCCGACAGGAATATGTATATAAATGAAAATTAAAAAGAATCCAAAATTATTTATTCAGAACATAAAAAGGGCACATAACTAAAATGGAAGCGTTGACCACTGAAAAAGTCTAAATAAACTGTATCGCAGCCGTCACAAGATGAGTACTAATACACCGAGCAAAGTAATGTAAGCATTGCTGTGTTTCAGTTTTGAAATACACTATATCTCGGATTGTCAATTTTTTTTATTTATTTATTGTATAAGAAATTAGTACATAACGATAAAACAAAACATCTAAAAAGCCACGAATGGTTTGTCCTAGATGTAAGCTGGTTCTCCTAATATATATAGGTTTAGGTTTAACTTTAAAATTACTAGAAAGTTGCGTAAACAGGTTTGGGGAAGTCGCTAGTGTAAAAAATATAGGTAACGTAATGTGTAAACGAAAAAAGAAAGTGTCTATTCTGTAAGTTGTAGGTAGGTAGTAGGTAGAATGAATAATAATATGTAGTTAACAGGTATTAGTTATTGTTGTAGATATGTAGGTAAGTATTTATATAGATAGTATCTAGTTATTTAAGTAAGTATGTGTAATTATTTAAAGGAAGGGAAAAAAGTAAGGCAGATTTTAATTGTAGGCCAGACAAGAGCTAGCCAACTATTTGTAGCGAACTATGAGTACCAGGCGGTCACGTGCAAAGCTCGTTGTGCAATGCGCCAGGGTGCTGGGTAGCATAAGTTTTCAGTCCAAATTACTTTTTGGATACAATAAATGTTGCATTTTATTGCCTGGTTAGCTTCTCTCTTCTCTGTAAATTATTTTTCCAGCATCTCTAAACTGAATGCAGGCTAGGCTGAGCAGACAGTAGTTATAATTTTTCGAAAGCTAATCGTTTTTTCGTTAGGCGGTGAGACAATTACCTAACACACCTATAGCACTCACGGTCACAAGAGAGAAGTAGGTACTTAGATTGTTTATTTTATTTTATTTTATTTCTTTCACAAGCAGAATACAATCGATGTAAAACTAAAATTACATATTACATTATTGTTTATTTCAGTATTCAGTATTCAATCATTTATTGCCATATTGAGTAAGTAGGTTACATCTAAGGTCTTAATGAGTTGTCTAGAACTATGAACAGCTACACACTACACTACACTCGTTCTCAGCAAGAAAAATATTTAAGTATTTCTAATAATTATAGGAATTATTATGTACTTAAATTATATGTCGCAAAATGACTCATTGAAGTATTTTTTCAATTAGTAGAAGCATTTTTTCAGAAGCATTTCTTTTAGTTTTCTTTCAAAATTATCATTATTTTCTTCTATTTTAATTACATGTGGAATTATATTATATATTTTTACCGCCATTGCGTTTGTACAATCCGTCAAAGAAAAGTAGTTTAGATGGTGGTATAACTAGGTTGTGCTCATACCTAGGTACTTATATAACGGCGTGGTTGGTCAGCGATATTTTTAAAGTTTCATACGAGTACCTCTAAACTTTTACCCTAGCCTCTGCCTACTACCAAAACTCGGTCTCGTATCGCGTGATAAATACCATCGCTCGATCTCACACTGTCAAATGTGAGTTCAGAACTTGGGCCGGCTCAGCACGATTTAAGGCATGGCCGGCTGACGGCAAATCGCTCAGCCGTTGTGACATGCATGTTGTATCTTTTAGGCACAGAAGTATTAAAGTATAGAAACACAATGTATTACATTGAAAATATGCCCAGTAAAAGGGAGCCACTTTGGCTAACTTCTAGTACATTTTGGTCTTATGCTAATTTTCTAAAAAGAGAAGTAACAGGGCTTGATAAATATTATTTGTTAAAACTACTCGGTGTTTTCATTGTTAATAAAAAATGCATCGTTAAAAGTAACAAAGCTTATTTGAAAATGGAGATATTTCATTTTTTAAGATGTCTGAATTTTTTTGGTTCAGTCTTACGATTCCCTTTTGGTTCGACTGTCCATCTTGTTCTATAGGAACATCGTTATTCATCTATGCTTTTAGGTAATGTTCAGTAGTCCTATAGCGTATAAATCTTTGATAAGCGTTTTTTATAGGTTTTTTGTAATTTTTTCCGTCATAGAAAAGTCAAGTTTAATATGTCTAACGTTTTCAATCAAATATTCTGTGACGGCTTTGATACCAAAGAACTTGTATAGGTACTATGTTCCTTGTTTGATACGAATTCGCCGTTGGGAACCACCACGTTGAATTCTCACTAAGTTGAATTCCCAAAATGTTGATTTCCCAAAATGTTGAATTCCATGAAGTTGATTTCCCAACATGATGAATTATCATTTCTCAATTAGTTGAATTTGCGGAATGTTGAATCCTATAAAGTTGATAAAAGAAAGAATTGTTTCTCATCATCGTAAACATTTATTTACAAACACACAAACAAATAACATGCAGGTAACAGAAAAGAAAATTATACTCTTACAGTAAAAAGAAAAAAAAGTAGGTAGGTCACCTATCCAGGTATATTTAAAAACCAAGTTTTAACCTAATTAGATTAATTTTCTTGAGAAAGTTTATAGGGGACATTAAATTTCTGTTTAATTGTTTTAATAACGATGAATATTTTTTGTCGAATAGTATGTCCCTTAATTGCCTATTCTTCTTAAATGGCTCAAACAACAAATATTTATCTATTTTTCTATCATAATGGTTTTTTTCTTTTAAAAGTGTGTGGAATACTAAGTATAAATTTGGGTTTCTAGGTAATCTCGCGTTAATTCGTCGATGGTACCCTTCACAGTTGTTTGTAGTACGATGAGTGTCTTTCGAACAACTTATCATATAATGGTCTTTGTCATACCATTGCGATTTAAACTATTTTAAAAATAACATCATTTGTGATGAAGCAGGTGCAGCTCGTTGAATACTTTCCCAGGCTTTTTGCATAAAAGTGGGTGGAAGTAAAACAAAATTTGCGCACATTCTGACAATGCTTCTTGCACTTTTGACGTCACTTGAAGGATTACACACTCTCGCTATTTTACATTCCTTGGCTTTCTTCCATATGGCTTTATTATAGTGCTGATAACAACCAGTTATAGTAGAATCTGGAAAAGTAGCTTTAACGGCGTTTATTTGTGCTGCTTCATAATCACATTTAAATGATTTTATCACAACAGGCAAATTCTCTTTTATTAATTTGAATAACCTTGTGTAAGTTTTTTCAGTTTTGTTAGGGAGGAATGCATATCGACGCTTGAAAGGCAAAAATTACCAAGCGACATTTTGGGCGATATTGAGTTATATATATCATTGGAATCAGAAAAAAATTCTGCGTCGATTGGACTCTCATGTCGCTAGGACGAAGTTGGTGTCGCTTGGTAATTTAAAAAAAATACACATTTTCACAGTTTTCGGCGTCCAAGCGACTAAAATTTTAGCGATTTATGAATAATTTTCACTTAGTATTTATTCGATCTTTAATTTTTGTCCATAGTAATTTTTACCTAGATTCGAAATAATGCGTTTGAACATAAAGTATTTTTTGCCTTGCGGTACCTAGGGTGTAAAGATTACTTATGAAATTTTACCTGAAATAATATTTTTTTTTCTCGTTAATAAAGACTTTCTAACCCACCTTAATTATGTATAAATTTTCATTTAGTATTTTTAACCTCAATGCAATGGACTTAAAAACGTAAAGTAGTAATATTTACCTCCCTAAAAAGGATATATTTTGTCGTATGGTAATTTTTTACCTACCGTTTTTTTTAACTGTTTTTGTTACTTAGATAACTATTTCTGATATGAAATATGTATAAAAGAGAGCTTATCCCTATGTCCCTAATATGTTTTGTCGCTTATACGCGCTGTAAAGCAGATTTTTAGTGGCTGTGGTAACAAAATAATGATTTAGTCTTGTCGCATAGGCAACCTGCGTGCTCCCAGGTATCGCACATAGTGCATCGCGTAGCTTGGATTGTATACTCGGTAAGTGCATTTTAAAGATTTAATGAAATTAGCTTTTTTAATGCGCATTTTATATTGATTTAAATTTATTGTTTTAGGTACATAATGAATCGGAATACGAGAGTAGATAACATTATTCAGCTAGCTATGTCAAACGCCGGGGTGGATAGCAGAAATTTGACTTTGGTAATGTAACAACTTATGTTGTTGAATAAATATTTTATTCTCTCAATCGCAACGTATAGAAACAACTAAAAATAAAATTTAATTCTTAGGAGTCAAGATATTGAGGATCGCAAGATTGCTGAAAAATAATACTTGATGTGGTTGATTTAAATTTGTTTCATTGGAAATAATAGGTACTATAAATAATTATGAATAGGTACCATAAACCCATTCCAGTATTTAATTTAATGTAACAGTAGTTTTAATAGCTATTACTTTCTTCATAAAAATTGCATTTAATCTAATTAACTAGGTATACTGATTTTGAAATTTCTAATAAATGCTATGTATAAAAATAAAATGCCTTATTTATTAACAACGACAGTCTACATTCTTTATAAGATCAGCTATCCACTTTGCGAGAGATTTTTCGCATTTTTATCTTTAATTTTGTGTCTTGCCTTATATCCTATGACCCCCAAGTGGGTCCACAGTGATCTGTCTTGAGCTTCACGTTTGACTTTGCTCCAGGATTTACCCATGGCTTTGACCTCCGATTCCACCGATATTCGCCAAGTCTTGGGACGGCCACGCTTTCTCTTGCCCTGTGGGTTCCAGTCTAGAGCTTGTTTTGGGATATGGTCGGGCGCTCTTGGTAGCGTGAGGCCGATTTCTATTTACAACACTTTATCTGGGAATCCATGGGTGATTCATGGCACTTGTCTTACAGGTCGACGTTGGTCATTTTGTCCGGCCAAAAGATCCCAAGAATCTATCGAAGGCACCAGTTTATGAAAACCTGGATCTTACGCGTGAGGTCTTTCGTTACTTTCCACGCCTCGTATGGTTATCAGAACGGTTTTGACATTGGACTTTTCTCTTATCATATCTTGAGCTTCACTCTACTGGTCAGTTTCCGTGACTGCTATGTCAGGCGCAACTGTGTAAAGGCTCCTTCGGCTTTGGCGATTCTATATCCTGTTCGGTGCCACCAAATTCAGATACCGTACTCCAAAGGTAGACGAATTGATGGACCTGCTCCACCTGTTCCTGGCCAATCAACAAAGGCGTTTTGTTGCTTACGCCGCCGGGTCTCATCTCCTTAGTTTTGCTTGTATTAATTTTAAGTCCTGCGGTTGCTGCTTCTTTTCTGAGGTCATCTAGTTTCGCTTGCATGTCTGCGCGTCCTTGGCTGAAAATACAAAGATCATCGACATAGTCTAGGTCATCTAGTTCTTCCGTGTGTCCCCATTCAATTCCGCGGCGTCTGTTCTTGTTGACACGCTCCAGCACCCCATCCAATACCACAGGGAACCGCAAAGGTGAGAGGAGGCAGCCCTGGCATACACCTGCTTGCACAATGATGTTGTCAGAGACCAGCCCTTCATGGCTCACTTTACAGGTATACTTTGCGTACATGGCTTGGATCACTTTGATTATCTTTGGCGGTACTTCTAGAGTGTATAGACGCGCCCAGATACTATTCAATTGAAGTGTCAAAAGCTTTTTCGAAATCTACAAAGATAAGATTCATCTCTCTTTGCCATTCTGATACCTGTTCTACAATGATGCGCAGTGTGTTTATCTGATCGGTGCAGGAGCGTGCTAACCACCGGAACCCTGCCTGTTCGTTGCGAAGTAGTGGGTCTATTACCTTGGATAGTCGATCCAATACTACCCGACAAAGAACCTTCGATGGTATAAAGAGAAGTGCGATGCCTCTCCAGTTACTGCACTGGCTTATGTCACATTTTCTCGGTACAGTAACAAGAAGCCCCGTGTTTCAGTCATTGGGTAGAGTTTCAGTATCCCAGACCTTGGCCAGTAATGGTGTTAGACATTTGACGGCTGTTGTAAGATCAGGTCGATTCCGGGGGCTTTACCTGGTTTTAGTGCAATAATGGCATTTGCGACTTCGTCTTTAGAAGGGGTATCACCACTTATTTCTAGCGTCTTAGATAAGTGAGGCGGCATCGCTGGTATTGTTGGGTCTATTGGTACCTCAGAAGATCCCTGGTTAAATACTTCCTGAAAATGCTCGTGCGATCAATTCAATCGAGCTTAAGGAATAGCTAAAGGTTTGCCTTCTTTGTCACGGATGGGTACTTTTCTGAAGTTTATTTATCCTGCTAGGGTATTCGTGGCCTTATCACATAAAGTTATAGTTATAAAGTAGTAGTTATAAAGCTCTTTCAGGTTGCCTGTATGAGCAGCAAGTTGAGCAAGTTCGGCGATATTGTTAATTGTGTGTACTAAAACCTAATTGTTTTGTTACTTGTTCAAAAAAGCCCTACACATATCTCATTTAATTTGTAATTTGGTTGAAATTGCTTGACAGAAAAGTTTTTTTGGTTTTTATTTAGATCATTTTACCTATGTGTCAAACATACTTTAGATCTGGATGTATCATTTTGCTTCAAACACAATTATAAACTACTAGGATTTAGTTAATTTTACATGTTTTATAAAAAAAATAACTTGTCGGTAAGTAGTTTTTACCTGTTTGTGATTTTGATAAATATTTTACTAACCGACACTATTTCTTAAAGTATTGAGAAAATGGATAATCTTTAAATGCCAGTTTATGAAGCGTTTAAACTACATTTAAAACTCGTTGGAATCAAGTGACTACAACTAATAGGCGATTTATGACGATTTTTTTTCCAAAAAAAAAAACTTTAAAACGCTCTCCTGTAAAGTTGCCAACATGTCGCTTGGTAATTATTGCCTTTCAAGCGTCGATATATAACGGGAAATATATTTGTTGTGTTTTGGTCAGAAAAAATGTCGAGATGGATTATATAAACTTGGTAAAAGGGACGTGGACAAATTTTAAATGTACCGTCACCACTGTAACTACACAGTGATGACGATTTCATTGCCACTATTGCAATTTTAGAACAGAGGATAATTATTTTTTCTCGATCTCCATCTTCTATCACCACAAAGTTTTCAGGCACTCCCTTGGGAACTATTACATCTTGTACTCTCTTGAAAACAAGAGTATCGACGGCCAAGAACTCTTTCCGTGTTCTGTATAAGGTGCTCTTTACAGAAACAAATGTAGGAATTTCAGCTACAGGAAATAAAGCATTGGCATCAATAAAATGTTGCACCATTCTTTCAAATATTTGTTCAATGGGGCTTAAATTATGACAAACTTCCTCCTTTATCTCGTTAATTAGCTGTATAATTTTGATATTATTGGTATCAGGTATACAGGTATGTTTACTTGCTCGTTTTATCTCACTGTCACCCTTGATTAACGTGACAGTTGCTGAACAAATGCCCCGTTTTGTGCACTTCCACCGAGAACTGCCGTTCTGGTTTATTTTACCATCTTTAGTGAAAGTATATTTACCTCTAATTATTAGGAGTTTTTGTTTCTTTTTATTTGTTGTAAAACAAATTGATTTTGGTCGATTCATTTAGAATATATATTTTATGAATTCAATTTCTAGTGAAGTCTTAGAAAACAATTTGATTAGTTAAGTGACACTGTCAAACATGATAACCATCAACATTATAGTGATCTTGAGAGGTTTTGCCTTTATCTAAAGAGGTTTTGTAGTAATGTAATATGTATACGTATAGAAGTATTTTTGTGATAAGTTATAATTCACACTGGAATTAAACTTTACGCGAAATCAACTTCACAGGTCTTAACAGGATTTCAACTTTATAGGAAATCAACATTTTGGGAAGTCAACTTTACGCGAAATCAACTTCACAGGTCTTAACAGGATTTCAACTTTATAGGAAATCAACATTTTGGGAATTCAACTTAGTGAGAATTCAACGTGGTGGTCCTAAAGGGAATTCGCTTGTCAATTTTTTTTGTGATACGACCACTTATTATTAGAACTTGCATGACACAACGGCTGAACACGCCTAAAACTTTGTTATTTTGGGTGTCAGGTCATTTAACTTTTGCTTTACTATGACTTTTTGTCTTTTCATTCAAACTGGTCAAGTTTTCAATAAAGGAACTACACAACGTCTTAAAACTTCGAAAATTGTTAGTGATTATGAAGTTATTTCCGCTTTAAAAGGTGATAAAGTTTTTCTATTAGGCAAAAGATCTTTGACACATAATTGGGTAATCACGATTCATATTTGATTCCAAATTACTGTCATCACGACGTGATTTCTTACAGAAAATGACTCTCTTAGGATTTGTGTGTAACGTTACAACTCTCTTAGGAGGGGTTAGTTATATCTGAGTTTAGCAGTTATAGGCTCGGATGGTCCGGGCCGAAGCTAATAAAATTTTATGCAAAGGTAAAAAAAGTAGTCCAAAAAATATAAAATAATTGTTTCTTCCGACTAGTTGGGAGCATATTAGAGATCTTTTAGTCTGAAAATGCACGCCCCTACCTACATATTGGAGTGGTAAGAATTCTAAGACTAAAAGAACTCTACATTATTTAATAAGAATTATATTATAACAGTTGGAATCAGATTATTCAAAACTTAAAAATGATAAAAAAAAAAATAAGTCAACTACAAATTACTAAGAATAATAAATGTAAGTATGGATGTTGACTATATTTACCCTTTTAGTGTACGAAAGGAGCCTCTTCGAGGCGCACTTGAAACCCTTTCACCACACTGGTTCGAAAGAACTTGTGAGTAAGAAGAAGACCCTTTCATTATCAACATTTTAGATTAATAAAAAAGAGTTAGCGTTTGGTTGCGGTCAGCAAGATACTGAGCATACAAAAGTGCTTTAAAAATCAATAAGCTTCAGGTAAATCCAAGTATTGGAACTAAAATTATATCAGTGAGATCAGACGCGCTGGACGTTTACTGAAATTCACGACTGACTCTCCAATTAGTTAATTCGATTCCTAAATCCAAGTCAATATGAGAATGTAAAGATAATACTTAAACATATACCTTTATACTTAACCGATGAATACGAGCTATAACTAGGATACTATCCAAGTCTTACAGAGAACCCGGGTGCAATGCGTGCACCGGATTTTTAAAACCTTATAATAACTTATATAATTCAAAATCCTGTGTTTTTGTTTGGTCATAAGCAAGCGTGATCTTTTAATATCCATATTTATGCGAAACCTGAAATTAGTTTGCTCAGAATCGATAACATGTAAAAAAATAAATAAAGCAACCCCTTTTAAATTTAGTAGGTACCTAACAAATCTCTAAACAAAATATTTATTATTATTTTATCGTGATTAGAAAAAAAATAAGAATAAACGGGTTTCGGCTTTCGCATAAACAAAATTAACCGTACGGATATATTACGATTCGAACACCCATATAAAATCATTTAACATTAAAGTGTTTTTAAAATGTTATTTTAATCAATTCAATACTTTAATAACGCCTAAAGTGTTGTATCCAAATCGTAATAATCTGATTGTTCACGTTTCATAGTTAAATTGCAAATTTAAATTATTATCGCTGAAATAACTCATTGCCGATGACAGTGTGGTTATTGCGTTGATTTGCGTTTCGTGTTGTGCGATTCACATTCGTTCTGGATTTATGGTTCGTTTGCGTTAATTTATTTCCGCTTCTCGATATAACAGATACTCATTGTCGTAACTGTAATATTTATAAAAAAACTGCTACTCGTGTGTATATGTGGCGAGAAGAGCCGGTGGTTTCGTATGTAGGCAGTACGGAGTCGTCGGTGAGGTACTTAGCGCTCTCCCCACACCGCACCAGACGACGGATGACGCTCGCCGAACTAACCTCATTGCCTCAATGTCAATTTCTATCACCAGAAAAAAAAATACACATGGTCAGTTACCGTTACTGAATACAAATATGGCAAAAAAACTTAAAAATTTGTCAAATTATTGTCAATTTTTTTTACTGTTACCGTTAGTTGTTTTCCTATAGATTTGCATCAGGTGGTACCCTTTATTGATAATAATTTAAGTTTTATTCATTGTTTGGCAAACCCGGGCCCCTAGCTCGAGCCAGCTCGTAAAAGCTCGGCTCGGGCGCCGCACTCACCCCGTTGTCACTCTGTCGTTTTGTAGAAATTCAAAATTCAGACTGCACAGATACAACGTAGTATCTGCAATGACCATAGTTTATTTTTTTGTAATGAAAAAATAGTGGTGTAAAGTTTGTTACTAGAAAGACATATACTTTTTATAATAATATAAAAATTATTTGATTGTCAATATTTAACTAAGTTAAGTTACTTCAATGAACTATTACATAAATTTTCAAGGTTTTACAAAAAAAAACATACAACATCCGACTTCAATCGGACTTCTATTCTTGTGACCGTAACCCAAATTTTTTGACGTCTGTTGAAAAAGTGATTTGAAAGTTTACAAGACACAATATAAATAATTGCCATAACTGACAATGGTCTAAGCCGGCGTAGCACAAGCAGTCTCGTAGCATTTCATTCTCGTAGCTACTTCGTAGCATTAATGTCTACGACCACCGGAGATTGCATACTTTTTTTTTTATTCGGTACAACAATCTACTGTAATATACATTTTGCTTAAAAATTATAACATCTTAGATTAACAATATTACAGCCCACTGCGTTATCCACAGAGTTATAAATACAATTTTACATAAGAAGACCACTAGCGGGTCGGTAAGTGTTAATTTTATATATCAACGTGAGGAGCTAATAGCAGTGTTGTAGCAATAGTAATAAATAAATAAAAACACCTACTAAACGGTAAAGGAAAACACTTTAACTATAACTATGTAGGTATATAAGAAAGAATATAGAAATTTAAAAATTTAAAACTAGAGTATTAGCACAGGTGTGGAAGGTATGTCGCTTTATCATATTAATTTAGCATGGAAGAGGTATTTTATGAAATTTAGTCTCATAAAAGACGAAAGTGCGATGAATCCAAAAAAAACATACAAGAAGTTTATTTCCGTTCTTAACTTCTTTGCCTCCTCTTAAGCAATATAACATTAGACAAAAATACTTTTTGTTTGAATCAAAATAGGGAAAAAATTGAGAGAGTTACAAAACGTAAAGTTGGAATATAAAACGGCACAACCTCGTTAAAATCGTCAGTTTGTTCATAATATTCATAGTAGGTATTTATTGAATGTAACGGGATTCGGTCCAGCTAATTAGTCACATCGCCGCAATCTAACCGCAGTCTCATTACGTAAAATATAGTTATAGACACGGGATTTCTAGTCAGACATGATATTTGTGGACACCGGATTAAATAAAACCGTGGCAATAAGTTATATCATTCAATTTAAATTAATGTATTTATTAATATTTGTGGTTTTAAAATAGTGGTGTACAGTGTCTACACTAAGTAGGTTCCTACTTGTGTTGTAGGCGCTACGTAACCTTCCTATGAATACGAGTTTAAGCAACCGTAAGTTTAAAAACCGTAAGTTTCCGATTTTACTTTTACATCCCCGTTTAATTTGGGTAAAAAAAATATTTTTTCTTCATAAGTGTGTCATGCCATACTTTTTTTTATCAATTACGTGATTATTTTAAGTAATATAATTACTTTTCTAAGATATTATTCAATAGGCACTGCGTAACCTTCCTATGAATACGAGTATATGCAACCGTAAGTTTAAAAAATGATAGATAGAAAATAACACTTTATTGTATACCCCGAGGAAACATACAATATAAAACGAAACTTAAAAATAAAATAACCAAAAATAATAAAGGCTACAATGGGCGGCCTTATCGGTAAAAGCGATTTATTTTAGGCAACTTTTGGATAGAGAGGAGTGGTATGAATGGTTGACCTAAACGTTAAAGTTATTTTACAAAAAGTTCATCGCTTTTAACACTTCGGTCGTCTATGTTCTCAGTTATGTCTTTGTGTAAACTTGCTGAAGCTGTAATCCCGGAGTTGCAGGGGTGGGTGGAGGCCTCCGGGAGGGGGGGGGGACAGGTAGGCTGGAATATGTGATAGTGGAACCGCAGCCAGTTGCCCGCTGGGCCTCGATGCAATAACAGTGCTCCCGGGACCGGTTCTCTCAATACGAAAGTTACAGTATTCCCGATAAAATGTGATCTGATCTGCTTATCCTAATATTTTTTTTTGTTAAGGATCAAAGGCGTGTATACTCATTACGGGTGAAATTTTATAAAAATAAATTAAGTTTAATGGTGAACCTCATTAAATAATTGGATTTATTTTCATTTGTATTTTAGGTAGTATAAAACGGATTCGAGTATTTTGCGAGTACGCACTTTCTTATGATTTTTTTATTATCACTTTCTTTTATAGACATATTTTAAAATAAAACCTAGGTCAAAAGTATTTAAGAATTTCGGTAAATTTTCAGTACCGTTAGGTAACTGTATGGTAAGGGTATATACTCGTATGTAATTTTGAATTGTTGTAAGTAACAATCATTTGAAGTAGGCAAATAGCATTGACGCACGAATCAAATAATTATACTACTAAATTGGATATCACATCTTGTCTCTATAGTATGTTTATAGACATTCCTTTGTCCGAATAAAACGTGAGATATGGATACGCAGAACATTTTATTGATGTACACAACACAATTACAATAATAATTAAAGGATTTAGTCTCGCTGAAAAGTCGTATGACATTGCTAAATTGCCTCACTGCATACTCAAAAAATCAAATTTTTCAGCAATAAATACTGTCAAAAACCTAAAATCGTCTCCGCCGAAATTATTGTACTGTTTTCATTTTAAAGGGAATCCTCAAATCCGAATTCCATACAAAATGTTTCGGACAAATACTCAAAAAGTACGCCGGTTATAGTAATTTCTTCACACTATTCGTTTCGTCCATGTTTTTTGATTTCGTTCATGTTTTTTGATTTCGTCCATGTTTTTTGATTTCGTCAACAAAAAAAGTGAAAGGTTTCATACTTTAATTTAGATTTTATACGTGTTTTTAAGTTAGTAGGGTTAATTTTAAAACACGTATAAAATCTAAATTAAAGAATTAAACCTCTAACTTTTTTTGTTAACGAAGTCAAAAAACACGGATAAACGAATAATGTGGAGAAATTTCTAAAATACGGCGTACTTTTTAAGTATTTGTCTGAAACATTTTGTATGGAATTCGGATTTGAGGATTCCCCTTAAGTTGAAGTACCTACAATACTACTTTCAATCAAGTCGTTATTTACTTCAGTTAGCTTTATTTTCAATCACGTCGTGTTTTTGTATTTGCTGATTCTTTTTATTTTAAACGATATGTTCGTCAAACATAGTACTTCTTTCATTTTAACTATGACACAAACTAACAAATATTTGATTGACGTACAATTTATTCTCTGCGTACTTGCATTAGGGTGGTTTCTGTAGGGTGGTTTTATCGGTTTTGTTGGTCTCATATCGTTGTCTTGTTCTTATAAAGGCACACTTCCATTCTTGAATTTTACTCAATAATCTCTGTGTTCGTCGAGAGTTGAATATTGAAGTAATAGAGCTGAGGTGTAGCCCACCTATATCCTCACAACCACCATAATAGATAAGAGGTCCTTCAGATGTTGGGTCAAGGATGATTCTATTATATTATTAATGGCTGCGTTAACAAGTTGTGCAGAAGCCTCCTCGTCTTACTCCTCATCAGTTCGGGTTAACAATAGGGCTGCTTGGATAATTAATATTACCATTCTAAGAATCTGAGCCATGTCTTCAAACATATTGAAGTTTGAAAGTCGCTAGAGGTAGGAATTAGTCTTGGTAATTGTGTGCTGCATTTAAAATGAGATTTAACCTCTCATTAATTATCTTTGTTATCATTACAGCAGCAACGCAAACAAAAAAAAGGTTTTTAGATTATTTTGAACATGGTACGCGGGAACCTTCAGCGGAATTTAAAAAGTTATTAAACATTTCGGAAAATCGGTATCGGAGACAAATAACAGCCAAATTCCACAGATGCAGCGAAACGGCGATAACAAACAAATGTATTTTTAAGCGAACTTCAACTTATGACGAGTTACAATAAAATTGTGATTTAGGTGATGTACTGTAATCATGCGTCCAAGTTAGATAGTTAGATAAGTAATGTAGTGGCGTGGTGATGGCGGAGGTGCTGTGATACCGGGGGCGTGGGCGTGAGTCATGGCGGCAGTGGCCGGGCTCTATGGCCTGGGCGACGACCAGCGTGCGCGCCACCGCCGCGGCCAGGCCAACGCGGAGCGCTCCGAGTCCAGAGATGACAACACAGAAGCGTGAGTCCCCCTACTATTTATATTATTGTCATAGTTTAATGTTGTGGCGTGGTGATGGCGGAGGTGCTGTGATACCGGGGGCGTGGGCGTGAGTCATGGCGGCAGTGGCCGGGCTCTATGGCCTGGGCAACGACCAGCGTGAGTGCCACCGCCGCGGCCAGGCCAACGCGGAGCGCTCGGAGTCCAGAGATGACAACATAGAAGCGTGAGTCCCCCTAGTATTTATATTATTGTCATAGTTTAATGTAGTTGTGTGGGAAATGCTGTGATACCGAAGTCGTGGGCGTGAGTCATGGCGGCGAAGGCCTGGCTCTATGGCCTGGGCGACGACCAGCGTGAGGGCAACTGCCGCGGCCAGGCCAACGCGGGGGCTCCTGCATATTTATGGTGTATTTTTGTTAATTTCGTCCAATATGTTGTTCTGGAAATATAATTAAATGTGTTCTGTACGTCAACCTTCAAAATCACCTCACCACCTTGTTTTTTAACAAATCTCTGTAGTGCGTGGACTGCAACTTCACAGCCACCTTTACTTCCAAAACCGAACTGGGTTGGTTGAAACATTTCAGTTAGTTTGTGTAAGACCTTTTTGCAGCTATTGATTAATAACTTTGCCCGATGAGGCTTGTCATTATGCCCGGGCATGGTCCCTACACATTTACACTAATCGTATATTTATTTATCGAAAACCATAAACTGTTTCTTTAATAAATCCGTTGTTACCAACATCTTTCGATAAGTTACCATATTCAATAATTTGAGTACACTAAGTACTTAGCTACTTCATTTTAATTTCAGAGCGCAATCCGCTATATTTGCTTGTTTACAGAAGAAGCTAGGGCAAAGTTATTGGCTATTTCCAACTTTATGAAAGTTTAAAGAAGTCTGAATAAAAATAAAAATCCGACGCTCCTTTCTGCCTGCTTGATGAGAATCGCTGCTATAAACAATGCAACTCGTTTATTTGTTATTGCAAGTAAACCTCAAAGAACTGTGTTCAAAGAAATACAAAGCTCTGCTGTTTAAATTGTTTCATCATCTTTCTTCCGGCCTTTTTATAAATATTGAAATAAATATTAAAATAAATAAATATATAAATCTTTTTAAATATTGTTGGCGCAAAAGTGGCTGGGAAATTAACATCCACACGGAAAGACTATATTAGAAAGAAATAATTTTTTCTCAATATTTTCTGCTAAGTCTATCCGAAGCAGTCATTAATACGATTGTGAAGTGTGTTTTATTTTTTTATTTGTTTGTTTGTTCTTTTGATGGATGGCTAAAGAATTTAAAACTAGGATTATTTTATAAACAATATCTAGGCACACTATAGTGTGTCAAGCCACGGTCAGGCCCAGCGAACTGGCTAACAGCATTGTATCTAATTTAACACGAACCATTTGGAGCCACTTTTGACATTAAAAATGTGAAATTAAAAGCCATTTACAGAGATCAACTGTGAAGAGGTAATTATTATCTTGTATCAAACTGTAATTGAATTGACAGTAACATGACATCATAAAAAAACTATCTTACAATCATCATTCATAATATAAAAATAAATTTTAAAGACTCCGAATATATATTTGTGTATTATTAAATGGTGTAGCCAAAATAATACTCTAAGTGCTTTTACACTTTTGAACTCGTTTGTTCTCTACGCTCTTCGCCCTCGTTAGACCAAATTATCTCTCTCATCTTTTGTACCATTACTAAGGAAATCAATTAACGTATGAGATCAAACCAATCAACATAGTTCCTATTGTGAGTAATTGTGTGACCAGCAGTTATGCGATTGCGTTCGATCTTAGCTTTGATCTTGTGAGCATTGTCGGACGCTAATAACCTAAAAAAATGTGTTTTAAGTTAGCTGCAAGTAGCATGCTTCTGTCAAATCAAAAATCGCTACTTCATCAGATAACTAAAAAATAAATAGGGAAACACTCTCGTTCAGTGTACATTTTGTATTTATAACAATATAATTATTCAATTGAATAGAATGTTTCTATGGATATTCTTCAGTCAGGTTATTGGTTGTTATTTTTTTTATTTTCTGTTTGTTGAGATATTTTATGAAATAAATAACTCTTCTCATCACATTGGTAGTTTGAACACGATGTAGCGGCGCGGTGTTATGACAGAGCTATTAAAGCATGAAGCTGCAATCATCGGCCATTTACGTGACTTTAACCGGCCACTAAACCGTTATAGGCCACAAAACGAATTTAGGACCCACTATTTCCTGGTTTGAATACTGATCACATGCGATACACTCAGACTTATTGTTTCAAATTGAATTAAGTGTTCCGTTCGTTGTTAATTGTGCATTTGTGGCACGCGGTTTGCATGTTTTTTACAAGCTAGGTCTTCTTTCTCTGCACCCCATTGAAATAATTTCGCAAATATGATCATAATTATTATCTATTATAAAATCCAATATGTTTCTAACAGTTTTTTATTTATTTGACGTATAGTTTTTATGCTGCTAACTGACCATCGGTAGGTAGTGTAGGCATGAAAGCCTAACCGCAATATTCCATCGGACGGATGAGAAATGGCGCCGGCTGAACAGATGCCAGCAACGCGGTCAATTTCTCTGCGGTGCATTCTGTGCATATAGGTAGCATACTTTAAACCACGAACAAACATGTTTTATTTTGTTATCGACATTAGCTTACGCTTCTTTTTATACACGTAATATGTTTTATAATGTTTTGTTTGGGGTATAAAAGTTAAATGATACGATTACACGGGCTTTCGGAAGGTATGTGTAAAGAAAAGATGGGTAATTTCAACACACCTTAAGCCCCATTAATAGCCTATCAAAATATCAATAGGCTGGTGATGTAAAATCCATTTCCTACCGCATTTAGTGCCGCCATGTTCCGTCGAAGCAATCAGCCCGACATAATTCATAATGAAGCGGTGACTGGCGCTGCTAGTTTGCAATTTCCCTATTTTACAAGGAGCTTTTACTCGCCTTGCGATAATTTTCAATATTGTGTTTTATAATTTAAATTTATTAATGGAGTTTACTCAGGTACTTCTTCCTATAAACGCGACTGTATAGGAGGGTAATGTGTTTCCGTGTTTCGGGTGTATAAGCTATATATATCATATGGGCTAAATGGCACGATAAATTCCTTTTAGTCTTAGTAGTGTAGTAGGATTGAATAAAAGTTAAACAATAATAATTTGGCTAGATATAATTGCAGTTGTTTTTTTAATAAATCCTATTTTCATTGAAGCTATTTGCTATGGACTACATACACATGTAGCAGATCTATTGTTTTCTTCTAATATTAACTCAAATTATGTTACATTGTTTCTTTACAGGATTATTTTTTTTTACTCAAATTCCTTTTATGATCGATGGGTCATCGATAATATTGCTAGAGAATGTTTCAAATCTTCATTAGGGCTTAGTGAAATTTTCTCCTATGTATGATCACACAGTGAAAATGTCACCAAATATCAATGTTATATCGTATATAACATTGTGATGTATATGATTTATTAAATGGGTTCCCATCGAGTAACACCTAAACAGTACTCGTTGCGAAGGAAATTTTATTTGTTCTTGTTGAGATTTCCCACCTACTTTCTGATTATAGATTATTTTTAACTATATTATTTTGCTGTTTTATTTCCGTTTTTAATGTTTTTTTTTTTTTCATTTTAACTTTCTGGTGGTTGTTTTCTATGTTTGTTTGTATCTTCGTACGGTATGGCATAGACAGTGATAATCCTTTAACTGCAAGCGAGGAACATCATGACTGTTCAGAAAATAAAAAAATGTACCTAGTAAAAATCTCACGATCGGCAATACATAAAAAAATCGACTTGTGCTTGATTGAAGTTCCTTGTCAGGTTCCTAGTGTTAACCCAGCAAAAAATAAATTTAATCATAGCTATTATATATATTAAAAAAGTCCGGCCGCGAGATGGGTCGACGACATTGTCAGCGTCGTGGGCCGAACCTGGACCCGCTTAGCACAGGACCGGGCAGCGTGGCGAGAGCAAAGAGAAGCCTATACCCAGCAGTGGGTCAAGTCAGGCTGCGGATGATGATGATGATGAATATTAAAAAGATTGAATCTTATTTGGTAAAAACAAAACTGGTCATGACAAACTAAATAATTATTTTATTAATTGGATATCCTCCGTTGAGTAACTTCTTCTCGTTGAAATTGAATTTCTCAACGAGTAATAGAGTTAAAACCCACACTCGCCAACGTCACCGGTAAACTAATCGCGGATGAATGTAACGCCGTTATCTCGTGATAACGACGTTAAATCTACACTACTGCACTGTTCATAACACCTTTAAGTTTTATCCTTACATATAAGAGAATCTTACAAGCTGTGAATAATGTTTATATTATGCTATGCATAATAAGTCGATTTACGACTTCTCAAATTCTTTAATCTTATTCAAGTATTCTCTCTCATTTTAATTGGTTAATTCTAGTACGTAGAGTATCGGTTATAGATATTTATATTTATATAATTCATATAGATGAAACAAGTTCGTTATGAATTTAAAATTGGAATAACAATACACTTACTAATTTTTGTTCACACAATCGAAAAACATATACGAAACGAATAATGTGAAAAAATTACTATAATACGGCGTACTTTTTGAGTGTTTGTTAGAAACACTTTGTATGGAAATTTACCTTGAGGATTACCCTTAACTGTCTCTTACCAACAGATTTTTCTATTGGAGGTCTCCAATGCAGTCCAAAAAGACTTGAGCATAATTATTTCAGCGATATTAAACGAAACGGCTTTGTTTAATCTTGCATAGAACGAGCTCAAATGGGTTTGTGGGAGAGGCTGCATCTCATTTAACTGCACCGATTTAATTAACGCTTACTCCTACCGCTACCTGCGAGATGAACGGCTCCTAAAGTAAAGTTGATGCAGTGATTCTAATTTAAAGTAAGACCACAATGTACCTGTATTACGCAAATAAAGATTCATTCATTCATTCATAAAAACCACATCATATTGAAGAACTTAACATTAATGCTACATTACGTAATCACGTTGTAATCTTGTTGATTTAAAAATTTCAGCTTCTACTAGCCATAACTACAGAAGTATTAAAGTATAGAAACACAATGTAGTACATTGAAAATATGCCCAGTAAAAGGGAGCCACTTAGGCTTACTTCTAGTATATTTTGGTCCGATGCAAATTTTCGAATAAGAGAAGTAACAGGGCTAGATAAATATTATATGTTAAAACTACTAGGCTTTTTCATTGTTAATAAAACTACGTCGTAAAAAGTAACAAACATTATTTCATTTTTATTGACAAGGTGTCTGAAATTTTTTGGTCCTGTCTTACGATTCCCTTCTGGTTTGATACTGTCCATCTTGTTCTATAGGCACATCGTTATTCCTCTATGGCCATAACTATCATAATAACTCTACAAGATTTTAAATGAAAAAGTAACCACTTTTTTTACAATACGGTAAAAACTTTTTCTTTTATGTTTGGATATTTCACGCAACGCCATCTAGGCCCTAAGCAGAGTTAGTTTATACGTATATGCTTTACGATACGAGATTTATGAGTATAAATAAATTTTCCCGTGAATCAATGGATCAATGTAGTTCTAGCTATAATAATCTCTCATTCTACAGTCTTATGCAGTACTGCATAACTTTATTTACCGTATCTTCGTGCATATAGCTTTCAGTATTAGATAAATGCTGTTTATCATTAAATCATAGTCATCTAGCGTTATTAAAACCGGTAGCTGGTTGATCTGGTTTCTGAAACGACCTTGATTCTATTTATAGCGCTCTCGCAGAAGTGTGTGTAAAAGGCAGGACCCTAAATTGCCTGATATCCTAGTTTTCTCTCCCTTGGCGTTTAAAATATTCAGTTTGAAGTCAAAGTGGGACCTTTGATCAGAAAACTAGTAGAGGAGTAGAGGTTGTATCTACAAAATGTAAGTAAATTAAAGGTTAAGTAATACTCTTTTTAATTGCGTATAGGCTGCCGTGGGATTATCACATAGTACAAATTATCCAAACAAAAATATACTTAAATCATGAGCTCTATATAGAGTTTCCTTTTTGCACCGTTAGTTATACAACTTGACGTCGAAAAGAGATTTAATTGAAGTCAACCGTTAAGCCTTACCTTGATATTATATAGTTGTGCACTTCGTTCTGCGAGCGACATTACGTATTCAGGCTGTCCGCGGCATTTCAGGCCAAACTTACTGCAGCTGCCGAAATTAAATGTATAATGCATCCGCTTTACTATCGTATCGAGGTCATTTTAGGATCTGAAGTTTTACTGATTGGAGTTGCAGTATTCTGTCTAGATTGATACCAGCATTACCAACACAGCCAGCTATTCTGCTGCAAAGTAATATGTGTACGCATTACTGTACTCCGGTTCGAAGCTAGTGCGGAAAAGCGTTGCACATGCTTATGTGAATAAACTCCTGTGTAGCACTGTTCCCTGGCCCTAGGCAGGCAGGTCACAATGTTTCATATTTGCATAAAATCGTTCAAGAAATAAACTTTCCAGTAAAAATATGCGTATCATAAACATACCCGGACACTAAACTGTTCGCAGAGCACCCTGTGTCACCGCAATACTGTGCATGCAAATATACGTACTCGTAAACATAGGGCTGCCCTCCCCAAAATAATAGGTACCTATCTAATTAAGTATACACCGTAAATTTTAAATCACAAGAAAAAAAATACGCATAATCAGTTGCCGTTATAGAATACAAATTATGGCAAAAACTCTTGAAAAAATTACGTCGATTTTTTTATATATAAATATGATCAATATTAGATAAATGTTAGCGTTAGTCGGTTTCCTATGGTCTTGCGTCAATTAGTACCCATCATTGATAAAAAATTAAGTTTTATTCATTTTGGGAAATCCGGGTTGGTACCCAGCTTGAGCCAGCTCGCAAAAGCTCGGCTCGGGCGCCGCACTCTCCCCGCTGTCCTTCTGTTATTTGTAGAAAATACAACGTAGTACTCCTGCTGAATTGCCCATTTAAGTGTTTTTTGTAATTAAAAAATTGCAGTGTACGAGTCCATCAACTATAGTCGTTTTCTTAACCAGTTACTTTTTTTACTTAGCCTCATTTATAAACCCTTAATCATACTTTGCACAATGGCGTACGTAACATAGATTACTACTGAATTCTGCACCTTGATAATCCACCGGACATACCTATTCCTATTCAGAGCATTCCAGGATCCCAAGGCATTCTTGGAACAATGTCAACTAACTAACCAGCATACACTGGGTTACGTACTGTATAACATCTAAGGAAAATACGTTATGGACCCGTATTATAGCTGGTGTAATGAAATTGACTTTATTGACTCAAATTATCTACGCCAAATTTCAACCCAATTTTTACACACCTGTGTCGTAATAACACCTATCAACATATTTGCTCGCATTAAATATAAACGCCAAAAAATTGCCCTCCGAGAGAATAGATCAATAAATTATTCTGATGCTGATAAAATCTAATACGATAGAGATAAGTAGGTGCTGTGAAATATGGAAGAGAGTGAGTGTGAGTGGATACTAACGACGCCACGGGTTTCAAGTGAAAAAGATCCGAAAGGTTACAGAACTCGAAAAAAAATATCAATTTAGAATAGAACAGGTAACTTTAATCTGAACAAAACCACATATAATATGTGAAAATGGAGAAGCCACGGTTCGATGGACCGGACGTTATAAATAAAGTAATACGTTTTTATAAATAAATTTACGAATGTCTATAGTAGACCTTGGCAAGCCATATATGTAGATCTCACATCTTTTTTCAGGGAAAACGACATCATAATCCGGTCCATCGAACCGTGGCTTCTCCATTTTCACATATTATATGTGGTTTTGTTCAGATATCAATGCTTTTTGTAAATACATTTATTACTATTCAAAGGTATATAGGTTAGGTACCTACTATAATTATAATAGTTACCTACCTATTTCTTTTCCTTACTTACACACCACCATCATCGCCGCTAAATGTATGTAGGTAGGTAAAAGTACAATAAGTTAAGTAACCTACCTAAATAGCGTAGGTAAGGTGTTTTCCGACAATTTTCATTTCCACTAGCTCGCGTTCATATGGGCTCTTTTTCGATTTTTTAAATTATTGATATTAAAGACAGTACATAAAACGATAAAAACAACCTTTCATCATGGAAATGGAAATATCCTGCAAAAATTTGCAAGGCAATTGCTCTCATAATTTGCAAGGCTTTAAATTTTCCTAATAAAATCGAATAATTTGAAAAACAAATCAAATCTTATAAATTCACTGTTTTCCGGTTTTTTCCTTTGTATACACACAATTACCTAGCTGGATGCCAAATTTGAACTTTCTAGGGCATCTGGAAGTGGGTTAGGTTTTACGTCTATATGTCAGTCAATCAGTGATAAAAATGACGATTTATGAACGTTAATATCTATATTACCGTATAAGCTGTGTTTATGAAATTTGAGGTACTTCATTAACTCCGGACTTTCAATATATAAACCAAATATGGTGTGTTTATATTGATTAGTTTTTTAGCTATGACAAGGTCAAAAGTGGCTCCAAAAGGTTCGTGTAAACTTACACACAGTGCTACTCGCCAGTTCGCTGGGCCTGACCGTGGCTTGACACACTGTCGTGTGTCGAGATTTTGTTTCATGTACAGAACATAAATTAATGCAAGAGAATAAGATTTCAAAGGCGGTCTTTTATATGGTAGGCAATAAGCATAGCCAGATGCTTAACTTGATGAAAAATATTGGATGAAAAACACAATCAAAACTTTAAATTTCGTTAAAGCTAATTTGACTAGGTATTTTGAACAAAGAGATTATTAATAAATAGGTCATTAGGTACCATTTTTATTTTTCTCATTGGCTGTCCGATAATGGACATTTTAATGCCCTCTCCGACATTTTATTAAAAAAATATTTAATTTCACCACATCGTATATTTGGCTATCACATATTATTACAATTATCAATGTCACTAAAATTTCGCTACTTTTGTAGTGTGGAGAAAAAAAAACTCTGTCGAAACTCCATTTTACTGCCGCTCCGGTCTATAAAAGCTCTCGTCAAAAATTTACCTCAGTCTCAATTGATTCGCGCGACAGCCCTGCGAGCCGGCACAATACTCGTTTTGTTGTTTACTTTATTGGTGACAGTGCAGTAGTAAGCGGTCAGGGCTGCCACCGCCCGACACTTACCAATCTTTACTGTGCCTCTGTTTTGATACAAATTTCGGGGCAGCTGCCTCTCCTCCCTGAAGCTCAGCTACCACTCCGACCTGGAAATCTGAAACACGCTCAGGTATAAGGGCAGGTAGAGAAAAATTTGTTTCTAACTGTAGCTAGTAATTTCATTCAGTGATTCAGATACAATCTGATACAGCGATTTACATGTTCCTTAGATCAAAATATCTGAAAAAATCAGATTTGCCCCCCCTGGACCAAAAGCTAGGTACACCCATGGTTATTAGTGTAAAAAATCGTATTCTGATGATCTTCTTACATAGATAATATTTTAATTTGACACAAATTTGTGTCCAACTCAGCATTAACATTATTAACATTATATAAGCTCACATCGACCCACTGGGTATAGGCAAGCATTTTAATATAACGCAGTATTATAGCAGCATAGATGAATAGCGATGTTCCTATAGAACAAGATGGACAGTATCAAACCAAAAGGGAATCGTAAGACAGGACCAAAAAAATTCAGACACCTTGTCAATAAAAATGAAATATATATCTCCATTTTCAAATAATGTTGGTTTCTTTTTACGATGTAAATAGCTTTATTATCAATGAAAAGCCTAGTAGTTTTAACATATAATATTTATCTAGCCCTGTTACTTCTCTTTTTCGAAAATTTGTATAGGACCAAAATTTATTTATTATAAGTTAGCCAAAGTGCGGCCCCCTTTTACTGGGCATATTTTCAATGTACTACAGTGTGTTTCTATATACTTCAATACTTCTGTGTATAGCAGTTAAATTATTAAATAAAGCTGAACTAGTCTTTCAACGGAAAATATCGATGACATCTACTGCGTATTGGGAAATTATCAGATATTTAATTAAAACCAGTATTTAATTAATCCGGGTCGGGTCGAGAGTAAGCTCGCAATGTCAAATTGATTTAAAGCATGAAAAAGTAAATATACGAGTAGCAGTCTCTCGTTCGTTAAAATTTATTAAATCTGATGCCCCATAAAGTTACTCGTTTGAAATAGGTCAATACTGTAATAAATAACTCAGTTATTACTACATCATCTCCTCACCTGTATTACCTACGGGAAAAGCATTTTTCTATCGCAATTTATTTCCAAATCAATTTTCAACCTTAATTAAGGTACCAAATTTTGTTATATAGATTCTAGTAGTTAGCATAAGCTGTAATAAAAAAAGGAACCAATAGACTTAGCGAACCAAGACTAAATCTATATTTAAGTACGGTCAGCATCAAAAGCCGATGGCCACATTCAGATTTTCAAAATCGCTTTACACTAATTAATAAACCTAAATCACTCAACGTGACAAGCGCTAGTATTGAATGAACATCATTCAAGTTCAAAATTAACACCACTTTGTCAAAAATATAATATTATTATGGTGTATAGGTAGTGATTTGAAAATCTGAATGTGGTCGTCGACTTTTGATGCTGACTGTACATTGTAATATTGAAGTACTCCCTACTCATTTTAATATGAAGTATAAGTTAGTAAGAAAACAGACATAAAGTTCCCATTATTTTTAAGTATTATGTAAGTTTGAAATATGGCTAAGTATAAAATTCTCTTTTTTTAATGTTTTCTTATTGATGTTTTTCAGTTAACTATATTTAAATATATATTTTTAATTGTATTAGTGTACCTATTCTGTTGAGTTAAAGTTGCTGCACCCAACAGTATACATGTAACCTAGCCCCGATGCGTAGTTAAGTACATATTAATATAATATATATATAAAAATAATAAAAAATAAATAATATATAATACTTAATTACTGCCTTAGGGAACCTAGACCTAGGGAACCATAATAGTCAAAAGGGCTGAATATTTTTAAGGTTTATTTCAATGCTAGCTTCCAGATTTCCGAAGATTTACGGAAAAATATAAATGCACGCTTTGCGACCTTTCCATCGGAACATTTCTCGCTTTCGACTGACAGATCCGAATAAGCTTCTTTGAATGTAATCATGAAAATCATGTTGTTCTCTCATGCTTGCGATTGCTGTGCGTTTCTTATTTATTTTTTTCTGAAAATTGTTGAGTAATCCTATTTAAAAAGGAATATCAAAATTATATTAGAAATTCGTTCATTTATCTTTACTCGTCCCACTGTTTGGCAAAGACCTTTTGAATTCAACGTTATTAGTATATGAATTCGGATACTAAAGCAAAATCGAATTTGGATGCTACAGACTGTGTGTGTATAATGTTTTATTTGTTGTGCCGAAAATATTTTTTTATCATTTAGCCTTGTACGTAAGCTTGCCTGTGTTTTCTCTACCATCCACTTTTAAGCTAGCCAGTTGGAATCGCTGACTCAGTTGTCTCTTTACAATCATCCTCATCAGCCTAATAACAGTTCACTTTTGGACATATGGCTCTCCTTATGTGCCCAATCGCTTCTTTTCTTCGGCGTGCCGCATCCATCATCTGCCGCATTCTTTTGCAAATCGCCACATCTCACCTGGCTGGAGGATTTCCTAACGATGCTGCCTCAGACTGCATTTTAAATTAACCAAACCACATCATCAGCATAAATTAATTAACAAGCTTAAAGTTTATAAAAACTGAAAACCCGACTGCCATTGATTGCCCATTCACTATTCCAAATTAAAAAAAACATATGACTTATATATATTTTTGTTATCTCCTTTTAATTTCCTTCATTTGAAAGACTTTGTTAACAAAAATATATAAATGACTTACTTTAGCGCTAAATGACTTACTAGCGCCAAAAATCCGCCATTTTGATTATCAATTTTAAAAACCTATCTATGGACACTCGGGTTATAAGAAAAATCTAACGATACCTTAACTGTTATAATCCATCCAGCCGTTTAGCCGTATTTCTCGTTATTGTTCTGGATTTGTTTGCACTCTATGTTTCCGGCACTCGGTAGCGCCGTTGTGTAAGTAGTACTTACTCTTAGTTCAGGTGCTTACCTAATGGAAAGCAATTTACTTGATCAACAACTTTGAATCGCAGTTTAGTTAGCTGCTATTTTATGAGGATGTTTTAGTCGAGGAAAAATAAATATACACTACGAAACGAAATGAGGACTTATTTAGTATTTTGGTTAAAAGTAATTTTACACCATACGTACCTATTAAACTTTATAAGGGCGTCTATAACCTTAGAAGGTATTTTTATTTATTATTCTAGGGCACCTAACGACAACTTCTTTACTTCTCGCTCGACTGATGAGTTATGAGAATGTTAGTTGACCGAGATTGTTCCATAATGTACAGTCGGCTCTGTAATTGTCTTTACACCCAGCTTACGCCGATGTTCTTTTGTGATTAAACTACTTGTTGTTTATATTTGGGGTATATCTTAAGTGGTTTATTCACATCAGTAGTTTAATCACACACAACAATTATGTGTTTGTGTGAGTGGTTTAATTACAGGAGAAAACCGGCGTAAGCTGAGTGTAAAGACAATTATAGAGCCGACTGTACCTACTAGTTTTACAATTTGTTGTCAAAATATGCAATTCAATTTTTTTTTAATGCAATACACAAGCATAATGAAATAAAACATTATTATCATAATTAAGATGCATTGTTTGGCTTATGATGCATTATTTGATGTGCAGTCTAATATTACTTACTAACTGAAATAAATCAGATGAGAATTTTCAAGAAATGGAAAACTCACTAACCGCTTCAACTGGCGCTAACTGGTTCCAAAAGATAAAAGCATTGAGCATTGAGAGTGTGAGAAAAACCTTATCAAATGTTTTTCAGGTTGGGAAATTCTGTGGATTACTTTTCATTTTTTTATTCCAGCATTATATAAGCTAACTACTACAATCTATGTTACAAAATTTACAAGAAGATACAACTTGGCCACGCATAGATACTTGCAAACGATCTATAGATAGCTCAACTGCTCAAACTCGATACCCGATGGCAGTGTGCCTAATATTACATTTATTTGACAGAAATTATCTCATATAAATTCATTTATTTCAATATTATTATAAAAAATCTTTTTAAAGAAACAGCTTACAAATTATAATGTAAAAAATATATAGAAACGGTGGACCCCCAGCCGCGGAGTAGAGCCCAAGCGGCTTGTAGCTAGGGCTGCAGAGTGAGGAACTTCCTCGCTATACCAGCCGACCTTTTGAATCTGACCCTTGACCCAGCCACAAAACGAGGGCCTCTTATTATTATTATTATTAATTTTATTTATTTATTGTTAAAATACCCACTCACATATTTTATAATAAATATCGCAGCTAATAAAGATATTATGTACGCACATAAGCCTAAATTTTGATTATGTAAAAGTATTTACCATATTTTGCTCACTTTCCTGAAAAGTAACTCGAATTTATTTAGTTCACAGAACTTTTGGTCCTATTCGCGCAACCCCTTACTAGCGCCATCTAGCGAAGTGTGATAGAACTAGTACAGGGTGAGAAAATTTTACAACTCTTAGAACCCGCGCCCCGCCCCTGTAGCGAACATCCGGGAAAATCGCGAAAACTAAAATTCATATTGTTCGCACATAGATGGCGCTTTATACAAGCTGCGAGACATTCTTACTAGGTGTCACTACGAGTTGGTTCAAGAGCCGCACCGTTTTTTTCATACATAATATCTCGCAGCTCGCAGGTATTTTCAAGATGTTTGTTTGTGATCGAGCTCAAAGCACCTTTTGTCTTAAGCAATCTGAGCTTCAATGGGTGTGGTGAAGAGGCTGTGCTTGATTATAAGTGACCCGAAAAAGTTTCTTTTTCCATTTATTTATGGAAGCACAAGTACATATCGTCTAACCATATTAATAACGTCTATTGACAGTATCAAAGTAATATTGAATAAAGATAGACAATATCAAAGCAAGCTGCAGGTGTGAAATAGTACAAAAAAAGTTCAGACACCCTGTCAACGAAAATTAAATATGTTAATATCCATTTCCATATATTTTTTGTTACTTTTTACGATGGAGTTTTATTAATAAGGATGACGTCTAGTTTTTAACGTTTAATATTCCTCTAGCCCTTTAACTCTCTTTTTCGAAATTTTGCATCGGACCAAAAGGTACTAAAAAATGGCTAAATTAGCGAACTATTTAGTTTTTGTACCACTGGATAATTTCATACTGGACAAAATACTTCTATGCGTCTAACCTAATCTACTTCAGAATTTACTAAGTTATTTGTATAAAATAGGCTGCTGCCTCCGGCTTCCAACGCGCACTAAGTATTTCTTATTTTCTTGTTTGTATCTTCTTTTTTCTACATATAAATAAAATAGATGATTCCAATTCCAGCTCCATCATTGACTAGGCGTGGTTGAGCAACAAAAAACATCCATATCCATCTATCTATTTAACAATCTTTACAATATCTCGCCTTTATGTTATATATTATATGCTAGTTGACAACCGCAACTTCGTTTGCGTTGTGAAATACAAAAACCCTTTATTTTTTTTATTTATCATAAACAATTTAGAAAACATTGGTTGCTTATGTTAACACTAATAAACCACTAAGGTTTGTGCAAGTGCTATGAGTTGACATTTCGAGCGTTATCTCGATAAATATGTAGGTACCTAACTAAGTGCGAGAACAGTATAGGTATGCCAACTGGAGCAATGGTAAGTACACTACACTTACTATGTGTAAGATATAATGTTACTAAGAAAATGTTTTTTAATTTTATACTTAGTACGCGCATAATATACTTCTACAAGTTTCAAGTCTCTACGTCCAATAGTTTGGCCTGTAATTTGTCTGTCAGTCAGTCAGGCCCAAGCCTTTTATATACATTTATATTTATTGATCAGTCTGCTAATTGTTTTAATTTATATCTCATTTATGAATGGTAATTATTTAGTATTTGAACAAACAACATTGCAGACCAAAATATCCATTTACGAATTTTACTACGAATGCCTACGCGCGTAGGCGTTCGTAGAACCGCTACGAGAACGCCAGCTTTATTACGAAACGAGGACTAAACTCGAGGTAACCTCAGAGTTTTCTCAGATCTAGACTAGTGTTCTTCTTACAAAAAATACCGTAAGAAAGCTAACCAAACGAGCATCGTTATTTACGACGAAAATCTGCTTTTCTCTAAACCCAGCCGCCCGTAGTTAGAGAAAGACTATCTTTGACAGATTCATAAACTAAAGGCACACCGTAATTATACATAAATAGTATATCATCTAAGAATAATAAGTAAATAATAATTTATTTATTTAACTACAGTATTATGTAAACTAAATGGCGTTAATATTATACTACACATAAATATAAAAACTTAAAATCGCTCTAGCAGATGCAGCAGCCTAAATACGTGATTTAAAGTTCGTGTATCATTACTCTGGCCATAGATAGGCTTACTGCCATCGGCGTCATGTCCTTCATAAAAAAAGTCCTCAAATCTTATAAAATTATAAATGCATACTAAACCTAGTGTTTGAAGCGAACCTGCAAGAGGCGAGACGTGCCCCATCTCGCACTGAGCTGACCTAAAAACGTGGTCATCGCGTCTGTTTCCCGATTCTCGCCGCACTGCTGTAGCATGCAGGGGAAGGGGCGAACGGGGGGAGAGGGGTAAGCGGGGGGAGGTACAAGGGGCGCCACGCTGCCTCCACCGAAATTTACGCCAACTCAGCTCTCTTACTTGACAATGGGATACGTGGGTAATCTTATTCGATCGAACTTTCTTTCGTAATCAAGTAATAAGTCGATCTAGGTACCTAATCGTAAGGGTAAATTTTTGACAGTCACATTGGTATCGATTCGAGGACTGATAAGTCAACGATTCGTATGACGGTTTGAAAAGTTCACTAAAATTGCTTTCTATAGCTTGTTCCCGTGGATTCTGGATTCCATGGATTTGTGCGGATGAATAATTAATCGCGGTGTAAGAGCCAAATGAACGTATAAACAGTTTTAAAATTTCACAGGAGAGCTTAAAGTATGTGCTAATTTCACAACTTTGAACTTTGAAATCTTAATACGTAATAATATTTATTTGACTCAGGCAAAAGTTTTGCGTTAATTCTCCCATCCCATTAGAGAACAGATAAAGCAAAATAAAAATCGTATGTGTGTAGGTATTAATATTATTTATAATTATATTCGAATATATTAATATTATTACAAAATGAGTTTATATACGTTACCTTGGCTCTAAAATGTTTAAACTTATTTACCTAAACGTATTTATATACGTACGTTTATTGGAAATTAATCAGCAATTCAAGTAGAGTTCTGGATAACACGTTCTTTTAGCACTACTACATATTACACCCATAAAAAAATATTTAAATTAAACTAGAGTTGCGTTCTTCTTCACTTTATTATAAATCTTTTTTATTATAATTTTTTATTTAATTAAAAGATACGATACAAAAGCGATTGTAAAAAAAAATGGTGATAGGGCCTGAGGGTAACTTAGCCTGTAGCACTAGCTTCGTGTTGTATCGGTTTATATAGTCTATCTATTTTTCTAGATTACTACTAGTATAATAAATATACTTACTTACTGCTACTGTGTCAGTTCAGCTATCACTTTACAAGCTGGTACATTGTCCGCGCGGCTGTTAATTTACTAGCTGCTACTTTTAACAGCGCAGCTGTCAGTTTACTAGCTGCAATTTTTGTTAGCGGTCAGTTTACTAGCTGCTATTTTTTCAACGGTCAGTTTACTAGCTGCTATTTTGTCAGCGGTCAGTTTTTTAGCTGTTACTTTGTCATCGTTACTGTCAGTTTACTAGCAATTTTTTTTCCGGGTGGCTGTCAGTTTATTAGCTACTATTTTGCAAAGAGCTTCTATACTATGTATCTAGAGAGCTAACACGCCATTTTGTTTTATTTAAGGATTAAGAATTTTGAACCTTATAACTTGGAAATAAAGTTCTTTTTTAATTAAATCTAAATATAAGGATTTTAATGCTTGATAGAGACCCCCTCGTTAAGGAGTGTGTCTCGTTCACACAGTTGCCAGCATACAATTAAAATTAACATGGCCATAATTTTTGAAATAAGTGGGACAATTTTCGAAATTAGACGATTTGCTCTAAATGTTATTCAGATTCATTTGAAAGGTTTAGTACAGTCGCTGTCATGTAGGTTAGGTACCTAACTGCCGAGAAAAATAATTACTGTTCGAAAGAAACAGTATTAAAACCATTGAATCAGATATACCTCACTAGAATGCGGCGCACCGCCCTCTTTTTTGTTGATATTTTAATGCACCTATGTATAATATAATTTTAAAACAATAATGCAAAGTAACGTATGTATATAACATTGATAGCTTATTGAGCAGATTGAATTTTCCCTTGGTTGCTTGTTTATGTCTCAATGAAATATTCAAAGTTCAAAAATTATGGTCGCCCTACAGAACGAGACACACTCCTTACTGGTTCTAGCTCTTTCGGCTCGCAGTTTTCGTGTGAGTCGGCATTCTAGATACATAGTATACAAGTTATTTGGTCGCTACTTTGTCAGCGCAGCTGTAAGTTCACTGCTTGCTACAGTGTTAGCGCCACTGTTAATCCCCCAGCTGCTAGCTTGTCAGCGCGGCTATCAGTTCACTGGATGATATTTCATACAGATTGTCTTCGAGTTCTCTACAGCTGTTGACAACTCGCTGATGCACAAAGGAGACAGGTTTAGCAAATGATGACTTCTTCAGTTGGAACTTTGAGATATTTTAAAGAAAATCTGAAAAGATAAGAAAAATATTTACCTTTTTGAGCGAGCGAAGCGATATCCCAGATTCCCAGAATCGACGTTTGTATGTGTATATGTATATGTATGTTTGTCCGACGATAACTCGAAAACACGGAATTATTATCCGTAATTTCGCAAGAAAAGTGAACGACACTCGGGTCGGTGTCTCAAGAAAAAATTGTGTATCATAAAAAGCTCTTTATTTTTCTTAGCTAATGGTTTAAAAATAAATTATATATTTTTAATGCCGTTTGGGAGAAGAATGAAGATCGAAAAAAGCCATTCAGAAACAGTTTTGTCATGGGATTTTTTTTCATATCATATAAGCGAATAAAATAAATGTTTTGATACATTTTTCAAGATAAATGGCCAATGTTACATTTTTATTTCAATTATTAACCCCCTTGATTCCTATTGGTTTTTAAACCTGGTGCATTTTGGCTTACAGTCACAGATTATAATGTAGTGACTGTCATGGTGGCTACTTTTAATACCCATACACCTTAAATAGCCACATTAAGTTTTTGTAACGGGCCCATTAATTTTCTTTCGGTTCATAATTTTCAAATGGGTGCCGTGCCGCCTGCTACAAATTGATTTTTGTTTTTGATTTCTTTACAGATTTTTTTTCTGACCAAAAATTTGGCAATCAAGTCATCAACCATGCTCTAATCATTGCACCGTTGGAGATGTAAATCTAATTACAAATTAGCAATATGATATCATTTCGAAAATTTGGAATGTGACATCTAAGTGCGGGCAAAGAATATAGAGACAACGAAAGGTATACGTATGCTAAAGTAGTAGGCAACCCTACAAATAGTCCACTTTGCACCTGGCACGCTATGTGTGAGGGTAGCAATTTCCTAAGTACACTGCACTTGCCCAAGGCTAACATAATACGAGTAGAAGCTTTTCTCTATTGGAATGTAATCGCTTGCTCGTAAAAGTCCAAGACCATTCTTTCAATGATTGTTGGATTTTCCGCCGCGCCCGAAGAAAGTTATGGAAATAGTTAGGCTGATTTTCTTGTCATGCTGTGACGGTCGGCGATGATAGGCTAATGTACTATGTATTCCTATGAAGCGTTTCCTAGTAACGCTGACCGCTCCGCGCTAACGTTCGTCAGCGCTGAGCGAAATGATTCAGAGCACTTTGCGTAAATTAAATTCCTAGTTTCTCTTTGCATCTCTAGTTTGATTGACTCATTCAGTGATTCTCACGCAGTTTTTTGACGACTGGGCGAATATTGGTAAATCGCAAAATAATAAATAATAATAGGCGTATTTCTGTTTATTCGCTCAGAACAGAAAGAAGAAGGAAGAAGAACAGTGATGCTGAAGTTTTATAAAAGACATAAGTACTTAGTAATTACACACACAACGATGAGATACTTATACACCACCAATTTCTTAATACCAAAAAAAACATAATAGGCAATGCAAAAGGGATACTACGTTGTATCTGTGCAGTTAGAATTTTGGATTCCTACAAAATGACAAAGTGACAGCCGAGCAAGTGCGGCGCCCGAGCCGAGCTTTTGCGAGCTAACGATGAATTAAACTTAAATTATTATCAACGTTAAACAAGAAAAACGACTTATTTTTATATTATTTATTTTTAAAAAAAATCGACTTATTTTTTTCAATTTCTTTTACCATTTCTGTGTTCAGTAACGGTAACTGATTATACGTGTTGATAATTTATGGTGTATATTATACTCTGCTATACAGGAAAGGGTAGGATGCAATTATTATCAGCAATGCATGGACCGGCCGGTTAGTAGTGTTTCTTAGAATAAAGTAATACAAATTCTTAGTATTAAGGAAGTTTTTAAAATTTTAAAATAAACCGCGAAGGTTATTTGGTTTACTCTCAGTAAAAGGTATATATCTACTGAGGCACCATGGGAAATATAAAACGCAGACCTTCAGCTCAATGAAATTTGGCACGGTTTCAGTGAAAGTACTGCAAAAACACTGTGAAAAGTGTCCAAGTTATAGGTAGTAACAAGCGGTTCCAAGGACGATTACGTAAGTATACGTACCAAGTTATAACATGGTAAATGTTGCGATTTTCTAAATATAGTTCAATATAATAAAAAAAAGGAGGTAAGTCAAAATAAAATGCTAATGAGCATACAGTTTGCGTGTTTATTTTCATAGTTCGTAAATATTTTCTATCTATCTCTATATAAACTAAATCTTTTAAAAAAACAGACATTAAATCTTATATAACAGAAATGTTCTTACAGTACGTTTTTATGTTTATTATAGATTTGTTTTTGATATTGATATTTTTGTAGTATTTACCAACCTATCTGAAATACCTCGAAAAAAATCTAGTTTGGGGAGGAAAATTTCATTAGATACTTATTAGGTTTTTTGAATCGCGTTAGGACCTAAATAATTACAACACAATGGTCTCAGAATAACCTCTTAGTATGATTAAGTCTTAGGGTTTGGGATTTGCTCATATATAGCACTGCTAAATTAACATTCAAAAGGTTATAGTAGATAGGTATTCGAAATTTATCAAACTTTTCCTCGTGTCAAAGTAATCATAAATCTCAAAATGCAGCAAGCCAGGAAATGCCAATCGAAGTTGGCCCAAGTTGCATTTTGAAGCTTTGATCTAGATTAGTAAGCGAGCTGGCAGCGGCAAGCGCGGTTCTAGCCGCTGCAGCGCGTCACCCCGCGCCACCTCGCGCCACGTGCCTTGCACTGGATGCTGTCGCGGCGTACGACTCGCGTCTGTTGTCGGTCGCCCGTCGCTCGGCATCAGATAGGTTGCTGCAAGCCACTGCTCATCAACCTGCAGATGACACTTCAAGCTCATGTAAAAAATATTAATTAAGCACCTACTTAAACATATTTTACATTTATACGAGGGTTTAGTTTTATATAGATCGTCGAGTGGTGCATGTGTTTACCCAGGTACCGACCATACGGTCACGGTAATCACGGGTGGCCTATTTGAAACACTTGGCATTACGCACTAGGCCGCTGCCGCCGTTGGTTACGTCGTCGTAGCGCTGTAGCGACGGCGGCGGCGCGGCGGCTTCCCGCGATGCAGTGCATAATAGTTAGCGGGCGCTCTACGGGAAGCAAAGCGACGCGAAGCGACGCGGCAGGCGCGGCGCGTCCCAGCGCGGGATATTGCGGGGCTCAGGTCCGCGGTGAGGGGCCGGGAGGGGGGTAAACGCGCGCGCGCCCGCACCAGTCCACCGCCGCTGTGAACGTGCGACACACGCGTCAGTTCGCGATCGCGACACGAACGCGGGCTTTCGAGAGATCATGACTCGCCGGTCTCGGTGAGGGGCGCCGTCATAAGCGTCCTCCAGACCCGTTACGTAAGGACACCCGTCCCGATAATTGGCGGCGGTCAAACACGAATAACGACCGTTACTCGCGCTTCCACCGTAACATATCAAACTTTATAACTTACTTTTGAAAATATAACCAAAGAAACCGCGTATCTCGTAACTGGTGCAGCGGCCCAGCACTGAATTTGAGTTCTGACCGGCTCGAGTTCGGTGCGAGAGTTGCGCAGTGGGCGGGTAGTGCGCGGTGCGGTGTCCGGGCGTGCCGCAGTGGCCGTTGAGCCTGCCCTCGCCAGCGGAGGCATGAGTGGCAGAGCAGCTGAACCGCGGGAGTAGGGCTCCGGTGGAATGACGTGCGCGTAACGTGGCGGGAGCGCCGCGCTCCTCGCCGGCCGGGGGGTGCGTACGCGAGCCGGCTGCCGCGCCGCATACATCACGCCGCACCGACGACGCAGAAGCTCCGACCCGATGACAGATTGAACTCGAGCAGCCACCATTGCCCGTATAGAGTTGGTCGAGAAATGGGGGCTGACGCCTGTCCTCAGGCCGAGGCAGGAATGCCCCCGGGCCCAGGAGGAAGGCGACGAAAGGTAAATTATGGACCTAGAATAACCCAGGCAGGCCATCGTCAAAAGACGGTGCCTGTCTGTGTAGTCGCGTTAACGAGACGGTATCGTTCAGCGCTCGTAAAGCCGCTCGCGGCCAGGATGTCCCGTTTGCGTCACAATAGTTTGGCGGGCTGCGGGTGCGGGCACACGCTGCACCGCCTGGTCGCGCGTCGCGCGCTTCGCGTTGCCCTCGCACTCTATCATGGCATTTGAGTTTTGCTGGTGAGTGCGTGTTTGCTCGCTGTCTGCATCTTCTAACGCTAGCGGCTCTATGTTGCAACAGTTAACCCGACACACCACAAAGGTAAGCTTAAAACATCACTTTTCTAACAATATCTCATGAGCTCCGTCACAGTTCGGTGTAGTAGAAAAAACTTATGTGCACTGTTTTCAAAATCACTAAATGGTAACTACCACAATGGTAATACCTCACCATACTCTTAGAGATTCAGCCATGCATCGTAGCCTGCAAGGCCGGAGATAGCTGTCATTTTTACGATTCGTAAAAATATCGATGATTACCGCCGTAGACCGTGCGGAAACCGTACATCAGACACAGACGCGGGACGATCGACGATCGGGATAATAATATATCTCAATCTGCAATATGCATACTAATATTTAAGGTAAAAGCATGACCATGACTTAAAAACCTGGCATGTTTTGATAACAAAGTCATCGGAAATGATCGTGGAGGTGCGTAGCACTCCCGAACGACCGGTGCGATCGTTCCGATCTCGGAATAAAGCATTAATCTTCCGCATTGCGCCGCGATTCGGATCCCACGCGATAAGGTTCCCTTATCCCTAAAATTAGTACACACTGAGTTATAACTCTTACACATTGAGCTTCATAGATTTACGTACTTTATCTTACTTTCTTTGTAATAGTGAACATAACAATTATGTTGATAACGGAAAAGGTAAGATGTTAGAGAAAGTTAGGTGTCTTAAAACATATTTATAAAGGTATATTTCTGTAGTTTTGAGGCTTTCAACATTATTCTTAAACTGGGTGTTTAACAGAGGCAAAGTCTGATAACCGGCCGTTAAATCAGCGAGATACACACACACATGAAAGTTATGAATAGTTCAATGTTGGTGGTCAGCTGAATTACCGGAAACATTACGATTCGATCGTAAAATTGGTAGGTTTTATTTTATAATTAAGTTTTGATGAAAATATTTATGTCTTCATTACGCACGTTAGGCGCAATTTTACTTTATAGGGTCATAAAGCGAAGACGACGTTAGCATAAGCCTGATGATGATAAAAATAGGCAATTTAGGACAGTGCCTGTTCCGTTAAAAGAAGCGAATGCGGTAATGCACCTTGGTGCAATGTTGGCGTCAGTCTGTGTCTTGGCGGCTGGCGTGAGTGGTGATGCGGCTTACCAGCCGGGCGCGCGATGCCTCGTGCGTGATCCTACTTACTGATATTCCAATAAATGCAATGAAGCCGGCTTAGATGCAGAGCTGTACGGCACCGCAACGTGCGGTGCACTCTCTTGGCATTTGCTATCAGTGACGCTTCATCGCCCTCCGACTTCATGTTCACAATGCGCCAATCACGCCAAGGATAATATCGATTGCTGTAGACTCTACATTCAAATTTGATCGCCAAGAGACCGTTGAACCAGGAGATGGTTTTTTGGACCGCTGACAAGTAAGACTCGCTATTGGAAGCGATTTGTTGCAAACGAAATAACGTGGAAAACGTGATATTTTTTTTAAATCAGAACTGATATTGCACCGCTGCTTAGAAAGCTTTCAGCGATGGGAATGCTCGTTCGCAATATTTATATATGTGGAACCGACCATTGATACTCAATTTTTCCCACTTCTCTGAAATGCCAAGCTGCTGCAACAATAAGATTGCAGTTAATGATATTGGTAAATTAGTTACATAATCAGCAAAACTGATATCAACCGATGTCTGATTTACATTAACAAAAAAAGAGCTTTTTGTCCGCGGTGAGGGACACAGTAGAACGCGAATAATGTTTAACTTTGGAAACTTTACTTAACGCCATTTCTCCCCAAACTAAGCTGAACTTGTTTTATGAGAATCAGTTAATAGATAATACTTGCTCTTTTCAATACATACATTGAAATCACCCAGACGTAAGACAAACACATCGATGTTCATCACACAAAACGCCTTGATGCGGGAATCAAACCCGCGATATTTGGCGTCTCAATTCCCAATCAAAATATAGTAAATGGTGCATGATTAGCAGCGCCTATGCTCTCTCTCAGTTCCGGACAATAGTAATCTTACATCACAAAGTGTAGTCAAAGAAGCTTTTTAATATTACCGTAGGCTTTTATAACAAAACAGGCCGAAGCTAAAACAAAGCTTTAAATCGCGGCCAGTCACTGCGACAACGCGTGACAGACCAGACCTCATTCATCTCGAGACATTTGTTTGTTTTGATGTTTTGATTTTGCCTTTCGCTTTTCAACTCGGGAAGTATTTTTGTTTCGCGAAATATATTTCGTGCACAAGGAAGTTTTATTAAATAACAGATTTTACTTATTGAAGGGCAATGACATCATCACAAATACAAATGGACCAATATAATAGTACGTTTTGCCAGAAATGAGTTCAGAAAGTTACTAAAATTGTGCCAACTTAAATATACAAAAACTTTATTTTCCATTTGAACCGTTACTGTGGTTAATATTAAATCATGGCATTGCCCACAAAAAAAAAATGTTAGATGTAAAACATTCAACATTTTTGAAGGAAAAAAAACAAGCTCAATATTTTTGGAATATTAGATTTTTGACACTTTAATTTTATATATTCAAATTATTTATGCTAAAACAAATTAAAAGATTCCTCATATATCGAAATCCATCGTTTTGATGGTTTGACACTATTTTACACATTTTGTTGGCTTACAGCCGTCATATTGAATGTTTTGCCATTAAAGATATAAGACTCGTGTGACCTAGACGAATCCAACGACACCTCATTTGATAAAAACCAGTCAGTCGTTTAGCCTTCAGGGCGGCGCATAGAGTCAGACATAGGTACATACATACACTCGAAAAACATTTTCCTTCTTAGCAGTCAGTATTTTGGCTAACACGAGCCGAGACAGCAACTTCAATGTAGTAAACCGCTATTACTCAACTACTCGAGTTAAGGATCCAACTCGATGGGATTAACCTGGCCAGTTTGTCAAACTTCGTCTGCAAACTTCAGGATAAGCTGGAAAGGTGCAGTGACGTTTCATTTAAAAGTTCCAATCACTTTGCCAATCTTCAAATTTCCGGTGGGACGTCATGTTTGTCCGTCCGAGCTCCGACTGGCGAGCTCGTGCTAATGGGGCCCAACAGAATTGGATTTTTCACTAGTTATCAAAGCGCTGTAAACCCTTTTCATGGGTTTTTGTTTTAGAAAAATCGGATCATCTATAAAAAAAATCTACGGGATAATGTATTTTACTGGTGTTTACTATCAGCGTTAATCTTGTAAGGTGGTGTATGCGTGTGCGTGACTGTACGAGTGCGAGGACATTGATACCATTGTAAGGAGAGATAAGAAAAGGGTTGCTCTCATATCAATATGATATAGTTTCCAAGCTAAAAAAATGACGTTAGACCTGGTCAGGTATAAGGTGTCACCGTGTCACTAGCGAGAACAATAATACCTTTTCAGTGAACGTACCTGTAGATACGTGAAGTTCTATCATTATCATATGCAAAACTTCGTACGGAGGAATTAGTTAACTAGTACTCTTCTTCCCTGTATATATTAAAGACATCCCTTATTTTCTATTTAATATTTTTCCAGCATATCTAAACTGAATGAAGGGTAGGCTGAATAGCAGACAGGAGTAGTAATTTTTTTATTTATCCATGAAGGTCTCTCAAAATAGTGCAGAGTAGCTTGCGCGAGACACTACTGATTCTTAAAGCGGCGCGCGGGGTTCTAGGTCTTAGTGAACGTGTTAAAATCGAATTATTCCCATCTGTCACCCTGCTCTGTCCGCCCAGGGGGACAGATTCTCTCATTTTCAACATAGAGAGTATTGAAATCACCGATCACCGAAAGCGATACAGCAGCGGTCTGCACTGGTTTTCCGTTTAAGGTGCATTGATCCCCAAATTCTCGAAAACGATTAGCAAACCCCAGCTAGCCAGTCCAAGTCATAACCACAATATAGGTTCTCCACAATCCACGCCCTTATTCTGTGTCGCTTGTCTTTCCAACCGAACTATATTGATTCAAACATAGACAAATCTCGTGTTAACTTTGCAGTCGGCAAAAAAAAATGGAATCAGGTGGTTTTTGTAGGTACAGTAGGATCATCATGACTTAAATATGAAATACTGAAGTATCAAAAGTTATTTTCATTTCTATTTCAAGCTCCAAGGTTACCATTGTTTTCGGAATATTAGCTGATTTGCTTGCTTAGCCAAATACTTCGTGCCCGTTCGGCCGCGGTCGGTATTACCGTACAAGCCGCACTGTCCGGCAAAATAAACTGAATGAAACAGTTAGAATTTACCTAATCAATTAATGTTATCTGTTTAGTTTAAACTTGTGGTCTTGTTCGTTTAGGTACTTGATTGGTATATTTGCTTCAGAATGTGCTAACTCATTACTAGTACTCCGGTCAAATTAGATATTCGAGCTTGCATTTATGCGGACAGAGCTGAAAATCTTGGGGACACCATTATTAATGAACTGTGAAAAGTCCCCAAAAATCCCACAAGTGCAAAAAAAGTTATTCAAGTTTACCAACGTCGGTTTTTCGCGATTATCTCGATTTCTATAGCTCCAATGGTTACCAATAGAGTTGATGCTATAGGTAATAAGTAATATATTATTTCAATGAGGACAAAGTCGATGATAGTTTGACAGCGAAAAAGGTCTACCCTGCGCTCCGCCGCCCTAAGGTCGTCTATACTTATCTATTTATCCGTTTAAAGAAGCGGCAACAGTGCGGCGTCGTTCAATCGTTCGTACCGCGACGACGGACGCCGCACAGTTGCCGCACCGTGCGCTTTGTATGAAAATAAATGACCGTCAGTGCGCCGCACGACAAACGCACCGCTTCGGCACTGCAGAGCGGTCCGACACGAACCGTCTAAATGGAAAGAGCCCTTAGGGCGTAACGTCACGTGTCGTGTTCGTCACAAACCACCTCGTTCCATAACAAACATCAGCTGTCATTGTATTGTTTACTAAAATTAAACGCGTTACTTATACTAAATCTAAAAATAATTTGTACACGTTGTTATACGGTCGTCGGATTACTGTTTTAGTGCTTGGGTTTATGAGAAGTGAAATTGCAATCGAATTGAGTGTGTGTATTAATAACGAGTGTTGAGTTGTTCCATTTTATATTTTTTTTATTTATCACAATAAATAAATGAAATATATTTGTTGCTATTTTTAGGATAGTTTTCAACGGTCTTATAGTTGGTTTAACTGTTTCCTTTTTAATAAAATATTTAGATTTTAGTAAGTTAGTATACCTACCTACCTAGTTATTTACTCAGTAAGTATAGTAACGTACTTTTTTTGCGCTTATGAAAGATAATCAAACCATTTCAATAGTTGGATATGTAGTTTTGTTTAAATTATCTCCATCTATAAAACATTAAATCCATTCTCACAATAAAAAAAAAATGCAAACAATGTGGTTTTAATTATTACGGGCCTTCATCGCGTTAACGTTTACGAAACGGTGAGATATAAATCAAAATGTAAACTTTGCGAATAATAGCAAAAAAATGCGAAAAACTTTCGTATTCAATTTGTGATTACTGCTGCTCGCGGTTGGCTTGCGAGGCATCACAATTTGGATAACAATACCTACCATTATGCCGAATGTAAGTGCGAATCCAATGAGCGGTTTTACCGAACGGATTCTCCGCTCGTGTTTTATTTTTTCCAGCAAGTGTATACGCGCGAAAAGCCGCGAGAGACTCTGGCACTACTAGAAAAAACCGAGCTTATACGCCGGGATACGCCGGTGTTTTACGCGCATTCGGCTTTTGAAGCTTCGCGAGTAGGTACCAATCCATCCGTATACTTCTCGGGCGAATGAACATGACACCTGGCTCGAATGACGTTTGTGCAAAGTATAGTGTGGAATAGGATAATCTTGATAGCGAAGAGGTCCTGAAATACTAGGTAGAGAAGAGGTCCTGAAATAAGTAGTGATAAGGTTTCGCAATTAGAGGAAGAAGAAACACCGAGGTCGCCGCGCGGGGCAGCGGGGGAAGCAGCAAATTCCGAGCCACGTCAGCCAGGTGGCATGTTCATTCGCCCGAGTAATAGGTACGTGCGACAAAAATACGCATGGTAAGACGAGCAAGACTAAACAAGTGAATGAATGAATGAAAATGCTTTATTGTACACCATAAGACAAAAATAATAATAACATTAAGAAGGAAACATTACAAAATTTAGTACAATAGATAAGACGAGCAAGAAATTATCCTGAAAGACATCACACCAGCCCATTACTAACGTAAACGCGATAAAGTAACCTACTAAGTAATATAAATTATTTTTCATATCGCACTAATATTCATATAACAGTTTGTTTGTAAGGATAAATAAAACACATGGATTTAGTGCGTAACTAATTTTAATTACCGGTAACACGCAAGCGACGTCGTGGACAGAAGCTAAGATCAATGTACAGATTAGACATGGTTTTGTGATAAGAACTTTAAAAATTAAATGTTACAATCGCATTGTTTTCATTCTTAGCTAATACCGAGCCAAAACTATCTTCAAGGCTAACACGCAGTGCGAGAGCACTCGAACGTAGAACCACAGAATCAGACAAACAGCTATAGTTGAATTGGTTTTTTTTGTTTAGATTTGTTTTTTTTTATGTTGATTTTTTACTATTGTGTGCGTAATTTTTTTTTACTTTCTGATATTTAATTTTATTTTGTTTTATGGATTTTAATCTGAAATAAAAATTGATTAATTTATTTATCTACATATTTGCTAATATAAGTAGCTACAAAAAACCAAAAAAAAGGTCTGTTGAAGTTTAGCTTTCACTTACTTTTTAGATGATTTTTTTCCAAACATTCCAATACGCAGCCAAAGGTCACAGCACACATATCAACTCGGAAAGGGATCGCCACGATATCAACTCTAGGCGTTTAGTATTCTTTGCGTGAAACTTCTGTAACGCACACTTATCGAAATCGTAACGTAATCGCCTCGCCTCGGTGCAAGTTCACAAACCGCGGTGCGGTGCGTTGCTTAATGCTTAGTCAACTCGCAGTTTCCGTGCTTACAGATCGTCGTCCCCGCACTTACGTCTCTCCGAACCTGAGCTTACGTTTCTTTGCGCTACACTTCACGTTCGGATAAGTCGGTCGGCGAGCCGTAAGCGCGGCATTGCCTAGCCGTAGCCGAGTCGACGAGCTTACGTTAGGTAGTCGCCTGGTTGACGGCGCGGCGCGGCGAAAGCCGATACGGTGACGATCCGTTTCAGTTGAACCTATGTGGGCTAAGACCTTAAACCGTATCATCAAAAATTAAATGATCAGGCACAAAACGTCGTACACTTACCCTTCTGAAATCTATATAACTGTGCTTATTAATTCTGTGGTTTCTGCGTCCGACGCCTGACAGACAACTGCATACACACTGTGGAGTTCTATAAGTTCCTGTCAAAACATTCGTGGTTTGTAATCGTCTGGCATACTGTTGAATCACTTGAAGCTTGAGTATGCGTGTTTTAATTAATGAATGAATGAAATCGTTTATCGCATAAAGTGTGATGGAGTACAAGTTCCAATTAATATGGGAAGGTGCAAAAGTTATAACTAGTAGACAACTTCGTTTGCGTTGCTAATTGGAAAATTCCGTGGAATTTCATAAAAAGGGACGGAATTGTGTGACAGGAAGCGTAACAAGAAGTTTGCCGTAAGATGGTAATAACCTACTGTAAGGCTCGCTTGTTTATATAGTACGTGCTCTACACTTTTTGACGAACGCATTATCCAAGTTTTGAAAGTCTAACCTACGTCTACTGACTTAGCCTTTAGCTTGTCTGTTAATCAGTTAGGTTAGGACCAAGGTTATATGTAGATGTATATGACACGTAAATTTGTAAGAACACGTTAAATTTCAAATTCATGCGAGCTAAAAAAGAAAAAAGACATCCAACCTACCAATCAGAGGGCGACTTCACCGTGATTGGTCTTTAAAGAGCATGGTACCTACTTGCGTTCACAAATTTCAAAAGCTTACGATTTATCATCGATTTTTTTTTAGTTTCGTATATTAATGGATCATCATCCTTATAAAAACAAATACATTAAACACAATAACTTGACTTGAAATGAAATGAAACAAATATTTTTTATACTAATTTAAAATTGTAGTTTAATAAATTTGTAAGTAAGTTCTGATTGTTTGGTCCCACATGGCTCCAGAGAGCAATCCAAAGGCCAATTACTAGGTACATTATTTTCGAGCGGAGCAATTGTATTGTTTATTTTTAATACCAGTCGTTCTAACATTTTTTTTTAAAGAAAACGTCGTTTATATTCTATATAAAAAGCTAGGCGTTATCAAATAATTATAAGTCTAATTCGTTTTCAACATTTCGTCCTTTTCGACAAAGTTCATTTTACGAACAATAACTAAACGTAGATGATCACTCACATTTTGGGCTTTTGAGACTGTCAAGTGTCCATCATAATGTCTCAATGTGGACGAGCGCTTTAGCAATATTGTACCGGCCTATGTGAATCAAAGTCCTGAGTAACAATGTTCTAGTCACGAGCATGCGTGATCTCTTACCAACACGAGAGCCCTTTAGCTCGTCTCGTCATTATAGTAACATAAAAAAACATGTATACCACAAATTCGTGCTCAATTAAAAAAAAGTAAGATATCCATCTTGCCTGTCATAAAAGCTCGGTATATTATATCAATCAGCGGAAATCCTTTCGCTACCTTGAGCACATGATCTTTACAGGTATCATTGAAACCAATCAGCCTCACAATAAGGCTTGTTGACATTCTTTATAGATTTATAACAATAAAGCCAGTACAGGAATTGTAGGTGACTGATAGAGCGCCCTTAGTAAGCACTCAGCCCTCGGTCAGTTCAGCGCGGGCCGTTGCAGGTGCAGGACGTATCTCGGATGCCTGTAAGGCTCGACCTCCACCATGCACGAGTCTTCCTCAGTGAGGAACCGGACCAGCGCGAGTCGGGCTCCGCGCACCGATTCTGAAGTGCCAGGCATGTTCGCCATGTATGTCGCGTTTTCCAGATTTAATGAAATTCTCAAGCAGTAAGTAATTGTCAATTATTTCAGTTAGTCCTTGTGCTTGATGATGTTATCAGTATTAGAGATGAATTAAATTTTTGCTTATTTTGAATGGAACTAAACAAGCAGACTTGAAATATCGATACCGCCCCGACGCCAGACGTGCTGATTTTTTAATTACATTCAGCCTAGGTAATTATTATTATGTTCCCATGCAAGGGTGAAATTGCAATTTTCATCCACGCCTCTTTTAATTTTGCCCGTCGGAGTGCAAACTGCTAAATGCCATCGGGACACGGAACTTCCATTTCGTTGTCTTATTTTTAGACTGCAATAAACTTATTTTTTTTTTGTTTTCTCCCTGAGTTAATCGAGTCAGTACCTACTTTATTTTATTACCAGTGTGTTATTTTAATGTTTTTAGTGTTGATACGATACCGATGCTTGGCTGGAATATTACAATTTACCTATAAGAAGACATTAAATTATAATAGCCATATACAACGGACCAATTGAGTATATTCATTGACTGGTGTGATGCATATTTAAAGGGGTTTAGTATTGTTCAGTGGTTCTGTCAGTTTTATTGTTCTCTTGAAAAACGCAAAACTATCGTCTTATCTAGTCTTGATGGGCTCTGGTATTGGAGTTTGGACACCGCCCGAATGCTTCCGACCTGGCTTTACGACGCAGTGCACTATTCAACCGACGAAAAACTTTTTCTAGTCTTGATAAAGAGAGTGCACGAAAGGAGCCTCTTCGAGGCGCACTTCAAATCCTTATACCACCCTGGTACGAAAGAACTAATTACATGACAAGAAGATGAAGAGGAATGGTAAACTTTAGAATAATAAAAGGGTGACTTAGAACTTTTTAACTATTTCGATAACAAGCTGCTGCCTGGGCTACGCCTGTGTTCGGTTTAATGAGTAGAGCATCTGCATTTCAGCCGAATAGTTTGAGCGCGAAAATATCCATCTATTCTCTCATTTTCAGTGTGATAAAAAAAGTATACACAATTGTCATGTTTGAATATACCTAGACTCCAATTAATTATCTAGAGGATGAACAATTATTGGATGAATTGTCCTCCTTTTAATAAAGTCTTGCCATGAAAAATATTTCTCTCTCTTTGAAATAGAATGTTTCATACGACATCTGATTCTGAAAATAGTATTTCCTAGAAAACGCTGATGGATAAAACTCCAAACTATTCTATGTACTCGAATATTCTCCTGCGAGAATTTTCCCGGTAAACTTTATCTGCATTATACGAGAGACAGAAAATGTTGGATGACTAGTTATTTGTATACCAAGGGGTTGAAGCAAGCCATCTTATAAAATCTTGTGTAGGTATACCTCATTCTTAAAGCTCATCTTATACTCGACTTAAATATCCGGCCTCGCCTTTGGCTCGGGCTGATAAAAGTCTCTTATAAAATAGCTTGCTTTTTGGGCCCTTGGTGTACAAATCACTATTTTTCACACAAGCTGTCCACGGTTTCGCGTGCGTGTAAACAGGATTAAATATAGCATTAGGCCGTGCCTGTGTCCTTCCAAGGTCCTGAACATTACCATCTTTCAGTCAATCTTTTCAGCAATTCGTGTTTACACGAACCATTTGGAGCCACTTTTGACCTTGTCATAGCTAAAAAACTAATCAATATAAACACACCAGATTTGGTTTATGTATTGAAAGCCCGGAGTTAAGGAAGTACCTCAAATTTCATAAACACAGCTTAAACGGTTATTTAGATATTAACGTTCAAAAATCGTCATTTTTATCACTGATTGACTGACATATAGACGTAAAACCTAACCCACTTCCAGATGACCTAGAAAGTTCAAATTTGGCATCCAGCTAGGTAATTGTGTGTATACAAAGGGAAAAATTAGAAAACAGTAAATTTATAAGATTTGATTATTTTTTTCAAATTATCGATTTTATGAGGTAAATTTAGCGCCTTGCAAATTATGAGAGCAATTGCCTTGCAATTTTTTGCAAGATATTTTTATTTTTATGATGAAAGATTGTTTTCATCGTTTTATGTACTTACTTTAAAATCAATAATTTAAAAATTATTTACAAGAGCCCGATGAACGCAAGCTAGTGAAAATGCAAATTGTCGGAAAACACTTTAATCTCCCGGCACATGGGTCAAGGTACTACCTACCTTAAAGCAGGTACCCATACTTTATTAGGAAAAGAAATAGGTTGGTAACTATTATAATTATAGTAGGTACCTAACATATATACCTTTGAATAGTAATACATTCATTCACAAAAAGTAATGATATCTGTACAAAACCACATAATAATATGTGAATATAGCAAGCCACGATCAGATGGATTGGATTATGATGGAGAAGTTGCTTTACCCGAAAAAAGATTTGAGATCTACATATATGGCTTGCCAAGGTCTACTATAGACATACGTAAATTTATTTATAACAACGTATTACTTTATTTATAACGTAGACCTTGGCTAGCCATATATGTAGATCTCAAATCTTTTTTCGGGGAAAGCGACTTCTCCATCATAATCCAATCCATCTGATCGTGGCTTGCTATTTTCACATATTATTATGTGGTTTTGTACAGATCTACCTTACAGGAATTTATGAATGACAAAAATTTTACTTAGGTTATTAATTATAGGTACACGACATTTTAATCTGTTAAATTTATTATTACTTTGTTATATTAACTTTCATGCACATTTTTTTTACCACTTTTTTTCATTAGTTAACTAAAAGACGTGTTCAAACGTGACATCAAATATTGCATGCCCGAAAATATTTTCATCCTCATGTACACGTATTTCACGCAATAACACTAGATACTAAGCCACTAAAAATATTTTCTATTTCCACATAGGATTCGGTGAAAATGTCTTCATCATGTTTGCAAAGACCACAGCCTAACTATAAACCTAACCTTGTTCAATGTACTAACAATGTAACAACATTGTTAGTTCCAACTTATCGAGCTAGCAGTATAACTTGTCAAACATTGTGTTGGGCTTGCAGTTCAGATTACGAAGTTATTCATGCAACTACATAGATACAGTCAGCATCAAAAGTCGATGACCATTTTCAGATTATCAAAATCGCTTTACACCATATTATATTTTAAACAATGTGTTGTACAGTTAATTTTGAACTTTGATGATAATCATTAAATACTGGAGTTTGTCATGTTGAGCGATTTAGGTATAATAAATGGTATAGACCGATTTGAAAATCTGAATATGGTCATCGACTTTTGATGCTGACTGTACATCGCGCACACAGGCATTTGATACTTTCGACTATCGCCCACTTACTTTATAATCGCACTTATAACATTACGCATAGTTTATACTGTCAATATTTATATGTTGCAGCATATGAAATAAAAGTCTTGATTTCCAAATCAAGACTTTTGATTTTGAAAAAAATCTTTCCGATTTCTATCCAACTCCACCGGTTACCTTATACCATATCAGTAAACCTGAAATTAGTAGTTTGGCTTCGCAATGGATTTAGTATGAAGCTAAGAGTTTTCTTGTTGCGAAGCTGAGAGTATTCAGCGTTACAGTCTGATTCCGTCATAAGAAGACAGAACTGTGTCTAAGACGCGTCGCATTTCTCCTGCCTACGCACCGACTGTTTCTAATTTTATTGTGATTTACCAAACGGACACGCTAAACGCACTCTGCTATTATTAGAACAACCTTATTTTAGAGGCTGGAGTCGTACTAGAAAACGTGAACTCAGCTGTTTTGCGAAACGAATACATCGGTGCAATTGTCGCATTTCAGTCCTCATTTATTACTTCCTGTGCATTCCATGGTGAATTGAATCATTGATTTTTTTTATAATTGTTTGATAAAACCATAATGATATAGGTATTTGACGGTCATCGTTTTAAAAACCGGAAGCTAGGAACGAGTACCGAAAGCGGTTTCTTTCGACATTGGTTGATCTTCCGATATTAATCCATACTTATGAATGATACTTGAGACAAGCGTTCGAGTATAGTAAACAAAAACACAGAAAACCGCATGCAATTTTATTAATGAAATAAAGTCAAACAATAGAGACCAACAACGGTTCATCACTCACGAAAAACAAGTCGGAATGAAAGTAAATATAATTTGAAACCAAAAACCAATCGGTTGAAGCTGCCGCTCGCCAAACATTAGATAGCGTTAATTAATTAATGCAAGGCGCTTTCATATCTAAATGTTAATTAATCTATAGCCCTTATTAATTTATGTGCGAAACATTAATTAAGATAAACAGGAAATAGGTAGTAATATTATTTTTATCCCATGCATGAGTACTATGAGTAGGTTGTGATAATACTTTTTAAACTACATATATTTTGAAATAAAATCATTCCTACGGTGTTATTGTTCAACGAAAGTGTTTTTACGTGTTAATATGTAAGCTATTTTTGTTATTCAACATTTTAAAAACACAGTTGTAAATTTTATATGCCTTGTCTAGAACACTACTTTAGAGATTAAAATTTATATTTGCTATTCTAAGATTGTGTATATTCTCTGTCTATTTCGGTAGGATAGCTAACTGAAAGCTCGCCTCAAAGTGTTCTCCAGTGATTAAACCAATCGCGTCGTTGAGAGCGTGGCGCCGTAGACGGCACGGCAGGTGCTCGAGTGCCGTTGCATAACACGGCACTTTTCAACGCACGTACTCTACTCGAGCACTCTCGAGCCGGCAAATAAGCAGAGAAACTTTTGCAGACCGTGCAGATAAGTGCCTTAGTTGCCGATGGTCGAAAGCAAAACTGCCTCTACTTTTCAAGCTTCTATTATAGTCAAAATGGAATAAATAGAAAATTATTTATTTCAAATAACCAAATATAATAAGTTATATTAAATAATCAGCTTATTTTATATCTTTGACGTTAAAACTAATGTCATTATACCAATATGAGTTTTTTTTTATATAAAGCGGACGTTTATAGTGCGGTGAAACCTAACTATTCCTAACTTTAAAACTCAATTACACTTTTCCCGTGAAGCCTTTGTATTGCTCTGGCTGAGCACTTTGCGTTGGAGTCCAAGGTTGAAAGCAATAAAATTCTGTGAGCTTCAAACAAAGTCATCCCTGACTCGCTTTATTGGCCAGCTCACTCGATTCCGCCGATCCACAAGGTCACTTAATGAAATCCGAGTATGGACTATGGCTTTTATCCACCCGACACAAGCTGTTATCGGTAAAAATTTGCAACAGAAATTGAAACTTCAAAAAATTAGTGTGTTTTTATTTGATTTAGCTTTTCAAATTCCCCTGTTTGTAAAAGACATAATTTTCAAGTAGATTTTGAAGTCAGATATTTACTTATTTTCTAAGCATTTATGTCTTGTCTGCAGGTCCCTCCCGAAGCTAAGCAATCCAGAGGAGGAGACGGGCAGGCCGCCTCAAGGGGGCGTCATCACCTTCGAGCCCATTCATCACGATCATGACTTCTGTGAGAGAGTTGTTATTAATGTGAGTACCCAACCTATCCTTAGAAGTTAGCGGATGGAGAAGGCTCGACGTTCGCCACACGTAGCGGCGTCTCATCGTGGCGTATGGGGGATGCCTATGTTCAGTTTGGAAATCTAGAGAAAGGATGACCCAACGTAACGTTAACCTACCATTTGCTCCATACTCGCTCGAAACATCTTTGTAAAAACTAAATTATTTTGTCGTTTATATGTATATAATACATATATAATTCTTTCTTCTTAATTAATAATTTGTATAAAACACAAATCAATCATTTTAACAGTTTTTGCTGTAACACCGAATTGCCGAGTAGCAAAGACAAATGAGAAGCAGAAAAACGAGTTAAAACCCAATCTATCACAACTATAGATTCCATCACTTCCAATTTCATTCTTTTCATTTCATTTATTCTCAAACAATTTTTACATTGTGTCGGAAATATAGGTACTAACAACCAAAACAACGCAAGATCACATATTATAATAAGTAACTTTTTAAACAAGAGATCAAATTAAACCTAGAATCAAGAATTATTACATATTTACAAGAATTATTTATTAAAATTTTTACTCTAGTAGAAGAAGTAGTTCTTTATCAAACGTATATAAAAAGTTCTCTTACACTAATTATAGTACTCATATTGTATACAAGTGACTATTGGAATCTGACGGCGGCAGCTCGGCATTGTCTGATGAAATAGTTCAGTTGGAAAAAAGGAATGTAAAGCATTTGATTCAGATTCAAGCTTGAATTCTAAAAGAATGCGAAGAGACACACGTCATAATTTACTTCATGCTTTCAAAAGTTTAATGTAGGTCGATCAGAACAGTAAGTTAGAGCACTTTGGTACTCCGATATTAAGGGGAATCCTCAAGGCAAATTTCCATACAAAATGTTTCGGACAAATACTCAAAAAGTACGCCGTATTAAAATTAACCCTACTAATTTAAAAACACGTATAAAATCTAAATTAAAGTATGAAACCTTTCACTTTTTTTGTGGACGAAATCAAAAAACATGGACGAAACGAATAGTGTGAAGAAATTACTATAATACGGCGTACTTTTTGAGTATGGAATTCAGGATTAGCCTTAATAATGACTTAGGTAATACGAGGGACCCAATCCATTTTTAAATACAATCCAATTTGAATCATATAAATACTATCATTTTTTATGGAAAATGAACACAGCTATTTGTGTGTGCTCTACTCCCATCAAATACGGAGTGTTTAGTGTGCCGCGGACGCAATAACAACTGGTTTTACTGCTGCCCCGATCCACGCTCTCGTGGAGGAGGCATTTTAATGTACCTACCGATCAATGGTTTAAACCGCTGAGTAATTGTTCTCAAGCGGCAACCACAAACAAGAGAACGTTGTGAAGGACGCGCTCCCACAAGATTGGCCGATAACAATGTTGCGGTTACAGAATGAAGGGACGTTAACGTTAGACGTCAGCGTCCAAGGCTTGATTTTGGCTTGATGGCAATGGAATGATTTCCGTTGTCATTATTACAATAATTGCCTACGCCTAGGGTAGATGCACAGTAAGTTTTTTTTTGACGATGGGAATATGCATTTATGCATCCCTTAGTTTGGGATAGGCCAGAGGGTATATCGGACTCACCACCAGGACCGACTAAAAACCCATCGAGTTCCCGACAATCGCCTTAGTAACAAGTCGCGGGCACCCGTTCGAAATTTGCCGCCTTTGAGTATCTAAACCAAAGCGCCGAAAACAGAAAACCCAAGTCAGAACTCGACACGTGTTTCACTTCTAGACGAAGCATCCTCAGGAGATCTCCTCAGGATCAGGATCAGGAGGAGGATCCTCAGGAGAAGGACTCGCCGAAATCTCAAACGAGAGTGGTCAAATATATTTTTTTTTTTCGGATGGACGTTTAATGCAGTTAGCCGCAGATGGCTGTTTCTGCGTCACCGGACTCTCGGTGAGCGCAGATGGCGCTCTACCTTAAAATTTGGCTCTACCTTAAAATTTAGAGTTCAAATATCGTCGCTCGGCTCGTATTTATACGTCCGAAAGTTTGTCAAAAATTGGTCAACATTAAACACAAATTCTTATAAAAAATGTTTCATCGTGTTTCTACGCTCTCCGTTCAATATCAGTTTTAACATACATGTGAATTTTAGTGCGGTTTTTAGCCGAGCGGAGACTAATAGGTTTGCTTTAAAAGGGTAGGTAGAGCCGCATTGTTATGAGATCGATTAAAATGTGGTTTCAGCTTTCAACGAGAGCTGATGAAAACAATTTTACATTATTATGCTTTTGCTTTTTTTTGCTACCATGCATGGTTGTCCCAATTTTGAATTTTTCCCATCTGTCACCCTGCTCTGTCTGCCTATGGTGACATATGGGACAAAAAAGTTCTATCTCTCCCACTGTTACTGACAGATGAAACTTTTATTAATTTTAAAAGTTCTATCTGTGACCAATAGCTGGGGACAGATAACTTTTTCAAATTTTAAAAGTTCCATCCGTCACCATGTTGCTGGAAGGGGGACAGATAGAACTTTTTTGGCGCATTTGTCACCCTAGGCGGACAGAGCAGGGTGAACCCTGATACATTTCAATGCAATCCTTTCAATATTTACTTCAATAGTTTTATTAGTTACTGGCTGCTCCATTATTTTGTTGTTTGCGATATGATTTGAAAGGGGCTGATGGTCAATGTCAGTGTCCTATAACAGTCCACGGCTTGAAACGTATGCCAAGAGATATTTCTTAACAAAATTACACCTTTAGAAGTCTGTAGGAACATAATCGTACAACTCAGTGATGTAAAATAGTAAGCACATCAAAGTGATAAAGATTGCTGAACCAGGGTTTTATAAACAATACAGGTATAAACTTAACATATTATACGTTCTTACTTGGGTACGTATCATCTACCACCAAGTGAAGTAGTAATAAATAGTAAAGCTTATTTTTTTGTAATATTCCGACTTTTGTCTAGCTTCTAAAAATTTAAATCGTTACCACAAATAATATTTTTTTTTTACAAAAATTTGTCTTTTTAAATATTTTGGATATCCTCAGACGATCCCTCACTCAGGCTAAGGAGTTAGCTGTAGAATTATTTTTTTGCGCTTCGGGATTCAGGTATCAGTGCCACGCCCACGCCCGCGTGATAAACCACTGCTGTTTGTGTATGATCTACTATATTCCTTATTTGTTTTCTCCTATAGTTTAATATTTATGGTAAATAGTTTTACAACAACTTAAAAGTATTGTGGTTGAGAATTATTTTGAGAGGTTGGCCTCACGTAATAGGTGTGTGACTGGAACCTGTTGATTTATCGGCTGTATTTTAGGACTGGTTTGTTGGTAAATACCCGTTTGAAGTTCGCGCCCGTTTGTTTTAGTAAACACCATCGATGGGAGTCCGACGCTGATGGATGTGGAAAAGTTAAACTACACGCGGCGTGTACGAGTAGCTCGAAATCATGTAAAAATATACTTCCCTGTTTATGATGTTTGTAAAACATCAGCGTTGAGTTTACGCGAGTTATCTACTAGATATTGAATTAAAAAGGTTGGGCAGAGTGATAGCATCAGGGCCCTAGATCTACATATATTTGTGATCAGGGTGGTTTAGTGGGCGGTATCCATAGCTTGCTGTTTTTAGTTGATATAATTAAGCTCATTTTCATCACCTTCTCACTTGGTGGTAAGTGTGATGCGCACGACAATACATCACAATTACCTAGAAAATTCCTTTTCACAATTAAGATAGGAGCAAAGTTATCTTCACGGAAGGATGAATGGCAAGTGTGTTGGACTGCCACGCCGCCGGTGTGTGATCAGATTATGACAAGTTTTGTTCCAGCAAATATAATCTTCATTACAATAAAGGATCCTCTGTTACGAAGTCATCTTCTGTTACAAAAGGTTCTCCGAAATATGTCCTGTAACCTCTGGGTCATCCTCAAGTAATCGATCCGTTAGTAGTTTCAAATTCCGGGTCTTCATAATTTTTGAGCGGATTTTAATGTGAAAATCAGAACTTATTAAGATCCCGTGTAAAATGTCCTGGTTTGTTTCAATGCGACCGTTCTTCCTGATATTTTTTTGCCCTCACATTCCTAAAATCTTTGTTACGAGATTCGGACGCTTCTTCTGATACAATTCCTAGAGAGAAAACAAACATTAATAACACACTTAACATTATTACCATATCGTACCTATTATTTTATATTATCTTATTTGACCTACCAATAGGTAGAACAAAAAAGTACTCGCAAATGTCTGTTCCATGAATTAGAAGCTTATGCACGCTGACTAGCATACAATACCACACTATCATATCCTCTGATATCGCAAATTGTTCGTGACTATCCGCCATAAAAACCAACTTTGTCACATTTGCAATCATATCCGGATTTTCGCTAAGATAATCTGCAATTTTCGCTTATGCAGATTTATTATTAGCTTTGAGTTTTGTCGTAAAAACATAACGCAGTTCTTCTTCAGTGCTCTCGACGGTAAATTTACTGTATCTTCTTTTTTCTGTTTTTGAGCAAGATTTTCAAACTGCTATAGGTTACTTTTTGTTTTAGTGATAGAAGTACCAACATTCGCAGTGAGCTTTAAAGAAGGGATTCGAATTTCTTCGTTTATGTCTGTCAATCTGTCCCTGTTGAACATATTTTGTTTGAACTTTTGAACTTATTTAGGAAAGTTCTACATTTAAATTCAATTATATGTATATTCAAAAATAATTTTGACAAAACTTACTTCTTTCATCGGTAACCTGCGATTTTTCTTCAGTTTCCTCACTTTGTGCTGAGACTTCAAGCTATTGCAATGAAACTAAATCGCTATAAGGCCATTTAATATTTACCTCTAACCATGTACGTTTTTTTCTCGGTTTAAAAACGTTTTTGGCACTATAAAGTTTATCATATAAAATATGTGTCCAAGTTTTATACTTTAAATTAAAATATACCGTCTTCAATGTACAAGAATACTAGATATTCTTAATCAAATATTAAAATTGAAACTAAAAAGGGTACCTACCGGTTAGCATTTACCCATATTTTTGACAATTGGTTAGTGAAGAGGTGAGTAAATCGGTTTATTGCTCTTTGGTGCCCTTGCGAAAATTCATGATGAATTTCGGAATTATGATTTCTTATAAAAATTAAGACTTTTTTAAGTATCCGCTGTCTGCCATGTCATATTAATTATATTATATTCAAAGAAGTAATGTAAAAAACCAAAATTCCAAATACACACTTAAATTGATTAATCGCTGAGTGTCAGTTAGTTGTTGATGTCTGTCTTGAAAGGTTATAAAATTGATAGTCATTTTTATTTGTATGTGTCCAAAAAGGCAAAATGCGGTGCAAACAACTTGTTAATTTTAAATCTCAGAAGAAAGAATTAATCTCTTTGTTTTCAATGTAAGTATACTCTGCTAAATTTTAATCACCAGAAAAAAATCCTTGCCATTCTTTTTTGGATCAATATTGTCCGGTGAGTCATGAGGTGAGTCAAAACCTAAAAAATTTAGGCCAAAATTCTAAAAAAGTCTTTCTTTTAATTTTTCTCATATAGTGGCAAGTAGATACACGTAATTTTAATTAGTTGCTTATAAGAGACCCTTGACCACCACCACATTTATATAAGCCAAAAGTGAGGCAAATAGACTCAATTTTCATAAAAAAATAAAGTGTGTTTATCCCGTTACATAAAAACACCGAGTATTCTTCTACGCCAAAACTAATTACTTCACGAGTTAAAGTTATAGAACAACAGTTGATGAGGAAGTCATTATCTATCACATGTATTATTTTCAGATCGAATTTCCAATTTTAGTAGTGATGACCATTTTTTATTTGGGTATGAGGACGTGGTGAGTGGATGAGGCCCTTGCCTTGCGATCTGATGGCCGCGGGTTCGAATCCCGGTGGCAGTCATGCATAAATGGGTTTTTTCGGCCGAAAAAATCTATGTATGCATCCCACGTTCTCGCAACGGTGAAGGAAAACATTGTGAGGAAACCGGCATGTCTTAGAACCTAAAGTTCGAAAACATATTGTGTCGAGTGCACGAAAGTAGCCTCTTCGAGGCGCACTTGAAATCCTTTCACTACACTGGTTCGAAAGAACTAGTGACACGATAAGAAGAAGATTTGGGTATGGGCCGTAGTGCGCCGCGCCGCTCTGTCTCGTAGATGGGACTGGGAAGTCCTGGACGCCTTGACCCACATTTCCGAGCTGCGTTCCATTTACTAAAGGACACGCGCTTTCAGGATCGACAGGGTATCTCGCTCGCTCAAGTTTACGTCACAATAAGAGCGAGCAGGACGGGTTGCAGGAATATGGGTTACGGTCAAATTCGCTTTCACCCGCATTTACGCCAGGCTTCGAAGGAATGCGCGCGTCTGTGTCGCGGCTTGTATTTGTACTATCTATGTATTATACGAGTAAAGAGAACATTAGGTTTTACAAATTTCTTAAAGTATTATTGATAAAGTTTATATCGAGTCATTTAATTTTTTTAAGGTGATTGTACGAATTACTGGACGAGTTCATAGTTATTTATTGCGACTCTCAAAAATATGACGAGAAACGTAATTATTGAAGTTGGTTACCTTACCAATACTTAAGGATAATTGTAAAGTAAACATTTCTAAGTCATGGCAATTTTTTGCGATAAATAAACTTAAAGAAACCATTAATATTCCGCAGCGGTCTAAATGTTGCCATAATAAGTTAAGTCGTTTGGGCAACACGCAGTGGGGCGGGCGGCGCCTAAAGATCGATAACACACCAAAAGTGTAGAATCCGCGACCGTGTCAGCGCACGGTTGGCACACAAACCTAAGCCAATATCTTATAATTAATAAATCAGTTTTTTTTATGAAACTGATATGACTGAGCCATTTCAATTCAATTTCAAAAATTCTTTATTTCGTAACTTATGCTAGCATAGTTCTAGTGTACGTATATAATCAATTTAAAAATATACCTATAAGGTAAGTGATAGAACATAATCAACATGCTGAAACAAAACCTCTTTGCATAAGTCCATTATGTATGTAGGCTTCAGTAGTTTATACTCATTGATAATTATTACTGTTATAATCAAGACTGTTACAAAATGTGTTTTAATTTTAATTTCTCATTCAAATATAGTTTTTCCTTTACAATTGTTCATTGTACACTGAACTGAATAATTTGAATGATAAAGTCACATCCGACGCCATTAAATAAAAAAGGTTCAATGCAAAAATAAGCAAACAGAACAGGTAAGTTCTTAGATTTTAATCCAACGGTGGCGTCCCACGTCACGTCCGCTGTTGCCGCTGCCGCAACGCCGCGCTAGGCCGCGCCGCAGCCGCAGCGACCGCGTCACGCACGCGCGCGATCGTAACACAACAGCTTGCGGTCAAAGTTTACAGCGAAAAAAATATAGTGTAACCAAGTAACGGCGCGCGCTGCAGCGCTCGCCGCCGCCGCCGCCGCCGCCGCCGCCGCCGCCGCCGCGCCGGGCCCGCTTCTGTGCGCCCTTGGGAAACACACACTAAAATGTATTTTTGGCCGCGTCCATTGCCAGCCACGAAGTAACATCCGCGCCGACGAAAGAAATATTGTGTGAAACGCACGCTCACCACGGGGATCGTAAAATTAATTTATGCGAGTAACGGATTATTCGCGACGGTTGTAAATATTGATTTGATTAATTCTTCTCGGGCTCTTTGCCACTCAAAGTTTTATACCTCATCTATGTGTTATTGACGAATGTGGCTGTTTTGGGAGCGCGCATGCAAATATTAAGTAGGTCAAATATCAAAAATAGCCTCGCATTACATTGGTTTGTTTACTTTTGAATTTGAAAATGACGCGTGATACGTGCAAACATTCCCGAGTAGACGGTGAGAGTTGCGTGAGCGCCATCGGTCGCGGAACTCCGGCGAGCGGAAGGGATCCTCGAGTTATAGACACCGCCGCCTGCCGCCCTCCATCCCATAAACGTTTCGTCTCCGGTGAAATCGTTCGACAATATCTACCACCTGTTGTATCGGCTTCCGTGAACCGGTCAATCACCTTGAAAAATTCATCGCATAAGTACTCTATTTATAAAGCTCGTATATTGCACCTGCACGTCGAGAGCTTCGCGAAAACTTTACACGATACGAGGAAAGGCGGAATGCGGTGAGCGGGGCGGGCGGAGGCGGCGCCGTCTCGTGCCTATTACTTGGAGGCGTAATGATCATTCATATATTATTGGCAAACGCTCGGATGAAAATGAGTGGGGCGCTTAAAATAAGGGGCATCAACAAACACATATTATGATCATTTAAATTATCATTTTCATCATATTTACATCTAATACCTAGGAACATAGATTAATAACGACGACATACTGACTATATGTAGATAAAGGCCATATTGACTTCTACATAGATATGATATGAGACCAAGATCGGACAGACGACGGAACGCATTGCGCCTGCGTGGACTCAGGATGTGTGATGCAATTCGAATAAAATTTCCCAAAAAGTGTAAGGAAAATTTCAATCTCGTTTCGGGGCAAATATACCTAGGCAGTGTTAAGTTTAGTAAGTAGGTTTTATCCTAGAATATAATAGTCCATGTGTTTTTACAGCTCATAAACTATATCCAATACCCGTACGAGAGCTCAATCAGATCAGTAGTTTTTTTTATTGATTTATTTATTGATTTGTGAGGATGGGTACATACAAGATAATGCGGCAACATTTTACGAAATAGCGGCAATCAAAATTGGCGAAATATGTTTTCTATTTAGTGGAAGTTTTAAAAGTGAATAAGAATTAATAGGTTCGTTTAACCGATGGAAGATTATTATTATCGTACCTATATTTGTTTTTTTGACATATAATTAAGCATCTGTTCAACGAGCACCAAACCATTTTTGTTACAAACAACCTTTTGAAAAAATTTAGCCACTTTGGCTACATTCTAAGGTTATTAGTTGTACTGAACAGTGATTCTTTGTTAATTCTGTGCCTAGGAAGTGATGCCAACGAACCCAACTGTCAGCAGCTGCTATAATTATAGAAGTTTTAGGGACCCACCAGACTCACCACGTTCAAGTGAAGGGATGTTATCACTAAAGTTTTTGACATAAATTGTCATCTGTTTATGATCAATGATATGAATTGAATAGTCCCGCAAAGTATTAATGGGAATCCTCAAATCCGAATTTCATACAAAATGATTCGGACAAATACTCAAAAAGTACGCCGTATTATAGTAATTTCTTCACACTATTCGTTTCGTCCATATTTTTTGATTTCGTCAACAAAAAAAGTGAAAGGTTTCATACCTTAATTTAGATGTTAAACGTGTTTTAAAATTAACCCTACTAACTTAAATTAAACTAAACGCAAACTCTGAACTGAATTCGGATTTGAGGATTGGCCTCAAGTTCAAAATATTAAAAATCAATAAATCCGCTTGATTTATAAACAAAGGTTTTAATTAACTTAACTTTAGTTTAGAACTTTAGTACATATTACTATATTATAAACCAAAGAGTCAACGAACAGAAAACCAAAGTTCAAAGATACGACACGTGTTTCGAGAGTCGAGAGTCTCTCGTTTCGAACTTCGGCGAGTCCACACCTCCTGATGATGCCTCGTGTAGAGGCGAAACACGTGTCGTATCTTTGAACTTTGGTTTTCTGTTCGTTGACTCTTTGGTTTATAATATAGTAATATGTACTAAAGTTCTAAACTAAAGTTAAATTAAAAATCAAGGTTAAACAAATAACTACAACCAACTTCAAAAGGTGGCATCAGCAGAAAGAAATGAATCACAAAGCACGAGGCGAAACAGATGGGTGCTAAGCGATATAATAACATTTATACGTAAAATTTATAAGTAGTAACAAAAAAAATTTACCTTCGCGCTTTCGTTTTTCCAATATTGATGGAGAGCAATTTGCGACGGTATGAAGTTAGCAATTAGTCCGTTCTTGGCCAAAAATTGGATCGTTTTGGTCAAGGTAGGCTATTCTTCGATTATTCAAAACAGCTCTACAATTTAGTTATATTCATTCATGCGTGTGAAAAACCTATCGATAGTACTCAACCATACAATTTTCCGCTGCATAATTTTCTGAATCTTTCAAAGAGGTTTTAAATAAAATATAATACAGAATCTAAATTGTTACATCACAGGGCCCGCGTAAAATCCAATAAAAGTACGGTTCTAGTATTCTAATTATCTCTTGTAATACCGACATTGACCGGGCACGATAATGCCTGGATCACACGTACCGAGTACCTACTCGGCCGAGACAGCAAAATGTTACTCGGCCGAGACAGTGAAAGCTTACATCACTCGCTCAGCCGAGCACTCGGCGCCATGTTCATACGAACCGAGTACTCGGTACGTGTGATCTAGGCATAATAACCAGCTGTTTGTAGTCCTTCCTCCATCTCCAGCCGTCTCGTGTCGCGCTGTAGAAGTGGACATATTCAACTATTTCGGGATGCTTTATCGACATTCCTAATCGGAATTACGTAGCTAAATGATTCCGACATGACAGTAGTTTGCAGTCTAATGGGCATTCGGAAAGCATATCGGATATTCTGGAGCTATTTTACAATTTCAGCTTCATAATGGAATGTCTAGTGTCGTCACTGAATTGATCTAAGGAAACTATAGCTATCTCTGAATCGGACTCTACTATAGAAATTTCTTTCATGTTATAAACACGACGCGAAAATATGAATACCCAAAGGTCAAGGGGGCTATTTCAGTAGCTCCGCAAAGAAGTTTGTGATAACAATGGTTACTGAACTTCCAAAGTTTACGAACTAAAAGATTTAAAAGTATAATGAGCCCAGTGTCGCTTCCCATATATTAATTGACATTTAAAAAAAAAACACTTGTGAAAGAATTTCTGTGATTTAGCAAAAACTATTTATTTTTTAACGATTTTTTAAAGCTCATAAAATTGAGTTCGTTCTTGAACTATATGGTCGTGTGACGTTAATCGATCGTGTAGTCTTTAGACAAGGAGGCTTTATTTTTGTGGCCAACGAAAACGAGTGAGACGATAATAGTGCCATCTCACTCATACACCTATGATTAAATTGAACCTCTTTTATTGGTAACTACCATTTAAACACCGTTTAAAAAAAGAAAATAGTGGTACGCTCGCAGTAAAAAGTCAAATGACATTTCGCGGATGCTCGGAGAACCGGAGATGACGTAACCCCAAAGAGATTGGATATACTATAATAATAATAATTATATATTATATATAATTATATCTTCTTCTCCTGGCCTTATATCCCATTTCTATTTGGGGTCGGCTCTCCTAATCACGCGTCTCCAGGCCTCTCTGACCTGGGTCGTTGTCGGGTCTATTTGATTAAAGTCAAGGTCTTTTCTTAATACAGACATCCATGTAAGTCGGGGTCTTCCACGTTTTCTCGGTCCTGTTTTATGATTTAGCACTGTTCTGGTCATGTGGTCCTCTGGCCTCCTCATAACATGGCCGTACCATCTCAGCCTTGTTTCTTGTAGCTTATCCTGTATGGGCCTTACTTTGAAGGTTCCTCGGATGTAGCGGTTAGGCACTTTATCTAAGAGGGTGATTCCAGCGGACCAACTAAGCATTCTCATTTCAGCGACATGTAGTTTATTAGACTGCTGCTTCTTAAGAGGCCAGCATTCCGCACCGTACGTCATTGCAGGTCTTACAGCGGTTTTATAGACTTTACCCTTGACGCGGTTAGGCATTTTCGGATCCCAGAGTACTCCTGTAAGCTCCCTCCACTTTAGCCATCCCGTGTTTTTGCGATGTGCTATGTCCGCGTCAATGGTTCCATCATTGGTTATTATACTTCCTAGATACTTGAAGCTCTTGACCGACTTAGTGGTGTATTTTGCAGGCACAATGAGTGTTGAGTGTTGTTAAGGGCAAAATTACAGTGCATATCTACTCATACTCAGTCTTATCTCTGCTGATTCTTAGTCCCGCTGTTTCCAGAGATGCTCTCCACTTTTCTAATGTTTGTTGCAGAGCTTCCGGATCTTCATCGATGAGAACGACATCATCTGCGTAGAGGATGCTCCAAGGGGCAGGTTGTTGCGCCTCTGCTGTTAAATAATCCATTACTAGGTTGAAGAGCAATGGACTAAGAGCCGATCCTTGATGAACACCCACCGCCACGAGAAATTCATTGCCGACAACTGCTGGACATCGTACTTTAGTTGTAACGCCATCGTACATATCAGCTATTACTTTTATGTAGCATTCGGGGACTTTCTGCGAGCGTAGAGCCTGCCAGATCAGTGATCTAGGGATTCGATCAAATGCTTTTTCCAGATCTATAAACACCATGTGGAGATCTTTCTTGTCATCTCTGTAGGACTCCATTAAAATACGAATGGTGTGTATTGCATCGGTCGTTGACTTCCCTGCCACGAATCCGCACTGATTCTCAGTCACCGTTGTTAGCTCACGCAGTCTTTGGCTGAGCACCCGTTCCCATATTTTGAAGCTGTGTGATATTAGTTTAATGGCTCGGTAGTTTCCACAAAGGCGAATATCACCCTTGTTTTTGTAAAAGGGGACCAAGAAGCTTTTCTTTCAAGCGTCGGGGATGCCTTCAGAAGGTAATTTGTTAAAGATAGTGGTAAGAAAGTATACTCCGGCTTCACCGAGTTTTTTCCAAAGCTCCGCAGATAAATCATCCGGCCCTGTTGCCTTGTTGTTAGACATTTTGCTTATAGCAAATTTGACTTCCTCTGGCGTTATAACAGGCCATGGACCTTCAACTGGCGGGAGTTCTACTATTGGGGCGCATGGAAATGTCTCATTGAGTAACTCCGAATAATATTCCTCCCATCTTTCATTTATTTCCTTGTCTGATGTTAGGAGTGTCCCATGTTGGTCCTTGATGTATTTGACCGCTTTTGTGTCAAGGGAATCCTGATACCTCTGTTTAGCTATTTTAAACAGTTGTTTATCATTAGTAGCATTTTCCAGCTCAGTATAAAATTCTTCCCTGTTTGTAGCTCGCGTCTGGGCAACTGCTCGCTTGGCATTTTTTTTTTGCGTCTTTGTAGGCCTCTAGGTCACTCTCACTTTTTGTGTGTTGCCAGACCTTGAATAGGGTTTTTTGGACTGCAGTTTTACTAGGACCTCCGAATTCCATAGTGTTGGGTCCTTGTTCTCTCTAGGGATTCCGCTTGAGACGCCTAAGTGTGATGTGGCTTTCTGAATAGCAATCTCATAAAACTCATTCCACAGTTTGTTCGCGGTTTCATCCGTTTGGACTTCACTTATGTGCTCGGTGAGGTCATGGCATAAGTTTTGACCCACCTGCAGTTGCATTTTATACCAGCGTATTTTGGGTACCCTTGTAGTTTTAGCTTTTCTTTGTCTTTTTTCAATAAAGTCAGCGACCAAGAGCCTGTGTTGGGATGTCAGAGGTTCCCCAGGTATTACTTTTCAGTCTTTAAAGGTCTTAAGTAACTTTCGATCGGCTAGAATGTAGTCTATTTGTGTACAAGTCCCTCCGCTCTTATATGTTATGAGGTGCTCTTTGGATTTAGAGAAAAATGTGTTGACTATCGCCAGGTTGAAAGTAGATGCAAAATTGAGGATATCGTCTCCTTGGGTATTTCTATTTCCGTAACCCTGGTTGCCATGAACTTCTCTGAATGAGGTTGTATTTTCTCCAACATGTCCATTAAAGTCAGCTCCTATGTATTTAGTTTCTGTGTTGGGTATGGCTTGAAGTACATCATACATGTCATCCCAGAAAGCTTTATTTTCAGCCTGTGATAGTCCTATTTGCGATGCATATGCTGATATCACGTTCATACATGCCTGATTATCAAGAGCAAATTTGATGGCGATGATGCGGTCGCTAACTCGGTGTCACCTCCACAATGCGGGCCTGAAAGTTCTTATCAACCGCTATGCCTACGCCGTTATGGTTTGCTTGTGTGCCATTATATATGAATTTATAGTTGTTTCCGATATTTCGTGCCAAAATAAAACTTGTAGGTACTTTCTACATAACAAAGTCAACATAAAACAAGAAATAAAATGTAAGGTTGAGTATACATACAAAACACTTTTATTAAGATTCAGAGTCCTGAGAACAGGAATAAGATTTTCTTAATTTAGTTTTGAACACACTAAATAGGTCACCAAACAGATCCAAGTCTGTAATAGATTTTGAGTTAAAGCTGTACTCATTGCAAATTCGAGTAAGGGGTGAATTTAGACCAAGAATATTTTTACAAAATGGGGTCTTAAAAATTTTATTAATTGGGTGTCTAGGAAATTTGTGTGGAACTGTCAAAGAGATGCGGCTTATCAGACTGCTGTAACCAGTGTGACCATTAACAATTTTAAATAAGAACATTAAATCATTCATTTTTCTACGATTCTTAAGCGAAGTCATTCTAAAAAATCCCAAACGTTCAACGTAAGGCGTTCTGTGTGAAAATCCAGAAGATTTATGAGCAAGATGCCTAGTGAAGTTTCTTCATCATCACTCGAATTTTCATCAGAAGAGTCTTGTTTCTTGGCTACTGGTTTGTGTTTTGGGGGTTGAGCTTTTGGCTTAGGTTTCTCTTCTTGGACCCCTTCCATTTCGTCTCTTGAATGCAACAAATGCTGATGCGTCTTCTCAACAACACTTCGCTTAGTTCTGAGCTGCGTCCTGTCATGGAGCCCACGTTCCAGCTGGCAATGCGAACTTTTGGCACGTGGGTTCCAGGTTTCTTCGCGTCGCTTCGGGGGTACGCCCTAAAATTCATCGCATTTACTTGCATATCGCCTTGTACGTCGCTTACGGGGGACGCCCTAGTAGTAGACCATGTCTTATTTCTGTTGTGACTCGTTTTGATTATGAGAAGGTAGTGGCTCTAAGTATATAATTATATAGTATATAGAATTAATATTATAATACCTTACGAAATTTCTGTAAGGCTTCTTAGCTGATCCACTGTCACCACCTGACGCTTTTCGTTTTCTTCCGCCACTTTTCTGAAATGGACCAAAAATTAACTATTTTAGTCTTCCTCATTTTAGTCTCAACAATATTTTTATTGACTCGTTTTCTTGTATCATGTTATATTTGTATAGCATGTCAAGTAATTACCTCTACAATAGAGTCATCTTTTTTAGCCACTTTAGCTGGAGGAGAGTCCTCATCATCATCACTCGAATCTTCATCAGAAGAGTCTTGTTTCTTGGCTACTGGTTTAGGTTTCCTCAAAAAAGCCAAAATTAGGTTTCCTCAAAAAAGCCAAAAACTCAACCTGGGGGTTAGGTTTCTCTTCTTCACTGCTGTCGTCACTGTCTGATGAAGAGTCCTTTGCTGCAGCCTTCACTGGTTTTGCTGGAGTGACTTCAAGTTTAGGCACAGCTTTGGGAGGGGCCTCATCATCACTGCTGTCATCACTGGAAGACTCTTGTTTCTTGTATATTATTATTATATATAAATAATAATATTATTATAATATAATATATTAATTTTAATAATAATATATTATATTATAATATTATTATTATTATTATATATTTACTTCATTCTTCTGAGCGTAACCCGTTCCTAACAGAACTCAGTCTTGCAATTTTTTATACTTTATTTCGTGATGGCGGATGTTTCAGAAGCAAACATTTTCAATTTTCCACATCTTTTTTTTTTCTCAATATGGCGTCGCAATCAAGTCGCAATACGCGTCGTATAGGATACTTGATTCATCGAATTGCAGTATGCCATTATGCCATTGGATGATTGCTATAAACACTCTAGCCTTGTCTGTGGCTAAAAATTTCAAATGACCCAATTGGGTGATCTTGCATAAATAGGTAATGTTGCCAGTAAGACAATTGTAAAATTAGTCTTAAAAATGTTTTCTTGTCTTATATTAGTAGTTTTAGTTTTTGGATATATATACGTTCCGTGTCGTCGCCACTGGGGCCTAGCAGAACACACTGCAGCGTGCAGTACGCTGCAGCATTAAAGCTGAGCTGGCCCCCATTGATGGAGGACTATGATATGTTGTATTTTGACCTTTTTTGTTCATTTATTTTTCTATTAATAAAATTATTTCTTTTCTTTTCTTTCAGTCAGTGCAAAATTTTTTCGGTAGGGCCGATATTGTGCCTTAAAAAATCGTCAGTTTTCAGTTTGCTTCATGATTTTTGCACAGTTGTCATTTATATAACGTAAATATGCAAGATTGTCATTAAAAATGTAGTTAATGTTAATAAAATCAAATTAAATTAATCTAACGATCTCTTCATCGTTCACAGAATCTAGATAGGTACTAGGGCGAACTAGCATTTGTATTGTATGTATGTTTGTCCGACGATAACTCTTAAACCACTCCACGATCTCGATAAAATGCGCCAGGTGAGTAGTTAAGTTAAAAAAAAATCGGGTTCGTACTTATGTGAGTCAAATCGCTTCAGGGGCTTAGGTCGTGGGGGCACGTGAGGTCATAGTTCGGGGCGGACTACTAGTGGTATTAAGATCTAACTTAGTTTTAACGCTAAATCTAAGCTTCATCCAATCTTGGAAGTGAATGAAGCGCGGCGTAATAAGCCGCGGGTGGTGCAACTTCTATCTTTTTTTTTTTTTTGATGATACAAAGCGGAGATAAAGTTACATTACACAAATAACATAACAATATATATCCATAACTCTACCATCATTATCATCTTCCTGCCATTATCCCATTTACGTGGGGTCGGCACTGTACAATTCACCTATGTGCCGTAGGTGTTGTACTCGCTTGGATTAGATTTATACCAATAAAACACATAAATTGATATTCAACGCATCCACCATGCTGGTGTCACCCGAGTCTGATCACCACAGAATATCACATCTCCATAGAGTACATAAGCATGGAGGTTGCATGCTGTATTTATTGTAAACACTACAGGCACAACATGTTTCCTTCCACCGTTCGTCTCTATCATGATGTTATCTTTGTCAACAGATAAGCGGATTAAAATTTGAAACACAACTAAGAACACTGAACCAATTTCCGGAAACGCTACTTGGAGACCCCGCTAGACGAATAAGATACTTCGATCCACTAAGGCAAGTGTCACACCAAGCTCCGATCTGGTGCTACAAAAGGCAGTTTTGCGCTGATGAATAATACCATAAGATTCAGTAGTAAAGGAATTTCTTCTAAAATGATTAAATTGTAGGAGCCTTACATTTAGAAAAATATCTACTTATCGCGCCCTGTCTTTGGCGATGGCGCTGATTGGGAGAGGCCTAGGTCCAGCAGTGGACCGCCATAGACTGATGATAAGATGAAGATGATTTATCGTTCAAATAACATGCATTTGACAATGTCCCTTTTGTTACAGAAACGAGTACTTCTTTGACAGAAACAGACCATCTTTCGACGCCATTCTCTATTACTATCAGAGCGGTGGGCGGCTGCGACGCCCCGTCAACGTGCCCCTGGACGTCTTCTCGGAGGAGATCAAGTTCTACGAGCTGGGAGAACAGGCCACCAACAAGTTCCGGTAAAATATCTTACATTTTGTGTTCTGAATCATGCCTTAAAGCCTTGCCTTATCTTACTGCCAGGCATATGAGACTCACACGAAGTTCATGTATAAACAACAGCTATTACATTGGTCAATAACAAGATTTGTTTTGCTTTGCCTCGTCATTCATAAAAAACTTAATTATGAGAAGTAAATAATGTAAAGTATGTATCCACAGCGAGGACGAGGGTTTCATCAAGGAAGAGGAGAAGCCTCTGCCCTCAAACGAGCGCCAGCGCAAAATCTGGCTGCTGTTTGAGTACCCCGAGAGCTCGCAAGCCGCCCGCGTCGTCGCCATCATCAGCGTGTTCGTCATCCTGCTGTCCATCGTCATCTTCTGCCTCGAGACTCTGCCCGAGTTCAAACACTACAAAGTTTTCAATACCACCACCAACGGCACCAAGATCGAGGAAGACGAAGTCCCCGACATCACCGACCCCTTCTTTCTAATCGAGACGCTCTGTATAATCTGGTTTACGTTCGAATTGATAGTGCGGTTTTTAGCGTGTCCAAACAAGTTCAACTTCTTTAGGGACGTTATGAACATAATCGATATCATCGCGATTATCCCCTATTTCATCACCCTGGCTACCGTGGTGGCCGAGGAGGAAGATACCCTGAACCTGCCGCGCGCTCCCGTCTCCCCGCAAGACAAGTCGACGAACCAAGCCATGAGCCTGGCCATCCTCCGCGTGATACGGCTGGTGCGAGTCTTCAGAATATTCAAACTGTCTCGACACTCGAAGGGCCTGCAGATCCTGGGACGAACGCTGAAAGCATCCATGAGAGAACTCGGACTTCTTATATTCTTCCTGTTTATCGGTGAGTGTGTTTCGATATCGCTGGAATGTTTCGAGTATGTAAAGCAATTCTTAAATGCAATGAGGGTCAACATTTATTATTCAAGTCACATTTTAATGTTGAATTTCATAGGAATTCTTCATCCCAGCTCTTTTACTAGAATTATTTATTCTTACACTAGCTGATGTTAGCCCTCATTTAGATCTTTAGCTATTTTGATACTTTCATCGAGAGAAGAATTAACGTAATATACCTACATTAAAAAAGATAAACCAACCACTGGTTCAGATATAGATATGTTTAGGACATTATGTTTAGATAAACAAGGTCGCATAGATTCTGTGTCTCATATGCTGTCATTCATACTATCAGCTATTGCTATAACGTTAATGCCAACAATTTTTCTGATTCGTTGATAGCCATAATAATGAAAAGACGTATTTGATGATCTATGTAAAAGTAATAAAATAAAACTAATAACATATGATAAACATTTTTGTCATCTAAAAAAATTGCTTTCGATGAAAGTGTTAAAATAAAAAAGCGTAATACCTTATTATGTAAAATAATAATTGCAGCCACTAAAGCGACTGCATTGAATTCAAATTGGTCTTTCCACACACTAGAGAACTTGTAAGTCGACTCTTCACTTACAATATGGATAGTTTTTCATAATTCAGTTAAAAAGGCGCAAGGCTTACAATACTGTAGGTAGCAAGAAAAGTTGTGACCACAGAGGAGAATTCTTCCATGGACTGAAGAACTTCCAACAAACGTACAAATAATTAAGAGCATTGTATCAAATTCACGGAAGATCCTATGAAATGTAGAGGATAGATAAAGCACGTGCTCTGATGCTGTCACTGGAAGAGTGGTGCGGCAACGGCGGAAACCAACGGCAGCGCGGCGGCGGTGGCACGGGCGCCGGTGCACATCTGTATTTGTGTTCACAGGAGTGGTGGTATTCTCGAGTGCCGTATTTTTCGCGGACAAAGAACGGCCCGACACCAACTTTAGCTCGATCCCTGACGCGTTCTGGTGGGCCGTCATAACCATGACCACGGTTGGATACGGAGACATGAGGTAACAAGGCCCCGCGCGCCCCTGTGCCCTCCGCTCGCCCGCTCCCGCTAAGTGTGCCGCACTCTACCCGTCTCCATGTCGCCGTTTGCTCCTCATTATAGGTGTCGTCCTGTTCTCGTCTGCGGTGTACTTCGCGGAAGCCGGGAGTGAGAACAGCTTCTTCAAATCGATCCCAGATGCATTTTGGTGGGCGGTCGTGACAATGACGACCGTAGGATACGGCGACATGACGTATGATTCAGAAACATCACCCCCTTACATCATCTCCGCCTCTCGTCATGCACCCACCACGAGCCACGATCTCGCATCGACTTCTCTAACACATTTTTCATATCGCCACATTTTGTAACTCTACAAGAAACATATAGCTTTGATTTTATCTTCGGTCGCTTGGACTAAACTGATCATAGTCACATTTTTTTATACCTCGTCTGTTGCACGTTCGACCACGTTCTTTGCTGTCTGGTATTTATTTATTATCTATACGTATTTCGTTATTTTCTTCCTGAACTGTCGCAATTTTACATGGAAGCATAATAACATCGTTGTAAAATATTGAAGAAAGCAAGGTACCTGACATATTCGTAGGTAATGTATACCGTACACTATACACGACCGTCCTCAGTGTTACAATCGCCCATAATTTGCGTAGAGAAGCCCGCGGGCGAGGATTGAAGAGCATTCTCACGCGCCCTGGTGAAGTGAACGCCACTCTCTGTCGCTTCGCTACTATCCCCCGTCACTGTCTGTTGTGAAACTGTTACTGTATCGATATTGTGGTGATGTTCACCTTAGCTTATCGAAAATGGTGGTCACTGGTCATCCACTGCAAACGCCCATAACTACCATCATAATTCATTAGAGGACGATCTCATTATCTTTCATTCTATTGAGTTTCTAACTGCTGTAATCTTGCCACTCTCTCTTCAGTTTGAAATGAGAACGCATTTTTTTATAATGAGTTAGACAAAATGTTATGTACTTAACTAATATTTTACACGTCACTGCTACTATGTAAAATTGGTGTTCAGAAATACTTACCATCTCATATTTCGGTTGGCTGTCTTTCACAAGCTTTCATACCTACACCATTTTCGATTGTGACACGATTGTTGTCTGTTTGACGTTAGTGCATGACGACCGTACCCATAGAGTACCTAGTTTATTGCACTGTAGTGAACTTTGACGTCGTAGGATCGTAGGATCAGTTATTCTTTTTGGTTTTGAATTCCCCTGATAAATTCGTAACCCAAGCAAAAAATAAATCGCTATCCAGGTGAATGTATTGGTAAAGAACATTCTAAGCCAATGCAAAAAATAAAATGGTTTTTACTGATGCGTTACCGAAGTGAAAGCTTTATTTTGTTTGGGGACACGAGCGCTGGAGCGACCCGACACTTGCCTATGCGACGAGCGAGATCTCCCCGCCGCACTCCGCGGCTGCTGGCGAGTGTGATCGATGATGAATGAAATTGGTATTCTTTTCACTAATTCAAATGCCTGGCGAATTTCTTTAAAGTTAGGCGGTTCCCTAAGTCATATTTTGTTTATTTTGTAGAACATCTTGTATGATAAAGTTAATGCCTAATTTAATAATGCATGTTATCAATATGGTTGTTTTAATCTATAATATGGGAAACTATTGAATATTATTAAAATGAAACGATACCGCTTAATTCTAATTGTCATTCTTAAGCTATAGAGTCAAAATAACGATCATCGACATTGCTGAGTTAAAGAATTTTCAATCAACAACCAGCAACATTGTCGCATCGTTGTTTGCCCTACAGACAGAATCGCTCTACAATTCGATCGTTTCCTAATGGATGCTTTATTAAACATGGGGTATCAGAAATTGCACGAGCGTTTTTTCAACATAAGTTGCTCTTTGTTTTCCTTCAAAAGAAGCAACTTGGCGGGTAAACGTCACGTTGAAACAGCGCTCGTGCGGACGGGGGGCTTATTGGTCCTTATTCCACAGACCTGTCGGAGTGTGGGGCAAGATCGTGGGGTCCCTGTGTGCCATCGCCGGCGTGCTCACCATCGCACTGCCGGTGCCCGTCATCGTGTCCAACTTCAACTACTTCTACCACCGCGAGACCGACCAGGAAGAGATGCAGTCCCAGAACTTTAACCACGTCACCAGCTGCCCGTACTTGCCCGGGACTATGGGCGAGCCGTATCTCAGTAAGTCCTATAACTATACAATTTACCCACTGAGCAAATTTGAAACAGCATTCTGACGCATAAGCTTTTTCTAAATTTTGAGTTTGAAGCGAGTTTTGTTCGACTTTGAAGTCTTTGTTTGTCGTGGCACGTCAGAATGTTGTATCACATTTTCAAGCTCGATTTAGTTCTCATCACGTTTCGAGCGTTGTTCTGTCCAATTTATCATTTTTATGCATGGCTTTTTTTATTTTACTTATGAGTTGACTTTATTTTAGTTTATGTTGATTTTCGGTACTTTCAGGTGGCAAGGACGATGACGAAGATAAAATTGGAACTGATCCGTGACTGTTTAGTGTAAAACTTTATTTTATACGGACTTTTATGTTAGTTTAATCGACAGAGACGATCAATGTGATATTAATGTGTAAGGGACAAAGTGTTATCGTGTAAATATTTAGTAAGTAAGTGCAAAGATAGTCGAATAAAATTGTTATTTATTTTCTTTAGTTACGTTTTGTTTCGCAATGACAAAAATATTTTACGATCGTTCACTCACAGTTTCACTGCCAATTTTTGAATTTGATAGAGTATAGAGAATTTGTTTGTGTCGTAAATCAAAGTGGCTTCGGAATAAAAGCGCAATAAATAAATCGCAAGGAGGTTCTGCTCGTGCCGTGAATGGGCTGCCTCGCGCCGCGTTGTTCACAAAACAATGCTAATGCGAGACGACTATTCTCTACCTACCCATTATAAAGCTATACGACACTCTACCGTTCCTCCATTTTTGAAGCATTACTGTCGTTTGTATGTCAACGTCAATTTTAAGCGAGTAATGGAAGAATCGACTATGCGATTTCCGCTTTTGCTCTGAAAAGTGAGCGAATTTTCCTCTGAAATTGTGTCCATTCGTTGGCGAGTTAGCGTTGACGTTGACATCAATCGATGCATCCTTTCACTGAGATTATGTATCTTTTTTTTCTTTAGTTTAAGCATTCGACGTGCAATGTAAGTTATTTTTATTATGTTATAGTTTTATAGTGGCTTTAAATATTTTGTCTGCTTGTATCATTCCATTTATTTATTTGTTAGTTCTATTAAACTTTTTATCGTTACCTACTGATGATAGTTAGATCTATAAATATCACATTAGACCTAAATAAAATAAAAAATAAGAGATACAATAATAATATTAATACTTTCATAACAAATACCTAGTGTTTGAACATTTCACATCTAGCCCAAAATTAAGAATAGGTTGCACCTGAGAACTGATAGAATACTCATGTGTGTAAATAGAACAGGTCCCTACATCATAGAAAAAACATCCAAGGTCAATGCAGCTTTATAAGTAAGTATTATTTTTTACGTTGCGAGACAAAAATAAGAATCCAAACGGGCGATCTCGAGATTCTTTCAGCTGTTTCTAATAACGAAAGAAAAAACAGGTCATGGCGATTCATTAATTCAAACGTCAAAATTGATTGAATACTCGTATAATATGTTAGTTACACACCCACACATTATCTCTAATAATTACTTTTCTCGTAAATTTTATGATATACAAACACTTGTCCGCACCGCATAGGCCAAGAGATTCTGTTCTTCGTGGAAATGGGCGTCCTGATCCCGAAATTTCTTAAGTTTAGGGCGTTATGGGGCGGATCGTCGACAGTAAGCAAATGATCACATTACTATAAATCTGATTTTGATAACTAACTTTTTTCATTAAAATTATAAATATTTATCAGTGAGTCCGTTAGCACCGTGAGCACTTAAGCGAGTACTGACATAAGATTAAAAGAGAGCGACTAAGGCGCCATCTCCACGAGCGAGAGAATCGCGGCGATATTATCGTCGGGCCACGTATTTCTATATATTCTCTACGAGCGATAATATCGCCGTGTGAGGACACGTTTATAGAGAGTATATATAAATACGTAGCACGACGATAATATCGCTTAAGGCCTAAGGGTGGATTATTGAAAAATAATAAAACAAAACAATAGGTTCTCGTTTACTGGTTTCTAGGTCCCTTGAGGCCATCAGAGCTTGTGGAAGTTATCATCCTTGACCTTCGACAGGAAGTGCGTGATCATTTTCTACTGGCCACCCTTCCCTGCAAAAAATATAGTTCAATTATTTTAAATTTCATGAAACTGAACCACAGGATTACAGGGGCGGTGCTAGTGCTAGTGCTAGGGGTTTCAAGTGGGGTACGGTCGAGGCTATTGTAAGTAGGTAATTAAGTTTCAATTTCTTGTATCACGCTGAACCTCATTCAATTATGAGTAGGTAGGAACCCAGTTATTTCAATCAGATTATCACACGCTCAGATGTTGACAATTTAACATCTTCAAATTTTAACCACGATTTCAACAAAAACGAAAAAAAAATAAGTAGAAATCTACGGTTGTAAAATATAGTGACATCAAGTCTAAATGGTTGAAACGTGCTTTCGATGCGTGGTGATATTTAGTTTTGGATATAACAATCATGTTATCTTGCATTGCATGGTCCTAAGCACTTGATTCGACCCTGTCCGTACTGCAATCCAATATGAAAGCAACGACCATCGTTTTATTAATATATATCGTATAATGATGCGCTATATTTTATAGCGATAACAGAGAGAGCAAAGCAAAGGTCAACAGCGACGTAATCGAGGTTTTGTTACACAACAACAGATGCTTCACACAATTAATCAAATTATTGGTTTTATAATTTGCAATCATGTTTTTTTTTCGAGCAATTTTTGAAGTGAAAACTTCTTTAGACACACTGTATAGAATTATTTATGGGGAGTGAATTGAACTGGGTGATAGAGTGCCCAACGCCGATAGGATAGGCCTTTCAAACGAATAACACTTCGATGATATCTTACACACTTTGTTTTATTTAATTTAAAGATAGGAAACACTTAGTGAAAAACCCTTTATTTCGTATTATTAATCCCACCTGCGGCCTTTGAAGAAGTTTTCACTTCTGTCGGGTGGTCTGAAGCATACAACTTTTTTTTTGTTTTACATTGGAACTTGAGACGTTAATTACAGTGGTTTATATACTTATCGTCATTGAATCAAGGTTTTTGCTTCCCCAGTTAAACTATTAATGAATTGATAACGATATTATAGGCAGGTATAGATATTACATACTAGCTCGAAAGTTAATCTGCAAAAATTGGTTACACATTACTGCTAAACCAACGTTTTAAGTCGTTTTGCGTGCATTACGAAGCTTTGTTTTAGCTCAGAAAATATGGTAGTCCTACGCTAGTTTGAGTATTTAACTAATCAAGCTACACCGACTAAGTACAGATCAGCTGACATCACAACCTCTGCAACAGTTTCAGGACCCATACAGAAGAAATCATCGATGAGTGAAGAGTCTTCGTCGGATGCGATGGAGCAAGAAGAAGCTATGGTGGTGGACCCGAACGTGGAGCAGAATTTGCAGCGCCTCCGTGATGAAGAGAAGATCTTACTCGAACAGCAGGCCAACATGGAGGCAGGAAATTGCAACGATATCGCCGCTCTCGAACACCAAGACCTGCTACGTTTGAACCAAGTAAGGAGTAATACACTCACAGCTAGCGATGAACTGCTAATGCGAAATAGCTTTACTCTCTGTCATCTACTCGTTTAATAACTGTAACGATCATACTTCAAAGATCGCAGATGCCAGTCGAAGCCATTGAAATATAAGGTAATTAAATTAACTTCTGCCTCTTACATGACTTCAACTATAATACGTTAGAATTTGTCAACTATAATATTAAAGGTATTTAAGTAATTCTTTTCGTATAATTAGTCAACGCTCCAAGCAGGTCTTCGTTCTTAAAACCTAAAGTAAAATTCCGCTCACGATCCTAAGATCTAAGTAGATTAGATTAAAAAAAATAAAGGGTTAAAAACTGAATCATTATAAACCATATAATATACCCCCGCCCCACACGGAGAAAAAAAATGGGATAGTGAGACAAAATAGTGACCATTAATATATTTTTTTAATTAGAATTATAATTATTATATTGTAATCGTTACTAAATTTCGTTAGCAGGAATTATTATTATTGTAATCGTTATTAAATTATTCTCGCTGTCACAAATTCAACTAGAATTTAAGTAACTGTAACGAGATTTTTTTCTCCGTGCAGCCCCCGCTAAGTGTCTGTTACACCCACAGCTGCAACAACGTGAGCTGAAGAAACTCACGGCCGCCCGCGCCGCGTGGCTGGCTCGGCAAGCCGCCGCCGAAGAGAGCGAGGGCGCCATCGCCGCCGGGGGCGCCGTGCCGCGCCGCGAGGGTCCTCGCCGGCGCCCCTGCACCGTGCGCGTCAACAACCTCCACTCCGTCGCGGGTGCGGATGCCATTGAGACTGATGTCTGACTAAATGGTGAGTTCACTATTCGTCCGTTACTCGCGAGTTTCAGGCCTCCGAACTTTCACAGTTCCTAAGCAATTACTTAACTCGCTTGACAGTGCTTAACTGTCTGAATTTGGACCGATATGAACTGGCAAGCAAGGTATGTTCATGATGAATTTTAAATAGCGCAATTTCATAACGAGCTTTCGTTGCTACTTGTACTGGCGACCGACGCGACGTTTAAACGTTGGTTGCGCACCTTTAAATGGCGTAAGCTGACCATGTGTTTGACGAAATATGCGCAGCCCTTGATGAGGCGTAAACCTTGATTTCTATGTCGGCCCAATATCTGTGATCTACAATAGATACCGACTAAAGTTTTGGACGGTCTCCACTCTTCTATTTTCACTGTCTCTGAAAATCGTGTTCTGTTTACAACTGTTGGATTCGAAGATAGGTAGAGACGGGAATACAGCGAGTAATAAAGTTTAAAAAGTCATGCTAATCAAATGCAACACAAAGTGTTAGTACAGAAAAGTGCTTTAGTTGAATACATCAGCAATGTAATAGGAATAATATCAAAGTCCGATTCCGGTCAAATCTGGTCCGATTCCGGTCAAATCTGGGTATGTAGGTCAGACAGCAGGTAGACTGGCGGTCAGGTAAATAACTGCTGTCAGTTCCGGACAATGCGGTCGCAATACGAATGACTGTTACAGCGCAACAATGAGTAGGTACCAGTAACAAAAATGCAGAGGTTAAAACAGAAATACTTGCAGTGGAACTTAAACTAATATTACACCTATAACTTGGGTGTCGTTAAAGATCGCATGAACAAACATTTTGTATGTAAGCTTACCTAAATATCGACATCACTTCCCATCAGGTGAATCGTGGTCAAACATAAGCGTTTTTTTAATATAAAGTTTTAGGTTTTACAAAAACATACTACCTACAATCGACTTCAATTGGACTGTTCTTAAGCCCGTCATGAAATCTACTGAATAGTCACAGGAAAGCAAAATACGCAATTTAATTTACTTGTATGACGTAATTTTTTCAGTTATTTTGATTTGAAAACCAAAGTACTGAACCAACGTTCACCATGCTATGGGCCCAATCTGGCAATAGGTATTATACTTTCAAAAAAAAACAAATCGGTTTATATACAACAAACTTCTGAGGACAAGCCTTGGACTGACTGACTGACAGACAACGCACAGACCAAACCTCTGAACGTAGAGACGATAATACAGAAATTCGGGAACTATATGTCTGTAGAATAGTCCGATTGAAGATTTCACTAACCGTTGCAATCATTGAAATTTCTTAAAAAAATTAAGAAAATAATCTATTTCTCAGTAGTTTTGTACAATATTCCATTGTTATTTTATGAAATAATAAAAATGGGAGTTAATTGGCTTGGGTTACTGAACCCGCTGTGCCAGGTACGAAGGGGGATGAACTGTACTTACCTCTTTGCCTCTTTCGATGCACAATATCTAATTGTTCTTCTCTTTTTATTGATAACTTGTAAGTACTTAGGTAGATTGTTTTTGTATGTATATATTTTTTATGTTTAATAATAATAAAATATATTTAAGGACATTTCACTCATAAAAAGTTGGTAATAACTATGTACTTAAATAAAAATTATGTAATATTTAATTAAAAAATATACTTACTCAGGTACATAATAAAATATCGAGGCGCACAGCTGATATGAGCAATCAATACGTTATCTTCCATGTTTTTTGTAAATACTACCCTTTTAGATAATTTTGGTTTGACTTTCTTTTTTAATTTGGGCTGGCAACACTAAATTTAATAAAAAAATTGTCCTAATAAAAAAAAATCGTGTACATTACAATGATTTCTGATATACGTATTTCATAAAGTACAAATCACGTAGGTGAATCCTGTCTGGTGTCTTGAAGTAGGTATATTATGTTTTTTCATAAATACCTATAGATAAATGCACGGATTCTGACACGACACAAGACCCTGCATTATGAAACCGTTATTATGCTAATACACGTCTTAAGATCCGCTCTACTTTCCAAAGGGTATACAAATAAACGTATGCAGAAATTACATAGCTAACCAAAATGGCTCTGATATTTTTTTAGAGATCGTTTTTGATGTGTATCATCTTCCCTTTCGCTTTTTGACAATTTGTGGCAGTGATTTCGTGAAATGCTACGGAAGTGTGTAACAGTTAGCTGTCAGATGGTAACAATCTCAGATAAGTGAATTAAATAGAATCCTTCCAAATTTAAATGAGATGTCGTATGTTACTCATCATATGTATGTGACTACTGTAAGGCTCGCTTTTTTTTTCTTTTATCGTGGAAAAAAATAGAAAGGTCTGTCTGTCATTATTTATAATTTTTTATATATATTTTTTATATTTAATTCTTATTTATTCGTGTGTAATTTTTTTATTTATAAGCGGTACCTAATTGCGTAATTTACACACTGGAAATAAAAAGTTTTATATTCGGTAATCGGTTCTCTTAAGGTGATGCGGAGGTCGCCTTTCCGCCGTAGAACATTTAAATTTCAAATTAGATTGCATGATGCACATGCAAATCCTACTTCCGCAGACTACGCGGAACTATTCCTTGTGTAGCCGTAGCGTAGGCTAGCAGGTAGGCAGGCAGTTTCAAGCAGGTTAAAGCGGTCAAGTGCTCAAAAAATTGTATGATAGAAAAAACTTTAAATACCCGTAATAAATTACTTGTTTTTATATTAATTTGCACAAACCAATAAATTGCCAGAATATTATAACAAAATAATTTTATTACAGCTTAAGCTAACTTCTACAATCTATATTACAAAATTTACAAAAGGAAACAATTGGGCCACCCATACACCGTTGCAAACGATCTCAACTGCTCCAACTCGATACCCGATGGCAGCGTGCCGAGGATACTGGCTGCATCTGCCTCTTTGTATTGCAAGGCTTATTCTTTGACCGAGATAGCTGCCAGCCCTCTGATCACGCGTCGTTTCGCCTAGACGCCTGTGACAAAATTTTGAAAACGCGGCAGGTCCTATTCCCCATGGACCTATTTATATATTATAGTTTAGTAACTTTAGTTTTACTCTTAGTTTGTACCTTTTTTTAAGCATTTAATTAGTACCTAGTTTGTTTTGTCAAGTTAGGTTACGGGGTTTTATTTAACATGCTCGATATTGAACTCACTGACTACTGCACCGAATATTATAGCGTCCTGGCATGAGTGCACATAATTGACTCATTTACATAAATAGAGTGCACAACATCCTCTGTTGCAATAGAACTGCATATCCTATGACTGCATACATTTTAGATTAAGCTCTAATTAACAATATGTGTAAGTCTTATAAAAAAACTTGTAACTTAGTAATTAGTGTCTTCCTTAATATTATTACAAATACGTACTAACTATACATAGGTATACATTCATTTTCAGTTAATTCAAAATTAATGCTACTGCAGCCACAATAATGTCTTGTATCTCCGGACGCGGTAATTAGGCTAATTATCTGGAGCGCGTGGCCTCTTAAGTTGCAATGTAAGCCTCCGCAGGCTAGTTATGACTTTTGTGTTCTTTCTTGTTGTCTTTCAAATAAAATTTGCTGATTTTGATGTCAAAAGCAAAGTATTTTTTTTTCTTAGTAGAAGAACTGAGAAATAATTTCCAACTGGAAACCAACTATCACTTTATGTTCTGTAAAAATTTCATAATTTTTAGAATAAGTTAAAAATATACTAATATATGGTAACTACCTAACTACATTAAAAACTCTCGCAAACAAATTGCGCTTAATCTCAAAATGAACCGCAGGCGAACCCGCAACCCAAAGTTCAGATAAGCAATTTAACTAAGTTACAGTACTTATCACTAGTCGAGGTATAAATACGTGCAGAACTCTTGCATAATAGCTTGGAGGCTAAGTGCGGATTCAGGCTAGCGTATTTTTGCCACACGTATACGGGCGGATTGGTACTCGCGAAACTTTTAGCTGTCGCGCGTAAGGCAGTGTCCTAATAGAACGCGATGACGCGACTATCGCAAGTTCGCGCGAATGTTGATCGCGCGATCACGCGATCAAACGTACTAAATCTTGATCGCGGATTCGCGCGACGGTCGTATCGCTTGCTCGCGCGACAATCGCGTGATCGCGTTCTATTTGGACAACGCCTGAGGCATTGTTCTAATAGAACGCGATCATGCGACCATCGCAAGTTCGCGCGAACTTCAGTCGCGCGAATCCGCGATCAAACATACTAACGTCAAATAGGCGTCCCGATTGGCATTCGCGCGATTAACGCGTGTAACGGCGTTTTCACTCAGTTATTTTAGGCGAATCCAATACTCAATACATTTATTCTTCACATAGTAAAAATGCCAACAAATAGGTACACAATAAAGTGCACTACAATATCTATAAGTAGGAGGCAGGCTCTAAAATCCGCTCGGTTAACCCGCTAATCGGAAACTGCACTAATAGCCACAAACCGCCAATAGCTTGGTTCCGCATCGTGGAAAAGACGACATTGGAAATGGCAATCTCAATTTACCCGAGTCAGTGGTAGATTTACGATTGAGTTTAAAAATAAAACTACGGCCGACCTGCCTTTTAATTCCGTAAGTGGCTATTTTGATGAAACATTAAGTTTTTATCGTTTGTGCCAGGAACTCTTGGTTTAATGGTTAGGTTACTTTATTTGTGGACTAGCTCTGTAGTCGGAATTTCTAGCCTGCACCTGTAAGGCCTCCGACGAGGCTTTATGCCCATTTAAGGGCTTTCAAAGGAAACCAACCTGTTGGCGTGAGGTGTTGCATGGCTTCTTGACCAAGAACTATTTCAAAGCCAATTGCAAAATTATTTTGAACTATTGCCAAGAGCAATTTCAAAGCCTTTCAACTGACTTCAGTGGAATTTAAATAACTTGAGTGTTAGTTGTAGGTCTCAAAGCGAAGTTTTGCGTAGGTGCCTAGGAAGTCTCATCTTTACTCAGTTCAGTTTTCAGATTTTCTTTGTTAAAGTAAATGATTTAATTCACGTAAGAAAATAATTATTTTTCCTATATCTTATTGTTTAGTTTGACTTGAAGTCAGTGAATATTTTTCCATCTGGGCTTATTATAAGTAGGTATTCAATATTTAACAGTGAAAAGTTTAATATAAATATTTTTTTATAATAAATTAGTATCCGGTTTTTATTTTTTCAATTCACACTACTTTTTATTCACAGCATTATTATGTATCGGATCAAAAATATAAAAACCATGAAAATTATATAGCTTTATTGTATTTTTGTTGATGGGTGTCCAAACAAATATAAGTAAATGAAACAATCGAATGGCGATCCACTAACTTTGCCTTCAAATACTTTTAAAATATGTTTCTACTAAATAATTTACGAATGAGCCGACATTTTAGGCTTTTACTCCAGAATGGCAGCGGCGCTGACGTGGCGAGCACTTTTAGCAAATTTAAAATGTATCTACCTAAGTAGTAAAGCGAAGCCGCACTGCTCCGTTGCGTTGCGTTGCGTCGTTATTTTGTACATTTATTTGATATTTTGTAAATTATGCGTTCAGATGAAGCGCTGCGACGCAACGTACCGCAACGCAATGGAGCAGTTTGGCTTCGCTCTAAGACTTTTAGACGATTGCAGAACTGCTGACAGGCCACCATCACGGCCACGAGCTCAGCGGTCCCAATACTGGTTTTTTTTATTAAAAAGTCACACTGAAAGTGCTCGCCGACGCCGCTGCCATCTTGGTTGGTGTGAATTGAGCCTACGCTGGAAATTCCTAATATAAGATTTAAAAAAAAGCGGAACTGAAGCAGAACCTCGCAAGGAGGCTTGTAATTTCGGGTGGTCTCCCAAGTTTCGGGGATCGATACCCCTGCGGCACCCTCCCGCCCGTGGCCCGTGGCGTCACACCCTTACTACGTGCATCGATCCCGCGACTACTACCCTAGCCCCTCACCTGTTACCTAAATTAGCCTATTTACCATTTGTAATTTTCGCATAAGTATTATGACACCGACTTAAAAATTAATATCCTTTTGAATGACGTTCTGATGGCTATTGTTGGGCTTATGCAAAGAACACTCCCACTACTAATTAGTGTTACAAAATAAGTTATTATCCTCCGAACCAAAACTATGAGGTATCGAACGTAAGAATAAACTTTCCATGCTTAATTAAGATGTCGATTTATAAAAAGACCACGTTAGTACTTAGATGGTAACTATCCAATTCACTTTTATGATTATGCAGAAAATATTATGATATTTAATTCGTACCTAGTATATTTTTTTAAAGTATCTACATATTAATGTATCGAAATCGCTTATTTATAGCCTCAGTTTATTATTATTGTGAGAATTCCTTCCATACCTAATGCTTGCCGGCCTTGGAGATAACTTTAAACAAGTATCTACTTATAGTTTTCACGAAAGATTGAAGAATTTAGGATCCGAAAATTCCACTACTTAAGTAAAATGCATCCGTAGTAGGGGTGCAGGGCACTGGGGTGCAATTTAGTTTCCGAAGTCATAATCACCCATCCGATAGCTGCGGGAGAGGCTAGGCCCACATCAGTTTACCGCCCGTGGTGAGCGCAAATTATGATTCTAATGGCTCGTTATTAATGTGTTTAGTTACTATGATGTAGGTATAGACAGCGTTAGTATCTGTCACAGGCATATTGTATAACTCGGCATTTTACAAACGGCGTCGTCCGTTTACAAACGCTCGCTGTTTTGCAATATGCCGAAGGTAAATTGACAACTCGTTTAATTCGACATTAGTTGAAATTGTAGGGTGACCATCATACATAAAGTAGTAAGTACTTTTTTGCCTATGATTATTTTCTGTCATTAGCCTGTGCACGCTCGCTTCCCTCGCGTACAGGCACAAAAAAAACCTAATAACCAACCGTCACCTAACTCTTATCAACTCTAGATGGTTTTCTGTCATTAGGCTGTGCAGCACGCTCGCTTCGCTCGCGTGTAGGCGCGCAAAAAAATACCTATTAACCTACCGCCACCCAACTTTTATATGGATCGAAATTTTAATCATTCTAACCTCTTGCTCGACGGTCGTGTCCTTTAAAAGCATCAGATTCCATGGCCACCTTAGTGTTTTTATGTCATTTTACAAACGGGGTTTGAATGGTCCACTGATGTTGTGGCATATTACAAAATGCCGAGGCAATTTACAATTTGCCTTCGGCATATAACAAAACAGCGAGCGTTTGTAAACGGACGACGCCGTTTTTAACATGCCGAGTTATACAATATGCCTGCGACATATCCTACAACAGATAAGTATCCCCTTGCGCAAGACACCCAGCTTCAATTCCCTTCGAACAATACTATAAAATTATGGCAGGACATAAAATGGACTCAATCTGTTTAAGACCTTATTGTAAACACATATGTATGTTCTAGCAAATAAACAATATTTCATTTCATATAATTTCATGGTTAGGCTTACATGATGGTTATAAAAAAATATGTTTGAAGGCAAAACTTCTTCGTACGTCGTCAGCGTTTTGAAGGGATTGGAAGCTGGATGTCTTGGCAAGGGGAATACTTATCTATGACGTTGTCTGTACGTAGATAGATCAGTGACTGTACTATGTTTGATTATGATATGAGCGCAAGCTTTATTACTATTTTAAGGCGTACAAACGAACAAAAACGGTAGCAAGTATAAGTAAGACATTTTAAAATTAACTTTCGCTATTGCTAGATTAATTTCTTTCGAACAACCCTAACCAAAACCCTAACATGAACAAAGTGTTGGACTGCCTCGTCAATGTCGCGGGTTCGATTCCCGCTACAGGACAAGCATTTGTGTGATGAACATCGGTGTTTGTCCTAAGTCTGGTCGTTTTCTATGTCTTAATGTATAAGTTTACTATTAATTATTCGGTTCCCAAACTACAAGCTCTGCTTAGTTTGGGGCTAATATAATTTCATTGTGTGAAATGTCCATAATATTTATACAACTGAAAAAAGAACGTCCTTTGATTAAAACTGGTCAAAAAATCAAAAACAAAATAATCTCAAACACGACACAATTCAATTAGAATGGAAATTGCTAAGGGGTTCGTTCATACGACATACGTGTACGCGACATACCGATACCAGGCGTAGTTGTCGGCTCAAAATGGACTATCGACGCGGCGGCGGCGGGGCGCACTGATACCGTCAGAGGACTCGTGGGGGTTATCAGTTTGGCTCATTTCGTAAATGCAAATTATTATAATTGGTTTTCGATTTGTGGTTTAATTTTGAGGATTATTTACCGTTAATTTCGGTTTGCGTTGAATAATACGAGTACCTATGTATATAGTTTAAATGTATAATTTATGATTGTTTAATGTAAGTAAAATTTTAATGTAATTAATTCCATCACGATTATCATCAGACCAGCGAGCTTGTGACTAGTTGTGACCTGTCAGTGTTCAACTTTTTTTTACTTTATGTAATTATAACACAGTAATTTCCATTAAGATAATAAGTACAAATATCATGACGATAGAGATGAAGAAATATAACAATACTAAGGTGTTCCAGACAAACTCTGGCTAATAGCGTTCCTACGCCCAAAGCAACGGCTACGGCGTAGCACTTTGCTACGAAAACGTTTACGTTAGAATGTCTACTAAGTTACCTATTTCGTTCTCGAGTTCTCAAGCTATGACTTGGTCGTTATTTATGTTTTGCAGTGTCTTACTGAATTCAAGATTGTAATTAACTGACTGTTGGTACCTATTGTTATATTATTTGGTACACGTTCTGAAACTGGTTTGCTTGTTTGTTTCCAGAATCGTCGAGCCGGTTCTGCTGCGGCCGCTCGCGGCGGCGGAGTCGCCGGTCCATCGACGATTATGCTTCCTCGACCAACCCCTTCGTGACTCAACCCCCTCCCACCCCCTCACTGGACTCAATAGAACTCATCGAGTTTGACTAAATATAATAATAGAACATTCAACGTACAAAAAACTAAAAAAAAACCCAAAAAAAATAATTTAAATCATAAGCTTGAATAGGGGTGCGCCCCGCTCCTATTGTATATAAGGAACAGCTTGAAAACTGCTTGATACCTACACTTTCTACATTTCCAACACATGTGTAATAAGTAAGAGACGGTCGTCCGGTGTGAGGTTTACGTTACGGTGTACTGTGCTGTGATGCGGCGAGGCGAGGCGAGGCGGTGGCGGCGGCGGCGGCGGCGGCACGACCCCGCGCGGCCCTGCGCGACGCGCCAGCCGAGCGCCTCTTTGAAACTCACTTTTGGTTTCGATCGGGATTCATCCTCGAGCCGGTCCGACGTGCGAGTTCCACTTCGGTTATTAGACAGTGACGATGCAATATAGCAGACACTTTGTGTTATGTAATAGTTTGATCATTACAATATCTATCAAATACAAAATTAGACGCGTGCGATGGTCTCGGTATTTTTAACCACATCTGAATGTCGTAGCTGTAGTTTGTTTAATGGAATTCAAGTTCGAAATACGGGTTAATAATAGTGTTTATTCATATTAATCGGTGTTTATTGAATAATCAGAATGTAATAGAAGTTGCGCTGCCGTTAAAGCGGCAGAAAAGAACGAACTGAAAACGAAGTTATTGCGGGCAAACGTACTTTATTATATTAGTAGCTTGATATTATGTAACATTTTAAACATATCCAGTTAGACGTGAATGTTGAATGTTTGTTTGTAAGTTGTTAGCCATGCGACAGGCTCGCGTTTTTCTTTTCCTCTAGAGCTTTGGCTGTAGCCATTCTATGCTTGCCCGCGGATTATTCGCGTTTTACTTCCTACGATTGTATTTATAATTTTTGATAGTCTACTCGTACTGGTATCAGGAAGAGATAAAAACGTATTTTGCAAGTTTTTTGACAGCAATGCGTCTGTTTATTGTATGATTGTGATCAGCTGTTAGCAGGGCCGGGTTAGTGGCGGGTGACCGGGATGGGCGCGCGCCCTGAGGGATGGACTCGGGTCGGCTGTATGGGTCAGTTTCCCCGGGACGTTCTCAGGCGTGGTGCGGAGGGTTCCACGTAGTTCTCATCATATACGGGCAAATTCAGAGACGGTCATCTGCCCGCGTTTCATAGAGAGTTCAAATTCACTTTTTTGTCTGCATTCGACGATGATTTTCCACAAGTATCTACATATATCTCACATCTTGTAGTGGCATCGGTCGCATCGCATATTGTTTTGATTAAAGTCCGCTTCGCAGCCTTTACGTCTGTCCATGGCTATTGGTAATATAAGTGTCGGGCATTAACTGTTATATAAGTCCACATAATAATCTCATCATATCATTAAACATTTCATAGCGTTAACATCTAGATTGAAAAGACATATTTACGCCATATTGTGTAGATTAGATAGGTTAAGGATTACGTATTCTAGTGGTAAGTACGGCCCTTATACTGGGTCTAGCTTATTTTGACGCTAACCATCAGCTGCTCAAACTGAGACTTCAAGTGTGCCTGCATGTTTTAAAAAACATCTTAACGATTTTGCTAACAATGGTTGTATCCATCTAAAACTGTGATCTAAATTATCTTGTTGCTTTTCTCTGTTTCATTTTAGCTATATTAATTTCACATTTCCACACACAAATTGTAAGTCTCATTGTAATCGAACATTCCAAACATCCGCAGCGTCAATTCTATCGGTGTTTTAGTATAAAAGTATTCGTTATTCCATCGGCGTTAGTTATAAAGTTGTTCAGAAATAGCATCAATTATTTTTATAGCATTTAGTGGACTCTTTATTGGTGTTTACTATCGTGGAATAGATCTGTGTTATCAGTAAGCTGTCAATTATACTTGAATGATAGTCTTGTATGTATCTCGTCGAGCGTTTGAAAAAGTATTGCCTACGGGTAGGTCCAAAGTATCGGGATTTTTTGGTTTGAGGTTAGAGACAGGGTTCGAAGTACTGTCGAATTGTGATGTCGACTGTCGCAGAGACGAGGCGATAAATGAAGTCACTACCGGTTACAAAATAACAGTACTTAAACGTGATTTTTAAAAGGAATTTGAGACATTATCAAGGCGCGAATTGGAGTGTACGGTTGTTTGAATTGGTAAAGTATCTCGATTAAAGACTATCATAGGTTATTTGTGTTGATTCGGTAGCGGAGTTGTCCGCAACCGAGCCGAGACTGTCGCACGCTGTGTTCGTGAAATCGATGTTCAATGTCTGTATCAAGTCGCACCTAAGTTAAACATAGATGTTTACTCAATTGAATAGCACTCGGGTCCTGTTCGTAGTCGTTGTATTTGGATGGTTCTTTAAATTATGTACCAGTTCACAGACAGGTGTATAATGTGCCACGCAGCTAAATAATGTGGTTGGTTTATTATGTAGTGAATTCAAATTAAATAATTTATATTTTCTAATATATATGAGAGGTAAAAATAAATGTACTCATCCAAAGAGTCAAATTTTAATGATTTTGGCTGATAAATTTAAGTTTTATATTAGCGTTCGTCTGACTGCAGACGCAGTGACTGTATTAGGTAAGTTTTTTTCATATAATGCTTTTTCTTTGTGTTAAGTATCAACAATAATTTCAAGAACCATTCCATTAAATATAACTAATAATAAACGTGTACCCTTCAACATTATACTAACTGATGGCATTCGTAAATAAAGTACTTACAGCAAAATTTGTCAGTTAGGTACTTAGATAAAGCAATTTGATAAGAAACGATTATGATAGGAGAACACATTTTAATACGAGTCGGTAGGTACTTGTTTTCATTAGTAACCCCCCTACGAAAGGTTATTTTAACTATATTTCTTGTGAGTAATATTTTTCATAAGAAACGGAGTCAAAACGACGACGGTTCATAAAGGGTCAAAGGCACTTTTCAGAGCCACATTCAAAAGGCTCTTTTCAGAGCCACATTTGGCAGAGGCACAATGTGTGCGGTCCAATATGATTCAACTCTTGAAGGAACATCGAAATGACACTGTTTCTGTATAATTATTCACTTTATTAACTATAACTTTTAACCTTTCCTATGCAGGAATCAGTGTCTAAAACAATCGTCTCTGAAGATTCAAAGGCACTTTTCAGAGCCTCATTCAAAAGGCTCTTTTCAGGGCCACATTTGGCAGAGGTACAATGTGTGCAGTCCAATATGATCTTAGCCTTCAAAGACCTAAAACTGACGCTGATTCGCGTAAATTGGTAATTGATTGTCATTTTGGGAGCTTTCTGGTGGCATTGTTTAATATTTAATTATTGTTCTAACTTTACTATATTTTCATACAAAAATGAAGAATGTAAGAGCTTTAAGCTGTTATTTCCCCAAAGAAATTAACCGAATCAAATTGTCATCTCATCAAATTGCTTAAAATCTTTAATGATTAGTTTACACGTAGAATTTACGTAAAAGACGTGATTTTTAATTATACTTCATTGAAGCAATTGAAAATAAAATCGCGGTAAATAAAACGTCCTAAAAACGTATTAAAGCTAGCTGAAAATCGATAACAACTTAGATTTGTCTTGTCTCCAAGCAATAATCCAGCAATAGCAAACAAGGTGGGACAATACAAATACTAGGAACTCTCTAGGACGATTTCCTTACTGTTTTTTTATTGATGTGCTACGATCCATTCCTCTGTCGTGCGTGTGTCCAAACACTAGGTCTGGTTTCGATGTTAATATTACATACGTATTATGTAACTGAATTCTTTAGTAAGCACAACTCGAGTCGTGCTGTCTTTATGTTGTCCATTGTAGATCTGTCTCTGTAGTTGAACTTATAACTGTATGGATTGAATCATTGCACGCTCTATGGATTCACGATAGGGCTTAGGCATGCGAGTCTAAAGTAGTTTTTAAAATGGAAAGCTTCAGTGGTTTACGCAATTACTTTGGGGCTTTTGAGGAAATATAGGTTAGTAGGCTGTGAGAGGCTCGGTGGGGTCAGTTGATAGATTCTCGAACAAGCGAAATAAATGTTTCGAAAACTTATTAGTATTGTTATACGCATAATACTCACACGTCGACTTTTAAATCGTACGCACGTGAATCAGTCGCCTTATCTGCGATATTGAGGGCTGTGGAAGCATATCTGGTTTCATAAACCGTACGTGTAGTGTGACACTGAAGGTGTGCTTGGTGGGTGAGTGAGAAGCCGGCGCGTCGCGAATCCATAAAGAGTGCAAGATCGCGGAAGGGTACAAGGGACAGCCCATCGAGTGCGAGTGCGAACCGGCAGCCACCACTATGTGAATTACTCGCGATGGCCAAAATTGTAGTCACGCTCAAGGCGTATTATGATTTTCGCTCAGTATTATTAGTAAATATGTATAGAATACGATGTACCCAAGAGGCGGTTAATAACACGGGCCCGGTGCGAACAGAAGGTTTTATTTCAATACAGTTCGTACCCCTTCTACATTTAGAAGGGGTACCTACGAACATTACATTTGTAGAGAACCCACAGTTTTCGGCGAGGAAATCAACATTGTATGTGTTCCTGAATTAAAACCATAAACTTATATCAATCTTGTAGTTAGGGTGGAGTTTGAAAAAATATTGTAAAGTCTGAAAATGTCCGACAGACTATATGAAATATAGTCTTTAGAGAAATCAATCTTCGGTAAAAAATTACCATCTGTAAATTAAATTTTATTTGTTTTAAGAATATAGTTAAGTGATACCAGCGATAGTATACCTACCATTTGGCGGGGCTACGGGTCGTCTAGTATTGTGGATGAGGTCGGTGCTTTGCGGGATCGTTTCGTAGGGCGGGACGCGGGCGCGCGCCGTGGGAGCCGCATGCGCCATTCGGAACCTAGTGTTCACCTACTCGTAAGTGCCACTTTTACTTGATAGCTAACTGAAGAGCGTGCCATGTGCCATGCCATAACAGGCTAAGAGCGTGCCGTGTGCCATGCCATCACAGCGTTTCCTTAGCGCGTCGCGAACTGATACAGTAGGTACGTAGATAGTAGGTAGCTGTGTCTTCTATCTTCTTTTATTCCTGTTCTTCTTATGTATCACAAATTCATATTTATAATAAAACATTATTTTTCCTGTTTAGATTAATATTTGGCTATAAATTTTTAATGAACCACCACCACCAATCAGACCAAGCTAAAAATAAAACATTTTTTTTAATAAATAGTGGCAAATTAACAAATTTATCTACTTATTTCGGCATAGTGACTAAAATATGGCACGCTCTTATTTTAACGCGCTTTTTGCTCTTTACCTAACTTTCAAAGACTTGCAGGTTGCAGCGTATTCTTAATAAAAATTGGCATAGTTTTTTTAAATCAGCACCCCTAGCATGAATCAATCGGCCAGGATTGTTTAGTAGATAAGAGCCAAATCTAGAGACTATATTTTGACATTTAGTCGAGGAGACAATAGGGGTGCTGCGCTGTCTTGTTTACACGTTTCTCCTTGTTCACAACCCCTCTCCGTCCAGGTGAACCGTGTTCATATTGATTGACAAATTAAGTTATTAAATATCATTAAACTAGCTTTGATAGGTAACAAATTTGCCTACATTTTTATTACTTTTATTACGAAAATTTAAATTGTAAGGTTTGGTATGTCTTTATTGACTCTAGGCTTATAGTTAAGGCGTGTAATTTAATTTGGATTTGATGACTTACATTTTGATTACGATTTACAATCAATTACTGATGCTAGCTATGAGCTTACCTTTCATTTAACTCTAGTATTGGATCGTGCGGTAAGGGATCGATAATGTTAGTTGGTGAAGGCGGACTTTAGGTACATAATTACACTATCCTCCTACAATATCTTTAAGGATTTATTAATGATAAGAGCTTTTCGACTAGTATACCTACTTACAAGAATGAAGAAATCTTATGAAATTTTCAGAATTTTCGCGATAATTTATTAAATTTAATATCCATCCAGTATTATTAGATGAATAGGTGCACGATGTGAGTCGTTTCTAGCTCCTTTAGTGTATGTATGACAGGTTCACGAAATTGGCTAAGAAACAAATTACTTAATTAAGAGTTGATTATTCAAATTATTCTGATAAAAAATAAAAGGCATGTGGCTCTCATCGCTCGTTGGTAAAATTCTACGTTCGTATAAATATCTACTGGAAACAAATATTCTAAAGCAAATGTCATAAGCGGTTAATTAAAGGGGATCTAATACTGAATGAGAAATGGCGACTACCAATATTGGGGTTGGTCGAAGTGGTCATTTAATCTGAGCATACAGGTGTAGTATGATGCACCTCTACTTAGTAATCAAAGGAGGTTATCAGTTATAAGAAACAAGGGCCGGTGCCAAATATATCTATTAATTTGTTAGATACCATTATATTGAAACGCGTCATCGCTTGTCACCACGAAACGATCCTATTCGTAGACTTTTATTTTAATTTCAATGTTGGATTTTGAGACCTATATCAATTCGTGGGAACGCTAGGTTGGTGGTAGAATGAATGACTCTATTTATCAGATAATAATACCAGTTAAGCGCCAAATCGTAAAATTTTAGGACAAGATGACTATATTTTATTTTTATCGCAAAAATTTGGAGATAAGTTAGAGATGTGCCGCAGTAAGGTTACCTACTGTTTGGCGCATGAAACTGTCGACGACGTTTGTCTATCTCTACGGATTCTCTTTTCGTGTAAATGTCAAATACTTAATCCTTATTTAGGTACCTATGATTAAAATACTATCTCACATATTAGCGAACAAAAAACCCGTAGACAAGCTTTGTCGACAGCTTCATGCTAGGGGTGCACGCACGTGCTAAGCATTTCTCATATAAATGCCTACCTACCTAATTTGCAAGTAACGACTAGATATAAACGATAGAAATAAGGCCTTTGCGTAATAACTTACGAATTCAACATACTGAGAGACTGAGATGTGATCCAAATGAATGCTTCGAATAGGGGAACTGTGTCTGGTCCACCAGCCCTTGCGTTCCCGCGCATTATTGTTGGTTAATTCTTAATTTACTACACTGTAATCATATAGGACACCTTGTTTTTAATAAGTCGGCCACATTTTGTCGATTTGTAAATAAGAGAAGGCTCGGCCGACTTCGATTTGTAAGAGTAATTTGGTGGATGATAACCGCGTCCGGTATACGATTGAGACAAAATCTGGCGTATTTTTAAAGAGAAGCCGTAAACGTAACTTATGATAAACGCATCTCATTGCGGAGTCAATTGTGGTATTTTTGACCACAAATGCCGTGTTTTGTCTCGCTCTGCCGACGCTGATAGGGAAGACGTAATATGGAATTAAGAGTTTACTTTTCAGCATATCTAAAGTAGGTAAATCTTTGTACTTAATCATTTTCAGTTTCATCGTTTGGACGTAAGACTTCGCAACGGTATTATAGTAATTTTATTTATTACCTTATATATAACCTACTTAAATCATTTGTCTCCAGCAAGATAGACGTAGAGACAAACACCAATATATTTTACATCATTAACACCAAGCTACGGTCCAAGAGCTTTAAGGATCTTTAAGCAAGTACGGAGCTCAAACACAGAGCACATTTCGCCTTTTTTAGCCCTGCGTGCTCAACAACCTACAGCAAAGCACACATACTAAAAGCAACACATACCTATGAGGATGGAGATTGTCGCTGGACCAAATGTTTGAGTATTTTTACGGGTTAAAAAAGGCCATCGGAGGGGTTAGACAAATTATGATTTTCGACCTGAGCGTTGCTGACCGCATAGCTCAAATGCAAAGAGCTTGACATTCAAAAACATTTTTAGCAGCTTAGCATCTAAAAATTCGATGCTAAGTAATAATTTAAATATAGAGACAATATAATCATTGAAATATAGTGATAAAATAGTCATTGAAATATGGAGACAACAAAGCTAGAATTTTATCAAAATAAATTGTAAACGAAATGCACCATTGAAAGTAGCAATTAATGTTGTTCTTAACACATCAATCGAAACTGGGACGAGAAAATTATAAGTCAATTAAACAAGTTGTACTTAACAATTTCTATACATCCAACACTCAAAAAAATATAAAGATTTAAGATCGAATTTATTAAAAAATAATTAATTAATAATAATGTACCTACGGATATTTCACCCAACGCCCTAACATAACAGAGCTTCAGCCTTCACTCAAACGAAATCTGTTTGGGAGCTACGATGCCGCAGACACAGACAAGGGACAGAAAGTCTCCCACTTGAGTATAACCACCCTCTTTTTGCATCGGGAGTTTAATAAAATAGACCAGATAAACCTATAAAAAATTGCACTGAATGAATCTAGCGAGCCTTACGTCTGAACAGCCTTTGTACCATCGCTTACCTTTCTATAATTTCATGATACGTCTCAAGCTTTTTATTAAACTTTTTTATATTGATTTGTCCGACAGTGCTACGCTGTAATGAATGATTTCCTCTAACGAATAAGTTATGAATACATTGTATAAATGATTCAATAAAATTAATTATTGTTGTTTTATTTCAGTCTCCTCAGGTTTAGATAGCAACTATAGTCAAAGAATAAGTAATATTATGTACCATACTACAGTGCCCGCGATAGGAACTGAGTCGTCACTTGTCGGGCCATTTGACATTTACGGTAAGTCACGGAAGATAGGAGAATCGCTTTTTTTGTCTGTGAGTAAATGTTATTATGAAAGTGGCTGGCTACTTCATCAATATAATAATTGTTTAATCTGATTTATCATAATTATAATATTTATACTTATATTATTTATTTATTATTTTATAATTATTTAGCAGTCAGCCGTATGCACCCCGAGAAGTGGGCTAACATCACCACGCCATGGGTGCCTCAGGACGGAAAGCGACGTCGGGGTCGGCCGCGAAAACGTTGGCGAGACGATCTCGACTCCTTTCAGGGAGACTGGTGGGCAATGGCCAGGGACCGAAAGACGTGGAGTGAGTTGGGGGAGACCTTTGCCCAGCAGTGGGACGAGATAGGTTAAATAAAAAAAAAATATATTTATATTATTCATCATCATCATCATATCAGCCCTTGGACGTCCACTGCTGGACATAGGCCTCCCCCATGATTCGCCACGACGAGCGGTCTCGAGCCTTCTCCATCCACCGACTTCCAACGACCGCAACTATGTCGTCAGTCCATCGCGTGGGGGGCCGTCCTACACTGCGTCGTCCAGTTCGTGGTCGTCATTCGAGAACCTTTCTTCCCCAACGGTTATCAGTTCGTCGAGCTATATGGCCTGCCCACTGCCACTTCAGCTTGCTGATTCTGAAAGCTATGTATTTATATTTATATTATTATTATATTTATACATATTTTTCAATTTGGACGGATTCGAGGGGGAATGGTGGGAGGCAGCAAAAGACCGCTACAAGTGGAAGGATTTGGGGGAGACCTTTGCCCAACAATGGGACACCACAAGATAAATAAAAATTGTTTAAATGTCAATAAACAATTAAACCATCAATATAATTATCTAAAAGGCTAGTTGTGAGGCTAGTCCTGCTGACTGACAGACAACACATTTCGGGGGTATTTACGTCAAGAAGTGTAGGGGCGTATTAAGAAAATAATTTTGTTTATTCGCAACGCATAGGTAAATAAGTTGCGGGCGTAAGCTAGTAAATAATAAAGGCTTGGAAATATAATAATAATAAAAAACTAGAAAGATCAGCTGATCCACTGAGAACTCGATCTCTTTAAACGACACCTAGCGAGGGGTCGACATACTGCTCTGTTAGCGAAGGAAGAGCTCATTGTACTCGTCCACTATCACTTGAACAATACCACACGACACCTAGCGAGGGGTTGAGATACTGCTCTGTTAGCGAAGGTAGAGCTCATTGTACTCGTCCACTATCTCTTGAAAAATATCACACGACACCTAGCGAGGGGTTGAGATACTGCTCTGTTAGCGAAGGTAGAGCTCATTGTACTCGTCCACTATCTCTTGAAAAATATCACACGACACCTAGCGAGGGGTTGAGATACTGCTCTGTTAGCGAAGGTAGAGCTCATTGTACTCGTCCACTATCTCTTCAAAAATATCACACGACACCTAGCGAGGGGTTGAGATACTGCTCTGTTAGCGAAGGTAGAGCTCATTGTACCTACTCGTCCACTATCTCTTCAAAAATATCACACGACACCTAGCGAGGCGTTGAGATACTGCTCTGTTAGCGAGTAGGTACTAGGTAGGTACTCCGACCCTGTCTTGCAGGTTCAGTTTATTTTCCACTGCCCATTAATTGGACTAAAACCATGGTTTAGATTACAAAATGAATCCCGTACTAAATTCTGATTTAAGGTTGGTAACGCTGCTAGTTTCGATGTTAGCGCTTGCGACTGCACGACCCGAATATGTAGGACGAGTGCGCGACGCGGTCGCTTGCACTTCATATTAATGCATACTAAGCACACAACACAGCACATCCTTCATGACAAACTCTTTTACAGTAGAGGCAGTCCGACTCTGGAATAAACTTCCGATAGACATTCGTAAGGCGGACACCAAGGAAAAATTTAAAAAACTCACTCGCCAGCACTTTTTTAATATCCTTTATCAATAGGTATCCTGTATGAATTTATTAATAGGTAACATTCATATGTATTCATAGGTATAGTATAATATATATTTGTAGGTATATCTATTTTAGTTTCCTAATTTAATTTCTAAATATATTATCTATATTAGCACGCTAACCATACTGTACCACCCTACAAGGGTTGGCTGGCAAAGAATGCCTAAGACATTAAAGCCCGGCCATTGTCATCATGCAGACTTTCAATCGAGTTTTGATCCAATAGGCTGCTCCACTATTGGATTAAAGCTCAATTGGAGGTGCTGATGATGATAGGTTTAAATTTATTTTTGTAATGTTTTAAAAATGTTTTCAAGTAATTAATTAATTAATGTTTTTATATGGATCTACATTTAAAGTTGTCCGAAATAAATATTTTGATTTGATTTGATTTGATTTGATTGTGCAATGAAATTTTTATTTTTGTGCAATAAAGAATTTTAATAATAATAAGCAGTGGGTCACGCGACCCGTTCGCGGTCGTCTGTCGTGGTCGCCGGTCGGCGTCGCCTACATCGGAAGTCTTCCTTTGGGAATATAGTTGTGATCAAACTACAAACATTTATTCACGAATGTTTTAATTTGCCTCAGCAAAACGCTAGCCTATTAATTATACTATAAATTGAGGAGCCTATAGGAATAGGACATAAATCAATCAAAATTACAAAAATATTCCATTTATTTACAAAATAAAACTTTTAAAATTAACATTAATAACCTTTTTATGCAATCAATAACCAATCATAATGTTATATCACAAAATTAAATAAACACCGCTACATTTCGGGTCCTCAAAAATACGATCGTTATTCCAAAAATATATTGCGTACATAGAACCCACAAAAAGAGTTGGTACAATCGACTGCACATAGTCAAAACCTGACTTGGGCAATTAAGGTAGGGAAATCATTTTTAAAAAAAGTAGTTTTTTGGTAGTTTTCTCAAAAAGTCTACTAAAAAGCTACTTTTTTTAAAATGAACGATTATGTGAAACGATATAGATAGAACCCACAAAAAGAGTTGGTACAATCGACTGCACATAGTCAAAACCTGACTTGGGCAATTAAGGTAGGGAAATCATTTTTAAAAAAAGTAGTTTTTTGGTAGAGTTTTCTCAAAAAGTCTACTAAAAAACTACTTTTTTTAAAATGAACGATTATGTGAAACGATATAGATAGAACCCACAAAAAGAGTTGGTACAATCGACTGCACATAGTCAAAACCTGACTTGGGCAATTAAGGTAGGGAAATCATTTAAAAAAAAAGTAGTTTTTTGGTAGTTTTCTCAAAAAGTCTACTAAAAAGCTACTTTTTTTAAAATGAACGATTATGTGAAACGATATAGATAGAACCCACAAAAAGAGTTGGTACAATCGACTGCACATAGTCAAAACCTGACTTGGGCAATTAAGGTAGGGAAATCATTTTTAAAAAAAGTAGTTTTTTGGTAGAGTTTTCTCAAAAAGTCTACTAAAAAGCTACTTTTTTAAAATGAACGATTATGAGAAACGAAACATTAACTAATCTGACTAAATGAATAAATCACTTATATTAAAAACTCACAATGTTTTTTCACAAATTTCTGTAAAAAGTTGGGTGTAGACAGATTTGTATTCTTTTATTATAACTGGGTTTTTTCGCTGTACAAAATGTTTACTCATAACTTGCAGTTGCAGGACCTAGCCCAAGAAGTGACAAGTATTTAAAAAACGTTTATAATATGTTAGTAGATTCTAGTAGACACCTAGTTATCATATAAAATAACCACGCCTTCCTAAGCTACAAACGTCCGTTCCGTTAACAAACTCAAACGTTCATTACTTGAATTATTTGAATGAGCTACGTATATGTATTTGTAGACTAGACAAAATCAGATGTTATTCTAAAGAGGTTATAGGCCTACCACACTCACAAGTTTCACCACGGCTTACACGGTTCACGAAACATCACGGTAAGATTGGTCAACCACATGGACAGTGTTCCGTGTACTACTCGGGCGAATCAACATGACACCTGGCTGCCACGTGGCTCCGAACCTGATGCTTTCCCCGCGGCCCCGCGCGGCGCCCTCCGTGTTTCTTCTTCCTCTAATTGCGAAGCCTTATCATTACCAAGTATTACAGGACCTCTTTTCTATCAAGATTATCCAATTCCACGCTGTGCTTTGCACAAACGTCATTCGAGCCAGGTGTCATTTTGATTCGCCCGAGAAGTACGAGCCGGCCTGCGCAGTCAAAACTGTGGTGAAGCTTGTGCGTGTGGTAGGCCCAATGAGGACTCTTTAGCTTATTCGATTACGTTTCTTGGTTATTACAATTCAATTATTTATTTATATAAAAATAACATTACAGGAGATCCTATGCGTTACTCGAATATTGAGACATTTCTATACAAATTTACTATTTACGAGTCTTTACACACTATGTGTAAAAACCGCGAAACCTACAAAAACTAAATTATTACGTTTCTCTTAGGAAGAGGTCAAAGTTCACAAAACAATAGACAAGGTGTGGCCATTTACAGCACCCGCAAACGGGTCGCCAACTACAGCCACCGGTGGCCGGCATCCGTCAGTTTTCATAAATTTTGTAGTTGCTGCGAGCGGCCGCTACACGTTTCGCCGATGGCAGCCACGCGCTACAGCAACGAAATGTATGAAAACTGACAGACGCCGGCCACCAGTCGCTGTAGTCGGCGACCTGTTTGCAGGTGCACTAAAGCTTAAAGATTTTTAAGATTATTAGTAGATATAGTTTGTACTGTTGTAGTTTCTTTGAATTTTCTTAGAACTTAACTTTCCAAGCAGCCGTTATTTTTAAGTTATAACTCGATTAGTGCTATGTTGTGGTTATGCCATCAAAATAAATATCTTAACTGAACAATAATCGTAACAGATATGGTTTATAAATAATTATAGAAAAATACGGGGTATTCGTTAGACACGGTGTTAAAATCAAGTATAGGGTTGCTGTGAAGCTCTACATAGAAAAAAATATATAATAAATCTGTAATTTCGTTAGTTTAGAAATTGAGGTACCGTAATACAATGTCACACTTCCTTAGCGGCATTCTTCAGCAGAATGTCGATGTTTCTGGATAGTCACCATTTCTCACACCCACGGATAGATTTATACATTACAGCGTCATCTTTCCTTAGAGCTTCTATAGAAGCTTAGCACTATATCAGTGAACACTTGCATATTATGCTGTTCGTTTGATATTTCGTGACTGCGCCCGCCACCGCACCCGCGAGTCACCCGTGGGTAAGCACTTATGGTTTATATCCGTGTGACTTTGCGTTAATTATAAAAATAATCTTTTACTAGAAAAATCACTATTCCTTAGTGTCGCCATGGTCGTTGACCCTGAGTTAGTTACAAGGAACACTTAGTCGGCAGGAGTTGGAAAGTGGCGGCTAGCGCGAAGTGGTCTGACGCGAAAATCTCGTTGGGAAGGCTTCCCATCGCTTCGCACTCCGCAGCGGAGGGCAGGCGAAGCCGGGAGGTCAGACGGAGGTTACTGCCGTAACTGCAAAAGAAAATAAAACTTAAGGCGTCGGCACACTCCATCCCAAGGTTGCCTGGAAGAGATCGCTGCTTATCGATAAGGCCGCTCATTGTACATGCTCATTAATAAATCCGTATATTAATCTGTTCAAATAACTATGTATGCATTTAAACACGTGCTTAACGGAGAAGGAAAACATCGTGAGGAAACTGGCATGTCGTAGAACCTTCGAAAACATGTGTCAAGTGCACGAAAAAAGCCTCGTCGAGGCGCACTTGAAATCCTTTCACCACACTGATTCGGAAGAACTAATGACTCGATAAGAAGAAGTGTAACGAACGCGCTTTTCGAAATCGCTGTCTGCACACGCTCTGAGGCCAAGGTACCTGAAGTAGATGTAATCGACGGTGACCCAGTAATCCTGGTAGGTGGAGGCCTCGCAGGTGCCGTCCTGCTTGTACTTGTCGTAGGCGGAGGCCAACCGAAGCTGGTGTCCGATGAGGCCTCCGTTGAAGTACTCGCGGAAGTGCTCGCTGGCCTCGCCACCGCCCGCCGGCTCTTCATTGGAAGATGTGCTGTAGTCCGAGTTGAAGATCTGGACGAGTCATCATCATTGTAAGCATTTTCAGCACAACATCTTCAAGTCTCTACGTTCAGCGATGTGGCCTGTACGTTGTCTGTCAGTCAGTCAGTCAGTCAGTCAGTCAGTCAGTCAGATCCAAGTCTTTTGCTAACTGCTTGTAGACCGGTATCAGAGGAGTTTATTGAATTCATATTAAAAAAGGAGTTCAATAAACTCGACCTCTGATAACCCCATTAAACCCATTTAATAGACCTATTGCACCCATCTAATAGACGTATTGAACCCCTCTGATGCGAATGCCAATTGGCGGATCGCGTTCTATTAGGACAACGCCTACGACAGACCTACTGAGCCCCATCTGATAGACGTATTTGACCTCTCTGATATACCTATTGAACCCCTCTGATACACTTTTGAACACTGTGTATAGGAGAGATTTAGAGGAGGTTACCTTAAAATAATGGGTAAATGGGGGGAGGCCTTTGCCCAGCAGTGGGACAGCGCAGGCTCCATATAATAATAATAATAACACCTTAACGTGGGTGAAGTCCGTGGGGCGGCCTTGCTGCCGGTTCAGGTAAACGGCCAGATGCTGACAGTTGTCCATTACGCCTATCCGCTCCCAGTCGGAGTCGTCGCGCATTCTACACGACGTACTGGACGATAAAATATTCTCAGCATTACAATATAATATAACCTAATAAACATAATCTCAATTATGGACTTTTATCTCAAATAAATGTTTTTTCTTTTATTTATTCAAAATTAGACTGACAGTTATATTATTTCTTATTATTATATGCTATACAATATGTACTAATCATCACTTTGTTCCCTGTGCATATTTAAAAATTATAGGTAATAAGGCGGCTGTAATATTGTATTTATGCGATAAAAACAAAAAAAAACCTTAATGTCTATGGATTCGTACGGATTTTAGGAGTAACATGGAATTAATTTAGTTTTTCTAAAATAAAATTCTTGACCTCCTAATTGCTAAACAGAACTCGAGTCTACAGATAGTAAAAAAAATTAATGCTTGGACAGGTGGTTAGTCTCTCACCTGACTTGCCCTTGGTCCAATAACTGTATCACAGCGCTTTCTGGCATCGAATTGAAGTCCCCAGTCAGAATTATAGGGTAATGGCCACATCTGTAGGAAAGAAAGAACGGTTTTAGATAGTCAGGCAGGACCACAGAAGTATTAAAGTATAGAATCACAATGTAGTCAAAATGCGACTAAAAAGAAGCCAACAAACAACGGACCAAAATGTACTAGAAGCCAATGGAAAACTTCTAGTACATTTTGGTCCGTTGCTAATTTTCGAAAAAGAGAAGTAACAGATAAATATTATTCATGTTAAAACTACTTCCCCTATTTCATTGTTAATTAAACTACATGGTAAAAATATATTTGAAAATAGAGATATTTCATTTTTATTGACAAGGTGTCTGAAATTTTTTGGTCCTGTCTTACGACTCCATTTTGGTTTGATACTGTCTATCTTGGTGTTCTATAGGAACACCGTTATTCATCTAGGACCCTATGTAACTTGAAGACACATTAACTCACAGAGCACCTCCCCTTCACTTTAACCGAGCGCTAAGAAACCGTGAAGACACCTAGGTATTTGTATAGTTTTGGCGGTACTCACTCCCCGTCATTGGAGTAGTAGGCGAATCTGTCGATCTCCGCGAGGAAGACCTGCATCTGCGCCAGTCGCACGTCCGTCCGCTTGGGGTTGAAGAGCAGGTGTGTGGTGGCCACCACCAGCGCGGGGGCGCCATTTCTCGGGACCAGCTTCACCATCACGCCGATGTTGTCGCGGTTCAGGATCGGAAGCTCCGGCTGGTAGAATTCCACCTGTAACCATATTATGATGATCTCTCTTGACCACAGACCACTTGACGGTCACCAGCGGCTATATGTTCTGGACAGGCGAATTAGGGCAGAGACAATCTGGGGCTTTGTTATTCTACCCTCTGAATCTAGGGCCAGTCCGTTGCGTAGGATATATTTTGGTGCGTAAAGCGTCGATGAAACAGGGCTAGTTTAATAATTATATATATAATATAAACATTATAAACATTCACACACTCACACCCCTGCACTAGGATTCCCTGTGTCGCAGGTGGCATGGACACATACAACACATCACAACATCCAAGACCCGAGAACAAACATTTGTGTTCGTCACAAATATTTGCCCCGGCCGGGGATCGAACCCGGAACACCAAGCTTCGTAGGCAGGGTCACTACCAACTAAGCCACGGTGTCGTCAAAGAAGTAAAAAAAGTTAACAAGCTACAAGCCAGCGAGTTTGCATATAGATTGTAAACTCGTCCTATGTCATTGAAACTTAAGCGTGCGTAGCTTGTAAACTAGCCCTGTGTCATCGACGCTTAAGAGTGCGCGTAGACCGAGAAGTTGGCGGGACGAGCTTATCTCAACGAATTATATAAATATATTTAGTAATAAATCCGCTTGGTTTCTAAACAAAAGTTTTAATTAACTTAACTTTAGTTTAGAACTTTAGTACATATTACTATATTATAAACCAAAGAGTCAACGAACAGAAAACCAAAGTTTAAAGATAAGTTTAAGAGCTTATCTCGTTCCGCCCAGACTGGACCAGTTTAGCACAGGACAGAAAAGAATGGAGGGAATGGGGGAAGGCCTTTGCCCAGCAGTGGGACAGTCCAGACTCCATAATAAAATAATAATAATAGAGCATGCGCGCAAACGCAGACGCAGAAATAGATAGCAGAGAGAAGTCGGGATGCAGTGTCTGGGCGATGATAGATACCTAATAGGACGATGTCAACGCCCTAGGCTAGGCTAACAAATACTCATTGTTTTATATATAACACTAGCTGAATACCCGTGCTTCGCTACGGGATGCGCAGAAATGTATGCCGTTTTTTTATTTGCGATTATTGACACCTTTAGCCCCGTCGGGCTGCATCATTAAATTCTGACAATAACATCATTTTGTTTATACGAAAGCCGACACTCGAATTTAATTATTCTATTTTAGAATATATGTCTGTCACACTAGCTGTGTAACATTACATTTTGTTAATACGAAAGCCGACACCCGTATTTAATTATTTTACTTTAGAATCTATGCCTGTCGCATTAGCTGTGTGTATCTTTTTCGTTCGATTCCAAAAAGGTTTTGCTATTCGCAGTGGTATTTTAGCACGTGCGCATAACTACTAACATACTAGCGAGGTATGGTAACCAAACTTTACAAACAATATAAAAATATTTTGAGAATGATTTTAAGGGGTGTTTAAAGTTATTTCAATCTATTACGTAACGGATTCTGAACAAACAAGTATCAGGTTTCGCATAAACAAAATTAAATCTTGTATATTTCATCATCATTGTCACCATATGGAAAGTGGTCACTCAAGCATCTAAAACTACATTAATGCACAAAAGCATATTCTGCACAGCACCATCGGTCTACAATAAGTTGCCACAGACATTGAGAGAGCTGCCTTGTTCAATGTTCGAGAGAAAGCTGAAGACAATGTTGAGCAGTAAATGTTATTACGCCTTACAGGAATTTATGAACGACAAAAATTTAACTTAGTAATTAATTATACATGACACTTTAATCTTTTTTATTATGACTTTTTTATATATTTCCTTTTTTTTGCTCTTGTTTATTATTTCATATGTACCTACTTGCTATGTTAACTTTCATGGACATTTAATTTTATTACTATTTTGTTTCATGTAGGTATTAATTACTAATAAGACGTGTTTATGATGTAAATCAAATATTGCATGCCCGCGATGGTAGAATACATTGAATCTCTATAATCTTTTTCATCCTCATGTACATGTATTTCACGCAATAAATAAATACTTTACTTTACTTTACTTTATATATCTGCATCAGCCTTTAGAACCTCCCCCATAACGAAGAGACGAAAATAATATCGCCATTTTGACACTATTATATTATATCATCACTCCCATGGCCAAAACAAATCTAAATATACATGATTTACCGAAATCAACCAATTTTTTATGGTTCTGTGTCAGTTTTTCACACATTTTAGTGGCTTATAGCTAGAGCGTGGCGTATACAATTTATAGAATTCGATGTGGCGGCTGCAAGCAGTAATAATAAATTTCTAATGCTACAAAATAATAGAATTTTGGTTTTGATTAATTCACATTGGGTGTATCATCTATACTATTTCAGCAGACTGTTTATGTTCTTCCTTTGTTGGCTTTGAATTTAACTCGCTGTGCTGTTTGACTTTGCTTAACAGTAATATAGACGAATTTATTTTAAATATATACTAAATATAATAATCTAAACTTAATCATCAAAATAGCTCACCGTAACGACGAAATATTACTAAGCAATTATGACATTCATCACACAGAGCTAGTATTACAGGTAGTATTATTATTTAAGAGATACGGTACGGAGATAGTACTATTGTGATTAAATTCTTGAATTATATTTTAAGCGTCGATGACACACGGCTTTTTTACACGCTACAAGCCAGCGAGTTCGCTTGTAACGTGTAAAGTCGCCCAGGGTCATCAGGGTTTGTTGACAATCCTTCCCCAAAGCTAACTCGCTCACACGCTAGCGTTAAAACTCGCCAACAAGCAGCTTGTAAAAAGCCGTGTCATCGCTTTAGGGCTATATCTCACTAGGACACCATAATGGCGCCACCAGTCGCGCTACCGTGGTGTCTTGAGCCACGAGAAACACCAGATTCGTCAGTTTCTAAATGGACTGACATCGTCGTCTCACGATCTCTACGAGCAGTGTAGATTCGTACGTGAGGAGCGTCTCCTGTAGCGCCACTGGTGGTCGAGTGGGTGAGACGCTAAATAGCTCTACACAAATTAGTGGTCGCGACGTGGTGAGGACCCACGTCCTCCCACCACTGGCCACCACTGGCCGAGTGGATGAGGCCCTTACCTTGCGATCTGATGGTCGCGGGTTCGAATCCCGGTGGCAGAAAAAATCTATGTGTGTATTCCACGTTCTCGCAACGGTGAAGGAAAACATCGTGAGGAAACCGGCATGTCGTAGAACCTAAAGTTCGAAAACATGTGTCGAGTGCACGAAAGGAGCCTCTTCGAGGCGCACTTGAAATCCTTTCACCACACTGGTTCGAAGGAACTAGTGACACGATAAGAAGAATAGTGGTTGCGCGACCAGCGGGTGATTCGGTTGCCGCCATCAAATTGGTTAAGCAACCAAGCGGACAACAGATGAGTTACCATAAAGCTGTATGCATTTTATTGGTGGTGTAGTGAGATATGGCCCTTATGTTTACGCATTATACATATTGAGACGGTTTACGCTTAGTTAAATATCATTCGCAGTGCGCTTAGGCTTAGTATACTGGTTTATTTCCTAGTTGTTGCTATGTCTTCAACGGCGACGATGGACGGTAACAAAGCCCGTGACTATGACTAGACTAGTTATGACAATAGTTATGTTTAATGACTTAATAATTCACAGCTGAACACATTAATGACAGTGTATACGGGGTAATTACTATGATTAATACAAAACACATATAGTGTTAATAAAACGCTATTAGTAGCTATGATATGACTTTGGTCTAGTTGAGCTAGTGCAATGGCAATGCTAATGATAATGAAATTGATGCTCGGCTATAACTATGAATGTATAACAATTGCAATGCATGCTTTAATTATGGCTATAACTGTAGCAATTATCTATATCATGACTATGACTGTAGCAATAGCTATGGCTATGACTGTAGCAATTATCTATATCATGACTATGACTGTAGCAATAGCTATGGCTATGACTGTATTCAGTATTCAGTCATTTATTGGCATTTAGTATCTAGCAATAGCTATGGCTATGACTGTAGCAGTTATCTATATCATGACTATGACTGTAGCAATAGCTATGGCTATGACTGTATTCAGTATTCAGTCATTTATTGGCATTTAGTATCTAGCAATAGCTATGGCTATGACTGTAGCAGTTATCTATATCATGACTATGACTGTAGCAATAGCTATGGCTATGACTGTATTCAGTATTCAGTCATTTATTGGCATTTAGTATCTAGCAATAGCTATGGCTATAACTGTAGCAATCATCTATATCATGACTATGACTGTAGCAATAGCTATGGCTATGACTGTAGCAGTTATCTATATCATGACTATGACTGTAGCAATAGCTATGGCTATGACTGTATTCAGTATTCAGTCATTTATTGGCATTTAGTATCTAGCAATAGCTATGGCTATGACTGTAGCAGTTATCTATATCATGACTATGACTGTAGCAATAGCTATGGCTATGACTGTATTCAGTATTCAGTCATTTATTGGCATTTAGTATCTAGCAATAGCTATGGCTATAACTGTAGCAATCATCTATATCATGACTATGACTGTAGCAATAGCTATGGCTATGACTGTAGCAGTTATCTATATCATGACTATGACTGTAGCAATAGCTATGGCTATGACTGTAGCAGTTATCTATATCATGACTATGACTAGCAATAGCTATGGCTATGACTGTATTCAGTATTCAGTCATTTATTGGCATTTAGTATCTAGCAATAGCTATGGCTATGACTGTAGCAGTTATCTATATCATGACTATGACTGTAGCAATAGCTATGGCTATGACTGTATTCAGTATTCAGTCATTTATTGGCATTTAGTATCTAGCAATAGCTATGGCTATGACTGTAGCAGTTATGACTACGTCTGTACTATAGCACGACTATGACTGTAGCATGTCTATGACTGTAGCAATAGCTATAATTGCAATATATAATAATAGCAAATATAATAATAATAGCAATTATAGCTATTGCTACAGTCATAGACAACTAAGGCAATATAGCAATGGCTGAAACTATATATGTTGCGAACTTACGCTCATATGGTCCTGTAGGTCAAAGAGAGCTTGCTTGAAGTAAATGGCACACCCGTCTTGCCGGTGGCCCGTTTTCTGCTTGAAGATGCCTGTGTAACCCAGCTCCTCGAATTTGGAGTAGAAATTGCTCATGTGCGACACTTGCACTTCTTGTAAACACAGAATCTGGAACATAAATATTCTTACTTCATATTATGTGCGCAATTTTTGAGGATGGATAACCGAGTCTGTTATCATTTATTCACCATGATAAATTACATAATTCTTGTTATTATTAATACATGTATTAATAATGATCAAATGTCATGGATTCTGTTAATATATCATATACTCATACTATTTTTTTGTTCAGTTCAAGAAAGATACACATAAGTCTATCTTGCATCAATATTGCGTTGTATATATGTATAAGTATTTGATACTTTGATATCAATGCAAAAGTTCACGCTTGAGCTATAGATTCAATGGCAAAAAACATTGAAATATAATAGTTTTAATTTTGTTAAAAGTTTAGCTAGACTAGAAAGGTTGCTCAAGTAAAGGAGTAACTCACATCAGGCTCCAGACTGATGATTTCATCATACAAGCGGGAAGACCTCACATTCCACTTGAGGTCTTCGGGGGAACAGTGGGTGTAAAGGTATGGATGGCACTCCAGTAAGTACTGCGCTAGGACATTGTATGACACCACTTTAAATCTGAATGAGTTGCCTGGAACGGAATAACTGTTATATCAAAGACATACCAGTGGCTCGGTTTGACATAACCAGATATTAATAATGCTATCTACTGCGCATGGCTTACATGGGACGAGACGAACTAAGCGCTCTCCTCATGGTATGAGATCACGCCTGCTCATGCCAGAACAGTGCTACAGAGGACTTTAATTCACATACGGCGGAGAAACATTGCTAAAGCGCTCGTCCACATTGAGACATTTTGATGGTCAGTCTTGAAAGTCCAGAAATTTCATGAGCTAGAGTGCCCTTCGAACCGGAATACAGTAATGTTAACACTTAACTGCTTAGCAGCAGAATATCAGACACTGTGTTGGTTGGTACCCATCTAGACAAACAGTGAAATGGCTGGGTCTTTCTCATACACTGCAAAAAAGTTTCCCAATTGCATACGATTTTGTTTGCGTCGAACAGGAATAAATTTATATTCTAGCTTTGTCCTATTCCAGGCTTTAAGCTAAATACAATGAACATGTTTTTTTTTTGCAAATTCCTTTCGCAAGTTGGCATCATAGAGTAACGTAAATCCAACCTACCTCAATAACTGTACTAATAATTAAATACTAATTAAATTGATGGCACCGTGGCTTAGTTGATAGTGACCCTGCTTACGAAGCTTGGTGTTCCAGGTTCAATCCCCAGCCAGGACTTTTTTGTCAACTTTTGGAATTGTGTGACAAACACAAATGTTTTTTCTAGGGTTGGATACAGGACACATACAATATATCAATATATCAATATTGTATGTGTCAATGCCACCTGCGACACAGGGAATCCTAGTGCAGGGGATGTGAGTTTGTGAATGTTTTATGTTTAACTTTCTATGATATGATTTGCCTGTATAGTATCAGGATAACGCAGCCTATATGCCAAGTTCCTTTCAAGGCCTGAACTATCCAACTGAATACCTTCTAGTACTTTCAGTGTGATTGAGAAACATTTATTCATCCTTGTTGCTACCACAGATAAATTTATTTCTTAATGCTATCTAATGAATAGATAGTAGTATATACCATTGAAGGAATTGTCCTGATGTTCCACAGGCTCCCATATCCTAAAGTCTGGTGGCAATTGTCTAGAACTTGAACCCTCCCCAGTTGGACTATCGGACTCATTTTTCTGCCAGCTCCTAGTAGTATTTTCTTCAGAACTAAAACACAAACACTATTTTAGTACATAGAACTGCTTAGATTTTTTTCTTGGAATGCAAACACAGGGACTCTTACTGACTTATTTTATTATATTTTTTTTTCATTCATTAAACAGTATAATTTTTAAATGATTATATTTATTACAAAACTAAGAGTAACATGAATACAAAATCGTTCTATCAGAAAATGACTAGAGGATAGATAGATAGATGTATATCATATTTTATTGTAAATCAATAAGAAAACATTATAAAACCATATAATTAAGGTACAAAGAGTATCTAAGGTAGGTAAGTACAAGGGGTGACCTTATTACTACCAGCTGTCTTTCTTGTGCTAGGTTTGGTACAATAGGCAATACAAGCAGCTAAAAATGGAGCAGCAAACTCACACATGGAAGGTTCCCCCGAAGCTGGCGTGGTTCTCAGTGGGCTGCACTGCCTCACCCATCTCAGGGTCATGGGAGGTCAGCGGAGGGATCTTCACTCGGGGACGCTTCCTCGGAGGGCTGTTCTTGGTGTGGAGCCGTCTCAACACTTCCCAGTTGCAGCCCACACCACATCTCTCCCTTCTACAACTATAATAGGCAGCTTTTCTCACATGTGCCCTATAATCCAGCCTTTCACATGTAACCGTGAAATATCTGTAAAAACTATTTGTCAATTTTAGCATAGCTTTTGTAAATGCAGGTTAGTAAATAGCATATTTATAAGACCAATTTTTTTTTTGTACTATGTTGTGAACGTTTGTGCATTACTATTTAATTTGGTTCAGTGAAGGCATGGATTTTGCTCAGGCTTATCCTTGAATCTGAAACAAGTAACTGAAATTGATCATCTCTTATCTCCACCGGAATTTGTTTGGTATGGGAATCCCTTGTTTTAATGCATTGTAAATAGCAAACATCAGGCAAATAGTACAAATAGCACTCATTCAGCATTTTCCTATAATATCCAAACTTCAAACACCCAGCCAAGAGGCTTGGACTAATTTGTCTGAGGTATTTGAGGACAATAAACACTCAAAGCCAAAAAATACAAGGTCAATGTCAAAGCAAGTGAGTATTGAATTATATCAAATCAATCACGCACAGTTAGCGTTTAGGTAGTTAGCGTTTTAGGTAGGGAAAACTGACTCATACAAATTAGGTACCCTCTGCCAACATGCAAAGATTACGTGATAAGTAGGTAGTACAGACAAATGTTAGTCAGTTTGCGTTATTTTAGAAGTGAACATTTAACAACTATGTTAAAATTTATGTGTCAAGTAGCTATTTTCGCTCGACAAATAAGTATTCTTATCAAGTAAAAAATCAATTTCTGTTATTGAAACAACATCAAAACAAATACTACAGTTATTTGCCTTAATAAGCAATAGCAATTTTAAACTGCAAAGCGCTACTGTGCTACTTTGGAAACACTCGTGCGTTGCGCGTACCTATAGTCTTCGTTTTGTTTCGATTATATAACTTGAGTTTAGACAAACGTAACACAACCAGAACTCGACACATCGACTAAACCAAACACAATCCAGTGATTGTACAAACCTTATTAACCTAAAAAACAATGTAATGACTGATGAATGAAAAACCACTTACATGCAAAACAAAACATATAAAATGAGTAGTGAACGCAACGAGCAAAAACCATGACGAGCACATAATTATAGTGAATCGTTTATTATAAATTCCATTTTACTGACCCAAAAATGTAAGAAAAGGGGAAGGATTTGAGTTTTTTCTTTCGTAAATAAATGGTATGTGGCCATTGCTATTTAGAAATTACATTGTATCAGAGAGACAGTAGTACGCAACTTGGTATTGCACAGCATGGTAATTGCCCGATCCTGAAAACGGGATCCGAGATTTAGACTTGTTATTTCTTTGTTGTAAAATCCCATGTTCCATGTCATACGAATTCCGTGCAGGGGTGAATGCGTGACCTAGCAATGTACATCATAAAAATCCGTGATCTTATACATACTATACCCATCATACCCATGTTAAATTTACCAATAAGTAAAACATAATATTATGTATTGTGCTAGGTGTAGTTGGGGTGTAATATTCGGCCGTACCTAACCATGTTGAGCATTACAGATTTTTAAGATCCCATGTCTGACAGAATCACTGTAATGTGTAAGGATCGCTTGTTATTTTTTAACCCAGCGGACAACGCAATCAGTTCTTGACGATATGCAAGTAAAAACTGTCAACAGATAGATTATAAGAAAGATATACAACGTAATAACAATAACAATAATACAGACTGTCTCATCTTAGGTCAGTTTTAAAGACTTTCCAGAGTTTGCGATAGTTCCATGACTACCCTGGGCCTGGCCCTAGTCAATAGGCTTCCAAAAAAATAAGGATTCCATGGCCTACATTCCTGAATCAAAACCATGGCGTAAAAACTGACTTTGAATCGTAAATAGCCTTTGACTGACAATGACAAATAGTAATTTTAAATGGTAATATGTGTTTTGAACCACGCATTATTCAGGGTTCCAAGGTTTAATGACTAGTTTTGCAGCCCTAAAACCAGAACAAAATTCAGTAATAATAGTGCTTAAATACGTGGATACCTATGATAGTACATTAAATAGATAGGTACTTTGTATACTAAAATACGTTAAAAAATATGACTTTAGCTGATGATTATGTTTAATGATATTATTGATTGTTCATACTCCAATATTATGTTCTTGACTTAATCAACTCTTACACAGCGCTAAATTCTGTGGGTTTTCTTCACGGTCAGCTAACTCTGAAAATTACCTTAAAATAGCGTGGCTTCATTTTTTAGGGTTTCGAGTCCGACAAGAAACTCTTACAGATATTAAGACAAGCATATGCTGACCTTGATTTTTGCTGAAGCGATTCAATCTTTATTATGAATCCAGGATTAAACTTGTTTATATACAATCGAAAATTTTAGGTAGTTACTTATTAGCATCTTATATCGCGTCGCCTCTTTGACACTGTCACTTATTCATGATGATGATAACAATGGCGGCACGGCGCGGCTGGCGAGTGGGGCGCGGTGCTTGGTCATTTTAAGTCTATCAGTCCTATTTACAAAATATAAATACCTAGTCAAAAATTTTGACTCAATGATTAGGGCTCAAAAGTTCATTATTACATTAAAATTAGTCCTATCACACAGCGTGCATTGCATTGCATTATTTGCATTGCATGAACTGAGGCTCAGCCTAAAACCTACATTATCATACAGCAAAATGTAATCTGATTGATACTATAAGATTACGATTACTGTTAAGATTAATAAGTAGGTTCTCCATGAGATTGTATTTACTCTATGGTAGAACTTAATGACAGTAACCATGGGTTGTTATTCGTAGCATGTGTCCCTGAATGAAACGAAAGATCATCATCTCTACAAATATGGTGTTCCTAATTCCTAACAAACCTTTCCTGATTCCCCTTACATTATAAGAATTACTACTCAAGTAAAATTCTGTTAAAATGCCACTATTAATAATAAAGGAATTTAAATGATTTAAATAAATTATTTTCATTATTTAACTCATAAAACGATAATCATGTAATCTGGAGCCCTAACTAGGTACTGTAATCAAGATTACAGTTACAGATTACATTTATAATCTTGATTGAATTATTCATGACCATTTCAATCAAATTTAAAGTTTATTATATAATAAAAAATAATGAAAGATTATGAATATGATTACAAAACTAGTTGGTTGATTGATGAGTGTCGTAAGTTAGCCGCATTTCGCAGATAGAAATGACTTGGAGAAACCTACCACAGTGTGTGGTCTAACACGCACTTAGCCGTTTTATTTTTGTTTACGTTTACGTTGGCTAACGTTATCGAACGATATTACAATAATTATTTTCATATTTTATTGGGATTTTATTAGGATTTTGTGAAATTTCAGTGATCAAAATCTCATTTTGTGCATTCGCAATATTCTACGTTCATAGAAATCGCTATCAGGTATGTAATATTGTTTATTATATGTTGGTTTTTATTCTATTAGGTACTAGTTGTAGTTTTTTAGTGGTAATGTATAATTCTTTACAGATAGGTGTTTTAGAACCATTTTTTATAATTTTTCCGGCTGCAATGGAATAATAAAAAGTTGCATTATAGTTAATAGTAGGAATAGTTATGATAAGTTTTTTTATTATAGTATTCTTGATCAAGTCCTTTTTTCTGAATTTACTCACTGTAACCCTACAATACAGGCTCTTGAGGAGACCTAGTGTAGGGTACAGAGCTCCAGTAGGTACATCTAAAATCTAAGATTATACTGCCATGGTATGAATATCTGTTACAATTTACCCTATCCATATTTTATGAAACCATTAAACAATTTATTTATTTATTAAGCAGGTACTTAAGTACTGTCTTTCTAAGTAACATGAAAATACAATGAGGTGGACAAAACGCCACTTAATTTTCGCAGGGAATGTGAACCGCTAATACATAGCCGCAGTATTTATATGGGAAATCATATTCTAAGCCCGGATGAATTAGTTAATCTTCCTCACAAAAAAAAATCCCTAGTTCATCATAGTGACAGGGTTTAGGGTGTCGTTCAAACTGCATAGTAGTGGATGTGGTAAGCACAATAGACCGAAAATGGTCACAGTGTCACCTAAGCCTCAAATCGATAATAAAGAATATATTTCAAATATTCCATATTCTTGTCTTATCACAAACACATGAAGTCAAAGTAATACACTATTAACTGATTAATAAAATTATTCAGAAGCCAATGAAATACCACAATAATCTTACCCTATGTTGATTTGCATTTAATTCCTCTTACGTCTCTGGAAGGTTGGCTTTAACATACAAACAATATTTATATAGGGAGCAGTGTGTCCTCTAAAAATATTTGCCTGAATATGCGAATATGCAAACCATTTGCGGGCAAGCACTGCATGCGCCTCGCACAACATCATGAAATGTGGATCATGAGAAAGATGAGGCTTATACCCAGCAGTTTGTTTATGTTGAAAATTAACAAAAATCCTTTCAAAACAAAATCCTTTCCATGCCAGCATTTCTTTTTTTTTTTTTTTTCTTTCGAAGAACCTAAGTTCTTCGGTTTTGGCTTCACATCAAAGGTATAGCCAGTGTCAAGTAATTGGAGAGATTATTTTGTCATAAGTCAGAGTCGTTAAGTCAAGTCATGCCCCTGTAAAGTAGTGGTGGTTGCGACTTTACTAGAGGCTTCTATGGAGTTTTGGAGGCAACACGAAAAGTCACGTTTTACAGCATTACACTATTCACCAACACTCATACACGTTCACGAGCACTTAATGGATAAAAAAACCACCGTTTTTACACTTAAACACTCAATGTTATACAAGTTTTGTCAATTAATTTAATGCCGCCAATACGCCATTTTTCATGTTCCCGCCAAAACCCCCAGCATTTCTTAAAGAAACATTCCATCAAATTGAATTCAAGTATCTATATCCATTGGTTTGGTCTGTATGTTGTCAGTCACTAGGACTGGATTAAGCCTGTATAATATATGATTGATTTATATTTATATTAAGGGGACGACATAGATGGTCGAATAGCAAGTATGTTGGACTGCTATGTATTCTATGTATGTATTTACAAAAAAAAGTATATAAGTATTCTATCAGTTATCTGGTTCCCATAGTACAAGCTCTGCTTAGTTTGGGGCTAGATGGCGTTGTGTGATATGTCCAAAATATTTATTATTACTATTATTCTGAGTGCAGTGTAAGTTTAATAACTGTTATAACTCTGAACAACATCTATATTATTGAATGAATACAAGAAAGAAAGAATCAAATTACACTGAACAATACAATGTACGTAGGTACTTATTAGCTGTAAAATTACTGAATTACTACCAATAAATACCTACTTTTATAGAAGTGTACATACTAATGGGTATAATTTATACAACTCTATGTCTTCATATGTTTTTATGACTAAAAGCGTTCTTTCATCCTTCTTATAGTAACTTTGGTGTGTCCCAAATGCAGGTTGCTTGCTTACTTTACTTACAACTTTTATTTGAAAATAATTAGCCTGAAGATAAGACGTATTTAAGTGATCTGAAATATTCACTTTATATACCTAAATAGTTCTATCCTTCGTCTTGGTCAAATCCAAAACATCTGCGCCTAGATTCAGACGTATATATAAAAATACTTTTACATCACGTTTATACGAAAAACTTAATCATCCTTCTTCGCAGTCGGGTAAAAAAACTACAAGATCGTTCTGTTATTGACCCACAGTACAGTAATGAAAGAATAAGGTACCAAAAGCAACAAGTTCCAAACATTTTTTTATCGTAAACAAGCATATATTCGTTGTCATGATGCCAACAGTACGTATTTTCTGTAGCAAACAAAGGCTCGAGGTACCGATAGTATAGATAATATTTGGTATAGCGTAGGTTGCAGTCTGGGCGTGGCGGATGCACAGAATTTCGCTAGTGCATAGAGCCTCCCTGCATGGATTTCGCACGTGCGCAGTGGCCTGTCTGGCTGTATCGATCGGGGTGTATGGATATCCGGGAAGCGCCTCCCTGGACTCGACTCAGTTGTCCTTGTACTCGCATCTCACATCATACGCTTCTCGCGACGGTTTCGTGAACACGTTATGTAGTGATCCACGTACCTGTTCCGGTACCCACGGGTAAGTGGCTTTTCTGAAAATGGCGATCTGAAGCCACGCTGATAGACACCTCACATTTCATGTTTCGTTTGATAGGTGACAGGAAACTGGAAACTAGCGGCATTGACGTAACAGCACAGCCTCCATTTTGTGAAGCTGCAAGACGCCGCTAGTTGAGGGATACCTATTATATTTTCTGTTATGGAAGCAGCACTCGTAAGACCACTGCACTTCGTCAGAAACACTGGGCGCTTTTAATCTCCATTATTCAAATGAGTGTTATAGAGATGAACGTAATCGGCTCCGGATGGCAAGAATGAAAAACTGTGATTCCAATAAGGCGAGTTCTGTCGCTAAAAGTCGTATTACAAGAGAAATAAACCTTGAGATGAAGAGTTATATTTTGCTGCCATAAGGGTACGGGCCAAACCTGAAATAGTAGTACAAGTAATAAATAATAACAATAAAGTAATTGAATATTGAGCTGATCTGGATCTTGTTGGATCCACTGAATTGAAATAGATTAATCGTTGAGCTGAGAATCTAAGGTTCGAGCTGGAACTGAATATGGATCCAAATATTAAACTGAAACAGCTAAATATTGAGCTTCCTTCTCGGAGCCTTCGGAGAGCAGTGGATTTGAAATCAAAGAATAATGAGCGGAAACTCTTAAATAAGACCTGGACTGAAATAATGGAAATGAAATGAAAGTTCTGCGTGCGTAGGCGTCTCCCGTATTTTTTTATTTTTATCGGTATAAAGTTAATCTGGAAGTGAGCTCGGATAAATACGTGAAATAGAACGTCTGAAATCTAGAAATCTTGTAGTGCTTGTATGAGCATATATGTTTTAAGAATGTCTGATGTCTTTTAAATTTTGATTTTAATGAAATCAGACATTTTCTAAAACAAAACTAATCAGAGTTAGAATCTAGTCTCTCTTTCTCTCTCTTTCTGACTCTTTCACTTCTTACAACACGATTTTACGATATTCTAAAGATATGTATTATATTCCGATATGAATTTTATCCCTGAGTGTTTTTAACGTTATCGATGTTTTTATATATCTTGATATTTATCAAAAATATTGTTGTTTATTAAAAATCTTGATGTTGAAAAAATGATTTTTTTATAATGATGTGATAAGAGTTGATAATATTTGATAAATTATATTGGTTCATAGAAATAAGTGAGTACAGCCACGTACAGCTTACGCTACCTATGTCATGTGACTTGATGTACAGGGCATGGCAAAATAAACGCACCTCATAGGGCCTTTGTTCTAGAAATTATAAAGGATCATTTACTATCTGTAATTATGGTTAATAAGGGGGAGAATTAAAACGTTCATTGCAAGTCAATTGCAGGCCATCTCTATCAAAACTGAATCAAAACGGCATTTTTCTAAGTTCAGTGAGGCCAAATAAGAGAAAACCCCTGGCAGTGGCCATGAAATCTTTGGAGCGTTTACCCTACCTACCTAACCTACGTCACGATGAAAAAGCTTAAGAACGCAACAAGTGACGTACTATCCCGTAGTTTCGTTTGATACTCAATGGTAATGCACTGTTTATGCATTGCGTTGCGTGTGGGCGAAAATAAATACTACTGCTAAAATTCTATCATCCTGTTAGATTATGGACAAAGACAAACATTATAAAAATACGGTATACATATAATTTGACAAGACATGTTATTGTTTTGACCCAATGAGTGCTTTTTAATAAGAAACAAGAGATAGAATTATGATTCGTTAGGGGGCTTATAAATAGCCGTATAATTTTTCTACCTCATTGAGTGATGGTATGTTGTGCAAGCTAGTAATGAAAGTAAGTGGACTCCCTATTTACTTATTCCCTATTTAAGCCTAGCTAGCTAGTAATCAAATAAAACAATAGTTAGATGACCAACAGTTCGACTCCCGCTTATAAACAATTTGTGTGATTAAATTCTATCGTTGTTGACCTATGCGTTTTTTCAGTATCTCTTTAAATATATATATATGTATATGGATGCTTTAGTTATATCTGGCTACTATAATACAATATTTCTTTTATCCGGAGCTAGTTTGTGTTGGTATGGTTGTATCTTGTATATACGTACATGAATTATTATTATGATTTTCTTTATTACAACGTTAATTATTATAAAAACGTTTAACTTTAAAGAATAAAGTACTTCGTATGCTTACAATTATGTTATTTATTAGGAACTTCGATATATAAAATTAAAAAAAAAACATGGCGTTATGTAGGTAGAGCCCTTTCGCTAGAACATTACCTGGGCAAAATATCTCTATCCTTAAAATATACCGAACAAAGGATGCTAGATTGGAACTAGGGGTAAACCGCGACTGCGCATTGAGCAATTGCGCAGCATTGATCATGTCTGGGAGATGGTATCCATAGCAACGCCGCGCCGTCGCCGACGAGGAATAGGGCGCGGAACAGGCTCGCCGTCTCGCCCTATCCCCCATATAAAAGGACTGGCTGGTGGCTGCCGTTCTTAATATAAGGTACACCACCGCGTCAGAACAAGACGTGTTTGAAACGATAAGTTTATACTTTTTGAAGACCTAAATGTTCAACATTAAAATGCCTCTGGCCGTCTTTCGTGTGACGAATAAGCCATTAGTTAACTGTGGATCCAATTGGTGCATCGTGGCGTGGCATCGAAGCAGTACGAATACAGGTAATTTCGTTTCCGTTTTGTACAGTTAATTGTCTGGTCTTGAAGCGACAACAATAATATGTTTATATTTTGTGTAGAGCAAGCCGAGCGAAATATTAACAAGTTGAGTCAACTTACGTGCCAAATTATATATTTTTTTATGATTTATCATGCCACCTACACAATAATTGCCTTGAATGAGGCTGCGCAATTGATATGGCATTGAGTAGCTCTTCTCTGCAAAATGACTACCATTATTAGAGTTTCGTAAGGATCCAAAGGACATCGCGTTAGGGACTTGAGCAAGTTTCGCTTTACTTTAGGGGCAGACAAAGAACTGACTGAAATAAAACCAAGCACATTTCTGCACTAGCACTTACCTCTTTGTCGGTTATGACGCCTTTGCGTTTGAGCCATAATTTTTGGAGTAAATAGACAAGCTCATAGTGGTCAGTTCAAAATAAACTGAGTTTAGATTATGAAGAGAAAATCATTACTGGCAATTTTGAATAACAGAATAAACATCTGAATTAATCATCATAAATCTAAACCACTTTTTGTGTAATTGTGTAAAAATAACATAAATGTAAATTTTTGTATTTGAGCCGTTGCTCATAGAATATTTTGGGTTATGCCAATAAGCGTTGCAATATGAGAAGGAATGTTCTACCCAATAGTAATAAGTGTAGGTAAGGTAACATGGTAAATACGTCAATTGGGCTATTGCCACTTTTTGAAATTACTGAAAAACTATCAAAAGTACAGCAATGTCTGCTGTCTGGTACTGTTTATTTTCATTTAAATATACTTTGCTTTAGTCTGATAGTTATTTAGTTTTTTTTTAAAAGTCGTAATTTCCCCTAATGACGCATTTACCTCAGTCACAGCCTCAGTTGACTATAAACAATATTTGTAGCTAGTATTTGTAGCGTTCCAGACAAGAGGAGTAGGTATTAAGAGGGGTGAGGCTCGCGATTGCGCAGTTGTGATTGATTTAGCTATCGATCATGTCTGGGAGACGGTTGCCGGGGTAACGAGAAGTCCCACGCCCTCTTTGATGTAGATACCTTATAGCCATCTAGCTCGCTGACTACCACCCCGCACCCCCACGCGGTAGAAACGGATATGTAGTACCTGTAGGTACTTATAATATGCAACGTGACGAGCGGGCGAACAAAGTATACATTTTATAAAAAAAGATTGTATATTAATTAATATGGTTGGTCATTTTACACAATAAATATACAAATATACATGAATAAGATAAATATAGGTACATACAACAACAAAGTATTCATAGTCAAGAAACATTAATTTGGGCCACACCAAAGTCACGGAAAATAAAAGTTTAAGGAGAAAGTGTATCATGTCAAATAATTAATTATACGCTGATTATTATAATTTATCATAGGTAATATAAAAATGTAATCTATTAGAGATACCTTTGTTTTCGTGTAGAGCTTATATCTAAAAGTGTTGTTCCAGCCGAACTAGGTGAAAATGACATGACGGATAACCGGCTAAAATGTTCAAAATCGAATCCTACGTGACGCCGATATTGTTGAGTTACGTTGACAAATATGTGCGGGACTTCAAGCCAGCCGACGCCCAGGTAACAACAAAGCCATATTCCATTATTATTCAGCTATAACGTGATTTAAGAATACTACAGACATTTGAACGGCAGAAGTTACACCGTATCTACTGCATTGTCGATTAGTGTTGACTAAATATATATTGTTCACGATGGTGTATGGAACTGGCAGGTGTCACTATGGGGCGGAGGGGTGGCCTTGCACAATTTGGTGCTCAAAGCAGACGTGCTGCAGCAGGAGATGGCCCTGCCCTTCACGCTGGTCTCCGGCCGCATTCACGAGTTGCTCATACAGGTGCCGTGGACCAAGATCATGTCGGAGCCTATCGTCGTCACCATCGATACCATAGGTTGGATATTTTACGAATACCTACTTTATGATTACAATACTATTTGATCGGGACCGCTGTACAGCGTCTGAGGTATGTGTGCCTGTCATTCCGTCGTCAAAGCTCGTGCACTTTCTTTCCCTCCCGGTCAAAAGTTTCTGCCTACAAGTTTCGCGTAGTATCGGGATAATAGTAGCGCTCTGTCCTATTACTAGCTTATAAACTATACACATACCGAATTATAGGCGAATCGGTTCTGTGGTTTTAACGCGATTGAGGAACAAACATAATAATCTGTCCATCCTTCAACCTATATAATATGCGTACGTAGCTTGTGATGAATGAGTTTTCGATCGACTCTTCTTGGTAAGAATTGACATAGCATAGAATTCTAAAAGTTTCGATAATGCAATTTGGCAGCGGAGTGTTTGCAGGTGGGTTTTAGGTTTTTATAAATTTGGATTTGTATCGTATAGAAGACGTTATGGAGCAAGTATTCATCGTTTCTGTGTTTTCAGAATGTGTACTAAGTTTGACACCGCCAACCGCTTCTGATGAGGGACCGCCTCCAGAATCACCAAGGTAAAATTATTATTTTCATCTAGTTGTATAAATAAGCAAATGTACATTGTATATGTGTAATTTTCGGTCATAAACAACTCTATGTATTTTGACAAATGAGATGTCATTGGATTTTATTCATTGATTGGATTGCATTTATTGGATTGGAAGATTGGATTTCATTTATGAGATCATGAAGGCGACATAATATGGAGTATAAAGCTGATGTACACACACAAGCTGTTGCCACAGAAAACCTGTGCTGCAGCGTCAACTGCGATGCTGAGTGGCGCCTAAATTCAGAGCTATCAAAAATACAAGAGTTTTAAGGCAACTCGAAATAAATTATTTTTCTATTCTATTCGGCAAATGAAATATGAATGGGCTGGTCCACAAATTAAAAGTCGCTCAGTGGGCTATGTAGAGAGCTATGCTCGGTGTTTCTCTTAAGGATAGAATCCGAAATTTTGAAATGACGACCTTTGGCCAGATGGAGCAATAATCTACGCTCTATAGCTGGCAGAAAGTGGATGAGAAGAGCCAAAGAGACCTACGTCCAGCTGTGGACTGCTATAGGTTGATTTTGATGATGAAATAATAGTGTTTTGTCGTAGCCGCAAGGCGCAGGTGGTCGAAGCGCCCCCCGGGTACATGCAGGCTTTGGTCCGACGGATCGTCAGCAACATAGCGCTTCGAGTGCATCACCTCATAGTGAAGTACGTGCAAGATGACATCGTGTTGTCGCTGAACGTCAAACATCTCGCCGTGGACAGCGCGGGCTCCAACTGGGAGCCATCTTTTGCAGGTTTGTGCCAACCACAGATCTTGGATACTTTCGGCTGTCGCTCTCTAACTTTATGGTACCAACGGTTAAATATGACGTTTGGACCTGCGCAGTATTCCATTTTTAGTTGTTGCGCATATATTTCTAGTTGTGAGCGTGCGCGCGCATCCGTCATAATTCAGAATTCATATAAAGTTTATAATACTTAGGTAGGAATTACTTACTGCTCGGGAGTTCGCCTGGGAACCTCGTAAATTTATTAATTCTGCGTGATTGAACAACAAACGCCTTTCGCATTTGCTATAAAGAATTTAAATTGAATTGAATTTAAATATCAATTTTCAATTTTGTATTTCCTTAACCATAAAACAAGCTTAACAAAATAAAATTATCTTAATTTAGATGCATTATTTGGTGTGCAATGCCTTAACAAAGTATATAATAGGTACTTGTGATGTAGGCACTGAAAAAAAAACATGTTTGTGAACTCAAATTAACTCTTTATTTGTACCCTCAGACATAGACCAAGCTCAGCCGGTGATTAGAAGACTTATGCGCTTGGATGACCTCACTCTTTGCTTGGACAAAGCAGACGCTGATGGAAAAATACGGTTTTATCAAGAACCCTTACTCTACCGTTGTCAATTGGACCTGAGGTAAGGAAGCATACTTTGGCATTAGATGTTTAGAATTCTGGAGGTGTTCCACTGCGCAATATAGTCTAGAAGAACTTAAGAACAAGAAGATACTTTTCCAAAAACAGTAAAATTTGCAATCCTACACTTTATTCGGACAAACATAATTATTATTTAATGCGGTTTCAGACTATTGTGTTTTTGTCGCGATTATGTTTCCCAGACACAAAATATCTGGTTCAATTTCCTTCAAATATGATGCAGGCGACGACTCGTTTGATTAAATTCTACAATTTCGTTACTTGATTTCAATCCCACAGAGAGTGTTTCTTTTTTTTTTTTTTGGCTTCACATTAAAGGTATATAGCCAGTGTCAAGTAATGGAGAGATTATTTAAGTTTAGTCATTAGTCAGTGTCGATAAGTCAAGTCATGCCCCTGTAAAGTAGTGGTGGTTGCGACTTTTCTAGAGGCTTCTATGAAATTTTGGAGGCAACACAACAAGTCACGTTTTACAGCATTACACTATTCACCACACTCATAGGCGTACTCCTAATAGAACGCGGTCACGCGACCATCGCAAGTTGCCGATGGTCGCGTGATCGCGTTCTATTAGGACAATACTCATACACGTTCACGAGCACTTAATGGATAAAAAACCACCGTTTTTACACTTAAACACTCAAAGTAATACAAGTTTTGTAAAATGATTTAATGCCGCGAATGCGACATTTTCACGTTCCCGCCAAAAAACCCACAGGGTGTTAACTCGGCTGATCTCTGCTAACACGCGACGGGCGAGCAGCTTGAGCATCCAGCTGCGATCGGCCAAGCTGGCGTGGGGTGTGACGAGCGACCAGCTAACCCTGCTGCTGCGGCTCCACAGAGAGCGGCTTGCCATCGGGCTGCAGCCGTCCACGCCTTCACCCAAACTAGCAAGTACCAACCAGATGGCGCCGCTACGTAAGTGTTAATAATGCCTTTTAACTTGGTTTAGTCCATTCGTTCCGTACGAGATTCGCGATTATTTTAAATCTTATATCTATGTCCAGTAGTAGACGTCCAAAGGCGACATTGTGAATATATATGACATACTAGGTCTTCTTGTGTACCTAAGACACACATAAAATCCTCACCACAATCAATACTAGCAATTTTCGTACTTATGGCAATAAATAATTAACGGAAAAAAAACGCTTTTGTGTTATTTTTCAAAATAAATATGATTAAAATTGGACAACTGTTGCCGCTAGTTTTCCTATGGTCTTGTATCAATCGGTGCACATCATTAATAATAATTTAAGTTACATTCGTCGTTTGGCAAACCCGGGTACTAGATGGCTCGCAGCTCGCTGCACTTGCGCCGCTGTCACTCGCACATTTTATAGAAACCCAAAATTCTGACTGCACAGATACAACGTAGTACCCCTTCTGCATTGCTCATTCAAATATTTTTGGTAATTAAAAATTTGTGGTGTATGAACAGGTATCTTTGTGAAACAGGGCGACCCGCTATCCCCGAAACTTTTTACATCGACTTTAGAAGAGGTGTTTAAGACCCTGACACCAAGTTGGAGGGAGAAGGGCATTATCCTCGGCGAAAGAAAGTTAACTAACTTACGTTTTGCCGATGATATTGTCCTTTTCTCTTCTTCCGCTTCTGAGCTTGAGTCCATACTCAATGAACTAAACATCGCAAGCCTCGAGGTTGGACTTAGCATGAATATGTCAAAGACGAAACTCATGACAAATACCGCCAATCACAAACTACAGGTAGGAAACGAAGAGATTGAATATGTCCATGAGTACTTATACCTAGGCCAGATCATATCCTTTCAAGCCAGACAAGATGCCGAAATAACAAGACGAACGGAAAACGCTTGGAAGGTATATTGGTCGATGAAGACGTTGATGAAGGGTAACCTTCCGCTTTCACTCAAACGTAAACTCATGGATACGTGTATCCTTCCTATCCTCACCTACGGCGCACAAACCTGGTCTTTCACAAACCAGCAAAAGTACAAACTCGGGGTTTGCCAGCGATCAATGGAGCGAAGTATCTTGGGCGTAAAGTTAACAGACCGCGTGAGAAATAGTATGCTACGCTCAAAAACACAAATCGCGGACGTTGGGCTAAAGGCAGGCAGGTTGAAGTGGGACTGGGCTGGCCACGTCTGCCGCATGACGAATACACAATGGGCGAAGGTCACCACAGATTGGTGGCCTCAAGGAATCAAACGCCTTCGTGGCAGACCAAGACGCAGGTGGAAAGATGAGTTAGACATTTATAAAAGGGACTGGTCCACACACGCACTTGACAGAGAGGACTGGAGAAAAGGGGGGGAGGCCTTTGCCCAGCAGTGGGACATGTCAGGCCAATAATTATAATATAATTATAATAATAATACTGTGGTGTAGACTCGACGTCGTCGAACTCCGCGGAGCCGGCGCGGCAGGAGAGCTGGTCGGAGTGGGCGTGGTCGTGGCTGCCGACGCTGGAGCAGCGGCCCGGGAACGACGCGCCCGTAACGCCGGCGCCCGTGCCCGTGCACTTCGCAGCCTACCTCGACGACATCTCACTGGTGTTCAAGGTAAGTGAATGAATACTACTCGGGCGAATAAACATGACACCTGGCTCGAATGACGTTTGTGCAAAGTACAGCGTGGAATTGGATAATCTTGATAGAGAAGACGTCCTGTAATACTTGGTAATGACACAGATAATGTAATACTATACTAGTAGTAATGATAAGGCTTCGCAATTAGAGGGACAATTAACACGGAGGGCGCCGCGCGGGGCAGCGGGGGAAGCATCAAGTTACGAGCCACGTGTCAGCCAGGTGTCATGTTCATTCGCTCGAGTAGTACATAATCTACACGGACAGCAATAAAAAATAAATCGTCTTTAAAGACAGCAAAAATTGCAAATATGCTGTCGACATTACTAGTCTTTTAGGTTTTATAAAGTCACTAAAAGATTAGACCCAAGGCTGTGATTTTCACTAGCTAATGTGAAAATCTACTTACAGACATTACAGAAACATGAACATGAGCCGTGTGCCTACAATTTGACTCCAAGATTTTATGATTGTGCATTGTGCACTGGTCTCTGCCCAGTCAACATTTATAGGCCACTTTGATAGTGTATTCCTTCATACTCCTAAGCTATACTCAGCTATACTCATAAGCGTGCGCGAGAGAGACATATAGACTTTTCAAGATGCGCATGCATTGCGACGTCACTCAGTGCTCATATTCACAGACACTACACAAGCGCACGTGTGAATGTGTTGTACATGTCAGCTTTCAGTAACAAACTTGTACCTTGCTACATTAAGAAGCTTCAAGTGAAGTTGATTCTTTAGGTAATGGAGCTGGAAAGCGGAACCCGCAAGCGACCACGAGGGGTCCTAGAACTGATCGCGAATCACGCAGCCATCAAGACCTACACCTGCGCGCCGATTACCACCAAAGTGCGGCTGGGGATCAGAAAACTCACGGCGCTTTCGAAGGGCAAATGCGTTTGTGGACATTTGGACTACTGTACTGTTAGTATGAAAAATGAAAAAAATGAAAAAAATGAAAAAATATTTATTAACAACAAAGTTATACATAATATAAGTGTTACAGAACAAACTTACAATTAAGGCTAACACTGAGATCTTTTGTTAATAAGTTTGAATAGGATTCTTTAGCGGTGGTCCTCACACTAGGTCGAGCCTGTATCGTGAAGGCCTTTCTATACCTTCCTTCATCTTCCATTGTATATTTATGGGCCTGACCGTGTCTTGACACACTGCCGTGTGTCTAGATATTCTCATCTAAGAAAGAATGAAGAGAGAAGCGTTTATTTAGTATGACGACACGGATGGTCGAGTGGCAAGTGTGTTAGACTGCCATGACCGGTGTAGTGGGTTAGATTCCCGCTTCAGGACAAACATTTGTGTGATGAACATCGATGTTTGTCCTGAGTCTGGGTGTGTTCTATGTATTCTATGTAGGTATTTAGAAAAAAATGGTATATAGATAGATAGAAAATACTTTATTGCACTTAACAAATAGTACAAAGGCGAACAAAATAATACAAAATGATGTAGGTACAGCAACATAATAATATCAAACAGCTTAGTTTACAATAACATAATATAACAGTAAACTCTAAACTAGTTAGCCTAGTTGAGAATTGGCTTAAAGCTGAATAAATGAGGTATTCTGAATAATAAGGCCTTATGAATGTTTGATATAGGGGAATGACCATCGCCTCAACTGACGGTAAATGATGGTGTCATAGTACACTTGGTAATTGTGATATTCGCTAGGGCAACGACGAACCGACGGTGTACCTTCGCAAGCTTGAGGATTCTTCTGAAGAGTGGCAGTGGCCCGACGATAGTCTCGGCGAAACCGTCGAGACCGCGCGGGCTATCGACGAACAATACCGCACTACCCCTGACCTGGTAACAAAATTACTGTAGCATCACTTCTAATCAAGCTTAGAGTTTATAAAAACTGAAAACCCGTCTGCGAAATTATTAGACATTGCTAATTTTTGACATATGACTTAATATATACTTCTTCTTACTTCTGTAATCTCCTTTTAATTTCCTTCATTTTAATATCCTACTTGTTTAGTAAACAAAAATGTCAGCCAAAAATCCGCCATTTTTATTATTGTTTTTTTAATCCCGTCTAAGGACACTCTGGTAATGGAGACAAATCTAACGATACCTTACCTGTCAAAATTCATTCATCCATTTGAAAGATACAAGGTAACAAGTACAAGATACGTGCGAAAAACATAACCCTTCCTTGGCAGTCGGGTGAAAAGGGGTTTCTTTATGTATACTGTGTTAAAGTCTGTCTATCGATTACCAGCAAACAGAGCCGCCGGAGTTACAACAATCCGACCCCGGGCAGCCGGAGCAACCGATCCCGGCACAAACGGAACACAAAGACGCCAGCGACGCCGATTTCTGGCAGGCTCTCTCGCCGCAAGTGTACGTCGAGTTCACCCACGAGAGGGCGCCACCCGACACTAACACGGACCCCTATGACAACCCTCCAGTCGACTTCCAATATAGGTCAGTTACATTGTGGTAGGGCAAGTCACAAACGGAACACTAAGACGAAGAACACAAGTCTACTTCGAGCTCACGCAAGAGAGGGCGCAACACGAGACCGACAATAATCCCTATGACAATCCGTTCAATACGGCCGACGTATCTTGGCGAGTCTGAACATAGCCTATGCGAACTTGCGCATGAAAATACGCAATAGAAAACTGTTGATACCAATTTATTTTTTATAAACCAACTAGCATAAGCCCGCGCTTTCACCCGCGCTGATATTACACATATAAAACATGTAATACGTGTGTACATGCGCTAAAGTTCGCATAGCCTATGTTCAGACTCGCCAAGATACGTCGGCCGTATTGTAATAATCATGGTTTTACAAGAACATACGAAGTCGGTTGGACTTCAATCGGACTGTTCTAGTGACTGTAGGCACCGCTGAAAAGTAACAGTAAACAAACATTAAAAAAAAATCATTCAACCGCAAGTCAGCAAGCAAGGTGGTCAAACGCAAGCCTAGATAGTGTTTTAAAGTCGGTCTTAATTGCGTATTTTGTTTTCTTGTGACTGTTCAGTGGTGTTTACGGTTACTAAACCAGTCCAATTGAAGTTGGTTGTCTATGTTTTTGTAAAACCTTGATTATTACAAAATGATATCTGACGCTGGGCGTTCTTGCACGCTTAACTGTGGTATGAAATGGTTACTGAAAAGTTGATTTAATGTGTCCGAAAACACCCTTGTTTGTATGACACGAGGTGCATACAATTTTTTTTCTATGAAACTTGACGCTTTGACGCGAGCTTAGTACTTACTCTTCTTGTTTGACGAACCCTTTAAAGTAATGTTTGTTGTCCAGTGACTGGGCGGAGGATTGCGAGGTAAAGATAGTCCTGGAGCCGGCGGAAGTGCTGGTGTGTACGGGCCTGGTGCACCGGCTTGCGGCGCTGCGGGTCCTCTACAGGGAACTGCCCGCCGTGCCCGTACCTGGTAACACTTACTTTTTTTTTTACATGGGGAAATCCTCATGGATGCCCACCGCCCTTGGGGGAGGGTGGAGGAGTATGTCTGACTTTAACCGACTAAAATGGTGGCCGACCTCTGCGCATTAGAGGGACCCCGGGATATCCGAAGAACACGTACCGGTGTCCCTCACGCACGTTGCTGTGAGGCCCATCCCGGGGAAGGCTTGCGCCGACCCCGAGCTCCGCTTGCAGTGCATGCCTCCCCGTGCACTGCAGCCGTCCCGGGTTCGAGTATAATGCAGCCAGAGCCCCCTATCCGACTGCTCTCGAACCCAATAGTAACACTTACTTACCTTATCGCTTCTTACAAGTTTTCTGTAAAAGTCCATACGATTTACGAAAGTTTCAGATCGCGCCTGACGACTATAGGTTAAATTTTAAATATATAAGGGTTTCCTTATCAATCAATCAATATATACATATAAAAGGCTTGGACATAACTGATTGACTGACTGGCAGGCCACAATACTGAACGTAGTGACTTGAAACTTGGAGGATGTGTTCGTCAAAAAGAGTAATTTTGAAAATTTGCAACGCAAATGAAGTTGCAGTCGAAATAATAGGGAATAGAGAATAATACTCAATGAAGTTGTATAAGTGATACGGTTCCAACTGGGAAGTTAGAACCGTAGCACTTGTTATTAGAAAAAGGGAGTAGTAATTTTAGAGTTTAAAGAAAGTTCTCGTTTAGTTAAAAGTAAGTACCTAGTAATTATTTGATAGGCGAGTACAACCTAGTCGTGTGTATGTTGCGCGGTTCTCTAATTTGCTCACTAAATGTTACAAAGTATAACTCGGTCGAAATAACATGACTCGGAACTAGATGCTTCCCCCGCGGCTCTGCGCGACGTCTCACTCACGAAGTCATGAGACCTCAATGTTAGTTCCAAAGTTGTTGAATGTTTCCAGAACTGCCGAGACGGACGCTGACGGTGGAGGAATGCGACGCTCTAAGCGAGAACCTGCCGCAGCGGCGGTTCATCGTGGAAGCGAAGGGTCTGGCGGTGCGCGCGCTGCCGTGGGAGCACGGCGACCGCACCGCCCCGCCGCCGCTCGCACTCGACCTGCGCCTGCCGCGAACCACCGTTCTGCTCAACACGCCGCTCTACCCGCACAGGTTACCTGCACCCCTTATTCTTTATTTGTATTGTATTTATTTATTAAATTATAACGGATTATCCAACTACATTAATTTAAAAATTGCTTACATAATATTTTAGTCAAAATAGTATCAATAATCATAGATAGTGTCAAATAAGTCAAACAATAATTAAAAAATATATATATATAGTTATAATATATTATCTGTGTAAGGGTACCGCGGTATGCACTGGCTTCCCGTTGAAGGGTGCATTAAGCATTAAAAAAAATGTATCAGTTGTCTGGTTCCCATAGTACAAGCTCTGTTTAGTTTGGGGCTAGATTGTGTTGTGTGAAATGTCCAAACATTATTATTAGATTAATAATTCTGGACATTTCACACAATGCCATCTAAAACCAACCTAAGCAGAGCTTGTACTATGGGAACCAGATAACTGATACTACGCTTAGTTCTTTTCCGTTTTGCTGTCGGCGCGTGGATTTGAATGGCACCCAGTGGTGAACGCCGGATCTAAAGATCAAGTCATATCAACGCTTCTGCGATGATGAGATGGAGTTCACGACAAACGCACCTAAATAATAATAATAATAAGAGCTTTTTATTTCTTTACACGAATTACATAGTTTATCTTATTTTTACTTAATCTATTCTACTTGTTTCTTCTATCTAAATTTTTCTCCTTATTTTATGTGTAAGAATCGTTTTAGTGGCAAAAGCCTCCTCCATGTCTTTTCATTTATTTCTCTCTCTAGCTATTCTACTGCAGGTAACGCCAGCTATTTGGGCAATGCCGTCGCGACAAAGGCACCTAGCAAGAATTAAATCTACATGATATAACACTTACACGATTGACACTGTATTTTTGAGTGTCGTAAAGCCAGTATAACGGTACATTGCATCGTGTGCAGGGTGTGCTCAGCGGCGTGCCAGATGCCCGACGACACGGGCTCGCTGTGGCAGGGCGCGCGGCTGCACGCGACGCTGACCGTGTCCGCCGTGGAGGCGCGGCTCGGCTCGCTCACGGACCCGCAGACGAAGCCGTGCGCGCGAGCCGACATCTGCGCCGTGGGCCATCTATTGCTCAACAAGCACATGTTCACCGCGAGGGAGAGTGTCGTCTTCAGCTATTCCCTGAAAATACGTTAGTACTAAGACCCGAGTTCACCAACAGACGGTTAAGTTTTAAACAGTTGTTTTGACGTTTTTGACACGAATTTTCATAGATTAAACGTTAAGATAACGGACGAAGAGGCCTAATTTTCCGATTATCTATTGGTGAACACAGACCTAAGTAGTCTAGAATGTAAAATAATATAATAAAAATATTGATTAATACACAGGGTACAAAATGTAGACTCGATTTGGTTTAAGATTAGTATACATTTTACAGCATATTATAAGAAAAAATGAAACTGTGAGTCTAATGTTGAATAAATAAAATAAATAAATAAATTTGAAAAGGTTGGTATATTATATAAAAACATGTATTAGTTCCTTGGTACAAAGCACTTCCTCTTATCTTATTTAATTTAATTTAATTCAATTCAATGTAACAATTATAATATTAAATTATAATTGTAATGTCATTTGTTACATGGATCTTTAGTAGCCCGAAATAAAATATTTTTATTCATTTATTTATCGCCAAAAGGTAAAATCATTTTCAGTTTTGGCAATTTCTGATTTTTTTTTGACATTGCAAGCCAGTTTCAAACTTTATTACGTCATAAGCTAACTACTACAATCTATATTACAAAATATACAAAACGAAACAATTGGGCCACCCATAGACCGTTGCAAACGATCTATAGGTAGCTCAACTGCTCCGACTCGATACCCGATGGCAGCGTGCCGAGGATACTGGCTGCATTGCCTCTTTGTATTGGAAGGCTTATTCTTTGGCCTAGATAGCTGCCAGTTTCATGTTTTTCGTTCGTGACCTTCTGTTCGTAACGTGATAAGAACCTTGTGTGGCAGGTGAGGCGAATGTGTGCGGTTCGTTTGCGCGTCTGCAGGCGGCCTGGCAGGTGCCGCTGTCGCTACGCGCGGAGAGGCCGTCGCTCGCGCTGCGCCACACCTCGCTGCCGGACGACGCACTCAACGACGAAGGTATAATGAGCGTCAAACAGAACACAATTTGACCGAAAAATTGCGTTCTGTGCATCTTTGTCACGTGGTTCGTCAGAGGACAAGTTATTTGTCGCTTATTATACATACAGTTAGTCTTCTTCTTCTTATCGTGTCACGTCGTCGTGTGGTGAAAGGATTTCAAGTGCGCCTCGAAGTTGAAGAGGGGCTCCTTTCGTGCACTTGACACAGGTTTTTCGAACTTTTTTGGTTCTATGACCTGCCGGTTTCCTCACGATGTTCCTTCACCGTTAAGCACGTGTTTTTAATGCACACATAGAATTTTTAAGATCCATTGGTGTACGACCAGATTCGAACTCACGACTTTCGGATCTTAAGTCGAGGCACCTACCACTCGGCCAACACGGCATACGGTTAGTAATGCTGGGGATAAAAACCTCGCGTATCGGTTACTGGCGATGTACTTGTCTACATTTAAACAGCCAACTTGTCCTGTTTAATAATATTCGCCGTTACCCGCTAATGTAGCCGCAGCATAACAATGTGTGCACTTATACCAGTCTACCTGCCGACGCACTCAGCGACGAAAGCACAGTACTAATGTGTGCGCAACTTATATGAAGAAGTTTCTAATGCATGGATTGAATCTGCATCTTGGCTGACCGCGCTCTAAATGTAGAGATTTAATAATCAATTTATTTTTTTACTTTATTTAATTAGAGTGGTATTTTGTAGAGGCTGTGGCCATCGACCTGACATTTGAAGACTTCGTCCTGCGCGGTTACGTCACCAGAAACACCAACACTCACATAATGACACTTCAATCCGCCAAAGCCACCGCTCTGCATGAAACAAGTAAGTGTCTATACCAAAATTTCGTCATTCGGTTGTGATTTTGTACAATTTGTGGGGGGGCATAAAGGACCTTTTTCTGCGGAAACTTCCGAACTGGATTTTGGTACATCATAAGTCAGTGACTTAGTTTTATCTTCATCGTGACCTAACACTTTTGAATCGTGTTCCATAATATCCTTTGTCCTTCCAAAAATAGAACCACTTAAAGACGTCAAAAAAAACGTAATACAAGCGACTGCCCGCCGCTACGCCAGCGCGGTATTAAGATCAAAAGTGACTTATGTCCTTTTCCAGGTCCTAATAGTTCTCCATCCATCTATTCTATACATTCAACCTTACAAACTATCGCATGAATAATATTAGAAGAATTAATGATGACTTTTTATGTTTGTATAAATATTCTCAATTCTCAGAAGGTGAGCCACTGAAACAAGCGTGGTTCTTCTCTGCACCGGACGCTCCCACTTCCACGTAAGTTCATTCCTATACTTCTTAATTTGTAGAGATAGGAAACCTGGACGTGGTGGCCAGGGAAGGGCTGGAGAAACCTGAAGCAGTCAACAACGTGGAGGGTTCACGACGTGAAGATTCCAGGGACTATAAGCGAGATGCACATAAGGCTGTTTGATTAGCTAGTTTCCTGATCTCCAAATTTTGCGTTAAACTCTTCCGTTGAAGAGAGGCTTGGTGGTTTTGTAGAAGGCTCTGGCTTTAGAGAGAGACTATATCTTTATACCAATGTGTTAAGGTTGATGCACACCTGAAAGACCTTCACGCTTTAGCACTAGACTTTATTAGCCAGAATATCAGATGCACAAAATACCAACAGGTGTCCAAGTGCGGAAAAGCGAGTCCCTTTACATTTAGCACTGGACTTTGTTAAAAACAATTTTGCGACATGTCTTACATGGATGAGCCCATACATATTTTTACCAAAAAGAAAATATTTAAGTATTCTATCAGTTATCTGGTTCCTATAGTACAAACTCTGCTTAGTTTAGGGCTAGATAGCGTTGTGTGAAATGTCCAAAATATTTTTAAGGGATATGTGATATTTCTGGCCCCAGCTACCACTGTACTGAGTGTACTTACAGACAGAGTGGCTTGTCCGCAGGCCATACCTCCGGCTAGCCATCCAATGGTGCGAGGAGGCGCTGCCCTCGTCGCTGGACTACGTCGGGATCTGGACGGAGCCGACGGCTGTGTGCGTCGACCCACTCTTCATAGCGTGGCTCGCCTACAAACCCGCGCTCAAAGCCTACGGTAAGCGATCGATCCACCCGTCCCATACCTTCTTTACATTAACTGGTGATGGCGGATCTTGCCAATCTCGCTTCTTGCTAGTGATTTTGTAGTTAATACCCACTGCTTTAGACATGGCATGCTACTTGCTGGTTCTGTTATTACTTATATAAATCATTATTTCATCCATTTCCATGAGCACTAGACAGTTTTGTTTTATCTATAGACTACCGACAGCAGTGAAATGCATTCGCGATCACCTAGATCGACCGCTAAACGTTAGAGGTATAAACATACCGCATTTTTCATCCCACTGCAAACTGCCGTGGCAAACATCTCCACAATGTAATGCATCTTTTTTGGCTGTTCTAACGATTAATAGTTTTTTAAATCGCTATTATTGCCATCAAGGATCATAATACATATCGTTCTACCGAATTCGGGCGGCTTACATTTTAAGCCGCATACGACCCAGCCGGAGTCACGCCTTTTAAGAATAGATATTGTCGATAAATTTGTGCAATACTGAAGTTTGCTGCTTACGCAATAGTCAATTCAGGTCCTTTAGTCTACTTCCCAGCTAATTATATAACTTCAGCGTTTTTAAGGTCCACCGACAGAATTTCTAAATTACTCTTAATGATATTTAAACCGGGGTGAAAAATAACCTATCACCGCATTGCTGTCTGGCCGGTGTCGAAAGCTGGAGTGTCAGGGTACGTGTTAAAAGTGGTATTGGATTCACAAGTCACTACCCTGCAGTCCGGGCTTTTAGCACTGGCCGAGCCAATCTGCCCGGAGCAAATGTTTCATTACATACCACACATTGAAAAGGAACTCACTTTCATCATACAATTAACAAAGTTTCTTTCAGGAAAATGTCTGTAGCAAGTCGGACGCGCGTCAGATAATGCTGTACATTTTCTAGACCCTCCAGAAAACTTCAGCGTAGCGTATATCCAATAATCGTCTGGCTTTTTCTGACAAACATTTTCTTTAATACAACTTCACACTTCAATTCAAGTTACTGTGTAAGAAAATTTAGGGTGGAGTCAACAGAAGAACGCTGAAGATGTGCTACGCTACAAATGCTAGCGGGTTTGGGGAGCGGGTGAGCTTGCGTGGTCTGCTTGAGATCGCAGGCCACGCAGCCGTCACCACCCTCCGGCCCGCGCCGCCTCGCCCATGCCCACCGCCGTCGGAGATTCCATACAATCCACACGTACATACCCATACAGCAACACACCACTGTCAAACAATACAAAGAACGTTGACACATCAATAAAACACGTTGAAGACATATTTCACTGATGAATGTGTGTGTGTGTGAAAGCTTGGGTTGTGGTTGTTAATATTTTACGTAGTATATACAATTTGGGACTATAACGGTTGAACAAAATATTACCCATAAATATTACTCATATTCCTAAAGGGTACGGAGCCATCCAATGCAATATCACAAGGTCTTTATTTATATCAAATGTTGCCCAGCTCAGATCCAATGTATATTTGAACCTAAAACCACATAAACATAAATAAACTTACTGTTTTGAAGCGTGCATATTAAATGAAGTTATTAAAACACACGTACTTACCAACAAGCAAAGTCGTGGATAAAAGCTTGATAGATTTATAATTTTATTGCTAAGCGTTTTATTTATTATTATTATTGTAACCTTATGTGTTTTAAATTGTTCTACTAGAATTTATCTTTAAAAATGATTATATGTTAGCTGTTGTGAAATTGCTACGTTATGATTGGTCATATAACAACACATATCTGTTGTTTCAGAATCGCAAACGTTAATCGGCTCCACAAAAAGCATGTCTTCCACTCAGTACTTCATGCGCCGGCGCACCACTCCTCCTGTGAGTATTCTGCACGTCAGACCTTTGCTTTGTCAAGATAATATTTGTGTAAATAGGTTTTAGGTCCAGGATCAATTAGCCATTTTACTCTGAAGATTCCAAAAAATCCACAAGAGGCAGCACCAGTAGGTACATCATTATTGATTTCCCTATTCACAGTAACGTTAAACGTACATTTTTGATCCCTCTTTTTACCCGTTTAAATATAAAATTTAGTAGAAAACTGGAATAAATTATAGATTTTTTTTCGGAGATTATTAAAATGTGACCTTAATTTAGATCTTGTCTTAATTTCAGGAAATAGGTGCATTTAACTTTTAGTCTAACAGCACCTTCAATACGTACTAATGTATAAAAAGCGACAATCAACTTGTCCTCTGGTGATCCACGTGACAGATGCGCAGAACGCAACTCTTAGGTCAAATTGATTCTTCGCATCTTTGTCACGTGGTTCGCCAGAGAACAACTTTTTTGTCGCTTATTATACCCCCTAATGGTTAATTGATTCTTGCTCCACTATTTTATGATTGTGTTCCGTTCAGTCGTCGAGCGGACGCGGCGGCAGCAAGCTGTCTGCCGAGTTGGTACACGTGCGCCCGCGCAGCTTCGGCTCCAGCGATAAAGCTGAAAGCAGGGAAGCCAAGCGGTCTTCACATCAGGTATACTTTACAAATTCAGTATTTGTAAGTCGATTTATGCTACAAGATACGAGATGAGATTCATTTTCAAAAGTGCATTTAGGACTTATTTAAGGGTAACCCTCAAGGCAAATTTCCATACAAAGTGTTTCGAACAAACACTCAAAAAGTACGCTGTATTATAGTAATTTCTTCACACTATTCGTTACGTCTGTTTTCCGATTGTGTGAACAAAGATTAGTAAGGTTTCATACTTTAATTTAGATTTTATACGTGTTTTTAAATTAGAAGTAGTAATTTTAAAACACGTATAAAATCTAAACTATGAATAAGGACATTTCCCTTGAGGATTACCCTTAATTTGATTTTCTTCTTTATTTTCACATAAGATGTTATGTTTTATATTGTCTTAGAATAAGATGTTCTATACTGTCTTTCGCCTCAACAAAAGACACTATTTCTAGATCACTTATCACAGAAACGGTTAAGAAGTAAATCGGATCCATCTGCGTTTCCCGATCATTATAACGTGGATGTCTTACAAGGATGGTTTTAATAAGCGTGTGTTGTGTACAGGAGACGGGTGTCGAGCAATGGTGGTGCGGCGAGCGGCTGCTGTCGCTGCACTCGCGGCTGAAGCGCATGCTGGTGAACGTGGAGCTAGGGCTGAGCCTCGTGTACGTGACTATGTCGTCGGCCTCTGCGCTCGACTGCGGCACCGTGCGCGATGCTATGGAGCGCCACGCGAGCGCCTCGCAACAAGTGCTGGCTCTCAGGTACATTCAGCTGCACAGACGTGTATACATTCCGAAGCTTTCACCATACTTCCTAAACTACTCACTTCTCACATTCATCAAGCATTGTACGTATATTAATATTATACAGCGCAAATTTTTAATCACGGGAAAAAAAATACGTATTATCAGTTGCCGTAACTGAACACAGATATGGCTAAAATACTTGAAAATTAAGTTGAATTTTTGTCAGAATAAATTCGTTAAAAATTGGAAAACTGTTTCCGTAAGTCGGTTTCCTATGGCTTTGCGTCAGTTGGTACCCTTCAATGATAATAATTTAAGTTTTATTCTTGTTAATTAGGTAAAATTTAAAATATTAAAAGTTATTGTCGACACCGTGGCTTAGTTGGTAGTGACCCTGCCTACGAAGCTTGGTGTTCCGGGTTCGATCCCCGGCCGGGGAAATATTTGTGTCGAACACAAATGTTTGTTCTCGGGTCTTGGATGTTGTGATGTGTTGTATGTGTCCATGCCACCTGCGACACAGGGAATCCTAGTGCAGGAGTGTGAGTGTCTGAATGTTTTTTTTTTTTTTTGTTTATTTGTAAAAAATGCAATATCCTTTGAATTTTTAGTAATACATTTCTTGCAAAGATTGACTGTCATATTGTGAGATTTTTTTGATGTTTTTGTATTAAACTGGAAATGTTATTGAAGAAGAAAAAGAATCGGCGGCGTGCCTGCTCGACGGACGGCCGGGTGGGTGAAGCTCGCGTAACAGGGTTTTCGGTTTTATACACGAGAGTCTTGACACGAGCTACCCTTAACCGGCTGCCTTCATCGAACGCTCCATAACATCTTAGAGCGGTTTCAGACTAGCATTTATTTCGTGCGTATAATTATGGGCGTATCGGCTCACGCGCGGTTTCAAAAGCTTTTTCGTGGGTGGCGAATGTCATAGGGACTCGAGCGCAAGGGTGCGTAAGCACGACACCGCTCTTACGAGTACAGCGACGGACGTAACACGCTTTGTAGAAAAAATACGCGCGCCGCAACCGCTCTGCTAATACGCTAATCTGAAACCGCTCTTAGATCTCATTGAATTGTAAATTAAGAGGTAAATATTTCATTTGTGACAACTTATAACCTTATGAAATTGCTTCGGCGACCTTCGATTACTCTAAATAAAAGAAGATTCTGCGGAAGAAATAGAACAGAAGAAGAGTGCGGGGTCGCAACTGTGTTATGAGCGCTCAAAGCTGTACTATCCACTTTGAGCAATCATTGCACTGTTGTTACTTCCGCGTCTGTCGGTGTCGTAGCAGCAAATACGGGATCCTATTATTACTTCAAGTACGAGTACTCTTTGTATTTTCACCCACGCTTCTAGAAGAATAATGCCAACTTGCACCAAACTTTCAAAGATCCTAAGCAATTACTTTACTCGATTGGCAGTTCTTAACGGTCAGAATCTGGACTGTTAAGAACTACTAAGCGAATAAAGTAATTGCTTAGGGACTTTGACAGTTTGGTGCAAGTAGGCATAAGTTTTGTATTATAAGAATAAGAATATTTTGTAAATAAGAATAATACGTTTGTTATTTTAGTTTTCACATTTATTCGATTTAAGATGTAGGTATGTTTATACATAGATGATGCCGCTGAGGTCGGAGAGCTGTAATACTAATAGTTGTATGATTAATGCCTACTTGCACCAAACTGTCAAAGTCCCTAAGCAATTACTTTACTCGCTTGGTAGTTCTGAACAGTCCCGATTCTGACCGTTAAGCTGCCAAGCGAGTAAAGTCATAGCTTAAGATCTTTGAAAGTTTGGTGCAAATCGGCATAAGTCTCGGAGAGAGCATGACCCAGAATGTCAACGTTGCGGGTTCAAGTCCTCAAGTGGTCCAAAATTTTTCGCATAACAATTATTTAGTTTTACCTCAAAATATATACCTTACAAATTACCTGATAAACCTTAAACATTGTGAGGATGATTAAAGTTTATGATTTACAGAGGGTACAGTTATCATGTTTGTTACAGTTTGGGGCGAATATCTATGTTCTCGAGCACGATTACGAAGCATTTTTGGCACGACATCAAACACGATGGACCGACATTCATGACGCCGAAGCCTGATCAAAGTGAGTCTCTTTTATACTAACATGTAGAGTTGAGAAAACATTTTTTCTTTTTAATTTTATTCCTTTCTAAGTACACGCTTGCTCTTAACGCCCGTGCGTTGTCTTTCAGTGTGTAATAATACCTATAAATATTTTTTTTTAATATACTACTCGGGCGAATGAACATGACACCTGGCTGACACTCGCTCGCCACTTGATGCTTCCCTCGCTGCCCCGCACGGCGCCCTCCGTGTTTCTTCTTCCTCTAATTGCGAAGCCTTATCATTACCAAGTATTACAGGACCTCATCTCTATCAAGATTATCCAAATCCACGCTGTACTTTGCACAAACGTCCTTCGAGCCAGGTGTCATGTTCATTCGCCCGAGTAGTATTTAGATAGAATACATTCTGCGCATCTTTGTCACGTGGTTCGCCAGAGAACAACCTGTTTGACGCTTAATATACCTAACTCTATTCGATGTGACGTAGCCCCTGTCCCGGATTCATTCCCGTGGAAGCTCCGGCTCGCGGACGTGTCTTGCTACACCCTCGAGGTGCGCCCCGGCACCGACCGCTACGGCCGCGATGAATCCGCGTCCGCACTCCGCTCGCAACTTAAAACTCCGCTCATCGCCACGCCGCGGACTGTACTCGAGCTGGTGACGACCAGCGTCACACTCTCGGTCGTCACCAAGGCGCTGCAGACGAGGGGGCCGCCCAAGCGAGAGTCGGGCCGACACAGTGAACCCAACGTGCAAGGCGAGGTACTTGAATGAATTATTTAATTTTATTCCAACATACACGGCAACACACATTTAGCAAGCTGCAAGTTTATATAAACTGAAAACCTGACTGCGAAATTATTATTATTACTAGCCTGTACTGTCCCACTGCAGGGCAAAGGCCTCCCTACCTTTCTTCCACAACTTTCTGTCCAGTGCTGCAGTGGGCCAGTCGGGTTGGTATGTATCGAGCTCATCGCGCCATCTTCGCCGCGGTCTGCCGCGCCGCCTTCTAGCGTTGGGAGGGTCCAATCATTTGCGGCTTTGGCCCAAAGATCGTCCATCGAAGAAATGATTATACATAATGAAATTTAAACAAGTGACTTATATAATTTTTTGTAATCTCCTTTTAATTTTCTTTATTATGATACCCTACTCGATAGGTTTGGTTAACAAAAGTTTATAAACGACTTACTATTTATTGAGATTAAAAACTTGAGGAGAATAGCATGCATGAGAAGAGCGGCCTGTGCGAATATCGACAAATAGAATTGCAGAGCAGAGTTTTTTCTCAATGCTCGAAATTTTCACAGCTCCTCTCTGGACAGGCCGCTATAGGAAGCGTTTCCACTGACGCGGAGCTGGGCGGAGTGGAGAGGAACGGACTGTGAATTGACCAATCACAGTGCTCGAAATCTCCACGGCTGAAACACACCCTCAATCTATGTAGTTGCTTGGTCTAACCAAATTACATTGAACTACTTCGAAAAATGGTAATAATATTAATATTGTTTGTTGCAGAAAATGAAATATTTCACAGCGGGCATGGATTTCAAGCCCACCACGCTAAAAGAATTTGTCCGGGGTCCAGCCAAGTAAGTACTGTTTACTTATAAAATTCTCGTTACCTAATGTACACGTAACTACATTATTTTTACTTCTAACTAGTACAAATGCTTGCGAAAAATAACAAATAAACTTTATTTTTGTTTCAGACGTAAAAAAGGACAAGACGTAAGTAGCCGTCTCTCGAGTTGGTTGTGTCTTGTTGCGTATTCGTGACCACTGCTTGTTTTGTAGGCGCCGGATAAGAAGACGGAGCCGCCGCCACCGCAAGCTGCGCCGAGCGGGCCGGTCGTGTCGCTGGGCGTCCACCTACACGCAGACACGCCTCCGCTTATAGTGCGGCTAGATCATGATCAAGTTAGTATATAAGTATTATTAAACGAAAGTAGTATATTAACAAAAAGTTTTAAAATTTGGTTCTGCTGATTTAATAAAAATCATTGTGATTTATCGCAAAAATTAGTGTTATACGGATACTGATTTTTTTTTGAAATCGTGATGCACCTAATGCTGCACACACACACACACACACACACACACACACACACACACACACACACACACGCACACACACAAATTGCTTAAATGCAAAAAAAAGTGTAAATGGGCCTTAACACTATCCCGCAGGTTCACATAGTAGCGGCGGCGGTGCACTGTTTCACGCACATAGTCGCGCTACTGAAGCGGCCGCCTCTACTCGTGCCGAAACAAAGTTACACCTCGCTCGGTGGCTCGCATCGGTCGTTAATAAGGTAACCTTCTGTAATTTAAATGTTTTATCTCTTAACATTATGTCTTGTCTGATTGTCTGGAAGAGATTGCTATCTAGCAATAAGACCGGCCTTGTAATTTTAGTTTGTATTTGTTGTGATACATTAAAGAATATTCTATCTATCTATCTACATTTTAACCATCCCGGGGATGAAATTTACGTTTCTTGAACATATACTCATGCTAACTTGCTCCAAACTGACAAAAGTTCCTAAGCAATTACTTTACATGCTTGACAGTTCTTAACGGTCTGAATATAGACCTTTAAGAACAGCCAAGCGAGTAACTGCTTAGGAATGCTTGATAGTTTAGTGCAAGTTGGCAGGAGTCACGACAGATAAAGCAAGCGTCAATCAACTTGTCCTCTGGCGAACCACGTGACAATGATGCGCAGAACGCAATTCGTATGTCAAATTATATAAATAAATAAGTTTATTTTCCAAAATAGATCTTAATACTAAGTTTACAACTTGTGATAAAAATTCAGAACCTTTCTAATTTAATTAAGAACTAAGTTCTTTGTACAGGTATATTTTAAGACTTCTCGGTCTAAGCTACGTATAGATATACTTGTGATATAGACCCGAGAGATCCCTATCCTTTTTATAATTGGTCGAAACCTCGGTCATTAGTTGGTATAGTAGTGTGACTGTCTGTCGTCAGGTCGGTGTCTGAACAAGACGAGGCGCGAACTCCGTCGGACGAGTCTCCCAGCGAGAACCGATCCGAGCTCATATCCATCTTTGAGGCGCGGTCCGCGAAAGACAGTGAGTATTACTTAATGGGAGCTTTAGAACAGGTTAATAAATTGGTGGTGTGTATCTTATAAATAACATAAAATATAAAAGCTTTTTATTTATTGCCCATTTTACATTCATCTAAATTAAAATCTGTGTATGTAATATCAAGCATAAAGTTTATAAAAAAAATGCAGCTTTGCAAAAATACTGCCCCAACAATAGATTTTCATGGCGTAGTTCAATTCTAAGACACTCTCATGACCAAGGTGCATCGATTGATCTATGAATATATTACAATTATATATCTCTGATTATTAAATGTCTTTAGAAATACAAAATGGCCGCTCGCAGCCGCCTAGATTACTTGATATTTTCTGTAATCCTATAAAACTGGACAAATTCAATGACTGAAAATCGACAACACGAATAGCTTGAAGGAACATATTGACTCTAGTCATGAAGACTCCAAGAATGTAGTGGTTGGGAAATAGAGTATTTGTATGATCTTCTTCCAGATTCGATCAACCTGAAGACATTCTTCTGGATCCAATGGGTGATCAGCCGCGCCACACTCGTTGTCGCCACTGAGCAGGTGAAGCTGGCTTTCGACGCTGACGACATAATCGCCACCATCGATATACAGAGCCATTACAACCAGCTGAAGGTCAAAGTGGCCTCCGCATCCGTGCGCCATTACGAGAAGTAAGCTTTAACAGAAGATGAATAACGATGTTCCTATAGAACAAGATGGACGGTATCAAACCAAACGGGAATCGATCTGAACAGCCATTACAATACAACCAGCTGTAAATCAAGGTGGCTTCCACCTCTGTTCGCCATTACGAGTAGTAAGCTTGAAATAACTCGTAGCTTCTATGACGATATAATAGCCACTGTCGATCTAAACAGCCTTTACAATTCAACCAGCTGAAAATTGAGGTGGCCTCCGCATCCGATTACGAAAAGTAAGCTTTTACGAACTCGTAGCTGACGATATGACGATATTAATCGCTGTTCAGGTCGATAGTGGCTATTGTCACTGTCGATCTGATGAGCCATTACAATACAACCAGCTGAAAGTCAAGATGGCCTCCACCTCTGTGCGTTTTCTATGTATATGCATTAAAATACAAACAAGTTTCTATTCTATTAGTTATTTAGTTCACATAGTACAAGCTCTGGTTCATTTGGAGCTATATGGCGTTGTGCGTAATATCCAAACATGTATAATTATGGCGTTATATGTTAGAAGCGGCAGCGAGGACTGGACAGCAGGCGTGCTCGGGGGCCGCGTCATGGAGGCGCGGGAACCCACCGACGCCAAAGAGGACAACCACTTCCTGGCAGTCACCATCACGCAGGCGCAGTGAGTACAGAGGCTCTGTAATGGTCCTTACACCCTGCTTCGCCCGTCACACACGAAGCTATACTATATATTATAGCAAGACATATTACGATATATTTTCAATACAAATATTCAAGTCATAGAAATATATATTATAGCTGCGTGTGCGGTCACTTGAATATTTGTATGAAAAAAATATATCGTAATATGCCTTGCTATAATCATATTCATATATATTATAGCTACGTGTGTGACGCGCTTAAGTAGCAGAAAACCTAGTATGTTTGTATATATATATATATACAAACATGATTTTAATGATCTATTTATTATTCACACTACATCTGTTTTATTAACATGAACGCCACCTGTAGGCTAAATAGTAGACACTTACATTGCTATCACCACCTGTATCCGAATTACTCATGTTTTGCAAATAAAGATATTGATTGATTGATAACATAAAAATCAATTTAAAATAATTCTAGAATATCAAATCTGCCTGCGAGTTGGAGAGAGGAACTCCACCCTAAACTTCTGGAGCAAAAAAGTGTAAGTATAACTCGGGCGAATGAACATGACACCTGGCTCGCTCGCAATCGATGCGTCCTCCGCTGCCCCGCGCGGCGCTCTCCATGTTTCTTCTTCCTCTAATTGTGAAGCCTTATCATTACTTATCATAACCAAGTATTACCGGACCCCTTCTCTTTCAAGATTATCCAATTCCATGCTGTACTTTGCACAAACGTCATTCGAGCCAGATGTCATGTTTATTCACCCGAGATAAAATCAAATCAAATTTTGTGCAGTCTGTTCCAATATTATACGTATTTTCAAGTTTAATATATTAATTATATTGTGTTGCTAGAGCGTGGACAGTATGTGGGAAGTGTACGCGACTCTGGCGCCGTTGGAGGTGGTCTTGCAGCCGAGCATTCTGGAGCAAATCGTCTCGCTCGTGCACGAGATGGCGCCGCGCTCTTTCTGCCCTCTACAGAAGGAGGCCACGAACACGTAAGCCATCGTTCGCACTTGTCGGGTGTCTGGTGATCCATCAATAAGTATATATAAAAGGCTTGACTGACTGACATACAATGCACAGGCTAAACCATCGAACCTAGACATTTGAAATTTAGAGCGTTTGTCCCTCAAGAGCTGACTAAGAAAAAAAAATTAATTAATCGCTACACAAACAACGTTGCAGGGTGTCTGCTAGTGTACCTGACTGACAGACAACGTCCTGTACGCTAACCTAACCGCTAAACGTAGAGACATGAATCTTGGAGTGTGTATTTCTAGTCTAGTAATGTGTTTTTTTTAAATACATACATATAATACACAGAAACACACCAGACTCAGGACAAACACCCATCACACAAATGTTAGTCCTGAAGCGGTTATCAAACCCGCGAGACCGGCGTGGCAGTCCGTCACTGGCCACTCGACCATCCGTGTCGTCAAACAAGTTAGTAAATGAGTGTCGTTCGCAGGCTGCCGACGTGGCACTGGCCGTTCCTGTACGTGACCGCGGGCGGGCTGAGGTTGCTGCTCACGCAACAACAGGAAAGCGAGGATGACGATGACACTTTCATGTTCGTTGTAAGTACTAATCAAGGTATTGATAAACTACATTTAAATTGAATTTAAGTTTTAGTTTTAATTTAAGTTAGTAATGTCGAATTGCACCAATCTTTCAAAGTTCCTAAGCAATTACTATACTCGCTTGGCAGTTCTTAACGGTCAGAATCTAGACTGTTAAAGAACTATCAAGCGAGTAAAGTAATTACTTAGGGACTTTGACAGTTTGTTGCAAGTAGGCATAAGTGTTTTTTTTGTTTATAAAACTGTAAGCTTCTATCATTTAAATAAAAAAATACAAATACGTTTCTGGAAAGTTGACTCGCCATTTAATTTAACTTAAGAATTAAGAATTTTAACCTTATCACGAGCGAATAAGGATATTTTTTTAATTATATCTATATATAAATATGTCTCTTACACCACACCTTAATACATATTTAGTATCATTCGGCTCGCGGCTGTCGTATCAGTCAGCCTTCCAGATACTTAGTTTATAAATGCTTTGGTACTAATACTCGTACAGGTCTCACATACAAAACATATCAACACTATCTTACTGTATTATTACTGTACTAGTGCAAACGGGATATTCCCTATAGGTGCGGTTAGAGGATTAATTTATACAAAAATTACAGGCTAGGATATTTTTGAATCGTCTTTTTGTGTTCTTCAGATTGGAAAGGCGACTGTCAGTCCACACCCTGATAATCCAATTTGCCGGTACGTAACTAATTAAGTAATAAGTTTATTCCTATCAGAAGGTAACAAAAATATATCACAATGAATTTAAAACATAAAAGCAATATTTTTTGCCTTTTAAGGCGAATAGTATTCGCCCTCTCGCTCGCGTATACCTACATTTTTGAAGATTTAAAAATGACAGGCCTAAGAGACGCTGGCGTGACAACATCGATGCCTTCCAGATAGACTCCACCAGATTGGTGGGAGGTGGCTAGCGACCGCAAAAAGTGGAAGGAGATAGGCCTTTGCCCAAAAGGTCTAGAATTCTATTTTGCTACATTTCTATGTAGACCGGAAGGGTTGTAATTTTTTTTACTACAGTGGGATTTGAACCCGCAATCCTGACATTGGATTTTCACTCTAGATACATGATGTCGTTACTTTATAAGATACCTAAAATATAACATACCAAAGAATCATAGAAAATCCAGTATGACAGCTGGATGCGATTTTGTATTGTGAAAAAAAAATTATTTGTAATTTACAGTTACCAACTTATAATTAGGTACGCACTAGCCCCCACACTAGGATACCCTGTGTCGTGGGTGGCTAGTCTCTTCCAAATTACTCCAATGATATATTTTTTATTATAATTGCAACAAAGAACGATTGTGACAAATGAGGTATCATTGGATTCGTCTTGGTCTTCCAAAATGGCGGCAGTGTTTCTGCAGGCGGTTCTTCTGTTTTATAAACTCTAAGTTCTAAGCTTTTCTGTTAGGCGTGCGATAAACACGGGCAATGATACGGGATGGGTGACCGGTGGTACCGGCCTCGAGGGACGCCAGTACGAGCTCTTCGTCAAGAACGTCAGCGTGCGCTCCGCACAGTTCAGCCAGATCGTCTATCAGGAGGTAACGTAACACTTTCTTACTCCAAACACAACAGCCCCTAACGAAGAAAGTTTCCTAACTCCTGTACCGGTTTAGGTCATCTATAAACATACAATTGTGATGCACCTGACGAATTTTAATCAAGGTCGGATGAGCGGTTCGCCTGTTCATAAGTTCACCAATTAGCATTCATGAACAAACACCGATTCGTCTGTCTATTCTATGTAGACTTAATTATCAATCTAAACTTCATAGGGCCTTTGTTTGATAACTTTGTTTCAGACGAGCGAAGCAGAAATGATGAAGGGCGGTACGGGCGGCGAAAACCCCGCTCTGAAGTGGACGCAGCCCGTGGTTGCTCCCAAAATCACACCAGTGCTCCACGCGTGAGTGTTTTCCGAAACTTCGATTCGAACCTCATTTTAACCTAACTGATGACTGACTGAGGACGTGGTGGCCGAGAAGATGAGGTCATGCCTTGCGATCTGGTGGTCGCGGGTTCGAATCCCGGCTGCAGTCATGCATAAATGGGTTTTTTCGTTGGAATATCGTGACGAAACTGGCATGTCAAAGGATAGAATATATATATATATATATATATACATATATATATTTATGGCATGCGACATCCACCAATCCGCATTGGGTCCGTGTGGTGGATTTACAGCAGTGGGAACATTATAGGCTGATTATGATGATGATGATTAACCTACCATTGCTAAGGTAGGTATACACTGCAACTGCTCTAATAGACAGCCTTAAGTTTTTAGTTTTTTTAGTTTCCATTGTTAATATACCTGCGCCACCCTCCATTGATATTGGTATTCTCCCGCCAGCGTGGACATCGGTCTGGTGCTGGCGCCGGCGCTGTACGCGGCCGGCTCGCTGGCGTGCGGGCCCGCCGTCGAGCTCAACCTGGTGTCCGACTGCGCGGTGGAGCTCAGCCTAGACCAGCTCGTACTGGCGCAGCGGGTCGTGGGCGACGTGTACGACGCGCTCAAACGCAGGTACCACTACACTTTTTGAACCAACTACCGTACTTTGTACTCGCTGCAATAAACTTGCTGATTTATCTGTTATCTGTTTACTTTTTGACACCTACATATTTTATATAATATATATATAAAATTATTCATTTATTTATACCATTAATTTGGGCTCATTCTTGATTCAAGCTTTTCTATATCTAATGTAGTGTGGTATGAATTATGCAGTTCAACAAAAAAAAAACTTTTAGTGTTTAATTCTTGGAAAGGTATTATGGAAAATCAAATCGCGATAAACCAATTGAAGCGTAACAGAGTTTTTTTCTAATAATCGATCTATAGTCATTACATTAATAGGAAACCCTAAAAAAAATTACTTCTCGAATAAGGAAGATTCTTCCTAGTGAGTAAAGTTTGACAGTTTGGTGCAAGTAGGCATAAGTCATTAAATATTTGAATATCCCTTGTAAATATAGCGGAACGGTTTCATATCTTTTCGCTGGCGGACAAGGGTAGAGCAAAATTCCGTCTGATAGTAGCTCCAAGGTTAATTCCTTGGTGCTAGGATGACGGACACAAAAAAATATTATTATCCTAATTGTTTTTATTTTTTTCTGTTTAAGATACAAGTATTTAATAATAAGATTTGTTAAAAGTTGCATATTTTTTTCATTTATCTTATAATTAACACCACTTAATTTAATATATTAAGTAGGTATAACTTATATAAACGTTACGGTAAACTACTTGTATTACAAGCCTAGAATACATCTTTAATCAGTTGCCTTACCGATTCTATAACGAAGTGTATAGTCCGACCAGTTCAAGAAGTCGCACTATTCCTATTGGCTGTGTACCTTGTTTGATGTCAAGCGCGCCCATCTAATTTTAGTCGGTTTTTCGCGTGAATGTATAACACGGCAGTTTTAAGATGGCGTTTGTGTTTGACTTTATAGAATATTTTATAGAACTTGTTTTATTTTTTAGTATGTTTTGATTTTATTTTAACACATATCTAGACAACTACTAAGCGAGCTAGCATTAGCTTAATAGCTCATTATATTATAAACATCTATCTATTTTCAATGAAGAATATAGCTTCTTTTGATACAAAAGTCGTTGTCTTCTTTTCTCTACTAAAAAAAAATATAATGATATTTTTCCTATACAATAAAATCGAGAAAAGGATAGTACGGCCGTGCCACTTTTTTGCTCGACTTGGTGGTACAATAAAATATCACTGAGATAATCAAAATTTTACAAAACAAAAGTCATAAGGAAGCAAAATACGCACTTGCGTTTACTTCGACGACACATTTTTTTTTTCAGTTAATTTGTTTAAAAAAGTAAAACTACTGTTTTGATAAAAAAATTATGAGACGTCCCTTTTTTGGTTTGAAAGTCTATCCTTAAAAAAACCATCACGGTTTATAATTGACTAAGTTGTAAGGTAACAAACATAAAAAAAACTGAATTGAGAACATTTCGTTTGAAAAGATCAAGCTTGTTTTATTTTACATCATTAGTATGATAGTACCTCTGATAAGTGATGAGATTCTGGAGAAATGCATACTAAGCAGTGGGTTGCGCGACCCTTTTGCGGTCGCGTTCGCCGTTCGCTGTCGCCAACATCGGAAAGCCACCTTATTGCATCCAGACGGACTAATATAAACGCCGTGACAAAAATTGGTCGTCAATTAGTAATTTTCAAAATCAAAGTATAAAGATGTAAAAGTGCGTATTGAAGGCGCTATTAGACTAAAAGTTAAATGCACCTGTCTCCTGAAATAATGATAAGATCTAAATGAAAGTCACATTTTGATAATCTCCGAAGAAAAGCACTGACATGAATTTCAGTTTTCTACTAAATACAATGTTTAAATTAACGTTACTGTGAATAGGGAAATCAAAAATGGTGTACCGCCCGATGGTCTTGCCTCTGGTGAATCTTTTTGGAATCTTCAGAGGAAATGGCTAATATCTCTCGCATTTCATAGTTCTTTCGCACGCAAGGGTTTGTCACGACATTTATCTGGCCCGTCTCCTGGGCCTGGGATTTCCAGCACTATGGCCTAGTTGTGGTGACTCGATGGTGTTGGTATGTTGCAGAGAAGAGGAGAGCCTTGTCTTCGAGGATGAGAAGCACGGTGTGTGTCCCTATGCGTCGATGCTGATGGCCCACGAAACGGATGACCTACTCTCCTCGGTCAGCGATGCCATGCTCAATGAAGGTAACCAACTATACACGTGACCACGGAATTGAAGTAAAGTTTGAGGGAACCGCTGTACCGCGCCTTAAGTATGTGAAAGAAAGAAAGAAAAATATTTATTAGCCAGAAAGAAATCCAGTCGATACAACTTTCAACATTTATGTACTGTTATGTATCATGTTCCTAAAAAAATGTATTAGTGTACACTGTGTTGGTGTTCAATAAATAAAATAAAATATAAGAAAAAATGTAATTTACAAAATTACCTACAGTAAGTTAGGAATAGAGGTATTGCCATGAAAAGTAAGTTAAATTACCTACTAAGAGCACTAATAATAATTAAGATTTAGGAATATAAAAGGGTACAAAAAAAATAATAATGTTATGAGAATCAGACAGAATAATAACCTACTAAAATAATAATATGTATAGCAAAGTACCTACCTACATAATATGTTCTGAAGTTTTTCTTTATGATTCTCGATTATGAGCCAGATACTCAGCTCTTCTCGTCCACTTTCTAGCCAGAGGTCCGACACTACACTTCCCTGGACCCTGTCTCCACTCAAAATTACGTTTAACTATAAAATATCTGTAGGCACGTGCCTTCGAAGCCAAGAAGAGCAGAAGAAGCCACCTTTTCTCGAGACCCTTTTTAGCGTCCTAAAATCTATCTTCCAGGTTACACTGTTTTGTCACATATAAATTGTTCAGACAACGGCGCGAGTGCGAGCGAGCTGGGGCGCAGCGTTACGGACTCCGGCGTGGACACGGCTACCGGCTACACCGCGCGCCGCCAGTTCGAAGAGAGCACCGCGAGCGCTGGCGTCAAGAAATCAGTCTCCGTCGCCTTTGTGGACAATGTGTCAGTTCTTCTTCTTATCGTGTCACTAGTTCCTTTGAACCAGTGTGGTGAAAGGATTTTGAAATCCGTGCGCCTCGAAGAGGCTCCTTTCGTGCACTCGACACACGTTTTCGAACTTTAGGTTCCTCACAATGTTTTCCTTCACCGTTGCGAGAACGTGGGATGCATAAATAGATTTTATCGACCGAAAAAACCCATTTACGCATGACTGCTACCGGAATTCGACCATCAGATCGCAAGGTAAGGGTAAGATCAACTCGGCCACCACGTCCCAATGTGACATTTTGATTTTTTTTTATCCATCAAAATACTACACAAACTTTTAATCACCAGAAAAAAAAATATGCATAATCAGTTGCCGTTAGGCGTCCTCTAGACGATCAATTATATTACGCAATATGACGAATGGTTCTTTCTTTTGTTTTCTTTCTTTCCAATTTATTGTGTAATAAAATATATTGTGCAATGTTACCGTTAGTCGTTTTCCTATGGCCTTGCGGCAATCGGTACCATTTAAGGGGAATCCTCAAGGCAAATTAACCCTACTAACTTAAAAACACGTATAAAATCTAAATTAAAGTACCTTACTAATTTTATAATGACACAATCGAAAAACATAGACGAAATGAATTACTATAATACGGCGTACTTTTTGAGTATTTGTCCGAATCATTTTGTATGGAATTGGATTTGAGGATTTTAATTCATCGTTTGGCAAACCCGGTTACCTATCTCAAGCCACCTCGCTGCAGATAGAGCTCCCTTGCTGAAGCACCGGCTGGCCACCACGTACAGTCGGCGCATGCGCCGAGGGTATAGAGACATTCCTCTAAGAAGGACATCGAATCGAACCTGATTCATGTTTTTTTACGGGAACACATTCTTACACACCATTTTCAAAGTCACTTTTTAAATAAAACTAAATATTTTTTTTCGATTTTAGTACATTTCTTGTTTTACTTGTTGTCAGAGGGGACGCGTCTGAGTATTTGGAAGTGTTTGTGACGATGGGTGTAATCGAGCTTTCCCTGTACACGGCTGACGATGGTTCGCGCGAAGTTGTCGCGCTGCGCCCGCCCGCCTCGTGGGAGGCGCCACAACCCGAGCCTGCCCAGCTGGTAACCCCAACAACTGTACATTTAGGATCAGCACAAACAATCAAGTCTTCTTCTTATCGTGTCACTAGTTCCTTCTAACCAGTGTGGTGAAAGGATTTCAAGTGCGCCTCGGGGAGGCTCCTTTCGTGCACACATGTTTTCGAACCTTAGCTTCTTCGTTTTCCTTCACCGTTTCGAGAACTTGGGATGCATACATAGATTTTTTCGACCGAAAAAACCCATTTACACATGACTGCCACCAGTATTCGAACCCGCGACCACCAGATCGCAAGGTAAGGGCCTCATCCACTCGGCCACCACGTCCTCAACAATCAAGTAGGGACTACGCTGACTTTGCCTGTCCTTCAATTAAAAGAGTAGGGTATCTAGGTACTTCAGATCAGAGAAGCAGAGAAGCTAAGTGTTTACCTTATAGCAGGTGATACCAGAGAAGAACGAAAAGCTGTCGAGCAAACGCGAGCGCGACGATTCACGTTCGAGCGTGGGCAGCAAGAGCCTCACCGAAACCATTCGCAACGCAGACGTGGGGCAGACGAAGCTAGAACTGCCGGTGAGTGAACAGGACCAATAGCATATTGAACACAAATCTAATCTCAGACCCGGTTCATTTTTATTCATTGATTGAGAATTAGAAATATATAAAATTAAATGCAAATAAAATTAGTAAAAAAAAAAAATTAAAGGCATATTAAAAGCCATGAGTGGTTTGTCGTAGATGTAGGCTTTTTCTCCTAGTAGTTATTGAATCACCAGGTCGACACGACGCATGACACCCCCGTTCCAACTTGTCGGGTGCTCCATTTTATATGAATCCTTCCGGAGTCGACAAAAAATCGTGTCGGATAAATGTAAACAGCTTTAAGGACCTACCTACACATAAACCCACACTCTTTATTCCGTCCCATTTAACAGTACTGAGGTTCGTGAAGCCGCCACGAATCATTTTCTTTAAAAATTTAGCACCAGTTAAGTCGGTTTATTTTAGGTACCTAAACGTGTCAAAATAGGACAGGACATCGCATCCCATCAGGCAGGTCGTGGTCAAACCTATTTTTAATTTATATTTAATTTAAAAAAATCTGCATGGTGTCAACATTTTTAATCAGCAGACCCCTTATTTCAGCAGATATTCCCGCACGCGCGACGGAGTGAAGGCAGCCTGCCTCTGTTCCACATCACGCTGTCCCAACCCAACCTCTACTACTGGCGGAAAAAGTCACAGAAAACTCTTCAGGTATGACACTTAGGCTCAACTCCCATTGGGATGGCAGCGACCGATAGAGCACTAAAGCGTCGATGACACACTGCTAGTTTACACGCTACAAGCTGGCGAGTTTAAAAGCTAGCGAGTGAGCGAGTTAGCTTTCGGGAAGGATTGTCGCTGCATCTGCTGCAAATTAATCTAGGTAGGTATAATAAGCGACAAACAAGTTGTCCTCCGGCAAACCATGTGACAAAGATACTCAAAACGCAATTTGATCTAAGAAATTCGTTCTGCTCATCTCACGTCACGTGGTTCGCCAGAGGACAACTTGTTTGTCGCTTAGTATATGCTATACAGAGAAAGAGGATTGCAGCTTTCATGTCCAGGGTGGAGACGTGTGATAATGCTATTATCAGGAGTCTGGCAGAGAGACTTATACATAGCATAGACAACTTATAGACGTTGGTTGTGTATTGTGTATTGTCACCTAACACTATAAAGAAAAAAAACATTGTATTTTTTGGTTATTAGGTACTTGAATTTGTACTTTGTTTTAATTTAACGTTAATCTATTTTATCAAGCTATGGATCATGTGTCTGCAATAAAGATATGTTATTATTATATACAAAATTTTCGTTATGATATAAGTGAGATTATTATAATAGAGTATTGTTATACATATTTATGTAAGTGTTAAAATATTAGTGTATGGATAAATGGTTTATTTATAGTTGTCTCTGTTCGACGCATGGATGGGGCTGGGCGCGGGCCAGCTCGCGTCGCACTGGCACGCGGCGCTGTTCAGCACGGCGCGCGGGGCCAGTGACCCCGTCACGGACATACCGCCCGCGCTCGCCACCGCCAAACTGGTGGCGCCATCTGCAGGTCAGTGCAGCCACTCCCCGCTAGCTGGATATGGCGGGCAGATAAAGATAAAAATGTTTTATTTCAAAAAAGGTCTTACAATAAGGTACATGGTATATACTCGTATTAACTACGAAATAAAAACTAAATACAATAAAACAGAAAATTATAGGTAAACAATTCAAAAATAAAAAAGAAAAGGAGTAGAGAAACTATTAAACTTTATAATATAATATAAATTTTCACCGTGTGTGTCTATGCATAATGTGTATAATATTTGGTATTGAATTTATTAGGTACTATTGGAAATCGACCTGTACTAAAAAAACTTCGGGTTCCTTGTTCTAACGAAGTACCTGCTGGACTTGTATGTAGATACAAGGGACCTCTGTTTCGGCTGGTACTGGGCTAGGTACTCGCTTTAATAAATTGACATACGCAGATATTTTTTTTTTTGTAGTCCATCAAGATGCACATGTATGTCAAACTTAAGCGTCGATGACACACGGCTTTTATACACGCTGCTTGTTGCGAGTTTTATACCTAGCTCTAGAAATAAATACTATATAATATTAAAAGCAGTTGTATGTTCTTAGGTTGTTCATCAAGCAATGCTACGCGCGGCTCGGTTCGCGTGGACATCGAGCGCCCGGTGCTGTTCCACGTGTGTACAGACACACTTCGAAGGCTGCAGCAGATAACCGCATTGGTAAGACGCATAGACGTACTACTCGGGCGAATGAACATGACACCTGGCTCGAATGACGTTTATGCAAAGTACTGCGTGGAATTAGATAATCTTGATAGAGAAGAGGTCCTGTAATACTTGGTAGTGATGATAAGGTTATGCAATTAGAGGAAGAAACGCGAAGGGCGCCGCGCGGGGCAGCGGGGGAAGCGTCAAGTTCCGAGCCACGTGTCAGCCAGGTGTCATGTTAATTCGCCCGAGTATTAGTTGGTAAAGCGTCGATACGGGGCTAGTTTACGAGCTGCTAGTCGGCGAGTTTTAAAGCTAGCGAGTGAGCGAGTTAGCAGTCCGGACGGATAGTCAACTAGAAGATTGTAAAAATCTGATGTCATGGAGCGAGTTTACAAACTAGCCCATCGACTTATTTTTCTACCTTTTTAGGATAGACAAAATGTTTTTCTCACGGTACGCTGGGTTCGAACCCGGTATACATGCGCACTCGCAAACATATGTGCTGTAAAACTTATAGATTATATATTTCAGGTAAAGAGTAAAACTGTGAGAAGGTCGTCTAAAGATGAAGAAAATATGGTGCAGATACCGATAGATACAACGCCGTTCTTCCACCGGCTAAGAAAATTATTAAGTGAGTTTTATTTTAATTGTTTCAAGAATTAAACTAGTGAATTTGACTAGTAATATGTCTTTCACGTTACGTAATTTGTATTTAAAATAAGAATAAGCTGGTTTTTACGGTACTTCTTTACTCATATTTTTTTTTATTATATGCTTTCTGAACGGAAGCACCACTGCAAGGTACAAACTATAAATAATAAAGTTGTTAGTAAGCCTTAGTACTGATAACTTTATCTTGATTTAGATAATAATCTGTTATAACACTTGTTAAAACTTGTATATACAGGGTGTCGCCAAATTCAACGATAAGCGTGTAGTGGATGGTGGGTCTGGTCGTGACCACTCCAGAAAATAAGAGTTTTTTTTTTATTACAGTATAATTTATTTTACTGGATTTTTGGTATTTTTAAGGGTTGTGATGAACAACAGTACTATTTAGATTGCCGATGCAAATAACAATTCGGTATTATTTGAAGAAATGGGGTCATGGTAGTTAAAAATATAGTAAGGGGTGTCAATTTTTGAAGGATTAACTAAACTGTACTGTAATAAAAAAATAAGTTTACTTTTTTTTCTTACGTTTTCTCTAGTAGTCACGACCAGGCCCACCATCCACTACCAGCTTATCGTTTAATATAGGGACACGATGTATTTGTATACAGTTCTGCAATCGATCGAGAGTGTGACTTTGGTGACGAGTCAAGTGGGCATGACGGGTTCGGAAGGCTCAGCCGGGTGGGATTCGCTCTCGCTTCAGTTGGGCGCGAGCTCTAGACCCGACCGGTTGTGTGGTCGCGCGCTGCTGACCGCCGCGGTCGTCAGCACGGGCCCTCCCAAAGATGCTAGACACGTGCTACTGCAACCACTCATGTTGGGGTAAGAATCAACTAGAAAAACTTCATATGTATCCTCGACCACACCGTCACTTACCATCAGGTGAGGTTGTGGTCATATGCAATGTATACTTCATTATAGATATTTCATATTTTTTTTAAACTACTCCCAAAATCCCATTGATTTCATTTAAAAGCGATTTGGAAATCTGCAAAACAAACTATAAATGATTCTGCGATTAAATTATTCATGTCCACCTTACTAGTTACAAGTTTAATGACTGATTAGTCATACTCATACTCATTTATTCGTTCAGTTCAATAAATATAATCCAGTAATATTAGGGTTTCACCTCGGAATGAGAGATAATAAGCTGGAAACTTGTATAGACCTTCATTTTGGTGTTCTTTATGTTGTCTAAAAAGTCACATAAAATCACTGTCTGCGCATCGCACATCGGATAATTAAATGTCATTTAAATTTGTATCACCTTTCTATTACTACTATATAATTTTGAGCATATTGGAACAATAATGAAAAATCCTGGTCTGCGTAAAACTCGTTTCTAAATAAAGCTGTATGTGTTTGTTAGCGCCGAGCTGGAGGCTAGCTGGGAGGCGTGGCGGCGCGCGGAGGGCGGGCTGTCGGCGCGCGAGCCGAGCGTGCGCGCTTGTTTAGACGCAGACCGCGTGGTCGTGGACCTGCGTGCCGCGGACCTGGCCGCCCTCACGCGCCTGCGCGACGCGCTGCGCTCGCTGCAGCTGCGCACTGACACACCGGTATATGTTTTTTATAATTATTTCAAGCAAGTTCTCTCTGGGTCTTCCGAAAGCGCATTGAATGTTGCTTATTATGAAAAACTATTGTTATTATTGTTAAATAGAAGAGAGTGGAAATAATTGAGGAGGCTTTTACCGCAAGAGGCGGACCCCTACACTTAAAAGCAAAACACATAAATACATAAATTTTACATATTTAACTTTTATATTATGGAAGGGAATAAAGTTTTTTTTTTATTATTATTAGGTAATGTATTTTTATTATTTTTTATCGCAGGCTCCCGAGTCACCCAGTAGATCAGTGAGCGCAGAAAGTGTGCAAGAAGCGCCAACAACCGTCGCGTTCGCGCTGCGCCCCTCCACGCTTTGTGCTGACGGGGCCGACGACCACTTCTATAAGGACGACCTCAGGTCAGCATCTACACATATCAGGGCCGTGATAGGGCAATGACGAGTTATTAATAGAGGAGGTACGCATTTATAGTGTTTTGTACGGCTTGTCTCTTCCGAAATATATGGATTCGAAATACAAAAACAATTTATGGAATGAAATCGGACAAAATTTAAACTGTCGCGGCCCGGTCACGGCCCTGAGATGTGTGAACAGAAAGCCCCTGACGGAACACGGAAGAGCGTTTTTGGCACGGCCACGGCCCTGACACGTCCTGGATATGTGACCTTTAAACGTCCATCCGTCAATAATATAATCCACACACCTAACACTGGTCAGGTGTCAACTCCGACGGGCCCCGAGAAGCGGCCCGTCGGGTGCTCTAGTGACTGAACATTTTCAACCGACTTCAAAAAAGGAGAGGTTCTCAATCCGTTGAATGTTCCTTTTTTAGGTTTGTTATTACCTCAGAGTTTCGTGATATATTAGCTGATTTGGAAATCATTTTTTTTTGTTTGAAAAAAAAAAAAATTTCGGTTTGTTCCATACAAATTTTATCAAAATCGGTTTTATAGTATAGTTTTTAAGTCAAAATAACAGAAAATAAAAGTAGAATTCTTTAATTTTAATTATCCGCGCCGATAACGCCGTTGGCACCGCCCCGACGAAATCGCATCGGCGCACACCTGTAATAATAAAAATAAAAAACACACCTCTTATACCTACCCTAAATTGATAAATATTATTTTTTGTTCTATATCTATACACACTTACTTACTATATATTTTTATAATTGCTAAGGCGTCACTGCTCATAGGCCCGGGCTGAAAACCAGCGTTGTCCTGCCTTCTTGGTGTCTAATTTGCTAGGTACCTAGGCATTGCAGAACGACACTATGCTGAGACCTGACCGATTGGTCTCCATAATTGTAAAGTAGTTTTTTCATGTAAGTACTTACATACATTTGTATACTTAGAGGAGCCAATAAATTAATTTAATTTCTTTCTTTCTAAATTGTTTTTCCAGGAGCGGCGCTTTCAAGATAGTGACGGGCAACCTTCTGCCCATGGCGTACCAAGTGAATCTACACAACAACGCGGTCTCGTGGCGCTACCCGCACCCGCGCGCCATCACCAGGCTCATGGCCTTCCCGCTGCCGGACATGGTAACAGTAAACATTACACCATACAGATTACGCACCATGCAGACTGATTGATATCTTTTATGATTCTCTTAAAGTAATTCGCAAAGGCCACATTGTATATTTTATGTTATTAATTGATTATTAGATTTTTGTAATGTATTTGTAAATAATTATTAAATTTGTAATATTTTAATATGACTACACTATTGCATTGGAGATATCTGTAAAAATACCTACTAAATACACAGTTCTCTCACCGTCAACACGTCGGCAAGCTTATTCCTATCAAATAAATTATAATAAAATAAATACAAGGTTTTACAAAACATATACTATATATTCAATTGGACTATTTTAGTCTTCTAGTGACCGCGTGGGCACCACTGAAAATATACAGGGAAGCAAAATACGCAATTTTGTTCACTTCACCAACTTTTTTTTGTCAGTTATATTAATTTAAAATCTTAAATACTGAACCGATTTTGATAAAATTTCTATGGGACCAATCTGAAAGTATAGCCTCTCAAACAACATATTTTTTCAAATAGGTTTATAAACAACAAAGTTCTGAGGAAACAAACATAAAAAAACAACCGAATTGAGAACCTCCTATTTTTTAAAGTCTGTTGAAAATGGTAATAGAGTCCCATAAAAGTCAATCGATTTTGATCATATCTTACATTCACTCATTGTGACATTTTGGGTAACGTTTATTAATTTTGTTAGTATTTAGTATTTATTTATTTACTTTAAATATTTTTTTTTATATTTATTGTTATTTATTATTAATCTCTGTTATTACTTAGTTGTGTAAATAAAAATATATGGTTGTTCTTTAAATAAAACGGTTAAATAACCAATTCCATTATTTAAAGATTAAAGATAAAATTATTACATTACAAATTAAAAATTACTTACATTAGACATATACACGGTCAAATTTTAATCACCATAAAAAAAATACGCATAGTCAGTTGCCGTTACTGCACACATCTAAGGCAAAAAAATGTTTTTTTTTTAATACTAAAAACTAAGTAATTATTGGGCAAACTAATCCATTGATACGTTTTTACACCAACTAGTCCACCTGTACGCACACATTGAAACATGTGTGATTCCATTTCATTCATAAGCTCGGCAAAAGCGGGTAAAATCGTGTACCTCCGTGAATACTCGTGAGTGGATGTATTGCTTTGCGTATGCGCGTCTCGCTCTTCAGTACATCGCAGTTCGGAGGCGAGAGTGCACGCGCGCGCACGGTCACTCCGCAATCAAAAAACTCCCGCGATCACTTATGCTGGGGGGCTGGGGCTACACATTATCGCGTGATAATTCGTGTCGCGATAAAAACATCGGTTATCGGTGACAAGAAGTCTACATCTTCAGTCCGCAGTCGTCTTTGATGAAAACCCTTTGAAGCGTGCTACTTTACCGACAGTGCCGTGATGTGCATTCGTGTTCACCCGAATACATCGCGATGCGATGTACGAACGAACTACTTGTTGTGATACCTCGAATATTCGCCGATACCCGCTAATCTAATGTTACCGTAGCTTTACCAATTCACATCTCGCGAGTGCGCGTTAATGTTCGTGAAAACACCAAAGGTTCAGTGAAGTGTTCAAACTCAGAGTCACCAAGACAACTTAGCTATGAAACTATGCTATAACTTTAGTATGTCGCGCGGGTGTACCAACGCTAGACCACGGCTCACTATTTACGCGCCGTCACTCGCTCAGGGACGAAGGTAATCACAACTCGATTTTACACCTATTTCTAATCATTCTGTGTTGGGATGTTTGGATAGTTCAATACGTACCTAGCTTCTAGTAAGTAGGTAGAATCTACTAGAAACCAACCAAGCAACGGTGCGGTGAGCGAGTAAAACAGTGTGCAAAAGGGATAGCTATGTTATGTTATGAATTACGACTCGTATTCAGAGTTCATTTATAACTGTTTTGTCCATAATTTTGGGCAGGATATCTGAAAAGTTTAGCCTGTCATAACATTGCCATTGTTAAGTAACTGATAAATTTTACTTTACTTTTACAATGTCGTACATATTCTGTATTGCCCAATTATTTTTTTTTGGTAATAAAAAAATTACCGTGTATACATAATCTATGCTTGTCAGTCGTTTTACGGACGGCAGAAGTTTATAGGTCCATGCAACGTATGCTTTACAAATTCATCGCCACGGTCAGCGGCCAGTTAAATGGCTTTATATTTTATCTTTATCTTTATTTGTGACCTTACCTTCATATCTTATCTCCAGGAGGCAGAGATTCCGTGCGTGCTGGAACTGTACAACCCGTTTTTCGCGCGCTGGGAAGCTCACACCCACTTCGCGGTGCCTGTCGCGGAGCCGATAGAGTTGCAACTCTACGTCACGCCACCGGGTACCTAGTACAATCACACAATCAGTAACCTAATTCGACTGCCATTATTTCGGTGTTTGGCAGTATGATGACTATCAATGAATATAAAGCCCGTCACAGACGTAGCTTATGTTATGTTACTTTCTTTACTATAATGTTCTTAACTAGCGGTAAGTTTTCAAAAAAATAAAAAAATATGAATATAAATTATAGCAAGGCATATTACGATACGTATGGGGACGTGGTGGCTGAGTGGATGCCCTTGCCTTGCAATTTGATGGTCGTGGGTTCGAATCCCAGTGGCAGTCATGCGTAAATGGGTTTTTTCGGTCGAAAAAAAATTATGTATGTATCCCACGTTCTCGCAACGGTGAAGGAAAACATAGTGTGGAAACAGGCTTGTCAAAGGACAGAAAAGAAAATGTTCTATGGCATGTGATGTAACATCCACTAATCCGCATTGGGTCCGCGTGGTGGATTAAGACCCATTCGCTCTCCTGGCGAGAGTAGGCGTAATTCCTAAAGAATCGTATTTGTTTTCCGGAATACTGTCCATAGTTCGTATTCATCGTTCATAGTGATGGCTTTTAATAGTCTGCCGACTACCCTCAGAACAGTGTCGTGTTGTGTTCAGACGCGGCGTTCGCTGCGATGTGGCGGTACCGCGTGTGCGAGGCTGACGTGCCGCCGCCGCCGTTCGAGTTCGACGGCGATCGCTTCCTGCCGCGGGCTGACCCTTTGGTAAAAACCCCTGGTTCATTTATCTTACTCGATTTTTCAACTTAAGTGCTCCTAAACTCGATATCGCGAGCTGAAGCTTCTCGCTACAACTTGTGTGTTTGTGCAACGTTTCAAGAGAATCAAGCCAAAATTGTTCTGAATTTATTATGAACTACACCTGCCACTTTGTTTGCGTCGGAATTTTCTTTATTAGGACGTGCTTTCACTTCTTGATGAACGTACCCTCTAAATTTCAAGTGTCTATATCCATTGGTTTGACCTGTGCGTTGTATATCAGTCAGTCAGTCATTCAGTCAATCTAGACTAAGGGTCTTATTATATTGAGCGGTGCGGCCGCACGGTCACGCTCTACAACGACATTCAATATAGTTTTCTATGCAACAAAGTATATGAAAGGAGGCGCGGCCGATCCGCACCTCTGAATATAATTAGGCCCTATGCCTTTTACAACCAACAGCAAACTTGTATTGCGATTGAAACTGGTCTGGTGATACGTTGTGTGGTGTATTATGTACAGACAAGTGAGTCAGCGGCGGAGGCTCCGCTGCCAGCGCCGGCGTGCGGCGTGACGGCGGAGCAGCTCGCGGGCGTGGTGCGCGTCGACTCGTGCTTCTCCCCGCGGGCCGCGCCGCGCGTGCGACTTGTCGCGCGACTCGCCGCCCTGCAGCTCAACGTGCACAACGCGCCGCCTCCCCACGCCAGGTATTCTCTCTCTACCAGGGCAGGATTGAGCCTTATAAAGGCCAATAGGGAATACCAGTCACGGGGCCCTTTATCGAATATGCTGCCACAGTTCGGAAGTGCTAAAGTTATTACGGATGAGAAGTAGCTCGTCTTCTGTTCCCGTCATAAAATTGGAAATCAATAACTTAATATTCAGTACCATATTTGCATTACATGTTTTATTAATGAAACTTAAACGCTACTAAATTTGAACAAGCCCTTTTACTGCCCAGTCAAGAGACGTCTCTGGAAGGCTACTACGTGTCGAAGCCGCTGATGCGGTGCCACCGCGTTCTGAGCGTGACAGCGCGCGACCTCAGCGCGCACGCGAACTTAGCTGCGCCCTGTAACGGCGCCTTGCTGCTACTGCACACGCATCTATCGTGAGTAGATAGCCCATCACCGGCATGCTTTAACCTCCATGTGCACCAACTTTAGCTTGCCGCACACAATAGCTTAAAGCTACCGACCTCATCTTGTAGATATGCCACCGGCTGCGCCAGTTTTATAATAACTTTATTTGTGCTTGCTAAATACTTTTTAGACCCCTTGTTAGGGAGCCACTCGTTACACTGACGTTTGACTGTAACAGCAAGGGAAGATTATATTTTCTGAACCTGAGACTTCAACATATTGTTGTTGTCTTTTTCAACGGAAATACATTGAAGTATCTTATTTTTTCAAAAATTTTATAAGGATGTTTACATAAAAAGGCACTTTACTAAAGCCCGCCGCCTTCACTTGTGAACTAAATTTTTTAATATATTTGAGTAAATTACTGATAAAATATTTGGTCTTTGCTTGCTTGAAGTATAATTTTTTTTTTCTAAAACTAACATATATGGTTGTTTACGTTAGGAGCGACATAGTAGAATGCGCGACGGGAACAATGGAGCGTCTGGTGGAGGAGTTTCGCGTACAGGCGGGTGTATCGCTGCCCGGCGGGGGCGCGGGTGGGGCGGGGGGCGCGCGCGCTCGAGTCGCTCTCTCGCGCGTACACGTCGCGCTGCACGTGCCACGCCTCAGGACCTTGCACGCGCTCGCCAAAGACTGGCGGCCTGCATTGGCACAGGTACACAACCACACAGGTTAAAATAGACACTTAGGGCTCTTTCAATTCGGCCGTGCGCCGCACGACAAACGCACCGCTTCGGCACTGCAACGGTCCGACACGAAACATCTAAATTGAAAGAGCTGGTGTTCCTCATAGATTATGAAATCACCAGGATAAATAGCTTGAAATAGAAATAGAAAAGCGGAAAAATTGGCTAAAACAAAACAAAAAAATTAAGAGGATTAATACCAATGAAATATTTCCATTTACATGTATAATGCAATCACAATCGGCTCCGAGAAGCCTTTGAGCATTTTTCGCTATTCTTTAATGACCCTTTGGGTTTGGCCTTCTAAGCCCAGTCAAAACATGTTCTCTCGCATTGATTTATAATGAACATTACTTATTAATTTATTTTTGTTGCAAAATCTTCAATATTTGGTTATTGCATGTCTGTAATAACCCTTGGTCAGCAACCTAACGGTATCCACTCCGTTCGGCTCTACTAGCAAGGGGACAGCAAACTTCCTGTGCCTCCAGCATCGATGCATTCATCGATGTCGTTTGTGACAGGAAGACATTTTTAATATTTTTATTTGCTGCTTATTTTATTCTTTTTAATTATTCAATAGCGTAAAAAATGGAAATGTTTCATTATATTATCCCACATGTCCAAATTTTATTTTTTAAAGTAAATATTTTTTTTTATTTATTTACTTTTAATAAAACGGTTAAACAACCAATTCCATTATTTAAATCCTAATTATTTTATTATTTAATCATTTCCTTAATAATTGACAGTGCAATATCAAAGAAATAAATAATAAAAATTACGCGATACAATTTAGTTGTTTTGGCGTTACCAAGTTTTGTTTGTGTCAACGTGTCAACAGTTCATGGGTGGGTCGTCGGAGGAGCTGAGTCCGGCGGGGCGGGCGCGGCGCGGCGCGGGGGAGATGCTTGCAGGGGAGGTGACGGCGGCCGCGCTGGAGGGGCGCGTGTCTCTTTGGGTGCGCAACCACTGCGCCAGCGCACTGCGTGTGGGGCAGGAAGGCACTGACGAGGTGGTGCCGCTGGGGCCTGGCGCCAGTCTCGCCTACAGGTATATACAACACCAATTTTTAATTACCAAAAAATAAAAATGGGCAATGCACACGGGGTACTACGTTACATCTGTGCGGTCAGAATTTTGAATTTCTACAAAATGGCAGTGTGAAAGCGGAGCGAGTGCGGCGCCCGAACCGAGGTTTTGCGGGCTGGCTCGAGCTAAGTAGCCGGGTTTGCCAGACGATGAATAAAACTTAAATTATTATCAGTAAAAGGTACCGCCTGACGATACACGAGACAATGCATAGGAAAACGACTAACGGTAACTTTACTAACGTTAAATTTTAATCAAATTAATTTTGTGATTTTTTTTCAAGTTTTTTTGACACCTAGTTCAGGAGTCAGAATATAAAAAGCGGATTTACGACAGAGTGTTACCGACCGGGAAGGCCGGTTTTAGTTGGGGTCATACTGTTCTAGGTGTACGATCGGGAAATAAAAATTTGTCAACACTGTAAAAGTTTTACAATCGTAGAATAAGGGTACATAGGAACATGATATTCTTTTTATATTACAATCAGATTGATTGACTGATTGTTTATTAATTTATTTTCTCACAAAAGGTTAACCACTAGAGATTAGTATCCTACACAAGCTTGATGATTCGACTCGATTATATTTTATTTTTTTTGTAGATGGCGTAGTCCAACTGCGGCAAAGAAATTGCGGTTTTCGATCGCCAGCCCCTCCGCTGATTGGCACTGGTCTAGCAGTGAGTTGTACCACAAACCATTATCTTACTTGGTCCAAAAATAACACTGCTATCTTTTCACATACCTATAGACTTCAGTTTGCATCGGTAGCTCAAAAAACTCGAACGTAATCAAAATGTTCCGTTTATACTATCTAGTACAGGTATTCTCACGGTTTAATAGCGCTGACCTTGAATGCGCACGTCGATTTTTAGATGTGTTTGGCGGGAGGGGTGCGACGCAATGGGGAAGGCGCCCGGCGCCGACGTCTATTGGTCGCTTAGCCACCTTCCTGCTGCCGCGGAACCAATAAGCGCTGTCTCGCCTCACTTCACTTGTGCAGAGCGCTATGAAACCATGAAGACTCCTAATAATAGCTATTGATTGTGCCCAGGTATACCGTTCACGGCGGGTTCGTACCGCATCCGGCTGTCGGACGCGGAGGCGTTCAGCAGCAAGCACGCACCAGGGGGAGGCGTGTTCCTATACGCGACGGTGGAGGAACTCGGCGCCAGGCGTAGCCTCACGCTGGCCGGCAGGCTCTGCCCCACCAACATGCTGAGACACAACCTGCTGTACAAGGTACGCTTATGCCACTAGCGTAGTGGTTCACTACATGTCACTACGCTAGTTCACTGCATGTCATTACGTTATCATTACATGTCACTTCGCTAGTTCACTGCATGTCATTACTCTATCACAACATGTCACTTTGCTAGTTAAGTACATATCTCTACGCTAGTTCACTACATGTAACTCCGTTAGTTCACTGCATGTCATTACGTTATCATTACATGTCACTTCGCTAGTTCAGTACATGTCACTACGCTAGTTCACTGCGTGTCATTAAAGATAAATTTAAAGATAAAGATAAATTTATTTGTACCATAAACAAGCTTAAAACGCTTTACGCTTTCACTACATGTCACTTCGCTAGTTAACTAGCACTACATGTCACTACGCTAGTCCACTACATGTCACTACGCTAGTTCACTACATGTCACTTCACTAGTTCAGTACATGTTATTACGTGAAATGTAATGAACTATCATTACATTTTACTACTCAAGACTACTTGACGCTAGACCAATTCACTCCACTTTACTAATTCATTGCCCCACATTTCCAACTTTCGCGGCAATATACAATACCAAAGCTGTTCTGTGCATCATTGTATTGAATGCAGGTGCGAGTGCGCGGCGAGGGTGCCCAGTGGCACACGACGAGCTCCGGCGAGATGCATCCTGAGACCATCGGCAACAGCGTCATCTGTGCGGCGGATCACGAGATGGCTCTCAAGTACGTTATACATCACAAGTTTTTAATTATCAAAAAAACTTTTATGTGCAATGCAAAAGACAAACAGTCGTCCTATGGCGAACCACGTGACAAAGATGCGCAAACCAGTTTGTCCTAAGAATTGCCTTCTGCGCATCTTTGTCACGTGTAGAGGACAACTTGTTTTTGCTTAGTATACTACGTTGTATCTGTGCAGTTAGAATTGTTGGTTATTACAAAATGACAGAGTGACAGCGGAGCGAGTGCGGCGCCCGAGCCGAGCTCCAGCTAGGTACCCGGGTTTGCCATACAATGAATTCATCATCAACCTATAGCAGTCCACTGCTGGACGTAGGTCTCTCCCAAGGCGCGCCAGTGAGCCCGATCTTCAGCTCTTCTCATCCACTTTCTGCCAGCTATAGCGCGCAGATCATCGCTCCATCTGGCCAAAGGTCGTCCTACACTGCGTTTGCCTAGACGTGGTCTCCACTCAAGAACACGTTTACCTCAACGGTTGTCAGTTCTTCGGCAGACATGGCCGGCCCACTGCAACTTCAGCTTGCTGATCCTCTGAGCTATCCTTCCTTTATCCTTCTACAATGAATTAAACTTAAATTATTATTTATCAATGATGCGTACCGATTGACGCAAGGCCATAGAACTAACGGTAACAGTTTATCCAATGTTTATCATATTTATCTTGAAAAAAAAACGACTTACTTTTTTTTTGCCATATACTGATATGGCAACAAGAAAAAAATGTTTTTTTTTTACATTTACCGTTAATAATAATTATAAGCCGTTTATTCCAAAATTTGGGTTTACATTTTTTTTGTAATGTTAAAAGTTCAGGTTATTCGTAGACTTTCGCGATTATCACACATAGTTTTTTGATTATAACGGGTATTTATCGCGCTAACCTCGTATGTTTTTGTGTCCCGACGTTTCGACTGTATTGCAACAGCCGTGGTCACGGGTTGACTGGCGTATTGGAGCTACCGTCGCGGTGAAATGAGAGAACTACCCTCATTTTGGTCGTTAAAAATGTTCGGTCGGCACACCACACTGACGACATCCGGACACTTAAGCGGTGTTTTAAAAGCGTTCCGCGTGCACTTAAACCCGTGACCACGGCTATTGCAATACAGTCGAAAAGTCGGGACACAAAAACATACGAGGTTAGCGCGATAAATACCCGTTATAATCAAAAAACAAAGTTCAGGTTCTATTAGAGGATGTACCGCAGTTTGGTGTGCCTCTTGGCATTGGCCTCAGTTGCCGTTACTGAACGGTAACTGATTATGCGTATTTTTTTCTGGTAATTAAAAACTTGTGGTATAGAGTAGCCTAAGAAATAATACAATATTTTTATTGACGGCGTTGATTTTATTTCGTTCTGTTCAACATCAGACCATGTTTATTTAAACCGATAATTAATGTATGGCTTTATGTTCCAGAATCAAGTTCGTCGGACACGACTCGGGCTGGTCGGGGGACATACCACTGAAAGAGTGTCCCAAAGAAAACGTGCCGTGGTTGGTTAAAGGTACGTCACCGGCCCGTAATTTTGGATTATTTTTCCTAAAGCGTCGATGACACACGGCTAGTTTACACGCTACAAACCGGCAAGAAAAGCCAGAAAGTGAGCGAGTTAGCTTTCGTTAGGATTGTCAACAAGCAGATTGTAAAAAAGCCGATAACTCCGGGCGAGTTTACAAGCTACAAGCGAACTCGCTAGCTTGTGAAAAAGCCCTGTGTCATCGACACTTAAGTTTACAAGCTACAAGCGAACTCGCTAGCTTGTAGCTTGTAAAAAAGCCCTGTGTCATCGACACTTAAGCCACAAGCTTAAGTTTACAAGCTACAAGCGAACTTGCTGGCTTGAAGCGTGTTCTCTAGCCGTGTGTCCTCGACGCTTTGAGGTGTACGCCCATTAAGTAATTAAGAAGGCGCCCTAGATTTAGATAGTGTTTCTGTTTAGTTCCAAGCACAGGCGACTCTCCGTTCGTGTGCGTGTGGTGCCGCGTGGTGCGCGCACGCAGCGACGGCCGCGTGCTGGCCGCTGTGTGGCCGCTGTACGTGCTCTACTCGCACCTGCCGCTCGACACCGACGTGAGCAACCACCACCCCATATCATCACGTGTCAGCCTAGTGGCGTTCACTGCTGGACATGAGCTCGGACGCTCGGACGTTCGGACTGCCTCCCCTATAGACGACAATTGGACTGTTTTAGTGGCCGTAAACACCACTAAAAAGTCACAGGAAAGCAAATACGCAATATCGTATACGTTGATGACATATTTTATTCAGCTATTTTGATAAAAAAAACTAAATTACTGAAGCGATTTTTATGAAATTTGTATAGGACTAATCTGAAAGTATGTCCTGTCAAACAAACAATCCTTCAAATCGGTTCATAAACAACAAAGTTCTGACAAACAAACATAAAAAACTACACAATCAACCGAATTCATAACCTCCTCCTTTGAAGAAGGTTGAAAGAACCATATCCTTTGTGGTGCAGGCACTGATAGTGACGGAACCGACCGAGCTCGGGCCGGAGACGTCGGCGTCGCTCCCCGGCGTGTTGCAGACGACGCCGGGGCGCGGCGCCAGCACTCACCTGGCGGCGCCCGGCACCACCGCGGCGCGCCACAGCCTCTCCTTCCAATACAAGTACGTACGAGTACTACTCGGGCGAATGAACATGACACCTGGCTCGAATGACGTTTGTGCAATATACAGCGTGGAATTGGACAATCTTGATAGAGAAGAGGTCTTGTAATAATTGGTAATGATAAGTAATAAGGCTTCGCAAATAGGAAGAAGAAACATGGAGGGCGCAGCGCGGGGCAGCGGGGGAAGCATCAAGTTCCGAGCCACGGCCACAAGCCAGGTGTCGTGTTCATTCGCCCGAGTAGTACTATGGTTTGACCGGAACCGTTGTATTTTGACCAGAACCGTTGTATCGTGCTTTAGTAGCTGCTTTAGCGTGTCTGTCATCCCGCTGCCAACGCTCTAGTTCGTTTTTAAGCCCTAATAAAATCGACGACACGAATGATCGAGTGAGAAGTGTGTTGGACTGTTACGCTGAGTGTTGCAGGTTCGATTCCCGCTTCAGGACAAACATTTGTGTGATCGTGAACGTCGGTGTTTGTCCTGAGTCTGGGTGGTTTATATGTATTATATGTTTGTATTTACAAAATATATATATATATATAAGTATTGTATCAGTTATGTGGTTCCCATAGTACAAGCTCTGCTTAGTTTGCGCTAGATGGCGTTGTGTAAAATGGCCAAAATATTTATATAAAAAAAATATATATATTCAGCGGCGCGATCGCGTGGATCGGCCGCTCTTATCAGTTTGAACGTGTTTTTTGAGCAGCCATGCCGCCGGCCGTTTATATAATTCATTGCATTTAATACTATAGAATATCATCTTAACAGCGGCCAGCACGTGCGGCTGCGCCACCTAATATAATTCAGCCATTTTTGCTTCCCTCCCGTTGCCCTGCCCACGGTACAACGGTTCCGGTCAAACTAAGCACTGAGCAGGAAATAATACAACTATGGACGGTGCTTTAAGTGGATGAGATGCCATTTGTACTGATCCAATGAATGTTGCAGATACATAGATTGTCCCGTGACGCGGGAAGCGATCCCGCTACACTACGGCGTGACGGACACGTCGGTATTCGACAAGCGCGCGCCCGTGGCTTCTCTCGACGAAGTCATCGCTGAAACTGTGCAGTGGTATGTTATTTTACCAACTACCCCTTCTACTACGTCAATAGGCTTTAATACAAAAAAAAATCTTCAAGCAAGAGAGTCAGGAACTCCATTTTGTGATGCATGATTTTTATGAGTAAGTGCTGCTAAAGCTGCTAATTAGTTAAAACTTAGCAATACCATGGTATTATAGCACTATACATTAATCTAACAACTTGAAAGTAGTCGGTCCCTTGATACAACCAAGACATTCTAGGACTGTACATTAATCTAACAACTTGAATGTAGCCAGTCCCTTGATACAACCAAGACATTCTAGCACTACACATTAATCTAACGACTGAAATGTAGTCAGTCCCTTGCCTCCAGCCCCCGGTGGTTTGACCATAGCCGGCCGGGTCCTAACAGGGAAACAGTAACCTTCCCGCATTCTCAATTCGACCCTGCGGTCGGCTTTTGCAATGTGGGGAAACACCATCATGGACTGTTTGGTAAGCCCAAGCGTCCTTAGATCTGCGTTAGTCTTTCTTAAAACGAGAAGGCCTTTGATAGCTATACTAGAATCTTATATTCCAGCCTGGATAGCATACTTTGAACATGTGATTGCAAACCAAATAGGTAGGATGGGGATATGCGGTTCCGAACGTAGCGTAAGGAATAAAATGATTCTCGAAGCAGAACGGTACAGGCTTAAGTTGGTTAAGAAACAACCCAAGGGAATGGGAGAAATACTTTTTAATAAACTTCCGCTAAAGATTAAACTGATAGATAACTACAACTCATTTTGCAACGTAGTCAAAAAAATATTATTGCATAAAACTATTTATAAAATAAGTGAATACCTAACTACAGATTATAGTCAATTCGATGTAGAGTAGAATCAAAACCCGATCTGAACTATACATACTTACCTACCTAATACCAACCTAGTTTTACTTTTTTACATAACGACGCTCCTTTTACAACTGATTAATTATAGTACGCCCCTTTACAGCGGAATGAAATAATTATTACATGTACATTGTTATAATAATTTTATCAAATACCTATTGTATTAATTACATAGATTACTACAGTTAGGTACGTAAGAAATGACGAGAAACTGATGTTACACCTTAATTAACTAATATTAATGTTTGTTATGTTACTGTGTCTTCATCCTTTTCAATAAATAAATACAATACAATATGTTTGTTATTAAGATTGTATTGCATGAATATTGCCACTAATACCAGTTTGTAATAAGTTTGCAGATTGGAATATAAGATTCTTGTAGCTGTCTTAACAAAGGATTTATTGGCAAAAATAAACAAACTAAAGAATTACATTTTGTTCATTAAAACCTCGGAAAATAGGAAAAGTTTAGACGTTTACTTGTAATTTCAACGGTTGCGCTAGCATCCTTCGCTGCCGTATCCCAAATGTTCACCTCGTATTGGTCACTCAACGATAGCTGGCGCTGTCAAAGTACTCACACTAATCCAATTTCACTACACTTTGACAAATTTAGGATGATAGTTTTCAGGTCATAGGTATATATCTCTAGGTTGCTATGGACAGGCCGCGCTCTTATTCACAGACACTACACAAGCGCACGTGTGGCAATGTTGTTCATGCTAGCTGTTAGACTACTCACGCCATCTAGCGTTGAGTTGCCGAACTGCCTTCTCACCGGAAAAATGACCGATAATGTTAACGCGTCGTGCATTCATATTTTTATGTCAATGTCAAATGGATAGTGCCATCTGGCGACAAAACTGGGAGCTCTCTCTTCTTAGATCGATCGTTGAACTGTGAACACCGGCTCGCACAGTATAATCTTTTACTGCTCCAGATCCTCTTTCTTTACCCTTGAATTTACACCAGCTTTTGAAAATACCCCTGTATGTGTCCTGATCGGTGCAGGTTGGAGCGATGCGGCCGCGGCGCGCCCTCGAGCTGGCCGTACTCCGTCGTCACCAAGCACTGGCCTGGCCACTGGGAGCCGGCGCTGCTGCAGCCGCGCTGTGACGTCACTGTGAGTTGGCCCCACCAGATCCGACATTTGGAATAATGGATGTAGGACTACTGTAAGAGCATTCATCATCATCATCTTCAGGCTATCGCAGTCCACTGCTCGACATTGGACTCTCCCAATGAGCGCAATCCCGCCCTGTCTTCGGCTAGCCGCATCCATCTTCTGCCTGCAGCCTTTAGCAAAGTCCATAGCTTTAGTCCGAATGTATTCAAAAATAATTGAAAAAGTTTTAATTAGTCGGTTGTTATTACTCTGTCGATGAATTCCAATATATTTTATCACGTTTTCAACCGACTTCAAAAAGGAGGAGGTTATCAATTCGGTTGAATTTTTTTTTGTTGTTACCTCAAAACTTTGTTGTTTATGAACCGATTTAAAAAATATTGATGGAGGATTTACTTTCAAATTGGTCCCATACAAATTTCATCAAAATCGATTCAGTAGTTAAGTTTTTATATCCAAATAACTGAAAAAGAGAATGTCGTAGAAGAAAACGAAATTGCGTATTTTGCTTCCCTGCTGCGTGAGTTTTCAGTGGTGTTTACGGTCACTAAAACAGTCCATTTGAAGTCGGTTGTCTATGTTTTTGTAAAACCTTTATTATATGTAAACAAGTAGTTATTTATTGATTTTTAGTATTATGTAATAGTAGGTATTTGATTATAATTTAATATACCTATATAAGGGCAGGGAAATGATGATGATGTAATCAAGGTAAACAGTAACTTAAAAAGAACATAAATACTCCTCCTTCATGTTTACTTATCCCAACCTGCAACACTGCAACGTTGTACTATGTTGCAGGTGAGGTACCAAGCGGTCCGCGCGGGGGGCGGTTGCTCCCTCGAAGTGCAACTCTGTCCTGTGGTCCTCCTCTGCAACGCCTCGCCCATAGCGCTCACGCTGCGCGCGCACGACGCTGCGCCGCTCTGCAAGCTGGAACCCGGCACTGCCATATCACCGCCCTCAGCCGTGCTAAAGGTAACCTCATGTCTTTGAGCTTAGGGTTCATTATCCAGTGGATATATAAACTTCGCTCAAAAGATCCGCTGGAAGAAAAGTCTTATTAGGGTTAAGCTCGCCTTTGTACATGTCTTTTCTTTTATGATTTATATTCTTATGTGTTTGTGTGTACAAGAAAGAATTACAGAATTCGCTCGTAGTTTTATACCATACAAACTACCCCTCTCCGCTCGAAGGATGATGCTAAGAGTGCATTTCCACTGAAGCGGAGTGGAGAGAAGCGGACCGTGAATTGGCCAATCACAGAGCTTGAATTGGAGATTTCGAAATCTTTATTACATATTTTCGGTACGCGGTACGTGTGATCATTACTCTTACGGCAACAAGATTCTGGAGCATATCTTGCGTGTGCGATGAGCGGGAAAACATGAATACGAAATTTGTTAGCGCGTCCTGCTTCTTTACCAAATGTTGTTTACATACTAAAAAGTAAATTTGCTGCAGCGGCAAACGCACCGTCTCTACTTTTTTGTTTATCCCACTTATCGCATACACAAGCTACAGCACTGTGGCCTTGCCGTTAGATGTCGCGCTGGTATACTAGCTGAATCCTGACCCAATTTGGACCTTATTCTAATCGAAGTAAGGTTGGTTATCCAACTTCAATGTGGTGTGATTGCAGAAGCCGTTCTTCATATCAGTAGAGATGGGGCGGGAGACTTATGTCAGTGGCGAGTTGGCTATATCGGGCACCGAGCACGGTCGCTACGGGACCCCGGCACGCGGGCGACTCGCGCTTGACCATACCACTGACCTGGCCATACAGTGTAACCACAAGGTACCCTATTCAGATTTTTGATTCTGCGATCGGAGTGGCTTTAACCTCTTTTTGCTCCTTCGTAAGCTGGCAGGAGGCTTTGCTAGCCGTTTGAACGTGTTCCCTTTTATTATTATTATTATTATTACCAGCCTGTACTGTCTCACTGCAGAGCAAAGGCCTCCCTACCTTTCTTCCACAATTTTCTGTCCAGTGCTATAGTGTTCCCTATAGGATTTTGTAAACATTGCTGTGTTTCGGTGGGCAATGTAGCTACATTACCCACCGAAACACAGCAATGCAAACTCAGTCCTAATACTCCCAGTAATGTAGTATTAGGACTGAGTGCCGAAAAATATTATTCAAAGTCCTTTGTAGCACTGTTTTGACCATGTGCAGTCGGGACCTCTTCCCATCAGGAGATCGCATTGCTAGACTCGTGAACCCTGACCAATGTGGCTTTAACTGTTTCATCATTATCATCATCAGCCTATTGTAGTCCACTGCTGGACATAGGCCTCTTTTAATGTGCGTCATCTCGCCCTGTCTTCGGCTTCGGCCGCATCTCTCTGTCTGCAATCTTTCGCAGATCGTCACCCCACTTGGACAGAGGTAAAAATGTTTTCTTGTGTTGGACAGGTGGCTCTACTCACGATGTACTATGAAATCAAAGAGGATATCAACGTACTGGGTATGAGCTCAACCTGCATGCTCATCAATAGAATGAAGACTGAAATATTGGTGAGTAACCTACTTACTTCTGTCCGAAAAACTACTCTAGGTTGTATATTTTGAGTTTGACATTAACGCGTCTAAATATAATCTAAAAGTAATCAAACATGCGTAACATAAATGCATAAACAAAAGTTACAAGTGACAAGAAAATGGCATGAAAAAATGTGTTAAAATGGACAAAGGCTATAGTAAAGTAAAGTAAGTATTTGACATAAAGGTAAAAAAATCAAGGTTTATGTCAAAAAGGCGCTCAGCTCAGCAGATTGTTGGACGACCTAAATGGCCACCCTACGCTGATTTTCAGCTGGACCTCTGCATATAGCAGTGTAGCACTGGCCTCTGTGATGCAAATTCCTGTGATCTCTTACTATTAGATCGTTTTTACGTATTGAAATATCGTCACTACACTAAGTAAAAAAACGCTTCGTATTCCTTCATGTTTTTCCTGCTTTTTGGTGTGCAATAAAGAGTTATCTGTCTATTGTATATTATAGATTCGACGCCCTTTGAAACTGCCAGATGGTTAAGTACCATCGAGGTTCCACGAACGGAGGGCAAAGTACTTGTTCCCCACTATCAACATCAACAGGCTCGTTCTGTTGCTGTCTAGGCCGAGGGAATACATTACTGCGTTTAAAGTTTAAACCCCATACTATCACGAACTCCTTCTTCAAAGCAGGTTCAAAAATTCTTCAAAACAAATGCCAGTTTCGGCTCATAACATTAAAGCCCAGTTTTTCAGACGCCGTCGAATAGTTGGAAAGTTCCGACACTGAGATACTGTCTTAGGCCTGAATTATACAGAAACAGCATAACCGCTCATACGATCTTGATGAAATTTGGCAGGTGATTAGGTAAATTTAAAACCTTTTTAGGATTAGTAGATGAGCTAAATCGAATCAGTGGATAAGGCGAAGGCAACGCGCAGGCGGAACAAAGATGTAAAATTGCATGAAGCGTCGCTTACAGATTTTGTACGACAACACAGACCCAGACCTTTATTTCTCATATAGCCCCTTGCGATTATGTCAAATGCTCAAGTGTTAGCATCGTGACTGGCACAACAAGGGCAGAAAAAATCCCACACACCCAAAGAGCCATCAGACAGAATATCCGCTAAAACAAAAGAAACAGGCCACCGTGCCCAACAATACAATGCATGCATGTATTTTATTTTTTGGTACAAGCTCTAATAATTTCCTTTGGTTTGGCGTTATTTCACATGTTTAGATTGGTGCTATACAGGGTGGGTAAACACTACCTACAATTAAGCATTTTAAGTACTAACACTACTTAAAATGCTTAATTACGTGTGATAAATTGTTAATAATTATAGGTATCGGCGATAGCTGTGCCGAACGACACCGTCAATGACACGGTACTGCGCCCCTCCACATACAAGGTGGTTGAACCGACGCAAGATGGAAGGTAAAGCCTACTTATTACCAATTGTTACATGCTCCGTTCTACCTAGGTATTATAAGTACTACTCGGGCGAATAAACATGACACCTGGCTCGAATCACGTTTGTGCAAAGCACAGCGTGGAATTGGATAATCTTGATAGAGAAGAGGTCCTGTAATACTTGGTAATGATAAGTAATGGTAGGGCTTCGCAATTAGAGGAAGAAGAAACACGGAGGGCGCTGCGCGGGGCAGCGGGGGAAGCATCAAGTTCCGAGCCACGTGGCCGCCAGGTGTCATGTTGATTCGCCCGAGTAGTAGAATGTTCGACAAGGAACGATTTTCGATAACGAGATAACTATATTTGTAATGAATAACCATTGGGTTCCCTTTTCATGAGGTCAAGCGGAGTTCCCATTCGTTTGGCTAGTTAGAAAGGGAAGATAATTTTTCTCAGAATGCCAGTACTTAACGTTATTGTTAAGTACTTTCTAAATGGGAAATACATTTCTAAGGAAATTTGCACCTTATTTTCTTATCAACAAGGTCTCAAATTCACCCATCCCTGACGTAGGCATCAAGAGTCCAGCTATGGACGGAGAATACTTATTTGAACGTTGTTAGCGTTGATAAAATAGTAATGTTTTTCGTTCTTATAGAATCTCTAATTACATCCATATTCTAAGTCGATTTTTTTCACTCAAGTGAATACTTACATTTGAAATTTGACAGGTGACAGCCGAACCTTTAGTAAAGCGGCGGCCATTTTACCACTCACGTAAGTATTCATATGAGTGGAAAAATCGACTTAGAATATGGGTGTTAGCCTCAGATACATAGTAACTATAAAATCTCTTCGGAAAAACCCTACATAAAATGAAATAATTATATGTTTTCATGGTTGTCAGTACGCATGGCACGCCGTTGTGTCGTTTTTGGGTGGTGGAGCGGTGGCGCGGCAGCGACCCGGGCGAGCTGCGCCTGTACCTGTGCGTGGCGCTGAAGGGGGGCACGAGGGGCGCGGCCCCTCTTCGTGTGGGGCATCCCCCCTTCCGCAAGGCGCTCGCGATCGCCGACCAAGATGAGCGCTCTGTGAGTACTCGTTGGTTACTAGGTGATGCTGTGCGGCCGGCTCTGAATATCTTATCGTATCTTAGGTCATTCTTGTTGTTATTGGTTCAAGTTAACTTATACGGGCGGTACTTCATTTTTGATTTCCCTATGCCAAGCAACGTTAAACGTACATTTTCAATCCCTCTTTTTACCCACTTAAACATTTAACAAAAATTTAAAACTAACATTTAGTAAAAACTGAAATACATGGTAGTGTTTTTTTTTGGAGATTATCAAAATGTGACTTTCATTTAGATCTTGTCTTTATTTCAGGCGACAGATGCATTTAACTTTTAGTCTAATAATACCTTTATTACGTACTTTTACATCTTTTATCTTTGATTTTGAAAATTTGCTAAAACCTGTATCTAATTATTTGTATTGAAAAACAAAATTACAAAGATTTAGATTGATACATCCAAAACAAAAACTTTTCCGATACATATTCTGAACTCCTCCATCTACTTTTCATTTTCTTTCTTTTCTTCTCAATGTCACATTTTGATAATCTCCGAAGAAAAATACTGCCACGTATTTCCGTTTTTTACTAAAATCAATGATTAAGTGGGTAAAAAGAGGGATTGAAAATGTACGTTTAACGTTGCTTGGCATAGGGAATTCAAAAATGATGTAACACCCCGATGGTGCTGCCTCGGGTGGATGTTTTTGAGAATCTCAGAAGAAAAAGGCTAATACGGGTGTGAGTAATTGTATTTGCTGGCAGGTGCCTATAGTGATCACCCAGGTGCGGCACGAGGGCCGCTGGGTTGTGACGGTCTCCGAGGACCCGTGTCCTCAGCTTGCGGTGTACAACCGCACGCACGTCCCGCTGTGCGTGGCGCAGCCGACCCGGGGCAGTGACGAGCCCGGCACCTCCAAGGTCATGGTGAGTGTGAAGAGTTGAGAAGGCGTGCATGTGGCTCGCTCTAACAACACGTTTACACAGATCGCGTTATGTTTTAATCATCACGCCAATTCTTAGGGCTCTTTCAATTTAGACTTTTCGTGTCGGACGGCAGCAGTGCCCAAATGGTGCGTTTGAGTTTGAGAGCCCTTAAACTGTAGCCATAAAAACCTGTTTTTGTAAATAATTTGTTTTTTCACCTAACTGGCTGTTACACTGAGTTACATTAAATTAAATTGTTAGAAGAAAACACGTGTAATTACAACCTACTTGAAGTGAACACAACTTGCATACAATTATATACTCTCTTATACTTAATACTAAGATACAATAAAAAAGAAAGAAAAGTTAAATTTAGAAGAAATAGATTAATAAATTAAATAAATTAATTATACTTTTATATATTATTCGCAGTCTCTTAATAGAAGAGACTGCGCAGAAAATGTCTCTTTCCTGGTAAATTCTGTTGTACGATGAGCACATACGATATAGTGGTGAATGGTGACCATAATTTGAATGACAACGAGGGAGATTGAAAATGACATGCAGATATACAATGTTAGCAATCTCTGTCGCAGGTGGTTCCGGAGTGCGCGGGCGCGCGCTGGTTCTGCTCGGTGCCGCCGCGCTCGTTGGCGCATTACTCGACGCCGGCGCACTGCGCGCGCTACCCGCCGCCGCCCGGCGCGCCGCTGCCGCCGCACGCTATACCATTCCTCACCTTCGCTAAGGTCAAAGGTAACACCACAACACCTCCCTGTACCATTATACGAGTATGCGATTTTCACTGGTTCACACTCACTGGTTGACAGAGTACCTAATGTTGAGATCCGACTAAGAACAAAAGTTTTGGATATACGTACGAGGATCAATAAGTTGAAGTGATCTCCACTTTGGTTGGTGTCCAGATGAGGGTGAGATGGAGTGGTGCGCGCCGGTGGGCGTGGCTGACGGCGAGCAGCTGCTGCAGCTGTGCGGGCTCACGGTCAAGCTTCGCGTGCGCACGCACCCTCACTCTACGCTGCTCGAGCTCAGGCACGTCGACCAGGTGCGTGCCTACACCGCACCCGCACTACACCGCACCGCACCGCACCCACACTACACCGCACCGCACCCGCACTACACCGCACCGCACTCGCACTACACCGCACCGCACCGCACCCACACTACACCGCACCGCACCCGCACTACACCGCACCGCACCGCACCCACATTACACCGCACCCACACTACACCACATCCACACTACACTGCCCCACACCGCACCCACACTACACCGCTCCCACACTACACCACGCGCTACTAAACTACGCTACACCCAAACTACACTGCCCCACAAATTCAAATTTATAATTTGATAAAAATTCAATTCGTGAATTGTAATTTTGTAAACAAATTTCAATTGGCCTATACCCAGCAGTGGGTCCTACCTGGCTGATGATGATGAAACAAATTTCATGTTTTAGTACAGAAATTTACTAAAACAAGAAAATTCATCAAATTAGATACCTAAAATACATATATTGCATGAGTATTATGAGTATTTCATTATTAAATACTGTACCGTTAATATTAAGCTTTTTGCTTATAGAGAGCAGCATTTGATTTTCCGTTCGAGTTAGTCAAGTGCTGATAGTCCATTTCCACCGTAAGTGGCGCCACCTAGCGGCTTTGTGTGGTATTTTTATGTCTACCGATAATGGCCGCTCAATTACTTCTCATTGGCGTTTTGTATTCCGCCGAGTTAACACGTCCGAACAGCTCCTACCTAGGACTGTTCCATACTTATTATAAGTTTTCAATATCGAATTCGAAACTATCATTCGAAAAAGAAATAAAGTGTTTAAAAAGTGCAAAAGGGGAAAATGTAAGTACCCTCTTTTCTTAATGTAGCCGATATGGCTTTATTAAATTGAATTATTTAACGGTTTATTCCGTTCGGTATAACATGTATGTGTATACAAAATAAAGATAAAGATATTGTCCATCCGCCCAGGTTTGTGTAGCAGAAACACTTGATGAGATTCCCCAGTTACATAAGAAAAAGTGTTTAAATTTAAATTTATTGATCTAGATAGCGTGAATTTGCGCTACAAGCTACCTATATAAGCTGCAGGCTGCAGGTCATGCAGCCCTATAAACGGCAGCTCGTCGAACTATCCGAGCAGGATTCTGCGCGTGAGTGCACTATATTCATGAAAATCGGTGAGCTACGCAAACTTTTTTAAATTTTGTTGAAGTGATTCTAATAGTCTTTTCGGGTCAGTGGTTCAACGTTTATTTTCCTAGTACGCAAGTCCACGACTGGTGCTATTACTAAAGAAATAAACTTTCATATTAAACAACGTTACGAACGTTTTAATGATAGTATGAACTTGAGTACTTAACTGTTCTACGAAGTTTTTTGTCGAAAAGCCATTGACATAGGAACCGTCTGTTCCAAAAGATCCGATGACTAGTTCTAATGTAGGTTCAATCGTTTAGATGTTTTTTGGTTAGTATGTAAATATTCCTACACAATTCTCATTTAGACCACTCCAGGTGGCATTGTCTAGCAAACAAAAAGGGGAAAAATACGTATAAGTACCTTACGTTGTGGGAGTAGGTATCATACCTATTCAAGAGAAATAGGTTTTCTTCAGAAAACCCGTAAGATTTGAGCAATAATAATACCTAATTTAATTGTTTTTCGACTACCTACCCGATTTTTATTGAAATTAAATAATGTTGCAAAATTATTCGGATTTGTTGTAGAAATCATTTCTACCACCAAGCAAGCCCTCACACAAATAATTTTGAGTCACACCTCCTTAGAACAGTAATTTTGATTTGAATACGCAGTAATTTTCTAGGTTGTAATAGTGGTGTAATAGTAACAATAAAAGCTTAACATTAGGGTAACCTATGGTTTTACAAAAGATGTACTGTGTCTGAAGCAAGACATGTATAATTTTAAAAAACATATATATTATGAATTCTCCGCGGATTTCAATTTCGGGAACTTTGAGTAATTACAAAATTTGAGAGATGTTAAACTGCTTTAATTTACTGTACATGGAAATTAATCTTATGTCTCTGCTCACGCAAGGCATCATTAATCTGCCAACAGGTTAAAGCTAACGTCCGGGGGGTGTATATAAGTATTTAAAGTATTTATTTTTCTTTCGTGCATTATTAAAGTACCGACTTTGATTCAAGTTTTTATGATGTCTCTGCTCACGCAAGGCATAAACAATCTGCGAACAGATTAAAACTAACCTCCGGGGTGTGTAGATAGTGTTTATTTTCTTTCGTACACTATTAAAGTAAGTACCTACAACGAGTCAAGTATTTATGATGTCTCTGCTGACGGCAAGGCATTAACAATCTGCCGACAGATTGGAGCTCCCATCTCGAGGGTGAGGAGCAAGTATTGATTTAATGACAAGACTTTTATAATATTTTACCTTGTAGTGTTCCACTACCTACATTACTGTATAGTCTAACCGGATGCATTTGTTTTTGGCAAACCTTAAGCTGCAAACAGATCTAAGTATAAAAGTTTAGCTTTTAAGGACATAGTTCCAGTACCTACATTGAAATCTATAGATGTTTCTGTCTACGACAAGACATCAGCAGTTTTAAAACGGTTGCTCCATCTTAAATATTGATGTCGAGCCCGTACTGCTTTCATAAACCAGACTCAAATAGGCACAATAGAACTATTGGATACCTGCTCACTGCAAGGCATCAACGATTTGCAAACAACTTAATTTTAGGTTCTGTAATGCTTGTATAACCAGGTTTACCAGGGAATGTTAATAGTAGCGTAGGTACGCATTGAAGCGGCAAAACATTACCAGTGAATCACGAGATTCCCAAAGAAGTTACGCAAGACTGTTGTATTGGCTACTTCCCAGTTCGTACACTCTTTTTACTAAACTTATGGGTGACTCAACTCACGGTAAGAGCACCAAAATAATGGAACTTTGTGTGCTCGATAGCACGTAATGAAGGAAAGTCCTTGTTTAGGATAAAAAATATCAATAATTTATAATTATAAAATAGTTTACAGCATACTATAAATTCATCTTAACTTAGGCTAGAAATTGTGAGATATTTTTTCAACTCTCTTTCGAGAAATGAACTACTTACGTAATGTTTTTATCAGATACCCTCATGGTATTTTTAATAAAATTGTTTATTTAAATGACAACAAGTGCTCGTCTTGCCCCTTGCTTAGCCATTATTGGCTCGAACCTTGTATTTTAGTAAAGTATCGTAATATTAAACGTTTCAAAAAAAAAAAAAAAAAAAACAAGCAAGTAAGTACCCTACTTACTTATCGATATCACTCTTATCAAAAATATTATTTCCAAATATTGTCAGTAGGTACTTTATGAGATCTAAGCTGTCGCCTCCAAATTAACATAAATGCACTAGATGCCTGTGTATCTTCTTAATCGTAATATAGGTACGTAAACTACAGAAGTAGGTACCGTATCAATTAACCCTGTTCAACAATGAACACTGACTAGAGCATGATACAAAATAGCATGCCTGTAAACTACAATCGTTTTCTCCTAATTGAGTGTTTGGCTCTGTTGTCAAGAGTTCTAAATAAGCCTCCCAAAGGCTTCAGACTTACAATATAAATGTACGTCAAACCTTAGTTACAAATGAACTAAATAGTGTTTGAGCTTATTATAAAAGTTTTAAATTAACATGGTCGCATTAGTCTAAGCAGACACTTATCTGGCTCGAATGATAAGAATTTTCTGTACATGAACATATTATTGCCTTTAACTAGTACTTGTTTATTTAAACAGTTGCTATACCTATACCTAGTTAGTAGGTATATGGAATATACTATATTATGTATTTAAAGTGAACTATATTTATAGTACCTAAATATCAAATATTTCGAATGGCAACGACTGCACCTAGGCAGGTACTTAATTTTTCATGTCTTTATTGAGTTGCTTAATAGGCAAGATCAAATCACTTAACCCAACATACTGATTGCCCAATATCTTATTGCCCAATATCTTATCACTTTAAGCATTTTATATAATTATCATACATGCCTGTCACTCAGGCTGTTGACCAATGCTGTATTCCAAAGTTTTATTGTATATTATATTCGTTAGCTATCAAACGAACTTCGCAAGCGATTGCATACCGACTACGTTCGATCTTTAATTGATTAAACTTTGTTCATGAAAAATAAAATGTTATGGTTATAATGAACAACAACAAACAACTGAAATGACATAATATCCTAATATCATCTAGCGAACATTTGCAAACAAGAATGGCTCTCATTCATTATAACGATATGACGGGACGCTGACTTGTCAGCTCACATGATTTCTCGATTCTGGAATCCTTCCCATAATGATAACTTTTAACGTTACTCTTAGTTTTATGAGTAAACGCAGTAGGATAATAAACTGATGTTAAAGGTATACATCAATGAAAAATTGTCATTTGGCATAACTGACATGAATCAATACTTACAATTCTATATCTACAATTCTATCCTATTTTCCTTAACGCTTGTTGTTATTGTTGACTATTGCAATATAATAATTTCTTATCGTGTCACCAGTTCTTTCGAACCAGTGTGGTAAAAGGATTTCATGTGCGTCTCGAAGAGGTTCGTTTAGAATCACTAACATTTAATTTGCCAAATAGCTACCTAAACTAGGTGATTCGGTAATTATCTAGTAATTAATGTTATTGTATCTACTTAACTTGATACAGTGATCAAAATCACTGCATTGGAAGCATAATAGAAGTGTCTCTAAATAATATTAAACTACCTAACTGGAATTACGAATAATTGGATAGTGTCGACACACCCAATTATCATCACGCTAATAATTTTAAAAAACTATAACATTATATTATATTACATTGATTATTTTTATTATTTTCCCTCTAGTTTATTATAACCACATAAAAAAATATAGAGAGGAAGGCAATGTGAAATTGTTTTTAATCTTTTTTTTGTGAGATAAAATATATAAAATTGATTTAACATAATAACTTAATCACTCTCATTCGATTCGAAACAAAGTATTTGTATTTTAAATACAGTTTAATTAAATTAGTATGAAGTATTATGCTAGTAAATACTACAATACATTTGTAAATAATAATGTTCACTTATATTTCGAAGGTATCGAACAAAACTGATTAGGCACACATGGCTGTGTAGCAAGTATACCGAATGATAATTATATCGAAGCTGTGAACGCAGTAACCCTGAAAATGTGTTATGAGAGTAACCAACCTCCGACAGTGGTTTCTGAAATATTGTTTGACCTCGCTGAAGGTCTGTCATAATCAGTATTTAAATATCCTATATCCTATACTTATTACATAAGACAGTAAGTTGCGAGTTATGTTTAACGTAGCAAATACAATGATTGTTATTAAAACAAACAAAATATCATAATTCATATACTTTATTACAGGTTCATATTGAAAAATGATAATAACTTATGTTTTATTAAGAACTTACAATAAATCATCACATTGGCGTATAAGAACCTGAAATTTCACGTTGCAAGTGGCGTCACCAGGCGATAGCAAACAGAATCTCTATAAGCAAAAAGCTTAATATTAACGGTACAGTATTTAATAGCGGCGTTTTCCCTGAAAGAAAACGCATATTAAATACTTACCTTAATATTAAGCTTTAGTTTGATTTCTGCCTGGTGAAAATACGTAATAAAAAGCCAATGAGAAGTAATTGAGCGGCCATTATCGGTAGACATAAAAATACCACACAAAGCCGCTAGGTGGCGCCACTTACGGTGGAAATGGACTATCAGCACTTGACTAACTCGAACGGAAAATCAAATGCTGCTCTCTATAAGCAAAAAGCTTAATATTAAGGTAAGTATTTAATATGCGTTTTCTTTCAGGGAAAACGCCGCTATTTATATTTAAAATCTGGTAAAAAGAGGTTTAGTTTCTAAATGATTTTAGCCACCGGCTCACACAAGCCTAGTTTTAAAAAAACTCACGTGTCAGTCAAATTTGTATTTATTTATTTTATATCTGTAACAACTTTTAAATAAATGACATCCAGTTAAGTTATTTTATGAATTGGTCACAGCACGACATATCCGCCAGTGACATCAGAAACCGTCTGTTTGGCGCCTTCTCATCTGAAGATGACATAAAATCCTTCTTGAATCCAGTAAGTGCAAATCAACGAATAATATAATTTGAAACTGATGATGTGATATTGACTTATTATATTTTTTGCAGAATGATATGTCCATACCGCGAAACTTAGATCGCGTTGGTGCTGAAGCGAAGCGTAAGTTGATTTGCCCGACTGTGAACAAGGCTAGTATTATAATAGTTCTCCTGGTTTACGTACCAATAATAAAAGTCATTTATTTCAGGCTATAAAACCGAATTATTCCCATCTGTCATCCTCGCTCTGTCCGCTTAGGGTGACAGATGGGACAAAGAAGTTCTATCTGTCCCACCGTTGCTGAAAAGGTCAAAAAGGGGACAGATGTAAATTTTAAAAGTTCTTTCTGTCCCCCTGTCACCAATAGGGGAACAGATAGAACTATTTTTTCCCATCTGTCCTCCATTTAAAAAATAAAAATTTAAAGATTTTTGCTGTAATGTATTCAATAAGCTTCGAACGTTTTGGTGTAACTTTTTACCAGCTCTTTTAATTCCAACGTTAGATATGTGTTTTGGATCGTTTTGGTGGTACCCATAAATTTACAAAAAGTGCCAGACTCAAAACTACTTAAAATTAAAGAATAATCGACCTATTTATGGTTCTCACTCTGGTGCATTGAAAAAACTTCTCACTTCTTTATCCAGTGATAGATCCTATACCAGATACTGAGCCACTCGTAGAGATCAGCCCGTCCCAGATGACAATGGACACTGCATTGCCCTCCGCGCCCTATTTGGCGGTCCCCACAGAGGACCCCACGTCGGGGGGTCCTAGCACGTCCCGCGACAGGCCCCCAGACCAGACTGAAGATGGAGATGAGGAGAAGACGAATACCGCGTCTACTGTAGTGCTGTTCGCTGACTGCGGGAGAGACAGCCTTAGTGAGTTATCTGCTATCAACTTTATATGTATATGAATGAATGAATGAAAACTCTTTATTGGAAATTTAGTACAAGGAAACTTAAAGATCGAGTCGAATGATTTTTCAAAAAAAAAAAGGATGCCCTGTATTATTGAACCAATGGATTCTGTTGCAGATGAGGATCATTGTTAGCAAAAAAAAATTACTTAAGATTAAAGGAAATATTAGCAAATTTATAATGCTGCACTGGCTTTTGTTAGTTAAAGTTCTGCGTTGCTCTATTTTTATCACGGGCAGACGTAATCCCTCCATCGGAGATTGCTTCTTGTCTCGTCATTTGTTTCAGGAAACTGCTAGGCGTTTGGTCTTAATAAATAATATTGTTTTAGATGCGGATGCGCAGTCGCGGCGGATCTTGCGTCTCGGCAGTGAGGACTCTGCGACAGAGAGCTTATTGAACGACGTGTCCAACCCCGGTAAGTAAAACACTCATCACAGAGCCAGGGCTTATTGAACGAGCACTACCCCAACATAACAGTCAGTGTCAGTTTAATAGAGTAGCTCAAATAGTTATTTGATTATAACGGGTATGGAAATTTGCCTTGAGGATAACCCTTAAACGGTGTTTTAAAAAGCTCCAATACGACAGTCAACCCGTGACCACGCCTGTTGCAATACAGTCGAAACGTCGGGACACAAAAACATACGAGATGAGCGCGATAAATATATAATCAAGTAACTATGTGTGATAGCCGCGAAAGTCTACGAAAAACTAGAGTAGCTCAAGTTTATTGTGTACAGAGTGGAAAGAGTCGGCGGTATGGGCGCCGTGCGATCGTTTGCGTGTGGTCGCGGCGGCGGTCGGGCTTGAAATGGCGGCCGCGGCCGACTCACGCCCGCTCATCGCCTTACACCTGGACCGCGCCGCCTTGCTGCTGCGCGCAGATGCCAGGGTGAGTGACGTCACACATCACCATAGTTTTTCACCAGCTTTAACAGAAGGTTTAGTTGGAAAGTCCAACTGTCATTACGTTTACGTTTCGTCGGGTTACGTGTAACAGGTGCTGCTCAAATTATCAAATAACTTTTACGGTAAGCGTCAAATATAATGCGTATAGATTTTGTGGTACTCTGATAGGCCTAGATTTATCAATAAACAACCTCAAACGCTATTAATCATTGTTTAAACGTCATATGAAACTTCAGACTAGTGACTTCCTATGGGATATTAAGTCAATGTAAGTCACACGTCTCCACCCTGGACATGAAAGCCGCAATCCTCTTTCTCTGTATAGCATTGAAGTAATGAACAGTATTTTTTCAGCGCACCAAAACGACGCTAGCGATATCGGACGTGCAAGTGGACAACCTTCAGTACGAGAGCGGTCAGTTCGACTTCGCGGTGGTGGGAAGTACGCGCGGCGAGCCGGCCGCGCCCGCGCCCTGGCCGCCGCTCTGGAACCCCTTCGGCGCGGCTGGCGCGTTCTCCGCGGGACGGGGCCAGGCGCGCGCGTTACTCACCCTCACGCACGACACGTGGCCGGTCCACTCGCGCACATACACAGGCACGGTGACATAGCTCTTTTGTGATGTTTCATTGTTTACTGAATAATAAGAACGGCAGATGCCAATTACACTAATTATTTGAGAAAGTTACACATTCAATTAATTAATTCAACCAAATATAGTACAGTGATACGCTCGTGTCAAAAATGTTCAAAGGTCGCTCGTAATTTTTTTTTAATAGTGCTTCAGGCGTTATTTATCAATATTGATTGCCTAATATTTAATCTCTGACGGTAATTTACATTTGGTATACTAAGCGTCAAACAACTTGTGTCGCGAAACGTAATCGCGATTATCATTTCATAGCGAGTGATACGACGTAGACGCATACACAGGTAGAATTATAGATATAACATAGCAACACCGGCCCGACCACTTTTGAGTAGTAACAAGCCTCGGGGCCAGTCTGTCGTGAGCGGCAAGCGCGGGTAGACTTGTGCCAGTCTAGTGGGTACGTTCGAATGGCGTGGTCAGTTCTCGGTGGGTTTTGTTCGCAGAATTATCAGGTTAGTGTTCAGTGCTCAGTGTTTTCACCTCAGCATATTTGGTGAGTGCTAGATATTAGTTCTCAACAGGTCCTACAGGTATAACTTTCCTCATAATCCTGATATTCACGTGTTCACCGGCATATTCTAGATATTAACGTGTAAAGGATTGCTTTAGCGCTCAGGTGCTCAGACTCACTCAGAGTGCAGTTGCGTTACTGGTCTGTTGTGTGACCGGTCTCAACAGGTCCTACAGGTATAACTTTCCTCATAATCCTGATATTCACGTGTTCACCGGCATATTCTAGATATTAACGTGTAAAGGATTGCTTTAGCGCCCTGGGCTCAGGTATGTACTGTGTAGTATATGTGTAAAGCGTGCACGATACATTTAAGTACCTACTATTAGATGCAAGCGCAATACGCATCTGTAGGTAGGTATCTCACGGTATGTCACGGTTTACTATAAGTACCTAATAACGTGTTCGGTAATGATGCCGGTCATAGGTATCACTGCTATAATAACTATTATGTGTTGTGTCTTACATTATAAGTTCGTATGTTCTTGTTGATGTCTAATAACGTGTTCGGTAGTGACACCGTCCACGCATGTTGCTATCTATAAAATTAATGTGTTTCTATTTGCGTTGTGTCTTAGAATGTAAGTACATACGTTTCCTCGGATGAATTACGTGGCATTATTAGTGGCTTATTTATATCATATCCACAGGTAAATTGCGTTCCACAGGTTTATCACTGCGTTACACAACTACGTTATACATATTATATAGTAATGTTTTTATCTTCTGGTTTATCTGTACACACACTCAATCTCGGTTCCACAGAAAACCAGCGCTCAGCAGCATTCCATGCTGCTGCAGCATAATGCTGAGTGGATACCATTTTTATATCAATTATTGTAATACTATGTTAAGTGAACTGTGAAATGTGTAATTTGGTACAAAATAAAAATTTATTCTATACTATTCTATTTAAGTACCTACTATTAGATGCAAGCGCAATACGCATCTGTAGGTAGGTATCTCACGGTATGCCACGGTTTACTATAAGTACCTAATAACGTGTTCGGTAATGATGCCGGTCATAGGTATCACTGCTATAATAACTATTATGTGTTGTGTCTTACATTATAAGTTCGTATGTTCTTGTTGATGTCTAATAACGTGTTCGGTAGTGACACCGTCCACGCATGTTGCTATCTATAAAATTAATGTGTTTCTATTTGCGTAGTGTCTTAGAATGTAAGTTGGCTTTATTAGTGGCGTATTTTATATCATATCCACAGGTAAATTGCGTTCCACAGGTTTATCACTGCGTTACACAACTGCGTTATACATATTTATCACTGTGTTAATCAACTTCGTTACACAGATCTATCAGGCGATACATTATTGTGCTACAGTGCAGTTGCGTTACTGGTCTGTTGTGTGACCGGTCTCAACAGGTCCTACAGGTATAACTTTCCTCATAATCCTGATATTCACGTGTTCACCGGCATATTCTAGATATTAACGTGTAAAGGATTGCTTTAGCGCTCAGGTGCTCAGACATATATTTAGATATAGGTACGTCGATCCAATCTACAAAGCATCACACCGGGTCTTCGTGTTCTCATATTCATAACCGTCACCACATGGCGACATGGTCGTCGTGTCGATGTCATCCTCGCATCATGCTGGACGATGCTGAGTCGTACGAGACGTCACGCACCTTGACTATGTGGTCATGCTTATCGGTCTACCCTCATCTGACACCAAGGTAACATAATTTTCTATTTATTTTACTCAAAAAATAATTTCAAAAATTGATATGATATAGAAATATCTGGTGTACCCGAGTCCAATGGAGAGAGCCCGGTTCGTCTCTTCACTCTTGTCGCCAACAAACTGGGTGTAACAATCCACGAGGACGATGTGGTGAGCGCTGTTCGAGTGGGTGCGCGTCACGAGGTTTCGGACCCCCACTGCCCCCGTTCCTGATCCTAATGGCCATCCTGACTCCGCCTCAGCGGCCACCGGCCATTACAGATCTGTCGCTTCGATCGTCCATGATGCTGTGTCAGGTATCGCCACAACGCCCGCTCCGCGGCTCCTTGTGGTACGCTTGCTTCGGCGTGCCTAGCGGGATGAGGTGATCCGCGCGGCGCACGTGCACCGCGGCGCCGACACCGCGGGGCTTGGCGTGCCCGGCCCCCCGCGCCGCTTCTATGTCAACGAGCGGCTCACGCTGGCCAACAGGCTGCTGTTCCGGCGGGCGCGGGAGGAGACTCGCCGCCTGGGGTGGAGGTTCGCGTGGACCAGGGATGGCACTGTCCACGTCAGGCGCGACCACGGGGAGCCCGCCAAGCGGATTCGCAGTGAAAGTGATTTAATAAACATCTTTGGCGCAAAAAGTGTTGATTGCCATTAGTGAAAGAGTGTTTCTTTGCTTGGTTTTACATTTTTAAGGTATATGCTATCCACAGTATTTAAACCGAGATCTAAAGTTTTGTATAACATTAGATACTGCTTTTGTCTTGATTTTCTACCTACCTATGTTTATTTACAAATAACACTAAGTACTCGCAATGTACCAGCCAACCAAAATTTAAAACTAATAATGTTAAGAAATTAATATTTTTTCATTATCAACGAACCTACTTATGTACTTAACTAAGTATCTACTATGCTACTTTTTAAACATTTAAGGTTTTATAATAATAATATAAATAATTATTTCCCTACTAATATTTTATAAGTGGCTCGCCTTTTTAACCATGAATAAAAATAATACTGTTCTACCTACTCACAATACAATGTTGTCTACTTTACTAAATATTATTTTATACTCTAACTATCCTGTATATTAAGTAGTAAAGTTTTTAATTTCTTACCTACACATATTTAATGTAATTAATAATTATTGTGGTCAATTTTGTTTTATGTCTAACTTTATGTATTTAATCTTTTGATATCAAGCTTCGCTGCCTTGTTAAATGTTCAAATATTTATTATTTTTTCTAATTTTATTTTAAGTATAGCTACTTGTTTTTATTTATATAATTACCCATGCCTACTTGATGCTGATTTTGCTCGTTTTTATTCACATTTTCATGTACATAATAAGTAATGATTTGTTGGGTTGATAATTAATTATGTTTGTTGTCACCAGGTTGTGGATGTTTAGTAATGTTTTTTTTCTTCTGGTTTATCTGTGCACACACTCAATCTCGGTTCCACAGAAAACCAGCGCTCAGCAGCATTCCATGTTGCTGCAGCATAATGCTGAGTGGATACCATTTTTGTATCAATTATTGTAATACTATGTTATGTGAACTGTGAAATGTGTAATTTGGTACAAAATAAAAATTTATTATATTCTATTCTATTCTATATATATCACTGTGTTAATCAACTTCGTTACACAGATCTATCAGGCGATACATTATTGTGCTACAGTGCAGTTGCGTTACTGGTCTGTTGTGTGACCGGTCTCAACAGGTCCTACAGGTATAACTTTCCTCATAATCCTGATATTCACGTGTTCGCCGGCATATTCTAGATATTAACGTGTAAAAGGATTGCTTTAGCGCCCTGGGCTCAGGTATGTACTGTGTAGTATATGTGTAGTAGGTATCTCACGGTATGTCGCGGTTTACTATAAGTACCTAATAACGTGTTCGGTAATGATGCCGGTCATAGATATCACTGCTCGCCTTTTTAACCATGAATAAAAATAATACTGTTCTACCTACTCTCAATACAATGTTGTCTACTTTACTAAATATTATTTTATACTCTAACTATCCTGTATATTAAGTAGTAAAGTTTTTAATTTCTTACCTACACATATTTAATGTAATTAATAATTATTGTGGTCAATTTTGTTTTATGTCTAACTTTATGTATTTAATCTTTTGATATCAAGCTTCGCTGCCTTGTTAAATGTTCAAATATTTATTATTTTTTCTAATTTTATTTTAAGTATAGCTACTTGTTTTTATTTATATAATTACCCATGCCTACTTGATGCTGATTTTGCTCGTTTTTATTCACATTTTCATGTACATAATAAGTAATGATTTGTTGGGTTGATAATTAATTATGTTTGTTGTCACCAGGTTGTGGATGTTTAGTAATGTTTTTTTTCTTCTGGTTTATCTGTGCACACACTCAATCTCGGTTCCACAGAAAACCAGCGCTCAGCAGCATTCCATGTTGCTGCAGCATAATGCTGAGTGGATACCATTTTTGTATCAATTATTGTAATACTATGTTATGTGAACTGTGAAATGTGTAATTTGGTACAAAATAAAAATTTATTATATTCTATTCTATTCTATATATATCACTGTGTTAATCAACTTCGTTACACAGATCTATCAGGCGATACATTATTGTGCTACAGTGCAGTTGCGTTACTGGTCTGTTGTGTGACCGGTCTCAACAGGTCCTACAGGTATAACTTTCCTCATAATCCTGTTATTCACGTGTTCACCGGCATATTCTAGATATTAACGTGTAAAGGATTGCTTTAGCGCTCAGGTGCTCAGACTCACTCAGAGTGCAGTTGCGTTACTGGTCTGTTGTGTGACCGGTCTCAACAGATCCTACAGGTATAACTTTCCTCATAATCCTGATATTCACGTGTTCACCGGCATATTCTAGATATTAACGTGTAAAAGGATTGCTTTAGCGCTCAGGTGCTCAGACTCACTCAGAGTGCAGTTGCGTTACTGGTCTGTTGTGTGACCGGTCTCAACAGGTCCTACAGGTATAACTTTCCTCATAATCCTGTTATTCACGTGTTCGCCGGCATATTCTAGATATTAACGTGTAAAAGGATTGCTTTAGCGCCCTGGGCTCAGGTATGTACTGTGTAGTATATGTGTAGTAGGTATCTCACGGTATGTCGCGGTTTACTATAAGTACCTAATAACGTGTTCGGTAATGATGCCGGTCATAGGTATCACTGCTATAATAACTATTAAGTGTTGTGTCTTACATTATAAGTTCGTATGTTCTTGTTGATGTCTAATAACGTGTTCGGTAGTGACACCGTCCACGCATGTTGCTATCTATAAAATTTATGTGTTTCTATTTGCGTTGTGTCTTAGAATGTAAGTTGGCTTTATTAGTGGCGTATTTTATATCATATCCACAGGTAAATTGCGTTCCACAGGTTTATCACTGCGTTACACAACTGCGTTATACATATTTATCACTGTGTTAATCAACTTCGTTACACAGATCTATCAGGCGATACATTATTGTGCTACAGTGCAGTTGCGTTACTGGTCTGTTGTGTGACCGGTCTCAACAGGTCCTACAGGTATAACTTTCCTCATAATCCTGATATTCACGTGTTCACCGGCATATTCTAGATATTAACGTGTAAAGGATTGCTTTAGCGCTCAGGTGCTCAGACATATATTTAGATATAGGTACGTCGATCCAATCTACAAAGCATCACACCGGGTCTTCGTGTTCTCATATTCATAACCGTCACCACATCGCGACATGTTCGTCGTGTCGATGTCATCCTCGCATCATGCTGGACGATGCTGAGTCGTACGAGACGTCACGCACCTTGACTATGTGGTCATGCTCATCGGTCTACCCTCATCTGACACCAAGGTAACATAATTTTCTATTTATTTTACACTACCTACCATTCAACTGTTATGTTTATGCATTTACCTGAAAACTTATACATGCGTACATAGTATTGAATACCTATAGAGTAGATACTTTTAGCTTCGCGACCATTAGTAAGTAGGTGATTCGCGACAACTTGTCCTCTGGCGAACCACGTGACAAAGATGCGCAGTACGCAATTCGTATGTCAAATTGGTTCTTCGCATCTTTGCCACGTTTTGCCACGACAAGTTTTTTGACGCTTAGTATATCAAGTTGTAAAGAACCATTAAGCACAAATGTTCACATAATACAACATACTTGTTTTGGTTGCAGAACTGACGGAGGTGGAGGTTCGCTTGGGCCCGCTCGCTCTGTACATAGAGGACGCGTACGTGACGGCGCTGGCGGGGCTGGCGCGCGCGGTGAGTGGTGCAGGGGGTGCGGGGGGAAGCGCCGACCCCTCCCCGCTGCTGGAAGAGGCGGCCCTCCGCGCGCCGCTGCGACTGCGCGCGTTGCACGTCCATCCGCTCGACCTCACTCTGACACTGCACACCGCGGTGAGCACACGTCTCTTGACAAGGGTTCTGGCGACGAGTTTTGTCAAACTACTCGAAAGTATCAGACTTGACTTACCTATTACAACTGTAAAGTATACGAACTACCTACTCCACTATCTGAATTTTTTAGTCCTTGTATAGAATATTAACCGCGATCTAAAGTCTAAAAATCAGTGGTGTCACTTTGGCGCGCTCTTTTTTACATCTTTACTCATTGCATTGGCATTTAAAGATAACTTAAATATGAAGAAAACCTTGAAAAGAGCAATTATTATCTGAGATACGTGAATTTAAAATAAGGTTATTCGAAATGTTAACCTTAATTCTTTACGTAGGTTAATATAACGTGATGTTTAGGTGCGCATGTACATAGCGCTGGACCAAAGCCCGCTGCGACTGAGCGCGTTCAAGCTGCAAGACGCGATGACGTCGACGGAGCGGCTCACGCACGCGCTCACTGTGCACTACCTCTCCGCCGCCATCCTGGGGGCCGGTGCGTATCTCAACACTCCATCACATCGTATCACATCACACCACAACACATCAAATTCAAATTCAAATAGTTTATTCATTCATTTAATCTATGGTTACAGTACATGGGTTAGAGATTCCCTTTTAAGTAAAAAGATACCTGTGTTAGGGAAACTCGTTCTTCCGTTACAATATTTAGCTTGATTAAGTTTAAAAGGTTAATAATATTGAAAACAAAGTAGATTTAAGATTGTTTAAGTTAAGTTATTTATGCAAGTAAGTTTAGTGTATGTAAATATTATAATGTAGGTGTAAAGATAACTAGTAAGTTAGGTACTATATATTCATTACATTTATTTTATTTATTATTAAACATCACATTATACAACACCTCACTACACTGGTGAGTTATTATCGAGTCTGGTTGTGCGTATGGTTGTACCTACCGTCGAGAGACGACGTAACAACACAGTGCCAGATATTCTGCCGCATAGCAGTAATGTGTAAACGTTACTGTGTTCCGGTTCAAGGCAGGTCACCTGTCAAATTTCGAATGTAAGTATTTCCTTATGTGAAAAAAGTCGTTTTAGAATACGGGTGTCAGTATTGAATAGAATATTAATCAATTTTATATGATAGTGATTTTAGATGGATAGATAAAAAATGCTAAGGTAAAAAAAGAAATACGAACACGAACTGATTCGCATTATCTTTCATATGACACATTGATTTGAGTTTAAAATATTCTATTTTATATTTATTTATTTGAACAACAAACAATTACACTAATATATAAACTATAAGCAGTCTTAGGTATTTATAGTATTACTTGTAGTGTAATCAACCCCGCTGTACACAATTATATTACTAAACATAATGGGCTATTATTTAGGTAAGTAGGTAGAGTACATTATTAAATTATGTAAATAGATAGTAATAGGTATCCTATGAAAACATTTACTAATAAGTTACTTTAAAGTAATCTAGCTACAACAATAATTATAATTAACTAGGTATTTAATTATAATTAAATAAAATTGATAAATGTATGGGGATCGGTGCAGGTTGGGTAGTGGGCGGTCTAGAGCTGCTGGGCGCCCCGGGAGCTCTAGCGGCGCGCGTGGGCGGCGCTACGGGCGGCGTACGGGGCGTGGCCTCCGCCGCGGCGGCCGCGCTGCTGCGCTCACTGAGCGCTTGGGCGGGCTCGCTCGCACGCAACCTGGACCTTCTGGCCGGTGATGAGGAGCATGCACGCCGCGCCGCCGCAGCGCGCCGCCGCCCGCCGCCCAGCTTCATGGCCGGCCTCGCCGCGGGCATCACCAACTTCGCCATCAATATACTGGGTAATAACATGCGTGTGCATCTGAACTGAGGGCCCATTTTTTAAATTTTCGCGAAACGATATAAGTTGTAGCTACAACTACATTCTGAAATAAAAATAATTAACCTAGAGATAGTACTTTCTTTTCTTTTCTAGATTATTCGATTTCAGTATGCTTTTAAAAGTAATAAAAGTATACTGAAATTGAATAATCTACAATTTCCTTGGTTTTAATTATTAAACTCTAGGGTGCCAATAATAGGTTGTTTTACCCTAAATGGCGTGTTGTCAGGTGCGGTGGGCGGTCTGGCCCACCACCCGCTGGTGGGCGTGGCAGTGGGCGAGACGGAGGGCGGCGCGGCGGCGCTGCGGCGTGGCCTCATCGGCGCCTTCGCCAAGCCGCTGTCCGCGACCGCCGACCTGCTCGCCTTCGCGGGACACGGCCTACTCACGCAGACCGGCTGGGACCCCGTACCTCAGGTTTGACACACCTCGAAAATTAGAATTTGATGATATTTGTATTTAACTTAGTACAGGCATCCTCACGGTTTAATAGCGCTGACCTTGAATGCGCAGAAGTCGATTTTTAGATGTGTTTGGCGGGAAGGGTGCAGGCGTCCGGCGCCGGCGTCTATTGGTCGCTTAGCCACCTTCCCGCCGCAGCGGAACCAATAGGCGCCGTCTCGCATCACCTCACTTGCGCAGAGCTCCCCACCATTTTCGCCGAGCGCTATTAAATCGTGAAGATATCTATACTCAGTGGTGATATCAACGAAAATAGTAACATAAAATCCTTTCTTTTTGACTTAATCAATAATAGACGCGATAAATATGCCGACCACTTAGATGACATGATAAATGGAATCAACATAGATTGTAACACTTTTTTGTACAACCCGTTTGGTTGATAGTTTACTGTGCCTTCCAATAGTTATCTCCCATGATAACATTGATTCGTACGAGCCAGATACCAGCATCAGAGATGCCAGAATCTTTGCAAAAAGATGTCTATTTCCTTGGTATGTTATCCCCGCTATGTTAGATACCAGCGACAGAGATGCCAGACCTTTCTTGTAAAAAGACTTCTATTCCCTTCTTCTTCTACTTCTTCTTCTTATCGTGTCACTCGTTCCTTCGAACCAGTGTGGTGAAAGGATTTCAAGTGCGCCTCGAAGAGGCTCCTTTCGTGCACTCGACACATGTTTTCGAACTTTAGGTTCTACGACATGCCGGTTTCCTCACCGTTATCCTTCACCATTGTGAGATGCATACATAGATTTTTTCGACCGAATCAACCCATTTACGCATCACTGCCACCGGGATTCGAAACCTTAACCTTTCGACCATCAGATCGCAAGGTAAAGGTCTAGTCCACTCGGCCACCACGTCCTCTTTTTCCCTGGTTCTCCCGCTATGTCTAAGCACTGTGTCGTGCAGGCTCGCAGTTCAGGGTCGGCGGGGTGGGGCGCGCCGGGCGGGTGGCGGCGCGACTGCGTGCGCTGGGCCTTCCGACTGGCCGAATTGGACGCGCTCGCTGGCTACCACGTGCTTCGCGACGACGCGCCGCTTATGCTCCTGCTCACACATAAGGTACACACTAGACTCTTCTAGACCTTCAAGATTCATCTTTGGCCAAAAAGAAAAAAAGAGATAATAAAGAGGAAAAATACTTTTTTAGAATACATATACACCACCAATATTTAATTACGAAAAAAAATAAATGAGCAATGCAGACGGGGTACAACGTTTTATCTGTGCAGTCAGAATTTTGAATTTCTACAAAATGTCAGAGTGCAGAGCGGCGCGAGTGCGGCGCCCGAGCCGAGCTTTTGCGAGCTGGCTCGAGCTGGGTACCTGGGTTTGTCAAACAATGAATAAAAGTTTAATTATTATCAATAAAAGGTACCGCCGGTGATGCAAATCCATAGGAAAACGACTAACGGTAACAATTAACTATTTTTAATAAAAAAAAATACAAAAACTTGACTTAATTTTTATCAAGTTTTTTTGCCATATCTGTGTTCAGTAACGGCAACTGACCATGTGTGTTTTTTTTTCTGGTGATTAAAAATGTACCGTATATAACACCCAGACTCAAAGTAATTGTGCTTGGTTCAAAATTTAAGATAAAAGTTGTCAACAAGTAGCACAAAAGTCCTTTGTTGCCAGTAAATGTAACAGGATATTGGAGTTATAAAAATCCAACATGGCTGCAGTGTTTAGCTATGTTTATATAGTTTAACCTCAGAGAATCTAAGGAGATATTAATGCTAGGCGTACCCCTCTGCTGGCCATATAACCGTCTTGGCCATTCACGTTAAATAAAACTATACGCTGTATTTGATAATTCTGTGTGCATATTTTAAGATTATGTACGAGATTATTATAGTGTGCGTTTACATGAATAAGATTTTGTTAGGCGCGTGCAATGCGTGTTTACCACGTCCCCCGTCAAAAATGGCAGAAAATGATGTTAGCAGTTTCTGACGTATAACCCCTCCTATTGCTGGATTCTCGAAGAGTTTAACCGACGGATAATTAGGTAGTGTAACACCGGTATGCATCGTAGTAATGTAACATTGTGTGTCCGTAGTTCCTCGTGGTGGCCGACCCGGATTCCGAGCGCATCGTGGAGATGATAGACTACCGGTTCTGCAGCATCGGCGCCTACCAGGGACAGATCATAGAGGTACGCTAGCTTCTTTTTTTTTTTGTTGCAGAACTTTATTTTCTTCGGTTTTGGCCCCACATCATAGGTATATAGCCAGTGTCAAGTAATTGGAGAGATTATGTTTGAAGTCATCAGTCAGAGTCGTTAAGTCAAGTCATGCCTCTGTAAAGTAGTGGTGGTTGCGACTTTCCTAGAGGCTTCTATGGAGTTTTGGAGTCAACACGTAAAGTCACGTTTTACAGCAAAGTAATCCAAGTTTTGTAATAGTAGATTATGCACTAAGGGGATAAAGCAGTGTCTTATGTCGCGAGTGGCGTATTGAACCCTGAGCTAACGAGGGACTCAGTTAACTCCTGAGCGAAGCGAGGGAGTTATGTAGAGTCCTGAGTGACGTGAGGGGTTCAAGCTACCCAAGACGAAGACAGGCTTTATCCCAGAGGAGCATACTCTACTTTTCACACCTTCTGCGAGGCAAAAAAAAGCCAGGGCTCCTAACTCAGCAGCCAACACCGTCTTTTGTTTCACAATCTTTGAAGTAGCGCCTTTTTTCTTTTTTTTTATGAGTGGCCAGTTCGATTTTAGAACAATGCCATGTAGGTGTTCTTTTACTTAGAGTTTTCCACGAGTTTCCACACGAATTTGACGTTCCAAATTCAAACAACATTACTACCCTTGGGAGTTTCATACAACATTACCTCCCTTGGTAGGTAATGCTTTGCTTTACCTTGATGATAGCATGACATGTAATTGGATATTGACGAGCAGGTGGTGTGAAAAATAATTTAATGCCACGAAGGCGACATTTTCACGTTCCCGCCAGAACTCCGCACGCTTCTTCTCATTAAATAAACAATCTATCTATCATTAAATGTATTAAACAAAGTATTTTCCTCCTGTAAAAAGAGCTAGCAAAGCGGCATATATACAAATTAAACTACCAAAGGGCTGGCGCTTACCTCGGTCAAAGGATTAGCATTACTATTCGACGAGTTAACGTCGCTAGCCTTTTGGGTACTTTGCCCGTGGACAGTGATCGAAATTCTGTGTTTTATTTAATTTTAAATAATTTTAGATAGCAAATTCTTTATTTTTATACCTAGTTAAGTCATTTCAGTTTAATTATGTTTTAGCAAGTAAATACCTAATTAGTTGTGTAAATAAATTGATTTAAAATATTAAATATTAGTACTATGAAATATGTTTGATAGATAACCTAAATGAAGTATATATTATAAACTCTGGTGTCGTGTAATCCTAATATTGTTATATTTTAATTTCATTGTTTGATTTCTTTTTTTCAGTTGAGCGTCACCCAAAAGCGTCAGTCTAAGATGATAGAAACGCGAGGAGACGAAGACAACGAATACCAGGTAAACTTTTGCTAGGAATATTGATTTTATTATGATCTTCCTTCAATTCGTTGAGAAGTTTCCGCAATTACTTTTAAAAATCTAAGTTTATTTGACAAATTCACATTGACACACTCTACTATTGAAACTAAATCACAAATCAAGTTTATTACAAAAAAGTAAGGTATGAGATTACAATGAATACATTAATGTAGTTTAGGTATTTACAACGTGAATATATTGTACGTCCAGAATGGACAAAACTGTTTTGTTTCGAACATTTAAATAAAAACATATTTTGTACCAGACAGTTTTCACAATAAAAACATAGTTATTCTTGTTATTCAGAATATAGAAACCGGGGAGTTGATTACATTCATTGGGTTATTTAAATTCATAAATTATTGATTTGTAGTGTACCTATACGTTTTTTTTTAATACATACGTATTCGTAGGTACATAGATTAACGTTGACTATCCGTGCATTATATGTAATGCATTTTTGTTCTGGCTGAGACGTTCGTGCATTAAATGTAATTCATTAGCTAAAGGCAATCATACTGCGTTTCTTGGGCTAGACGCGTGAGCTAGAGCATTAATTTTCTAGGGACGTATGAACATTGAATTGTAAAAAAACCAATGGACGTACTCGGGCGAATAAACATGACATCTGGCTCAAATGACGTTTGTGCAAAGTACAGCGTGGAATTGGACAATCTTGATAGAGAAGAGGTCCTGTAATACTTGGTAATGATAAGAAATGATAAGGCTTCGCAATTAGAGGAAGAAGAAACACGGAGGGCGCTACGCGGGGCAGCGGAGGAAGCATCAAGTTCCGAGCCACGTGTTAGCCAGGTGTCATGTTAATTCGTCCGAGTAGTACCAGGTAATTTCCCGAAAATAGGGATAGTCAACGTGTTAAAGTTGTGTTTCTCTTTATAGATAAGTGCGGCGGCGATGGCTCGCGTGGCGCGTTACACGGGCGCGGGCGGCGCGGACGCGGGCGAGGCGCGGCTGCTGCAGCTGCTACCTGCGCCCGGCCTTGCACCCGCGCTGCACGCCGCGCTGCATGCGCTCATACACCACAACTCACCGTTTCACTTCCCATTACTGTAAAGGTTTCTGCCCACTATCCCGCATCGTGCCATGGCCGTGCTAGGACCGGGTCATTACCGGTCGGTAACACACCGTCGTCAACACTGTTGATAACGGGTAAAAAAATCTACTCGTTCACAGTGTTGACGAACGCAACTTTTATTTTTCAGTATTCAGTATTTTTATTGCAATCAATAAGTCTTAGTTTTAATTGTTTACAAAGTTAACTCAAAAGATATTGAACCCTAAAATAGGGCATAGCAACATTAGAGCAGGAGCGGACCGAATAAACATATTGCAGTGTAATAAAACTTATAAATCAATTTTATGTATCTAATTATATAATTTTTCTATTTCCCGATCGTAAACACCTAGTACAAGCTTCAAGAGTCAGAAAATAAAAAGCTGATTTCAATGAAAGTATGATACGTAATAGCTCAGTTTTATTTGACATTTGCTAAGTCTGTGGGATTTTTTTTCTTGCTCGTCAATAGTGTTGACGATAGGGTGTTACCTACCAGGAATGATTCCCGACGGTCTCGCTCCATGCAAATTTATATTTTGCCCGTGCCATTGCACGCGCAGGGTAGTGGACAGAAACCTTAACAATCACTATGACCATGCTACTTGTTCATCATTATCATCAACCTATAGTATTATTTTGAGCTAGAGTAGTCCATTGCTAGATGATATCTCTCTGAAGCCACGCTACATACAGTCCTACCAACTTATCTGTGAATTGAGGAGCGTCGCTGTGATCGCAACGGTACACGACGCAACTGACAGTTGAATTAAGTTTTATAAGCAAGTGGCTGTAGTTCCATTTTCTGCCACTTCACAGATAAGTTGGTAGGACTGTATATAACATGTCAACGTTTTAATAATTGATTTGGACTATAAACAGTAAAGTGACGTAGTCAAAAAGTTTTTTCTGTTGTGACTAAATAACGTAACAATGAAAACTAAATCAACGAATAATATTGTATTTTTTTCTGTATTGTGCATGTTACTGTAATATTTTGTACGTATTGTATAGAAAACATTCCTTTATTATTTAATTTTTTATCAATACATACCTGTATTCGAAAATTTAGAGTTTCCATATTTATTGTGTAAATAGTTATAAAATTATCTGAATAAAAGCCTGCATAATGTTATTTATGTTTATTATTTTTCTCCAAGTACAATGAATGCCTAACCTACTTACATATGTAGGTTTGAGACTTTGAGCAGCACCTCCTATAGTATGTAAATGGTACTACAAAATCTGTACTCTGCTGCTGAATTGTTCACGAACATTTAGATAAGTCTAGAAACTAAATAGAACGAATAAACTAAAGCTTAATTAGTGCACTACTTATAGAAACTAGTGACGTCACAACTTGCGTCCGCCATACTTATTGCATTACCGTTATTTCGGACGAGAAAAGGACAGCAACACCACTCTAACCCCTCCAGGGCCAAAGTATCTGGGGTTTGTGACAACCATTAAAAAAAATCAAAAGATCTCAAAAACAATATCTCAAAATCATAAATAGGGTGATGGTTTAGGCGCAAAATGGCCAATACCTACGTCCTACATAAATTAATCCCTGTCCGACCTGTGACTAAAACATACTCTTATTTACTCACCTGCCTAGTTACCTCGTGACTCGATTCATTAGTAGTCACGTAATTTTTTTTTCCAAATGACGTAGTTTTGCAGTTGGTTCTTGTCATTGTTTTGAACAAAAAACCCAAGATCCAGAATCATTGAACCATAGGCATTTGAGGTTAACTTGATGGCTGTCATTCAAACAAGTAACTTGGTATATGTATAGTGAGTGACATACAAATTATCCTCTGGCGAACCACGTGCCTAAGATGCGCCGAACCAATTTGACTTAAGAATTTCGTTCTGCGCATCATTGTCACGTGGTTCGCCAGAGGACAATTTGTTTGTCACTTAGATTACTTTACCTGATAAAAGAGATTGATCAGGAGCGGCTTAAGCTATTGTGCAGGGTGTGCCTTGCACACGGGCGCGCAGCGTCTTAGGGGGCGCCACTCAACATTCAGCACTTTCAATGACACACCCACAAAAAAAATTGACTCCTATACATATTTTTAGAACGCCGCGAAAAATGTACAGCTCGCTTTGCTCGCTGCAATCAGATTTTTGAATTGGTTTTTTGACCCCTGATAAAGCGATTTTCCCTAGTAGGTAAACTACATACATGCCTGAGAAAAATGCTCGCTACACTCGTCTCGTTTTTGTCGGTTTTGTCCCAGTCATGTACCTATACCTACCCATACCCAGCAATATACATATATAATATATTACAAATAAAATGTAGGTTTTTTACTCAATCACGCCTAAAGTACTGAACCAATTTGCAGATAAAACCGCGGGCAGCTAGTAGCAAACCTTAATTAGCGTAAATCTGCATTCGCTTAGTTGAGACGGACGGACAGTACCTATAGCTAGGACGAGTACTCACGCTCGAGATAAATCTCGAAGACTGGGTAATACATTAGATACCTACCAAAAGATAAATCTGTCAAATGGTGATGAAATCTCTGAGGCATGAGCTATTAAAGTAACATAAAGCTACCTTGAGATGGACCAAGGAATATTTCGACCGACTTCAAAAAAGGAGGAGGTTTGTTATCTCAGAAGTCAGGGATTTGTCATTTATTAAGCGATTTAAAAAATATTGCTGAGAGGATTTTGTATTTTCAGATTGGTCCCATAGAAACTTCATCAAAATTGGTTCAATAATTGTTTTTAGATCAAAATAACTGAAAAAATACATCGTCGAAGTACATACTAAGCGAAATTGTGTATTTTGCGTCCCTGTGACTTTTCCGTGGTGTTTAAGGTGACTAAAACAGTCTATAGTAGTGTTTTGATAAAACCTTGAGTATTTAGCTCACAATCTAAGGTATGAGCTAAATAATCAACTCGTAGATGGATACAAGACAACCGTACAAACCACTTATATGCTGACTGCATGCGTAAAGAAAATAGGTACACCCATCTACCTACGCAACGGTCTAGTAGTTAGGCAGGTTTGGTACTTAAGTTACTATTTAGCTATGCTAATCATGTTAATGATCGCCGTCATCGATACCGCAGCAGAATTCATTAGGTACACTGAGTATTTTCTTCAAAAAATTAAACAAGTTTATGTACCTACCTATGTATCTTACTTATTACCCGAACAATGAAAGTTATAAAATACCTTAGATATTTTATTATTATAATGAATGAAAATTCGAACTATGGGATTCGAAAGAGGACGCTCCAGGAACTTTAAATGACTCTTCAGATGAATCAAAAATACGTGTTTCAGGATTTTCGGAAGTTTCCTAAACTAGTGCGCACTTCAACACGTACACACAAAATAAGTTGCAGGACTTAGGCCAGCAGCGGCCAGCCAGTGTTAGGTGTAGGTATTGTGAGCAAGGTATCTTCTACTCATTTATACTTTGGTTGGGTAGGCTTCCTAATATACGTCAACGTGCGTGTGTGCAATGATGTTGAGAGTTTTGTGGTGATTTGTGTATTGTTAAAAAAAACACGTTAAAACAATACAAACATGATTTGTTTGGAAAACCGCAGCAGCACATTGTGTGACGTTCTAGTTTTTTCCTCCGGGAAGGCTCTGGCGCGCTGTGCTAGCGGATTCCTCGCCGCCCGCGCCGCCGTGAGGCGCGATACGCAGCGGCGCCGCCTGCGGCATCGCGAGTGCGCGTCGCTGCCGCCGCCGCCGCCGCCGCTCCACAACTGTAGTCCCGCTTCTCGTAGCCGCCCGTACATTACATATTGGCCAACGGGCCGTAACGACCGCTCATTCGTTTGCTGCGCGCACGCCGCGCTTCTCGCGTTCACTGACAATCGCAAAACAAGCGCGATCGCGAAGTTTAAAATCACTTAACTTTCCATTATTATAGTGCGGGCGGACTGTTTAGTGCCATAATGCCGAAGAATATCCTTGCCGAGATGGGGTCCCAGGTGGGGCTCACCCCGGCCCGCCAGAACAAGAAGGTAACGTCTTATCTCAAATCAAAGGCGATTTTCAGTTGATTTATGTTAATTCTGCGAGTTGTATTTAAGCGAGGACGTGCTGAAGGCAGATATTTTGAGATTCGACAGTGGTCAGTGGCGGTCGGATGAATGGCTCGACGCCGTTCACGGCCGGACGAAAATAAAACCCAAACTGCGCGGGCGCAACGCGAGCGCGACAATGTCAATATCGCACAAAATTATCGTCATTACACGGGAATTTTATACGGAAATAATATATTTCCATTGGTAACATACACAATAAATAAATCACTTTTTATGTAGCAACTACGGTAGTAACCAAATGCAAGCTGGTCAATAGAGTAGAGCACTACCCTGGTTAGGTTACGAAAGGTAAACACAGTAGCATTTTTTTTTCTGAATGGTACAATATAATTGACTCAAATGTTTCTCACTTCTACCTTATAGATATGTAGGTAATGGAGCTCATATCTAGGTATTTTCAAACACTATTCTGTATTTCTCAGGTTTTTTTAACGTTAAGTTTTTATTTAGTCTACTTATTAATTTTACCTAATAGCACGAAAGGAGCCTTTTCGAGGCGCACTTAAAAACCTTTCACCAAACTAGTGACACGATAAGAAGAAGAATTATACCTACCTCCTTCCTGTATAGGTATTACAGACAGAAACGTAGATCGTTACATTGCAGACGATCCCATGGAACGGCGTTTATGTATGTTGGAAAAGAGCCAGAATTCTTGTATATGTATTAGACTAAATTTTTATAGATGTTAGTGGCCCGTTTGGTACCAGCATGTGGGCAGTCGCGGCTGCTTCCGACGCTGCGTTCGTTTACAAACATCTCGGCATTCCTTGCTGCTGTCAGGTCAATCTTTGGCAGGTTAGGTATCCTCCGAGTTGCTTAAAATATATACCTATTATTATATTCTTCGTATACTATACAAGAAAAGCTCATTATTTTGGTCTTTATTTTATTTCTTCAGGTACACACACTCAAATTATAAAACCATACAAAATAGAATTTGGTTTAAGATAAGTATATATTTAAAAGCATATAGGTACATCACAAATTTTTAATAACGCGTTTTTTTTGATTGATGAATTGGAGGAGGATTGATGAATATCCGGTGCATAAGAAAAAAATTAAACTGTGAGTCTTATGTTTAATAAATAAATAGACAAAGCTTTCCTTTTTGAAAAATAAAATAATACAATAATTAGTTTATGGGGTATATAATATTATAGCTATAGGTTCTATGAACTTTTCCTCTGCCTGCTGCGACGATCGTACTTCTTCGCATCAGGAGCCGTGACTCGGTTAGGCATATCTAACTTAGTTTTGCACCGTGGTACCTAATAGCTAGTTAATTATTATTTGCCGCCTTAGGTGTCAGGGCCGCCCGGCGGCAAGAGCCAGCCATCATAGAGAAGGCTGTACAGTATGTCTATAACTTAGTAGGCTGTCTCGTATTAAATACAGACATTACCTAGGTGTGTAAATTAATATATTTACCCGCTACCCGCGGTTGGTCGTTTTAAATCATTAGGTATAGTTACGAGTTGTTAGACATGGTAGGAGGTATGTTGGTAGAAAAAATACATATTAATATACCTATACGATTTTGGCTGGGTTCGATCCCCAGTTCGAAAACAAGATTTCTTTACAAAAAAATACTTCTATCTTTCGCTGTCTTTCCAACCCGTATACCCGATCTCCAACAGTATACGAAAATCACGCATTGAAACCTTGATTTTATAAGTAAAAAATTACAAAAAATATTGATATTAAAAAATATATAATCGCAAAATAAATAATCATCAAGTTTTTTTATAAATCTTTGATTTTAAAGTTTCGATTTTAGAATTTTTGCATAATTTACGATAGGACTTTCCTATACCGCCCATGACATGGATATAGGAAAGTCCTATCGTTAGTTATGCAGTATACGAGTATATCTATGTAAGTATCTCGAATCTCCAAGCTCGTTATACTATTTTTCAATACGTGAATTTAATTTAATTTAACCTAAAGGTGTGAATAACAATCATCAATCATAAAACGTACGAACTAGTGTTATTAGCTGGGATTTTTCTTATTTAAATTGCAACCAGTTCCTAACATAACCGGTAAAATGTAATATGTACCTACCTATAAAATTTAGTATATATTGAGATAAAGCGCCTACCTTCTTGTCTGATTTTAATAATTTTCAAAGGTTTTCCTTAACCGAGTTCGGACCGGTTCCTGTCAACTACAAAGTAGTAGCATATAGTAGTAGGTATTTACTTACTTACAAAAAGATATAGGTATACACACACACTACCCGCCAGTACCCGCTCTCGTGCGCTCGCGAACAAGATCACACTTTCTCTAGGTATTTGGGATAAAGTTATTGTTTGGGAGAGTGGTAGTTGTTATAATAAATCGCATCTAATGAAGCTGCAATAAAATAATGATGTACGATTAAGTTCTTTGAACATTATTTATAATTTCGCAATTTCATTCGATACGATTTCTTATTTTACAACTTTTCGAAGTTTCATGATTCTTATACGTGTAGATGTAGGTACCTCCTATTATATCTATTTCATGATGATAACGTCATGCTTATTTTTATTACTTTTTGAAAATGATCAGTAGGTTAATGATTACGTAGTTTTGTACAATTTATTTTTTGTTGTGACATAACAATAATAAATAAATAAAAGTTGTGTTATATTACACACTTGTCTAAAGCAAGTGGAGGGGCAGAGGGTTCTCATTCTGAAGAATCGCCTGTTTGTATACAATTTGACATCATTCCTTTGGCCAAACTATCGCACGTGACAAGACGCCACACGTGGGTTGCGATCAGTTCAGTTCAGATACATTATCGAACGCGCACGCACCTGGTGCGGGTTATTCCCTGAGTACCCCGATCCCCGAGGCACCCGTCCCAGAGTACCCCGAATGATTAATAACTTGATAAACTCAATTAAAAGTACTGTCAGCAGATGAAATGTTAATAAAGTTTTATGACTTGCATGCAAAGTCGGTTATACAGAAAATTAAAAATGTTTTTATAAACTGCGTTGTGAGAATACTATGATTCGACATTGCACAAAATTTTAAATCAAAAATTATGTATTTAATAAAAAAAAAATATGTAGACAGTACAAGTTGAAAACAATAGAAAAAAAATATTATCAAATTTATCGTATTTGGGATACTATGGGGCGGGGCCTATGGATTTGGGTACTTAGGGAATAACCCCTGATGCGCTCTGGTCCGGCAGACAGCCAAAATTCCTCTAGAACACGTAACAATTATTCACCACATCATTCAGGTTTACTATAATTGAACACTCGCTAAAATAACTCTAATGGAAATGTCTCCTGGGATGGGAATTATTGGCACACGAACGACATTTTTGTGTACAATTTATTATACTTTACAATATTAAAAAAAATTTAAAAAATGTGTCCAAATCATTCGAGCCGTTTTAGCGTTTTTGTTAATATAGGATACGTCAATTTTTTTTTCATGTTATATACATATTATGATAAAAATTCGACAACTGTTGCCGTTGTTACCTTTGGCCTTGCGTCCATAGGTACCCAATTACCCATATTGATAATAATTTAAGTTACATTCATCGTTTGGCAAACCCTAGCTCCGCACCCGACCCGCTGTCACTCTGTCATTTTGTAGAAACCCAAAATTCTGACTACCTCTTCTGCATTGCCCATTTAAGATATTTGTAATAAAAGATTTGTGGTATATATTGATTACTCGTATCTACAGGTTAATAAATAAGCTAAAAATAGCTCCTGCATAAAGAATCGATAAATAGTTTCGCAACAAAATATTAAACGAGGTTATAGGTAGATTAGGTAGTTATTAATCTGCCAAATTAATCCAGTTTACCCATTACGGATTATCTAGTATTTGCCTAAGCAGGAATTTCACAACTTTTATGTATCATTTATTTACTTGCTGAGGAATTTATAAGTGGTTGTAGCAATTGAGATATATGTACATATAAGTAGGTACATAATATAAACATCAGTGTGAGCGTTACAAAGGTGAGTAGGTAAACAAACTGGAGTTATTGCAAGAAAACTAATTGATGTTGCTCAAGATAGAAAGAAAAAGAAAAAAAAAATTACTCATAGATTCTTCGTAATAAATATAAAAAAACTAAAGCATAAGTTCAAAGTTAATTTATTGCATGAAATACTCATATGTTTTTACAGATCTTAAATATTTACATTGGTATCAATATATTCTGCCGTCTCGGAAAAACCTTTTTTTTTGGGCCTAGCGAAAGTCCTACAGATAGACCCAAAACTTTGTGCCTACCTATATGCTTTGCGATTTTTCCTTGAATGATTGTGTAGAAAGCACAGAAAAACGAATATTCATTAAGTGGTTTAATGTTGTCTCTTGCTTGGAAAAACCTAGGTACCGTGTGTGACTAACTCACTAGCTACAGAATACCTTCTTTCTCAGCACATGTACCGACCGACATAAGCACCATTTGTATCCCACAAACAACCAATAAGTGCCAAAGTCTTATTTTAATTCGCTCGAATCTACTACCATTCCATTTTATTAATCAACATAATCTAAAAGGCTTACGCCGACTTGCACAAAACTTTCAAAGTTCCTAAGCAATTACTTTACTCGCTTGTCAGTTCTTGACGGTCAGAATGTGGTCTGTTAAGAACTACCAAGCGAATAAAGAAATTGCTTAGGGACTCTGACAGTTTGGTGCAAGTAGGCATTAGTCCTGACTGCCTAGCAGATAACCCACAGGCCAAACCACTGGACGTACAGACTGGAAATTTCGAGGGTATGTTTGTTCGATCGAAGTCTAGGTGCGTATTAGAAAATAAATGTTTAATCACAACGCAAACGAAGATGAGGGTTTCAACTGGTAAGATATACCTAAATAAGTTTTTTTTTATTACCAAAAAATATCCATAATGCCCTGTCTTTAAATTTGCCTTAGCCCGGTAAAGACGCTCTACATACATAGGTATAATGTAAGTACCGAACATTCATCTCACGTACCTAACCTACCAACCAATAGATAGATATACATATAGACATTATTATCTCAGAAGCCTCTCGCTAGTACCAGGCAACATTATCTATTTATTCTCACAACCTTTCCGTAATAAATATTCCGAATCAGTCATTGATCAGACTGGGGTTCGCATTATAACGCGACGACTGTCTTTCGGATGATTGAAGACGCTTAGAGTGCGTATCCACTGATGCGGAGCTGGCCGGAGTGGAGAGGAGCGGACCGTGAATTGGCCAAACTCAGTGCTCGAAATTTCAGTTCCACTCCACTTCGGTGTGATTGGCCACTTCACGATCCGCTCCTCTCCACTCCGCCCAGCTCCGCGACTGGAAACTCTACCTACCTGCTGACTGCGGCTCTTATATACTACATGATGATCCTCTTGATGATCCTCATGATCAAGAGATCATGTACCTACTTAATAAAATTAGGTATAATCCCTATCCTCTCCATTTAGGTCATGTCATCCTTGTTAAAACTTAAGTCCATTTCAGTCATAAAGTTAGAATGTACAGACAGCTGCACAGACATGCATAAACTATCAAGCTTTTAAATTTACATTTACCCACTTTTAATTTTGCAAGGACATTCTTCTTCTGCTAAGTAAGATTAATTGAAAATGCTTTCGTGCACTTTTCTTTGCAAAATTGAGTAATATAAATGTGACAGCTTGGGAGTGTAATATACATGTCTGTGCAGCATGTAAGACAGCTAAAAGTATCCGAGAATTGTGATTTCAGTTGAATGAGTAACAAAAACTATCAACGGGCTCCTTTACTGAATATTCTTAGGAATTTTCCGAGAGTTAGAAACTGATAATAGGTTAGTGTCTGCAGGTCTGTGAAAGCGATGAATTAGTAATGCCCTTTACCGTCCTGAATTCTCAAGATGGAGAAAAGTACCTACTCGGTCAAAATAATGCGTGGCCTTGTGTATATTCTGTTGAGTTTGCTTGCGCCTTCAGCCTTCAGTACCTAGTGATAGTGATTTTGACTCGGTTGGTAATGGTGGTATTTTTTTCGTAATTCACCATGTCCACAAAACATAACATCATTTCTTCAGATACAAAGGTAAATATCCTCTTGAGGTTCATTTATTTTGCACTGTAGGTATGTTTATGTTTTATGCTGCATAATTTTTATATATAATTTTTTATGTTTTATTCAAGTAATTTCGTAGGTTATATATTTAAGTAGGTTCGTTTTTTAATAACAATATAAAACTGTAGTAGGCAGGCATTTACTAAAATATTAATTAAGTATATTTTTTTTTATTAAAGGTGCACACTGCTGTCAAAAAATGTTTAAAAAAATTTTTAACACTTAAACATTACTTAGAAATGTTAGGAATTGTTACATTCTCGTGAGAAAATGTTTGAAAACATTTTTAACAGCAGTGTGGCAGCACCTTGAAAGTTTAAACGTAGTACCCCATCTGCATTGTCCAATTAAGTCTTTTTGTTAATTAAAAATTTATTAATTTAGTATTATTAGTAAATTTTATTAATTTTAGATTGATTTAGTTAGTTTTTATCTAGGTTTATCGTGTTCACCATTTTCATCAGAAAGCTTCTTGTTCTATTGTAGTTAGCATAGTATTCGAGCAGTCGAAAGATTGTGAAACCACTACGAAATAAACCAATATTAGCGGTTTTTCTAACGCCCGTGTCGCCCGTGATCTAAGTACTAAGCAAGTCTAAGTACCAACAATAAATACACTGTGTCGTCGAATGCGGAACCGATACTATAAACATAAAGTAGTTATCCTTCGGAAGGAATGTGCCGCCAGTTCATTTATCTATAAATCAGTAACTAGAAAATGTACTAGATGGATGGTACCTACAAAAATATTTATAATTCTTGAGATCATACCAAACCTACTGAATTGATGTTATTAAAATATTATAAAATGTTATAATAGCTCTATATAGCTTTGTTTTATTTCTAAGTAATTATATCGGTTTCTTTTAATTATTAATTTCTTGGTTAGTAAAATAAACCTCATATAATTATCGCTTAAAAATTGATTTCATTTTAATAATCGTATCAGATAAAGAAAAGTCCTTTTTTAAAAAAATGAAATTACTACATGAAATTATAGAAACTTCGTCACTACAAATCAAACTAATAATGCTTAAGTTAGTAAGGAAGCATAGGTTTTATCCAATCAGGCCAAAACCACTAAACTTAGAGTAATATACGGTGCGAAGCTAATGGACAAAACTAGTTTATTTCCATGTCAACAAGGACAAACAATTCCATTACAGACACTAGGTAGGTACCTACTTATAATAATGATGCACTATCGATGCGTACGCGACTGTTTTCAGTCAAAACAATCAGTCGTCTCGACAAACAACAGAACAATTGAGTCTTCCTTCATAGATTAATTTATAATCTTGTCCATTGCATTTAAAGTACACTACATTATCTACGGTTTCTAGGTAGTACGTGGTGGTACTTGTGGTCTATAGGTACGTTGTATTGTATATCTACTTTGATCTCAATACTACACAATAATGAGAGTAGCTGCTATTCCCTTGAGTGGGTTGGTAGCAAATGCCTTTAGGCCTTCCTATTGTACAATCTGTTTTTTTGCAAAAAATATTTGAATAGCACAGAGATATAGGAGGAAAAGTGCTTCGACAAAAAGTGGTACTAGGTTGTGCGTTGTGCTGCTCTTCTTGACTGCGGAGTCACTGCCCGTGACTCCAGATTAAATACAACCTTATAGATGATCCTTTGAATAATATTCAGCCCATAAATCGCGCCCCAGCATCTATAAGATATTTCGCTACTCCTTCCTCGTTCTCGGGTAGGAATAAATGAGACAAGTGGGCGGCTCACGAGAAAGTATTCGAACAGGCTAATATAAACCCTAGGGCGTGATTTCATAATTATAATTTAGTTGAAGTTGAAGTCGTAAAAAGTTGAAGCTCTAGAATTTTTCTCTTCAAGGCTTTATTTATATGTATGCATTTGATTTAAATCCAGATATTCTGACGACGCGCGGAATAAGGCAAATGATTATGCTTGCAATTTACTGATCAGACGACTGCAGGGTGTCGTAATTTGTCGTCATAAACTTGTAGTAAAGTAAATACTTATGTTTATTTATATTTATACTAGCTGAACCGCGTGCAAATTCTTCCACCCGTTTTTCCCTATTATTTTTCTTTTAAAACCATCCTTGTATTGATGCATGTATTGATGAAAATAAATATGTACCTATATTTAAATCGGTCAAGCCGTTTTTGAGTTCTAACGAGATTTGCGAACACCAATTCATTTTTATATATTTCTCTTTTATATGTATGAGAAGAAGAAAATATAAAAAATACTATTTAGTTTAGTACTTACAAAGCTATTCTTTTTACCTACAATTTGAAACATTACATAAAATTACATTATCTAGGTGCTTATAAAATATTATATCAAAGTTATACTAACCCCGTAAATTGATCAATTACATGACAACATGGATGCGGGTTTACCTACTTTTAAGAATGTAGGTAAGTACCTATCGTGAATATTTTCCGGCTTAGATGATGATTGCTGATATGACGATGTCGCTGAGACACCGCGTTTCACCACTGAAAAGTATGAGATTAAAAGTGATAGATTATTAACACCAGTTTTACTTTTAAAGGATTTTACTGAGCATGATTCAATAAGAATTCCGTTTGCTCCAAAACTACCTTGACCCTTGAATGCTAACGAACCAGGTACACCTCAGTGAGAAAATATCAAGGCTAGCCACAGCGGGCTCCGACAGACGACATACAGTAGGTATGCATATAACAGGCGCGATTGACCCAGATAAGAAAAACATCAATGAAGAAACGGATTTAGTAGGTATGTAAGGAATTAACTACCTTAACATTGTGTGTCCTGTCTGTCTCTTATATGTATAGAGGATGTAAACTTGTAAACGCAAACTACAAGAAAATAAATTAATGAAAATCATGTAGAACGTGGATACATACAACCTTAGCTTAGTCAGATGGTGAAATGCGGAAGTAATTGCTCGTTACCTACCACTACAATACACCTAAACAACTCAATCTTGTACGTACCTCGATGAATGAGTAAATTGTCATTGTTCTCGACGATCGCGGGTGGTTTATAAATAAATGAGTGATTTCCCAGTCCCCATCAAAATATGTAGTTAGGATAAGACACTGTCGGGAAGTCCCGAACCGGTGGGTACGGGCTTTGCTCTGGCTTCCCCGGTGTAGCGTGCGCAGGCTCAGTGGCCTTCGCGGCCAACGACACATACCTACCCACTTGGAATTGCAACATAAATATCTGCTCGGTGTTTTCTGCACTTGAAATGGTAACAACCTGTCACAATAAAACAATAACAAGCAATTGGTCTACTTGAAGTACTTACATAGATATATTAATGTACGACGCACGAAATACACTAATCAGTATCGTTTTATATGTAGGTAAATTGACCTTAGCTAGGCTTTCGACACAGTGCATCACCTACTTTTAGATAAATATACCGTTGCTTTTAGAGAATTTGCATAGATTTAAAGAGTTTGATTGTCTTTTGGGCAAAATATGAAGAAATATACTGTATAAACTACGATAAAATTAGAAATGGTTGATACGATTTGAGGTGTCCTTCAAGGTCCTGTTTTGTCAACGTTAACATAAAATTAGTTTCCTTATAAGGTTGATTATTATTCCTCTGCTTGTGTATTATTTATAAACCTACATCCAACTTCTTACCTATCATTATTTTAAAATTTGTGCAATTTATGACAGGTCCATTGATCAATAAATAGAGCAATGCTTGATTACTCTCGACATCAGTCCATTCTCAAACTAGTCGTAACTGGATTTGAAGACTAAAGTACTATGTTGAGCTTTAGTCGCAGACTTGATTGAATGGCCCGAGGTCTACATTTAATTACACTATTCGTTGCAAGTGGCATTGGGATCGGAGTTGATTTTGTCTCGGGCTAGTAGCAAGGTACGATTCCGATCCTTCTACTGCTTGAAAAACTGTCAGTGCTACTTTCAAATCCTCAGTCGTAATCCGTATTTTATTAAGTCTACCTGGGTGTGGATATACCTTCAGTAGACAGGTGCCTGCATTTGTAGGTCGATTGCGAACACTAAACCTGTTATAGCCTGTTTCGAATGTTTATCTGAAATTTGCATCAGCGAATTTTGTGTGTTACTTATCGATATTAATTTTTGCTTTGCCCTTTTGAATCAGTAGGTACCGGTGGATGATATTGGTACTACCTATATTTAAACCCTAAAATGGCATCAACTGATTCATTTTCATCTTCTTCATCACCGGCTTATAAACTACTTATCTACATACATCCTTTCATGTTGTTATTGATATTTCTTTCATAATAATATCTAAAACAGACCAAACCATATAAAGTACTACCTACCTGTCCTTTTCTATTTAATATCTCATCAAATATTTAACGTACAGCTCAGTAAAGTGGAGCCAGCACAGACTCTACAGAACACCTGCCCCGTAGATACAGTCATCATTTACCATCCGATTACAAGCAAATGGCGTGAAAACATAAAAAATCATCAAAACAATCCTCATTCAAATTCATACCTACTTGTTTCGCACGGGCAGTGGTCATTGGCCTGTTTCGTGCGTTTGGGTGCAGGCAGCGTCAGCGTGCACAGCCTTGCTGTCACGTGCAACAAGAATAAGTACTGCGTAGAAAATGCGTCTGCGCAGACCGGTCGGCGCGACAAAACCGGTCCAGTGGAAAATTTCCACGCTTTCCACTCCCTCCACCTTCGAGGAATCGGGCCCGCGGCTCATGCCGCTAACCAGAGTGGTTTAAGGTCCAGTATCCTGCAACACGGTCTCTCGTGAAATCATATCATTTATTTCAACATGTATAAAATGCAATTGTAGGGTTTCAGTATTCTTGTCAACAAGTTTAATAGTTAGAATCAGAAAACATTACTCAAGACTCAAAAAGAAACAAAACTTTTGAGGTTGGGCACCTGTTGTAGTGATAATACTTTTGATTGAAAAATTTAAGTATGAAATGTCTATAGACAGAATATTCATAATAATATAATCACCACATAATGAAGCTTCAACGATACACAAGGAAGAGAGGGTATGTAAATGTAAATGGACTCCCTTTTCCGCACTTGGACTCCTGTTGGTCCTTTGTACGTCGGATATGAAGACGTATCCGTTTGTCGTCGGAAGAGAGGGTATGAAAAAGATTGCTAAGCGCACGGATTTTACGGACCCGTAAAAGCATTGACACACAATGTCGTCGTCTTGGTTGTAGTTTCTTCACTACCTATACTATAGCGAGTATTATGTATACCTTTGTAAGAGAAGTTATTTCAATCATATGGGGAGGTATCACATTTTTACGTTCTGCAATCTGCATAATATTTCGGTGTATTCTTAAGAGTATCTTTTTAAGACATTATTTTCTAGTGATTCAAAAAGATGGGAAATCGCGCCAAGAGCGTTTTTGCGGTCTTTCAAGCTAATGACTGAAAAAAATTGTTTTTAGAAATGCTGTATTTGTGTGAATTGTGTGGGTGCTGAATCGTTGGCAAGCGTATGACGACACATTTAGAATAGTTGAGATTTGGCGTCTGCGTCGGCTTGAATGGGCAAATGTCCGCGTGAAGCGTGCCAAGCGGCGGCGCCTGCGCAGCGACAGTAAATGGGCATCAACCACATATAATTAATACTAAGAACTGACATTTACCGCTGCTGAAATCGCCATCAGACAACATTACACTCATGTTACATGTCTACTAAAAATGCAATATATAGTGACATCGTGCGGGCAACAAGCACGGGCGCGTCTTGCCAAGGAAAGGGGCAGCGTCACACTCACAGTCACGTCGCCATCGCGTCATCGTAGTTTATAACTTCCGAAAAGCAATTATTGGGTAGGTAACTCAGAATATTGGATAACAATTTTTAGGTAGTTAACATACTATACTCGCACTAAAGGTCCAAAAGATAATTGCAAACGAACATCATCCTTCAGATCAATCTGATTCTGAATCTGGATTGTGGATTAAGACCTATACATACACTCTTACATTTAGGTACAGAGTAGGCCTGACGCCTCAGCACTGGTAACTAGGATCATTATGGACTTATTATTATACTTTAAACATCTGTTTAGAAACCTATTGGTAGTGAGGATTCGCACGAGGTAGCAACCAAACATCTATTTTTAAAACGGCTTTTTAAAATGCCATGGACCCGTTGGTAATTAAAGTATGAACCTAGTTTTTTTGATAACAATGGAGCGTGGACCTCCTGGGAATAAGCCACCGCTATTACTTACTATTTCGATTATAGAAACAATTTTATTTACGTCCACTCAACGTAATCATCTGAAGAATATTCGAGAGTGTGCCACTAAATAAAAAATGTTGTATACGTACTCATGAACCTTGAATTTTGTCGAACGTATTATCCTATCTTGAATAATGGTTTGAGCAAATTTGCTGGGTGCCATTTAAACGTCTGAATTGAATGGGAAAATTCACACATGAACACGAATGAATGCATTCTTCTTTGAAGTGTAAATATTTATCTGTGTGGCTGTGCTTCAAAAACAACTCATTATAATAACGACTTATGAGTATTATATTTTCTACCTACAGTGTGATGCTGTGTTCTGCGGTCGAACAAGCGAGCTAAAAGGCTTGGAGCCTCTTGTCAACTTTCAGCTCCACCTGAATCTAGAAAGGAGGTGAAGTGAACTACCTAATTTATTATACAAGTTTGTATTCTACATAAGTAAAGGATTTTGTAGTATCGAATCTAGCTTTTCTCTCGCTCTGCTAGACAACCTGTAGAGGTACATGATTCACCATGATTATTGTACACTGAACAACTTGACTAGACCGACCGCGAACAAGCGAGGTATTTGCACAGTTGTGTCATTTATGCATTGCTGCTGTTGCTCCATGAATTTTTTGTGTGTGTGCAAATTAATTATAAATTATATAATATGAGAATCAAAGTCCTGTGCAGCACTGTTTTGGTTATGAGCAGACGTGATCTCTCATCATCAGGAAAACGTCGTCTTTGCGCAATAAAAATAGTGTTGATTAGATTCACATCGCAATATATTTTACCTAGTTGACGCCCGCAACTTTGTTTGCGTTGCGAATTAACTAAATTCCTTTCTTAGTACCTACGCGCTTACACTTCTTGACGAACATACCATCCAATCCGTCTATTTCAAGTCTCTACGTTCATTGTTTTGGCCTGTACGTTGTTTGTCAGTCAGCCAGGACCGAGTCTTTTATATTATATTGATTATTATCATCAATGAGCTTTAACATAATAGAGGACACCTGCTGGGCCAGTTTGTAGAAATAATGCCAACTCCTAGGTAAAGGTGTAATGAAGGTAAGGCCAAGAAGATCTCTCTAGCTTCCCGCATTTTCCCACCAAGCCTCAGAGCGAGCCGCTAAGTGGTGGACCATTAAATCCGATCTGAATGCACCAATTGCGCTCATTGAAGCCAATCTTCCATTTAACGGAAAATTGCAAAGTCCTTTGTCAAGATTGATCGCCCGCCCATAAACCTATAATCATTTACGAAAAATATCTTATGTCACCGAATTAACGCAATAACAATGCCAACTGTCTTTTTTGTGGGCACTGGGCACCACCCGTATGCCAGTCCCAGTTTCGGAGTAGTAGACCGGTTGCACCGGCCATATGGTCAGCAATTATCTTGCCAAAACCATCACTGCTGCTGTTTAATTTGCTGATAACGAGTATACAACCAGTACCTACAATCCACAGATTTCGGCATAAAATTGGCAAAGTTCTTCCACCACGAGTATAGTCACCCGATGTTTTGCGAAAACTTGTTTTCCCCGAACCGTTCCCACGGTGCAAGGTAGTTACGAGACGGTAATTTATTTTTTATTTTGCAATAAATTTTGCATCTGCATTAAACCTTATTGCATAATGCATTTGGTTACAAAACGCATTTATTTTTATTTATTTTATTCGATTTCTCAAAATATTTTAATTTACTGTGAGCGTACGGTCTGAGTGGAAGAAGGAAGCCCTTATATACTTTGCGATTTTATAATGGTAAAGATCAGTAGGTTGAGTACTACCTTATATGAAGATATACATTGTGATTGTACTATGTTAATGTACTGTACATTCATAACGGATTCTGGAGTACATACACAAAACGGTATTTGTAAAGGTTAGTGGTCACTGAACCATGACAATAGAAAGACTGAAATTAGCTCAAGATTGAAGCATTTTTTTTTTATCTGCAGTAGGTCATACGAGTAGTACCTTGCCTATCTATAGAATAATTTGATTGTGTACCTTAGTAGAGCTTCAGTAGAGTGAAAAATAATCCTAAAAAAATCAAATGTGCGGTTATTGCTCCCGGCTGGAACTATTCGTAGCCTTCTTGAGGTTTGTTACGTACATACATGGTCCGGCGGAATCGGCCAGTTTCAACTCTCAAGCAGGAAGGATTATTTACCGAGTCGGCCCTGCGCCACAGCCACTCGACAGTTAGTACGGCTAGCCTCGCAGACCGGACACTGCGATTTCGCTAACTTTAGACATCTTTAGATCATTCAGAGGATGATACATTTAAACTTGACCCAGTTCGCACGGGTCTTAAACTAGATATGCTCGGTATTAGGCAGAAATAGACGAACACGACCCATGGCCTTTGCGAATTATGTGGTGATTTAATTCATATTTAATTTAAAAATCGCGACATATTAATTACCTACATGTGCAGTCCATTCTTCTTGTTATCGTGTCACTAGTTCTTTCGAACCAGTGTGGTGAAAGGATTTCAAGTGCGCCTCAAAGAGGCTCCTTTCGTGCACTCGACACATGTATTCGAACTTTTTAGGTTCTATGACATGCCGGTTTCCTCACGATGTTTTCCTTCACCGTTGAGCACGTATTTTAATCCACACAGATTTTATGAACAGAAAATCCATTTGTGTACGACCGGGTTTGAATTGAACCAACGACCTTCGGATCGAAAGTCGAAGCACCGCCCACTCGGTCAACACGGCTTTTTAAATCAACGCAACGCGGTCCATTAAATCGAGTGAAATTTAATAAAAAACTTTTGTAGTTGAAGGGGTTTTTTTTAATTAATTTTCTAATTACAATACCTCTTGCGTGTATTTTCGCGTTTCCTGCAAAGTCTTCCTACAAGGTTACCCTAGACTAGAGTATGCCTATATAGGGCATTTAAGGAGCCCCGTAGTTCTTAGTAGAGGCCGTCAGTCAGAATTTCTCACCTACCTACCATTTATAGCGGTATGTTTACATACTATACTTAGTCACATTTCAGCCTTCTCTGCCAAAAAATTCCATAAGAAGTAGTGGTTTACCTTAAACTCGCACCGTCTCCACACCACGTGAAAATAAGTCTTGTTTTTTAGTGTCTGGTCGTCAAATCTCTGATCGTGTGTTTATTTATATCTTTGTTGTTTACATCACCATTAAATCAATGGTGAGCCAAGTTTTAGACAAAATCGGTCATTGGGATACGCAGTTAAATTGCTAGGTATACCTATGTAAACGCCAAACAATAAACTCAGAAAATTAACAAGTTCCTAATTTTACGCGAATTTTGGATGAGAACTACTCGATCACGAATTGCTATGCTTTTCATTCAGATGACTTGATCACGGGAAAATCCACATTAAATTGTAAGCACTGAAGAACTTTTCTGGAAACTGCTGTAGCTGGCTGGTCTCCATGACCAAGTAAAGTGAAACGCAAGTGCGTTTACCATATCTACTCTCAAATTAGGATGTTATGTAATTACTTGTGACGCTGAACGTGTTTATTACAAGAAACTAAACAGTTGTTTTCAGAACCTGATTTCTGTTAATAATTTTTTTTATCAGCTTATTCATGGGGATGGTTTAAAAATACATTGCATTTCGTAAATAAGAACCTTCTATATTGATTATTATTTTTTTTTTTTTTTGTGATCTTCATTACTGAAGGTTGTGCCCGTCTGATTGACAATCTGCATCCATGCTTGCTTGCGTACCTTCTGCATGTCTCCCGCACGGCGTAGAGACAGGGAGTCCCATGAGTCTTGACCTGGTCGGACCAGAGGCTATTGATTCTTAGGTACCTACCAATAAATCAGTATTTTTTTACAATACCTAAGCCTTATCTGAGATCCTTACTTCGTTTATTATTTTTCCTGCTTGTGTCTTGCCTCAGAAAGATTTCTGTTATGATTTTACTTAATTAGATAGGTAATAATACTTATTATTGCACTAAAATTCCATTGCGGTCTGTGACGCACCCGATTAGGTAATCACTAATTTAATTAGCTATTCCTGCTTGAACTTGAGCATAAAATGATTAAAGTGGCCTTTACATTACTACAGCCTTGCTAGCCTTACTGGAAGAAGACCCATTGTAGGTAAGTTTATCAATTTTACCAGACATATCCAAGTGGGTTCATAAATTTCATAATTTCCTTAAAAACAATAATTAATAACAATATTTACGGATGTATTCATGAGGTCACTTTTATCATCAGTTCTCAATGAATCAAAAACCGTGTGTAATATTTAAAGAGGTTTTTCGATGATAGGCTACGCATCAATTACAATAACGCCGCTGGCGTTAGGTACAGGTGTCATGTCAGTATAGACGACGGTGTCCATTTACCATCAGGGGCAATTTGCCGGTTTTCTTCACTCGTATCTTAGTGCTTGCGATAGTGATTAATGATGCCTACGCCATCTTCATTAAAGTTAGCTAATTTGGTGATCGTTTTCAGGAAGCTGAAGAATGGGCGCGGCGCCACAGCGGACCCATGGTCAACCCTTCCTTCGAACCAGACGACTTCCTACCACAAAGGTAAGATTATATATATAATGTACTTACTTATACTAGCTATACCTACCTATATTTATAGTTAATTTTAATTCAATTTTATTTTATTTTAATCAATTTTATTTATTTTAATCGTCACAAAATAAACCAAAGAATCTACCAGTTGGGTTTGGTGTGTTTGACTCAGCTTTACGAGTACAACCTAATAAGGTGCTAATGACTGGATTTTTTTTGAGTTCGTAGTCATCATCAATTGTACCTACATGTTTGTTTTCAATCACGCCGAAACATCGATTGGGCTTAAAGTGAGACTCCATTTATTATTTTATTTATTTATTAAATTAAAACGGTTAAACCAATTACATTAATTTAAAATTAAAATTAGATTAGAATAAAATTTGCATTAGATTAGAATATAAGTAATAAATTATTAACAGAACAATTATGGAGTTTGGAGGTATCTCCTATCTATGTATATAGATAAGTCATCTCTGGCATTAAAAAACATGCTTAAGATCCTTTCACAATCACAACATGAGTGGTTCAATGGATATTGTCGCATAATTAGCGGCCTATGTGTAGTAAGGTACTGCAAGTTTAAGAGTGCTGTTAATCACCTATTGTATTGAATATTAGGATCGCCGAGGTCCGTTCTTGCCGTTCGGACGTCATACAATACCCTAAACATAGAACACATCTATCAAAAGGCCATTGCCCGTCTTCGTAATTTTAAACAGAGGTGGTAACAATTAACGAAGTACTTATAAATCGAGAAAATTGTTTTATAGTTCTAAAAGGAAAATGCCTCACAACACGGACATACTCATTTTTGCTTTTGACACAGCGTCGGCCGTATCTACAATATTGTCGATCAATACATTGAAGACTAAGTTCAGGACATGAAAATCGGTGCAGATATAACAAGCCCGCGTCTGATTAAATTAAATATTGACAAGTAGGTACCTATAGCGCAGGAATTAGCTAATCAATAAAGCAAACACGGCAACACGGCAACGGTTGGTAACCTAGCAATTTAGAAACAACCCCCGACCCCGCTCCTCCAACTCGTACCAGCATGCACTTAGTACATTCACGAATACTGTTGAGCACTGTACTACTGCTAAGGCACCTGTGCCATTAAAACTGCCTAATGATCACGCGATGAAAATCCAGGCTGGGTTCAGCTGACTAATTGTTTAGGGTAAACAAATGAATATATTTTCGCGTTCAATATTTGTGTTATCTCTCGTCGTGTGATATTTGTTCAGTCTCAATTCAAATAAACACATCTCCGCTATTTTCGTATACGTACCTACGCATTTTTAGATTGCTGCCTTTATTCTATTCTTTGGTCAAGTTCAAATTATTGTTGACTGGCGTTTTTTAAAGCAGGGGTTGTAAACGTGCATGGGAAACCTTGCGACAGTTACAATCCTGAAAACGTGAGATCACAGGTTGAATGAACAAAGGCAGTTGAATGAGCATAGATAAATGCAGCACAATCCCTATTCCGCGGACGTATCTAGTGTACGCCTGCGGAGTCATATGTGCGAGCAGGATGACTCTATTTCTTCTCTGGTTACCATCAGGTGAGATGATCTAGCCGAGCCAATTTAAACTAGGAAAGAGCTGGATGGAACACAACTAGCTGCTGGCCGCGACTTTACCCTCGTTTTTAGTTCACTAACATACTGAATTTCAACCTATCAGTTTATTGGTTTTGGCCTTATTGAGGAACAAACATCCATCAATCTATCCACTCATTTTCATCAACTTTTATCGATAGAATATTTGTAGGATAGGATGGTTGTTCAAATGATTTATCTACATATGTACCTATATCTGGATTCCGGAAGCAATTAGTAGATACTTGTACCTTTACTGACTTACTTTATTATATTATAGTAAATATTTTTGTTTTTTTATCCAGCTTATCACCGGTGAAGGATGAGAAGAGGAGACCCGGCGACAAGGGCATCTTCCTCGTTAACATGAAGGAGAAGAACCTTACCGAGGTGGAGGAGTACGAACCGTATGACAACCGCGTAGTCGACCACCCCACTACGTAAGTGCCTCACTTGGATCTTATTCCTAGACTGTACTTAGCTAGCAAAATAAATACTTAGCGTTAGGTATTCTCACTGGATTGTTAACTGCACCCACTGATTATTTCTAAAGGGGATTCCCATTCTATCAAAAATAATAATTATTAATTCATTTATTCTCAGACAATACATCCATATTATAGCACACGTAAAATAATAAGTCACTATTTCGAGACAACTATGGTGATAGCGTTTCGCTTATCGAGCGAGACCAGATGGTGAATTTCACAAAAGGCATTAAAAACATTTAGGAAGCGACATGAACAGCACACAGTCGCTAAAAAATCTTTGTTTGCAAATATATAAAGAAAAGGTACCTATTGTATAAGAATATTTGGAATGAAACAACCGAAGCGTCAAAAAACACAATCACAAGCAGAACGAATGTCCGTTCGTCATATTTTTGGCTAACTTCGATTTCGGATCGTACTCGCCGCTGCTCGCTGCTATAGAGTGATCTGGCGCCTGCCCAACCGCCATACCTACATTACTCTAAAATTTACAGACTTTTACAGAACATTCAGAGTCTAAATGTTCTGTAAAAGTCAGTATATTAATATCTGATGCCTGATAGTTTACCTTGAAGTTAGCCGTGATGCGACAATGGACCGGTCCACAGGTGATAAGTAAGCCACAATGGACTCTTTGGGAATATAAACATCAGCCATAAAGGATATATCTTGGTTTGTTTAGTTGTACTTATTTTTGTACCTATACCGGTCATCCTGTTTTAGGTAGGATTATTAGTACCTACTAAGAAAAGGCATTCAATACTAGAAATGGTTTCATTGCAAATCAACATCCGTTGGAATTATAGCAATAATAGCTAAAACTGGCGGCTATTTCCTTCGTTTTCGATCATAACGTTCAGCCGACCTTGCGTTGTGAATCATGGCTGAATCACGTCTATCTAAGTACGAGACTTCCTCGTTCCGAACGCGGTCGGTTTATCGGCACATCCGCCGAAACTAAGGTCCTTTACTGGGCCAGTCCTTCAAGTAGGCTTTTACCTATCATAGCAGTAGGTATAATCAAATTGTTCTGTCTGCTGTGGCTCTAGTAAAAGCATAGAATGGGATAACCCATTTTGACCCATCAAGTTGATTTAGGTATTACAGTCTGGTAAGCCCGTGGGTGCAGAACGGGCTGATATGATGATGATGAAGTAGGTATTTTAATATCTACAGTTGCAATCTAACGCCACTTCGTTTGAGTAGGTGGTAAAGTCTTAACCTGCTATCTATGAAGGTGGTACTCAGTAACTCATTATTTTGTGAAGTGGTGATCAACAACACGTTTACCAATTGAGTGGCAAGCACGTGCGTGCTATAGACGGTTCTATACGTTCTACATAGATATTGTGTAGTTAACTCCGTACCTGCTTGAAGGTCGCGGTACGATTGCTCTGCTCCTGATTAATTGAGTAAGCCATCCAATAGTAAATCAGATCAGTTCTTATTATATCCGGACCTATTCAAATCATCTATTACGTGATCTAATGACGCAGTTTCTCGCAATGCTAAGTCCTGCGTACCTGTAGAAATGCTTTATAAAAGTACTAGCTGACATGACACCCACAATTCGTTTGCGAATTTCTAAAACTCCTCTCTTAGAACGCGCTTAGCTCTTAGTTCTAGCTTAGTCAGCTCTTGTCGAACAAGTTTCAAGTCTACATCTCTCTACGTCCACAGGTTTACAGCCTGTAGGTTGTCAGCTAGTCAAAGCCGTTTTTAGATATTGATTGATTGATGTTTGTGAACAGCAACACTGAAACGCTCCTCCACCTGCTGAAGGGCAGCTTGGGCACGGGGATCCTCGCGATGCCAAAGGCTTTCTCCAACTCCGGGTACATCGTGGGCTCCATCGGCACGATCGTGATCGGCGTGCTGTGCACGTACTGCATCCATGTGCTGATCGATTCGTGCTACGTGCTGTGCAAGCGGCGGAAAGTGCCATCGCTCTCTTACACGGCTGCGGCGGAGGCGGCGCTGTCTGAGGGACCCGACTGGTGCAAAGCGTGTGCTCCTTACGCTGCGTAAGTGTTTACTGGACTTTTAACTTGAGAAATATTTATGTGTGTAAGAGTGTGTGTGTCCAAGCCACCAGCAAAAGTAATTGATTCCTAAGGTTCACAAGTGGCCTCGGGCTTTTAAAATTTAAGGGGTTTAAATCCTTATCTTAAAATGACCCGGACCAATGGCTAGATATGGAATTACACTTGAAATTCTAAGCCGCTCTCGTACCTAAGAAGTAGCACAAAGGCAAAAAGCAATCAATTAGTATAGGTTGTCATAAAGGTTAATTTAATGGATCTTTCGAGACAATGCCACATGTTTTACCACTAATCAGTTATTGGCAACATGTTAACAGACTTTGTTGCACTTGTCTCTTGAAGGCTCTAGATATCCGCAACGTAACAACAGGTAGTTAAGTACAGATAGGATTTATTGCAAAAGCTAAACACTTGATAATCGATACAAGTATTTGTAAACAAAACATGCTCTGACGATCTTAACCTTGTCAGTGACGCATACAAGTGCTCTGTTCAGCATATCCATCTACCAACGGACAGAAAACCTAACTACCTAGTATAGTAAGGCTCAAGCACTTTTATCAAAGTTACAACTTTTGTCTGATTAGCTTCTGGCATGCTCACAAAAACTACAAAGCCAAAAAAGTCCGAAAAAATCAGTAGTCATACGAATTTTATAACAAAAAATGTATGTTTGAATGTAGGTAGGTACTTAGTACTTATAATTTTTATTTGGCTTGTCACTACCGCTTGTTCTGCGTGGTCCTTTTTTGGATATTTTGCATACCAGTGTAAAATTGACAATTACACTATTGAAAATCTTTTCTTTCTTATCTTTATTTATGCATCTTTGGTTTAGAAAAATAACTGACACAATACCCACAAAATAAAGTGCCCAGCGCGCCTAAATAAATGTTCTCTTCAAAAACCGTATAAAACTGTCTCGTTTCAGACACATAGTGAACGCATTTCTCCTCGTGTACCAAATCGGCACGTGCTGCGTGTACGTGGTGTTCGTGTCGGAGAACATCCAACACGTGCTCGAGAACCAGTTCGATTATCAGATCTCCGTGCACCAAGTGATGCTGTGCATACTCCTCCCGCTGGTGCTCATCAACTGGGTGCGGGACCTCAAGTACCTGGCGCCCTTCTCGGCGATAGCTAACGCGGTGACGATCGTCAGCTTCGGGATGATCCTGTACTACATCTTCAGGGAGACGCCCACGCTGGATGGCAAGGTGCCGGCCGGCAAGCTCGCCAACTTCCCGCTTTTCTTCGGAACTGTGCTGTTCGCATTGGAAGCCATCGGTGTGGTGAGTATAACGTTACTATCAGCCTTCAACATCATCAGCCTATAGCAGTGCTAGTCATATCAGCCGCTGCCAATTTGCGCCATATCGCCATCGCGCCACCTTCGCCTTGCTTCGTATATCTTCCGCATACAGCCTTACACAGTTTATTCAAATCAGCACCAGGTCCTGAGAGGACCTGGATTTGTTCATTTCATCCGTCTGTGCTCATATCTTGCATTCACGTCAGATTTAAAACATTATCTAAGTAAGGTATCATTATCATGGCTTCAAAGTGGGGTTATAGCAACTTGAACTTTCCTCGTTTTAAGTTAAAACTGTGAGTGTAATGATGGTTTCAGATCCTGCCATTGGAGAACGAGATGAAGACCCCTAAAGCGTTCGTGGGCACGTTCGGAGTGCTGAACCGCGCTATGGTCAGCATCATCATCCTGTACGTGGGCATGGGGTTGTTCGGATATCTGCAGTACGGAGACAAGGCCGAGGGCAGCATCACACTCAACCTCGAGAGGACCGAAGTGTGAGTATAGTGTGAATACCTACCTATACTACTACCGTTACACGCCGACATCTATCATGCAGAATTCCGTCTAGATGAGACAGTAGTTTGGGTAGAGATCATTCAGTCTAAAAATGCACGCCCCTCCATTCACTATTAGTTTGATAGCGCATTCTTGGACTGAAATATTTCTACTATGATTGCAATGCACCTTCTGGTTCAAAAAACAATGTGAATAGCCGATTAAATTAGTGCGATCTCAATGTCTCAAAGGGAACCTTTTAATCTGTGGTGGTAATAGGTAGATTGATGCCCTAATAAGCGTAGGTTAGGTTACAGATTTGTAACAAATCGCTAGAATACAGAATCATTATGCTCAACCTTGTTACTTATCAATGCCGAATGTGGTTTCCTGCATAGGCGCCTTGCACCATAACGACAGTTCGCCTTTCATTTTCCTTCCGTCAACCAAATTTAGGCCTTGTTCTACCTTTGCCTTTGTATTGCCTGTCCAACTTTGATGACTCTTCCTATTTGATTTTCCTTAAATATGCTGATAAACAAATTAGTCATACATGGAATAGTACCTATTGCTTACCATACATTTGAAAAATACTTCCTTATTTGATTTTCCTCAAATATGCTGATAAACAAATAAATCATTTTAATTTTTATCCAACAGCACACATATTCACATTTCGTTACAAACACTCATATAAATGTCTAAAATGTGGACCAGCTACAGGTTTGCACAACACTCAAAAAGAAACAGACAACAGCTAAAATTAAAATACTTCTAAAAACTTAGGTAACCTAAATACAAAAGAAAATAAAAAGATGGATGAAACTAAGATATAGTAAATAAATGAAAACTTTAACAAAATAAAAATTATAAAAGCACAATTTATTAATTAGTCTAGTGTACACACAAATTGTTTCCTTAGTCTATTTCTAAATACATATATGTAGAGTCACCAAACAGATCTAAGTAATTCAATAATTGTAATGTATAACTATACTCGTTACAAATTCGGGTAAAAGGAGAATTAAGACCAGTAGTCATACATGGAATAGTTCCTATTGCTTACCATATATTTGAAAAATACCTAAATTTGGTAGGTATGCACGCAATCACGCAAGTCGGGATCGGAGTACGTGTATAAAATACAAGGCAAGGTACTAAGCCTGGGTACCAAATCGAAAGCTTTTCATTGGCAAGAATCATAATAGTAATTCCAGTAAACACTCAGTTATCCACTCCGTGCGAAATGAACAGGATGAGACAACACACAACGCCATCTAGAACGAATTAAAAAGGGGCTTGTACAACTCGGGCGCATTAACATAAAATCTGGCTCGTATGCCGTTTGTGCAGTTTTGACAGCGTGGAATTGGATAATTTTGATAGAGAAGAGGTCCTGTAATACTTGGTAATGATAAGTAATGATAAGGCTTCGCAATTAGAGGAAGAAGAAACACGTAGGGCGCCGCGCGGGGCAGCGGAGAAAGCATCAAGTTCTGTGCCACGTGTCAGCCAGGTGTCATGTTCATTCGCCCGAGTAATACAAAGGGGACCACTAGTAGGGCTGCCAACATTTTTTGGTCTCAATTTATAATAATAATAATCATATAATAATAATCTATATTTTTTATAAATTTTTCAAAAAAAGTTATAAAAAATATAGAACGCTTAAAAAAAAATAGTATAAATTAATATAAAATATAGAAGGGAAGAATAAAAAATAGACTGTTATATTTTAAAATATTTTTTTTATTTTGATAATCACCAAAACATGTAATTAATGATACATATACCCAAATGTGATCGCGGCGAGCGCAGCGAGCCGCAAATTTTCCAGTCTTTTGCTTATCTAATTAGGTTAAATCGGTTAATCAGGACCTAATATCACGAAATAATGCAAACCAGACCGCCGCGAGCGAAGCGAGCCGCAATTTTTTTACCCTTTAATAATTAATTTAGTCCTTTAAAGTTTAATTTAGTCCTGAAAATCACTCAAACAGTACCTACCTTTGTACACGTAAAAGCACATATTGTGATTGTGGCGAGCGCAGCGAGCCGACAAAACTTTTAGGCTTTTGGTTTATTGGGGAAAATTGCTGTACCAGGATTCAATACAAACCTGATCGCGGTGAGCGAAGCGAGCTGCAAATTTTTACGCCCTTAATTTAGTCCTAAAGATAACTCAATCAGGACCCTATATGTATATGTATAGATATAACACGTAAATATTCATAATATGTGATCTCGGCAAGCGCAGTGATCCACAAAAAAATTTCAGAGTTATGTTTTACTAGGACCAGAACCAGAACCCACTTATTAAAACATATCTGATAAATATTACACATCTTTAATTAAGGTCTGAAAATTACTGTACTAGGACTTGAAAACGCCCAATAGCAGAAATTTCTCAGGCGTGTTGTTTATAGAGGAAAATATAAACATTGATCTCTTGTACCTACTGAAATATAGTATTTTCGCGTTCTATATATTTCTTCAACAGTATATAGTACGGAGTTCCGAAATACAGTACAATACTATATATTATAGTACGGTTGGCAACCCTAACCACTAGCCATACCACTAAACTTGCCATGCATAATTCATTTCGAAGCTGTAACAGAGGCTTAATCAGTTGGTATGAATATTTATTTTCAGACTCGATACGCTTAAAAGTATAGGCCAGGTCCAGATATGTATCATTAGCCCGATCCCATACCGTATCCGTATCGCTTACGCGTATCATGTTCGCCTACGTGGACGGGTGATGATACGCATTCTCGAAACGTCGCTCTAATACGATACGTCAGGGGTCACCAATTACTTTCGCTCGGGGTCCGTTTTAAGAAATGAAATGACCATCGCCGCGCCGACCGCACTAAATTTTAAAGAAAAAATATATCTCGACACACGACAGTGTGTCCAGCCACGGTCAGACCCAGCGAACTGGCGGGTAGCACTGTGTGTAAGTTTATACGAACCATTTGGAGCCACTTTTGACCTTGTCATAGCTAAAATAAAAAAACTAATCAATATAATCACACCAAATTTGATTTATGTATTGAAAGCCCGGAGTTAAGGAAGTACCTCAAATTTCATAAACACAGCTTATACGGTTATTTAGATATTAACGTTGAAAAATCGTCATTTTTATCACTGATTGACTGACATATAGACGTAAAACCTAACCCACTTCCAGATGACCTAGAAAGTTCAAATTTGGCATCCAGCTAGGTATTTTTATGTTTACAAAGGAAAAAATAGGAAAACAGTAAATTTATAAGATTTGAATTTTTTTTCAAATTATTCGATTTTATGAGGAAAATTTAGCGCCTTGCTAATTATGAGAGCAATTGCCTTGCAAATTTTTGCAGGATATTTCCATTTCCATGATGAAAGATTGTTTTTATCGTTTTATGTAGGTACTTACTTTCATATCAATAATTTAAAAAATATTTACAAAAGCCCAGATGAACGCCAGCTAGTGGAAATGCAAATTATCGGAAAACACTTTAATCTCCCGGCACATATATACTTACTACCTACAAATGCAGGTACCCTCACCTTATTTACGCTATTTAAGTAGGTTAGGTACTTAACTTATTGTATTTTTACCTACCCACATACATTTAGAGGCGATGATGGTGGTGTGTAAGTAAGGAAAACAAATAGGTAGGTAACTATTATAATTATAGTAGGTACCTAACCTATATACCTTTGAATAGTAATAAATTTATTTACAAAAAGTAAAGATATCTGAACAAAACACACATAATATGTGAAAATAGAAGCCACGATCGAGAAGTCGTTTTCCCCGAAAACAGACTACAGATCTACATATATGGCTAGCCAAGGTCTACGTTATAAATAAAATAATACGTTCTTATAAATAAATTTACGAATGTCTATTATAGTACCTTCGACGATAGGGATACGAGTGATCGGATCGGGAAAATGATACATATCTGGACTCGGCTTTAGAGGTTGAGGATCGTGAATCATTAAGATGATGTTTATCTGTTCAGACTAGCGGCTGTGGTGCAGTGCCTGTTAGCAGCTGCGATCTTCATCACGCACGGGCTAGCCTGCTACGTGGCCATCGACATTCTGTGGAACGAGTACATCGGCAACCGTCTGCTCAACAGCAAACACCGCTTCGTCTGGGAGTACCTGCTGAGGACCGTCATCGTTTTGGTCACTTGTAAGTGATTGCTGTCTCCTAGCAATAAGACCGCCCTTGTAATATTTTTTGTATTGATTTATCTAATGTTGATTCAATAAAGAATTATATTACATTTATATATCTATTTAATACTATTCAGATAATATTCTATTATACTCAAGAATAACTTATAGGCTGATTATGCTATACTCAAGAATCAGCTGAAGCTGTTGACCTCGTTTACGGGTTTTCTCTTCATCCAAGTAACACTCAGAAATTTAAAAAAATCGTTATCTTCTTTACTATTATTTTTTAAATAAACAAGCAACGAGACGAGCTGCACACTCTCCTGATAGTAAAAGACCACGCTTGCTCATGATCAGAATAGAGCTTCTCACGACTTTGATTTACATAAGCCTATACAACACTGCTACAACACTCGTCCACCAATCTTATTTATGCAGCCCTATTTGTGATAAACGTGTAGTCTTTAAAAAGTAGTTGAAAGAGAGGAAGGAGGTCTTACCCCCACACTGGTAGCTACAAGAATGGATAAATAATAATGATGTCGTTTCCAGTCGCCGTAGCGGCGGCGGTGCCAGCACTGGACCTGTTCATATCGCTGTTCGGCGCGCTGTGCCTGTCGGCGCTGGGGCTGGCCTTCCCCGCCATCATCCAAAGCTGCACCTACTGGTACTACGTATCCCGCTCGGAGCGAATCCGCATGCTTGTCAAGAACGTCATCGTAGTACTGTTCGGGGTTCTCGGCCTCATCGTCGGAACCTGGACCTCGCTGGAAGGCATCATCGAAAAGTTCTCAGAAAATGCTCGCCGCAGTGAGACCATCGCAAACGTCACTGAGGCGTTCACAAACGCCACTGATAGCTTCTAGGACAATGCCATAGGCTTTTACGGCCGCTGACACGACTCGGTTATGATCCTACGAAGACGAACTATGATCGGTCATCAATTTAAGCCATACTAGGTAGTTATTATCTTTGTGGAAGCGCAGGTTCGCTCGAATTATCTATCCTTCTCTTACACTTGTCCAAGTGTTGGCGAGCGTGTGAGTTACGACATTTGGCCGATTCAATAGTTGTTGTTCGCATGTTCATATGCTGAACTCGTGGCTTACTTGTAATACGTAGTTATGTGTAATTTTAACGATCAACACGCTATTTGGATAGCATAATGCAATAGGTATAAGTTTTAGCTTTTAAGTTTCCATGCAACCGTAACGTAGTCTAAGTAAAGAGTTGGTTTTATTCCGTGAGCATTACGAGCAGAAGTTCTCAGATCTCGGTTAGTTCAGCAGTTTCCCACTAGAGGCGCCGCAGTCGATGAACTCTTGTGACTGCTCGTAATGCAAGCTCGGCCAGCTCTTGTTACTTGAGACGAGTGATGAGTAGCATTAGATAATTAATTTAAACAAATTGTTGAAATGCATTCAGACGATCTAGCATCTGGTAAAATGGTGATTACTGGAGTAGCCACAACTCGGTTGTTAGTAGGTTAGTGCTACCCCGCGACAGTGAGATAAGTGTCAAGTGAAGCATGGCATTTCATTAGTGTAAGTCTAATTAACATAAGTACAACTAGATTAATGACGTCATATGGTGAGATATATTAATGTAAGTCAAGTTATTAATATCGATAGAGTCGAATTAAAATTTTTATTACTGTTATTATATTCTCGAGTGAAACTCGCCGTTTACAATGTGAAATGTGGAACTCGATTTTACCCTTCACATGCATCGTTATCGACTTCGGCTATCGATATCGATAATTAATTTGTGTCAATTTAATTGGTCACGCCGTATCGGATTTGTAACATTACTATTTTTAGACTATTTAATTAATTTATTATTGTTTTAAAACTATGAACCGCATGATATAAACACGCTTATGATTAAATTATTTTCAAAGAACTTTAAAACTGTTACCGCATTGTACCACAATAATATACGAATCGTTAGTTCCATGTGGATTTATTTAAGTATTATTCTGTATCACAAATTTATGTACAAAGTTGTTATCTTGGGCTTTATGCCCTGCGAGAAAGCTATGTGGTCATCGAGCATGCCACGTCGGCGTCGTGTGAGCTTCGGAGTTGAAGCTACAGTAAAAAGTATTGTATACTATAGTTTCATCGAGGGTTGAGCTGCGACGTCACTACGCAGGATGCACGAGCGCGAACCGCCCAATGTGTCCGTTCGGGTGCTCAAAAGAACATGACAGGCTAGCTGATTTGACTAACTAAACATACTTTTACTCTATACCTACTATATAATTTCAAGTACTGTAAGATAATTGAGATAAAGCTAGCGGTTAATTAATATGATTTTCTAGAAACAATCTAGGCCCTACCACGTTTTATCTCACACTTATTTAAATATTAATTGGTTCAGTCAACAAGCCTATTCCAGTCATTTGTTTTATCATTGTAACCCGGGCCCCGAGGGACGTCGAACTAGGATATCTGTGATGTTGTGTTAGGACGTACTAAGTGTAGCTGTTGTGATGTACATCCGTGATATTATGCTCAGAGCGCTGGGTCATACCCGTGTAAACAATAAAATACATTTTACTGCATCAGTTATTTTATTTAAACTCTTACAACGAATCAAATACTGAGTGAGTGTAGTTTACAAGAACACAATGTTTAATTAACAAACGTTAACAATAAAATATCGCGAGGACTCTAAAGAGACTGTAAAAGAGGATCTAAAGCGGCGTCCATTATAAACGAGTCGCGGTATCAGTGGGGCGGCGCGTCTTGTCCTAATAGAACACGATGACGCGACCATCGCAAGTTCGCGCGAACGTCGATCGCGCGATCACGCGATCAAACGTACTAACGTCAAATAGGCATCCCAATTAACATCGCGTCGCGTCGCGCGATCGCGCGATTGCCAATCGGGACGCCTATTTGACATTAGTACGTTTGATCGCAGATTCGCGCGACGGTCGCATCGCTTGCTCGCGCGACGATCGCGTGATCGCGTTCTATTAGGACAACGCCTTAGTCTGCGATGAGCGGAGAAAAAGAAGAGTGACACAAGTGACACTTATGTGACACTAACGTAGGTACTGGTCTGTTATCGAAAGCTGGCATGTACAACACATTGACACGTGCGCTTGTGTAGTGACTGTGAATAAGAATGCGGCGTGACGTCGCGCGTCGCACTGCTTGCGCATCTGTCTGTCTCTCTCGCGCGCTTCCAAGCTAATGAGTATGAAAGAGTCAGTTATTGTTTTGTTTTTGCAATTGTTTATAAATTGTGTAATAGTAATAGTGAAATCGCATCAGTGTGAGTACTTTGACAACGCCAGTTTTCGTTGACCTGTACGGCCAACATCAGGCAAAGACGCAGTACGCGTGAACACGCCGCCCGACGCGCGTCAACGTGGCGCTTTCCGCTCATTTCGTGTTATTGTTTTCCCGCTCACCGCACACGCAAGACACCCCTTCCCAGCGTGGCTTTACCGTAAAACTCGTATACTAGGATTCCCTGTATCGCAGGGATCACAATTCCTAAGACCCGAGAACACAAATTCGTCATCACACTAATTGTTGCCCCGGCCGGAGCTCGAACCCGGGTAACTTGACGAGTCTATATAAGTTTTCTAGTATAGTCTATAATTTAGCACTTTAGCTCTTGCGTCATCCCAAAAACTTAACATTTGATAATCATAGTTTGTACCAAAACCTTAAAAACTAATGGAAATAAAACTTAATTACTAACAAATTTTAAAATCAAGTTGCTTACATTAATACATTTTTAATGAGATTGTTACAAATGGAATTACAGCTAGTCCATCATTCATAAATTCATTACATCAAATTAAAATTTAAATCTGGATAAAATTGTTTTGCTAGCATTGCTGGCTAAAACTACAGAAAAATGCATACCTAAATAGTTTTAATCTGCTAAGCAATAATTTTAGTAAAAGAACTTCGGTGTTTCTCTAGCCACATTATTGAATGACTTACTACAACTGGACCGATTTTGATGAAGAAATAAATTTCTAAGGGACCAATCTGAATTACCCGACTGCTAAAAAGAAGGGTTATGTTTTTCGAGTGTATGTATGTTTTTATGTTCTCGTATCTACAGCGGTAATACCTATAGATACTTGTGGAGAGCGAAATATTACATTAAAACACCTATTATTGCCTGTGCATCACGAAAAAACTTTAAAACTGTAAAGGTATCTTCGAATCACGAAACTCAATTTTGTATGAGATATTGTAGAAGCATTTACGCACGATAGAGCGCTACTCAAAACCTTTTATAAAGTAAAATCGTACTGTAAGCGTGATAACGAGGGGCGAACTTAACGAGGCGCGCGACAACTCATTTGAGCTGGCAACCTATACTGTCAAAGTTCATAAGCAATTACTTTTCTCGCTTGGTAGATCTTAACGGTCCAGATTATGACCGTTATGTTCTGTAAGTGTGAGTAAAGTAATTGCATAGGATCTTTGACAGTTTGGTGCAAGTCGGCATACATACATATATAATTTATATTATACCATCGACTCGCTAAGAAGAAGCGTCCAATAATGCGTATAGTTTTGTGATAGGCTTCCAAAATGCTAAACAAATTAACAATGTATGATACAATATAAAAATAAATTCTACAATATAAAATGGGAATGTCGAAAATATTAAACACAATTAGTTTAAAAACATACAGTAGTAAGCAATATCTATGCGGTGTATAATAATCACAATTATTCGCTAAGCGTCATTTAATATTAACATGATCAACAACCTAACCTGATACAACATTTCTATCAGATCCTAAACATATCGGTCAAAGATTACAAGTCGGGTCTTAGTTCGCAACGGACTATAAACATAAACAAACATTATAAACATTCACACACTCACACCCCTGCACTAGGATTCCCTGTGTCGCAGGTGGCATGGACACATACAACACATCACAACATCCAAGACCCGAGAACAAACATTTGTGTTCGACACAAATATTTGCCCCGGCCGGGGATCGAACCCGGAACACCAAGCTTTGTAGGCAGGGTCACTACCAACTAAGCCACGGTGTCGACTACTATCTTAGGGATGAAAAAAAAAGGGCTTAACGCTTTAAAGCTTAACGCTATCTAGCCTCAAACTACGCAGAGCTTGTGTTATGGGAACATAATGATAAAATACTCATAAACTTCTTTTAAAATACACAAAATGCAAAGAAAACAGACTTAGGAATAACAACGACGATCAACACAAAAATTGAGAATTGATCTATCAATACAAGCCTAAAATAGAGGAGGTAGGTTATATGCATTGAACTATAGCAAACACTAGAAATTTCCGCCCTACAACCTCCAAACCTCCGATAGGAGACGGAACTGAAAGAACATATACATAGGTGTTTTATAGCCTGCGCAAATGTGCGGACGGTATGGCAAAAGATTTAAATTTATCAATTGAATACTTATACAGGGTGTGTCGTAATGAGTGGATAATCCTTCAGGTGCGGGTGGGGGACTTCAGGACTGATCAGAAAATGAAAATATGTACGCAGTAAAAATCCCACGGATTTCGAGTTACTGGAAGTTTTCGAAACTTTCATTTTTTTTTTACCTTTGTCCATTGTTTTTGCTGCCAAGGTTACAAATCTTGGAATTTTCATAATTTTTTTTTTTGCTAGAGTATTCCTGGATAACTGTGCTATCGAATGGTATTTCTTGTTTTTGTGCCACAGGTACAGTTTTTTTGGTACAGCATTATTTAGCAAAGAAAATGTGTTTTGCTCATTTTTTTCCAAAAGTTTGATCCTTAGGTGAAAAAAAAAATTATGGTTACGCATGTGACCAATTTGTGAGTAAAATGTTACTCGGCCGAGACAGTAAAAGCTTACGTCACTCGCTCAGCCGAGCACTCGGCGCTATGTTCATACGTACCGAATACTCGGCCGAGACCGTGCTCTCGGCCGAGTACTCGGTACGTATGATCTAGGCATAAATGTATAAATGAAGTGAAATTGAAATAAAGTGAGTACTTTGACAGCGCCAGTTTAAGTTGAGCGACCTGTATAAGTATTAAATGCAATTGATAAATTTAATATCCCTTTCTGTAGGGTAGAAAAGTACTTTACTATAGTTAAATGGTTATGGTATCAGTTCTTACCGGCGTCGTAACCGGGCATGATCAGTCGTAGCGCGTTCCGGAGCGGCTCGTTCCGGCGCGGCTCCGGCTCGGCGAGCTTGTTGCGACAACACGGACAGGCTTGCGAACCCGTCGCTTTGAACGCCTGCTTCAGACACGACTGCAACATTTAAACATGTGTATTACAACATCTGAGAGGCACTTCCATTCTGTATCTGGGAGCGAATGAAAAACATAGAATGATCAGCAGTACATGTGCTTTACAACATTTTGCACATGTGTAACATTTTTAGTACTACTCGGGCGAATCAACATGACACCTAGCTCGAATGACGTTTGTGCAAAGTACAGCGTGGAATTGAATAATTTTGATAGAGAAGAGGTCCTGTAATACTTGGTAATGATAAGAAATGATAAGGCTTCGCAATTAGAGGAAGAAGAAACACGCGAGGGCGCCGCGCGGGGCCGCAGGAGAAGCATCAAGTTCCGAGAGAGAGTGTCAGCCAGGTGTCATGTTCATTCGCCCGAGTAGTACCTAGGATTGTGTCTGATGCAAATAAATTTGATTTGATTTGAAATAATGCGCATATTTCGTAATATGGCTACATATACATATAGTTCTCACCATGCAGAAGTTGTGGAGACACGTCGTGGTGACCGGAGTGACGGCCACCTCCTGGCAGATAATGCACAGGAACACTTGACCCACGTGTTCCACGAAATCCTGAACAATAATGAACACATTTATTCTAAGGTTTCTGTCCACTACCCCATCGCGTGCCATGCACGGAGCGTGTCAGCACCAGCAAAATATAAAATTGTATGGAGCGCGACGGTCAGTGACATACATAACATAACATACAAATGCTAGTACTGGTACTATTTACATTATGTTTGAAGAGAGTGCCTGTGAGTGTGAAATGGGTGAGGGTGTGTTAGTGTATAAATGTATGTCAGAAATGGTGTTTATGCATGTGTGTTAGGGGTGTGAATGTGTACTTTTTATCTCGATACCACGCAGGTGAAAAATCGGGTAGCAGAGAATTTAGTCATTAAATTTCTATGGCGGCTGTGAACCGCCACATTATACAAACCTTCCTTCCCTGTTTCTTGCAAACATCCAAGCACTCGTTCCAAAGCTTCACGTTGAGTGTGTCGGCTTGGATCGCCGCTCTCTCTTCCTCACTCAGCGCCGTCCCGCTTGCACTCTTCTTGTGGACCGGAGACTTGCTATTTGGAGACTTGCTATTCGAAGACTTGCTATTTGGAGCCTTGGTCGTCGGAGACTTGAACATGTTAAGAATACTGTTCTTGGGACTTGGGCTTTGTGCTGGCGACTTGTTTTTAGCAGCTGAAAAGATATAAACATTACATTTTCACTTATAATGCCTACAAAGTTTCAACTTTACGCAGGTGCAAGGGCGCTCGATCGAGTAGATCTGCATTTTGGACTCTAAAGCATAAAAGTGCTTGCTTTTAAAATCAGGAACCACTCTTGACTTAATCTCCATCTTGTATATTTAACTGGTCATGAGCAGACAATTTAATTCATTAATTTGGGTCATTAAAAAAAATTACATGGTAGCGTGCATTTCTAATTTAACTCTTTAGTAACTAAGTTGCATGCAATTTCAATTATAAATGACCACATCGTGCATAAAACTTATAGTACACAAACTATACTTAGCCAAAACAGTAGGACCTAATAATTTAAAGGCTCGACCCGTCACTCGTTTACATAAAGAAAAAATACTTACGTCGTCCCTTTCTTTTAGGTTTTTCGCTCTTAGGCGTTTCACTTTTAGGGCTTTCACTGTTAGAGGTCTTAGCGGTTTTCTTCTGTTTCTTAGGAGGCGGCGACGCCTCGTCGCTGGAATGGTTGCTTTCCCTCAAAGCTCGCTTCTTGGCCTTAGTTCCTTTGGCAGATTTACCGTTCCTCTCTTTCAAAGCCTTTTTCTCGGCCTCCGCTTCTAAATAGCCGTCAGGATACTGAAACAGATAACAAATTAGGGTCGTGTCTTGTGTGAGCCTGTGGTTCGTTCAGGTCTCTTTCTTATCATGTCACTAGTTCTTTCGAACCAGTGTGATGAAGGGATTTCAAGTGCGCCTCGAGAAGCAGTCCTTTCGTGCACGTTCATTCTGGTGACGGATTTAAAAACTACCCCAAAGTCAAAGTAGTAAGGTACACCGGTCTGTAGTTATCTGAGATACTTAAAGGTCCATAAATAAAACAAGACTCCGACGGTACCAGTCTGCGGCTATCTAAGATATTTAAAAGTCAAGAAATCTAATACAGTGACTGTTAGCAGCCATTTTGTAAAAACGATATTTAATGGAATTTTATAAATGGAATCGACTTGGTTATTGAAGTGTGATAAGACAAGATTAGAATGATGATGTTGACTTACAATGATGTCAAAGTGCTTGGCATGAGGCTCCCAGGGCGCAGGCACGGGATCATCCCTCCGCAGTAAATACTTCCACACGCGGAATCCAGACAACCCCTTTTCGGGGTAGTACTTCACTACTTTGTAGATGCCGTCGTATCTGCACACATAAATGTTTAGACATTCATACGTAATCTAGCCGAAAACTAAGAGCTTGTAGTACGAAAACCCGCGATGGACCGACGACATTGATGCGGTCGTTGAAAGGATAGAGGCGGCTCAAACTGCTCTTCGTAAGTCGTAAGATAAATAAATCGTTTATTGGTTTCATAGAATATGGATCGGGTACATTGTAATGGATATTTTCAAACCACCTGCTCGACAATATCCAATTACATATCATGCTATCATCAAGGTAAAGCAAAGCATTACCTACCAAGGGTGGTAATGTTGTATGAAACTCCCAAGGGTTGTAATGTGATTTGAATTTCGAACGTCAAATTCGTGTGGAAACTCGTAAAACATACTAAGTAAAAGAACGCCCATGATATGGCATTGTAAAAAGGTTTGTTCTAAAATCGAACTGGCCACTCATAAAAAAAAAAAATAAGGCGCGACTTCAAATATTGTGAAACAAAAGACGGTGTTGGCTGCTGAGTTCGGAGCCCTTGCTTTTTATTGCCTCGCAGAAGGTGTGAAAAGTAGAGTATGCTCCTCTGGGATAAAGCCTGTCTTCGTCTTGGGCAGCTTGAACCCCTCGCGTCACTCAGGACTCTACATAACTCCCTCGCTTCGCTCAGGAGTTAACTGAGTCCCTCGTAAGCTCAGGGTTCAATATGCCACCCGCGACATAAGACACTGCTTTATCCCCTTAGTGCATAATCTACTATTATACCATAGCGGTCTTATCATAGATTTTAGATGTAACTACTAGTGCTCTATACCCTACACCAGGTCTCAAGAGCCTGTATTGTAGGTATTACAGTGACTCGGTTAAGACTCTACATTAAAATAAGGACTTGATCTCCTACATTCAAACCATACTATTATACAAAAAAAACTTATATCAATTTATCTATGTCTACTATTAGAAGCCATAGGACATAGAGAACACTCATTAGACAACGGGGGAGGCCTAATGTCCAGCAGTAGACGTCTCGAGGCTGATATGATGAGATAAAAATTGTCACCATGCACAATTTCATTCGTATCGTAAATAACAATTGACAGTCAGTAATGTGCTGAATGTGAGTGGGAGTGATTGCGTGACGTCGCGTCAACCGTGAATTATTTTAACTATACATTAGGTCACTGATCACCGGTGGATCGCACACCGGACAAAATAACCGGTGATTTCACTGTTACAAAATGAAATCATATAATCATGTGACAATGAAATAGAAGTAGCAATAATTTCCATGCCTAATGTGTATGGTTGATTAGTCCACTAGACTGATGTTCTTCTTCTAGTGAGTGAAGTTACCTTATTCCTTCCTTGGGCGCGTACTTGGGGAAGTGTTTCTGCATTTTATAAGAGCGTACGACGCGTACGGGCCGCCCCTCGCGCCAACCCTCCCCCGCATCGTCTCCCGCTTCGTTCACTCGCTTCACTGCGCAGTTGCGAGCCAGCGCTCTGTTAAACCAACATTCGTTTTGTAAAAAGTTACTTAAATTTAAGTTTAGGTTAAAGTTACTTAAGCTTCGATGACACACGGCTAGTTTACACGTTGAAGCCGGCGAGTTTAAAAGCTAGCGAGTGAGTGAGTTAGCTTTCAGGAAGAATTGTCAACAAGCAAATTGTAAAAAAAAACCGATGACACGGGGCCAGTTTACAAGTTACAAGCGAACTCGCTGGCTTGTAGCTCGTAAACTAGCCTAGTATCATTGATTATTTTTATATTTCATATCTTTTTTTTAATTTGGAAGTCAGTTATTGCTAAGAACTACAAAGATTACTTCAATCATTATTTAAAAAACATGACCCTTCTTCGCAGTCGGGTAAAAACAAAAACATAGTAGTTTTGTTGTCATTTTCAACAAATGATTTTGAAAATTAGGGCATCCCCGATCTGTCTAGTTAGTAAACCAAGCATTGTACACTTGTGTGCGCGCCCCGTGGCGTGGGTGATATGGTTCCAGTTAAAAATATTGATTTAAAAAAATGATTTCTTTTAAAAATCACTTCATTTTAATCGCGATTTAAGGTGAACGCAGATTTGAGCCGCACCGCACGCGCCGCAGTCGCCGCATTCGAATTATTTGTATGAAGTTCTATGCAACCTCGCATACCGCGGCCGAACTCCCCGAGCCGCAGCTGATGACGTCACCAATGCCGGCCCGCATCGGACGCTACGGCGCGTACGGTGCTGGTGTCGTCATTCGCATTCAACGATCGACCATACCGGTAAAACTGAATGAAAGAAATTCAGGCGACGACTGCGGCGCCTAGATCTGCGTTCACCTTTAAATCACTGATTAAAATCAAGTGATTTAAATCATCACAATCCTGATGAGAACTGACTTGTTTTCTCTAGTGAGCGTCTGGTCGCAGGACTGCTCGGCCGTGCGCTTGTTGCCGGAGAGGTCTCGCCCGCCGCTGCCCGTATAAGTGAACTCGTTGCCATAGTCTACGTCGTCCTCGTAACCTCCTGAAACATCAATAGCTTGTAGATTGAAGCCATGTATTCATTGAGAAACAACGTTTCGGATACACCGTTTCTGAAACATCAATTCAAAACAACAATCTGGAAGTATATCAAAAGACTTCAAATCGGTTTATTAACAACTAAGTTCTGAAGTAACAAAAATTAATAAAAAAACAAAAACATTCAACCGAGTTCATAACCTCCTATTTGAAGTCGGTTGAAAAGTTACAAGTTGGGTAGGTATCAAGAGAAAACACCCAGACTCAGGACAAAAACCGATGTTCACCATGCAAATGTTTGCCCTGAAGCGGGAATCAAACCCGCGACAACGGCGCGGCGCGGCAGCTCAACACACTTGCCTCTCGATTAATCGTGTCGTAGTAGATATGCCACCACTGTGGAACGAAGGTAGGGTTCTACAGTGATAGCATGTATAATCCGGCTGATTTAAGGTGACCAACCGAACTAAGATGAACGTTGAGAAAAAGTTTGCTCGTGTGTCATGATTTCGCGAAAATTGAGACAGTAGCATGCAAAAGAGGCAACAGATGCACGAGATAATGAACGACGAACTTTAGTCACGGTTTTCATGTTGCAGGTAAGTCTAACTGTGTCACCTAAAATAAGTCGGATTATACACCCACGGGAACACACCTGGAGACCGTAAAGTGAATTTCAGTTTCAGTTGAGAAGTCATTTATGTAGGTTGTTTTTTTCAAGTAAACACATCTGCCTTCGAATGCTACTGGAAATGACAGTATAAAAGGGTTGACACTTTGAAATCTTGTAATACTGAAAAAAATACGCATAAAATTTTATGTGACGAGATACGTAAGGTGTTCTTCTAGTGATAAGGGATTACGCCCGCCTTTATAGGCTAGTTATCCAGAACAGTGCTTCAGAAAACTTTTGGTTACGAGTACATAGTCCAGTAAAGCATTGATTTAGCATACAGCGGTCGTCTCTTTTGAGATATTTTGGCAATCAGTCTCGAAAGTACTTACTTATAAAAAACCCTTTCAGTACCTTTAATGCCTTTGAAACCGTTACACATAAAGTTACGCTTAGGGGGAGGTAATGCCCGAGTTACACGAGGCTAGTTTTTCAAGTCAGGATAGGAAAATTCGTGTAAATAAATACACGAATATAGTAATCTAGTTGAAAAGTACGCTAGTTTGGTTTATTTGCTATCCTGGCTTGACAAACTAGCCTCCTGTATCAAGCTTAAGTCCTGTATTAGGCTTAAGGCCAATCCTCAAATCCGAATTTCATACAAAACGATTCGGACAAATACTCAAAAAGTACGCCGTATTATAGTAATTTCTTCACACTATTCGTTTTGTCCATGTTTTTTGATTTCGTCAACAAAAAAAGTGAAATGTTTCATACTTTAATTTAGATTTTATACGTGTTTTTAAGTTAGTAGGGTTAAATTTAAAACACGTATAAAATCTAAATAAAAGTATGAAACCTTTCACTTTCTTTGTTGACGAAATTAAAAAACATGGTCGAAACGAATAGTGTGAAGAAATTACTATAATACGGCGTACTTTTTGTGTATTTATCCGAAACATTTTGTATAGAATTCGGATTTGAGGATTCCCCTTAAATGATAACTAGAAACATTTTAACAGTAAATGAAACAGACACTATTATTATAATATAATATGTATTAATATTGTGTAATATTTTGTATAATTCTAAGTTAGTTCAAATGTAAAAAAAAATATTTACATTTGAGCTAACAATAAGATTTTTTGTACACGCTACCAAAAATTTTAAGATTTTTTTTTACATACATAACCACAGTATTTTAATTATTACTATGTCTTGTCTGGTTGTCTGGAAGACATTGCTATCAAGCAATAAGACCGCCCTTGTAATTTAAGTTTGTATTTGTTGTTTTTAATTTAATTTGTAGGGGATACAAAAAAAATATTATATCTATTAATTATGAGCATACTAACCTGACAGGACGATGCTGTAGGCTCCTTCAACGTCGCGCCCGTGAATGCCCGACACGGGAGGCCGGTGCACGCCAGACTCCGACAGCTGAGAACATACATCATTATACATATATGGATCGCCGCGTTACATTTTTACTCAGTAACGGTACATGTTACAAACTTGGTGTTAATACAGTGATTACTTGAGAATATAATCTATATAAATGTAAGATAGAAACAAGATTGGTGAAACTGTACTCGATAGATTTATTTTTTAAATCAGCCGATCAGCTCCTAAAATCTGTTTTACATCCATCCTCCGAATTTAGAGAATACTACCGGCTGCTATATATACTACGGCTAAACAATCTGCTTGTTGACAATCCTTCCCGAAAGCTAACTCGCTCACTCGCTAGCTTTTAAACTCATCGGCTTGTGGCGTGTAAACTAGCCGTGTGTCATCGACGCTATAAACATACAACATTACTAGCTGTTGGCCGCGGGTTCGCTAGACCGGTACCTACCAAGTTAAACATTGAATACGTTCATATTGTAGTAAGTTTGTAAGTGGTTATTACCTGTATTCTGAATCGCCAGCACATGCCCACCTCTATACCGGGAATGGGCCCAAAATGGTTAGGCGGCATGGAGCATGATTTCGTCTTGCCTGAAAAACGTGGCTAGATTAATAAATTGTCTTTAAGATTGAATAAAAATTATTTATTGTACACTAAACAAACCAAGGGGGTATGAACAAAGTGTGAGTACAGAGACGACGGCTGATAGAGACGAATGGAAGAAGATGACATCTTGTGGCAGGGAGATGATAACTAAACGAAACAAATATTGTAGGAAACATTACAAAAAAATCAAGTAAGTACAATTGACATTCTTATCGTAATGAAACGATCTTTCCCAGACAATCTCAGTATGAAGTTGGCTTACAAGTTTTTCGTCCAACTCAATTAGCTTCTCATTGCACTATGTTCTGAGGTGGAAGTCGATTGTCCCACCGCCGACAAGGAAGCGATTAGCTATCGACTATTTTCTCGCTCAAGAAACGAACAATAGATATGTTGTAACAATAGATGTATATGTACATCCCGTATCAATAAAAGAGATAGATATATTAATAGTTGATCGCTGACTGTTCACATTGCCGGCGAGAGCTCTCTTCACTAGATTGTCGCAGCGACAAGAGCTATTAAAGAAAAAACTCGCTCAGCTATGTTCGCTTGGCGGGCTGAACACTCGCTAAGAGATTCTCGCTTGGAAGTACGCACTACGCATACTAGCAAGTGACGGATAGACCGCCCCGAGCGAGTGGAGCCCATCGACAAAGCTATCTGTTCTATAAAGTTTTATTTTCACGTATTACGTATAACGTCCTCACAGTACTTCAAGTACGTATACTTCAACAAGGAACAAGCTTGTTGCGCCCACTTGGACATCGCAGACACCATGTCTTGCCTGTACACATGATTGGTTAGAAAATCTTTGTGTAGCAAGTACTATAATATATGACATGCCGGTTTCCTCACGATGTTTTCCTTCACCGTTAAGCACCTGTTAATTTTAATGCACATATCAATTTTTTAACAGAAAAATACATTGGTGTGCGACCGGGTTCAAACCCACGACCTTCGGGTCGTAAGTCGAGGCACCTCCCACTCGACCAACATGACTTTATAGTGATGTGACTGACCGACACAGGCCATGCCGCGCCCCCAGTCGCGGTTGGTGGTCTGTCGCTTGCGCGCCTGCTTGGCGGCGCCGGGCGCGATCACGTCGTTGGGGTCGCGGCGGCACAGCGCGCAGTACCAGTCGTCCTCGGGCAGCGCGGTCAGCGCCGGCTCCAAGCATGCCATGTGGTAGCCCTTGTTGCACTCGTCGCATAGCACTATCTGGGGGACGCAAACGACGTTATCTCAGTGCCTATATCAGCACGGATAGCACGGACTGGGGATAAAAATGTTGTCCCCCGTTTTTATCCACCTTCCAGTCAATTTTATCCCTTGGTGGATAAAAAGTGCTAAGCCTGCAGGAAGCTCGAGCGGTGCACAGAAATATGGTCATTGTCTGCTCTTTGATGACTTATAGAGAACATACAAGCTTGCTTGCAATGCTTATTGTCGTACACTTCTGCGACACGACACGACATGCAAATATGTCCCTAACCATATTAAATGTATGAAACCGATATGCTTCTGGCGCGTCACGACACGCCACGACACGTAAATATGTTTCCGCCTTTAGTTTTAAAAAAACATTAAACTCAAAATTTTGCCGCCATTGATAATCAAATCAAACAAGTAATAATAATAGTTCTTTGTAGAATATAATATACAGCTGCCCCCAGCCACCACATTTTTCAGTACAGTAGACTATTACATGAGATATTTGACGCCTACCATACGCTAGTAATACGCGTCCTAACGTGCGTTGAAGGTACTACAAAAACTCATACTAAATTGGTCATGTGACTCGAACGATACGCTAACTTTACGAAAATTTGATTTTTCGTAATTCTCAGAATATTTTAAAGTTTTTCAATGAGGTTGGTTACCTTCTCGGGAAACTCCTTGCCAGAGCAGAGGAAGCATCCACAGTCCTTGCAAAGGGCGTCTTCGTCATCGCGGCACGTCAGGCAGTTCAGCGGCGAGGATCCTAACAGTTACATAATCATATGGTCAAATGTACAATACAGAAGGAATCAACTTTATAAGCCAGCTTTCAGATGATTGGTAGACGAAATGAGTTACAGGTTCCAGAGACAGAGAACGACAATCCTTCCCAAAAGCTAACACGCTCACACGATAGCTTATAAAAATGCCAACAATCAATTGTAAATAAGCTAGGGTCTCATTGACGCTTTACAATTCAAAGTTAATGTTTTAATACAGAGATGAATCGCCGGTAGGAATACACGAGATGTACTCACGTTTCTCAGGTGGAGTTTTCATAAGTTCCCGGTACTCTTCATTCCTGTCTGCGAGAGGCACCATATCTTCGATAGCAAATATCTTGTCGTGTAAGGCAAGTTTGGTGTCATTCTGAGGCACGGCATCTGGTCCCAGATACACCGTTCCTACCAATTCGTAGGAATTCCTTAGCTTCTTAACTATTTCACATACTTTGAAATCATACCTGAAAAATAAATAATGTTTGGACATTTCACATATTATACATTTATGTATACAATCACATATAAATATACATATACAATCCGCATGTGGTCTGCGTGGTAGATAGTGGTTTAAGGCACTTGCATTCGAATTAACTAGATTCCTTTCTTAGTTATGCACTTTAAGCTCTTGATGAAACCATATCTTCCAAGTTTCAGTCTCTATGTCCACCAGTTTAGGCTTTCTGTCAATCAGGAGTCAGGACCAAGTCTTTTGTAGAAATTGATTTATTTACATACCAGTATCCTTTTTCATTATGTTGCTCAGGGTTGTAATTCACCATAACAGTCTGTCCTATTTTGAGATCCTTGATGTCAATTACTGTTCTTGCTCTAGGTCTGATCTCCTTTAGCTTACAGTATGTATTTGAATCATCTTCACTGAAAAAGATTGAATAGAACATTAAAAAATTGTTAAACATTACAGAATAACAAATGTTATGGTTTTCATTACTTACTCCCCATCAATTTGTACTTGATAAAGTAAATTGTCATCAATATTCCTTATTGGTTCGTCACTAGGTTTTCGCCTCTTTGGTTTAATACAGTACTTCGCAATGCCATTCTTAGGTTTGCTTTCGTGGCTCTGCTCCGATTGGCTTTCTGGGTTGTTCTCTTTTTCTTCTTTGTTAGAACTTTTTGGATCTATCTCGCAAGGTAGGTGAATATCTGGGTCTTTGACTATCCTGACTAATTTACCCTCAAACCAGGCACCTTGTTCTTTATCTCTAACGTCTAATAAATCACCGATCGTGTAAAATACACTTTCTGCGTCTGAAACAATGGAGTTTATTATAACTTTATCAAGGCACAAATGATTTAATAATTAATTATTATTGAAAACTGTTTTCATGATACATGAACATTTTAAATCCATAAAAATTATATAACATACAATGTACCGCAATTCTCACACATTATGATTATAATGGGTATTTATCTCGCTCACCTCATATGTTTTTGTGTCCCGACGTTTTGGCTGTTGCAATACAGTCGAAAGTCGAGGTGAGCGCGATATATACCCGTAATAATCATATAACTATACCAACAAGTCTACCTATTTGCACCAGACTTTCAATGTTTGGCAGATCTTTGAGATTCTGTCAGAAAGCAATTACTTTACTTGTTTGGCAGATTTAAGCCAAGCTAGTAATTGCTTAAAAACTTTGAAAGTCTTGTGCAAATAGGCATAAGTGTGGAAAAGAGAGTCCAATTACTTGCTTATCCATAAAAAATTACTTAATTGGCTTCTAAATGTAATTACTGTGAGACCACCTATATCTTGAAAAGAACCTTGCACTTGCAGTAGGATTAAGGAATTCAAAATAATTTGCGTAGTATGGTTCCTAGTCTCTAGCTAGTTTGTTATTATTTTTAAAAGTTCTTTATTCAACATTACACAATACAATAAGATGATACAAAACACTGTTCAGCTCACTTTTAGCTTACGTTGGAATCCATTCAGTGAGTGGAGTCTCTAGCCAGTGTGTTCCAAAGACCAAAACACAATCATAGCTGTTCTATTAGTTTACCTTTGTAATCAATTCTGTTTGTGTTCTCCTCTTCAATGGTTTTAATTTCTTTTTCAGTGTCTGCAGATTGGTCTGGCTGCACTTTAACCATCAACTGAATGACGTCATTAAGTTTGATGTTGTAGTCATGAAATGTATAGCCATTTTCAAGCTGAAATTACATAAAAAATCCAATGTTAATATGTTCTATTCTAATCTACCTTGTTAATATGTTCCGCTCTCAAATTATTATTATTCTGTATCGGGTCTAGTAACTTGAATTGAATACTTATCCAATAGAAAGAAGGTATTATATTTCAAACCAGAGCATGTTGAAGCATCACGCACAAGCATTTAAATATACCTTATCTATTATTATTATTACTAGCCTGTACTGTCCCACTGCAGGGCAAAGGCCTCCCTAACTTTCTTCCACAACTCTCTGTACCTTAGTTCGATTATAAATGTATGTACATATGTTTGTGTATTCAATTCAATAGATAAATTAAAAATACTCTGTACCATGGGCCAATGTGCACAGGTCATAAATCAGGAGCTCGAAAAGGACGTAATTTTTATTTTGATATGATGATGACAAAATGAAAGGCATTACTTAGCTAGATATAAATTTATCAGCCAAGCCATCTAATTAATTATATTTTGTATCAAAGGCATCTAATTTTGTTCCATGAACCTAAACGGCTATCATTTTCATAGGAATCATAATAATTTCTGTATCACAGAGATAGGTAAGACTCCCCAATCCCCAAAACAATACGTAGGTATTGATTGTATTCTGCAGACAAAGACAGAGTAAAGATTGTGTTTAGGATTATGAGGCAAAGCAGTAGAACTACAAATCACCGAACAACACAACGTGTAATTACCAGTTTGCCGCCGTAAAACAGACGCTGCAAATTTGGATTCACATCGAATTTGTCCTGAAGAATCGAACGAAACTTTTCTATTTTCGTTAGTTTGGATTCAACAACCACGATTGCTTCGGGTGTACCAAATAGTCGTACACGCACGTGCATTTTTAAGCTTTTGTACGACACCAAAGAAAATTTTGCCACTACGTTACTCTCAACTCGAACCACTCAACTAAACCAAATCAAAGCTTTATTTTTTTGATCAAAAATCAAATACTGTTTTGTACTCGAAAAATCTTACGGACGGAGCTAAACGTAGTGCACAGATCAGTCACGTAGTGGTTATATTCTCTTTGGATCAGTCAGGGCAAAGAGAATATAACCACTGAGTCAGGGTAAACGTAGTGGTTATATTCTCTTTGGACGGAGCAATTCCTAGGTTGTCTATGGGACCAAGGCCGTGTTCAACCAACATTATAATTCGACAATAAATGTCAAATTTGTAAAATTGTATTACAAGTGCTGTTTAACCAACCTTACGAATATGTAAACGTAGTGGTTATATTCTCTTTGATATGTAAGAACTTTACAAGTAAAAACATTACAAATACGAGCTGTCATTTTTCCAAAATTGATGGAAAGCAAAATTAGCTCGTTCTTGGCCTTAAATTGAATCGTTTTGGTCAAGATAAAGCCGTTTAACCTACACTTCGATTATTCGAGACATTTTGTTTTAAGGCATAAAAAAAATTGTGTAGCATCTTGCTCCACGATTTAGTTATATTCATTCTTGCATGTGAAAACCTAGCGACAGTACTCAACGATAAAATTTTCCGCTGCGTAATTCTCAAAATCTTCCAAAGAGGTTAGGTATAAAATCGGATAAATAATCTAAAATTTCACATCACAGGGCACCAGATGCCAAATTCCTATAGAAGTGTGGACGCCACAGATCTCGGATACTTTCGGCTGTCGCCCCCAAAAGATCGGTTAATGAAAGAGATGCAATGCAAGTATAGCTTTTTATGATTAAGAGCAGTATAGAACTAAGTCACGTCACTCAAAACCTTTTGATACCCAGGAGAACTCGCCAGTTATTGTTTGTAAATTATTTTATCTTTTTACAATTATCTACAAAATGAAACCTTTTTATTTATTTTAAAGAGCATAGTTAGTTGCTCAATCAATACGTGTGGCACAACGCAAAGAAATAACCCAGATAATCATTCATTTCACAGGTGAGTAAAGAAAATATTTGGTTTATTTTCGTAGAAAAATTTTGGACAATTTTCTTCTACAATTAGTTATAAAATCGTTGTGCCTTGTGGAGTTTTGATTGCTCTTGCCGTGTGTACAAATGGTTCTTACATATATGGAGAAATAATAGATTTTTCATGTAAAAACAAATATTGCTTCGTTACGTCAAATATCGATAGTACCTAATGAGTAGGTAGTTATGCAAAGTGGTACAAAACTCTTTTCTTTTCTATCGTTAGGATATTTTTACCTAGTTAAAATAAATTTACCACTTATGTCATTTTTATTTTGTTTCTTAAAATACGAGTATTATTATAACTAATCGTTTTTACTTATTTAATTTCAGCTTACCAAAGGATCCGCAAAACAGAAAAAAATGGTTACAAATTCATCAGAAACAGAGCGATCATCAAAACAATATAAAAGTTTGCAGCAATCATTTTAAAAACGATTGTTTTTTATTCAGAATACATAAACGTGTTTTGAAGAAAGGTTCGCTGCCTACGTTACATGTTCCAGTAAGTACCATGTTGAACAATGTTACAATTCAGGCGTAAAAAATGTATTTTGTGACCTTATGCCGACTTGTACAAAGTTGTCAAAGCTCTTAAGCAATCTCGCTTGGCAGTTTTTAACGGTTCAGATTCAGACCGATCAAGATCCGTCAAGCGAGTGAAGTAATTGTGTAGAACTTTGGAAGTTTGGTGCAAATAGGCATTAGTTAAGTAATTATTAGATAGGTACTTAAATCATAAATCAACCTCTTTTACAGATTCAACTCAAGAAAAAGCGAGATCCAACTTCATATGTCAAGTCAATGTCCTCCTGCCTTTTCCAATGAAAATCAATTCAAGAAAAAAACAGAATAATTAGAAACTTAAGGTTGAAAACTAAAAGACAAACCAGACGATTTGTAAATTTGAAAGAAGTAGTTAAAAATGTAAATAACAGACCTGGACTACAAGACCACCAAAATGAGGTTCAAATGGCTTGTGGTAACAATTTATTACAAAATTTAGTCGAAAGAGTGAATGGGAAAGTAAGTGGATGAATAAATAATAAATAATAAAACATCTTATTGAATGTCCATCACTATTTTTGAGCAACACATAGACAATCACTCGCACATGCTTATTATCATTTCTTGTATCGCATTTGAAATGTCATTACCCCTCTTTACATTCTAACTTTATGGTGGACGCCGAGTCATATATCTGTGTAAAAGTTGGCAGCACTGCTCGAAACAAACAAACTGACCATAGACAACCAAGGATTTCTCTCGAAAATCTAGAAACAAACTGACTGTTGAAAATTGAAAATATTCAAAAATTGGCGTTTGTGTGTGATAGTGTTCAAAAATTTTGTGTTTTATTTAAATAAAATGGGGAGTGAACTATCCAAATACGTAGTTTATACCTAAATTCCTTTCCTACTGACAGTGACAATGACGTTTAAGATATCGAGCAATGATGAAATAATAGAAATGAGAATATGAACTAAATTGCTAGATTCTCAAAGGAACTAAATAGACTACGCAGACATTCACTCGATTTTATTCGATTCAGATAGGGCTGCCCGAAGGTACCTTACCGAAATAAATATCAAAATGGGTTGTCAATTATTTTATAGCTCATCATCTCCTTGCCCTTATCCCACACTTAGGTGGGGTCGGCAACGAAGTGTGGGATCCGTCAGCGTCATCTCAGTACTCACGCCTGCTGTTCATATCCTCTTTCACACAGTCCATTCATCTTTTCTTTGGTCTTCCTCTTCTCGTAAATACATCCACTTTCATATCTAACACTCTTTTATTGACATGGCATTCATTCCTCCGCATCACATGCCCATACCACGATAACCTGTTATTCCTCAACTTATCTCTCACTACACGGCGCTACTTTCAGGCCTCCTCTAATATACTCATTTCCATAGCTGGCCACACCGTTAATCAAATAGTTAACTTCGTTAATCGTTAATCCGCTACAAATAAAGTTAGCTTCGTTAAACGTTAAAGCGTTACATTTCGGAAGAATTAACGCAAGTTAACGTTAATCGTTAATCCGTTAATATGTATAAAATTGCATCTTTATATCGTTGCGTTAGTAAACTTAAAAAACCTGTTGGTTTAGTTTCTGGAAGTTAACAGGTTAGGAACAAAACAAAATACTTGTATAATTCAAATGTGTAATTTAATCGTCGGGCATATGGTGCATGCATATTCCCCTTCATGAACATGTTGAAGTTCTCGTCTGAAAGCGAGGCTCGTTTTGGTGTTAAAATGTCTTTACCCGTGGAAAAAAGAGGTTCAACTGCAGCGCTTGAGGGTGTAGCAGTATTGTATTTAATGAATAGATTAATGAATATCTGTCGAGGAATGCAGCATCGTTGAACGAGTTTGTTGATTTTATGTCCAGCCACATTTTAACGAGACTTTGCGCTGTACTCTTTAAAGAGTTGGAGCTCTTTTGTTGGTTTGGTTTTTCTATAGACTATTTATATACCGTGCGGTAACTTTTATTAGGCATTGGATTAACGATTAACGGACTTCTGCGGAATTAACGGAAGTTAACGGGTCCGTTACCATTTTTAAAAATTAATCCGTTAATCAAAATGTTAACTTCGTTAATTAACGATTAACGGATTAACGAGTTAATGCCCAGCTTTGCTCATTTCTAATCTTACCTATCCATTCTAGACACACTACACATCCATCTCAGCATTCGCATCTCTGCCACGTGGACTCTTCTTTCATCCGCCCCTTTCGTCGCCCAAAATTCAGAACCATACAATATGACAGGTCTTCTATCTAACGATCGTTTTGTAAAGTTTAAGGGGCATTCGTGGATCGCAAGTGGTGTGTGTCTCCATTTCATCCATCCTGCATTTATTCTATTCTTTACGTCCTGGTCTACATCACCGTCGTTCAATGACCTTAGGTACCGGAAATTGGAGCAGACTGGTAGTAATACACCAACTGACGGAAGGACCACTGAAATCGCAGAACATTTGTTCTGTTTTGGTCCTGCTAATCCTCAGCCCTAGGCTCTCCAGTTTTTCCCCGCCATTTTCCCAGCCTGCTCTGGACTTCAAGACGTGCATCTTCACCAACAAGGACAATGTCTCCTCCTGTATGTCCGATGTCAGTGCATCCATTACCAGGAGGAACAGATAAGGGCTTAAAGCCGATCCCTGGTGCAAACCCACAGCCACATTGAACTCGCCGGTAACTCTATCTTCAGTCTACACGTGTGTCCTTGCATTCCTGTACATAGCTTTTACAAGCTGTACGTACTTCCCAGGCACTTCTTTATCTTTCATTGCCCACGACAGAACCTTTCGAGGTACTCGGTCATATGCCTTTTTCAGATAAACGAACACCATGTGTACGTCTGTACTTCTCGCCTAGCTGGCGAAGTGCGAATATGGCGTCCGTTGTTCCTCTTTCAGGCATAAAACTGATATGGTTCTGGGTAATAATACTCTCTTCTCTCAGTCTTCTTGCTATCACTTTCTCTTAAACTTTCATACTGTGTGACATGAGTTTTATTCCTCTGTAGTTGTTACAGTTCTGTACGTCACCCTTGTTTTTGAAAATGGGCACCAGTGAACTGTTGCACCATTCATCAGGTATTGACTCTTCCTGCAACAACTTATTGAAGAATACATTCTGCAACTTCCATCCGTCTGTTTTTAAAAACTTCCATACTTCTACTGGTACCTAGGTAGGTATATCATCCGGTCCTACCGCTTTCCCATTCTTCATACTGTGTACTGCTTTCAATTATTTTATAGCTATTGTAGGAAATACTTCAACCTTAATCTTAGGTACTGAAACCACCAATTATTCGGAAAAATATGGGGTAGGTAGGTAGTTAGGTACGTAGATTAGTAAAAACGCTTATCGCGCTGTATTAGTTTACGACCAATTAGATAATTGTTTCACGTAAACTGATAAATAACATGTAGGTAGGTATGTAACGTGATTGAGTGTTAGTCAAGTGACTAGCTGCAGCTTAAAATCATGTTTTTGGTTACTTTTTTTCTGCTTGTATTTAATTTATTAATAAAAGATGCACGAGCTAAAATTCCGTCATTGGTAGCGTCAAATCTTGAATTTAGCTGATTTTCATATCTATTAATAAGTATGCTACTTTAATTACCATTATATATTTTTGTTTGTAGCATCCAGTGTTGGTAGCTCGTTCATCTCTGGATTGGATGCCTAGCAGAGTTAATTCGTTATACTCGGATGTTGGTGCTTGGAGTGGAAAGTTTGTAAGAAAATATCGTTACTCAGGACAGTAGTAACAAGGAATTTAAAACTTAATAATGAATAACCTGTTGAACCGACCCTTTAATACTATTCTTTAAATAAAATATTCTGTTTCAGAGACCTGTAATGGATGAAATAGAATCTGATGAAGCTCTTAGATTTTATCAATTTTTGAACTACCTTGATGGAGGAAGTTTTGGCACGGGTAGGGGCAATTTCTATATATATGTAATGTATATATTAATTAAGTATTTTTTATACCAACTTACTAATACACTTATAATTTTAAAAATATCCAGGTCCAATAGATGAGTTTGTGGAAGCAATGTTTAGATTGGCAAATTACATGAAACAGCAAAATAGCAGAGAAACCCAGGCGAGAGGCATGCGTGAATTGGAAGCCATCAATGGAGATAAGGGTAAGCTTAGTCATTATTCCGTGTAGTTTCGTTTAATTACAATATTTCCTAAAAAAAAATATTAAATTTTAAGCTCATATCTGAACTCAATGTTTCTTTTTCAGGAAATAGTATTAAAACTGTATTAGAAGTCAGCACTATTATAATGAGGAAGAAAAGGAAATTCTTCTGTACCGGTGAGGTCAAGGAACCAATCGTTAACAACAAGATTATATGTAAGGTAGTAATCTTTGAACTTTACCTATCTTGTTAGCAGATGTGAATCACCTTACAAATTCAATTTCTATCTAAGCATCAATCTTATTCGTTGTGAAATTAAAATCCTCACCGATTAATATCAAGATATATATTTCATAGCTTATATAAGAAAAAAATGTATCTGTGAGTCTAATATTAAATAAATAAAATAAAATAAATAAGAAGTCCAAAGAACTTGTATACTTACCTGGTATGTATACATCTAGAAAGTCCAATCGCCATTTTATTTTATTTAAGAATTAAGTATTCTGAACCACAACCACGAATTCACGACCGAATAACGTTCTCTTTTATTTAAATCTAAATATAAGGATCAAGATCTAGACAGAGACTCACTTTCCGGTGGTGTGTCTCGTTCACACAATTGCCAGCATACAATCAAAATGAACAAGGCCATAATTTTTGAATTTTTAAGTGCTTAGGAATTTTGAAAGTTTGGTGTAAGTCGGCATTAGTCTAATGCTGACTTGCACCAAACTTTAAAGTTCCTAAGCAAGAACTTTACTCGCTTGACAGTTCTTAACGGTCAGAATCTGTACTGTTAAGAACTACCAAGCGTTTGGTGCAAGTAGGCATAAGTCTATTTTGTAAGTCCCATTTTGTTGTGCCCTTACAGGGTGTACGGTTGATACTCATTTTGTTCTAAGACCGTTATGTGTAACGTACCTATAGTTAATGCAAATAAACATTTGAATTTAAATTTGTTTAGGATCGAATACTTCTACCGATAGCTGGAGAATCATGCAGAGATGCAATAATGTACTGGCACCCGGATCTAACAGAAGAACATTACTGTGTTGGAGCTTTAGAAACGAAAACGGCAGTTCATGTTTTGGATATAGAAGGTTACGCACATATCTAATTGTTGATCAAACTTCCGATGATAAACATACATACTTTCTTACATACCTTACAACTAATTCATAATAAGCCAATCGCAGACCACTGCTGCTGGACATAGGCCTCTCCCAAAGTGCGCCATTGCGCCCTGTCTTCGGCTTGCCGCATCCATTTCCTGCCTGCAACCTTTTGCAACACTACACTACACTAGTCTACGACTAGGTACTTATTCGTACCAAATCCGTTACAGAGTAGTCAACAGTTTGTATGGCTTTGTCAAATGACTTTGGTTCATGGAACACGTTTCGACTGTGCAAGATTCTACGGATTTGTTCATGGACGGCAGACGAATTTATCCATTTGTTGAATAATTTTGATGGATTATTAATTTCTCTTCCAGGTGAAATGTTTTGCAATGGGGATGATTATTCCAAAAGGGAATATCTGCTAGCATGTGATTTTTATGAAGATCAAGAGTCACCTGTTGCTGATTTATTGCAATACTATCCAGATCCAGATCCAGAAATTACACCAAAACTGTTTTGATGATGAAACTTTCAATAAAACTTTTCAGTTAAGCAATATATACATAAATCGTTTATTATTATAAAGAAGGAGGTGGAAATAAATATTTGAATTATGGTATTTTTTGTACCGAATATTAGGATTTAAGGAACACTGCACATTACTAAACTTAATCGACTAAAAGAGTAATCGGTTTTCTAAATCGGGAACGCTTGAATCTAGCTAAAAATACTCTGTGGGTGTACATCGACAAATGGCACGAACTACTTGTGTCACTGTCAAATACGTGTGGGGTTAGCTATTTGGAGAACAATTAGACAGAGCTACCATTCATAATGTTTATTACCAAACTAAGTTCTAATTTTAGTTAAAAGCTTAAGAAACATAATTATATGATATCTTTGGTCATTCTTTTACATTTTACATTGAAATTACGCTAACCATAGTATTCCACTCTACAAGGGTTGGCTGGTAGAGAATGGCTTTAAGCATTAAGCCCTGGGCGGGCAATGCGCGAATTGTGCAATGTAATATTTATTGTTCACTATAGAATTTTAATCTCAATATTTTTAATAATAATTAATGCTGCGTAGGTAATATTAAAAATAATATTTTTAATATTACCTACTTAGTTCTATGGCTTGTTACTCCAACGTTAACAAATAAAATAGTCTGATTACCTATATTTGTTGTCGAAAACTTTTTTTTGTATAATATCCAAAAAAATAGTAAGGGTTAAAAACAAGTTTCAACCACGGATCACTATTATTAGTAATGGATGGCACGCTATTTTGCTTGTTCGATATTAACTCATTTACCTAAATAATTTCTAACCAAACTTATTTAGGTACGCCTACTTCAAAACATTGAAAAGTAGGTAGAATAGCAAATAGAATTTGTGAATGTATGCTTTTGATATATTAATCATAATAATGCAAAGGTGCATACTAGACTGGTATGCACCTCTGTATTACTAGTATTAGGATACTACCTACCTCTGTATTATCTGGTACTACCAGATTCCTAACAAATATTTTTTCGATAGCATACCTTTTATCGCTGCTCGTGCGATTAGCGATAAAAGAACACATTCGACTGCGTAAACGGACAAGAGATGAATAAAAACAAACATACGTTTAAGTCAAAATCCAAAAGTTGTTTCAAACTTCTGGGATTTACTCCGATGATACCAGTGTCGTAAAATATTATTCGCTAATATTTCTCCATTGTTATAAATAACTTTCTGAAAATAAAATACAATATTAGGTATATTGTAATAAACAGTACAAAACCATTGCTATTTTCCAATCAATGGATATTGACTAAAATATAAACCCTACCATATGTATTTAGGAAAATTGAGTAATCGTCACTTGGGATGAGTATTTATTTATTGTGGTCACACCTTGTTACAGTTTTCCATCAATTTTTTTGTTTGTTTACAAAAAAAAAATTGGCTTGGATTCTAAATCGGGGTAGAATTAGATTGTAAAAATGTACTCATTGAGTTGGTAACACTGTCTCGTAAAATATATTTTTGTTTTCTAAATAGCTCAGCAGCCGCTAATTTCTTTCATTCAATTTCCAGTTTAACATGCTTATTTTGATTGATTCGTAATTCTTATTAATTGTACCGTGCTTGATCAATTCTGATGAATTATACTTTTCATTGGGCTGTGCTCTTTAATTCAGGCAATTAATCATAAGGATTCCAATTGACTCTTAATAAGAAGTGATTAAAATGTGAGAGGTTATTCGGTCTATGTGCACAAACAGTAGTTTTTAGCATACTTGAAATCCGCTTGAAATAGTAGTAAAACATTTAGTAACAAAATCTCGAAAATGTCGGAAGACAAAGTGAAAATGCGTAAGCAGCTTGGTCTGCTTGAAGGGGTAGCTATTATTTTGGGAATAATATTTGGAAGTGGAATTTTTATATCCCCTAAAGAAGTCCTGGAAAAAACTGGGTCGGTATGGGGCGCCCTGGTAGTGTGGGCTGCTTGCGGAGGCCTAGCGACTCTCGGAGCCTTATCTTATGCTGAACTGGGTAAGTAAGTACTTGCTACTAGGTACCTATTAATGTGCTAATTGTAGAATGGCAAATGTTTGTGAGAATGGATGAATGTATGTTTGTTTGTTCTTCTATCACGTCAAAGCTCCTGAACCAATTTGTCTGAATATTGGTAATGGTTTTGTTATGTACTAGATAAGACAGACTTTGTCTTATTATCACATGGGCAAAATGGCTATAGCTAGCACTTTTAAATTTTCTAAATTAGAAAGTTGTGTATTTATGGCACAATTTTTTGCAAACTTTCATATTACATTTGCATATATTATAGATGTTAATAGAAACGTTTTACCTACCAATAAAACGTATATTAATATACTTACCTTTATGCAAAACATATCAGTTATTAATTGAGATAGGCACTATCATTTCCCGTCATATTAGCAATAATACAACATAACTTCCTGTCTTTAGTCTTAATTTCTAGCTAACTTCCGGTCTTTCAATTCACCACCAGACAGCAGTGTAACAACCCCCCTCTACACATTATGTCTTAACCTATTTGTGATAACCTAAATACTTATTTGAAGACCTATCTAAAGATTACAATATTTGTTGTGATTTACGAATATATTGGCCTTGTGATCGTCTAGCTTTGTGGTAGGATCTTACGATGTGCTCATGATAACTCAGATTCTTTAAAGGTAAAAGGATGATTTTCTGCTACTCTAATGATTTATCTAGATACTAAGGGCTTAGAAAGTTGTTGAATTGAATAAAGTTCACTTGATTTCAATAGACTAGTTCCATGGATCAAATGTGATCAAGTATTGAATTGAAAGAAAGATGTAGTAGAATTATCTGATTCTACTAGATCTGTCTAAATAAAACTATGAAAATTGACTCTAGTTTCTGAATAAGCTCTCTTTCGTTTAATTAAATGTGAAAGCTATTCAGCGTGACCTGTCTGGCTTAGGTTAGCAGCACCTCCTCCGCTGCAAACAATCGGATTTCGACAAAGCCTGACTTGGATATCCGTCTTCCATTAGGCCACCGAAGTGGCGTAGGTAGCGTACGAACTACCTATGAGGGACCTACTGTATTTACACTATAATAACAATTAGAGGAATTGTTATGAAAAGCTACAGCCACATGATAATTTGAAGAATTGTCATGAAGCTGGATTCTCAATAAAACAATGCTTCGAAGTAAGTCTGAAGTCTGTTGGTTACTAAGTAGTCCTGCAAGAGAGTAAGAGGGATAGCCCAAATTTTACTTCGGAGCTTTAAAAATACTTGATTATAGTATTTAAAAGGCTCCTATTGGCTCTACTTAAATGACATGAACTATTCTAGAGTTCAAAGTAACTCAAACTAGAAAATGAGTAATGATAATGATATGAGTGATAATATATGGCTGATCATTGACCCTTTAGAATCCTCAATCTGAGTTTAATCAATCACCATATAAATAGTCTCACAATCGGAGATAAGTAGATGAGTAAATGAAGATGATGAAGAAATAGATGATATATGGCTGATCCAGTGACTCTTTAGAATCCTCAATCTGAGTTTGGTCATTCACCATATTGATAATCTCACAATCGAAGATAGGATAATGAAGAAATCGTTGATATATGGCTGATCCAGTGACTCTTTAGAATCCTCAATCTGAGTTTGGTCATTCACCATATTGATAATCACACATTCGAAGATAGGATAATGAAGAAATCGTTGATATATGGCTGATCCAGTGACTCTTTAGAATCCTCAATCTGAGTTTGGTCATTCACCATATTGATAATCACACATTCGAAGATAGGATAATGAAGAAATCGTTGATATATGGCTGATCCAGTGACTCTTTAGAATCCTCAATCTGAGTTTGGTCATTCACCATATTAATAGAAACATATTTGGAGAATAAAGTACGTAATCAAAAATAGTAGCTGAAATAAAAACACATAATAGAAAATAAAATAGATTTTAAAATAGCAATTGAAATAATAAATCTAATTCATTCTAATATTAACAATAAAACAACATTTGACTGTTTAAGGAACCAAGAACTCTAGAACTCTTGGAAAGCAAAAGACAATTGAGAAAACTCTGAATTTCAACTTGTAGTGGAAGTCTCATTGTTAATCTAGTCTTTGATTTACAACAGTACCTACCTACCTATATTAAATTCACATCAATAACATTTTCAGAAATATCACTTTGTATAATATTTTAAATTAGTTCATAATGAAGACTTCTGTAAATCATTCCGAAGTAAAGATTTTGTTCAAAAACTTACCCAATCCATTTTCTACCAGAAAACACACAAACACATACAAACCCCATTTCACACTTTAGATATTGAAAACACAAATATTTTTACTAGATAATTTAGTGAGAAAGAACCTAGCAATCGATTCTACTGAGTATTAAATTCTTTACAAGAATTTACAAATTTTCTACCGAAAATATTCCCTATCCAAAATTCCAAACTTTTTCCTCTGACTTTTCTGACACAATTCTCGTCCGACCTTTCAAAATTTGAAAACGGATGATACAGACCAATTGACGTTCAAATAGTTTGACTTTATTATGAAATAGGTTTTATCTTAAAGTTTAGGAAATCAAAGACCCTAATATTTGTGCGTAACAGTGCGTAGTGACTACGGATCGTTACATCGCCCTTTAAATTGTATGGGATTATGTAATTAAATCATAATTATAATCCAAGACAATTTACCAAACCCTCTAAAATCACAAATATTAAATTACCTGTAAACCTACCTATCTCAAAATGTTTACCAACCATTACCATTACCTTTACCTTATTTCGTTTACCGTTACCTTTAGATTACCTTTACCTTCAATGTCAACCTTTACCATTACCGTTTTATAATTCGTTAACAGATTACGATTCTAATTTGTTATTGATTGATTCAAAACAATTTAAAACTAAATACTACATTGTTAGAATTAACCAAATCGAAAATAGCAAATATTTAAAGAATGCATTGCGGCTTTAAAAGACAGTGTCAGTCATGCACAAATACCCCCATGTTGCAGGAATAGTTTCAATCCTTCCAGGGAACCTGGCTGTGAATTAGGTCAATCCGAGTGATACCCAGAAGACGCTACTCAACAACCCAACATTCCGGTAAAATCTAGTAACGTCTTCCAGTCCCCTTCCAAAATCAAAACTTCCCCATAGGCCGTCAAAGAATAGTTAATGCACGAAAGCCACATCTCGCCTAGACACATCCCGTCAACACTTGAGATTCTCGACTTGGCACATGTTAGCACCCGTATTCTAAGACGATTTCTATTCCTTGAGTGTGGACACCTAAGGAAACATCCACATTGAGGTTTGACTGATGACAGATATAACAGAAATAAAGCGATGGCAATTCCACCACTAACACAAGATAAGTTAGAGTACAAAACTATCCCAGAATACGAGTATCAGTGTGGGGAAAATTTCACTGGCTGCATGTAGAGTATGACCATTTTACGTTATCAGCAAATAATAGTATGCTGATGATAATATTGTCAATTGACTTATCCTAACACCAATGTTAACTCCATCGTAAAATTTCATTGTGTGTGTACTGTTTGCTTGATCAACCAATAACAAACCGTTCAAGTTAAAGATACTGTTGAATCATTTAGATCGCTTCATTCAAAATACTAAATTCTATCACTAACTATAATAAAAATCCTCATTCAAACTCACAGAACAAAATTCACATTGTCTTTCGAATACCCGAACAACCCAACAGCAAACATTAAAACCAGAACTGCGAAACTCGCGTTCTGTTACGAATTTAATTAAATATTTTATTTATTTACCTCCAGTTACCTTGAAATAAAACAAATTAATTTAAAAGAAATAATTTAATACTGTCATTACTGACAGATAGCAAATGAAACTATCGACGTTGTAAATAATTCATTTACTCGTGAATATGAATCTACATTTCATTCGTTTATATCAAAATTCAAATTAGTAATCAGTTCATTAAGTGTCAATCATTCCTTAAAGGCAAAGGAATTTTTAATGGGTATTGATAGTCATTTAAAAATTATGATCATCCCTTAATTTTACTGAGATAGTGATTTATAAATCAATCAACTGAAAATAAAAACTACAAATTCGAATTACCTAATTAATTTGAGCGATATAAATATAAGCAAACCAACAAATTATAGATACCTACTATCAAGTATCTATTAATAAAAATAAGTCACTAAATTATCCAAGCGTTAAAAGTAAAAGCATAAGGTGTTAAAAATACAAAGTACATATTTTATTTATTTACATTCACTAAAAAGCATATTTATTACCTTAGCAACAAACAATTTACCTCAAATCTCAGTTATTGATAAATGCTCAATGGTGATCTTTATTATTCGTTATGAACCACCATATTATTACTTAAAGACACCTATTATTCACACCATTCATCAACCAACTGATCTGCTTTGTTCTAAAAGACCTCAAGCGCCCTTAATCACCGAAACTCCTGAACGTCTCAGCTCAACTCTCAATTTGATTCCATTTAAATCCTTAATTATTAAGAAATAGCTATTGTACAATAGAGGGACCCTATCTACTATACTCTCAAACTAATTAGAATCTACTGCTGTCTCAAAATCGTATGATACCTAAATGTCAGATTGTCTGAAGATCGGTAAGATATACGATTTGAAGTTATTGACTGACAAAAAAAAATAGTTATTTGTAAAAAATATACATACATAACATACATACGCCAATTTGTCTAGAGCCTAGACCTTAAAGACCCTAAGAAAATCTGTACGTAGGAAAAACCTTCCACGAGCTGAATAGTGTTACTCAGTTCAGCTATATCTGAGAAGTCTAAACTATAATAAGTTTAATAATAATAATGATAAAACAACACGAAAGTATTAACCAAACTTATCAAATATAATAACATAAATTTTAGCAGCTTAACTACAAAACCGTAGTATTTGTAATTTATTGTCTACTTTGTTATTTAAAGATTTGATTTTTATTTTGCATGAAACCAAATTACTTAGTTACCTGGAAGAAACTTATCTACTTGAAATAATAAGACCACCCTTTATACTAAACTTTTTTTTTAAAACATACTTTTTGATGTCTCTACTCGATGAGATTCTCTGATAAAGGTTATACTCTATGTTTTGTTGTTTTATTTATTTTTGTAGTTGCTACTTTGACATCCATATCCAAAGACTAAAACTATTTTGACACATAAGTATAGTAGTATTTGCCGTCGGGTTCGCCTGCAACCCAATGTTTGGAAAACATTTTAACAACATCCATACCTGACCTATAGGTCTATATATTTACTATATAGGTTTTCGTAAAATACCATTTTTCACTCCGTTTCCCTCCGATGTAACATTCTCGTAAATGTCTATGAAAACAAAGCGCTATAGCTTTCAGAAGGTGGATGATAAGAGCCGAAGTTCGGGCTCAGTGGCGTCTATTATTCACACACACTACCCCAGGAAAAACCCACGTTCAACTATGAATTCTTATGAATAATGACAATGAAAACGTAGGACAAGCACTAAGGTAAAACTTCCGGACAAATAGACATACCAACATAATATACAATTTTACATTACTAAAATAATATTATAAATTCACTATTTTCTTTTTAATAAGATAATATCGAATTATCAAGATCATGTTGTGCGATATTTAACAAACAAGCTGTGCTTTGATAAACCCAATAAATGTAATGGATTTGGGTTCACATATGCAAATCATACACTCGCTGCTATCAAATCAAGTCTAAACCTACGTGTGACTTAAAAGTTCCTACTCCAAACCGAGTCTCAAGACTAGCATAAACAAGACAGAAAACACAGTAAGTACTCGCAAGTAGATACCCGCCCTTATTATTTTACCATCTCTATCCAAATGATAAGCCAGACCATCCGAAACAACATGACTACTTTTCTAATACTGATATCCATCCTGATAGTACGCAAAAAGAAATAGATGTTAAGAAGAGGAAAGATAACCAAGATAACAACGAAATTCTAAACTACTGCACTAAATAGTAAAAACTTGTTATAAAAGGGTTCTAACAGGGAGACCATTTGTTGAAATTTTACCATCTCACAAATGTTTGTTCTAAAACAGGAGTCGAACCCGCTCTACCATGCGTATTGTCACATGAATTTGAAAAATACAATATTCTTTCTAAAATTATCTCCCTTTCTTCTAAAAAATCGTTCCTGAGTACCGTTTCAGGAGTAGATCCTAAACAAACCGAACAAATCAGAATAAACCAGTTCCTTTGAGAGTCCTGAGTCAAATAACTACTGCAAAGTGCTCTCACCTGCTGCTGAGCAATTATCCCAGAAATAACTTACTATAATTATTTCCTCAAACCTTCTTAAATAAACTTTACAAACTAGCTTCTTTGTGTCCCGATAGTTTTACAAGTCAAATTTCCTTCAAACTTTCTTGAATAAATTTTACAAACTAACTTCTTAGTTTCCCAATAGTTTTACTTGTCAAATTTCCTTCTAACATTCTTGAATAAAATTTACAAACTAGCTTCTTAGTTTCCCAATAGTTTTACTAGTTAAATTTCCTTCAAACTTTCTTGAATAAATTTTACAAACTAGCTTCTTAGTTTCCCAATAGTTTTACTAATCAAATTTCCGTTTAATACTTTATTATAATTGCGCGAATTAATCTTAACTATTTCTATATGTAACAAATCTACTACTTAATTTTCCTTACGGTCTAAAATCTCTGACAACTATTACCCCTACTATTTAGTTTATGGAACGATGTCTGTGTATTAATTACTCTACGAAATAAAACCTTTGACAGCTGTTACTACCTTCTTTCTACAAAACCATAAATACCGTTTATGACGTTTATGACGAGTGATGTCAAAAATGACAAAATTTATGGTTTAATTGATTGATCGTCAGAACACATGAAAAATTTATTTTTTCATTTAATTTTAATAAGAATGTGGAAGTTTTCGAAACTGCCAAGAATACCTGACTTCAGGAATTACTCATTTATGTAACCGCCCTTAAAACCTGTAACCGCCCTTAAAACTAGCAAACGCTCTTAGTACCAACAGTAACGATACACCGATTGAAAATCAACCGCCCTTACAATCCACATTCGCCCTTAAAACCAACAACCGTCCTTACTGATGGAAAAGCAACCGCCCTTATAATTACAACCTACATCCGCCCTTAAAACAATAACATAAAACAAGCAACGAAAAGGGTAAATGATTCCAAGATTATTCTACCTTTTCTACAGTTACAACGGTACGAGAACGGTTCGAGGACAACGGTTTGGTGCTCAACATATCGAAGACACACTTCATCCACGTCTGTTTGTCGGGACGATTGCCTATAAATCTTACGGTCCTTGCGGGTGGAACACATATAAAACAGGCATCTACGACTACGTTTCTGGGATTTGAGCTTGATAGGACGTTGACCTGGGAGTCCCACATTGATAAAGTGTGTGGAAAGCTGGGCGGTGCCTGCCTTTGCAATGATACCACAAGACACTTCAGTGAGACCGTACTTCAAGGAGCTTGAAATAATGACTATTCCATCTATAATCATTTTTCAGGTGGCAGTATTTGTGCGCGATAACCTGACTCTGTTCAGTAAGAACAGTGACAATCACGCGTACCACACTCGTCATGACGACAAGCTTGCTAGCTTACCCCGCACACTTGCTAAGTCAAACAAGCTGACGCATATAAAGGGACCGACGATATATAACAACTTGCCAAACTCCGTCACAGATGCAAATAGTACGGTGTCCTTTAAATTTAGATTAAAGCGCTGGCTCACCGATAAAACTTTTTACAGCTATGAAGAATTCATAGCTAGTATATAACTGTAATTTATTTTTTATATTTTCTATTTAATTGTAATTACTTATATTCAAATTGATCATGACAGACAGCTGTATATTTATTGTACTGAATGTAGGTACTCTATATTTAATTATCATAAGTGACGTGTAAATATTTTATTTACTAAATAAATGATTATCATAACACTATCTGAATAGAGGTGATTATACCAATAAATTTGTTCAAACTTTGTTTGGCTTTAAACCAGACAGTCCTACACGTCAGCGTCAGGCTCATTGAATAGCGCAAGTGCTCATGGTGAAGTGGCTTGCTCAAGTTCGTGAAATAAATTCATTCAAAAGCGCAAGTGCTCGTGGTGTGAGTGGCTTGCTCGAGTTAGTGAAATGAATTCATTCAACAGTGCAAATGCTCGTGGTGTGAGTGGCTTGATCGAGTTAGTGAAATGAATTAATTCAACAGCGCAAGTGCTCATAGTGTGAGTGGCTTGCTCGAGTTAGTGAAATAAATTAATTCATTCAATAGCGCAAGTGCTCGTAATTTGAGCGCCTTGCTCTAAAACTAAAGGAAAGTATAACTGAATAACATTCTAACTATAACCTATCTGTACTATTTATATTTTTATTGTTTTTTATATATATAAAGCGCCTCGTATCAACTACTCTCGGACTCTACATCACGGGCACTACTGACGCGTATTGTGATGATTGGAGCGTTGAGTAGCTGCAGTAAAACATATCTTGCCTATAACCGTATTATTGAATATTAACCCTATATAAACCTTTCATTCCGACAGCTTGCAAAACCTAATGCCTATGATTTTGCTAAGCATTAAATATTTTTTTTTTGAAAATCTATTACTAAGTAGATGGCGAGAATGACAGGTTTGTCAAATTCCATGGATCCTTATGATACCTCTTGTTAACAAATGTGATTTATTCACCATCTACCAAAGAAATGCCTATGAACAATAGGTAATTCATATAACTTGATACATACGTAAAAGCCTCATAACTCCTAACCCTTTATTTGTTTAATTTAAGCTATTTTTTATTGAGAAAATCATCCAACACCTCTCCATTCCAACAGCAACAAATTGTGCGAGTATCGCACGACTTAAATCTACCTGAATCACAACAAATAAACCTTTCTTCTGAATCAAATATAAAGCTTTTTAACCCTAATAACCCTTTTTCTAATCCTGGTCACGGCACCAAATTGTAACAACCCCCCTCTACACATTATGTCTTAACCTATTTGTGATAACCTAAATACTTATTTGAAGACCTATCTAAAGATTACAATATTTGTTGTGATTTACGAATATATTGGCCTTGTGATCGTCTAGCTTTGTGGTAGGATCTTACGATGTGCTCATGATAACTCAGATTCTTTAAAGGTAAAAGGATGATTTTCTGCTACTCTAATGATTTATCTAGATACTAAGGGCTTAGAAAGTTGTTGAATTGAATAAAGTTCACTTGATTTCAATAGACTAGTTCCATGGATCAAATGTGATCAAGTATTGAATTGAAAGAAAGATGTAGTAGAATTATCTGATTCTACTAGATCTGTCTAAATAAAACTATGAAAATTGACTCTAGTTTCTGAATAAGCTCTCTTTCGTTTAATTAAATGTGAAAGCTATTCAGCGTGACCTGTCTGGCTTAGGTTAGCAGCACCTCCTCCGCTGCAAACAATCGGATTTCGACAAAGCCTGACTTGGATATCCGTCTTCCATTAGGCCACCGAAGTGGCGTAGGTAGCGTACGAACTACCTATGAGGGACCTACTGTATTTACACTATAATAACAATTAGAGGAATTGTTATGAAAAGCTACAGCCACATGATAATTTGAAGAATTGTCATGAAGCTGGATTCTCAATAAAACAATGCTTCGAAGTAAGTCTGAAGTCTGTTGGTTACTAAGTAGTCCTGCAAGAGAGTAAGAGGGATAGCCCAAATTTTACTTCGGAGCTTTAAAAATACTTGATTATAGTATTTAAAAGGCTCCTATTGGCTCTACTTAAATGACATGAACTATTCTAGAGTTCAAAGTAACTCAAACTAGAAAATGAGTAATGATAATGATATGAGTGATAATATATGGCTGATCATTGACCCTTTAGAATCCTCAATCTGAGTTTAATCAATCACCATATAAATAGTCTCACAATCGGAGATAAGTAGATGAGTAAATGAAGATGATGAAGAAATAGATGATATATGGCTGATCCAGTGACTCTTTAGAATCCTCAATCTGAGTTTGGTCATTCACCATATTGATAATCTCACAATCGAAGATAGGATAATGAAGAAATCGTTGATATATGGCTGATCCAGTGACTCTTTAGAATCCTCAATCTGAGTTTGGTCATTCACCATATTGATAATCACACATTCGAAGATAGGATAATGAAGAAATCGTTGATATATGGCTGATCCAGTGACTCTTTAGAATCCTCAATCTGAGTTTGGTCATTCACCATATTGATAATCACACATTCGAAGATAGGATAATGAAGAAATCGTTGATATATGGCTGATCCAGTGACTCTTTAGAATCCTCAATCTGAGTTTGGTCATTCACCATATTAATAGAAACATATTTGGAGAATAAAGTACGTAATCAAAAATAGTAGCTGAAATAAAAACACATAATAGAAAATAAAATAGATTTTAAAATAGCAATTGAAATAATAAATCTAATTCATTCTAATATTAACAATAAAACAACATTTGACTGTTTAAGGAACCAAGAACTCTAGAACTCTTGGAAAGCAAAAGACAATTGAGAAAACTCTGAATTTCAACTTGTAGTGGAAGTCTCATTGTTAATCTAGTCTTTGATTTACAACAGTACCTACCTACCTATATTAAATTCACATCAATAACATTTTCAGAAATATCACTTTGTATAATATTTTAAATTAGTTCATAATGAAGACTTCTGTAAATCATTCCGAAGTAAAGATTTTGTTCAAAAACTTACCCAATCCATTTTCTACCAGAAAACACACAAACACATACAAACCCCATTTCACACTTTAGATATTGAAAACACAAATATTTTTACTAGATAATTTAGTGAGAAAGAACCTAGCAATCGATTCTACTGAGTATTAAATTCTTTACAAGAATTTACAAATTTTCTACCGAAAATATTCCCTATCCAAAATTCCAAACTTTTTCCTCTGACTTTTCTGACACAATTCTCGTCCGACCTTTCAAAATTTGAAAACGGATGATACAGACCAATTGACGTTCAAATAGTTTGACTTTATTATGAAATAGGTTTTATCTTAAAGTTTAGGAAATCAAAGACCCTAATATTTGTGCGTAACAGTGCGTAGTGACTACGGATCGTTACAGCAGCCATTTTGTGTCATTGAGTTTTGAGAACACTAGGCAGAACTGAAAGTGTATGTTTTGCATAAAGGTAAGTATATTAATATACGTTTTATTGGTAGGTAAAACGTTTCTATTAATATGACTGTAACTTTATGCAAAACATATCAGTTATTAATTGAGACTTGTTTGTTATCGCCTGGTGGTGGTTAGGAGAGACACGCACGCCAATGTGACGGCTAAAAAGCCGATGGAACAAAAACAATTATATTTTATGGACATAGAAGATATCCAAAAACTGATGAACGATAGTAACAGTAAAATCGTTCTAAGGCTAATAAGTTGTCTTAGTATGAATTGAGACAAATTTTAGAAGGTAACCTGCTGGTAGAAGCAGATATGAACTGGACAGAATGAGTGTTATGAATCAACGCAATTCTGTATTTATTATTTTCTTAGGATCAGACAAGTAACAATCACCTGATGTTATTAACTAATAAGATAACGTATTATATTTCGCGCTAAGAGCGGAACATGATTGATTGCAGCCAACTAACTTATAAAAAACTTTATTTCATCGTGTAAATGTAGAATAATTATTTACTTACAAAGAATACCTTGAGGCATTAAGCACAAAACGTGTTCATCTGTCTCAGCGTACATACAATGTACTCAGAACAGAAATAACCTCTTCTTCGCCTTTACTATTAGATACTTGCTACCTATAATAATAGCATTTTCATGAGAAAGAATTTAAATAGCGCAAAAAACACAATACTTGTTACATAGTAGAGACAAGTATTATAAAAGTTCACAGCACGCCAAGTACCTGTAGTTACTCTGAGGCTGTAGTTTCTACTCAGGGGTAGGAAAATTAGACTATTTTTATCTGCTAAGACTTCTGTGAAAGCCAAACTAATACGCATTTTCCGCGTAGGTAATAAGTACTAAATTGATAGTCATGGACGTGGCTACCACCACAGATGCAAGTTTAATTTTCAACATTATTTAAGCAAGGAAGCACGATACGTTTAACAATAAGAAGCTTTATTTATTAACCAGTTTTGAAAGAGATGGAGTTCCTTTCTTTTCAAATGTTTGTTACAGGTAGAAACTTAAGTCCTGACCTTGAATAGCTTAAATTAAAATTAAATTTTTAAACATCGTTCAGGTTAAAGTCAAAAAACTTGCAATTCCAAAATCGGTAACATTGTATGTATCTATAGACAATGAATCGATCTTATCCGCAAAGGAATCTGGCAGAACGATTTATGTAAACATCGTAAACATCTAAGAGACGTAAGTACAAGCACATAAATCCATGTAAAAAACCGACTACCTACCATCAGCCACATTACAACTTCATTCGAGAGACGATATTGCACATTACATAGGTAGGTACATACTCATATGTACCTGCCAACCTCATGGATTCTGTATACCAAGAAAAAAGTTTTTCTTCATTACTGAAAAACAAAAGATAGGTACAACCAGGGTTATAATAGTATACCCCACGGTGCACTCTGTTTTCACTCTGTACTGTGTGTGTCAATATTCTATAAGCATTTGTATAACTCCGTTCGTAGGGATGGTAATGCTTTAACCTATTCAACCTAAAACACAAACATCTTTTTATGATAAAAATGTTGGGTCCACATTGATGCATCGATGTAGGTAACGGTGAGCAAGAAAGAAAATTCAAAATATGAATTTATGATGAGCATATAGAAAATATGAACTTAAGAACCACGTGATTTATCTACATTTGCTAAATAAATAGCTGAAAATTCACATAAGTAGGCACTGTTAAAAAGGCTTTACAAAAAGGATCGATGGAAAAGATCAATGGATCTTAATTATGAACTAATATGCCTTATTTCGAATAAGTACGTTGTACAGTTATTTCATTTTCGAAACGCTGTGGTATTAACACGCTCGGTATGTTAGACAACTGCTAGGTACTCGTTGAAACACCCTTACGGAATACGTTAAGAGGCGTTATGAAAATTTTGTCGTTTATTTTTGTGTTTGTTTAGGACTAATAGTTCGTTAATTAAGTTGTATGACCGAAAAAGGAATAAACGAAAAATTCCAAAAGAATATTTTGGGTTCATTGAACAATGAAGTAGGCAAAAACACATCCGACTCGGTTGTCATCGGGTAGGTATAATAGGTATTTTATCTACACGCATTAGGCCGTTGTAACCTTCTAGGAACCTAGTACCTCTAGGATATGACCCGCGCCTGCAGGATTGTAAGCAATACCGAAAACACTATCCAAGCCGATACTAGGGAATCACGCAACAGCGATGACACCCTTATCAATAACACTTTATAAACAGGATAATTAAGTATTTTCTGAAATACAACTCGCTGTTTACTGCGCAGGCAGAGATTAACTCATAATCAAAAACAAGCTTACTAGACTTTTGCAAGAACTAGTTATCCAGCACTCCGGCAGCCAATATCGTATTGGGCTTGGTTACTCCTAAAAACTTTCAACTTTACACCATTACTTGAAATAAGGTCATAACTGCAATTCTTGTTTGTATAGAATAACTTCTTCCAATATCGTATTATTTACGTTCGAAAAACTAAAATCGAGGACTCATCCCAACTACCCGCGAAAGCCACGCGCGGTAGATTTTATAGGATTTTAATATCCAAGCTCACACCCTGCGAGTCTTTGTGCGTGCACCTGAAAGTGTATACGACGCAATACAATAAATTTTTCAGCAACTTTTTGCAAAGACATGTCCTCATTTTATCCACGCTCTCTGGAGTTTTTACGTTTATGAAAAGACTTAGCGACTGCTCAACTACCATAATTTCGTGTATGACTATGCATATTTTCGTTAAGAAGGAATATTGGATTTGAATATCCAAGCTCGCAACTGCAAGTATTTGTTCGTAGTGAGTACGACACTATAGGTATTTTTGTTTAAATTACTATATTGTTTCCCTAAAGTTCCTACGTTTGTGAGGAGACTCAAGGACAAATCACTACCTACGCATGTTGCGTGAGGCAGGAATATATGATTTTGATTATCCAGCTCGCAAAAAGCAAGTCTTTTGTCGTAGAGAGTTTGACACAAAACATTTTGAAATAGCTTTCCTGTTTCCTTTAAGTTCCTTCATTCATGAGGAGACTCAAGGATGATTCACAATCTACGCATGTTTACGTGAAGTAAGACTTTGGATTTTGTACATCCAAGCTCCCATATTTTGCAAGGCGTTTTACGTGCACTCACAGAACAAGCGATGCAAAACTTTTTGAACTACCCTCAATATAGATTTTTTCCCCCAGCAGGCAAATTCACAACTGCAAATCTTTGTTTAAATTAGATTCCCTTAAGTTTCCACACTTGTGAGAAGACTCAGGGATTGTACACCTACCCACGAATATTTGCGTGGGGTAGGCTTATTGGATTTTTAACATCCAAGCTCGCTTAAATGCAAGTCTTTGTTACCGGTTTGCGTGCGACGCAAATCATTTAGATATTATTACCTCTTGAATACTTAACGTTGTAGTGTACTTTCCGCTCCACGTATTTCCATACCTATATCTCCTTATCTCTCTGTGGGATAGAATTAGCTGTGCATACTCTTGCGAATAGACATGTCTGATTGTGTGAAAAACTACCTGTGTGTTAGGACTATTGTGCGTGTGAACTCTTACGGTGAGACACGTCTAAATGTTAGTTTGCTACTTGAGAATAGGACTGATGTGCGTACCCCTGCGAGGAGACACGTCTGAATGTGGGTTAACTACCTGTGTGGTAGGACTATCGTGCGTGTGAACTCTTACGATGAGACACGTCTGAATGTTAGTCTGTTACTTGCTAGTAGGACATGTGCGTACTCCTACGAGGAGATACGTCTGTATGTGTGTAAACTACCTGTGAGGTAGGACTATCATGCGTGTGAACTCTTACGATGAGACACGTCTGAATGTTAGTCTGTTAACTGCTAGTAGGACTGGTGTGCGAACTTCTGCGTGGAGACGCGTCTGAATGTATAACCTACCTGTGTGGTAGGACTATTGTGCGTGTGAACTCTTACGATGAGACACGTCTGAATGTTCGTCTACTACTTGCGGGGTAGGACTGATCTGCGTGCTCCTGCGAGGAAACACGTCTGAATATGTACGTCTACTACCTGCGAGGTAGGACTTATATGCGCACTCCTGCGAGGAGAAACGTCTGAATGTTTGCGTCAACCACCTGCGAGGTAGGACTCATAGAATACCTTTATTGAACTCATCCAATAATCATAACCTGAAAATTTTCACCAAAAATTCCATGTGATAAAGAACTTTACAAGTAATTAATCAATCTTAGTATAAAATAAATAATTTCACTGAAACGGATACTTTGCTTTTAGCAATTTACATGGAATTTTTATGGTAAAATGTAGGTACTCACCGACGATGTCTTCATCTTATCTTCTCATTTACATAGCAGTTATTATGTTTCGCAGAAACTTTCTATTCTTGAATCACTATGATGCAGAAGAAAGTCGACACAACATCGCTAAATCTTGAGGAAGGGACATGACAAGCTAATATCACGTATTTTACAACAGTTTCACTTTATAGACAGAAAGTATATCTCCAACATAAAACATATCGAACGGCAAAAACCGTTATAAATCAAAATATTTCTCTGGCCAGTAAGTTTGAACCATGTGGAAAAACGGTTTGTCTTACGAACAAAAAACTGGCTCGATGTAAATTTAATCTACCGCGGGACTCGAACCCGTAAATTCGCTTGGCTAGCTTTTAAAAACCAGCCTTGCTACGTAGGTAGGTAATAATGTAACACCACGAGAACATCGAAGTACTACATTAGGTATTTTCAACAACGTTGAAAAAATAAATAAATTAAAAGATTATGAAAAACTTACGTACAGCAGCTACTGCAGACATTTTCTACTTTGATATGCAATAAAACATTGCAATGTGGATATAAATCCTTAAAGTAAATCGTATGACACGACTTTTTTAAAATGTAGGTAAAATAAAATATATTTTTTATATGGTTGATAGAGCGTATGGCTCAGACAACCGCACTCGACGGGAAACAAAACGCCAATGACACAAAATGGCTGCTGTCTGGTGGTGAATTGAAAGACCGGAAGTTAGCTAGAAATTAAGACTAAAGACAGGAAGTTATGTTGTATTATTGCTAATATGACGGGAAATGATAGTGCCTATCTCAATTAATAACTGATATGTTTTGCATAAAGTTACAGTCATATTAATAACCAATTTCTGCATTAAAGTAACTGGTTTTGCTTGCAGGCACAACATTGGCACAGAGTGGCGGAGATTATCATTATATAAATGAAGCTTTCGGTCCGTTGCCTGCTTTTCTTTATTTGTGGGATGCTAATTTGGTTTTTGTGTAAGTGTAATGATTCCAACTAACCACTGGTCAGTCACAGTTTAAACAATGAAGGCTTGCAGTTGATAGAAAAAAGATATCACTAGAGACAGTGAAAACAGTCTTATAAAGTTTTAATTTTGTCTGGAAAAACTGTTTTATTAAATATATTGCCTTGAATTATTGTTTTCAATACTGTTTATGATGTAATGATTGGTCACCAAATAACCATATTATTTTGCAGGCCGAGCACAAATGCTATTATGGCACTGACATTTGCTAGCAACGTGCTAGACCCAATATTTCCTGACTGCCCCATTGACCCGCTCTGCAAGAAATTAATTGCCGCTGTCACTATTTGTAAGTATTTTGTGTGAATTCATATTACCATTCCATACTTCTCTATGTATCAACTAAAAAAAAACAAAAGAGATGAGAAAGGACTTTTCTGATTCTGCCTATGATCAACCCAGATTCCTACTCCACTATTTTAAGGAGCTAGGATGCCTGAGGCAGGGTAAAATAAATATTGGGGGGCAATGCACAATGCACCCTTCAAAGGGAAGCCAGTGCAGACTGCTGTACCCCTTTAGATTTAGAATTAGATACTGCCTATGATGTAGACAAAGCTGCGCAGTTCTTTAGGATTAGAATTACAGGCAGCACTGGCTTGAAGTAGATTGGTGTTGATGATGCAAGGTAAGGGAGTGTAAAATCAAAGGGTTAAAATAATAACCAGTCATGTCAGTCTTATAGTCAGAATTGGTTCAAAGTAATGCTCGTTATTAAAATAATGTCTCTGATTCCCCCTATGTTGCCAGGTTTCCTGACGTTCATAAACGCATATGACGTGCGCTTCACAACTCGTATTCAAAACGTGTTCATGTTCACGAAGATCGCAGCTCTGGTCATCATCATATTTGGAGGCATTGTCTGGATGTGTCAAGGTATTCAGTCGCTTGCATATGGTTTGTTACCACCTAGCTAGGTGGAATCATGATTAGCTTTTGAATTTAACATCTAGTGGATTTTAACTGAAAATTTAGTGTGCAATAAATGAGGATAAAGCATAACAGGAAAGGATGGTATAACTCAGCTACAGTGTTTAAATAAACCAGCTGTTTCTTAGAATTGTTACAATGGAATTCTCCATCACTTAACCTTATAAGCCATTTGCTAGCCTTATCGTTCATTAGCGACTTGTTGCTACGCATGCCCAATTATTTGCGAAGCGAAGTAAATTTACAAGCCACAATAGTTATTTTTTAATGTTTTGCACCAAATTTTAATTTGGTTCGAAACATTAATCTTTTACTCCCAATTTACTCTTCGAATTTGTATGTTGGTCTGTCTGTTACAGTCTCCTAATGCTAAATGAGAGATAAGAATTAGATAAACTAGAAAGTAGAAGTTTGGCAAGAACAAAGCTTGCTAACACAAACTAGGTTCAATAAACCCAGAGCCCTGACTAAGACCTGAATAAATATAATTTTGTATGGGCAGTATTATAGTCAAATTAAAAATTTAGTGCTTCTGCGTGCCGCTAAATATACACGACGATATATACATAATAAACATTATCAAAACTAAGGTCTCAACTTGCAAAGGCAAATGTATATTACTACTCGGGCGAATGAACATGACACTCTCGCTCGGAACTTGCTGCTTCCCCCGCTGCCCCGCGCGGCGCCCTCCTTTTTTCTTCTTCCTCTAATTGCGAAGCCTTATCATCACCAAGTATCCCACGTCCTCTTCTCTACCAATATTATCCAATTCCACGCTGTACTTTGCACAAACGCATGACTACCACCGGGATTCGAACCCGCGACCATCAGATCGCAAGGTAAGGGCCTCATCCACTCGGCCACCACGTCCTCATATTTAACGTGATTCCGCGGTTTCTCAGGACACGTGGAGCATTTCGAAGACGGCTGGGCCGGCACTAAAACGTCGGTCAGCGACTGGTCCATTGCATTCTACTCTGGCATTTTCTCTTACTCTGGATGGTAAGCATATGTTCCAGGAAACTGTTTATTGGATAAACAAATTGAAGTTCTCAGAATCTATCCTATACACGGTGAATTTTTTAATCACCAGAAAAAAAATTACACATGGTCAGTTGCCGTTACTGAACACAGACATGGCAAAAAACTTGAAAAAATTAAGTCGTTTTTTTGTAATTTTTTTTAAATTAAAAATGTTAACTGTTACCGTTAGTCGTTTTCCTATGGCTTTGCATCAGGCGGTACCCTTTATCGATAATAATTTAAGTTTTATTCATCGTTTGGCAAACCCGGACACCTAGCTCGAGCGAGCTCGCAAAATCTCGGCTCGGGCGCCGCACTCGCGCTGCTGTCATTTTGTAAAAATTCAAAATTCTGACTGCACAGATAAAACGTGTACCCCGTCTGCATTGCCCATTTATTTTTTTTGTAATAAAAAATTGGTGGTGTATATATATGTATATGTCACCTGTTCTTCCCTTCAGGAGTTACCTCAACTTCATGACAGAGGAGTTGCGCGATCCGTTTGTAAACCTGCCCCGCGCCATCTACGTATCCCTCCCGATGGTGACGGCGATCTACCTGCTCGCTAACGTGTCCTACCTGGCCGTGCTCGGCCCCTTGGGCGTCAGAGCCACTGAGGCTATTGCTGTCGTAAGTACATTCGTACAATGACATGGAAATATGCGCGTTATACTGCTATAAATAAAGCTTAGTATTGTAACATCTGCGCAGCTAACAGGTCGTGCCTACGTGTATAGAAATAGTAGCTCTAGTCTTTGGCGCCTTAGAATCACTCGCATTGATACACTCAATAAACATTACTCTTTCTTTTATGACAAATTGTTTGTCATGATACCTTTAAAAGACATCAAAAAATCCAACGTGCTGGCTCCAAACTGCTATATTGTGACTTTCGTTGGGTCAGATAAAAGTATCGCAAATTCAGTACGGTAATATATGTTGGCAGCCGTGATTTTATACGGTATGATGGTGTATGATATGTACGATACATTGTATATATTACCCACTTTCTTATAATTATTTCAAATTATAGGAAATTTATTATTGCAACACCCAAACGGGTAATATTGTGTAGCTGCTCTTATTTCTGGACAACTTATTAAGATAATTATTTATTGATTCAGGCGTGACTTTGCGGAAATCCATAAATATTAATAAAAAGTATAAATATATTTAGTAATAAATCCGCTTCATCTCCAAACAAAGGTCTTAATTAACTTAACTCTAGTTTAGAACCCTAGTATCCAAACCAAAGCGCCTAAAACAGAAAACCTAAGTCGGAGCTCGACACGTGTATCGCCTCTACACGAGGCATTCTCAGGAGATTGACTTGCCAAAGTTTGAAGAACTCGCCGGGTTTTCTGTTTTCGGCGCTTTGGTTTGGATACTAGGGTTCTAAACTAGAGTTAAATTAATTAAAACCTTTGTTTGGAGATTAAGCGGATTTATTACTAAATATATTTGTACTATTTATTAACTTATTAAGACCTGAGATGTAACCTACTTACCCAATATGGTAATAAATGACTGAATATATCCCGATCGGCAGGACTTTTCAGAGATGGCGCTGGGCTGGCTGCGCTGGGCGATGCCCACGCTGGTCGCGATCGCGATTCTCGGCGGGCTCTCGGTGCACGTGATGGCATCTTCTCGCATGTGCTTCGCGGGCGCGCGCAATGGACACATGCCCGAGTTGTTGGCGCACATCAACACCAAGTGCCTGTCGCCTCTACCCTCGCTGATGTTCTTGGTGAGCATTGGACTGCCTGCCACTCTTGTTACAATTGCAGTTGGAAGATGAGGATATCACCAGTATCATGGACATAATCATTGTCATTTATTGATATCCACGGATGATAATTTAATTTTTATTTCATTATAAAAATCGAATTTATTTGTTTAAATCTGTTTTTTTGATATTTTTTAATTCGGAAGTCAGTTATTGTTTGTTAATTACTTACTGTATGAAACTTTCGGATACGATGTATTCAACCTTTGCACACGTGATAGTATTCACACTCTTAGTCTGAATACGCCCCCTCGGGTCTTGTAGGGACATAACACTACACATTGTAGAATCTGTAGTGGTCGCCGCTAAATAAAAAATATATTCCCCAGATGGTGATATCTCTAGTGATGTTGATCCCCGACAACCTGACCTCGCTGATCACGTACTGCACTGTGGTAGAGGCGTTCTTCACCACGCTGAGCTGCTCCGCCGTGCTGTGGCTGCGCTACAAGCGGCCGCACCTCGCGCGCCCCATCCGAGTGAGTACTGAGTACATCTGTACCGACCGACCCCACTGATTCAAATCCTACTAATATTATAAACGCGAAAGTTTGTAAGGATGGGTGGATGGATGGATGTTTGTTACTCTTTCACGTAAAAACTACTGAATGGATTTTAATGAAATTTTAAAATAATATAGCTTATACATCAGAATAACACATAGGCTACAACTTATAAAGATGCTTAAATACTTTTTTTTTGTAAATATATACCTATATAGAATACATAAAAAATACCCAGACTCAGGACAAACACCGATGTTCATCACACAAATGCTTGTCCTGAAGCGGGAATGGAACCCGCGACACCGGGCGTGGCAGTCCAACACACTTGCCACACGACCAATCGTGTCGTCCAGTGGTCAGACAGGCCTAATTTTAAACGAAATTTTATTAAGAATAGCTACTTAATTGTTTTTATTTCAATAATTACCCATGCGTACTCGATGCTGATTTTGCTCGTTTTTAGTCACTTATGCATGTACAGACAGCGTCATAGATAAGTATCCCCTATGCACAAGACACCCAGCTTCAAATCCCTTAAAAAATAATGTAATATAATGTAATGTATTATTAGGTTTTCATGGATATAAAAATATAATATAATTATGAAGGCAAAACATATCCGTAAGTCATGCCCCGCGGAGGCGGCGTTTTGAAGGGATTTGAAGGTGTTTGTCTCGTGCAATGGGGATACTTATCTATGACGCTGTCTGTACATAATAAGTAATGATTTGTTGGCTTGATATTTAATTATGTTTGTTGTCACCAGTTGTGGATGTTTAGTAATGGTTTCTCTGGTTTATCTGTGCACACACTCAATCTCGGTTCCACAGAAAACCAGCGCTCAGCAGCATTCCATGCTGCTGCAGCATAATGCTGAGTGGATACCATTTTTGTATCAATTAGTGTAATATCCTATGTTATGTGAACTGTGAAATGTGTGATTTGGTACAAAATAAAAATGTATTCTATTATATTGGGTTGATTGCCAACCTGCCCATACCGGGCACAAATTGTAATATCGATTGCCAAATGCCCGCTATGTAGGTAGGTACTTTGTTATTTATTAACCATAGTAATAAATAACAAAGTACCGACATCATATCGTCCCTTTATTCTAGTAACAATTGACGTGCGATAGAATAATAAATTAAAAATAAATATATTTCAGACCGAGATCCATAAAATACAATACAATTAAAATTAAAATGTCACACAGAAAATTAAAATACACAAAAATTAACACAAAACAATTTAAATAAAAATAATGACAAAAAGAAAGAAAACAAAAACCAAAAACAACACACACACACACAGAATAGGCTCGGTATCAAGCGACGCACTTGACTTCAAGCACTGGCTTCATTGAGTTCAAACCTCGGAAAAATCAGTATATTTTCGTTAAAATCCTCAGAATTTGAGTTTATTTAATTTTTCTATTACAAATATTACACAAATGGATACAACATTTCAAAGTTCACGAAAATATACGGTTTAATACATATTTTCTACCAAAAACAGCTCTTCAACTACAGTTGGAGGCGCCCAGCGTAAAAAAATGGTTGGCGGGCATTTCGACCTTGGCAATCATTCGCGATTTTTTTCAACCGACTTCAAAATGGAGTTGGTTATCGATTCGGTTGAATGTTTTTTTTGCTTTTTCTTTTCAATTCAATTCAATTCAATTTATTTCAAAATCAATATTACAAGCACAATTAACATAAACAATCAATGGTTAAATTAATTAATATGGCTTGGATTATCCCAATTGAACGTGCGCAGTACCTACACTAAGTTAAAAACTTGTGCTGTAGGTACTGCTGCCCTTCCATGTATATTTAGTAAAAGAAGCCATAGTAATACTCGGATTGTTACAGAATCAAAGTTATTATTATATAATTAACCTTTAAGCTAATCATTAAGTTAACTATTTTATTTTATTTTACTCTATCAACATACTTAAATGCCTTTTTAATTATTCTTATTAAATTCTACTAATTATGTAATTAGTGAGAAAACAACAAAAATAAATCAACTCATTTAATACAAATTAAAATCAAAATAAATTTATAAATAAATATAATAAAGAATACAGACCAAAACAAACATGTTTAGGGTGTAGATAGGTAAATATATGTATATATATTGATATTACTATGTTCCTTTGTGTAGCTATGTAATTTAAATTAAATTAGTGTACCCATGTATGAAATTATTTAAATGTGATTGTGTTTATTTATGTACCTAATAATTTTTTAATGTTTGTTACCTCTGAACTTTGTTGTTTATGAACCGATTTAAAAATGTTTAGGAGGATATACTTTCAGATTGGTCCCATACAAATTTCATCAAAATCGATTTAGTAGTTCAGTTTTTATATCCAAATAACTAAGAGAATATCGTCGAAGTAAACGAAATTGCGTATTTTGCTTCTCCGTGACTTTTCAGTGGTGTATACGGTAACTAAAACTCAGTCCAATTGAAATCGGTTGTCTATGTTTTTGTAAAACCTTAATTATTATAGTATCGCATCCTAGAAGCTATTCTATTCTATTGTAATGCGTGTTTGTGGTCAGGTGCGTACGTGGATGCCGGTGACGTTCGTGGGCGTGTCGGCGGTGCTACTGGTGGCGCCCGCGGTCTCGGAGCCGGTGGCGGTGGTGAGCGGTGCGCTCATCACGCTGGCCGGCGTGCCCGTGTACTTCGCACTCGTGCGCACCCGCCCCCTATGTCTCGACACACTCGCCAGTAAGTGATTCAATTCAATTCAACTTATTTGTCTCAATTATGGTTAGTTACAAACAGGTCTTATGATAAGTGAGTAAATTTTAAGGTAGTTTGTAAATAAAATCGTGGTGCAGTTGAGTGACTACCCTCCGTACTAGTTCGCACTGTATGACGGACGGGCGTCGTTCCTCTTCCACACAACTCGATAAACAGAATTACCATTAGTACGAGGATGTGGTGGCCGAGTGGATGAGACCCTTACCTTGCCATATGGTGATCGCGGGTTCGAATCCCGGTGGCAGTCATGCGTAAATGGTTTTCGGTCAAAAAAAACTATGTATGCATCCCACATTCTCGCAACGGTGAAGGAAACCATTGCGAGGAAACCGGCATTTCGTGGAACCAAAAAGTTCGAAAACATGTGTCGAGTGCACGAAAGGAGCCTCTTCGAAGCGCGCTTGAGATCCATTCACCACACTAGTTCGAAGGAACTTGTGACACGATAAGAAGAAGACTTTGAACGCCCAGAAGTCGGCATTCAAAAATAACAATTATGGTGTAGCACAGGGTAGTGTCCTGGGTCCTTTTTATTCCTAATATACATTACCGACGATTTGTACATGTGTTGGTTGAGAGGACGCGACTATACACTTGCGCAGAGCAATATTAAACTGTGACGACGGGACTACCATGGATCTCTTAGTGAAACTAAAGGGAACGATTCACTGGGAAGAACTATAATTTGTATTGTAAGAATAATGAATTGATCATTATGATGATACATGCAGCAAGATTTGGGGCAGACCGAGGAGAAAGGGGTGAAACGAGTTATCACGTTCCGTCGTAAATTATTCAAAACCTGGTGTTACTGGTGTATGTATGGAGAGCCTTTGATGGATTTTGACAAATGAGGCGTCATTAGATTTATCGAGATTACACGAGTGAGGAATATAAAAATATGTAACAAAATATAATACGGCAGCAGCCATTTGTGTTTCATTTAGCAAAAACAAGTAGATTGATCAATTTTGGCAAATGAAATATTTTATAGTCTTCATCATACTTATAGGAGTACCATGGGATAAATTAAAGTGTAAAAAACATAGAGCGATGGTTAGTATCATAAAAATATGATTTTTTTTTATTTTAATTTGAAAGATTCTTTGAATTTTCTATGAATAACGATTTCTTTTATCTTCCAGCTAAATTTACCCACCTCTGCCAAAAGATGTTCCTTACGGCTGTGGAAGACAAGGAAGAATGATTCAGTTATAATTTTAAGTTTTTAAAATGTCTATACGCTTCTGTTTAATACCTTTAGAGCGAAGCCACACTGCTCCGTTGCGCTGCGTTGCGTCGTTATTTAAGCTAAGCGTCCACAGACCGGCATCGGACGTATCGGACGCATCGTACGAAACGGATTAATTAGACTGTGTCCACTGTATCGGCAGCGATCGGATCGCCGACGCGAATATTAGCAATCGAATTGCCGACACCTTCATTCGTATTTTTGTAATGCCTTATGACATTTCTCGCTATAAAATGATAATCGCGATTACGTTTCGCGACAAATGGCCGACAATGCGGAGCGAGCGCGCGGGGCGCGTTCACTGATCGGCATTCCGTATGACGTCATCGGTACGCATCGCATGTAGGCATTGCCGATGACGTCATACGGAATGTCGATCAGTGGACGCTGTTGTATGAGTTTTTATACAAAGCAACCTAAAATCCGTTATGTGCGATGCGTCTGATACGTCCGTCCGTACGTAAGCCTTTAAGGTAACGTAACGGAGCTGTATGGATCGCTCTGTGTGAGGTGCTACTGTTTTCTACCTCAACAATTTCATTTCTCGTGCATAGCCATAGTTACGTAATTGACCTGTATTTTTGCGACTAGCTACAATTTCAATGGGACCATTTAAATACAGAGCGTGGCGTTCCAAACCGGACCCTACAATCCTAATCCTACTTGCAATACAAATGCATAAGTTTGTCAAAATGGATGTATGTTTGTTCCTCAATCACGTCAAAAATACTTAATCGATTTGTTTGAAACTAGGCGTGGGTATAGTTTAGGAGTTGAAAAAGAACATAGGTCACAATTTATCCCGCAACCACCCCGGACAAAGCCGGGGGCTACTTAGTACTAAGTACGTCAGAAAAGCGGTCCTACTTAATACTTTATAAAGGACTTCATTGGCTAAGTTTCACTTTTTGAATCTCTTTATTATGTACTTAGATATTTTGCAACTTTTTTCTAACGTAAAGCTTTAGTAACAAATTATTTAATAAAAATATTTAAACTCTACAATGTAAGCTAGAATCTCAAATAGATTTTCTGAATTGGTTTAAATAACTACTAGGATATTAGAGTTGTAATATATCTATAATGTTTGACAGTTGTTTGCAAGCTTTACACAAACCTGTATAATGTAGATCTAGATATTTTTTTATAGTCTGAAGGAAAAGCTGAATCTCTTGCTAGAATTTATAAGTATAGCTTGCTTTTCGAGCCGACTGAGTCATGCAACCTGTATTGTGCCTTATGAACAAATAAATAGAGGCTATTTGGTATCGTAATATTGTTAGGACTGAAACATCACAAACTACATTATTAAGATAAGTTATTAGTAAATTTAGCTTTTGTACGATTTCATACAATGCTCTCTGAGTGCGTGACATAAGCGTATTAGATAATCAAATTTTATAGATGATTTTTATAGATAATTTTTTAGATGATTTTTTAGGTATTTGTTTTATTAATTTTATGTAAGAAATAATTTTGATGGACTTCACTAAGTCTAACCCATTCAGCTCCGGATCATTTTAAAAATATTTATAAAACCTTTTTTATTTTCTTCTCAAATAAGCATATAAATCGATTTGTATATTTAGGTTTACTCTTAAATTACTAGTTATCATAAAATACACCAAACGTTGCGTTGGTAGCACATAAATCTTTGTTCAAACATTACTTTATGTTATCGGAGCTGAATGGGTTATGCTATTGTAATTTTAGTACATCACAAAGCGGTAGGTTGTTACTTTTTCATTTTTGTGTTGAACTGTGCCAAAAATTCCAATTCGAAGTGCTTTGTCGTTTTGTAAATAGTGATAATTTTAATAAAGATTGGATGTTTTAACCTCAAGACTTTTATTTAGATAACTTATGTATGATAAAACAGGAAAAACGATGAAGAGTTGTACCTCCCGATAGACCAACAACCCAGTAACAATAATTTCGAGCTCTGAACCTAATAGTTTTTTTTTCTAAACATTCTCAACAGATTCACTAGATAATAGATAAGGCTTTGTCACGTCGTCGCTCATGATGTATGAACAAAAAAGAAAACTGATAAATTTCATAAATGTAATAGGTACGAACAAATGTCAACCAGTGAGCTAAAGAGCATAAAAAAAACTATAAATTAAACTACATCTAAACGTTACAACACATAAATATTATTGCAGTAGAGATCGTCGCGCAGCAGGCCGGAACATTGGGTCAAGAGGGCGTCCTGGATCGCCAGCTTAGGAGACGTACGACATCCGACGGATATCAGGTGTCCTAGGAAAGGGTGGAGACGGGACGTCGCCGCTACAAACGTGCCATCGGCTTCAATGGACAGTAAATGAGCTGAAGAATGCTTAGGGTCTTTCACTTCTCTCAACACTGGCCCGGCGGTTGGAGCTAGCGGTTCCGACATCAAATACGAAGGTCCCAGAACATCAGATACGATTTGAAAGTCGTAGAACAAAACCAATCGCGAGGCATCGGTGTTGTTGGCCGTATCATTGGAATCACTGGATCGGATCGGACCCAAGGAGGGGAAATGCAGGTCCACCAGCATTTCCTGTGCAGTGGCGTTCTGCTGCTCGGACAAATTAGACATTTTTGTCTCAGGTTCGATCATGGAGTCATTAACCTCGCGCTTGGCTCTGTGCGTTCGGATTAGCAAATCCGGTCGCTTCGTCTCCGTTTCAAACGAAAGAGTTCTGTTGAAAATGTCGTTCAGGAAGCGATTGACGAAACCGATACACATTGTAAATATGGCGCTGTCATCTTCCTTATCTATTTTATTGAGAGCGTTTGCGTAATCGTCAGCGCTGGTCCCGTCATTGTGCTGCTTCAGGATTGTGGACAGCCGGAGGTCGGGGCGGCGGCGCTCGTCGCTTGCCTCTAAGGACGCGGCCAAGTCTACTCCGACGCCTCCGTGCTCCCACACAGAGTAAATTCTAGCATAAAACGGCAAGTTCGAAGTAGGGATCGTCCTCCATTTGAATCGCAGAGGTGTTGCTCCCATGTACTTGCTTAACGGCATCACAGACACGTTCACATTTTGGTATCGTCGCTGGAAATCGACCAGAGCCTGCTGGTAGCTTTCATCGGTCTTATAATACGCGTAAGGGTAGTAGGGGATCAATTTGTTGATAAATCTGTTCCTCGGGCGCGGCGCGTACGTGTCGTCCTGAAGATAGTATACGTTGAAATGCAGAAGAGGGTATTGAGAAGCGACGGTCGCCAGCCACTCCGCATGTCTCAAGAAAGGCGCCGAAGCTCCACGCGGTACTATCTGATGGTAGAATACATTGCTGCCCGGCCGGGAAGAGTTGCACTTCATTATGATGAATTGCTGGCGACGGTATGCGCCCATCCCCAACGCGTAGAACACCAGAAATGATATTCCGAAAAGAACCAAGGTCATCCAACACGCTGATACAAATTCTGAAACAGTGAACGTCCTTTTGCAATCCAAGGTAAGATAAACCTATAGTAAGGGTTGAATGCTGTCGATGAATTCGTTAAACACTGACCAAAAAAAAGTATGGAAAACACGTTTATATGAGATAATCGTAACTATTGTAGACTTACCTGGCCACCGCGAGCACCAGCCTTGATTTCTAGAGCAAGCCACGCCCCAGCCTGGCGCGAGCATCGCCATCTGAGGCGGGACGTCGCCGCCGCCATCCGCCTTCAGCAGAGGATACTGCTCTTCGGGCTTCGTCTCAGGACCACGATCACCCATCTAGTCCACTCGCACCTGCAAAATATACACTCTGACCCTATTGTAACCTGTACTGTGAACGAGGTAAAGGCCTCGACCTGAAAAGTTTAAATCGCAGACTAAAAAATAGATGGCATCAGATGGAGATTCATTGGCTGGTTCTGTGGGACTGGCCAAAGCCCGAAGCTTCCACTGTACTCGACATTAGCCATAGCCGATCTGCAGTAGAAAAGTGTAACTTTGGTTTAGAAAATGCTCTAGCAAGTAGGTAAGTACCTTTTGGTTAGTTACCTTTTCGGTTCTGTCAGCTATAAAAATTCACGAAATAATGCAATTTTCTTTTTAATTACAGTTGAGAAGCGCAGCAGATATTTGGTATTTTGCCATGAATTTTGACAACTCAAATCACCTGGAATTTCGAAGTTCAAATCAATGATCAAATTGGTATTAAAATGACAAGCGTAGATTTTTGGGAATATGTCATGTTAAGTTTTAATAAGGTTCCTATTAGATGCGCAAGGTTTTATTGTAATAGGTACTTAGTAGGTACCTATTAACACCTGCACATTATACACGCACATTATTTTATTTTTTCTTTGATATTACTCCTTCAAAAGTCGACAGCATATGGCTCTCTGACACTGGTGCTAAAATATAATTGAAGGCATCAAACGCCAACAGTGCACGAAAGAAGCCTCTTCGAGGCGCACTTGAAATCCTTTCAATACTGGTTCGAAAGAACTAGTGACACGCACGATAAGACGATCCAACGCCAACGCCATGTATAATGAAGTTCAAAAATATGTATATCGCTTATATGTTCTATATTTTGCATCCTTTTTTAGTAGGTACCTTGGTACAGAAAGGTCTTTCTTCATCATCATCTTTCCCTTTGCAATCAAACCTGTAGCAATCTAAGCCGATATACCAATGATTACATGGTAATCACCCTAAAGGTAGGTTGACGCGTCCAATTTATTTTATCAAAAGGTTGTTAATCTAAATTGATTATTGTTAGGACCAATTACTTACCAGATGCAAACACTCTACCAATTAATACTAGGTGGGTAGCAAAGATTTAGTGGCCGCTTGCTTTTCAAGCAAGACCTCGAGGACAAACATGAGGCGCGTGCTTTTACTATTTCTTGCAGTATGGCTACAAACGGTAAGTTACTACTACCGTGCTACTACTAACCTACTTACTCTATCAAGGCAGATAGGTACTTAACAAAATAACCCAAAAAAATTACTTTAATAAATCAACAATGACCAGGCAGCTCTAGGGTCGGGGTTTCCGAGCCACTCGGAGGATTCCATATTGGGACTGTTTTTTTGTATGTACGGTAAGAAATCACGCTTGCCCATAACAGTAGGTACTACACCGGACTAATACTCATATAGGCTGCAACACTGTAGTACGAGTGAGTACCTACATATAGGAAAGTATAGCGCTCAGACATTTTGATAATCAGTTTTGAAAGTCCAGTAATTTAGCTACGGAGCCCTTCAAACCAGGGCAACATTTTTTTTACACATAACTTTGTGGGAGAGTATGTGGCACTACCTTTCTAGACGGAATCCTACCAAAGGACGCCTCCTAAGGGTGCGATTCCACAGACGCGGAGCTGGGTAGAGTGAAGAGGAGCGGACCATGAATTGGCCAATCACAGCGCTCATTGCTCAAAGTGTGGAACTAGAATTTCGAACACTGTAATTGGCCAATTTACGGTCCGCTCTACTCCACTCCGCCGTTGTTGTTGTTTAGATCGGTTTCGGTGTAAAGATGTCACGTTTTAGGGTCGATGCGGTCACAGCCACTTCAACAATATGTCAGCCCAGGAGTTCACGACTCCAGCCGACGAGATCGGGCCTATGCTACCGGACGACGGGTTCCAGCAATCCACAGTCATAGCCGGCCTCATGCCCGACTCCTTCGGGGAGATGTTCAACTTCCTAGACGGCGACAGCTTTGGAATCGGTGTGACGAATACTTCTACTTATGATCAGCGCTAGATTAACGTAAAGGCAAAGTAGGCCTTGAAAAATAAGTCGAAGTACTACCTACTCGGGCGAATGTACATGACACCTGGCTGACACGAGGCTCGGAACATGATGCTTCCCCCGCTACCCCGCGTAGCGCCCTCCGTGTTTCTTTTTGCGAAGCCTTATCATTACCAAGTATTACAGGACCTCTTCTCTATCAAGATTATCCAATTCCACCCTGTACTTTGCACAATCGTCATTCGAGCCAGGTGTCATGTTCATTCGCTCGAGTAGTACTCTCATTATTCCTAGATCGGACTATTATTTATGATTGCTGGCTGTGATTCTACTAAGAAAAACGGTAGAAGTTGTGTGAAGATTGATGGATAAATAGATATTTGCTCTTTAGTTTGAAGACATGGATGCTTAGTGTGTTCGACTGCCACGCCACGCCGGTGTCGCAGGTTCGATTCCAGCTCAGTATAAATATATAGGTATGTATGATGATCATCGATGTTTATTATGTTTAAGTCTGAGTATTTTTCTATGTAGTCTTTCATTTAGGAAAGAAGGTTGTTAGAGATTACAGATACAATTTGGGAACAATATAAATAGGATATTTCACTATAAAATTCACGTCCTGAATATCGGCGCCTTAAAAATTCGTTCATTTCAAAACTGAAAAATCTACTGACGTATGTTTCCAGAATACGGTCTAGATGTTTGGTGATTCCCAGGTCCTATGCACGAGTTTGTGTACGGGTGGCAAGCGATAGTGAACACTATGAGTATGAAGAATAATGTCGAAGTTCGCAAGCGCGTGGGTCTGCAGCGGTTTGCGTTGGCTGGCATCAACGGTATCACGCTAATCTCCCACATCGGCGTGACCGAGATCATGATTAACGGTACCAGGACCTACTGCTTCGGAGGGGTGTCCCGTCCACCGGGGAGAAGAAGCGTTATCTGCAAGGTAAATACGACCTGCATGGTATTTTGTTACTTTACTAAGACCAGCATTACCACCGGAGAAATTCGTCCAATGAACAACGCGAATGACCGATACGTGATTGAGTACTATGTCCTATACAGGAAGCTATGGTCCTATCGTGTGGTTCTTCTTCTTGTCGTGTCACTAGTTCCTTCGAACCAGTGTTGTGAAAGAATTTCAAGTGCGCCTCGAAGAGGTTCCTTTCGTGCACTCGACACATGTTATTCGAACTTTTAGGTTCTACGACATGCCGGTTTCTCACGATGTTTTCCTTCAACGTTGCGAGAACGTGGTGGGATGCATACATAGATTTTTTCGACCGAAAAAACCCATTTACGCATGACTGCCACCGGGATTCGAACCCGCGACCATCAGATCGCAAGGTAAGGGCCTCATCCACTCGGCCACCACGTCCTCGTGTGGTTATAGATATAGAAGATACCTATTTCAGTATCGACAAAGTAAAGATATTCTGCAATAAAATGGATATAGAACCTAGTTAAAAAAACGGTGGATCTTGTCACTCATTGGTTGATTTTGCCGATGGTAACCGTATTCAAGTTACAAAAAAAGGTCGCAGCTTTTGTTTGGTCTGATATGATATTTCATGATATTCCACGTTTTATTATGGTGTTCACTCTCGCCAGTCGAGAATACGAATTGTTCCAAAGTGTTCCAAAATTCTTCCAATGCTTATAATGATTTACCTATGCTTCGCTAGAGCAATGGATAACTTCGTTGCTTTGATGATTTGCTGGTTTTGACTTGTTGGATTGGATGAAGCCTATGCCTTGCGATATGATCGTGCGGGCTCAAATCCCGTTGGCAGTCATATGGGCTTTTATTAATCGATTTCGATTATTTAATCGATGTAGTTCCAGATCAGAAAAATATGCTCTATGGCACCACCAATCCGTGGCGGATAAAGACCCATTTGATCTTTTAGTAGCCGAATTGTTTCTGCTTATGTATGTTAGTAGGGAATAAAATTTCGACACCAAGACTGGTTTGTAGGCGATTAAATGAAGGAAAGGAGTAAGTTAGCATGTAATTTTAGGGGGCGATGTACCAAGAAGGCCGGTTCTCATGCAAGGTGCCGTATCTCCGCTTCCCCACCGTCCTCGGGTACCGGTACTGCATCGACAAGTACGCAGCAGTCAGCTCCGTGGATGGCTCCTATAAAAGTAAGACTTAACCACACACTCAACGCTAAAAATCTACTAACTAACCTAACCATACTTGAGACAAATAAATCATTCATTCATTGAGACTGACCATCACAATGTATCAATGTGGACGAGCGCTTTAACAGTGTTGTAATGGCCTATTTGAATCAAAATCCCATGTAGCACTGTCCTGGTCATGAGCAGGCGTAATCTCTTGCCATCAGAAGAGCTCTCGACGACACGGATGGTGGAATGGCTAGTGTGTCGGACTGCCACGCCCGGTGTCACGGGTTTGATTCCCGCTTCAAGAAAAACATTTATGATTAATATCGGTGTTTGTCCTGAGTTTGGGTGTTTTTCATGTATGTTTTTACAAAAAAATGTATTTAAGTATTCTATAAGCTATCTGATTCCCATAGTACACAACACAAGCTCTGCTTAGTTTTTGTCTTTGGCCTAGATAGGTAGCTGCCAGTCCTCTGATCACGCGTCGCTTCGATAAGACGCTCTGACAAAATTTTGAAAACGCGGAAGGTTCCTATTCCCCATGGATCCAGGTCTATTAATCGTCAATTTGTTCGAATTTTAGAAACATTTTGCGCCCGAGGTGAGTCGGTACCCAAGTTCCACTACGACTACATCTGCGAGCGGCGGGACATCAGGATCAAGAGGATCAACCTGACCGACCCCAACGAGAGGTTCAACGTGCGGAACCCTGTGGTGCGGCGGGCGGAGTACTACAGGGCTCCCTACGACATCCTGAAGGCTTGTCCTGACTGGTCAGTTTTTTTTTATATCCAGCCTGAGCTGTCCCATAACATAACATATACACAACAAAAATTTAATTACCACATTAAACTTAAATGGGCAATGCCAAAGGGGTACTACGTTGTATCTGTGCAGTCAACATTTTTGGGTTTCTATAAAATAACAGGGTGACAGCGGGGCGAGTGCAGCGCCCGAGCCGAGCTGCGGCGAATTGTTTTGTATTGTATAGGAAAACGACTAACGGTAACTGTTGTCGAATTTTCACCATATTTTTTATTGTTCGACTACTTCTTCTTTTGCGTTGCGTCAGTTAGCTTGGTTGTGATTGTGCGACTCATTTCCTTTATTCTCAAACAATTTGCAAATCATGCATTTAAATCTAGTAAATTATTGGTTGAAGAATATAGACCCATCGCCATTCTCTCCTCGCCTGCCAAAATATTTGAAAATGTTTTGCATAAGCTTATTTACAAGCAGGTAGAGATATTTTTAAGCAACACCCAGCATGGATTTCGCAGAAAGCGGTCGGTTAACACTAACCTTCTTACTCTGGTAGAGTACATCTCTACGCAAATGGACCGTGGCCGGCAAGTAGATGTACTCTACTTTGACTTCCGGAAAGCATTTGATAGAGTAAATAATGACATACTGCTTGCAAAACTCTATACTATAGGATTTGCCCCAAATGTTCTCCGACTTCTCGCGGACTATCTACGCAATCGCCAGCAGTATGTCAGGCTTGGAATTTTCGACTCTACGCCCTACCATACTCGATCAGGTGTGAGCCAGGGCTCTATTTTAGGACCTCTACTTTTTATATTGATGATCAATGATCTCCCAAGTGTGCTGGATCATGCGGAATGTTTGCTGTATGCAGATGATTTAAAATTGTATACCGTTATCAACTCGGTTGAAGACTGTCTTGCTCTACAGTGTGATGTTGATGCTGTTTGTCTTTGGGTAAATGAAAACAAAATGGAATTTAATCTTTCTAAATGTTCTGCAATGACTTTCGGTCGGATGTGTCAGCCGATATGTTTCGATTATTCAATCAATGACAGTATAATTACTAGGTCAACAGTAATGAAAGATCTCGGAGTCATATTCGACCGAAAGCTCACGTTTCATGACCATATCGAGGCTGTAGCCAAGGGATCTTTCCAGAGACTAGGCTTCGTACTCAGAAATGTTCGGGGATTTCAAAGCGACAGAGTCGTGCGTCTTCTATTTGGAGCTCTGGTGCGAAGTAAACTCGAAGCAAGCAGCTGCGTCTGGAACCCTTATATATATTATATATATTATAAGTACATACGCTCTGCTTCTTGAAAAGGTACAAAAAGCATTCCTAAGATTTCTTTATAAACGTATTTTTGGATATTATCCATTTATGTACCCAACCAAGTTCCTCCAAGGATGTCTTGGGTATAACTCCCTCGAGACTAGGAGAGCTTGCGACCAAATAACTACAATTTGCAAAATTTTTCATGGTGTAATAGATGCTCCCACTCTACACAATGACTCTCTTTGTTTGTTCGTCCCCAACAACTATCTTCGCGCTAGAAGACACGAACTTTTCTCGGTACCCCGGAGTCGCACCGTGGCTCGTGCTAAGTCTCCGCTCCCTCGCACCCTCTCAGCGCTCAACCAACTATTGCGCAATAATCCTGACTGTGATATATTTGCAGATGAATGGAAGTATATTATGTCAGAGTGCCTCAGGTTCTGTGAAGTGTAGAATTAAATTAATTTTTGTGTGACTTATGATTTAGTTATCTAAAATTATGTAATTCTCATTATTATTTCTCTTTCATTTAATTTGTTTAATTGTTCTGTTAATAATTTATTACTTATATTCTAATCTAATGCAAATTTTATTCTAATCTAATTCTAATTTTAAATTAATGTAATTGGTTTAACCGTTTTAATTTAATAAATAATAAATAATAATAATAATAATAATTTAATCACAAAATACTTACAATATTTAATCTTATGAACAAATAATCGACTATTGACAGGTACGGGTGCAACCTGCGCATATCCCCCGATATGATGCACCAGCAACTGCCTTCAGCACTCATGGACGCCAACGAGACCGCGTTTGTCGGCCACGGCGGGAAGTACTGGCTGGCACTCTACTACACCCAGGTAATCATATCTCGGAATAAGGCGTAGTATAGTACTTCTTACCGGACCTAGACCTTTCTGGACCTAGAGGAAGACTGAGGAGGTGGAATAACGACCTCATAGGAGTGGCAGGCGCCACCTGAACTAGACTCGCCCAAGATAGAAAATATGGCAAGACAAAATGGGTGCCCCATAGAAAATGAAAATAAATACACATGTATTATGTATTAAAGAAAAATAACTGGCATATACGACTTAATTATAATGATTATAGGGATTCTTTGGGAGAGTTAGGAGTATGATTATGGGTGCGTTTCCACTGACGCGAAGCTGGGTGGAGCGGACCGTGAATAGGCCAATCACAGTGCCCGAATTTGAGATTTCGAGCACTGGGATTGTATTAAAAATTTGCAGTGTATTTTTTAATTTATATTTATTGAACACCTAGTTTTTTTCAGTTGTCCACATACGCCATATACTTCCAAGCTCACGGCGAGTATCCGTGGCAATCCAACAGGCCTATTGTGTCTGTTGACAAAGGTATGTCAAAGTTATTCGGTAGGTAAGGTTTAGCAGGTATGTTAGCATTAAGCGTGTCCCAGACAGACGCGGCCTGCGGTGGCGGTGGCGATGGCGGTCAGTTGGATGACTTGAGAGTTCTAGGAACGACAAAGACACACGCGGCCTGGACGCGGTCACAGCGCGGCTTACCGCGGCCGCAAGCCCCGCCCCCTCCGCCACCGCTTCTGTGTGAATGAGCGCGCGGACATGAGGCGGCCATTACGCGATCAGTTGTAAATATTTACAACAGGCCGCGTGTACCGCGTGAAATTATGCCTAGTAAGACTCGAGAGCTAGTGTGCCGCTGTAGGTTAGAATGATCGCCACCGCGGCCGCGGCAGTGTATTGTTATCACAGTCAAGCAAGAAGGCAACAGCAGATCGCCACAGCAGGCCGCGTCTGTCTGGGACACGCTTTAAGGTACCTAAGTATTGAGCTGGCTTCGTCTAAACCCTGCTTAAGGTTCTGTGAGTGTGATGGAGGAATTATAGTACGCGTTTTTTTAAAATATTGATTGACTTTTTTTATTGATACTATTTGACAAAACTATAATTTAAGCAATTTTAAATCCGTTTTAATTTAATAAATAAATACAAATACGTCGAAGTACAAATTATAATAAATAGTAAAGATAATTTAAATAGTTATCCACCACTCTACTCCTTATTGTTTTATTTTTTAATTGTTTATACTTTATAATCTTTTTTTATTTTATATTTTTTATTTCTTAAAGTTAATATGCTGTGTACCTTATTGAAAGACAATTTTTGAATAAAAAAAATATGTTTTTTTATGTGTCAGCGGTGGACGACATGATGATGGTACATAAGTACTCGTAAATAATGGAATTACAATCGAGGACTCCAATGACCGTGATTTGTTACTTTTTTATTCTCTCAGGTGGCATTTGGGAACAGCTGCTGAAGGCGAACATCGGGCCGGATATGAACCTGCACTACAATCTAAACGGCATCTACAATCGCTATAACGGTGGCAACGTGTTCCCCGACATCATGCGGAATGATGGACAGGTATACACAGGAATACACCGGAGCAGAGGAAGTGGTGGCCGAGTGGATGAGGCCCTTGCCTTGCGATCTGATAGTCGCGGGTTCGAATCCCGGTGGTAGTCATGACGGACAGGTAACAAACCGGAGCAGATCACGAGGACGTGGTGGCCGAGTGGATGAGGCCCTTGCCTTGCGATCTGATAGTCGCGGGTTCGAATCCCGGTGGTAGTCATAACGGACAGGTAACAAACCGGAGCAGATCACGAGGACGTGGTGGCCGAGTGGATGAGGCCCTTGCCTTGCGATCTGATAGTCGCGGGTTCGAATCCCGGTGGCAGTCATGACGGACAGGTAACACAGGGGCAGATCATGAGGACGTGGTGGCCGAGTGGATGAGGCCCTTGCCTTGCGATCTGATAGTCGCGGGTTCGAATCCGGTGGCAGTCATGACGGACAGGTAACACAGGGGCAGATCATGAGGACGTGGTGGCCGAGTGGATGAGGCCCTTGCCTTGCGATCTGATAGTGGCGGGTTCATAATCCTCTAGGCAAATTTCCATACAAAATGTTTCGAACAAATACACAAAATGTACGCCGTATTATAGTAATTTCTTCACACTACTCGTTTTGTCTATGTTTTCCGATTGTTTGAACAAAAATTAGTAAGGTTTCATACTTTAATTTAGATTTTATACGTGTTTTTAAATTAGTAGTATTAATTTTGTATGGAAATTTGCCTTGAGGATTACCCTTAATCTCTACATATCTACATAACGTTTAGCTACCCCTTTTTTTAAATGAATTTAAATGAAATTGTTTATAGCATGAAGTATGGTGTACAGTTAATATTATATATATAATATTTACAGTTCTTAAATTATAATATATCGTTTCACATACTCCACCGTGTGACGGCGTTAATGTTTTTTTATGATGTTCAGGTGCAACCAGCCAACTTCAGATCGGACATGCGCGATCCTGGCGCTGGAGAGGAAATTCTCATTGGAAATGCGGGTAATCTACTGCTCTTAATAGTAGGCACTTTCCCGTTTCGGTAGGTCCGACTTCTATTGATCCATGACCTATAAGTATATCTATACTAATCCCGCCTTGCACCAAATTATCAAAGTTCCTAAGAATCTGGACTACTTAAGAACTACCAAGCGTGAAAAGTAATTGCTTAGGAACTTTGACAGTTTGGTGCAAGTAGGCATTAGGTTCCTACAGTACAGATTAAATTGCAACGTGGACGATAGGGTCTGTGACCCAGTTGGGTCCAAAGAACTTGTATACTGATACATAGTAGGTATACAAGTTCTTTGGTTGGGTCACCTTGTATTTAAATCATCACCTTCATTAGCCTATCGTACGTAATCCACTGTTGGACATAGTCTTCTCCCAATGTGCGCCATCGCACCGTGTCTTCGGCTTGCCGCATCCACCTTCTGCCTGCAGCCTTTCGCAGATCGTCACCCCACCTGGCCGTAGGACGTCCTTTTCAACTGACTTTAAGGGTAGTACAAACCAGTAATGTATAAGCATAACTGTGGTCTGGTTGAAAGGGCACTGTAGCTAGTGAAATTACTGTACCTTCGAGGCTGGCCATGAAAATGTCCCAAAGTGTACGAGCGCTATAACAAGTTACACCGGTCTACGTGAATCAAAGCCCTGTGTAGAATTGACACGGGCACTTGGGCAGGGCAGGCGTATCTCATAACATCAGGTGATCTCGTTTTAACACATTGTATACATAAAAAACAACTTAAGTAGATATTTTATTTTCTTTTTATAGGTGAAGGCGGCGCTGTAGATATTTTATTTTCTTTTTATAGGTGAAGGCGGCGCTGGTTTTCAAATGCTCCACGATTCGCAAGTCCAGGGAAATTTCGAACACGGCAAAAACCTTTAAAGACCATTGCTTTAGCAATTTCTTAATAAAATCATCGAATACAAAACATACATAAGAGAATTTAATTATTTTATTGAATATAGTTACACCTTATATCGCTAATTACTGCAAACATTTTACGTATTTTTACATTAGTTACAAAGCGACGCATACTAAAGGCAGCTCAGCTGATTAACACCAGTTGGTAGGGTGCCGAGAAATTGCATAAATATAGATGCCTAATTAAATAAGTGGGTGGATTTCATAACTACTTCGAGAATCTAGCAAATAAATATCTAACACAAATTATTATTGTATGAAACAAATAGTAGTATGACTTCGAGAATCGAGAAGTATGGCTAACGCTTTCGACCGTCAAGCCCTATTGGACTAAACAAAAAAAAAAGATTGACTTTCCAAGCAGTTTGATCAAAGTTATTTGATAACCAAAGTAAATATTTCTAATGGCAACACATATCATGCAATGCCACACGACTTTCAAATTTTTAGTCTGTGTTCTTTTTCTGATAAATGTCATCTTTCTTTGTGCAATTTTTGTCGGGTCGCTCATAAAATTTCCCGTTATTTCGCTTTCGTAATTCTTCTAACAAAGGTATTTTGTGCTAGAGTGTGACGGCCGCGATCGCTGAACCAATACCAGATAAACTTCCAGCGCTCTGCGAACCCGCGCCACAGAGTTATTCATTACTTTAGTATCGATTTTAGTCATCGTGTTGAGAAGAAACTGTTTTCATGCTGTTTATTTATTAGTGTGATCGGGTGACTGGCGTACAAGCAAGAATTTTCGGGTCACAGTATAAGCCAAGGTACGTAGAGGATCTGTGATGCTCGGACGGCGGCATCAGCGTGAGTCACGGAGCCGGGGCTCGTGTCTGGTGCAGCGCCGTCTGCTCTATCATCTATCGATCGTGTATCTATTTATAGCAGAGCCAGTGTTGTGACAAGTGATGGATTCCAACCATGCTGGTGCTCTGGCTTGTTCAATGCTAGAACAGGTGGTTATATCATTGCCAAGTGCCAACTCCTTGTCGCATTGGCGAAAGCAGCACTCTCCACTTGATAATGTCAGCTGTTGCAACATGGACCTTCTGATTTAGCATCTATCCTTGACCGCACTAAGTACCTTTAATTGTTTCCTTATATGCCAATAAAGACTCAATCTGCTGCTGATATCAATAGTGCAAGCCACTGTCTAGACATACAATAAAATGTCATTGAGAACACTCAATCTATTATGACTAAAAACACATGAATGAATCCTAATTGACTTCTAAACTGAGGTCTTAACATGTAAATGAAGTCAATTGTCAGTGTTGAGGTCACTTTGCACTAGAAATATATTTTATTGAAACAAAATAAAGAACAAAATGTACCACATTATAATGATTCAAAATGTTTTATTGGTTGTCCCAGTCTGCCAAAAGCAGGTGTACTCTAGTTGTTTGGCAATATCAACAATATAAAACACAGAACATTGGTCAATGTGCTTGATCAGTCCATTGTTTGGTGTACACAACCAAGCTAACCTCCTTATCTCGACCTTATTTTGCAGCATGCAACATATCAGTCGACAATTTAACATTTGAATTACACATTGTTACAGCAACTATCACAGATAGCAGCTGTTTGTAACTCCATAACAGTAAAGCTATTAATTATGGCATTGCAAAGTATAATTACTAGGAAATAATGACTATTAAATGCATAATATCCTTATAGTTTTGAAATTTATTAATTTATTTAGTGGTGACTTGAGTCAGGTAAAATTCATGATAGAATAGGTAATAATTGTAACACATGTGTGTGTTATTCATTTTATAGACACCAGAGTTTAGTTATTATGTGTAGTTTAATGATTTTTATTAAAAATACATTAAGTATTAAGTTAAACCACTTATGTACCGTCAGAAGCAAGAGTTAGAAATTCATTAGTAAAAGCCAATATCTAAAGCTATGCTACAGCACGGCAGCTTGAAGCTGTAGAAGTAACCCACTTCAAATTAAATTACTCATTGTTTAACACTTATGCAATAATCTAGCTAGATCAATGACCATCATCTTAGATGTTTGTATGGATCTTATGATGATGGTTAAATGTTATTGCTTTAATTATTTTGTGTGATGAATAACAGCTATTACTAGTCCTAAAATTTTTAAAACATTATTATTGTAATATATTTATAAAGTCATAATAGTACACTGCATTCTTTTGAAAAAAATGATAAAATTTTGTAACTTAAGTAATAATAACACAAAAATCTTTTTCTCGATTTGTTTGTGTTGTAGAGTCAGACTCCTCTCCATAAAATGTGAAAACTATAGTACTTGAACAGTGCTGTCATCAACCTAGAATCCTGCTCGGTTACTTAAAGGAGCTGGGATGGCTGGGGCAGGGTTTGTGACTCGTCGAGAATAATAGGAGTCCTTCTTTTAATGGAAAGCCAGTGAAGACCGCCGTACATCTACATAGAATAAGAATAGGTTTGAATTGTTGCAGAGTGAGCCGTGTCTTGGGGGAAAAGCACCCCGGGCACTACGGTGGCCCCAGACACGCCGGCCCCGGCGCCCCAGCACCCGGGTATGTTAACATTCATTTATTCTTAAATTTAGTTAAGTCCTACAACCATCATCATGTCAGCCTTAATTGGACGTCCACTGCTGGACTTCGGAATCTCCGTTAAGACGCCACGACGACTGGTTACGAGTCTTCTCCATCCACCGGGTTCCTGCGACCGTAACTACGTCGCTAGACCATCGCGTGGTCCGCCCTACACTTTGTCGTCTGGCTTGTGGTCGCCATTTGAGAATCTTTATTTCACCAAGATCGTGCGGAAAAAGGCCTTTACACAGCAGTGGACTTTACTAGCTGGGCTGGTTGGGATATAGTTAGTCAAGTAAGGGTCAATGCACAATACAGCCCATAGCGGGACGTCAGTGTAAAACATTGTAACCCTTATTTCAGATTAGAATTAGAAATGTATGTTTTACCTGGTTGATACGATGATAGAGTAAGAACCATTCGCTCTAGTCGAGAGTAGGCCTGAGTCCAACAGTGGGACCGTTCACGAGTCAAACACCAGACTGATTCTGCCACACTGATTTACACAAGTCGAAAAAATACGAATCTAATTGGTAGTTGGTGTTTTGTTTTTCGTATTGTACCTATTTCCTGTAGAATATATTTCCGTAGCCTTGTTCAGTGTTTTACATTGAAAACCCATTAAAGAGGCTAATTGTTGCGCTCGTACATGTTCCACTCATTTCCACTGCGCCATTAATTGGAAATAATCAAATCAGCATCTACAGTTCGATTCTTAGATTGATATTTTGAATTTTAAGTATGATGATTTGCGTATCCTATGAAATACATCCATGCTGACGAACGGCCTCGAGTCGCCTCTATCCACCGACCTCCTGCGACAGCAATGTCATCCCTTTATCATGTGGGCCGTCCTTATCTCTTTTCAATAACAGGCATTTGGTTTTTAAATTATTATTTTTAATAATCAAGGTTTTACAATAATATACTACAACTTAATTCAATCGGACTGTTCTACACTCTGACCGTAGGCAACACTGAAAAGTCACAGGGAAGCAAAATACGAAATTTTATTCACTCAAACGACTTTTATTTTCATTTATTTTGATTGAATTAAAAACTAAACTACAGAACTCATTTGGATAAAATTTATATGGGACCAATCTGAAAGTATATACTCTCAAATAAAAAAAAAATTCTATTCGGTTTTTTAAACAACACGTTCAGAGGTAAAAAAAAAATATTTAATAGAATTAAGAACTTCATCTTTTTTTAGAAGTCTGTTGAAAAGGGTGTTGTCACGCAGTAATAGAATAGAATACAGAATACATGTCATGTCACCCCCGTACAGACTACAGGAAATAAAATGGTAGATAGCGAGTTCTCACTCTCTCATTGAACACTAGCACCTGCCCCTGACTTCTCTCCCGCATGTTATCGAAATCATAAATCGAAAGTAGCCCATGTTATTTCTGTCTCAAAAATTATACCTATACTAGTGTCTTTCTTCTATGCCGATACTGAATTTCGAAAATATCGGTTCAGTTGTTTTGTCGTTATGCCCGGGATAAACAAGGCTAGTTTTTCATGCCAGGATAGCAAAAAAATTAAGAGTAAGCTAGCAGTTCTGGCTTTGTGTCAACAGATATCGCTTACTTTCTAGGCCAGTAAACTAGTGAAAAGTAAGCTAGTTCTATTCACACGAAGCCAGAGCTGCTAGCATGCTAGCTTACTACCACTATCTTGCTATCCTGGCTTAAAAAACTAGCCTCGAGTATCACGGGCATAAATGAGGAGCAGACATCCATCTATCCATCCATCCAAACAATTTCATAACTTTTGCCTTATAATATTAGTAGCACAAGGCAATTGACAAGGGCAAGATTTATATTATATCACTTTTATTCACTAGCAATTTATTTCGCAGTAATCTTTTGTCAAAAAATCCTATCATCGGAACTTTGGTCTTGTCCAATTTTATTGTAGACTCACTCTGTGACGTCATGAGTCATTGATGTCGTGAGAACTGTGACGTTATGTAGCGGACAAGTGAGATCTTGGCCATGATATCGCAAAAACAATTCCTCTAACTCAAACCTGTTACTTTGATTACCTACTTATTTATCTACTAGCTAAACTCCGCTTGACTTTTTTGCGTTGCGTAATATCAAAATATATTTTTTAGTACTCACTTTCTGATCTTGACAAATACATTCTTCAAGTTTCAAGTATCTACGTTCAGTGGTTTGGCCTCTTCGTTGTCTGTCAGTCAGTCAGTCAGGAGCAAGCCTTTATATAATATTGATTGTAAAGTTGAGATTCAAAGTATTATTGACTTATTGATTTGAAATGCTCAAGGCAAGGCATTGATCAAGAAACATCAATTACCATCCTTTTTCACAAATTTTCGTATTTATAATATAAGTTGGATAACAGTTATTCTGATGCTTAAAAAAAGATAAACAAAAACATTAATAACTAATGGGTCTAATATTTTTTTTTACCTATATGCAAACTTTTCTTTGCTAGTATTCGTGTTTGATCTGTAAAACTCGTTGCTTTGTGTTATCTCCCGTGCGATCATACGATTCCTCCGTGGACAGTCATCGTCCACAACAAAACATAGTGTTTATTGGCGAGATTACTCAATCACGTCTAATTGGGCGCGCTCTGGCGACAGGCCGCCCGCGCGCTACGTCACATCGCGATATGACGTCACGCTCAGCGAGCTCACACTGAGGTCGCTTGTGAAGAAATCTTTTTTTTCACTTTTTTTTGCCAATGATTTGTCTGTTATGTTCGTTGTCTCTTTAATTTTAATAACCAAATAAACAACTACGAAAAAACAAGTAATAATACGTGCTTTTGTCTGTGTCAACGTTGTGTTAACCTGGCTCACCCAAGCTTGCTTAGTTGACGTTCGTCACACTGGCTATAGTTTGCATGATTAGCTTAGCTATAGCGAGCCATGTTGCTTAGTTGATGTTTCTCGGATTATGCCGCATGAAACGAGGCTGTGATTACCACATGCGCGTTAATCAGGCCTTCCCTCGGTAAACAGCGCGAGGTGCGGCGGCCTAAGGTCGCTATGAAGAGCCGTTTGATAAATGCGTGTCTATTTTACCACTAGAACAATTTCGAAACAGTGTGATATTACCCCCTTATCACTATTAATTAGGTACTTGTACAGTATTCATTGCTTCTCATTTTTTTAAATTCTTCGAATATTGATATATTTTTACATTAATTAAATAAGTAATAACTTTATTTAATAAGAGTTTTTACTTAGTCAGTTAGTTGTACATTGTGCACTGAGCTGAGCTCTACGAAAAGAAAACCTGTCTCCTTTTTCTAAAAATTAATGCTCTATGTCTCTCCCTGTAGCTACGAGTGTATTGAATGTTTGTTGGCAAAGCGGCAACGACACGCTGGCTTATCCTCGACAACAGAAGGTTCATCTTTCTATGGAGAGGTAGTTTTTGTTCATTTTAAGGTCACTATGGGCGGAAACCGCAATAGTACCGTCATATTATACGCTACACTACAGTCTCCATTAAACGGCTGAAACATTCAAACGCTTCAAAAAATTTCATACATTTTAATGCATCAATGGAAATACATAGTCTATTAAAAGAACCTACCTCTGTTCCCAGCCTTTCGTGCTTGTCGGACCCAGGTCTTAGCTAAAATTCCAATATCTCACTGTAACTCTTGCACTCTATGAAGTACTTGAGAACTTTACAGTATCGGTAACTTTAATTGTATACGCGTCAAAATAAATAGGATGGCAATATTATACACGAGTTTGATTTCCAAGAGATATGTTTAATGTGTAATTCTGAAATCACTGAAATGTAAATCAGACCCCTTAGAAAGAAAGTAGGTCACATCAGATCAGATCAGTATTGTACAGTTTCAGCATCAACATACGATAAAATCGCAGAAATATAAACACAACGTTCCTGCTGCGTGATAGATAATGTTAGTTAGATTTTACCGTGATATAGCGGTTCTATCCAGACTGCGGCGACACGCCGACTGGACGACGACAGGCTCCAGTGAGTGCCTTTAAAGTTTTTTGTGAACATTGTGCTTTATTGTAGATATTTCGAGTGGATTATAACCTTACTACAAATGAATTCGCCTAAAATGCGAGAAGTTTGAATGAGATCATAATCATGTTTTTGGGTCAAAGATGAAAGTCACAGGCTTGTGCTGTAAAGTGACGGTCCAATTTATATCCTAGCTCCCCCAGAATGATAGCAACATAATGCTTCGGATTGCTGTCACCGTAAAAAAGCGGTCACGACAAATTTCTCTTCCATTCCAATTCTTTCCAGAGAACAGTTATTTATTGATGCGATGTAAGAATCGAATCCAGAACTCCGACTAAGCGCTACTCGGCTGCGTCCTTGGCCCTGTCAATCAGGTAGCGTTCTTATCAAAGGAAAACGACTACTTATGAAAGATAAATAGGCGCGCGCGACTTCTGCCTAGGGTTTAATAGCACAACGCTTTGTATCGTTCGCATAAACGCGCTCGTGCCGTGCAGCGATGGCCGGCCGTCGCCGCCGCACTCGCGCGCTGCGCTTCAAATCGTAAAATATTGCTTTATTGTTCGCGCACGTAAACAGTACCATACAATATGATGTCATTGCTTTAAAATCACCAATTTCGAACTGTGCTGATCGATCGCTGACGTCACTTTCATAAGCCCTAGTGTCATCGGCTATTTTGGGCTTCCGTTGAGTTATCTCATAAATGATTTAATGTGACGGAAGCGACGATTGTGCGACATTTTGTGATTCCAGTCACATAATGAATTCCAGAATAGTTTATTCTTCAAAGAAAACCGCACGTATCGATGAAGGTTTCACTAAATATTAGATCACCTCGCTATATTATTTACGGTTTCCATCTCGTTGAAGAATCTTAATTTAGCTCTGGACACGGTTAAATCAATACCCGATAAAGTGATCTGAAGGCGACAAGCCATCAGTGCGGAGGCGGCTCATGGAGCAGCGGGCGGCCTGACGGGCGGGCTGCGCGCTCTCCTATCTTTCTCACTCGTTATCACAGCATACGGGCGCCGAAATCTCGCCGCGTCTCGGTGCAGTGGGGAAGTCCGCGCTACTCCTCACCATATGCCGTGCCATACCTGTACTCGAAATGAGTGACGAAACTGCTTATCAGAAGTTCAAAAAGTGTTTTCCCAACTTCAAAAAGCCCAGTTCCGGTAATTCATAGTTCACTAAGAAATCACCTGGTTGTACGTGAGAATGCACGCATGTTGTTGTGCAAGCAAAACAATTGTCATGGATATCACCTTCGAACGAGTCTGAGCAGATTATTGTATTATTCTCATTCGTCATGTCAAGTGTTATGAGTTTTACGCCGATTGCCATAGAATAATAAATGTTAACGAACGCTCTACGTGTTGTTGGGACGCTCTCGCTAAACGACCATTTAGACGTGGTGTGGCCAAGGATGAAGCGCACGACTGTTATTGGTATAGGCACCGTCGACTGCCAATTTATAGAAAGAGAGGTCACACTCTTGGGATATTGGTTGATATGAGAAATATTATCCAGGATTTATTAGTATTTTTAAGTTTTAGTTTAAGGTAGTAAGTGGATATAGCACAGATTCATACATTTAATATGTAAATCAAAGGAGGTGAATAAACCGAGGTAAGATACACCTTGGTCAGGAGTTATAAAGTGATTTATTATCATAATCTTATGGCATTTTATGATCATGTTTATTGCTATGAAAGTGCAATTGATCTGGAGAATGCCAAAATAATCCCTTCATCCACACATTAAACGTGTATCTACATAATCAAGGTTTTACAAAAACATAAACCGTTTTCGATGAAATTTATATGGCACCAATGTTAAAGTTTATCCTGTTAAATAAAATAAAGAATTTTTCAAATCGGTTTATAAACACCAAAGTTCTGAGATAACAAACATTAAAAAAAAGACAACAGAATTGAGAAAATCCTCCTTTTTTTGAAGTCGGTTGAAAATCGGAGATATTTGCAAAATATACGGAACAATTTCAAGGAAACGCTTAGTTTTTAAATGTACCTCATTTTGTACATTGGTTAAGAGATAAATTACCTAATCGGCAGGTTTCGTTGAAAAATGTTGCAACAGCGATATGAGTTTGCATTTCACGGCGTGTGGGCTCGGAAGACTCGAGCCAAGGTTGAGGGCTCGAGTCAGGTGACCGATTCTCACGTATACGACTTGCATCTCAACATTCCTCATTTGGTGTATCAAAAATATCCATGAGCATCTAGCGCAATTTACACATAACGTGACAAAATTCGAATTTAACCTTGTAAGTCGTCTGCCCCAGAATCAAGCCTCTGCCCCAGGTGGCGTGCAAGCTGATTCAATAAAGCCTTTGAGCTAGAGTACACGCCTAATTTCAAAGAGTTCTTCGTAATATAACCGTCTAACCTAGTTTATTCATTTGCTTTAATATTAGAAATAAATTAATAGACGTTTTTTGTACCATAATCAGAACTCAATGAAAATGATAATGATAATGTTTATTTCGCAAAAAAAATGTTTACAAAGCTTTTGTACATAAATATTACGCTTAAGTGATAGACTGCAAAGTCGAGGACTTAAGTCTTGACAGAGCAGAATTATACTTAGTACCTACTCAGATGAATGTCTTAAAGACATGAGTCAGTGCTAGTTTATCGCAAGGAAAAATATTTATTCATCATACAATATGAAAATGTTCGTCCTGACTGACTGACAGACAACATACAGGTCAAAACACTGAACGTAGAGTCATGAAATTTCGAGGGTATGTTCGAAGCGTATATGTACTAAGAAAAGACTAGGCATTAGGGCTTTCAGTCTCGATGACTTTCTGAGTCCCGGGAAAAAAAAATCGAGACTCGATGCGGTCTCGAAATTCCCGGGAAAAACGAGACTTTCGAGACTAATTTAATAGTACATAAAGGCACACCCATAGGAATGGCATTTAGGCATTTTATGGCGTATTAGCGAACACATCACAGTTTAACTTTACAATCCAGTATTTGATGATGTTCGGTGATGTCCGATGTTCCTGATTTATCAAAATTTGCGTTTTTCTTCGAAATGGTTCCTCATTCCACACATACACACACAAACCAACAAAGGTACAGGGGCCTTTCATTTGATTACAACATGAACATATCAATGACTCTCGGGCTGTGCATACAGCTCCATATTCCAATGCGAATGTGTAGCGATCACCGAGTCAGCAAACACCATACTTCGGAGGAAAATCGAAAATCAAAATATACGAATTCTAAACGCTATACTAAAAGCACTAGATAGCAATACTTGCGACTCAATGCTCGTTAACGAATGCCACCGAGCACTGGAGAGAATAACCCAAGCCAACCGAATAACACTCCAGGGATTAAGGGGCACAGTAACTCATTAGGGAACGACGCCGCAGACGAGTTGGCTAGAAAAGGATCTGAGACTGGAAGGGAAGGGCCATCTCCCTTCCTACCACAACCCTTTTCTCAATTGCGAGCGTGGATACGCAAACGTACAAAGACACAGCACAGTGAGCGCTGGCGGCAAACCAAGAAGTGCAAACAATCAAGAATGGCCTTTCCGCAACTTGCACCACGTCTAACTAGACGTTTACTTAGTTTGAAACGACCAGATTTAAGAATCATTGTGGGTACTATCACAGGACATTGCCTGCTTAACAAACATCTGCACAACATTGGAAACACAGACAGCCCACTCTGTAGAGGCTGCTTGACCGAGGAGGAAACGCTCGCCCACGTAATCCTGGAATGCGTGGGAGTGGCAAAGCAACGAGAGGAAATCCTCAAAAACCCGAGGTCACTCCGCAAAGCCTGCGAAGAACCCAGGAAACTTCTGTGCTTCTGGGCGGAGTTAGGCTAGCTAAACTATAAGTCAGGAAATCCGACGCACAAAGGATCAACAGGAGCCCAAGTGCGGAAAAGGGAGTCCATTTACATTTACATTCATTCCACACATATTACTTTTTTTTTTAATTGCCCTTTTTGGTAAACTAAAGTCATAAGACTATACCACTATGTCTTATCCTTGTTTTAGATTATACTAAAGTCTACTCTACACTGAATATTGTTAAGATTTTTATAAGTATCGAAAGTCTCGTTATTCCCGGTACCGAAACCATCCAGTCTCGAGTCTCGAAAATAACGAAAAATCGTCGAGACTCTCGAAATTTTCGAGACCGAGACTCCCGGGATGAAAGCCTTACTAGGCATTTCGCAAAGCAAACAAAGTTGCGGGCGTTAGCTATTGCGTAATATTATCATTTCTTCTGCTGACCTCCGGCGACAATAAGCTTTTGAATAATACTTTGACTATCAGTGTCGTTAATTAAATTAGGACTATTACTTTTTTATTTATTTGTGTAAACCAGTATCGATAAAAGTTTGTAAGAAATCAATGGAGCCAGCAGTGGGACAGTGCAGGCTCCATTTATAAATTTAATAAGAAATTAATTTCACATTAAAGAAGGTCACGCTCCAATTCGTAAAAAACAATTACAAATAATTATAATTTATTGGGAACGGTTTCCAATGCAAACCATTTTAAAACCAATAAATGATTTAATCGTATACCTAAATAAACACGGCAACCCGCGGTCGCGCGACGTTATTCATCACCTCACATCATATTGTTCCTATCGATTCGCAATTTAATAAAAGTGTTTGTACGACGATCGTATTGTTTATTTGAAAACATTTGTATAGTATTGATTTATTAATATTGATACGCAGCATCTTCTCGGTTATTACCGGACTGCTCTGCGCGGTGGCGGGAGCTCAGTACAGATTTATGAATCAGCCTACGCAGTTTGTTATTACAGAAATTGACACAAAAACTACACCATATTGTATTTGTTATTGTACAAACAAATCCATGAATGGAAGTCGAATCGACGAACTGTTGTTTCAACTCAAAACCTCGTAGCTGGTTTATAATATAAATAGTCGCACATTGAACGCATGTCTATAGTTTTGTTTGTGTTCGGTTTGCAGGGGTGCTGGAGATGACAGGGACGGACAACATTCGGTTCAGCGGGCACACGCTCGACAAGGCCACTAAGGCGAAGGTTACGCTAGAGAACTTCTACACCAACCTCATATCACAACACCTGGAAAGGAAACAGAGGTACGTATTTACTTTGTTCCACCATACTTTTACAAAATATTAACAGTCACAGAAAAATATTCTAGCCGTTTATATAAAGTACACATTTAATGAATATTTTTTAAAGAAATAGGTAGTTAAGTTTAATTTGGAGTTTCATATTCCATCCCTACGATTACCTAAGCTTTCGTAAACTACCGTCGAGAAACCCGGGCAAGTTTCAAATGACCTTCATTCGCCCCGTTCGAATACACGATACCTATCACCTGTATTGAGTATGTATATGAGTTGCAGTGCCACTAGACCTTAATTGACGAGAGGGGTCTGACCGACCTATATTGTGATGCCGACCTCTGGCCGTAGGGTCAGGCCTAGAAAATCCAATCTCGCATCGAAAACTCGATCTCGCAAGGCGGGATTGGAATCCCTAGTCAGCTCTTATATAATTTTTGGAGTGACATTTGACTTGCAGTGTCCTATTTCACGCGCTGATGATAATGTTGCCAATTCTTAAGCTGCTTAGCCTCATTACTGGCAACTTATTGTTATTGGCGATCACTGGCGCTCCAAGGTTCTGACTTCCATTATCAGATGCGTGTACGCAGCTGTTTTCGTGTCAATACATATTCGGGCATGTTACTGTTTAAAAATGTTTTTATGTCGTTAAAATATTTGTATGATACGGCAGCTGACGGTCAAACCAAAGTCGTATAGTTGTAACTCTTGTATAAATGTATAGCTAGCTACCTATGTATTCAGACTACTTACCTCTATATTACACTACATTCGCGGCAGCACAATAAGTAGGTACATATTATGTACCTACTTATTGTGCTGCTCGACATTTTCAACTTATAAACAGGAGCAAATGTACTAAAATGCTCTGCTCTCCTCAGGCTGGAGAAATTGGAGGAGTCCCTCAAAGATGAAAATCTAACAGAGAGTCAAAAGCAGGAAAAAAGACAACAACATGCGCAGAAAGAGACGGAATTCCTCAGACTCAAGAGATCCAGACTTGGCGTGGAAGACTTCGAACCTCTCAAGGTACAGTACATACATACGGACAGTACATATAACGAGGGAGATTTTGTTGTGATATTTATAAACAGTGAATACGTTACTCCGCTTGTGAAAACGCCAAAGCTTTCGTGACCGTGAACAAGAAGCTTCGTCTTGTGTTTGTCTTGGATGTAATTTATATAAGTTGTGTTTTATTCCAGGTCATAGGCCGGGGGGCCTTCGGAGAAGTTCGTCTGGTTCAGAAGAAGGACACCGGCCACGTCTACGCTATGAAAATACTCCGCAAGGCCGACATGCTCGAGAAAGAACAGGTATGTATCAGTACGCTAAAGCGAATCTACTGGACGAAAGCCTCTACATAGATATACACTTAAAGATTTAGGTGGTTAAGGAGTTGGAATGTTCCGTCCCTTTCCAGCAAAATAAATGAGTTAAGCGTTGATAACACAGGGCTGTTTTCACGCTGCAAGCCAGCGAGTTCGCTTGTAGCTTGTAAACTCGCCTCGTGTCATCGGCTTTTTTACAATCCGCTAGTTGACAATCCTTCTTGAAAGCTAAACTCGCTCACTCGCTAGCTTGTAAACTAGGCCTAAGTCATCGACGCTTTACGTGACTAATAAACAGCTTCTATGTTTGAATAACGCACTCAAGACGTGTCACTTATGGTTGTACTGCGCTCTCTGTCTAGCGTGAAATTAAAATGCCTATAACTTCCATATACTTGAACAGATTTTGATTATCTTTTCGAAGCCGTATTTATGAGGTAATAAACAAATGTTCGTCAACTAGGTTAATGCAGTTTGCATATACTAGTTTGCAGTAAATAAAAAGCCTACCATCAGTTGTTACCGGTCGGTAATTAGTCGGATTATTTGTTGTGCTTGGAGTGTTGCTCCTAGGATTGGTGAAGAATAAGCTTTATCTTCCCGTCATAACGTTCTTATTGGTCAATAAACCTTATAAACTTCAGCGCCATTTAGATACATATCTGTACTTTTTGTATTCTGAAGATTCCTCGCATAAATCAAACCGTTAATCAGTGCAAGTTTGAGAAAATGTCTCGTAAGAGAATGTATGGGCTTACGTGATTAAAGGTGTCGTGTAGTATGACTCATGAGCGAGAGTAATCCCTTGACACCAAGAGAAAGCCCGCCTAGTCTATAAAAAAAAATGTATGCAAACATGTGACGAGACGAGCTAGACGTTCTCCTGATGGTAAGAGATCACGCCTGCCCATTACCAAAACAGTGCTTTATTAAGCTCTACCGGCCTATTGGCCGGTGCAACACTTCTATTAGCGCTCGTTCACTTTGTGATATTTAGATGGTCAGCCTCGAAAGCCCATTAATTACACTAGCTACAGTGTCCCTCAAACCGAAACACAGTAATTCATACACATTACTGGTTTACGGTAGAATATCTGGCACTCCCAACGCCTCCCCTCCAGTTGGTTTGTAGAGTTTGGTCAGTTATGAGCAGCCAAGCCTGCGTATTTGTATAGCCTTGAAGACCGGCGATCGCGACGCGCGCACCGTGAAACGCAAATTGTACACATTACGATAACCCTTAGCGTGACGCTTATGGCACACAATCCTAAGAAAATTGACTTCTCCATAAGCATTCTGTGGCAACACGGCGACCATGGTTCCGATTATGTTGCCTTGAATGGACTTATATCTTTTCTTGACAGGAATATAATGGCATATAATGGGACCGACGATATATAACAACTTGCCAAACTCTGTTACAGATGCAAATAGTACGGTGTCCTTTAAATTTAGATTAAAGCGCTGGCTCACTGATAGAACTTTCTATAGCTATGAAGAGTTCATAGCTAGTATATAACTGTAATCTATTTTTTATTGTTTTCTATTTCATTGTAATAACTTCTATTTAAGTCGATCATGACAGACAACTGTATATTTACTGTACTGAATATCTCTCTATTTAATTACTCTATATTTAATTACCATAAGTGACGTGTAAATATTTTATTTACTAAATAAATGATTATTGATTATTATTATTGAATAAACGGTACAAGCGTGGCACATCGAATGGCGTAATGTAACTTAACTAATAAGTACTACTCGGGCGAGTCAACATGCCACCTGGCTGACACTCTCGCTCGCAGCTTGACACTTCCCCAGCTGCCCCGCGCGGCGCCCTCCGTGTTTCTTCTTCCTCTACTTGCGAAGCCTTATCATCACTTATCATTACCAAGCATTGCAGTACCTCTTCTCTATCAACATTATCCAATTCCACGCTGTACTTTGCACAAACGTCATTCGAGCTAGGTGTCATTTTCATTCGCCCGAGTAGTAGATTCATTATATGAATGACTCAATAACTGGCTATGGTACCGACGACTTGATATAAAACAAGTGTCTTCTGGACACTTTTTCAGTTGCTAAATAAATAAATAAATAATGTTTGGACATTTCAGTCCATTTAGCCCCAAACTAAGCAAGCTTGTACTATGAGAACCAGACTACTGATAAAATACTTATATACATTTGTAAATTCTACTAGAATACATAGAAAACATCCAGACCCGTCGCACAAATGTTTGTCCTGATGCGGGAACCGAACCCGCGACAGTTGGCGTAGCAGTACTACACTCTATCCACTTGACCATCTGTGTCTTTGTTTCAGGTGGCGCATGTGCGCGCCGAGCGCGATATCCTCGTCGAAGCGGACCATCAATGGGTTGTGAAAATGTACTACAGTTTCCAGGTCGGCATCATCAGCTTCCATAATTCTTCCTATCAGTCCACCATATGAGCTTACTGATTGTGATGTTGTGTACAGGACCCGATGAACCTATACCTGATAATGGAGTTCCTTCCCGGCGGCGACATGATGACTCTCCTCATGAAGAAGGACACTCTTAGCGAGGAGTGCGCGCAGTTCTACGTGGCGGAGACTGCGCTGGCCATTGACAGTATACACAAGCTCGGCTTCATACACAGGTCAGTGGGTCAGTGAGTCGCATCCTCGTGTAGCAGTCCACTGGCTCGGCTTCATTCATATACAAGTCAGTGAGTCTCATCCACGTGTAGCAGTCCACTGGCTCGGCTTCATATACAAGTCAGTGAGTCGCATCAGTATTCAGTCATTTATTGCCTAATTGGGTAGGTAGGTTACATCTCAGATCTTGATAAGTTGTCTAGGACTATGAGCAGCTACACAATATTACCCGTTTTGGGTGTCGCAATGAATAGAGGCGGGCCGATATTAAAAGATTTAAAGAAGAAAAAAGAAAGAAAATATTTAAGTATTTCTCATAATTACAGGAAGCTAGGTACTTAAATTATATATCGCCAAATGAGTCATTGAAGTATTATTTTAATTCTTAGAAGCATTTTTGCATAAGCATTTCTATTAGTCTTCTTTCAAAAATATCATTATTTTCATCCACGTGTAGCAGTCCACTGGCTCGGCTTCATACACAGGTCAGAGGGTCAGTAAGTCGCATATACGTGTAGCAGTCCACTGCGGGACATGATCCCTCTCACGATAGCCGTATTTTGTAAATGAAAACTTCTGCTGACAGCAGTCTATAACAGCAACATGGTGGTGTGTGTCCTCACGTAACATCGCATCGTCATTCCAAAAAGTCATACTGAAGTGAAGATGTGTAATTGTGTCTTTGTTATTCCGTTGTTTCTCTAGTTTCGTCCTCTTTCTTTCCCTTCCCCCCTGCCCTCGGTACAGCGGTTCCGGTCAAATTGGTTGTGATGTGTTGTGTAACCTGCGTTGTCTATGCAGGGATATAAAGCCGGACAATCTGCTGCTAGACGCGCGCGGGCACATCAAGCTGAGCGACTTCGGGCTGTGCACCGGCCTCAAGAAGAGCCACCGCACTGACTTTTACCGCGACCTCTCGCGCGCCACACCTTCCGATTTCAGTGAGTACGCTATTTTCATTCACATCATCATCTTTCATTGATTTTAAAACTAGCAGCTGCCCGCGACTCCGCTTGCGTGCTCGAATTATAAATAATAAGTACCCTCCCAATAATACCATAGATGCGAAGCTTTGTAAGGGTTAGATGTATGGATGATTGGAATTTCGTTCCTTAATCACGCCGAAAAAAAGTAAGTATTTAGAAAGGTCCATTTTTTATCGCCTGGGACCTAGTCTGTAAGTAACAAATGTGTAAAATGACTGAATGAAGAATCAAGAATTTAAAACGTAGGTTCAAACCCTAGTAGTCTTTACAATTTTGAACACAAATAAAAGTATGTGGAAAAGAATCAAGAAGCTTGAAAAGAACACGCTACATGTCATCTTTCAGCACGCAGTCGGAGTCGCAGGCACCTAATACGAAGTACCAATGCTTCTGTCAGAGAGCAGCAAAAACAGTAATGCGCGAAGTCTTGTACAACCTTTCAGTATCGACGGCGTCGTCCGCGATGGACTCCAAGCGGCGCGCCGAGTCGTGGAAGCGCAACCGGCGCGCGCTCGCCTACTCCACCGTGGGCACGCCCGACTACATCGCGCCCGAGGTGTTCCTGCAGACCGGCTACGGGCCGCAGGCGGACTGGTGGAGCCTCGGCGTTATCATGTTAGTCAAGAACACTTAGTTCACGAAACATTAGGGTCGGGATAGACTTACGCAAGTTCGGGATCGTGAGAGATCAGATCCCGCTCGGAGACGGCGAGACCGGGGTGTCAAGGTGGATATCCCGGTCGTTCGCCCCATCAGGGAGATCTTGTTCGGTCTATCGGAGGGCAATGCACAGCACAATTGCACCCTTCAACGGGAAGCCAGTGCAGACCGCTGTACCCCCTTTTTTGGGTTAGAATTAGAACTCTTATATTAGTTCACTGCGGGGGAGGGTGGAAAGTCAAGAGTGAATTAGCTATTTATAGGCAAACGTGCTTCCAATTCCCACCTCGACTGTGACTTATCAACAGTTGAGGGTAGTGGTCAAAAGCTTGTGCTATCTCAAATAAGAAAGAAAAAGTGTTGCGGGTGTCAGTATGTGGTATATTATTTTTTTACGTCCTGGGGGTTGCACTGATCGATTGATTTTGACAAATGAGGGGTCATTCTATTCGTCGAGGTCACGAAAGTGACCTAGGAAACCTTATGACGGACACGAAATGTAAAAAAATTTAATATGGCAGCTGCAAGCGGCTAATTAGTTCGTTGTTAAATATTTTTACGCCATTGCGATTGTTATTGTTGCTATTTGTATTGTTAGTGCAATTGACATAAAGATAATTGATTAATTCAGGCGTTACTTTGCGGAAATCCATAAATATCAACAAATTATATAAATATATTTAGTAATAAATCCGCTTGATTTCTAAACAAAGGTTTTAATTAACTTAACTTTAGTTTAGAACTTTAGTACATATTACTATATTATAAACCAAAGAGTCAACGAACAGAAAACCAAAGTTTAAAGATACGACACGTGTTTCGCCTCTACACGAGGCATCATCAGGAGGTGTGGACTCGCCGAAGTTCGAAACGAGAGTGAATAAACAACGTTGCCCGGCCCGTATTTATAAGCGGATTTATTACTAAATATATTTATATAATTTGTTGAAATTGACATAAAGCTAAATGACTCCTTGATGGTTGAGATCACGCATGCCCATGTCTCAAACAGCGATGCACAAGACTTTGCACTGCTATAGCACTGTTAATAGCGCTTTAAACTAGTCTCCTTCATTTCATTGTAAGCTGGTTTATCTTCTTACTTTTTTTACCTGATGCAAAAAGGATTTTTTAGTGTTATTCTGCTTTTATATATGGTTCCATGTCAATCTATCCATCCGTTTTGATTTTCCTTATGTTGTTTGTATTATTTGAAACCTGTTGTGTGCTTAGTTGCGAATTACCATTTAATACATGTTACCCTTAGTAATTTTGTTGTTCAGCAGTTAGGCGCTACGAAATGTGTGAAGTTAACTGCAGAAGATTTAAATTTATTTTTAAATTTTCTTCTTTGTACTTATTGCGAGAAACTTCAGACATGTGTTAGCTTCGATGTGTCTAATGTGCTTGCTTGTTCGTGTTCTGCTACACTTTGCCTATCTTTCCATCTGCACCTTATATTTTTTTGTGCTTTGCGATTTTATTCCTTTTTTTATAAATTAACGAAAATGGAATAGTTATGAAGTCTTAAGAGGATATTTAAAAATTTGGAATCGCTTCGTTACATGCTTATTTAGCAGCAGTACAGGTTACAAACTTGATATTAAAGATTACTTGAGGATGTAATCTAAATAAATGAAAAACAGAGACACAATTAGTGAAACTTTTCTCGATAGTTTTTTTTTTTTAAATCGGCCCTAATAAAACTCCTTCGAATGTAGATAATATTTATGGTTAATTTTAGCGTAGAGTAAGTAAAGCAACCGATATACGCTGGGGTAAAAGAGTTCTTGAGTGGAGACCTCGAATCGGCAAACGTAGTGTAGGACGCCCTCCGTTATGTGGGGTGACGATCTGCGAAAGGCTGCAGGCAGTAAGTGGATGCGCAAGCCGAAGACAGAGCGCGATAGCGCACATTGCGAGAGGCCTATGTCCAAGTGGACTGCGAAAGGCCGATGATGATGATAAAGTAAAACATAAAAAGAGTGCATATAGAGTAATATATTGCATGAGTCATACAAAATATTAAAAAAACATGCGTATTCATAATAATTATATGAATGAATAAATTATCTCCGCAGCCTTACAACTATTTAGGTTCAATACACGCGAAATACCGTACTAACTATGTGATATGCTACGCGCGTATCGCTCAGAGGACATGCCCTATTTATCAGTGGAATGGCAAAACATGAAGTTCCTAGAACTCTTTAATGCTGATATATGACTTCCGAGTTGTCTCAAATAGGGAATAGTGAGGAAATACTATAATAATCGTTATAAACGAAATACATAGTAGTAACTGATTGCAGTGTTGCTCGAAAGATTTTGTAATAAAATAGCCTAGTTATTAAGACACGTCTTTTTAACTAAATTTATGCCGAATTTCACTGGGTTTCTTGAGCCATGCTATATGGAATAAACTCTTGTTCCTATAATACGTTGCTATGCAACATGAATTATTGTAGCATTTTAATACCAATAGACAAATAATTCACAAAAAAAAATTTGATCGCTATTTGTGTAAGCTATTTCTTCCATGAAAATCTAGCTAATATACCACAGGGTTTGAATTACCAGATAAAATACGCATAATGAGTTGCCGTTACTGAACACAGACATGGCAAATACACTTAAAAAAATACGGTCAACATTTTTTTCAAAATTAAATTGGACGTACTGTTACCGTTAGTCGTTTTTCTATGGCCTTGCGTCAATCGGTGCGCATCGTTGATAAATTATTTAGGTTTCATACATCTTTGTCAGGTTTGGCAAACTCGGGTACCCAGCTCGAGCCAGCTCGCAACAGCCCCGCTGTCACTATGTCATTTTGCAGTAACACAGATACATCGTAGCACCCCTTGCATTTGCATTGCCCATTCGATTTTTTTTGTACCTAAAAACTTATCTATAATACAGTTGCAGTAATTTATTAGTATCTTAAGAACGTCATGCTATCAATGTTGTTGCTTGCTATGTCAGTGTTCATAACATAACATATAGTCAATGTTGGCCCGCACTAGCAACATCTTCCTCTTTGCATCAATAACCTCACTCACTACTAAAGCTGTGTCGTAAACTTTGCGAAAGACTTCTGTAGTAACTATCAGGATCGTAACAGGGCCACTTTTTTATATATTGATTAGTCACGTGACTCAAAGATTCTTATGCAGTCTTGCACCAAACTTTCAAAGTTCCTAAGCAATTACTTTACTCGCTTGGCAGTTCCTAACGGTCCGAATTTGTACTGTTAAGAACTACCAAGAGAGTAAAGTAATTGCTTAGGGACTTTGACAGTTTGGTGCAAGTGGGCATTAATGTTACCAAAGTTATATGTAGCTCTAGCAGTGTTGTACTGGCATATGCGACTCAAAGTCTTGTGAAGCACTATTCTGGTTATGGGCAGGGTTACATCAGGCGAACGCGAAACTCTTCTCGTCACTGTCCGAACACTAAATCAATATTTATAAAAGACTTGAACCTGACTGACTGACTTACAGACAACGAACAGGCCAAACCGCTGTACGTAGAGACTTGAAACTTGGAGAATGTGTTTGTCAAGAGCTCAAAAGGAGTATTAAGAAAGGAATTTCATATATTCGTACCCCAAGGGGTCCAAACGAGGTGTCAAAGACCCGAGACCACTCATTCTAGAAACTTGAAAAGTGGCATGTAGACTTATTGACAAAACAAAAAAACACATTTCTCAGGATTAACAGTTTCTTTCAAAACTGAACAGAGGGGGTCAGCTAGTTATTAATATTATTATAAATAACAGGTTTTGACCTCCGCAATACAGGGAATCCCAGTGTGGAGCTCAAATTTTCTTATCTATCTTATCTTGTTAACATAAAAAGACCCTGTTCCCTCGGATGTTTTAGCTCATACTTAAGTTAAACGCTACCATAGAACCCCCTTGCTTCAGGTACGAGATGCTGATAGGGTATCCGCCGTTCTGTTCGGAGTCGCCCCAGGAGACGTATCGCAAGGTGATGTCGTGGCGCGAGTCGCTGACCTTCCCTCCCGAGATACCCATCAGCGAGGAGGCGAGGGAAACCATACTGCGGTTCTGCTCCGAACCGGATCGAAGGTCGGTACTAACCAAAAGGCGCTGTCCTAATTGGCTAATGATCGTACGAGCAAACGATGCGATTTAGTCCTACGACGAGACTAATTTCTTCAGAGTGTCCTTCTTCTTCTTATCGTGTCACTAGTTCCGTCGAACCATTGTGGTGAAAGGATTTCAAGTGCGCCTCGTAGAGGCTCTTCCGTGCACTCGACACATGTTTCCTCTCGATGTTTTCCTTCACCGTTGCGAGAACTTGGGATGCATACATAGATTTTTTCAACCGAAAAAAAACCATTTACGCATGACTGCCACCGAGATTCGAACCCGCGACCATCAGATCGCTAGGCGAGGACCTCATCCACTCGGGCCACCACGTCCTCCCTGAGAGTCTCCTAATTGGCATTGTATGAGCCTACGATCATTCATATGGCTAATTTTCATCGCGCGACCAAATCGTGTCGTTTGATCGTACGATCATTGCCAATAAGGACGCCGCCTGAAGCTAGATACAATATGGAGGGACTTCTTAGTACAGTCAGCTGCACAGACATGTTTACTCGACGACATGGATGGTCGAGTGGCAAGTGTGATAGACTGCCAGGACCGGTTTCGCGGGTTCGATACCCGCTAAGGACAAATATTTGTGTGATGAACATCGGTTTGTCCTGAGTCTGGGTGTTTTCTATGTATTCTATGTATGTAATTACAAAAAAAAGTATATAAGTATTCTATCAGTCATCTGGTTTCCATAATACAAGATTACTTAGTTTGGGGTTAAATGGCGTTGTGAGGAATGTCCAAACATTATTATTATTATACACTCCCAGGCTTCCACATTTATAGATAGATAGATAGAATATACTTTATTGCTCACCATCTTAGTACTAATACATTATAAAGGAAAAATAACAGTGGACAATGGGCGGTCTTATCGCTAAAGAGCGATCTATTCCAGACAACCTCTGCATGGACTGGATACTGTTGGACAAATGAGGACGGTGGGCATAACGTTAATTTAGAACGAAAGCTTATTAAACAGTATAATAGCAAAATGTATAACAAAACAGATTATATGAGATACTAAATTAGATAATTTTGATTTAGATTTTCATATTATAATACTATTTCAATACTATTTTTTTGAAGTCGATTGAAATCTAATAAATTCTGGATAATGTTTCTAATTGTATCATATCGACATGCTGGTGCAATATGAGTGTTTGTGGTGCAGGTTGGGTTCAGGGAGGGGCATCGAGGATGTGAAGTCGGTGGGGTTCTTCCGCGGCGTAGATTGGTCCCACGTCCGCGAGCGCCCCGCCGCCATCAGCGTCGAGGTGCGCTCCATCGACGACACCTCCAACTTCGACGACTTCCCCGACGTCAAGCTGGAGATCCGTGAGTCATGATATCATGAACATTACACATACTTATTTTTATCGTGTTACTAGTTCTTACAAATTTATTTGAAACTTGCTGGTGCCCGCGACTTGGTCTGCGCAGGTATTTTTATAAATTGTAGCCTTTGTGTTATTCTGATGTATAAGCTATATTATTGTTAAGTTTCATTAAAATCCATTCAGTAGTTTTTACGTGAAAGAGTAGCATCCATCCATCCTTACAAACTTTGGCGTTTATAATATTAAGTAGGATTTTCAAATGACACAATCTAAGGTCTAAAATAGTAGACTATGCACTAAGGGGATAAAGCAGTGTCTTATGTCGCGGGTGGCATATTGAACCCTGAGCTAACGAGGGGTTCAAGCTGCCCAAGACGAAGACAGGCTTTATCCCAGAGGAGCATACTCTACTTTTCACACCTTCTGCGAGGCAATAAAAAGCAAGGGCTCCGAACTCAGCAGCCAACACCGTCTTTTGTTTCACAATGTTTGAAGTCGCGCCTTTTTTCTTTTTTTTTTATGAGTGGCCAGTTCGATTTTAGAACAAACCTTTTTCAATGCCATTATGGGCGTTCTTTTACTTAGAGTTTTCCACAAGTTTCCACACGAATTTGACGTTCCAAATTCAAATTACATTACTACCCTTGGGAGTTTCATACAACATTACATCCCTAGGTAGGTAATGCTTTGCTTTACCTTGATAATAGCATGATATGTAATGTGATATTGTCGAGCAGGTGGTGTGAAAACATGTTTATATAAGTAACATAGCTGATGATATATAAATATATTTAACCTAGCGGGGTCGGTTTCGTTATATGCTCCGAACTAGTTTGGACAACTGTATCTCGGAGCGTATAGTTATACGTTTTACATTTGAAAACCCGCCTCGCAAAGTGTGCTGTTGTTTACATAGATTTGTGCACTTCACAGTTAGATATGTTATATTTATCCTAATATTTATAATAATCTTTGGAACCAGAGTGGTGAAAGGATTTCAAGTTCGATTTCAAGGTTCCTTTCGTTCACATGGTTTTCTCACGATGTTTTCCTTTACCGTTTAGCACGTGATATAATGCACACATAGATTTTATTTAACAGAAGGTTCGAAAGAACTAGTGACATAATTAGAAGAAAACCTTATTTCTTATACATGTATGGTCTCATGCATAATAATTAAGATAAGGTGGTGCCGACCTGCTTCTTTTTCAGAGTTGTCTAATGGTAAGTTGTTTCTTTCCAGCCGCGGCACCCATTACTCAAGATGGCGAGGTGGCGTACAAAGATTGGGTGTTCATCAACTACACGTTCAAACGATTCGAGGGCTTGACTCAGCGCGGCACACCCACTAAGAAATGAAGCCAACAGCCGCCGCCGGCGCCGCAAACTCACGAGATCGCATTTCAAGAACACACCGCGGAGGTCACCGAGCCGAGAGTGTCCTTCATCACGGCGATATTCAACCTGCTGCTTAGGATGTGCACGCTACGTACCAAATAACCTGACAACGAACGGGCGGGGCGCGGGCGGGGCGCGGGCGGGTCTCGCGTCGAGCAAGCCTCGTACAGTGACTCCATGGCGTGCCGTGCTCCTCTTATGCAGCAGTGGATTAGACTTAGACTAGCCACCGTTGTTTCAACTATACAGCTGTTTCCTTCCGTTTTGAATCTGCCTGTGATAGCCCTCGTTAGTAGAGCGTAGATGACACACGGCTTTTTTACAAGCTGATTGTTGGCGAGTTTAAAAGATAGCGTGTGAGCGAGTTAGCTTTCGGGAAGGAATGTCAACAAGCAGATTGTAAAAACGCCGATGACACTGGGCGAGTTTACTAGCTACATGCGAACTCGCTGGCTTGTAGCGTGTAAAGGAGCCGTGTGTCATCGACGCTTTAGCGTGTGCGACGATGTCGCGAGTGCGCTTCCGTCGCGCCCGTCACATTGTTGCAATCTGTTCGTTTGTAAAATATTTAATGCCAGAGTTATGTAAATGAAATGAGTGTTTATTACATCTCGATGTAATCAAAGATTCCTAAGCTCCATTTTGAATAAATTATTAACAGGAAATAGGTGTTAGTTATAATCAATTTGAATCGAATAATACTCTCAAGGAAAAATAATATTTTTCAATAGATCTCTGATGTTTTCATCACTTTATGAATTGATTGCTGTAATAGACCTTCTCGGTCCGGGCTCTACATCTGTCAATTACTCCCTCCGCGCCCCCGACCGGCGGCGGCTGACTTTCAATCCGTTTACATTATGTCCTACCCGCAGCCCACATCATGCCAAAGCATCTTTTCAATTTTCACGTTCACATAGTCTTCTCGTCCATTTTACATAAGAAACATTTATAAAATTGTACAGTCAGTAGCATATACCCACTCCGATCCATTGGAATGGATCCAATAATGACTGTACTTTAAATATGTATAGAACGGGCGTTTGACCGCCAATCATGAATATTACCTACGATTTTCTTCAGTCTTATGAGTAACTATAATAGATTTTATAACAAAACAATTGCCCAGGCTTCGAACCAGCTGTTGAAAGATCTTGTATTACTTGCTGCAGGTGTCCTAAGTGTACGAATGCTTTTTTTATTCTCTGTAAATACTGGCTTTGTACACGTGTTCAATACACGTTAATTTTTATATTATTTTATTTATTAACCTTGACTAGGTGAATTCTTGTTTTAAATGACCCATAAGTTTGAATCAGAACTTTTTCACTAAAGCTTTTTTATATTTCTACATTTTTGTTTCACTGCCAAAGTGTTTGTGTGATCGCCAAAGATGCAGCTTGTGAACTGAAAGATGATGCATGATCTTCTTCCTGTATATTCTCTATTTTCACATTATTTTTTGCGTCTTCCACAAAACAATATACATACTGTAGATGTTTTTATGAATTTTGCAACTAAGTACATGTTTTTGGGCTTTATTTGGTCATACAAAATATTTTTGAGACTAAATTAAAAAATATATAAATGCAAATTAAACTAATAAAATGATAAAAAAAAAAAAACCAACGAAGTTTATAGTGTAACAAAAAATATTCTATAGATGAATTTAACCCATTCTTTACTCCGCATCTGGACTATAGAAAATAGTTCGCATAAAAATAAAATTATTATTGTACTAACGGCTAATACAATAATCATTTCATTTTGGCTGTTAATTAGCCCAATATTGACCCAAGTGTAAATATTATAAGTATATTAAGTTTGGATAGATTCAATAGATAGAAAAAGATGCGTTGATTAATCCTTCAACAGTCCAAAATATTAACTTTGCTCGCTGATTTCATATGAAAAGAAAGAGCCATTATTGGAGAAAGTTTTATCTTTTCATGGGGTTTTAAAATATACTTCTTATATTGTCTTGTAAATTGTAAAGTATCATCAAGTTTCTCTTGTGTATGTATCATGATTCTTACCCTCACATTTTAAAAACACAATGCTTTCAACTATCTTGTACTGTGCCGAGTTTCAGTTACTTCAGATACGATAAGTAGTCAGCTGAAATTGAATCAGCTGCAGTTATATTTAAATCAATTCCTTTGCATTCGCAATGGTGGCATTAGACATTCGGTGCACTGATGTCAATAGAGAGTGACGTTTCATGCGACTTAAATAAGACTCGAATATTGTAAAGTTCTGCTGGATCTTGAAAATTGCGAAGTTGTTTTTTTTTCTTGACTTTGCAGTAACAAAATTATCTTTTGCGCCTAAAATCTCACGACTTCAAGATTCCGCTAAATTTGATTGTTCGATATTCTGATTAGCCGATTACACTAGAGTAGGTTTGGTTGTAGATCGAGTGCTCGCCCCGCTTTGCGGCTACCTGTCCAAAAATATATGCAAGTATTAAATATATTTATGCAAATCGAAATAAAATAGAGCAGTATTATTTATATAAAATATCCGATTACAATTATTGTATGATGATTATTGAAGATCATAGTTCAGCTTTATTATCGAGATGTTTGTTTAAAAAAAAAATCTATGAGTTTTGCTGTATCACATTAGTCGACCATCGCCGTTGATTGTTTCTTACTCCAGTCATTTAGTTAGATAAATGGAATGTTTAGTGGGAGTCTTGAAAATGTGTATAAAGGTGACATTCTCTTTCAGAATTTTCTGTGCACAGACAATACTACCAAGTCTGGCAAATTTCAGTTGTTAGAAAAAGAGGTCACTAAATGACGCGATGGCGGCGGTCAAGTAATGTGATTTTATGAAGCTCGCAAAGCGCCAAATACTACACAAAGAATTCCGTCCAGAACGTAATATGTTACGTACCTTGTGACAAATTAATTTACTATGTACTTTGCGTCAAAGCCCATATCAAATGCTTATGATTACGAGTACTTGAACAAAGTATACTAATGAGCCGGGAAAGGGGGCGAGTGCATTTATGAGTGTTTCTATGTGTCACAGTGCCAAAGGCTGACTGTGTTTGCTATGTTAAAGATGCCTTGGAGTATTCAACAGGTCCTGGATATCAGTGCACCAAACAGCACATTGTCGAAAATCTTTGTATCTACAGAAAGTAGAATCTATTTGCCTTTTTTTTGCTCTAGTTTTGGCCCATTCATTAGCAAACTTTAACGTAAGCGACGTTGTTGAAAGAACACAGTTAAGTCTTGAATACGCCACTTCCCAATGTGCTTTTTGTGTATCCTCTTTGTTCTGATCTTATATGTATCTTTTTCACCACAGCATATTTTGAAATTTCCTTAAACTAACACGTCATTGAGTCATCAACATGCATCTTTCTCAAAGCACGACTAATGTTATTTATATGTAAATCTACTTTAACTTTAGATCTCAAAAGTGTAATAAACAGTGACGTTGTTGGCTTCTGTGTAAGTTCAACTCTGGCTTTCATATCATCCTTAACGTAGATTTGATTTTACTCGTTATGTCGTGTTATAATTGGGTCAATGTACATTTAGCCGTACCTCACACATTGCACTATTATTATGAGACAGTAAAGTTGGTGCGTATAAATGTTCGTTCACCTTTTACGAGCTTAAGTGTAAGTTTTAACTCATGGCGGTCCTGTGTTTCGGAGAAATCTTGCCGGTAGATGTAAGGACAAGACTTGTCAGTAAGTAGCCCCTTCTCTTCTCTTCGACCCGATCCCGCGTTATGTGAACATTGTTCTGTGCACATGGATTGTTCAAATGAATGTATGAAATGAGAGTGCGCCGCCGACGGCCGCGCCCGCGCGTGCGCAATTAGACACGTATCACATACGTAACATGACGGATGTCTCTGAATAACACTCACCATAATAATATGTATTTTTTGAATAATGAATTAATATTTTTGCACTATTTTAAGATACACATAATTCTCATTACGTAACGACATGTACAAACTGATAATTCTCTATGTTTACCGTTTAGTTGCACGCGCCGCTGGCGCCGCTGTGTGCTACTTTAGGGTTTCTGTGTTGTATAATTTTGATCTTAGCGTTTATTTAATGTATTGTTATGTTATGGTTTAGTTTGTACGAGTTATAGGTACTAAACAATTTTAGTTAAATTATTTTTGAATATATTTAATGCTATTCGGTGCGTTTACGCAATTTACTAACGGTGAACACGCTAATGAACTAAACCATTGACCTGTGACGTCACGTTCTCGCTGGCTGAGGCTCCGGCAACGTTGCGAGTTGCGCTGTACGAGTGCGAGTAGAGAACGAGTACGAGTACACTCGATTATTTGACGCTTCTGTATTTGGAAATGTATTGGACGACGCAGGACGTGCCTAATGTGTATGGGTTACTGAGAAGGCAGATTTTATCCGGGCTTTTTGAAACTGTGCAACTGATATTTTAAACCATAAAATGTTATAGTTTGGATATCATAATTAATCGTTTTTAGTAAAAATAGTAACGTATTTGGCTCTTTTTAATGCAACTATATGAATGATATCTGAAGAACATATTTGAACGGTGAAGGGACCAAATGTTTATCGGAACCATCTGTGAGTTGGAGACAGTGCTCTATGAGAGAATAATGTTACTTACTGCCGTATTATATGTTGACAGCGGTGTAGAGAACCTTTTCACAAGAACCGCGGGGTCTGAAATTTGTATTAACGAAACGAATCTAGATTGTACACTATTTCATTAGGCCCGGAGTCTGTCTGTAGAGGATTAGGACTCTAATCCATGCCGTATGACCGCTGAGTCAAACCGTATGTCCATTGCATTGATCTTTACTTGTGTGTAAACGATGCATAGTTTATTATGCCATTGTCGAGTGTTTAACATTGTGTGTTTAACATGGGCCGGCTGTGTGCAATTACTGCCCTTGCCTCTGCGACGCCTGGCCTGGGGGCTAGTGTAAGATTTTAGAAGTAGGTATAGTAAACATCACACCTGAAGTTAGATATCGGCTCAGTTTACCGAGCGCACTGCTATTCTCTCGACAACTTTATGATGTGATTCGCATGTCTAAAAATTCGTGCTTTCCCCCTGTAGAAGTAACGTAGCGGTCGAAATAGTAACATAATCCTCTATTCTTGTCGAGATGCGTCGATGGCGGTTTCTATCAAACCATTGATAATTGAGCATTGAGCAAACTTGAAGTAAAATATTTTTCTAATTAGTAGTAATTGTACAGTAGCCGCTTAGACTAAATTCCTAGCTATTTGCTTTGTTATTGTTATTCAAAATAATAATAGAAAATATTGATTATTTAATAATTTCTTTAATTATAAGTTTAAAAGGTATTTGTTTAATACTTTGTTTCTTCCATGTGATTAAGAAGTGGCAATATGAGTAAGCATTAAAGCGATATGAAATTTAAATGAGTTTTGACTATATGCCGGGTGTAACTCATAGAGCGAAGCCACATTTCTTCGTTGCGTTTCGTCGCAGTTTTGTACTGGCATTTGCATCGCAGCACTAGATTTGGACGCATTCAGTCCCATGCCAGTGTAAAACTGACGCAACGCATCGGAGCAGTGTGGCTTCGCTCATACAGTTATAGGACTATGTAATGACTTCTTACAATTAACAACACATCATTTTAGGTAGAGAAGAATAAAACACTGGTTTACTTTTAAATGCTTTATTAAATATAATGCAATGCTTGACTACAGACGTCACTAAATGCAGTAAATATGTAACGAGAAAGTAGATATGCATAGAACATTGCGCTTAAATCGACGTTTACATGGTCTGATATATCTTATGATGAATGTGAACAAAATCTATCTGATGTTTGCTTTCTCCGTCTACTCGACACTATTGTTAACTTATTAATATAGTTAGTAACTAAATGCACAGAAATCACAAATATCTAGAGAGAAAATAGGCTCCAATCCTAAGGAACAGTATATTTTAAGGGCGGTGTACACCAACGTTTTCAAACATTTTGATGTTAGAAATTAAAAACATCAAGAAAGAAATTAAAACCACGGTTTTATGCCTTTGTTCTATGTCGGTTTTTATGGTTTTAGAATGCATTGTTATCGAGTTGTGTGCTTCTTTAAGAGTTTCAGCCGGATAGCTAATCAAGGAGTGCTCGAAATTTGAGTTGCAAGATTTTCAACTGACTTCAAGTAAAGTTATCAATCAAATTATCGGAGAAAGTTATCAATTCGGTTGGTTTTTTTCTTTTAATGTTTGTTAATCTGAACTTTGTTGTTTATTAACCGATATGAAAAAATATTTTTTGTTTGAAAGGATATACTTTCAGATTGGTCCCATAAATCATTTTTATCAAAATCGGATCAGTACTTTAGGTTTTAAATTAAAATAACTGAAAAAAAAGTCATAAAAAAAACAAACTTGCGTATTTTGCTTCCTTGTGACTTATCAGTGGTGCATACGGTCACTAGAACAGTCTGATTGAAGTCGGTTGATAAATGTTTTTGTAAAACCCTGAACGCGACAAACAAAAAATTGTCTTACCTAATAAAAAAATGGTACCTAATTTTTAAGGTAGGTACTTGTTTGAGGGTTGTTTTATAAATGTTGGTGCACACCTCCGGCGTCTATATTATGTCATCAAATTAACTACTGCAACAGCATATACACAAGTAGGTACCATCCTATTTCATTAACACAAACTGAATAGTATCTACCCGGAAACTAATTATTTTGTGCATATCAAAATAATAAAAAAATTAAAACTAAAGTTAGTAAACTTAAAATATTCTCATCAGACTATAAACGGCCGTGAAGGGCCGATAACTTGTATCTATATAACTTATCTAAAATAAATTCTTTGAGAGTTTTGTTCCAAATCATTAGTGAACTTTATAATTTTCGTATCTATCGATCTGGAATCAGTAACATCGAGAAGAAAGTCTATCGTAAACTTTAGATTATTCCAACTTCGTCCTAACATCAACTTCATAAACTATCAAGGGCGCTCTACGGCACAGGTACTAGACTCTGAATATAGATATCTCTTAACGATAATACATGCCTGGCGTAGATCTTGTGAGCCAGACTTAGGCTAGACCTAGGCCAGGCTTATACAAGCTGCCTCTCCGCCACGCGCGCGGGAGGCGGAACACATCACAAGTTGACGACACGGATGGTCGAGTGGCAAGTGTGTTGGACTGCTACGCCGGTGTCGCGGGTTTGATTCCCGCTTCAGGACAAACATCGGTGTTTGTCCTGAGCCTGGGTGTTGCTATATATTCTATGTATGTACAAATAAAAGTATATTATCAGTGTATTCAAACTTGTTTAGTTTGGGGCTATATGGCGTTGTGGAAATATACAAAATATTAATATGTTGGGTCAATAATTATAAAAAAAGAGACGTAGTTCATGCATATGGGTCCTTTATAGGGTGTGGCACAAATGCACCTAATTATTTGAATGTGAAAAAAACTTCGAAAAGGGCCATAAAAACCTTACGAAGTAAGAAAAAAATATTGTAGTAAACGAATAGTAACATGTAAGTATTGAAATAGAATAAGTGTGATCAATGACCACCTTACTAAAACAGAAATAAGTAAGGAAAATAACAACATAGAGATGTACTGAACGTTAAAACTCAATACGTTGAAACAACTGTAAAAATAAAAAAGACATCAAATTATTGGTTTGGTCATGCAGTCTGGCAGCGGATCTTAGCGATCGTGAAGTCCATCCATCGTTGTGACACAGACTGTTTTTGGACGATCTGTTCGATCTTCGTAGCGTACATGACAATAAGGATTTGGAAGTATATTGTTGCCAAGATCCACCGTGTTCTGTACGCTTAGGCGGGCGGGTTGTAGGCGTATAGATGGTATTCACCGGCGGCAGCGGCGGCGGCGGCGGCAGCGGCGGCGGTGGCGGCCATCTCGGCGGCCTCCTCCTCCGTCTTGGGGATGTCGAATATCTCGGAGAAGAGCGCGGGCAGGGTGAGCCGCGCCCAGTTCTTGCGGCACCAGGCGAGCGCGTGCGGGTGGCGCTGGCCCAGCGAGCGCGCCTCGTGGGACAGCGCCTCGAGCGCGTCGAGCCGCGAACCCACCTGGTCCGGAGCCACGGCGGCGGAGGCGGCGTAGCGCAGGGCGTCACCGAGCGCGCGCTGGATGGACAGCACGCGGTCGGGCGCCGCCAGCCCGCCGCGGTGCGGAGCCACCAGCAGCAGGCCCGTGAACGCCGCCAGCTCCTCGTCGTTCAGGCGCAGGTGCCTCAGGGAGCACATGTAGTGCAACATGTCGCATGCGAATTGAGGCTGGAACACGCGAACAAAGGTTTGAATTGCCAGACATCACATCATTTTGACGACACGGATGGTCGAGTGGCAAGTGTGTTGGACTGCCGCGACCGGTGTCGCGGGTTCGATTTCCGCTTAGGACAAATATTTGTGGGATGAACATCGGCGTTTGTCCTGAGTCTGGGTGTTTTCTATGTATTCTATGTAGGTATGTATTTACAGAAAAAAAGGATATAAGTATTCTATCAGTCATCTGGTTCCCATAATACAAGATTACTTAGTTTTCGGCAAGTAATATTATGTACCATAGTTTGGGGCTAGATGGCGTTGTGGAATGTTCAAGATTATTATTATTATTATTTACACGATATTAAAATAATTCGATGAATGAAAAAAAAAATCTACCTAATGTAATTTATTTCGATATGATAAGGAAAAATTAAAAAAGGTAAGTACCAAACATTTCAGGATCATGACTGGGCACGGAATACTATTCTGATCTGAGGCACTGGCAAGATCAGCCTATTTTCTACTCTCACTAAAAATTTAGAAAAGTGCCTTGAGTTTGAGATTGAAAATGATTATGTTTATCAGAGTTGTGAGACGCCAGTCTCGACGCTCGCAGTCTCAGTAATTTATGCAGTTGCCGTCGTCTCGCATCATCGTCGCATTCATCCTCCCACATAAGCTTAAGAAAATCAACAGAAATCCCTTTGAAAATTTAATACAAAAGATCGATGCCCATGCACCACGCGAATTAAATCTAAAAACATCTAAGAGTATTCGTGGTACGAGTACCAAATAGACTACCAATCACCGACATACCTACCTATCTACTGCTAAAAAATAATTACATACATACATGTACATATTTACGCGTTTCCTGAAATACCTACCGAAAACCATAGGCCTCAAAAAAGTCTAAAATCAGGCTGTGATCAAATTGCCAACTGACCAATGAATGAATGAATGAATCTTTATTTGCGTAATACGGTACATTGTGGTCTTACTTTAAATTAGAATCACTGCATCAACTTTTGTCAACCAAACTTGTTAACAAAGGCCCATCCCTTCATATTCATCACGTAGACGAACGTAACTCGAATCTAAATAGAGATGCATTCTGTTCGTGATTGGGTCCGGTGTCGTAAATTGATTTGGTCGTGGAATGATTGGATGCCCTAGTTCTCGTGCAGTAATGTAATAGCAAACGTCAGGAACTGTCAATTAACAGTGCTTGCGCCTATAATTGAAAATGAATATGTTCCCCTAAACAACTACCTACCTTTCATCATCATTATGCATAATAAGACTCTTCTTCTATTTGTTTAAAGGTAGAATTCGTATTACATGCTGTAAATAAATTATAACGATGAGGTTATAAAGTATATTTTTTCCTGTGATATCTAGTAGGTATAGTAGTAAGTAGGATAGTAATAGGTACCTATTAGAAAATCAGAGTAAGTCTGAACTTGAATTACTCGTACATCTGTAGGGCATAGGTACATCACTACTCTACCTAACCTGATGTGATGATTGCTAAATACGTCCCATACAAAGAGTTGTGTATCAGTTTCTTCCGTTCCTTTCATCCTTGGCCTTGGTTATACTTAAAAGAATGATTCATTTAGTTTATTTATACCTAAGTGTGAGCAGATAAAAAGAAAGCCAGCAGTGAGCGACCAAAGGCTGACATAGATAGATAGATAGAAAATGCTTTATTGCACAAAGTAAAAAACAAGTACACTACATAGGCGAACTTAATGCTAGTTAGCATTCTCTTCCAGCTAGCGTATTATGGAGATGTGGTAGTGCTAGATAGTGTGATTGAAGAAAGAAAATAGTAAAATGCTTATTTTTAGTAACATAATACTTACGATATTATACAAAATACACTAATAAATAATAAATAAAATGCTCAAGTATTCTGGAGTGCCAAGTAGTGACATGGTGATTGGTGATGAGCATAGAGTAGTTATAGAATAAGGTAAGTAAAGGCAGGTGAAGAGCACTGACCGAGTAGATGAGGCACAGGTTGGGCAGCGTGACGACAGAGCCGTCATCCAGCACCAGGTGGTCGGGCGAAGCGGCGCGATGCGCGCGCGTGATGTACGCCTCGAAGAACCCGATCTGGGACACACTGCACTTTGTACCAGTAACCAGGTATATGGCGTCCGTCACAATGTAACAAAGTTGACTGGGACAAGTTTTAGTTCTCTGGCTACGTGACGCAATTACACGACCCTCTCTCACTCGAGCGGATCGTAGACTGCATGGAAAATCTTTTACAGTAATTATTTTACAAAAACTAATGAATACGAAGTATTATATGTATATTTGCCAGATTTTTTAGTGTGTTGCATATAATATATACATATGTGTTGGTGCACCAAAATCGATAAGGAAAAGTATAAGGCAGTTGACGGAAAATATGGACCTTGATGAGTATAAGCTGGTCGTCCTGCGGTAGTGTGTTGAAGTGCGGCAGGCGCTTGGCGAACTCGACGATGTGTTGCACCCCAGGGGTGACGCGTATCGCCGCCGCGTTCCACAGCAGCACGCAGGCGTCCGTGTCGCGGTCCGTGGTCGAGCTCGCCGCCTCCTCGCCGCCGCTGGCTGCACACCCATCATGATCATCATCATCGAACACTTAACAAACGCCGGATGAATCGGTACCCGGGCATCACTTACCCTCGTTGTCGGAATCGAGCGGCTGCACGAGCAGGCCGCGGTTGTTGTCGCGTAGCCCATCGTGAAAGGGGCACGTGATGCCGTGCGCGGACGCCACGATCCTAGTGAGGTCGCGAGCCATCGCCAGCCGCCGCTCATCAGCCTCCAGCTGCTCGAGCGTGGGCACCGGTAGGGGCGGCGCCAGCATGGGAAGCAGCGGCAACATCATCGGCACCGGGGGAGCCGGCGGCGGCGCAGCCGGCCCCGGCTCTGCGGCCACCACGCAATGCGCCGGCGTCGGCGACTCCGTCCTGGGCACTTCAGCCATATTCTCGTTACAGGTTTCCTTGGATCTCTTCGGCACGCGGCCATACCTCACGGCTGTAATAGAGCCACATTAAAGACGCAGACAGAGCACACACGATGCTGGACTCACGCACGGGACTGCGTCGAAAACGAACGCGTATGGCCGATATCGTGCGTCGATCTATCCGCGCCTGTTAAAGGGATGTAAATACGAAAATTAATTATTGGCTGTTCCATTCCCATGATTGCAGTATTAGATTAAGTTTTTAATCAGTAGCCACAACGATACCTGGCTAACATAAACTAGACCCAATGTATTGAAGTTAGACTATGTAACTTTATTAAATAAATATTTTCCTTGAAGGCTAACTAATAGACCTACTAACTTTAGGTAATTTCATATTAAGGACTTAACGAACAGTTGGATCCCGCATGTAGCTTAGTCGACTTACAATCCCGTGACATCCCCACTGCTATGCACTTCTTGAACCTGCAGAACTGACAACGGTTCCTGTTGAGGCGGCTGACGACGCACTTGCCGTCCCGCAAACACCGGTACTCGATCTGCTTCTGAATGCTACGCCGGAAGAAACCCTGCAACCAAAACTCACCTGGAGGGCAGGATGTTTCAGGTCACGCGGAAATACGCGACGCTTATATTACTAATCGTTTTGTTCAGATAATGTAGTTCTAGTTAGATACCAACACCCTAAGAGGCAGACCCTCAATACCTGACTAAAGTAAATAGACGAGAACGCACCTTGCAGCCTTCGCACGAGGTGACACCGTAATGGTATCCCGATGCTTTGTCTCCGCACACCTTGCAGGAAGCCGCCGCCTTTCCGCCGCTCGCGCTGTCCGCTGGGTATTGATGATCTGCAGACGATACCACTAATGAAACAGATAAACATTTTATTGGTAATTGTAATATTACATAATAAAACCTAAAATTATAAGTACAACTCAAGCCATACCTGCACTACCGTCGTAGAAGACTCCAATCTATCAACATATAGGTACCAGTTTGGTGTAACTAAGATAATTGATTGATTCAGGCGTTACTTTGCGGAAATCCATAAATATCAACAAATAATATAAATATAATTAGTTATAAACCCGCTTAATTTCTAAACAAAGTGTATGTAATATATATGATATATATATAATACTATATATGATATTATATATAATTGATTGATTCAGGCGTTACTTTGCGGAAATCCATAAATATCAACAAATTATGTAAATATATTTAGTAATAAATCCGCTTAATTTCAAAGTTTAAAGATACGACACGTGTTTCGCCTCGACACGAGGCATCATCAGGAGGTGTGGACTCGCCGAAGTCCGAAACGAGAACTCTCGTAAACGTCTCGAAACACGTGTCGTATCTTTAAACTTTGAAATTAAGCGGATTTATTACTAAATATATTTATATAATTTGTTGATGACGAAAAAGCCTTTGATTCAGTCGAGACCTGGGCAGTGCTACAGTCATTACAGCGGTGCCAAATTGACTATCGGTACATCGAAGTGTTGAAGTGTTTGTACAGCAAGGCCACCATGTCAATCCGTCTCCAGGATCAGAGCACAAATCCGATTCGACTGCAAAAGGGGGTGAGACAGGGAGACGTAATATCTCCGAAACTGTTCACCTCTGCATTAGAGGACGTTTTTAAGCTCACGCACTGGGATGGACATGGCATCAATATTAATGGCGAATACATCACTCACCTTCGATTTGCCGATGATATAGTCATCATGGCTGAAACGCTGGAAGACCTTGGCACAATGCTCAGAGACCTCAACATCGTTTCCCAACAGGTGGGTCTCAAAATGAACATGGGCAAGACAAAAATCATGTCTAATGCCCATGTCGCACCCGTACCGGTCTACGTTGGGAACGATGTTATCGAAGTTGTCGACCACTACATATACTTGGGTCAGATCATCCAATTAGGCAGGTCCAACTTTGATAAGGAGGTCAGCCGACGAATCCAACTCGGATGGGCAGCGTTCGGGAAACTGCGCCATATTTTCTCGTCACCGATACCGCAGAGCCTTAAGACGAAAGTTTACAATCAGTGCGTGTTGCCAGTGATGACATATGGAACTGAAACGTGGTCGTTCACTATTGGTCTCATACACAAGCTCAAAGTCGCTCAGCGAGCTATGGAGAGAGCTATGCTCGGAATTTCTCTACGGGATAAGATCCGCAACGATGAAATCCGTAGAAGAACGAAGGTCACCGACATAGCTTTCAGAATCAGCAAGCTGAAGTGGCAGTGGGCAGGCCATATAGCTCGACGAACTGATAACCGTTGGGGAAGAAAGGTTCTCGAATGGCGACCACGAACTGGACGACGCAGTGTAGGGCGGCCCCCCACGCGATGGACTGACGACATAGTTGCGGTCGTTGGAAGTCGGTGGATGGAGAAGGCTCGAGACCGCTCGTCGTGGCGAATCATGGGGGAGGCCTATGTCCAGCAGTGGACGTCCAAGGGCTGATATGATGAATTTGTTGATGATATTATATATACTGGTCTCTCAAAGAAATTATGAAAAATGACTCTATCCCAATATCTGAAAAAAGCAGTCTTCAATTCATGCATACTCCCGGTTCTCACCTACGGATGTCAAACTTGGGGCCTTACCAAAGCAAACAATCAAAGACTAAAAGTCTGTCAGCATGGTATGGAAAAGAGCATGCTCAACGTTAAACTGCGGGACAAGGTGAGACTGTCTGACATCAGGAAGAAATCTAAGGTGAGAGAATTAACGACCTCAATTCGAAGATTAAAGTGGCGGTGGACTGGACACACCATGAGATCAGAAAGGAACAAATGGTCTTACGACCACAGTCTGGTAAACGTGGGAGAGGTAGACAACCGAAAAGATGGGAAGATGACCTGCCCAAGGGATGGCGCAGAACCTGTTTGGACCGAAGGACCTGGCATAATCTGGAGGAGGCCTATGTCAAAGGACAACCTGACTTAAACTAGAACAAACAATAAATAAACCATAACATCACATAAATATAAAATCTCTGTACAATATGAGTCAGCGAATAAAGGCTTATTTTATTTTATTTTAATAAATACGATATATACTAAAGTTTTAAACTAAAGTTAAGTTAATTAAAACCTTTGTTTGGAAATTAAGTGGATTTATCTATACATATAATAAAGCAGAAGACCCCGAATTTCTGTACATATGTTTTTTTTGACGGAAACGTGTTCAGACGAGATTAATAAAAATGCCCCATAAATTTTTTTTTTTGATTGGAAGACTTTGTTTGTTTGTGGGTTTGTGTGTTCGTCCATCACGTAAAAACTACCGAACGAATTTAACTGAAACCTTACGATATCATAGCTACAAAGCCTGAAATTGTTATAGGCTATATAATATTACGCTAAATCTCTTCAGATGGTAGATATAGAAGTTTAAAGTTTGTATGGAAACAGTTTTTTTTATGAGTGTATCTATCTTAAACTTTGGAATTATGTTTTTCAAAACAAATAATTAGATACGGGTTTCACCGATTTTCAAAACTAACGTTAAAAGATGTGAAAGTACGGATTGAAGGTGTTTTTAGACCAAAAGTTGAATGAAGCTGTCTCCTCAGATATACACAATATCTGATTGAAAGTCACATTTTTATACTGTCCGCAGATAAGTGCCGCCATGTTTTTCAGTTTTCTACTAAATTCAATGATTGAGTGGGTAAAAAGAGGGACTGAAAATGTGCAAGTATTGATTGACTAGCTTAGTACTGACACTTTGCTATTTCTATGACATTTCTTTCGCGGGTGGAACAAACAATATTGACAATAAACAATTCTTCCACGGGTGACGAAGTCGCACGCGGGTACAGCTAGTTACTAAATATATATATATTATTTGTTGGTGTAACTAGTTTTTTCAAAAGGAATTATAACACTCATTTTGGATTCTGACCTGATGATGGATTCTGCCCTGACGCACTTACGAAAAAGCCTCATCCTGTATTGCGGAAAACATTGCAAGGCCCTTACCAAACAGATAATTCTTTTTAATATAGCACGTAAATATATATCTATAAAAATACCAGCTTTCTAAAATTCTGGAAAAGTTTCCAAGAAATCATTCAGCTATGCAGTAATCAATTAATTTATTCACTTTTATTCATCAAAGTTATTCAATGGAAAAGGAAATTATAGAGGTTGTCTACAAGAGCTCACAAGCTTTCATTAGTAAGCCCACTCGATGTGGAAGACAATTATTCTCTTGAGGTTCCTTTTGCATACCCTTTCTTTATTTGATTAATTATAATCACGCACAATAGAACATTTTTTTTTTTTTTTTTGTTAAATTGTCATATTCGCGTTTAGCTTCTACCATTTGGCTCCTGCAGGCGGTGATAGACCGACAGACGGTCAGACGGATACAGAGGGAGGCCATAAATTATCTATCTGGTTGTCACCCAAGCAGCAGGCAAATGACTGGTAGTACAGAGAGCCTTTTGAAAAGTCCTTTCGGTCTACGCTTCTTCAATAAATCAATAAGTCAATAGCCTACTTACATAACAAACCGTATTCTTGTAAATTGCACCAAAGTTCAAGAATTTATAAACGCAGCTAATTATAACGACCAAGAAATATGACGTATGGAGACAGGTAGGCTTAGTTAGGCACGTCATAGAATAAGACACCCCACCCACCCATTTGTCGTGCGTGCATAATACCTTGCGGGAATTGAAAGGTATTTTACGTCAACCAGACCACAAGAGTGTTAAGGTGCACTTACACGGGCAACTAAAATTGCTCAATTCCAGTCAATACTCGTCAACTATGACGTCACGACTACATCAAGCAATTTACGGCAGCGGCAACAAGCATCAATATTGCGCAATACAATATTGAGCGATATGGCGCAACTTCATCAACTAGGCAATACTGTCCCTACACGAGCATTTCAGTATTCGCTCGCTATGGACGACATTGTTCTTGCCGCGGCGGCTTGTAGCGTTTTTTTTATTATTAATCAAAACAAAAAATAAAGAAAAGGAATAGGCGTATCTGGGTGCGAGCGTTTTTAGCAAAGAGTCCGCAATTTTCATTTTGTAAAGAATTAGATGATTTATTATTTAAAAACTTTCGCTCTCCCCGCGGAAGCAAGACGGCAAGCCGCAAAACAAACAAGTGCGAACGAGATACATACAAAAATTGCCTGGAATTTCCAAGCCCATTGGATATTCGTCAATTCGTATCTGCGACATTGAGCGATATGAAATATCTGGAGCAATTAGACGCAATATCGCCGAAATAATTGCCGCAATTTATTGGAATAGCTCCATATTGCTCCACTAATAATTGCTCCTGATCGGTCCATTCGTGTCGCCGAGCAATTATTGCCCTCGTGTAAGCGCACCTTAAGAAGATGAACTCTTAGGTTTCTTGCCGAGAGCTCTAAAGCAGGTACTAACTTAGATGTACCTACGAACTCAACATACCTAATAAGCGTTCAATGATCGGACGGCGTTCTCGTAGCGACACGAATAAGTTTACGAAGCTTTCTCCAAATTGCAAAATTTATGTTATTTTCCAGTATAATAATTTCGAATTCAATGGGTTTTCAAAATTTTTTAGCTAGTATAGTGAAGAGCTCATTAGATATTCATGGTAGATTGGTTGTATTAAATCTATCTTCTATTGTGTTACTAGTACTTTAATAAACATAATATCATAGAGTAAACCAAAAAGTCAGGAAGTACACGAAAATATGTTCAGAAGATTTTGAAGATATGGTTGTTTTTTTATTCAGTCCATTACAAAAACAAGACAGCAAAAAAATTATACTTGATTGAAAAAATATTCCAACCTAAAATGTTTGACCAAATCCAAAAATACGAATCACGTTCCCATTGAATTACTTTGATGACGCTGTTTAATTTATATAATATCCTAAAGCTGAGTTTCACAAATGTGAGAATTTACATGTATTTTTCAGCTAATTTCGTTCGATCAATGAAATTAAATATCGTTTATTTGGATATAACAGTTGTGATAACATTGCGGTCTTGAGGGAAATCGGTCTGGACACACAAAGTTAAGGTTGAATCGATTATTTTATTCAACAAAGAAATAAATTGAAATAATGAGCTTTTATATATTTCTTCTTAAATTAAACGAATCAAGCACATATGTAGATAGGAGCATAACATTTATAACGTAAGTATAATAATAAAAATATTAAAATTATTTTAAACTTTACTTACTAAGCTACTACGGATAGATGATTAATTAAATGCTAAGATTTTTGTCGCTTACTAATTTAACTCCGGATGGTACTGAACACTAACAATTTTAATTAAGTCGTCCAATCTATAAGTGTACCTACAAAATATCTATAAAAAATAAACGTTTATCTATAATCACGTCACTGTATAGTCAGCGAGTTTAGTAAGTTTACGAGATCCGTAAAATTTCGATGTGGTGTGGTATACAGGATGTGGCGTAATGAGTGGATAATCGTTTACCTGCGGTTACTCGAAATCTGTTAGATTTTTTACTGGGTACATATTTTCATTTTCTGAACAGTCCTGAAGTCCCCCACCCGCAGTTAAAGGATTATCCACTCATTACGCCACACCCTGTATATGGTGTATTATGTGAAAATGGGGCAAGAAAATAGGTGAGGCGGGAAGAGCTTATCTAGAGTCCGTAATGACCTATATATACCAACAGGGTGCCCATTATTTTATTCTTACTTCCCCCTCCAACCCGAGGTAGAACCTCATTCTACCATCCCTGATCTCAATAACTTACCACCTATCTTACTACTTATACCTACGAGATAACAGCGGATTTCTCACGATACCATATCGTGTGACTGAGCACAAGAACCTTAATTTTCTAACTAGCTGCAGCCCGCTGCTACATTCGCTTGGTATCGGGATAAAAGTATATGCGTTTTTCCGGGTCAAAAACTATATCCATACTGAATTTCAGCTCAATAAGTTCAATCGTTTTGGCTATGCATCCATCAATCTATCCAACCATTTAACCAGTGTTTAGAAGACTTAAAATAAGAAAAAAATGATATTTTATTACTATTTTTAACAATAGGTTATTTTGATTATAAATTATAATTGAAATTTCAACCTTTTTCGAAACAAAACTTGAATTGTAACAAATATTTTTCTAATAAATAATGTCATTTTTTATTAAGTAGATATTATGTGCCTACAATTCACCCTTCGAAGAAATAATATCCATAATGAAACGAGCAAAGTAATAATCTGATTGACGTGAACACCATAGAATCACGTCGAGATAATGCTAGCGGGCTGACCTAGGCAAACAAAGACAGCACTTCAGCGGTGTAGGTTATGAGTCGTAGCGTTCCCAAGACTTGCGATTACGGAAGGATGCGGATCAGCCCGCTCCGCTGTCCGCCCCGTAGAAGGGTATCGTCCGTGTTAACGTAGATACGTTAGCGTGGTCCAGATCCGCGGCGAGTCAGTAACTTAAGGGTAATCCTCAATGCAAATTTCAATACAAAATGTTTCGGACAAATACTCAAAAAGTACGCCGTATTATAGTAATTTCTTCACACTATTCGTTTCGTCTATGTTTTCCGATTGTGTCAACAAAAATTAGTAAGGTTTCATACTTTAATTTAGATTTTAAAAACACGTTTAAAATCTAAATTAAAGTATGAAACCTTACTAATTTTTGTATGGTTATTTGCCTTGAGGATTACCCTTAACTTCAAAGGTGCGCCACCGTGTGGTGCGAGGTGGTCCGCGTATGCACAGATATCCGTGGTCGTATACCGTCCGTGAACCTATTCGTAGAATCTTGCACGGTCAGGTCAAGGTTTTTTTAAAACTAAATTAGGGGTTTTCCGAGCAAAGAAAATTCACTTTGATGGAAAATTTATTTGCTTATAAATCCTTACTTTTATTCAGAGAAAACAAAGTAAACTTTGATATAAAAGTATGCGTTAACTCTGAATTCTTCAAACAATTGCACCTTTAACTTAAAAGTGTCTTTAAAGAATTTTAAATCGTTAGTGATCTAGTATATTTTTTTAAGATATTCAAAGTTTCTGAACTGAAAAACCCTTTATATAAGGATTGAGTTTAAGAAAACCTAAAATACTTTTCACTTTAATTTGATTAAATGGCACAATAACTCTTTGGGATGAACATGGTTCATAAAATTGGATAAGGAGTAAGGACTCACCTAACGAGGAGAAAGATGCACGTTGCAGCACTCCACACTGCACAGGAGCGAATGCCGCTGCCGCGTCGGTCTCGCTATTAAACTGCCGCCCCGCGGCGCCCACCGCCCTACATCAGCGAACGTTGTTACATGTTTGACGTGAGATGTTCGTTACATTCATATTTAATCTTATTTTTATATTATACTTATTTATTTTATTTTATCTTATTTATCAATATAACAGTAAAAAAGGTGTAGTTTATTGGCTTATGCTGCATTACTGCTTTATTACGTAATAAAGCAGTAATGATTCCCATTTTCTTTGTCGTTTCGTTTGTTTCTCTTGTACATTCGTTGCTTGACGTACAATAAAAAGTAGGTAAAAGTATATTACAATCAAGTTATATCTTTAAGCCTAATGTCGTGAATTACTTGACAAAGAATGTTTTATATCCGCGTAATTCGGTTTTTTCGATTACTGCTGTACATGTTAGGGTCGCGTCGAAGTGCGACTACGCTGACATCGCTCCGCTCGCAAGTACAAAATTATATAAATAATCCAAAAAAACAGTCTTTCGTCCTTCGACAGGATGACTCTAATTAAATTATTGCAGCAATATATTAATGCAGGAGCTTTTGTAAATACAGCATCTACTATACACAACTATGCAATATAAAAAATATATATACAGGATTGGTATTGTATTCGTATTTTTCTACTGTCAGGTGCTCCTTGGCCGGCCTCAATGTCTCGGTATCGGAAAGGATGAAGCTATCAATAGGTAATTTGCATTATTTCATATAATTATTGTAATCAATTCATGTTATGTGTAACGCAAAATTAAAAAAAATATTATATTTAAGAACAACTAGAAAATCCTTGACCTATAGATGGGCAATCTGCGCGGAGTGCAAGCCCCTCTGTTATTTGTTCTAAGCCGAACCGCCACAGTCGAATTGGATCGGTTTCAATTACCACCTTCCTCTGCAATCACTCCGCAAAATGTAGTATGTAACTATCGGTAACTATCTTATCAACAGGACTTTTATCGAAAAATCTACAAAGGAAACTCGACCTTATTGGCAAATGACGCACCTAACTCCAGGGCGGCAAACAGGAGTTAAAATGCAGCTTATAATTACCACGTCTAGCTTTATGCTGATAATGGATGCTATAAAGTTCAAGATTGAATGCTCATTGTTGGTCGTTACACTGACAGAGCTGTTGTTGTTATGATACTATGATTGACAAACATACCTAATGAGACCCGCGAGGAGTCCTGATTCAACGGATGCTCTTAGTATGCACCAAATTGAATGCAGTTTGGTTGCTTCATGCATTTGTTGCATAATCATTATGTCGTCATATTTTTCAATAAAACATCTCTTTCAATAACAGTCAGTCCGTCACAGGAGGCACAAACGTAAACCTTTTTACTATGCATGCTTATTCTTATTAACTCACAGACAGCTACAGGATATCAGTGGACATATTTAGAAACTTATTTTTCTTCTTATCGTGCCACTAGTTCCTTCGAACCAGTGTGTTGAAAGGATTTCAAGTGCGCCTCGAAGAGGTTCCTTTAGATACTTGAAACTTAGGAGATGTGTTGGTCAAGAGCTGCAGTGCATACTATGAAGAAAGTGAGCTAGTACTTGAATACCTTTCGTATATTTTTTTTATATACGTAGTCTTGCGCTGTTGCCGCCGTTTATGTAGGTTGGCCCGCACTTGCGTACAGCGGTCATACATTTAATATATACATTCTACATGCCATGCCAGACTAGCCGACTACCTCACTGGGGACAAAATCAAAACAATAATATAAATGCGTAGATTCGTAAGGATGGATGGTATTGTATTCCTTGTATCGTTTTGATTGTCTAGATTATTTTAATTGTTTGTACCAACATAAATTCGTATGCTGATAAAGCAGAATATGGACGGTGCTATCGTATAATACGAACAACAGTATTTTTTTATGTATAACCCATATTCGTGCGAAGAATAAACAAATGTCTCGTTTACTCCTATTTCTCAATAATATCACAGAGCACTATGATATACACAAATAATATGATGCAACTGCCGCATCCACCGTAAACGTACAAAGGCTGGTGTGTAGGGCACTTACGGTGACTGACTACAGCTGTGCGATGCCACTGTCTGTGTACCTCGACTTGTGTATGTTTGTGCGTGCGTATGTTTTCTATTGAAAACTAGTCAAATTAGATTTAGATTTGAGATTACTATCAACTTTTCTCTTTTTTTTTTGTAAATATCTATAAGCAAAAGCGTGAAGCGTTTTCGCTTATAGATATTTTTAGGACTAATTAGGTATCTACACCAGCATATCTCAGCCAGGTAGGACCCACTGCTGGGTATAGGCCTCCTTTCGCTTTAGCCAGCCTCCACGATCTTGTGCATCTCTGATTCAGACAATATCTACATATGTAGGTACATCCATAAAAAGATTATACCTTCAATTCGTATTGAAATTATTATCGTAAGTAGGAAGTACTTTTATCAAGTTGATTATTAATAATATTATTATGTTCTGCATTTTTTGTCAGATGCAGTTTTACGAGTACCTAACCTACCTACCTGAATTACAGTGCAAGGTCTACGAGCGAGCTACGCCGCCGCCCGCCGTAGCCCGCCCCGCTCGCCGCACTGCCCACAAAAGACTTCAACGGGTTCGCGTAGCACTTGCTACGAAAAATAGCAGCAATTATCTTTTTCATGCGTGCAGAATAGTGCCTTGTTGTCAAGTGGTTTAACGTTGAAGGAAAACATCGTGAGGAAACCGGTATGTCAAAGGAGGGAAAAAAAATGTTCTATGGAATGTGACATCCACCAATCCGCATTGGTTCTGCGTGGTGGATTAAGACCCATTCGCTCTTCAACCGAGAGTAGGCCTGAGTCCCAGCCACAGATCTCGGATACTCTCGGCCATTCTATCTATCTTTATGGTCCCAGCAGTGGGAGCATTATAGGCTGATTATGCTTATGTTTTCAATTGGTTTGTTCAGGTTCATGTTATTTATTAGTTAAATTACGTTAAATTTTGACGTTACTTTTACAGCTAAAGCGAAATATTTTCAGTATATGAATGATGTGATGAAAGAAATAATACAGTTTTTTTTTAAATACAAGAAGTCAAAAACTAAGTCAAAGTCAAACATTCTGCATTTATCACGTTGTAATCGTCTTTTATTTAATTTTACATACAATAATTAAAATTACCATATTTGATTTATTTTTCAGTAAGCAAGTTTCTTGTTATCCTAAGGATTTTTGGTTAACAGTACCTATATTGAATTCTTAATGTTTTTTTAATGAGATGACGAATAAACGTTCACAATTTTGTAACGAAAACTCTAGTATGTCGCTTGGGTCTAACTTAATCGACTCCGTTTCCCCCGTGGAATATAAATATACTTTAAGTAGCTTAACAAATGTTATTCGAAGTTTAAAAACAAATATTACGTAAGTTTAAAAATACCATTCACATAATTATACAATAATAACTAATTATTGATAGTATATTAAAAATAAAAAATATTCATAAAACTAAAAATTCTAATCTTATATTATACGCTCCAAGCAAGCGGCGAGTGTTGGAAATGAACCGGTCAGTAGCTAGTTAAATTATGTAAGTAAGAGGTAGGTAAAAATGTTAAAATAGTTTATATACTTTATTTACACAACTAATTACTAAGTTAATGCTAAAACACAATAAAACTAAAATTACTTAAATAATTATAAAAATAATAAAGAATTAGCCTATCTAAAATTACAAATAAAACACAGAATTTAGGTCACTGTCCAATAAAATAGTTTTATTAATCTCATTCATCAAGTGCGCACATTGAATAACTTTCACATTTCAACAAACAGTGTCATAGACCAGACAAAAGCTTTTAGGTTATATTAGTGACATCCACCAATCCCAATTTGGCCCGCTATTTGACTAATCACCTCGCGGTCCCAGCTGTGGGATTGTAGATTGATTGTTCAAGCTTCGCGCCTGCATAGAGCTACACGGTCAACAGCGAGCCAATAACAATAAAGTACGTATTAAATGGACAATCGTGCAAGAATAGTCGGTGATTGGTGATAAAGTAACCAGTTACGTAACCAACCGTGCTTTCTTCCGCGAATCTTTTATCCTGCTTTGACTAGACGCGTGCGAAAGAGATAGCTGCGCACGCGCCTAGGGCTGTCACACGTTTAAAAATCTATCTGCATATATTTTTTACCAATTAAAATTATTTTTGTTAAACATATTGTTTGTAAAACCCAGTGGCATAGTTTCGTCAAAATGTGTGCGCGTTGCATTTCGTACCCTATCACTAGCAACGTAGGAAACTCCTGACCGACGAGCCATAGTGAATTCTGTTTAGACCCGGTCTAGATGGGAACCCACATAACGCCAGATATTCTGTCACTAAGCAGATAATACTCGTATGTAAGCATTTTTGCTCTTATTTGAAGAGGTCTGTAGGTAGACCAGGTACCGCCAAAATGTCACTAGTATATTTTGTTTAAGACAAGTACTTTTTGTCTTTATTTAGTTTGTTTTATTTTATTTACTATAGAGTCACAGTTATATTGCTTTTCTTATTTTTTGCTATAAAATGTCTTATTTTCCAATACAGTTATTTGATTGGAAATGCACGTAAACCTATCACTGCATTCCACTTGTCCAATACTAGTAATGATGCTCATTATTTGTGCAGTCGAGTAACTCTTGCATTATTTAGTTCCGGTTTGATCTGGGTTCCGTAGGAAACTCTGAAAAGCCGAATAATAAAAATATTTTATGTTAGCTAAATTAATATCACATCAAATTAAATCCATACACAGGTCAACAGAATTTTAATGAGATCGGTTATTTGACCAAGTTTACATTTCTAAAATGAACCAGGCAGCAGCAGTTAAGATAATAATCGGAGTCAAACCTATTTGCACTATACTATAATGTTAACCACTTCTAAAGTTCCTTCTCATTTTAAGCTGAAATAGCATCATCAAATAGTATATTCTTATTACAGTAACCCTTACTCGTACAATTTTAGTCACTTACATACGCTTGGTAAGCAACTACTTACAATTTTTATGTTCATATAATAAAAAGTTGCACTCTGCTATCTACCCAGTTACGTAACTCGCAATGATCACCAACCCTAACAATTTTCCAAAGCAATGATTGCAGGTTAACGAACTGCGCGAGAGTCGATCGTTGAACCTCAACCCGTCCCTTTCTCGCCCGCCGCGAGCTTTGCCATTCTCCATATACCGCCTTAAGCGGTGTCCATCGCCGGTATTGTTCTATGGGAAACAACAAGCTGCGCGTTTGATGCGCGATCGATAGCGAAATCTAAGTTTCTTAGCGAGCCGAAGTTACGTGCGCGGTTCACTCGACCGTTCTCTTTACTTTCATGTATTAAACATAAATAAGTAATTCTGCATTGTTTTTATTGCGCTTTATAGACGGCCGGTGCCCGGTGGCATAATTTCTGAGGCTATGCACTTTTTGTTTGGGATGGATTGCATGATAAGAGTTCCATCGACCGCGGTGATTCATTCTATTAAGATTTAATATAGTAGCGTATTGCTAATAGGTTTAAGCTATCGATCTGCAGAGCTCGCGATAAGATTGGAGCCTCCTCGATTCGCTGGCCTCAATACCGGAGATGGAGCCGGCAGCTGTTTGTGATGGGTGTGACACCGCGCTAATCGGCCCACTCGGGAATTATACTATTCAAAATACAATTAGAATATGCACTTACACTTGGCTCTTGATAAAAAAAAATTAAAGAAGTTTCCACAAATTACTCCACCGTTATATTTTTATAATCATAGAATAATACTATATGTAAATTAATACTAAAAATAAATGAAATATGAAATACTTACATAATTTGGAAATGTAATAATTAACACCCTTTTTAATTTATGTAACCAGTTACCTTTATAATTTATTTGTATTGTGCAATAAAGTAGGTATTTAAATAAAATTATTAATAATAATACAAGTTAAACTTAATTTAAAATTACTCAGGCAACTAGAAATGTAAAAACATGACATATACTGAGATACTACGCAAAAAAAAATATTGTTTTTAGTTTGGGGGGAAATTGGAAAGCTTTTTGTGTAGAAGTAGAATAATAAATAAAAAAATATTTAATAATAAAAGAGACGTTAAATGAAAATGTTGGTAACAAGAGTATTCCAGGGTAAAAGTTGTAGGTAGAATGAGTGCGCTGAGCAACTTAGTCACGGGTAATCTGCCATTCTACATCGCCCCAGGTTCTCCCGTTTTGTGTAGTGATTGAAAAGCGGATATCTCGTGATCAACCCTGATAGAACGCATTCTATATACGCTCGCACAGCAATCAGCTTCGCATTAGATTTAATTTCGCACTGGTCAACAAAATAAACAAAATCATATGATTGAGAACCTCCAGGGATTCCGGTATGCAGGGGTTGGGCAAGTCCTAGAACTTATTATTAATTCTAATAACTCTCTTACATTATGAAGTTAGTTACGTGCGCATAAAGCGAAAGCATTATGTTATCGTACAACGTTATAGTAAGTAAGTATAGAGAAATGGAAAGCGCGGAAGACGTGAGCGGTTGAACCGACGCGACACGACAAGGCAGGCAGCCTGATGCAGGATGCGGAGGATAGAGTGCGCAGGAATCTCCTACTATTCAGTATTTTTTACGTAATTAGTAGACGAGGTAAGAAAGACGTCCAGAAACCATGCCTATCCATAGCCAAGTATGTTACGTTACGTTTAAGCTTTGCCTTTCAAAGCAGAACACAGAAAAGTTTACACACTACTGCTTGGCGTCATTACCATTGGCGCCACTACCATTTCTTCGAAAAGATCCTTCAGACTTGGCTGTTTAGCGGTCGAGGCTGCGGTAGAATCATGGATACCAGAATCAATATTATGAAAATAAATAACTTTATACCTACTGATCAATAAGGTTGTGTGGAGTTTTGTAGTTTAGATACGGCAACCTTAGTAGCAATTCTATCACGGGTTGCATTGCATAACGCGCGGTCGGCGACCCTGCCCATGCCCGCTCGGACCGCGCAAGCCTCGCTCCGCTACCTACTGTTACACACTCTGTGCACACGGGATCTGCGATGGCTTCCGAGTACGAAACTAATGGTCCTTGTCTATAAATAGGTAGCAGTTTTGCGGGAAGAGGGCATAAAAGGCTATTACTATCAATAGGTATTTTATTGGCAAGTAGGATTAAATATTTGTAAAAAATATAGACAATCATTAATAAATTAATGTTGTTTATTTATGGGTCGTCTCTATCGTCATAAAAGGTAGAGTCATTAAGAGTCCTTTTTAAATGACTCTACTTTTGATGATGAACATTAGAAACTTAATGCTTTATTAATTTAAGTTTTTTTTTTTAAAGATTCAAAAATATCCTGCTTACACCAAATATAATCGTACCATAGTAAAGAAAGCTATAAACAAATAACACAATAAATTCTAATAAGTAGATGTATTATTATTAAAAATTCAACCCGACGAATGTAAACGATGATGGCGAGAATCTCAGAATGATAAAAATATCCTCAATAGTACAAAAACAAGCATAATGAACTCAACATACGGTCGATATTACGATATCTGTCCTGTATTTTTTTTTATCCTATGATTACGTATTCAAAACTAGAAAACATCGAAAGCAAAAGATAAATAAATTTGTCGATTCAGTGCGTAGGCTACGTGTCGTCTGCGCAGGACTTCACAATGTCTACGGAACGTTACGCGTCTATGAAATCGCTCACGCGTAATAATACGTAAAGAATATTCATTGGTTGAGGCGAACGGACGGCGACGATGAGTACGATTCCTAATTGAAATCTTCGATGTACACGCGCTGTGAGGCGCAAAATAAATTGATACCTACTTATATTTATTTGGATAATTACAGCCCTAAATCAATTGGTGTCACGTACAAATGTGAGCATATCTATATAGGACTGTGTTTTTAAGGGTGCAATTGTTTCAAAAATAATACATACAGAACAATTTTCAACTACGATAGGAATTAAAAATACGATTTGATTCCTATCTTATGTTGAAAATCATATGAACTCCCACGAGATTTTCAGAAACCTATTTTGTATACCTAACTGTGTGCGACTTTTGGCAAGGGTCTTATTATTTCAGTAAATCTACAAGTCTAAGCTGCTCGAACGATGCCATCATTCTTAATAAACTATAAGCATGACCAACTTCCAATCCAATTTAAACGAGACGCTGGAAATCTCGGAAACCGCATTTTTCATGTGGAAATCCGGAGCAGCAGCGCAACAGAATTATCGCAGTCAAAATTAAATTGGGTCTGGTTATCGCAGGGGAGGTCACTCGACGGACGCTCGCCACATAAATGAATTAAAGGCATTAAGTAACTTAACCTACAGTGGAACGATTCTGGCACACAATAAAATTAACAAATAGCCTAGGCAAATGGATCAGGAACCCGTACCTAAATGAAATTACTGGTTAGTGATAATGTATGCCGACAAAAAATGAATTAGGTAGGTATTATTACTATGAACATACACAAGACCCAATAACCAAATAAAGAGACGAAACTAGCATCAGTGCGTGAAGCAATATTATTAGAAATACGTAAGATTATTAAATGTCATATAATAGACAATTTAGAAATGGCAATTTCCGAGAATGAACAAACATCAGATGGGGATGCTGTATCCTGCACAAAGCGAGAAAAGAGCGCTCATTAGTGGCAATACCGAGACGTCGAGAGGTCTAACTAACGTGCCCTATTTATAAGTGGTATCATGTGGAAATTGCTAGATAATGTGACGGTTTATAAAATACGAAAAAAGAGGAGACGAGGAAGGCTCTTTCCGATTAACTTTCTGATAATAGCAACTTACTAAAGCACCTTAAAATGTGAATGTGTGTAGCATTTTAGAAATTTACGTAACGTGATATCTGCTCTGCGTCTCTCAACATTTTTTTTCGCATACGTACTATTATTTTTAGGTAAACTGGTTACGTTGTTAGTTTTCTATCGAAAACTGTCCTACATAGATATGTAGGACAGTTTTAAATACTAAGTTCTTCAGATTCAATGCTTTTGTCAACCCCTAAGACGATGTTAGGTCAGACAAGTTAGGCTAATAGACAAATCTGAAACGCGAAGCAGATAACACACCTTTCTTGGGTTGCGGCACCGGCGGCGGCGGAGGCGGCGGGTCTTCTTTGGTCTCGAAGAAGGCGATAGCCATGTCATCTGTGTGCGATGTCAGCGGAGGGTGCGCACCAGGCGCGGGCGAATGTCCGCTCCACACGTCCATAGTCCGCCCAAGCTCATGCTCGCGGGACCGCGCTCGACCGATCGCGTGTACGCCGCGCCGCTCACTAAGCTTTCTAAGCTGCCTGCGCGAGCGCCGCCGCGCCGCCCGCCGCCGTCTTGAGATGCAGCCTCCCATATTGAATGCAACGCTTTTTTTTTACACTGCTGCACAGTCACCGTATGCATCGGAATACGTAAATCATATGAATCCTTTTAGTACCTAAGTATACTTTTTAGAACCAAAATTGATTTTCTGTTTCCCAAAACTACCAGCTATTGACTGATACCATAGACCAATATACCTCTAGCTGATATACTAACTAAAGTGTAGTCGTTAACTAATTCCAGTGGTTTGAAAACTTCTTTCGAAACCCAGCAAATCATATAATAGCAATGAAGAGTTTTGTTTATTCTGTAAGTGCATAATATAAAATGAATGGAAAAAATGTTACGACTTTAAAAAGTTTCCATTTGAGCTTTTTTGAATAACAATACTGAGTTACTCATTGTTTTTAATTACGGCTAAGTTTTTAAAAGGACTTTATAAGTATTCTTCGATTTTAAAAACATCACGTGGTAGACTCGTTTCCTCGGAATCAGTCACCTTTCGTACTCCGTCCACAATGATTTAGCTAACAATAGGATACCACAAGCTGCGTGCCTTCGATCCGAGAGTGCTAAAGGAAGCAAGCAAGTGGAAAATTACAGAGAAAAAGAGGTTCTCCATCGATTATGAATTTATCAATATACGAGTATGTATATAAAAGGTTTATAGTCCTGTCTGTCTGACTGACAGGTCAAACCACTGGTCGTAGAGCCCTTATAATTTTGAGGGTATGTTCGTCAAAAATTGTATGCACGGACTACGAAAAACTTAACACTAAACAAAAAGGAATTTCGTTAATTTGCAACGCATACAAAGTTGCGGGCGTCAGCTAGTTATAAATAAGGAATAAATATTATTTAAAGTGGGTTTATCGGTATGATGTGCCAAATTTCAGTGCAAATAATATAATAATTATAAGATACGAGAAAATTCCAGGTACGAACGTACGGAATAAGGTATGTTCAAACTCGGAACCCTAAAAAGTATCCTTTGTCCTTTTCCAGCTTATTTAATATCCCATACAGAATTTCTGCCAATCTATTGATTATAATATAATAATTATATAGATTTAGCGTCTGGGGATATTTTTAAACAGCATAGAGGGTTCGGAACACTAGCAACGGCTTACACTTGGCGAATTAATTTATTGATTTTCAAGCTTGAGTGACCGCTGCGGTCTATGATGAAGTGCATTTTTTTTAACTAGAGATCCTTAAATGGTTCGAGCACGATCTTTATAGTGATAGGTACTTAAAGGTACATGAACTGTTGTCACTGCACGTATCCGGCTATCACCACCGATCATTAGAATTTCAATAGTTTTCAACGCGAATATATTTATCTGGGTTTGAATGAATATGTTGAAATTCATGGATCAAAAATATTTTAAATAAAATAAGTAGGTATTATTAAAATAGGCCCTAAGTATGAAAGTTAAGTGAAGAATAGGTACTAACGTACTTCTTACTTTTCTCTTATTACACCTATTTATTATTAAACGAAAATAAAAAAAGTATAAGAGTACTGATTACAGTTAGAACTTAGAACATTTTTTTTTTAAATCTTATACCTTTAGTTATAAGTGGAAAATAACTCAATACCATGACCAAGAAAGTATGAGAATTGTAAGTTTAGATCGAGGATAAGGCTTTTTACAAAGTAAGAACGAGCCACACAAAGCCTCAATTTAAATTTATCATGATCGAGGTTACAGAGACAAAACGGAAGCAGTCACCAGCTACTTAGGTTAAGTTCGAAAAATTGGTCCAGACGAGGTCGGATGCACCCAGCTATTTGTATTTTTGGTCATTTGGTGACCAATTTCTAATCGTTCTGTTATGCAGACACGAAAACTAAGCTCACATAAGGTCACTTCGGTGGTGATACATATTTATTGATACTAGACTCGGTCTATTATGTATATAGAAAACTTATTTATGGTGAGCTAATACGGAATATAGATTTTTATGCAAATATGACATAAGATGTTGAAAATGTTCATTCCTAAGCCGATGTTTCCTTAGGGTCTAAGGCTGACTGGTGTAAAGAGTCACAACTCTACCACGGCTTAGGCAACAGGCTCAGAGTGGACGCAAGCGAGCAAGGGTCGCTGAACCAAGCTCAGTGTTAGAACTCTGGCTCAATCTAAAACCTACTCTAACTGGGGACCTAAGCTCAGCATTTAGAACATCGCTGGAAAGTCAGCATCTAATCAGACGTGTTCTGTGCTCGTGATGGTCGAAAAGGGTTCATATTCGTTAGCGTTAGGGCACCCTTTCCACCAGCCTGGGTTGGATTAGCAAACCCGTGCCATTAGCGAATAGGCCGGGCTGTCTCCTGAGATGCACTGATAGCCGGAATTAACTCAGAATTAGTGCTGTGAGGTATGTGACATCGATGGTGGCTTGCAAATTCTAATGGGGTAAAATAGCTCACGTTAATTCAAATCAACTACAACGAGTCAAACGATTTTTACTTAAGATCATCCCTATGCGATTGTATTTTCATTAAAATGTATATTGTTTATCGTGACAAACATTGATATTACCTACCCGTTATTATTTATTCAAAAAAATTTTTTTATGGTACATTGTGGTGAAAATATTATAATATTAAAATTAAAGATGAGAGCTTTTTTGTGTAAAGAAGTGACGATTAAGCCAAGCGCAAAAGATCACAATTACGATTATTGTGAGATATCTTTCTACTTTTTATGGAATGGTAAGGGAAGATATATCCATGGTGGGACCGTTTAGGTAACTACGTAGGCAAGTATCCTTCTAGTCTCTAGCTACCTATTGGGAACGTAGGAATGAAGATACTCTAGGCACCTACTTATACGAGTAGGTAAATCTTCAGCACCGTTCCATTACTATCGCATTCGTACGTCTAAAGAAATGGAGAATCTTTCTTGGTTATGATAACCTTGACTTCAAAGCGTCGCGTCTGCTTACAGCTTAAATTCAAAAACACTACTTCGATTCTGAATTTCAAAACGAAGCCCTTGACTTCTCGGAGCGCTGCATTTAATACGTAGGTACAGTTTTTTTTACATAAAGTACACTGCACATTGGACACAGCTTATTTGTGCATGTCCACATAAACTACCTACTGTACGCCTCTCCCGAAAGACAAGGTTACACAAACTTGGTTTTACGTGGTCTTTTTTGCTCTATAGCACAACTAGTCCAGCAAAGGCAGAGATATAGGTAGAGGCTTGGGAATGTAAGTGTACAAACAGTAGATTCTGAACAAAGTGCGTATCGGAAAGCCGAGCCGGTTCAGGTTCTGCAGTCAAACTTTGAACGCATAAGATATGTTTTCATTTTAGCTCGTTTTAGGCTTAGGGTCAATAGATAATACCAGAAGAATGGAGGAAGTGATCATCAACCAGCGACTTGAGATTAAAAGCCACCCGGAAAATTCCGTTGCACTGTAGCTTCATAAGTAATTGTTAAATATATTATAAATGAATATTACAAAATAAAAATTAAAGTCTCTTGTCTGCAAACGCCTGATGTAAGCTTTATTATGCCGAGGTGTCGAGACATTCAAATAAGACTTGCCCAGAAGGATTTATAGGACTACGTAATACGAAAAGGTACGTTAACAGGAATCTAACAACATTATCATCCGGTTTTTATTTCGTTTAGAGAACGTACTATAGGTAGAAACACCTATTAACCGGGTAGCAATTAATAATTATTTAGTTATAACTTTCTAAGTTATGTATGACACATAACATCACATTTATTCTATGGCAATAATTAAAAGTGGGGACAACCAAGAATTCTTGTTGATGGGATCAAGTGGAATAGGGGACGAACTGGTGGAAGATTTTGCTTCACAATATCCCATTTTATAAATAAATGAAAAAAGTTAAATATAGATGCTCATCGCACATATTGTATTTCTCACTCAATAGTAGTAGTTTATTGCAAGAATAATTTCGGAAATAGCAAATGCGATGTCCTAGTAAATAAAATATTAGGTAAATGAGTACCTCATTTACTTAGTTCTAGATTCAAAAGAACTATTTTGACAAAACATTATCTAGATATTGGTGGTTTATCACTGATAATTTTATCGAATAAATCGTACACGTTTGTAGTGGCGTGCCTTGGGAGAGACGCCCAGCTATGAACTGCTAATTGGTATTGGTGATGAAGATTACAAAAGTCCACTTACCGGAAACGGTGGAGGATGCAGGTGAGGTGGAATCTGCTGTGAACCTGCAACAAGTCCATTTATTAGCGAGAGTGTATAGCTGTCAGTCCTGGCTATGCCAATAGCTGGTGTAGAGACGTCTACAAGTCAGAACCCGATAATTGGACTGCTCCGCATAGAAATAAAATATTAGAATTGAATATATTTAGTAATAATAGTATTTTTGGCACTCTATCGTCGGGTGTCGAGTTGGACCAGTTGAGCTTCCTAGTAGAATTAAATTGTTCGACCCGTTCTTCTTTTGTACATTTTGTATTTACAGATTAAAAGTTGTTTGCTATACTAGTATTTTAATGAAATTGATTTTATTTCACAATAATATTTCCGGTTCCTGAAAAACGTACTGCATAGAAATTATTTAAAATTTTATGTATTCTATTATGAATTTGAGCTCTTTAGAAAAGAGACCTAACTTACCGGGTCACTTCAAGGCTTTCAGGCACTAAGGAAACACATATGTACAGTGTACACCCTACAATCATGTAATTATTATGCCGTTGAGGGCAGACTATTTTCTTGAAAAATTTAACGTTCCAATCGTACGCTACTGCAAAAAACACTAAAATGGATACTTATTTGTGAGTGCAGCTTATTGGATGGGTTTCCGATGTGGGGTGAAGTGTGCTGTGGGTTCCGGCTACGCAGCAGAGCCGAAGTAAACAGCACCAATGTCGAGCGAGGCATTTGCAAATTGATTGCCCAATTGTTACCTTCTGTAAATTTTTTAATATAAATTGTAGTAGTTAGCTTAGGCTGTACTATGCACCGTCAATTTTTAATCACCAGAAAAAAAATAGGCATAGTGCGGCGCCCGAGCCGAGCTTTTGCAAGCTGGCTCGAGCTAGGAACCCGGGTTGCCAAACGATGAATAAAACTTAAATTATTATCAAACCTGACACAAATCCATAGAAAAACAACTAACGGTAACAGTTATCCAATTTTAATCAAATTTATTTTGACAAACTTAAATTTTCCAAGTTTTTTTGCCATATCTGTGTTCAGTAACGGCAACTGACTATGCGTATTTTTTTTCTGGTGATAAAAAATTGACGGTGCATAGTACAGCATAAGCTAACTACTACAATTTACGAGTATATTACAAAATTTACAAAAGGTAACAATTGGGCAACCCATACGTTGCAAACGATCTATAGATAGCTCAACTGCTCCAACTTGATATCCGATGCCTGATAAAATATATTCATATTAGGTATATCTATTGAGTAAATTTGATGTCCAGGTCGCTCAGCGAAAGCTGGCGCTGATACTCACACTAATGCAATTTTACTACACTTTCAAACTTTGTCATATTTAGGATGATAATTTTAACAGGTTTTCAATAGAGACACGCCGCGCCGCGCCGCCGCGCTCTTATTCACACAAGCGCATGCCATTTGCCATTTATGCCTACTCTCATATAGGAGAACGCGGATCTAATGACCTAATGAAAACCTAATGTGAGTGGATTTTTTTGGTTTTGATTTTGGTTTTGGATATGATTGGTGGATGGTGGACTGTCTATTCCCGATTGTCCCTACCTCCAGCGTTCCTACTAGGAACAATCGGGTTTTTCTTTCCTGGTGGACACTTCTAGATATCTTAGTACCTACTCTGTGCTACAAGGGAAAACCAGGAAAAAATATTCCCGTTCACACGCCGGCTTCCTCACGTTTATGAGCACGTGGAATGCTTACAAAATGTCTTCTATTAAAAAAAAACTAACGTGAGTATCATTCATGCACTATAATTTAAAAATAAGTAGAGCTGTTTATTTTGCACTTTGGCGTCCTTCAACCACGGCAACAAATTGATGGTAAGGCATTTTAAACGGCTGACTGTCCGCAGTGTCCGCGTGCTCGTAACAGAGCAATGTGCATCAAAAGTACAATTAGTTTACATTATTTGATCATAGTAAGATTATCAAAAGTCACATCGACCAGATTTCGAAACACCTATGATTATGAGTCTCCCTGCTCTTTTGCTCTACCAGACTACTCTCTATTCCATAAATAACATTAAAATTTTGGAACTCTGGGAGATTAGGTACTTAAATGTATTAATACGGCAATCCAAAGGTTGTGTGGAAGAAATCTTCCTAGCGAGCGACCGCCCATTGTACTTTATATTTTTATGTTAAGATTTAATCATAAGTTCAGGTGTACAATAAAGTATTTCTATCTATCTGTCTATCTACGGGGCGTCTCACTAAGATCGCGAAATTGATTCACATGCTGGAGCCCCAGTGTACAATCGACTTCCAGCGTTTAATTTCAGTTCAATGTAAATACTCTATCTGACTGAATACAGGTCTCTCTCATAAACTTTTTATGAACTTACTGACACTCACAATTTCGTTTGCGTTCCGAAATAACAAAATCTATCTACCTATACTACTGAGAAAGCGCCGTACCTACTAACAACGCGCTCACACTTTTGACACAAAAATCCTCGATATTTCAAATCGCTTAATTTACTGGTTTGGTATGTGCGTTCTGTCAGTCAGTTAGGACGAAGCCTTATAAATGAATTGTTGAATGAACCATAACCGATAAGCAATCGCGACATATAAGTATTCGGCCACAATGTCTGCGATTGCGGCCGAGGCCCCGCGCCGGGCTTGAATCCGGCCACTGGGTTATTGGGCACGACCGACGACGACACCCGGCTTTTTGTCGCTTTTTTACAGACCTCGGCCACCGAAACGTAGATTTGAATTACAAAACGATTGACGAAAATCACCACCTCCATTATGCATTATATTATACGTCTTGCCGGCGCGCGGCGGCTGCTCAACAATTATATTTACAAATTCAACCGAATGAAATACATTCAATTTAAAAATAGGCGGGTGACGGTGTTGAATTTATTTTTTAATTTCATATTTAGTACCGTTTAGTCTGCTGTCCAGTTTATAATAATTACTGAGAATAATACGGAGATACAGGTAGAGATAGGTATCTGTAAGTATGATACAGAAATGGGAACTCTGAAAGAAGCTGAAAATTATTGGAGCATCTTGATTCGTTCCAAAAACAACAAAAATATCCAAAAGTCGACTTTAATTTAATCGTAAGTATTTTTAACTCACTGACATGACGAAAAAGTGACGTTTCACAACGAGAAATATTGAAAAAGAAATGCAAAATTTGGGACGTGAATAGCCGAAAATGGCTGAATAAAAAATAATCGAATAACTCCTAAATACTCAGCTTTGATATCTTATTATTTTGGATGTTCAGTGTACACTTTCAGACTTTTATTATTAGACCATACGTTGCTGACCGCAATGTTTACTCGACATTGAATATGCAGTAGTGATTCGGTCGCACATAGAGACCTTCGCCGTTATGCCGCTAGTCAAGTCCAAGGGCGCCATCGATTTTCTCCACACAACCACCCGAGCTTACAGGAATTAAAAAAAACTATTCTAAGGCTTTATTGAAGTAGTAAGTACTTTATTTACTTACCTGTTTCATAGCCGGAAATTGAAGGTCCCATCGGCACCAAGGTCGTTCGGCTCAGCTGATATAAAAAAAACTCATACACAGATATTATAGAATTAACTCACACGTAAACATCGTCTGCCGATGATGAACTGGTGGAGGCTTCCATCACCACAGAAGAGTGCAAAGTCTTTCTTATTTTCATCATCAACTTTTTTTTTACTTTAACATTAAACTAATATATTGTATAGGTTAACTTATGTCTGCCACTCGTTTCAGCTCTTCTTCAGCTCTCATGGTAGGCATGAGGGTGTAAAGGTCTTTGCGGTTTTCAGTTGAACAGTAAAATAATTGAGTAACTCTTCAGCGAGGCCTCTTTTTGTGCGACATAACTTTTGAACGTTGTTTTTAATTTGAGTTTGAGATACCAACTTACCTGGGTCACTGATTGGATCCAAACTTACAACAGTGTTATACCTAGTCAATAGTTTATTTGCAATATACCTAGGTTGTACAAAGTGGTCTTATATGGTGAGTATCAAACATACACCCCCTCAGGGTACAAGTGTTAACTTAGGTAGAGATACCTAAGTACCTACAATTCGCCGTGCGTGGTATCTAGCAGCAGGTTTTGCCTTAAACTTTCACCTCCCTGAACCGATTTGGCTCATCTACAAATTTCATAAGAATCGTACCTATAAGTGGTTCGAGAGTCGTTGGACAAACATACCTACTTACATACTTACCCACATACATACACATACAAACGTCGATTCACCTAGTATCTAGACTTTGAGACTTCTCTTTCTTTTTTCAAAAAAGGTGCTTGAGTCCTTTTCAGGCCGAAACTAAGCCAATACAAAATTTCAGCACAGTCGGTTTCATCGTTTTGGCGTGATTGAGTAACAAACACCCACTATAGACCTACACCATAAACGTATAAGGTTTTCAAGAAAACAACATAGATACTTCGCTTATAGAATACATAGGTTAGGGTGTACTGTACCATAAGTTAACGCTTATCTAAACTCCCTCCGTTGAGTTTCCCGTAGTCGGATAAAACTACCCCAAATCAAAGTCACATCGCTCTACAGGGGATAGAACGGCGCACGCGTCACTTTGGCCTTGAGTGAGCTTCCTGGTTCACGGACAGACCACCTGGCTTCTAGGTCAACGTTTCTATACTATGCACGGATTACGCTACGCACTGTCTTCCACGCCATCTTCGGAAGGTAAAGTACCTACCTGCGTGCTTCAAGGTCGTAAGTTATATGTCTGTATATCCTAATGAAACTCTACTTATCTAATGTTTCATAACTACTTACCTACTATTTTAAAACTGAAACGCCTCAGTGGCTGTTCGTTCGTCTGGTAGTTGTGCAATTTTCTCAACAGCTAATCAAAATCTGATGGCTTAAAACTCCTGGCGATTCCTCAATAATTTTTGTAACTCGGATTTATTTTATTTTATTTATTTTATTTTACCAGGAAAACACAGGAAGGGCTGACAGATTACTCCAAAACGCCCAAACGTTATTATACTTAAACTTACTTATTATTTACAAATTACAAAAGTGTTATTGATTGTTAATAAGGTAAAAATATTCATGTCATTTAAACCTAAAATATTTATGTCATAGAATTATTATTAGAATTACAGTTCAAAAATAAATTTAGTAAATTATAAAACTTGGGGACACTATCAAAGAATACGTCAGATAGATAGTTCTGTTAAACTTTGACTAATTCAGCGCCGCCGGCTGACCCAGGTATAGCAGGCTCGATTTCCGCACCCGACTAAGGCCGCAAATAAAAATAATAATACCCTGATCTATGTGGATAATAGGTACTTCAAGATGTAATTGATGCTCGAAGGCGTATTATAATAAATATTAAAAAAAAAAACAATATAAAGAAGTTTGAAAACAGTTCTCATCTCAAATTCCAACTTGAAAAACTGAACCGAGCATAGAATCAAAGTTATCGATTATTATGAGAATGTAAATAAATTGGTATTGCAAAATAGCGCCAAACTTATTGGCGGTGCTCTTGCATGGTACAGATTGTACTTCAGCGAAATATTGTGACGTGTCTAGATTAGATTGCGAAATCATAACTGAGACGGCGGCATTGATTTTTATTTCGAGTTTTTATGTGCTTTAGCGTCTACAAAAACATCAAAGCTTCGTTAAAGTTGGTTGTTCCGAGCAAAAGATATTAAAAAATACTTAGGATGGCAGTACAGGTTAAAGCTATCGTCATACTTAATAGGTCAAAACTATTTAAAAAAGTAGTCAGCGTGTATTATTGAGTGGCCAATACCATATTTCCAACCCTCTAGAACTAAAACAGAAAATTAAGCAATGTAGTGTATTTTATTTAAACTAGTGGGACCTGTATGCAAGGCCGTAGCCAGGAATTCACTTCGGGGGGGTTTAGATCCTTAGTTTAGATCGAAAAATCACTATACCTTACAGAATTTTTCAGGATATTAATTGTCTCAGGAAAATCACTTTTTCAGGAGCGAAAAACACCAATTAAATTAACGTAATTGCGGTGAGCGTAGCGAAGCGAAAAAAATTTAGGGATTTGGTTTATCGAAAAAAATCGCTGCATTGGGACCTAAAATTACTCACTAAAAGAAACACGGTCACGTAAATTTTTTCGGCATTAGTTTAGTCCTGAAAATTACTATCAGGACCCTTAAACACGCGAGCCGCAAAATTTTTCAGGGTTAATTCACTAGAGAAAATCGCTTTATCAGGGCCCAAAATAATAAACTTATTAAGGAAAATTGCTGTATAAGGACCCAAAATTACTTAGTAAGAGAAACCTGATCGCGGCGAGCGAAGCGAGCCGCAAATTTTCACGCCAATAGTTAAAGCCTGAAAATGACTATCAGGACCCTTAAACACGCAACAGATTGAATATGGACGCAAATTTTTTTGAGTTTTAATTAACTTGCAAGCAAATTTTCACGTAATAGTTAAGCCCTAAAAATTACTCTATTAGGACCTTTAATCACGCAACATTATGAATGTTAACGCGGCGAGCGCAGCGAGCCGCAATTTTTTTAGAGTTTTATATTACTTAAATTTTCGGGGTTTTAACTTACTAGGGAAAATTGCTTTATCACGACTTCAAACACTTACCTAATAAAACATCACATCTGATTTATAACTACAGTATTGAGACCCAAATAGGCCTAATTAATATAAATCTGATTGCGGTAAGAAAAGCGAACCGCAAATTTTATTATACCTAAGACTTCAAGCAAAAATATGTCTTTAGGGTGACAAAACACGAGTCAACTGGGTGGCCCAACAATTGGGCCACCCATGGAGAAGGCAGCGTTGTTAGTATGAATAATTAAGATAAAAATAATCTACATTGCAAGTCTCACATATAAATAGACAAAAACTTCAGACTTTTTGTAGAGCAAATTATCGAGCAAATTAAAATTTTACTTCTTGTAGAACTTGTGCGTTTACAGTATGAAATTCTTTGACTTAAACATTTTGGGGGGGGTTTGAACCCCCAAAACCCCCCTTTATACGGCCATGCCTGTATGGGAAGATGATGCGCGAGTAATAATAATAATTATTTTATTTTAGACACAAGAAAATACTTAATAATATTGAGGTTTTATAAGTAATAAAAATACCTATTTACAAGATATTTATAAAAAAAGTATACAGAAAACGGACAAAATCTATAAATTGTCTAAAAACGCTAGTAGCTCTACAAAACGAAAACCTTCAAAATATCTACAATGCTTACCGTGGCCGGGCCACTCGATCCCAACGAACGCTTTTTTTTTTATAAATTACCTACTAGCTGTCTAATCTGTGAAATCTGTGCCTACGATTCTGACTAGTGTCAGACAGAATAGGGAATTCCAAGAAATAAACAATCGCAAAACAGAGAAAAACTTAGCTATTGAAAAAATATCTGAAAAAACCCACTAGTCTGACTGTGGGTGTGTAAAATTGAAGCTACTCCCTGCAAATCAAGAACATCGTGTGTTATTGTACTGATGTAATCCATCGTTAAAGCCTCGATTCGTTAGACAACCGAAAGTATTCCAGATCTGTGGATTCGATGGAGACCAGATATTACGAAGGCTGCGGGCGCGAGGGTCCCATACGGTGCATATTCCTGGGAGAGTTTCATCCGGTGGCTGGACCCAAGATCGCATGTCAGGTATGTTTGACTCATTAGACTATTAAAATTTAAGGTTAGTAAGAAATTACATACGAACGTTGTCTACTTTCAGTTTCCTGAAGATTATGTCTCCAAGGACCTGTTTGACTCGATCAGCGCCTACATTATACCTAAGCCTCAGATACAAAAATGTTCCATGACCATGTAAGTATGCATTTGATGCTATTCTAGATTAATTGCCATCATGTGGTTTTATTCCTCATCAATGATACTATTCAACAAAAAAAAACACATTCACACATAGCCCAGGTCTACAATTTCATGTGTCAAAGGTGGCATAGGCACATACAAGATCTAGTTTTGTGTCTTTCACACGAAACCTTGGTAAAATTCCCGCAACATAGCAGCATTGCTTTATTGCTAGCCTTGCCTGCCTAGACTCCTACAATACGGCCGACGTATCTTGGCTAGTCTGAACATAAGCTATGCGAACTTGCACATGAAAACATGCAATAGAAAACTGTTGATGTCAATTTCTTTTTTATAAACCAACTAGCATAAGCCTGCGCTATGGCCCGTGTTGATATATTATACATTTAAAACAATGTAATATGTGTGTTCATGCGCTAAGTTTTGCATGTTCAGACTCGCCAAGATACGTCGGCTGTATTGTATGTGGTATAAGGAGTCACTCACTGGCTGGTGAGCTGTGTGCACTGCACATGTTTTCTCTCTAAGACACAGTGCCTATTATTATGACGCTACGCTCAACACTGCCTCTCCTCATACCTCATAGGAGTCTAAGCAGGCAAGGCTAGCAATAAAGCAAAGCTGCTGTGTGGCGGGACTTCTACCGAGGTTTCCCCACAGTTTTGGTAAATAATGAATGCTGTCAAACAGAATTCAACAATAGAACATATCGGACTGTGTGACTTACACATCGGCAAAAGTTGCTCCTCTATATCCAAAAACATACATGGATAATAAATAATTTTAGAAACGCCCTTGGCCACAAGATCGTCGGCTACCCAATCCGGATAGACAGCACTCGGTACGAGCGCAACGTGTACCTGTTCAACCTGTGCTTCGTGTGTGACAGCTGGTCCAAGACTGTGCAGTACGAGCCTGTGGTCAAGAAGCTTGGTGAACACCTGGTGGGTAATCCTCATCATCAGCCTTTGGATGTCCACTTCTGGACATAGCCTATCTGCATATAGCCTTCCTCATAGAACGCTACACACAAATATGTAGTATGATGACACATGGCTTTTTTACACGCTACAAGTCGCCAAGTGTCATCGGCGTTTTTACAATCTGCGTGTTGACATCTTTCACAAAAGCAAACACGCTCACACGCTAGTTTTAAAAACGCCAACAATCAGCGTGTAAAAAAGCTTGTGTGTCATTGATGCTTAACAAACTGGATTTTCCCAGTATCTAGACTCTGAGACCTTGCTTCGCTTGGTCACAGATAATATAATACAATACTGTACTAGGCTTGGTCAATTATGTTAATTATGTATATCATATGAACCATAAAAGTGCTAACTGAACTAAGTTCTATGATTATTAGAAGATTATTAGAGAATAACTACACGAATAACTAACGAATAACCACAATTTCAACTTCCAAATATAAAAACATTTCGGCCAATTTGATTTTAATCTTGTAATTTGTTGTTGGCAGACAATAATGGAGGAAGAGACCAGCTTCGTGTCAGGTGGGTCCAGCAAGCTGCCCACCTTGCTAGCTCATCTGCTCCACGACCTGAACACACATCGCAAGGCTACTCTAGTTGGTAAAGACCTTCATTATTTTGCACCAATCAGAATAATAAAGCTTCTTTAACATTCGTTTTGACAATGTCAACAGCAGGATCACCAAATGGTGGTGGTTTAGTGACTGTGATTGGTATTTACAACTGAGTGTCTGTGTTTTCATGGGCAGGTTAAATTATCGGCCCAGGCTGTAACAATATCAATAAGATATTCTGTCGCAAAGCAGCAATGTGTAAGCATTACTGTGTTTCGGTTGGAAGGGCACTAAAGCTAGTAAAATTACTGGGCTAAGAGACTATAACCATTAAAATGTCCCTTGATGGACGAGCGATATAACAGTATTATACCAGCATATGGAAATCAAAGCCCTGTGTAGCCCTGTTGTGGTTGTGGGTGGGCGTGATCTCTTACTATCAGGATAGTGCTTAGTTAGTCTCGCTACTCTTGTTTAATCACAGTTCAATTCATTTGTATTAATGTCTGTTAAAGTTTTATTGTATTGTATTTATTTATTGAAAATGATGAAGACACAGTAACATAACAAACATTCTAAAAATCTAAATTAAATTATGAAACCTTACTCATTTTATGTTGACACAATCGGAAAACATAGACGAAACGAATAGTGTGAAGAAATTACTATAATACGGCGTACTTTTTGAGTATTTGTCCGAAACATTTTGTATGGAAATTTGCCTTGAGGATTCCCCTTAACAAATACATCACATCATAAATAGAGGGCGACACAGTGATGCATCTGAAAGTGCTGGAAGTTCGCAAAGACCCGTCTCCAGTAGACGACCACGATGTGCCCGTGTTGGTTAGCACCGTGGGGCTCCCAAGGCCGGGGAGACCGCGCGCGGCGCTGCCTCCGGAGCCCGACGACACGCAGAGCCAGGAGCACCTCGACCTGGACCGTGATGAACCCCTGGAGGTCGACCTCGACGCCGACTGGGACCTCACCACCAGACAAGTGAGTACAGGTATATTTCTATTGTCAAAGAACTTTATGTTCTTGGCTACACATCATAGTGTACACCGTACATTTTTAATCAACAGAAAAAAATACTCATAAAAATATAAAAAAATAACGAGCCTACAATCTAATATTATGTAAGTAAAGTACCTACTAAATATAAAAATGAACTCAAAGTTGTTGCGCCCTGACAGAGTTCATGTGCATTGTGTACTAGCTACTTACACCTAAGTTGTATTCCATCTGTATGCAAATGAGAACAATAAAGTAAACTATGAAACTCATTCAATGCGAAATTCAATTTTCGACGAATTCAATGCTGACTTGCACCAAACTTTCAAAGTTCCGAAACAATTACTGTACTCGCTTGGCAGTTCTTAACGGTCAGGATCTGGACTGTAAAGAACTACCAAGCGAGTAAAGTAATTGCTTAGGGACTTTGACAGTTTGGTGCAAGTAGGCATTAGTTTAGTATAGTACTACCTAAATAGAAACTATGTACTTACACATAAAAATATTTCATAGTAATCTGTGGTAAACGATGTTGGTTTCACAATTATTAATCTAATATACTTATGCCTACTTGCACCAAACTGTAAAAGTCCCTAAGCAATTACTTTATTCGCTTGTTTAGTTCTTAACAGTCCAGGTTCTGACCGTTAAGATCTGACAAGCGAGTAAAGTAGTTGCTTATGAACTTTGAAAGTTTGGTGCAAGTCGGCATTAATATTAACATATACTTAAGTCTTTATTGTGTAACTGTTTGTTTACCCAAATAAATAAAAAAAAACATTAAAACACGAGTAAGCGCTGGTGTTGGCGGCAGTGTTCATGTTCTGTGATTCGTTCTTCTTCTATCGTGTCACTAGTTCTTCCGAACCAGTGTGGTGAAAGGATTTCAAGTGCGCCTCGAAAAAGCTCTTTCGTGCACTACGTGTGATTCGTTAATGTTGCTGTTTGCTTCAGCTCCTGCCGTTCATTAATGGGTACAACCACGTGTCGAAGATTTCATTGGACACTAACGTGGAGAAGACCCTGGTCAAGTCTTGCATACAAAACCTCGTCTATTACGGTCTGGTAAGTGGCATTTTTCTATTTAATTAGTATTATTTGCACGTAGTATTTTACAGGGTTGTAATGATTTGAATCATCAATTTTTTTTTTAGATTAATGATTAAATCAATACTTTTTACTGGAACTAAATCGGCCAAAAAGTATCAAGGGACTTCCCCGATAGGCACCACGGCGCGCACAAAAGATTACATTGGTGCAATGGTCTTTACTCCCTGCTTACGCCAGTGACCTTCTGTGATTTAACCACTTGTGGTTTATATTATGGGTATATCTTAAGTGGTTTAATCATAGGAGAACACCGGCGTAAACTTTAAGGGTGTAAAGACAATTACAGAGACTGTACATGAGAATATTTTTTTTATAAAGTTTCAATGTATTCTACTATCGCGGGCATGCAATATTTTGATTAACAGTAGTATTAACACGTCTTAAAGTTAATATAACAAGCAGGTACATGATATGAAATAATAAACAAGAGCAAAGAAGAAAAAAATGTCAAAAATAAAAAAGATTAAAGTGTCGTGTATATAAATAAGTCAATTTTTTGTCATTCGTAAGTTCCTGTAGGGTGTAATAATATTTACTGATCAACATTGACTTCAGCTTTCTCTCAAACATTGAACAAGGCAGCTCTATAAATATCTGAGTCTATAAGAGCAAAGGAACTATAAGGAATATACATCTATGAGGAAACATATGGCCAAGAGACGCCCAAGACGGAGAGGGTTGGCACAAAATAATGGATAACCTATGATGGTGTGGGTGATTTCGACTTGGATGATGATGATGACGTTCCGTGTTTGCCAGGTGACCCTGATCCCGCTGCTGAAGTTCAGCAACATGTACCGCGCCACGCCGAACCTGAGCCGACTGTTCGGCGACCAGGAGCTGCAGCGAGCCTGCCTTACCTACATCACCCGCCCCGAAATCGGCGAGAAGGTAGGATCATAGACATAGAAAATATTTTATAAGCTTATGTATTTCAAACTGTTTTTTTTTTACTTACCAGAGTTATGCAATGTAACATTTTGGCCAATAAATGATTGAATTGAATTGATCGGCTCTGTAATTGTCTTTGAACTTTGACAGTTTGGTGCAAAATACAGGTATACATTATTTATTACCACTTTATTATTAAATCATTTATTTCAGATTAAAATCCATAAGTAATTCACATAATTCAAACATTTACAAATACAAATTCACATTAATTTAAAAATAAAATATAAAGACAATAGAAAATTTAAAATTAATCTACAACTGAATCAATTATTTCAAAACAGCACTGTACCCAATAACATATTCATCTATTTATTTTGGATGGGGCAGTCCAGTCCTGAGACAATCATTTGTAGGATGCTGTTGCTGCTGGCTCGCGCACTCTGGAGTAGGGAAGCTTTATACCGCGGATATACTTTGTACGATCCAGTTTTGTGTATGCCCTATGAAACTGCACCTGGACATTGCACGTAGCTCCGGTTCGCACGTGCACGGCAATTCCAGAGGGTTCCGCACATCTGTCAAGTTCGGTCCAAACAAATCAATAAAACTTGCTCCCCTTTTCCTGTTTTGAATATCATCCGGTTTTGGGAATCTTTGGACAGAATTAGGCACGGTTTTCACGGTAACTGCCTGATAAAAATCATATAAATATTTTATGAATTTACTAATGAATTATTTTACTGTACCTATATTAGCAATTTGTGTAAGAATAATTATTAAGGCTTATTCAGTATTCAATCATTTATTGCCATATTGGTTACATCTCAGGTCATAATAAGTTGTCTATAAGTTAATAAGTTAGTGTATAAGTTCTATATACAATTAGTTGCTTACTTATTATCACGTAGTGAACCAATACGACGTTAAACATGCATGACTGTCATATACTGAAGTATTTTCAGACCACAATTACACCGTAATGATTCAACAATTAATGTAGATCAAAATCTAAAAACCATGTTTTTATGCTTTTTCTGTATTTCACTTCCTTAACGAGATCAAGCGGTTTTTATGGTTTTCGAATACATTGCCATCGAATTGAGAGCTACCCTCAGCTGGATAGCTTATCGGGAAGTGCTCCAGATTTGAGTTGCAAGATGACCCGGAATGACAGACAGACATACAAGAAATATACTTCATAAAAACGTTGTAATATTGAAAATTCATCATGTAGTGCGCACTTTATTTTCTCAGGGGTCAATCAAAAGGCCTTTTCATAATACCTCTGATGAGACATTGAATTTGAATACCAGGAGGGTGAGGTGGCCTTGAAACTTAGACAAGGGTTCGAGTCCGTTGCATTTCAAGGTTAGGTGATGGTATAAATGCGGAGCGCGCCCTGAGCCCGCTCTATTGTGAACTAACTCTGGTCGAGACACTTACTGTGTGCCTCGTAAGATTCTGCCAGTGGGGTTGGTTTCTGCCGCACTTCAATAGAAAAAATGGTGTTTTAAGGTACTGTTTTTTAATTTCTATTTGTGTTTTTTTTTTTGTTTGGTTAGAGGCTTTTGAAGGATATGAAGCAATCTTCTTCTCCTTAGGGTGAAACTGTTCTTTCTTGATGTATGCTATTTTCCTCTGTGATTTATGCAATTTTTTTAAGTACAATGATAAATCTTTGAAAAATTTGAATATGCAGTATATTTTTACAAAAAGTTAAAATTATTTTTGTCAAGGCCTTCCTTTGCCATTTTGGATATTTATAATAAGGATTTGGCCATCCAAGTCTAGTTGAAAAATTTACACAGTCTAGAGTGTGCTTTATTATGTCGCAGATCCTAGTTTATACTATCTACAACCTTTTGTGGTTCTTGGCCTCCTCAACGATTTTCCTCCACTCGTTCCTGGTCTTAGTTAGTCTCTTCCAAGTTGTTAGTTTGCCCAATTTCGTCAGGTTTTCTTTCAGACAATCTCACCACGCCACCTGTGGTGACCCAGGGACTCCTAGTGCAGGGGTGTGAGTGTGTGAATGTTTATTTATTTATATGCAACAACAGGACAACTCGTATGTTGTCTTTTGTTTGGGGCTAGATGGCGTTGTGTTAAATGTCCTGAATATGTATATTATTATTAATATTGTATTCCAGCCCCACTTGCCCGCGGTGATGGGCGCGCTGTGCAGCCTGCAGCAAGGCACGACGCTGCGTGCGGTGTGCGAGCGCGCCGCCACCGCGCCCGGCCCGCCCTTCGACATGCGCCGCCTCGTCGTGTTCGCGCAGGTGCACAAGCTCATCAAGTGTCTCAGACGGTCAGTACACACTAGGTCAGACTTAGAGGACGTGGTGGCCGAGTGGATGAGGCCCTTACCTTGGGATCTGATGGTCGCGGTAAATGGGTTTTTTCGGACGAAAAAAATCTTATGTATGCGTCCCATGTTCTCGCAACGGTGAAGGAAACATCGCGAGGAAACCGGCATGTCGTAGAACCTAAAGTTCGAAAACATGTGTCGAGTGCACGAAAGGAGCCTCTTCGAGGTGCACTTGAAATCCTTTCACCACACTGGTTCGAAGGAACTAGTGACACGATAAGAAGAAGAGATACACACTCTGGGGAACCGGGAAAGTGGATGGATGGTTGAATATCAATTTATGTGTTTTATTGGTAGGTATAAATCTAATGCAACCGAGTACAACACCTACGGCACATAGGCGAACTGTACAGTTGGTTTGGACACATGTTCATCACATTTTCCAAGATCCGAGTACAAACATTTCTTCCGATCATCACACACCGCCGTTTTTTATATGATGACTCTTGTACTAGGTGCGGCGTACGATCGGGAAATAAAAAGTTGCGTTCGTCAACAATGTGAACGAGTTGTTTTTTCCGTGTGCATCTGAACTGAGGGACCAAATTTTAAATTTTCGAGAAACCTTATAAGATTAACAGGGCAATTAGTTAAAAATAGTAAAAACTTATAGCAATCAGCCATAAATTTCTTAAACTTGAAATAAAGCTGTTATGATGAAATTACTTGGTCCCTCAATCCAGATGCACACTATCTCCGAGTATGTGTATAGCATAAGCATAGCATAATCAGCCTATAATGTTCCCACTGCTGGGACTCAGGCCTACTCTCGGCTAGGAGAGCGAATGGGTCTTAATCCACCACGCGGACCCAATGCGGATTGGTGAATGTCACATGCCATAGAACATTTTTTTTTTCTGTCCTTTGACATGCCGGTTTCCTCACGATGTTTTCCTTCACCGTTGTGAGAACGTGGGATGCATCCATAGATTTTTTCGACCGAAAAACCCCATTTACGCATGACTGCCACCGGGATTCGAACCCGCGACCATCAGATCGCAAGGCAAGGGCTTCATCCACTCGGCCACCACGTCCTCGTATGTATGTGTATGTATTAATTTATATGTAATGTGCCTGTCCAGAATATGTAGTCACCGTGGCCTAAATCGATCAGGAGACATCATTCATTCATTCAGTTGTGGTTGTGATGTCCAGATACCCGGTGTACATCCGCAACCCGTCCCGCGGCGGGTTCGGCGCGCGCGAGCTGGCTCCGCCCGGCGTGCGGCGTCTATTCACGGGCCGGCACTGCGCCGACGAGATCTGCTGCCTGGCGCGCATCGACCTGCCCATGCTCGACCGCATCATCGATGACGACCCCAACGTCGCCGTCATCTGGAGGTAGACCCTACACTACACCACCCCACTCCCGATATGTTTTCGATGTAACGCGTTTTTAGTTTTATTATTCCAAACGTCGCCGTCATCTGGAGGTAGACCCTACACTACACCACCCCACTCCCGATATGTTTTCGATGTAACGCGTTTTTAGTTTTATTATTCCAAACGTCGCCCTCATTTGGAGGTAGACCCTACACTACACCCACTCCCGATTTGTCCTCGTTATAACGTGTCTTTAGTTTTATTATTTCAAACGTCGCCTCATTTGGAGGTAGACGCTGCTCTGCTACCATGTGTTATGTTATGAGATAACTTTAGTTTTATTATTTCAAACGTCGCCGTCATCTGGAGTTAGACCCTACACTACACCACCCACTCCTGATGTGTATTTAGTTTTATTATTTCAAACGTCGCCTCATTTGGAGGTAGACGCTGCTCTGCTACCATGTGTTATGTTATAACATAACTTTAGTTTTATTATTTCAAACGTCGCCGTCATTTGGAGGTAGACCCTACACTACACCCACTCCCGATGTGTCTTCGTTATAACGTGTATTGAGTTTTATTATTTCAAACGTCGCCTCTTTTGGAGGTAGACCCTACACTACACCCACTCCCGATGTGTCTTCGTTATAACGTGTATTTACTTTTATTATTTCAAACGTCGCCTCTTTTGGAGGTAGACCCTACACTACACCCACTCCCGATGTGTCTTCGTTATAACGTGTATTTAGTTTTATTATTTCAAACGTCGCCTCTTTTGGAGGTAGACGCTGCTCTGCTACCATGTGTTAAGTTAACTTTAGTTTTACTAACTACTTTATTTATGTGATTGTTCGAAATTAGACCGAACTAAACTCTGTTCCAACCGCTCCCGCGTGTTCTTGACTGTTCCTTCAAGTTTTCGGTTATTCATCGGAGACTGATTGATGACCCCAAAGTCACCATCATCTGGAGGTAGACGCTGCTCTGCTACCATGTGTCATTTGTTATATGATATCTTTCATTTTATATTTTTTATTCGGCATTAGACTATAAAAAACTCAGTTCTAACCGCTCCTACATGATTTGGACCGTTCTTGGTTTTTACCATTTGATTCCATTTTTTTTTATTTGATTTTTACGGACCAATTATTGATTTAATTGATCTTTTTAATTTTTGGCGGAAGTTTGACAATTCACTGAATGAGTAATTTGATAGCGTTTACTGGTCTTATTTGAATGAATGTATGAGAACCTTTTTCATAATGACACTACAGGTACAGTCAACAGCAAAAATAGATAAACAAACTGTCGGTCTTCCAAATATTAAATTTGGATCATCAAAACTTAAATCATTCCAAAAATGTAAAGAAATCAATAATATGCATACTTGGAATCACTCTTGAACACTTATGAGAAATTAAGAATTATAAAAGTCGAAATATTAATTTCCTTCTTATGTTGCTTCTACATGGAGAAATACTAAGAAAGCGGGAAATATATCAAATAATGCAAAAATCTTTGAAATAAAAATAGAAAAAGCAATAAACGTGAGAGCAGGGTTTCGCCAGATGAATTAACCGCGACTTATCTTTGGTCTTGTAGTATAACATTTTAGGCTGATTCTCATATTCGTAAATCCTTATTGAAATCAAATAAGGTTGTTTGCAGACAGGTTTTTTGTGTATATCTTTCAACACTACAACTAAATAAAACATAGAAAATAAGAAAAAAACAAAATTGAACTTTGTACATATTTTGTAACTAGAAACTGTGGCTATTTGAAATTCAAGAATTTTTTGTCTAAATCTTTATTGGAATTTCTCACCGGGAGTGTACTTAATTTTTTCAGTATTCATAGGTTGTAAGCTTATTTATATTCTGACGCTTTTGCAGGCATGTAAATTAGATCTAGATTAGGTTAAGACGGAGGAACAGGTTCCGTACTGGTATTTATTTATTGTACCTAAGTATTTGTGATACTAAATTATTATTGCACCGATTTGCATTCGATAATTCAAATTTTCAAAGTATTTAATACAGAACTTGTAGTAAGTTACTTATAGGTAAATTATTTATAGAGGATTTTAGGATGTCTCGAACTCGTTTCAGATGTCTTGAACTGCCCAGAGGCATTTTTCTAAGTAATTGTATCGTATATTTAGTTATTTCTATAGTTGCGTACCCCAAGGGTGCCCCGGGATCCTATTATTAAGTCCTTATATTTACGGTATCTATCTTATAAACCGTGATACCTATAACTGGCTGAATTTGATGATAATACATCGTGAATTTAAACAAATAAGAAAAAAATTAAAAGAGACCATCTACAGTATTTTATCGCCGTATCGTAAGTTATACATACAAGGGTGTCCCAAGTTTCACGGAACCCGTTTTATGAATAGGTCTAATTCATTATTTTTTTACTCGTCTTGTCCCATTCATTATTTTACGTCTTTCAGTCTTGGGTCATTGTCCACCTTGAAAATTCCTTGAAAATAGTCGAGATCGTTCCAGGTCTTTACCAGGTATTTACGTTAACTAAATCAGACTTATTAAAATTAATTACAAAGTAATATCCTTTCATACGAGGTTGTCCTTTAGTGTATTTCGCAAACTTCTATCTAATTCAAATTCAATGACACATGACCTATTTATTTATAACGTATGGTCGATTTCACAATAAACAAAACCGCGCTTCAGCCTTCGACTATTGTAGGTATTTACTTGAATACTTGATAATAAGGTACCTACTTATTCCTACTATTTATTTATTTTGTGGGTTGTTTTAATAATTTTTTTACAAATTATATTTTCTTCGCGGATATTTTATGTATGAGTGTGTGGCTTATTTTTTTTTTCATTAGCTTGGTTGATTTTTGTGCTTTTTTCAAAATGTTTAAAATTGAATTTGTTTTGTGTGAGTTAAACCAGTTCAGTTTATATATTAGAAAAATAGTCTTATTATTTAGCATATCAAATCTGTTATTACACAAAAAATTTCTTCTTTAGAAATTTCTCAGAAAAAAAATCTATTATTTAGGTATTGTAATGATTATTTTTTTCTTGAATCTTATTCCTAAGTTCATTAATGTTAGTGGCATTCACTCGTTAGTGCATTATTGTGTACATGTATAAAGCTGAGCGCCCAATGCTGAAAAGGCTGAGCAGTTTTATAATATTAGGAAACCCCTAATATTTGCTATAATACCAGGTATCGTGTGATGCCACTATTTTGAATTAAACACAGATATGGCAAAAAAACTTGAAAAAAATAAGTCGATTTTTTTTCATAATAAATACCTACCTATTATGTTTAAAATTGGACAACTATTACCGTTAGTCGTTTTATTATGGCTTGCGTCAGTCGGTACGCATCATTGAAAATAATTTAATTTTCACAAATCGTTTGGTACCTAGCTCGAGCCGCACTCGCCCCGCTGTCACTCTGTTATTTTGTAGAAACCCAAAATTCTGATTGCACCAGATACAACGTAGTGTAGTAACCCCTTATGAATTGTCCAAATAGATTTTTTGGTAATTAAAAATGTGTGGTGTAGGTATATTGTTTTTTTTTTTCAGATCAAACTCTTACTTTTATTTTGTGTCTTAAGAATGTGTTTTCACTGTAAACAAAATTTTTAGCAATCAACATGTCAAGAAAAAAGAGATTAGAATACCAGGTTTAGAAGAACTTGCTTCTTAAATTATATTAATCAATGCAATCGCACGACACTCCAGTGTTCATTGAGAAATATTTGGCTTCGTTTCTAGTCCCTAAATTAAACTCTTATAAATGAAATACCTAGTTTTAACCCTTAAGAATAGACTTCTGTATTGCAAACTGTACCTTCGGGAAACCGGAATTTAAACGAACAATTTCACTCACGATTAAATATTTTTTTTTTCTATCACTAGTAACTAATTAAGAAAATGAGGTTTATTCGATACGAAGTATTAGAAAAAGACAAATTTCACAGTATGTTAGTAATTATTGGTTTTTAGTTTTACATATCCGGTAATTTGTTGAAAATTCCAGAGAAAATAGAGAAATGGAAGAGTCCATATCATTGCGTTCGTTTTGGAAGGTTATATCGCTAATCCCTTAGCTCTATGGTATTGTGCAAAAAAATTATAGATTTTCAGGGTTCTATATTGTCTGCGTAGAGTATGAGTGAAATAAACAGTATTATTTACTGAGCCTGATATCATTAGTGTTTTTATTTATATCATTACCATACTAATTACTGGTATACAAAATAAGGTGATACATTTTATTTAAGTAAATAAATAAAGTGAACCTATTTTGAATGCATTGTTGTGATGTGGTTGTTGAAAACCAAAATATTTTTTTCATTCTAGTAAATATTAAGATAACACGTACCTATATCTATTTTTCAAATAACATTCCTCGAAATTGAACTTTCAAAACTTGTCTTAGTCGTAGTGGATTTTGTGTAGTCGAGAAAAATCATATTTCGTATTTCATTTTATTATGCACTTTTTGGCGGATATCTAACTGTGAAAAATATCCTAAGAGAGTATTTTTTTTGTATTCTACTAAATGAAATGTGTTAATTTATTGTTAGATCTAAAAGTGTGTTACTTTTACGGATATCCAACAAATTCAAAATTTCGCCATTTTCGTATGTCCGGTTATAGGTATTATAGTGCACATCTTTGCGTGATCACTCCACATAAAAAAATTGCTTTGCCTTGATGATTATTAGATTGTAAAGTAGCCATTTTCATGTATTTTTCTGGCCACGATATCAAACTGATCTCAATTTCTACGAGATCCGAACATCATAACAATCATAGCACAAGACTGAAGTTGCTGACAAAAATTATACGACTGTCATCCCAAAAACAATTATATTATGTTCTACCAACTTATGATCAGTAGAAAAAACATTGTATTAAAATCCATATTATAATTTTAGTTGTCGACTCGAAACCTTACCGCCTTACGTGATCTAACACGTACAGTCAGTTGCACAGACATGTGTACACTCCCAAGCTTTCATATTTATATTAATCTTAATTTTGAAAAGAAAGTGCACGCAAGCATTTTAAAATTAATGTAATCACCGTACTTGTCAGAAGAAGAATGTCTTTGCAAAATTAAGAGTATAATATAAATGTAAGTGCTTGGGAGTGTATACATGTCTGTGCAGCTGACTGTACTTGGCCGTTTTATTTAGTATTAAATGCTACACTGAAGTTTTGAGCCAATTAAATCAATAACTGCTGATGCGCAGCTCACTGCAGGTAACAATTTCTCATCACAAAGCGAGACTACTGTATACTAAAAACTAGATTTAAGTATAAGCATTTTGTTCAATGATTGTATGTATTAGAATAATGTCTTATAAGCATAATGTTTTCACTTTGAACTTCTATATTGCAGTAATTACTAATAGCAATATTGTATGATCTGTACCTAATAAGAAAAATGTTTTTGATTAGATTAGAGTGCGGTGCATGTTCGAATGTTTCGAATGAGGTGTGTGATATTTTGTTGATGTAAAGTACAGATTGGCATTTTGTATTGAATAAATTACTTGTGAAGATATAAATATGTTTTATTTAGTCCGATCAGAAATAAAGTTCGCATGCTGGTGAATAAAAAACGTAATAATTGGTAATTCATTTATGTTTGCGTCTGTATCACAGAAAAATATTGTCTTTATTAGGTCTTATTATAAATAAATACTGCTTACCAGCTCCTTAGTAACTAACTAGGTTCTAATTTTAATGTTTTTCAAATGCTCCTTCGCTTGATTTTTTTGGACGCAAATTAGTTGATATTCAACACAGCTATTAAGCCGCAGTATGGCTGTGGCCCAAGTATACGACAAGTCATAGCTACACTGAAGAAATGTACAAAAAATAACAATGTAGGTACATACTTATTTCTAACATTGCTTATGTAAACAAAACCTACTTAAAATTCATTCACAACAAAAACTTTCACAAAGGCACAAGTTTGCTTATTGACGCTCAAATCAAGATAAACTGACTTTCAAAAATGAAGCTCCGTTAAGCTAAACTTTCTGACTTTATATTTAAAGTACCTACTTGCATGTGGCATGGCCATGGGATACCCTGTACATTACATATTAGCCTAATCCTTAAACGCTCTGATGATGGAAGCGACGCTCTCATAGGTGCCGGTGACAAAGACGAACATGCCGAGCAGTATTATGACCATGTCTTTGAGCACCGTCCAAGCCGTGAGCGTCCCGCGCTGCGCCGACAGCACCAGCTCTATGACCGGCGGGAACACTAGCGCCAGCGCCGTGCTGCTCACTGCGCCGACCAGCGAGATGAACAAACCTAGTTGGGGTATCGTTTCGGCCAGTGCGACTGTAACAATAAACATATTTTCACGTCATATGATCGTAAACTGAACCTCTTTGAACAGATTTTAAACCGACTTCTCTGATGGTATCCAGATCATGTCATTTTTTCCTTTAAACTACATAATATATCCTTATACCAGTATCTATGAATATGGCGTGGCAGTCAAATACATTATGCCATTCGACCATCCGTGTCGTCTAATAAAAATTATAAAACAAAATTAAGGACCTCTATTATTTTTTGGCATTTATGAAAAGAAACAAGGACTTTCTATGTTATTCACTATATTAAACCAAGGTGTAAGTAATAATCATAGAACTAAGACAGACTGAATTTACTGCGGTCGTGTGTGTCAAAACAAAAGTCCAGTGCTACGCAGTAGGGGCACTCCATGTTATGGTACTTATACCTTCAAGGGCAGTACATTACTAATGTACATCTAGTAGTGTATGTACGTATTGTATATACAGGCTTTCCGCCGCTACTACTTCTACTTTACGAGTAGGTTTAACCGGCTCACTGCGTAGCACTGGACTCCCAGCTGCAGTGGATACATCACATGTATGCCTGCAAACGTCTCGACAAATATCGTTAGCGCGTTTTAGAACTTTTACATAAATTATGGATAAATTGAAAAATATGTAGCGAATTATTATATTTTTTTTATAACGAACATATATACTAAATATTAATAGTTTTGTAAGCCTAATATGTATGAACCCGGCATGTCATAGAACCATACAAATTCGAAAAACATGTCAAGTGCACAAAAGAAGCCTCTTCGAGGCGCACTTGAAATCCTTTCACCACACTGGTTCGCAACTAGTGTCACTCTAAGAAGAAGTACATACTACTCGGGCGAATGAACATGACACCTGGCTCGAATGACGTTTATGCAAAGTACTGCGTGGAATTGGATAATCTTGATAGAGAAGAGGTCCGTAATACTTGGTAATGATAAGGCTTCGCAATTAGAGGAAGAAGAAACACGGAGGGCGCCGCGCGGGGCAGCGGGGGAAGCATCAAGTTGCGAGCCACGTGTCAGCCAGGTGTCATGTTCATTCGCCCGAGTAGTACTGATAGTGATGGTACTCACACGTGAGCAGCACTAGCGCGGCTCGGAACATGAGCTCCCGCGCGACGGGCGAGGCGGGCGGCGCGGCGAGGCGCGCGCGCACCGCCGGCCACGCGATGCACACGGGCACGTACAGCTGCAGCGGGTACGTGAGCAGGATGGCCAGCGTGATCAGCACCTGCACTACGTTGCTCATGCTGCAACACAACCGGCTAGCTAACGACCCGCTTGCTACTTCTATTTTATTGTCACATGGTGATAATAAGTAGTAGATTAAGCACTTAGGGGATAAAGTGTTTTATGTCGCGGGTGGCATATTGAATCTTAAGCTAACGAGGGACTCAGTGAACTCGTAAGCGAAGCGAGGAAGTTAAGTAGAGTCCTGAGTGACGTTAGGTGTTCAAACTACCCAAAACGAAGAAAGGCTTTATCCCAGAGGAGCATACTCTACTTTTCACACCTTCTGCGAGGCAATAAAAAGCTAGTGCTCCAGCAGCGAACACCGTCTTTTGTTTCACAATCTTTGAAACGTCTTTTCTTTTTTTTATGAGTTTTGCTTATGGTGGCCCGTTACATTTTCGAACAAATCTTTTTATAATGGCACATCGGACGTTCTTTTACTTAGAGTTTTCCACAAGTTTCCACACGAATTTGACGTTCCAAATCACATTACTACCCTTGGGAGTTTCATACAACTTTGCTTTACCTTAAGATAGCATGTCGACATTGTCGATCAGGTGGTGTGAAAACGTTGATTATTCTTAAAAAAACTGAACTTACATCCCCGGCTTAAGGTTGAGGGTGAGACTCCCCATGACGTCATCCCCCCACTTGAGGTAGCCGCAGAACCCAACCGTGATGAAGATGCCCCCGACCACGAACATGCCCACGTTCAACACTCCTAACGGTTTCTGGAACAGCTCTGGTCGCCGCATCTCGTTCTTTAGAGGGAGGACCTGAAAAATTGTTAAAACTGTTAAATAAGGACCTATAACTCAGGGGCGTAGCTGCCGCCGTATCTGCCGTATCAATTATACGGGGCCACGGGGGCCCCCGACGTGCGTTAGCAAAAATTTATAAAAACTTCCCAAAAGAACTAAAGACATCAGCTATATGTAAATGATTTAATAAATCAGTTTGCTGAAAAAAAGGCAAGGAGAGTGTATAATTTTAATTTTAATTATTTGTGAAAATTTTGGAAAGAGTGACAGGTAGATAATTATGATGTATAATATTTATTTCAGTTTTATGCAAACATTTTTTTTAATTTTGTGTGAATATTTTACCCGACATAAATCTTTACCCCACCAAGGCACGCTACGCCACTGCTATAACTATAATCTATTATGTCCATGTTTTTATATAAGCCTAAAAAATTGCGTTGCCCAATCTCCTTCTCTTATGCTACACATATCACAAAAAATATACTAAAATATTTCGTGAGATTATAGTAACAAATTCACCTCTCCACACTTTTGAGCCTCACACGAATCATCAATCATACCTAGGTACATTAAATTTTGTATTGGCGACATAGTTCATAAAAAGTGCACGTACGAGCCTCTTTGAGGCGCACTTGAAATCCTTTCGCCACTCTGGTTCGAAAGAAAAAAAACTTTTATTCAGGTACCTGAATAAAAGTTTTTTTTCTACATCTTGCGGAAATGAGACAGTTGCATAGGTAGAACAAAAGAGGCAACAGATGCACGAGATCATTGACCAAGAAATTTTGCCACGACTCCCGTTAGCCATCTCTGATAGGAAAAAGTGAAACTGAACTTCAGTGGTACAGAAATGTGCACCATAAGGCTTTTAGGGTTTTTTTCTTGATTGAAAATAACCAGAACGAAACAATTGAACGAACCACAGTTATACCACAGATACCTACTAAGATATACCTACACAAGTTATATTAAGCGACAAACGCAATTCTTAAGTCAAATTGGTTCTGCGCATCTTTGTCACGTGGTTTGCCAGAGAACAATTTGTTTGTCGCTTATTAAATGACAATCGAACTGTGGGCAGCTTGGCCTTGACACGAGATGGCAGCGTGCCGAGGATACCGGCTGCATTTACCTCTGTGCTTAATATGAGCATCCCGCATTTGATATCTAATTAATTAACCGAGTCGGTGTCGAAAACGAAGTGCGGAAGTTGGCATCTTAGTAGAATTACAGAGTAGGTACCTACTAAGATATACACAAGTAAAATCTTCTAAAATTAGATTCTGTAACAGATTTATAAGAGTGAAAGTAAAGTGTCGGTTGTATTTGTGTATATGTTAGTACTCTGTGGTTGTATTGGCTGATAGCTGAAATATTTAATACCATTGATTTTATTGTGAACAATCTTTGAACAGTAGAAGGTAGGTATAAACTGTGCCAATTATTGAAAGTTTTGTAATGTAATATTGGTATAATCAGTGAATGCTAATGTTATTCGCGTTCACTGGGTACCTATAATTAAATAACGGAATTAGGATAAATTTGACACCAGATGGAAATTTGTAACGATTTAAAACCATATTAGCATAATCAGCCTATATTGTTCCCACTGCTGGGACTAAGGCCTACTCTCGGCAGGAGAGCTAATGGGTCTTAATCCACCACGCGGACCCAATGCGGATTGGTGGATGTCACATGACATAGAACATTTTTTTTTCTGTATTTTGACATGCCCGTTTCCTCACGATGTTTTCCTTCACCGTTGCGAGAACCTGGGATGCATACATAGATTTTTTCGACCGAAAAACCCCATTTACGCATGACCTTATTGGTGCGCTGTAAGTATAAAGTCATAATTTTAAGTATTTACACGACAAAAGTTGATGCATTGATTCTAATTTAGAGTAAGACCACAATGTACCTGTATTACGCAAATAAAGATTCATTCATTCGCTCATTCATAAGTGTTCTTCAAGCGTACCTACCAATTGATTTTTTGGCGGGAACGTGAAAATGAAGCATTCGCGGCATTAAATTATTTTACAAAACTTTTATTACTTTGAGTGTTTAAAGTGTAAAAACGGTGGTTTTTTATCTATTAAGCGCTCGTGAACGTGTATGAGTGAATAGTGTAATGCTGTAAAACGTGACTTTTCGTGTTGCCTCCAAAACTCCAAAGAAGCCTTTAGTAAAGTCGCAACCACCACTACTTTACAGGGGCATGACTTGACTCTGGCTGATGACAAACTTAAATAATCTCTCCATTACTTGACACTGGCACCTTTGGTGTGAAGCCAAAACCGAAGAACTTGAGTTCTTCGAAAACAAAAACTTACCAATCCAATTCCCTCAAAGGCATAGACAGCCGTGCCGAAGTAGAGCGGCAGCTGTTCCCAAGAGGCCAGATAATCCCTGGAGGCGACCGGCGGCAGATCGCGCGCCGCCTCGTACACCACCGCAGCCACGCCCAGCGCCATCAGCGCGTTGGCCACCGTCGAGAACGGCGTCAGGTACTTCAGGTTGCGGACCATGCTGGCTAGCAGCACCGGCACCATCACGATGATCATATGGACCGACAGCTCCATGTGGATGTTGTACTGGTCGCAGATCTGGAATGTAAACACTCCTTGTTGTCATAAGTTGTCAAAAGTCACCGTTGGGAGGCGTTCATTCCAAGGTTCCTTCTAGACGGAACTAAAATATTCTGTCACGTCGTTGGAAAACTGTCCATCTTGCGTTTGATTGTTTATGTTAGGGGACGCGAGGGCGAGAAAGATCTCCAATGCGATGGGCGAACCAGGTCGAAGCAGCACTTAGAAACAGCGAAGGAAAAAGTATACTTAGCCAAAACAGTAGGACATAATAAAAATAATCTTAGGCATTCATTACATTACACTCTTGGCTGAGTAGTCGTCGTGGTGGAAGTAGCACGCTTAACAAGCCTGCTTCATTCGTCCAACTCGTATAATCGTATAACTTACCAGTTTGACATTATTGGCAATGAACACGATGTAGACGCAGCAGAAGCCGAGCTGCGTGATGCATAGGAACCCGTTGACGAGGGCCTTCATGACCGGCGCTAGCGGTCGCAGCCGAGCCGGCCCGTGCTCGAACACCAGACGCACCGTGTCTGCGAAGCCCGGGGGCTTCTCGCGCTTGCTCAGCCGATGCATCTCTTCGGAACAGTTCAGCTGGAGGAGGCGACTGGGTTAGGCTCACTTGTTCTGCTACTTATTTTGAGGAGATTGGAGTGAATTAGGGGCGGTGCATACGAGATGTGGAAGGAGAAGCGCCGTTCAATATGAGAGGGATTGTATCGTCAGTTGGGTCGCGGAAGGCTTTTGTTCCCGTGGCCCAGCAAGAATGGCGAGAGAGGAACACCGGAGGGGTTTTAGTGGGTATTCCGTCCTCCCATGAGGGCGGCGAGTCCCACGTAACTCCGGTCCCCCCGACCGGTTTATTTGTAAATGAATTTCCCCTCTGAAGACAAAAAAAAAAGGCTCACTTGTTCACGAACCTTCGAACTACAGATCAACTCAAAGTTTTTAAAACCAGAAAACCGACCGCACACATGTAGTATGGTTGCGGTCGGGTTTTCTGTTTTGATTTCTTGACATTTTAGGTATCCATTGATACCTTATTTGCATATACCAATCGAGGTGTTTTAGGGGGTTCTGAAACCGCAGACTTACTTTCACCCTTGACATATTAGGATATTTTGTTTTGGTCCTTGGCATAAAAATATAACGGACAAAATGCCAAGCGCAATAGACTTAAAAAAAATAGTAAGCACCTACCTACAGTACCTACCTACTTATTATTATTATTACTAGCCTGTACTGTCCCACTGCAGGGCAAAAGCCTCCCTACCTTTCTTCCACAACTTTCTGTCCAGTGCTGCAGTGGGCCAGTCGTAGTATTTAAATACCCATAAATAACAAAATAATTAATTCAACAGTGGACATTGGGCTGTTTAATCGCTTACAGAAAAGTTATGCTCTTCGTAACAACTGCTTGCCGGTACAATATCGTGGTGTAACTGTACCAGTAAGTGCTGAGCGTGCACACAGATGATCCCGAGCAGAGCGGTCATGATGGGCGCGAACACCAGCCCGCCGTTCTTGAAGGCATCTCCCATCGCCAGCAGACCGCTGCCGATGTTCCCGCGGAACAGATGTAGCATGGTGTCAACGTACCTGCGGAGACGGTATTTTGTTACTTGAAGACCATACTGTTGTATTTTGACATTACCTCCGGGGAAGTTCAACTAATGGGCAAGGCATCGCGAGACTGCCTCGCGAGCTGTGCGCTTGTAGAGATCCGGATCAAATGAAATGGTATTTATTTGCCTATACAATACAATGACAGTCAAATAGAGAGACTTATAAATAATCTAAATAATTCTAACTTAAAAAAACTTATTCTAACCTACGAGTAGGTTAGAATGTTTACGTAATATGTATGTATTTGTGTTTATGGATGGAGTGGTTTGTTGCCCAATCATGCCAAAACTACTGAACCTATTGAGAAATTTGGTATGAGGCCTGTAAAAGGACATGGTCTACTTGTTATTACGATTAAGAAAGGACGCGGGTTGCAGCTAGTGTGTGCTATACTCACGAGGTGGGGTGAGAGACCAGCGAGTGAGGATCCGGTGGTTTCCCCTTCTCGGCCTCATGCTGGCTCCTGATGATCTGCTCCTGCGACTGGAACTTGCCCGTGCACTCAGATATGCTGTAACCATTAGAGTCTCATCCATCAAAAACGCTATAGCAGTGTAGCACCGAACTTTGTTATTCAAAGTCCTGTGTGTAACACTTTTTTGGTCATGGGCAAATTAGTCGGCTGCTTCACAATTCGTGCCTACACTCCAATAATAATTTTATGCTAATTTGTTCATATTTTAGTTTCCATAATTTGACTTCCAATTCGTACACTTTGATCTTTATGGTTGAAGTTTAAATAGAAAAAAATTGGCAGAAAGAGGCAAGCGTGATCGCATTGCTTGTTTACATTAAAAATAGGTAGGTAGGTATACTTAAAAGGTAGGAAAGCATAGCTTGTTGTGTGAAAAACACTGCAGAAATATTGATGTAATTAGCCAACTTTATATGATATGTTTTGTGTTTCGAAAATTCAAATAAAACTCTATCGTAAAATATGAATAATATATTCATCTTTCAAATTTCTTCGCGTGTTCAATGCCATCTCCATATCATCATTCATAAGCCGAAGCCTAATGATGAGCTATGCCTATTTATAAAGGCTATTATATATATTACCACTAAAGCAATAATCACGGTTGAATCACATTGTATAGGATTTATTTTGTTCATTATCAAATATATGAAAATACTGTAGAAATGTAGAAGATAAAAATAGATACGGACTAATTTCAACAGCTTAATTATTTAGAATCAAACGTTTCTTGTAACTTAGCAATGATTGACTTATTTTAGAAAATGATGCACTTAAAATGATAAATAGATGAAAAGGAATTATTCTTCATTGCACACCATCTACAAAACGAAAACATACAGAAAGTAAGGCCTAGATCACACGTACCGTGTATCGGCCGAGACAGCGCTCTCGGCCGAATACTTGGTACGAGGAAACATAGCGCCGAGTGCTTGGCTGAGCGAGTGATGTAAGCTTTCACTGTCTCGGCCGAGTAACATTTTACTGTCTCGGCCGAGTACTCGGTACGTGAGAATAAACATAAAAAACTGTAAAAAAAATTAAAAATTGTAGACAATGGGTTGTCAATACTCGTTTAGAATTCAAACAATGTTAAATACTTTATTATTACTAAAAAAAAAACTACTGTCTTTCCTTAACTACCGCGTCACCCATTTTGATGATAATAAAGATTTAAGGGTTATTATCCTCAAATCCGAGTTCCATACAAAAATGTTTCGGACAAATACTCAAAAAGTACGCCGTATTATAGTAATTTCTACACACTATTCGTTTCCTCTGTTTTTTGATTTCGTGAACAAAAAAAGTGAAAGGTTTCATACTTTAATTTAGATTAGATGCGTGTTTTTAAGTTAGTAGGGTTAATTTTAAAACACGTATTAAATCGAAACATTTTTGTATGGAATTCGGATTTGAGGATGCCCCATTTGAGGATGTTCCATTGTTAGGTTTAGTTTGTAACCCTAGTTGATTATGAAGGCACTATAGGAATTGCTACGCAGTGCTTAAAAGAACATAACTTCAAATATCTATTATTAAGAAATTATTGAATTTGTTGTGCCCTAGGTGTATGTTTGATACCTACTATCTACATTTTAAGAACTTACTGTACAACATATAAGGTAATTAAGGATTGAGTATTAGGTATGTGGAACACATCAACATAGCATGTGGGCGACCACTAGTGGTTTTCGCCTTATTTTGCATTTCATACACACCAGAACGAAGCCGCTTATGCTACATACTCGTAAGTGGCTCTACATTAGTATGATCTGAGTTTCAAGTAATTATTATCATTAATAATGTTTTTAATCAAATAAGTGTTTGTTTAGTGCTAGTCTAGATTACAAATGCAGATACTTTAGTCTGTACACATCGCGAACACACCACTTAACTTATGGTAACGATCAATTGAGTTATTTGTCAACCTCACTACACTCATTCACCGAAGACTTAAACAGTGTTCATCACTGGCTAAATTGTCCTTAGAACAGTCTATAAAAGGGTCTGAGGATGTGCTTGATCTGTCTCTGTGCCTTCCTGGGGCGGCTGATGTAGTCCGCGAGAGCCGTGCCGAAGCTGGTGGCGACTGCAGACACTGCTCCCTGCAGCGGTCCGCTCTGGTACCCTTGCCCGTAGCCCTGCTGAGGGTAGCCGTTGAAGCCCGAGTGGCCCCCGAAGTCATTGCCTCCGTGGCTGCCGTGACCACCGTGGCCTCCATGGCTACCGTGCCCTCCGTGACCGCCGTGGCTACCGTGCCCTCCGTGACCGCCGTGGCCCCCGTGGCCTCCATGTCCTCCGTGGCCCCCATGACCGTGTCCTTCATCGTACTGTTGTTGCGGGTGCGAAGGTTGTGAATACGGGATGCCCCCACAACCGATGTAATAGTTATTCACCGGGGCTGAGATGTACGTGTAGTCCGGTTGTCCAAACAGCTTGTCTCCGAAACCAAAGGTCCGTCCGAATCCACAAGGTCCAGGGTTGTATTGCTGCTGCTTCTTGCGCTTCTTCTGTTTGTGCTTGTGTTTCCTTTCAAGGTCCTCTCCAGAGAGGTCCAACTCTAGATCTCTAGTTTCCAACTCCTCTGCCAGCACGAGTAACGCTGAGCAGTGCAGAAATAGAAGAATAATAGCCGTTCTCTGAAAATAAAATTAAGTCACTGCAGTTGGCGCGACATCAAAACATAATTATAAAATTTGTTCCGCATTCACAATAAAATAAATATCAAAGTTAAATTACCATTTCGATGTTTTCTTTTGTAATGTATGGACCCGGCTGCCTGAGCCTGTGGTTCACCAAACACTGGCTTCTTCTTACTCGAGCTGGGGTATTCCAACGCCGAAAGTGAAAGTAATAACATGTTACAATACAACCTTTGCGCTACAATACAACCCTGTCGCAACATACCAAATATGCGTAGATGCCCAAAAACCAAGGCCGCCGTATGTTATGGTCAATCCGTTACATCCGGTCCATGAAGCAATAAAGGGATGCGACAGCGGACCAGGATATGAAGTGCTACTGCATTATTGCATATTGCTGTACACCGATCTTTTATGCTGGCGATCTTTCTATTAGTTACTTGAAGCTTATTGCACCATCAATTCACAGTGGTAAACTTAGAGATTCAGGAGAAAGAAGTAGGAGATGTGTGAGTTTTGGGGATCTCTGGTTATGATGGAGAATGGTTCTGCCTATGTCTTCTGTCAGTTCTGCCTTTATATATTTACCTCAAGGTACCTAGTACTGAATGCACTTTCCTAAAATCAGAGCTGAAAACCTGAACCTACCTTCAGCTACAACATACGAAGAACAAAAAGGAGCATCGAACTTACGACAAAGAAAATATTCTTTTGTTAGTTTTGTATGAAAGGTACTGGTAACGTGACGCCTTGCGGTGTGCCGGGAGTGCGACCTCTTGTAAGGGCTGCGAGACAACAGAATTGAAATAAGTGCGCGAATAACATCTATTATACGACACCGTGGCTTAGTTGGTAGTGACCCTGCCTACGAAGCTTGGTGTTCCGGGTTCGATCCCCGGCCGGGGCAAATATTTGTGACGAACACAAATGTTTGTTCTCGGGTCTTGGATGTTGTGATGTCTTGTATGTGTCCATGCCACCTGCGACACAGGGAATCCTAGTGCGGGGGTGTGAGTGTGTGAATGTTTATTATTATTATTTATTATTATAGTTTCATCAAGGACATAAATGTGGTAATTCATACATTATGGGAAAACTACTTTCGCAATTTGGTAAATATCGACTAAGACGAGAGTTGCACAAGAGCACCCACGCCACGTGCGCACTGACCCGACCTTGGCCACCGGCTCAGGTCATATCTATTTATTTACATTGTATGTCTATGATGGTGCATAGACACGTCTGCTGGGCGTTACGAAGACATTTTGATTACACGGAAGTGATAAGACACTAAGTGGATCCCTATTGCTGCAGAAGTTACTGTAAGGTAATGCACATCGCTATCATAGCTTATGTGTAGTTATAATAATAATAATGTTTGGACATTTCACACAAGCCATCTAGCCCCAAAATAAGTAAGCTTGTATTATGAGAACCAGGTAACTCATTCAATACTTAGGTACATATACTTTTTTTTTTGTAATAAGTACTAATAATATTATAAATAGAACACACCCAGACTCAGGACAAAAATCGATGTTAATCACTCAAATATTTGACCTGAGCGGGAATCGAAACCGCTACACGGCAGTCGAACACACTTATCACTCAACCATCCGTGTCGTCAACAGATATGCTTCTATATCCGTGATTTATACGTTGTTGTTGTAAATCTTTGAAAGGACACACGAAGAGTAAGAGGAAACGTAAAACAAAGCAAAAAAATTGAAAAACCTGCAGAATCTTCTCATTATTTTGCTCATTTTTCCTTATTTACTCGTACACAAATTAACAATACAGCACGCTTTAAACGTGTTAAGATAATATCTTCCGTTGTCAGCAACGATGATTTTAATGATTAATTACCAGGTCGTAATCTGCACACAATGGGCCAGGTACTGCATTTATTTTATTTGTTAGGTAAAGACGGGCTATATTTTCATTATTGTCTATGTAACTACACAAAACCAAAGCTCTCACGTAAGTCTGATCGAACACACTTGAAGAACATCTTGACCTACTTGCACTCAGGTATTCATTGTCATTTACAGATTATGTCTGTTTTCGGTACGTAACAATAAAATTATCATCATTAACATAATCAGCCTGTAGGGAGGGAAGAATGCCACTATAAGAGTGTTAAATATGTCAGTACATGGTTATAAGAGTAGAGGAAGGCCAAAGAAAAGATGGATGGATCATGGGAAAGAGGATTATGAACAAAACAGTGTTCGTACAGAGATGGCTACTGATAGAGACGAATGGCAGAAGAGAAGTTTTACCGACCCCATCTAAGTGTGGTATGAGGGCAGGGAGATGATGATGATAATAAATCAGAATATAATTATGTTCACAATGCTGGGACTCAGGCCTACTCTCGGCTAAGAGAGCAAACTTAAGTACATATATATCAAACTCGAAATTTTTGCTGTGAGTATTAACCACTGTAATTACAGCAAAAATTTCGAGTGTATACCTACGGTTTTTTATATACTTCTGATGCGAAATAGCACTGGCGATTCTTTCTAATAGTATTTATTGTCAATGACAGTTATGTTCAAAAGAAGGGGTCCAGACAGTATAGTTAAATTTAAATACAAACGTACGTATGTATTTAAATTTAACTATACTGTCTTGTAATAATAATAGTAAAATGGGTTGTTCTACATAAATCGGTGGTTGTTCTTGTTACTGTATTGCAGCCTTTCCCAAAGTGGGCGATAACGGCCCCTTGTGGGCGCTGCAGGCCTTAAGGGGGGCGGTAAGAGACCCAGAAAAAATGGGGGCATTGTGTAGAGGCTTGGGGGGTGATTCGTAATTTCATTTAGCTAGGAGACCTCTTAGACACCGACTGCATGAGCTCTCGACTCTCAACTACAACTTGTGAATATCAACTAATATTAGTTAAGAGATTGCTCAAACTCGGTTCGATATTTTTTAGCTGGAAGAAGAACTTATAGAATTGACAACAAACGAGGAAATAAAAATCAAGTTCAATAAAGTTACCAAGAATTTCAAAAATGGGGACGCTAAAAAATAATTTATTCTAAAAGTGGGCAGTAGTCGAAATAAGTTTGGGAACCCCTGCTCTATTGTAAGGGAAAACATCGTGAGAAAATCGACATGTCATAGAACCCAAATAGTTCAAAAACATGTGCCTAGTTCACAAAAGGAGCGTCTTCGAGGCGCACTTGTAATCCTTTTACCACACTGGTTCAAAAGAACTAGTAACACGATAAGAAGAATAACAGATAAAATATTTTATCTAAATAAATTGTTTATTGCACAATAAAATATAGGTACATTGCACAAAGGGCTTACCTGTCATCTTGGCTGAAAGACACCACGCTGCCGCTGATGTGGCTTATGTTGACTTTTTCTTTGGTCTTCATTTTACCTGTAAGAGATTTGACTTCTTGAGTTCCATTCGCAACCTTGTTAGAACATTGTAGAAGGTATAGGTACAAAGTAAGAAACCAAGGCCGAATGGTTCAGGGTAATTGAGCAGTGTCTTCGGCAAATACGTGAAATAAGGCGTTTAACAATAGGAACTACAAGTATGTAGGAGCATTATCTAATCAAGTAATCAGCCGGCAGATGTGGGATGTCTGCGCAGTGCGTTTGTTTCTCAGCCTAGAAAAGAGATACCTATTTTTGGAGTATTTTTTCTAACAAATGTCTTTTATTCAGAAAATATATTTAAATTTAATGTAACGTCCCTTACATTACATTAATTTTATTATATATATCAAAACTAGGTATTTCTTTTTTAGGCGTTAAAACAAATTGATGAATTCATGAATTCAGAAAATATATTAATATTAATGTAATGTCTCTAATATTACATTGATTTTATTATATTTTATGAATTAATTTGCAAGTCATTTGCATTCCGTTAACATTTTATTTTTTCACAAAGTCTTGTATATTTTTGAAAAGTGGGTAGGCAGGTATTTAAATAAATCATGTGTGAAATTAACGCATTCCATGTTTGTTTATCGATAAATAGATTGTTTTTTTCCAGATAAATAATAATTTATACATAATTTAAACCGTGTCGTGAATATTATATTTAAGTACCGAAACCGTGGCGCAGACCTTGGCTACATCTACCTATGTACAGTCGGCTCTGTAATTGTCTTTACACCCAGCTTACCGCCGGTGACCTGTTATTAAACCACTTGTGGTTTATATTATGGGTATATCTAAAGTGGTCTAATCACATCAGTAGTTTACTCACACACAATAATTACCTATGTGATTGTGTGAGTGGTTTATTAACTGGAGAACACCGGCGTAAGCTGGATGTAAAGACAATTATAGAGCCGACTGTACATGGTGTTGTAACAACCCCCCTCTACACATTATGTCTTAACCTATTTGTGATAACCTAAATACTTATTTGAAGACCTATCTAAAGATTACAATATTTGTTGTGATTTACGAATATATTGGCCTTGTGATCGTCTAGCTTTGTGGTAGGATCTTACGATGTGCTCATGATAACTCAGATTCTTTAAAGGTAAAAGGATGATTTTCTGCTACTCTAATGATTTATCTAGATACTAAGGGCTTAGAAAGTTGTTGAATTGAATAAAGTTCACTTGATTTCAATAGACTAGTTCCATGGATCAAATGTGATCAAGTATTGAATTGAAAGAAAGATGTAGTAGAATTATTTGATTCTACTAGATCTGTCTAAATAAAACTATGAAAATTGACTCTAGTTTCTGAATAAGCTCTCTTTCGTTTAATTAAATGTGAAAGCTATTCAGCGTGACCTGTCTGGCTTAGGTTAGCAGCACCTCCTCCGCTGCAAACAATCGGATTTCGACAAAGCCTGACTTGGATATCCGTCTTCCATTAGGCCACCGAAGTGGCGTAGGTAGCGTACGAACTACCTATGAGGGACCTACTGTATTTACACTATAATAACAATTAGAAGAATTGTTATGAAAAGCTACAGCCGCATGATAATTTGAAGAATTGTCATGAAACTGGATTCTCAACAAAACAATGCTTCGAAGTAAGTCTGAAGTCTGTTGGTTACTAAGTAGTCCTGCAAAAGAGTAAGAGGGATAGCCCAAATTTTACTTCGGAGCTTTAAAAATACTTGATTATAGTATTTAAAAGGCTCCTATTGGCTCTACTTAAATGACATGAACTATTCTAGAGTTCAAAGTAACTCAAACTAGAAAATGAGTAATGATAATGATATGAGTGATAATATATGGCTGATCATTGACCCTTTAGAATCCTCAATCTGAGTTTAATCAATCACCATATAAATAGTCTCACAATCGGAGATAAGTAGATGAGTAAATGAAGATGATGAAGAAATAGATGATATATGGCTGATCCAGTGACTCTTTAGAATCCTCAATCTGAGTTTGGTCATTCACCATATTGATAATCTCACAATCGAAGATAGGATAATGAAGAAATCGTTGATATATGGCTGATCCAGTGACTCTTTAGAATCCTCAATCTGAGTTTGGTCATTCACCATATTAATAGAAACATATTTGGAGAATAAAGTACGTAATCAAAAAAGTAGCTGAAATAAAAACACATAATAGAAAATAAAAAAGATTTTAAAATAGCAATTGAAATAATAAATCTAATTCATTCTAATATTAACAATAAAACAGCATTTGACTGTTTAAGGAACCAAGAACTCTAGAACTCTTGGAAAGCAAAAAACAATTGGGAAAACTCTGAATTTCAACTTGTAGTGGAAGTCTCATTGTTAATCTAGTCTTTGATTTACAACAGTACCTACCTACCTATATTAAATTCACATCAATAACATTTTCAGAAATATCACTTTGTATAATATTTTAAATTAGTTCATAATGAAGACTTCTGTAAATCATTCCGAAGTAAAGATTTTGTTCAAAAACTTACCCAATCCATTTTCTACCAGAAAACACACAAACACATACAAACCCCATTTCACACTTTAGATATTGAAAACACAAATATTTTTACTAGATAATTTAGTGAGAAAGAACCTAGCAATTGATTCTACTGAGTATTAAATTCTTTACAAGAATTTACAAATTTTCTACAGAAAATATTCCCTATCCAAAATTCCAAACTTTTTCCTCTGACTTTTCTGACACAATTCCCGTCCGACCTTTCAAAATTTGAAAAGGGATGATACAGACCAATTGACGTTCAAATAGTTTGGCTTTTTTATGAAATAGGTTTTATCTTAAAGTTTAGAAAATCAAAGACCCTAATATTTGTGCGTAACAGTGCGTAGTGACTACGGATCGTTACAGTGTGACGGAGGTACATACGGAATAATAGGCGTATTACCTGCTCGTAATAGTGGTTTCCACAATCTCTCAGCTATTATTAACAGATTAGTAAGCAACTGCCTTAGTTGACCATTTCCGGATCATGGTCCAGCATTGATTTTTCCTGGCAAGGTATATTTTGCACACGTTTACTGTGTAACCAATGTTATAAAGCACAAATAAAATTAAAAATTCTTATTACAATTTTGAAGAAAAGGGGAAAAGGGGGAGGCCTTTGCCCAGCAGTGGGACATGTCAGGCCAATAATAATATTAGAAATTGGAATATCCTGTTTTTTATTTTTTACTTCAGAGCAATGTCGTCGACGGTTGCATGGAAGAGATGCCTGCAATTTACCTTTCCTATCATGTAATGCTTGATTAAAAGGTGATTAAAAAAATAATGCTTTAACTACTTATTTAATGTAGAGTGTTATCTGGTCCTAAAAACTCGTCCTCTTTGTAAACGAATAAGTACAAAGTTTTATTTTAGTGTAAATAAGTCTGTACGTTTTTTCTGGCTGACTCTACTATTCTTCTCTTCTCTACCAATTTCGTAGGAATACCACAAAACTGCTAGAGTCAGCCAAAAAAATTGTGTGATTGACTGAAAATTGACAATAACAGAAAAAATTACAATAGTCTGAAATTTGAGTCAGTAAGAACTTTAGCAGGCTGATTTTACCAATTTTGTAACCAGAAAAAATTAAAAAATACTTCATCATAAACTGTGTACTAAAAATTCGCACGGAGGACGTGGTGGCCGAGTGGATGAGGCCTATGCCTTGCGATCTGATGTTCGCGGGTTCGAATCCCGGTGGCAGTCATGCGTTAATTGGTTTTTTCGGTCGAAAAATATATGCATCCCACGTTCTCGCAACGGTGAAGGAAAACATCGTGAAGAAAACTGGCATGTCATAGGACAGAAAAAAAATGTACCATGGCATGTGACATCCACCAATCCGCATTGGGTCCGCGTGGTGGATTAAGACCCATTCGCTCTCCTGCCGAACATTATAGGCTGATTATGCTATGCTATATGTTATGTGACTAATTACTTTGTAAGCATACCTACCTGTCAACAGATTGCGTGTGACTCGGGCTGAACAATGGACCTAGAGACCTTGGTTGTCGGTTAGTCTATGATACGCGATTACGGGATCATTGGTTTATGACACCAGTATACCTATTTAACATCGTAAACATTGTATGTACAGTTATACATATGATTGATTTTCGAGGGGTACTATCCCGGTTTTACCCTATTATGTAGAGTAGAGGGCTAACGTTTGGAAGAAATACTTAATCTTAAATCCACCCTGTGAACTTTAGCCACCATTGAAAAATTTCACTATAATTATTGGCTGTGCACTGGTCGGACTAACTACAGACATAATTTATATTTATAAGAACAGGTGTAGGTCTGTAGTAGGGCATAGTACCGGGAAATCCCGGATCCGAAAATCCCGGGAAATCCCGGGATTGTCAGCTGTGTCCAGTACCGGGACTAGAAAAATCCAGAACCGGGATTTTCGGTACTTTCGGGATTACTTAAATTTTTGTGCTTAAGAGCTTTTTTAGGGATTTAATCTTTAAAACTATAGCTAAATAGTGCATTCTTTTAGTACAAAGAAAAAAAGACAGTAACTCCTCTACTCGCTGGATTCTACCCGCCCATCTTAGTAACTTTCGAAGGTGCTGTTGATGTTCAAACTTAAGAAATGTTGCAATATCAACTTATTGTTGGTATCGTCGTCCCAATGCATTTATTTAAAGAATGACATGGGCTTTGGGGTTGTTTGTACTGACGTGACGGTCTTTCCACAACCTAATTATTTTATTATGAGCCTGAATCGTCCCACTGCAGAGCAAAGGCCTCCCTTCCTTCTTTCCACTCTTTTCTGTGAAGGGCAACTGTCTTCCAGTCTTCCAAGTAGGAGTCTAGCTCGTCTCTCCATCTTCTCCGATGTTGTCATCAACAGTGTAATAGCCGTTTTCCGCAATGCGACTGTGCTTTATGTTGGTTAAAACCAGGTGACTATGGATATACGGATTTATATGCTTTGTTAATGACATTAATTCCCTATTATCTCAAACTCCGATCGTAGCTCGTTTTTTAGTGTATTTTTGCGTCTTTTATCTAGATATCTAGCAGAACAGTGAGTGTTCACGCCTCAGGTGAGTATTTGTTGAAATAAGGTTTCGGAATAAAACCTTATTAGATTTAATTTTGAATTTAGATCTTTGTTTAAAAAAACAAAGACGTGTGTCAATTACTGTGAAAATTGTATCTAATGAATGTAATTGAGAATTTTCTTGTTCTTGTTGAATGTAATTGAAATTAGATTAGAGTATATGGGCTAACTCTATTAGTATTTCATTATGGGTAGGACGCACTGGTTAAAAAGCAACGGGTCGTGACGAAGATACAACCGTAAATCATAAGTGGATACTTCTTTACGTTACGTCTTTGACAAAATATTGAAACTGACACATATACTTATCGATAGTTTATCACAGAGGAAATTAACAAAATTGGCTCGTTTTCAATTTAACATTCTTATGAGGCCGATCATTGACATTGACATGATCATTGAGCATTGACTTGTGAAGATTAATAACAAATAATATACGATTAAAAACTATTTTTTTTATCAGAAATCAAATCAACCTTCGTTTAAAAGTGTTGTTACGCATGTGACGTCCTCACTTTTGAACTGTTATCTTATACAATCCTGCAAACAAAGAAATATCCACTTCAAAACTTTCGTTATAAGCTATTTATACTTGAAATATTACTTAAAAAGTGAGACTGCATTGTTAATGCATTATTCAATTAGTTACGCGTATTTGCTCACTTACAAATCATGCTTGCAGTATGTTACATAAATGTAAAAATATAACTTTTATCTTTTCGTTATTTTTCGCTCGAATTTTCTTTATTTTATCATTTTCTGACGAGTTTTCTGTTTGACAAAATAATAGGCTACTAATTATTTTCGGGAATACCGAAAATCCCGGTACTCCCGGTTCCGGTCGGGTGCCGGTACCGAAATCCCGGTACTGGAAAAAAGAACCGGTACTGGAGGCCCTAGTCTGTAGGTACTATAATAGAATATTCATTTATCAATTCATTCATTCTTCGTGTCAATGGCTCTTTATTGCTTCATCTAAGGCTTCGTTAAGGTCTTCTCGAGAGCAGGTCGTCGGGTGCGAAGGAGAGCAGATGCGACATGTCTTGTGAGAGAGCTCCACAACCGCATTGGACTTGTGTTGTTTTAGTCATACATACCCCATTTAGCAAGGTTGCTCCTACATTTATCAATAAATGACAATGATTATGACTAGATAAAAACACCGTCAGATGCTTAAGATTAGATCCGAGACAGAGACTAAAAATCGGCCCAGTACTTGGTACATAATATTACTTATTCTTTGCCAGTACTAAGAATTTATCTAAACTCGACGTACTTGACCGATTTATAGCAAACTCGGAACATGATTTTTATTTCGTAATTTGGCTTCTTAGGTAGACACAAACGCTTTTTCTTAAGACTCACTTTCAAATTATTTTTTTAGTACTCACTTTCAGCGCTTGACAAACACATCATCCAAGTTTTAAGTCTCTACGTTCAGCTGTTTGGCTTGTACGTTGTCTGTCAGTCAGTCAGTCAGGTCCAAGCCTATATATACATATATTGATAAGTGGTAAGTTCAGAGTCTAAACTTCAGACAATACGTAGGTAAGTAAGTATCTGATAATGCGTGAAATAACGCAAATAAATTATTTTTGCGTTAATTAAATTAATTGCGCAAGATAGGTCTTAAAATGCGTTTGTTCTAATTGTTTTTCGAGAGATCATTTTTATCTCTTTGGTAAACGCACTTATCACAAGGAAAGATTTAGAAAATATTAGCTGTTGTCTTGTACAACAACTGTAACAAATCCATCCTATAAAAGCCTAAGAACAAACTAAATTCAGGCTATAATAATAATTATTTATTTATTTCAGACAGAGTTATAATAGTTATAATATTGGTAAAATAGAAATTAAAAGTAAATTAATTTAAAACTAAGGGAAATAGATTTAAACTGAAATATAAATATAATTGAAATACATTATATAAAATTGAATTATTGGAGTGAAATGAAATTAAATGGTGTTGAAATTAATTTTAATCAGTCTATTACCAAAATGTTATGGGTTTACATATTTTTTTAACACATAGCAGAAAACAAAATGATTATAATAAGGATGATTAATAAATGATGATGATGAAATAAATTCAATCTTGAGTGGCGTTGAAGTCGGGATTTTCGGGAGATAATTAAGGGCTTGTTGTAGAGTGTAAACTGTAAAGCCTTTTTCCTTTTTTTTTTTTTTTTTTTTTTTTTTTTTTGGTTTATAATATAGTAATATGTACTAAAGTTCTAAACTAAAGTTAAGTTAATTAAAACCTTTGTTTAGAAATCAAGCGGATTTATTACTAAATATATTTATATAATTTGTTTATATTTATATAATTTGTTGAGCCTTTTTCCTTTAAATCTCACTGTACAAAAGACAAACGTAAAAAGTACCAGAGGAATTTTGGGATCGAAATCAAGTTTCAACTTTCCAAACCGGTGGATATGAATATGAGGGTGACATATGGCAAAGGAAAGGATTTTGTATTTGAGGCATGTTTTCTATAGGACAAAACGAATGGCTGCTTTATTATAATTGTATTCGACTACTAAGAACTCACAATAACCTTGTAGATTTTATGACAGTACGTATCTAATGCTGTACAGATTTTCATCAGTTTCATACGGAATCTGTAAGATTCTTATTACGTATTTCTACGTGGCAGCCCTAACTTGGGGTCAACACTCTGCTTTGCCATTAGGTTTGAAAGACTACAGGTGGTTGACCTAATTCAATATTGTCGTTAGCGGCTGGCTTATGAAAGGAACAATAGAGTTCCACTCCACAAGAATGCATTACGTCATGAAGTTGCAGTTATGACTTTCGAAGTGGGGAACAAAATATTGGAGAAAGAAGCATTATTGCATGTGTATAATTATTTCGAATGAAAATTGCGACAGATTTCAACACTTTCGTATTTTATTTAGAGTGACTGCATATACCTACTCGGTGGCTAAATAGCGATGTTATGTAAGCAAAAACGCTCCTAGAGGTAATGCATAATCTGTGTCAAAGATTTCAGCGATTACAGTTCAATGAAGTAGAAAAATCTGTCTCTATGATTGCAATGCCCCTCCACCCGTTGTAGGTAGTTTAGAAACGCCCAAAGAATAGAATACCGTTCTAAAACTTTACTTATGTAGTAGAGTTTTAGAAATTGATTTTGGTAGAGATTGATAAATGTGTAAAGCTACTATCTACTTTGCATTTTTTCGATAAATTAAAAGAGATCGTTTCTTCAGGCGAATATATCGAACGTATTTTAAAATATTTTTTTTAATTTTTAACCCAACGAAACGTAAATTGTCGCTCGCTTGAAGGGAAAAATTAAATTCAATGTTTCTAAGCGATAAGCAGTACCTAGTAGGCATAAAATGCCTTGACGTTTTGAAGTATGTACTTAAATATTAATGAAGTAATGAACGCCAATTATAAATTCAGTGTACAGAACAGATTGTTTTCCTCCAAACAGCGATTCCTCAGGTTGTCTTAAGGTACCTACTACATATAGGTTTCTTCTTACTTGCTAATAAACCTGCATTCAATCTAGTTGACACTCGCAACTTCGTTTGCATTGCAAATTAACAAAATTCCGTTCTTAGTACGCGCCTGCACTTCTGGACGAACATACTCTCGAAATTCCAAGTATCTATATCTAGTTGAGCCTTTTGTTGAGTTGAGTGTTGTCTATCGGCCAGTCAGTCTTTTATATATATTGGTATAACATTCTACCAGGTATTCCACCTTGTGCCATACCGGTTGACCTACCAGGCAGCGGTAGAATTGTGCGTCTTTAATCGTTATAATGAAGCCTGCGGTCTCGAACTGTTGAGCCCTCTATTCAATCCCGTCTTGAGAGTTGTCGGATGTCGTCAACCCATCTTTTAGGTGGTCTTCCTCGCAGTCCTTGTGTGCTGTCGTGCTCTTTATTCCATTAATCTCCGCGACCATCGTCCCGTGTCCATTCGAGCAATATGTCTAGCCAATCTTTACTTCCATTTTGCTATCAGTATCAACAATCACCACATCTCTGAGCTTGGATATTGACTTGATATTGGGTTTACGTTATCGTATCTACATTAAAATTTGTCCTACTGTTAATGAGATTCTCATACATATTAAATAGAATCTAAGTTGAGGCTAATCCACAAATCCGAATTCCATACAAAATGTTTCGGAAAAATACTCAAAAAGTACGCCGTATTATAGTAATTTCTTCACACTATACGTTTCGTCCATGTTTTTTGATTTCGTCAACAAAAAAGTGAAAGATTTCATACTGAAATTTAGATTTTATACGTGTTTTAAAATTTACCATACTAACTTAACGAATAGTGTGAAGAAATTACTATAATACAGCGTACTTTTTGAGTATTTGTCCGTAACATTTTGTATGGAAATTTATTGGGATGCCCCTTAAGAAAAACAATGTTATCGTAATAGGTGCTATTTTGTAGTTCTTTAATGTTAACATCGAAACATAAAACGTACCTATTCTTTGCTAATTAAAAATCACATCATGAAAGGAGTAACGTCGACCTTGAAGTGATTTAATTCTACCATTTGGAGGTTTTTTTCTACCACAAGCGTGGTGAATGGTCAGGAATGTCTTGGCACTTTCGTTTTGTTTGGTTAAAGAATAATTAAAATGTATGAAATAATTACCTACATGTTAGTACTTATTCGTGTGAGGTGATGCGTATCGGAAACTAAGCGTTACTTCCCTAAGAATCTCGGCCTGAATGACAATCATAGCCTTGAGAATCTGCCGGCATCGGCATTGCCGTGGTACCAGGTGGCCAGCCGAGCCAAGGCTAGGGGAAATTTATTCCACCGCTAGAGCAAATTTGTACCATAGATTAATAACGGTGTTCCAACAAATTGTAACCAAGTTTTACAATAAAAAACCAAAATGTAGCCGTAAAATATATAAAAAAATTCAGACACCTCGTCAATAATAATTATTATATATCTCCATTTTGAAATATTCTTGGTAATTTTTTACGTTAGAGTTTTATCAACAATGAAAAAGCCTAGTAATTTTAACTACTTAATCATACATAGGTACATATAGTTATCTAGCACTGTTACTTTTCTATTTAAATTAAGGCTCAGACCAATATGTACTACACGTTAGCTACTTTAGATCCCTGTTTTGGCGCATTTTGGCGCATTTTGACGACACGGATGGTCGAATGGTGTCACGGTTTCGATGCCTGTTTCAGGACAAACAGTTTCCTAACAATATAAAGCAAGAGATATGTATAAAATTCTTGCACTACCTATACAATTTTAAGGTCAAGATTAACCGGATCTCATGGCTTAGTGATAAGTTTATTAGCCTCTTACTAGTTAAGGCTGGTTCATAAAACATTACTTGTGTGTGCCTGATGTCAATAATAATTAACAATATATTTTCTTGGTATCGATAAAATAACCTTCTCATAAATTTAATCGCTAAACTCAGATTTACGTATAAGAGGTTGAGAACAAACGACAAACCAGTATTTGTTATGTTGGTTTTCCTGCCAAATAGGTTTTTATATTGAAGGTAAAGTGAGTGGGGGATTACAAGGATGACCTCAACCTTACATTTCAATGCGAAGTAGTAAAACAGGGCCTGTTTTTCTTTAGATCAGGAAAGCGAAGTTGGAAATCATGAACTAGCCTAGGGGCGGCGGGTATATTAAACTAATATGTATATTAAACTAATTATACAGGAGAATTCGCAGCAGCATACATGTTACTTAAACAATGCGGTCGCAAGACCTGTGTAATTTACAGTATGAAAATAAGTTTTTTTGCCTCTGAAAAATTGTTAAGGAGCAATGTAATAATTTATATGGTTTTCGAGAAAACATATGGTGAAATCATGGTGGCTAAATCCATAGAAATAAATTTAAACAGAATGAATTCCTTTGGGTCTTAAAAGTACCTAAATATGCAGGTAAATTTCGCAATTGAATTGCATTAGAGGTGATTAACACAAGAGGACCTCGAACTCGTAGACCAGTTTGAAAGCCGTTTGCCTCATCAGCTTAACTTACAACCAAACATAACCAACTGACTTTGATTGGACATCGGAATCGAAATGTACCAGACGACCAGATGTACAGACAGCGTCAGAGATAAGTATCCCCCTTGCACAAGACACCCAGCTAAAAATCCTTTCAAAAATTGTAATGTTTAAAATTATTTTTAGGCTTACATACGGTTATACAAATATAATCTATTTTTTAAAGACAAAACTGCTCCATACGCCGCGGCAGTGATTTGAAGCTGGGTATTATAATGAGAGAGGGATACTTATCTATGACGCTGCCTGTACCTAACCTAACCCAAGCCATATTCCCATGTGTATGTATTGACTCTTTCAAGTTTTGCGATATTTTCTTGTTATAGAGACCGATTAGCTGCATATTTTTGCTCTATAAATTAGTTACATATCGTGAGTAGTCGCCAAGCGAGTTTCCAACATCTCTAGTAACGCGAGGGATCCAACATTTTTAAAATTCGTTGAATAATCTTTATTTTTTTGATATAGAGACTGCCTTGGCCAGACGAAGTGATGGCAGGTGGAGTAAAGCTTTGACCGAGTGGTGGCCAAAAATGGGAAATCGAAGTCGTAGTCGTCTGTTGGCGCGGTAGGTCGACGACATTGCGAAAGTCGCGGGCAACTTTTGGATGCGAAAAGCACAAGACTGAAAGAATGGCGTGTACAGAAGGAGGCCTACACCTCCAGATGATCATGATGAGAGACTACCTATACCTATGTATAAGTGCGAATTTTTCTTGCTCCCTACTTCTTTTCTTGCTGCTCCCTCCTACTTATATTACTTTCCGAGTAATTCTTTGTTGTTATTTGTTTATGGTTATACATATAAAAGAAAATAATGATTAAATTTTTTTTTCTGACGGACATTTAATGCAGTTAGCTGCAGATGGCTGTTACTGCGTCACCGGACTCTATACTGCGTCGCGCGATATGAAGGGTTATATTCCTGTCGACCCCCACCTGTTTGTTCCCAGTGGGGGGTATAGCACAGAGCAGTTCAGTCGCCGGCTAGTCTGGCATGGCATGTAATCTAGTACTTATGTATGACCGCTGTATGCGAGTGCGGGCCTACTCAAACGGCGCGCGGCGGCACAGCGCAAGCGAATTCAGGCATTGTTATCAAATAAATAGCAATTGCACTACGCGGAAACAGATTAGCTGAATATTTTTGCTCTATAATAGTTACATCGTGAGTAGTTGCCAAGCGAGTTTTCAACGTCTCTTAAACATCGAGGGATTAACCATTTTTAAAATTCTTTGAATAATCTTTAGTGCAAGCGTGAAATAGTGGGATTCTGTTTCTATTTTTATTACAGCATAAGCTAACTCCTACAATCTATATTACAAAATTTACAAAAGGAAATACTTGGGCCACCCATAGACCGTTGCAAATTCGCTCGATTCGAGATTATTCTCGAAGGTTGCAGACGATCTTTATGTAACTCTAACTCGATACTGTTTCTTAATTTATATTAATATAGGTATGAATAATTAGAATCGAAGTGTAATATTTGTTTTGTTCGTGGAACAAATGTTTTATTTAGCGTCAACTCAATACCGTGTCGTTGCGGTGCCAAGCCGCGCGGCACAGCTCCGTAGTGTAAATATTACTGGTCTTACAGTATAGTTGACCTGTTTTTCTAATAGATTAAGTGTATACTATACCTCTAGCAAAATAGAGCTACTCTTGAATAGCGAGTAGCGAGAGTGTTCAACTGTTTATTGCTTTTATGTTTAAATTTTTGTACTCAACCAGTAGTTAGGTTCCTACCTACACTACCTTACCGTATCATTTATTTTTTACTTCTCATGCTCGTGAAGTTATTTATGCTAGGTTCGAGAGAAGTAAAAGTGCATTTCGTGCTCTAGGGCAAAAATGTGTAATGCTAATAAAATCTGTCCAAAGAGTTCAGGTTTCATGCAAAATGTAAAGAACTTTTTCAAAATTCTAACTTCGTTTTTCCTAATTCCCATAGATCAAGGTATTGTGAGGGTAACATTGGATGACCGTCCTGTTTTTGCGTACCTAATAAAATGGGCGTTCATTTTAGTTTCGCAATTAAAGTGAAAAATATTGTAGAGCCCTCGCCTTTGGCTCGAGTTGATTAGTCTCGTATAAAATGGCTTGCTTTAGGCACTTGGTGTACCTACCAATAGGTAACAAAAGCATAATCAGCCCACTGCTAGGACTCAGGCCTACTCTCCGCTAAGAGTCGTATGAGTCGATAGTTATAGTAGGTAAGTTAAGTTTATTAGTGGATGACATATGAAGCAGAATATTTTTTTCTGTTTATTAACATTCCGGTTTCCTCACGTTTTCCTTCACCGTTGTGAGGATGTTGATTGCGCTCATAGATTTTTTGTACTGAATCTACCCGCGTCAGGACTGCCGTCAGGATTCAAACCCGCAACCTTCGGATCGCAAGGCAAAAGCTTCATCCACTCGGCCACCACGTCAAATAACTTTACCATGTGGATAATTTTTCGGATATCTGAGTAATTTATAAATTGTAAAAGTACGTATACTTATTATAAAGGTACTTACTTACCTACTTTGAAGCATATTTTACAACATGATTAAGTTTATCTTACACGTATAAATATTATGCACCATAGTAATGTTGGTGTGCAGTTGATTTTGAAAACATACCGTATTGGCAATGATCGTAAATCCGCGCGCACTTTATCCGCAAAAGGAACGCCACACATGCGCGCCACGCTCGCGGTTTCGCAACCAACTGCTGACCGAATGCGCTGCGATCTGCGCGCACGCAGATAAAACGATAACCACCTTAGCGCGTGACATAGCGAATCCAGCCGCGACGAACGTCAAACGACGACGCGGGTTCGATTCTTGTACCAAACTTGTACCAATTAGATCAAAATTTAAATGCACATAGGTAGATAGGTACACCATTATCTCTTCAAATTTACACAATATGTAGAATGTCACATTTTTACACAATTATCTCCTCAAATTTACACAATAGGTATATAATATACCTATGTCACATTTTAATGATCTCCGAAATAAAATTAATGGCGTATGGGTATTTCAGTTTTCTACTAATTTCAATGTATAAATGGATAAAAAGATGGAAATATATCCAGTCTAGTCTAGCTCTACCTAGAGATTATGCATGATATCTGCATAGTAGGTACCTACATACATACCTAGAGGCAGGACCTTTTAGCCTCGCTTGGTCTATCCTGACTCCTGCCTCGCCTTGAGGTAGCTCGCACGCCGCACTGCTGCCGCCTCGCCGTATTCCTTTTGAAGGGACGGACATCAAATCCCAAGATGCCTAGCAGCATGAGTCTGTTAGAAATATACAATAGTCCAATAACTTTTCTATTTAATTACCTACTTTGAGAATGTTCACAGTGACAGGTTTGACAGGTGTACAGGTAAGGTACACATTTTCAACTCAACAAAACAATTCGATGTGTGCTTTGTTGTCGATTTTATGTACCAGTTTAATCATGACATCTTGGTGAATGTCATGATCATGAAACAATGCCATTATTGCAAGATTTGCGTCGAACACGTTTCGCAGGTTCGGGTTTAAATTGGTCAGAAAATCTCAACATTTCAAGTTTATTTTATTTATTTATTTCAACATCAAGATTTATAACGTACAAAACAATGGTAAGTAACTAATTTTATTAATATACCCTCAAGACCGGTAAAACAGTAGGATTCAAAACTTATACTTAGGATAATTTACACGATGCATGATGATAGTTTAGTCTATGAGATCGATGATTTCGTATGACTAAATTATCACTAAGTCCCACAGTCACAGCCAAACTTTTAAGGTTAAAATAAAATAACTAATTATTTTTTTAATGATATTTACCTAATTTTAATTTATAAACAGAAGTTTAAAGTAACAGTTGCCTTTGACAGAAAAGAGTGGAAAGAAAGAACACAAATCTCGGATACTTTCGGCTGTAGTGTACATTCTAACTTTATGGGAAAGAAAGGGAGGCCTTCGCCCTGCAGTGGGACGATACCGATACGATAACTGTATGCTAAATTATTATGCTTACTATTAACTGTTTAAAAACTAACTTAATCATATTTTTGCTGAACTTATAGCCAATGTCAACATCAGAGTATATAAGTAAAACCATAGAGTACCTTGGTGTTCTGATGGAATCGAAGCTACACTTCGATGTTCAGACTGAAAAATTAGTTCAGCTAATCGCTGCTTATTATTATTATCACTCTTTTAGTGTCTCTATATATATACAAATATATAATAAGAGATATATTAATCAATTCAGAGTGATATGAATTCAATAGAAATACCAACATAAAAAAAAGAAATAAAATACAAAAATTTAACACTTATCTTTAACAAAATCATAACGTTCATAAATACAATTGCTGGTCAAAGTTAACCCAGATTCCAGAAACAAATATATAATAAAAAACATCAAAGCACGTATATAACATCTGATAGGATTATCAATGTAACTATTATAATAGCTTATTTTACAACAGTATATATATATATAACATTACTTACAGTAGTTAAATTATATAAAGATGACAATATAAATAGGCTTCTTACATCATTCAGAAGCCGTGTTGGCCGAGTGGAATGTGCCTCGACTTTCGATCCGAAGGTCGTGGGTTCGAACACGGTCGTACACCAATGTGCGCATTAAAACACGTGCTTAATGGTGAAGAAAAACATCGTTAGGAAACCGGCCCGTCATGGAACCTAAAAAGATGTCAAATGTGCCCAACAATGTGTGTCAAGTGCACGAAAGGAGCCATTTCGAGGTGCACTTGAAATCCTTTCACCACACTGGTTCGACTTAACTAGTGACACGATAAGGATAAGATCATTCGGAACTGAAGCAGCAAGGACACGACTCCCTTATTCAAAATGGTGGCAACGCACATCGGATCGCATATACAGTCCAGAGTAGCCTAACACGTTAGAGGATCCAAATGTTGTTCTAATAAAATCCCATCGAATTTTAGCCTTCTTACATCTAAATAAATTTAAAGCTATTTCTTGAAAGTCTTCTACATTATCTTTTATACATTTTACTTCCGGGGAAAAACCTGATAAATTTGAGCTTATTTACAATGAGTTTTTATTAATTTTACGTCCACGCCAACACGTTCTGTACCGTACAGTATCGTGAAAATTAATATTGATTCATACATTTATAAGACACCATTCGAACTGGTCAGTGTCAATGACGTTCAGTGATGCCAGTGCTGCGCCGACGTTTATTGGTTGAATGATGGTACGGAACGTGTCGGCACGTGCCGGCACGGTTATGTGCGGATAGGCCTTAACTTATCCATCAGTGTCAGTGAAAAATTATATTGTAGCATACATTTTGTACGACGCACCGTACTCGTCAGTGCTGCGCCGACGTTTATTGGTTGAATGATGGTACGGAACGTGTCAGCACGTGCCGGCACGGTTATGTGCGGATTGGTTTAATGATGGTACGGAACGTTTCGACACGTATCTGCACTGCTATTCGCACTTTAATAGTGTCTGAAATAGAGTCTGGGTGTTTTCTATGTATGTATTTACAAAAAAAAAAGTATATAAGTATTCTATTAGTTATCTGGTTCCCATAATACAAGCTTTCTTAGTTTGGGGCTAGATGGCGTTGTGTGAAATGACCAAACATCATAATATTATATAAGTAAGGTGACGGAGGCGGGCAGCACGAGCGGCCCCGATAGCTGCGAGCCCTACTGGAAGTGTGGTGGCATATGTGCGTTCGGCTGCATGGTGGGAGCGGCCGGATCGGAGTGCGCATTTGATAGCATGCGAGTGATCGGATGTCTATCGCTGTTGTAAGGCTGAGGAGGAGCAGCGACGAGCGGGTACGCGACCCCGGCTCCGGAATTCGCACGAGCTGCGGCTTGCCAACCGGCGATGGGTTGCCATGCAGTGTTGGGTTGCCATGCAGCATTGGGTTGCCATGCTGCGTTAGGTTCCCATGCTACGTTGGGTCGCCATACTGCGTTGGGCTGCCATGGACCGTATTGTGTCCATGCTGCGCTGGATTGCCATGCAGAGTTACCCAACTGCCTCGCCTCGTCCATGAAACCAGCTGGATTCGTATCACCGACATCACTCGCTTCGGGGCTTCCAGGTCCTTGATGGGAACCGTCCACTCTATCCGGGAATGCCACACTGTAAGGCGGCGGGTTGATGCCCTCTATCATGAACTCCCTCAATATCATCGCACTCCTCAGCTGCGGCAGGGCGGTCTGTAAATAGAAGCTCAATTTACAGTCTGCACTGAAATATTCAGGCGAGCGAAAAATAAGGGAAAAATTTGATAAAATGATTTACTTACCAGCGTGAAGTAGAGTTCGTGCTTGAGCCGTTGCTTCATTTTAGCATGAAAAATATTAATTATAAATAAAATATCCGCCTCGCTGAAAAAAGGCAATTACTGTTAATAAACTTATTATAAGTACATTACTGCAGCGGCCGGCATGACAGGCATTGATGGATAAACATGACAATACATACGTCTATCAATGCCTGGTTGCGGCCAAGACTTGTATTGTCTTAAATATTGCGCGGAAATTCATACAAAGTAGTAGTTAAGTACATAGATAATTTTATTTGAAAATACAATTGTTGAAACTTTGATAGGAAGTCTATGTAGACAGACTTTCAAAGCATGTGAAACTGTAAGTAGTTAAAACCCAGCTTACTTTCAAAGCATGTAAAGTAATATAACCCAGCTTACTTTCAAACCATTTGAAACTGTAATAAAACCCAGCTTACTTTCAAAACATGTAAAACTGTAATAAAACCCAGCTTACTTTTAAAATATGTAAAACTGTAATAAAACCCAGCTTACTTTCAAAGCATCTTAAATTGTAAGTAGTTAAAATTAATCTTACTTTACTTTCAGATGATGTACAACAACAATTCCACTCACCGACAAAAAAAGATACAGGTCCACAATTGTATCATTTTCATTCATTGAGGAAGCGAAGAGGCGCTCCAGTTGTTGGCAGAAGGACATCGGCTCGATGGTCGCGTCTATCAGGTCTTGCACCAGTCCTTGCACGGCTGTCATCATTTGCTGGGGCTCATGCCGCAACAGCTCCATCAGGTCGGACAGGAAAATGTGGCATTTCTCCTTACCGCTGAACTTGCTCTGGTGTTAACAAACATTTGAACTGTCAATTTTAATGTATTCTATTACTACTAATCCTATCCTATGCTACTAATATTATAAACGCGAAAGTTTGTAAGGATGAATGCATGGAAGGACGGATGTTTGTTACTCTTTCACGTAAGAACTACTGAATGGATTTTAATGAAACTTTACGATAATATAGCTTATACATCAGATTAACACATAGGCAGGGAGGGTTCACTCCGCTCGAAAATCGTGATCAACGCAGTCCCCCCCGGGGTCCTGCTCAGTGCGGTTGACACTTGACAGTGACCGTGCTAGGTAGGACAAGACTTAACCATTAAGAACTTGTTTATTAAAACGTGCTAGGTAGGTAGGTAATAGGTACCTATAATAGGAACTTACTCATAACATTAAAGGTAGCGAACAATTAAGAACTTGCTTATTTAAACGGGCTAGGTAGGTACGACATTACTGAACCATTAAGAACTTGTTTATTTGAACGTGCTAGGTAGGTAGGTAGGTAGGTAGGTAGTACGTACCTATTGCAGGTACTTACTTATTATATTTAACGTAGCGAACAATTAGGAACTTGTTTATTTGAACGTGCTAAGTAGGTAGGTACTTACCTATTTTAGGTACTTATCTTACTCTTTCCATTTAACGTAGCGAACAATAAAATGCGATGCAACGCAACTGACAGCCGAATCAAACCAAAAGTAATTAGTTAGTAGGTTAGGTACCTAGTGTCTGCGATGGGGCTTGCTTGTCATCAATGAAAATCATAAAACATAATTATTTAGCAAATACTCGTTTATGTAGTTAAAAATACTAAATTGAGAATATGAAATACGAGACATGCGCCTTTGATTGCGCGCGGAGCTACGTAGTATTTCGGATGCGGGTTGCGGGGTGCCGCTGAGGGCCGGAACTGTGTTGTGTATCATAGGCATGTGTTTGAGCGCTAACACCTAGTAGAAGGTAGTAGTAAATAACAGGCAAAGTTGATTCATATGTAGATAGTTGACTAACTACTACTTGCATATTGCATATATTAGGGTACCTAGGTTGTAGGTACCTATTACCTAACCCTGCGTTAGGAGCATAATCTTTTTTTTGTCGGTTAAAAATCACAACAACCCTACCGAACGAGACAGCTACTTAGCTATTCGGAAAGGTCAGAGCAAAACTAACTCTAGCGCACTGTGATACGGTACTTATTAGCTTAGACGCCCGCGACGAGCCACTTGTAGGTAAATATAATTTTTAGGAGCGTAATGGTGAGCGAACTAAATTGAAACTTAAAGCGTTAAAGCCAAAGTCGCTTTTTCTTTGCTTTTTTTTGCTTTTCTTTGCTGAGTGAGCTCTCTGTACTTTGTTCCTCCGTGACATAGGCTACAATTTATAAAGATACCTGCGCAGACGGAGTCGCGGGCACCAGCTAGTATTGCATAATTGAAAAATATATGTATATACCAGATGATCCGGGAATGCCACACTGTGGGGCGGCGGGTTGATGCCCTCTATCATGAGCTCCCTCCGTACCATCGCACTCCGCAGCTGCGGCAGGGCGTCCTGTAAGTAGAAGCTTAATTTACAATCTGCACTGAATGTTCAGGCGATCGAAAGCCGAGGGGAAAATTAAACAAAATAATTTACTTACACACAGTGTGCTGGGGAGTCCGTGGTTGATCCGGTGCTTCACATTGTAAGCATCAGTAGGAAAAATATTAATTAGTCGTTGTCTATAATAATAAACTCGTCTGATAGACGAGTATAATATACGCCTCACTGAAAAAAGGCAAATATAAATATAAGCTTAAAGTATAAATGAACTAACAACTGGCCTTTAAATACTAGCTTCAATTTGAGTAGTCAAAGTTTTGACATACTCACCTACTCTGACACTCCTATGATTTATACAAAATGAAACTTCATTTATTAAAATCCATCGAGCTATATTTCATTTTGTTGGGAAAATACATCAAATATCTAAGTATCTATAGTTATTTGTACACCAAAGGCTGGAGCAACTATAGAGGGTCGACCCCTTTATAGGTAGAACAGCGTAGGGTTAGTTGCTCACATTGGCACCCATTGGGTATGGAACCTTAATCAGTAATTTAATGTTTCTAAAGGCTTTTTAGACATGTTAGCCGCATGTACCCGGAGAGCTAGTGCAAGACTAGCCACTTTCTGGATACCTGAAAACGGACGGCGGCGGCGGTGGCGGCGGCGTAGGGGTTGGCCGAGAATATAAATAAATAAAATTCTTTATTTCTCTCAAGTACTTACATTTTAGTATAAGCCCTAGTTACCAAATTAAGTTTGAAAAAACTTGTACTATGGTAAATAGTGCCTTCCAATATTATTATTATTTAACTAGTACAGACTTTAATTATATTAAACAAACTGATAAGAACTTCTGGACCAAAGCAAAGGAGAAAGCGTTAGAGGGACGATCTAAACTGATTCGAGAGAGAATGGTGGGAGGCCACAAAAGACCGCGACAATTGGAAGGATTTGGGGAAGTTAAAGCCCAGCTAACACACATATGTACGACAATTCCACTCACCGATAGAAAAAGATACAGGTCCGCAATTGTATCATTTTCATTCATTGAGTCAGCGAAGAGGCGCTCGAGTTGTCCGCAGAAGGACAACGGCTCGAGCGTCGCGTCTATCAGGTCTTGCACCAGCCCTTGCACGGCTATCCTCATTTGCTGGGGCTCATGCCGCGACAGCTCCATCAGGTCAGACAGGAAAGTGTGGCATTTCTCCTTACAGCTGAATGGCTCGCTCTGGTGATAACAAACATTTGAACTGTAAATTTTAATGTGTCCTAATTATACTATTCATATTGCGCAATTGCCACACCATTGTCACAGATTGAAAAATAAGTATCTATCTAATTATTTGTGTTATGTATGTACTATGTTGTGTAGGCGGAACGGTCTCAACTCTTTTCATTGAATTGATTATGGGTAGGTTAGGAACCTATTTTTAATATTAAAAAATTTGATAAAAAATTTGCAGTGTATACATAGAGATTGACTAAATAATTAATCAATATTTAGAATACGCCAGCCTATAACACAGCTGATTGCGATAAGCTAGGAGTATAGCAAGAGGTCTATGAATTGGAAACAATTTTATGACTTCATCTGAATTCATTTTTGTGAAATTCGCAAATGGTCAAACACGATATTTCGAGCTTATTCCCGAAATCCCCACTAGTCATCCCCACTAGTGGGGATATCGGGAAAAATTAGTCTTGAAATCCCCACTAACACCAACCATCAACCGCAGTGGGGATTTCAGAAATCGCTTAGCTTTACCAACATTTACCATTAGTTCATAGTTTCATACTTACCTGCTGAGACTACAGAACATAATAAACGTACATTAGCTTCAGGCGGGGGTGGGGTCTGGGCAGGGCAGGGCAGGTTAGAACTGCTGACTTGCGGCATTTGAAGCTCCACCAGCTGTTGATGTGCAAGTGGAGGTGGGTGCGTTGAGCGCTGCGGCACTGGACGCAGGGGCTGATACACACCCTGCAAACCACACAACATGTTAGACATTGGACCATCTGAACATCTTAAACGAATAACTTTTTGAAGTGTAATATGACTATCATAATTTAAATCCATTTATGCATTTAAATATAAGACCGGGCTAAGCACTAAACTGACTGAGAAATAAAATTAATAACTTGCTAGATTTCTAAGTTCCATTTAGGAACCCAGGGGCCTACTCCACTATTTTTGGGAGCTGGTCTGGCATGGGTAAAGTTAGTGTAAAAAGGGGTCAATCCACAATAATAATTCATCAGTCATAAGGCACATACGGCCTACACAATTTAGATGTCAGTGTAGGCTGTATGACATAACCCCTTACTGAAAATAGAATAAGAATTAGGGAGGCTTGAGTAGCAGAAATGCACCTGCGGCAGTCGCAACAATAAGAGCACAATAACAATCTATTTGTATGAAAAAGGCTTGGGACTGCTTATCGGGGCATCTGATGGAGGAGGTATATATCCAGCAGTGGAGATCTGATATGATAATGATGAAATATTTAAGACAAAAAGGATAGTACTTGTATGTAGGAGACACGGTACCTGTCTTGCATTATCTTCCTCCACGTCTTGTGCGACGTTAGGTCGTTGCGAAGCCGAATGGGCCGGTGGAGGCCTTCGGTGAGTACTGGAAGCCTCCGTCACGACAGGCCTGTCGCAGGGTACCCAGGGCCCAGTCGATTGCTGCATCATATAGGGACGCGCCTACAAAATGATAACATGCAAAGTTATTTCTGTCCACGACCGAACTATTGGATTATACCGAGTAATGAAGCCGGCGTTCATGAAGTTACCCACCAGATCACAAGTTACGTTTTAAATTGCCACTCAATGTTCAGAAAATCTCGTACGAAACTTGTTTTCTCGTATTGTAATATGATTAATTTGGTGGTCTAATGTTAAAATTAGAACACGGATTTTTAATATTCAACAGTGTTATTTACATGTTTGTTTTGTCATCACTTCGTCATTTTCACGTCATTTTGAAGAGATTTTTTTTTGCCATTACGAGTAGGCATGGTCGGACTTGACCATTTTCGAGAGAAATCCTAGGTTGTCTATGTGTTTCGTTTTTTTTTTCCCTATTGGGGGGACAAAGTCTTGCGACCATACCGCCTTGTCATACGTTTATTATTTTAATAATAATTAATTATTTCATACATACACGTGTGTTATATACAGTAAGTAGTTATCAGAACGACTAACAATATAATAATAATTAGTTATATATTTTCAGATATCGAGATTCATGAATTAGAAAAAATGAGATTTCGAGAATCTAGAAAATTCGTACCATAGATTAGTATTGTAAGATTCTACGTATATATTAATATTTTTATGAACACAAATTAAAGGAACATAATTAAAGATTTTTGGTGCGAGATTAGCTATCGTTTTGATTAGTATGAAACTAATTGACATAATGCCATAGTTAACAGGGTTTCCAATGTGATACTACCGGTGGATGCTACTAAGTAATCTGATAGTTTTACTACTACGGCCACAGTTAGGGGGCGAAGCAAAATAAAACCCAAATTAAATTATAATAAAATTTGAGTTTAAAACTTCTTCTTCTTATCGTGTCACTAGTTCTTTCGAACCAGTGCGGTGAAAGGATTTCAAGTACGCCTCGAAGAGGCTCCTTTTGTGCACTAGTTTAAAAATTAAAATACAACTACTGTAAAATCACGCTCTAAAAATTATGCAACAAGAAAATATTCTCATTCTGAAATTATTATGTGCCGTGACTGCCGTGGTCCGAGTTTCATACTCTTAGAGCGTGATTTTTCAGTAGCCAGTAGGGTTTTCTTTTTTGAATTTAATTTTTATTTGTAGGTAAAGAGCTGTTTGAACTAGGTACCTAATCATAAAAACGAAAACAACGGAATAAAACCATGATTTTTCAATTTAACTAAGTGACCTGGTAAAATGGGAAACAAAATTTAAGTGGATTTATCGGTAAGTAATTCGTTTAATGAAAATCAAATGTCTTTCGTATATTAATCAATATTAAATACTTATAAAAACACGCAAATTATAGTAAAATATCAACTAGGTTTTTTCCTTAACGTTAAATCGGCACAGGGTTTGATCGCTTGGTTTCACTGGTTAAGCTCAACCACCTTGCGGGTGGACGCCTCGTTGTCACCAGTTAACGTCGTCGCGAGCGCAACACGTTACTAGTGACAACCGAGTAGACATCGAATCGAACGACGACGAGAAGGTGCTGGTCGGGTGCCGGGGACCTTTATTTCCTAGCCGTGAGAAGATTCGATTTCCAGCCGTGGTTATATTAAAGACTAGACTAGACATAGACAAAATATGCCAAATCTAGCGCCAAAAGTGCTTAGTTGGAAATACTGCAAATTTGATTGAAAAAAAAACACCCAAAATCAAATGAATGTTGATTGTTTGTTGAGGAAACGGAATTACCTAATTAATATAATTTCCTAAAACGAATTTCATGTGTTCTGTGTTGGCATATAAAATAAATAAGGCACAGCCATCAGCAGTAATAATCCACAGTAATTCGTACGATGATGCCACCAAACTCAAACTAGGATAGAAGAATAGGTGCCTAGGTAAGTCTAGTAAGGTACATCTTTGCTGAATACATCTGTTTGTGCAATCTCTATGCACCTCTAAATACTAAAAGTAACGTTAGTAATCTGTGGTATTTTTAGATTTAGCGATACATTTTGTTTATTGAATGGATGCAGTTATTGGTCAAAGTTTATCATTTTACGAGGGGGCGGAAATAATGTAGCGTGTGTAACCTATATCAACGGGTAAGTAATAATATGTTGATCTGTATGTTATCAGATTCAAGTCTCACCTTACCATTCACTTAGATTGATCACATCTAATAGTAGGCTGTTAGACTAAAATATGTGTTAATTATTGGCACAGGGAGTGTACTTAGTTATTTAATCAACTAACAATAATTGAAACCATTATTCACTGATCTCATTATGGGAAAAATATTGACTAAATTCTACTGGAAATTCTACTATGATGAAGTGAGTAAATGTGTACCTTTTGTGGTAAAAGTATGTTTGGTGCTTGGTATTTATTTGATTTTTGAAAAGTTGTGACTGGGTAAAATGTTTTGATAATAATGAATAATAAACAGCAGTCTACACTTTTGTCCCATAGAAGGGTGCATGGTGCGTTGCCCCCTGATATCTAACCCTGCCCCAGCCATCCTAGCACCTTGAAATAGCAGAATAGGACTCTGGCTTGATGGCAGCATTGTTCAAGCAGCGTGCTTGTTGACACGTTAGTTAATAACTTGACCCTAAGGTCGTCTGTCACTTGACAGTAGATTACCACATGCTCCACTGTTTCTTGGTCTAGTAGGCAGCCTATGCAAACTCTGTGACTATTCTTGTACATAGGCTTTCCCCAATCAGTACTCGCCTTAAGGGTAATCCTCAAATCCGAGTTCCATACACAATGTTTCGGACAAATACTCAAAAAGCACACCGTATTATAGTAATTTCTTCACACTATTCGTTTCGTCCATGTTTTTTGATTTTGTGAACAAAAAAGTGAAAGGTTTCATACTTTAATTTAGATTTTATATGTGTTTTTAAGTTAGTAGGGTTAATTTTAAAACCCGTATAAAATATAAATTAAAGTATGCAACCATTCACTTTTTTTTAAGCACGAAATCAAAAAACATGGACGAAACGAATAGTGTGAAGAAATTACTTTACTTAAGGCTGCGCAGTCCTGTCAAAAAGGTATATAGGGTTGTCCCAAGCCGCGCGCGAAATATTTCGCGCGGACTCAGCTGCCGTGAACTCTGAATGACTCCGCCAGGAATTACAGTACAGAAATAAACAGTAGATAATTTTATTTTACTTTAGATATGCATATTTTATGATCAAACTTTGTTTATAGCAGTGATACATTAGAATTTTGTTTCAATATTATATATAGGCTGGTTTTTTGAGAGGGGCCAAGTCAGAAACCTTTTTTACCTTTTAAATTTTAAATTTAAATATTTTTTTTTATATTTTAATTAATTATTCTAAAAAATTGTATAAAAGTTTGTTGTTTCGCTGCGATCAGTGCTGTGTGATGACACAAATTATTTTTACTGATTTTAGGAATTTGTAAATTCAGTGATTTGTGACATTAAGACAATTTTACATCATACATCATTATTTTTATTGGCTGAAATATGTTTTTTTTTTATGTTTTGAACTCCCATATCTCCGCCATTTCGAAAGAAATCCAAAAACAGAATCAATTCAATTTCAATTCAATTCAATTTATTTCAAAATCAATAATACAAGCACAATTAACCTACCTAAACTTATTACATAAAATCGATAAAAAATTATATTCAGTTACCAAAACTGCTTACAAAATTTCACGAGTATCTGATAAGAAATTCAACCTGAATAGGAGAACAGCCGGACAGACGCCACTTGGACAGTGGCTGGTGGCCGGACAGTCATACACAAGCATATTTGGCCAACCTGAAGTAGAGACCTTCGGCTTTCGCTTCGCGCTCGTTAGGTCAGCTAATAATACTACTATAAGTATATGCAGCATTATATAAAGCTAAAGCTAATTAATGATGTAGGTACTATACATACATAATTCTACAAAAAATATTTCTTGTAGGTATCTTGTACCCGATACAAGCATAGTCGGTATCTGTGTGTGGTGTTTCAAAAGAATCTGGTGGTGGTAGATTCATTACTGAGGCGTCCATGTCAGTTTCCTGAAGCTGCCCCATTGACTTGCAACGATCTTCAGTATCTAGTCATACTGATTTTCATAAACTATGGCACTATGACAGAGAATGACAGACTTCACAAACTAAATAATGTCGTGCATAATTTAATTTGTGATATCTGTCATCGCGCAAAAAATTGACACAGGTCCGGCCTCCGTAAGCGCCAGCGCGCGACTGAGCGAGCCTGCCAAGCCGCCGCGCTCGCGAATTTGTAGTTATTTAAACTTAGTAAAAAAGAAAATCGTTTTATCAAGTCAAATTCTACGAAAATGTCTAGAAATATTTATTGTCTATAGTTACGTGCAAAAATTAATTGTAAAATATCATTAGGCTAGTCATAGTTTTGAAAAAACACTACAAAGAGGGGTAACTTTGGGTTTTTTTTTATAGAGTGAAGTACTTATGATCTTGTAACTGGCTACGAATTTGGCTAGACTATATCCTCAACTTCTGCATATATTTTTTCAGAATTTATAACACTATTTTCGATGTCTCAGATGGTTTTAAAAAACTCAAAAATGCGGCCTTAGTGTGACTGCGCCCCCTTAAGACAATTTCTCTGCTTTGAAGTTTGTTATTGTTTCAGCCCACGATGGAACGCTTTCCATTGAAGTCTTCTGGACCCAAAGCAGCTTCTACGTATCAGTCAGTTTACAAAAAGGTAATTTCTGAATAAAGTTTGTTTTACTGACTTTTGCTTAGGTTATGCAGTAAATTCTTATGACATTATTTTTGTCATACATAATAATATAGCATAAGTTTTCCAACAATTAGTGATACATATTCCAAAACCACTCCAGGTAGACTGTCATCCTTAGAAATTATTTAAAATATAATCCCTTTTATTATCAATTCTTATACCTTGGGTAAACCTAACAACACGAGACAGTTGCATTGAAGTTAGAGAAAAATATATACAATTTACTTACATACCTACTTAATTAATTAATGTAACCAAAATTGGGTATATACTTTATAGGACAACATATTAAGACCCAGAATCCCGGGGGTCGCTATCTGGCTCGCTCACTTGTAAATTTTTGAAGATATAGATTGATTGAGTTACTACCTCACGAAATGTTTTAGTATATTTTTTGTTTGGATATGTTTAACATAAGCAAAAGAAATAGGGAAAAACAGTTTTACCCTATTTCCTTCGCTTATGTTAAATATGTCAAAACAAAAAATAGATTTTCCTTATTTCATTCGCTTATGTTAAATATGTCAAAACAAAAAATTGTTTTTCCTTTATCCTTCGCTAAAGTATAATATATAAAAAAAATATCCACTAAATTTCGTGTCGTGATGTTGTTAGTAACAAAATCACCAACCACTTTTTTGAAAATTATGGGTGACAGTTATAAGATTACACAAGTAAAAACAAATTGGATAATGATGATTGATTAGTAAGTAAGCTTTATTTTATTAGATATATAAGCTAATAAAAAAGTTACAAGTCGGCTTTATCGCTAAATACGACCTTTTCCAGGCGACCTGTTGATCAATTGAATGTGTTGTTCGCGACTGGCTTTGGTGGGTAAAACTGCGTTCTACTTGACATGGCGGCATTCTTGACAAACATTACCCAGAAGAAACATTTTTTATTGGCCGTGTCTATGTCAAAAATTACATAAATTCATTTATTCTTAAGATTCTCAGATATTTAATGTTAGAATGATAAAGAGCGCCTCCCATACCTTCCAAATACGCGCCAACCAAGCTTGTTTTGCACCCGCAAATCGCGGGCCGCTTTTGATGAAAACTTGTGACGTCACGAACCACTAACTCCAAGTTTAACGCACGAAGGGAATATAATATACACTCTTCCTACTCTTAAGAGACTCAAATGTAACTCTATAATGGGACACAAGCGATTTTAGATCTTGAGCCGCCGCGATAAGACGCTTAACTGGCGCGGGGCCGGTGGCGCGGGCGAACAGGGCGTCTGGTTATTGATTTTCCTTACTGTCGTCGATGGGCCGATCGGATAAAGCACAACGCGCAGACGCGATTCGATCTTTCTAAATATAATATCACGTTTTTTTCTCTTGGTGATATTATGTGATTTTAGTTAAATTCATGTTTGCTAACTATTACAACTATTACGCGGACGACAGTATCAGCGACGAAGTTCTACAATGTGACGATTTAACTCAAGTAAATACCTTTATACATGACCAGTCCTTAGAAATAAACAATGAAATAATATTGTTTAAATTATACTATTGATTACGAGTAATATACATACTTACAATTAATTTATTGTGTTGTGTTGTCAATTTGTTTTTAAAAAAATCATATTATTTTGCCTGCCTCAATGTTACGTAGGCGTTTGTTTTGCTACTGCCGTAGCATTGACATAAATATTACTACAGCGCCTTTATAATTCATGAATAAAAATAGGTACCTATTCCACGACGAATATTAATTTTCATTAGTTGTACAGTTCACTTAAAAATGTCTTATCACTCAGACCTCAGCGATTTTCCTTAAAAATCCTACCCCTATGAGCATTCAGATTAAAATAATAATTAATTAATTTGTATTTCAGATAAAATCACCAATATTAATATGTCACACAGTATTACATCTAAATAAAAAATAAACATTTTATAAAATTCAATAAAATGTATATCAATAATTATAATTATTTTTTGCTCGTTTAAAGGAAATGACGGTATCTTCACCCAAAATTAAAAAGTATTAAAAATTACAATAGAATATAAGGGAAGAGACCCCGCACGGTGCCCAATAATAATTCCCATCCATTTATTTTGCTTACAATGCTTTAACTTCTTTGTTTGTTTTTTTTCTTCTTGTTTCTTTATTTTCGATTGCTTGTTGTTGGTATAAAATGGATGTAATGTTGTTACGTTGTCGGTGTAGGGAGGGAGTGCCAGTAACGGGCGCGGCGTGCACTCCTCCGGTGAAGATGACACGGTGGACATAACGCCAGGGCTGCAGCAGGCGGCGGACGTGCCCGCGGCCGCCACGCCCACCAGCCACGGCACCTTCCAGCTCTACGACCACGGCGCAGGCGGCCGGAACAACTCAACTACCAGCGCCGGTTGTGCGTATCATTTTATATTTTTTTTACATGGGGAATGAATCATCATGGATGCCACCCGCCTCTGGGGGGAGGCGGAGAGGGTTTGTCGGACTCTTACCGACTAAACCCCATGGTGGCCGACCTCTGCGCATTAGAGGGACCCCGTGGTATCCGAAGAACTCGCACCGGTGTCCCTCACGCACGTTGCTGTGAGGCCCATCCCAGGGCTTGCGCCGACCCCGAACTCCGCTTGCAGTGCACATCACTTTATATACTACTCGGGCGAATGAACATGACACCTGGCTGACACTCTCGCTCGGAACTTGATGCTTTCCCCGCTGCCCCGCGCGGTGCCCTCCGCGTTTCTTCTTCCTCTAATTGCGAATCCTTATCATTACCAAGTATTATAAAATAAAAATACAAAAACAAAATATTTTTTTCGGAAACAGGTTACATAGTAGGAGTTTAACCAATGGACTACAAGACCTCAAGATTATCCAATTCGCGCTGTACTTTGCATAAACGTCATTCGAGCCAGGTATTATGTTCGTTCATTCGCCCGAGTAGTACCTACCACAAGTTGACACACATAACTTTGTATCGAATTAACAAAATACAAGCTGAGTGAGCAGTCAACGAAAGGAGCCTCTTCGAGGCCCACTTGAAATCCCTTCACCACATTAGTTCGAAATAACTAGTAACACGATAAAAAGAAGAAGCCGGTTTTATGTCATCATCAGATGATACCGCTGCTGGTACCTCCATTTCTGCATGTCACGTTTGAACCGTGACAGTCTTATCGGCTGATTTCAGCACGGTACAATAACCCCGTGGAGTGTCGTAATTCTTTGGTTTTAAAGATTGTTGATGAACACGTTTCGCTACTTGTTGCTTTTTCCCGTCACGTGCCGCCCTGTTAATTATTTTCGTGTTTGAAAGCTGGAGTGGAAAATTTCCGGAAGCCGAAAGATGGAAGGAAATTCTCGGAAAAACGATCGTAGTTAGATTATTACGATACTGATGCTGCTTGACATTCAGTGCAAATCGCGGTTGTTAACCTACTTGCAGAACCAAGTACTCTACGAATGAAAGACCGATGCTATAGCGATGAAGGCAGATAGGCTAACAATAGAGTGGATCAGTCCTGCATGCAAAAGGTCAAATTTTAAATAATATTGTGCGTAGCGTAGTCCAAGTTTATTGATCTGCCAGACCTTCACAATACGTAAACAGATACAGACTTGAACTGTAGAGTGCGTGCTATCTTTGCATAGTATGTTTGATTATTTACATTGTTTCGGCAGTAAAAAAACACTAAAAGATTTTTTATAAAAATAGCAGATATAAACTGGCAGTTATCAATCTTTGCTGAATAATTTGAAGCGCAGACGCTCGTGCGGATCTTTTATTTTATGATTGTAGTTTTTGTTAAGTACATACATTTTTGTAACGTTAAGTCACACAGTGATTTTAATCTGTATCAGTCGTACCAGTCAGTACATCATACATAGGTCGTCAATTGAAGAATGCTAGACAGATTCGTGACGCGAAAATCCACCATTCACGTTTCATGTAGTTGTAGATATTGCGAATATTCTCGCTCAAATTTAAATGATTGTTTACTAACGAAATCTTTGTTTGGTTCAAGCGTTCAACATTGCGCAGTACTTCAGTTCCAACGTCGGTAAGCGATAGAACAATTTACGTACTGAGATCATCTTTCTCCCATACAGTTATTTGCATTTATCAATAAAATCGTTCACGTCACGTAAAACTTCCGGTATTGTCTTTGATAATTATTTTTTTCATTTCATGTACATATTTTGTGTCGTTGTAGGTAGTGAACTAAAGTGACTCATTAGCTAGGTACTTACCAAAAAGGCCGTTTCTAGGACGTGTATATTCTCTAGATTAGAATACACATTTGCAAAGAGCAACAAGAATACGACGTGTTACATATTTGACCTCAATAATGGCAAATCCATTACAACAGGAAATAACATTAAAATAATCAGTCTTCAATTGAATATGAGTCACTCAATACGTGGTTCGATGGCAGGCAAGCCATAATTTCGTATAAAGAAATACACAATATTATCATAGTGCTCTGCTTTGATAAAATTCGTTATCGTATCGATCCCGTTTATGATAAGCAAGCAAGTGGGCTTGTAACCGAATGGTAAAACCGGTCCGGTCGGCTCAGTGCAGTCTCTGGCAGTCTCGGAAGCCCGTGATATTAGTGCGCTTGAAAATGGATCGCGTTGTGATAGATCCCGGTGACGAGGAAGCTTCAGAAACCGATCCCCTGGTTGGTGACGATGTAGGTAAACACGTTAATATAATCATCTTAATATCGGTTAACGTATAGCTGCATAACTTTGTTATTAAGACAATTCCGCCTCTATAAAAAGTGAAAGAGCCACCTCAGAAGCACGTGATCGGCGCGCTTTCGTCACGTCTAGCCTTGTTGCTCGTCGCTCGAGTCGTTTCAAGGTTGCCTACGTCTGGTTATCTACAATTTGGTATTTATTTGTTGACTAGCTGTACCCGCGTGCGACTTCGTCACCCGTGGAAGAATTGTTTATTGTCAATGCTGTTTGTTCCACCTGCGAAAAAAATGTCATAGAATAGCAAAGTGTCAGTAATAAGCAAGTCAAAGTCTTGCACATTTTCAAACCTTCTTTTTAACCACTCAAACATTGAATTTAGTAAAAAACTGAAAAACCTAGCGGTATTTATCTTCGGAGATTATAAAAATGCAACTTTCAATGAGATATTGTGTATACTTGAGGAGACAGGCTCATTCAACTTTAGGTCCAATAACTCCTTCATTCCGTACTTTCACATCTTTTAAGTTTAAATTTGAAAATCGACGAAACCCGTATCTTATTATTTGTTTTGAAGAACATAATTCCAAAGTTTGAGATAGATACACTCATAAAAAAAACTATTTCCATACAAACTTTAAATTTCTATATCTACCCTCTGAAGAAATTTAGCGTAATATTATATAGCCTATAACCATTTCAGGCTTTGTAGCTATGATATCGTTAAGTTTCAGTTAAATCCGTTCGGTAGTTTTTACGTGATGGACGAACACACAAACCCACAAACAAACAAACAAAGTCTTCCAAAAAAACAATTTTTGGGGCATGTTTATTAATATCGTCTCAACGCGTTTCCGTAAAAAAAAACATATGTACAGAAATTCGGGGTCTTCTGCTTTATTATATGTATAGATTATGATGTCTGTGGTTAAGTTTTGTTTAAGACTGACTGACTAGATAACCATCGCGTCGATCTTAGTAGTATCGGACCTATCTGTACAATCGACTTTAACTGTCGCACTTTTTTTGCGTTCGCTGACAATAAACAAGTGATTGTAGTCGCCACTACCCGTTTCTCATCCACTACAAAATTCATTGAAATAACATAACATAGAATTCCACTAGATACAGATTTCATCCTACCCATGTGCATAGATTTGAAGGAATGTATTGTAGCTAACCCAAAACTATTTAGTTCGGTAGTTTTGAAAATCTAGTGATGGCAACACATTGACCTGAGTTTCGTGACGTGTGTCATGTATACCTGCTGTCTTGCTTGTCATTTGTTGATTTCTTTTGTTTTTTTTTTAATTTTATCTTAGAACCGACTGGAATTCAAAGGAATTTATTACTGGTTATTATCTTCTAGCACAGTAACAATCATTTTTTTTTAATATTTTGTAATGCGCTTTAGCCGAGTGTCATAAAACGAGAAATAATGCAATAACATTATTGTTACAGGGGACGCAATCATGTTCTCCGGAATGCAAGGTGGGTCCTTTTATGTTCTGTATCTCGTTATTTTCTTTATTAATAGCTTAGTTTATTACCTATTTAACTTCTCTATCTCGGATGACCTTCGCCGCCGTCGGCGCTACTAGTTATAATCTATTGACAACTCATCTTTACTCTAAGTTGCCATCTTCCTGCCTATAAGAAATATTGAGGAATTGTTCGTAAGATATATTTTTTTGTACAGTTCTTATCCAACCATCAAATGATAGTTTCTTTATAATGATGTTCCTATTTAATTATTCAATTGGTTCAGAATGTAGGTAAAAATAAATTGGTGTATCTATTTTTTTGTTAATTTTAAATCTAGATAAGGTATTACTGTTTACAAAAAAATTGGCTCTTAATTTGTCTAATAAACATGGCTTGTCCCCATCAAAATAAAACCTTTCCTAGTACATATTTTTTTTTGCATTAAGCTGTTGGTTTTCAAAGTTTATCATACATATTTGCATAGTTTTTGTTATTATATTTATCACTAAAAATGTAAAATCTCTTTAAAAGTATAAAATTCATTGAAATATAAATAAAAACTTAGTATTTAAAATAAATAATATAAATTTTTCAGTCATAACTATTTAGGAATATAAAACAGTGATTGACTATAATATACTGACTTTGGTCATGTTGTTAATAAATTGATAAATTGTATTGATGTCATTTAAAAACCTGTATCCAATGGTAAAAAAATTAAATAGAAGAGAATTGGCAGTAATTAATGTATTGTTTAGGAGAGGATGACATCCCTGGTATTGGGCAATATGAGGACTTCCACACGATCGACTGGCAGCGCGACATAGCACGAGACCGCATGAGGCACAGATACATAGTGAAGAAGCGACATGACTCATGCTGGGACCTAATAAAGGTATGGAGGATAAAGACGAAAGGCCGAGGCCTAGGCGGCGATGGGGGAGGAAGCAGAAGCGGGTCATACGTTACTATATGACTCGTCGCTCTCCCGAATCCAGAATAGCATCGTAATAACAAATGCATCTGCTCATCTTCTTCCATTCTTCGCGGTTAAGCGATGTCCAGGTTTTGCCTGCTAATTGTGTTATATAATCAGCCCACCTTCTATATTTGGGTACTTCTGTATTTGGTCGTCCCAACTTCCACCTCCCTGCTGGCTCTCTCCAAGTGGTGGTCAGAAGAGTCCATCTGTTGTCACTATATCGGGATATGTGGTAAGCCCATTTCCATTGCAATTTCAGAGCATGAGTGAGTGCATCGGTTAGTTTAGTCTTCCTTCTTATGGTTTCGCTTCGTATTTTACTGTGTAAGTGTAAAGTTGTAGATATGTGTTTGTGTCAGGGCGCACACGACGCGTGGTCGGGCTGGGTATGCGTGCTGCTGGTGGGGGTGTTCACCGGCATGGTGGCCGGGGTCATCGACATCGGCGCCTCCTGGATGACCGACCTCAAGTTCGGCATCTGCCAGGCCTTCTGGCTCAACCGCGAACAGTGCTGCTGGTCCGACGTCAACGCGACCAACTTTGAACCGGGCAACTGCTCACAGGTAAGCCGAGTATTGCAATTAGTCGAAACCTAGCTTTGCGACCGAAACCGATAATGAACGATCGGCCTCAGCTACAGTTTCGGCCAAACTCTTACGGAATGCGAAACCCAATACTAGCTCTTCTCCATCTTCAGATAGATAGTCCACGTTCACAGATACGGATCTAAGAATAAAGAGGAGTGAAAGGTAATGGAAAAAGCAATGTATCTAACACAAAAAAAATCGAACAAGATGCTAATGGGGAAGTGAACGAACATCCAGGAATAAGACTCATCATTAACATCCAGAAATTCGAAGGCACGCAAACGGTTATGTTGTTTGTTAAGGCAAATAGTACCCCTGATTCGCCCTCTCGTTCAAAATGAAGATTACAAATTAGGTATGATATACTTGTTAATTACGAAAAAAAGACCTCCAGGATCTAGAAAATAACATTACAAACATGCAGTAAAAATCCAATTCAATCCAAACAACTTGTTTGACGCTTAGTATACTACATATAAGCTAATGCGGTATCAGCGGAGTCAGTCGCGGATCTCTCCTGAAAACGTGGAAATACTACCCCTATCTATATGACATGTAAAGTATAGTATTAAGCCAACACGGGTTGACGTGGTTGTGTGGTTGCGCAGTGGTCGACGTGGCCGCAAGTGTTCGGCGACCGCGCGGAGGGCGCCGGAGCCTACATCATCAGCTACCTGTTCTACATCGCGTGGGCGCTCACCTTCGCCGCCCTATCCGCCAGCCTCGTCCGCATGTTCGCGCCCTACGCCTGTGGCTCCGGTATGTACACCCTATGTCTTCTTATTCTTTTTATAGAAGCTCTTCTATTGTTCCCAGGGTTAGAAAAAAAACTTTTAAACCTGTTTTTTTCCCTTATGTTTTATACATTGTTTAAAACTTGTTTTAATCTGTGTTTTTAAACTCGTCATAAAAAACACGGTTTAAATTCAAACTGTTTAAAACACTGTTTTAAACAATTTGTTTTAATCATGCCAACCCTGATTGTTCCTGTGGCGCTTCTTCTAGTTTTCACTAGTAGAAGTCTACTATCGTGACAAAATGGCGCGTCTAAATATTGCAGTTCTTAGCATCACAAAATGATACACGAGTGATGCCGCTTGAGCCGTAACGAGCATGTCGTTACAGGTATCCCGGAGATCAAGACGATCCTGAGCGGGTTCATCATCCGCGGCTACCTGGGCAAGTGGACGCTCATCATCAAGGTCGTGGGCCTCATCCTGTCTGTGTCCGCGGGCCTGTCGCTCGGCAAGGAGGGCCCCATGGTGCACATCGCCTGCTGCTTGGGTAAATACTCGTATTCTGTTGTTCTCAAGCGATAAATCGATGGTTTGTAATGAGCATTGGAGCTGACATTAATGTATTGGAAAGAAGTTAGAGTCATGAAAATGGTCGATGGCATGACTATTGATTATAAGTAATTGTTTTGCTTTTTTATCATTCAAATTATTTGCCCGCCCGCTAGCCAAAAAATCCTCAAATTAAGGAAAATAATTGAGAAAACATAGAGGCAAACTTGACTCACGTAATCAAGTTTGCCTCTGTCACCTGTCAAATTTCAATCAATATCTCCGTATCAACAAATTATATAAATATATTTAGTAATAAATCCGCTTAATTTCTAAACAAAGGTTTTAATTAACTTAACTTTAGTTCAACTAAACCAAAGAGTCAAAGAACAGAAAACCAAAGTTTAAAGATACGACTCGTGTTTCGCCTCTACACGAGGCATCATCAGGAGGTGTGGACTCGCCGAAGTTTGAAACGAGAGTGAATAAATCAAATCAAATCAAAATATTTATTTCGGACAACTTTAAATGTAGATCCATATAAAAACATTAATTAATTACTTAAAATCATTATTTAAACATTACAAAAATAAATTTAAACCTATCATCATGAGCACCTCCAATCGAGCTTTAATCCAATAGTGGAGCAGCCTATTGGATCAAAACTCGATTGAAAGTCTGCATGATAAAATAAAATTTTTAATTGGAATTTTAACCCTTTTTTTTAAGTCAGCGCATTGACCTAACAGGCTTTCTGTAGGTGCACACACAGCGTGTTTATGTGTCTGCTAACTGTTTGATTACATGACATAGATAAGAGACCTAAAACATTAGTGTATTTTTCAGGTAACATCTTATCTTACCTCTTCCCAAAGTATGGGCGTAATGAAGCGAAGAAACGTGAAATTCTGTCCGCCGCCGCCGCCGCAGGTGTATCCGTAGCCTTCGGAGCCCCGATCGGAGGTGTGCTGTTCAGCTTGGAAGAGGTACGTGGGCGTTACCAGTTCAAGCACGTACCATTTTAAAAGCCGAGCCGGCTGAGTCTGAAGTGTCTCGACCTTCAATCCGGAGGTCCACGAAGGTCGGGTTCAAACACGGTCGTACGGCTACGGCTCGTACGATTTTTCTGTTCAAAAAATCTATGTATGCATCCCACGTTCTCGCAACGGTGAAGGAAAACATCGTGAGGAAACCGGTATGTCATAGAAACTAAAAAGTTCGAAAACATGTGTCAAGTGCATGAAAAGAGCCTCTTCGATGCGCACTTAAATCGTTTCACCACACTGGTCCGAAATAACAGTGACACGATATACCAGTTCAAGTCCTAAACTACCTCGATTAGGTAACCGTTGAAATGGTAACACCAAGCCATCTCTAGTCTCTACTAGATTCATTAATTAGATTCATCAATTGCTTGCAGGTGTAGAGACAGTAGGCCTTTTTTTATTATCGAAGAACGTTTATTCTTCGTTATTGGTCCACACATAGTGTATAAGCTAGTGTCAAGTAATTAATTTGCATTCGTGGTTAAGTCAAGTCATGCCCCTGTAAAGTGGTGGTGGTGGCGATTTTACTACAGGCTTATATGGAGTTTTGGATGCAACACGAAAAGTCAAGTTTTACAGCATTACACTATACACCAAAACCCACACACGTTCACGAGCACTTAATGGGTATAAAACCAGCGTTTTTTACAATATAACACTCAAAGTTATACAAGTTTAGTTAAATAATTCAATACCATCGCTCGAAGGTTTTACGACCCGAACTTACAGCTATTAAAAATAAATAAATATTTTGGTCATTTCACACAACGCCATCTAGCCCCAAACTAAGCAGAGCTTACACTATAGGAACCAGATAACTGATAGAATACTCACACCCTTTTTTTTCGTAAATAATACATTAATAACATAGACAACACCCAGGTTCAAGACAGACACCGATGTTCATCACACAAATTAATGTCTTGTAATTTTTTATTGTCCACTAAAACACGTTATAGTATAAAATACAATAGAAAATACATGTACAAAGGCGAGCTTAACCCGAACAAGAGTTTTCTTGCAAGTTAACCTTTGAATGTCCTGAATCGAACCCGCGCCACCGGTGTGTCAGTCCGACACCGTTGTCACTCGACCAATTGTGTGGTCAAATAACGAATGTGTCATCTCCAGGTGTCGTATTACTTCCCCCTGAAGACACTGTGGCGCTCGTTCTTCTGCGCGCTGATCGCGGCGTTCATCCTGCGCTCCATCAACCCGTTCGGAAACGAGCATTCTGTGCTCTTCTTCGTCGAGTACAACAAGCCCTGGATATTCTTCGAGCTCATCCCTTTCATCGGGCTCGGCATTATCGGGGTGAGTGCGTTCATCTGCGACTGACTGACAGTAGTTTTTTAACCGACTTCAAAACAAGGGAGGAGGTTCTCAATTCAGCTGTTTTTTTATGTTTCTTACCTTGGAACTTTGTTGTTTATGAACTGATTTGTAAAAAACATTTTTTGTTTGAGAGGTTATTTATACTTTCAGATTGGCCCCATATAAATTTTATCAAAATCGGTTCAGTAGTAGGTTAGTTTTTCAATCAAAATAATTGAAACAATTGCGTATTTTGCTTCCCTGACTTATTTAAAAACTAAAAAAAAAATTACACATTTACCTATACACAGATTAGTTATATAATTAGTGTTTCTTCGAAAACATACAATTTACTCGTACTTTAATAATCAAGAAGGCTTTTATACTAGCACTATATTTAGTACCATACTTTTACCCTGGAGTAAAGGATAGGTCAGAAGGTCCAGCGACATATATTTTTTTTAGTTCACTCTCCTGCGTAGGCTGAGAGGAGGAGAGCTGAGAGTAGGGAACATTATAGGCAGATTATGCATTGAGTATTGAGTGGTAACACGTGTCTGGTGTGTCCAGGGCTGCATCGCGACTGTGTTCATAAAGGCCAACATCTACTGGTGCCGCTACCGCAAGCACTCCAAGCTGGGCCAGTACCCGGTGACGGAGGTGCTGGTGGTCACGCTGCTGACCGCCGTGCTCGCCTACCCCAACCCGTACACGCGCATGAACACCAGTGAGCTCATCTACCTGCTCTTCAACCAGTGCGGCATCTCCTCCACTGACCCTCTGTGGTATGTATAACCGTATAACGGTTCCTCTTCTTATCGTGTCACTGGTTCCTTCGAACCACTTTAGGTTCTACGACTTGCCGGTTTCCTCACGATGTTTTCTTTCACCGTTGCGAAAACGTGGGATGAATACATAGATTTTACCGACCGAAAAAACTCATTTACGCATAACTGCCACCGGGATTCGAACCCGCGATCATCAGATTGCAAGGTAAGGGCCTCATCCACTCGGCCACCTCGTCCTCGTCCATGTTTAACGCTGATAACAATAATAATAAATATTTTTTACATTTTTATTTCACACAACGCCATCTAGCCCAAACTAAGCAGAGCTTGTACTATCCTATAGTACAAGCTCTGCTTAGTTTGGGGTAACAGTGATAGCGCAATTACACACATTACCCCGAGGAAGAGGTTAGATATAGATTTTTGTCGCTCAAAAGTAACTGACGTAAGCAACACATGATAAAGCATCGTATTGCTGAAAAAGTATTAATGTATAAAAAAAATCCTTTTAAATTTATCTAACTTCTGTCATTACCCACTCAATAGTATAAAAAATAACCGTAAATATTATTTAAATTCGGAGGATGGATGTAAAACAGATTTTATGAGGGCCGATTTAAAAAAATTCGGTAGATTTATCGAGAAAAGTTTCACCAGTCGTGTTTCTGTCTTACATTATCATCGAGTAATCACTGTATTAACATCAAGATTGTAGTATAGACCTGTACCGTTACTGTGTAAGAATGTAACGCAGCGACTCCAAATTTTTACATATCCACTTAATGTACACACGCACACGCGTCGTTAGTAAGTTAGTAGTAAACCATATGTGTGATGGTCGTGTGATTGTCGTGATGCAGCGACTACGCGCGCAACTTCACGGACGTGTCGGCGGCGGTGGAGAACGCGCCGGCCGGGCCGGGCGTGTTCCGCGCCATCTGGCTGCTGGTCTTGGCGCTGGCGCTGAAGCTGGTCATGACGGTGTTCACGTTCGGCATGAAGGTGCCGTGCGGTCTGTTCATACCGTCGCTCGCGCTCGGCGCCATCGCCGGCAGGATCGTCGGCATCGGTAACTATATGCTCGCTCATAACTCACAAGCGTTCATCACACTACACCAGAGCTTTCTGAACTATTTTTTCTCATAGACCACTTTCAAAATTTGGCTGGTTCTGTATTCAGTCATTTATTGCCATATTGGGTAAGTAGGTTACATCTCAGGTCTTAATGAGTTGTCTAGAAATAAGAGCAGCTACACAATATTACCGGTTCGGGGTGTTTGCATTCAATAGACGCGGGCCGATATTAGTAGATTTTTAATAAATACGGCGCCAAAAGGCAGTTTCTCTAAAAAAAATATAATTATTTTCTTGTATTTTGATTCTGGTGGGTTTCTGGTTGGGCAGCTACATTTCTACCATATTCACAAAATTCGCCGAAAATGTGAAGATTAGATTTAATTATGGAAATCTGCGTTGCGGCTGAGTTCCGACCACGAATTAACAGTTTTCGAAAAGGAAAGGGAGAATCGATTGGTTAATTAATTAAATTATGTTGCTGTCAAAATTGCTAGTAGTTCGCCCCGAATTATGATCTCATACTCCCCACCTCACAAACCCCAGAACTGTTAAGGCTCACCTACGAACTATTCGTATTGAACTAACCTACCGTCCCGCCGTGTGTCCAGGCGTGGAGCAGCTGGCGTTCAACTACCCGAAGATCTGGATGTTCAGCGGCGAGTGTTCGTCGGGCAAGGTGTGCATCACGCCGGGGCTGTACGCCATGGTGGGCGCGGCCGCCGTGCTGGGCGGCGTCACGCGCATGACAGGTATAATAACATTCCGGGACTAGGTAGTCAACGTGACAAAATGTTCAACGGTTGGGATGTGCAGGTGTCAAAATGTCTATACGGACCGGCTGTATATGTGGTAATAAGTGACAAACAAGTCATAACCATAGAGCAGGCCACAACACTGCGCTGCGTCGTCGTATCTTTACGCAAGCAGAAGTAGAACATGCGCAATGCGGTCGATGTCTCACTAGAAACTGAAATGTTGGTTAGCGTGCCTGGAGCCTGGCCCATAATCATAATCTTAATTGCAATACTGTGCATAATGGTAAAAGTTCTTAACTAAGATCACAAAGTATGACAAGTCAGTCGGCTCTGTAATGGTCTTTACACCTAACTTACGCCGGTGTTCTCCTGTGATTAAACCACTCACACAAACTCACATAAGAAGAAACCGGTTGTCGATACCTAGATTTGTAAAACAAACAGCAATAAAGGCTTATTTTATTTTTATTTATTTCAAAGAGGACGGATGAAAGAAGAGTGCACGTAGCAGAGATGCGAATGTTGAGATGGATGAGTGACGAAGATGGATAAAATAAGGAATGAGTATATAAGAGGAAGCCTGAAGGTAGCGCCAGTGATGGGATAAATTAAGAGGTAACAGGCTAGCTTGGTATAGACACGTGATGCGAAGGGAAGAATGTCATGTGACTAGGAGAGTGCTGAATATGGAAGTGGATGGATATAAGAGTAGAGGAAGGCCGGAGAAAAGATGGATGGACTGTGTGAAAGATGATATGAATAAAACAGGTGTAAGTACCGAGATGACGGCTGATAGAGAAGAATGGAAGAAGAAAACATGTTGTGCCGACCCCACGTAAGTGGGAAAAGGACCAGGAAATTATGTGTTTTTTATTTTTCACACCACCTGCTCGACAATATCCAATTACATATCATGCTATCATCAAGGTAAAGCAAAGGATTACCTCCCAAGGGAGGTAATGTTGTATGAAACTCCCAAGGGTAGTAATGTGATTTGAATTTGGAACGTCAAATTCGTGTGGAAACTCGTACAAAACTCTAGGTAAAAGAACGCCCATTTGGCATTATAAAAAGGTTTGTTCGAAAATCGAACTGGCCACTCATAAAAAAAGAAAAAAACGCGACACCAAAGATTTTAAAACAAAAGACGGTGTTCGCTGCTGGAGCCCTGGCTTTTTATTGCCTCGCAGATGGTGTGAAAAGTAGAGTATGCTCCTCTGGGATAAAGCCTGTCTTCGTCTTGGGTAGCTTGAACCCCTCACGTCACTCAGGGTTCAATATGCCACCCGCGACATAAGACACTGCTTTATCCCCTTAGTGCATAATCTACTATTATTCGTGACGCTGTACGGTCGTGTTGCAGTGTCCCTGGTGGTGATCATGTTCGAGCTGACGGGCGGCGTGCGCTACATCGTGCCGCTGATGGCGGCCGCGATGGCTTCCAAGTGGGTCGGGGACGCGCTGGGCAGGCAGGTGCGACACCGCTGCTCTTACCTATCTAATTCTAATTCGTATTACCGACGTAAGGAGCTAAACAGCTAAGCTCAAATGGGACTGGGCGGGCCATGTCAGCCGGATGAAGCTCGAGAAATGGTCCAATGCCGTAACACCATGCCTGAGGTCGGCGTCGTCCGGGTCGGCCGCGCAATGGTTGGCACGACGATCTATAAAAGAAGTCTGGTTTTTCAACATTTTAAACTACATACCTATACCGAATTTCAAATCAATTGGTTCTGTAGTTTTGGCGTGATTGAGGAGGATCCATCATACTGTCCATCGCAAAATTTTCTAGTAGCATACCACACCCATTTATAGTGCCAACATCTACAACATGGAATTATTTCATAGGTAGTTCAATAAACCGTTCCCTTGTTGAAATAGGGTTCATTTTGTATTGCAGGGCATATACGACGCTCACATCGCTCTGAACGGCTACCCATTCCTGGATAGCAAGGACGAGTTCCAACACACGAGCCTCGCTGCCGACGTCATGCAACCCAAGTGAGTCGCACTTTGCACTTAGTGCACCCGCAAAAGGGTCGCCGACTCCAGCTACCGGTGGTCGGCGTCCGTCAGTTTTTATACATTTTGTAGCTGTAGCACCAATGACCCGTGTAGCCGATCGCTGTAGTTGGCGACTCGTTTGCGGGTGCAGTTATATACCTACTAACATGGCCGAAATGTGTACTCAATTGTTTATTACTTAGATCCTATTGGGCACAATCATAAATAAGTGAGATGAAATGAAATGATCTATTTTGCCTGAAGTATGGTTACATCGAAGGTTTTAAAACTAGTGTTGGTGTCGCACACTTCACCGTAAACACAGCATTTTAAATGAAGAGGAAGAGGCATGCCTTTCCCCTTCCGCATAAACTTGCTTGATTGACTTGATTAAGCGAAAATTGGTGAAAATGAACTGCGTAAATGGCTTGCTACACAATAACGCCAAAATAGCTTAACGATTCAGCAATTTAGATATCTTGTCCATGCATCGACGATACATCGTCAGCGAATGAGTTTTATTACTTCATCGTGAAGTAAATTATCAGTTCTCGAAATATTCAGATGGTCTCGAAACATTATGTGTACAAAAAATATAGCTAACGTGCCTTTGCGATTTTCTATAGACTGTGTTAATCTGAAGAAAGAAACCCCGAAGAGGTCATTACCCAACAAAAGTGTGGGTCTCATGTATAAATACTACAGCGTTGGCTGTGTTGGCTGAGTTTGAGATGCCTCGACTTTCGATCCGAAGATCGTGAGTTCGAACCTGGTCGTACAACAATGGATTTTACTGTTCAAAAAATAAATGTGTGCTCAATACGTGCTCAATGGCGAAGGAAAACATCGTGAGGAATGTGCTCAATACGTGCTCAATGGCGAAGGAAAACATCGTGAGGAAACCGGCATGTCATAGAATCTAAAAAGTTCGAAAAAATGTGTCGAAAGTGTACGAAAAGAACCTCTTTGAGGCGCACTCGAAATCCTTTCACCGCACTGGTACGAAAAAACTAGTTACACGAAAAGAAGAAGAGCGTGTGTATGTATGTTTGATCGATGTTATCTTTTAACTGTTTCTACGATTTTCGTGAGGTGGACAGGGGAGGTAGGCTTAATAGATTTTTTTAGTGTTTGAAAATAAGCCATTTTGCACGAAATGTATACCTGAATGCTGAGCGCGCATCGCAATAATTGATAGACATAAATCTGCATTGGCTTTGGTCGATTGATCATTTTGATGAAGATTATTTAAATGGCTTTACATAAAGATTCGGAAATTTTTCATGTAAGATTATAGATTATATGGCAAAGCTTTACCTAAGCTGTAAAAAAGTATGGTAAACTAGCTAAATTATTGTTTAGAAATGAATAAATAAGATTTAATAATTTAACTAGTGAAACTAGTGTTGCGCGAGGAAGCATCTAGGATGTGAGATCTTGATAACCTTGGCTCTATATTAATAAAGTTGAATGTTAGAGCGTTGTAAATGTTTTAATATTCTAATAAAGATCTTGGCGGCAACGCGAGAATGATTCCGAAATAACTGGCTTTGACTTTAGCAGAAAATTGCCATTTGCCAACTAGAGAATGATTCCGAAATAACTGGCTTTGCCTTTAGCAGAAAATTTGCCTTTTGCATTGCGAAATCGACTACTATATTTTGTTTTTCGGTCAATTGAATCAAGTCAAATTGAATGTATGCGATTTAACCTAGATTCTCGCCAGAAATATAGTTGGTAGAACTAACAAATAATTTAATACGTAATTAAGCATTGCAAATATCGTTTTATGTTACGTACGGTCCACGCTCTGAGACAATTGAGCTAAGCAGCCTTTACTGCAGTCAGCGAAAATTCTGAATACCTTTGTATACGACTCGTTAGCCGCGGCGCCATCTATACGAAACCCCTTTACTACAGTCGGCGTAAAAATACGAAACACCTTTGTTCACAACATTAGGCGTAGCTCCACCTATAAGACTCATCTTAAAACTAGATCAACTAAGTACCCAAACTTGCCGAGAGATGGCGTTTATCAATAATTATAAGAAAGAAACCCCGGCTACACGGTTTGAAGTTACACGGTCGGAAAGTTGGCTTCCGACCGCGTAGCAAACCTAAACTTTTAAAGGATGTATTATGAGTGCCGCAACGAAAATTTTGTCGCAAACTATCTCGTCCATTTGCGAGATAATGACACGATATTCTTTGTCGCAACGTTCATGCTGGCTCGGCTGATGCGGAACTAGCGTGGCAGTCCAAGACACTTGCCACTCCACCTCGAGGCTGGCAAGATTATGAAGTGTCATTTGAGCGTGTTAAGAGCAGTGGTAACAGCGTGTTTGTTGTTGTATTGCAGACGCAACGAGACGCTGTCTGTGATCACGCAGGACTCGATGACAGTGGACGACCTGGAGACGCTGCTCAAGGAGACGGAGCACAACGGGTACCCCGTGGTGGTGTCGCGCGAGCTGCAGCATCTCGTGGGCTTCGTGCTGCGCCGGGACCTCAACCTGGCCATCGGTCAGTACACTACACTACTACAACTTGCTAGCACACTCTCAACACGGACTGGCGGACCTCTAGCACAACACACCGGCGGGCCTAATAAACGAGTTATTTGGAGAATAATCATAACTTAAAATAACACAAACAACTACTTCAAATCTGACTGACGAAGCTTTACGGGCATAATAATAGTAGATTATGAACCAAGGGAATAAAGCAGTGTCTTATGTCGCGGGCGGCATGTTGAACCCTGAGCTAGCGAGGAACTTCGCTCAGGAGTTATATAGAGTCCTGAGTGACGCGAGGGGTTCAAGCTACCCAAGACCAAGACAGGCTTTATCCCAGAGACTTTTCTTCTCGCATCTTCTGCCAAGGATCCAGCAGCAAACACCGTCTTTTGTTTCACAATCTTTGAAATTGCGCCTTTTTTTCGAGTTCTGCTTATGGCGGCCAGTTCGATTTTCGAACTGACCTCTTAAAATGCCATTTGGGCATTTTTTTAGTTGTATTGTTTGATTGTTATTGTTTCATTGTGTTGTGCAGGTAATGCGCGGCGGACGATGGAAGGCATCACCGGGCAGACGGTGGCGGTGTTTGCGAGCGCGCAGGCCGGGCCGGCGGGGGCGGGGGCGGGTGCGGGCGGGCGTCTGCAGCTAGCGCGTATCCTCGACATGGCGCCCATCACCGTCACCGACCAGACACCCATGGAGACCGTCGTCGACATGTTCCGCAAGCTCGGCCTGCGGCAGACGCTCGTCACGCACAACGGGTAATCACAACTACACTATCAATATACACCATACATTTGTAATTACCAAAAAACTAAATGGGCAATTCAGAAGGGGTACTACGTTGTATTATTTTGAGTTTTGAGAGTTTTGAATTTTTAGTTTCTACAAAATAACAGAGTACAGGCGCGAGTGTGGCGCCCGGGCCGAGCTAAAGCGAGCTGGCTCGAGCTAGATACCCGGGTTTACCAAACGATGAATGAACCTTAAATTATTATAAAATGATGCGTGCAGACTGACGCAAGGCCATTGGAAAACGACTAACGTTAACAGTTGTAAAATTTTTATCAAACTTATTTTGAAGAATAGAGTAGAAAAGATACTTTTGTTTTTGCCGTATTTGTGTTCAGTAGCGGCAAGTAATTGTGTTTTTTTCTGGTGATTTAAAATTTTGCAGTGTATAACTAAAAAGACAATTCGATATAGTTGACATAAAATTTAAAAAAAAAAAAAGTTATGCCTATTGAGTTATTTCCTTTTAGGCGTCTACTGGGAGTGATCACGAAGAAGGACGTGCTGCGACACGTGAAGCAGATGGACAACGAGGATCCGAACTCGGTGCTGTTCAACTGAACCGCCGCGTCGGCGAGCTAGCGCGCCAACATGCTGACCAACAAATACATACAGACAACCAGCACGATATTCGAACACTGAGCCTCCACCACGAACATTTCCTGACAAACGTATTCGTATCGCATCTATCACAGAAAAGTCAACACGTATGATGCTTTGAAATAATCAAGCTTTTACAAAAACATACAAAACCGACTTCAGTTGGACTGTTCTAGTGACCGTTAACACCACTGAAAAGTCACAAGGAAGCAAAATACGCAATTTTGTTTACTTTGACGGCATAATTTTTCAGTTATTTTGATTTAAAAACTCAACTAAAATGCCGATCTTGATGAAATTTCTATGGGACCATTCTAAAAGTAGGTATATCCCATCAAACAAAAAACATTATTTTTTAATCGATTTATAAACAACAAAGTTCTGAGGTAACAAACAAAAAAAAACCGAAACCCTCCATTTTTAAAGTCTGTTGAAAAATCATACAAACTGATAACTGCTGTGACGGATTCGATACGATTGCAATTGATGTTATCCACCCAGCATCCTGCTTCACTTTTTATTATGGCAGCGTACATAACAGTGCCGACACGTCCCGTACCGTACAGTATCAGTGAAAAGTAATATTGTTACCTACAAACATTTCATAAGACACCATTCGAACTGGTCAGTGTCAGAGACGTTCAGTGTTGTCAGTGTCGCTCCGACGCGTTCAGTGCTCCGACGTGAATGTCTAGCGGACAAAATGCATCGGTGTCGGCACTGTGCAGTACGGAACTGTCGGTTACGTGCCGGCACTGTTGTGTGCGGATAGGCATTTAGTTTTAGACCGATGGACCCTTTCCGTAGAATAACATGGCAGCATGCTTAGATGGTCACAGGCTGCCTCAGCCGCTTCGAACGTTGCCGAGTCATATTACTACATATATTCTTGGTATAACGTGGTATATTTAACCTTCACCAAATCAGATCTTAATTGACTTTCGACAGGTCTCTACTTCACAAGGAAATATGAGGTAAGGTCGCTAGAAAATTGAATTATTTTTTTACTTATGTCATTATAATTATATTATATTTGATTACGATTAAGTATATTGCTTTTTATAAAAAAAACCATCATATTTGCATGCCAAAGATTTGGTAGGGTGGACCAATTTGTCTTGAGATAGATTGATATTTATTTGCATGCTATTTCAGGTGTGTTGCAAATAAATATCTTTTTACATCTATTATGCTATCTACCACATTGATTAGGTGCAAGATACATATTTAATATTTAGTAGAGTAGGTATAAATGAATTTGAAAGATATTTAAATTAAAATATTTTATTTTTCAAATAACACATTAGATTCAATAGAAATACTATTTTTATTTCGACCATACGAAACAAAAATAGTTGTTTGTGACTTAAATATCCATGTGGAAATAAATATGTGCTTGGTTTCTAGGTGCTGAGTGCACACCTTGAATATCTAAACGCATTGTCGCCAGTCGACTCGAGTGGCTCTGTAACTAGAAACAATTATATTGTATCGACATTTTCATACGTCAGGACTCTTAGGAATCTCTGTGGCCGAGACATAAATGGCTATGTGTAGTTATATGTCATTCTAGAGAGTTTATTAACATTTTGTGTTAGGTTTGATAAGTTTTATTGAATGTTGCCCAATGTTACACAAAATCCGATCTTCCCCAAGAGTAGATTCCGAACGTGACATCCACGCACGCGTTGGAGTTCTAGTTAGTAAAGTACCGCGTAGTCTCGGAGACATTCAGACAATAGTTCAGTTATTTACACAATAGTTTTTGTTACTAAGCGCCTATTGTCTAGCGTCTCCGCCATGAATTTACGTATCTTCAAATAATGTGTAATTTTAACTTAATTTATTTTGACATTATTGTAATATTAAGATAAAACGACAGTTTGAACATGAATGTGTAAATATTCTTTATAGTAAACTAATTTTAATAGTTACATTTTACGAACATCTAAGTTAAGAGCTATTGAAAATTTAACACATTCGATTTACAGCTTGTGTTTTGGTAATTTATTGAAAATAATATTTTGTATAAATTGATGATATTTGTTTTTTTTTAATTTTAAATGCTTATATGCATAATAAAAAATGGCAGTTAGTTAATTATACATGGTTTTTTAACCTTTTTACACAAGATACGTTGAAATCAACTATTAGTATGCATTAAGTTATATCTCATAAAGATGCTTTAATAGAGCTAATCATTTGAAGAACACTAATTGTCTATTCAAAATGTATCATATTATGAATGTCTCATATCTGTGTATTTCTTAGAAAATGTGACTTGTTGCGCGTTAGTACGAACTGAGCAATTACAACCCGACTGTATATAATGTACCATAAAGCGAACCGTGCCGGCTCGGAACTGTCGTGTAAATATACGTTTTAGGTTTATAACTTATTGCGAAGTACTGATATTAACGATAGTTATATTTATGTGTTAGTGTATTATAATCTAATATTAAATTTAAAGCTGTAAAGCGTGTGTCGCACTATTCAATGTTTAATTTTCGATGCAATTGATACGGAAGCCAATTATTAAATAATGGATTATACATCTTACTCGTTGTATTTTATTTTACTATGGTAAGAGCAGAGAGGCCTAGGCCTCTAAATAAATACATTGAATGCTTACGTTATTAGTAGATTATTAGGAGTGCCCACTTCGATTCGGGCGCTAGCCATATGCTATTATGGCGAAGTATGTTTTTGAGCAGGTGCTATGAAAAATACATTTATTTTGAGTAAAATGGGTATGTATGCAAATAATAAACATTTGAAGAACCACTTTATTATAAACCATTACTTGCACGACTTTAAAATATTTTATAGATATACTTATAAATTATACGCAATAACTGAAAATCGCCAAGTGTTAACAACACAACTGAAGATATTGTGTGTATAACATTTATTTGTGCAAATAATCTAATAAAGTTAGTAATTAAACAAAACATTTAAAACTTACAGCCACAATAACAATTACATTAAAACTAGTTTTTTATCGATTTGATTATTAATTTTACATCACATTTAGTACTAATCTACATACATTTATACCAGGTACGGGGTAGTAGGCCCGTCGTTGTTACTGACAGTAATCTACATACATTTATACCAGGTACGGGGTAGTAGGCCCGTCGTTGTTACTGACAGTAATCTACATACATTTATACCAGGTACGGGGTAGTAGGCCCGTCGTTGTTACTGACAGTAATCTACATACATTTATACCAGGTACGGGGTAGTAGGCCCGTCGTTGTTACTGACAGTAATCTACATACATTTATACCAGGCACGGGGTAGTAGGCCCGTCGTTGTTACTGACAGTAATCTACATACATTTATACCAGGTACGGGGTAGTAGGCCCGTCGTTGTTACTGACAGTATGCTACATACTTTACGTACAATCTTAGGTAGGTAGACCTTATAATTTACAAAATTTTACATCTTACCTGCTATAATAGCTTAACAAAATGTGAGTATGTTAATATAATAAAATGTGTTATTTTTTGTTTCTTGACTGAATCTAAGACAATTATGTAGTCTCCAAAACGAACCATCTAGGTATTGAATCCTTTTAATTATTGAGATGACTGATTTTGTTGAAATGCAAGTGTTTGGTAAATTTATTGGAATAAAGTAAACAATAAATAAATACAAGTAGTTACTTATAAACTAGATTTTTTATCGATTTAATAATATGTTCATCACATTAGGTATATTCTAAAACATCTATAACAATATCAAGATTCATTTATAAGAATTACATTAATTTCCGTTGTTCTTCGGATAAGAGCAGATTTTGTTAAGAGCGAATTTTGGATTTAGTAGAACAGGACGCAACGGTTAAGGACACACTCCTAAGCTCGACTCATATGATAGATACACAACGACATTTTTATTGATATATAAAACATGAATAGCAAATGTAGGTGTATCTATGTCTACGCCGCGCCTGGTCTATTGCTGTCCAACGATCTCTTCAGCTAACTTTTAATCTGCCTTCTGTCTGATGAGTGTAGCCTGTAGCATTCGTCTTCTAGAAACTGTCATCGATGAACGTGTAAATCGCTTGTACGATATCGTTGACCCACTCGCATTCGGCGTCTCCGTGCGCTCTAACGGAGTTGATGAAGTTTTCCCTCAAAACATCAAAGCTGACTTCTGTGTGAGGTACCCTGCCGTGTGTGCAAAGATGGCATCTGTACGGCACTCTGACAGCTGGTGAGTTTCCGTTTGTATTCCTTGGTGAAACTTCTATGTAATGAGTGTCGAAGTCATCACCGCCGTCGGCAGCACCATCTCCACCGGCATCGTGAGCTGCAAAAGCGTCCCCATTGCCAGATACAGGATCTGCACCGGTAGGACGGTCATCTCGATCGGCGAAATCATCTTCTTGACTGACAGCAGCGTCTTTGTTTTCGAGCCTGATGTTCTCTTGGCTAGGGGTCGCATCTACGTCTTGACTAGATTTCATCTCAATCTGATTGCAGCCAGTGTCGACCTCGTCGTCTATTCGCTCATTTTCATCAGACGCCACTCTAACACGCTTAGATGTAACGTCATAGCCGAAGCTCGTAGCCTTTTTCGCCAAACTTTCTTCCTCAGGGAGATCATCCGGTCCCGTTTCTATTTTACGTTTTCTGGTAACGGGAATAGGATCCGCTCCGCTCGTCTCCATGGGTGTTTGCAATGATAGTGCATTCATGGCTGATCCAGACGATATCTCGTACGACACTCGAAAAAAAAACAAAGCACTGTTTTTTAAGTTTAACTCAGATCTTGACACCCAACGATGTTTTGAAATTTTGGCAGGTTTTAAAAGCACTTTAATTGTCCAGCGATTAGTTTAGATTGCGATTAACATATTTAGGAAGCTAACATTCCAAGATTGACTGAAATACGATAAGCTGAAACTTTAACAATGGGTGCCTTCGTTCGTGTTGAATGCCGAGCGGATCAATACCGCTGAGCCGTGAGCAAAGTTGTTGTGGGCACGCAGGCGCGCTCCGCTCCTGAATAGCGCACGCGTACGTAGCGGCAAGTTGTCATCGCGCGTCAATCGTATTAGAGATAGTTTTAAACGTTTTAAGACTCGCTTAAAACTTTCGCGTATAGTTTGACAGTCACTTACGAGATCTGGGGTTTATTGAACATTTTACATCATCTATACAATTAACAATATACTTACTAACGATTTAGCTTTCTTTTGAAGAAATATTTGGATGTATGCAAAAGGTAGCGGACCTAGTAATAAGCCTTGGCTGACACTAGATCGAATGTATAATACGAAGGGGATTAACACTATGTTATCTGAACAAACTACTAAAAAGTATACAAAAATGCGGTCGCCGTTGTCCTAAACTCACTCAATATGATGAGGTCAATATTTCCTACTACCTACTCTAATACATATGAATATAATATAATTAATGACACGTACCGTACTACTAACCCAGTTAAATAGATAGATAGTATGTTAAATACATAGTACGCCACAAAAAGCTAATCGCGCCCTGCAGCTTCAGAATCCTCATTATCTGCATCAAAACCATTATCATCATCATCGTTGCTGTCAGTTTCAGAGCTGATGGAAATGACTATGTCGGATTCGTCGGAATCGCAGGTTTCGACGTCGACCGTTTCATCTTCTGAGTCCAGCGAGCTCAGCGGCATGTACGGAGGCAAGTCCCTAAACGCGGCCAGCGGACCGGTGGACGTTCGCACGGCACGTCGCGATAGCATAGGATGACTGTGCGCTGGCTCGGCTCGCGGAGCTCGCATCGGCAGAGTGCATGTCGTGCATACGGTTTGCCGTGCGGGCGCAGGCGGAGGGTGGGTCCGCACGGCCATCAGACGAGTGTAGGTAGGCACGGGTCGCGGCAGGACCGGAAGCGGCGGCATTGAGGACCTCTCGACGGGCGGCGCGGGATTATGGGTAGGACTTGGTATCGGTATTCGGCGTGCGTATGTATAAACCCGCACCGGCACTGGATCTTCACCGATGCGACGCCGTCGAATCCACCCCTACCAATTCAATAATTTATCATTTCTACGACGCTTGCGCCGACGTCGACTCAGCGCGTTGTTATCGGCGGAGGTGTTCTCGAGTTTCGACGTCGGCTTCATCTGCACTCGCGGCTGTAACTGACGTTTACAGCGCAAGCGTTGCTGTTCGAAGACGCTCGTTGGCAGCAAATACCTTTCCAATGGAAAAAAAATATTGATGAAAAGAGTGGCGCAGTGTGCCTGATTACCTATATAAATTTAATAAAATCGGCTGTTCGGCTGTTCTAAACTGGCGTTCCGCGACGGAAAATCTTTTCAATGTGGCACTACACTAAGAAATACGAGCCATAATACTATAATGACAATTGAATCCATGAGGGAAATCACAGAACTGTACCTACAGTTTACAACAATATCATATCGTAAGTTAATAATTTATAATAACCAGCGATAAATGTGGTGTATTAAAAATCGGGTATATTTCCAATTTGTGTTTGTTTAAAGTCCGTTACGTTCTTGTGAGAAAAATATAGCAAGCGCGGTTTATTTAAGTAAATACCTAAGTAGCTCAGTAATTTAGTATGTCTTTATAACGTTTCGGTATTTGATTTGAGGTACTCTGACTGATCTGTGAGCCGCTACTCGAAAAGCGGTACATGAACTTGAGAAGTCCCATAAATAAGTAAACTAAATCTTAATTATTTATCTATTACGTCAATTTACCGGAGGTAAGGGGGCGTACATAAATTACGTTAGGTGTTTTATTAAATTTTCTGTCTCTAGCGTATTACGATTACGCTAAAGATTAAATTTTAAGCATGTACAATCTGGATTAAATGAACTAAAATTGTATAATCTTTTTTTGTTTCAATCAGAAAAAAAATTGCGTGATATTTGCCGAGACCCCCCCTCTCTCCAACGTAAGATTAGATGAGATTTGACTCGACCCCCTCCTGCCCTTAAACACCTCACGTTATTTATGGACGCCCCCTAAGCAAACTTCAAAAACTTTTTACGAAACGTTTTAGAGGTTCACTTCTAAATTTAAATTACTCAAATACCTCTATACATTTTGTTACAAAATTGATTATATCATAGTTTTTATTGTTTTTTTTTTATAATTCTAATGTATGTATTACTTAATAGTTATTGTAGCAGTTACTTAATATTTGGCAGTTACTTACCAGTTTCCTCTGCGCGATAGCTGTGGCAAATGCCAAAGGTTCAACCACATTCACAGATTCTGTTGACAGTAAGCTAATAACTGAATGTAAAATGACTTCCGGAAGTAACGGAGCCGCGTTAGCGTTGGACGCACAGTGATTAATGGTAGTCTCTCAACAAGGGTTGACTTGTCGGCCGGAGGCGCAGCGCGGGGCGGGCGGCATCGATCCCGCTCGCGGCCGGCCGGCCGGTCATCTGTTCTATACATAGATGTCAATATTACCGAGCCGGTTGCCATCTTAAACCCGAGTTCACCAACAGATGGTTAAGTTTTAAACAGTTGTTTTGACGATTTTGACTCGAATTTTCATAGATTAAACGTCAAAGTTAACGGACGAAGAGGCCTAATCTTCCGATATCTATTGGTGAACACGGGCCTCAAGAATACAACGCAAGGCGCATGTAGCATTTAAAAAAAACAGCTAATTTTACATTTCAATTAATCGTCAGTACTCGTACAAGTCAAGAGTTTTTTTTTAATATAAAAGTAGCAAGTTCGTACGACAAAAACTAAGATTTAGATGGTGATCAAAAGAAACACAAACATAAATTTCATTTATTTATTCGTAGTTTACTAAGTTAAATACATTTACAAGTGGTTTTAAACATGTAAGTATGTTTAATTATGTATGTACAGTACACACTAAAGTGATAAGAGAATCTGTCATACAACGTGCATAATTTATTATAGCGTCAAATCAGTTCTTAAAAAAACGAAAAAAATGCACAATAATACCATATAATACTAACAAAAAACATAACCCTTCCTTGGCAGTCGGGTAAAAAAATAACTTGATTACCAAATTAATATTGTCACAAAGAATACATTATGTGAGCATCACAAATGAGTAAAAGCCTTACAAAGTAGATGCGTCCCTGCTGCGGGCGACGACTGTGCACAGACAATCATTATTAGAATGATCCTACACATTTGAAGAGAAGTTGAATATTGATATCTTTTGCCCGGTAACAACAGGTATTTAACTAGAAACAAACCTGTCTACCTATTAAAACATGTAGTGAGTAATAATTACTAATAAGTCACTACCGATAACGGACCATTCTCGCATATGCCTAGATCACACGTACCGAGCAAACGGGCGAGTACTCGGCCGAGAGCACTGTCTCGGCCGTTTGCTCGGTACGTGTGATCAAGGCATTAGCATCTCGCGTGAACACGTCAATACGATTATTATAGAGTTCGCCCCTCCCCGTACAACAGCCACATGAACGACTGCACTTGGCGTCATGCACGCGCAGGACGCGATAAGCTCCGAGGGCTACATCATATCACTACGTCAGTCGACTTCGCACCCTCTCATTAAATTCGTTTACAACTACGCAGATTACATAATGATATACAACGCACGTTACATTGATTATAATGCACTTTATGATGCAATATTTTATAAAGATATATTTGGGGCCGACATCTCCCAGTCGTAAAAGCGTCGATGACACACGGTTTTTTAACCGCTACAAGCCAGCGAGTTCCGTTACTTTTTTACAATCTGCTTGTTGACAATCCTTCCCGAAAGCTAACTCGCTCACACGCTAGCTTTTAAACTCGTCAACAATAGCTTGTAAAAAGCCATGTGTCATCGACGCTTAAATAACAATATGTAGTGTTGGTTACATAGACGCCTATACATAGATATACAGCTTGGTGAAGTAAGGCAATATCCTACTCTGTATTATAACTGTAACAGTAGAAGACACATTGAAAATATTTATACAATATTGTATAAAAATATTTATAGACGTAAAGCCATAGATTTTAAACGTTCTAGTTATTTTAGGAAAGTTGATAAAAATAATTATTCTTTAAATTCATCAAGCGCATAACGTCCTTCGAAGGTAGGTACTATTAGACGATTCTTATTATGATAATAATCTCTGAAATTAATAGACAATACAATATTGTTTTTTTGTTTTATAGATTTTTTTTACTAACCTAAAGCCTATACTGTCCCACTGCAGGGCAAAGGGATATTTCAATCAAACATTGAAACAAGAATTAACGATGTAACATCGAAAACAGCCAATACCAAAATAAAACGAAAATAGCAGTAGACCTACCACCTAACTATACCAACCGACGCTTGACGCTTACCGCACGATACGACAGTATGATACCGCGAGTAGGGCCTCCCATTCAGCGTGAACGGGAATACTAAATAACGGTATTACAAAATCAATGAAAATTAAATATCTCTATTTTCAAATAATATTTTTTACTTTTTACGATGTAGTTTTACTAACAATGAAAAAACCAATAGAGAAATGTATCTAACCCTGTTACTTCTCTTTTTCGAAAATGAGCATCGGACCAAAATGTCCTAGAAGTTAGCCAATGTGGCTCCCTTTTGTTAGGCGCATTTTATTATACTTTAATACGTCTATGAGTAAATATCTTTTTGAAAGTGATTAAGTGTGAAACTTGATAGGATGATCCACAGAAGGATTGGCAGGAAAAATCTAACTTTGGTAACGTAAACGTATCGTTAAGTCTCGTGACCAATTAAGTATGCGATTTTTAGAACCACACACTCACGATATGAAGCTGCTCAAGATCTCGTACATAAGATATTATCGTACGGTTAGCGTCAGATAATACGTACGTTGGCTTCGCGATAGACCTATTTCATACAATCGGTGGAAACGAGTTTCGAAAATCATAAGCCTTTTTATACAATAATTATTTACTAGTATAGGAAGTGGGGTGCCCATAAGTGTGGAAATAACATGATAATAATATCTAATATTTTTTTATATATTTGTCCCTAACCTTAATAGATGCTCAAACATTAGAATTCCAATTAAATCACGGTTAACGGGGTTATGATATTTATCTCAAATAGTGTCTGATGATTGTATAGTTTTCGCAATAAATACGTACATAACATTTTGTCCATTCGTCTATTATACTAGCAGCAAGCTATACTGCGAGAGTGTGCTGCACATCGAATACAATATAATGATTAGTTGCAGTGCAGATGCCACGGCAACTATGCACGTTGAGATGGTCACTGCATGGTTGCAGTTGCAGTCTCTAATCAAAATGCACCGGACGTTAACAAGCACGATAATACAGATTACTAAAGTGCTAGGTAAAACTCATTCATCTTTATTATGAAACTTATTCTACGCATAGTTTATTTAGAGAGATAGTTTGAATGTAAACGGCATTTAAATTGTATTTCTCTACGGCACGAATATTACGGAACGTAAATTCATTGAAACACTGAAACGTTGATAGACGTATTGCCACAGAGTAACACTAAGATATAACTCAGAAAAATCTGAACTCACCTCGAGTTTAGAACTCGTTTCAAATTAAAGCTGATAAGATAACAATAAATTAAATAAGTTAAATTTAAAAGAGGCGCGTTGTTTGGTATCGTAGAGCGCGTGGTGTCTCCTATCTGGTGAGCCCATGGTAGAGACCACGTACCACCCGGCGATCCTCACCACCAGCCGGTTCAGAGCGCGTCGTGGTCGCGCCGCTGCAGCGCCACTGAGACCCTGTAGAGGCTCTCCATCATGAAGGACAGGTTCTGCGACAGCTCGTGCACGGGCCGCGTGATCGCCACCATCTCTACACAGACAATACCCACGTGTAGGCATTCGTGCTATTAAACACGAAATAAGGATATTTTTTTTTGTTAAGCCAATGATTTTCTATAAGATAAGGATAGTGCAATCGCCATTTTGGTTTTTGCAAGGGTTAAGAATTCTCAACCTTATCACGACCGAATAACGTTCTTTTTTAATTAAATATAAATATAACGATTCACGATCTCGACAGAGATTCACTTTCCGGTGGTGTGTCTCGTTGACACAGTTGCCAGCATACAATTAAAATGAACATGGCCAGATTTTTTGAACTAAACAGGACAATTTTCGAAATTAGGCGATTTGCACTAAAACATATTCCAATTCATTTGAAAGGTTTAGTAGGTACAGTCGCTGTAATGTTGGTTAGGTACCTACCTGCCGAGAAAAATAATTTCGAAAGAAACAGTATTAAACCATTGAATATGATACATATAACATTGCTATTTTATTGAGCAGAATTAATTTTTCCTTGGTTGCTTGTTTATGTCTCAACGAATGAATGAAATCGTTCTCATTCGCTGCAAAATAGTTTCCTAATATTTCAAAGTTCAAAAATTATGGTCGCCCTGTAAAAGGGACACACTCCCTAATACTCCGTCTCTTTCGGCTCGCATTTACCGTATGAGTCCTATCTATCCAGTCCCATTGTAAAGTGTATAGCAGGGCGTACCTGGGTGCGCCTGCGCGAGCCCCTTGCAGTACACGTGCAGCAGGCTGGTGACGTCATCCTCGGGTAACTCGCCGCGTTCCAGGATGCGCTCTGCGTTGCGCGAGCGGACCAGCGCCAGCGCCGCGCCCCATCTACACACACGCACACCACTATACACCACACCACCACACGCTGCCAGCGGGCGGTTCCCGAGAGCTGCTCTCTGATACTAATGCCGACTTGCACCAAACTATTAAAGTTCCTAAGCATTTCCTTAACTCGCTTGACAGTTCTGAACTTGGACCGTTAAGAACTGGCAACCAAGAAAAGTAATTGCTTTTGACAGTTTGTTTCAAGTAGGCATAAATCTTCTAGAGATAGGAATTGATCATTGACAATTATAGGTTCCCGAAAAGGATGGAATGATGGTGATGGTGATCGGTGGGTTCTCAATGAGCTATAGTGTTATTTTTTTATGCTTGATCGAATCGGTTAATGTTGAATTTACATCTAAAATCCCTATTCGGTCCTAGCTCGTGCACTTTGAAAAATCTTCTGCAGTACACGGATGACGCTGTGGAGGTTGCTAATTTCTGGGCGGAATTTATCTGAGGCTAGAACACTTTGTTAGTATAATGATTTATTTATAAGTTTAGTTTATTTTCCATTGATACCAAGAAGAAAAATGTTAAAGATACGGTTGTAGGTAGGAGCAGGGTGCGAGGTGAGGGTGTGGGTGCAGTGTACGTACCGCTGCCGGTGCAGCAGATGCAGCAGTGGCGCGTCGTCCTGCGGCGCAGGCGCGTGCTCGCTCCACGCGTCGCACGCGCTGCTCGCGAGCGCCGCGCGCACCGCCGCTACGCCCGCGCTCATTTCCACGCCCTGACATACACCACACTATTATAGCCAGCTATTCGGTACAAACAGTTACTGCCGCTCATGGCCTAGGCTGCTGAAAATAAGACATTTACAGTAGGGCTGCTTCATAAATTGATGGTCGCTCAGTGAGCTATGCTCGGGGTTTCTCTGAATACAAACAGACATGGTATTTAGATTTTATACGTGTTTTAAAATTAACCCTACTAACTTAAAAACACGTATAAAATCTAAATTAAAGTATGAAACCTTACTAGTTTTTGTTGACACAATCGGAAAACATACGGCGTACTTTTTGAGTATTTGTCCGAAACATTTTGTATGGAATGGATTTGAGGATTAGCCTTAATCATGTTTAAACAATCGCTTGAAAATGACTCAATTTTGGTGGTGAAATTAGTTTCGCTCTCATTTAATGACGATTATGTTACCTACAGACATAGCTATTTTTTATCCGGTTATGTATGGAAAATATCATTAAGATCAGGCATTTAGTATCCAAATAAATCGGAAAGTACTTTTGTATGTGAGACTTAGGTGTTCACAGCCACCTAAAGTCGCAAGCTTTTCGTAACATAGAAGCTTTCCTAAATTGAACCATCGACCCTGAAGCGAAGGGAAAACATTCGGCGTGGGGTCGCGTCGCTCCCCTAAACCCAAGACAAGATCAGGGTCGACCGCGAACAACGAACGACCGCTAATCGGGCAGAGACCTTTACACCTCAACTATATTAAATACCACTTTAGGGTTCAACAAGAAAGTTGAAATTTCGTCATGTCCATATTGTATTATATTTATTTATAAAAATATCTATGTACGTATAGGTAATTATATTAGGTCTCAATCTGTTTAGTTGTTTTGGAAAACTACTGAACGGATTGAGCTCCGACTCCGCAAGTATAGATATAAGTCGAAACCCGTGAATATACAAAGTTAGTATCTCGATAGCCAACTTGTGGTAGCCCGGGCATCGGATACTCGCTGAGCTAGCCCGGGTGAAGGTGCACGACGCATGTGCAATTTGCATAAGGGGGTGCGGGGCGGGGGGGGGGGGGGGGGGGGCAAACTATTGATTTTGACGTTCACTTGGCAACCGATAACTCATTTAGGTTTGCTGGACGTTATTTGTTGAAAATGAAATGAAATTCTATGGGGGTTGTCTTGTCGCGACATTACAGATTTAGAGCGGTTTCACACGTTAGCGTAGAAAAAAACAAAACAAGAGCAGCGAATCCGCTCGCTTAGATACGCTATTCTAAAACCGCTCATATATAAATACACACAGACAGCTGCGGAAATCGGTATCGAAACTTCACTGTTAACTTCTGTTTTCAGTTTCTAGTCTTCACTAAGTTGGAGAGAGTGCACTTTCTAGTTTACAGAGTAACCCACGGTATAGCCGTGAACTGACTTACTTTAAAAAATAGAGATAAGTCTCCATTAAGCAAAAATTTGTAACTTCGCTATTGAAAGTAGCAGCCCTCCATGGCATGACATGGCAGTGGGTATACTATAGTTTCATGATCATAGGTAGTTTTTAATAAAAAAAATTACTATTAAAACACAGCAAGGCCTGGCTGATTACTCCAAAACGCCCAAACATTATATTATTTTAGTTAAACTTAATGCTAAACTTAATTATTATTTACAAATTACAATAGTCATATTGATTTTTATTAATGTAAACCTAAAATAGTCATGTCATAGATTTATTAAAAAGTTAAAATGATTGCAAATTAAGTATGTTTTATGTTGTATTACAGTCCAAAAATAAATTAAGTAAATAGTAAAACTTGGGGACACTATCAAAGAATACGTCAGCCTCGGTACTAGGGCTTTCAGTCTCGATGACTTTCTGAGTCCCGGGAAAAAAAATCGAGACTCGATGCGGTCTCGAAATTCCCGGGAAAAACGAGACTTTCGAGACTAATTTAATAGTACATAAAGGCACACTCATAGGAATGGTATTTAGGCATTTTATGGCGTATTAGCGAACACATCACAGTTTAACTTTACAATCCAGTATTTGATGATGTTCGGTGATGTCCGATGTTCCTGATTTATCAAAATTTGCGTTTTTCTTCGAAATGGTTCCTCATTCCACACATACACACACAAACCAACAAAGGTACAGGGGCCTTTCATTTGATTACAACATGAACATATCAATGACTCTCGGGCTGTGCATACAGCTCCATATTCCAATGCGAATGTGTAGCGATCACCGAGTCAGCAAACACCATACTTCGGAGGAAAATCGAAAATCAAAATATACGAATTCTAACCGCTATACTAAAAGCACTAGATAGCAATATTTGCGACTCAATGCTCGTTAACGATGCCACCGAGCACTGGAGAGAATAACCCAAGCCAACCGAATAACACTCCAGGGATTAAGGGGCACAATAACTCATTAGGGAACGACGCCACAGACGAGTTGGCTAGAAAAGGATCTGAGACTGGAAGGGAAGGGCCATCTCCCTTCCTACCACAACCCTTTTCTCAATTGCGAGCGTGGATACGCAAACGTACAAAGACACAGCACAGTGAGCGCTGGCGGCAAACCAAGAAGTGCAAACAATCAAGAATGGCCTTTCCGCAACTTGCACCACGTCTAACTAGACGTTTACTTAGTTTGAAACGACCAGATTTAAGAATCATTGTGGGTACTATCACAGGACCTTGCCTGCTTAACAAACATCTGCACAACATTGGAAACACAGACAGCCCACTCTGTAGAGGCTGCTTGACCGAGGAGGAAACGCTCGCCCACGTAATCCTGGAATGCGTGGGAGTGGCAAAGCAACGAGAGGAAATACTCAAAAAACCGAGGTCACTCCGCAAAGCCTGCGAAGAACCAAGGAAACTTCTGTGCTTCTGGGCGGAGTTAGGCTAGCTAAACTATTAGTCAGGAAATCCGACGCACAAAGGATCAACAGGAGTCCAAGTGCGGAAAAGGGAGTCCATTTACATTTACATTCATTCCACACATATTACTTTTTTTTTTAATTGCCCTTTTTGGTAAACTAAAGTCATAAGACTATACCACTATGTCTTATCCTTGTTTTAGATTATACTAAGGGCTATCTACACTGAATATTGTTAAGATTTTTATAAGTATCGAAAGTCTCGTTATTCCCGGTACCGAAACCATCCAGTCTCGAGTCTCGAAAATAACGAAAAATCGTCGAGACTCTCGAAATTTTCGAGACCGAGACTCCCGGGATGAAAGCCTTACTCGGTACTGGGGATGAACTCATTTAGAAGTGCAAGTGCTCTTGATTCAAAATACGTCCGACGTATCTTGGCGAGTCTGAACATAGGCTATGGGAACTTTAGCGCATGAAAACACGCAATAGAAAACTGTTGATACCATATATTTTTTTTTAAACCAACTAGCATAAGCCCGCGCTTTCGCCCGCGTTGATATATTATACATATAAAACAATGTAATACGTGTGTGCATGCGCTATAGTTCGCATAGCCTATGTTCAGACTCGCCAAGATTCGTCGGCCGTATTGTATGTTGTTGGTATGTAGGGGTACTGGTACTGACCCGGTTGTCGAGCGCGGCGTGGTAGACGGCCACCACCATCTTGTTGTTGGTCTCGAGCAGCAGCAGCAGCTGGAAGATCAGCCGGTACAGGCAGCGCGCCAGCTCGTCCGCGCCGCCCCCCGCGCCGCACCCGCGACCCTCCACGCACTGAAAGTGCTTCTACGTTCAACAACAAACGTTTAGTACATGTACTTCTGGGCTACAACTATTATAAAATCTAAAAATTATTGAATTAAATCTAGGTAAATTCTCACCCTTAAACCAAATAGCTTAAATATACCCTTCTAACTTAAAAACACGTATTAAATCTAAATTAATGTATGAAACCTTACACTTTTTTTGTTAAGGAAATCTAAAAACATGGACAAAACGAATAGTGTGAAGAAATTACTATAATACGGCGTACTTTTTGAGTATTTGTCCGAAACATTTTGCATGGAATTCGGATTTGAGGAATAGCCTTAATATGTAGATTAGTATGCATAGGTTTATTAGAAGTGTATAAAAACCCATATAGCAATGAATGTTAGTTTATAATTATAGTAGCAATGCAAGAGATAATGATGAGAGAATAACGAGATGAACTGATCCTATTCTATCGATTGGCAGATCGGGGTCAAGGGCAGCGTTGGTCGATAACAAGGATGCAATGATGAGAGGATACGGCATTGCACCCTTTTCTATCATTACGTAACGGATATTAAGTTATCTATAGTTATTACTAAGCTGTATTTAAAAAATACTTGTTTTATTTTAAATTCATTGCAAAGTTATAACTTTTTAATATACTCGTAATATGTGCCTAAATAGGTTTAAGTATCTAAATTGTATTGGTTGTTGGTTACGGTTTTTCCCCGATTTTTTTTACACAGAGAAACATGCAAACGATGGTAACCTGATGATAAGTGGTCATTGTCGCCTATAACACGGAGACGCCTGCAACACCTTGCCGATGCGTTGCCCGATATGGTTCCCGATATTAGCATTGCATAAACTTATACGAGAATTTCGTTTTGTTTTGCTTTCGTTTTGATGATTTCTTATGTTTTTTTATTTCAAGAGGATGCCGCCTCCATAGCACGTCAGAAAATGATCCGCCATCCTATCCATCCACCCTCCCGAGCAAAGTTCATTGGCCGACATTTTCCTACTCCATACGGAGATGAAACGCTCACTTATTAAAATATAAATTAAATAAATATTTTTCCTAATCTGGGAGCACGGCAGTGCTTCCAGGTGGGAACCAAGTCGAGCAAAATGTGGTTTAAATTACTTGACATTACTCGATGGGCAGAAAAGCAACAGGAACAAGAACTTCAATTTTTTTTAGACATAAAAATATATATGAACTTGGAAGTGAAGCGTAGACTAGACAGTCACGTAATTCAGTTCACACTGCTGAAAGGGGCGCTCGCCCGCCGCCTGTTGCCGACCTACCTCAAGAAAGGTCGGATCATCTGTTGCTATTGTTTGGGTGTCTTGAGTTTTTCGCCGGTCGCTGGTATAAATCACGAACGAGTGACCTTGGCGTGATGTAGTCTGCACGCGAACCGGCACGTAGCGATAAGATGTTTCATTTTCCGTACCCACTTTTAGTTAAGTTACAAAGTCAAGTGGCTCCACGTATTGTTCGATTGAGGGCTGAATATGGGCTATTTTCCGTTGGCTGGCGCGTCGCCAATCCTGGTGCATGCCGAGGTCGGTCGATTCCGAAGGTTTCGATTCTGTCTCACTCGGGTAAAGTATCTGCAGTAGCCTGCATTGCTACCGCACTCGCAGTCGCAATCCGCATACGGAACTTAAAATTTTGGTCTAAATTGTGGTACATTCGTGATTCGCGATACATAGGGCCGTCCAAATATTAGTGGTGACGTAGCTGATGATTTAGACTGTGCCTCTGTTCAGCGAGTTCATCGTGGCGTTGCTGACGTCGCTCTTAACTCTCAATAAATGAGCCGCCTTCATTTTGTGTCAATATTTAGTTGTGTGTTCTGTATACCTACACGATCTTGGATATCAACTCGTTTCTCAGTAATGGATCATTTATTTTGGAACGTATTATAGAAGAGCATAGGACCTGTGGTCTCGGAAATATTATATAAACATGGTTGTGACAGGTTAGTCATACAATTAGAACGTCAATTTTCCAAATCGGCAAGATGGCTCGTAAAAGGTATTTTAAAACATGCAACAGTTCATATTGAAATAAATATCAATACGACACGGTGGATATTTATCTTAAATTATGATATGTCTCTACTCAAAAGATAAAAGCAGTCAAAATGGTACACTAGCTTTTATTTCTGCTTCGTACCTCATACAATAAAGTTTTTTTAAGGGAAGGTTCAGCAGGTTGCTAAAGGTTTAAGTAAAACTTTTCAGTATAAAATAAATAGTCAGCTTTTTATCAGTTATATTGGTAATGGTGGTAATCCACTGTTAGGTAGAGGTTTTATTACGTTCGTCGTACGCGGGCAGAGTGCGGGGGCGGATACATTTAGTTCATCTGGGACATGACAGAGAGCCTGAATTTGAGCTATTGCGCAAATCAATATGCACTGAGGTCACAGGGGCCCGGGAGGGGATGCAGTATTAACTTCCAGGAATCCTAGAGGATGCGCCACCCCTTTCCCCCCGTTGCGTTCGCGTCACCGGACGCTGTTTGTTCATACAGGGTGATGCAGTAAACGAATAACAAAATAAATTAAATGAATTGCAAGAACTCGTAACATTAAAGGAGCTAGTGAACTCTGCGAGTCTAGCTCTGGCATTGCTACATCGATTCCTAATTACTTATTAAAATATCTGTTTTGAAACTTTTGATACAGGGCTTACCCATAACCTTTACAATAAAAATATAGTTTTTTTATGATAAGTTAAACAAGTTACAGGTTTGATATGTTAAAAGAGTAAAACCGTCTCATGGGCACCAACTCATCACTTCCTTAGCAACAGAGTGGTGCAAAACTGGAATATACTGCCGGAAGATGTTGTGTCTGCAGCATCCACAAAATTGTTCAAGAATAAACTCGACACTTGGTTGTGAACCAAAAGACTATGTTAATAAAGTGACACAAAACTTTTAAAAATCCAGTACTGTGTGAAAGAGACACATTAGCGAAAGCGGTTTCTCTATCAACAAATAAATAAGTTAGAATGATGTCTTATGATTTATTTATATGAACGTTATTTCTGTTTTCCGTATTGCGATTCTACTTTCACGGTCGTCATCTCTTCCTTTCTTACTTATATCTGACCGAACATCTTGTTTATCAACAAATTGGGAACATAGTTTTGGCCGATGCAGGGGGAAATGGCCCCCACACGCGTGTGTTAGCTTATCGGCTGTGTTATAGCGGCCATCATGTCCGAACTATTGAGGGTGGCGTGAACAGCCGAGGACGCTATTGAGCGAGGCAGAGATGTACTGTGCCGACGGATAGGTGAAAGAAAGAGACCAGTAGGTTTCCGTTCATGAGCCTTGATTGACAGATGCAGGTAACCAGGCAACGCAGCCCGGGCCGCCCCCGACAACGCCCGCCGCGCCCCCCCCAACGCGCTACAACACTATGTACATGCAACTTATGCACCCCCCCAGCCGCCATTATAGTTGAGAGCGTCCATCCGTCCGAGCACTACAGGGTATTTTATATTGTGAATCGTTGTATAAAGTTATTTTTAAAGTCGGCCTGTGCTGTAAATAATTATGATCCTATAGGATAGGAGAAGAAAATAGCGGCGTTTTCCCTGAAAGAAAACGCATATTAAATACTTACCTTAATATTAAGCTTTTTGCTTATAGAGAGCAGCATTTGATTTTCCGTTCGAGTTAGTCAAGTGCTGATAGTCCATTTCCACCGTAAGTGGCGCCACCTAGCGGCTTTGTGTGGTATTTTTATGTCTACCGATAATGGCCGCTCAATTACTTCTCATTGGCTTTTTATTACGTATTTTCACCAGGCAGAAATCAAACTAAAGCTTAATATTAAGGTAAGTATTTAATATGCGTTTTCTTTCAGGGAAAACGCCGCTATTAAATACTGTACCGTTAATATTAAGCTTTTTGCTTATAGAGATTCTGTTTGCTATCGCCTGGTGACGCCACTTGCAACGTGAAATTTCAGGTTCTTATACGCCAATGTGATGATTTATTGTAAGTTCTTAATAAAACATAAGTTATTATCATTTTTCAATATGAACCTGTAATAAAGTATATGAATTATGATATTTTGTTTGTTTTAATAACAATCATTGTATTTGCTACGTTAAACATAACTCGCAACTTACTGTCTTATGTAATAAGTATAGGATATAGGATATTTAAATACTGATTATGACAGACCTTCAGCGAGGTCAAACAATATTTCAGAAACCACTGTCGGAGGTTGGTTACTCTCATAACACATTTTCAGGGTTACTGCATTCACAGCTTCGATATAATTATCATTCGGTATACTTGCTACACAGCCATGTGTGCCTAATCAGTTTTGTTCGATACCTTCGAAATATAAGTGAACATTATTATTTACAAATGTATTGTAGTATTTACTAGCATAATACTTCATACTAATTTAATTAAACTGTATTTAAAATACAAATACTTTGTTTCGAATCGAATGAGAGTGATTAAGTTATTATGTTAAATCAATTTTATATATTTTCTCAAAAAAAAAAGTTTAAAAACAATTTCACATTGCCTTCCTCTCTATATTTTTTTATGTGGTTATAATAAACTAGAGGGAAAATAATAAAAATAATCAATGTAATATAATATAATGTTATAGTTTATTAAAATTATTAGCGTGATGATAATTGGGTGTGTCAACACTATCCAATTATTCGTAATTCCAGTTAGGTAGTTTAATATTATTTAGAGACACTTCTATTATGCTTCCAATGCAGTGATTTTGATCACTGTATCAAGTTAAGTAGATACAATAACATTAATTACTAGACAATTACCGAATCACCTAGTTTAGGTAGCTATTTGGCAAATTAAATGTTAGTGATTCTAAACGAACCTCTTCGAGACGCACATGAAATCCTTTTACCACACTGGTTCGAAAGAACTGGTGACACGATAAGAAATTATTATATTGCAATAGTCAACAATAACAACAAGCGTTAAGGAAAATAGGATAGAATTGTAGATATAGAATTGTAAGTATTGATTCATGTCAGTTATGCCAAATGACAATTTTTCATTGATGTATACCTTTAACATCAGTTTATTATCCTACTGCGTTTACTCATAAAACTAAGAGTAACGTTAAAAGTTATCATTATGGGAAGGATTCCAGAATCGAGAAATCATGTGAGCTGACAAGTCAGCGTCCCTTCATATCGTTATAATGAATGAGAGCCATTCTTGTTTGCAAATGTTCGCTAGATGATATTAGGATATTATGTCATTTCAGTTGTTTTGTTGTTGTTCATTATAACCATAACATTTTATTTTTCATGAACAAAGTTTAATCAATTAAAGATCGAACGTAGTCGGTATGCAATCGCTTGCGAAGTTCGTTTGATAGCTAACGAATATAATATACAATAAAACTTTGGAATACAGCATTGGTCAACAGCCTGAGTGACAGGCATGTATGATAATTATATAAAATGCATGAACATACTTAAAGTGATAAGATATTGGGCAATAAGATATTGGGCAATCAGTATGTTGGGTTAAGTGATTTGATCTTGCCTATTAAGCAACTCAATAAAGACATGAAAAATTAAGTACCTGCCTAGGTGTAGTCGTTGCCATTCGAAATATTTGATATTTAGGTACTATAAATATAGTTCACTTTAAATACATAATATAGTATATTCCATATACCTACTAACTAGGTATAGGTATAGCAACTGTTTAAATAAACAAGTACTAGTTAAAGGCAATAATATGTTCATGTACAGAAAATTCTTATCATTCGAGCTAGATAAGTGTCTGCTTAGACTAATGCGACCATGTTAATTTAAAACTTTTATAATAAGCTCAAACACTATTTAGTTCATTTGTAACTAAGGTTTGACGTACATTTATATTGTAAGTCTGAAGCCTTTGGGAGGTTTATTTAGAACTCTTGACAACAGAGCCAAACACTCAATTAGGAGAAAACGATTGTAGTTTACAGGCATGCTATTTTGTAACATGCTCTAGTCAGTGTTCATTGTTGAACAGGGTTAATTGATACGGTACCTACTTCCGTAGTTTACGTACCTATATTACGATTAAGAAGATACACAGGCATCTAGTGCATTTATGTTAATTTGGAGGCGACAGCTTAGATCTCATAAAGTACCTACTGACAATATTTGGAAATAATATTTTTGATAAGAGTGATATCGATAAGTAAGTATATAGTAAGTATATATTACTTGCTTGTTTTTTTTTTGTTTTTTTTTTTTTGAAACGTACAATATTACGATACTTTACTAAAATACAAGGTTCGAGCCAATAATGGCTAAGCAAGGGGCAAGACGAGCACTTGTTGTCATTTAAATAAACAATTTTATTAAAAATACCATGAGGGTATCTGATAAAAACATTACGTAAGTAGTTCATTTCTCGAAAGAGAGTTGAAAAAGTATCTCACAATTTCTAGCCTAAGTTAAGATGAATTTATAGTATGCTGTAAACTATTTTATAATTATAAATTATTGATATTTTTTATCCTAAACAAGGACTTTCCTTCATTACGTGCTATCGAGCACACAAAGTTCCATTATTTTGGTGCTCTTACCGTGAGTTGAGTCACCCATAAGTTTAGTAAAAAGAGTGTACGAACTGGGAAGTAGCCAATACAACAGTCTTGCGTAACTTCTTTGGGAATCTCGTGATTCACTGGTAATGTTTTGCCGCTTCAATGCGTACCTACGCTACTATTAACATTCCCTGGTAAACCTGGTTATACAAGCATTACAGAACCTAAAATTAAGTTGTTTGCAAATCGTTGATGCCTTGCAGTGAGCAGGTATCCAATAGTTCTATTGTGCCTATTTGAGTCTGGTTTATGAAAGCAGTACGGGCTCGACATCAATATTTAAGATGGAGCAACCGTTTTAAAACTGCTGATGTCTTGTCGTAGACAGAAACATCTATAGATTTCAATGTAGGTACTGGAACTATGTCCTTAAAAGCTAAACTTTTATACTTAGATCTGTTTGCAGCTTAAGGTTTGCCAAAAACAAATGCATCCGGTTAGACTATACAGTAATGTAGGTAGTGGAACACTACAAGGTAAAATATTATAAAAGTCTTGTCATTAAATCAATACTTGCTCCTCACCCTCGAGATGGGAGCTCCAATCTGTCGGCAGACAATCTGTCGACAGATTGTTAATGCCTTGCCGTCAGCAGAGACATCATAAACACTTGACTCGTTGTAGGTACTTACTTTAATAGTGTACGAAAGAAAATAAACACTATCTACACACCCCGGAGGTTAGTTTTAATCTGTTCGCAGATTGTTTATGCCTTGCGTGAGCAGAGACATCATAAAAACTTGAATCAAAGTCGGTACTTTAATAATGCACGAAAGAAAAATAAATACTTTAAATACTTATATACACCCCCCGGACGTTAGCTTTAACCTGTTGGCAGATTAATGATGCCTTGCGTGAGCAGAGACATAAGATTAATTTCCATGTACAGTAAATTAAAGCAGTTTAACATCTCTCAAATTTTGTAATTACTCAAAGTTCCCGAAATTGAAATCCGCGGAGAATTCATAATATATATGTTTTTTAAAATTATACATGTCTTGCTTCAGACACAGTACATCTTTTGTAAAACCATAGGTTACCCTAATGTTAAGCTTTTATTGTTACTATTACACCACTGTTACAACCTAGAAAATTACTGCGTATTCAAATCAAAATTACTGTTCTAAAGAGGTGTGACTCTAAATTATTTGTGTGAGGGCTTGCTTGGTGGTAGAAATGATTTCTACAACAAATCCGAATAATTTTGCAACATTATTTAATTTCAATAAAAATCGGGTAGGTAGTCGAAAAACAATTAAATTAGGTATTATTATTGCTCAAATCTTACGGGTTTTCTTCAGAAAACCTATTTCTCTTGAATAGGTATGATACCTACTCCCACAACGTAAGGTGCATGTACTTATACGTATTTTTCCCCTTTTTGTTTGCTAGACAATGCCACATGGAGTGGTCTAAATGAGAATTGTGTAGGAATATTTACATACTAACCAAAAAACATCTAAACGATTGAACCTACATTAGAACTAGTCATCGGATCTTTTGGAACAGACGGTTCCTATGTCAATGGCTTTTCGACAAAAAACTTCGTAGAACAGTTAAGTACTCAAGTTCATACTATCATTAAAACGTTCGTAACGTTGTTTAATATGAAAGTTTATTTCTTCAGTAATAGCACCAGTCGTGGACTTGCGTACTAGGAAAATAAACGTTGAACCACTGACCCGAAAAGACTATTAGAATCACTTCAACAAAATTTAAAAAAGTTTGCGTAGCTCACCGATTTTCATGAATATAGTGCACTCACGCGCAGAATCCTGCTCGGATAGTTCGACGAGCTGCCGTTTATAGGGCTGCATGACCTGCAGCTTGAGCTTGATAGCTATATAGGTAGCTTGTAGCGCAAATTCACGCTATCTAGATCAATAAATTTAAATTTAAACACCTTTTCTTATGTAACTGGGGAATCTCATCAAGTGTTTCTGCTACACAAACCTGGGCGGATGGACAATATCTTTATCTTTATTTTGTATACACATACATGTTATACCGAACGGAATAAACCGTTAAATAATTCAATTTAATAAAGCCATATCGGCTACATTAAGAAAAGAGGGTACTTACATTTTCCCCTTTTGCACTTTTTAAACACTTCATTTCTTTTTCGAATGATAGTTTCGAATTCGATATTGAAAACTTATAATAAGTATGGAACAGTCCTAGTTAGGAGCTGTTCGGACGTGTTAACTCGGCGGAATACAAAACGCCAATGAGAAGTAATTGAGCGGCCATTATCGGTAGACATAAAAATACCACACAAAGCCGCTAGGTGGCGCCACTTACGGTGGAAATGGACTATCAGCACTTGACTAACTCGAACGGAAAATCAAATGCTGCTCTCTATAAGCAAAAAGCTTAATATTAACGGTACAGTATTTAATAATAATAATTATTATTAGTGCATAAAATTTACTTTTTGCATTTAGAAAATCAACCTCCATTGTCTCAGCTCAGCCTTGATAACTTTTCTTTTGATTTCAACAAATGTTCTGCTAATTTAAGTTGTGAAATATTCGCGGTTTAACCGATAGTCAACGGAAGTCTCACAATAGTTAATAGTTTCTAAGTTTCGTAAGCTGATTTGTGTCCTTCAACATTTGCAAATAATATATAAGCATTTTTTAAGTTTAGAAGTGAAACCCGATTTTGCCAAAGTTTTAAAAGTCATTTATTTTTAATAATTAATGAATTTTTTTAAATAAATGTTATGCAATATTCAAAAAGTTATATAATGATTCCGCACCTTAGCTTTGTTATAGAGTTTATATTGGCGAATAAAAAAGTTAGAAGTAAGTGAGTAACTACATAGTAATGCTTCTACATATAACTTATTATATATATTCCAATCCGTAATCCATATTTTTTTCGATAAAGAGAAGAGAACAAAACATATGAAGAGCAATGAAAATGCGATGAAAACTAATCTATTATCTCTCTAATAATAAAAAAATGTTAGTAAACAAGATGATTATACCAGTGAAGAGTATATGTTCATAATTTCCCTGTGGTTAGTCACCAGCCCCCTGGTTAGTGTAGTGGTGTGTGTGTATGTGTTACCTCGAGTGCGTGCTCCCTCCTGTCGAAGTATGTGTCGAGGTGCTCGGTGATCTCGAGCGCGGCGTAGCGCACGGCGTCCCGGACGCGCGGCGCGTCGGCGGCGGCCGCGCCGGCCCACAGCAGCGGCGGCTCCTCAGCGCCCAGCCGCTCCAGCACGGCGCCCAGCTCGGCGCCCGCCGCGCCCCCGCCCGACGCACACGCTTCCGTGCACAGAGACACCGTCTTGCACGTCACCTCCTGGGGGACCGCTCCCACCGTTACCACACCGCTACTTATATCAAAGAGTCGACTAGCGAGACGACCAGTTCCATTCGCCTAAAGAGGTAGCGCTAAGGCTAAATGCTCTTAAACAATTTTCTTTGCTTGTTAGTTTGGTTGAAGTCTTAACATTCGAACTAATACTAGCGAAAAAAATAGGACTAGAAAAATAAAATAATAGATAAAAGTTTGCTAGAAAATGCTGTAGCATATTTACAGAGTGCTGAAATGAAAGACGATCGAAGGGACTCTTCGTTTACAACAAATACCCTGAAGTATGGATAATAAGACGAATAACGACACTCGAGGTGATTTTACGCTAATTAAAATCTAGATCCCAAAAACCAACAAGTATGTATATTAAGGTAAGAACACGGGTAACTTAAGGGTTAAGAGTAAGGCCCAGCGCACACCTGCGAAGGCGCGGCAAATGCCGGATGTCAAAGGATTAAATATTAAGTTTCTATTGTTGACTTTTCATAGTCTCTTCGCTGCGCTTCCAAATGGGCGCTGGCTAGGCCTTAAGGTTAAGGTAATAGAGTAGTAGGTGTTTATTGTGGACTGTACCTTGAGCACGGTGTGCAGCGTGTGCAGCAGCGCGACAGGCTGCAGATGCGCAGCGTGCCGCAGCAGCGCGGTGACGGAGGCGCGCCAGGCGTCGCGCGCCGCGCCCCCGCCGCCGCCGTGGCTGGCGCCCGTACTCGACCCTGAGTGCGGCACTGGCGTCACGTCGCCGCGGTCACCTGCACCACAGACCACATCACACCTGATTACGTGACCACCTACACTGCACCTATCTTCATACATAGCATAGTATACTTCCTAGAATCTCGAATTTACACGTTACACAGAGCCGTTCTTATTCAGGCACAAAATTCAATATGGTATCTATTTATATCTTTTTTTAAATCTTATTTCGTAAAACTTTTGTCGCCTCTTTAGCTCAGTGGTAGAACACGGTCTCGTAAACTAGGAGTACATAATTCATTAATATATTTTTCAATTGATGAAGAATACGAATGTAAGAAACTAAGACCGCTTTTAGTAGTACTTTGTTTGTGAGTTTTACATTAAATATTTTTTATTCAAGTATTTAATGCAACTGAAATTCCTAAAAATATTTTGGAATAGTTTGCTGCGTATATTGAGTGTGTGACCGGGGTATGAGTCTGTGTGTGGGTGTGTGTGGGTGTGTGTGTGTGCGTGTGTGTGTACGTTACCGTCGGGCTCCCCGCTGGAGGCGCTGGAGAAGGACAGCGTGCGCACGCGCATGGCGAGGTCGTGCGCGTCCCCCTCCCCACGCCCGCCGCCGCCCTCCTCCCACCCGCCCTCCTCGTCGGACGAGTCGTCGTGCCCGCCCTGCAACTAACCACTCGCTGTACCACACCACACCACTCATCCCAAGGATATAGCACCTCCAAGGCCTAAACGACGACAAAGCCTTTGCCGATCCTATTTTTCAATTTTTTTCATTTGCTAAGCATGCTAAAGTCTCTTTGTCAGAACAGTTTACAAATAATACGTTTTTTGAAACCATTGTAACTATCAGACTTGTCAATAGAGGTATAATGAACTGAATACTGATACATATATATTTCTCAAAGTTGTTTTTGAGCAATATAGATGTATCAATATTCAGTTCACTTGTTATAATAAAATTGTCGATTTATCGAAGCACAACCAGATGTTGCGGTGTGCAGAACGTCCATCAGAAACCTAGTATAGGGAATTTTGGCGGGAACGTGGAAATGTCGCATTCGCGGCATTAAATTGTTTTACAAAACTCTTATTACTTTGAGTGTTTAAGTGTAAAACGGTAGTTTTTTATACATTGTGTGCTCGTGAACGTGTAAGAGTGTTGGTGAATGGTGTAATGCTGTAAAACGTGACTTTTCGTGTTGCATCCAAAACTCCATAGAAGCCTCTAGTAAAGTCGTAACCACCACTACTTTACAGGGGCATGCCTTGACTTAACGACTCTGACTCATGACAAAATAATCTCTTCAATTATCTGACACTGGCTATATACCTTTGATGTGAAGCTAAAACCGAAAACATAAGTTCTTCGAAAAAAAAACCTAGTATAGTAATTGTAAAGGGGGTAGGTAGGTGTGTGTGTTGTGTGGTGTGTAGTACCGGTTTGGCGAGGTCCGTGACGGGCGCGAGGTGCGGCGGGCTGCGCTCGGGCGCGCGCTCCCCGCGCTCCTCGCTGGGCAACCGCCGCCGCACGCCCCAGTTGAAGTTGTCCGAGCTCTCGCCCTAACAAACAACAATACCCTTGAGCGCTGCTGTACGCTCCAAACAATCTCGCAAACAATATTTGTATGTATTTATTATCTATTTTATATCCAATTATTATTAGTTAATTTATTGACAATTAACTGTTACAGGTCAGACAGATATATCGTCGTAATCCGTCTAAAGACTCGCTGGCAAAGTGTAAGTCTCGAGTTAGGGAGAATTTGAACGAAACGGTTTTCTCCGTTAGCTAGCAATGAGTAGATATCTTATAGACACTGTAAATTTTAATCACCAGAAAAAAATGATATAATCAATTTCCGTTACTGAACACAGATATGACAAAAAACTTGAAAAAATTAAATCGAATTTTTGACAAAATATATTTGATTAAAATTGTATAAAAGTTCGGCTCGGGCGCCGCACTCGCCCCGCTGTCACTCTGTTATTTTGTAGAAACCCAAAATTCACACTGCACAGATACAACGTCCCCTTCTGCATTGTCCTTTTTTTAGGTGTACATATTTCAGTTCTATCAAATTGAATAAAACACATGTAAATCGAATACTGGTTGTATTGTACACGTACCTCTATGCTCTCGCTCTCGTACTCGAGGAAGTCGAAGTCCTTGAAGACGCCGAAATGGTCCGTGGGCGGCGCGCCGCACGAGGGCTCGTTGCCGGGCGTGCCCGACACCTCCTCCAGCGAGGAGGCCATCGAAGACTCCCGCTCCAGCAGTTCCGAGCTCTGGCTGAATATCACCTGCGACACACCGCCCTCACTGTCACACCACACCACACCACTCACACACCTAGCGTACACCTATTATCACACATTCTTACAACATTTTCATTGAAATTGTTACACTATTGTTGGGTCGTTTGTTCTTTCCCGTTTGCAAATGGTTTATACCCAAATTTATAAATTCCTTGGAAATGGGTCTTGGTCATAAGTAAGCCGTTTTAAGCATTTCCTTTTCTTATCAAAATTAACCATAATAAGGTGCTTAAAAAAATTATATACAAGTGTTTTTACATAATTGTAATACCTACTAGACTAAGCTTATTAATTCTATCAGAGGCCACATAGTTGCAGAGAAAAATTTCACCGATATTATTGAAGGTATCTAGCGAGGATAGTTCCTAAAAAAGTCACAAGCAAAAGGCCTAAATATCGTCCACCGTTGTATTGTTATGCGGGACGAGGCACATGCACGCACAATAGATGTGCGATCGCAGCGGAGAACACATGCTTCTTCAATTGGTAGGATTTTAGAGTTCTCATGACATCATACTAAATTACGGAGGAATTTTTATTAAGTATTGCTTTGTAAATTGAAGACTTATTGAATTAGCGACTACGACATAATATGCTGAAAAAAAGAAAATAACTTTGTTATTTCGATTTCTGATTCAGAATTTTAGTTGTTTCAAATTCCTATAGTGCATTTCTCCATGCTTTAATTTTTGTATACATACTACAAAGAATTAGTGCTTTAGAACAATTATTTACATTTTAGATTAAGTATAACATTTCTTACTATAATTTAGTGAGTATCGTGCTAAAATATTGTGTCATTATAGTTTGATTAGTAGTTTGTATTTAATATTCTGACATAAATACAAAATATATCGGGTGAAATAATGTGTTAAATGTGATTGTGACAGTTTTCCCAAACCGCGATGTGTTATAAATAAAAATACTTAATAAATTAATTAAAAGCGTTCCTAATGAGTAAGTGAAACAAACGAAGCGTAAAATGAGACAAAAATCATAGCGAGATCATGTCCTTGTTACTTTATCCGCGTGTAGCAGGTACATTGTGTGAGATACTGTAAAGTACATACTCAGTGTTTAAAGGCATGGATAGACTGCCGGCAGTTGGCTGCGAACATTATCTATATTATTATCAAGTAACAAGAACATAATATAGCCTTTAAAACAAATATACAAGTAAAATTTATCTTGTTTTTTTTTCGATTACTTTCATGGTCGTCATGAAATATGAAAATAATGAAGTGTTGACGCAGCAAATAACAAAAACTCTGTGAGATTTTAAGGAAAATAGTCATCGATAACTACAATATGTAGTTTTGCATTCCCGCGGTGTTTGAACAGTCGATTGTAGTAGGTATACTAAGTCACCCTAATACCATAAATCAAATCTCACATTTAATGAGTAGCCGAATATTTAAAATGTTTTTTCGAGGAAGCGGAATAAGCCGTCAAGAACATTCAGAATAAGATTCCGGTCGAACACAAACGCTTGCGTCTACATGCCCCACCACGGTTCTCTCTCTCGCTCATTGGCAAGCGGGCGCCCTAGCTAGTAGCTAGGTGATTAGTCTTTTTACATGCACTAGACTTTATTCGCAAAAAATTGATTACAAATTTTCCTTCCTACTTTAGCGGGCTTAGGCCCGTCGATAAAAACAAATTCTTAAACTGAAAACTAAGTAAGTAGGTACAAGAAACTATCTTATAATCTATATCTTGTAATTGTTATTACTAAAGTAATAACAACAGACAATTACAAGTAATAAATTACGTTTTGTACAAGATAAAACGTAACTTAATTTTTTTAAACACGAATTAGGTATTCTGGGCGTAGTTAAAATTTTGTAAACAGCTTTATTTTCATTCTGTAATTCTGTAATTCTTTATTGTACACAAAAAACGATATCGTATAAAATATTTAAAAGAAAATACATGTACAAAGGCGAGCTTAACCCTAACAAGAGTTTTCTTCCAGCAAACCTTAGAGGATAGAGAGAGGCTATGGTAAATGTGGGGGCGTGTACTGTAATTTAAATAATAATGGCTAAATTAAGAAGAAAAATATTTATAATATGTAATATTTATAAATATACTTGAATACCTACATATAATAAATACTACTACTAAGATACATACTAACTATACTAAAATTTATACCTATACATAAATAAATATAAAACTACATAAAATATATAATTATACCATACATACAAAATAATGTACTTATAAGTATATATAAATATGCATAAATACGGACAAGTATCTATCACAGAGATAAGTAGTGCTCTTTGACTCTGCTTTTAAAAATGGTGAGTTCATCAGTTTGATTGGAATTTACAAAAGTTTATGAACAATAATTTACAAGTTACGTTACCCTCAGATGCCGTTCGAGGTGTCCTCCTTCATTTTCAAGTTAGCACGACGAAGATTAGTGACGAGAACGACGAGGAATTTCAAATTGCCCATGTCCATAGTCTCTCAGTCCAGCATCATGACACGTGGAGTTTTGGCTATTTGGGAACTGTTCATTCACATTCGCACGGTCTGGATTAACAAACGTACCATACACTCATCCACCACACAAATCACTTTGGAAAAATGCTCCGTTTTTTCAACGCGATTACGCGACATGAAGGTAAGCAGCGCGTACGTCGACACGAGCCGGGCGCTGCGGACAACTGAATCGGTCGGTCGCATTGCGCCTTTGACAAAGTGCCGCCAGCCAATGGACGCGCCGCCGCGCGCACACATAAGCACCTCCTTGCGGCGCGCAAGGAGTTCTTCACACGGAAAATTTGAATTAGGCTCTCTACAAACCTGGATTTTTTTACTAAGATATTTGTTCCAGATTTTGTAAATTTTAGTTAGTGTTTTTTTTAATTATTCGTGTTCTGTTCATGGAGTATACCCATCTCTGTAAGTATCGCGGGAATGCAAAGCAACTTATTGTATTTTGATGTATGAAGAAAAATATGAAATTCATTCTTTTCATAAGAAAAATATAGATGTGGTGGAAACGCTCCTTTATGTTATGACTCCCACGCGCAACACGAGAACAGAATCTCAGGTCTCTCGACGGGGAGGATGCGAAAATTACGGCGAACAATTTAATTTCCTGTCAAGTACCAAATTGTTGGGTTTATGGAAAAATATATTTTTAAAATGAGCAATAATTTCTTCTTTTTTTTTCACTGAGTACATAGTTTTGTAGACAAGTTTAGATAGAATATTACTTTGAGTAAACTTGAAAGCAACATTTTTAATTTAGGAAGTTTAAAAAATTACGTATTTTGTAAGATGAAGAGAACGAAAAATAAATTTTCGAAAGATTAAACAAGAAAAACTAAGTTTTTTTTAAGACTAGATTTTTATATGAGTTCGCATCAAAGAACCAGCAGCTTTGTAGAAAGAAGACAGGGTGAAGTCTCGAGCACTCTGCGTAGTATCTTAGCGTAGTGAGTGCAAAGCTGTGACATACAGTACATATACATATACGGCGCATTATTGTATATACAGTATGCATGAGTTACCTTAGAACATAAAGTGGTTAATAAATCGTCCTATACGCAGCGATGGATAGAAATATTTGTTATTGTACAGTGTATAGTTGACATTATAAATCGGTTAACGATCGTAACTGGAGAAATACTCTAAAATTTCACAATCTTCATAAATTCAAAACTGTATTTTTTAGCTAAAAATGGGGTATAAGTGGAGATAAGTGTTTAGATAGACTTACAGATGGGCTCTTTGGTAGTCCGACCCGCTGTCCGCACGTGGTGAGCAGGTTCACGAGGCACTCTCGCACGCGGCTCTGACATAATAACATACTTATTCATTAATGCGGACAAATAAATCGTTTTTTCACTTTTGTGGCTTAATTTTGTTGAACATTGAGAAAAAAATCTAGTAGAGTTAGATTCTGAGATTTCTTAGAGATTCTTAGATAGCGTGAACAAAATTAGTGAATTTGAATGAGTTCAAATAGTTAAATCGAACCTGCGACATCCAAGGCCGCTTCCAGCCAGCAGCGAGCGCGTCCGCGGGCGAGAGTGACAGCGAGCGGCGCGGCGAGGTGACGTGCGCCGGCGCAGCCTCCCCCCCTGTCCCTGTCCCCGCTCCACCCCCCACCACCGTCGACGTTGACGTACATGAGCCTGCGACACACACATGTGCATACTGTATCGTGAACATAACAGACTAAACAACGATAGACAGCGACTTCAATCGGACTGTTTTAGTGACCGTAGGCACTGAAAAGTCACAGGGAAGCAAAAAACGCAATTTTGTTCACATCAACGACATTGTTTTCATTTATTTTGATTTTAAAACCAAAGTACTGAACCGATTTTCATGAAATTTCTATGGGAACAATCTGGAAGAATTTTTCAAATCGGTATATAAACAACAAAGTTTTGAGGTAACAATAAAAAAAAACATACAGCATTCAACCGAATTAATAACTTTGCTGCTTTACACGAGAAGGAAAACTGATGCTGACGAAAAAAAGCCAGCGACGGACCAGGCTTCTTCTTGCACTGTTAGCGCGATTACCTGCGATGGTTTAGATCTTGCTCCAGAGTTCCGTAGACGTGGCTGGGTCAGGGTCAGGGTTACCTTTATCGCTGGGCGTGGCGGTGGAGGCGGTCGACAGTGAGCTGGGGCCGGTGGCGGGCGTGGAGCCGCCCTTGGGAAGGTACTTGCGCCCGATCACCGGCGTCTGCGACAGGTCGAACGTGAAGTCCATCGTGCGACCCGGCAGCTCCTGACAAACAATACGACATTGCAATGTAACTGTATATTTGTAACGGTGACAAACAAAGAAACGAAGAGATAAAGGTATGGTTATGAGTGGTTTAGGGATAGATGGAATTTGGACTTCCTGTTGCAAAGGGAGATCCCTCACCAGGTTGATCTTGAGTAGTCGATTATGTCATCGGCAATCGATTTCCATTGTCGACAAGTCCAAGTTCGATCAAAATTGAATGAAGACTGTCCAGGTAATACATCTTTTCATGGTCATAAAATTTTAAGAACACTATCTTGATGATTAATCCCATTATGAAAGGTTGACATGAGACGATTAAGTAATGATCCTATGAGGAATCAAAAAGATATATTGCACGAGGATTTTGTGTATCCGCTATTTGAACTCGTCTAAATTCGTCATTTTATAAAGTTGTTAAGAAGCGAAACATGAAGCTAAATTAATACTTCATTAAGGTACTACTTAGTTTGTAAGATTACTCTCGCCCATAGCTTACAATGGTACAGGTAGGGTATAAGAGGTACAAAGGTTATTACAAGAAAGGCGGTACGAATGGTTACCTTCTTGCCGTGCAGGTCAGCGTCCAGCACGGAGGAGGCGTGCGTGTCCCAGTGCGGCGGCACCACCAGCGTGGAGCAGCGCGTCACCACCAGCTTCAGGATCTTCATTGCTTCCTTGTAGTTGTTGCCGTCCTGACAATACCATACAAACACTCACTTGAGGTCACACAAGAGTACCTGCTGAGCTGCAGGAAAATAAAATTACAACGAAAAAACTTTTAAAACAATATTATCAGCAGCGCCCATCCAATGCATTCGCAGAACAGAACTCTCCTCTCCCACATGCAGTACCAATAAAACCGTCACTACTCCTTTTGTGAGAGGGTATAGTCAGTGGGTAGTGTGATGGATGGTCAAGGAAACCTACACCTTACACCGATACGGATAGGGTCCATTGAGTGTGCACTTACGTCGATGAACTTGGCGACGGCGCGCAGGAGGTCTGCGTTGACGGGCTGCGCGTTCAGCTCCACATAGTACAGCATGCAGTGCAGGATCGACAGCACCGCGCCCTGCAGGTTACTGGCCCCCTGTACACAGACACATTACAATGCCCGGGTGATGCGTAACCGGTGGACGTCCACGAGCGATGCCGGTACCTTCTCCAGTATCTCGACGAGGAAGGCGATCATCTGCAGCGAGAGGTGCGAGTACGTGTCCCACAGGTACTTGACCACGCACTTGGTCCACTGGAAGCTCTCCTTGCTGAAAGTCCGCCGCGAGTACAGCGTCATCACTGTGCCGAGGTTCTCCAGCTTCTTGCTCTTCTCCGCCGTGAACTGCACGCACACGCAACCACATCAATAACTTGCGACATAAGGCTACTTTGGTGACCTGGACTCAGCTCGAGCCAGCTATTGGTGGTTAAGGTGTATTCGTGTTTGACCTGTGCGATGTGGCAGGCGGCTCGCACGCACAGCTGGTTGGCCTCCTCGTAGTGTAGCAGCATGTAGGGCAGCAGCGCCACCACGGTCATCGGGAAGGCCACCGCCTGGGTGGGATCGATGACCGGCAGCTCTAGCAGCGGCACCATGTCACCCAGAACGCCCACCACCGGCTCGTACGTGCTCGGGTGCGTGCAGCCCTGCAACACGCCGCGCATCACAACCTGCTGTGTACCCACACTCACCGGCCGCGCAGTGCAGTGGAGTAGAGCGGAGGTATACCTTGAGGAGCAGCGAGTGGAGCGAGGGCGAGGTGTGCGCCTGCGTGCGGTCGAGCCGCTCGCGCACGTCGGGCCGGTCGAGCGGCAGGCGCGCCATGACGCGCGACAGCAGCCGCACGCCCAGCAGGAACTCGTGCTCGTAGTCGGACTCCAGCAGCGAAGCGCCCACCCAGAACAGCGTCGCCAGGATCGTCAGCTTGTCGTCCTGACACACACGCGGGTCGATCCGTACACAACCACTACTCACCACACGATACAACACACCACGACGAATAGCGTACTCATGGGTTGACAAATACATGTATGTACTAAATATCCCAATCGCCAGATCTAGGGAATTGAGATTTGGAGACTACGAAATAAATGATTTTGCATAATCATAAGTTTGTTTTTCTAAGACTTCAAGAACTTTGCACGGTCAACGACATTACGAGTTGGTGCTCTCATTAATTTACTATTCCCAATAACGACGAGTGGGCTTCAACGTGACTCAAGCCGTAGTCTAAGCTTAAGACATGTATCCACCAAAGCTGTGCGAAAGATTCACAAATTAAAATATTGCCTCATTTGCCTAGCCTCGCACAGCAGGCGCGATCGTTACAAGTTTACGATTTGTAAATGGCGATTGGTAAATCGTTTACAAGTTTATCGCTTGATTTTCTCGCAAAACTCTAGGTGCAAAGCCACATTTAATTACCAAATTATTATTAATCCACGTGTTCTTTTCATTTGAGAAACAATTTAGTCCTTTCGACAATCGTCTAATTAGGTAACATCAGAGCCGGTCACTGGTTTACACAAACTGAACGGTAGGGGGAGAAAAGAACCCCTATACGACGGAAACTAAATTATTTTTAACGCACCTTATTGTAACCAGTCTGCGGGAAAAGAAACATGGTTTGAGAATTTGAAGAAACATAATAATTATTCTGTTTATACTTTTTTTTAGGCTGGGAACAAGAGATGATTACCCTGTATGCCTGTTGATGAGGTATGCACAACATTATTCATGTATTACTGATGATGATGTTCTTCTACGAAAATTGACCAATCTTAATATTAAAAAAGTGTATTCAGTATTCCTAGGACGAATCACATCACCCGCCTAAAATATCTAGGATCTCTACATATGTGACGGCAGTAAAACTTGAACAGAAAAGACTGTATTGGTGCAGTCTTCATGCAGGTATCACGGACGGTAAACGACTTATTAGTATTGTTAAAGTGCCTAGAAACGAATACAAAGGTGAGTAGGTTTGTGGAGTATTGCCAACATGTGCCTTCGAAGGTATTATTAAGAGATTAGTTTGTTGGAGTGATGTTGATGGTGGGTGGTGGAGGCGGTACCTGCGTGGCGGTGTCTCCGAGCAGTTTGAGCGACTGCGCCGAGCGCGAGCGGCACAGGTTGGAGCAGGCGCCTTTAGCTGCTTCGCCGCACGCGCGGGCCCGCTCTGCAACCAACCCAGCCACCTGGTTCATCGTGCTTGTGCCCATCTTTACACCACACTTTGCCACCTCACATACTCGACATTGACAAAAGATAAATATTTCAAAGTCTTTAGGTAGCCTGTCAACTAGGAACAATAAAGTAATATCATGGTATGCTTAAACGGAAAGATTGCAAGCTACGCCTAATAAGGTAATTTCTCTGGGTTTTGATGGTATGAAAATAGCGCCCTGACAAGGTCATGTATTACCAAAAGGAAATAATCAAATCTATACATATAATAAATTATTGGACCCTTAATTTCTGTACATATGTTTCTTTTTTACGGAAACTTGTTCGGACAAGTTTAAATAACATGCCCCAATTTTAATTGTGTTGGAAGACTTTGTACGTATGTTTGTGTGTGCGTCCTTCACGTTAAAACTACAGAACGGATTTAACTGAAACTTTACAACATCACAACACCTAAAACAGGCATAGGCTATATAAAATTACGCTACATCTCTTCAGAGGGTAGATATAGGAGTATAAGTATTGTTTGACTTGGTTAGTACCTACTAGTAATAGTTGTCACTTTGCTATTCTGTGACATTTCATCCGCGATGGTACTGACCGTGCTGGTGCTTGTCCGCGGAGGGCGGCGCGTTGCTCTTGCGCACGCAGTAGGACACGGAGTAGCTGGTGCTGCGCGTGTGGTTGGACACGCAGCCCACGCACACGCCCGGCGACCGCTTGCCTACACACACACAGCCTCACTCTCACACAATGCCAACACCAACAATACTATAGTTATATAGATAGAAAATGCTTTATTGCACATAGTAAAAACAAGTTAATAATATGTACACTATTGTACACTATCTGGAGACACGGCAGGCAGTGTCTACGAACCAAGGAGAGACCTATTTACTACAAAGTATACCTACTTATAATATTTTTGCGTAAAAAATTTGTATTACACTGAAATTTGAACATACAATCATGACACTGTGTCTAAATAAAGATTATTAATTTCTAGATTTATAATGCCTTCGACGGGGAATGGTGGGAAACGGCTAAAGACCGTGAAAGGTGGAAGGATTTTGGGGAGGCCCTTGCCCAACAATGGGACAGCATAGGCTGATAAAAAAAAATTAAAGCCCTTAAATCAGTAAATACAACATTTATTCCAGCCGTGTCACAATAGTTACGGAGAAAAAAAGCACAGCAGACAACTCCAGGGACTGTATCTATATACTACCAAGACGAGCAGCACCTTTTCTCGAATTTATTTTTGCAAAATTATGTTAACAATGGAATATTTTCTTCGATGAAATTCTTCAAGGGTTACGTGGGCGTATAGAGCGGAGGCGTATCACAAGGTCTTAGTGATAGAGTATCCACGAGTCTTAAAAATGTATTTTGTAAAACTGAAGGAACATGAAGTCAATGTTCTTTATCTCTGCATCGTTTTTAACTTAGTGTAGGAAGGTACTGTGCACGATCAATTTAAATAATTAAACCATTAATTGTTTTTATAACAAGTTTATGTAGGTACTTAAATGTGCTTGTATTATTGATTTTGAAATAAATAAATTGATTATGATAGTTACCGGCGGAGTAGGGTGGGCCGTTGGTCTGCGGACCACCCTCCTTGTTCAGATTGGGGGTGGACTTGAATATGTCCCGCATATAGTCCAGCGGACGGAAGTTAGACTCCAGTGAATCTACTGCGGCTTCTAGGGTTAGAAGTAGCTCGGTCACGTAGCCCTAGGGGACAACAAACATTCATGATAAAGATTGTACGGATACATCCATGGTCATATATTTATTAATTAATAATATTAGTTAAGTTAGTTATCATAGTTTCATTAATAACCTGCATGTCTTCTCCTTGCTCCGCCACGGTCTCCACGAGCCGCGAGAGGATGTCGGACACCATGCGCCCCGTCATCGCCACGCCTATACATCGGAACACCTGCCAACAACACTCTTGAATAATTATGAAGTCAGTCACACAATTGGTTGTACCCCTCTGGTTGAAAGACTCGTCCACTTCTTCAAATAAACGAGATGTTGGCAAAATCTGCTGTGCGGAGTAAAGACAGTCACAAGGTAAGATTTTCGGGTAGCATTGATAAACAAAATATAATATGTCACAAGTGTAAGTAGTGTTTGAAGGTGTGAGACTGGGTGTGTGAATGAATGAAACCTGAAAATGAATGAAGCTTATCGCTAAGTAGCGATCTCTTCCAGGCAACTCTCGGCAACCTTGGGATGGAGAGTGAGACTAACGTTAAGACGAAACTTGGTTGGGGTCGCACTATAGAGTTAATTTTAAACTAATGGAAAAACATGTGTGGGTGCGTGAAGGAGCGTGCGTGTATGTGTGTGTTTGTGTGTATACCTGCAGGGACCTGCCGGCGTAGTGGCGGCTGGGGCAAGCGAGGCCGAGCTGCAGCGCAGTCTGCGCCCAGCGCTCGGAGACCAGCGCCAGCGGCAGCGACTCGCGGAAGACGCGCAGCACCGGCCGCAGCAGCGTGCACATCTGCTGGCAACTGCGCAGCGTCCACACTGCATCGCGAACATATTGTAATAACTAGCGATGCCCGTCTCTAGCCCTATCTAGTATTTGAAATAAAAGACTAACTATATACCCATACAGAATATCACATAAATCGGTTCAATAGTTTTATATAACTACATATCCTTCTATACAAACAAAAGTTTGAACTAGTATCAATAGGGCTGGAACTATATATTTTAATAACGTTTTTATTATAATATCCTGTGTTTGTGGGTTTTCCGATCAATAACGACATTATTATATACCCATACAGAATATCACATAAATCGGTTCAATAGTTTTATATAACTACATATCCTTCTATACAAACAAAAGTTTGAACTAGTATCAATAGGGCTGGAACTATACATTTTAATAACGTTTTTATTATAATATCCTGTGTTTGTGGGTTTTCCGATCAATAACGACATTATTATCAATGTACAACCATAACTTGAATAACGGTGTTGCTATAGAACACCAAGTTTTTTTACGATGGAGTTTTATTAAAAAAGAAAAAGCCGCAAACAGAAATTATCCAATTAAACACTAGGAATAACCTATTTTTAAAAATAAGGTACGCGTACAGAGAATATTAAAACATTGGACACACGAACAATCCAAAATCTGAGTTACAAGGAAGTACAAAATAATCAGACAGTTATAAATCCAAATTCATTAAACAGTTCTACAAATTGATAGCCGTTCGCGAAGTTTGAAGCGCAAGTGTATGAATGATCGGATCGGGGTAAGTTCAGATTTATTGGGTCAGCGGGCCAGGAGGGGAGCAAAATGACCCACTTTTGTAGCGAGGGTTATCTCCCGAGGATCGTGAACAAGTTCGAGGTTATTTTACCGGCCGTATTACATCGTGTGAGAAGATATTGGTTTCAAATTTGATTGGCAAGTGTTTACTGCGACTCTGACCTGTCAGCGGGAATCGAACCCGCGACACCGGCGTGGCACGTACACTTGCCATTCGTGTCGTCAAAAATGATATAAACTACATACATGGTTAAACTGATGACAGATGTAGTAGGTAGACAAATACCTTCGAAAAAATGCATATAACACTTGGGGCGTTGAAGATGATGACTATTTCTAGAGTTATCACAACGTCAATGATGATGGTTATTTGTAGAGTTATCAGGACGTCGATGATGATGACTATTTGTAGGGTTATGAAGACGTTGATGATGACTTCTTATCTAGGAATGAGGACGTCGATGATGTCCTCGATTGTCTCACCTTTAGCGGTGATGTCCTCGTACTGCCAGAGAGGGGTGTGCTGCGGCCTGTTGGCGAGGAACTGAATAAGGGACTTGATGACTTCAGGCAGCGGCAGGTCGGCAGCGGCGGCGGCGGTGGCAGGCTCGGCGGCCGGCGGCGGCGCGCCCTCCGCCTCCGTCACGATCACCGGCAGCGACGGGTACCGGTCCGGCTCGCCTATGTTAACACATTACACGTTGCCGATACAGTAATTTCAACCTATCTACTGCATCTCCAATTTGCAACACGCTGATCAAGGTTCCGCAACATGTCTACTATAGTTTGTCAGTCAATTCTATGTAAAGATTTTAAACAGGCGAGTCTCTGTCGTGATGGCAAGAAACAAAGTGAGGCAGGAATCACAAGTCATTCTCCTTCTGATTGTGTCACTAGTTCTTACAAGTTATTTAATGCTTATTTGTTAAAACAAGTAGAATACGGCCGACGTATCTTGGCGAGTCTGAACATAGGCTATGCGAACTTTAGCGCATGAAAACACGTAATAAAAAAATTGTTAATGCCAATTTCTTTTTATAAACCAACTAGCATAAGCCCGCGCTTTCGCCCGCAATGATTTAATATACATATAAAACAATCTAATACGTGTGTACATGCGCTAAAGTTCGCATAGCCTATGTTCAGACTCGCCAAGATATGTCGGCCGTATAGTAGGTACATATTCATATTTTTAGGCATGAAAACTTTTTTTTCCTTGTTTCCATAAATTAATACAATTAGCACCTCTTAAACGTTCTGCATTTTGGCGATTTAACTGTCTCGCATGTTCTGTTCACCTTTGTCGCTGTGGGAGAAAAAAGATGTCGCCAGCAGCGCGGTATGCAGTATGCCACCGCCACGCGAGGTCGACCCGCCCCGCCCATATAACACCACACAGCGTAACAATTTAACGTACTTAACATTTTCTATCTGAGATAATATTGCATTGAATATGCTTCCAGAGATGTTATGCTTCAACATTATACGTATGTGTGAATGTGTTAACAACCGATTGCAATAACTCACATTATATTGAGGTTGAAATCTAAAAGTTATATTATTTGCAAGCTCTGCACGAACGATATGTATTTATTAGGACAGTTCAACGTGTTGCAAATGTAGTCAAGATGAATAAGGTATACAGTTTGCCAGATTTATTATTAGCATCTAGCTATGTTGCAACCGCGATTTTTAGAGCATCACGATTTAATCTGGTTAGTGCCGCTGGAGTGGATTAAATTTTAACATGACAAAGTAATGTAGGGCAGAATGTGTTTGGGGGTTGGTATATGTGAGGAGGGAGGAATCTAAAGTGTAAAATCGGAGGATCTGAATGTGTTCTTAAATTCTTTATTGCACACATAAAAACTATTAACACACGTAATTAATAAAAGGCATGTACATAGGCGAGCTTAACCCTTAAAAGAGTTTTCTTCCAGCAAACCTTTGAGTATAGAGAGACAGTGTTGTAATGGTAGGTTTGTGTACACTTACTTGCACTTACATATATAAGTTATTAACTACGAAAATACTATACATAATAAATAAAAATACATAATATACTACTTTAAATACATATTTATTATACATACATATATACATATTATACTCAATACTTAGGATGTGAGATAATGCTCTTTTACTTTACTTTTGAAGATGTTTAGAGAAGGGCTAGCGCGTATAATGTGTGGAAGGGAGTTCCACAGATTCACTGCGTGTATAGAGAAAGAGTCACTGTAGCGACTCGAAGAATGGTCGGGAATTTTGAGAAGAAGGGACTTGTTTGACCTGCAGGGCTTCCCACGGGGCACCAGAAATTCAAAGCGTTCACGGAGATAAGAAGGCGAAAGAGGATTAAATAGAATATTAAAAAGGAAAGAGACTATGTGTGTGGAATAGGAAGGAGTTGGAGTGTGTGAAAAGAGGGATGGGGTGTGAAGGGATTTGTGTGTGTGTGAAGGGAGGGTGTAAAAGGCGATGAAGTGTAAAGACTGACCTTCCGGCGTGACTTGCGGGTCGGAGGAGAGCGAGCGTGCGTGCGTGCGCGGCGAGTGCTCGCACGCAGAGTAGCATCCCGACTTTGTCTCCATCTCGGGCTCTTCAACAACGTACCGCGCACAATAAGAGTCCGCAGCGAACCCAACAATATGAACTTGAATATCCACCATATTCAAGCTTTATGTTTTCAAGCATTTACTATCTAGGTTTGGTTATTGCAAAATAATTTCGTCTCCAAAGATTGGCCAGACTTTAAACTCAAAATAGAAACATGAAACATTTTAAAAGCACTGACAAAAATAAACACTCGAGTCGGTATAGTCGATGAAAATAAAGAATAAGGGCTTTTTCAATTTAGTAGTTTCGTGTCGGATCGCTGCAGTGCCGAAGCGGTGCGTTTGACGTGCGGCGTACGGACGGTCATTTATTTTCATACAAAGCGCATAGTGCGGCAACCGTGCGGCGTCGGTACGAACGATTGAAAGAGCCCTTAGAGACATTGTAATGTAGTTGTAGGATGTGAAAGTGTAACGGCGTATGAACCTGTGAAGTTGGTATGTTGTCGTGGCTGCGGCAGGTTGAGGTGCGCGGCGCGGCTGGCGAGCAGCGTGCGCGCCACGGCCAGGTGGTCGTGATGCGCCGCCACCGCCACCAGCAGGTTCAGCAGCAGCTGCCGGCAGTGCTGGTGCACGATCCATCTGCGTACCACACCGCCACATTAAACGCACACTCACTCGCTCCCACACCATACTCACTAACTCGCCCCCCAATTTGTGTCCCCAACTGCTACTAAAACACGCACACGCGTGCCTTTCCTACCAGGCACAAGTTTAACCCACAAGTATGTGCGATTCGAAAGGACTAAAAAGGATGCACCAAGCAACACATTTAAAGCTATTTCGTGGATGAGTCAGTTAATGCTTTGCCATAAAGACAATTTATGAAAAAGAATAAGAGATATTTTGTGTTAAAAAATCACAAAATATTACGTGAACTTTTTGCAATATATGAAACTTTAAAATTTAAAAAGTTGTGGAACAAACGCTGTTTACCAGGACGTGGGGAATACCCACTTTTCGGGCTTATAGGGACTTGAATATACACGAAGTAGTCAAAACAGGACGCCAAAGTCAAAAATAACACCTTAATGCATGCATGCAGATTATAGATATATCGGGACAGTCCCCGAGCGTGATGGATAGGGCATGCATGCGGTACCTGGTGTGGTCCATGGCGAGAAACACGATGTGCAGCATGAGCGGCACGTGGATGGACCAGTCCAGCTCCACGCCGTCCAGTACCACGTCGCACAGCAGCATCACCGCCACGTTGCATCTGCGACATGTACTAGTAAATCGCTCCGAACCTTCTATCTCCGAAACCCCTCGACATATTTACGGATCTAGGAGACTGCTCAACCGATTTACTTAGTTGAGAAAACCCTCAACTGAATTTAACTATTTAAGAAACCACTCTACCGATTCTAGAATATCTAGGAGACTGTTCAGATCTCCATCGATTTAGCGGTAAACCTAGCTAAAAAACCCCTCAACTGAATTTCACTATCTATGGAACCCCCTAACCGAGTTTTAATATCTAGGGAACCCCTCAACCGAATTTAACTATCTAGGGAACTCACATTATTATTAGTTGGATTACTTTCTGAGTAATCACGACTAAAATTAGATTAAATTTGGAACAATAGTACATTATTGCAAAGGCAGCGAAATAGGCATTTGCAGGGCGAGTATGAGTTTGAAGGCCGAGCCGCAGGCGAGGACTTCAATAATACGAGGCAGGCAATTACCATTTCGGCCGAGGCATATATAGTGCTTTTCTTAAAAAATGCAAGGAAATAAAAAAGGGCCTTGTCAGACACTTGTCTTACTTACTTAAGTAAGTAAGTTAAGTTAGGTACTTACTTAAGTAGGCACTTGTCTTACTTACTTAAGTACTTACTTAATAAGTAAGTTAAGTTAGGTACTTAATTAAGTAGGCACTTGTCTTACTTACTTAAGTACTTACTTAATAAGTAAGTTAAGTTAGATACTTACTTAAGTAGGCAAGTAAGTAGGCGAGTAAGTAGGCACTTGTCTTACTTACTTAAGTAATTTCTTAAGTAATACTTATGTAAGTAAGTCTTGTTAGGTACTTACTTAAGTAGGCAAATAAGTAGGCACTTGTCTTGCTTACTTAAGTACTTACTTAAGTAAGTAGTTACTTAAGTAGTACTTAAGTAAGTAGTTACTTAAGTAGTACTTAAGTAAGTAAGTTAAGTTAGGAAATTACTTAAGTAGGTAAGTAAGTAGGCAAGTAAGTAGGCACTTGTCTTTCTTAACTAGTACTAATGTAAGTAAGTCAAGTTAGGTACTTACTTAAGTAGGCAAGTAAGTAGACACTTGTCTTACTTACTTAAGTACTTAAGTAAGTTAGTTCAGTTAGGTACTTACTTAAGTAGGCACTTGTCTTACTTAAGTAAGTAATTTATGTAAGGTACTTACTAAGGAAGCAGGTTTTCCATCGCTAATTTAGCTTCCGATCTTAAATCTGGTGGAGAGCAGTCATCCATGTCCATTTAATTTTCACTTTCAGAATCATCGGAACTCATTTTATTTTATTTTTAAAAATAAAATAACAACGAACTCCGCTTTACCGCAAATTTTTTTATTTTTACTTTACAGTTTGTGCCGAAATAGGTTAAACGCATCTGTGGCTATACGGCTATACAGCCACGAGAACGCAAATTAACGCAATGTGTAAGATAGATGAAAGAGTTCTAAATTCAAACAGCACACCGTTTCATACAACATTGCCGCAGCGCTTTTCGTTCCAAATTCAAACAGCACACCGTTTCATACAACATTGCCGGCGCGCTCTTCGTTCCAAATTCAAAGAACACACAGTCTACGTAAATATGATACTTCGCGTGTTCTTTATTTAAACGTAATGACAATATTTCCGCGCATGTTTAAGAAAAAGTAATTTTTAACCGACTAAATAAATAAAAAACTAATACATTTAATCCTTACTCCTAATTGTCCCCGAATAGAAATAATGACGTTTACGATTTACGGACGTACAAATGAACATAGCGAAACTAAAAGTTCTTATTGTTGTGACAAAAAACAGTGTTTTGCTCATTATTCGGATATGAAAATAGGGCGGATATCCGGATATTTCGGATATCATAATTGCAAGCCCAATTCCAAGGCGCGCTGCTTATCCCGATATTCGGTATACCTTATTTCATACACAAATAAAAAAAAAATCATCCGCAATAATTTTCCGTAAACAATTTTAAGAATTTTAACTGTTTAGTAGGAGTATAACGAACTTACACCTACTTTCTTCTTCATGAAGATTTGAAGGGTTTCGTTCGAGTTATTGACATAAATTATAACGCAAGCAACGTTATTCAAAAATGGTAATCAATAAGTTGGAATACATTGGTAGTTTTAATGCATTTATCGGATTATAATTTGTCAATGACGATAGTCCACCCACTGAGTGGGCGTGTCTGGGTGAAGAAGTTTTCATTGTATTGCATGGGAGCTCCGCTAGGCTACCGCCTTCGCACAAGTTGAGAGGAGAGATCTGAGGCTGTACTATTTTTAATTGTAAACTGGAGGTGCTGGAGTCTAAAGCCGGTCGTCGGCACGTGCGGCCGCTTTCTCAGTCGTGCGGCGCCCTGAGACCCTCCCGCTTCACGCCGCGGCCGCAATGCCAAACCTAGTCAAGGATCGACGGCCGTCTCTCCTCCAACAGTGCGCGCGGCACATAATTATACCTAACATGGTTTTCGATTGAAATCATTTAGAAATAACAACTCTCGTCACTGATTGTATTGAATTACAAATTAGAGATGGTAAAATCTTTTAAGGTGAGCGGCGACTGTTCTTTTACATACGTGATCCTAGAAGAACCCGAACATCAAGTGAAAGACAATAAGCCCGTAAAAAAAGGTGGACAAAAGAAGAAGGAAACCGAAAAACAAAAAAAATATAAGCCAGAAAAAGCGAAATCAAATAAAAATACGAAGAAGGTTGATAAAACTAAACAGAAAAGAAAAGAAGAGAACAAAAAGCTAAAAAAAAACATGAAAAAACTATTGTCATCAAAAAAACCGCAGGAACGAGAAGACGACCGCGGAATGAGCCCCCGCCAACTAGCAGAAGTGATAAAAGTCATCACCCAGAAAGAGAAGAACATGCAGCACAAGTGTTCGAGCGGGCCGACGACGCCGCCGTCATCAGGGTTCAAGCCAAGGAAGGCGGGGCCGTCCGCGAGGCTGCAGCAGGGCAAGCCTTCGTCGTCGACAGGACTACAGCCGAGCGAGCCCGCCGGCTCGTGGCTCCCGCGGGAGCCCCGCCACAACAAGGGCAGGGCACCGCTGCCGCCGGCGCTGCACCCAGCGCCCCCGCCGCTGCCCGTCGTGGCAGGCGCTTCCGGAGTCTCCGCCGCTGCCGGGCCCAGCGATGCAGACGTAGACCAAATAAGCGAAACTTTCGCAAATTTATTTATTTAATATTTGCAATATTTAGTGTAGTACTTTTTTGTATTAGAATGTTTTAAACTTGTATTTTGAAATGTAAGGTTTTAATTTAATAGGGCAATGTATCGCCGAATGTAAGTAGGTCAAAGCTTGCCGCTTGTACGCTTTCTGTATTTTATCGTAGCGGTACAATATTTTGTTATTTTGTATGATTGCAGTTACACTACAACTAATACAAAGAATAATTTAGTTGAGTATTATCGATGTTAATCCAGTTATTTCATAATAAATAAAGAAAGCACCACTCTAGTTTTATTTACCTATTACATAATATGATAAAAACTATTAAGTAGGTAATAGGCGTAGATTAATAGAAGATGCAACCAAGCACTTTTCTATTAAAATAACACCGATGTGAATTAGTAAAAAAAAATAGTTAATCACGCACATTTTTCGGTAAAACGTGGGTAAAATCATCGGGAGAAGCTAAAAAAGTTTATGACGAGTAAAAAGTATAGTAAAATATACCTAGGCTTAGCTCGATATATTCTAGAGTAAAACAGTTGAGTGTTTTCAAGGCACCGTAAAAGTAAAAATCAAAGACAATTTAACGGTTTAAAAAACTTTAAATCATAAACTCTCGACGGCCCTTTGTGCCTAGGCTGCTCTTTAAAACAGACCAATTATTCGCTTTTCATTGGTAGCTAAGGGTTATTTATTTTTCACCTTCGCGAAGTGCGATATAGAAACCATTTTTTAGTAGACTTTCTGAGTTTTGATGATTGAACGTTTTTGAAAAACGTTACAATGTAAACTTATGGTTCTTAAGAGTCGATGACACAGAGCTTTTTTACAAGCTACAAGCCAGCGATTTCGCTTGTAGCTTGTAAAATTGCCTAGTGTGCTTGTTGAGTTGTCCTTCCCGAGCTTTTTTACTCGCCGGCTGGACGCGAGTAAACTAGCCGTGTGTCATCGACGCTTGTGGGTGTGTGTCTGTTACCTGTGAAAGCCGGAGATGGGCTGGCTGCTGTCGGGCAGGAACTTGGTGAGGAGTGCGAAGAAGCCCCCGTACTCGGGCATGGGCAGCGGGCGCGGCTCTAGCGGCGTGACGGGCGCGCCGCCCGGCGTCGGCGTGGGCGTCGGCGTTGCCGCGCCAATCTCTCCGCCAACACCCGTCTGACAGAACTACACACTTCCATTCCCGTTTTACCTACCATTCCCGAACATTGCCACTATACTTTACTTCACATAATTCATGCTGCGAACTAAAAAGTCTATCTTCACCTACATTTTCAAATCAAATCAAATCAAATCTTTTATTTCAGTAAATAATTTCACCATATTTTAATACGCTAGAAAGTTTCTAAACTTGTTAAAATTTCATAATAGTTCAAGCGAGCTGAGCCGACTGTGATCAGTATACCTGTTCAAATGTTCAACGGCTAATGGTAGAGCGATCAATATTTTAAGTTATTCGTTCTGTTTTACAAAAGATTCTGCATGTGTTTGTTCCTGCAGTTTGTTGTAAACAAATAATATTTTTTCGCTTTTTTAGGTCTGGATAAGGTGCATATATTTATGCAACGAAAAGCATGGAGATAGCTATGCATAACATGTTGTCACATAAGCATAGCGTGTTGTTCCGGCTGGAGTGTGTGATTGGAGTCGCTCCGCCATGCAGTTGCGGTCAGCTCCGTTGTGGTGAGCTGGCGTGCCGGATATTGTACAATCAGAGAGGCGGAGGGCGGGTGTTGCAGGCAGGACACGCCGACACTCGGCATGCGGTTTCGCAATCTTACGAGTTTCCGATTAAATGTTAATAGCGTAGATTCATACTAGATGGTCAATTTACGCTTTGATTGGTAATAAACAAGGTTCGCAGCGGTGCGTACTTTGCACCTACCTACAAATTGAACATAACTTTGGTTATATTAATCGGAAACATCTCCAGCGGGTCGTCAGAGCAGCTATCATCATAAGCTTAAAATTGTCTGATTTGAAAGTAGGTAGGTATTATTATTTATTTGGGTCATTAACATTTTTTATTTATATTTGTATATTTTTATCTTAGTGCCTGGTTTTTAAGATAACATGGATCTATGGTCTGTAATAAATTATTATTTTTATTTTTATTAATACTACCTATCCGCAACTTTGTTGCTTAGCGGATTTTCAAGATTCCTTTCTTAGTTCTCAAGTTTCAAGTTTCTCCGTTCAGTGGTTTGGCCTGTACGTGGTCTGTCGGTCAGTCGGTCAGGTCCAAGCCTTTTATATATATTGATTGATCAGTGGTCAGATCTTTCCGTAGAATTTGTGAATTTATCAGAATTTCCCCAAATCTCTCCACCTTTCTAGGTCTTTGACAGTTTCCCACCATTCCCAATCGAAGGCTATGATATACATATATAGATCACTTATATCACAGACATTGAAACTAACTAATATTATATATTTTTTAATTATATTTTATATAAAACTCTGTTCTATTGAAATTATTAAAGCATCGAGCACATTGGTATTGATAGAGCTAGTTTAGGACCTGAGTAAGCCATGGGCTTTACTTTGACAGTATGTACGCAGTGTGTGTATGTGTGTATGTGTTTGCGTGTGTGTGACTGACCGGCGTGGCGTCGCCGTCAGCGGGTAGCGGCAGGTCGTCGTCGGCGGGCGGCGTGGGGCAGGGCGGCGCGGAGGCGCGCTTCGAGCTCGGCGTCAGCGTCTCGGGGCCCTTGCTGCAGCTGCAACAACAGCACCGCGTTTACACCTACCGCCTACCGTCTACCCTATAGTCTACTCTCCAACATAGCCGGCCGGGCTAGGACTCTAAATATAAGTTTGGGAATACAAGTACTGTTTACAGGCCAAACCCTGAACATAGAAACTTGAAACTTTGAGGATGTGATCATCAATAGCTGAGAGTTAAAAAAAAATGGATTTTAAGAAAGGCATTTTAAATATTCGCACCGCAAGGGGTACAGACGGGGGGGTCAAAGGTTTCACATTAATTCCGTATAACCCTGAAACCACTTATTCTAGAAGCTTGAAAATTGGCATGTCCAATTTTGAAGAAAAAATAAATCAGTAATATTAAGAAGATATTTTGGTAATGGTAGTTTTTCGGTTTAAACATAATTTTTATCAGTTTTTCAGTACTTAAAATATACATAAAAGGCTTGGACTTGGCTGACTAACTGACTGACGGACAGACAACGTCCGGCCAAACCACTGAACGACTGTGAGACTTGAAACTTGGTGGATGTGTTTGTGAATAGCTTAAAGTGAGGACTAAGAAAATAATTTAATTCGCAGTCGAAGTCAATTCAATCCAATAATTTATTAGCCAAAATGTTACATTGCATAACTCTGATAAGTCAAAAATGTATTACAGTTTCATTCATTTATTTAGTTATCATCTAGTTATTAATATTCATAGATTAATTGTATCAACATAACACGCCTTCAGTCACTGTGTCCGTTACCTTACGAGTATCTCCATTGAACTGTTGTTTCTTTGAGTGTTGTTTGTTATTTTGAGGGAACAAACTCGCGGAGTAGGGAGTTTGTTTGAGGTATAAACTTTTTATAACATTAATTACTTGTATTATTTCTATAAGTGATAATGTAAGTCTTTTTAGAAAATAAATCCTTAAACCATAAAGTTTTATTTAGCACAAACGGCATAAATATGTATTACATTCATAATTAAGATTGGGAAGATAGGTATAGGTATACCAAGTGTACTCATATACTAAAGTAGCTCATCCATACAGGTGTTAATACACTTTACTACTAGTCCCAATGCCGCTAAATGTTGCCAATAAAATAATCTCAATGGCGCTTATTAATTCATTTACAACAAAAAAGAGTCATTGTCCTGGAGCTGGGATTGCCGACGTGCCATCCAGCTTTGAACGTAATGTCACCACAGAAGTATTAAAGTACAGAAACACAATGTAGTACATTGAAAATATGCCCAGTAAAAGGGAGCCACTTTGGCTAACTTCTAGTACGTTTTGGACCGATGCAATTTTTCGAAAAATAGAAGTAACAGATAATTGATTGATTCAGGCGTTACTTTGCGGAAATCCATAAATATCAACAAATTATATAAATATATTTAGTAATAAATCCGCTTGATTTCTAAACAAAGGTTTTAATTAACTTAACTTTAGTTTAGAACTTTAGTACATATTACTATATTATAAACCAAAGAGTCAACGAACAGAAAACCAAAGTTCAAAGATACCTTTGAACTTTGGTTTTCTGTTCGTGCATCAGTTCAAAGATACCTTTGAACTTTGGTTTTCTGTTCGTTGACTCTTTGGTTTATAATATAGTAATATGTACTTAAGTTCTAAACTAAAGTTAAGTTAATTAAAACCTTTGTTTAGAAATCAAGCGGATTTATTACTAAATATATTTACCTATATCATTTGTTGAGAAGTAACAGGGCTAGATAATATTATATGAAACTACTAGGCTTTTTCATTGTTAAAACTACATCGTAAAAAGTAACAAACATTATTTGAAAATGGAGATATTTAATTTTTATTGACAAGGTGTCTGAAATTTTTTGGTTCTATCTTACGATTCCCTTTTGGCTTGATACTGTCCATCTTGTTATATAGGAACATCGTTATTCATCTTTGAATGTCACTATAAGCCCGGTATACACACGTCCTGGCGAAATAGGGTTTTCACACGGCTAAAATAATTGACTTTAAGAATATATAATGTATTTTTTTTTTATTAATTTAATTTCAAAGTAATAGTAAAACGTAATGAGCCAAATAGTATCTATTTTTTGTGATATAAAGTGACACCGTGTTAAATATATGTTTAACCTATATTTGGGTATCGGTCTCCCTCATCTGTTTCCACTCATTGCAGTCGCCAGCCGTCTCCAACCTGCAATCACTACAAGCTATAAAGACCACCAATGCACTGGCGTGTTTGATTGCTTAGAAAATGTTATTTGTAAGCACCCAGACATGGATATTGTAGTGGTAGGCGATTTCAATCTGAATTCTTGTAGTGCTAATACTAAAACCCAATTCGACTTATTTTGTGAGATCTGTAACTTGCAGCAGTATAACAACACTGTAAACGAATACGGCGGTTTATTGGACCTGGTATTAAGCACCGTTAACGCGGAATCCTTAACTGTCACCGGTGCCCCTGACTCTATAGTACCAGCTGATTTATACCACCCTCCTCTTGACATCGCTTTGACCTTGCTCGGCCGCTTTTTACCATCAGCATCCGAGAGCCCATCCCACAATCGTCCACTCTCGACACCACAGTGGAACTTTAAGAAAGCAGACTTTCTTCATCTTTATGAGTCCATTGGTTGTACTGATTGGTCTGAAGTCTCTCTTGAGAATGATCTGGACTTGGCCGTCGATAAGTTCTACGATAAATTGAATGCCTCCTTTGAAAATTACGTACCTCTTAAAACATCTCAAACATCTCGACATAAATATGTATATCCAACTTGGTTCACTTGGGACATAATTCGAAATATCCAAGCCAAATATCTTAATCTTCGGAAATATAAGGTTACAGGGAAAGAATTTAACAAAGAACTGTTTAGGTACTACAGGGGGCATGTCAAAGAACTCATCAAAGATGCATATACTAACCATATCTCTCAGGTCCAAGACAATATTATAAGAGACCCGGTAAAGTTCTGGCAGTACGTGAACGACAAACGGAAAAACAGGCAGGTCCTCCGAGAGTTCCAGTGTGGTGACAGGGTAGTATCGGGACAGGAAGCCACGGATGCTTTTGCTGACTATTTTAGTTCTGTGTTTCATGATGGTATTCCCGACCTAAATCCTGACCTGGCTCAAGCAAGCATCGTTGACGTAATGTCTAGCTCAGATCGGGTCAATATTGAAAAAATCACTTTGCCAGAGTTACGAAAGGCCCTAAAAAAACTTAAATCACGGTCGTCGGCTGGTCCAGACGGTATACCGGCTTACATTGTCAAAGACTGTAAAGCTGTTTTAGAGAAACCACTCTTGTACCTCTATAACCTTTCACTTCAACAATGTCGTTACCCTACACGCTGGAAATTGTCAAAAGTTACCCCAATACCGAAAGGCAGTCCAAGTTCAGGTATAGAGATGTACAGACCCATAGCTGTTCCATCTGTATACGGTAAGGTCTTCGAATCGGTGCTAGACTTTGAGATTCGTCGTCAGACTGGGGCTCAATTGAGTGACTCCCAGCACGGTTTCAGGTCTGCGAGATCTATCACCACCAACCACATCAACTTTACCGACTATGTCACAGCAAAAATGGACGCTAGGTTGCAGGTCGATGCCACTTATTTTGACTTTAAAAAGGCATTCGACCTTGTAGATAATGACGTACTGCTAAAAAAAATGGCTATGGTAGGCTTTACATTCCATCTTCTCAGCTTCTTCGCTAGTTATCTTAGCAACCGTAGCCAGTTTGTTAACCTCGAGCGTTACGAGTCTAAGGCCTACTATACTCGCTCTGGTGTGAGCCAAGGGAGCACCCTTGGCCCCACCTTATTTCTTATCATGATAAATGACCTCCCTACTGTTGTCAGTCCTTCTGAATGCCTCCTGTTTGCCGACGACCTCAAATTGTATAGCGCTGTGGGTGCGACAACCGACTGTCGGTCTCTACAGAAAGACATTGACCGCGTAGCAGAATGGAGTGTAGTAAATTTACTACCTTTTAATACATCTAAGTGTAAGACTATCACATTTTCTCGCCGACCACACCCTATTGTTCACAACTACCATCTGTCAGGTTCTCAAATAGAGCGAGTGGATACAATACGTGATTTAGGGCTTACACTCGATTCGAGGCTTGACTTTAATGTTCATATAACGTCGATATGTAAACAGGCGTGTAAAACCCTCGGTTTCATAATGCGCGTCACGTGGGATTTTACTGACGTACGAGCGGCATTGATGCTTTACAAAGCTTACGTGCGTAGCCGCCTCGAGTTTGGGGCAGCAGTCTGGGATCCGCACGAGGAAAAATATACATTGATGTTGGAGAGGGTACAGCGGAAGTTTGCCCGTTACATGTACAGAAGGGTACACGGTTACTACCCGTATCTGTATCCCTCCTTGTTCGTATCAGGCATGGTCGGGCTTGACACACTACAGTTACGTCGGAGACTGCTGTTACTAAAGCACTACATCTTGCTTCTGCACGGTGAGGTGGACAACCCAGCAACTCTCCAACGTATGGGCCTAGCGGTACCGCGGCGGTATATGGTGGGTGCGGAAGGCGCAGTCGGGCCGCGTCGCCGCCCGGCGCTGTTCGCACAGCTGCCCGGGGTGCGCACGCGCGCCGGTGCTGCCGCTCCAACACCGCGGGCGCTATCTCTCCTTAACCAGTTTCTTACCCGTTTTGATAATGCCGACGTATTCGCTGACAGTGTTGCCAAATTGTATAGACTGACTTTATTATTTTTAAATTTTCTTTGACACGGTCCTTTTTATTTTTGATATTATTAATTTCTAATGTATTTTCTTAATGATTTTTATTTTTTGCTTTCCTGTTTTTTAACTCATATGTTATTGTAATGTATAATCATGTGTTATTGTTATGTAATTAATGTGTAATGTAATCTGCAATTTAACACTTGGGCGCTTTGGCCTAGGATGTAAGCTCATTTGTGTATGAAATAAAATAAAATAAATAAATAATAATAAAATAATCTGCCTATGTAGGTAGGCATCAATATTGTCACGCCAGCAGCGTCTCTTAGTAGTTCAAAAGTTTTATACTTTACATTATTCCAATTGTCTTTTTTCTACTTGTGTTTGGACGGCGAAACCAGAAACAATTTTTGCCATTCCGCTGTTGAGTGTACTTAGCACTAACTTATAGCAGCGGTTGGGACGAAACATGGTTTTTATAATTTGTGCAATTTTTTGCAGCGGATGATAACGACCCATTATAGGGAATAGCGAAATCTCTGAAAGTGGAAGCATGCGGACGCAATGCACCAGGGGTCATTAATGAGCTTATTTAAGAAGGTATTGAATGGGGTGAACAAGGGAGGACAGGTACACGTAGCGAATGCGTCAGGGGGATAAAGTCTATGACACTAATGTTTAGTGATCACGGGCCGGGAACCAAACCCATTGTTTACGAAAAATATACATTATTATTAATGCCTTATTCCATAGCGTATAAAGATCAAATTATGGGATGTAGATGTACCGCTTCAAAGAAACTATATGATCGAATTTTCAAGAAAACTTTATTTTATTATTACCCGACTGCGCTGATGCCATAAATAAAAAAAGTGAAAAACCACGTTCATAAACATTCCAATTATCACAAACTAACACATACACCTTAGTCTTTCATCTCGTTTTATATACAATATATTTTTAAATAAACTACATTTTTCGAACTTTGTCGTACCCATGAAAATAATTTAGAGCCGGGAAAATGTTGGCAACCCTACTCGGTGCTTGCACACAAGTTAACGTGCAGTGACGCCAATTAAACTCGAAGCGCTAATCTGTATTCGATCCTACAGAGCCGTCGCACCCCCTCCATACTCCATTATTGTATATCTCGTAGGCGCCACCTCACAGTCCTCGTTCTATAACATACTATCAATAGGATAGGTTACTCCCATCTCAGTGACTTCCAATCGAAATTATGATTGACTCACAGCACTAGGTAATAATATACAGGATATATCTCGGCATCAACCTCAGTTGATATGTATTTTATTCATACAGGGTGGTAATTTCTACATGTGAATACTTCTAGGCATAACGTGTCCTCCACGTAGTATTAATTTTGTTAGAAGCTGTTTGTGTCCCTATAAAATGAAATATATTTTTAATTTATTAGTATTTGTATTTATTTAAATAGGATGTTACCAATTGCAACCATTGCAGCTAGTGGAATGTATTCTTAGGAAACTTTAAACTGAATGAGCCACAGTGATCTGCACTCATAGATAAAAAAAATACGTGTCGTATTTACATTTATAAATACCCTGCTTGGCCCTATTCAAATTATCACCCTGTATAATTAATACACATTCGCTCAGGTTAGTTAGTGCCTCGTTTTCCACCTCACCGCGCGTGCAAGATTGAATTACAGATGGCCCTAATTGGAATCCTACTGTATTGATAATATATACAGGATGTCCTACGGCCATGCCAATTGGAGGGCAAGTACTTTAAATAATGATCTTAAAGTTTTGCTTAACGGCGACTTACCTTTACTTTTAAAAGTCAGTACTACTGCATTCAAAGATTTAAAACAAATCTCTGCAATTTTCATAATAATAATTGTATATTCTCAGTTTCTAATTTAAATTCTGTATTTTTTTTTTAAGTATCATTATTATATTTTTTCTAAGTACCTCACATGAGCAACAGAGTTTTGCGGGAAAAAAATCATATGTTCCGTTTAAGGGGAATCCTCAAGGCAAATTTCCATACAAAATGTTTCGGACAAATCGTCAAAAAGTACGCCGTATTATAGTAATTTCTTCACACTATTCGTTTAGTCTATGTTTTCCGATTATGTCAACAAAAATTACTAAGGTTTCATACTTTAATTTAGATTGTATACGTGTTTTAAAATTCAAACTACTTATTTAAAAACACGTATAAAATCTAAATTAAAGTATGAAACCTTACTAAAACTACTAAACATTTTGTATGGAAATTTGCCTTGAGGATTACCCTTAAAAGAGAATCAAGATCCGCTCCCAATCGACAAGCGGAGTTCTACGCGCGACTACGGTACGCTACGCTCGCGCCGTAGGCAAATACGCGTAGCGCTCATACACGTCGATTTCTCTACTTACACATTCAGCAGCATTTCAGACAGCAAGAATTTCTTACTGACCGAGTGAGCGTGATAGATTATTGTAAACAGTAGGTATTTATTATGAAGTAAGTATTGTAATTTTGTTGTTATTAATAGTTCGTTAAAATCCTTTCATCTATTGTTGAATTATTATAATAATAAGCTTGGACATTTTAAACAACGCCATCTAGCTCCAAACTTGGAAAACATGTTTTATGGGAACAGATAACTGATAGATATTGGAACGTTTTTTCATCATTCTCTTTTACCGTATAATGAAACGTTATGTTGTCTTGGATTGTGTACAACTTCATTTTTTAAATTGGTTTAGGATAAGTTCAGTCGGTTGTTCATTATAGACTACCTTCATTGTAAATGAGACTGCTTTAAAAGCAGCTGTGCGTATGGACGCAACGATAATGGTATCGGGCTAGTCTTCGTCTGGCAGCTAAAGTAATTTTTTCAAGTAGTTATTCACTAATAACATCAAAATTACAATACTTACTTATACTACTTATAATAAATACCTACTGTTTACAATAATCTATCAAGCGCGTAGCACGAGTAAGGTCTCCGTTTCAGAAATGCTTTTGAATGTCTGTCCGGCGTCCGGATTTCCGTCTGTTTTCTCTGAACTCTCTGTAGAGTTGAAAAAAAAGAGACAGAGAAATGCGACATACAGGTCTCAACCGATTAAAGTGAAATTTTGTAAGCAGATTTAATGAGTAGGTATGTATATTTTTTTTATCGATTAAGTTTTAGATTTTTTTCAAATAGGCGGAGATTTGGGGGTTAAAAAAATAAAAGAAAAACATATTGCAGCCATTTAAAAAAAAACACAAAATTTACAGTTACTTTTATTTTGTTGCCCATATTAAGACGCAATTTTTTCCCACAAACAATTTTTTATCCGAAAAAATTTTAGGAAAATAATGTAAAAATTCCTATGTCATATCAAATCACAAAGTAATTTCATTAGCTTTCGGAATATGAATAATTATTTATGCTGTAATTTGAAATTTGGGGGGGGGGGGTGCCCAATAACGCCGGAACCGTGAACTCGTACACAAAATTGCATTCCCGGCCCCTTCGCCGTCGATGTGGGGTCAGGTTGCAAAACCTGTCAATCGCCTAACGAAGTGAGTTTTAGCTCTATAATTTGTTTTAATTCTATACAATACCTAGGTATTGTATAGAATACCTAGGTAATGTATGTAATGAATAGATTAATTATTTCATACATAGCCTAAGCAAGCCAGGCATTCTATAGAATGCCTAGGTATTCTATTTAATGCCTGCATGATATACTTTGTAGGCAAATAATAATAATATAATAAGGCTTGGACATGACTGACTGATTGACTGAAAGACAGCCTACTGGCTAAACCAGTGGACTGAACTGAAAGTGTACTAAGAAAGGAATTTTGGAAATTCACAACGCGAACAAAGTTGCGGGCGTCAGCTATATACACCACCAATTTTTTATTACTAAAAAAAAAGGGCAGTGCAGACGGTGGTTGGAATGGCAGAGTGAAGCGAAGCGAGTGCGGCGCCCGAGCCGAGGTTTTGCGGGCTGGCTCGAGCTAGGTACCCGGGTTTGCCAAACGATGAATAAAACTTAAATTATTATCAATTAAAGGTACCACCTGACGCAAATCCATAGGAAAACGACTAACGGTAACAGTTATCCAATTTTAATCAAATTTATCTGAATAAAAATTCGACTTAATTTTTTCAAGTTTTTTTGCCGTATATGTGTTCAGTAACGGCAACTAACTATGCGTATTTTTTTTATGGTAATTAAAATTTGACCGTGTATAATTATAATATTAATAAGCTCAACTGTTATGTAGTGACTAATATGTAATGATATGGCTATGCATCTATAAACCATATATTAATACTCCACTTTGATCCTTACGTAAACAATTTTCGTGTAGTCGTGAGTGTAGCATGCATGGATTTGTGTGGTGTCCCCAGCGGCATCTGATCGGAAACTACACTGGAGGGCATGTGTATAGTAGATACACAAGCTTTCACATTGCAAAATCAATGTTCCCTCTCCCCGGAAATGACGCTTCCGACCCTGTATCCTAAATGAGGCATAATATTGAATCGTGTATTTATTTTGCAGTCCGTAAACTACGCAAAAAAATCATTGTAGTTCCCTTTGTGACAGTCAATCCCATTTGTTGAACCTTGTTATGTTCATGAACAACGAAGTAATATTTCTTGCTTTCAGTTCAATAAAATGTCTAAGAATAATACTTTTACCACAATAAAATCATAAAATATGACCACAACATAATGTATAAATCAGAGTATGTAACAGGAGTCTTGCCTTGCACAAAATACTCGTAGAATAAAATGGAAGCCGTGTAAGATGAAATATGAAACGCTTTTATACGATTTAGCAAGAGTTTAATATTAACCTTTGAGCTTTCCTCGCTGAATGCTCCTTTGAAAACTTCTAAGTTAATAAAGTTCCTGTAAAGGCGTCCAAGACTCGAAACCCGAAGCCGACAGCGAAATGTTTACTCGTAGGTATTTATTATTACTTCAAATTCACTATTCTCACTTTTTACCTTCTGTAACCTATGCAGAAGAATATTAGTGATCTCTCTACTATCATATTTTGTGAACATTCTCTTTTCAACCGACTTCAAAAAAGAAGGAGGTTTTCAATTCAAACCTTAAAGAAATCATTTTACTCGCTAGGGAGATCTTTACGATCCAAATTCATTGCACCAACTATAAGTATTCATCTAACGCCTAAATAATTCCTTAACTTTGGGAGCCCGTTTCTCGAACTCATAGCACTTAGAAATTCCCTATCCCAATGAGCCGTCATGTCATTTCTGTCAGAATACATATCTGTCTCTTTCACTCTTATTGAGCATACCTACTATATCAGTACTACTCTAAACCAGCAATGCCAGTATGTACTAAAAAGTTAGATTTACGTACCTTTTAACTCCTATTATAATTAAATTAAGTATCTTTCAGTCAAATAACGTACCTTTTTGGGCAGTTTTTTGTAGGTATATTTTTACGGACCCCTACTCTTCACTTACCTACATAGCCCTTCATAATAACCGTTAAAAACACATTGATAAGCCAAAAATATATAATTTTATAAACAAACACCGGTTACGTATAGTCATTACGAAACCGCTAGAATTAAGATCCTGGCATTATATTCTTCACAGCTTTTTTGGTCTTGAATCTTCAAACGTTTTTTACACAATATTCTTGCGTTTTCTTGTTGTTGGAACTCATTATAATTTATTTTCGTCGGAGAAATTCACCGTCTCGTTTCCCAAAATATCTGAACTCTTTTTGTATGATTGTTTGACTGCTTGTCTTAGTTTATAATGGAGAAATACATTTAACATCGCTAAACACACAAATCCCGGAAAATATCATAAAATTATTTTTTGCTATCCAGTTTTGTTTACTTTTATTGTGACAAAGTTATGTCAAGTATTCAAAAAACCATAGACAAGACAACATAATTTTTCGTTCTTTCATTCACTTATTTAAAAATCAACAGATTTAGGAGTTACATAGAGTGTTCTGTTTAGTGCAATGAAAATTGATCTAAGTAAAGTTTTAGGCAGTACTTATATTAAAAAAATCCTATCAAAGTATTCGATTTTTCGACTTTGGTGCAAGTGGCAGCTACTGTATTTAGTTATAACGTAATTAGCTAACCTAACAACATCTTATAGTGACCATTATGAATATTAAAAATCTTTTATGTTTTAATTAAAACAGATTGATTTAATTTTTGATATAATTTGCTGCTTTTTATTGAAACTTGTCTGTTATTACTTTGCCTGGTCCGGGAGCTAAATTGCTATTGATTTCGCACTTTGCAGTTTAGGTTGTGAGGTTAAACATTATTAGCACCAGCCACCGTGGCGCGAGAAAATTATCGACTCGCTTAGAGTGGGTGGGGTCCCGTGGTTCCTGCTCCTGGCCACGATCAGTTAAACATCACTAAGGTGATAGCCGTGTTGGCTGAGTGGAAGGTGCTTTAACTTTCGATCCGAAGGTCGTGGGTTCGAACAATGGATTTTCTGTTCTAAAACAATATATGTGTGCATTAAAACACGTGCTTAACGGTGAAGGGAAACATCGTGAGGAAACCGGCATATCATAGAACCTAAAAAGTTCGAATACGTGCACTTGACACGCAAGTGCACGAAAGGAGCCTCTTCGAGGCACACTTGAAAATCTTGAAATCCTTTCACCACACTGGTTCGAAAGAAATAGTGACACGATAAGAAGACTAAGGTGACGTTTTGCCATCAACTACTCGATTTTTTTCTATAAATTAACATACAGTACATCCCTAAACAGTTTTGTTTAGCATAGTCTGCCTGCAGGTAAATGCGACCTGCGATGGGGTCGACGCGTATCATGCTTTTTTTTTATTGACGGCAAAAGCTTGTTTTTTTTTTCGGCGGTGCGGAGCCGCAACGCGGTTAGGTATGTGTTTCGACTTTAAGGGAGAGTTACCCACCTTCATGCTACTCACATAATGCAATTAGCATTGTAAATGTATGATATTTCTAGCGTTTATTTAAATTTACTACATTAACTACACATATAATAAAAGTTTCTATAAGAGTGTATCTATCACAAACTTAGGATTAACAAATAATTGGACACGGGTATCACCGAATTTCAAAATTAAAATGAATAGATGTATAAGTACGGATTGAAGGTGTTATTAGACCAAAAGTTGAATGAACCTGTCTTCTCAGATATACACAATATACACGGCAAATTTTAAAACACCAGAAAAAAATACGTATAATCGGTTGCCGTTACTGAACACTGATATGGAAAAAAACTTGATACTAAATGCAATGTTTGAGTGGGTGAACAGAGGGATTGAAAATGTGCATGTATTGATTAACTGACACTTTGCTCTTTCGCAGGTGAACCAAACAATAAATAAATAACCAAACCAAACAACAATAAATAACTCTTCCACGGGTGACGAAGTAGCACGCGGGTCAGTTTGTGGTAAACAAATATAAATTAAAAATACTCACTTCATAAAAAATCTAGATTCTTCAAACGAATTTTCTGAATTTCGTATGTTATAATATTTTCGCAACCTTAAAATAAACTTCATTTCAATATTGTGCTAGTTAATTGTACATTTTCCATTACTTGAATAATATTTTCATCTTTTGAACTTTTTGAGTGAAATTTGAAACAAGTCATGTTAAGTGATTGCGAGTCTGGAGCGGTACGATTAGTTTAGTACTATGTACATTATAGATTGTCGTGGTGGCAAGCTGTGTTCATTTAGTGACTATTTTAGTTAGACAAACAAATTGGAACGAGGTTGCACGCCCGTTATTGAAATATTGAAATTGCTTTCGGATTCCATTCAGTTCGGCGACATACTCGACATCAAAAGCTTTTTTATTATAGCTGCAAAAGCTGTTTTTTAAATGTTACATCTAAAATAATTTATTTTTGACATAACTGAAAAAACTAAATAAATTATTATTATTTAACAATTTATGTTATATATGCGGTGTATATAACTTTACCAATTTCAGTAAGTAGATATTGAAACCAATTATTTTTCAAATCAATTTAGGTATAAATCGCGCAATGGAAGCTAGCGCTGTCAAAGTACTCACACTAATGCACTAATGCACTTTAACTACTTTAGAATGATAATTTTGACAGGTCACAATAGGGACACGCCACGCTATTATTCACAGACACTACACAAGCGCTCGTGTGAATGTGTTGTTCACTTCAGCTTTTGTTGCGCGACCTATATTTACATATTATCTGAACACCTCTGAAAACCATCTGTAAGTACGTCGTTGTTTTCAAGAAACCCTAGTCGGGCTCGAGCGCTGTGGAAGAGTCAGCCGGTAGTAGGCATGTTCAGTACTCACCTGGACTTGGCCGGGTCTTCGCCGCTGTGCCTCTTGGTGTGGATGGTGCCTTTCTCGACGGGGGCCAGGTCCCCGGTGCGCCCCGTGGCATCCTGCCAAAAGAACACAGTGTTACTGAGACAAGGAAACAAAACACAGACACTAAACTTAAACCGGTAACTTCGCTTGCGTGTAGGTACTTCTTATTTCCCGTCACCGACATTTTTATTAATGAAATTTTGAAACACGTATTATTTTTATTTGTCATTTGAGGAGGCTACTCCCGAATTATGTTGAGTTGAAGAAAAGAAGCATTCATTTAAACGGACTACCTGTCCAGTCCAGAGCCCTTAGGGTTTAACTTGAAATTGATTTGAATTTTAATTTATCCCAATGTTAGTGCGCGCTCACACCTCATTAAAACACAACAACCAATTTTCAAGTGTTTACGTTCAGCGGTTTCGATTCAGCGATGATGAACCAGTAAATATGTGAGACGACGACACCGTTGCTTAGTTGATAGTGACTAGTGACCCTGCGCGAAGCTTAGTGTTCCGGGTTCGATCCCCGGCCGGGGCGAATATTTGTGTGTCGAACACAAATGTTTATTCTCGTGTCTTGGGTGTTGTGATGTATGTCTTGGGTGTTGTGATGTATGTCTTGGGTGTTGTGATATATGTCCATGCCACCTGCGAAACAGGGAATCCTAGTGCAGGTGTGTGAGTGTGTGAATGTATATAAAAAAACAAAAAAAAAATATGTGTGTGAGTTAGTGGGTGAGTGGGTGAATGAGTGGGTGATTGAGTGAGTGAGTGGGGTTTAGAGCGCATACCTGCGAACCAGTGCCACCGGCGGCGTCGCTGTGCCCCGAGGTGGCCTTGCGCATGGAGGTGAGGCGGTAGAAGGGCGGCGTCTCGGTGCGCTCGATCAGGCAGTTGAGCGTCTCCACCGTCTGCAGCTCCGTCATCATCTCGTCCAGCAGCCGCTCGGGCCGCGACCGCGCCAGGTACAGCACCACGCGCTTCGCCTGCCCACACACACACACACACCCTCCGTTCAAGCGACACGTGGCTAAGGCTGATTTCAAAATGTTCACGTCATACAATCAACATAATGTACATACACATGTACAGACAGCGTCATAGATAAGTATCCCCCTTGCATTATAATACCCAGCTTCAAATCCTTTTAAATCACCGTCGCGATGAATGGAGAAGTTTTGCCTTTAAAAAATAGATTATATTTGTATAACCGTATGTAAGCCTAAAAATAATTTTAAGTATTACAATTTTTTGAAAGGATTTATAGCTGGGTGTCTTTTGCAAGGGGGATACTTATCTCTGACGCTGTCTGTACATATGTATGTTGATGTTTAGGTGTCCATCCGCATATCCGCACTCGCCACGTGTAAACTTATACAGGCGCGGATCGTCGCCGCTGCTGGAATTAATCAATTCATACAAACGGAGATGATACCTAGTTTCCTTTTGTTTGCTTTGAATGATTGGAATCACCTGCTTTCGAATGATACACAACAACATCTTATTATCGCCTCTCGCTGAACGGCTGGCTGCTTTGCTAGTGGTTTGCCGGGTTGGTGAAGTAATGAGTAATGACTTGACGACGCGGATGGTCGAATGGCAAGTGTATATTGGACTGCCACGCCCGGTGTCGCGGTTCGATTCCCGCTTCAGGACAAACATTTGTTTGAAGAACATCGGTGTTTGTCCTGAGTCTGTAGTATTCTATCAGCCATCTGGTTCCTATAGTGCAAGTTCTGTTTTTTGTTTGGGACTAGATGGTGTTGTGTGAAATGTCCAAATATTTATTTATTATTTTATTTTAATGGTCAGTAGGGACAGTAGGTACTTACATACGGTAGCAGTTCGTTGGGCGCCATGCCGGAGACAATGATGAGGTACCGGATGATGACCTTGAGGTTGTTAGGCCAGCAGGCGCACAACGTCGACCACAGCTCCTCAATCTCTTTCGGGTGCTGGTCCGAGAACTGCCGACAACCAACCGGGAATTACCTCCCTAACCGATGAAAACTGTATTAATCTTAATATTTGTCGAATTCATCAAAGGTTTATTTTATTTTCCTCGTCAATACATATTAGATAAGTTTTTAAATATCAGGAAGGACAATGGCGGGGCTCCATATCCGTAAGCTTTATTTGATCTAAACACCATATTGACTACCTAATTAAGAAAATCTTATTATCATCAACCGTCTATCGTAGACCTCTCCCAATGTTCCTCATTGCGATATAAATTTAAATAAAAAATGCCGTTTGGTTTTCAAACAAGTCTCAAATGACTGCCAAGTAGCTGTGACGTTCGTGTTGTAAGGTCTTCATAATTACATAATCCGGTAACGCGTCAGTAATAGTCGTCAAAGGCACCTGTGACCGATGGAAGCAATGCAAACAAAGGAGAGGCGCGCAATCCCACCCTTAGGCATACGCCTAACTGACCTAGTGAAGTCCGAAAATACCAACCAGTACCTAAGAATATTGGGGAATTCGTACCGTATTGTCAATAGATCAGAATGAATGCAAGACACACCGCTCCGCACTCAGATTTTAACTATGTTTAAAATTAATCACGTAAGTCTCGATGTAAAATCGTACCTACAAGGTTAGATTATTTCTTATCCCTGAGCCGGTTTTTCATGTTAATGTACGACGAAAAAAGCAAAGCGCTCCCCTGATCGTAAGAAATCACGCCCTTGTCTAGAACAGCGCTACACAGGACTTTGAAGTATATAAACCGGTGTAATACTGCTTTAGCGCATGTCCACATAGAAACGATTTAATGGTCAAAAGCTCAGTATATTAACTAGCTACCTTCCAAATGGAAAACCGCAATGCTCACACAGACGGCCGAATGTTTGCCAATATGTTGGTACTCATTTTATTTGTCAGCATATTGCATTTAATCGTCATCGCTCGCTGCTCGGACGATAGGTATTTGAGGTTTGCTGTGAACCGGACCGTGCTCAGGCGAACGTACGATCGTCGTGTCGGGGAAGCGCGACCCCCACCCACCCGAGGGGGTGTCAAATCAATACGCAATCCTAATTGATATCTATTATAATTATAATTTCGGTTATTTGCGTAATGTATTTGTAGTGAAAACTATTCAATGCAATCACGGTACAGGTACTTTTCTTAGTCCAGATGCGCGCAGATAAAATGAAGAGCATTACACCGTCGTATCGTATTTAGGATCCGCATCTTTCAAGGTGAGACGCATCTTGAAAAACTCATAGAAGCTTTGTCCTTTTCATTGAATTTCAGTTGGGGACAACCTAAAATGTTTCATTAAATATAATGAGTACCTAACGTTTTGCTAAAATAGTGAATAACTACATAGCTATGAGATCTTCAGTCAATATTTTTCGAAAATAGGGGATGAAACCATTTAATCGGACACAGTCGGTGTTTAACATGGAAAATTTTATCAAGTCCACTAGAATGTAACGCGTAATTTATAAAATAGTCATTTGTACATCAAGGGCCTGAAGCAAGTAATTTTATAAGATACTTTATTCAGCCCAAGCCAAGGCATGGGCTGATTTTTAAGTCTCATATAAAATGGGCTTCGAGAACGAGTTATACACAAGATTTTGACGAATTTAAACGGAAATGAGCAACCATTTCATAATTCAAAAGCAGAGACAGACATCCAATACACGATATTCGAAATTCGAAAAAAGTTATGTTAAGGTCTTACATTATACCACCTCGCACCTCGGCATCTCGCCATAGCTTTGGAAAACGAATGTTGAATCTTGGAATCAAGACAACCCCCATTACGTTTTTTTAGGATATGCAAAATCCTTTAAGTTTGTCTAAATTATTTTATGGAGTAGGGCGTATCTTTTTGTTAGTTTACTCACGTAGCTGCTTCGAATGCGAGCGCTACAAATACGCCTCGCTACAATCACGCCTACGAAACTCGAATACCGGGTGTAGCACGGTGAACGGGGGAAAGTTTAAAATTTGTTCGAAAAAACAATGATTATGATTTTGAAAATAATAACACATAAACATTAAACGACTTCGCGACTCGGGAATCGAGCTTGCGTCCGCATAGTCCGAGTTTTGTGTATAAGACGGATTTCTACGATCTTTAGGTACAGTTCACATCTAAATATGAAAGTGAGCCAGCACTCGCCCCTGTGCTGAAGAAGTCTGAAGAAGTTTCTCTGCAGACGGATACAGCGTCGCATTCTAATTATAACAATGTTCATTTATGAATAGTACATAAAAAGTTATCCTCCTCGCGCAATGATAATTTTCACTAGGCATTATGACACAGTTCCTATAGTACTGTACAGTGCGTGAACATTACAAACTGCACTAGATAGAAGGTGATACACGATGGGCGGAGCCTGCGGAGGCTGCCAGGCTCCAGCAGGGTTGGCAGGCAGTCGAGTTTCGCCAACCTGCCGCGCAGCCACCGGTCGCAGCCGCATTTGCATACAACAACGATTACACGGCTCATAAGCTCGAAAGTCGAACTTCAAGCTGAATGAATGCAAAATGAATTTACAAAAACATCCGGGAATTAAACATAAATAATTACGCGGGTGTCACTTAGCTAGTATAACGCTAGTTACTTTGTTTTTATCTAAACTTTTTAAAGAAATAGTGATCTAAATTTTGCGTCAAAACAAAAACAGAGCACAATACGATAACATATTTTTTTTTATCCTGTCGTTAGTATAAGAACATTTAAAGACCAGATAAGACTTCCAAAGGGTGTATAAATATATAAAAGTGTGACAGTACCTTAGCAGTGATGTAGAAGAGGTTGTTGAGCACCATCTCGGTGGCCTCTGCGGAGCCGAGGCCTTCACGCCGCCCGCCGCGTCCCGCCTCCGCCGCGTAGTACTGTCGAGCACACGCATACGTCAGCACCACACACCACCACCGGACCATCACCATCAACATCACTATCACCATCACAGGGTGAGTGACAAAAATCATCTTGACGGGCCATCCTCATGTACTTCCTTTTCATTTGTATTAAGAAATATTTCGTCCTTTAATTCATAAACTTACCCAAGTTAGGAAGGTTGGTAAAATTTGTTTGCAAATTCTATATCGGTAACGTTTCACAAGTGGAATCAACACAAGTATTTGCAGAAAATATGTTTTCCCATTATTTTAGCCCAACTTCGTATTCGAAATTATTATGATATTTTTGACGAATGTTTTACTCAGAAAATTCCTAAAGTAACTTTTAAGCTAAGCTGCGAATGTTGCACAACAAGTAAGTCATATTATTTTATTCGAGTTAAACTTGACCGACTCATTTATGAACGTCAAGCTGACACCACTAATCATAGATGCTTTAGAAAGCGCTCAACAAAAGCTTATTAAAATCTCGTACACCGATGGGACTAAATCGGGAGTTCATGTTATCATACGAATGCGTCCTGTGTAACTGTACATATAACATTGTGTTATAAATATCGCATAAGTATCATTGCAAACATTTAAAGGTTTTTTCTTAAACATGCGCGGATATATTGCCATTACTTTTAAATAAAGAACACGCGAAGTATCATATTTACGTAGACTGAAAAACTAAAATCACTTCCCGGCGTGTTCTTTGAATTTGGAACGAAGAGCGCGCCGGCAATGTTGTATGAAACGGTGTGATGTTTGAATTTGGAACGAAAAGCGCGCCGGCAATGTTGCATGAAACGGTGTGCTGTTTGAATTTAGAACTCTTTCATCTATCGTACACATTGCGTTCTCGTGGCTGTATAGCCGTATAGCCACAGATGCGTTAACCTTTTCGGGACAAACTGTAAAATAAAAATAAAAAATTAGCGGTAAAGCGGAGTTCGATGTTATTTTGTTATTAAAAATAAATTAAAATGACTTCCGATGATTCTGAAAGTGAAAATGAAATGGACATTGACTGCACTCCACCAGATTTAAAATCGGAAGCTAAATTAGCGATGGAAAACCTGCTTCCAGCGAAATCTAAAGAAAAATATAGTGTTTTTGGCATACTTCAATGAAATTGCTAAAACCAAAAAGCCATCTTCATTATGAGCGATTTATTCTATGCTGAAATGTACAGTTCATATTAAAAAAAACGGTATTGAACATTATTTTAAAGGCCCTTTTTTATTTCCTTGCATTTTTTTAAGAAAAGCACTATATATGCCTCGGCCGAAATGGCAGTTGCCTGTCTCGTATTATTGAAGTCCTCGCCTGCGGCTCGGCCTTCAAACTCATACTCGACCTGCAATTGCCTATTTCGCTGCCTTTGCAATAATGTACTATTTCTATATCTGTACTTTTGCTATTGCGTAATTTCAGCGAATTCGATAACTTGACCTGTATTATTTCATGCCTTTTTGCAAATGTCTGATTGCCTAGCCAAGGGGGAAGTATCCATAAAATTTCAAGTTCTATATATTTTAACGCATAACTTCTTAAAATTATCCTAATAACCCAATTTTGTCTAGAAAAAAATATTATATCGTTTTATAAACTATTGCCGACTTACGATTTAAGCTTGTCCATATAAGTTACGCGGGTAATGTGCTGCGGCCTGTATGTAACTACGTGTTTCATTTATTTTTATTTAATTGTTTACCTTCATAATAAAGTATAAAAAATGTGCTGTTTTAGAGCAGACTTTAGAAAGATAATTATCGGTTTTAGCTTGTCGACATTATGTTTATGAAGTGATCTTAAAAACTGTCTAAGAAACCAAGATAGAGAAAATTACTAGAAGCACAGATATTTCGATCTTCAAAAAGTTCAGAGACAATTGGAAAAGCATAGATTCCAGCGACATTAAATTATCACTTGATTTTCTTTTTTTATTTTCCGAGACAAAGATTACATATTTGTTAAAGTTTTATAAGGCAACGCGAATTAGTTGAACTATGCGTAGTGCTTTTGGGAGGAGATACAGAGAAGAAATTAAAAATCAGACCCCCTGGAGCTATGCACCAGGCACGATGGATGGCGAAAGCGATCTATTCTTTAAAAATATATTTGCTTCAGTCACAATTCAGAATGTTTACTAAGGACAAAAAGGCTCTTCAAGATGTTTCCTTTTTTATCGTCATCGTATTGTATTTTTTTGGTTAATTAATTTGTTTTTTCTTTTGGATAAAATGCTGGATGATTTTATATCCGAAAAGAGCAGACACTTTCTATCTCGAGTTTTCTTTAGGAACCTGTATCTTCTTGGGATCATAATGCAATGCAAACACGGGTATCAAACCGCAAACTCTTGCCTTGAGATTAGATTTCAGGATTTATGCAGCGATGGCGGGCTTCAGCGAGACGCAAGCAAACTCAAAGTTGGGGAAGTGTTTCTTCCAAGAACTTTATTCTATTACAATCTGAAGCCCGTCACTTCGTCTGCGTTGTTAATTTTGTTGAATTCCTTTCTTAGTATGCGCTCCCGTTTATTGACAAAAAAACCTTCGAAATTTTTATATTATATATATATTTTAAACATATATTTTTAAACATATATTTTTATATGTTTCCTTTATTCCCGTTTTCTTTTGTAGATGGTCTTGTGACGGCCTTAAAGGTGTATTTTTAGATCAGTTTGTTGTGCTAAAAAGATTGTCTAGTAAGGTACATTTTAGCGAGCTTCATCTTTTTCCTCATCATAATGTAGACATTTTATTTTGCAAATAACTAGATCGCTAATAGGTCGTATATACCTAAATGTACCTAGCCTACCACAAGATGTAAGCGGATATCCCTGGTTTGGCTTGGCTAGATAACTAGTAAGACGAGTCTTTCAGAACACCGACCATCTTACGAGATATTCTTTCTGTGCATTTTGCAAAAATCTTCTGAAGGTTGAAAACGGATCATTGTAAAGTAAGAGTTCTTAGATAAGATGCGCGATGCACTTTAGTAATTCTCTATATGTTCTTGTGATATTGTATTGATAGATAAATAATAAACTTACAGTAAGTGCTAATTCGGTCGCCATTAGTCATGTTACGCCTGATTATACAAGAGCGACGTAAGGCGAAGGCACGGTCTCTTTCATACAAAATTTGTAAGCGAAGTGTAATGCCGCCTTTGTATAAATCAGGCCTTAGAGCGATAGCGCACGGCGTATTTTAAACGCGTAGTCGACGCGCATTTTAGGAACGTACGTTTTCGGTCTATGTCTATGTCGCGAGTCATCTGCGCATTTAAAATACGCCGTGTGCTTACGGACTTACATACATGGTCCTGGAAAAGCACCGAAATAAGGAGTTAATCGGTAGGTGTAGGAAGGCGGGTTACGCAGGTACCTGTATGTAGGAGAGCGGATTGGCGGGCGGCACGTTGTGGTCCACCAGCTCGATGTTGACGAGCCATGGCAGCAGGTATTGCAGGAGCAGCTGCCGAACCTCCGTGCGAGCCGTCTGGAACCGCGCCGTGATCTCTGCACAAACCACAACACAATACGAGAACTGTACGAGTCAACTTTAAATTAGATATTTTGTAAATTTGCGGAGATAGTTGCATTTCGCTTTTGATCTAACTTCACCAATAAAATCGACTTTTACATCTTTTAACTAAAATATAAAAAAATAATAGTTGAAACCCATATCTAATGAGTTTTTTATTTGTCTATGAGTCTGGACGTACAAAATCATGATTAGCATGTTTAAATGTTTGTTCGGAGATCAACCCCTGCCCTGTCCGATATCTATATTTACAAACTAATTGATGGCGGCGGTCGATATCGCGAAACTTCATAACTATGCTTTTATAAATTGGAGGGTGGATAATTGAATATTGAATGACGTAGGTAAGCTTATGCGATAGCAGCCACAGGGCCGAGCCGCCATTGCGAGCGAACGCGCCCGGCGGCGGGAGTGGACACGCAAATTGCCTCCTTTTATTAACAATATTATTCGCAACATATTTACTATGCAATATACATAATACATATATGTCTGTGTTAAAGCCAGTCTAGGCTTTTAAATCATAAATAATTTAAAAGCCTAGACGCGGACGCGCACCGTAACATATAAGCTATAATTTTGCTTTTTTTTACAAAAATAGTACCGAGGTTTAAAGCGGAAAGCATATCAAAGAGCGCGCGGGAGATATAAATTTTCAGCGGAAAATTGCTGACGAAGTAGAACTATTACTATTACTATTACTTTTTTATAGATGGTAGAGCGCCAAGAGGGCCTTTTTGAAGCAAGCTTTTCTCAACTTGTCGGGTCTATATGGAGCAGATGTTTAGATATCTTTTGAAAACGTCCTTATAGCGCAGATGCTGTCCACCATGCTTCCGCTTACCTTCTGCCACCTTGGAGTTTAAGAAAACTTTAGGTAGCCGACAGTCATCCATGAGCAGGAAAAGGCCAGTGGCCACACAATCTTAGTTGGCGTTTCATGAGAAGAGCCTCCATGCTGTACATTTCGGAGCGACGTAAAACATCTACATATATTTGGCATTCGGTCTTGCCATTTGATCTTCAAAATCGATTTCGTGTATATAGGTACTTACTTGCCGAACTGCGAGAATAAAACTTTATGAAATAAGCTTAGGAATGAGTTTTAAACTAATCTAGATGTTCTTTAACCAGACTCAACAAATATCCATACTTCACAATCGTTTCCATTCATCCATTCATGTTTAGAAATGTATGATGTTGTTATGTGAACACTTTAGCTTTATCAGTAGTTGGTAGTAGTAGAGCACGTGGTGGCCGAGTGGATGAGGCCCTTACCTTGCGATCTGATGGTCGCGGGTTCGAATCCCGGTGGCAGTCATGCGTAAATGGGTTTTTTCGGTCGAAAAAATCTATGTATGCATCCCGCGTTCTCGCAACGGTGAAGGAAAACATCGTGAGGAAACCGGCATGTCGTAGAACCTAAAGTTTGAAAACATGTGTCGAGTGCACGAAAGGAGCCTCGCCGAGGCGCACTTGAAATCCTTTCAGCACACTGGTTTGAAGGGACCAGTGACACGATAAGAAGAAGTAGTTGGTGTACCTGAGAACATGGGCATAGTGAGTTCTGGATGCAGCTGGGACAGCTGGCGCGAGAGGTAGAGCTGCGAGCGACAGTAGGTAGTGCAGAGCAGCGCGTCCAGCGTGCCGCGCCCCGCGCGCTCCGAACCTGCCGCGAACACAGCACACGGTCAACAAACAAACGAACATACCAACACTTACTTACTCATCATCATCAGCCGCAGCCCGAATTAACGCATTGCTAGGTATAGGCCTCTTTCTGCTGCCGTCATTGTACCCGGTATTAATTACCCGACGACACCGTGGCTTAGTTGGTAGTGACCCTGCCTACGAAGCTTGGTGTTCCGGGTTCGATCCCCGGCCGGGGCAAATATTTGTGACGAACACAAATGTTTGTTCTCGGGTCTTGGATGTTGTGATGTGTTGTATGTGTCCATGCCACCTGCGACACAGGGAATCCTAGTGCAGGGGTGTGAGTGTGTGAATGTTTATGTTTATGTTTTAATTAACTTACATTATACAAAGGTTTAAAGCAGACGTGTTATTGTAGAAACATTAGGTCGTTGGGGCTCGGACGCATGCTTCTTGTAATCTTGTAGGATCTAGTGAAACGGCTGATAGATAAATCAAACGACAAAACATTTTTTATGACATGGTGCACGTTTCAATATGAATTAAAAAAACAAAGAATTAAGTATGGATAAAACTTTTAAAGTAAGTATTGTTGACTGTAATGATGGTTGTGTTTCGTTTTTTATTGAATAACTTTGTTGAACGACAGTTTCTTTAAACAACAACTTTACGTAATCAATACGGAAACCTAAAGTTATGTTTGAAACTAAAAAAATACATAAAATGTATGTTATTTAACTTCGAATTGAAGGTTTAAGAAATAAAAATATAAGCCGAGCTGTAATTTTTCTATAAGTTACTTAATTAAAACGATCGCTGAGTTCAGAGTTAGATTTAATTAGGAGATGGTAACAGATAATTTATAAAAATCACAGGACAATGTGACAATAATATAAAATGTCGGTAGGCGGCCTCAGATAGGCGGGCGGGGGCCGGGCGAGAGGTCGGGAGCGGGGCGCCCCGCGGGCCAGGCGGGGTGCGGGTGCGGGCGCAGGGGCTCTCTTCTTTAAAAGCCGAGCCGGCTTCTCAAGTGTCAGTCGGAGTCGAAGGAGCGGTGCGGCAATCGCTGCCGCTGCCGCTACGGCGATGACGAGCGATACCGCCGGCGCCAATCAGCAAGGCCACTTTTCAAACGAAAATTTAATGGAGTTAAAAGAAATTATCATGAACTCAAATAAACTTAACTCTTCTTTAACCGATACCATTTCTGACGAGTTGGCCAACGTTTTGAATATCTATTTGACACCTATGCTTATTTTGCTCGGGACTATCGGGAATTTGGCGTCAATTGTGGTGTTTTGCAACAATAAACTGAGGACCCAGTCCACGAGCCAGTATCTGACAGCCCTCGCCGTTTCGGACACGGTGTTTCTGTTTCAATTGATACCGCCGTGGCTGAAGGCGTTGCACGTGTCCACTGTGTTCGGCGACTACGGCTTCTGCCAGGCGTTCGTGTATATGTCGTACGTGAGCAGCTCGCACAGCGCGTGGCTGGTGGTGGCCTTCACGGTGGAGCGCTTCGTGGCCGTGTTGTACCCGCTGCGGCGCACTCGCATGTGCACCGTGCGCCGAGCGCGCATCCTCATCCTACTGATCGCCGCCGCCTCGCTGCTCGTCAACCTGCCGGTGCTGCGCTTCGCAGTGCCCTCCATCGAGGACTGCAACATCGACGACGACCTGATAGAGCACGCGGCCAGGTTCAACTTGGTCGACACTATGTTCTCGTTCACGCTGCCGCTCGGAATCATCATATTTTTAAACGTTTGGATTGTAATCGGAGTACTCAAACTGAGCCGAGACCAGGGACAACTGATGAGAGAGGATAGCGTGCGAGCGGCGGCGCGAGGCACGGTGCGAGGTACGGCGCGAGGCACGGTTCGCGACACGGCGCGCGGCCGGGCGGCAGCGGCGGTGGCGAGCCGCACTAGGGCCCCGAGGCGCGCGTTAGATACGTTGCAGCGGCAGCGGTCGCAGCAGCGCATCACTAGGATGTTGCTAATCGTCTCTTCCGTGTTCGTCGTGCTCAATATGCCCGCCTACGCGTTAAGAATCATGGCCTACGCCAATATATTGGTAAGCTCTTTCAGTCGATGTGTTTAAAGATAATTGGGAAATTGTAATACCATCAAAGTGTCCGAAGTGGAACGGCACCGGCAGATACGATAAACTGAATCATTTTTATATATTTTTTAAAATATTATTTATAAGCTATTTATTTAAATAGTTTATTTTTTTAATAATATTATTGTGAAAAGAAAAAAAATTAATGAGAAAAAATGATAAATACGGTTTTAAATGATATAGAATAATAAAATACAACCGCTCCAAATAATTTTTCTATAAAAAACATTTAAAAAAAAACTAAAAATTGAGAACCTCAAAACCCAGTTTAATCAACAGCTGTTTAAAAGAGACCAATAACTCAGAAAAAGACTGCATGAAGTTATTTCACTCTGATCACAAAGAATGCGTGTTTGGAGAGTTCCAGACAGAGACACCCAATCCACTAGAGGTCCATATACCAAGGCGCGAAAATCATGGTGTAGGCGGGGACGCGTACTGGCGCGCGAACTGAGTTCATTGGGATTAGAGGCAGCAAGACTGCACTAAAATTAAGGAACAATGTCGTAGAACCTGTGATTATTCCTCACAGAGCCCAAAATGGCTTCTTAAACAAGTTACTTCCCCGCAAGTTCATAATTCAGGAAGTGTAGCTTTGCTCGGTACACCCTCAAAAGATCGTGGAATACCGCCTGTCTGCACTGTAGCTATCATTCAGAGCAGAACCTCCCGACCGAAGTAAGACACCTGTAGCACAGAACACATCACTCTGACTCGACTAGCTGCTTATCGTGGCAGCATGATAATTATTATCTATACTTATGCCTACTTGTACCAAACTGTCAAAGCTTCTAAGCAATTACTTTTCTTGCTTGCCAGTTCTTAACGGTCTGAATTTGGACTGTCAATCGACTTAAGTAATTGCTTAGGAACTTTAATAGTTTGGTGCAAGTAGCCATTAGTTTCCTAATCGGCAGATAATCAGCAGAAATAGTCTGCTTGTTTTATTTTTCAAAAATACTTTGGCGTCTGTATTATACAAGACAAATTCGATCTTATTTCTCAAAGAATAAGATTGATGTTTCAAACGCGGCACATTCTCAGGGGCGCAAGCTGATCGCTTGACACTTAGCTCTAACTAGTTATTTGCTTACTTTGGACCGCCGCCCACCCGTTTGAAGGATGGTGTCACCAACACAATACAAAATAAACCATTCGGTACGTGCATTTAACACGGGAAAGCGGAAAGCGTGCTGTTTGGCGGCCCCTCATAAATAGGTTTTAAAATTTAGCGGTTCGTTTCGTTCACCGCGTGAATGGTTCGCGACTCTATGACTGAGCGCCCTTAGGAAAAAGTTTGAATCCCCATCATAAGAAAGTGAAAAAAGGCGCCCAATATACTATTTACAGCCCTGCTTATCGGGGATAGTTAGGCATAATTAAAAAAATTACGTTATACGGTCGTGATAAGGTTAAAAATTATTATACCTTAAATTAAAAAAAATGGTGAGTGAACTTTCCAGATACGTAGTTTACAAATTCCTTGCCTATATGTTAATCTAGCGTACCTTTGATTCAAAACTGTTGTTTTATCAAAATCCTTTCGAAAGATTTTTATGTGTATCCAAGATGGACGCAAAACGAACAGATAGACATCATTTTTCAAGCCTAAACATGGCCTAGGCATTTTAGAAACGGCATTAATGATTTCGTTCTCTGTAACTCGCGTCACCAACAGATGGACTGACGATCGTCAAATTGAAATGGAAATTCTCAATCACACACTCATACACGTTTTCCCTAAAACCGTGACTTGGGATGGGGTTTTAACTTGCTTCAATAACTGTGGGTTTGGTTGGATTAATCGCAGTAAAAAGAAGTTGTGATTGCGCTTCGCGCCTCGATGGTTGTAGCTTCATAAAACATATATGTGGACAATAACAATAACAATTTTATTTAAAATTGTTAATGGTCACACTGGTTACAGTGGTCTGATAAGCCGCATATTTTGTAGAACTAATCTTGGTCTAAATTCACCCCTTACTCGAATTTGCAATGAGTAGGTACAGCTTTACCTCAAGATCTATTAAAGACTTAGATCTGTTTGGTGACTAAATAAGTGTTCAAAAATAAATTAAGAAAAACTTATTCCTGTTCTCAGGACTCTTAATCTAAAAAGTGTTTTGTACATTTCTTGTTTATTAAACGAATTTACGTTTTTGTGTGACCCACAGAGCAGCTTCGAGTACAGCGGTAAATGGGCTGCGCTACAACAGATTAGCCTGCTATTCTTCTACGCGAACTTCGGCATCAATTTTCTCCTGTACTGCATGACTGGCCAGAACTTCAGGCGGACCCTTGTACAGACATTCCCGTGCCTGCGCCGGCTGCGCTGGTGCGAGCCTTGCTGCTGCTGCTGCTGCTGCGCCGCAGCGAGCAGCGAACCCATCCTGCGCCCTAGCGTCACAAGTAAAGGTGCGTTTCCACTGACGCAGAGCTGGGCTCGAAGTGAAGTGGAAGTGCGAGCACTGTGGTTGGCTAATTCACGTTCCACTCCTCTCCACTCCGCCCAGCTCCGTGTCAGTTGAAATGGACTCTAACGTTGCTGTCGGCTCTACTCTTTTGCGTTCATGATAATGCCTTTCCTTAATCGAATTGATAACGAATTTTGTAGACAATCATTACTTGAAATGAGTGAAAGCTTTGATATTAGTTGTCAGTTCTCACTAATGCCTAGAACACGCGTACCGAGTACTCGGCCGAGACAGTGAAAGCTTACGTCACTCGCTCAGCCGAGCACTCGGCGCTATGTTTATACGTACCGAGTACTCTTCCGAGAGCACTGTCTCGGCCAAGTACTCGGTACGTGTGATCTAGGCATTAGTGAGTGTTCCAACACATAAATCAAAAATTTGTTACAGACTCCATGTCTATCAACACGGAAGCAACTATGAACAACGCTGCGGCGGCGGCCACATTGAATACGGAGGAGTCGCCGAACCAGCGTCAACGCAGACCCCGACGTGGGCCGCGGTACGTGCGGCGCTGGCGCTTCGACGATCCCCGTCAGCACCAACGCGACACGGCCAACCTGAGCTACGAGCTCGAAGACCTGTCGGCGCACCACGCTCCGTCCCGCCACAACGAGCGGCCAGGCCCGATCGGACAGAATCCCACCGGACCCGTGCAGTTTGGGCCTCCGACAACGATCACACCGATGACCTTGCGGCCCGTGGCCACTCACCTTCAACCACAGAGTTTACCGGGTACGCTTCGTATAATCGAGCGTCCAACCGGCGAGTACTGGTTTTCGCATAGCTTGCAAAACCTTCCAGGGGAACATTATTCGTATGCACATAGTCAGTGTTCATTAGGGCTTTTACGGAATGGACTTGGACCTTCCCCTTATGTCACAAGACCCTCGCGGCCAGTTCACGCACATTCTGAAATAGACTGTGCAATGATACCAAACGAGTGGGCTGAATCACCGCCCGCGTACGTTAATTTGTCGCCCCCATACACTGGCTCGAACAGCATCGACTCGATAAGCACTGGCTCCAACAGCACCGGCTCCAACGGCACCGGCACGGACGGCACGCGCTCTGTCACTAGTGCGGATTCAACGCCTACGCGCGAGGAATTGCCGCCTGCCTACAATGATTCCCACCCCAGGGCCACTGGATCACCCATACCAGACATTTGCCCTAACGAAAACTCCTCGGAAAGCGTTTGTACCGAACTGATGAGATATTTTCCCATCGAAGCTCCAGGTTATGCTCCGTCTCATGGAACGCATGTGCCGGTTCACGAGAGTCTTACACCGCCCCCTGGTAATTATTTGCTCATGCCGATTCGTGAGAATTTTACGCCGCCACATGGCGAGTACTACCATCTGCCGGAATATGATAATGTTCCTCGTGACCCAGAGGTTGCTGGTAATTTATATGGTATCGACTTCAATCAGCCAGCAGTAACTCATAGGTACCGGTATGATGGGCAATTTAACCAGCATCTTCCTTACTTTCCATCATTGATGCCAGAGATTGTCACTCAACGGCATTTTAGTGGTTTCAACCTGCCGCATTGGCCGAGTTTTCCTACTCCGCCAGCACTATTTACGGAAATGGATCCTGTGGAGGGGGTAGGTTTCGTCCCGTTTCGAGAGACCGGCGACAGGTGGGGATCGGCAGGCGTAGGACTTGCAGGGGTTCATTGGCGCAACCGCACGTACCCGCCGCAGCGCACCACCGGGTACCAGTGGCGTCACCGCCCGGACCCGTACGAGAGGTCCGCACGAGGCGCGAGCCGAGCTTACCCGCAAATGAGGCCCGACTACCACGACACATAAACAATATTATATAGACATATAGCAACAACCCGGTTAATTTAAAAGTTCCATCTGTCACCCTGTTGCTGAAAGGGGGACATATATAACTTTTTTTGGTCCATCTGTCACCCTAGGCGGACAGAGCAGTGTGACAGATGGGAATAATTCACTTATAAGACGGTTGAAGCCGGACACGTAATAAAATAATATGTTAGCTAATTGATTAATTCAGGCGTTACTTAGCGGAAATCCAGAAATATTAATAAATAGTATAAATATATTTAGTAATAAATCCGCTTATCTTTTAAACAAGGGTCTTAATTAAATTAACTCTAGTTTAGAATTTTAGTATCGAAACCAAAGCGCCGAAAACAGAAACCCAAGTCAGAACTCGACACGTGTTTCGCCTCTATACGAGGCATCCTCAGGAGATGTTGAGGAGGTGATGTTAATTAAGACCTTTGTTTAGAAGTTAAGCTGATTTCTTACTAAATATATTTATACTATTTATTAATATGTTAGATAATTGTTTAATGATAAGTGTAATAAGTCAGGTAGGTTGATTGAATTATTTATTTCAGAATTTTAATCTAGGTACATTTACTTAATGCAGGTAGGGGAGGTATTTAAGTTTGGGATTAGAGTGTAGGTACCAACAAAACAGTATAAAACATAATCACACTAGCCCCTACACTAGGATTCCCTGCGTCGTAGTTACATACTTTTACTTCCATTCATATATTCCCACAAATTGTCTTATTCATTGTTGTTTGTAAATAGTAAGTAGTGATATTATTATTTTTTTTTATTTTTTTTTTCATGTTTGCTAAGTATATTTATTACAGCATAAGCTAACTACTACAATCTATATTACAAAATTTACAAATGGAAACAACTGGGCCACACTTTGTGCAAACGATCTATAGGTAGCTCAACTGCTCCAACTCGATACCCGATGGCAGCGTGCCGAGGATACTGGCTGCATTAATATATGATATTAATTAAACCTAGTTTAAAATATAATGTGTCTTTTTTTTTTTGTATTTATTTTTACTTTAATTAAATCGGTAACATTATTATATAAGTTATTGATGGTATAATGTACATTTATAATAAAATTTCTTTAATGTTATTGCTCATTGTGTCGTATAAAGAACGATTGTAAAATATTATTAGCAAATAAAACTGTAAACGTCAAAAAGTGCTTTGTGTGTTATACTTGATATTAAACGATCTTAATACATATCCGCTTAATTTCTAAACAACTTAACTTTAGTTCAACTAAACCAAAGAGTCAAAGAACAGGAAACCAAAGTTTAAAGATACGACACGTGTTTCGCCTCTACACGAGGCATCATCAGGAGGTGTGAACTCGCCGAATTTTGAAACGAGAGTGAATAAACAAGGTTGCCCGGCCCGTATTTATACCCGTTGTGGCGATGTGTGATGATGAATCAATTATCTTAATACATATTAATACTTGTGGTTTCCCTCGTGAACTGTTATTCTACACCCGTATCAGTCAGTTCCTATCCTCAAACCCAAGGTGGGTTTTACTTACGTAAGTAGTAAAATGAAAGATTCCCATCTGTCACTCTGCTTCATAATATAATCAATGAATTTGACTATCCGTAGACGACTTTGTCGATGGTTTCATAATATTTTTATAATTAGGCAAATAAATTGATTTCATTCAATTCATTCTAGGGGTGCTGTACACCTACATACACATGCAGACAACAATATTCTCCTTCTTCGCAGTTAGGAAAAAATGGAAACAAAAAACTTTTAAAAGAAAATTTTAAGTAATAACATCAATTAATTAATTTCAAAAATATTTTATTTCAAATTTACTTAGACGTAGAGACTTGAAACTTGGAGGATGTGTTCGTCAAGAACTGAAAGTATGTAGGTACATATTTTAGGAAATTCGCAACGCAAATAAAGTGGTGTTTGTTAGTTAGTTTACTTATACATAAACATTGTTTGATAATTTCACACAATTCCCAAACTAAACAGGTAATTATAGGAGCTATGTCTGATATAATAGTTAAGTGTAAGAACGCAAACACAAACAAACGTACAAACAAATTCTTCCAATATAAAAAACATTGGGTCATGTTGTTTAATCACGGCTGAACTCGTTTCCGGTAAAAAAAACATATGTACAGAAATTCGGGGTCTACTACTTTATTATATGTATAGATTTGACGTATACAGTACAAACAAATATAGGTCAACGCAAATCAAGAATAGCTTTTTTCGGCGTGCCTTCGTAGCGCCGCGCTACGCCGAGCTACGACACGCTACGACAGCTACACTGCTACGAGAATTCGTTGCGCGTATTTCTCTACTCTACCAACAACTGGTGTCTACGATTTACCTACTTGATTTGTGTTTTACAATCTTGCGTAAAAAGTGTGATTCGTAATCCGCTACAGCAGGCTTATATAATAACATTAATAAAATAATTTAATTTCTAAATACAATATACTAAAATGTATGGTATGTGCAGTGAATCAGTACCTACCTATTTAACTGCGAAACCAATTCGAATCATATAACTATTATAATCTATAGATGAACAAGCGCCGTGATGGGTTGGTGGGGGTGGGGTGAGCTCGCGTTCGAGACAGCCTTTTGAAATTTAAGCTCGATTTAATTACTCCGTGTATTATTTGGTATAGATAGCACTCCGGATACACGATGTTAAATCTATATCTACAAGACCCACAAATATAAGATATGTATATGATTTAACAAATAAAATACTTATGATTTATGCCAAATGCCAGTATGTCTTAACAGACTGTTTGGTTCATCATTGCCGAGCTGATCCGCTGAACGCAGAGCTAGCTAGAAACGTGGAAGGTGTGTTCTTCATAAGATGTAATAGTACTATAACACGCTACATGCCAGCGACTTCGCTTGAAGCGTGTAAAGTCGCCCATGACACTACAATCTGCTTCTTTACAATCCGCTTGTAAAAAAGCTGTGAAAAAATAGCACGCTCACACGGTAGCTTTTGAAAACGCCAACAATCAACATGTAAAAAAGCTTGTGTGTCATCGACGCTTAAAGGAGTATCCACACATATCAGGGCCGTGGCCGGGACGAGCTTCTGACGGAGCATGGCCAAAAATCGGTGTCGTACATTTTATATGAACTCGTTCACACACGTCCGTGTCCAGGCCGAACGCCGTGACGTGCACGGGGTGCAATATTTTCATGAAAACTATGAATGAAGAGTTATTAATAGAGGAGGTACACATATAGCGTTTTGTACGGCTTGTCTCATCAGAAACATATGGATTCAAAATACAAAAACTGTCACTGTCACATTTAAACTATCGCGGCCCGGTCACGGCCCTGAGATGTGTGAACAGAAAGCCCCTGACGGAACACGGAAGCACGTTTTTGGCACGGCCACGGCCTTGACACGTCCCGGCCCCGTCCCGGATATGTGTGGAGAGTCCTTAAAGGTACAGGTACTCACCGGCGTCGCCGTCGGCGGGCAGCGGCGCGACGGCCCCGAAGAACCGCTTGTCCAGCAGCTGGAGCAGCTGCAGCGCGCTCTCGTGCACCGGCGCGCGCGGGCAGCCCGTGCACATCAGCGTCACGTTGATGATGGCCGTGTAGTGGTCACACGGGTACTCCCTACGCAACACCACAACCATACATTATTCGGTATATTATGCATGGTAAGTATACCAAGAAACATAAGGGTAATCCTCAAGGCAAATTTCCATACAAAGTGTTTCGAACAAATACGCAAAAAGTACGCCGTATTATAGTAATTTCTTTACACTTCGTTTCGTCTATGTTTTCCGATTGTGTGAACAAAAAATAGTAAGGTTTTTCATACTTTAATTTAGATTTTATACGTGTTTTAAATTAGTCGAAATTCATGAAAGCGATCATTTCCATGCCTACTCGGTATTCTACCAAGAAGAAGAGGTATTGAACGCTAATAGTGATGGGTTCTCATCGAGTAAACTCAAACGAGTAGCAGTGTTACTGTTATTTTTTTTTACCAACGATGTTAACAACTTCATAAAGCATCTCAAATCGGAGACAATTTTTTAATCAGTTTTTAAACGGATCAGAGGAGCAAACCATTCAGGCGTTCATTACGCCAACGCTACAATAGAAACTTTAGGGGATAACCGTCGTTCTGTAGACGATAAAGTACGATCCGCCTCATCTGTTCCACTTAACTATTTATCGCACAAGTAGAAAGTTTTAAAATTGTAACCCGACGAAGTTCTCCAAGGATTTGAGTTATTTTAATTATTACGGGTCTCGTATCTCCAAAGCTTGTTACGAACAAATAATAAATATCGATTGCCATTTATGTGTTTTTGGTGGCGTAGACATACGACACAGACATAAATCAAGGTTTACATACATATACGAACACAAAATGTACGTACTTATACAAAAAAAAGTAAAAACACGGTAATATCATACTAAGATTGATTAATTAATAACATTAGACCTTTGTTAAAGTATTTATTAATATTTGTTTATTAAAAAAACACACACTGACTCTGTGTTGCCAGTCCCCGTATACAGATATCTAACACTTTTACCCATTTACACAAAACATATTTTTACTAGTAAAGTAATTTATGAAATTTTACAACTGACATATTAATACTACTACCACCATTTAACTTACTACACGTTTATGCATCTACATACATACCATGATCATAGGGTTGCCATCTCTAAAATTTGGAAACCAGGACAAGACGTGTTAAAACCCCGGATTTTAGAGCACAGAACCCGGACATGTCATCAGGTTTTCAACCAACTTCAAAAAATTGGAGGTTCTCAATTAGGTTGATTTTTTAAAATGTTTGTTACCTCTGAACTTAATCATAGATCAACCGATTTGGAAAATTATTATTTTTTTATGTGAGAGGATATATGTACTTTCATTTTGGTACCATTGAAATGTTATCAAAATCGGTTCAGTATTTTTATACGTTCGTCGGTTGATCGCGGCGTGCGGGGCACAGTACGTGTGTCGCGGGCGGCCTAAGACAAAAGTCTTGTTGTCCGGGTTTAAAAAATTAAACCCGAACTACAAATGAAGTCCGCTTCGTACGCTCCCCGGACGCCCTCTAAACTAGGACAAATCCGGGGAAACCCGGACGGATGGCAACCCTACATGAACATCAATAACGAAGGCTCATGTTTCAGCCTTTTCAATATTGAAATATTTGAGTAAGTATGTAAACCATAGCATGTAATGCATTGTCGTAGCAAAGCCGAGCAGAGTGCTTTTGTGTGGTAAAAGCCATTAATTTTACGCGTCCTACCGTACGGACCTATCGATTTTACCGGTATTATTTTAATTTCATAAAATTTAAGTACACACTGTTCAGTTTCGCTTGATAAAAAGTTAGCTTTTTGCTGTATTTATTTTTATTTTACACCATACTGTCGGTTCTAGCGGAGCTTTTATTGCAAGGATTATACATATACAGGGTGTAATATAATAATACCCTTGAAAGTTCGAAGCCGGATTGTTTTGACCAAACACAAGAATATTTTTACACGCGCAAAGGTTGAAATACGTCGTACTTTTTCTTAAAAAAGAATACATGTATTTTGTGTTGGAACATTTTGCAGCGTATTTGTCTACACTATTTAAATCCCAAGTATTCTTCTTCATTCCAGTTGCACCCACACAAACCGTGCGGCATAACACGTGTAATTTCCCGAAATTACACGTGAGTAGAGCACCCGTGCTCTAATGGCTGAACATTTTATATGAAGCTGTTTACATTTATCCTACGACGATTTCATTGTCAGTAATCGTCAGTCAGTTTTTTCTTCCTCGTAATACATCTAATGTAAACTATCTACCTTTCTATCTTTATATCTATCCTCGGCACAAATCATCGTAACTTCAAAAACACCCTGTGGCGCTTTCCCAATTGACTAATGAAGTAATAATCGTACGAGCACACGATGTATTTGGTCGCACGACGAGATTAAATACACTAATCCCTTCAGAGTCAAGTGTCCTAATTGGCAAAGTACGATCTATTATGACACCTTTCGCGTCATCGCACGATCGCATCGTTAGCTCGTACGACCATTAGCCAATAAGATCAGCGTATGTACGTTAGGTATACTTCGAAACGGATTGGCGTTCATACTTTCACATAAATCAAACCATTCGTACTGCATTTGAAACATGTGTGTTTGAAGCATGTGAAACAGTTTTTTTTATGAGTTTATCTATCTCAAACTTTGGAATTATGTTCTTCAAAACAAATAATAAGATACGGGTTTCATCGATTTTCAAATTTATAGTTAAAAGATGTGAAAGTACGGAATGAAGGAGTTATTGGACCTGAAGTTGAATGAGCCTGTCTCCTCAAGTATACACAATATCTCATTAAAAGTTGCATTTTTATGATTTCCGAAGATAAGTACCGCCAAGTTTTTCAGTTATCTACTAAATTCAATGTTTGAGTGGGTAAAAAGAAGGATTGAAAATGTGTATTAATTGACTTGCTTAGTACTGACACTTTGCTATTCCGTGACATTTCTTCCGCGGGTGAAAGAAACAAGATCGACAAAATAAACAACTCTTCCACGGGTGACGAAGTCGCACGCGGGTACAGCCAGTATTACATAATATTTGGTATTCAATTTATTACTATTGCAAATTACACGTCCTGTACTATATAAAACTTCGGGTTCCTTGATCTAACGAAGTACCTGTTGGACTTGTGTGTAGATACAAGGGACCTCTGTTTCGGCTGGTACTGACTTTAATAAATTTACATACGTATGTAGTTACAATATTATTATTATTTTTTGCTATGCTATAAATATTAACTAATATACGTAAGGGAATTACAATGACTTAGATACTATTTCTATTTACTGCCTTTGTGTAGGGGTGAATTGCATATTTATATATACAGTATGTACATATTATGTATACAATTGTGCGTGTATGTGTGTATGTGTGTGTGTGTGTAGTATTGGGTTAATTGGGTGATCTTGCATAAATAGGTAATGTTGCCAGTAAGACAATTGTAAATTTAGTCTTAAATAATGTTTTCTTGTCTTATTTTAGTAGTTTTAGTTTTAGTTTTTGGTTATTTATACGTTCCGTGTCGTTGCCACTGGGGTCTAGCGGAACACCAGCGCTGCAGCGTGCTGCCAGTACGCTGCAGCATGAAAGCTGAGCTAGGCCCCCATTGATGGAGGACTCTGTTACTCTGACCTTTTTTTTGTTAATTTATGTTTCATGTGGTTTTCATCAATAAAATTATTTCTTTTCGTTTCTTTTCTTTTAGTATAAAAATATTGTGTGTTAGTTTTAGGTGGTAGAGTCTAAATGGGTAGGTGTCAGGGATGGTATTGATTATTTTGTGATGTGCATAAGTTCCTCTCTTTGTGTACAGTTTAGATTTTGTAAATATTTGTATAATTTGGTTTTGCATTCGTTGAGGGATAGGTTGTTCATTGTTATTGATTTGTTGATTTTATTATATAAGTAAGGAGCGAGAAAGTAATTGTGTTTTTTCGCGAAAGACGTTTTGCATTTGATTAGTGCGAAGCGTAGAAACTTAAATTGCATATATGTGTTATGCTATGTCCCAGTGAAGGGCAAAGGCCTCCCTTTTCCTATTTCCAAACTCCTCGATCCAAGGCTTGAACTGACCAATCCTTTGTATAGGCGTCAAGTTCGTCTCTCCAACTGCGCCGCGGTCTGCCGCGAGGTCGATCGTATTCGTACTGCATAGATATGATTAATCGATATGCTATTATTAACAGATTACTGGTTAACAGTTAATACGGACAGCCATCTATAATAATAAATCATTACAGGCAGGGGGGTAACGATATGTAGTGAAGGGAAGACGACGTATGTATGCGTAATAGGTAGCCATGTCGGCCACAACACAGCACAATGATCAGCAGCACAGGGCTCGAGCCGCAGGCCTCCGCACGCAGCGCGATTCCCCTAGTCGTCGGTCGACTCGGATTTTGCGAGTAAACAAGTATTTTAACTAATGACATGTTTTGACACATGTGTGGCAAAGACCAATACTAACCGCAAAGAGATCGTTTTTATTACTTTTGAACACTTATAGAATCAATTGCGTAGAATCACTGAAATATTCATGTATAGAATCACAAATGTAGTACATTGTACTACATTTGTGATACATTGTAGTACATTGTACTTACTACATTTGTAGTACATTGTACTACATTTGTGATACAAGGAAATGTACAGGCGCTTACCCTGTTATTAATGTAAGCAAAGGCGAATCCAAGTGTTCTTATAATATGTTCCTATGGAAAATGAAGAGAATGAATTGAATTGAATTGAAAATGCACCAATGAAAAGGCAGCCACATTAGCTAACTTCTAGTACATTTTGGTCCGATGCTAATTTGTCGAAAAAGAAAATAACAGGGCTAGGTAAATATTCTTATGTTAAAACTACTTGACTTTTAAATATAAAAGCCTAGTAGTTATAACATAGTTTAATAACGGTGTCCCTATAGAATAGACATAGACAGTATCAGACCAGATCCATTTTGGTCTGATACTGTCTAACTTGGTGTACTAATAGGAACACCGTTATTAATCTATGCGTAGAAAATATTTATTATATAAATCGAGCCAAAATGTGGGTGGAAAGACTGACGAGGCCTTCGCCAAATGGGCCAAATCAAAAAAGATAGCGATCACAACCATGACTTTTCTGTTATAATGGTCGCCTTGATTGAAAGCCCGTTCCCATCATTCAGCGCGACCTGCCGTGTCCCTCCGACTGATCGCCCTTCATTGACCAATACAGATGTTGTCTGCCCGAAAAGTACAATATTATTGTCGCGTGTTAATATTTTCTTATAGAATAATTCAATTTTGTCATATGCTGAAGGCAAATTGTCTCGTCATTTTATAATATGCCATAACATTAATGGACAATTGAAACCGTTTGTTAAATGTGATGAAAAACACTAAGGTGTCAATGGAATCTGGTGCTTTCAAAGGACAACGGCCGTCGAGCAAGAGGTTATATGTTTAAAATTTCGATCCAGATAAAAGTTGGGTGACGGTAGGTTTTGTTTTGCGCCTACACGCGAGCGAAGCGAGCGTGCACAGCCTAATGACAGAAAACCATGATTTTACTTACTACTTTTTGTATGATGGTCACCCTACCATTTTTATGAATGACGAAATGAACGAACTGTCAATTTGCCTTCAGCGTATTTAAAAACAGCGCCATTTGTAAAATGCCGAGTTATACTAAATGCCTGCGACATGTATAATATGTTTGTTTGGGGAAAAAGTTAAAAGGCCGTAAAAGCTGCAGCGCTGATGCTCAAACCGAATTAAAACAGACTCGCTTTTGCACTCGCGCGCCCGTCGCGCCGCCCGCCCTGGGCCGCCCGACGCATTGAATCAACTTACGTGAGTGCAGCGGTATTCCGATAATTACATTTGATGGCATCAAGCTCAGACCGAGGGTTAAAATATAAATACAATTCATTTATACAGTACGGCACGAATGCGGTTCAACGTAAACTAAAATTGTCAGTGATTATTGTGATGATTTTAAAGTACTAGACTAGACTGGACTATTTTGAGTAAATCACGTTTCTCGACTTGCGGGCACTCTGCAAGTCTCTCTTTGATTTTAAAATTCCTGTGTCTTTATTCTTATATTCTTTATTTATTTAAGTCCTATGTCTTTATTTTATCTAAGAAATCCATCATTTGTTAGTTATTAGTCATTGGCCGAAATTCTTTACATATCCTGTTTACTACTGTTTACTGTTTACTGAGTGGTTTAACCGAATAGTTCTATGAGCACAAACAAGCACAAACTTGGTTAGGTATACTATTATATCGATAACTAGTCTGCTCTATGTAATGTTAATTTATGTAGAGTATTATAATTAGTTTTCTCTCTCACTCGAACATAGTAAGACTTAAAGATTTCTTTGTAGGACTGAAACAAGTGTTTTAAATCGAAATTACATACGCTTTCGTATAGCACACAATGCTTAAATATTAACAGTTTAGGCGATATTCGAGTCGTATTTTTTTCATATTCATATTCATTTATTTATTGTTTCATTTGCATACAGGTTATATAACTTAGGTGTAAGTAAGTAGCTTATAGGTACACAATGCACATGAACCCTGTAAGGGCGCAACAACTTTAAGTTAATGTTTGCTCGGTAGGCATCTAATTCACTTATGTTTATTTCATAGTCAAATTAATTATGTAATTTATATTTTATCAATTTTACTACCAGTTTTATTCAATTTATCCGAAAACTGTTGCCTTCATTATTGGGATATGAAAAATGGGGTGAATATCCCATATATTTTAGAGAATTTAATCGTTTTAGTTATATTGTAAAGTCATAGCGAAGCCTGAAGTCTATATAACTATTTAAATAAGGTGCCTTGTAGGATTCAAGTTTTTTGTAAATTATTCTCTGAACTCCACTGTACATAGTTAAACATTTAAAAGTATACTATTAGTTGTAGAGCGATAGCGCACTGTAAAATTATCTCCAGCTGGTTGTTGGTTCGTAATGTGAATTTGCATAGTTCGTGTCTATAGATAGATCTAAATAAATATATTGTTTGTTTCGTAGAGGCATCATAAGAATTTGTGATATAACTTGTATCTAATTAGTTTATTCGTGTTCACAAGTGTCTTGATGGCATGACTTCTAAAGTACAAAAATTTATACAGACATAACGTTATAGTTTGTCGGATTATACATGATGAGGCGTTGTCGTGTGGGGTCTCAAACGGCTGCAGTGTTTTTCTATTCATACGAATTTACATAAGAGTAGTTTGAAATTGATATGATACCTATACTAGCAAGTTTAGACTTGCACAAGTCTAGAAAACTGCGTATGTTATGGACCTAAACATGTGCATCTATTTGCGTGGCCGGCATTAGGTGTGGTCGGCACAAAATGTGTTTTTCTTTCATTCTTTTCTATCCGCCGTCATACCTGTACGTCATTGTGTGTACTCGAACTACAAAACCGGTGCAAACCGTTTCCACCAGAACCTCGATTTCAGCAAAATAAAAGACGAAAATTCTTTATCGCATGTAGCTATTTTTTTAACAGCTCGACGACGAGACAGAAAAACCAAAATGGCAGAGCCAGACAATCCGTTTAATTTAGTTTACAAAGCATGTTGATACAATGTCATAAGTCCTCAATTAAAACATACCATCATTTTGCACCGATAATAATCTATCGATCTATCTGTATTGCACGTTACATTACATGCTATGTTTGCGTAGGCAGACCCCTCCTGTAGTACACCGTAGCATATGTTGCATACTTAAGGGCTATCCACACATTTCCGGGTAACCGGCACTGACGTGTTCCGTCAGGGACGGGGCAAAAATCGGTTACGTACAACTTGTATGAACTCGTTCATATAGCTCCGTGACAGGGGCATCCGGATCGTCAGTGTCCGGGAACACTGACACGGACGACTCTGAACACGGATAGCCCTGACCCGGATATGTGTGGATAAGGGTAGGATTTGCGGACGAACTGTCGGACTGGGATGTATTAGTGGTCCGTGTGTGAGATACAACACGTTGGATTTACTACACTGACGGTGAGATACAACACGAATAATTTTATCACTAAATAAGTTACACGTTAAAAACATTTTTAAAAACAAGCTTTTAAGCAAACTTCAGCAGCGCCAATCCGGGATTTGCATGAGACCGGGCCTACTACTTAGTTTCAATGATTAAGCCGAGGAAGGTTCTTAACAAAATTACCTAATTATTAGGGGCCGCGTACTGCATGCATCTGTCTGCTGTGTGGACTTACCTATGGCAAACTTTAAAATAGTAGTTATGGTTTAAAAGTTTACAAGGTAAATTCATGGACAAAAAGCAATTTGTGCTGACTACTATTCAAAGCAGACGTTACGGCTCGCACCTAAGGGCTCTTTCAATTTAGACGTTTCGTGTCGGACCGCTGTAGTGCCGAAGCGGTGCCGAAGCGGTAACAGTGCGGCGTCGTTCAATCGTTCGTACCGACGCGACGCCGCACTGTTGCCGCACCGTGCGTTTTGTATGAAAATAAATGACCGTCCGTACGCCGCACGACAAACGCACCGCTTCGGCACTGCAGCGGTCCGACACGAAACGTCTAAATTGAAAGAGCCCTACACGTCACATTCTAATTTGATATGATCAAAGTGGTCGTGATTGAAGTGAAGCGGACATGAGACGGGCATGAGCTAACTGCCTGCAGCGTGGGGGAGGGTCAGGCGGCGAGCCGGGGGGAGTGGGGCTGAGGTGGGGGAGCTGGAAACTGCAATACTATCCGATTACACAAAAGCCAAATGATTACATAGTTTATGATAGAGACCACGTATACTGTTCAAATAGTACCCTCGCACCACACACGTCAGGTTAATATCAAAGGATTGTGTATCTAGATGCATATAGACGTAGGTACTATGATTGTAATTAAATCTCGTTGAACAACTGAACGAATTAAGATATTCGGAATTTCGGATACATGGTAGGTAAGATGTTAAAATGTTAACAGTACAAATACATTTTTCACCAGGAATTGGCATACAAATATTACCTACCTACATACATTGTTAAATTAAATTAAGTTACTTACTTTACTAATATAATTTTGAAGAGATCTTTGGAGTAATTTGGAAGAAACTATCCTAGTGTGGGGGCTAGTGCGTACCTAAATTGTAAATTACAAATAAATATATTTTTCATTATTTTCACATTGCTTGCCTGGTTTGGTAATCTCGTCCACGCGGGCGAAGTCCAGCTGAAGCGACTTCGCTCGCGTTTCATTGATTAACGTAATTTATGTAGGTAATATGGACAACAGCAAAACGTTTGTCTCGCTACGAAGTTTCAAAGAGCATTTCTTTTTAAATATTTTAACAATAACAGTTGTATCTCGGTTCTAGTGAACCAGGCTGACTTCTGCCTCTAACTACAATATTAGTTTGAAAATGTTTCACCAACAAGCGCTGATCTACCTAATAAAGTAAACAGTGATCCGTCAATCTGACATCACTTAGCACAATAGCCAACCGCACCTAGCGAATATCTGGGGCAGGCGTGGATACCACTTGTACAGAAGAGTCATTGACTAGACATACCAGATATCACCATAACCCGGCATACGCTTTTTTGTACCCACACCTACCTACCGCACCCAAGAAACCTAGGAGAACGCGTCTCTACCCGGCGATGTTTTCGCTCATAGAGAGTATATAGAAATACGTGGCACGATGATTATATCGCCGCGATTCTCTCGCTCGTGGAGATGGCGCCTTAGGATCGGAAGCAGATTATTACTACATACATACAACATTATAATAATACATAATATATTATTATAACAACAAATAGACTACTTTTATTACAGCATAAGCTAACTACTACAATCTATATATAGGTATATTACAAAATTTACAAAAGGAAACAATTGGGCCACCCATAGACCGTTGCAAACGATCTATAGGTAGCTCAACTGCTCCAACTCGATACCCGATGGCAGCGTGCCGAGGATACTGGCTGCTTTTATTATAATAATAATAATATGCCTCGATAATTTTTAAGTTCAGCCTGCGTTCTTCGTTTGTGCGAACTACTAAAAGGATTTTAATAAATCTTAATGGTGCTGTGTTAAACATGCCGGATGGCCATAACATCAAGTTTATTTCGTTAAAAAGGGTTTCAAGTTCTACAAGGAAAGGTAATTAAAAAAGTGATATCAGTCCAAAAGAAGATGAGTTTTTATCTACTTGAAACTTGGGATTATATTCTTAAAATATACTATTAGAAACGGGTTTCAGGAAGGTTTAAAATACATTTTTTTTTTAAATAGAACGAGCTGCTGAAAATATAATTGAAACGTCCCTCCCTTGCGTAATACTTTTCGATCATGTAATTTAATTTTCACGAGTAGAAAAAGAGGCAATCGTCTGAAAATGTAATCTTAATCCACCCCTACACCATGAACTTTGGAGTTTCATACTTTTAAGACTTTAGGTTTAGGCTGTATAAGTCAGCAAGCCTGAAGAAAGTTTTGAAGAAAATGTAAATTTAAAAAATACCAGTAATAAATTCATTCCTAATATTATTACGGGTGAATAACGTATAGATATGTTTGTGTTCATACGTAAGTACCTCTTTTGCTACTCACAAAGCCTTTACATATAAATGTTGTTACACTAGAATTGTAAAAACTTTATTGATTTTGAAAAAAATTTGATCGATGGAGACCAAGTGTTCGGTTCGACAGGGTAAAGCATGGGCTGCTTAACCCACCGTACAAGGAAAAGTACATAACGACGGAGGCGAGGCCCGCCAAAGGGGTGATCTCAAGGGCAAGGTCGCGGGCACGGCGGCTCCCTCGTGCGCGATCCGCGTATGCTAATAGAACGAGTTGCTTGCGCCTGCCAAACACTAATAACTCTTCATAGATTTATGACGACATACTGTCTATATCTAGACTATTCGATGTGATAAGAAATCGAGTGGAGTTAGGTTTGAACAGAGTGGAATAGAGGTTGGTTCCAGCTAACTTCCTGTTACACACTTCCGTTGCATTTCACGGAATCACTGCCCCAAATAGCTATTAAACCGGCATGTCATAGATCCTAAGTTCGAAAAACATATGTCAAGTGCACGGAAGGAGCCTCTTCGAGGCGCACCTCGAAATCCTTTCACCACTCTGGTTCGAAAGAACAAGTGACACGATAAGAAGACTGTCTATAAACCGCAAATTTTAAATCACCAGAAAAAAAATATGTACGCATAATCAGCTGCCGTTACTGAACGTTACATGGCATAGTCGTATTTTTTCAAAATAAATATGATAGAAATTGGACAAATGTTACCGTTAGTCGTTTTCCTAATGGCTCGGGAGCCGCACTCGCCCCGCTGTCACTGTCATTTTGTAGAAACCCAAAATTCTGACTGCACATATACAACGTAGTTCTGCATTGCCTTTGGTAATAAAAAAATTGTGGTGTAGTGTAGATACACAATTAGTATTTTATTTTTATATTGTCATAATCAGCCTATCGTAGACCACTGCTGGACATTGGCCTCTCCCGGTGAGCGCCATCGCGCAGTCTTCTATTTTTATATATGTGGCAACATTTTACGTAATGGCGGCAATCAAAATTGGTAAAATATTTTTTCTATTTAGTGAAAGTTTTACAAGTGAATAAGAATTAACAGGTTTAACCGATGGAAGATTATTATTATCGTATATTTGTTGTTTTTTTAGCCGTGTAATTAAAATACGTTCAATGAGCACAAACAAGCTTTTTAATACAAATCACTTGAGTACCTAGTTGCCGCCCCGCCATGTCATTATTGTCTAGTAAACGACCGTTTGAAATATTTGGCTAAATTCGATTATTTTTTAGGCGATTAGTCGTTGTACTGAAGACTGGTTCTAGTAAAATTATTCTGTGTCACTCTTCAACTTCGGCGTTATACTCGCGTTATACTCCATTCAATGCGGTAAACGGCGCCGAGTATTGAGCAGTGAGTTCGAAGCGGTTATGGATAAACTTGTGCTCTGATGAAAGTTTTGATCGTCTCTCAACTTCGCAATAAGGAAGTTTAAAGTTTATTAAACTGAACACCCGACTATTTAGTCTTATTCTAACATATTTTGATTTATTTAAGTAAATAATAATTAAAGCCTAACAGTCGTATGATCGTGAGGTATCTAAGTATTTTCTGTAGTGCTTGCCTCGCCTCTGCTATCTTGGTGTGAATTGAGCCAAAAGTGCCCAAAGGATTATCGGCTTGGTTTTGACAAATAGGAGCCACACTGCTCCGTTATGCTGCGTTGCGTCGTTATTTTGCACTGGCATTTTGTTAATAATTCGTCCTAAACTAGCGCTGCGACGCAACGCAACGCACACCTGGCAATACCATTTTCGTCAGAAATTAAAAAAAAAACCACTAGACGACTGCACCAGTTACGTCCATCACGGGAAAACTACTGAACGTATATAAGCTACGTGATAATCTCCGAAAAAAGTACTGTTATGTATTTCAGTTTTCTACTATATTGAATGTTGAAGCAGATAAAAAGAGGGATTAAAAATGTACTTTTAAGTTTAACGTTTAGTTACTGTGAATAGGGATCAAAACCGATGTACTGGTGCTGCCCTCTGGTGGAATGCTTTTAATCTTCAGAGGAAAATGGCTAATACGACGGATTGTGTAAGTCGAATCACAAGACACAGATGGCGCTAGTTTACATCGAGACGATAGTACCAAGCATGTCATAAAATGAAGCATTGGCAACGTTAAGCAAACCTTATTCCCGATACGACGTAGTACGTGAGTCAAATCATAGATGGCGCTCCATTATCCACATAAAGTTCTTATTTTTAGTTAGATTTGCGATCATTATTATTTACTATGAGCAAATTTTAGGGTTTGTTTTTAATTTTCTTGGGACTGCTTTGCGCTTGAGCCTTCGCTTGTACCCAGGACTTAAGAGCTCTCGTTCTCGTTTTACATTCCGTTTGCACTTGTATGCACCATATTCAAATTAGATTCGTTACCATAGATCAAATATAAATAAATATTATTTACATTCAAATCACCTTTCTATAACTACGACGATATAATTTTGCGTATATTGGAACAACAATGAAAAATCGTGGTCGGCGTAAAACTTGTTCCTAATTACTGATTAAGTTCGTATCTATGGATCGAACCAGGAACACTAAGCTACGAGTATAATGCAATGCAGTACAAAAGTGGCCGAGTGGGAGGTGCCTCGACTTACGATCCGAAGGTCGTGGGTTCGATCGAACCCGGTCGTACACCACTGGAATTTTCTGTTCAACAAATCTATGTGTGCATTAAAACACGCGCTTAACAGCGAGGGAAATCATCGTGAGGAAACCGGCGGGTCAAGTCATAGAACCTAAAAAGTTCGAATACATCTGTCAAGTGCACGAAAGGAGCCTCGTCGAAACGCACTTGAAACCTTTCACTACACTGGTTGGGTTGACGGGATGTGTGGGTATGGAGGTACGAGTGTGCACTGTTGTTATTCATCTTGTTTGAAAGGTTGCTTTTTTCTTTTTTTTTGTTTTCGTTTATAATGTGTGTATGTAAAATAAGTAGCTTAATAGTCATAGGTCGTGTCGTTAACCTTCACAGGGCTCAATTGACAAACAACGCTGGATAGGTGGGAAACCCCATCTATACAGCATAACGCTGAGTCCTTTTTTGCCTTACAAATACATACACTTCATAATACGAGTCGGTTAGAGTAGGTAAGTCTTTTTGAGTTAGAATTATTTAGATTAGTTATAAGTTTCTATTGTATTGTATAGGCAAATAAATTCCATTTAATTTAATTTCACTGACCTGGCACTGAAGATGGTGGCGAGCGCCATGAAGCAGCCGTCGGCGACGCGCGGCGAGCCCGTGTAGCACTTGTCTACTGTCCAGTCCAGCAGCGGCCCGATGTCAGGGTTGCAGTCCAGCAGAAGTGCGATCGTCTCGCGCGCCAACTCGTATATCTGACCGACATAGTTCATAGTTCTTTATTCATAGCAGGGTTGTTATGTCTTCCCAGACAACTACGATCTGGGTCTCTTCAAGAAACGAGTAAATATTTGAGATTCATCGTCGGCCACATCATCACTCAACATCAGGTGAGATTGTGGTAAAACGATGGTCTATCTCTAAAAAAAATGTTAATTAAGTAGTACAAGTATAGTAAAGTAAACAAATCATTTATTTATAACTCCATAGTTACAAGTCAACATTAATTTATAATGAAATTGATAAATTAAATAATTCATTCATATCATAAAATACATTTTTCAATAGCCACTTCTTCAAACGAGCTTTGAAGGTATAGATGGAAGGTGCATCACGTACAGTGTCAGGTAGTCTATTGTACACTGATGTCCCTATTATATATACGGATCTTTCAGATTTAGCGAGCCTGTGTGCGGGCGTCACTAGTTGGTCTTTAAATTTGTTACTTCGCAAGTTGCGGTTCAAATTAATGCCCTTACGTTGGAATACCTCAAGATTTATGTGAGTGAACAGGGCTATCTGATAGATAAGCTCGCAGGGTAAATGAAGGATTTTGAGTTCCTTAACAAGTTGCCCTCTAGCGAATGACGTCACAAGAATTCTTAGGTCAAATTGGTTCTGCGCATCCTTGTCACGTGGTTCGCCAGAGGACAGTTACAGGAAAAGGTTAGGTGTTTGGTTGTGTATTAGACATGCAGTCTAGGTCGGTACCAACACCGTGCCAGATATTATGTCGCACCGCAGTAATAAGTGTAATGTGTAGTGTTAATGTTGGCATTACTGTGTTCCGGTTGGCATTGTTCGGTAGCTAGTGAAATTACTGGGGCTTACGAGACTGACCATCAAAATGTCTCACGGTGGAGGAGCGCTATAGCAACCACTGTTTTAGTTATGAGCAGGCGTGATCTCTTATTATCAGGAGAGAGCCTTTAGCTAGTCTCTCCACTTATATTCCACTAGCTGGTGCCCGCGACTTCGTCTTCGCAGGTATCTTTATAAATTGTAGCCTATGTGTTATTCTGATGTATAAGCTATATTATTGTAAAGTTTCATTAAAATCCATTTAGTAGTTTTTACGTGAAAGAGGAACAAACATCCATCCATCCATCCATCCATCCATCCATCCATCCTTACAAACTTTCGCGTTTATAATATTAGTAGGATTTATACTCCATTCTTTATTGTAATTTTTTTCGTTACGTTTCAGTTCAATTATTGTTGTGATAATTTTTATTTTTTATTTTCCAATACTATTAATAATATTGTTAATTTTTTTTCATTGACTTGTAATTTTTGAATTATCAATAAAAAATGGTATTGCATTGTAAAAATAAAGTATGGTTTGTATGTATGTACGTTATAGGTACCTTGTCGTTGGTGGAGGACAGCATCTCCATGAGCCAGGGGTAGAGCGAGCCGTCGTCGGCCAGCGCGGCCGGCGCGAAGCACGGCCCGCAGCACACCAGCGCGCTCATCGCCTGCACGACACATATTTGTATGATCAACATCAGTTTTTTTAATAAAATTTAATTTTTAATTAACAAAAAAATTAAATGGGCAATGCATACGGGATACTACGTTGCAAATGTGCAGTCAGAATGTGCGAGTGCGGCGCCAAAGCCGAGCTTTTTCGAGCTGGCTCGAGCTATGTACCTGGGTTTGCCAAACGAAGAATAAAACTTGAATTATTATCAATAAAGGGTACCGCCTGATGCAAATCCATAGGAAACGACTAACGGTAACAGTTATACATTTTTAATAAAAATAAAATTGACCGAAATTTGACTTCATTTATTTTGTTTTTTTTGCCATATCTGTGTTCAGTTACGGCAATTGACCATGTGTATTTTTCTTTCTAGTGATTAAAAATTAACCGTATATATGTATTTACCAAAAAAAATATTATAAAAGTTTTCCATTAGTCATTAGTTTGGGGCTGAATGGCGTCGTGTGAAATGTCCAAACATTATTATTATTAATTGTCGGTCTTAGGCTGGGCCCCAGCTATAACAAAATGGCTGCAGTAATTAAGCGAAGTCAGAGATCTTCACGAACACCCTAAACCAGAACCCAGGCATCAGTTCACAAGAGACAAGCGCGCGTTTTGATATCGCGTGGTTGAAAATCAGCGCGTGCAAACGTTTTAGACAACAAATAAATAATGATGGAACGAACATTTCACATACAACGTCATCTAAACCCGAACCAAGCGGACCTTATATTATGGGAAGTAGATAAATGACAGTGTACGTAGGGCACTGCGCTAAAGGTATGGAGTATGCAGTGGAGACTGACCCTGAGGGCGGAGAGCGTGAGTTTGTCGTCGGGGTCGTGCGGCTGAGCGGGCGGCGTCAGCGCGCCCAGCGCCGGCGCCAGCGGCCCGCACCACGCACCGAACAGCGAGAACAGCGAGCGCACCAGCTCCGCGCGCATCAGCGACGCGCGCGCCTCCGCTGCGCACAACACCGCGCCATCAGCCGGGCACACAACCACATAACAGGCAATGTAATACAACCATAGATGAATAACGGTGTTCCTATAGAACACCAAGAAGGACAGTAGGGTGTCCCAAAAAAATCAAAGTTGTTTTTTGTTTACGCATACCCTCTTAATTTATTAGAATGGTGTCAAATATATTGTAAATAAAATTTAATGAACGTAGGACACCGGTAACCCGTGCCGACTTACCTCGAAAGATCAGTATTAGATTTCTAAGGCAAACTCGGCCAAAGGAGTATATATGTATATATTTGCAATTTTGTTAGAAAATTGCATTTCTTTAGTTATTCAGGATGTCATTAGAATTACGCAGTTTTAAGAAGAGCATATTTTTTAATAGGGGACGAAAAACATCAAATAACGGCTTCAAAACTTCCCTGTAATGAACAAAAAATTCCATCTAATTTACTCGAGTTTTACCGGACTGACCTGACCAAAGAAATAGTCAGAGATGATTATTGAGAGTTAATTGAGCTTTCTGTGATATTTAAAGGTGGAAAAATGGACAGAAAACTCAAAATTCGACCTCCGGTGCCATGCACCAAGCGCGGCGGAGGCGAGAGCGATTTATTCTCTGAAAATATCACTAGTAAGCGATTAATTGCAAATTACGAACAAAGATAAGGTGGCACTGCTGAATGTTTGCCTGTTTATCGTGACATCCTGCTTAAAACTATGGCTGCAATGCATTTTTGCAGTCAAAGAACCTTATCAGGACTTATGCTTATTAAAGTCAATGAAAGCTTACGAAAACTTTGATAAAACCATCTCATAAGCAGCTATACATAGGCTAAGCTAGCATACATGGTATTTGACTGAGTAAGTCTCCGTATTGTCATTGTTTGACGACGACGTGGACCACAAAACCAAAGGTAAAACGCTACAAAATGGTTTAAATTTAACCAAAGATCATTCATCAAGCTCGTTTACTGTGGTAAACGATATATACCATTGAAAGACGAACTTTTTGATTCACTGTATGATTAGTTTCATATGTAAATACGGGAATAATTTCTTTTTTTTTCATTTCTTACTTCATTTAAGTGTTTCAGAGAAAAACATCTACGACTTCGTTTCAGTCAAAAGTAAGTCGATGTTCTACCGTCTTAAAATTGATGATAGTGTTCTCCACGTATGTCCTTCTTTGTGGCTGAATAATGGGTATTTTTAAAAAGCTAGTAAGAAGATTTCAACACTCAGCAGAGCAGTGAATTATACAGAATAGGCAGTTAAGTTGATGCAAGAATTTCGTTACGTTATACGTTGCGTACTAAGGCACCGGAAGCTTTATCCTGATTGTAAAAAAGGCAACATTGAAATGAAAATTTGTCAGATAATATGTTTTGAATAATTTAAGGTATAATTTGGCCATATTGTTGCATTATTTACTTAATAATCTTTGAGTTTTAGAATCTTACTAAATTACTTCATACAAATTATCATGCCTTATCTTTGGTATCAAGTCGGCACGGGTTGTCTTTGTTCAATCTCAATAATATTTATTATTTGAGGTATTAAGGTCATTTAGAAAAAAATAAAAGGGTATGCGCATTTGATTTCAGGAAAAAAAATTCTCCCTTAGGTCTTGGGACACCCTAATGGACAGTACCAAACCAAAAGGGATGCGGTATATAGGACCGAAAATTTTCAGACACCCTGTCAATAAAAATGAAATATCTCTATTTTTACAAAATTATGTTTGTTACTTTTTACGATGTAGTTTTATTAACAATAGAAAAAGCCTAGTAGTTTTAACATATAATATATATCTAGCCCTGTTACTTCTCTTTTAAGAAAATAAGCATCGGAACAAAATGTACTAGAAGTTAGCCAATGTGGCTCCCTTTTCTTGGTCGCATTTTCAATGTACTACATTGTGTTTCTATACTTTAATACTTCTGTGAATACAACATATCCGCGCACACGTTTCGCGCCTTTGTGGCGACACGGTATACGTTTTAGTACGCAAGACTTCTACGTTTCGCGTATCAGCAACTTTACTGGTTCGTATAGTCGCTTCTACCCTGTCGCTCATTGAACTTGTGTAACGTAATAAATAGTATTTGATTTTGCAGTAATTGGTTTTAGCTGATTAGACAGGACCCCATAGAGATCAGACTATATTAGGATACCAAAAGGTATCCAAACTTTCAGTGCGAACACGCGTCCCATCGGTCTTCAGCACTCGCCATCGAGCGAGCATCCCCGGCCATTTACACAAAATGAATACCTAATAGCAGGGCTAGGTAAGTGCTCGTTCTCGGGCCGCACGTTCGTTGCAAATGGCCGTACTTATCACACAGCACGTTAAAAAACTATTAGCCGGCGAAACCAACGCGCGCGCTGTGAATGCACGTAGCGTACTCGCTGTTATTCTGAGTGTTTGTGAACACATTGAAATGTAAAGAAACTGTTATTGATTTATTTGTTGGAAGACCTAACTGATATTTCATGTTACATTGTATGTGTAGTAAATAATCTGTACCCGGCTTTAGAATCAGTCGGTGGGTTTCGTGTGGTGATAGTGGACTCTCCTGGACTCACCGGGGAAGCTCTTGACGAGCTCGGTGAGGAAGTCCGCGAAGGTGTGGCGCTGGTCGCGCGCGGCGGGCGCCTCCTTGTCCGCCTCGGCCTCCAGGCTGGCGCGCACTCCCTCCAGGTACTCCGTCAGCAACGGGTGCAGGCTGCCGCCTTCCATGCCGAACTGACTGCGATCATAAACGTGCACGGATCGAACGAGGAGCTCTACACACCTCACACGAGGCCAAACTGACAGAAAGGGGCCTATATACTAATATCGTTACTCCACCGCAAATGGAGCTGGATAGGCCACACATTACGCAGAAACCCAGACCATATACCCAGACAGGCTCTGGAGTGGAACCCACAAGGGAAGCGTAAGCGTGGTCGCCCAAAACAAACCTGGCGACGCTCAGTTATTACAGAAGCGCAAAACCTCGGCCTGACTTGGAGCGAAGTGAAGAGGACGGTGCTAGACAGAACGACCTGGATAAACTTTGTGCCTGCCCTTTGCCCCGATGCGGGGACATAAGATTCTATGATGGTGATACTAATATCGTATTGGCTTGCAACCGTCCAAACCGATAACACTGCTGAATTGAGACCGAACGTATTAATATTACCCGTAACTTCGTTTGCGTTGTAAATTTCCAAAATACCTTTCAAATTTCTGCTCTTGACAATCATAATCTACCAAATTTCAAGAGTCTACATCGACTGGTGAGCATGTAGGCTCAGTCAGTTAGTAGGACCAAGCTTATAATAGATATTGATGATTATAATAATCCACTGCTGGACACATGCCGTAATCGTCGCCTACGAGTCCCGTCCGAGCAGGTCTAATAGACCTGTTTTTGAATGCGCAGAAGTCGATTTTTAAATGTGTTGAGGCGAGGGGGGTACCTGTTGGCGAAGGTGTTCTTCTGCGCGATGAGCAACAGCATCCGGTTGAGGTTAAGCCTCAGTGCGTCGCGCCGCCGCCGCCGCCGCATGTTCTCCTGCTTGCGGTCCACCGCCTCGCGCAGCAGCGGCACCAGCTCCTCCATCAGGTCTCTGCGAGGTGACACCGACCATACAACTTGCTAACAGAATCGGATATATATACAAATCGATAGGCTTATAAATACACTTTCTGCTGCAAAGTAGTAGCTTTACTGTGTTCCGGTTTGAAATAACTGGGATGAAACTGCCTTCATGTGGACGAGCGCTATCTCAGTGTTGCACCGACCTATGAGAATAAGAATCCTGTGGCGTTATCTCTTACCAACCGGAGAGTGTTACGAACTTGTTGAACGAAATTGTCACACTTTTATACTGAAAAAAAAAATCTAGGCTAGAGCAGTGCGGTAATTCTGGCGTGACTGAGGAACAACCAGCCGTGTATTGTTGCAATATTTTTGCCTTATAATATTTGAACAACTGTCGATAATGCTAAATGAACCGACCGCCAGGGACGATATCGGTATTCACTCGCTATACTCTAAGCTAGAGTGTGTACTAACTTGAGCGCTTCCGGGTTGATGTTCCCGCAGGCGAGGATGGCGGCGTCGCGCACCTCGGGCACCTCACAGCGCGCTAGCGGCACCGCCAGCTTGTGCAGCGCGCTGGGCGATGCCAGCGCGCCGCGCGCCTCGCCGCCGCTGCGCTCGCTCAGCGAGTCCGGTGACGAGCTGCAGAGGGCGCGGGGCGCACCGGTTACTACGCCAGCCGATGCCGGGCTCAAGGCGCGTGTCCCTCGCTAACGATATCTGCACACGGTGATCTCCGATGTGCGCTCATCGGTCACCGTGTAGCGTAGTGAGCATTGAACCTTTGACTACACACGGTCTGAAGGTAGGCTACCGACCGCATGTCCACAAAATAATTATGATAAGATTAACTCCGAGACGTGAATTGTGTCAATACCAGTGGCTCCATCAAAAACCTTCGCGTATGAAGAGGAAAGAAGTCAACAGTTTGTATGACGTTATGTAATATAAATCATACAAACTGTTGACTTCTCGGTGACGAATACGCTACGATAACGTTAACGCGAGATCGTGATCAGGCCTCTGATTGCATTATAGTAGTCGGTCCAAAGTATACAACGGTACATCACAAAGGTCAATGTTTACTACGCAATGTACGCGTTAACATCGACGCGTACGCAGACATGCGAGAGCCACGCGCACTTGTTGCAATAACTATTACTGACATTTATGAGAGAGCGTATGTAAATACAGTTTTCACGGTGGATCTTACCATTATGTAGTAAACCGTTTGCAGTTTATATGGTCACTGGATAGTTACATTGCCAAGATTCACCGTCATTACTGTTCATTGATGTACTTGAGTCAGCAGGGTCGGGACTGGTTCCCACTAAACTGTACGAAGTTGGTGCTACTAATTATTTTCATAATATTAACTGCGGATATCAACCGCATTGAGAGTTCGAGTGCATATATTTCACTTGGCATTTTCTGTGATCATTTTCATGACTTTATATTACGACCCAGTATTTACAGTTTGAGTGGAAATCGGTATTTATACTAGTGCTTTTCGCCACGCGATTGGTTGATAGTTTAATATCATAATAAGCAACACTCACGCTGCGAGATAGTTTCTTGCAACCTCGGTCGAATGGCGAAAAGCATCCAGCGAACCCTCTGATTTAATGAATACGAAAACACAATGTGGATGAAGAAATCTTCAAAGCGAGGAGAATTATTCTCAAGCTTACATTCACGTTGATGGTATCTTGCTTATTTTAGCATTGCCACATATACTTTAGCTTTATTCTACATCACGCTTATCTATTCAAGAGGCACACTGACATTGATAGCATGCTGCTTGATAATTACCTATTTTTTATAAGTAATAAAATAATATGAGCCCCGTGTTAATGCTGGTAGTATTAAAAATTACTTTGAAGATTATGAAAAGACACTCGACACTATTTTGAAGACACTCGGCGCATCTTCGGCGCCATAATGAGATTATGAACTTCAGTTGATGAAATATTTAACAGTTTAACACACGGTCTCTTTTTATTTATTGATATGGATTTGTACGGGTAGCTAAAGACATTTGATTTTCCAACTATACAAAACAGAACATTTTATATAAAAGTATATAGCTTTAAGTATGTACTTAGCTACCCGCAGCACTCGTACAAAATACAAAAGCGTCTAGCACAAGTATACTGTAACAATTATTGCAGGTTCGAAGGACATTCACAAGCAAACGGATGATTTAACACAAACGAGCCGTATGCGTAACACAAAGTTATACATCATAATGATGAACACCGCGTTACCTGATCGACAATCTAGATTGTTCTTGGAGCCTGGAGCCCGGATTACATTCACAACTCGCTTGTATATTAGTGACCCTATCATATGGTTCATAGTTTGAACATATTGACATTATTAAAATCCGTAGAGAAAAATATACTGCAAAAAAATGGTTTAAAAAGTTGAAACGTATAAAACATGCTGCGGCTTGATTGACAACTAACATCTATTTTGTAGCTAACACGGTGTTTGTAAACTAAATATACTTACAAGGTACATGCAGGGCATGCAAAGTGTAGGGTAGGCTGGAAATCTTGGAAGCGAAGAGGAATTAGGGTTCACTAAGAAATGACAAAATACTGCATGAGTCCGAATGAGACAAACAGAAAGATAGAGTCAGGGATTTAAAATAGTCCTACATGTAGAGAGGTGTAATAAAATAGGAAAGAGCGCTTTACGAAGAAACGAGATAGTTATGCTACAGATTCCACAGATACAATAATAAACCGGACGTCACATACGACAAACGATCAACACTTTCAAAACGTAATGAAAATGACATTGAACACTGATACAAAATACATAATCACGGATCCTAGAAAACATGTGTAAGTGGCAACTTGTTACGAAGTTAACTAGAAATTTTCAATAGTCAAATTAACAATCGATTAGCTAACATGACAATGTTAGCTAATCGATTGTTAATTTTTCGGATGCCACCTTCAAGTGTTTCCATAATTCGTGGAGTGTTTGGTGCATACCCCCACAATGTCTCCGGACACGCCGATAGGAAGAGAGCGCTGTCCGGGCAAAATAAAAGTATGTACACTATGTACTGAGAATACAATCTAATTAGGACCATACTGTAGTGGAAGTAAATACATTGATTTATTCAATAAAACCAAATCAAAATTATCGTAAAGTCGAAAAGGAGCCGAAATCAAGTCAGTACGCTAATAGCTCGTACAACAACCAATACTTTATTTGTGATTATATCAGGCTAGCAGCGAGCTTACGCCAGAATAAAGCGGAATGGACAAACAACCCAAACTACACCAAAAATTTTCATCTGCTTCACATAGCTTCATTTTGTATTATGAGTCTGGTCCCCCATCCATTTGTTTTTTAACTACATATACTGGACTAATGACTTTGATACTCAGGATTGAGATGGAGTTCCATATGAAACAAACAGTCTCGATGTGAAGTAAGGAGAACACTAGTTTCTGATGTACGTATGCAATCTATAGGTGATTTGGAATATAATTTCACACAACTACTGCAGTCATGGGATTTATTTGAAAGAACTATAGCATCCATGCATCTCGTATCTATAATACGGGAGTGAACTGGCTGACCATTCCGCTCGTCGTCCGTTAGAACAAAAGCCGTTGGATGTACGCGTACGGTGTGAGTGAACGCGCGCGGGTATGTATGGTATATGTATGAGCGGGCGGGTTGCGCGTGTCGTGGGGGACATACGCGGTGATGGCGCGGGTGTCGGCGGCGTGGGGTGTGAATGGCTAGGCGGTGGCGATGCGAGTGTCGGAGTGGAGTGGGCACCTCGTGCGCTTGTGGTGGCGGTGCGCGCGCGCGTAACTCAGCGGCAGCGTGAAGAACGCCGCCGGAGCGCTCAGGCTCTCGCTGGAGGAGCCGAGCCCGCCGCCCTCGCCCGCCCCGCCGGCCCCGCCGCCCGTCTCCACGCTACGCACACACACACGCCCGGTCAACTACGCGCCACACGGTACCGCCCCGCAACGCCTCGCCCCGCGTCTCTCCTCTCCTGTGCCACTCCGCGCTACCGTGTCGTGTCGCTTCAATCCTACACGCACCTAATGACGCATCGTTCCAACAGCACAAAATAAAAACAATACTCAAATAAAACAAATCGTATGTATAAATTTGTTATGCCTGCTACACACGACAACGATTTATCGTAGCGATGTGACTGCGCAGTCCGTTTGTGCAGTTTTATCGGTCGTGTGTATGACAAATCGTTGCAGATTATCGTTCATCGGTGGCAGTTGCAATTTTTATTAGATAAATCGTTGTCGATCGCGTTTGCGCATTTTTTTCTTCGCGTGTGGATGGCGATCGGTGCGATCATTATTTGACTTAGAGCTTGCGGTGATATTATTGTAGAAAACTTCATACATTCGTAGGAACGTCCTGTAGCTAAACATCGCAGTGTAGCAGATAATCTTTCATGAGGACTTATTGCTTCTCGCATTACAGTGTCCTCTTTCTTTATTAGTGGAGTAACTAAATCCAGCAGATTTAAGTATGCTTCTTCATTCATCCTCAAATAATTATGCCAATCTTTCGGAGCAAATTTCAATTCATTTAATAAGTTGGTATGAGAAAATCGTTTTCTTTTCATGAGCCAGTCTTTGCACCACACACTCCGCGCCTTTTTTTGTATAAGCACATAACCAGGCCTAATATCGCAAGCGCGTCATCATCTTCCATCGTAACGTGCTTCTTGCGTGAGGGTCTGCGGAGAACTGACATCGACGTCGATATCGGAGGCGTGTGGAGACACAAGGAACGTTCGATTTATCTGCACAGTCTGAAATCGCTACGATTATCGTTAACGTGTGTAGCAGGCATTAGTAATACTACTTGATGACGTCTTTATAATAACCATTTTCCTATGACGATGTAAATTGTAAAGGTACTAAATCATGTGTCAGTCGATCCACAAACGAATAGGACTCTGTGTGGTGAATATCCTATGATAAGGGGCGAGAAATATGCATGCTAATAAATAATCACATTTTCACATCCACAAGGCGACTGAGGCGGTAGTTTGTTGAAGTGCGCGGCGGCTGCCATTGTGCCGCCATTTGGATTCAGGGCTCTAATCATCGTTCAATAAACTACCGTTTTGGTTATGGATTAACAATTCAGATACAAAATACACTCGTTACTCATGTCTTATTTACCAACGTTGATCACTTTGTTTATTGTTTTGCAACTAGACTGAGGTTTCTAAGTCAACTATGAAACAAAGGTTCTTCCAAATTAATGATACGATCAATAAATTGATCAACTTTCGTAAAATGTTAACATTTAGCAAATTAATAATTATCGTATCAGCATTTCAGCACATTACTAAATATCGAAGAACTTTACACGGACCTTTACTGCCAATAGATTGATAAAAAATTTTGAAAAGCCTCTACGGTTCTAATTAGAGGAAATCCCATGGCTTTTGCGGTGAGCGAATCCACAGATGCAAAATCACTCGGACAACGGCGACCGGACTAAACAAATCTACCGAACGTTAGCTAGCAAATTGGCACAGTTTCAAATGGCTGGAGAATGAGTTCAGTTCGGTGTGTGTCCATTGTCCGTAGCGACGTGACGCATCTCGGGCGTGTGGCCGTCTGGCGGACTCACCTGAGGCTGAGGTCGGGGCTGGCGCAGCGGACGACCGGGCTCGGCACCGCGGGCACCACCAGGTACGCCATCGTCATGTAGTACTTCCATACCTGCACACAACGATTTTTAATCACCAGAACATAGTTTACACTGCTGGGTGTAGGCCTCCTTTTATAGCAAGCGTCAAACAAGGTGTCCTCTGGCGAACCACGAGACAAAGGTGTGAAGTGTAAGTAACCTAAGAATTGCGTTTTATATCTTCGTCAGCGCATCTTTGTTACGTGGTTCGCCAGAGGACAGCTTGTTCAACGCTTAAAGATTATAGTATTAGTATTTGAATTGAAACTGTATTATTTAATGCATTGATTTTCTCTGTTACAAATCATGCTTGCAGTAAATTACATACGTTTAAAAGTATAACTTTTAACTGTTTGTTATTTCTCGCGTTATTTTCTTATACATTTTGTCCGCGACTACCCATGGCCCGCCATTTAAAAGATATGAAGATTGTTATGAAACAGTATTCGGATGGTAACTCACTTGCATATAGCCATCCCTCTCTTTCTCAGGCTTCCTCGGCAAGGCTGGGCTGCGAGAGAGGAGAGAAGCGCGGTTGTCGTTCACCGGCCTGCAAAGCGATGTGTTTAACATCATCAGTTTGTTCTGCCGCCAAACAGCAATATGAAAGCATTACTGTGTTCTAATTTAAATTTAATTTTGGCACTCTAGCCACTGAAATAACTGGGCTTTTGAGGCTTATCAATCTAAAAGAGGACGAGCGCTATAGCGTTTAAACACCGGCCTTCAAAGTTGTTCAAAGTGCCCTTTAAAGGAAGCTATTTGTTAGATAATAGTATGATGAATGTAATGTAGTGTAGTAGTGTGTTGTAGTACTGACGCGGGTTCGATGATGGTGAAGAGCGCGTGGATGCGCGCGTGCAGCACGGGCCAGGCCTGCAGCACGGCGGCGGGGCAGCGCGCCGGCACGCGCTCGCGCTCCAGCAGCCCGAACAGGATCACCTGCGGCCACACCAGCACCGTCACTAACTCATCACCCGAGCCTCAACCCCACCACCACTCAACGTCAGCTGCGGAACAGAGTATGTCCGAGCCACAAGCCACGAGAGCGGTCAGCGCTCGCTTTGTGTCCACGTTTAGCCACCACTAGTGGTCCAGAGGGCGGCAAGCAGTCTACACACCAGCGGGGCTAGATATTGGGGGGCAATGCATTTATAAATAAAACCATACTTCAGGCAAAATAAATCATTTCATTTCATATCGGGGAAATTCGACATGTCCATTCGGGGTGCGTCCGAAAGAACCGCCCACCCGCCGACACACTGCTGAGGTATTTTGTGACCTAAAGACGATTGGTACAGGTATCTTCATGGTTTAATAGCGATCGGCGAAAGTGGAGCTCTGCGCAAGTGAGGTGAGGAAAGACGGCGCGGCGGCGTGAAGGTGGCTAAGCGACCAATAGACGCTGCCGGGCGCCTTCCCCGTCGCATCCCACCCCTCCCGCCAAAATCGACTTCAAGACGCAATCAAGGTCAGCGCTATTAAACCTTGAGGATACCTGGAGATATCATTTGTCTTTTCCCGAGACATCTCTTTCATAACAATACATAAGAAGAGCTGGTTGTAAGTTGCGAGTTTATAGGCAAGACGACGCTGACAGTAGCGATTGAGTGCTGGACTCACCTCCCAGGGATCGGCGCCATTAGACGAGCTCCCACTCCAGCTGTTCTTCGAAGATGTCTCGTCGTGCTGGACACCTGCGAGAATAACGGAACTCATATAACTGTCCCAATAACAGACTCCCTTATGAAAATAATAAGCAAGGCTATTTGATAAAAATTACTGAGATAAAAATACTTGAATCAAATTCAAATTCAAATTGTTTATTTAAAAATAAATAACATTACAGATTTTCCAAAGCGTTATATACCTATAAGTAATTTGTTTACATATAAATTAATATTTAATTTGGCGTGTGCCAGTCTGCGCTTAGCCATAACGTAGAAAAAAATAAACCCGAAATCCCCGCTGCGGTTTATGGTTGGTGTTAGTGGGGATTTCTAACTTTTTTCCCGAATTCCCCTCTAGTGGGGATCGCCAGTGGGGATTTCGGGAATAAGCCTTCAACGGGAAGCCGGTGCAGACCACTGTACCCCCTTGTTTGAATTAGAATTAGAAGGCAGTTGTGTGATTGTGTGTGTTACCGGCGGGGTGCGTCCAGACGGGGTGCGTTCGCTCGGCGAGCCACAGCAGGTCGGGCGTGGCGGCGGCCAGCAGCGCCTGCTTCTCGGTTGGCGGCAGCAGCGGCAGCGCGCGCTCCACCAGTGCCGGCACGTGCGCGTCGCACGCGTCAACCAGCGCGCCCTCGCCCCCGCCCAGCTGCAGCTTCTCCAGCAGCAGCTTCGCCTCCCTGCACACATACACACACACTGTCGTTCCACTGCCCGCTGCGAGACATGAAAAAACACAACGCTGGTCCGTTGAAGTTAGAGTCGGTCATACCTGAGTATGTGGACGGCGAGTCGGCGCGGGTAGAAGCGGCACTGGCACAGCATGACGAGCGCCAGGGCCTCCGCGCCGCGGATGACGGCGGCCAGCGGCTCGTTCTTAGCGGGCGCGGGGGCGGGGCCGGACGTGGGGGCGGGCGCGGGCGAGGGCTCCCCGTTCCGCCAGCTGGTCAGCAGCTGGAGCAGCATACGCAAGCCGTTCTCGACGAGCTGAGGCGACGTGTCGTGCACCTCGCGCGCCAGGAAGTGCGTGAAGCCGAGCAGCACGTCCTGCCGCCACTCGGGAAAGTCCACGATGAGCGTCTGGAGGGATTGGAACGACAGGCCGCGGAGCTCCTCGTCCATGTGCACCGTGAGCCGGCACAGCAACTCCACCAGCTCGCCGGGACTCATGCCCTCCGGGATCAACCTACCATACACACCACATCAGAGGGTTGGCCTCGAGCCGAGCCTCATGCCTAAAATGCATTACCATCGGCATTTTTACCAAAGTCATTAACAAATTAGCCATTTAACGTTTGAATATATGGGCATTGAAATTGAAAAATAGCAAAAGTTGAACTGTAAAGTACCTCGGTATGGCGGCGACGCAGGTGCGGAAGAGGTCGATGCGCGGCTTGCGCTCGCCGGTGTTGATCTCCTGCTCCTTAGTGACGTTCTGCGTGTTGGTGAGCATGAGCGGGCGGCCGTAGTGCGCGTCCAGCGCGCGCAGGATCTCCACCAGCACGCGCCGCACGTACGGGAAGTAGGCGCTCATGCCGATCGAGCGCGCCGTCTCCTCCGTCAGCATCTTGTTGAGGAAGGTCTTCTTGACGCGCAGCGTGTTGCCCGAGGGCAGCGTGCCCGAGGTGCGCGGCATGGGCGGCTCGCCCTCCTTCTGCTGCAGCCCGTCGGCCACCACGAGGAACGCGCGCAGCCCGATGGACATCCGCTCCGGCGTGAGGATGATCTTGATAGCCCGCCCCACCATCAGCAGGTCAAACACGATCTCGCGCATGGCGAAGTCAAGCCGCTCCTGCGCGATGAACTGGATGATCTTCACGAAGATGTTGAGCGGCGTGTCGCGCGGCACCACGCCCTTCGACCCCTTCGGGAAAAGCGAGTTGACGATGCTCTGCAGCCGCGACTGCGTCGCCGAGTTCGACTCGCACTTGATGCGGATCATGTACACCCACAGCAGACGGTACAGGGACTCTGCACGAACAGACGATACGACATCACCCGATTGTTGATTTACTCACGGTGATACCTTCTCACCCGACGAGTACGTACCTAGCGCAACCCTGCACATCTTGGGGTCCCTGTTCTTGAGGTGGGAGAGGCACATGGCGAGGAAGCAGTGCCAGTTGGCGAGGAAGAACTGCTTCTGCGAGACGCAGAGTAGGCAGGTGACGAGCGGGAACAGCGCCAGTCGGTGCTTGGACTTGGTGCTGGCGTCCAGCGTGTGGCTGTACAACATCTCCACGAAGTTCTTCAGGCACGGCACGTTCACCTCGTTCTTGACCGTCTGCGAGCGGAATCACGATTTACTCTAATGCCACGCTATATTTACTATCGTATCGTACTATATAACTGTACTTTATTTACTACAATCCAACCACAAACCTGGCTTTTTTGACAATTCCGTTATGTAAGAGGCTCGAGTGCAACCACATTACTTTTAATTAGGGGCCGTTAGTGATAAATGTATTATGTTCGGTAGTATTTAGCTGCAGACTTTCCTAAAGTCGTTAAAATCATTTTTTATACAAATATATATGACGGAAAATTAGCGCTGGCATACCAAGCAACCATCATCTGCCGAGTAACTTGACCTTTTCCCATTTAAGTTAACAAAAAAATAATGAAAATTTTATAAGTTCTATAGACAGAAGCTAGTACAGACCGCGGCGACAGGCACCAGTATCTCGACAAAGAGGCCGGCGAGCGCGTGGCGTATGTCCTTATCCTTGGCGTCGAGGAAGTACTGCGCGCACTCCTGCAGGAATTGGAACGACGCCTCGAACTCCTCGATGGGCACCATCTTCACGCGGAAGAACTTCATGCCCATCAGCAGCGAGATGATGCTCTGCGTCGTGTGAGGCGACATCTCGCGGCTCCGCAACTCCTGTAACAACATGTCACGACCACATCTCGCTTATAGAAAATCAAAAGAAGCTACGATTATTGCACTTTAAAGTGGCACGGTTTATTTTAAGTTCTAAGTTTTGTAAGGCGCTATCTAGATATATATTTTTTGTACTCATACACCGTTACTCGTTTCAATGGCTAACACCGACGTCTGCCTTGGAGCAAAACAGATCCACGAAAAAGTTTAATGCAGCATTCGTCCAATTAAACTTCGCAGGTCGTCAGTGTTGGTAGTCATTTATTTATACACTTTTGAACTTAACGGTAATCGGTTGGAGGTAGAGAGAGATACCTTCAATTCTGCCGTGAACCTCTTTTTGACGGAGGCAAAGCGCGAGTGTGCCAGCACGCCAATCACCTCGGCGTACAGATCCGCGATGATGTGCACGTTGGCCGCGTTGGGGTTAGACTGCAACCTGGAAAACATAAACTCGTCAACTATACTTGCTCAAATACTCATCATTTAGTTTAGGCCGAGTTAAGTATGTAACTTTTTTCAGTCTTTCTGTAAGTCGTCTTCTGGTGAAAGTTGCTGCTGTGTGGCTGAGTTTTCAAACCACACCGAGCCCGATTTTCTAACGACTATACATATTTTTACAGCCGGGTCCAATATATTACTCTTTATTGGACACCATTATAAAAGAAATAAGAAATGAAACAAAATAGAAAGAAACAGTGGTCCAATGGGCGGCTCAGTCGCTAATGAGGCCCCGTCTCTTCCAGGCAACCTCGGGATGGCTACGAGCATGGTTCGGACGTGGGAGTGTGGAGTGGAGGGCTCACCCTTCCTTGTAGTTGAATCGCTTGAAGGCGACGTTCTCGATGTAGAGCACGAGGTCCTCGTGGCCCGGGTGGAAGGGCAGCTGGCGCAGCACCTCGATCAGCGCCAGGCAGAAGAGGAACTCCACGGCCAGGTCGCGCCGCTCGGCCTGCAGCTCCTCGCTGCTGCGCTCCGCCGCCTCCGGGCCGGCGCCGCTGCCCGACACTATGTAGATGATGCTGCAACAACCCACACGCACGCCCATCCGTCAACGGTCCACGTGTCAGTATCGTCCGGACGGAACGACATTCGCGTACCTCTTGTTCCGGAGGTCCTGGTGCGGTTTCTTGGCGTGGTCGCTGAGCTGCGGCGAGTCGGCCATCTGCCGCTCGAGCCAGCCGAACAGCGCGCGCAGCAGCGACGGCAGACAGTGCTCCGCCACCGTGCCGAACGCGCACAGGATCTGGTCCAGCTGCGGGTCCTCGCCGCGCTGCAGCGTCTTGTTCAGCGCCTTCTCCTGAACACCACATCGCATACATCTCGAGCTTTATTCACATACTATAGGGAAGTATAGGGCATCCTAGTGCAGAATTGTTTAGTGTACACAATGTAGTCTATTGTAGTGCAGTGTAGTATAGTGTATGTTGTGCAGTGCGGGACTGTGCTGTGCTGTTTAGTGTTAAGATGTATCATGTCTGTTGATGTCATGTGTTGTAAACAGTACCAGGGGCTCGGCCATGACGGCCTCCATCTTGCGCTCGGCCTGCACCGTGAACTCCGTGAAGAGCAGCCGCATCACGTACTCGCCGGGGCGCAGCTCGGCGTCCGCGCCCGTCCCCGCCCCCGCACCCGCCCCCGCCTTGTGCCCGCCCCACGGCAGCATCGAGCCTGACACCACACGCACCAACTTATATATCATGTTTTTAACTATCCATTAGTTTATTATGTATATATATTTATGTTAACAAAATGTCGAGTTCAACTGAAGAAAATAAGTGTGAGACATTGAGATACGTGGTGTGAGAAAGATATTTTGGCTTGACCTGAAATTCAAGATTAATTGCCGTGCATTTATTGAGAATTTTTTATTTTTCATGCAAAATAAAAATCTTTATCTTTATCTTAAAAGTACTATATCAGAATTGAGCCGGCCTGAATCATCTTTCCAAGACTAACCATCAACAACTGATGGTTAGTCTTGGAAAACAAATAAATTTTATTGGCACAGTGCTCTTCAAACCGGAACAAATAGCTTTATATATAATAAACAACAGAGGCCTCTTTACTGTATGATTACAGTAAAGAGGCCTCTGTTGTTTAGTTTGAAGATAAGCTCGTCCACCACAATGCTCCATGCCTCGTGGGCATCCTTCAGCTACTAGATCTCTAGAATCTGCTAGAATGGAAGCTAAAAATCGGGCACCTCTAGTGGAGAAAGCGGGCTGCGCCGGCGCCGGCCTCCAGTCGGGCTGCGGCGGGCGGCCAACAAGCGCGTGCGGCGACTCCGTGACGTCACAGCCGGCGGGCTCGCTCACTTCCGACTCCGCTTCCGCCTCACTCGACACCATGGACGACGGAGCCTCCTCCGCCCCTGTCGCCATCACAACACGTGATTTAGGTATTATAAAATGCTACTTATACAATGCTACATTGGATATTTATTTCTTTGTTTCCCAATCACGCCAAAACCACTAAACCAAAATTTGGAGTTTATGAGATGCACATTGACACAAGCTATGACTCACCCTGATACAACATGGGTAACTAGTTGAGTTAATTATACCAAAAAATATTATAAATGTCACCATATTATTATACCCACAAAACATTATAAATATATGTACTTAGACGTCACGACTTAAACAATAGTGGAGGAAAAAATAATATTGTCCATTTCCCACTCACCTGAGGCATCCTCCAGATGACCTTCAGATGGAACCGCGTTGTGTGAATCCGTCTCTTCAGAGTTGATCATTTTGCTTAGTTGTATACACTTCAATTACTGTAACAAAATATATTAGCTTACATTCTTTCAAAATAACACTCTGCATCTGTACATTATTCATATATTTTTTTTCTAAATTAATTATTACTATTTCCAAAGATCACATTTCATTCATCGAATTCCAATTCAAAATCAAGTACCTACCTATTAATTAATTGTGTAGGAAAGTGCAGGAAATCAGACCTAAACGCTATAGGCTGCTGAAAATAAAATGTGTTCACAGGATAACTCACATGTAACCATAAGTTATGAACTCACCTCAAATCAAATAATTGTAATATTTCCCATTTTGGAATCTTTCCTGAAACAAAGCAAAAGATTTCACTATTAAATCTTAGATAATTTACTTTTAATTTTAATTAATTAGAAAATCATAGTAGCATTACTGAAACTACACAAGCAGCTTCATCTGCATCATATTGGGATTAACGAAAAATTGATTTCTTTTTTGTAATTCAAATTCAAATTCGAATAATTTATTTGGAACATAAAAGGAGTATGTTATGTTTATGTCTTGTTTTGTTCATTAATAATTTTTACAAAATCCAAATAATCTTTGATCCATGCAAACAGGGACACCTCTTAGTTATTTTTTTCTGAGTGATAGAATCTTCACACATTAGTGTAGTGTTAGAGATATTTTCCATCAAGGTCCTACAACAATTTGTATGAACTTACTCAGTACATCAATGTTGCTTCTAAACATGCCTGATGTAATCAAATGCAAAAATATAATATATTAAAAAAAAGTATGAGTTAGGTAGGTACCTACTCACCATCATGTCTGTTTGACCAGGGTCTAGCACAGCCCTAGCAACGGATGCAATGTGTGGGTAGTCTTTTATTGCTTATTATCCAATATTATTAAAAATATTGCTCAAATGTATTTTTTTTTAATTGACTTGTAATTTTTTTTATCAAATTAGAATTGTATTGTATTACTTATGCTGGCAAACAACACAATTGGATGCATTGAAGTGCAACAGATTTAGTACTACATACTATTTTTTATTATTTTAGTGAAAAACGCCAATAGCTGATAAGCTAAAATAGTAATATGGGTAGGGCTTTGACTATATGAGAGTATATAATAAAAGGGGTAGGGTATCTATTTAATGAAAAGGCCTAATTTTAAGCAAAAATCAGAAACTGATAAAAACAAAAGCAAGTTGCTTTAGCAAAACTTTTTGTAATTGTTGGCAAACACTTTATTGAATAATATTATTATTGAATAATATAAAGTGAACAAAGCCCAAAGTTTTTGGAACATATGAGCGAGAATATCCTGGGTGTGTGGTGTTTTTAGCTACCAAAACTCAAAAACTTCTGACTCGCCGCCCTGTGATTCAGTCATTCTATGGAGAGTAAGCAGACAAAGATTTTTACCTTACGCCATCAATGATTCAACGCGCATTTTAGTAGCTTTTTTCTCTACGTATAGTAGGTAGGTTGAGTTGAGTATAAAATGCAATAAAACAGCTATAAGACAACGAAAATCACAATCACAATATCTAATTTTTCTGAACAGAAATCTGAGGGAATAACGCTGCAGGTAGCCAGAGTAGGTAACAACTATTTCCGCACCACATTATTTTATTATTTAGAGGCCACAGAGTACTAATTAGAAGTTATGGCGGGAAAATGAAAAATGGCGCATTGGCGGCATTAAATTAATTGACAAAACTTGTATTACTTTGAGTGTTTAAGTGTAAAAACGGTGTTTTTTTATACATTAAGTGCTCGTGAACGTGTATGAGTGTTGGTGAATACTGTAAAACGTGACTTTTCGTGTTGCCTCCAAAACTCCATAGAAGCCTCTAGTAACATCGTAACCACCACTACTTTACAGGGACATGACTTGACTTAACGACTCTGACTTATGACAAAATAATCTCTCCAATTACTTGACACTGGCTATATACCTTTGATGTGAAGCTAAAACTGAAGAACTTAGGTTCCTCGAAAGAAAAAAAAAAGTACTATTTCTAGGCTGAGGCTATTCTCGCCTAAACATTAAGTAAAGTAGTTTTCAGTTCACACTCTAGAAAGTTCAATCGCCATTTGTTTCATTTAAGGATTACGAATTCTGAACCTTATGACGATATATTAACGTTTTTTTTAAATTAAATCTAAATATGAGGATACGCGGTCTCGACAGAGACTAACTTTTCGGAGGTGTGTCTCGTTAACACAGTTGCCAGCATACAATTATTTTCGAAATATGACGATTTACACAAATAAATATTCCGATTTGGATATGGAAGGTAATTCCGTAATTCAGTAATTTATTTATTGCAGATAAATATGTACACTTACACCTTAGGGCTATCGTACTATATTCACCCTGTTGGGCACAGCAACTTTACTAATAGGAACTTCAGTTTATTTCATAAAGGTTTAGTACAGTCGCTGTAATATAGGTTAGGTACCTACCTACCTGCCGAGAAAAATATTTTCGAAAGAAACAGTTCTTCGGTTTTGGCTTCACATCAAAGGTATATAGCCAGTGTCAAGTAATTGGAGAGATTATTTTGTCATAAGTCAGAGTCGATAAGTCAAGTCATGCCCCTGTAAAGTAGTGGTGGTTGCGACTTTACTAGAGGCTTCTATGGAGTTTTGGAGGCAACACGAAAAGTCACGTTTTACAGCATAACACTATTCACCAACACTCATACATGTTCACGAGCACTTAATGGATAAAAAACCACCGTTTTTACACTTAAACACTCAAAGTTATACAAGTTTTGTCAATTAATTTAATGCCGACAATACGCCATTTTTCACGTTCCCGCCAAAACTCGATTCTAGGATTTCTCTCGAAACTTTGAGTCAAAGAGAATATAACCACTACGTTTACTTTGAGTTGTGTGAAGCGAAAGATAGACCGGTGCAAGACCGGTGATTATTCTTGTATTGAATACAATAAAAACATTATATTGTTTACTGTGATTCGTTTTCTCATGATATTAGGTTCAACGTAGGTAAGTAAACACTGATATATTTACGCATAAAGTTTCAGGAACGGTGAGAATACCAATTTCGCGAATCTAAACATTAGTTCCGAATTAGTAGGTAGGTATGTGCTATGTATTGATCGGCTTGCACCAATATACATCTATACCTACTCATAAAGTCAGTGTAAGTTGTAGTGCGCAGTTGCAAATAATTTTTAAAAGTAGCTTCTCAGGTATTGATTGCACAGAAGTTAGTGCAGAGTTGGGACCTGAAACTCTGATATTTAAGTTTGTGATTCTTGCTACCAGCTCGTCTTCCTCTACCAAATGTAAGATTGTGAAGCCTTTTTTTTCGTTTTTTAATTTTACTAAACATTTTGGACCATGTATCAAGTTTCTAGCGATTTTAGAAAATATAGAATAAAATTAAAGCTTAGTTTTCCAAGAACAAAACACCTGACTCTAAAAACAAAGATATCTAAATAATTACCGTCTATGTAGGTACCTACTTCTTTAAATTCATTTAATGTGACAAATTAATTTTAAGGCTTCCTGATACTTGCCAAAGTATCAGATTCAGGCAGTAGATATGCGAGAATAACTCCTTTTTCCTTTTTTGTTGATAAAAATAATATCATCACATTAATATTTTTGTCTACAGTGCCTGATCATGACAGCAGCTAAACCTTCAACGGTGATGGTGGAGGAACAAGAAATAAACAAGGGTGGAAGGGTATGTAAACTACTCAACACCAAATAATTTCTGCTTATCTGGATGCATACATAATGAATTTGTGCTTAAGAATTTGTAAGTAGTGGCAATACTAGGCGTTCTCCGGATGGTAAGAGACTACGCCTGCTTACGACCAGAACAGTGCTACACAGAACTTTGAATCACATAGGCTGTTCCCACTTTAAGAAAATTTGATGATAGTCTCAGCCCAGTGATTTTATCATTTCACTAGCTACAGTGATGCTTAGGTACATGGTGTTAGTCAACAGAATATCTGCTAGGTACTTTGTTAGTTTTTCACCCATCTCGACAGAATCCTGCAGGAAAGATACGCCTATTTTATTCCATATGATATAAACACTGGCAACACGCATTTAATATACCTTTGCCTTAGGGGCTCTGTGGTATTGGTGATGAGAAAATATGGCTCAGTTTCCCAAACCCTGTTCATCTGAACCGGTTTTATAGGCTGACCTTATCAAAGTTGTATCATCTGAATCAAATACATAGTCATTTGCATATCATATACGTAGTACTTATACAGTATCAGTAAACGGGTCCGTTTAGCAGACAAATGAGGAGTTATTTGACTCGTCTAGTTCACAAGAGTAATCTATAGGTAAGTACATCTGGTACATATGCTAAATAATTACTTATAATGTTATAATAATATGACCACCGTAAAGCGACTTAAAAAAAAAGACCACCCTGGCAAAAACGCCTCTCGAAGATAACTTTCTTAAAAATAAGACCCATAAGTTTGTCGTTAAACATTATTTACCAAAATTTGATCTATAAGCGGCATTTTAGGATAATACGGGAAGTGTCCCTAAATTCCCTACTAAGGAAAAATATTTATTTAAATCATCGTCTAACAATTAGACTCTGCATAATTATTATGAAACGAGAACTAAACTCGAGGTCACCCTCTGAGTTTTTCCAGTTCTGTGTAAAGTAAGACTACCCAAACGAGCATCTTCATTCATGACTTGAATAAATCTGCTATTTTCTCTAAACCTAGTCGCCCGTAGTTTAGGGAAGGACAATCATTGGAAGATATTTTGACATGATATCCGACAGTTGTACACGGCCATCAGCGTAACAAAACTATTTTGAGCATATCATATTCACCATACCTATAGTGGTTGGTCAGATATGATCTGTAATTGATAGGTAATGTCGGAGGAAAGAGGCGCTGGCGCTAGCGAGGGCGTGGGCTTGGGCGAGGGTCGGGGCGGGGACGGTGATGTGGAGCCTACAGCCGATGTGGGAGTAGCTGCAACAGAGACACCTACAGCAGCAACAGCGGCGGCAGCTGCAGAAGAGGCAGCTACAGCCGCAGCAGATGCAGTTTTAGCAGCCGTATCGGAGGAAACTACAGCCGCAGCTGCAGTCGCCGCAGTGGTGGCAACTACAGTAGCCGCAGCGGAGGCAGCTGCAGCAGCTGAAACAGTATGTGTCCAGTCGGTGCTGGACTCGGCGGCCATCCTCTTGGCGTTGTCCGCCGGCCGCCACGCCGATCCCGACTCCTTCATGGACGAAGCGGCAAGCCAGCCCCTGTACCACCACCAGCCACAACCAGTTAGTCTTTTAATAATAAAAAATGTAGCTTACTTAGTTACTCGTTGCATGTTCCTTAGTTTTTTTTTACAATTGTATTTTTTTACAGCCGAGACTCTAAGGACACCTCTCGAAGGAGCTGATGTTGGGTATTGTTTATTACTTAACCTTAATTGATTTCCTTTTGCGTGGTTATTTAGCAATTTCTTAATGAAAGTAATGCCGGTCATTATTCAGAATATAAGTATCATTCTAAAATAACTTGCTGGTTGTTTGTACGTCATTTAGTTCTAGCATATTTTTGTTAAACCTGGTAATGTACATTTTGCATGACTGGTGGCCGGTACTACATGGAGGTTTCAATATCCGAGTAGCATTCACTAACAACTCATAATAAGCATTTTCGTATCTATGCTAGATATTTGATTGGACACTTTTCGACTTTTTAGTCAAATTCCGTAACTAGAAGCTCAATCTGTGCCCTTTGTGTAATGAATCATGTCGATGATTGCAGTGCAGTATCACAACATCACCATCCTTTTACGTCTAACCTACTCTAGTAAATGCTTCACTTTGATAATGCGTAAGCATTTTCCTTTAAACGTAACTATTTGATTCGTGTAGGTAATCTTATTTACAGCCGCGTAACAAAGTACAAGCAACTAATAAGTACAAGCTTTTACAAAACATTTTCATTTGAATTATAACATAGGCTGGCAGCCCATTATTCGCCTCTGGCTGTCGATAATATAGTACCAGCACAGAGCTCGCACAGCCGCCGGCTCGTCATGTGCCTGCTGCCGCATGCTGACTAATCTAGTCCACCATCCGCTTCCAATTCCACATCGCACTAGAATCAAGCAAACTTACCTAAGTATACATACATACATGGTGTGCCAACATTTAACAACTTTTATTTATCTTATCAAGTTCTTCTTCTTATCGTTTCACTAGTTCTTTCAAACCAGTGTGGTGTAAGGATTTCAATTGCGCATCAAAAAGGCTCATTTCGTGCACTTGACACATGTTTCGAACTTTTTAGGTTCTTATGACATGCCGCTTTCCTCACGATGTTTTCCTTCACCGTTAAAGCACGTGTTTTAATGCACGCACACATAGATTTTATTTGAACGGAAAATTCGTCAACGTGCCGCGCCTTCTCGACTGTAAATAGCACAAATCAAGCACGAGGCCTGTGTGCTAGCCACAATCCATACATAGTTCGTACATGATGGATGATTGCCGGTGTGCTTGCAGGCTGCCGATCTTCAGCCCGCGGGACCCTCCCGCGGGCTGGCCGCCGTCGCCGCTGCACCCGACGACGAATGCCAAGGTAAATCAACTGCACAATCATCTACATTTGTATTTATCTTTTTAAATGGTTTACATTTTTTTCTATTGATTTTAAAGCCGATAGCCATGACATGTCTGCGTCACATCGTGGTACTCATATTATTTTCTAATGTGGTATGGACTAGTGACCAATTTGAGAGTTGCCATCGCCATAATCCGGCGCCAGATAGATATGGTATCTGCAATTCGCTCAATTGGGCTCTAGATGAAGCTAGCGTGAAGTTGCATTTCATTCAGGTGTTTGTTTGTCAATTTAAATCTGTATTGACCTGTAATTTTGTTTACCAATAAAATATTATAAGAGGACGTGGTGGCCGAGCGGATGAGGCTCTCGCCTTGCGACCTGATGGTTGCGAGTTCGAATACCGATGGCAGTCATGCGTAAATGGTTTTTTTTTTATTTATGTATGCACCCCACGTTCTCGCAACGGTGAAGGAAAACATCGTGAGGAAACCGGCATGTCGTAGAACCTAAAGTTCGAAAACATGTGTCGAGTGCACGAAAGGAGCCTCTTCGAGGCGCACTTGAAATCCTTTCACCACACTGGTTCGAAGGTTCTAGTGACACGATAAGAAGAAGATAAAATGTTTATCTGTGTAGTGTATTGTGTAGCAGCGAGCTACGTTCGGTTGGTGGTGTGAATGCGCCTCGTGTTGTGTTGTACAGGAGCAGCGGAGCCCCAGCGGCAAAGCCTGGAGGCCGATAGAGCCGCGGAGGCTCTGCAGGTACTGTGCTGCATGTACTGCATGTTCGCAATGTTCCACAATCACTGAGGGAGGGGTTTATTGTAACATTTACACCCATATTCTAAGTCGATTTTTTCACTCAAGTGAATACTTACGTGAGTGGTAAAATGGCCGCCGCTTTACTAAAGGTTCGGCTGTCACATGTCAAATTTCAAATGTAAGTATTCACTTGAGTGAAAAATCGACTAAGAATATGGGTGTTACAGTTCATGAAACTGTAGTCGTAAACTCTGTTGTCACTGTCTGAGTGGTATCTAGGAATTGTAATTTTTTTTTTAAAAACCATTAAAATCTATGGATTTTGTCAAAATGGGATAGGTATCCGTAGATTTGTTTCGGTTATGACAGTGTCATAGGATAAAACCGAAAGAAGAATATTCTTAGGCGTAAATGTTGATAAGTATTACTTAATCTTCATCTTATCTTCGCAGTGGTTATTTTTTATTAACTTTAAGTCCGTTTGAGTAGAAAGAGCTATACGAACTGAACGAGGCGACAGCGGAGGCGGAAGCGGAAGCGGAGGCACAGGCACAGGCGCAGGTGGCGCTCGTTGGCGGGATCCACGATCCGGCATTCTATCGCCCTGGTATGTTCCTTCCCACTGTACTATACACACACACCGTACGATGTCGACACTTATGTACTACATTACTAATAATGCGGATCAGGACACCTAACTCGGTATCCGCCTGCCTGTAAAGTCATGTATTCATTGAGAAACAATGTTTCGGATACACTGTTTCTGAAACATCTCGTAGATGCTTACAGAAACAATGTTTCGGAAACTCTGCCGTCCACATCATCAGTTGTTTACAATATGTCGCCCGAGGCACGGAGGATAGAAACTACCCGACGATAGAGAGAAAGATTCTTATATCATTAGAAATATCTTGCGACGCGTCATTTTTTAAATATATTTTTATAATGGGCCGAAGAGTAATCCCAAAACATGCGCTTCGTTTCAAATATTTCATCATCGCATCCATACTCATATCATCATATGCATCTGTTGCGAAACTGATTTGTTTCTGTGCTCTCCATCCTGAGCGGGGAGCACAGAAACATGCTGAGAAACACGTAGTGTTTACCGAAACAAATGACTATGTTTCAGAAACATATTAATTATTAGTTTCACAAACACGTAAATTTTGTTTCTGAAACAGTGTTTATAAACAAATGTTTCTCAATGAATACATGGCTTAAATCTTAAATTCCTTAATATCACTCCTTTTCATGAATTACTAGCTGTCGCCGTCTTTACCCGCGTGGTTTCAGTATAAAGTATAAAAAGTAGGTATCGTTTTCCGGTTTTAAAACATTACCTAGATTTACCACGGCTTCTTCGGTTCAGTAGTTGAGCGTAATTGAGAAAAAATCACCCATATATTCGTCCATCCTCTATCTATGCGGAAGGCATTTGGCAATCTAGCTTCATGGGTTTCATCTTATTTTATCAATGGCTATTTCAAACAGCAATAAGAGTTTAGAACACTGAAGGTGCAAAACATGTACTTGGCGATTTAATTTTATATGCTTTTTTTGTATTTAAGGCCTCGTTGACTTGGACGGAGAGAGGATGTGCGCAATTGTACAGCTTCCCCCCGTTCCACGGCCCTTCGTCTTCCAGGTATCTATAGTAGAGGTAGAACGAACACAACAAAAATGCAAAAATGCTTCTACAAGTTGAAAGACTACAATGACTCTTTAACATGGCGACATAAAATTCAAATACCAACTTTCCTATAAGTAATTACCTATTAAAAATAAATATTTTTCTTTTTTTGCTCAAAATCTACTAATATCGGCCCGCCTCTACTGATTGCAACACCCCAAACTGGTAATATTGTATAGTTGCTCTTATTTATATTTCTAGACAACTTATTAAGACCTGAGATGTGGTTACATCATCTACCTACACAATATGGGAATAAATGACTAAATACTGAACAATAAATCTGAAAGCTGTATACATAGAGAAAGAACATTGTCAACATTTTTATTTCGATGAAACTTTGGATGAAATTGAGACACAATTTTAGGGTCAGTTTTTCTCTTCCCTTTACTAAATCCTGAGCTAAAGCAGTTTAGTTATTTCGGCGTGAGTGTAAATATCCATCAATCCTTATTAACTTGTGCGTTTACATGATATTTATGATTAGTTGAGAGCGAGGGTGATGTCATGAACGTATTGTATTTAGTCTGTTCGGTGCGTACTGCGTGCGCTTTCGATACGCATCCATCCATCCATATCGTACAGTCAGTCAGCATCTCATTGGATGATCAAGTTGAAATTTTCAATAGTCATTAAAGATTCAAGTTTATATTTTATTTATTTACTTATTTATTTCACCAACGTGGTTTACACCGAATATATAAATTAAACTATTCCAGTGCAACGACAATTACATATATGGTTTATAAACCGATTTAAAAATTATTTTTTTTGGAGAGGATATACTTTCAGATTAGTTCTATACAAATTTTATCAAAATCGGTTCATAAGTTTAGTTTTTAAATCAAAATAACTGTAAAAATATGTCGTCGTAGTAATCGAAATTGCATATTCTTCTTCCCTGTGTCTTTTCAGTGGTGTTTACGGTTGTGAAGTGTTGTTTAATATTTCACAACCGTAAACACCACTTGGTGATGAATGTACATTATTTATCCACTAAATATACATCATCATAATGTTTTATGGATTCTTTCACTCTACATAATATTGTATCATCAATATTAATAATAATAATAATATATTTTTATTGCAGACACATGATCCATAGCATAAAAAATAAGATTAACATTAAATTAAATTGAAAACTAAGTACAAAACAAAGTACCAGTCTAGAAGTACCTAAAAGTTAGGTGGCAATACACACCCAACGTCTATAAGTTGTCGTATGTATTAGTCTCTCTGCCAGACTCCTGATAATAGCATTATCGCACGTCTGCACTCTGGTCATGAAAGCCGCAATCCTCTTTCTCTGTATAGCATTGAAAGAGTCGACCCGAGCCTCGGCGTACATTTCTGAAATCTCGCTAAAAATTCGCTTCAGGCCCAATCTTGAAACTGAAGCATGATTATAGCCATTGTCGATGTCGATGCCGCCTGCGCCGTAGTCCAAGGGATTGAGCATCGCGAATGACGTGTGTGACGTGTGATTTTTCCCCGCCCAGGCGCAGGCCTTGCCTTTCCCGAGTCCGTCGCCGTCGCCGCCTACGCCGCCCACGCCGCCCACGCCGCCGCCCGCCCAACTCCGCGAACATCCCATCCAGCTGCTCGCCTACGTAAACGGTGACTGCCTGACTATTATCTGAATGCGCGTGCTTCGCTATGAACAAACATGTATGCGATTATCTTGCATCGTTTATTTTGCGTCGCCTCTTGTTGAATAAGATTATGTTCCATATTTACTTATATCATTATAAATTCCTTATATATTCACAAAGCCCAAAGTCAAGTGGGGTCTTTCCAGCAAGATGGAAACTGGCACACATAACTCCAATTTACAAGAATCGTGATGACATAGCAAATGAGGCGTTATGAATTTTTTTTTCCGTTTATTTTTGTGTTTGTTTAGCACTAATAGTTCGTTACTAAAGATGTATGACCGAAAAAGGAATAAACGAAAAATTCAAAAATAATATTTTGGGTTTATTAAACGACTCGGTTGTACAGGCCTGTATCTATCCTATCATCGTTCAAAAGTGGTTCAGAAAAGATTATGTCATCACCTAATGCCACTGCCACTTTTTGATACCCGGCTGCATGGTTTCTTGTCTGGAAGGTCAACCACGCCAAACCTTTTAGAATATGTAAGCGATATCACAGGAGCATTCGAAAATAAACACTAAGTACAATTTATTTAAACACGGATTTCTCCAAGGTTTTCGACGTGGTCGGGCATACATAGCTGATTGAAAAATTATGTATTATCGCTCAAAACTAAGAGATAGGTAGAAATAGGTTAAAAAAATGTTTTGTCACAAGATTTAGATTATTCAAAATTTACGGTTGATGACATTTTGAGATATTGCTGTGAACGTACTTACATGTTAATGAAAGCTCGCTGAATAAATCTCGTATCAAAAAATATATACTTTGATTAGCAGGTGAGATAGCTGAGACGCCCCCAGTGCAGCCACTGGCGGCCGCGCAGCAAGGCGAGCACGCGGCGGGCGGCGGCGCCGCCCTCGGCTCCTCGGACTCAGACCGCGGCAGCGGGTCCAGCGACTCCTCGACCAACTCGTCCTCTAATGAAGATGGGCCTCCGTCTTTGCGTGGAGAGTCATGCGAGTCTCCGTCATCGCGATCGGCAGACCCAACTTTCATACTAGTGTCGCAGGCCGCTTCGTCCAGCCCTCGCGTGCCGGAAGCGTCGCAGGCTGCCGCGGCCGGCCCAATCATGTCGGAAATGTCACAGTCTGCCACGGTCGGCCCAACCATGTCAGAAATGTCACAGTCTGCCACGGCCGGCCCAACCATGTCGGAAATGTCACAGGCTGCCACGGCCGGGCCAACCATATCGGAAGTGTCGCAGGCTGCCCCAGGCGGCCCAATCGTGTCGGAAATGTCACAGGCTGCCACGGCCGGCCCAACCATATCGGAAGTGTCGCAGGCTGCCCCGGCCCCAACCATGTCGGAAATGTCGCAGGCTGCCACGGCCGGCCCAACTACATCGGAAGTTTCAAAGGGTGCTCTCTTCGATACAGTCGTGCCGGAAGTGTCGCTATCCGCCCCGCCCGCCGCGGTGGCTCCGGAAGTGTCGCAGGCCGCCCCACCCTCCTCGGTGGCTCCGGAAGTATCGCCGGCGGCCCTGCCTACCCCGGTGGCTCCGGAAGTATCGCCGGCGGCCCTGCCCGCCCCAGTGGCTCCGGAAGTATCGCCGGCCGCCCTACCCGCCCCGGTGGCTCCGGAAGTATCGCCGGCGGCCCTGCCCGCCCCAGTGGCTCCGGAAGTGCCGCAGGCTGCCTTGCCCGCCCCGGTTGCTTCGAAAGTGGAGCCGGCCGCCCTGCCCGCACCGGTGGTTCTGGAAGTGAAACCGGCCGACCCGCCCGCCCCGGTGGGTCCGGAAGTGAAGTCGGCCGCCCCGCCCGCCCTGGTGGCCCCGGAAGTGGAGCCGGCAGCCCCGGTGGCTCCGAAAGTGTCGCCGGCCTTAGTGGCTCCGGAAGTGTCGCAGGCTGCCCCACCCGCTCCGGTTGCTCCGGAAGTGTCGCCGCCCGCCCCGGTGGCTTCGAAAGTGGAGCCGGCCGCCCTGCCCGCACCGGTGGTTCTGGAAGTGAAACCGGCCGCCCCGCCCGCCCCGGTGGCTCCGGAAGTGAAATCGGCCGCCACGCCCGCCCTGGTGGCCCCGAAAGTGGAGTCGGCAGCCCCGGTGGCTCCGGAAGTGTCGCAGGCGGCTCCGCCCGCCGTGGTGGCTCCGGAAGTATCGCCGGCCCTAGTGGCTCCGGAAGTGTCGCAGGCTGCCTTGCCCGCCCCGGTTGCTCCGGAAGTGTCGCAGGCTGCCCCACCCGCTCCGGTTGCTCCGGAAGTGTCGCCGCCCGCCCCGGTGGCTTCGAAAGTGGAGCCGGCCGCCCTGCCCGCACTGGTGGTTTTGGAAGTGAAACCGGCCGCCCCGCCCGCCCCGGTGGCTTCGAAAGTGGAGCCGGCCGCCCCGCCCGCCCCGGTGGCTCTGGAAGTGAAGTCGGCCGCCCCGCCCGCCCTGGTGGCCCCAGAAGTGGAGCCGGCAGTCCCAGTGGCTCCGGAAGTGTCGCAGGCGGCCCCGCCCGCCTCGGTGGCTCCGGCTAACCCGCGGCAGCGCCGCGACGCCATCGCCCAGGCGCTGCAAGACGCCGCCATCTCCTTCCTTAACCTGGATCGCGAAGATGCAGCTAACGAACAGGTAATCCTATCACGACATCTTACTGTCGAGAATTCCCATTCATAAGTCCCTGGGTCCCTTGTTATGACTTGATTATATAGAATTACACATGTCAAACGGGAAATATTGCTACTAAACTTTTAAAACGCGATAAGTAAACAATTTTTTGTCAAAGCCACTTTTCCATCTAGACGGGGCGCCTCATAGACACACACATAATGATACTCCATAATGTATTTATGCTTTGCCGCAGGCTCCGAATGTCGCTGCCGCTTCGGAGGTGGCCGCCGCCACCGAGGGTGTGGCCGCGGAGGGCGCGGGCGGCGGCGGCGGAGGCCAGGCGCCGGACGCCAACGCGAACGGAGAGGCCGCCGACGTCGCCGACGCCGAGCCGGGCCCCAGTGCCGCGCCGCCCGCCAAGCGCGCGCGCCGCGCCCGCGCCGCCGTCCCCGCCCCGCCCACCTCCCGCGTCCTGCGCTCGCACCACCAAAAGCACACCTGAACCGAGCACCCGCCCACACGCTCAACAAAGCGAGCTTACCATGTCCTTACGAATCAGATTTACTTCGGAACACCGATAGGGTTATGTCAAGGACGAAGTTTTTTGAATTTATCCAAGAGCGTTCTTTATCACGCATTAAAGTATTTAAACGTTTACAATACCTATATTATAAGTATTTATATAAGGGCGGTGCTATTGCTCCGGTATACCGGGCGAGGGTACGCAACAAAACAGGGACGATAAGGGCGGGAGCGATGGTCAGTACTGATGCGAAGCGTGTAGTGATTGCTCGGGGATGCCCGCTGCTCAACACTGAAGTGTAAAATAAAATTGTTTACATTCTTATAAAAATATGGTGGAAAGTTAACTTTTTACGGTAAAGTAGACTAATATTAGATATAAATTTTGGATATCTAAGATCTATCTAGTAATTTCATTAGGTATATCTATGTCAATCGGTATTTAAAATAACCGAAATTTTTAAACTGAAAAAAGAAAATTTAAAATTTAAAGAAAAAGGAATAATAATAACAATTTATAATTAAAACCTAATAGGTTCTAGTAATTTATAAGGCCCTCAATAGACCAGAAGTTGACTTCCTAGCCTCAGTAAACTGGCTACGTTTCGGTAACCTATTGGGGAAAACCGAGGGTTCTATCTGTGCAATTATGGATGAGGTTGTCAAGACGAACAAAACCGGAAGTATATCATAAATGATGGAATGGTGGGCATTTGTCGAGCATGCCACCAGCAGCTTGCGCTCCTTTATGACCTTGAAGGACCTGAAGTGCCGTACTATAATTACGTACCGGCGCCAGTTCTCGAAAACGACCGTGACTTGCTCTACTGGGACCGATCTATCATCACGGATAGGACTATTGTCGCCAATAGACCTGGTATAATGCTGATAGATTGGTCAGAACGCCGGGCAGTCCTTATCGATATCGATATCGATATCACAGTCCCAGCCACCAGCCGTTTGGCCTCTTCTCCGCGGCTGGTGGTCCACCGTTTTTATATACTGTTTACAATATTATTTGTAAGCTGTATAATAGTTTTTTTTATTTACAATAATATTGTAAAAAATGAATTTTAATGTGATTATACCTAAATGAGTAATAAATGGTATAACAATGAATAAAGTAAATTTTAGTCTTAAATATAATCCAATTCATTTGCATTTGCAATAATAATTAACATAATATACTTATAATAGAAACCAGTTTAAAAATAATAATAATCGAATATCAATATAATTATTGATTTTCAACAAGTCATTACTTATACCTAATTATAATAGGAGAACAAGTCATTTTATGAGTCTTCTTCCTCTTTAGTGATAACGTGATGTCATTTGATTGAGTAATAACATTTTTTGATAAGTATCATAAGTATGGATTTGAATTTATTCGCAAAAGGGTATAATTTTAAGATTATCAGGAATTTTACTATAATAAGTTACTATAGTACGTAGCAAGTACGTGTAGTAGTAAGGGCTTTTTCCTACAGTTTTTAAAGTTGTACTAGGAAGCACTAATCTATGTTAAGGTATGGCTTCTATTTAGAATTCGATTTTTGATTTAAAGTAGTGTCTGAATTATACTCTTAGATGCTTGCAAGATTTAAAAGTGCAAGGTAGATTTAAAATTTTGTTTTTGTATAAAATGTCTGCATTTAAGATTTGTTATGACTAAGTATGTAAAATCGGAACGCTATGGTCTCTAGTCTCTACGCCCAGCTAACGCAGGTGTTCTCCTGTGATTAGCAAACATAGTGTAAAGTAAAGACCATCACAGTTCTGACTGTACATACTTACACTTTTATTTCAATTATTATTTAAAAAATTCAATTATTGATATATTGTAATTTTAATATAATGGGATAGGCTTTTGCCCTAAAACAGGCTTAAATTATAATTTTAATATAAGTATGTAGAATTTTGGATGTGATCACTTTTAATAAATAGATACATAATATATTCCATTTAAATAACTGTTTTATTGTCCGTCCCGTAAAAAAACAATTCTTTCGATCCGAAGGTCGTAGGTTCGAACCCAGTCGTACACAAATGGATTTTTCTGTTCAATATTCTATGTGTGCAATTAAAACACGTGCTTAACGGTGAAGAAAAACATCGTGTGAAAACCGACATGTTCTAGCGATCATAACGAATGATACCAGTTTAGCTCAGCACGAGAAACTAGTAGACTAGGTAAGTGATTGGCAAGTATATACGATAAGTACCTAGTTTCTTAGTGTTTTCTGTGTGAATGTTTTCCAATACTTACCTAAGTAGGTATCTGTAATAAAGTTATTTTAGGCAATTCATTCATAGGTAACAAGTAACGGGGACAGATATAACTTTTAAAATTAATAATAGTTCCATCTGTCACCCTTTCAGCAACGGTGGGACAAATAGAACTTATTTGTCACCCTAGGCGTACAGAGCAGGTTGACAGATTGGAATAATTCAATAAAATTATAGTGATAGACATTAAGTACATTATTATTTGGCTTGTTTATGAGGCCTAAATGCATAGACAGCACAACACGGCCAGCATCGGACCATGCACACGGCAAGCTATCCCCGAGGTACCGCGCTAGCCGAGCCCGTGTGTCACCACAGATCTCATGGAGTACTACCTAGTGCGCTGGCCCACCGCAGGCGATCAGGTAGGCGGCTCGGCTGGTCGGGTCGTCGGGTGGGAGGCTCGCGCGCGTTACGTTAGTTTGGTGTGGAACATCGCCGCGACCGCTCGAGCCCGTCGTTCTGACTAAACCGTAAGTCGAAGCCATACATTCGTCATCACCAATTTATTCCAATTGACCGACAGGATGTATTAATAAACAATTTGAGTGGAAAAACTCATCGATCTGATGGCCCATTTCATCCTATGTGCTGTGCTTATTAATTTCTTAGCGATAGATACATTGAGTTAGTTCATCTACATAGTTTCATAATAAAAAAAACTAAACAAAACCAGTTTTAGTGGACCAGTTGGTATTTTTTTTTGTATAGTTTTTTGTAGAGTTTTAGATTTACTAATAAGTTAGGTACTTATTGATGTTGGGATGGTGAAACGTAACATTTTGAACGCAGAAAAAGGCGAAATGTCCAAGAAAGCCGCGGAAGCCGCGAACTCTGGGAGTTTGATTCAAGCAACAGAGAAAACTCCTCTCGTCGGCGCCAAGAATGTGAGTTACCGAACCAGTCGCGGTGATCCGACGAGCGGTGGATCTTGGTACGAGCGAGGGCCCATCTATTCTTTATCAAGGGGATAAAACAACGTATAACGTGTGCCAATGTCCACCGCTCGTCCATCCAACCAACTACACACATTACACGTACCTAGCTAAAGAAGGACAACGAGCAACGGGCGCAAAAACTCTGAAAGCCTGAAAAACTTCAGACAATATGTTTTATTGCGCCGTCTGTACCACAAGCATTTTAAAGTAGGGACGATTACTAAGGGTGGTATTCCTTGGGTATTTATTTAGAGAACGACGTCATTGTATCTACTACGGTACCGCTGTGCTCTCGGCTACGCATACATAACAGACTTGCTGACAGGCTTGCTGGCGTCCGCACCAAAACAATCGACACATTATTGCATAATACATTGTAATATTTTCGTAATAGACATTACACTGATAAAAAAGCTTTGCTATTCCCCTAACTGGATAGGTATCTAATTGACGTGAGTAGGTAACAAATATGCATTAAAAATGAATAGTAAGTAGGTACTAGACATTCGTTAAATATTAGATCATTGGGTTTTGTTAAATTACACACCTCTAAAAAGTTATAGTGTTATGCAAAACCTATTTCAGCAACTGTTAATTTAGAATGAACGGTTGATAAAGCTCCTCACGTAAGGACGGTTCTATATAGGTATTAGATAAAGATAAAGATAAGATAAAAAACATTTATTTTACAAAGGTCTTAGTATAAAGGTAGGTACAAATTTAAGTAAACGTAGTATAAAATGAAGAAAGAAATGAATGAAGGCTAAAATTACAAAATAAAACTATAAAATTGTAAAAAAGTATTGTAAGGGTGTGGTTGTTTGTTTGGCGTCAGGGCGGGGGCGGGCCTCCGGACAAGGACGGCGTGGGCGGCGCAGGGCTGTCCATGAGGCAGGCGGCGCTGCTGGTGGCTGGCGAGATGGCCGGCAGCGGCGTGCTGGCGCTGCCGAAGGCGCTCGTCAAGACAGGTCTGTAGCTAACCTACCATACCATATCTTACCTACAGCTACTGGCGAGCATCGCCTTGGCCTCGCCACGCACTACATCACACTACGTTCCTGTACTTCAGCCGTCTCCGATGGAACTGGCTTACCCTGAACTTACAACGATGTTTAGAATATAGAGTATCGCAAGCGCAACGCTGATTGTTGTTTACATTTTTTAATTTCGTTCCACTCATGGGTTGCAAAGGAAACATAGTTTGGTTAATTTTATTTTAGTGAGTGGTTAATTATATTAGCAGGTAGGTATTTACATAAGCAGTACCGCAGAGGTAGTACCTACCCACATAGTGATTCCTGAGTGTTGTGTATTATAATTTTTTTTAGTTTTTGCTCTGTTAATGATGGTGTTCAATAAGATGAATTATTATATCTGTCTAGTTAGATCAACTTTTTAAAGAAAAATCAGAACATGACTGACGAATATTTTTTTTAGTTATATGATTTTGCTTATACTTATCTTTACTAATTTATTCGCATTTGCTAAAATTAAAAAAAAAATATTAAGAACATAGATATTTTACTATGTAGAATGAAAAAAAGTATTAGAAATATACATATTTTACTAGGGCCAGTAAAATATCTATCTCTCTAATATTTTTTTGAATTTTAGCGAATGAGGGTAAAACACTGTGTATTAATTATTAACATAAACAAAACTTAAAACTACAGAATATTACATTTACCGCTGAAAGCGATTTTTTCCAGTTAGGCACTTACGACAGAAAAAGCACAAGTCAGGAATCAGCCGGCACTGACTCTTCCTGGATTACTGACGTTACCCTGTTATATCTACTAGAAGACTTGCATGGCTTCGTCGCCAGCGAGTCATCGCAAACTTCGCTATACAGACTGTTGCCACCCTTTTTATCGGGGAGGATATAATTTGGAGTCGCTGCGTTACATTCTTACTCAGTAACGGTACAGGTTACAAACTTGATGTTAATACAGTGGTTACTTGAGAATGTGATCTAAATATTTTGTTTGACTTTCGGCCATCTCTGAGAATCCGATCACATCTTTATGATATTCTTATCTTATCATCAGTTTGCTACGTAATGCATTTTAATAAGTAGGTATCTACTTAAAATTCTAGATTTATCGATATGACATTTTAAACCTGAAATTTAAAGGGCACATGTCAATTTATTCGTTTGTTTAAAATAATATATAATAAAAGTATTATTTTTAATACTAGTACATATTTGTATTCAATAAAACGATTCAAGAAACCTTACCCAGGTATCAATGGTAATGTAATACTTAGGTGACTATGATCTTTTCGATTAACAAATGGATCACATAAATTCCAAGACTGCAATAGTCATTCATTAACTTTCTGAACAATAATATCTACTTAGTAGTCAAGAAAACTAATATCTATGAAATATCTACTTGGTAGTCAAAATTTGAGAAAACATGATGTCAGGTTTAATCTTAAGTCGAGCAGTGGGTATGCTAATTAGACCGCGGTCGCATTCTAATCAACATGCTATCGTTTCGAATATCTATTTAGATTTTGTTTGTTAAGTATGTATGTGGCGTGGCACATACATACCTATCTACCTATTCACAAAACTTCATAAGGACTAAATTGTTTTTTTTTTATAATTACAAAACATAACGTTCAGGGCCTGTAAAATTGAATTGTACGCTCTTATATTACATTATACTATTCTATGATTTATTTCGTTAACACGCTGGTAAAGCTTTTTAAGCTAGTAATTTGATAATAATGAGTTGCGCAACGCAATGCATGGGCTGAGATGTGATGTGAGTGTTTGGGTCATACGCGACGGCCGGGGTCGCCCTTGGCCGGCCATGGCCGGAACGGCATGTCGCCTCCGTGGCACGTGGTGTGGTGGCCCAGGTACCTACGATGTCGGCGGCGGAGGGGGCGCGCGGGGCGGCTGAGCCTACGCGCTCATAACGTAACATAGAACTAGTTTTGTAACATGTTTAAATTTTCCATCCATTTCGAAACTTGATTCAATTAATGATGGTCGAAGTTGGTCTTCGAATTCCAATTGAATGAATTTGCCTCAGATTGTACCTGATTTGGTAAAAGAGAGATTAACTAATTTGGTAAAAGTTTTGGCTGTCGTCTGACCCAATTTTTTATCATTGTCATGAATGACTGGCAGCGAGATAAACAACCTTTTATTTATTTTTATTTTTAGCAAACTTTTATTGACCTGGATAATCCTATAAGAATGTTGCAAAAACTCACTCATTTTTATGGTAGGTGGTACCTTCCCAATGACAAAGTTATAGGTAAATATGAACTTATTTTGAGAACCACTTTCATGAAATAGCTAGTGTATCTAATGTTTGGTAATGCAATGCTATTTAATATTTGAACAGAACCTTGGAGTGCCATGGCGAATTATTATACCACATTGGAATATAATATTGTGTGTACATTACCCTGCGCATTTATCATTTCATATAATATGTAGCTGGTACTACTCGGGCGAATAAACATAACACCTGGCTCGAATGACGTTTGTGCAAAAAACAGCGTGGAATTGGATAATCTTGATAGAGACACTTTAGAGAAGAGGTCCTGTTATACTTGGTAATGATAAGGCTTCGCAATTAGAGGAAGAAGAAACACGGAGGGCGCCGCGCGGGGCAGCGGGGGACGCATCAAGTTCCGAGCCACGCGGCAGCCAGGTGTCATATTTACTCGCCCGAGTGGTACCTAAGTAGCGTGCTTACATAAGTCTATTATTTTTGGATTTTTCAGTATATCTAGTTTAACTGCTGACATAAAAGTAGCCAATGTTCTTTTCTAGCTCTGATAGTATGCTGCTAATAATGTCCATTCATTGTCAACTTGAGGTTTAGGGATTGTTTGTTGCGGGCAGGCTGGGCGGGCGTAGCGCTGATCGTGGCGATGTGCGGCGCGGCGGCGTTCAGCGGCAAGCGGCTCGGCGACTGCTGGTCCATCCTGGAAGAGCGCGACCCCGCCCTGCGCACGCGAAAACGCAACCCCTACGCCATCATCGCTGATCAGACCCTCGGTCGCACATGGAGGTACCGATCCGATCCTTTTAATATTCTGTTGTGCATTCCAAAGATTTAATAGTAAAAAAGCGAAAACAGACAGTTGCGAGATATCCCTGCAGGATTCCGTCTAGGTGGGGACCAAAGTTATACTGTGTATTCAGTATTTTAATTAGTGCACGAAAGGAGCCTCTTCGAGGAGCACTTGAAATCCTTTCACCACACTGGGTCGAAGGAACTGGTGACACGATAAGAAGAAGACTCTATGATCCATATCATAGTATGATTGAGCTATGTGTCGGTTGTGACAGCGTGGTGGTGTCGATGGCCATAATCGTGACGCTGTTCGGCGTGTCGGTGGTGTACCTGCTGCTGGCCGCGCAGATCGTGGGCCAGCTGCTGCTGGCGCTGCTGCCCACCGTCACCATCTGCAGCTGGTACCTGATAGTCGTGGCCGCCATGACGCCGCTGCTCTTCTTCGCCTCGCCTAAGGACTTCACGTAAGATAACTTAACTATAGTGCCTTAAAAACCTACGCTTAAGTATCAATGATGCAACCCTGTTTTTCGGTGGCATCAACTGTGATGCAGCCAGGGTTTCTGTGGCATCAACTGATGCTACAGCACACCTCTACAGTACCTAGCTAGTCAGTAAGTTAAGTACTCAACTCACCTCACAAACGGGCTTCACCGATTTGAGCATTCACGAACTCTACAATTTATTCAATGGTGTACTACTCCTACAGAATTTCATGAGAATCCGATAATGCATTAAAAATATTGTCGAATAAAAATAATACAAACAAAGGTAAGTAAGTAAGTTGCATTAGCATTAAAAAGCAATACAACTGTAAATAACCCTAATAATAATAGTTCCTGGTGAAACATGCATTTGTACTGTTAACATTTAAATAACATCTTACCTACCGTGTTTCTGACAAATAAAATATCTTTATCTTTAGCGTTTGGGTACTTGAGAGTTTTCTGTAAGCCCATACATATTTTTTTTATTATAAATATTTCATTCATTCATGTCATAAAGTTTTATTTTCGGAATTATATTAAAATTGTTATGTGACTCTATTATGTAATTAATTCTTCTGTAACGTATGTTTGTAAAATAGTTAGTGTAAGCAGTGTAACCGTTCTAATTAATTAAATAAATAATAAAAAATAAATATCTAACAATATGAATCATCACAAAAGTAAAAAATAAACAGTAATTTTCATTACTTACATTTTAGTGTGTAAATATTATAGAGTAGGTATTATAAAATGTGGAAGTACGCTATGCAAACGTTATGCTAACTCGTGTTGAGTATGAGGGTGTCATGTGGTGTTGGTGTGTGCTGAAGTGCTGGTGTTGGTGTTGCAGGTGGACGGGCGTGATTGCGTTCGGGTCGGCCGTGCTGGCGTGCCTGCTCTACTTCATCGAGATGATGAACGACATCAAGCCCTTCACCTACCGCTACGGCGCGCGAGGGTTTCAGGTACACACGGCATCATAGATAAGTATCCCCCTTGCAGGAAGACACCCAGCTTCAAATCCCTTCAAAATGCGAACTTTGCCTTCAAAAATAAATTATAGGTACATATTTTTGTAATAATGTAAGCCGAATAATAATTTTATACCTTCTATTTTTGAAGGGATTTGAAGCTTGTGTTGTCTTGTGCAAGGGGTATACTTTACCTATGACTTTGTCTGTACCTACGTTATTTACATCATTCTCACATTTGGTAACACTACACGCCACAGGGTCCCAACTCTAGATGGTCATTCAACCCATCATTCCACATTTTGTACTCATATCTATGATTAAATACAGCATAATATTAATTCATACTGATAAACGCAACAATTGAAAATGGGTGGGCTCGACACTAATTTGATTCTGAGGCATCTGTAAAAATGATGATTTTTTATTTTCACTTTCCACTTTGTATTTTTGATGATGTGTATAATAAATAACTATATACCTACTTGTATCGAGATAGCATATCTATCATGTTTTCTTCTTGGTATAAACTATTTATATACAAGTACCTGCTGAGTTTCAGTCTTATATAAACAGTACGCGCTGTTTCCGAAGCTATCTCCATCCAAAGGTTTCTGGTAGAGATCGCTTTTTAGCCCATGGTCAACTATAATTTTAATATTATCCATATTGTAATTTTCTAGTTTTAAGATGATGCAGCATTAAAGCGTTATCTATCTATCCACCCTATCTGTAGTATTTGCGCGGTAGCCATTTTCGATTCTGTAATGGCCGAAAATATTTAGTGCGTAGTTGCAGCGTTATGGAGTAACAAACCAACCAACAATCTCTAAGTAGTTTTGTGTTATGTTCGCCAGGACTTCTTCCTTGCTTTCGGCATGATAATGTTCGCGTTCGGCGGCGCGTCCACCTTCCCTACCATCCAGAACGACATGCGGGATAAGACTCAGTTCAGCAAGAGCCTGCACTACAGCTTCATCGGTGAGACTCTACACTATACACACACCCACATAAACATGGATCAGTTTACTGATGGGTCTAACTGTTCCCACTGCTAAGGTTCTAGCTTCTCGACTAGCAACGCGGATCGCGTCAATAACGGAACCAGGATTCGGTTCTGATGGCAATGTTCACACCGCCAAAGACCTCTTGAGCTGACTCTTGTCAAACTTGCCATAACGATTACAACTATTATAATATCTTGTTATAGTCGAAACCAACAATTTAATTGAACCACGTGACAAAGATGCGCAGAACCAATTGGACATACGAATTGCGTTCTGCGCATCTTTGTTACGTGGTTCGCCAGAGGACAAGTTGTTTGACGCTTAGGGCTCTTTCAATTTAGACGTTTCGTGTCGTGCCGCTGCAGTGCCGAAGCGGTGCGTTTGTCGTGCGGCGTGCGGACGGTCATTTATTTTCAAACAAAGCGCTCGGTGCGGCAACCGTGGGGCGTCGGTACGAACGATTGAACGAAAGAGCCCTTAGTATACATAGGTGACGTGTGTGTGATTATGACGATAAATGTTGATGTGTGCAGCCATCCTGCTCCTGTACCTGCCGATCGCCATCGGCGGGTACATGGCGTTCGGCGACTCTGTGGCGCCCAATGTGACCGCCTCGCTGTCCGCCACGCCACTCACGCTTGTCGGCAACGTGCTCATGGTCATACACCTGGTGTTCGCCTTCGTCATCCTCATCAACCCCGTCTGCCAGGAGGTGGAGGAGCTCTACAACGTGCCGCGCGGTAAGTGACACTACGTACACGCGTACGTAACGTGACCGCTTCGTCCGTGCCTGTGTCATTACCCCTCTGAATAAATAATTTCGAATTTTGAATTACGTGTTGTAATATTGGCGATTTTACCCCCCCCCCCCCTTCACCCCTCTAATCTTACGTGAGATTTTTCTAATAACATAACATTAATTTTGGCGATTTCCACCCAACTCCTTTTTGATTCTTCTAAATACATATTTTTAATGTAAATAAGTTAATCTGTGCTTGATTGCATTCGATTTTTGATTTATTAACTGTTAATTAATATTTGTTAACAGCTACTAAATATTTATTAACAGTTAAAAAATATTTATTGAATGTAGAAAAATATTCATTAATATTTATTAAATGAAAGATTTTTTCTAAAGAAATTAATTTATAAGTAATTCTCACGACATTAAACTTTTTCATGCTAAAAAATATCGTGTGATTTGCCGAGACCACTCCTCCCCCCCCCCCCCCGTGAGTTTAGGTGAGGTTTGACTCAAGACCGGGGGGGACCAGGAATCCCTCTCTAAGAGTCTCACGTAATTAATGTATGCCCCCCTAATGTATGTAGTATGAGGACGTGGTGGCCGAGTGGATGAGGCCCTTGCCTTGCCATCTGTTGGTCGCGGGTTCGAATCCCGGTGGCAGTCATGCGTAAATGGGTTTTTTCGGTCGAAAAAATCTATGTATGCATCCCACGTTCTCGCAACGGTGAAGGAAAACATCGCGAGGAAACCGGCATGTCGTAGTACCTAAAAGTTCGAAAACATGTGTCGAGTGCACGAAAGGAGACTCTTCGAGGCGCACTTGAAATCCTTTCACCACACTGGTTCGAAGGAACTAGTGACACGATAAGAAGAAGAATGTATGTAGGTATTGTGTGTCTGCAGACTCGACCGCGTACCGCATGGCGGTGCGGCTGTCCATCATGGCGGGCATCCTTTTCGTGGGCGAGAGCATCCCGCACTTCTACACGATCCTGGCGCTGGTGGGAGGCACCACGGTGGCGCTGCTCACCTTCATCCTGCCCTCCTTCTGCTACCTGACGCTCGTCAACCAGACGCCGCGCGAGGGACAGACGCCTATGTAAGTGCTCCTCGATGATACGTGGCCGATCAATCGATATTCCAATCGAATCGAATCGAATTTTTTACTATTATTATTGTGCTTGGAAGATTGTTTTTATAGCCTAGTAGTAGTACCCGTGCTGTACATAGTTACCAAGCACGAAGCCTTATTGGTGGCTTGGTTGATAGCGGTTATCGTTCACTTGTTCGATTATCCAGGATGCCGTCTACATGAGTACCAACACAGTGACCAAAAACTACTGAACGGATTTAACTGGAACTATAGGAATTATTGTATTGTTGACTTGCTTATATCTACTGACACTTTGCTATTCTGTGACATTTCTTCCGCGGTTTCGCGGAACGAAGTCGCACGCGGGTAGCTAGTGTGTTATATACCCTGTCAAGTATTTATGAGTTTTAACCGATAGTAAATACGTCAAAATCGATATTGACTACGGACTTTAGTCAAAACCAATATTGACCGGAATAACCAGTCAAAATCGATATTGACCGAGGGCTCTTAGGCAATATCGATTTTGACTGTTTTTCGTGGTTTATAAAGCAACATTTTGTTGTGTGCAGCGAGACGGACAAGTGGGTGAAGCTGATATGCTACGAGGTGATGTTCTTGGGCGTGGTGGCCGGTGCGGCCGCCACCTACAGCGCCGTCAGCGCCATCTTCAGCACCTCCCAGGCCAAGCCCTGCTACCTCTGAGGAGCGCGCGGACCGACCCGACCCGACCCCACCCTAAATCTGCAATCACTCCTGGGTTGGGTCCTAATATTTTTTTGTCCTCTTCGTTCTACCCATGTATGAATCGATAATTGTAGGTCTTAACTCACTTCGATCCATAAATCCACAATCACAATATATGTACTTGTGGGTCCAAGGAAAACAAGGTGCGTGGATTATAATCCACAGGGAAAACTTTCTTAAACTTTCCTGAATTTTCCTTTATCTTATCGTTTTAATGACAAACCTCTAGTTAGTAATACTGCTTTTTAATGACAGTAAACTTTAATAATGCAAGCTCTTGCCATCTTATATTAATTCTGTTAAGAATGTTTATTATTGTATGATTAATTAAACATAGTGATACACTTGCCATTGATAAATAATTCATGCATTTTATGATACGTGTGATTATGATGTAAAGCGTGTTTTACCAATGAGTATAATTTGTTTAGTTCCAAATGCTATTATATTGCGGTGGCGATGGAGACTGTAGATCTCTACATTTGGGAGACAGGGTACCTCAAGGCGCCATACTGGGCCGTATTTTATTAAGTATATATATCATTTTATTTCTGTTATCTTACAATTCTAATAAGTTATTAATAATTAACATGTCTGTGTATTTGAATTAAAATAAAAAGTTTTATCTGTTGTTTTATTTAATAGCAGCATGTAGCAGGTTCGTCATAATGTATTGTTCGTACTTGCGTATTTTTTAAAATAATTACGAACATTTTTGCGAATTAAGTTCGGCTTGTGTAAGGCATAATAAGTATGTGAAACAATTCAAATTTTATAATAACATAATTAAAAGTGTCCAATGAAGACACAATGGCAGCGCACTGCGCAGGCGCATACTCGATAAACCAATCAGTAACGAACAAGTAACGACCCCCAGCGAGCTGTCGTCATCCACTATCTTATCGTAATTATTACTTAATGAGGTGAGGGCTTAACATAATAACTTAAGTAGCTACTTACAGTTACTTGATTACTTATAATGTACAGACTTATTAACGGGTCATCGCAGCAACATTCGCTCTGAAATCGATCACCGAATGGTATTTTAGCTAAAGAGTAGACACCCTATTCTGGTATGAAAAGTTTTTTGGCCGAACTAATGCCTACTTGCACCAAACTGTCAAAGTCCCTAAGCAATTACTTTACTCGCTTAGTAGTTCTTAACAGTAGGTACCTACAGATTCTGACCGTAAGAACTGTCGAGCGAGTAAAGTTGTTGCTTAGGAACTTTGAAAGTTTGGTGCAAGTCAGCATAACATTAGTTAAGAATTAAGATACCAACTGCATAAATGTTTGTAACGATAACTATCTAACCGTCTCATGAAATTTAGCAAGCAGGTAGGTCAGTTAAAATAAGTATTTTTTTTTAGCTACCCAAATACTTTATGCGTTCAAAATTGTACCCACGTCTTGGCTGTCAAGCCAAAAGCCTTGAAGCCGCATTGAAGCATGCGTGGTAGTGGTCGGTGATAAATGGTAGGTATGCGAGACGTGTCGTCTCGACTATCCGAGATAGGGCCCGGGTTCCCGAGCGCACCGCGCGCGGAGGCCCGCCCGCGCTGCGCACTGCGTGCCCGGCCGCCTCGCACGACGAACATCTCCGCGTACATCCCGCCTCACATCAGCACAGCTTTCAACGGTGAGTCTCCATCATGGATACAAAAAATAATTACTCTAATTTTGGGCAAGTAAATTAATACCCATTCATCGCTAAATTAGCGCTAGCATTTGGTTTTATTTGCCTTACTTTTACAGGCTCTGTAGCATCTAATTTACACACTGTCTTATACTTCTTCTTATCGTTTCACTAGTTCCTTCGAACCAGTGTGGTGAAAGGATTTCAAGTGCGAAGAGAATATTTTACAGAACTAATTTGTCTATTATTCGGTACCTATGGGTAGATATAATTAAATAACATAATTATGATTTTGTCATGCAAAGTACCTAGGTATATTGAATAGAACACACAGGACTAAGAGTAATAGCGTGGAAGAGGAGTATAACCCAACAGTGGGTTACATTGGATTGATTAAATATATTGTCTTCTGAAAATTTCAGAGCACATGAAAATGGTGCTATGTAGCATAATGAGCAGCGTCGCGAGAGCCGCCAGGAGCGGAGTCGGCTCACGCTGCTGCCGGCGAGCGGCAGCTTTGTACAGCACAGAGTATAAAAGTAAGTTACTGCTGAGCTTACCAAAAAAGTACCTCTAGTAAATAGTACCTACGATTTGTGAACTTTTACTTTCAGGAACAATATTTATCATTACCCTATCATCTGTTTTTGAGACGTATATTGCTGGGCATAGGCCTTCTTATGACACTATTAGAATCACGGTAGGTATTTACTCAATAACAATTCTTAGTATGGAAAGATAGCTTTTTTTTTGCATTTAAAAAAAAAAAAAAAAACGAATTTGCTAAACCTTGTATATTTTCCAAAATAAACGAAGAAGAAATTGGGCGTATATTGAACGATGTCAATATTTCAACAGAAATAATGTACCTAGTATGCCAGTAATTTACTTCGTTTCCTGAATCACATGAGTTTTAATGTCACATCGAGATCCGGATCCAGGTTATTTCGATATTTTCATTCAATAACCTACTAAAACCGTCTACAGTTTATCTGCGTGTAGATTTTGCAGATCGTTGGTACTCGTATAAGTCGTGTCATTCGGGTCAATCTCGATGATAACGCATCCTACGTTCTATTGTTTAATCGAATATGTTTAGCAAAATTATCAATGGACCAAATAAATTGGGATGTAATTGCAATTCCAATTGCAAAACCAAAGGGGTTTTGGAATTAGTTGAACTTAATAAAGCATTTCAGCCCGTGGTTCAATTAATATCTTACCGTTTAAGTTTCCGTTAAATTTTATCACCCACTAGAAGAATAGTTAAACAATATTCGGTAATTCTATCCAGCATAACGCTGAGTTGAGTCCTTTTTTGCCATATATATACATACACTTCATATACGAGTAGGTTAGAATAAGTCTTTTAAGTTAGAATTATTTAGATAAGTAGTTATAAGTTTCTCTATTTGACTGTCATTGTATTTTATAGGCAAATAAATACCATTTCATTTCATTTCATTTCATAATTGACGACAGGAGAAAAAAATATGTGATAGCAAGACTAAATAGTAGGTAAATATATTTTCTTGTACCGTGAAACAATTTTTGTTAGCTAGAACTATTATATTGTAATCGTTACTTTCGTTACCAGGAATTATTTTTATTGTAATCGTAACTAAATAATTCTCACTGTCACAAATTCAAACAGAATATTAGTAACTTTAACGAGATTTTTTTCTCCGTGATTCGATATGCGTTTATTTGCGCCTAGATGAGCCGCGGCGATAGTTCACGAGCATCTTATCTAGATGGGTCATTGGCTGGGCTAGAGTTCCTTACGCAACACAACATTACTCCAACAACACCACTGTTTACTCACATTTATTACATCAGTGATTCTCAGGAATCCTTGGCCTCAGTTCGATAAAACACTCAAACACTATAATAATGTTACTTACCTTGGTAGAGAATAGAGACGTTCAGTCTGAGAATGCACGCACGCCCCTACAACAATCGCCGTCATACAAAAGACCTTATTTACACTAATCGGAGTACATCGCAAGTGGACGAACTGAAAGATCTTTCAGTATTCAGTATTTATTTGCAATATTGATAGATAGATAAAAGTACAGCTACACAATATTACCCGTTTACCCTAAACGGGTAATATTGTGTCGCAACTGATAGAGACGGGCCGATATTTTTAACTATATTGTTACGTCTCTTACATTTTAGACGTTTGTTACGTAATAGCATTTCTTTAATTAATAGCTAGGTAAATACTAATGTACAATAATGTACATTAATGGTAGAGGGTAAGGTAGGTACTCTACCAACACCAAAAGGAGAAACAAGAGGAGATAAATATTCCAATAAAAGTGATACGTTTCCCTACAATACTTATTATTCAGGACATGATCAAAAAAGCTACATAATTAATTTTATTGGTTTTCAGATCGGTATTACACTAAGAAGCACGAGTGGGTTTCAGTGAACGACGATATTGGCACTGTTGGCATCTCCAGCTTTGCGCAGGTACGTACTTCCTACCTTCAACAACTTGCTGTATACCTACTCGTATGTCTAGTATATCTACACTGGAACTGTGTAGAGTAGCGGCCTCGTATGGTGTATCTCGCCAAAAAAGTTCATAGGTCAGTGATAAGTTTGTGCGTATTTTATTAGCTATTTTAGTTAATGAGTGCAGATCGACTGTATCGTGATATTATGTGAGTTTTGTGAACACTCGATCAATTAATTTGCGTATAAACATTTATTTTGACAAGGAGTCGGTTCAATGTCCAGCTTTTGTGGGTGAATGAAATGTAGGTACCTGCCACGGTAGGTAACATAGTCGTTGGCATAAAATATTCCCAACGACTCGCTAGACTTTTTTAGGCTCAATTAACACCAAGATGGCGCAGTTGAGGGTGGTGGAGAAGAACAGTGTTTTTGATACATATGTCCAACGGCGTTTTTCAAGCTTGTGATTAGAGTGTAACGATCGTTGTGTGTAGGAGGCGCTGGGCGAGGTGGTGTTCGCGGCGCTGCCGGAGCCGGGCGCGGCGCTGGCGGCCGGCGAGGAGTGTGGCGCGCTCGAGAGCGTTAAGGCGGCCGGCGAGATCTACACACCGGTCTCCGGAACGGTACCGTACCTACTACCTCTCTACTCCCCACCCTCGCCCCGCTCCTGACCTAAATACTCACTTCGTCCGGCTTGCGCCATCGCAGGCTCAATGTGCGCATCAAGAAGAGTGAAGCAGGCCTATCATTGGAAGCTCTACCCACTTACCGCTCATCGAGCCACCTTACCCGGTCCAGAGCATACCTCATCTTCCCAACATTATTATGATTCGACCTTTCCTGATAGCGTTTTGCATAAGTCATATGCTCTACTGAAAAGTCGTTTACTTAAACCACCACGTGATTTCTGAAAAAGTGTTCAGATCAGATTAATGTAGAGCTCACAAAGGCTTATGGTTCCAGGTGACAGAGAGTAATGCAACGGTGGAGTCGAGTCCGTCGCTGATCAATGCGTCGTGCTACTCTTCGGGCTGGCTGTTCCGTTTGCGGCTCTCCCGCCCCGAGGAGTTGCACAACCTCATGGACCAGGCCGCCTACGATCAATACCTAAAGGACCAGCACTGAGCCACCGGCCATTTACCTGAACCGACCACCAGAACAGACCAATAAGACGGCTTTGTGTGGGTACGGGCCGACAGTTTCTTTAGAACAACGCCCCATAATCCAACTAATAACGGATAGGATATTATAAAAGTGGATTTTATAGTTCCACTCCACTCGGTTTTGATGAATGTTGTGTTCCAATGTAGCTCGTAGAAAGCACTGGGCTTTCGAAGCTGACCATCAAAACGTTATAGCAGTGTTGCACCGGCCAGTAAAAACCTGGGTGTGTACTGTACCTATGTTCTGGTCAGGCAGGCGTGATGTTTTACTATCAGAAGAGAGCCTAGCTCCCATCTTCATTTTTTTCCATAGCAAGCTGGCTGAAGACAAATAGACCGTTCATGCTCATGTGCACACTAGAATATAAAATGATATACGGTAGTAAGAGCATTAATGAAGTATTCTTATTGGTTACATTTTCTGGTTTTGTTTTGGTGGATAGACCTTATGATTGTACAGAACGAGATTCTGAACTGCCTTATTAGTCATACATTTTTTGAACGTTATCAAATTCTACCATAAGATGCATCAGTGTAGGACATTTAGTGGCACGAAATTCCTCTTTTCATCTATTGTTCAAAAACTATAATCGAAAATTATGGGTACATTAACTTATGTTACTTGCATTATAATGTGGATTAATTAATTGAATGAATAATTGTGTATTAGAATTTATTTAAATAATTTGTATATTTCACGAGTAAGTTCCTATCTATCTACGTACAATAATTACTTTGTCACAGTACTGCGTAAAATCTTGTTTTTCTGTTTCTTGATCGAGTCATTAGTGTCGGCTTTCTTAGGTTTTATTAAACTGTTATAAAGTATATATCACAAAGTATCACATTTTCTTTGGAAACAATTATTTTATCAAGCTTACAAAAACGCTTAAGACTGTACTAGCTGATCTCGCTACCTGCCCGCGTTCCCTCGGATCCACACTAAATTTCAGTCTTATTGGAACATTGGAGTGATTGAGTAACAGACAAACATTTGTATTTATTTATGATACACTAACCCAGATTGGGTTTATACACCTATTAGTCAAACCATTGTGTCTCTTTCTCGTCCCGATTTTAACGCACAAAGCCTAAAGTGACATGGATCAGTCGGAATCCTTGAATCGTAGTTAGGGCATGATTTTGTCAATGTCTCGGCTAAAATTACCGGGTTGTTTGAGAAGTGTATACGACAAAACGATGTATTAGAGTTCACGTTGGATGGCCCAATGGTTCGGATGTTACTTGAGCGCGGCGGCGCCGGAGATGATCTCGATGAGCTCGCGCGTGATGACGGCTTGCCGCGTGCGGTTGAACAGCAGCGTCAGCTTGCGGATCATGTCCGCGGCGTTCTTGGTGGCGTTGTCCATGGCGGCCATGCGCGCCGACTGCTCCGACGCCGCGCCCTCCTGCCACAACAACCGACAAACACCATATCATCCATCCAGCTTTGCATCATTTAGTATTCATCTGCTCCGAGAAATCTATTAACCTGTATGAGTTCTGATAACATCCTACTTCTTCTTGTCGTGTCACTAGTTCTTTGGAACAGGTGCGCCTCCTTTCATGCACTCCATTCTACTAATACTCGCGAAAATCAAGTAGGAATGGTTGTAAGTAAGTACCTATAAGGATGTTTGTTGCTCGTCACGCATTTTAATCCCGGCGAAGCCGGGGTACCAACTTGACTTAGTTGTAATATAGTGACGATCATTTTATGTTTCAAAACTAAGAACTATAGTTTTGTGTAGGTTTCATGATGTAATTTACAAGTAGTAGCACAAACGCTAGATATAGTCACTGTGTATTGGTCAAAAGTGTCAGTAGTGACCTTAAGCGCGTAGTAGAGCAAGGCCGCCAACGTCCACTCGGCGTAGCACTCCAGCTGATCAGCGTCCACGTCGTCGAACGCGTTCATGTTGGGCGCGTTCTGCAAACACCGAGCGAAGACAAACTTTGAAAATAAGTCAAAAACTTAGTAATTCCATCCAATAGATTTAAGCTGATTTAAACTTGATTCTAAAATCTAAAATGAAGCGTGAAATAAAGAGTAACGAGCTCACCTCGATCCTAATCTTGTTGAAGAAGGGTATGATGCTCATCTCGTACTTGACCGCTGAGAAGTACTTGTTGTAGTATATCTCGCCGATGTCGTAGGCGTAGCCCGCGTCCGTGATCGCGGCCGCCATGACGGACGCGTCCGCGAACACAGGCGCGATGCGTCCGATCTGCAAGCGCACATGCCTTACCAAAAGCTACTACCCACTTATTCTTCTTTTTATAATGTCACTGGTCCTTAAAACCAGTGTGGTGAAAGGACTTCAAGTGCGCCTCGAAGAGACTCCTTTCGTGCCGGTTACATACCGGTTTCTTCACGATGTTCTCCTTCACCGTTAAGGACGTGTTTTAATGCACACATTAATTTGTTTAGAACAGAAAAATCCATTTGTTGGCGACCAGGTTCGAACCCACGAATTTCGAATCTAAAGTCGAGGTACTCGGTCAACATGCCTTTTTTTACCACCCACTCAAGGTCGTAATAACTTTATCAATTAAACCTAGCTAATTCAAAATTTGGGGGTTTTGAAATGATAGAGAAAAGAACACTTACGTCTTTAACGCTAACGAGCATGCTGGCCGCATACTGGCGACGTAGCATGGTGCGTGACTTATCTCCGATGCAGACCAGCTTGTGGGTAGGCCCCTCGGCTTTGCGTTCCGCGAACAGACGCCGAATACGCCGAGCCACGCCGCTGTGCACGCCGCCGCACAAACCTACCAACAACATACGTCAAACGTTAATAGTAGAGTCGTCTAAATACCTAGGAATTTTCTCCTTCATTGCGCAGTTCGGAATAATTCTGACAAGATTATAAGATAGAGGATAAATTATCAGGGTCAAGGGAGATGGATAACATTGATCAAGAGAAGGAACAAGGGTACAAATAGCAGCACGTAACTTTAGCGCTGACCGTTATTGCGTAAACACGCCGCACTGTTGCCGCACCGTGCGCTTTGAATGAAAATAAATGACCTACCGTGCGCCGCACGACAAACGCACCGCTTCGGCACTGAAGCGGTCCGACACGAAACGTCTAAATTGAAAGAGCCCTAAGGTACATGAGGGGGACTACACATACAATAAACATGCGCAGTAACACTCCCCGCGTACCGTTCAGCGCTAGACTTACGTGCCGGTACTTACAAGATAGTTAACAAACAAGCGTGCAAGTATCCTGTAAAGCTTACATCATTAATTTTGTACTTGCACCGTCCGTCGGCTGTAATATGGAAGGCCACAAGATGGCGTTGTTGAGAACTACAACTGACGCCATCTTTGTTCCTCTTACAAGTCATCACAAAGTAGCGCCACCTTGTGGAGCAGTTTCGGCTCAGGCAAGTGTAGGCTGAGCCTACTAAGCTATCCCACAGAGAGCGCTACTCGCCATATCAGAGCTCTAGAGCCATTTACCTCTCATTATGGGAATTCGTATGATAATACTAGATGCTGCTTATTGCATCAAATCAATCTCAATATAATATTAATATTAAATTTTAAAGACAGTCCTGGCTGGCTGTTCGACTGACTGACAGACAAGGCACAGTCCTAACCACTTGACACTGGGCATCAAGAAGTGTAGGCGCGTAATAAGAAAGTAATCTTGTTAATTCGCACCGCAAAAGAAGTTGCGGGCGTCAACTAGTATATTTATATAGGTACTTCAGTACTACCAAACTTCAGCTCAACCGGCTGAGTGAGTATGTTACGATTACAATACGTAAATAAATAACACCTTAAACATTTCGTATTAATTATCTAAGCACATAGATTTAGCGCGAGTATGATTTGCGCAGTAACCTCGTCTATCAAACATGACGAAAAGTCGCTACCGATTGCAACACTTAGTATTGTTACAGGAAAATCCGGAACCAAACTAATAACACATACCTACGGGCTAATGAAGTATATGTATCTAAGCCAAGAGCCGAGTAATTTAATAATGAGCTTTTGGGGTATTGATTTCATAATATAAGGGTTACACACGTCCTTCATAAAATGAGCAGATTATAGTTCGGTAGAGATGGTCTCTACCTTAATACTTAATCTTCCTTAGTTAGGTGCAATAACGGTGTTGATTTAGGCTTGGAAAAATAAATGTTTAAAAGGTAGAAATGGAGATTTTTTTTTTTTTCAATATTAATATTAATATCTTGGATATTATTTGTATTGAAAAAAAAAATATTCTACATTTTTCTGTGAATCACTCGTAAACTAGCTCTGAATTCTGATTATTTATATTTGACCTTATTAATAGTGAGCACCTGTGGTGTGCCTGCGGTTTTTATTATTGGCAGGTTTATTTACTCATTTTGGATACTGTTGTGTATTCAATAATGATTATGGACTAATTATGATCGTGAATCGTTAAAAATTAAGTTTTAGCAACTCCAATAAAAATTGTTGATAACCTTTGACATAGGTTAGGTAAGTACTTGTTTTATTTTATTGCTCTAGTAAAAACAATCATTATGTATAATCAGCATAATTACGTATATATCCAGAGCCGGGGCGTCAGGGCGCAGGCGACTCCTCGCCCGCCACTACGGCTAAGAGGCGCCCAGGGGCATCAAGGAAAAAGAAACGCGACATTATTTTAAACTTCTAGGCTGTCTTAAAAAAGCAGAACATTATTGCAGACCGCTTCCTTCGCTGCACTTAGAAATTTACTTAATGTACTTACTTACTTAATGTACTTACCTGTATGTTTGACAAATAAAAAAAAAAAACATTTTTGCTGTATCACTCTACCTTTGAAGGCTTCTAGTCTAAGATTTGGTAGACTAAGCTCTAGCTCAAAGAGGCGCATCCAACGTCGAACTTGCTAGGCACTGTATTTATCATTTAGTTACGAATACAACACACTTGATCAAAATTATACAAAGTCACTGTTCGGAAAACGTGCTTTCTTCATCGACATCTGTAGCTGCAGGTTACTCACCCGAAGTCACGTTTTCTCCTTCCCACGAACTTACTTTGTAAATGAAAACTGGCTTTTCTTTTCATGAAATACTTGATACATGTGGTTTTCAGAACTCTGATATTTCGAAGTGAGTTGTCATAAGATCATTATAACTGGTACATTTGATTGGATCAGCGGAGGAGTCCCTGGGTCCGATAACCTGCGTGTCGCATTTCTGTTTCTGTGACGAACGATGCTCCAATTTTCTTAACATTGACTTTAATGTAAGAAAATATTGCGAATATAACAACAAATCTGCTGTTAATTCTATATTTATTACTGTCCCTGTCCTCAATAAGGCATTAACAATAAGGCATTGGATAAAAATATCCGTAGCTTTTACTTATACAAGGTAGTATGATACATTGAATGAGCTGATTGCTTATCGCAAATATGTCTTCGATGATGTTGTAGCCGAGTGGGATCAGAATGGACAGAAAGTGTTGCCTACCCCTATCGGACGTGACGGCGATGTATATCCTCTTTAACTGCTTGTCGGCCTCCTTGTCCTCGGGCTTGTCGGCGGCGGGCTCGACGGCGGCGGGCGGAGCCGCCTGTTCGGCCTTCGCGTCGGGGGCGACGTCGACGGCGCCCTTTACCAGCTGCGAGGACTCGTAGAACTTGCGCGGCCCGTACCCGAACGGGCGGGCCGCTTGCAGCTCGCGCTCAGCTTTTGTGAACCTTCGAACGATGCCTGTATTTAATTCTGTTTAGAACCTATATACATTTTTGACACGAATATCATTTTGTGCAGCAGATCGGCTGCTGATAACGTAACGTTACGTATAATAAAGTCGTGAGCGAAGAACAGGTAGTATTCATGACATGAGTGATATGGTGCATACTACGTAGGTGGTAAGTTAATGCCATCAGAAGCGTCCCCGGAGTGAGGCAGAAGCAATAACTGAACAATATTACAATATAACTATACGTTTAATATCTTCGTTCTGGTTAAATGAGATAACTACAATATCGGCAAGTAGTGGGTAGAGTTGGTACTTGGTACACTATACTTTACTTGCTGGCCGAGACCATCTTCATGGTCTTTGTGATCTTCTGGATGTTCTTGATAGATTTCAGTCGAATAGAGACTTGTTTTAATTGCACCATCCTCGGGTTTTACACAAGAACTAAAAAAATAATCGTTTGCATTTGTTGTTAGTATGGTGTCAAATCATTGTCATTAAATAACTGTCAACATTTTACTTAGTTTGTCTCTGTCATAGTCTAGACTCGACAAATCATAACAAGGAAGTTTTTATTACCTAAGCAGCGAGGAATGCCCAGAGAGTAGGAAGGTGCTCACCACTCGTGCAGGCACATGTACTCGGCATGCATATACGTACCTATATATATAGGAAGATAAAGCTGTTTCATTTCTTACTGGTAGAAAGATCATCATCGTCAACATCATCGACAGCCCATAACTTCCCACTGCTGCGTGTAGGCAGAAAGATAATACCTATATTATTTGTAAGCTGTTTTTAATTTATTTTTATAATATTATCAAAAAAATATTATAATGTACCTACTTACTTTAATAATAATTAATGTTTATACATTTCACACAATGCCATCTAGCCCCAAACCCATAGTCCTATAGAACAAGAGAGCTTGTTCTTTAGGAACCATTATTGGGATACAGATAACTGATAGAACATTTTTTTATACATTCGTAGACACACCCACCCACACTCGGAACAAACATCGATGTTTATCACACAAATGTTTATCCTTATATAAATACCTGTTTGCTACATAAACATACACAAATATTCTTGATTCTGCGCGTACAGTGATTGAGCTCGTTATGTTTTCCAATGAACATAATAAAAGGACAGGTTCCGATCGGATTTTTTGTTTATAATAAAATCAAAAAACTGGTCTGACCTTCGCGAAGCTACCTAGGCCATGACCACTCAACCGTCAGCAAGCGGGAACCGCAACTTGGCTTTACTTTGCATAGGTAGGTAGGTTAGGTACAGATACCTACATCAGGTACTCTCGAATTCAATGCACCGTTTTTAGATGTGGTAGTTAATGGCACTGAGTGTAGCAAGTTTTTTTTATTGATGGAGGATTTTTAGTAATAAAATAATAGTGGCCGTCAATATTAGAAGATAGGTACATCCAATGAGAACAGTAGCCAATAAATCCTTTATTGGCTGTAAGTCTTATTAATAAGTTTTATTTACAAAGAGCTGTGGATTTTGTACAAATAACTTGTTTGAAAACTATGTTTGTAGACCTGGATTTGGTGCGGTGGAATACAGTAGGACGGCTCTACCTACCTCTAGCCTACAAACAGTTTAATCTTAAGTATGTTCCTACCAAATGATAGGATTAGACTTAGCATATTTAAATAAATGTTGACATCAGACATTTTATTATCAGTATTTACGCATATACCACATCTACCCGTGCATAGTTTGTGTGACGTCAGGTGCTCTACATAAAAGCTGAGCGTGCGCCGGTTCGTGTTTGTTTACACGCTCCTCTCACGCGCGCCCGTCGTCTCTGCCGTCATCATGGATATCCAGACGAAGAAAGCCAGCCCTGCGCCCTCAGGTTCCCCGCCAGATAAGGTTAGTGGCCAGTTCTTACTTGCACTCGAATACGTACCTGAACTATGTCGATGGAAACGAAGTCTGGATCGAGCGGGTAATAGAGCATACTTAGACTTGGCACCTTATAAACTCGTTTGAAAGGCTTAGCTGGCGAAACCTGCTAGACGAGTAGTTATATGCTAAACTTAGATGAATTTGGACAAAAGCTTGCGAAATAACTAACAGGTTTGCAAATGGTTCATTATTTTTTGATAAAAATGGTTTTTCGATCGAAAGATTTGATACAACTACTCAATGCTATAGGAGAGCGGATACCGTCATACCGTGCTGATACATGAAATGAACCAAGATCTGAAGAGTCTGGCGGGATCATCTAGATCCTTCAGAAAAGTTTACATTCTAATCTGGCTTAATCTGGTTTGGAGAATAAAAAAGCGCATATATTGTCCAAAAATGAGGTATAAGTTGTGTATATCTGAGTACTCTGTGGTATAAGGCAGGATTAAATGCCCTAGAACCTAGAAGGACAGGTGCCTCTATTCCTATAACCTTCCTTCCGAAAATATAATGAAAGTAATATATAGGTATAGCAAGAAGCTTAAATATGATGAAAACTTTTACTATTATATATTTTTTTTTATTTAAAGTACGGTTTTTAGGAAAAGGGGTACCTATTGTTCTGGGGCATCTTACCCGGTTATACTCCACCAACGTATAGGTACATACATTTATTTACTAGAATCATAGAACCCATTCTCATAAAATTAATTTATAATAAAGAAATAGAAAAATAATCTTCAAGTTCTAGGAACCATTATATCAGATAGATGTTCACAAAATGCACACTATTCACTAAACAGAGTATCTATAGATCGTATCGGTGACACGATGATGTAGTAGCAGGTCGAGGGTTATCGTCTGACTCTCCGTTCAACCTGAATTCATAAACGAGTGTGACGGGCGCTATGATGCAAAGCGTGACCGACCGCGCTCACTCCGACGCGCGATAGCTGGTGATCTGACGACCTGGTGCGAATGGTGCGATAGCGGCTGCGGCCCGATAGCGTGGTCCATCGATGACGTACGTGCATGGACAAGGAACCAGCATACACTGAACCTTTATTAAGCAGGACCTTTATTAAAATGCGTAGTATATTAGGTATATTGATTACGTACCTATAAGTACCTAGAGGAGCGTGATATGTAACTTTATTGACTTGAGATCGTGTTTTGATCGATTTTATTTTTTCTTATCAGCCTAAATTAATCGGAGGTGGCAACTACATCAAAGAAGGGCGCGACTCCAGCAAGTCGACCTGGCTGCTGTTCTCGCCACAGTTTCCGGACGAGGCGGGCTGCCTGGCGCGCTATCTCAGCATCTTCTCCTCGCACGGAGTCAACCTCAGTCACATCGAGTCCCGCTCCTCCGCGCGACGGCCCGGCTACGAGTTCATGGTGGAGTGTCTCCACGGCGAAGGTGACTTCGGAGGCGCTCTCGAAGAGCTCCGGGCTAATGTGGGATATTTGAACATCATCTCCAGGAATTACAAGGACAACATATGTAAGTTCTGCCAAAAGTTTATACGTGCCATGAGTTGACCCTGTAATAATTCAGCGCGCATTTATAAAAAAAAAATGTTATCCCTCAGCTGCCGTCCCCTGGTTTCCGCGACGTATTCGCGACCTCGACCGCTTTGCGAATCAGATCCTGTCGTATGGAGCGGAGTTGGACTCAGACCACCCTGGGTTCACGGACCCCGAATACCGAGCGCGCCGCAAGTACTTCGCCGATATCGCCTTCACCTACAAGCACGGACAGCCCCTGCCACACGTGGATTACTCTACAGAAGAGATCGCCACTTGGGGAGTGGTCTTCAAAAAGCTTACGGAACTGTATCCCACACACGCTTGCAAAGAGCACAACCACGTCTTCCCACTGCTGATCGAAAACTGTGGATACAGAGAAGACAATATTCCTCAGTTGGAGGATGTGTCCAACTTCCTCAAAGGTATTTTTTGAAGACCATTAAGCTTTATCCGAGAAATAATCGGATGTTTCGTTTACACATCATTTAATTTGCAGACTGCACTGGGTTCACTCTCCGTCCCGTAGCCGGTTTACTCTCGTCCCGAGACTTCCTGGCGGGGCTGGCGTTCCGCGTGTTCCACAGCACGCAGTACATCCGGCACCACTCGAGGCCGCTGTACACGCCGGAGCCCGACGTGTGCCACGAGCTGCTGGGCCACGCGCCGCTGTTCGCTGATCCGGCTTTCGCGCAGTTCTCGCAGGAGATCGGTCTGGCCTCGCTAGGGGCACCCGATGACTACATCGAGAAGCTTGCCACTGTAACTATATCTTCTAGAACTTATTTTTCAGTTTCCTTGAGTCGTACCATATTCTCATGGTTTTTTTAACGCTTCCTATTTTATTCCACATTCTAGTGTTTCTGGTTCACGGTGGAGTTCGGTCTCTGCCGGCAAGAGGGGCAGCTGAAGGCGTTCGGGGCCGGGCTGCTGTCTTCGTTCGGGGAGCTCCAGTACTGCCTGACGGAGCAGCCGGAGCTGCGAGAGTTCGACCCGGCCGTCACGGGGACCACTAAGTACCCCATCACAGAGTACCAGCCCGTCTACTTCGTTGCCCACAGTTTTGAAGATGCGAAGGAAAAGATGATGTAAGTTGATTTTAGTTTATTGTGTAAAGAAACTGTTCTACAATTTTTTTCTGAAGAAAGCTTTTTAAGCAAGCCTAAAACCGGGCTGATGTTTTTTGTTCTAGTAAATTTGCACAGACCATCCCGCGTGGCTTCTCAGTGCGATACAACCCGTACACGCAGAGTATCGACCTGCTGGACTCGCAGCGCCAGATGACGGACCTGCTACATGGGGTGCACCAGGAGATGGAACTGCTTCTGAATGCCATGCTCAAGCTATAGGCCCACTCCACACCCATTCACATATTTTTTACATGTAGCACTCTACTCGCCGAACACAATATAACCTCTATTCTCCATAGGACGGATCTGGAATACCTACTGGTATGATTAAAACTTCAGTGTAATGAACAAAAATATTATGTTCTACCCTGAGCATGTAATTTGTTCGACTATTGATAAGTTTGATTTTACTCAAATAAGTTACAACGAAACAGTCGTCTTTCGAATAAGTTATTAGTAGGTCTTGATTTTATATTTGATTCGTATATGTTTGAGAGCCCTTTGGAGTCGAGACCTAGGTCCATGGGGAATTCCGCGTTTTCAGAATCATGTCAGAGCATCTGGTAGAAGCGGGCGGCGACGCTCTCGCTCAAAAAATAAGCCTTGCCAATGCAGCCAGTATCCTCGGTACGCTGTCATCGGGTATCGGGTGGGAGCAGTTGAGCTACCTATAGATTGTTGGCAATGATCTATGGTTGTCCCATTGCTTCCTTTTGTACAGTTTGTAATATAGATTGTAGTAGTTAGCTTAAGCTTAAAAAAAGGTATTTTGATGACTTTTTACAGTAAAAGAGTAAAGAGTCATCAAAATAACTTTTTAAGGGTTATGTTAGTAGAGTTCGCTAGTTTTTGTTGCATAGAACTTCAAAGCCAGATAAAAGTACACGTCTAAAATTGTGTTTGCACTGTACGTGTACATACAGTGTACATACAAACATAATATCCTAACTTGTTTTGTCGGTAATTTACTAGCTAGATTGGAATAGTTAGATAGGTATACGTATCACTTACCTAAGTATAGTATTAGCTCGTTAAGACGTGTAAATTAATAGTATTTTAAGAATTTATTTATAAAAAATGTTATTCAATAAATATGTTGATATAAATATAAAGGTATAGTCTTATTAAAACAGCTCTATATAACCAACATAATATATTTAATAATTTGTACAAATTAAACGTACCTAGTACTTGTCTAAATTACAAGATTCAAAATGACGAGACGTACAATAAATCGCTTAACTATAATCATAAATAAAATAACTATACATTAAAATAACTAATTAAGTACATGGAATGACATATTTACAATGGACTCGGACAAAGGTGGTGGTGGAATTATTGCGAGCTGCGACTACAAATACCGAGCTTTCTTATAAATTAGTAGGTAGTCAAATAGGTATTGCAAAACGATTAATATCTAGAATGTTTCTTTTAAGTTCTAAAAATGCTATAAATTATTTTAACGATAAGTATTTTTATATATGTTTCTCTTAGACTTTGCATTGTGCATTTGTGTATCGCCCAACAAGTACTGCGATACCATGACAAAAATTGATTTTGTATTATTTGTGCCACTTAACGTGATGCCTTTGCAACGAAATAGATTGAGGGAGGCAAATCGGGCGCCGAGCGCATGTCGCGGGTTCAGTTCTCGCATGGAAGAACTTTGTGTGACGAACCGCAGTGTTTATCCTGATTCTGGAAATTTCATATTGTCAAACGGTATTTACAAATATCTAGTTACTCAGGCATCACGTTTATGTTTCGTGCCACTGTACTCGTAGAAGTAGTACTCATACAAATAATTTATATAGAAAACTGCGTGGTGTAAGTTATAATCTATATTCCCACTCTAAATGCAGTTATCGAGACAAGTTTTTAACTAATCGAGAATAATTTCACAATTAATTTTTTGTTTATACCAGGTAGGTTATTAACGAGTGTAGTGTTTCAGAACAATTTTGTAAGATTTCGACGATTACGATACGATTTTCAGGAATAAGTAACATGTATATTATATCATTTCAGCCAGACAGGTTGTACCCACTGTCGGGTAACGACCTCCTTTCGCTCCAGCCAGCCATCACTTACATATTCTGATAGTTCTATCACAGAACTAAGCATAACCATGTATAACTAAATAAATAATTATAGCTTTGTACATTACTTTATAAATTAATACTTTATACTTGGATACATGCTTGTGCTTGTGTAAAAAAATATTCTAACTATTGCATACTTCGAGAATCTAGCAAATTACATAGGGTGAGTAGATGACGTAGTGGTATACGGATTATGACGTAGCTTTGGCGCCTACTGTACTCAAAAAATACGTCGCATTACATTTATCTATGGAATGGTAATGATTTATTTAACAACAATTAAAAACTTCAGAAATCCCTATTAGCATATAATTATGGTAGGTAGAGCATAGGAATGGCAATAAAACTAACCTGAGCTGACCTGACCTAGCATATCTCAGAGTGGACGTCATTCAACTCGGCAGGTATGCAGGTGGAACGGAATTTCCGTGTTAGCTGGTATGAAGTACCTATACCTTCACTTCGCTTATGTTAACCTACCTACATGACTATATATAACACAACCTCGAGCCGTGTCTGAATATGTCGATGTATAGGCAGCACCTCGGTGTAAGTACATGTGTTGTATTCGGTTTGACGTTACATTATTGCACCTGCTGTAGGATATTCTAGAGTGCCCCTAAGACTAGGCTTAGTCTATGTCTAGGGACTTTAAATAAATATTGATAACTAGATCGTGTACACAAAGTGCAAAAGAGAACTTACATTAGCTACATAGGTACCTATCGGTGCCAGATGGGTAGAGTACGAGCATCGGACGAGTGTTTCCGAAAATATCTGATATAGTTGCGCAGTTGTGATTTTATATTCAGATTTGCTACTGCGCAATGCGCACTTTAGCGCCTTACGTCAGAAACACTCGTTCAATGCGCGAACGTAAGTAGGCAGGCACCTAATAGGCGCAACGAAACCTTTTCATTGCGAGCCTTGCATTGCATTGCAAGAGCGAGCATTGCAAGTGTCTAATCTGAATTTAAAATTGCGTCTGTTTATACTTCAGGTAACTTCAGACGCGCTGATGTAGCGGCCAATACGCCCCTGCAGTATTGTGATTAGACAGCATCTCTGGAACGCGATTTCAGTATGACATTATCCCGGGGAGGGTGTCGGAACTACGCCCTGGCCGAGGCATCAGACCTCGCTCTGCATGCAGTGGATGGAAGAGTCCTCCGACAGCTCATCCATTGACGAGTCCGTGAACGAAGTACCGTCTGCAATTATAGATGTCAGATGTTAGAAATGTGTAGAATAGTATGCTCAGCAGAAAGGAAGAATTAAGAGAAAATTGTCACACACTTTATTTTGATGGTGCGTACCTTCTCGTAAATGTATACATGGTAATAAAGGTAATTGGGTACAGTACCTACATGCTTACCTATGGGCACGAAGGGCGGCTTGTTCTGGAACGAGTAGGTGAGGTGCAGGTTAATGGGCCGGCCGAACCCCACCGCCTCCTCCCGGGACATCACTGAGGACAACACCACACCACTGTCAGAACAGGAAACCCGAGCGTCACAGAGACTCGCGAGCTTCGACACACTCATTGGATGAAACACACTAACGTATTGAACAGTTCGCAAAGCAAAACAAACATTCGCTCCTTACAATCAGCAGCTATTGCCAATCCATTGACCGAGAAACGACGTCGATGATCCAGTATTTTAGTTTTTAGTTTTAAAGTTGTTATGTGACAAAGCGCCTAGAAAAATCCTTATCAATTATACCTATACTACCAACCCCATAAAAGTATATCAATAAAAAGATGCCAGATAAAAAAACCACCTGGAAGTTAGTCTTGTATCGTGCGTGCGTTCGTGTTGAATACTAACATTGGTTCTGCTTGCCCTTCCCCGTGTGCTGGTGCTTCTTCTGGCGCGCGCGGCTGTTCTGGAACCAGACCTGCGTGACGCGCTTGCTGAGGCCGGTGACCTGCGCGATGCGCTCCAGGTCCTGCCCGTCCGGGTTCGAGTCCAGCTGGAAGTTGGCCTGCAGCACCTGCAGCTGCTCCTCCGTGAACGTAGTCCGCACTCGCTTCGCCTTGCTCTTGTGGTAGCCTTCGGAGTCGCACCCGTCTACGGTATACATCACGGTACATACAAGTTTTGAGCGACTGTATTCGTTCAATGGTTTGGCTATCTCTCATTAGCAACATCACAAAACATCTCGTCCTTACCGCAACTACGATACAAATAATCTTTTTGCCTGGAGTAGAGGTAGAGATAGTTTATAAGTAGGTATTTGAGATAAGAACGAGTGATTATGTTATGTTATCCATTTGCAAGCACCTCTTAGGCTATAAGCTCCGTAATTAATACAAATAGTGTAGCTATAGTTGCAAATGGATGTTCCTATTGTCGTGTAGCGTACCCGACCGAGAGGAGAAAGATTGAGAGACATTTACCATCCGAGGAGATGGAGCCACCATCGAGCGTCTCCAGGTAGTGCGGCTTGCAGAGCACGCGGTCCTCGTGCAGCGCGAACTGCTCGCCGGTGGAGAGCTGGCGGCCGCACGCGTCGCACGCGAAGCACGCCAGGTGGTAGACCTGCTCGCGCGCCTTGCGCACCCAGTCCGACGACGAGATGCCGCGGCAGCACTTGGAGCACTTCGCGCCGAAGCTCCTGCGGACGAGCGAGAGCCCTGCGTCAAACCTCCGACACCAACACACTTTTATATTACGCTCCCCGGTTTAAATGATGGTTCATGTGGATAAGATTTGGGTGTTTGTCCTCAGGCAAGTCAATTCGCTACAGCAAAATAAAATGTGGTGCATGATGTTAAAAATAATGTGAGGAATAAAATTACTAGAACAAATTCATTAAGGTGGTGTGGTTCATTCGCAAAGCAATGCCGACGCTGAGCCAAATAATTAAATTAATACTCATGTACTTAATTCCGAAAGAAAACAGTGTTGGTACTTATGTACTGTGTACGTAAGATTACTGATACATAAACAAACAGACCAGAGAAAACTAAAACTAGAACTTTTTATCATAGCTAAACTAGCTATGATAGCTAGCTAAACCTATTAGCTGGATAAAACGTTCTACTCTCTTTAGTCTCCCACATATACCTGTGCTAATTTTTGCTAATTTTGGAAAACGAAAATGTACTTACCTAACTACAAACCAGTTTAAAACAGTATGACCTAGATCAGACAGTTTGGTCGCGGATAATATAAAGATAAGTAAAGAAGAAGAGTATAGGTACAAGAGAGAAGAACTTTCTATAAAAATTAAAAATCTAGTCAAGAGTACATCAATGTTACCTCACTAGTGACTGTTATTTTGAGTGTATAAATTGATAACATGTGACAATAGAAATCGAACTGACCGAACTCACCTGGTTGTCTGCTGTGTCGAGTTACAAATTCTAATACCAGCCTACCGTCTTTTAAAGGAAATACGGCATGTGTCACGCAAAGGTCAAATGTTTGTTTCAAATTTATTTGCCAGTGCATGAGCAGTGTGTCGGTAGGATGGTATACATTTAGATACAATTTTTGTTTAGGTGAATTTAAAATGATCAATACATCAATCATCAATCAATACTTATAATAAAGCAAGAGACCTTGAATTCTTGTACATATGTTTTTTTTTACGGAAACGTGTTCAGACGAGTAAAAATAACTTGGACTATTTTTTTTTTATTGGAAGACTTTGTTTGTTTGTTTGTGTGTGCGTCCATCACGTAAAAACTACTGAACGGATTTAATTGAAACTTTACAATATTATAGTTACTAAGCCTGAGATGGTTATAGGTTATATAATATTACGCTATATCTCTTCAACGGGTAGATATAGAAGTTTAAAGTTGGTATGGAAACAGTTTTTTTTATGAGTGTATCTTTTTCAAACTAAAGGATTATGTTTCTCAAAACAAATAATTAGATACGGGTTTCACCGATTTTCAAAACTAAAGTTAAAACATGTGAAAGTACGGATTGAAGGTGTTTTTAGACCAAAAGTTGAATGAAGCTGTCTCCTCAGATATACACAATATCTGATTGAAAGTCACATTTTTATAATCTCCGAAGATAGGCACCGCTATGTTTTTCAGTTTTCTACTAAATTCAATGTTTGAGTGGGTAAAAAGAGGGACTGAAAATGTGCAAGTATTGATTGACTTGCTTAGTACTGACACTTTGCTATTCTGTGACATGTCTTCGCGGGTGGAACAAAAAAAAAACAACATCACGTAAAAACTACTGAACGGATTTGTCTGAAACTTTACGATATCATAACTTCTAAGCCCGAAAGGGTTATAGGCTATATAATATTACGCTACATCTCCTCAACGGGTAGATATAGAAGTTTAAAGTTTGTATGGAAACAGTTTTCTTTATGAGTGTAGATACACTATATAGATAGATATCTCAAACTTTGAAATTACGTTCTAGAAAACAAATAATTAGATACGGGATTCATCGATTTTCAAAATTAAAGTTACAATATGTAAAATTACGGATTGAAGGTGTTATTAGACCAAAAGTTGAATGAACCTGTCTCCTCAGGTAAACACCATATTTAATTGAAATTGCATTTTTATAATCTTCAAAGATAAATACCGCCATGTTTTCCGTTTTCTACTATATTCAATATGTGAGTGGTTAAAAATAGGGGTTGAAAATGTGAAAATTTTGATTGACTGGCTTAGTACTGACACATTGTTATTCTGTGACATTTCTTCCGCGGGCGGAACAAACGACCAGGGCCGGCTTAACCTATTGTGCAGGGTGTGCATTGCACACGGGCGCACGGTCGTAGGGGGCGCCGAGTGCCACTCGCCGCGTGCACCCTGGGGCGGCTATGGTGTGCCTCACTGTGCTCGCCGCGATCACATATACGCTGTTGTGAGTTTTAGTATCCTTGTAGAGTGATTTACAGGACTTAAATTAATTTTTGGGTGATTTTGGGTCCTGATAAATTTTGATATTTCCTAGATAGATAACCAAAACACTGAAAAATTTTCAGCTCACTTCGCTCGCCGCGATCACAAGTTGGTTATTGTATTTTAAGGTCCTGATAGAGTGATTTCCCCCCCACCGCTTACTAGAGGGTGCTAGGGTAATGATTGCACACGGGCGCAACATGGGCTAGAGTCAGCCCTGAACGACATCGACAATAAACAATTCTTCCACGGGCGACGAAGTCGCACGCGGGTACATCTAGTCACTAATATAACACAAGGTAAAAAGTAAATACCTTCATATGAATTATTAATGAGGTGAGACAAATACGTACTTTTTAATAAAATCCTTCCTTTTTCCTTCGTATTATTTATAATGCGCGAAACCCTGCTTCTGATAGGTAGTGGTAAAGTGCGATGTGCTTATCACAGCTGAGGCACTCGTACTACCTCGTAGGAACTTGGAGTGCAAAGTCGCGTGTTACGCCTATATTAATTCAGTGGTGTCCGTTCCTTATCGCCACCGCTATCGGCTCTCGGCTCCGCAGCTGACAGCGGACGGCTCTCACACCTCCTATGCGTAAATAGCCTATCATTCAGAGCTTTAAGACCAATAAAATAAGGTCGTCATAATAATTATCAAAGCCCGGTACTCGTTGTAGCCTTGGATTGATTTGTTACAAACGATCCAGCAACAAATCATCAATGATAGAGTCATTTCTTCCTTCCTTTCTTTCCTTCCATGATTGAGGCTCTGCTAACGTATTAGGTGGAAAATGATTCCGTGGTATTGATCATGCATGACTAGTGGAGTGAAGAGGCGGCGCACCACAGCCTGTGGCTCAGAGCTCGATTTGCATCAGGAGCTGCCACCACTTCCTTATCACTGCTTATTAACATTTTGTCGCCCGAACCACTTAACAGCTCTGCCATAATTAACGGGGTGACAGGTTAACGAGTTTTAACACTCGTCGGTAATGAAGATCTCGGTAATAGTCAACTGATTTCCATTTCCATCAGGTGGTCCGCGCTTCACACCGAGTACCGTTAATGCAACCGACGACTCCGCAGCACAGCAATAGGCTGCCCCAAGTCGGCAGGGGCAGCGCCCGCGCAGGCGCGGAACTGCGCCCGCGGCTGCGCGTAAATCCTCGCTCGCTGATTGCTTCTCCCCTCCCCCACCCCGCACATTTCAATACAGTTGACATGATTTAAATTATTTGTTTTAGCTTCAACACCAACAAGAGAATCGGATCGTACCTAACGAGAGTTTGTTTACCGAGGCCCGCGGGCGCGAGGCCGACACAATACCCCACTAATAACTGTTTTTTTATGACTACCGATGACTGATTAAGTGCATAAATCGTTTTTAATTACTTAAGATGTATTCGATTTCTGTTTCGAGTGGCGAGCGGATTACAATATGCAAAACATTGTTTCCCGACTAGTTCGGTACGCGGCCGCAAGTTACAGGCAATTGTTAATTACAACGTGCACAGTCGAATTGGTTTTATGCTAAGTGTAGTGCGAAGCAGCAGCCTCTCTCCGTGCGCGGAGCGGTGCTGCGCTACAAGCCTGCTACTGCAGGAAGGTTCGCAGCGGGAGTAACGGGATTCCTACACATTTAGTTTAATTACAGGAACAGCCAGCAGGAATTTTACGCACTTCTGGTTTATAGTAAAGCTGCCTATGTATATGTAGAGTCTTACTAGTGCTGTTCAGGAATAGCAAGATGGTAGTCCATTCTGAATATCAAATCGAAATCTTTTTGATGTTAGACATGGTAGAGCTTTCTTTCTTTGTAAGACGGGGTGTGACGTACTCGTATTTACTTTACGTCTCGCGCGGCTGCAGAGCGATATCGGTCGCTATTGTTTATTATTCCGAGTCGATCTAGAGTTTGCTTATTTATGCACTAGAGATTAATTAAACTGGGAGAGGACATGGCGCATTTACATATACATGGTGTGCGCATTTGCAGCGCGTGGGCGGGGATCGCGTGCGCCCGCGCCGCATGAATTGCGACTTTCGGATATGAGTCTGAGATCATTATGTGAACGGCGATTGATAAGGTGACAGAGGTTTTAATTAAGGGACATCAGCAGACACCACGTTCGCCACCTCGCATTCGCAACTTGCTAAGTCCGTCCATTCACTAAGTGGTTTGATAATAATAAGATATTCAGTCCGTGTATCCGTAGAGATTTAATGTCAATTTTGCGTGAAATTAAATAGTAGTAATAAAATGAAGTTTGCGTAGTTTTGATAAATAAGACGCACGTTCGGCCCGGTCATGTCTCAACCGATGCCGCATGCCGCTTGCCGCCCACAGACGGGTGCCGACTTCCTGTCAAAAACAAAAGAGTACTAATGATTCTTGCTACCGTTACATGTTTACCACCATTGCCACAGTTTATTAGGAGGGCGTTGAATAAACAATACATCCCATACGTCCCATGCCGGAGCCAAATCGGCGCGGCAATCTCCGCGGAGCCCACGGCGCGAGATGATTTAAGATCTGACCATAGTGGATCGAAAACAGCCCGCTCAGTCTTTATAGCATATAGTTATTTGATTATAACGGGTATTTATTTATGTGTGATAATCGCGAAAGTCTACGAAAAACTATTTTTATAGCATATTTTGGCGAAATGAAAAACGAAAATTTAATTTGTAAATATTAATAAAATATGTAAATCTCTATTGTAAACTTGGGTTGGCTATTGTAAACCCACATGACCTTCTTTAGGACAGTCTGTTATTATTGAGATTTGTTACATATTGTGGAAATCTCTTTTCCGATGTTAGCTTCGTTTACATTACAGAATATCTCTCGGATTACAAAATATCTTGGGACGCACGGGTGTGCGTCCTGATATTCTGTAATCCGTGTACAGCCAGTGGTTCTACTTGGACTGTGGCCCGCAACACTTATTATGCGTACGCACACCAAACAAACCAATTATAACTGTGACATTTCAGTTTAACGAGATGCCGCCGGGCGCACTTTGAAAGGATATGGAGGCGCCATTAAAGCCTCCATTTCTATTTCGTCCGTGATTTATTTATTACTCACAACCAAATGCTTGGTGTTAAAATATATTGTTTTATATTTTTAATCAGTTATAAGATATATACTTTCTGAGCTAAAGTTTATTTTGACACGTTAGATATCCTTCACCAAACATATAAATACGTAAAAGTGATTACAAAGCTTGCAAAACCGCGACCTCGTGCTTCGATGGACATGAAGAGCCAAGGCGAGGTACAATGATAGCCCGAATGATACAATGACACCTATGCCTACAGCAAGTACGGTACGTACCGAAAGTACTACGCACGAACTTTGGACACTTGACGTGTTTGATTTGCTCGCCATTGTTGTGTAGTTCAATCGTACAGTTTATCCATCGGTATAAATACACACACTTGGTTTCATAAGTGTAGGCCTTTTTTCTAATTGAACGTTATTTAAGGTCCATGGACTTTAAGCAAAAGTATGAATAACGAGTTGCATGGTAATTTCAGCTATTGCTTGATTCGAGTGTAAAACATGATGTCCAAACACCGCATTGGAACTTTTGTAGAGCCTGAGCTCACATTCCATCAAGGCAGAGACCACCCTGCAGTATGACCCATGCCCGTTTCGGAGTCTGCACGTCACAGATTAAAATATGGTTCTCCAGTTATCACAATCAAAATAAATGACAAATGAAATCGTTGGTGTTGCAAGTCACGATGCCGCGCGGTGCCGATGCCGGGCGCGGCATTCCGCTGCCGCCGCCCGCGCCGCGCCGCTTTGTTGTCCACTCGCCCGACACATTTTCAATAAAACCTCTCGTGGAGACATTGCCCTGTTTTTTTAATCCTTTAGTGTTAGGGTGAGTTCTCAGTTTCTCAATTATTCTCACGCACCTGTCGACTCCTTTCCACATATTTATTTGCTAAAGTAGAATTTTAGTGCTTAGTGTTGATTAATTTACTACCTAACATGACTTTTTTAGGGAGTTATTAATGTTATATCACAAATTATTAAGATTTGTAAATAACAAAACAGTAAGTAAGAACTTGTTTTATATTTTTTAACTAGATAGAGCCACACACAGCCTAATTCAATAGTCTTAGCTACCTGTAATCTGCCCGTTAAAATATATTACACTTTAAAACTGTGGTAACTATCAATAACATGGTGAAGCAATCATGTGTTTTCAAAGCATGTCAAAAAATTAGTCGTCATCCACCTGCTGAACCCGATAACGATCCCCAAATCTGTTTCCGACGACCAAAAAGTAAAACAAAACGTGGCATGTATCGATTCCCGGTGAGGTCCAATGATACCTCTTGAAACAGACCGCCGCGGACGGACGGACCGACGGACGGACTGACGAAGTGGTGTCGATAGTGCAGCATCACCGGAGTCGCAGCCACACAGCGCGGGTCAGGGGTCGCGGTACTGACTACGAGGGCCGCTGTGGCGGCGCGGACCGCCCGCCTTCCCGCGCGCCCAGCATTCTTCGCGCATTCCTACTCTACCTAACCTCCCCCCCCCTGACCCACCGCGGCCCCCTCCCATGACTCCGGTAATGATGACTCTGTACATTTCTAATACGAAGGTTAATTGGACGCAACCGGTGTATTATAAAAGAGTTATTATGAGTAGGTTCGAGTTTCTCCCTTTCATAAACGATTTGAATTTTATCAATTTTCAATTCACGCCGAAATCAATTTTTCTGCACTGGGCGGTTTCAATGGAGTTTAATAACTCAATTGAATTCACTATGTATAATAGTTGTACAGTCAAATCAATACGGTATATTTACCGAGGCAATCAGAACTACAAAATGGAAAACAGAACAGAACAAAAGAAAGTAGGCGACGTAGTATTTTCAAATTTTCATATACGAGTACATATTGAAAAAAGAGTTTTTTGTTATTGACGACTGAGGCGCTCTTACTCGGATTATGGTATGAGATGGCGGTTGCCCATGAACACGATAGTGCTTCTTCTTATCGTGTTTTCGAAGTTCTTTCGAATCAGTGTGGTGAAAGGATTACAGGATAGTGCTATACTTTGAATCACATAGGCCGATTCGTAGAGCGCTCTTCCACTTTGTAAACATTTTGACAGTATCAAAATCCGCCCACCACCAGCAGGAACCGGTCGGCGATGGATGCTTGCGTGCGACACTCACTTGGCATAGTCCTGCTTGCAGTAGACCTGGCGGTCGCGCAGGAAGCAGGAGGGGTGGCGGTCCAGCTGCACGGCGCAGACGCAGCAGCGCAGGCAGGCCGCGTGCCACGCGCCGCCGCCCACCTCCAGCAGGAACCGGTCAGCGATGGGCTCGCCGCATGCGCAGCACGCCCGGTGCTCCGTCTGCACACACACAAATAACCCGCTACACTCTCCCATACAAACATATATTTTACTATGGAACAAATAACGTCAAAATGATCAGTCACTTTAGCCAACTTCTGGTACATTTTGGTCCGATGAAAAATCTCGAAACCCGTAGGTACCCTAAAATACAGAAATAATGATCGCGAGTAATTTTAGCTTAAAATAATTGGGCATTTTCATGAGTCATTCAATAAATTATTTCATTTTTACTTGCAGAATGTCTGAAAGTTTTTCGTGCAATGCTTTTCGATGCTTTTGTAACTTAGATGTTTTTTGGAACACCATCATAACTCTAGACGAATTTACAAGCTAACAAACTTGTTCATTCCCTTTTGTTTTATCTGAAATCTGATTATCATAATGCCGTTTGTTGATTGCTAGCACAAGAATTATTAATTATATTATTTGTCACAACATGTGCAATTTTGAGCGAGCAGTCCGGTGCTTATTCGATTGTCGAAAGAAGGGTGGGGGGTGTGATCCAATTATAACGTTGCACAGAGCGAACAACACGACTGATTCGTGCAGTGTACACTTGTAATCAACTTACTTACACGGGCTCGACTAACTTACACGGTAGTAGCGCTGGCATTCGAGCCGCGCGGCAGATCTTCGGCTCTAATGCCGTGCAGCGCCAAATATTTGCAAAGAGGGCCACTGTATAGGCATACGGGCACAAACCAACACAATCATTTTGTGATTCGGATAAACAAAGGCAAGCTCAATGGAATCGAATTGTTATAATAGGTATAGGGAATTTTGTAAAAGGGTAGTACGTCGTAGTTGAAAAGGTTATGTCACCAGATAATTGAAATTGAAATTGATAAAGTAAAAAATAGAAGAGAGGAGTATAATACCGTCAGCTTTTGAAAATTGTGTTCATGATGCGGATCGGACATAATAAGGCGCGCGTGGCCGCAATCAGCCGCCCCCGCCGCGCCCCGCCCGCCCTGCGAGCAAAGCTTTGCAGCGAGGTCATCCTAGCAGTTGGTTGAACAAAATAATTACCTACAATACAACGTAATTTTCGTACTAAATGTATTGCACTTCTATAAAACTGAAGATATAAAGGTTGGTAGCCGGAGATGTAAGAGAAATTAAAATTTGTATTTTTAAATGTTTCCCCAAATATTAACCCAAAAACAATAAAAAACTGCTTAAGAGTTATCATTATTTAAAGCGTTTTGTAAATAAAAAGAGCATACTTCGTTATGTGATGAGACTAATACCTTATGAAAGATTATTAGTGAATTTCAAATAAAAAAAATGGGAATATGTCATCTAAATTACGCTATTATGACTTAGGGTAATCTTCAAATCCGAATTCCATACAAAATGTCTCGGACAAATACTCAAAAAGTACGCCGTATTATAGTAATTTCTTTACACTGTTCGTTTTGTCCATGTTTTTTTATTTCGTGAACAAAAAAGTGAAAGGTTTCATACTTTAATTTAGATTTCATACGTGTTTTTAAGTTAGTAGGGTTAATTTAAAACACGTATAAAATCTAAATTAACCTTTCACTTTTTTTGTTTACGAAATCAAAAAACATGGACAAAACGAATAGTGTGAAGAAATTACTATAATACGGCGTACTTTTTGAGTATTTGTCCGAAAAAAATTGTATGGAATTCAGATTTGAGGATGCCCCTTAAGTTAATCTGTATCCTAAGTTAGTAGAATAAATGAAATGCAGTGGCTACAGGCAACCTCGCGATCTATAAGGAAGGGTACAATTAATGGTGTTTAGGACACAAAATGTTTGATATTTATTTTTCGTATATAATTTATAAATCGGCTAGCTGCAGAGCATCACCCCGCCCTCCGTAATGACGGCCCACGCACAGCGAGCTGCATCCTAATTCCGTAATGTCCTATTCTGCGCATGTAATTGCGGGAGGGTTGCAATCGCTGACGTCCGCAACTATTCATGCCTTTCTGCTTTTTCTTAATCATAGTGCTTAGTCAGTCAATTGCAACAGGAAGAAAACTTATTTGAAAATAGGATAAATGGTCTCACAAAGTTTTCAATGGAATAAGAATAATAATATGAGAAGGTGATTTGTTTCTATCTATCGATGCCAAATACGTAAACTGGTAAATGAACTTTCCATTCTCAAAGACCATAAATTGACTTTCGTCTTGTTTCATGATTAGTAGTAAATTCAGCTGTTGAATTTCCCACAAATAAATATTCTCAATAATATAATAATTAATTAATTAATAACATACTTTTTTACAGCATAAGCTAACTACTACAAACTATATTACTTTACAAATTTTAAAAAAGGAAAAAATCCCATAGACCGTTGCAAACGAAAAAAAAAAGTAATATATATAGTTACTTATTAAAATATAATATTAAAATACAAGTACATAAGTAACTACATGTGACTTTACACTAATCTGTGTTAAAATGGCATACAAAATTAACAGGCAATTAACATAGTGCACCCTAAGGTTTGGAGTTCATAATTGTCGCTTCACACCCCTGCAGTTGTGATCCGCAGCCGGCCCCGGGCTCGACAATGCCGCGTTACGGTCGCACTCCGCAACAAATCAAATTCAACAAATTCATAGCAATAAATAAAATATTGCAATCTGCAGCCGCCTAGCGCCGCCACCGCCATATGCTCCTGGCCGACACAATGCAACAATCTTGGCATCACTTTCTTGGGGTCCCATTCACATTCATAGGTCCCGGTGGCACATTGTGGTTGATGTCCTTTTCATGTTGTTTTTTGTCACGTAAATGACGCCGTTGGATTAAATTTAACACGACATTAGAAGGGTTTGTTTGCTCTACATTATCTTGGGATATTAAACCTTTTTTGAAGCTGTTGGGACCGTATAACTTTACTAAATTAACAAACGTATCTACATTAGGTAGGTACTTACGTCAAGTGATATGCTTATAGTGTGATGATTTTCCGTCAAAAAAACCGTACCAATACAATTGCAATTTTATGAAGATGCCAGTTGAAGGTGATGCTTCAAAATAACACCAATTTTAAAAGGATACCCTTTAGTCGTTCTTACAAAAGTATCATTGACATAAATCTACAAATCACACCACACGGATGGTCGTCGAATATTGGGTTAATAGAGTGTTAAGAGTATTGAATGACGGTATACTGTGTGGACTGTGCGGTGAATGCCAGCGAGACATGAGCGGGCATTGTGCACAGATTTGCGGGCGTGACGAGCTCTGGGTGTGTACTGGGGCCGCTGCGTCGCCGAAGTAAGTAGTTTGCACAGAAGTGACTAATGTCGATTTGCCCAATCAATTAGTTCAATTGATATCTAAGGTAAAATACCTCGAATAATTAGGTTGACATTATTAAGTAGGGTAAGTAGTGACTTTTTGTGATACAAAATTTAAAGACGAGCGCAAGAAGACTCTGGTGATGGTTAAAGATATGCCCATGTCCATCCAGACACTTGCCGTAGACACGTTTTATTTGAACAGTGAGTCTTGTCCAGGTAGAGTCTAGCTAGACTATTTACCTACCTACTTTGAGCTAAGCTTTGACTGAAGATTAAGGCCCAAGGAAATGACTGTTAAAATATCGTATGTGAGGCCCGCGATCACGAAAAAATCTAACAATCACATTCGTATCGTATACGTCACAGAAGGTTTATCAGTTTGCATGTTTTTTTTTCAAAACGTTTCTTACTCTGACATTGTATTCTAAGTGTTTGCAGAAGCGCGACGTAAAAGGGGCTCATATCCACAATGGCAAGCATAAATGTTTGAATAATAGACCACAATAGGTGACTTCATAATCCTCGATATAAATAATGTCGGAATCGGGCGTGACATGTGATGGGACAGAGCAGTGGGTACCTACTGTGGGTAGGGGGTCAGCCCGCATTGTCCTGCTTCCGATGCTATTATCCCGCGAGCCGCAGCCGAAGCCATCAGGCGCCTACGCGCATTGTCACCGACTTACGTTTGCAAATCCGATTTATATTTGAATATAATTGACTTTCGGCCTCGCATCAGGTACGCGTCGGTCTCATCTCTCGGCTCGTAGCTCGTAGCTCATTGTGCCCGGCTGATCTCAATGGCATTTTTATCGACTGAACATGATAAATGTATTTGGGAGATTAAGTTCTGTGGGTGTCTTCGGGCGCGCGGCTATTCAAATATTTTGTGGAATGTGTTCGACGCTTGTAATTGTAATCGATCGCTGCGTGCGTTCATTGTGGTAACAGATAAAAGGTATTTATGTAGAACAGAAGGAAAACAACACCAAATTTACTTTAAATATGTAGGTAGAAGAAGATTTTCCGACGGTTATGGCATAGCGATTGTAGATGAAGACTGGTATGGAGTAAGTATATTTTATGTGTTTATTGAGTCGCAGCACGTGAATCGCCCCGCGGGCACACAATGCCCGCAAACGAGTCGCTTCGCGGCGCGACTCGGCTCCTGCTCCTCCAAACCCTCGTTGTGTATTCAAAGAGGAAACAACTTTCGACGCCGCGCCGGAAGAAATCATGCGGAAATCGAACGCAATTTATTCCAAATATTTGTAACAACTTCGAACTCCCGATATTTGTTTTCATAAAGGGTAAGTACCTCGATTTCTTTATATTTTGGAGAAATGAAAAGTTAAAACCAACTGTCTGACAAAAAATGTTGAATAAATGATGTGTGCACGTCAGCGAGCGAGGCTCGACGGTCGCGGTGGACGGGCGCACAATGCGAGAATGGCCCAGCGGGGTCTCGCCGCGCCATTCACCATTCACGGGGCTTCTCCGCGTGACGGGGGTCGCGCACCATCCGTCATCCACACTCAGCCTGCCTGGTGCGGTACCTTACCTACACTGCCTAGTGCCTACGTACTGCGCATCTACGTATTCGGCTCGCGGCTTATGCTGATGTTCAGCTTATCTGCGCCACCATCATCCAGCTAATAATCGTCATTCCGGGAAGCTGTTTCTTTTTGCCCCTTCTATACCAACCTCTCCGCATGTTGCATAACAAATAAATATCTCCTTCGATTGATACCTTCTTTCTACTATCTAATATGATTTGATTAATGTACAGGAAACGTTTCATCTATTACGGTAAAAAATAATGAAGTAGGTATCTACATACATATTAGGAACTCATATTTCTTTGGGTAATTTATCCATCGATTAAACTACTGTAGGTACTGCAATACCAGATAATAGAACAATAAGAAAAGAAGCAATATAAAGTACTTTTATTTGTATTGAGTTATAATATTTTACCTATTTATGAGCTTTTTTATTATTTGGTCGTCTATTTTACCTGAAAATTATGAGTAATGCCCATGTTCTGTAAAAAAATACCGGTAAGTACCTATATAAAAAGAGCTGCCTAGGCACACAGAAGACATTTCCTGCAAGCTCACTGTCGCACAAGTAATACATTGTCAAAATGCCATGAAACTATTTTGATACCGCATCAAAAGTGCGGTTACGAAACCCATTGTTGTCGAGTAATATATTACCTTCACTCTGAAGGTTTGACCCCACTAATCCAACAAAACCGTTGGAATTTCAAGCAAATACTGACACTTGAGCATGCCAGACCCTGCCATTACATCCGCTATGCCAAACCCAACCTTGCTGCCCTCGTCATAAAGCTTTTTACAGAGTGTAGCCTTCCTCGCATAGTAGTGATTGTCGACAGCGGGGCGGGTCTGGGCGTGGCGAGCGCGCGGCGTGACTTCACTCTGAGCTAGTGTGAGTGAGCTATTTGCACAGTGACGTCATTACCGAAAAACTATTTTACAAAGATCTTCACTATCTTCAAAGTTTGATCCGATCAATGATGCAAACGACGCGCAGCGCAAGGGCGCATCAACGAGAAGATTCAGCAAAAATTGATGTAGTTTGCACATGCACTTTGGCTATTTGCCCAAAGCAGACGGCCGGCAGGCTGCTAAATTATTCAATCTGATTTTCAAGGATAGGATAAGGACTGACAGATATTCTTACAAAATAATGTAGCCTAGAGCACAGAGTACTAAGGTATACACAACCTAGAGCAACGTAGAGCTACTGTTTGGTATCGCGGCAGTCAGAACCGTGTAGGTAGAGTAGAGACCCAATACTTAATACTCAATACATTTATTGTCTTCATATGGTATAAATGCTCAAAAATGCACAATAATAGAACCGCATGCGAGACCCTCTGGGGCACTACAACATCTAGGTATAGGTAGGAGGCAAGCAGACCGAGGCTTTTGCTAGGAACATTAGGTAGACCAACTAAACAAATCAAAATGCAAAATAAAAATATTTATCTTATCTTATCTAATCTTAAATACTTAACTCAAATGTACATGTATACATACATACTTTCACAATCTATAATATTAATTTATTTACTTTACTGCTAGCGATAGAAAAAGTGTAAATTGAAAATAATGTTAATTTATCTTTATTTTTATTATATTTTTTTATGTCGAGTAGTCGTAATTATGATATTTAATATAATAATAATTATTTTTATTATTTAGGTATTTATTTTCATTCAAAATTTTAATTCGTAATAACAATTGACAATAAGATAAGATTTTTTTTTAATATACAGATTCTTATTTCGCATTCCTTACGTCATTTGGCAGTTTATTATAAAAAATATATTTCGCGGACGAAAGAACCGGAGATGACGTAACCTGCCTTTAACTGAATACTCGGACAGCCAGCGCAAAATGTTGTTTTCAGAAGGGCCGATATTCTATTCCTTATAAAATAGTCTTCTTTCGAAATACTTTCACTCTACCTACCTACCAGTTGTCTCCAATTTATAGAATGTGTTCGTCTTATAATGAAGTTTGTCACGAAATTGACATATTCTAGTCATCTGTCTCTTCCATCAAGAGACTTTTTCTAATTTATAATATTTAGATAAGCTTATTATTAAATAGTATTAATTTCCAGAGCTAGGTATAATATTAATTTGCATGCAGTGTTCATATCAAGAAGGTTGTAACCAAAGAGTTTGGATATACCTATAATAGAGATAATCATAGGAAACTTCAAAGAAAGTCCCACAATTGTTATGTGGGACATAATTATCCAACCAAGTGTATTGTTAAATGGTTCTGTCGCTTTCCATCTACATTGACTATCTTTCAAATTTAATCTCATAAAATGTCATTGTTTTTGTTTATTTTTCAACGGGGTTTTGGTTGTTTTATATTGTTTAATACGTATTGAACTATTGTAAATAGTGAAAAAAATATGTGAAATGTCTAATTGTGCCCTCGTATTATGCCAGTCTTCCGCAAGTATCATGAAAAATCAAGAGAACCAGAATTTTAAGCGGTAAGTGTCTATTTGTGTATTTACTCATTAATAACCCATACATAACACATCATTATTACGTAGAAACATTGAATAACGTCCAATAAGTATAGAAATATGAAGAATCGGCGTTTTTCATGCTAAAATCATGAATAATTCGAGGCTATGATATACTAACTAGGGATGTCATAAAACGTAAAAAGATTTGTCGATAAGGCTATGCAGACTGAGTATAGTAAGATTTTTCGTATAAAGTGAGCCATTGAGGGATTCCGTAGCTAACCCATGTCACTTACACACACTCACACTCTTTGTAATTCGTTCGATTCATATTTTATTTATTGGTATTATATATTTGCCATCCTGCTTACTGTATCATGGTTAAACACAATATCTATGTGTTCACTGTTCAACCATGATAGTGTAATATACAAAAAAAGAGAGCTTCAAAATAATCACGGCAAATATGACGTTTACACTATTAATATTTCAGGGTGTCCCTTTGGCGTAGAATAACGATCGGCAAGAGCTAAAATGTTCTTCCGGCTATTCTTCAAGTTGAACCAAATGCAATGCTCGTAAAGCGTCGCAAGCTAACGGTCAGTACTGAACTTAAAATTGCGTGTTATAGCTATATTATAATTATTATTACATGAACTATAAATTAAAAATATAATGTGTTTCAGGATATCCCTTTCATCAATGTACCTAAACCAGAACCTTCGGATATTACAGAAATAAGTTCATCAGTGTTTTCAGACGTACCACCGAAGAACCGAAACCGAAGAATGTACAGAATGTGCAGTGTGAGATGGTCGATAAAAATCTAGCCTACTCCAGTTTGCTAAAAATTAACTGTTTTAGACAGCGTACGAAAAGCCTTGAAAAAAAGTACTGATAAAGTATACGAAGAAAATATAATAATAATTTTATTAACTTTATTTATAATTATTATAATTAAAGTTGCAATCAGGCAGAACAAGGTTTACCTGAAAAAAGTATTTAGCTCAAATGTAAACTTGTGTTAAGTATAAATTTTGTAATGTACTCATTTACCTGTGTATGTTGTATATTATTTTATCTAATAAACAATTGTCATCTTAATTTGTGGTTTTTACAAAGTTCAAGGTTCCTTTAATCCAGAGTGAATCTAGATAACGTTATCATAGTCACGGACTTTAAGTTGTTAGGATTGATATATCAATATCGGTATCGATGAGAATAATTGTGGATCATCGAACTGTTAATATCGATATCGATATATTATGACTTGGGTCATCTCTGTGGCTCAACGAGTGACAGATTCCCCCTATATTATGACGTACGACAAATGCATGTTTTGTCTCGTTTTATCTAGTGCAAAAAGTGGTATGCGCAAAGAAGATAGCGAATTTGTCAAATTTAGGAGGGATTCTATTTACTTCGTTCTTCTGAGGTTGTAACACTAATCTGATAGTTCATGTTTTTATTTGTCTATTTTTATTACTGTGTTCAACCAGTTTTATGAACCTAATAATAATAAAAAAAAAAGTTGTCATTTAAATAACGTTAACAGAAAACTGAAGAAGAAATTGCAAGATTGCCATTAAAAATTTGAATAACATAGTCCATTGAAACCAAAATTTTCATCATTTTAAGGATAGAAAGAGCAGTTACGTATTTTGATGGGTGAATCTATCTTGGACTTTGAATGAAAAAGAGGGTAAACGAGGTATTAACAATATAAAAGTATGGTTACTAATGATACTTAGCAATAGCTGCGTTAGGTTCGTGTGCAAAATTTAACTTAAATCCCAAATTACTTAGAGACTTTCGGTATTTTTTGCGAAGCTATGTAAATGCATCTAAAAATACCTGTGCTCACACTTTGCAAGGGTTAATACAATCCAAGTAAGAGCCGGACTCAAGGGCAAGCTCTGCTTAGTATGGTAATGTCGGCATGTCTCATGAGGAATAAATAAGCGCGACATGCCGCGTAGGCGCAGCAAATGGACTTCTCATGTCACTGTTGCTGGCCTTTAATGAGCTCCACTTCCACTGAGATTCACAAGCACATGCTGAGAAGAAAGGTACCCTGGATTCGAGCATGTTCTGAAACTTTACTTACTTTTTTGTGGTAAGTAGGTAGGTACGAGTATTAGCTAATTTTTCCTGCTGTCTCATTCTACAACAAACTTTTCTCTGACTACAAGACGCTCGATAGCGTGATGACGCGAATTACCTTTTATGACCAACAAAACAAATTACCGATCTTTTCAATCATTCAAATGTCTTTCAGTAACAGTCAGCGCCCGCGACGCCACCTGACGGAGGTGCTGGGCTCACTCTCCACCACTTCGGCCACAAAGCTGTGAACATCACAGCAACCTTTATTTATTTATGTACAATAAATATAAAGTAATAGAAAGCCATAACCGATCGTACCTTAAGGCGGCTTCGGCAGCTCCTCTCAAAGAAAACCGATATGCCACGAAACGATTTCTCAAATTCCCACAAATCGATTTTGTGCAATCGATAGCTTATTATTTGGAGATCTCTCAATAGGGCGGCTATCATAACATATTAAGTAATAAACAGGCAGTAAACACGAGAGGGCAGGGGGTAGGGCTGCCACTCGCCTCCGCCGTCCACTTGTCGGGGGCGCGGGCGCGAGCTCGGCGCGAGCCGACTCACCTTGCGACAAACTTCCGATTCCATGACGGTTAAGTCCAGAACCCTCTGCTGCAAGAACCCGTCTAATTGAGCTTCTAAATCTTAACCTATTTTAAAGTTTAAGTTGTTCTATATATTTATCAGGACAGACTGCATGCGGCGTGCCAGCCCTGCCGGGGCGGCGCGCGGCTAGGAGGGCTAATTACAAACAATTAGGCGCACCCGCCGCGCTCCCCCGCATCCCGCCGCGGCGCGCGCGCACCTTATTAACCTATTTACTGCTTATTGGAATCGAAGCAACTATCTCAATAACGTCCCGACTCACTTAAACATACTGTTGATGATCTTTTCGATATTGTACACTTGCTTTTGAATATCCGATGTCGATTGATTCTACCGAACGGTCCAAGTTTAATCAAAATTAATTACTTCTTGGCTATTTCCAGGCCCGTTAAACGTTCTCTCGCGAGTCAAATCCACCGGCGCCGGCGCCGGGCGGCGGGCGGCGTCTTCGCGATACTATTGTAAACAGCAATCATCCGAGCGCAGCCGCGCCACGTTCCCAGACAATTAAAGCAATTACAAGAAAGCGTGGCCTACGTAATAGTGTGCTCAAATCGTTGCACATGGGCTAGACAACGACTTTCCTACGCCCCGTTGTACGTCGTAAATTATGAATATAATCAATTACGTAGGTTTTACAATTCAAAATTAAAGACAATTACTCGTAGATATTAGAACAAACTCAAAACTCAGAATGTAAACCTGAAGTTGATAATTAAGTTTTGTATTATTTTACACGAATGATAGCGGTATGATGAACGCTACGCTAGCTATGCATGTTACCTCGCTACGCACGCACGTCACGTATTCTGTTGACACAGCACTAAGCCTATTCAGATCAATTTCGCTAGTGGCTCTGTGAGCTGTAGACTGTAGACCTCGCGAGTTTAGGATCAGAAGTCCGGAGTAGTTTGTGAAGTTGGAGTAGTAGTATTTATTTATTCGTTTACCTAATTTTATGTATAATTTCTCACTGTTTTAAGTACCTAACGCTTTAAGACCTATTAATAATAGTGCACGAAAGGACGCAGTTGCACTTGAAATCCTATCACCACTCTGGTTCGAAAAAACTAGTGACGATAAGAAAAATACCTATTTATTACTTGTTAACTTACCTAGCTCACAAATCAATAAATAAGATATCTATACCTAATTCAATTTATCGATCGAATGCAAGTAAAGAAGCGAACAAAAACTATGGGTGTAGGTCACCAAAAACCAAAAATCATAGTTATATTCCGAAAGCTGATGAAATTTCCTTGCACCCTTGCACTTTTTAGTTAATTCATTTCATTTACTTATTTTAAACTTTTTTAATGAGACAATTATTGTATTACTTATGTGAAAAATCTTGAGATGTATTAGTTTTTCTATTTTTTTGCCATTTGCACTTTTTTATAGCCAATAACTTTATTATTTCCGAAGCATAAATGTCATATACATATTTGTAATCTTAATTGTTAATTGAATTAAAAAAATAATATAATCGGGACCTGGGCTCCATACATTTTTGCACAATGTCCTTTCATTAGTTTTAGAAAGTAGACAACAATATAAAATACTAATTACTGTTTACACCTATTATACCTACATTAGGTTAGCCCTTAGCTTTCCAAATGAGATAATTTTGAAATGTTTAACACAAAACATGAATATACAATGCAGTCCGCCGGCTTCGCGCTCTTTGTGTTAATGCGCATCAAACACGCTCCCTTAACTCTAATTAAATAACCTCCGCCTAAATTACACCGCATATTAATATACATATTTAGGTATTTTATAAGTTTGGGCGATGCGTTACAACTGTCGCATAACTCACGGGTTAATAGGAGCGGCACGCCTTGTGCCAACTATTCCATCGGCTCTTTACGATTATGTCTGGGGCCCGACAACTATTGACGAATAAATTCCGAGGTTCTGTCGAGCCGAACGAAGGCGCCAGTTGGCTCGCTATTAATAATGCTATGCTAGTTCTGTTTTGGGGTTTAATTACCGCGGCTAGTGTAGTGATGGAGTGGACGGCACTGCGCTGCGCCCGCGCCGGACTGTTCGCGGCACAGTGGCGGCCACAGTGCTCCATCCTGATCAGTCAACTAAGCAACATTAGTTTCTAATATAACAATTAATTTGTTACAGCTAGAGTATTTTCTTCATGAAGGAATATGTATTTGCAGCTTCGATTCGTGGTCTCCGGTTTTTACCAATAAACTGAATCCGGTTCCGTGTGTGACAGCACTAGCGGTGGTGCGCCTGCGATTCGACACCGACCATTCCACTACGAGCTCCAAATTAATCCGACTCTTTTAATATTCATAGCGTTATCAAACAAAAACTTAAACCAATTAAAAAGTTGGTTCGATTACTTGACTGTGACAAACCAGCCCGCGGCGATCGATCTGTTTGCGTTGTGCGCTGGCGCAGGAAATTGGCCGCGCTTCCAATCACTACATATCACGAATATTTATAATTAATTTAACTACTTGTGTTATTTATATCCGCGAGATTTGAACATTGCTTTGAACAGAACCTACTTAGTACGAGAACTCAGCACACCAAAATAATAACTTTTTTTATCCATTTTCTTCTGGTCAATTTCAATGATTAGCGGTGCGTACATGACTATGTAATCGTATATCATAAATAATGTTTTGATTAGGTACTTAATTTTTCGAAGGTCTATTATTATTATAAGTTTCATGTGCTATTTAGGTTTAAAACTATCTATTTTTGTCAAATCTATTTGTTTTGGCGAGATAGTTCCTTACTATCACATTTGTCTCTTAATCTTCTATTTATCCATCCTCAATTCCTCACCAACATTCGCATTCAAACCTGAAAACTCACCTGCGCAAATAGAACCGCCATATTAGATTTTTGACTTTATTAATTCTATGACGCTGCTATGACCGAAACAAATCAATTGATATAAGGGTCAAACCGCGAAAAAATGTAAATTTGTAACACACCTTTTGTCCTCATTTTATTTTTCTTATAACATCAACATTATTTGTTAGTTAAGATTTATTGGATATTGTACTGAATGGTATGCTTGTATACTATTAGGTAATTCCACAACGTTTCAGCAGTTTCTTACAGTTTGGTTTTTATTCGGTTTTTTTCATTGGTACAAATTTCTCTCACATACAAAAATAATGTGTCCATCTCCAATTTTGTGTCTACAACTATTATTACTGACGAAACGTAATGACTTTATCGGTTTTTTATTTTAAGTTGAGGTTCTATGAAACTTATCCAACGTGCTCATAAAAACCGTAAAATAAACAAAGCTTTAGTTTTTTTTTTATTCCATTTTAAAAAAGTGTCCATTATTTTTCATGTTTTTGATGTCATGAAGGTAACGTTTATTTCTGGAAAACTATAGGAATAATTCAGTCGTTTCAATTAGTTTCTTACGTGGCAACATCATTAAACATATGCCAACACATTAAAAATAAAATCCGCCATCTTTATTTTAAGAGCAATAGTATTTTATGTGGATGATACATTTGTCACAAGAAAAAAGTGTTTATTGATTCTTCGATTCCAGGGAAAGTTTTATTAATATGTCTTACTATTTTACGTGTTTATGAAGGCTTACTATCACACAAAAGAATAAAACCACTCCGTAGTCTATGGCTATTCGCAATAAAGTGATATTTGAATTTAAGGGTGATGTCACAGGCATTTTTTGTCATGAATGAGACGTTACCAAAGAACTTGTATACTATGTATCTAGAATGCCGACTCACACGAAAACTGCGAGCCGAAAGAGCTAGAACCAGTAAGGAGTGTGTCTCGTTCTGTAGGGCGACCATAATTTTTGAACTTTGAATATTTCATTGAGACATAAACAAGCAACCAAGGGAAAATTCGATCTGCTCAATAAGCTATCAATGTTATATACATACGTTACTTTGCATTATTGTTTTAAAATTATATAATACATAGGTGCATTAAAATATCAACAAAAAAGAGGGCGGTGCGCCGCATTCTAGTGAGGTATATCTGATTCAATGGTTTTAATACTGTTTCTTTCGAACAGTAAATATTTTTCTCGGCAGTTAGGTACCTAACCTACATGACAGCGACTGTACTAAACCTTTCAAATGAATCTGAATAACATTTAGAGCAAATCATCTAATTTCGAAAATTGTCCCACTTATTTCAAAAATTATGGCCATGTTAATTTTAATTGTATGCTGGCAACTGTGTGAACGAGACACACTCCTTAACGAGGGGGTCTCTATCAAGCATTAAAATCCTTATATTTAGATTTAATTAAAAAAGAACTTTATTTCGAAGGCATAAGGTTCAGAATTCTTAATCCTTAAATAAAACAAAATGGCGTGTTAGCGCTCTAGATACATAGTATAGAAGCTCTTTGGACGTTACAGTCATGACCGATAGTTAAGCTGAGAATACACTAGTGTACTAAAGTTCCATGACCATACTAAAAAAACCTACCTAACCAGGAACATAAGACCATAAGACAGATGGACTAAGACAAAAACCAGGGTGTAATAAAAAATGAATGAATGAAAATTGATGACTTAATAATATTGTGTTGTAATTTCAATTAAACACATGCACCATACGCTAAATACTGCCTCATGTGAAAAGAAAATTACTAACTACTTTTACTTAAAAAAAAAACTTGTTAATATTCAATAAAATGTTTATTCATATACATTATGTTTTACTTCCATACTTATGAACTAAGCTTTATAATCGTCATGAACGTAATGTCATTAATGATATTTACATTTTTTCGCGGTTTGACCCATAATTAATCCATTTAGTTCTGCACGTTTTTTAGCATTGCAAGTACAAAATGACCGCTTGTAGCCGCTTTATTAGATTTTTCGTCATTTATGCATCCCATTCCTATGTCACTCTCACAGCCTCGACAAATCCGATAACATCTGATATACATATAATACGAAATAACAAAAAAATGTAGAGACGCGTTATCGTCCATACGAGTAGATGTGAGGTCCAAGACGCGTATTGTTTTCTTTTAAATAGCAAGGTATTTAGAATGTCATGCGAGTGTACTTACCCGTACCCGATAGCAGGTTCTATTCACAGTACCTACCTACCTAGGACACGGCGAGATAGCGAGCGCAGGCGCAGGTGTGCGCTAGTGTTGTACATAACGGAAGTTTACGCGACTGCCGATGCCGCCACCGTTATATGGAAGAAGAAATAACAAGATGAACAAAATGTAACCGTTAAGGAAACTCTACCTATACCACTGAAAACAAGAGCTGAACACCTGCTTCACACCATGCCTCACCTATGCGTCTCGGACATAGTCACTCCCGAAAAAGCACCAAGAAAAGCTAAGAGTACGTCAAAGAGCGATGGAGAGAAGTTATTTAGGTGTAAAACTAAAGCATAGTACTATTTTTATTATGAGCCCGTAATATCCCACTGAAGGGCAAATGATAAGAAACAAAATTATTAGAAGATAAACTTAACTAAAATATGTAGTCCATAGATTATTAGGGCTTAAATGGAAATGGGCTGGCCATGCTTTGCTAAACCAAAATAGATGGTCCTACATACTAACAAACTGGGACCAAGAGATAAGAAGCGATATACAGGACGACCATCATGTAGATGGCGCTCCATCTAAGACGACATATAAGAAGTGGCCGGAGAGATCTGGCCAAGGAGAGCAATAAATAGAAGAGCCTGGAAAGAAAAAGGCTTTTACCGCAAAAGGTGAACCCATCACTTATAGAACTATACATATTTTATTTTATTTAACTTTTATACATACGAAGTTTAAAAAAAAAAAAAAATCCCAGGATGTATTGGTTCCATAGACATTTCAAACGCGGTTCAGTACATTGGTTTTGAAATTTTTGTAAACGAAATTGCGTATTTTGCTTTTTGCGACTATTCAGTGGTGTTTATGGTCACTAAAACAGTCCAATTGAAACCGGTTGTAGTATGTTTCTGTAAAACCTTAATACTCAACTCAATACCTTGATTATTAATGGTATAAAAAAATTGTACCTAACTAATAACAAGTAAATTAAATTAGCGTTTAAAAAAGATGTATTACTGGATTTTGAACTGTAGAACTTTACAATCTTCCAAACAAAGAAGTATCCACTTCCAAACTAATGAATCGTTTTTTATAGATATATGAGCTGAAATAGAACACAGAGTATTTCAATAGCAGGTAACAGCCAGTTGCTTAATAAACTAGTATTTATACGTACAGAACGATGGTATCGCTAGCGATGTTTTGTAAACTGTTGTCGCATGCATGAGTGAAGCCAACAAGTTAAAACTGTTCGTTATTGCTTTGTTTCCGCACTAATACTAATTCTGGTGTAAAATTAATGAGATTTGCAAGAGTATTCAACATTGATTGCCATATTGGGTAGGTAGGTTATATCTCAGGTCTTAATTAGTTGTCTCTGAGTATGAACGGCAGCAACACGTTTACCCGTTTGGGGTGTTGCAATAAAGGCGGGCCGATATAAGTAGGTTTCAAGCAAAGAAACAGTGTATCGATGTTATCTCTGATTGGAACGGTAAGTGTGGTCGATGCATTAGACGGGCATCACTATAGGCCGCGTCACACGCAGCGGGGCGCCGCGCGTGCGCCGCCCGCCTACACCTGCCCCATCGACACTACCCATCACATTGTCTATTCCACTCCGTGTCTATTGTCATGCACACAAAGAACTGCAAATGTTAATCCATTGTCGGCGTTTTTTGGGCAATTAAAAATGTATTTACACTGTCCCTGGTGAACGGGCACATCTTGACCGAATCTTTGATACGTTCCATCACCTACGCTGGACTCGTGATTTTTTTTTATTTATTTTTTTTATTTTATTTTACCAGGAAAACACAGGAAGGGCTGACAGATTACTCCAAAACGCCCAAACGTTATTATACTTAAACTTACTTTTTATTTACAAATTACAAAAGTGTTATTGATTGTTAATAAGGTAAAATATTCATGTCATTTAAACCTAAAATATTTATGTCATAGAATTATTATTAGAATTACATATCGATAATATACATAGTGATAGACTATATCCCTTATTTTGGTGAGTAATGGTCCTGTTTCAAACGTTACTTATATAAGTATGACAAGCTTTAAGAGGCGTGGTATTCATATTTAACATACTTCATCTTATGAGCAACTATCCATTTAGTGTGTAAGGACTCATACACACTAAATGGATAGTTGCTCATAAGATGAAGAAGTAAAAAGATAAATCCTGTCTATTTACGAAACTGACCCGTTGAAGTGTACATTACTTTACTACGCATGCAACCGTTCGTTGGTCCGTTGAAGGTCGTGAGACCCACGCGCTGAGGTCGATACAAAACTTTTTATAGTAAGGTAACGGTTCTCTCCTCTCTCAAATGTTAGAGATGGAAAAAAAGATTTAGCATTGAATGTCTCCAAGTACAGGCTGACATGAGTAGTACATGAGTGGTGCTTTGAAAGAAGCCGCCGCATATCGCGCAATACCATGTAAGCAAGAACAGAGGCGCGCGAGCACGGTGTTTGCGCTCGATGTTTGCGCAGCAGCACAGCGCAGCAACACAGCGCAGCACCCACCGCCGTCATTCAGCCGCCGCGCGCTGAAACAATTTACACAAGTGCCTGCCGAACAAACATGCCCTTTGCCACACTAAATTACAACTTATTTCATTAAACCCTAAAGTGAGTATTTGATTGATTGGATCCGATACGACGATGATATAGACGTCATAAAAGCTGTCAGACGCCAGGTTTGCGTTTCACACGTTTTAGTTATTGGTGCCACATTACTCAAGTTTCGTAAGTACTAGTTATTTATATAAGTTAAATATTTATATGTTGAAAAAATGCTATAACCACAGAAACATCGATGTTATAACCATTAAATCTTTGCAAATTTCCAAAATGCCCACTGCAGTTGATAGTACTGTAGGGATATAGGGATTTTTTCTTGAAATCCGAATAGTGGGGATTTCGGGAATAACTGTTTCACATCACTCGTTTTCAACCGACTTCAAAAAATAAGGTTCTCAATTCGACTGCCTGGTTGTTACACAATTAGATTAGATTTTAATCTTTTTTTTATTTAGTAGGTTATTCCAGTTAAAATATAAATATCCATAAAAAAAATCAAAATAATGTATCGGGCATCCCATTTTTATAAATGCATCGATGTCCAGAACTATCTGATACCTGCGGCGTCAGAACCTGCCAATTTGTCAAATAAATAAAATAAACTGGAGTAGAGGAGTTCCGTCGCGCGTCGGCGACAATATAATACAATATAATAGAGCCTGCATTCGTATCCACTGCTTGCGCCCAATCTTCTATTTTGGTTATACGACTATATCAGCAATATATCGTAACTGACTGATTGCTTCGTAAAGAACCGCTAAGTCGTCATCTAAGATTATTATTTATGAGTTGTATCTTAAAAATGTAATTCGCACATTTTCCCTCGAAGACACAATATTTACCGTATGGCATGTTTGCGATCGAGTAGATCACCAGTCACATAGTTCGAGACTCGAGCCCCGTCCGCGATGCCGGTCCACGCTGGGTTTGAGTCATAAATCCGCCTCAGAACCAGACTTCACCAGACGTACCATATTTTTTGCCGCCGATTTTACGATGTCGAGTGATTGTTAATAAATTAAAAGTTATTATGTTTGAACCTCGGAAGATCATCTTTTAACAGCCGAACAATACGCCGTTTATAGGTTTGTTTTAAAAACCTTTTCGATTTAATGATACCTACTTTTCAAATTAGATTGCAAGTTTGTAGTCTCGGAACGCGCGCCTGCGTCTTACAGATTGATAAATTACTGGATGCAGGTAATCCTCATGGAATGGCCACTTACCGGAGGATTACACCCGCTCGTGTCCAGCACTCGCCCACAGGTGGGACACCGCCGCCTCCCGGTCGTCGTGCGCGCCGCGTGCCCGCGTCGACTCTATGTCCCACCGGCTAAGGCCGAAAATAGACGAGATGGCTCGGATGCAGCCGCCGCGCGCCGCCGCGCCGTGAGGACATGATGTATTGCCTCCATTGTGCGCCGAGGGCATTTGTAACCGACTTCGAATATACGAGTTTCGTATAATAATAACTTTTATAATGAAAAATGTTGTTATTTAACATTTAATGTGGTTATTGATGTGATTGAAGAAATTAATGAGATACGACACTAGGAACATGCTTGTAGCACCCAGCTGTAAGTAAACCTATGCGTTCCCATGGACTCTATGAAGTGCGGCGTCAGCTCTTGAAGCGCACTTCGATAACTTGGAACAAGTTACAGCCCGGCAACGGCCATGTTCTGGATTGATAAACTTAAAGAACCTTAGGTAGGCCATAACATTTAGGTTAATTATAACAATCGATTTTGAGTTGAGATACCTACTGCCGCAGCTATAAATAATCGGTCCGTCCCGTCACTATCCACGTATCCACAGATACTTACCTACACATAAGTACACACAAACATTCGTTTTTCTATAGATATTTCGACATTCATGAGAACATCATAAAATTTTTAATCATTTAAAACAAGCTCGGTCCCCATAAATAAGGCACTCAATCGAAGAGTTCAAATAATCGATCGGGCGTAGACCTCGGGTTAATACCGGCCAACAAATGATGCATATTATACCTATATTGGAAGTTATAAACCCGCAGCTGAAGTTTATTATTGATTTGTAAGCGAACCGCGCCTCGGCGGCGTCGGGGTCTATAACAGCTTTTTGGAAAAAAACAAGCGCCACAATTATCGATTGATACGCCACTAGCGTGTAATCCCGCGCGCCACGCCGCCACGCCGCCGCCGCAGCCGCGCCGCTCCGCTGACTCCAGGCCACTCGCAGCCACCAGCTCAGGGGAAGAAAACCACACGGCCTGTCTACCGCCCAACCTATCTCCTGGACGCGCGTGCGCGTTCATCGAGCACCACGGACTCAGGGTGCTAAATCAACCCACACAATAGGCTCTCGTGTTATTGTTGCTTAAATACTGGGAACTCGACCGTATTTTTCACACCGTATAAAGCCTCACCGAAAGCGTTAACTCGAAATAATCCTCCCGAAGTTCCCGATACAAGCTCACGCGAGTCGTATACGTATTTAATCGTGTAAAGAATGTTTAATGTATGACTTTACTGGCGATTCGATGACTTTTAGAGGTTTCACATGTTTTGTTGTTGAGTTATTTGTATATGTCGAAGTCATCGACATTTATGTAAAGATGATTCATGTTTGTGCCGATCGACCGACGCTTGCAAATGTTCTTTTACTGATAGTGTGCCTTTACAACCTGACCACAGGTGTTCTTGCAAGCTGATCTTCACAGAAAATCCTCACCAAACGGTATTAAAGCTATAAAAAATTAAGACCATCCACAGAAATATAATGTTTAACGTTCGGGCCACACGAACAATCAAAACACCTTTTTGGAGTTCACCAAAGAGTTGGCATCCGACATCGATCCGATCGATGGAGGGCGCGGGCGCAATCAATATCCCACAAGCCGTCATCTCACACCGTGTGATGAAATATTGCGTTAGGCCGCGGTCGGGCCGCTTGGGCCGGCCGGCAAGAGCTCTTCACTTCGTCCATAGAGCACCGGACTCTATCAATCACTCACGTGTATTGTTGTGGTTCGGGCGGAGGCGCGGGCGCAGTAGAGTGACTAATGCCTCGCCGCGATTATTCTGTGAGGTGTTAAATGTTTACAAGGCGAGAGGTGTCGCCATTTGTATCTGTCCAAACAACGCTCACAGACAGAAAACAAAGCGAACACTTTTTATTTACATTAATCTTTCGAAATAGAGCCGCTACTTGCCATCAGTGAGTGGACCGATCGCCTCGCTGGATTATTGGTAGAGTTAACTTATTACGCTATTGTTTTAGCCGCTGGACATCATTATTTAAATAAAATATTGAGTTTGTACTCAATTTAACTATACTATTTAAAATTATTACGATTTATTTCCGTTTCTCGATTAAAGATGATTTATCAATAACATGAAAATGGCCGCGCATCAGGTTTGTGCGCATGCGCGACCTTTCTTTCGCTAAATTAAACATTTACATTCTTATTTAACCGTTGTATTTTATTATTTTTAACCTTCCGATGGAAAATAAAAGTAATACAACAATAATATCCAATCGGGCGCGTGAACCGTGAACACCTTTGAGTCTCTACAGGACATTCCACAAAAAATATTAATATTTCGATTCTAAGTTCGTCCAAACGTTTTGCCCTTACAATAATATCGTTTTATTTTTTATTGTGATATTCCCGACGTCCTCTGAGAGGACAATTGATTAGTGAAGTTGGTATCAGTGAGTGGAGACAGCCGGGACCCACGGCCGAGACAAGCGCGCGCTCGGCCGCCGGCCACGGGTTCCGTACTCGGCTCGTCGCCATTACTTTTCAAACTTTATGTATAAGTATCACGTACAACGGAGATAATTCAGAGAGTTTATCATCGTAAAACAAAAAGATGCCCACTACCTTACTCATTTTTAAAACTTTATTTTAAGATTTTTTTTATTTAATTAAAACGGTTTAATTGATTACATAATTATATAAATAATATGACTAACGATGTAAATATTTAAAAATATAAAACAATAGTAGTCTTTAGTGATACAAAAAAAAAAAAAGAAGAATAATTCTATAATAATAATTTATTTTCAGCGGTTAAGGATGTAAAAACTGAATTCCGACAAAAGCTATTTCTGTAAGTAGGTTTCAATTATCCCTGATCAATTTTATAGGAAACTTTTAGATCCGGCCGGCGGCGGCGCGGGCGCAGCGGTGCAACTTTCTAAGGCAGGACTATAAATTAATTGAAACTCTGTAACCAAATCAAAGTTTATGACAGTCCATAATAAATAGGTATCGTACCTATGCATGTGAACCTCTAAAATATTTTAACTAGTTATAAGATTAGTACTTATGAATTATATGTAAATATGTATTTACAAAAAAAAGTATAAATTATTTTATGAGTTATCTGGTTTGGTTTGGGGCTAGATGACGTAGTGGGATATGTCCAAACATTATTCATTTATTTAAAAGGATATTACACAGACTGGCCATAGGCCACTACAGTTAGGCCATGTGTTATATTTCAGTTGCCTAAAATAAATGGTTAATAATTGTAATAAGTCTCGCCACTTACTATACCTACTATATTTATTTATTTGTGGATAGACGAAGCAGCTTTCGCCGATACAAATAGGTACGGCGAAAGATTATTTTTTTCAGTGTAGGTATTGGTCAACTTTTGTCAATCAACTTCTGATGGGATTGTAAATAGGTAGGTACATAATTAACGTTGGCTAGTTCACTTTTACACAGAGGAGATGGATTCTAGTTAACGCAACTGATCCCCGACGTCACGGTTTGTCCTCGTCATCGCGCCACAAAGCGTCGGCCGAAGCCTTCGCTCTTGTTTATTGAACAAACACCCCCCCCTACCCCTCTCACCCCGCCCCCCGCCCGCCTGTCACTCTCCAACTCCTTCACAATGACCACAGTAGCATCTGGAGATATTCATCTAAATCACACTTCTGAACAAAACTTGATTTCGTCACGATTCTATAAATTAAAATTGTTTTAATTTTATTTGAAACTCAGTTTATTGTCAACTGTACACGTTTTGAACATGGAGGCAGAGGAAATCTATTTTACACACTTTTAGTTATATGTGCATATGTACATATGTATGTCAGTTCATATTATACAAAAGAAATAAGTATATTATAGAAGGTCCGAATTATACGAGTGTCGTTCTCAGCTGCATCTGAGACCATTCATACTACCTAGACTACCTACCTATTAATTTATTTCTTTTTTTCTTACTTGAACCTTGGAGGATGTACATAAACTTAATAACATAGAAACTTCAGACGAAGTAGCTAAAGATATTTGAAAAAAAAATGTCTTTTGAAACATTTGGCATCATTATTTATTTATAATGGGACTTTTTAATGTTACAACGTACATGCACTTTGTGGAAAGTATTAGATTAGAAATCAATTTATATTTCTTTGAGGTGCAAATCAAACTCATAAACCATCGACATTTGGCAGTTTCTAAAAGCATAAATCGTTTCGGTGTCTTTCGTAAGAGTGTGGAAAGGCGCGGGCGCGGCGCTCTCACGCGCGCCTTTACAACCTGCGCCCGCGCCGGCGTTCTTGTGCTACATCATCAAACGATACCAATTAAAATCTTCGTTGATAGCTAATATTTTTCGTTGATTGTAATTAAATAAGTGATTTTAATTATATTATGGTTGTGTTCGCCAAAAAGCGTTAGGAGGTACATCCTTGTTATAATAGTTTCAAATGTACCTACGTGGACCCAAAAACCTGTGACGAGACCAGATATTTTAATAAAATTCTTCTATGAAAATATTGTAGGTGAGTTAAATATTGCCTTACTTTGAGCGTAGCCAGCCTAGAGCTAAAGATCTACTGAATAATAGCAGTTGTAGCGGCAGAACACGAATATTTTAACAGTAACAAATAATCATGGTCTGGTCAGTTTGAGCGAGCGTAGACAAAGCGGAGCTTGGCTGAAGCAGAACTCCATGCCGCAGTGCGGGGCTGCGGCGCGGGGCTGCGGCTTGGGCAAGCGGCGGTTAACCCGACACGATCGATGCCGAACCGAACGAGACATTCGCCAGGTCCTGAGGAGCTGATACATACCGATCATTAATATCCGCATTGAGTCGGTGGCAGCGCTGCGGGACGTCGAGCGGCCCTTAAATAACATATTAGTCCCAAAGCGGCCGCCGTCATATATCTCCACATGCGTTAAGTTCGGTAAATCGGAACGTAACGAATCGTCGCCGACGACAGCGAGAATTTATCGCGAGCACCCGCGTCAGACGACCCGCCCGCGCCCGCCGCCCGCCCCGACCACTGCGCTCTAATCGGATTTGGTGGCGGCCACCGCACCGCGGCCTGCTCGCCTTTTGTCACGCACCGAGATGCATCACACCACACCACTTCCACACTCCTGACATAACGGAAAATTATGCCCGAAATCCAAAGGTTCTGACAAGAGGTCTCATCAATTTTTATCCACCCGATAAAGTTGGGTTATCAATAAAAGATAAATTAAATTAAGTAAATAAAATTTATTCATGCTTCTTAATTTATCCGCAACATATTATAGTAAGTAGAATAGATTTTGTAGATCAGCGTTGTCCAAATAGGATGTAGCCTAAATTGCATCAAAAGACTAATTAATGTAACCTGTTAGTAATTTTATATTACCTACACACTTTGATTATAATATACTCTACCTACACAATAAGACATACAGTTTCTGAGTAAAACTGAGACCACAGCACATACTCGTAGTATAGAAACAACGCAGATTATTGTATATCTTAATAGGTATTTTCTCAAAGTAATCCAGAAATAATAAAAATGCACCGAATTCAAACAAATTAATTAAACATGATCTTCGACCACCTGACATCAAATGATGGCAATAAACAGACTTGCTTGTTTTTCAAACTGTGAGAGGCCTTAAAAAACCTTACCTTGTTTGTCGCATTTGTTTTTAGGGTTCCGCTAACAACATATAAAAAGGTTTATAACGAGTCGGATCACGTTCTGTGGGTTCCGTGCTATTTCGAGGCAGATATGATACAGTGGAGATGGGCAAAGAAGAGAAGCCTTGGTTCTGATTTTTTTTTATCGGCTTTATGAATCTTTTGTTTTCAAATTGTGCTGACCGTGTAGAAAAGTGTAGTACCATTTATATTGGAAAGCAACAGCAAAATAGTTATCTAATAAGTTCTGCCTCGCAGCTCAGGCTTCACTCACGATAGGAGGTGATTAAAATAGTTTTCAGAACTGAGCAATTTTGAAAAAAATACTTTATAAATAAAGCTATATTTTAATACTTGTCATAGTTGTACTAAACTATTATTATCTTTATCATTCAACTATTATTAAACAATAATGAGTTTTTCTGAATATTGTAATCATCTAAAATGTTGTTAAATAAATAATATATATTGGTAGAAATAACTTTGTCAAAAAGGCAAATAACTTTCTCAAACAATTTATCAAGATCATCTAAAATTAAACCATTTTTTTACACTTATTACATCAAAACGATATCCCTTTAACACTATTCACTTCAGCACTATTTATTTCATTTCTAAGCGTAAAAGCCTGTATTATAATCCTAGTTTGCCTATTTCGATTTATCGTTCAATTTTTGAGTATCCAGTTATATGTCTCATTTAGTGCATTAGATTGTGTTTATGTTTCACAAACGAATCTTAAAACTTTAATCTTACGTTACTTTACAGGACACTATCTTTCGGGTATTTAAATAACAGCTTTTTGTATCTCTACAAACGCGAACTTCGGTAAATTTCACATATTGAGAGATTATTTTGTTGAAATTTATTATTACCATATGTTAATGCCAGTGGGCCATCACGAAACTATTCGCGTTATTTGACGCTTACCGTTCCATTGTAAATTGTATGAAATTCTTAATTAAATACTAACACACTTAGCTTTTTGAATCCTCACTCTGATCTTACCAAATAAGTCAATGGATTTTATAATTATTAATTTTATCTAAGTACAATAGTGTGGCTCAGAGAAGTTATTTTTTTAGGTTTTTATATATTATATTTTTATAAATAATATTTTATTGATACATGTTGGGAAAAAATATATTTTTTTATTTTTTACAATTAAGGTAGTTTAAATTTTACATAGGCAGTTGCCTTGAAATATCTGTAGATCTTGAAATACCATATTAGGCCTTAAAATATGTGTAGACAGGTATTTCAGCTTTTTAGAATATTCCTTTACTGTGTATTAATAATACTTACACTTGAAATCCTTTCACCATACTTTCGAAAGAACTAGTGACACGTTATGAAGAAGAATACCTACAAACCTTTTTATACTCTGTAATCCTTTTTCAGGCTCAGGGTCAACTGATGATGCAATAAAATGCTGAACTAAATGCGCCTACGGCGCAGGCGGGCGGCAGCCGCGGCGCGCGGCTGTGCTACAGGACCTACGCGCGCGCGTTCAACTCTTTTGTATGGCACACGGCCGCGTACCATGCGTTACCTATAAGGTTTCAACTTCTTTAAAAAAATAAATTGTATTTTAAATAATTTCGTAGCACTGATAGATTCGAATTTTGTAGCACATATTTGAGTAGGTTTACACAACAAATTATTATTGTAGGCAACATCAAGTTTACCCTGAAAATGGAGTGTTCTTGGAGAAGAGATTGAAGAAGCTTTCTAAGACTATACTTTTTTATTGTTGTGTGAATAGATGTATGTGTAGATAGATTATAAAATATATTTATTTACAAAGCTTATACTTCAAACTTATAAAGCTTATACACAAAGCTTCGTTACAAATGTTAGGAATCTATTGGTATAAGAACCTATTGGAAATTTCTAGGATTTTTCTCCTCTCAAGTTTTTCCTAGGTATGTTGAACTCTACCTTTACTGTATAAGATATAATACAAAACGAGTATGTATCTTAACTGTGTCTTAATTTATTTTAACTGTGTAGAGTGTTTGGGTGCCTTAGAGTTCTCTGTAAGCCCATTCAGAGTTTTTTCGAAATAAATATCTAATTAAATATTTATATTAGGTTGAGTAGGTAACATTTTATAAATAATATCTTGATGTACTATACCTACTTAGGTACACAAGATAGGTTTAGTGACATAGGATAGTATGTAGTTAGTAGGTTTGCTGCTGTTAGGTAGTAGTTTAGGTAGTGTATACTTGTACTTTGAAATTGTATTCTAGTTTTTTCTGTATTTTTATTTAATTTTTTTATTTTTGTTTTGTGTGTGTGTACTATAGAGACATTCATATACGATTGTGAAATTGTGATTGAATAAAATAAATGAAATGAAATGAATGGACTTATGTATAATTCAAATTTACATAAAGATCGTTTGCAACGATTTAGAGATGGCCCAATGATGCAACATATACATTGTGACGAGTTGCCTTACAATACATACATACATTACATTTATTAGTATGTATCAGTAATAAATAAAATCAACCACAAAATAGTACCCTGTTATTTTTGTGTATATGTGAAGCTTTTAAAACAATTTAACATTTTTCTTTCTTCCACGAGAGGATGATAGACTTACCTTCATCTCCAGCTTTACGGCCAACACTTTGACAGCTTTTTCAGTATTTCACACAACAAACAAACTACATGAACATGGGGGTGACATCAGCGCGGCGGGGGCGCGGAGCGCGGGGCGCGGGGCGCGGTGGGTCGGCGACGCTGGCGCGCTCGCACGACCACGTTTGCTGGTGGATGCGATCGGACTACGCGCGCCCGGCGGCGGCTGGCGTTGGCGCCCTGCGGACGAGGAGAGGCGGGCCCGGCCGGCGCCCGGCGCCCCATTGGCCCGCCGGCGCGCGGTCCCGCCCGGCGGCGGCAACGCTCTGCCCTCGCCTCGTCCGTGTAAAGGTGCACCACACAGCCACACCAAAAAACCACCATACGCCTGAATTATCAAGTACGCCCGTAATAACATCTGAACCGGCTTCGCGTGACGTACAGGATTCCGATTACCTATGATTGAAAAGTATGGCCACCGTGTCGTTCCGATCCTCCATTTTATTTAAAACGTACAAATTGCACGATCTTACTAATTGTTAAATTGCAGGTCCTTAGGCGAATAATTTAATGACGGAGACGTACAGGCTATTTTTACCCGACTGAGAAGAAGGAGGGTTATATTTTTCGAGTGTATGTAAGTAAATTCGTACGAGTAAGTTTTTGTAAATGAGGTTTTTAAATTCGTTTACGTCAAGGCAATGTTAAATCCAATATTACAAATTCCTATAAACTTTAGGCTTGTTAATTGCAAACGCGTTGATAATTATTATGAATATATTTATGTTTGCGCAAGATTTGGTGCAATACATTGGCAAATATTCTCCTTCGGTTATAAATTTTACTAAGGTACTAAAATAATCGTACTAAAATCGGCCACACACAACAGACACGAAAAAACTAACATATACGTTAAAATAAAATTCAAAACATAAGGAAGTCTTTGGTCTAACTGAAGCGGCTAAACCATGAAATGAAAAAATGTTGAAAGTTAAAGTACCGACTTAGTATCTACCAAATAAACAATATTTGATAGTAGGTACATTATAGTACTAACGCAGAAAATTCGGTGAATCTGCAACGCAAACAAAGTACTACGTGTGAGCTAGTCTGCAATAAACTCACAAATTTTTAAACGGGCAAATACCTTAATAAAATAATATAATAAGTACCCAAGTCAATTAGCCAGATGCACTCCAGTAGGATAAAATTGTTGCTGTGTGAAGTGTAGCTATAAATAGGAGAATGAATGTCACGTGGAGCACGCTATGAGTGGGATTAGGGCGCAATCGCGGGGTCCCTCATCAGTCGGGCTGCTAGAGACGCAGTGCTGTGGCACATACGAACATAGCATACCTCATCAGTCGGGCTGCTGGAGACGCAGTGCTGTGGCACATACGAACATAGCATACCTCATCAGTCGGGCTGCTGGAGACGCAGTGCTGTGGCACATACGAACATAGCATACCAAACCTAGGTCATACACTGAAGGGTGAAGTATAGTTACCCATCTGTTGTATTCTGTCGCATCTACGCGTGGATTTTTTGGTACGGTCGGTGAATTTATACACCGCAATTTTTTAAACAAAAAATACGCATAATCAATTGCCGTTACGGAACACAGATATGGCAAAAAAACTTGATAAAATTAAGACGGTTTTTTGTCAAAATAAATTTGATTACTGTTACCGTTAGTCGTTTTCCTATGGATTTGCATCATCATTGATAAATAATTACAGTTTTTTTCATAGTTTGGCAAACCCGGGTACCTAGATCGAGCCAGCTCGCCAAAGCTCGGCTCGGGCGCCGCACTCACCCCGCTTACACTCTTACATTTTGTAGAAATCTAAAATTCTGACGGCACAGATATGTACCTACAACTTAGTACTCCTTCTGCATTGTACATTTAAGTTTCTTTGGTAATTAAAATTTTGTGTTGTACCTATATGGTTTGCTTATCTTCTAGCCTAGCTTAAGACTATGCAGTTATTAAAAGTATCTATCAAGCGCCATGCCTCTCCGCGTCTATCGGCCACGGCAAATGTAGAATTAGAGATATTTGGTTGATTTGGTTCTGCCTATATTTTCTTATTAAATATGTATTATTTATTACTAGCCTGTACTGTCCCACTGCATGGCAAAGGCCTCCCTACCTTTCTTCCACAACTTTCTGTCCAGTGCTGCAGTGGGCCAATTATTAAATATATTCTGTAAAAAAAACTCTGATCGCTAAATCGCTGAGCCGTTATGTCTGTGTCTGTTTCAAAATCTTGGACAATATTATAATCACATGATCAAGTATCGTCATAATATTAGAAGAAGTATGTTGCATTGATTGTCAGATACACGCAAAGTTCGAAAATGTTTTTAACTATGATACTCCAAAGTCCCTATCCTTTGTGGCGTCACACTTGACGCCTTGCCAATAATTATCGGATGATGAGGTTGGTGGTAGGTGGTAGGTGGTAGCTTAGCTACCGGCCGATGATCAATCACCTCATTGTGGGTTTGCGGCAGCGCGGCGGGCGATGCGGTACTCCAGTCGAGTGCGTAATAGCCGCTTGATTGTGGATTTGCAGCAAATTGACATTTGGTAATTGCGGTACTAACTGTGGTCTAATCACCCTTAGATCATGTCACACAATACAATACAATTGTTATGAGGGACAGAACACCCAGTTGCTTGCTTCAGGCATGCAAAATCACTGTACCTATAGTATATGTAATGAATCTTTCATGGTTTGTTGTCTGTCATTGTACCGAATTAAATTAAATAAAAATAAAATAAATAAAATATGCTCGAGTTCTGTGTAACTTGAAAATATTAAATAATCATTTTACTTAAAGAGAAAAAGCGACGGTTTGTGTCGGAAGTATAGCCGTAAATGTTAAGTGGATACAGTTCTTAAAGTTTTGACACCGACACATATAATCGATGATGATGGGTGATGCAGCGGAATATCAATAGCGCCGCTCGGTCAGTTTAACATTCTTATTAAGTAATAAACAAAATACAGAAATTAAAAAGCCTCCGTTAAAAAAATGTCTCAGTCCTGTCAACGATCTTGCAAACAAAGAAGTATTCACCTCGAAAATCATCTTTCAACGGTCTGATCTTTCCGGGTATGTTCATTTTGTTTTGTTATCGTGTCTCAATATGTAGGTACCTAACCTACACTATACACACAAACTTAAATGCATCTAAAAAGCAACCTCTTTCTAACTTTAAAGAACTACCACTAGAATTAGTGTGCTCACGTGATACCCAAGAATTAAGTTTGTAGACATGATGAGTAATGTTCCGGCACTGAAACCGGCAGCTCGCATTTTTTTATATTTTTTTTTATTATTATTAGGTTCACGATCGAAATAATCACTAGAACATACAATTATTTGACCTTATTACTCATAAAATAAAACAGTTTTATTTCTAACGGCAGTGAAACGGCGTCCACACCGAGCCGAGCTGCCTCCCTCATATCGGGGGATGATTGCCGTCCGCGGCCTACGCGCGTCCGACGTCCGGTCCACCGCGCCGGGCAGGCTCCGACCACGTCCGTCAGATCACACGGCGGCGGCGGCGACCATAACGGACAATCCAATCATAACGACACTATTGATCGTCTGTTTCAACTGACTTCGAGGAGGAGGAGGAGGTTCTCTTATTCTAATATTTTTGTTGTTTTTTACCTCAGAACTTTGCTATTTTATACACCGATGATTTTTTTTTTATTTGTAAAGTTATAGTTTTAAACTGGTTTCATAGAAATTTAATGAAATCGGTTCAGTTCTTTGGTTTGGAAATCAAAATAACTGAAAAATGACGTCATCCAAGTAAACCGGAATTTTGTATTTTACAACCCTATTTCTCAGTGGTGTTTACGGTTACTAAAAGAGTAAGTGAAGACGGTTGTAGTATGTTTTTGTAAAACCTTTATTATGGTTGGGTTCTCTTAACTGCTATATTTTATTGATCTTATTTTATGTTATTGTACATATCTTATAACACTTATAGTTTGTGAATGCTCTAAAAGATTTGATACGGTACCTAACCTACCTACCGATTACTAAAATAATCATAACACATTTATTTCCGTAACTCCGCCTAGAGCTACGAAAGTAACAAGCTAAGTAGCGCCATACCCTTTATTGCAATTTATTTAGTTCTGTAACGAGATGCTCGTCAGCAGCTGTAAAGAAGTCATGTGAGGAGTTATGTGAGGAGCAGTGCTCACGGTGTTGGCATAGCGGTGCGCTGGCGAATGGAAACTGCCAAGTCTACGACACAAATGGTTCAAATTGGTACCGCTTCCGGGCTTGTTTCTCGCATTTATAAATTTATCTTTGTTTTTACTTGACTTACTAGCAATAGTCCCTGACCAAAATTTTTCTAATGTAATGACAGTAGGTACCTACCACGTGCTAAAATATTTACAAATGGGATTCTCAATAACTCCCCCTCCCTTTAAGCATTTTCAGCACTTTCCGATATCCAAGAGGAACATCCGGTGCCGAATTCACACTCCAATTTTAATTTTGCGATTCGCATTTCAAAAAGTTATTTTGCCATTGAACGGAAACGCGCCGGAAAGATCAGCGCGAATCGCGCCTCCCGCCATTTGCAATTCTAATATTATATCCATTGAGCGAGCCCTCTAAATTCAGCGTCAGTGTTGGCGAAGGCTTTGATTAGCATAGTTAATCACTACCTACCTTTTAGATATTTTTTTTACCTCTAGCTTTGTTGTCATTGGTAGATATTAGTTTAGCAGTGATTGAAATCACTCTGCTCTGTTGTGTTGTCGGTATTGTACGAATTCGAATCACCTGGAATAATTGCACAATTTCATTTGGCAATAGAGGTAAATGATAACGAGCACCATTGTCCCTGAGAGAACGGATAAGAATCTTGGGGGAGATAGGCCACCGAGGCGCGCGGCGCCGGCAGGTGCGTGTCAGAATTTATGTTGAACGGTCATCAAACATTTATACCCCGTACTTAACGGTTTGACTAATTAGGTAGGTACATTGCACTGTTGCAAACCATGCTGCGATTCCGTTTATCATCTTATTTATTATCAAAACTACATAATATTCAAGTTTTCACTAAATAACAGGATGGCATATTGCAGCACCATCATTAGTCCAAGCAAACACGGTCCCCGCGCGCCAATATTTCGGACACAGAGCAAACAGACTGATTCAATTAGGCGTTGTATTTATTTGCGTGGAACGGAACGTATCGCGCGGCTCCCCGGGGGACCGGGACCGGGGGAGAGGGACCATTGATTTGAGGGACGTGACGGGAATCCGGATGCACAAATTATTCCTTTGACTCAACTGAGCTCTAATGATGATGTGCCGTTAGCTTTTGAAAATTACATATACTCGCAGACCTATGTATATGTATGTACCTATGTCTATAATTTAGAGAGCAACAACGTATATTATACTCATTACACGTACAGTAATGAGTATAATGTATATGGTACAGAGTTACTTTTGGGCTGAATTTTTTTTGTCGTCATAAATCCATCCTTTTATGTATCTAGAGTTACAAAGATTGAATGAAGTATTGTCATTACCAAAAAAAAAAGATAGGTATAAGCATTTATTATTTGGTTTAAATAACTCCAATTGCATCAAAGACAATGTTATAGTATAGTGATAACACGAGGTAGGTATCGTCAAATCGTCATTATTCATGAATCATGACACTTGACTACAGTGTTGTAGTGCGACAAGGAGTGCGTGTGCGCCGCATACGTATACTGGACTCCGCCACAGGCGCCAGTCTATTGTCTGCCTATTAACTACGTTTAGCCCGAGTTCCCCTCGCGGTGGACCCCAGGGATGCAACGCATAGCCATACAAACAGTATCTCCACTTCGATGCACAAAATAGTAAATAAATTTATAAACTAACTTTTTAACAAAAAAATAATACAACCGACTTCAATTAGGATTCTAGTGACCGTAAACACCAGTGAAAAGTCACAGGAGAGCGAAATACCCATTTTCGTTTACTTAAGTGGCTTACTTTTTTCAGATAATTCGATTTAAAATCTAAACTACTGAACCGATTTTAATGAAATTTCTATAGGACATTGTAATTGCTTCTTATTATCAATAAATAATATTGAACTATTACCTTTCCTAACCAATCTAACCGAATTGAGAACCTCCTCCTTTTTCTAAGTCTGATAAAGATGCTGTATTTTTAACAACATAGATTTAACTAATGGGTATGATGGGATTCTAGGTAAGTAGGTATATATGATATTTCATGAAAAAAATGACAAGAAATCCAATATGATTTTTCATCCAAATTCATACCGAGACCCATCTGTCGCGTGGTTGATGCGAGGCCGTCCAGATTTTTTTTTTCGTATGAACGTAGTATAATGCAGTCTGCCGCAGCTGTCCATTAATGCGACACCGACTCTAACCGTCCAGGATCTGTTGTAGCTCTGCCTCAAGCGATTCCACCATCAAGACTAGCACTATATCTTATTATAAATAGAACCTAACAAATAAACGGCAGGTTAGTCATGGTACTAATAGAATGTGCACTTCTGTTTCTGTGGCTGCTACTACGGTGCGAAGCGACTTGACTGTCCCTTTATTTGATTAGGGATTTTTCAACGAAGCCGTTTCTTCGGAGTCGGTAATTCGATTGTCTGTGATTTGTCGGTACAATGCACGCATCTAAAATTTCATCCATTCATGTTCTTACAAGTAACGTGGTAAAAGAAGTAAAGAAGAAATAGGTACATAATAAGAGTCTTTGTTCTTGTAGTAAAAGTAAAAGGATATATCGTCTGCTCGACTTACTTAATTCAGATTAATATTTTCTTTAAAACTTATACAATATTCGATAAGGGGTAGTCTCATCAAGGTGAGGTTGACTCTGTCAACCAAACTGTCAAAGTACCTAAGCAATTACTTTAATCGCTTGGTAGTTCTTAACAGTCCAGATCTGACCGTTAAGAACTACCAAGCGAGTAAATTAATTACTCAGGAACTTTGAAAGTTTAGGAACTACCAAGCGAGTAAAATAATTACTCAGGAACTTTGAAAGTTTGGTGCAAGTCGAAATCACTCATCTAGTTTGAGGAGTTCTCACGTGATCGTCGATGTACTTATTGATTACCGGCGGGCGTTTATGCTCGACATTTGGCTCGTCAAATTGGTGGCCGGATCTTTTGTGCGCGTAAGACTATTAGTGCAACGCGATTAGAGCGCGCGCGCACCCGACCGCGCTACGCGATTACAGCACCCCCCCCCCCTACCCTCACGCCCCCCCCATACCCTCTGTCTCCCGTCTCTCCCTGCATTTGCTGACCCTGGAAAACACCCCCACTTTTTGAACATTAAATGGATTTGCCGATTATCTCTTTGTTAGGCGATAAAATGACGCACCGTAAAATGTGATGTGTTAAAAACTTGGATTTAACTTTTCTTTGTCAGTTCAGTCTCGTGAACTAGTTTTTAGTATATGTGTAGGTATAAAAATGTAATTTAATAATATTATTATAATTTGAAATTTTAAAGGATTTATTATCAAGTTTTAAATGACAACTTAGAGAATATTCCAAGAAGTCCAAGAGTAAGACTTCCGACCAATAAGTAAGTTAGGTAGTTATGATCCTGTTTGTTACGATACTCAAAAGTTGGAGTTATCCAGTTGTGGGTTGCCTACCAACCTAAGCTAACAATTGCAGCAACACTTTAGTTCCCTTGGCTGGCCCCGCATCTTCCCCCCTGTTCCACTAGACTCTTTCGTCGGCTTCCGCCTGCAGGCTTCTGTAACACTGGCGGCATTGAGTTTCGGGATCCATCTCTAGAGACTTGTTAGTGTGCTACAACTAGTAATTTGGATGGATACTTACCTATTATTGTTTCAGATTCCCATCTCCGCATCGTGCCGCCGCGCCTCGCACCGTTTGCCAGTACCGAAGTGGCACATAGAGACATTCTACTCTAAACAAAGGTCTTAATTAACGTAACTCTAGTTTAGAATTTTAGTATCTACTCGCCGAAATCTGAAACGAGAGTTCTGAGTATGAACAGAGAGATTTCGGCGAGTCAACATCTCCTGAGGATGCCTCGTGAAGAGGCGAAACACGTGTCGAGTTCTGACTTGGGATTTATGTTTTCGTGTTTAGTCTTCAGCCGTACCTAGGCGTTTCAAAAATTCTGCATCATCATATAACGTTATTATATTACTTTTACAATACAATACAATACAATACAATTCTTTATTGATAATTCAAAAAATTACAAGTCAATTTCAAAAAATAAACATTTTATCAATATTTTAATAATATTGGAAAAAATAAAATAACATAGTTAACAATAATAAATTAAAAAAGTCTGGAAAAAAATAAACAAAATAACCATAATATATAATTTTTAATTTTTAATAGAAAATTTATTTCACTTAATTGTAGATAATGTACCATATCGCTAAGAATAGTGATATGGTACATTATCTACAATTATATATATACCATTATATATATATATATCTACAATTATATAGATAATGTACCATATCATAAAGAATAAAACCCTGAACCACTCTACTCTACGTCTCATAAATCTATCTAGGTATGACAAAAAACTAAAAAAAACTAGTTCAGGTGTGATCATTATTGTAATGATTTAGGTTTGTGAATCCTAAAGATTTCCTCTATTATTGTATGATCGCTAAACGCTCGGGCCCGCCGCCCCGACGGACGCGGCAAGGGCGGCGGGGCGGGCGGCACGCGTGCTCAATCCGCGATCATTTCCTGCTAGCATTGATTGCAACCCGGACGAGCTGCTGACTCGCGTGGGACTATTGACACTGTGCCGGCACGCTCCATCGCTTCCATCCCTGACACCCTATTACACACCCCACACCCCATCTGAACCACAATAGAGCTGAAACTGAACCAAACTCGAACTGCATCATCAGCATCATCAAGTAAGTAACAAAGGTAAAAATCTGCCGTTTTTACATGTATATTAAATGCACATCAAAAAGGGTAGGTAAGTTTTAAAAAAAAAAGATACATTTATACCAAACCCAAGACACAAAGTTACTAAAGCTAAAAATGTAGCTATATGTAATATCAAATAAGTAGATAGACTTCGAACTCATTGAAAACCTCATCGGCTCCCAAGCCACGTCCCGACTCTGATACACTGGAATAAACATTGGAATCGCTACAGTTTCAGGGTGGAGGGTAGTGCGGGTGGGGGGGGGGGGGGCAGGGGTGAGATTAGATTACCTGCCCCCGTGAGCTGCAAACACTTCGTTAGAGTAACGAACTCGCAAAGTTACTCCCCGAAATTGGCCTTTTACTTTTACGAGTTTGAAATTATTATAGGAACTTGCCTGGGTATATTATACCTACCTACTTTCAAGCCTACCAACAAACTTACACATGTGAACCCATTTATGTAGGCACAAGTATGTCGTGGGTATCTTTGGATTAAATATTTTTTTCTGGCTTTCCATTCGCTTCTTTAAGATGTTGTAGCAATATACGAGAAGAAGGAAAATTTTAGTTCTATTAAAAGTACCCACTGTAGTAAAGTACCCAGTAACCACTGGTATCGAATGTTCTTTTTTCATATAACAAATCACTTGTAATTGGTTTCTAACCGTTTTATTTAAAGTAAATAAATAAATACTAAATACTTTTAAATAATAACCGCCTTTGTTTTCCACCTACGGCCAAACTGAATTAATATGAATAAATCTGACACCGTGCGCTGATGAGCGGAAAGGATCGAATCCGCACCTCCGAAACAATCGTCACTCAGGCACTCGCGGTAGTGCAGATGAATAATAATTCTCATTTGATAATGATTGTTGCAATTCAAAAACTGAGTTTTTTTAGTGTAGCTATTCTTTTATCAAACTCTACCTACAGCTCTACAACATTTGAAAACGTTTGTGCTGGCATCCGTCTGTCGGTAGGTCGATGAGTAATTTAGCTAATAATCCGATCAGTGATCACATAAAAAATGGCTGTAGAAGGGTAATAAATACAAATACAGTTTGCAGGACAGCGGAATCAAACGCAGGAGCCGCGGGGCGCGAGCGCAGTGTTTGTACATCGCGCGACTTATACCGAGGGCCGTTCATAACCCGCGCGGACAGATATATGGAGGCTGGTATTTATGAGCTCAACGCTGGATCGAAGTAATGGTGAGCCAAGCTCCTGTCGGGGCCGAGGGAAGCTAATCAGAAAATCGTACTCAACCAGAGGAACTAGTGACGGTACGGAGAAACGCTTACACTGAATGCTCAATTATTTTATCAGACGTGCTCCCATGTTTATAGTTGCTTTTATTATTTTTCTTCTTCTCAACAAACTCGAGGACTTTGTTGAGAAGACAAATAAAAAGTTTTATGAATCTCACCCAGAAAGCAACCAAGTGTGCAACAGTTTTATGCAGTTATCAACGGTGCTGAGTTATGATGCTTTTTGCCTTTATAATCAAAACATGATTTACTGCTCTCTGGCAGTTAATATCCTGCCCTGCCCGCCTCCACGGCCCGTCACCGGCTCACAATGTAGACTACATTTAATTTATTTACTTCTTCAGACTAAGAAGTGTCGACCTGCGTTTCCATAAGTAGGTATCTGCGGTTTTCATGGCACTGCGACACCTCCTCAAAACCCCCACCTTCAACAAAACCAAGCAAGTAATGCTGCAACTGATAACGCGACGACTTTGATTTGTTTGGTTGCAATGGTGGTTATGGGTAGAGCATCGTACAAACAAACTACTCGTTGGTAAATCTAGCCGACAAAACCTAATGTTCGTGATCTGGCTGGCTGGCCGCCGATTTGGTGTTCGATCCGTTTATTTGTCGGAAAGCTAAGCAGAATACATTCGCAAACGCGAATTATCCAGAGGTTGAGGTACCTACCTACCTACCCACTGACTCGTCACGAGATCTAAATCACGCTTATTGATAACGAAGCGTGCTCAAGTTGGATGTAGTACGGTCAGCAACGGTATACTTACATACTCGTATTAAAATTCAGAAATAATACTCCTCTGACTGGAATTAAAACATTATGAGCTTTCACCAACATATTTGAGGACCTCTTTACCAGAATCTAAAGTTTCATGCATATTTTTTTGTGAAACATTTTAATGTTGTTAGAGGACGGAATATGTCAGGCTTTAAATTATTTATATGAGTGTACTGGTGGAAGAGTAAAAAGTAAACTTCGCATTATCAACACCCACTCACATCACAACAACCGTGAAGAATGCGCATGAGTTACGGATTACGGGCCCTCCTTGTGTCCGCGGCCCGGCGCACACCGACATGAGTACAAATGGTCCCCGAATCACATCCATCATCAACTCTTCTTATTTAAAGTTGACACGAGTAAGAAGGTAAACCGGAGCAAATATTCATTATTTACAAATAAAAATCCCATTGGCCTCTACATCCATTTATCTTATTATGTAAATGCCGTGTATGAGTATAAGGTATAAATTGATGTATACCTATATCCTATCCATGAGGATGGATAGGATATATCATAGGCCATGAGTGAAATTGTATCATATCGTCTTGTGCCTACTAAGATAAGGTGATCTGCAGGAACGGCAGAAGTGTGCTCAGACAAGCGGTTGGCAATTAGCGCGAGTGCGACACAAACAGCGCAATCAGCGTCGGGGCACGCCGGGGCGGAGGCCTTTTCACAGCGAGCGTAATCACGGCGCAGCACACGGGGCTCCTATTTGTCGCCGCGTTCGTTTTGATACGTGCTCAAATCTAGTTACAAATAGTCACCAGAATAATCAGCCAGCACGTGAAACATTGAAATTAATCCCGAATAGACTAAGCTGTACAGTCAATTCATGGAAACATAATATTCATCGAGGTGGTAGGGCAGTTGTTTCATGATACCCATACCTATCTAAGAACGTTTCAAATGAGCAACATTTTGAAACTCCCATCTTTAGATATTGTTTCAAACCCAGGCCCAGAGTAGGTATCTCACATTAATTTTGTAAGTAGGTATATGTGGAGAATAATGGTAAAAACTGCACTGCTAGTATGAAATAAATATGTACTACTAGATGCTTAGGTAACAATTTATATTCTAAGACTAAAGGTACAAACAAAGGATTCGTCTTAGGAAGTTAGAAGCGAGGGTGACTCCCCCGGGCGGCCCCCGCCTGCACTACAAATACGCACATGCGGGCGAGGGATAAAAAACTAAATCCCTTTATGTAGATGAGGCTCTTTGAACTTCAAATGCTACAATTGAACAAATGTTATTGTGGGTTTAGGAATGGAACTGGTTTTTACGATGGAAATAGGTTTTTGGAGTGAAAAAAACAAGGCAAAATATTTTATTTTACTTTGAATCTGCAATTTAATTGTAAGTCAACACTTCTGTGGCTCCATGCCGCGCCTTAAGCTCCGTACTCACATATACGGTATTACTCGATAGTTTTACTGCAAAACGAGTAAATATTAACGTGTGGACCGCAAAACTTAAAACTCGAAGGCTCGCATCGAGCCGGCTTGATGGAATTAAGGCTCTAACGGTTCGGTGAATACTGTACAGTGCGCGTAACTCGATAGATAATGCTGAATGTGTGGACGAAAGTTCATGCCAGGGTTTTTAGTTGACATGATAGCTCGATCGAGCAAAACCGTATGTGAGTACGGAGCTTTTCATAGAGGCCGTGGTTTTAGGTACTGTAAAACTGTATTACTCGTTTGGGTGTTACCCGATGGGAACCAATCCTGTGAATGCGATTGAACAGCTAGGTCACCAAAGCTTATTGTGCACTAGGAGCGCTGCTGGCAGGATTTCCCGTCACAGTAGTCATAACGTAATAATATTGCCGGGCCCATTTACCAGCGCTAATGTGCCAGCTGTTCTCGAGCCGTCTACAGGGATGCAAGTTAGGGCTGGTGCGGTGGAAAACTCTGCTGAAGATATCAAGAGGCGCAAAAATGTAGATCTATGTCTAGTACCTATGTTTGAACCATTTGTGGTTCAGACTTTAGGTCTATCGGGAACGGGAGTTTTCAAATTCTTGTCATAGTATTTGTGGTCAAAGCGACTCGTGATCAGAGGGCTGGCAGCTAAGTATTTGGTTCAAAGAATAATACTTACATGCACCAAACTGTCAAAGTTCCTAAGCTTGTCAGTTCATTACGGTCAGAATCTGGACTGTTAAGAACTACCATGCGAATAAAGTAATTGCTTAGGGACTTCGAAAGTTTGGTGCAAGTCAGCATAAGTCTTTCTATACAAAGAGGCAATGCAGCCAGTATCCTTGGCTGGTTAGCCCAATAGTTTCCTTTTGGACATTTTGTAATAAATATTGTAGTGAGTAGCTATCATAAGCTGTAATTAAAAAACTAAACCTCGAACATCGCATCTCAAAAGCAAGTAGGAACCTGCCTAAAAATATATTTTTATAAAATCAAACACTTTTAGGATACCAACCTACTGAAGTGCTGAATACTTAACCTACTTCAAGAAACATGCAGGATAGGAGTTCGAATTTATTTTTGACAAACTATCCCTAATAAATGACCTGCTTAAACAATACTCTCTCGCTCACCCTAAACAACTAAACTTTAAGTTATCGCTCGCAATCATCACCCACTTGTACGAAAACAGCCGACAAAATATGTAATCATATGAGCGTAACAAAACTCCCAAATTGTCACAACACTGGCACCCTCGAAACTGGCGAGGCGTGGTTATAATTCGATAAGTATAGGAAGGAAGCTATCGAGTAGTGTTGTCATAATAAGGCCTTGTGTTGTGGAGCGCCGGCCGTGTGCCGCGCGCGTGCCGGCGCCGTGCCGGAGCGCCAGGCCTCAGTAATGGATAAGCAAATCAGCTTACTACTCTCTTTGACAGAAGTCATCTGTGACTCGGGGCTGCATTGATGATGCTCACTAACAAATGAACGCATTTTGTCCAAATGGTCTCACTTGTGAGAAAATTGAAACACCCTCGATAGCATAGTTACTGTACTGTAAATTAAGGGTAGAGTTTTGGCTTCACTGCTGATAGCTCAGGTGGACCACTGGGCCGTGGGAGCAGGGGTGCACTGATAACTTTTGACCTTCAAAAACTATAAAATAGCTATTTCGACCTTCGTTAGCATTTACTCTACCACGTGCACAGACACACAATCACACATACTCTACAATAAGCGGTGCCGTCGACGTTGTGAGGACCACCGCGCTTTTGCAAGTCACTCCGCCATTCGACTCTCCCCAGCGCGCCATCTGTGACCCTAAGCCGATAGAAACAACGTCTAAACTATTATAAACATCTAGAAGGATTTACGTAGAGCCGCTGGGCAATAAGAGACTGTAGTGCAATGGGTTTAATTTGAAATTTCGATGGAGGATTGGCAGGCTGTTATGAGTAGGCAAACAAAACTCGTATCGATGTCTGTCGATTCTGATTTCGGCAATCGAGATGAGTAGGTAGATAACTCAGGTTGACGGCTCGGTGTTTGCCTAAAGATCTGGAGATATTATTGTTTGGTGTCTTCAGATAAAAGTGGATACTGTAGATAGAATACGGTGATACTCACTTACTGCGCAGGTAGGACCTACTCCTCAATATTGATAATGTCGGTATTGAGAATTCAATCTTCTTACTTATGATTTACCATGGTTTTACCTGTTTAATCATAGAGTAGGTACTTAGATCTATATGAGAGTAAATATCCGAAATACCTACTTGTAAGTGGGATCGGACCGTAATGTTCAGGGTGATTTTCTTAACGGGGCTTGGATGGCCAAATTCTAAAGAACAGACAGGGAGGCTTCCGTCGATCGGGACCACTAGGTATTGGGACCACGGTCCTAATCGCCGGAATACATTTTTGAATCCGTGGATTGGGACCACAGACCACGTGACGATATCTAAATACATATGTTCAAAAGAGTATATCTGTAAAGCTAGGTGGAGTAGAGGTGTGTATTATAGAGATCGTATTACCTATTTACTCGTATCAGTTCGGGATTTCAGAGGCGCTTCCAATCTGAAAAGTAATGTAGGTAATCGATAAACCTACGCTATGCCTTTGTTTCAAATCGGTTACGGGTCCAATTGGAACCTAGATCCAGCCATTCCGAGTACTCAGCTAAGGGAGCTGTTAGCTTATCAGTAGGTACCTACGTACCTACCTGAATACCTAACCATGAGCTACCCAATGTGGCGGGGCGGTGCGGGCGCGGTAGCTAGGTACCCATTGCATCGCTAACGAGCACCCGCACCCTCAAAGCATAGCCCCGAGGTAGCCGGGCTGGGGAAAATGAAATAAGTTATACATAATGCTTGGCTTAGCTGTCGAACTGCCTGTGTTAACACTTCTGACGATAGTTCTCGGTAGTCGTGAAAATTTCCGTATTGATGCAATCATCATCATATCAACCAGGTTTAGTCAGCCTCCACGATCTTGTGCATCTCTGATCCATATCCATATTACTGATGATTTTGATGCAATGCAATAGATTATTCAAATAAGGTACCTATGATTGAGGTTTTCCAAGGTCTATTACTAGAGGAGTTCAGAGTTGGTTTTTGTTTAGAGTGCGCGCCACCACTGAAGTCCGATAGGCGCTGTTGCCGTCTAAAATCGTCGTCGTTATTGATTCCAAATTTTGCCGTAGGACTTCAGTGGTGGCGGGAACTCTAGTACCTAGTTTTTTGGACCTCCTAAAAAAAGCCCATGAAAATTAGAATTATATAGATAGATACCTCTCTACACTACAGCTATACTTAAAACCTCTTTAGATACTAATTTTTATATTATTTTTTTATGTGTATTTTCGCGGTTAGCTCACTGGTCTTGGGCGAAAAGAAAGAATTCTTGTTGCTATTGTTTATATATTCACGAATTACACGAGGAAACACAAAGTTTAACATTTTTTTCTTCTAAACATCCAAAATAACTGAATCAAACTTAGAAAAAAAGAGTGAACCATCGATAATAATAGATGATTGCTAATCATTCGTCCCGTAACCGCGTCGGAACTTGACCACGGGTTGATCGATGTGGTCGGTTTGGTCGAGCTTATGTTGCCAAATCACACGCTATACCATTAATTTATAATTAATAACATAATAACACACAACACAACAGGGACAAATTATTATAACAAATCACAGATGAGTCGGAGTACTATAACAAACCCTAAAATAAAGTTTACTACAGACCCATCTAGTGACAAAATAAAAATGGTTTGAGATCAGTGGGAGTTGTGTTTTTCAGCCGTGTGGTATGGCGCTACCGTACGTCAACGACTAAAATGAAAAGGTAAGTGGACTGTTCCAAGAACCCACCAACCACACCAAAATGTTTATTTTAGTGTTGCCCATTCAAGCTTTTTTATTGAGTGTGTTTTTATGTAAGTATAAATGTTTTCTCGACGATTACTCTCGAACCACTTATCTGGTCGTCAGCGTCATTCAGATTCAAATTTTCTTCGTGAGGCTTTAGAATCTAGCAATCGTGATCATGGTTCGGGGTGAACTACTAGTGTAAAGCAAAATCAGTCAGAAAAAGTTACGAGCGAGACGTTCTTTTGCGTTTAGTTTAGTTTTTGAGAGCGACCTGGCAACACTCTACTGTAAAGTCTGTCCGTAGCGTGTACGCCCAGCTCAACTTTCTTTACGAAAATAATAAAAACACGAGATATGCAAGATATTTGATACTTTCAAATAACAGTTTTATTTCCATCATTCCGTTTAGTACAGTTTTAGTGGACGGACAGGATGTCCATTAGTGCTAGTGCCGAGAATCTTACCACGGACGCGCAGGTGAGAGCAAGAAGTTTTAAAAAACTTTGTTTATGTATCTATCTAGGTACCTAGGTTAGCGATAACGCACAAGTGTCGCATAGTGCGTCAATGCATCCGCTTGTTTTGGATTAGCTGTAAGTTACATCAGAACTTAGTACTTGTGCCATTTGGTGAGTCACGGTGGGATCCTAATAGGGACACGCGACACGCACATCCGCATAGGGTGCGCTCGCTCACTATCACAATGCTGGTAACTAATGAACTAGTACAAATATGTGTTTTAGGTATTATTACTTCATTAATACCTACATGATTGCTGCTTTATCTCATAATTTCTGTATAATAATAAACATACTGTACATCTGAGATCTGGTTTTCACTCATAGTTTCAATTCAAGTTTATCTATGCACAAATATATATATGTATACAAAATGTTGTATTTATGTTTACAAAATGTTTTGTCTGTTTATCATACAGATAAAGAAATCCAGCAAATAGAAGTAATAGCTGCAACTGGAGCGATGCTCGCCTAATTATTAATAATAAAAGCTTTCTATTTCCTGCACTTACTACAAAGTTTATCATATTATTTTAACTAATTCTATTCTTCTTGCTTCTATCATTTGTTCTGCTCTTTATTTACTGTGCAAGAACCACCTTTAGTGGCAAAAGCCTCCTCCATGTCTTGCCATTACGTTCGCTCTGGCTACTCTACTCCAGGTAACACCAGCTATTTGGGCAACGTTGTCACCTACTTGCAACTAATTCAATCAAAGCTAATTGAGCTGCAACTATTTATGTATTTGCATTTACTGAACCAGGTCACCTCCAGTTCAGCCGTTACACCTCTTTTGCAATATTTATGTAATCATTTACTCAGATTATTAGGAAAGGCTTTTCATCAAACTTAGTATTGACTCATAATCTCTAAATTTGAGATTATTTAAGCTTGTATAGTGTAAATAAATATAAATGCATATATTATTGGAGAGGCTGTTAATAATTGAAGAGTTAGGGTATAAGTTAACCTAGCAATGGGATACGGGGTTGCTAAGTCACTATGCTTAAAAAAATATTCTTTTGAGTCAATGTTATAAAACCTGAGTGACTCATTTTTGTATGTTGATAATTTTACAAATCATCAATATAATAATAATGTGAGTCATACAGTTCAATCCATTGTACTCCATATGCATTTGGATTTTTGAGAAGGCCACTGAAATCATGAGAATTAGAGAAAAGTCTAGAAAGGAGTCATGCCCTCAATTTATAAGTAAACAATAACTCTTTTCTTTTTTAATCTTTTACTTTTGACGGAAATCAACACAAATGATTAAAAAAAAACACACAGTATTACTTATACCTATAATAAATAATTCTGCACTATTGCTATCAGTTGAAACAGTGTGGGTGGCTGGGGCTAGGTTGGACTGTCGTTTTCGCAACGCACGCATAATGCACCATTCAATGGAAAACCAGTGCAGACCAGTACCTACTCCATATACAGAATTAAAATAATAAAATAGTGTTAATGGTCGGATGAGTCATGAGCCAAAGCCACAACAAAGTGGATGGATGAAGGACAGGAAATGACGTCGCGGTAGACCTAGCGATGAGCTAGATTCCCACTTCAAAGACTGGTCGACAGTTGCCCTTGACAGAAAAGAGTGGAAAGAAGGAAGAGATGCCTTTGCACTGCAGTGGGACGGATGACTCAGGCTCATAATAATGTTAATGGTTGGCAGGTGAGCTGCGATGGAGGTAGCATGTGCCTGGAGCTGGCGCTGGAGGGCGAGCGTCTGTGCAAGGCGGGCGACTGCCGCGCCGGCGTGGCCTTCTTCCAGGCCGCCATCCAGGCCGGCACCGACGATCTGCGCACGCTCAGCGCCATCTACAGCCAGCTCGGCAACGCCTACTTCTACCTGGGCGACTACCCACGGGCCATGCAGTACCACAAGCACGACCTCACCTTGGCCAGGTGAGCAGACACTATCCTCATAATGTTCTGCAGTGCACCGACACTACGGAATGCGTTTGTGAGGATGGATGGATATAACGCAGTATATTACCACCCTGACATGTTATAGCTGAGAATGTCATTATGATTATTTGGTCAGGACAATGGACGACAAACTGGGCGAGGCGAAAGCGTCGGGCAATCTCGGTAATACACTCAAAGTGATGGGCAAGTTCGGCGAGGCGGTCCAGTGCTGCAAGCGGCACCTGGAGATCTCGCGCGCGCTGGGCGACCGGCTCAGCGAGGGCCGCGCGCTCTACAACCTGGGCAACGTGTTCCACGCGCAGGGCAAGCAGCTGGGGCGCGCGGGGCAGGCCGACCCGGGCCACTTCCCGCAGGAGGTGCGCGACTGTCTGCTGCAGGCCGTCGCCTACTACGAGTGAGTAGAGAGACCGCCCGCGCCGCGCGCCGGGGCGACGTGTGCGCGCAGCGAGTGACGGTCGTGCGTGTGTCGCGTTGCAGAGAGAACCTGGAGCTGATGCGCCGGCTGGAGGACCGGCAGGCGATGGGGCGCGCGTGCGGCAACCTCGGCAACACGTGCTACCTGCTGGGCGACTTCGCGCGCGCCATCCGCTACCACACGGAGCGGCTGCGCATCGCGCGCGCCTGCGCCGACAAGCCCGCCGAGCGCCGCGCCAACACCAACCTCGCCAACTCGCACATCTTCCTCGGCCAGTTCGAGAACGCCGCCGAACACTACAAGTCAGTACCCATAACCGATACCTCGCCCCATGTCTCTCGTCCCTACCATCTTACAGAAATATTCCGCTCTTGTAACCTCTACACTTCCCGCCCCAATGTTTTTTTTCTCTACGAGGTTTTCTATTATTTATTTATTATATATTTCTATTAACAAGCTGTAGTATTAACCAATTATTATTATTATTAAAATTCTTTATTGCACAAAATTAAAAATTACATTGCACAATGGGCGGGCTTAATGCCTTAGGCATTCTCTACCAGCCAACCCTTGTATGGTGGTACAGTATGGTTAGCGTGCTAATATAGATAATATTTAGAAATAAAATTAGGAAAATAAAATATATATACCTACAAATATATATTATACTATACCTATACATATATACATATGAGTGTCACCTATTAATAAATTCATACAGGACCAATCATTATTATCTCTGTTGTATTTGCGAATTTTAAGTTTAATTTATATTATTACGTTATTTTGATTTTGAATACTAAATATCCAAATCCTTGAGAACAGATAATGCATATTACCGCTAACATTAATATTATAAAAGTCAGTAGTTAAAGTAGATAGCAGTACGTATAAATATGAAACCAATAATTTACAACAATTATGAGCAGGGACTTAGAACTTCATTGACCGACCATGCAGTCGGTTACATGTTACGACATTCACGAAGTAGGAAACCAGGTGTGCTTATAACTATGCCACTGAATCCATGCATAGTTTAAAACAGGACTATTAGGCAACCTCATCGCGCTTGTTGAACAAGTTACAGCAATAAGCAAATAAGCCAAGGCAAGTGTTCTATCTCATACGATGCCGAGCGCGATTCTTTGGTCCCAAGCTCTTGCGAATTCTGGCTACATCTTTTTTATGTACACTAGCGACGAGACGAGCTAGCGACGCTCTTCTGATGGTAAAAGTTCACGCCTGCTTATGACCAGAACAGTGCTACACAGGACTTGGATTCACATAGGCTGGTGCAACACTGGTCAGTCTCGAAAGCCCAGTAATTTCACTAGCAACAGAGGCCTGCAAACCGGCACACAGTAATGCTTACACGTACTGCTTAGCGGCAGAATATCTGGTACTGTGTTAGTACCCATCTAGATGGATTCCTGCAGGGATGCTCATTCGAACGAAATCCGATCAAAAAGAACAAATGAATTTCCAAGTAGCGTTTTAAATGCGCATTCTGCAACCTGTAGGGCTGTAATACGGGGTTAATCCGTGCAAGCAATTCGTTGTGACGACACGAATGGTCGAGGGGTGAGTGTGTTGGACTGCCACGCCGGTGTCGCGGGTTCGATTCCCGCTTCAGGACAAACATATGTGTGATGATGAATATAGATGTTTGTGCTGAGTCTGGGTGTTTTCTATGTACCTATTCTAAGAATATATACAAAAAAAAGTATTGTAGTTAGTTATAGTATGTAAAAAAGATACCTGCGCAGACGAAGTCGCGGGCATCAGTTAGTAATAAATAAATAAAGGTTCTCGTATGGCGACCACGAACAGACTACGCAGTGTGAGACGGTTCCCACGCGATGGGTCGAAGACATTATTGCGGTCGTGGAAAGTCGGTTGATGGAGAAAGCTCGTCTTACGGAGGAGGTCTGTGTCCAGCTGTGGACGTCCAGGGGCCGACATGATGATGATGAATGTAGATTGTTCTCAGCCATTTGCTACAAAGTGTGCGAGAGTGCCTTTTCGTTGCAGACATAACATTGTTTGATATTATCAAAACTAATAATGGTAGCGCTATGCGAGATCATCACAGGCGGCGTTTGATAATTCTGATGCAGATATTCTAGAACTGTGATATTTCATAATATTAATTGCAGATCCGGCAGCATTTGGTTTTCCTAATGCTGAAATACTGGCTTCAGTAGTTTTGGTGTGATTAAGTAACAAACATCTATCCTTCATACATACATCCTTTCTAATAAATTTTTATCGCATTTTTATACCAAACTTTTGATTGTTGTCGATTTCTGGTGCAACAATTTATGCTTACGTGCGTGTTTTGATGCTAAGTCTATAAATGTTTCACAAAGTCAGAGCCTTCGGATCACCTTAAAATATTTGACGGTCAATTTGAAAAGCCTATTATAATTTCACTAGCTTAGTGCTTGCACAGCTGACACCCTTAGCTTTGTTTGCATTGCGAATTACTAACATTTATTTCTTAGTAAGTACACGCCTATCAAACATTTATTGGCGAACATGCTTAATTTAAAATATCTACCTTCAGTGGTTTGGTCTGTGCGTTGTCTGACAGTCAGGACAAAGCCTTTCAAATTTATTAATTGTGTACGCAACTAACCAATCAAGTCAAAGTTACTCTCTGATTGGTAGGATAGACATATTATTCTCCGTCCACGCTCGAGCGAAGCGAGCGTAACCAATCATGACAACTTTACAGACGATAGAAAAAGCGTGAATTACACTATACATATTAGATTTATATGTAGTAGGTATTCGTATTAGCCAAACCCTTAAGCTGTCAAAAGTTTACTTGACACTTTTTATAACCATAGAATTTTCTGCTGGTGACATATCCAATCATCTATAACATCATATCAGCATTTGGAAGTCCACTGCTGGACACAGGCCTCTCCAATAAGACGCCACTCGACGGAGCGTTCTCTTGCCTTCATCCACCGACTTTCCGCTACAGCAACAATGTCGGTGGTGAGGTGAGGGCGAGAGGGTGAGAGGGTATTGCCTGTTGCAGACGCACGCTGGCGCTGGCGGAGGAGCTGGGCGACGCGGCGGTGGAGGCGCAGGCGTGCTACTCGCTCGGCAACACGTACACGCTGCTGCGGGAGTACCGCGCCGCCGAGCAGTACCACGCGAGGCACCTCGCCGCCGCCAGGAAGCTAAGGGACAGGTGCGGCACACTGCACCACACTACACTACGTCACACTACAAGGGGGGCCCCATTGATTGAAGTAGAGTATGCTCCTCTGGAATAAAGCCTGTCTTCGTCTTGGGTAGCTTGAACCCCTCGCGTCTTCTTATGCGTTATTAATGAGTAGGTGCGTACAATGTTGTGTGTGGTGCCGGTCGCTGATGCGTAGTGTCGTTGCGTCGCAGGGTGGGCGAGGGTCGCGCGTGCTGGTCGCTCGGCAACGCGCACGCCGCGCTCGGCCACCACGAGAAGGCGCTCTACTACGCCACCGAGCACCTCACCATCTCCAAAGAGGTCAGTCACACACGCACGCTCATTATATACAGTCAGCTGCACACCTGCACAGCCATGTATACACTCCCAAGCTTACACATTTATATTATACTTTTTTTTTGTAAAGACAATATTCAATCCTGAATGTGATATATTCGCAGATTGGAAGCATCGTTTGTCAGAGTGTCTCAGGTTCTGTGAGAGTATATATTATTCAGTTATCCAAAATTATGTATTTTTCATTAATAATTTTTCTTTCTTTCTTATCATAATTAGATTACAATAACATTTGCGACACATCAATAAATTATTAATAAAACATTATACCATTATACGGTATAATGGTTTATTAATAATTTATTGATGTGTCGCAAATGTTATTGTAATCTAATTATGATTTTAAATTAATTTATCAGTGGATCAGGCTAGCCCAGGACCGCAAAAAGTGGTGTACTGAACAGGAGGCCTATACCCAACAGTGGGTGCAAGAGGCTGGTTAGATAGATAGATCGAGTATTTGGTATTTATAACCGTTTTAATTTCATAAATAAATAATAAATAATCCTACTAATATTATAAACGCGAAAGTTTGTAAGTATGGATGGATGGATGTTTGTTACTCTTTCACGTGAAAACTACTGAATGGTTTGAATGAAATGAAACTTTACAATAATATAGCTTATACATCAGAATAACACATAGGCTACAATTTATAAGGACACCTGCGCAGACGAAGTCGCGGGCATCAACTAGTAATATCATAATTTTAAGTAATATTTATATATACGATTAATAAATTGTTTATAAATAAATGATACGATATGTATGTGGGTCTAGATGTGTGATGTGACAGCGTGCGTGTTTCCAGTTGGGTGACGTGCTGGGCATGGCCACGGCGCAGATGAACATCGGCGACCTGCGCAAGGTGCTGGGGCTGCCCGCCGAGGAGGACACCCCCGCGCCCCCCGCGCCCGCCGCGCCCCCCGCCGACGCGCCCTCCACGCCCTTCAACGCGCTGCGCGTGCGACGCCAGAGCATGGAGCAGCTGTCGCTCATACAGGTACTGAACAAGACCACAGCGAGCTCAAGCGCACGACTGAACCCGGAGTACCGATGTCTTGGTCGGACTTGTAGCCGGGCCTAACTGTCAGAAGAAGGCCTAGCGTCTTGTATTTTATACAAGCATAAAGTTGTAAAGATTAAAGCTACCGTGTTTCGTATAAAATAAAAATCTTTATCTTTAATAGTACATTATTGCAAAGGCAGCGAAATAGGCAATTGCAGGTCGAGTATGAGTTTAATAATACGAGACAGGCAACTGCCATTTCGGCCGAGGCATATATAGTGCTTTTCTTAAAAAAATGCAAGGAAATAAAAAAGGGCCTTTTAAATAAAGTTCAATACCGTTTTTAATATGAACTGTACATTTCAGCATGGAATAAATCGCTCATAATGTAGGTTTTTTAGTTTTAGCAATTTCATTGAAATATGCCAAAAACACTATATTTTTCTTTAGATTTACTTTAGACTACGTAAATATGATATTCGCGTGTTCTTTATTTAAAAGTAATGACAATATTTCCGCGCATGTTTAAGAAAACATAATTTAATGAATTCATTACCTTAGAGATGACGTAGTGGCCGAGTGGATGAGGCCCTTACCTTGCGATCTGATGGTCGCGGGTTCGAATCCCGGTGGCAGTCATGCGTAAATGGGTTTCGAAAAAATCTATGTATGCATCCCACGTTCTCGCAACGGTGAAGGAAAACATCTTGAGGAAACCTGCATGTCGTAGAACCAATAGTTCAAACATGTGTTGAGTGCACGAAAGGAGCCCCTTCGAGGCGCACTTGAAATCCTTTCACCACACTGGTTCGAAGGAACTAGTTACACGATAAGAAGAAGATTACCTTATTTGGTAAAATCAATTTAACCTACTCACTTACCTAACCGCGCAGAGGTAGGTTAACCTCTGTTTTTGCGGTGTGGTAAAACAGAGTGAGATAACGTTTTTATTGTCAACTCAAGTTATTCCTGTACCCTTGCTTGATTAAACTATCGAAAAGGCTTATCCGATGGTTAGCTGTGTGTGCGGCTCCATGCACCGTAAGATTTATAATATCTACATATATATCTATCTACGTAGAGATTAATTAATATCAACAACTAAATCCCTGACATTATTAAGAATGAAAAAAATTACAATATATTTTACAAAAAACTTAAAAGTTTACTTATTCAAAGATGCTACTATTCTATTAACGAATTTCTTCTTGATAATATTGACGTCGAACAGTAATTCGTGAATTTAAATTCTTTATGAAATTCAAAACAAATTTACTAATATTATTATGCTAAAACTATTATAACATATTTATTTATACCGCTAGCTACTATATTAGAATCTTTTTTTTTTCATGGGGAAATCCTCATGGATGCCCACCGCCCTTGGGGGAGGGCGGAGGGGTATGTCGGACTCATACCGACTAAAACCCCATGGTGGCCGACCTCTGCGCATTAGAGGGACCACGGGATATCCAAAAGAAAGAAAAGAAAAGAAATAATTTTATTGTCATGGAAAAAATAAATGAACAAAAAAGGTTGAATTACAGTAAAAAAGAGTCCTCCACACAATGAGGGCCTAGCTCAGCTTTAATGCTGCAGCGTACTGGCAGCACGCTGCAGCGCTGGTGTTCTGCTAGACCCCAGTGGCGACGACACGTACTATATACACGTTCTAATATAGTAGACAACACGTATATCCTCAGAACACGTACCGGTGTCCCTCACGCACGTTGATGTGAGGCCCATCCCAGGAAAGGCTTGCACCGACCCCGAGCTCCGCTTGCAGTGCATGCCTACCCGTGCACTGCAGCCGTCCCGGCTTCGAGTATAATGCAGCCAGAGACTATATTAGAACCTAAGCTAATAAGACAATCTTACATGTAAGCAAATGAAATAAACAATAACCGTGCAGATAACGCCGGAGAGCGTAGGCGCGGGCGCGACGTTGGCGCGCGCCGACTCCGAGGAGAACCCGGTGGAGTCGTTCCTGGAGCTGCTGAGCCGCTGCCAGTCGGCGCGCCTGGACGAGCAGCGCGCCTCGCTCGGCAAGGAGAACCGCCCGCGCAAGCTGCAGCGCCCCAACGCCGCCGCGGACAAACTCGCCAGGTACGCACCGGGGCACCCCACACCGCCGGCAACATTATTTCAATTTAATACGTGCACATAAACGCACAAACCCTCTTACCTCCAATCCTTGTGCTGTTTGCCCCAACCTAATTTTTAAGGTCGAGCGCCATCTGCACTAACCGAGAGTCCGGTGACGCAGTAACAGCCATCTTCGGCTAACTGCATTAAAAGGCTAACTGAAAAAAAAAAACTCCAATCTTCAATGTGCAAAAATCTATTGTTAATATTATCTCCCTCGAGGATCGAATACTACAAGTTATTGTATCCCACTCATGCCATCAATTTTTATTATGTTACCTGTATCTAGCTTAGAGCTAACAAAATGTCTAGTTTCTAGTGCTTGTTGAAAGCAAGTATCAGTACCGTTTTGAACGTCGCAGCCTCGTCTATGTTTACAAACAAACAATTACATACATTGCAAATACATACAGTAAAGGAGTGTATTGGATGCTTCAGCCAGACATAACAAAGGAGTCCTAATTGATCTATTCAATACCTTGTTCAGTATATATTATTTCAGCCCGCGGCAATCGGGACAAAGAGTAAACAAAAGTATTGGTTACTGAAGTAACTTATACCAGGCCCCGTCTAGCTACCTACGCCTTTCAGTTAAATTCTATTCGTGTTTACTATATGGAACAGAGCTAATAAATTAAAACTTATATTATATTTAAACTTTCGAATTTATTAACAAAAAACATTTATGTACATTTAATAATAGTCCGCGTCGCAAGCAAGTAGGGGAGGTATGAACTTATAATTATGCCTTATTTCCCATTTCGAGTTTGTAACACTAAAATGTAACTACAGGCTAGGCTATAGGAAGAAGAATAAGAACTGTTGCGACCATAAAGTTAGTTTGGGGCGACAGCCGAAAGTATCCGAGATCTGTGGTTGCAAGATCTGTGGCGAGTCAACATCTGAGGATACCTCGTGTAAAGGCGAAACACGTGTCGAGTTCTGACTTGGGTTTTCTGTTTTTGGCGCTTTGGTTTAGATACTAAAATTCTAAACATGAGTTAAGTTTGTTTAGAAGTTAAGCGGATTTATTACTAAATATATTTATACTATTTTTTTGATATCTGTTGTTGCGTCGATCTTGGAGACGTGACGTCCAATGTCAGGGTTATATCGACGTCATCTAATACCGCGAGTGAAGGCCGTGTCCGCGCATCTCCGCCCACCTTGCTCTCCAATCTTCATTCTTCAATTTCAAAACAACCAATCAGGAATTTTTTTTGTGGGTTGCCATCTTTTGAAGCAAGCAAGCACTTGTTTTTACTGGAACTAGACATAGTGTAATAAAAAAATAACATATCTACTTAATAATAAACCCAAGTGCCATACTACACGGGCGGTTCTCCCGCCGCGGGATTCCGCTTCTGAACCGCACTAGACACAATAAGGTAATATTCGAATATTAATTGTGTCTAGTGCGGTTCAGAAGCGGATTCTTGCGGCGGGAAAACCGCCCGTTTGTGTAGTAGTAGCTTGTGTTTGGTGTCTTCTACGTACCTTATCTATTTTGCACATTTCAGCACATTACGATAAAGTCATATCAAAAGACGGCTTCGTCTTAAAGCATCGCGTGACTGCACTCCCAGAGTTCCGCTCGTGATTACTCTCATTATAACTGTGTACTTAGTTTTAATCGAGCCGTCGTCGTCGGCCGCAGCTTCTTCCGCGGAGTATCGGGATAAAAAGTAATTATCTTGTTAATGAGCAGGTCGTCAACTATATATGTATATCAAAACCGACTCGGCTTTTCTGAATGACGCGCATGCATCCATCGCCATATTTATAATACCGTTTCATTGTCTAGTTAACACGTTATTTTTGTATCTTTTCAGCGAGGAAGTAAGGTACGCACCCCGCTCCCCCCACCACAACCGCCCCGGCGGCCGGCGGGCTCCACTATTACGTATTAGCTTGTCAAGAGGTACTGCGTATTAAACGACTCATGCACTACGCATTCTGTTAGAAACGGAGTATGTAGTGCAAAGGCAAAATAGCACATTTCATCCACTATTTATAACAATGTGATCATAAAATACTAGTACTAACAAATAGAGGGTTCACTTCGCAAACATGGTGCGGATTTAACTTCAATTTATGAAATGTAACAAAGAACGGTTAAAAAAAACAATCTTAGTTATTTTACGCCTAGTTGGAATCCTCGTGACGTTGAGGAGTGAACCCCGCCTAGTGCTTAGCTTTGCTTTAACATACCTACTAATAATGGAAATATAAGTGCGGGTTTGTATCACGCTACTGACGAACTTAATATAACCTTATCCTTTACATGTAAGTCGAAGAGGTACTCTATGTATAGTCTCATACATAAAACATATGCTTGTAGCTATTTAGTGTAATGTACCATACGTAAAATGTTAATTATCGCATAATAATACTAATATTCTACTTTTCTGTCTTGTATATGAAAAAACAATGTATATTCCGAAGACAAAGAAACCCCTAGAAAAGGGGTGGCGAACCTTTTTGTACCAACGTGCCATTTTTCTAAAGAAATGTAAAATCAGGCCAAAAACGTATTCACAAATAATTTTTACTTCGTGAATTTAAAGTGTAAATGACCCAAGAAACAACGTACACAATGATTAATTACATCGGGTACATCCTATCGCGAATTTTGTTTCGTACTACTACTTAATAATTTTAGGTATTTTCTCTTAGTAGGTAAGATACATCTCATCTCATAGTGAACTTTACACAAGGTACACAGGCACGCGTGCTATTGGTTCGCCATCCCTGCCCTAGAATGTATAGAGCCACATCCGCTCGGGTCTCACGTGCGGCAAACTTTAACCCTATGATCTTAATATTAGTTAGGGAGGTTAATGCGGCACAGGTAAAGTAAATTGACTGAAACAAAGTCCATTGAACGCACATTAATAAAGATTGCTAAAGAATTAGTCTGGTCTAGACCATTATACATATTTTGATTACAGTTTATTCTTTAAATACAAGGTTTGACACAAACATTGTACAGCCGACTTCAATTGGACTGTTTTAGCGACGGTAAACACCACTGAAAAGTCACAGTGAAGCAAAATACGCAATTTCGTAAAATTAAACTACTGAACCTATTTTGATGAAATTTGTATGGGACCGATCTGAAAGTAATCCTCTCAAACAAAAAAATATTCAAATCGGTTGATAAACAACAAAGTTCTGAGTTAACATTCAACAGAATTGATAACCTCCATTTGAAGTCTGTTGAAAATACCTAAGCCTGTGCGTTTGACTTAGTTGTGGCGTGATAACGAGGCGTGTTTATTGCAAAATAATAATGTAGAGTGCGGAACTATTTCGCTGCTAGATAAGATGTCACTTATCACGAGAGCACTTATCGCGTCATCTGGCTATCTCGCTATCTCGCCGTCGTGTGCTGGGCGCGAGTCGCGAGCCCTCGCACCGCGCACTCGCATCACTCGCATCGCTCCCGCGGCGGCAGGAGACGGCGCTGCGACCCTTCCACGTCGAGCGTTCGGCCGGTCAGTGTTCTGTGCGAAACTTTACTTACAAGAGCGGTTAGTTCGTGGGTAAAATCGTGGTCGATCCGTGTCTATTGTGCTGACATGAATGCCGACGAGAACCTCGGGTATGTTTGTAACGAATGTTTTTATGAGATTATGTAAAAATTAAAATCTGATATGGGTTAGTTATTTTTTTTTTTAATTATGAAATTTTCTTGCGTGGTGTCTATTAGTTAGTAACTTTAGAAAATGTAAACAGTAGTTATTAAAAAAAAGTAAACCTGTATGTATTATGCAGATGAAAAAGAATTTGTGAATAACAGATGTGCAAGGATAAAATTGTACTAAAAATGTAAGCTAAACTCCTTCAATAATATTGTAATACTGTCTTGGTTAATATTTGAATATGTAATTTTATGATATTAAGCATTTAATCGGTGTTGTACGAAATCATAACCTATTGTGTTTCTTTAATAACAGCCAAAAAAACGCTTTTACATTAGTGCAAACAAGTTTAATGCTTCACGCTTACATCGCATGCCCCCGCTTTATGTAGAGAAGAAGTAGCAAGCCGTCGCTGGGCCGCGGAGTGCGGGGCGGCAGCGGCGGCTCACTGACCAGCGGAACCTACTTCTCCCAACTAGTTTTTCAATTGACTACAGCAGTATGATTCCTGAAGGAAATGTAGTCTTGGAGTTCTATTTCTATATGATGATATGTATGATTACAAGATGTGGTACACAAAGTTTATAACCCTGCTGGTATGGTATAGTAGGTAAATCAGAGGGTACAATATATCGATAACTTGCTAAACGATGGAAAGATCAGAAATTATTTGTAATTTGGCGGATAGCGATGCTCTGGGATTGGTGCATCTCGCGCATGCGCGGTGCGCCGGCGGGAGCGAGCGGTGCACCTGCATTCCCTCTGCGCCCGCTGCCCGGAACGGTCGTGCTGCACTCGCGAATCGCGCGCTCCGAAACACGCGTTTAGCAAATTATCACCAACGAGTCACATTTACGAAAAAACAAAAAATATATCTTGGAGCGAGTCTTTAAAAACAATTGAGATGAATGCTATCAACGCCGGCGTCGCTCTAAGCAGCAGCAAGGAGCTGATGAAAGTGCTGGACGAGATGAACGCGGCGAAGGCGAAGCGCGCCGTGACCCCGCCACGCGAGCCCAAGGGCCAGGTACAACCCTCTCCTTGTGTGTTGTACAGGGTCCCCGCCCCCGCCCCCGTCGCGCGCCCCGCCAGCGGCGCCTCGCTGCCCGGCACGCGCGCCGACCCCACCACGGCCACGCTGCCCGAGAAGGACTTCATCGAACTACTCACGCGCGTCCAGGTAACATGGCTGACCTCACATCCCCGCAGGTGTTACCCGACGGTGCTTCTGCCGCCTGCCGCCAGCCGCCAGCCGCCTGCTGCCGCCCGCTACTATTTCACCGAATGTTGATCTTTTTAAGTAATCATACTAAGACAAGCATAGCTGGGCACCGTTAATCAAATAGTTAACTTCGTAAATCGTTAATCCGCTACAAAAAAAAGTTAGCTTCGTTAAACGTTAAAGCGTTATATTTCGGAATTAACGCAAGTTAACGTTAATCTTTAATCCGTTAATATGTATAAAATTGCATCTTAATATCGTTGCGTTAGTGAACTTATAAAACCTGTTGGTTTAGGTTCTGGAAGATAACAGGTTAGGAACAAAACAAAATACTTGCATAATTCAAAAGTGTAATTGAATCGTCGGGCATAAGGTGCATATTCCCCTTCATGAACATTAACATGTTGAAGTTCTCGTCTGAAAGCCAGGCTCCTTTTGGTGTTAAAATGTCTTTACCCTTGGAAAAATAGACGTTCAACTGCAGCGCTTGAGGTTATAGCAGTATTGTATTTAATGAATAGATTTATGAATATATGTTCCCCGAGGAATGCAGCATCGTTGAACGAGTCTTTTGATTTCATGTCCAGCCACGTCTTAACGAGACTTTGAGCTTTACTCTTAAAGAGTTGGAGCTCTTTGGTTTTTCTATAGACTATTTCTATACCGAGCGGTAACTATTTTACTAGGTATTGGATTAACGATTAACGGACTTCTGCATTATTAACGGAAGTTAATGTGTCCGTTAACATTTTTAAAAGTTAATCCGTTAACCAAAATGTTAACTTCGTTAATTAACGATAAACGGATTAACGAGCTAATGCCCAGCTATGAAGACAAGCTATACACCGGTCGACATAATGAGCAGAGTCGCTTCCAATGTTTTAAGGCGAATAGTACTAGTAGAATAGTACCCCTGAGTCGTCCAAACAAGTTTTCATGTGTCAAACCTTGCACAGAGAAAAACATTTTTTGTCTTAGTTGTTTTTTGTCTTGAATTAGATTTTTACAGCATGTTTGTAATGTTATTTTCTAGTGCCTGGAGGTATTTTATTCCGTGGTTACACGTAGTAATTTTTAAATCTTTAAAAATATAGGTACGCGCGAACGAGAGGACGAATCAGGAGTACTATTCGCCCTAATAGGAAATATGATATACATAAGATAAACACTTGAAGTGCTTTTGCTATTTTGAATTTTGGAATTTTGGCTCTCATCAAAAAATCAAAGTCAAATGATATTTCGCGGACGAAAGAACCGAAGATGACGTAACCTGCTTCTAACATCAAATACACGGTCAGCGCAAAATATTTTTGAGAGGGCCGATATTTTATTCCTTATAAGATCATCGGTTTTCATGATTTTTTCAGTTGTTTTTTAAATAACGTAAATATTAAGGAGAAATTGCAAGACTGTCATCGAAAATTAATTCATGTTGTCCATTAAATACTTATGTTCCTATATACTCCTTCGCATATGTAGGTATAGTACGCGCCAGCTCAAAGGAGGCGTCCGGGTGTCGCCGGCCCGATTACGCAGCCAAGTGCGAAACTACCTCCAATAGATACACTAATGTAAACTGAGTAATCCGATTCTCCATCAACGAGGCTGAGTAAATCCAATTCTGCATCAACATTTACAGGGTTACTGGTTAATCGACGTATATCCGTCGGAAGCGGATAATTGAGCTTACATGCTACAAAAACTCGAAAAAAGTTGACAAAATAAGATTCGATTTTGCAAGCATGTTTGAGAAAATAAAATTATCCATGAAATTACCACGACTGCGAGATACATCGACGTAGAATTTTATTTAATTTATTTGGTACATTAACAGAAAACAAATCTCTATTATATTGAAAAAAACTAATGTTAAAAAATACCATGCATCAATTTATTGCCCACTTAAAATCGTACACAATGTTATTGACGAGTCAGACGAATTAGATAAGAGATGTAGTAACTATATATAAAAATGTAAATCTAAACTAAAGAAGAAAAATAAAAAAGATAGGTTTAATTTGAAGTTGATGCTAGTCTGAGCAATGATCTTTTAAACGAAATCATTGATGTTCTAAATATGTCGATATCCATGCAAACTTTATAATAATAATATCACATACGATGCAACGGGTTGTTGTGTGAAACATTGTTATTAGTGACAGGTATCGCAAAAAGTGAGTGATGACGCCTACGATGAATGAATGATGAATGGATCGTCTAGCTAAGGGTACCTAAAACACTAATAAATATTTACCTTTCGTGTATACTTACTGTATTATATGCAAGACTTCAGGGCGTAATTAGATTTGAACGGAAGTGTTCCACCGGCGGTATCTGACCTTGCTATCAGGAGTTTCAGAATTAGTTTACACTTGGTCAAATATGCGACAAATTGAGGGACAGGGTTGCACGAGTAGTTTGAAAGTGTTCTTTTACAGCTTTCCCATTCCGACTTTATTGAAATGTCATCGCCTTCAAATAAACTGTAAACTTTCCTCATATTATGGAACATAATCTTCCTTGAAAAAAAGATACGCTAATGATTACTAAATACGGTATGGAGTGCTAATTACAAGTTTCCACGAACAGGTGGAAGCTAGGAAGTACGAAGTAGTAGACAGACTAAATAGAATAAGGTTTATTGGTAATTTGTAATGTACTTATTATGTCGGTCAGGGATCGCGCATCGACGACCAGCGCACGGAGTTGCCGCCGCGGCAGGCGCCCCCCGCGGCCCCCGCGCCCCCGGCCCCGCGCGCCGCCGAGGCCGACATGGACTTCTTCGAGGACATCATGCGCCTCCAGTCCACGCGCATGGACGACCAGCGCGCCACGGTACGTGCCACAGCCAGCCCGAGACACTCTTTAGCGCTAGCTACTACTCGAGCGAATGAACATGACACCTGGCTGACACTCTCGCTCGGCACTTGATGCTTCCCCCGCTGCCCCGAGCGGCGCCCTCCGTGTTTCTTCTTCCTCTAATTGCGAGGCCTTATCATTACTAAGTATTATAGGGACCTCAAGATTATCCAATTCCACGCTGTACTTTGCACAAACGTCATTCGAGCCAGGTGTCATGTTAATTCGACCGAGTTGTACGTATCTGTGCAGTGCTGGCAGTGCTATTGTGTGTTATCGACTTTCACTTGTTATATGCTTTGAATTTCTAGATTCCGCTCCAAGCGAACACTCGCGGGAACATTGCGGCCAACAAGTCTGCCGGCAAGGCGGCCAACAAGCACGGCGAGGCCTCGGCCAGTGGCAAAAAGTAAATCTTTACATTGTATTGTCACCGAACCGTTACATACACCGCACATAATGTTATGATTGATTCACATTTTATACTTATACTTACTATTCTTATCTAATACAATTAATTTTTAGAGAAAATAGTTTTCAACAAAATATAAACGTATAACTCCAGAGAGGCCTAAGTTGTAAAACTATTAAGAGGTTTTAAACTGAAGGTTGTGAAGGTTTGTTTGTACGCATAATTTATCTCCATGTTGGATATTATTGAGTTGGATGTTTTGTATCATTGCGTACTAATAAGTTTCCTTACTAATTTAGTTTAGTTAAGTTACTTTTAAGGTTTACATTTTTCGGACTTAGTTTTTAAAACACGACGTAGTTATGTAAGGTTACTAATTTACTTGTTCGTTGCTATCTGAGGCTATTAGATTGCTCAATAAAAGTGTGTTTGGAGTCCCACTAGGGCCACATCTAGATGTTGTTCGTGCTACGAGCTCCCGTCCGTCCGACACGGAGACATGTCTCAATGAAAATTCTGTCGCTGTATAAATGCTTTGAACTCTATGAGTATGTAGTCAGATCTGAATCTGATCCGTTGTGTTTAGGTAAACACGAATAATAGGAAATAATACCAGTCTGCGCCTTTGCAAGAAGTTTCATACGACACCCACGTACCTTGTCTGCTTGGAGTCCAACCGGCGGGACCGCACAACCGCAGCCACGCGAGCACAGCCGCTCCAGAGTCTTTATTGTCGTTATTTCACAGATTGTCCGAGTAATGGGTAACAAGATTTCCGAAAATTAAATAATATAGCGCGATCACCGCCGTCGCGCGCGCTGAGATTTTGGGCGAGAGAGAGTTGCTTCATTTTCTCCGCTCTGTTGTAGGGCGCTGGAGAGCCACCCGCAACCAGGCTCTGATTGGCCGAGTTGATGCATGACACCACCGTTTTCGTCCAATGACGCAGTAGCGTAGATGCCGCGAACTTTCAAGTTTAACAAGGCGCAGACATCTCCCCCCCTAACCAAGGCCCCCTTGGTTACCTAATTTCCGATAGGTAATCTACACAATTTAGAAATAGGCCTTAATAAGACTCCAGCCTGAGTTTTTACTTCCGCTATTCTAACTATCCCATCCTTTCCAGGCAATAGTTTTATTAATCTACCCCGTTTCCAATGAGAGGGAGGCTGATTATCCTCCTTAATCAAGACTAGGTCATCTAACTTCGGTGGGTCAGTATGAGAAGTCCATTTATACCGCTGTTGTAACGTGTGTAAATATTCCGTATTCCAACGTGACCAAAAGTGTTGAGTTAATTTCTGAATTTGCTGAAACCGAGACAAACGATGCATACCAGTTTCTGTGTATGGATATTCCGGTAACGCAACTAAGGGCTGACCGATTAAGAAATGACCGGGTGTAAGAACTTCAAGATCTGAGGGATCCGAGCTGAGCGGGCACAATGGCCGAGAATTCATGACCGCTTCTACCTTGGTAAAGAACGTAGTAAGTTCTTCAAATGTCAACTTGGCTTCACCCAAAACTCTACGTGCATGAGTCTTAGCCGACTTTACTGCCGCTTCAAATAGTCCGCCGTGATTAGGACTTGATGGTGCGTTGAATAACCAAGTGATCTCTTGCCTACTTAGATGACGTTCAATATCCGATTGGTTGTCCCGTAGGAACAGATAGAGTTCCTTCAAATATTTGTCTGTACCGGTGAAATTTGTCCCACAATCCGATCTTATCAGTGAGGGTAACCCTCTTCTTGAGATTAACCGAGTGAGTGTGGCCACAAAAGCCTCTACAGTCAAGTCCGAAACAATTTCCAAATGAACCGCCTTAGTACTTAAGCATACAAATATGCACAGATAGCATTTTTGTATTTTAGGGTTCCGTAAAGTACTTGTTTTAATATAAAACGGTCCGGCGAAGTCGGTTCCGAGTCCGGAAAAGGGGCGTGAGTTCCGTATCCTATCCGCAGGCAGATTTGACATATACGGTTGTGAAGGCTGTGCCTTTGTCCGATAGCATGGTATACACCTAAACGTAATGAACCGAGTGATCCGCCGTACCGAGATAATCCAATAAAACCGAGATAAAATAGCCGCAAGTGTGTTAGCTCCGCAATGACAATAATTCCGATGATAATAAGTCACCAATAGTTCCGTAAATCTACATTTACTTGGCAGCAAAATCTGATGCCTAGCATCATAAGGCAGATTTGCCGCACCAATCCGACCGCCGACCCGTATTATATTATTTTCATCAATAAATAAGTTTAACCGCTGTAATGAATTCCGTATAGGATTGCCTAACCGTAAGGATACTATTTCTTCATGGAAAAACCTTTCCTGGACCGACCGAATTAAATGTGAAATAGCATTTCGCCGTTCCAAAACAGAAATATTTAAGCCGCCGTATTTTATTTTATTATTCGAACCGAACCGTAAAATATAAGCCGTAACATTTACCAATTTATCAAAAGAACCGAACCTATCAAATAAATCAAATTCCGTATCCGTATTTCCGCCGTGAACCGTATCCGTATTTCCGCCGTGAACCGTATCCGTATTTATATGTCCGATATTAACCGCACTAGTTTTCTTAAGTCCCGGTAAAGATTCCGAAGGAACGACGTCGCATTCCCGAGGCCATTGATCTGGTGGACCACAAAGCCACTGTGGTTCCCACCAGATTTTATTCGAAAGCAGATCCGCCGCCGTCGCCCCGCGCGACGCGACGTCCGCACTGTTCATAGTACCGGGAATATGCCGCCATTGAATGGGAACCTTAGATGAATTTATTTGAACAACCCGATTGCTCTCAAATACTTGAAGTTTGTGTGGCGGCGTCCGAAGCCAGGCCAACACAATAGTGCTATCGCACCATGCCGTAACCGATTCTATATTCATATCTTCCGCCCATGGAAAAACATGATTGAGTAGGGTAGCCAAAAGCGCTGCACCGCTCAACTCCAATTTTGGAATTGTGCGATTGGTCTTGAGTGGTGCAACCCGAGTCTTGGCTATCAATAGACGTACTAAGACCGTTCCGTCAGGGTGTTCCGTACGCACATAAACCGCCGCCGCGTAACCTAATGATGAGCCGTCACAAAAGCCGTGTAACGTAACATGCACATCCCTATCCGTTTTGAGACAGCGTGGTATAGAAAGCCGCTGTAAGTTAGGTAGATCCGCTTTTATTTCTTGCCAGTGCCGAACTATATCCGGGGGCGCCGGCGTGTCCCACTCTATTTTACCTGAATCCTCTGCACTGGTGAGTAACTTTTGCAACAAAAGTTTCATTCTAAATACAACCGGACAGATCCAACCGAGAGGATCAAATAACCGTGCAACCGTCGATAAAATTATCCGCCGTGTAACCTTTTCCTCTTGGGGCACCTCTAGCCGGTATGTAAAATTATCTAAGCTCGGGTTCCATTGAATACCTAGAATTTTAATGAACCCGACATCGTCCGACCGTTCTTCGAAAGTTCGCGGGGTCTCTAAATGATCTGAAGGGAGGTCGCTTAGTAACCGTGTATCGTTGGATGCCCATTTTCTTAGTTCATAACCGCCTGAACTCATGAGCGCCACCAGTTCGTTTTGTAGCTCTTTGGCATCCTGCAGCGACTCCCCCCCCCCACTTATGTCATCCACGTATCCCCCCTTTAGTAATAACTTAGCCGCCCGAGGATAGCGATGCTGTTCGTCACTCGCCAGCTGATGAAGACACCGTATTGAAATATATGGGCTTGATTTTAAACCATATGTATTTGTTGTCAACTCATAAAGACGCAAAGGTTCAAATTTAGAAGCTCTCCAAAAAATTAGTTGGTACTTCCGGTCTTCCGGATTAATCCATGTCATGCGGAACATCATCCGAACATCTGTGGTGAATACCACTAGTGGAAACCGAAACTTAATAATGATGTCAGTAATATCCCTTTGTAACCGTTCACCGGAATATAAACAGTCATTTAGGGATACCCCATTACTTGACCTAACGCTACCATCAAATACAACTCTTATTTTGTTTGTGTCCCCTGACCTTTTAAAAACACCATGATGGGATAAAACATAGTGTGGTTCGCCCGATTGAACATTAAAATCAGAGACCCGCATGTGTCCTAAGTTAATGTATTCTTTCATGAAATCTACATATTTTGCCTTAAACTCTGGTTGCTGTTCCATCCGCTTTTCTATTGCAAAAAACCTGCGTAGTGCAATTTGTTTAGTGTCTCCTAATTGATGATTAGGAATAAGTGGTAACCGTGCTGTGTATTTGCCATCAGTACCACGGGTCACAGTGGAACTGAACATTTCCTCACAAAGTACATCCGATGGATCCTTCACTGGCCGTCCAGGAGGTTCCTCAGAGCTCCAAAACCGTTCTATTTGATTCACCAAATTAGCATCTGTATGTAAACTACACCTACTTATCTGCGGTGAGTTCAAACTTAATTCCTCAAATTGCTCCGTTGGACCAAACACAACATTATCAAAAATTGTGCTTAATGTGTAGGGGCCATTATCACCTAACTCAGTAATTTGGTTCAAAACCTGTCCGAGAATATCTGAACCCAATATTAAGTCTATCCGAGAATTATTCCAAACTCCGTCCTCTGAATTTAATTTAATGTGAATTTTCCGAACCGATACACCTAATTTCCTAGCTAAGTATGCTGTAGGATTCTTAAGTAAAGCCGCCGTTACCGATAATAAAGGTTTTCCTGTCCGCACAGGTCTAAAGTTAATATTGACAACATGAGTGCTGTCACCCGTATGAGTTCCACCAACTCCACTCATCCTAATTAGGGTGTGATGCCGTTTTAATCGTAATGTAGTGACCAAATCACTACACACAACACTTACTTCTGCCCCAGTATCCAATAGTGCCCGAGCCTGAACAAACTCCCCATTAGATGATTCTATTTCTATAATAGCTGTAGGTAAAATAACATTGGATGGTAATGTGGGCGCAGAAGTAGTGTTACAATGCTGCTTTAATTGCTATGGGGGAGGGCGGCGGCCCTCAGTGGAGCTCGCCCCCTGCAACCTACCCCGATTAGTTTCAATATCACGGTCACGAACATCGCGGCCCTGATTCCAACAGTTTCGCACATCACCACTTTCAGCATGCACTTGATAATTTGGCCTACCTGGCGGAGACGTCCAGCGGTTCATATCCAGCCGACGAGTGGGCGGACCGGCGGGCGAACCCCCCACATCTGCGCGGTATCCCGAGTTCCGATTGTAACCGCCGCGATCATCGCAGTTTCCTGTTCCGTACCATCTATCACGCGGGGTGGGTGCGCCCCTCGCACCGTAGCCCTGATCACCACCGACCGCCCGTGTTGTAAAACCCACACAGATCATACTGTCATGACCGGAATGACCACATTGTGAGCACTGCACTACACGTTTACAATCCACCGCCGAATGTTCACCGAAGCATTTGAAACATAAGTACTTATCGCGTACCACATTTTTCCGTTCAATCCGATCTAAATTCTTAAATTTGTAGCAATCATACAACTTGTGCCCGGTCAAATCACAATACGCACACTTATTCACATATCTCTGGTTGTCATTTGACACCTTGTTTACATGAAGCGCCCTCTCGCTTTTGCGCACACGCTCCGTTCCGTGTCCTAATTCTGGATAACAAGTCGATTCCGATGCCGCCGTGTCTAGTAATCTACATTCGTTACCTAAAAACTCCGTCAGTTTTTCAAATGTAGGTAAGGTGTTTTGGGTTCCGCCGTGTAATTGTTCGAATCTAGTTTTAATGTCACTTGGTAACTTATTCAAGCTAATATGGAGTAGCAAGTAGCTCCACGCGTCCGTAGGTAATCCTAAATTCTTTAGGGCCCGAGTAGATTCTAACAATGGGTTCAGTATTTTAATCCGTAGTCCCGTGACATTTTTTAGTACAGGAAGGTGTAGAATGCGAGAGATGTGCGAGTCTGCGAGTAGACGAGTGTTTTCGTATCTACTGCGTAAAAGCTCCATGGCCGTGTCCAAGGAGGAGTCTATCATTGGAAGGTGCCTTATTAAGTTTTTGGGTTCCTTCTCAACATTTGAAAACAGGTAATGGAATTTTTCCGTTTTTGAAATATCCTTCCGACTTAATACTAGGGACGTGAATAGACTGATGAAGCTACTCCACGAGAATACGTCACCATCAAAGCTACTTAAGCTAATCTGTGGGAGACGTGCCGTAGGCGCACTCTCCGTGGGAACGTATGTACCCGCCGAACCCGGAAACCCGACCGAGATTGATTCTAACTTGTCAAAGTATGCAGTCGCTTTTGCGTACTTTTTGTCATGATCTTTGACCAAACTTATGATTGCTTCGTCCGTTTCATCCGCACACTCCTCCAAAATGCCTTCGTATGCCTCCGTCAATGATTTGAAATAATCGGGAAGCCTCCGTAACCGAGCCGCCATAATTGTGGAAGACGGAGTATCTACTTTACCGTCCGCCATTAGAACCGAATGTTCAAACCATTCATATTTAATTTTGAATTTATTTACCCAGGTTTTAATGTTAGCCATGGCTTTAATAGACTCTCAGACCGACCACCGAGAAAGATAACCGAAAAATAACCAAGTTTTATACTGAAATAAGACCGAAATAAGTTGACCGAAAATGGTCGGCGACGCGTGGTCGCAAGGTACCTAAACTTGTGAAAATTACGATTAAACCCCCAAAATTGCTGTAATTCTTATCCGACTCGAAGGAAATATGTTTAGGTAAACACGAATAATAGGAAATAATACCAGTCTGCGCCTTTGCAAGAAGTTTCATACGACACCCACGTACCTTGTCTGCTTGGAGTCCAACCGGCGGGACCGCACAACCGCAGCCACGCGAGCACAGCCGCTCCAGAGTCTTTATTGTCGTTATTTCACAGATTGTCCGAGTAATGGGTAACAAGATTTCCGAAAATTAAATAATATAGCGCGATCACCGCCGTCGCGCGCGCTGAGATTTTGGGCGAGAGAGAGTTGCTTCATTTTCTCCGCTCTGTTGTAGGGCGCTGGAGAGCCACCCGCAACCAGGCTCTGATTGGCCGAGTTGATGCATGACACCACCGTTTTCGTCCAATGACGCAGTAGCGTAGATGCCGCGAACTTTCAAGTTTAACAAGGCGCAGACACGTTGATTATCATCAACTTTTTGTCAATTTATCGTTACAACTACCACTTGTAACTTTAGAATAGAAATAAGCATTCCAGTTTAATAAGTATGCTCATTTACTCCAGAAAAATATAAGATGATTTCATAGTTTTAGAGAAAATTTACTCTTTTTCATCCAGTTTCTACTTCCCTACTCATATTCCTATTCTTGGAATTTGAAGTTATTTTGCTAAACCCGCGTGACGAGTATAACCCGCACTTGGCGAATTTATATATATATTATATATAATGTAATGTAGGTACATGTAAGATTAACAAAAAAAATTATCATCATATTAAGATTAACGTTTATCGAACTCGTCAAATCATAAACTTTCGAAAAATTGTGAACACCACGAAATCCTGCTACTTTAATCGACTTGGATGATGGATTTGCTGAAATTTAAAAAAAAAATTCTTTTTTGAAAAGAATTTTATTTAGTATTTATTTATTGAAATCTGATGTACCGTTCACAACTTTACGGTTTTTACATAGGTACGTTGTTTAGACTTTTGAAATGTGTGTAGCACGTAAAGTGATCGATCATATCATTCGTCGAGCTCACTGCATTCGCGCTAAGGCGGCAAAAAATGATTACCCTTGCCTACCAGACATCCAAACAAAGCGACGACTGAGCCCTAGTTGGTCTCATATGAAGATGTATGACATTTATTAAAAAATATTTTAAGTTTACTAAATATAAAGATGGATGTATTGTCTGAGAATAAATTAATTAAAAATAAAGAGCATAGTACTTGCGTTCACAACCTGATGAAAGTTTATAATTTAACATTATTCAAACCAAAAAATTACGGTAACTTCCGGATTTTACAATCATACAGTCACATTATATATTATGTAATAAATCTACATTGGTCTAATTAAATCATTAGTTAAAGGTTGTAAAAATATGAATTTATATTAGGCTATGGTAAAATTCAAAGCGTAGTCTCATTTACTTAAAGAATCTGATGGAGTTCGACAGTTTGTCACATTCGACCTGTATACTAACTGTTCGGTATACTGTGGTCGAGAATCTACGTTCGATTAATATTGAGGCAGTTGCCATTTTCTTATTAGATCTTTAGATAATTAATTGGTAATGTCTTTATCTGACGCGTGAACAACGAGATTATCATAAAACAATTAATTAAGTATACCTACTTTATAGGTACTTTTTTTTTCTAACTGGGGGCTATTCTAACATAGGTTTATCAAACTTACCACAAGAGCCTCCTATGAATTTGACTTTAAAAAAAAGACGATTACTTATAATTTTTTCACACCATCTGCTCGACAATGTGCAATTACATATCATGCAATCTCTAAGTAAAGTAAAGCTTTATCTCCCAAGGCAGATAAAGTTGTATGAAACACCCAAGGGAGTAAAGTGATTTGAATTTGGAACGTCAATGTAGTGAGGAAACTCGTGCAAAAGTAAAAAAATGCCCCTATGCCATTGTAAAAGGTTTGTTCGAAAATCGAACTGGCCACCATAAACAGAACTCAAAATAAAGAGAAAAGGCGAGATTTCAAAGATCGTGACACAAAAGACTGTGTTCTGAGAACCTGGCTTTTTACTGTCGCAGAAGGTGTGAAAAGTAGAATATGCTCCTCTGGGATAAGGCCTGTCTTCGTCTTGGGCAGCTTGAACCCCTCGCTTAACTCAGGACTCAGCGGCTTCATTACGGTCAGGGTTCAATATGCCAGCCGCGGCATAAGATCTACTTTATCCCCTTGATGCATAATCTAATATTATAATTTTGAATTCGAAAGATTTTTTTTTTATTTCAGCGTCCACCAATAGTCAAATCTTGTTTAATTACTTTGAAACGGGCTCAATCAAAATTTTTATTAAGTAATTTTATGCTGTGAAAATCGGTATTGAATTTGACTGTGGTGCTGTGATCGTAATAAGTGATGTAGAGGGGCAGAGGGAGCTGAGAGCTGTCCGCTTGACTGAGCAGCCCATTTGGATGAAATACCAGATACCTACCTATATTTAAATGAAATAACTACTTATTTTCATAATGTATTCCATATGTAAAAGTAAAGTTGCAGATTTGTAACTTTTCGAACTACCTATCCTGAAATTGATCCTAGTAAAAAGTTTAAAACCTATTTTTGATAACTGCAGCATAAATTTTACGCTATTTTAATCACTATAAGAAATACTTGCTTATTGTTATTTACGAAACCTTTGAGACAAAATGCAGCTGCAACCTGTACCTATGTACCTATAACACCTGCTGACTTCACAACACATATAACATCTCATCTATATAACAATACTTAAGTAGTTAAAATGTTTATTAATAATAATCAATGTTATAAAAATGTTAAATATTGTATGTAAATACGGCCAAATATGCCAAATTAAATTATTTATGCATGGATGTATCCAGTTGTTTCATTGTTCTATAATTATTGTACTTAAAGTTTTCCTATTAGAGTGCTTTGGCTGACCTCAGCTTGAGTCAACTAAAAGGTAAGTAGGTATGTGTTATTCCCATTTATTTATTCCAATAATATTTCGTAACGTCCAATTCAGTCTCAAAAGACTAATTCGTACAGGGATACCTGCCTACCCAAAAATTTTTGGCAGTCAGTTCATTTGGTTGGTCAGCAGTACCTAAGTAGTGTCAGCGTAAACCGTAAGTTTAGTAAACTGGCGACAACCAAGCTATTAAAACCAATCACGGTACAGTCGGCCTCTGATTGGTAAGTTGGGGTATTTTTTCCGTAGCGGGCTACAAATGCGCGCATTGGGTAGGTAATCGTTAATTTGATTGTACAATTTCAAAGTAAACTTTCGTAGGGCTTACAATTGTTAGACAGTTTGTAATTACACAAAATAAACGTGTTTGAAAATCGTTTAATTGTAAACTTACGGTTTTTACAACTTTATGGTGTTCGACCTAAACACACGAAAAAATCCAGTAGGTATTATAACCTACCTGTTCTACTAAATAATATTCATTACTACAATGCTACAACCTCACTAAATGTTTTAGTATATTTTTGTTTTGCTATTATAAATAAGGAGATTGGGCAAACCTGCTTTTCCTAATCTCCTTCGCTTAAGTTATCAAATTCAAAATTATATTGGAACATTTTAGTCAGGTTGTAGGAACCATTTTACCGCTCCGCTTTTTTGATCTTTCTACTCAGTATGCACTTATTTCCCAGAATACTCTTAAGAGTGGGAGAGGAAGGGTGGGAAGTAGGAAGGAACCCTAGACTAGTGTCAGTTTCCCTCAAAACTAAATGTGCATGAAAGTCTTGTTGGTTATGTAAACAAAATCATGAAATGGATCCTAGTTCTAAAATTATAACAAAATGTAGGTATGTACATAAGTTTATTTTTCTTACATTTATTTTAAGTATTTCTAAATATCTATGTACCTGAGTTTTGTTCTAGTACCAAATAAAAACAATATCAAATTAGCCAGAGGCCTCATAATCTTCAAAAATGCATTTCAGATAGCTATATCTGTAGTAAATGCCAACCGAAACTTACTTCTAACACTTAAATCTAAAACTAACAATAAATAAAGCCAAATAAACTCGTTCTATCCAATGAACATCTAACTTAACATCAGAATAATAGTGGTAAATAGGGAGATCTTATTGGCATGAACTAGTTTTACTTATAACGATATAAATGGGAACTAAGTAGGTAAAGCAGACAATGGTTTGTAAATGTGAGTTAGTTAAGTTTAGACATGATGCGTGTGTTGTTGGTGCAGCTGCGCCTGGTTGGTGCGGATGAGCGCCTCCAGCATAGGCACGAGCGAGCGCGCGCGGCGGCGCGTGTCGTGCAGGCTGGCGTTCAGCACGGCCGAGGTGAGCTCCTCGTCCGAGAGCGAGGTGCGGTACACGCGCGTGGCGTCCTCCGCGCCGCGCGGCTCGGGCAGATCCTGCAACGCCACGATAAGCCGCCGCGCGCACGCGATCTGCATGCGGCTGTCCGTGCACTGCGTCAGCGACGTGCCCCAGCTTGCCAGAGACAGATATCTCTCCCATCTTTTCTTTTCATAAAACCCCTCTCGGAACTCTGATTCCTTCTTGACCACTGCCACTGCGCTCTTCACGTCCACCCTGGTCTTCCAGGGGAAACAAGAGTGAATCTTATCAAAATTGTTGTGTCCGAATGTTTCCATGGCCACCAGAAGGGAGTATTTCTGATCAGCGTTCCAGCCCACAGGCAGTACGCCCGGGTCGGGCATTAGGTACTCCTTCAGCACGAACTTAGCCCTCTCCATGGCAGGATCCCGCTTGGGTGGGATCCTCAGCTTTTGTAGTGCTTCATTATCATTCAGAGCAGCTACGATACACTGCAGGTAGATGTAGCCTGACTTGAGCTCCTCGTATGATGGCACCCGTTGGCCTTGATCCAGGGCATGGTTTCTTGCATCACATATGATTGTGTAAGCATCTATAGCTCCGGTGATTTCAAGTTTCGATTTGGTCGGAATGTGCTGTTGAATATTTTGAATAATGGTAGCCAACTCGATGGTGGCTAGGAAGTCATTAATTTCCTGCTGGCGCCACATGGGGAAACACAGCGTGTCGCGGCGCGGCGCGGGCGGCGCAGCGGCGGCGGCGGCGCCCTGGTTGAAGAAGGCCTCGAGCGCGGCGATGGGCGCGTGCTCGCCGCGCTGCGCCTGCGCCGCCATGTAGAAGTACAGCCACGTCTTGTAATCCTCGGGCGAGACGCCCGCCTCCTCGATCTGCCGCTCCATGTCATGCGTCAACTCTCTATTTCGGATTTCCCTCTTCAACATCTCTACGGCGATTCTGACATCCTCTTGCGTCTTAGTGCCGATGTGGCGTTGAAGCTTTTTCAGCTTCTTCAATCCGTGAATTTTTATTGCGTCGAAAAAGTCATGACGTTGCTTGTAGCTCCATCCTGGCAATAGCATATCATTTTCGGAAACGGAGTTGGTGGATCGCTTCTTTGTCTGTAGACTGTGCGCACTGGCTCCGGCGCTCATCTCTACGGGGCGCTCGCGGCCCAGCCGCCCGCCGCTTGTCTTATTGCAGATACGGACACGGGCACGGCCACGGCACTACACAAGCAGAATGAAAAGCTGGTCGCTGAATGTAATAATTATGTTACTCACGACCCCTGCCCTTACAATCCATCCGCCATCCACCGGCAAACATCAATCGATATTTACAAAACAAACGTGCGTGATGGCTGCTGCTAGCGTTGCCAGTATGAGCATCTAAATAAATACGAAAAGGTACGTAAATTCAAGCATTAAAACCATGCCATGACTGCACTGACCTCAATATATTACCACTGGACTGGTGGTTGTCAAAGTGCTCTCGGGCCTATTTGATAATCGCCATTTTGGCGCTGTCCGCGGTAGCGAGAGTCCTAAGGTACTAAAACTAGTGATGTCCTATTACTATCCACGCATCGCGATCCTCGGATCGTGGATCGTCTGGTGTGGACGCGACTATTCAAAAATCCGGAAATTTGGATGGATGTTTGTTACTTCTACACTCTTAATTACTCAACCTATTGAGTTGAAATTTGGCACAATGTTAGATTAATAAAAGACTCATTAACATACCGAAAGAATTTTTAATGGGTTGGCTTCGAGAAGCCGTGAAATTATGAATTCAATACCTAAAAAAGTCAAAAAGGTAAAATAAAACACGTTTTATACATTTATTTATATTTTTATTTGTGTAAGGTCAGGAAGAAGACTTTAAGATGATACTTACGTTAATACATTGATGTATAATACGGTTTCAATGATAATCATATTTATTACGAGTCTAGTTGATAATTTTCATATTCTGAATCCAAATTTTACTCTCCTCATAATCCTTTAATATTACTCTCTCCATGTCATTTGGGAATCTGTGAAAAAAATACTTTAAGGAATCTCGTAGCTCTGGTTCTGCGTATTAAATTAAGGTTAAACATTTCATAAAGGCCCATTTACACGATACCGCAATCATTGATCTTCAAGAATTGTAAGTAACGGTTTACACGCGGCAATAAGTAAAAAAATGGAATGCAATTATTGTATGAAAGTCTTGACATAAAATAATTGCTGATGCCTTTTGTTTACACCAATACAATTATGTTTAGGCGATTATTGCTGTCAAGTTTTGACTTGTCTAAACACAGACTTGTATGTGCGTGTACCATTTTTCAGCGGGTTGCTTCAAGTATTGCACGTTATTGCGCTGGCAAATTTTCATTCAAGTGTTGAACGTTTTAGAAGCTACTATTTCAAAAAATTATGAGTCATATTTTTTTAAAATTTGGTTGTGCTGATTTAATAAAGTTCATTGAGAATGTACACCACCAATTTTTATTAACCAAAAAAACTTAAAAAATATTTAACTTAAATAATAGCATGTGCTGTTTACACCAAGACAAGTTTTGAAACAAAACTTGTCTGACAGATCAAGAATGTTACGTGTTGTTTAGACCATGCAAGTCATTTATTGCTTCAATTTAATGGTATGCAACAGGCAAGAAACTTGCATCGTGTAAATGGGCCTTAAGTGTTTATATTGATGCAACCGATAAATCGTATTTTTTTCAATCATCGATAAATCGTTTCATCGAATCATCGATGTTTTTATGAGCGATGTTGCATCCCTATACACAAACTGAATTTCGTAAAATATCACGTAAAAAACGTGTTAAATGAACTAGTGGAGGTAAGGAATGATAAAAATAAGTGAGACATGAAAACATTATCAGTAAAATGCCAATTTTGGACAAAAATATGATTGAATAAAGTTCATACCTCTAGAATGATATTTTACTGTCTTTTTTGTAGTGCCGCTTACAATATACACACGACCTCATGTTTTTAAAGGCTTAACCTAACTCTCATACCAAGAATAACACTGAATTTTAACGAAATTAATTTAAAATGCACAAATATTTGAATATTTTCTCCCTGACAATTGCAATAGACGTCAAAATTAGTTCTCTGGATAAATGCACTAGACTTTGCGTCGCTTCAAATAGGCCCGACACATTAGCTGTCAAATGTATGGGCACAGCCTATCCATAGAGATCAGTGCATGACTGTAATTCACATATATGGTATTTTTATATTATACTCGTGATCTTAATTAATTTAAAGTTACTACAAATAAAGTAGGTAAGTTGTTTATATTCTTCTCGGTTCATATTTTAAATAATTAAATTGTGAAACGTACGGATAGGTTAAATAAGGTACGTTAATCTGACTTTTTAGTACGTACTGGCACTGCTGCTATTTCTGCCATGCCAAGTGCATGCCGAACTTTTTTTTTAAATTATTTCTATTATTTTACCCTTCGAGAATCTAGCAATATTTTACGGAAGATTACGGTTCTATAAGGGTTAGGCTTACTGCCATGTCTTACGTGTTTTTTTCACATTTTCCTCGGAAGTCACAAGTCCCATCGAGTCTGGTGACCTGGGGTAGTTTTTATTTCTCCGTGCCTGGGGATAATCATCTAAATTAAAATCAAGGCGTTGTTAGTTTGGATTCCTTTTTTAGAATTTTAGCAAAGTGTGAAAAATAGTGACTCACTTTGCTCGTCGTCGCTCTATTTTTTGGTTTTGGGTCGCTTAATTATCAGTGATTTTCCAAATTAAACTATCAGCGTAAAAAAGTTGTAATCAAGTATGAACTGTACCTATAGCACCCTATAGGTTGTTTGGACTCTTACTTGATGGAGACTTTGAACTTAACTATGGGTAAAAAAAAATCGGCCTTGCTTAACAAATAGCCCTGCAGCAGCGGGGCTATTCATTAAGCTGTCATTAGTTCTCGTTATCGAATTCGATGGTCAAGACTGGGAAAAAAATGACGTCACCATAGGATTTCTGTCGCTATCGGCTTCGAGAGGTCGGCCATTTTCTGTCAGATTTGACGTACCATTCGATAACGAGAACTAATGACAGCTAAACAAATAGCCCAGCAGCAGCAGGCGGGCTATTAGTTAAACTGTCATTAGTTCTTGTTATCGAATTCGATGGTCAAGACTGGGAAAAAAATGACGTCACCATAGAACCTCTCGAAGCCGATAGCGACAGAAATCCTATGGTGACGTCATTTTTTTCCCAGTCTTGACCATCGAATTCGATAACAAGAACTAATGACAGCTTAATGAATAGCCCAGCAGGAACATTCCATTCATTTGGCACGACCGTGAGATACTCTGTTCATTCGGTCATTTTGATAATCTGTTATGCCAACCCATAGAAAGCCATAGTGATTGGTTGAGAGCTGGTATTGTGGCCTGCTCTAACGTAATGTTTGTCGTCCCGCTTATGTACCGCCTAGGGATTCAACATCGCTCATAAAAAACATCGATATTAGAACATCGAAATGTAAAAAAAAAACGTTTATTGATTTTTTTGATGTTTTTATTTTATTACCATTTAAACATATAAATCTCATTTCATTTATTTATATAAACACATAATAAAATGTTATGAAGGTCAGTTATCTGTGGCCCCAAACTAGGCTCAAGGCCTGTCTTTGGAACCAGCGTGATTTACAAAAAATAGGCTAATTTCTAAATGACTGGACAATATTATCATTAAAAATAAGATGTTAAACATTACCATTCAATGGCGATTATATTGACATTCGTAAATAGTAGGGTACGTAGTGTATTACCGTGGGGTGTTCGCCAACCTAGAGACAGGCCAACCCACCCGATGCGATGGCAATATACCTACACAGTTTATGCTTATCGCCTAAGTGGTATTACAATTAGGGTTTGCAATATTCGTTAAATTTTACTATTCGAATAAAATGAATAATTGTAGAGCCAATTTTATCCGAATATTCGAATATTTTTTAACATTTATTGAAAATAATACAATATTGATTAAACTCACACAAGAGCAGCTAGACTGGGCTTTAGTTTGATTTCAACATAGCTCTATTAAAATAAAATCAAATCTTTTAATTATTACCGACACTGACGTAGTTTCAAATGCTGCCCCTCTGCCCATCACTTTGCCTCCTTCTCAAAATTGTTTCTACCTAACCACAAAATCTGCCTGAGGTACCTGTACTCTGGAACAATTTCAAGAAGGTGGCCTTTGACAACGCCGGGTCTCGGATGGTCAATGATCATGACTTTGGTTTTATCCAAATTCATGCCGAGACCGATCCGTCGCGAGGCTGCTGCTAGACCGTCCAGCATCGGTTGTAGCTTCTCCAGCGACTCCGCCATCAAGACTATGTCATCTCGTCGTTTATGTTAATGTCCTTTCCAGGCCATCGTCTTAAACACGTCCTCCAATACGCTTGTGAATAATTTTGGGGATATGAAATCCCCCCTGTCTCACACCTCGTGCAGTTGGATGGGCTTAGATTGCTGGTCCTGTACTCTGTCTGGACACTAATGGTGGCAGCGTCATAAACGCATCTTAGCACTTCGATATAACGATAGCCTACTTGGCATCGCTGTAAGGATTCCAGAACAGCCCAGGTTTCAAGAGAGTCGAATGCCTTCTCATATTTCACAATAGCTAGCCACAGGGGCCAATTATACTCTTCGGACTTCCCTATAATCTACCTCATTAAGAACAGCTTATAGACGTTGCTCAGGAGTGCTTTATAATTTTTGTATGCCTTTTTTAAAAAGAAAACTACTAACTATACTCCTGTTCCACGCCTTTGGAGTTCTCCCACAAGGAATGTCAAAATTAAAGAGGCTTTGCAGATCTTGTACAACAGGAGGTCCTTCTGCCTTCAGAAGTTCTGAAGTAACTACGTCTTCTTCACCGAGGTCCTTTAAATTTTTAGCTATCTCAGAGCCAACACGATCTAGTCTAGGTTGATGTCAGGCAGTTCGTCGGTATAGTGAAGTGTCAGGGTGGCTCTGAAGTCGTGGTCGTTATTTTCGGGAGAGGAGCATTTGCGGCGTACACGAAAATCTTCAGCTTTGACAAAGTGGTCCAGCCCCTTCCTTCCAAGCTGCTGCAAAATCAACACTTTGGACCCTCAGTTTCGCTCTATTGCTTCCTCAATTTAGCGAGTATTGAAGGTCGTGCCGTATCATCTTCGCAATCTGTTTGTTCAGGTCTGACCTCTGACGAGGTGGCCTGGGTGGTTTCTCGCCTTATAGTCATCAGCCGAAGAGTTTCATCCGAGAGTTTGGACTTCCCGCCTGTACGCTACATTTAGCAGAACTTGATGCCCTCATCCCTAAGACTTTCAACCACGGTATGTAGGGCCTCGTCAACATCTTCAGTACACCAATGCAACGAATCTTTCCTCGAGAAGCTTCTAGAGCTTCTGGAAGCCCGCCATGATTTGGAGTGGATTAGGTCGGAGCGTGGACTTCATCAGACGGTTTCTCTCGAGCTTGATAATCTATATTCGAACATTGGTTACATTTTACCTACATAACATAACATTCATTCAGTCTTTATTATAGCTTCATACATAAACATTAACATTACAATTACTAATGTATAATCAACTCTCTGTTTTAAACTTTGATAATATGAACGTAAAAAACTTAGCGCGGCCAAACATCTTTGTTCTTAAGCAGTGACACAAGTAATTTGTCGAAGAAAATCACCTTCTTCGACACTGGAGGATGAGATAGAGAGCAGTTAATTATATGCTCAGGTTAAATGTGTACCAGGTTGTCCACCGCTGTCAAAGAGAACCATCTCTGCTTGGATTTTAGTGCCAAGATAAGTACTTTTATTACTTTATAAACTATTCGAATATTCGGATAATTTAAATGAATTATTCGAATTTGAAAATGGACCGGATATTCGGATAAAATGAATATTCGAATATCTGAATTGCAAACCCTAATTACAATACCACTCAAGTGAAGCCGCAGGCAGCAGATTAGCGGTATTTTTCATAATTATGTAGCCATAGAAGTGTTTCTAAATTAAATGAATGTTTGTGATATTTGGCAAGAGGAATCGGAGTCCCTTCGGTGGGATGGATAACGGGCTGATAATAATAATAATTGTGATAAGGCCGCCCCTTGTACTACCTACCTTATGGCCTTTGTAGTCTTGTTCTATTGTTTTACTCTGCTTTGTTCTTGTTGGTTTACAATAAAGTGTTCATCTATCTATCTATTTATAAAATTATAATTCTTGCTTATTAACTTTCAGATGGTACAAACCATTTAAGCAGCATGTCACCGAGTCTGAGACCCACCTCATTTATTAAAAGGAATGATAAATAACTAAATTTAACTCTATAATATTAATAAAATGGTGCTTAAATAAATGTACCTACTAAATATATTTGTTTGTTTCTTTTCAGGTTTGCTTTATTCAGTGCACAAAGGTGACCTGAATTTAGCAAACATTTAGGTACCTACCTATATAGTTAAGATTACTCAACGAAACAGAGTAAAAATACGCATGAACGTAGATCAAAAGAATGTAGTAAATAGAATCCCTCCTAAATTTGACAAATTCGCTATCTTCTTTGCGCATACCACTTTTTGCACTAGATAAAACGAGACAAAATATGCATTTGTCGTACGTCATAATATAGGGGGCATCTGTCACTCGTTGAGCCAGAGAGATGTCCAAGTCATAAAATATCGATATCGATATTAACAGTTCCATGATCCGATACCGATATCGATATATCAATCCTAACAACTTAAAGTCCGTGACTATGATAACGTTATCTAGATTCACTCTGGATTAAAGGAACCTTGAACTTTGTAAAAACCACGAATTAAGATGACAATTGTTTATTAGATAAAATAATATACAACATACACAGGTCAATGAGTACATTACAAAATTTATACTTAACAAAAGTTTACATTTGAGCTAAATACTTTTTTCAGCTAAACCTTGTTCTGCCTGCCCCCTTCCTATAGATTAGTGCCCCGAAGGGGCTTACATCCGATTCTACCACTTTGTTGGTTTTTTTGTTAGTATTTTACTATGTAAGACAATACATTTATTGAGTACTTTTCCCGTCATTCGGATAAGCATAACATTGACGATCACATATTGATGGTAGAAGTGTTAATTTATCAAATCTTTTTAACTCAATGCTATACGCATGTGGCGAAGACTCTTTTGCTAAATATATTTTTATTAATTTATATTCCTTAACTTTTTTTATAATTATTATATTTTATTGGTATACTTTATCAGTACTTTTTTTTCAAGGCTTTTCGTACGCTGTCTGAAACAGTTAATTTTTAGCAAACTGGAGTAGGATAGATTTTTATCGACTATCTCACACTGCACATTCTGTACATTCTACGCTAGTGTTCTTCAGTGGTACGTCTGAAAACACTGATGAACTTATTTCTGTAATATCCGAAGGTCCTGGCTTAGGTAAATTGATGAAAGGGATATCCTGAAACACATTATATTTTTAATTTATAGTTCATGTAATTATAATATACTTATAACACGCAATTTTAAGTATAGTACTTAACGGTCAGTACTGTACTTAAAATTGCGTGTTATAGGTATATTATAATTACATGAACTATAAATTAAAAATATAATCTGTTTCAGGATATCCCTTCACGCTTCACGAGCATTGCATTTAGTTCAAATTGAAGAATAGCCGGAAAAACATTTAAACTCTTGCCGATCGTTATTGGACGCCAAAGAGACACCCTGAAATATTTATAGTGTAAACGTAATATTTTCCGTGATTATTTTGAAGCTCTCTTTTTTTGTATATTACACTATCATGGTTGAACACATAGATATTGTGTTTAACCATGATACAGTAGGCAGGACGGCAAATATATAATATTAATAAATAAAATATAAATTGAACAAAATACAAAGAGTGTGAGTGTGTTTAAGTGAGATGGGTCAGCTACGGGATCCCTCAATGGCTCACTTTATTTGAAAAATCTTACTAGGTATACTCGTCGTGTCTGCATAGCCTTATCGACAAATCTTTTTACGTTTATGACATCCCTAGTTAGTATATCATAGCCGATTTATTCATGATTTTAGCATGAAAAACGCCGATTCTTCATATTTCTATACTTATTGGACGTAATTCAATGTTTCTACGTAATCATTATGTGTTTAGTATGGGTTATTCATGAGTAAATACACAAATAGATACTTACCGGTGAAAATTCAGGTTCTCTTGATTTTTCATGATAGTTGCGGAGGACTGGCATAATACGAGGACACAATTCGACATTTCACATATTTTTTTTCACTATTTACAATAGTTCAATACGTTTTGAACAATGTTTAACCAAAGAATAAATAATATGGTAAAACATCCAAAACCCCGTTGAAAAATAAACAAAAACAATGACATTTTATGAGACTATATTTGAAAGATAGTCAATGTAGATGGAAAGCGACAGAACTATTTTACAATACACTGGGTGCTGACAAATGTTGATACCTAAGTATATAGTTTTATTACAGCATAAGCTAACTACTACAATCTATATATAGGTATATTACAAAATTTACAAAAGGAAACAATTGGGCCACCCATAGACCGTTGCAAACGATCTATAGGTAGCTCAACTGCTCCAACCCGATACCCCAATACACTTCGTTGGATAATTACACAGATCTCGGATACTTTCGGCTGGATAATTAAGTCCCTCATGACATTTGTGTGACTTACTTTGAAGTTTAGTATGATTGCCTCTATTATAGTTTATCCAATAGTATACAAGTTCTTTGAGTATATCCAATCTCCTTGACGTAGAGTGACATTATTTAGTCTGTGGTTGTTGCCATAGTTCACTCACTCAATTGTGCACTCAATCTCTCAAAAAAAATATAGGTCTTAATCAAATGACCAATCGGTCATTCCTACAATATAGTTCACCTGGAGGGGAGCCGACCATCTGTACGTAGTACTCTGACTAATCTGTGGAGAGAAGTTTTCGTATAGTCGATGTTTTTTTTATGTAATTTTGTGTTTCAAAACTTTTTATAGACTTTAGAATACTGTTAAAGTTATTGGTATCGTACAGAAAATATTAAAATGACGTAATAGGTTTCTTTTTGATGAAGGCAAGTGATACGTGTATGTGTCTCCAAAGTCAGATAATCGCGCTCTACCTAAGAACAGTATTCAAGCACATTATTTCGTGAAGTTTCCATGCTGCTAATCAAGGAATGGGAGATTCTGGCGACAGTCATAGTATTGCCACGAGTGACCAGTAAGTGCTTATCTAAACAGGATACACGCACCTACCTGGCTTTACGTACCTACAGGCAAAGTGCAACAGGTAGGTAGGTTACGTACCTATTAGAACTGATAAATGGCTGAGGCGATATGTCAGTATGGCGATTTAATGTTCCACTCTAGGTGCCAAATAAACAGTATATGCTACAAGGGGTATTATGTGAGGTTATTGACAAAAAACTAGGTACACTATAATTATTTGGGGAAACTGTTTTTGTTATTGCTTTAAGATCTTACAAAGAAGTGTGTGCTATAGCGAGCTATAAACAAACCACAGCATAGACCCAGCCAGAGTTGCCAACCACACATAAGTATATATTATTAAATCTCAAAATACACTCTCACTCCATGTGACATGTTTCCCAAATTGCAATTTTTATATACCTATCTATGTATATAGAGATGTGTACATGCATACACACGCATGTGCAATGCACAATGTGCATACTCTTGAGTTCCACGGCCACCCCTCGGAAATCTGAAACAGTCTGTCTTACTGGGTAATGTAGAGAAAAAAAGTATTTCTGCCCTACCCTGGTAGATACTGATCACACTGCCTTCCGAGGCTGAATGTTTAAAATCTCTTTTGGTTTCTTAAATAAAAGCGCAAAACAATTTGCAAAATATTGTGGCTAAATATTTTTTCTCCTAAAATTATACTTTGATGGCTCTCACTTGTTTCAAGAACATCCTCTTTATTAATTCACCTGTCTTCATTCTCAGAATCAAAAACATTTTTATTCAAATTCATATATTTGCAGAAACAAGTGTTACAATGTTGTTCTAAAACTATTAAAATAGTATTAACTTATTTCAACTAACAAACTCACTAGCAATCAAGATTAAAATAATGTTAATTTGCCCTGGCCACCCTGGCTTCATTATAATACTTTTTCCTACAATAAGTAAATGTAACATAGATTAAGATTCTGAAAATAAATCATTTATTCATTCAATAGTGAACTTAAACTGCGTTTTCCTCATGTTAAATGCAATAATGACAAGTGTATTTTCTCTCTAAAAATTTGTTTTTTTTTTAAGTTAAACAAATAGTTACAATTGAATGTGGTTTCTTATTGCCAAGTTATAGTCAGCTAGGGTAGATGCATTTCCAAATGGAATCATAAAAAAATGTCTTGCTTTTAGGTTCTGATAAAGTTATTTGTAGAAGTAAAATGTATAATAAAATCGATCAGATACACGGTTTTTTTTGGTCCAAAGGTCACACACAGATTAGGTACATGATTTCATGAACTTAACTAACGGCCTAAAAAATGAGCGACTCGCTTCGCTCGCCGCGGTCAGCTTTATCCTATTAGCGCAATCTGGTTCTGATACAGTGATTGTCTTAACTTTTTGTAATGTTATTTCAGAAAATTTAGACTAAGTATCGACCAGCTGATTCAGCCAAACAATAATAAATACTTACTACAATATGTATGGAATATATAAAATATGTATGCTGCTAATGAACTGTTGTCGTATTTGATCGATACGTAAAACAAACATGAAAGATTTCGCGAATAGATAAATCCTCACCCCTTGAAACTAGCTGACCGGCATCGGACTTTAAAGACGAAAATAAAATACCAAACCTATTCCACACTTTTGAGTTATTCATTAATTTTGTTTCAAGGCACATTCGGGGATCAGTTGAATACATTTTCGGCTCCGATTTTTACTATTTACCTTTTAGAAACCTGTGTTAAGACTTTATCATCGTAAACCAGTGTAAAAATGTATCTAAACATAACATAATACGACTTCGAAAAGCCGACATGGCTTTCTCTATTACTTAGATTAGTTTTGGCCCATAGCACGCATTGATACTTTTTTTCGTAGAATCTCGAAACGTAGAATACCCAATAGTCAATAATATCAATTATAATATCCCTGCTTTTCAATGTTAAGGGGAGGCAGAACTTTGCATAATATCGTGCTCATCAAGGAGTGGTTCTTTCTGTGGTAAGGAAGGACCGTAATACCTAACACGATATGAACTTTCCTAGAACATACTTTATTTGGCCTAGGCCGGCAACTTTGATCTTCCTCAAAGAAGGTTTTCGAACTAATGTTCGAATTTCCAAGTATATTTGAGAAAAAATACATATCGCTATTTATTGGAATTCTTCAAGGTTGTGAGTTGAGATAGTTGAAGTGGAGAGGGGTGGGTTCCATCGTATCGGTGAAGTGGTCCGTCCCGAAATGGCCGAAAAATAAAATTTGACGTTCGTTTCAACTCATCCAACACAAAACGTTAAATATGTATTTTGAATAAATAATTAAAATATATGTACGAGTAGTAAGAACTTTTAATCAGTTTACATAGTAATGCTCAGAAGAATGAACGGAATTGTCGCGTTCACGGGCAGACATCATCCAACCAACAAAAAAACGTTTGTGAATGCAAGATTGGCAGATTACGGGCAGTCGAAGTTCGAAACCATGCATTAGCACCGAGTCAGAGTTGAGTGGTAATTAGTACCGACACCAAGGTCACAGTGTGGCCGCCTTATTAGCATAACTACTTGTCTAAAGCCTTTTTTAAAAACTCGAGTCGAGTATGTGCATAGATCATAACTTCGCAGATATTTTTCTACAACATCCAAGATTAAGTGTTAATTTGTTCGTAAAAACATCCAAAATACGCTCCGGACCGGGTGCTCGAAGCATATTTTGGATTAGTTTGTAATTCCGGTTCACCGAACCGACGAAACTCATTCGGACGACACGAATAGGGTAAGGGCTAGGTTTCGAAGGGAGACCTAGGGCAGAATCTAATCCGTTGCATGAAATCAAAATTAGATAGGACTTTCGAGAACGCTTTTGAAGAAAAATTATTGCATGTTACATAGGTGATACTCGCTAGGTACTCGTATTGACGACACCGTGGCTTAGTTGGTAGTGACCCTGCCTACGAAGCTCGATGTTCCGGGTTCGATCCCCGGCCGGGGCAAATATTTGTGACGAACACAAATGTTTGTTCTCGGGTCTTGGATGTTGTGATGTGTTGTATGTGTCCATGCCGCCTGCGACACAGGGAATCCTAGTGCAGGGGTGTGAGTGTGTGAATGTTTGTTTGTTTTGTTTGTTTGTTAATTGTATATATTATATTTAACTATCTATAGGTTACAAAAATCATAAGGAAACTTATATAAAATGTGTATTTTCTGTGTCTTCATCAAGAATTTAAAGGTAAAATTTACTTGGCATAATTATTCCAAAAAAACTTGTCTGTGCTTTATCATAATAATATCAAGATGTATAATAGTTATTTGTACACCTAGGGCCTGAAACAAGCTTCTCGACTTAAGAGGCTACCATGGTATTTGCTACATTGCAATGTAGTATATGCATTGTAATCTGTGAAGTTAGGCCAAAAATCTCTAGGTTTTTAAAAACCGATAGGATAGGAGTCAAGGGGGGTTAATAATTTGAAATAAAATGTTACCTATATAATTATTTGGTTTTTTTATCTTGTAAAATGTATTAAAATTTAAGGGGAGGAATAAGTTTCGCTTATTTGATTGAAAAACAACTCAAAAAAATACCAACCCGACCCAAAAGCCCGAGCAAAAGTCAAATATTAACTGAAACGAGAAATGATTTTTGTACCTAATTTAAAAACAGAGACGACAGCCATTTAATATTTCCAAGATTTTTAAATTGCAATAAAGTTATGTTAAAGGTCCCTCCTAATGAAGAGCCGAAGTTGGCTTGAAACCTCTTTATACATATTTTATGAGCAATCACTTTTTGCCCTATGGCCTAAAATGCAGTTTTACTCCCCCTGTACCTAGCTTAAAGTTGATCTTTTCGAGCATGAGAAGTGAATACTATGTTTTTCCTGCAACTTTGTTTGCGTGGACTGCGTGACCGTGACTGCGTGTATATCCTCAATCGTCACTAACTTTTTCACTGCTCCACCTCCACCCTGCACTTTTGTATCGATCAACATCACGTGTGTACAGTTTCGGGGAAATTGAGCATTCATGCTAAAACTTTTATGTGACTTTCTTTGGATTCGTTTTTTCAAAATTCGCCGTTTTTCAAGTTTAAGACCCACAGATCCCGGATACTTTCGGATGTCGCCCTACTAACTTAATGGTTACACCGAAGACGATTTTTCCATCGAGGAAATACTTACGTGAGTACCTACCCTCAAGCTAAGGAAAAATGGTATCGTTGTACATACCTATCATACCTTACTTTTTCACTCAAGTATTTTTATCACGTATCATACGGAGGTATTGTATCTGGTGACAGATAAAGCCTTAAGTAAAATCACAGATCCCCGTTACTCTCGGATGTCGCCCCCAATTCTAACTTTATATGAGTAAAATTGTGGATTTTATTAAGCGGCGGCCATTTTAATACTTACGTAAGGTGAGTTTGAGGATAATGTCTGACTTAGAATACGGGTGTTACCGGACTTGTTATTTCTAACGTCAACCGATAACCAATTATGTAAGTTTGATTAACCAAGTATCTGTTAAATAAGTAGATAATCGTTATAGCCCTGAGGTCGCAACCCTCACCCGTCAACCCTCAAGTTTGTTTGTCAATCATGTTTAGTTATTAACCAATTCCATGGTTGTGTTAGCACAGGCGGCCGCGGCCGATGCCGCCGATACGTTGGCGTAGGATCGATCGCTCTAACTCTCTAACTTACACACAATTAAGTCAAATAATTTGTTATTTTTTTTCTTAAAAGCAAGTAATAATGGCATCGCTGAAGAAAAACTGTGTTGTACTGTAAATTGGGATGTATTCGTAGCCAGCCACCAAGTCAAATGTATATTATTTTTAAATATATTAGGACATTTCGTACTACGTTATCTCCTCGCAGACCCAAGCTATTGGATAGAGATGAAAAATAGAGTACTTTATATTCTGGAATTGTGTTTTGATTTACGGTCGCCGGCCGCAAACGAGGCACCGACCGACCACAGCGACCGGTGGCCTGGGTTCCGTCCTACTCACATATTTGTATGCCAGTTCTTGGTCATCATTCTACTTACATACTTTGTTAGTAACTAACATAACGTGTTTGGTGCAAAATCTTTATCTTTTCTATAAGTACATGAACTTCACGTATGAAGTACATAAAAATTCCCGGAAACAGGCCAATTACTGAGCCGAGCCGAGCTGCGCGATGCGCGCCACGTAATCTAGAACATACCTAGCAGATATAGGCATAGTTACGATACCGCAGCGATGCATTCGTTCCATTGCATAACCAGTGTTTACCTACTCGGCACGTGTAAGCCTCACCAAGGCCGCCCATTCACATGAGAGCCGGTTAACATCAGCCATGTACATCGCTACATAAACGCTCGAGACGCAGAGTTTACCCCTACTCAGTCATCGATGGACATGCGATCATTGCAAGACGCCGACGAGCCAGTCGCGATGGTTCCGAGCCGTGCGAGGTTCAGGGCCGCGTGACGTCATCCATAAACACTCTTAATACTTCATCGCACGCAACTGCAAGCGCAATTAATTGCAAATAACTAAATAAATATATGTTACAGGAATTCGGTTTGGAGGTAATCGTGTCGAAAAGACGATCAAATTATTTTTCCAAAAATGAGGATGAGACCTTCTATTTTGCTATTTATACATAATTGCCCAGAATTTGATTCCTTTTAATGACACTATAGGATGGTTTAACATAACAGAATGTCTGCTTTTGCCAACACCAACGATTTTAATTTATTTAGATCCTAATTAAATAAATCATTTATTCATTTAAAGATGACTAAGATCCATTCTTATAAACTAACTAGATTTATTTCGATTAGAGACAAGTCCCCGCCTGGGGAAAAATAGTTAGAAACGGTTCGTGTTAGTGTGTAGTGCAAAGTGCGCTTTCAGGCGTTTTATTTAAAAACTTGCCTATGCGCGCTGCGCTGTCGATCAATACATCACAACATATTATTATTATGCTGTCAGAAAGTAGAACCTTACGTCGCTTTTGTATAAATCAGGCATAAGGCTTGAATTATACAGGAACGGATAAGGCGAAAGCTCGGCGCGCAGGCAGAACACTTAATAAATAAATAAATGTTTTATTGTCACAAAAATGATACATCAAGTACCTACAAAATTAACAAAGTCTTATAAACTTAAATAAGTATCGTACCACAGTGGGCTCTGTTCCCCGCTCTAGGTCTAAAAAGCCTGTATAGCGGGGTCACAAGGACACGCCAGCGGACTCTCTCTAATTTTTGTTTCGAGTTTATCAATTAGATGATACACAATGTTTATGGACAATGTTTAACATTAGGATATAATTTCATGACGTGTCACTTACTACAGACTTAAATGAACATTTTTTTGCCTGCGCCCGTGCCTTCGCCTTACGTCGCTACGCCTTACGTCGCTACGCCTTACGTCGCTACGCCTTACGTCCCGGCTCGTAGCGCCGCTGCCGGCGGGAGGGTCCAAGTAACTTGGTCTTGGTTTCATTGAATCTATTACACTGTTTAGTCGGAAAGCTGAAAATTCTAAAGGCTCATACGCTTACAAAATTATTTAGAAAGTAAGTAGAGTAGGTAGGCTTAGTAGTGAATGTTTATAATATGTAAGGCAATGGCAGTGAATGTGCCGTCTTCGGTTCGTGCCTGCTGATGACAGCGTGTCGGGACGCACCCCTGTGCCCTTGGCTCTGTCGCATCGCTGCCACCGGCATGCCGCCCTAGGTGGCTATGATACTGGGTACGTGGCTACTCGTGGCCACCACTGATTTCGTCTCTTTTCCTTTACAATTGCCTATGTACTTTCCTTTACATGACCTATTTACGCCAGCATAGCTTGAATACGTCTGTAGATTTCGCGAATGAAAGGTATCTAAAGTCAGACTTAGAACGGCGGCGTCTCGGCGTAGATTTGGCACAACTCTACCTATTTTATAAATCTACAGGACAGTCATCGTGTAGGTACTGAATGTGACCACACATTCTCTGCATTTTGGATTCCAATAAGTTGTTCTGTTAAAGAGTCGTAGGCGGGGCAAGGCGGCGTCTCGGGGGTGGCGCCGCCGCGGTGCGCTGCCACACTTCGCCAGTAACATTCGGAAACCCTCATACTTACATCGAGTCTATTGTAATCCATAAGTGCCAAGAAACATACTTAGCACAAAAGGCAGCGCCAAAGAGATGCTAGTTTTCAGTGACACCGTGTATATAAACATGCGATATTGAACGTGTAAGATACAGAAAAGGGAATCACATCACATACCATTTCGGAGTCGCGTGTTTATTAGTTCACTTGCATTAATGACTTAGGGGCGAGATTTGCGGAGTTATAGTAGCGGAAACGAGAAGCAAATAATGTATGTCGCGGGGAGGCGCGGCGCGGTCGGCGTCGGCAGCGTCACCATTCTCGCGTGATTCTTGTGGCGAGCGGTCGGTCGGTCGCAGCCAAGCCGAGCAGCCGAGCAGTGCGCGGTGCGTGCGTGCGCGCGCGTCTGAGTCGTGGCCGGCCCCGGAGCCGCCATGTCGCGGGACTACAGGCTGGCGGAGTTCCACCCCTACATGCACATGCACGAGATGCAGGCGCAGCCCCCGCCCGCGCCACCGCCCGCGCCCACCACCGCGACCTCGCACCACTACGCCTTCATGCCGCACTCGCAAACTATGTAAGCCAACAAACTAATACACAACTTTAAAAACACAATCACCATTATTATGAAACGAGAACTAAACTCGAGGTCACCCCTGAGTTTTCCCAGTTCTAGACTAGTTTACCTCTTACAATTAAGTTTCAAGGAACACTAACCAAACAAGCATCTATTGCTTTTGCTATTAAAAACTGCTATTTTCTCTAAACCTAGTCGCCCGTAGTGTGGGCAAGGACTATCTTTGGCAGATATTTTGTTGTTTTCTGTCTATTAAACTGGGACCTTTCCGTAAGCTTACCACCAAACATTACTTCCCAGAGTTTGATCCAAATAAGCGACGCGCTATGATATCGCAATAATGGGTGTGATTTTTTTTTAAAGTTAACTGGTTCGATTTCCGGCTATAATTAATGATTTTTATAAAATCTGAGTATGCAGTTTTAGTTTTCATTGAAATCGGCCCTGCAGACCTTCTGAGCGTTTTTCTATATTCCCCATAGTTCAGGATTTGGTCATCCAGGCCCATTTAAAAAGTTCACCCTTTATTATTATTACTACAAGCCCGTACTGTCCCACTGCAGGGCAGGCCTCCCTCCTTTTTTTCCAATAAGTTAAGGTATAAGAAATAAGAATAAAGGGACTATACATAAAATTATAAATATAAATAATTAACTTGACCACTTGCTCAACTTCCAAAAATACCTTAAATTTTGACTTTGCGATCAAACATAATTACTTTGTAACGTTGCGCGTTGTAACAATTGTCGTTGTTTGGAAATGTTCCATTCAGTTTCAGTTCCTGAAGAAACCATTGCGAGTCGCAAAATTTCTGTCATTCAACGACCATTTCCAATCCAACTCGAGAGTTTTGCACGTGACCTTTAATGTTGCGAAAACACTTTCGGCCAGTCAACGTTTCATTTTAATCAATTAAATTATATGCTGAAAAGATAAAGCTTGCCAGGATACAAACTGTAATTATAACTACGCAAATACAACATTTATATTCGTATGTACCATGTTTTTGCATATCAAAATCTAAAAATATATTCAAATTTACATGTACCTAGATTATTACAAATAAATAATATATTTAATGCCGTTTAGAAGAAGGTCGAAAAAAAACCACTTAGAAACAGCTTTGTGTTGGTTTTTTATTTAAACTTTTTTAAATAAACTTTTCTATACATTTTTCAAGATAAAAGACCAAATAATATTTCAAATTTTAACCCCTCCTTGAATCCTATTTGTTTTTGAAACCTGAGAGCATTTTGGCCTACCGTGACAGATCACAATGTAGCGACTGCCCTATATTCCTCTTGATATAAAAAATACTAATCTGAAACTAATTATAGGATAAAGAAAAAGTAAGAAAGAACAAATTAGAAAGGTGTAGTACATTCCCGTGTAAGTAGTAGCAATAGTAAGTAGTGCCCGCAACCCCTATAAGCCGCTCCACTCGTATAGTCTCATCGAACGGGGTATTTGTTTGCTGTTCACTACTTCGCTACTCGCTGTTGCGTCTGAGGTACAGCTTATACCCGTAACATTGAAGGGGATTCAAATCTCTAGCTCTACGAGTACAAGTATAACACGGGCATTACGGTAGGGCCTGCATTATTTCAAGATAGTTCCTCCTAGGCATTTCGAGTAACATGTTATTTATCATAGTATATGGTTTTCTTGTGTCTGAAATAAAATTATTATTATTATTTATTTATATTTTTCTCGCATTTAAATTTATTTTAAACAATAATATTTAAAAAATAAACTATTTAAAAAAACAGCAGTATTATTGTAAAAAATATATAAATACGGTGAACCACCAGCCGCGGAGTAGAGCCCAAGCGGCTGGTGGCTAGGGCTGCAGAGTGAGGATCCTTAAATTATTATTATATTATAAAACTGATCACATATAACACTGGTTACTTTCTGAGACCTGAGAAGAGTCTGTTATAAAATGAACTGTGATATCCGCCCGGCGCGCCCCGGCAGGCGATTCTGTACGCCGGTGGTCACTGTGATTGATTGATTCATGTCATGATAATTGTCGTCATTCACAGTTTCATGTGTACCGTATCGTAAGTAATAATAACATTCATTCAGTAGTGTTTTGACTGAGTGGGAGCGAATGCGTTACGTCGCGTCATAGTCACATTAGGTCACCGATAGTAGTTAATAACGTGCTACAAAATCACCGGTGATTTCACTGTTACAAAAATCATATCACCATGTGACAATGAAATATAAGTAGCAATACTAAGAACTAGTTCATCTAAACTAAACGAACGGAGAGATATGATTGACTTGCAATTTCTGTTTAAATTACTCACAAATAAAATTAATAACCCTCTACGCTCAGGTAAAATTAGTTTTCGTGCACTAAGAAGATATCCAAGGCATAAAAACACCCCTCTGGCTCCACCGGTTAGTTCTTCTATCTCCCGTCTATGAAAATTATAAAACCATTTTGATATCCTGGATCTTAGAGGTCAAGGTAGAATCTATCTCTAGAATACGGTTGTGTGTATCAATTTCCGCGCGTACCTTCACCGTTGGGAGGCGTCTTCTGCACGATTCCACCTAGATGTCTGCTAGCTAACACCGTGCCAGATATTCTCTACTTCAAAACAGTAACGTGTAAGCATTACTGCGTTCCGGCCTGAAGCTCTTGTGAAATTTCTGGGCTCTTAAATAAAATTACGAATATTCAGTTTATTATATTTTAACTCTTGCATTCTGCTACATTCATGAATAAGTTACTGAAAATAAAATGCTTTCTACTTTGGAAAACTCACAGTATTTATGGTAGACCAAATTGTAGCGCTGCGGTTTCACACAGACCATTTTAAATCCCCAATATCATTTTTAACTTATTATTTGTGCAAGCTGACCCGCGACTTCTTCCACCCGCGGAAGAAATATTTATTGTTGACGTTGTTTGTTCCACCCGTGGAAGAAATGTCACAGAATAGCGCAATGTCAGTACTAAGCAAGTCAATCTATACTTGCATTTTCAATACCTCGGTTACTCTTTTTGTGTTCATCGAGGTGCCTTGCTTTGTAAATAAAGTACAGGACAGTATAAGAGTAGTCGAGTAGGCAACGAATCGTTGCCCGCTTAATTCTCTTCTTGGATCGACGCCAATCTCTACAAAACAATAAAAGGGTCTTTGTTGTAACTGACAAACATTTTCTCATAAATAATTTGGTCTGTACTCTACCTTATGGTACTATAGAAGCGATGGAACTTCATTGCTTACCAGTTTACCATAAAATAAATAAGAGTACTCCATACCGAAATTCTTAATTTTAAATAACATTCAATTAACGCCCGTTAACTTGTAACGAGCTGCAAACAAACGTGAAGCAACGAAATCACGATTTATATTCGAAAATTGTAAAACAAAACGTTTGATGATTAAAACTTTGCTAACAAGCAGTAAAATACTTTCAAAGGGTACAAATTTATTGGATTTTGGAGTTACAATTACAATAGATTTATTCAAATTCAAATTAGTTTATTGATATTAATACATATAATTACAGATATCTCCAAATCGTTAGAATACCTACCTACCTACACCACAACAAGACGCTGCCCAAGGTATCGCGACAAAGAAAAGTAGCCTACGTCCTTTGCCGGGCAATGAACTACACTTATACCGAGTTTTAGATCAATTATCGTAGTTTGGAACAAACATCCATCTGTCTAGTATAGATCTATCAATAACAACAGGAAACAAAATGTAGATAGGTGCACTGTACGTACAGCACACACTAGCGGGAGCTAGCAGCTCTCCTAGAGTTTTTCATTCACACAAACCATTTATATGTAAGCTACATAACTTGTATGATTGTTATATATATAATTACCTGCCGAGATCAACCCCTCCCGCGCGTTCGTAAGCATAGAGACCCTCTCCGTTCCAATTAGTTTCATGTTGGGATTTAAAAGAGTTGTGTTACAATTATCGAGCATTTGTGCAGTTTCATTCGCAGAATTGGATATTTATTTTTACCTTTATTTGTGGAAATGGTACACGGGGTTGTGGATGCTTAGTGTTGATTCATAGATGTTTGCTTTGCTTTTGTTTGATACCCGTAGCCAGTTAGCTAATGATGTGGGCGCGCGGACAGTCGGATCAATGGCGATTAATGCCCGGCCTGTGACTACCGACCAGGTTATAGCTAAATAGATATTCTACTCGCACTCCAAATCTGACCACAGTGTATTAGTTATTTTAAAATAGTTTTTATTTATATTTGTTGGATTCACGACTAACTATTGGTCATATGTTTCACAAAAATTTGCAAGGTACCTTGCTTAAAAAAAAACATATTACGATTAAACTCTTTTATGTACCAATAATACCAATTTTTTATACAATAATGAAAAATTTGTTAAAAAAAATCACCTTCAATTGAATGTAGTATAGACATTCTACAAAAACCGAAAACCTTTCGTATTTTATGTTTCATAAATTTTAGATGATAGGAACTTATATCTACTTTTTTTGCATTAATTAATTAATGTATTTTCATGCAAAATTTAACATGAATGGGTTTGCGAGAAACGGAGCGGCGCGGGCGGCCGGCGGACGGGGCGCTGGCTACGCAGAAGGGACGGACTACGGATGGTCGGACACTTCGTCTATGGCGAAACTATGGGTTCTTATCCTTCGGAACCCTAAATAAAGATCCCAAAATGCAGCGCGGCAGTGTAAAAGCGAACAAACTACTTAACACTCTAAATATTTGACAGCCATTTAAAATTATAATGGTGATGGAAAATGTAGAGCACGATTGCACGAGTTAGAAGTCGATTAGAAATTACATTAGAGTCCGGCGCCGCCGCCGCCCGCCGCGCCGCGCCGCGCTGCAGGCCCAGGCTGTCCTGGCCGCAACTCATGACTCGCACAAAGGGATTCCCAATCAGTATGCCAATTCATAAAACGCTATAAACCGCAGGTCACTCGTAGGTGACTAACAAGCTACACAGTACTGCTGCTGGGACGATGACATAATTTGAGAATTTTCCTAGTGATCGGATTTCTTTATGCTCCTATTACTCAACACAAAATTCAATTCAAAGAAATGAGGAAAACAATAAATTTATCTGTTCATAAAATAATATACGTAGGCTGTGTTGTTGTTCAGTGAGGTTAAATTGATTGTAACATTTCGAAACAAAATAGTCATGATATGAACCGATTTGAATGCGTGTCTTATCTACCTGCCTGGTTATACAGATGCTTAGGTTTCCTGGAATCTGGTGTGTATTGTTTGCAGAGCTTCTATTCAGCACTTGACGGGTGAGGGGGGAGGGGTGGAGTGGCGGAGGTGGCACGGCAGGTGTTCGCTAATTGTTGCGTTGTTCAATTAATTGGCAAATTGTGCCACCCTCGCCAGGGTGCCACAATACACAAAGTGCGAAGCCCTAGCGCCCTGCGCCTGGCTGCTACGATATATCGGATCTGAGCGTTCTCTAATCGTGCGTGCCCAGTGCCCACACCTGCGGTAGTTCCGATCGAATATCTATTGACCTGACAACCATTTGGTTTGTTTGATTGTAGGAATACCATTATTAATCTTTGTTGTAGAGCATATCTACGCTACGTATATTACCTACTCTACATACATTAATTAAAAATGCCCTTGTTCTTCACTTATATATCAAATATTTATTTATTATGGGGGAGGCCTTTGCCCAGCACTGCGACAGCGCAGTCTCTATTATATAATAATAACAATAACAATAATTTATTTATACATCCGAGAAAAATACCGATAGCAAGTTAAGTTTTTGAACAGTGTTGTTTCACTCTACTTGTAATTTAACTGTGGGCAAATTGTTTCTTAAAACTTGCCTGGAAGAAAAAATGGTAAGATTTTCTCAATATAAATATTTTGGACATTAGACAGAAGGCGGTGTGGCCCCGCCCAGCCAGCCGCCCAGCTAGCCGCCCACCCCGCGACCCGCCCAGCTAATGCTAATTACCATACCACACAAACAATCATAACAATGAAACCATAATACCTTTAGCGGTACAACTGATCAGCACCCGGCCCTGAAACAGAACCCTGTCTTGCTAAACGCCTGGTAGACCACAAAAATAATATTGTTAAACCTTAAAAATTACACAGTTTTTTTTTCATAACAATGAGTATAACAATACGCTGATGTAAGGTTAGTCCACCGCACTGCGCGTAGGAGTCTTAGTACTGGAGTAACTTGAGTATAATTGCGACTAATGTACTGACCGATTGAAATGCACGTTCAAATCATTTACACATATCAAAAAATATTTAAGAACATTGTTCCATCATTACATGTAATAAATAAATAGCTTAACATTATACAATTGATTTACGCACCCAAATAATAATAAACTGAATATATTATGTAATGGTTTTTGCAATAATTAAAATACGTATGCAATGTGTTCACTACGTGTAGCACTTGTGCTGTAGACGGAGACGCTACAATCCATAGACACGGAGTTATTAGTGTATAAGTTATATCTAGAGTTAATTATGTGTTAACACAGCATTAATTAACGTCTTTGTTGGTCGTTTCTTTTAAAATAAGGCAAAGAAACAAATCGAAAACCTTGTTCATTTTAATGGACTATTCTATTTAAAAAAATATGTTATTAATTGGGTTTTTAATCAAAATAATGATACAGAGTTTTTTTGGTGATTTCATGAAGATAAAAACAGTTACGCACTATTATACCATACAATACATCTATCTTTACCTACTCACATAAACCTCCCTTTAGGGACACACATTAGTTTAGTTTAATTAGCCGAATGCAAAATTCAATTATAATATAAAGTTACTTTAGCAATTCAAAACTAATGTTAGACTTAGGTTCTAATCAAATATAATGATTATGTACTGACCAAAGTGACCAATTACTGCATTGATAATTGAGGAAGTTGATCTTAACACTTTATCCGAAAGGAAAACTTGTTTACTTTGATTTGATTTTGATTCGCGTTGCATGAATTAATTAAATAAAAAATTGTATATAAATTAACAATAATAATAAAATGTCATTTTTCACAAATTTCTGTGATGAAGTGTAATGTTAGATACGAGTGTTACATCATTTGGCTATACATATGTTTTTCGTTTAAATTCTCGGTGTATAGTGTATAGCCACTAATGTACAAATAGCCAATTTCTAAACTAGTGACTCTGTAAGTAGACCTCGCGAGTCTAGTAGTAGTAGTCTAGTATTTATTTTTATTTAGCTTTTAGATCTTTAAAATTCTGGAAAAGTTTTCTGCAATTTGTGACTTTTTGAGTACTCCAACGATGGTTGGTCCCATAGAAATTTTTAATCAGTATTAGAAACAGGATCGATTGGCATCAAAAAATTTCTTGTGTAAAATGGCTATTTTCTTGCTAACTGTATTTTTTTTTAAATCTGTGATGATGGAGATCAAAATTCCATATAAAATTACGGATAGTCTCCTAAGACCATTTTCGTGTAGCTGCAACGGATAAGGTACTTCCCCTTACTGCCCCGCTGAAAGTTTCCACCCTGTATATCAGGGGGCAATGCACAATGAACCTTCTTCAACCTCTTCTTCATGAAATACACTATTAAAAAGTCTTTAAATTTTAGGTGTATCGTAGACTACGCGTCTACGCCACAAATTCAGAGCTTGTTTCATAATTCAATAAAAAACCAGTAATGTAAGAACCCGACCTTGAAAATATTGCGTCAAATGACATTATCAGCTTGTAGGTCGGACGAAACCTGACGGAATCTGATCCAATTAACCTGCGCGCACCATCAAACTGAACACGGTTACAGCACTATCCTCTGTGAGCGACGTACTTCTAAGCTGGTATCTATCTACCTACAGATTATTACTACTTTAGGATAGCATAGCATAAGCATAATCAGCCTATAATGTTCCCACTACTGGGACTCAGGCCTACTCTCGGCTAAGAGAGCGAATGGGTCTTAATCCACCACGTGGACCCAATGCGGATTAGTGGATGTCACATGCCATAGAACATTTTTTTTTCCTGTCTGTCTGACATGCCGGTTTCCTCACGATGTTTTCCTTCACCGTTGCGAGAACGTGGGATGCATACATAGTCTTTTTCAACCGAAAAAACCCATTTACGCATGACTGCCACCGGGATTCGAACCCGCGACCATCAGATCGCAAGGCAAGGGCCTCATCCACTCGGCCACCACGTCCTCATTACTACTTTATTATCTTTAAAATATCTCGAAAGTTTATGAATTATTCCGCAGTTTTTGATTTTTTTAAAAAATGCCGGCAAGTCTCCAAGATGTGTCTGCGCTACCACGGCCGTATCTGCGCTACCACAGACGATACTCTTTCCATGGTGCGGGACGGTGCAGGTTGATCCGTAAAATTGCGGATCGTGAGAACGTTCATTTATAAAAGAAATGATGATAAGCGATAATCCACGAAATGAAATGTCATTGTCATACAAAATATATCCCACTTTTAGATATTGGTTTGCGGTTGTTGTTTTAGGAGTCTGACTCGTTAGCGTTGCACGCTAATGAACCCCTGTAGACTTATCGTCTCTTTTTTCCTGAAATAAAATACATATCTTAGGATTTGTACTAGTTATGAAAACATCACCGTAAAGACATAACAATTTTAATGTGTCTATTCAATATGGCGATATTATTTTAACAGCCAGCAATACTTGATGACATACAATGAGTCCTTACACCTAGATAAGATAGAATTAATGAACAATACAGACACGAAATAGGCGATATCATGCCGTTTGTACCAATACCGCCGCGTCGCGCGCCGCCCGCACCTGAAATGCATCAGGCCAGGTTGATTAAAAATCGATAGAGCTACGTAGGTATGTATGCACCTGGGAGCTGCGGAACAGGATGCCCTTGAATCGGTTAGCGGCGGAATCGAGGCAAGGGTGGCGATGTGCCCTGGCCTTGCCGGGATGTAATTACAGTGGGCGAGGGGCAGCAGCGGGCCGCCACGCGACGGATATCCATCCCATATCGTTTTCACCTTATTTATTCTGCGCACAATTTTTCCTGTCGATCTCCTGGATAAATCGAATCTCTTTCCGATATATTTTTGTGCGAGTACGGAATATTGTTTAGTGGTACATTGCATGCATGGGTGGTATCGAGTAGCAGGGCAGCCCCCGGCCCCCGCTGTGCCTATGAATGTGATTATGCTGTCACGAGCACTGCCGTTCGGCTGGCCCTTCGCTCGAGCCGACCCATCCGACTCCTAAGTAAATGTCCTGGCTATTTTTTCGTAATACATTTTTTACAGACTACGTGCTTGGCTTATATATATAATTTACGAGATAATAGTATTATGTACAAGTATATTCTATCTATACACTAATTAAAACCTTATAATTTTCATGCCCAATTTAAACTGAGTTGCGGCGCTATAGGTCCAGTTATTTTAAGTAGGTCTTGATAAATTGGTTTAAACCCTATAATACATGATTTTATGTTTAATATTATTTTATTAACTGGGGATGTTTTAAACAGCGTAGAGTTAACATCATCTATAATTGCAATAACTAATTTGCACTGAACATACCCTACATATACCTACTGGTAAATTAGATAGGTATGAACGAGCTTGATGTATTAAGAGCACACGAACCTGCCTAATATAAGACTATTAGTGACAGGACGGTAAATTATGTTTCAATAGAAGAGACTCGCTATTCAACTTACCAAGTCATAAACTTGAACTGGAGTCAAGTCTATGACTGCGGATCATTATAAATAAGATGTGTGAATATGTATGTCAATGCTTCGCATCGTTTGTGTTAATTTAAGTTCATATAACTTTGGAAGGAATCGGTTTTTGCTACCGGTGGTGATTCAATTCATAACAATCATTATTATTATTCATATTAATTTATTTTTTTTATTACAGCATAAGCTAACTACTACAATCTATATATAGGTATATTACAAAATTTACAAAAGGAAACAATTGGGCCACCCATAGACCGTTGCAAACGATCTATAGGTAGCTCAACTGCTCCAACTCGATACCCGATGGCAGCGTGCCGAGGATACTGGCTGCATTGCCTCTTTGTATAGCAAGGCTTATTCTTTGGCCCAGATAGCTGCCAGCCCTCTGATCACGCGTCGCTTCGACCAGACGCTCTGACAAAATTTTAAAAACGCGGAAGGCTCCCATTCCCCATGGACCTAGGGTCTCGACCCCAAAGGGCTCAAACATGTACGACCTATCAAGACCTACATATTTACGCCGCTTGAGATCTTCAGCAGAGTTTGCCGCCGCACCAGCCCTAACTTGCGTCCCTGGCAAATGAGAAGGTGCCAAAGTGTCTACGCATGTAGCGTCCCACACCAAGGGCCTGCCCATTCTCCATGGGATAAGCGTCATACCGTCAGGCCGCTTACCATCGTCACGACTTAGACCGTTCGGCTCGAGAACGGCTGGCACATTGGCGATGGTAAAAGCCCGGCGAATGATTTCGTTAAGACTACTGTGGCGGGAAATTCTGCCAGCACTCCTAGTGCACGATAATCCATGGTGACCAAGATGTTCGACCGCAGTACCACACCGGCATCTATGTGGAGCGCAGCATGGAGCACCCAACCGCAGACGTGTTGCAACGCGGAAAGTTAAAGGGTCCAATAATGTGCCAATCGTTTGTGAGGGGAATGCTTGCAGCCAAAGTCCTGACTCCCATTTGGAAACGGCTAGGAGGCGAGCACGATCTGAGGGGCTAGAGCACGTTTGTAACAGACAGTTCCGTGTTAGCTCACAGATAGGCCCGTCCCATTGCCTTTGAGACGAAAGGGTTTTGGGGGGAGTAGTATTTGGGCAAGCAATTTGCCAAGCGTTCCTGGCCTCGTCTAAATGTGAAATTTTGAAAATGTTGCCAGATTGAATTGAAACCGTCGGAGCTAAAATTTGTTCAACCAAAGAACTTGTGCTATAGACTGAGGACAAGAAAGCTGGTAGACTAACACTTGAAATTTTGCGTATACCTAAGCCTCCCATTTTAATAGGAAGGGAGGCCTGCGACCATGCCCTGTCATCCAGCGCGATATTCAAAACCACCGACAGTGTATTCTTTATGATGTTATCTAAGCCTTCCATCAGCTCAGTGTGTTTCCACAGGTGACAACACCGTAAAGCGTACGATTAATTACGATTAATTTATTGGATAAACATATAATATAATTGGCTTAGGTTTTATAAGCTAGGTACCGAGCCGCACCACATGATCCTGCAAGGGCACTGTAAATGTTTGTATTATGTGTGTCTCATCTATTTTATAAACACATTTTAATTATTGAGGATACAAAGACAATTTAGAATACATACCACAAATTTTTAATTACCAAAAAAACTTAAATGGCCAATGCAGAAGGACGAAAAAGTGGTAGATGGATGTTTGTTGCTCGGGGGATGCCTAAACTACTAATCTATTACAGATTGAATCTGCATTATATATTTTGAATAAATTGGTAAAAACCTAGCATAATCAGCCTAAACTGTTCCCACTACTGGGACTCGGACAGGAACAGCTCCGAGGCCGCGAGGAGAGCGATGGGAGTGCGGATTTTGATAATTGTGATAATTCCAATTTAAGAGCTATAGTTCAGAGTCAGGAATAAATAGTTATTTTGCGAAATTTGCGAGACATTATTTAGCACAAATGAATGCTATTCATTTGTTCCAGAACAAAATAATGGATCGGTGTAGATGGAGGCGATGAAGCGTTCACATTGGAACACACATTTGAATGTATTATCTAGCAAAGAACTATTCTTACATAACAGATAAGTTATTTAAATTTTGACCTTATTAAAGTCCAAAGACAAAGCACTCGACCGGAATAATGTAAAAAAATATATTATGTATTTTGTTCTCATTGTTGAAGCCGAAAACATAGTTACATTATCAATTCATAATATTTGTTCATATAAGCCAATCTCTCGACGCCATCCAAAACCACGAGTCCAATTTGGTATTTTCAAATAATCCTTCCATTGTTGCGTTACGTCGGACTCGGAATCATCCTTTGTACTCTCATTATCGTGAATAATCCTTAATAAAACCTACCTACCCAATATGGCAATAAATGACTGAATACTGAATACTGGACATGTTGAACACGTTACTGTTATATGTAAAAACCGTAAGTTTACAATCTAACACGTTTTCAAACACGCTCAAGTACAAACTGTCGTAAAATTGTAACAAAAGTGTGCAATAATTAATAGACCAATCAAAGGACAAATTTACGGTCTTGAAATCGTAAATTTGTAAACTATCACCAAATAGAAGAAATAAAAACAACCTAACATCAGAGGGCTGACTGCGCCGTTTGAAAACGATGGTTATGCTTTGATGCCTTCGGGTAGGTAGGTAGGTAGTAGGTTCCCGGGTAGTATATAAGTATAGGTAGGTAGGTAGTAGGTACCCGGGTAGTATATAAGCAAAAAGAGACAAAAAGCTATTAATAGCGGCACACATCTTATTGTGTCTCATACTTAATCCAAGATACATAAATAAAGCTTGCCGGACATACTCGTAGATAGATACCGGAGTGACCATGTGGTACGTTTGATTTATAGTGCGCTGGTCCGAAGTAAACTCGAAACCAGTGCCTCAGTTTGGAGCCCCCAAGATGTTTGAAGAATGTTAATTATTAATTTATTCAGTTTTATTTAATTAATTTCTAATTTTCCAAAATTATTGTTATCATTTTTACTTAATTTTATATTCCACTTTCCTTAGATTTTATTTATCTGTTTTAATCAAATGTTATTTAGTACACTAGTAATTCGCTCTTTAATTAATATAATTGGCTGCTGCCGTTTTAATTAAAGTAAAATAAATAAATACAAAATACAAATAGCCAAATATTACTATGTAGTTGCATAGCAAGTTGTCCAGAACCCGACGTTTTGGTCATTTGTCATTTGCTGCTAAATATATACAACAGAAAATAAATAATTTACGAAAAGTAACGAGTATTGTCATTTTTTAAACTAGCTAGCTACAGCTAGCTAGCTACATTGTACCTGATGACATGCAGTCGCACACTCAATGGTGCCGCAGACAGAAAACCAGCGCTCCGGCATCAACTGATTGATTGATACTTATTACCATTCACTTCGTCCAACTATGTGCAGCATCGATCCGTATTTTATTTAATTGTATTTTTGACTATATTTGCTTTGATTTTAAACCCATTTTATTACGATCCAAAACGTTTTGAAATGAGTATTTCCGTCTAAGGACTGTCCAGATTTTTAATGTAGTTTGGTTGAAGTCACATTTCTATTTAAGTATTTCATGAAGAGCCTTAGCTTAGAGAGTGATTGTTATTGTTTGTTTGTACGTAAATACGTTCCGATACTGGAATAAGTAGGTAACGGTTAACTGGTTAAAGCGAGTGAAGCGATTACTCGTTATATTGTTTTACAATAGGCTAGCTCGCTTGCAATGACAGCCCGTTGCGTTGCGGTTGCGTAAAATGCGATAACGCGGCCTTGCACTTGAACCGAGCGGCTCCGTCTCTTCGCCTCCTCCTCGCCACCTCGTCGCGTCATAGCCGTCGATTTCCGATTTCACATTTCTAGTAGTGTTCACTACACAACAATTAAATTATTTCTTATTCAGCCGACGAAAATAAAAAAGGACGAGATTTCCTACTCCGCTTGGCTTGCTGCTGCCCGTGGCTCCGCCCGCGTGCCAATAGCAAAAAAGTAGCCATACTCCTTTTCCAGCTGATAAAATGAACAAATACCGATTTTCGGCCTAATATTCGGCTCAACCGACTTCAATTGGACTGTTTCAGTAACCGTTAACACCACTTAAAACAAAATACGCCATTTCATTTACTTCGATGACATATTTTTTCAATTATTTTGTTATAAAAACTAAACTAATGAATCGATTTTGGTCATTTTTTTATGGATTCTATCTGAAAGTATATCCTTTCAAACAAAAAATATTTTACTATTACAAAATAAGAAAATTTGATTATTTAGTCCTGAGCGCCATCACAAATTTATACTAACTTTTTCTAATACATAAATATTTTTAAACGAATAAGTAACTATTCAATTCAATCATTTATTGGCCAAAATGTTACATTGCATAACTCTAGTAAGTCATCATCATTCTAAGCAGTGGGTAAGGTAACAAGGAAAAACTCAAACTATGGTCTATAACATGGGCTACTACTGTACAACACATAAATTCATTTATATGTTAAAATGTATGAGATTGTTGATGAGATTGAGAGTGTTTAGGTCAAAAGTTAAACTCGTTTTTCAGAGTTTAACTTTTGACCTAAACACTGATAACGGAAGCTTTGTTATTTCAAGCGGCAATTTGTTATACATGTTAATTTTTAAAGTGACACCTAATCTATGCGTTCTTACAAATCTAGTTCTAGGTACATTTAATTTATCTTTATTTCTTGTGTTATAGCTGTGTAAATGAGAACTTAAAGTAAGATCTTTGATCTGATGTATTTCTATGAGAGAGCAATAAATATTACTAGACGCTTGATGATTCTTCGTCCCCTGAGTGTGTGATAAATAGCCTTCTGTTATCGTATAATTGATTAAAAACACAGTTGTTCGCAGTTCCTCATAATTGAAATGAGACAAAAATTTTCCGTCCGCTGTATCGAGCTCTACAAAGGACGATAGGAAAATCACGCGAGCGCTAGATAGGGCAGAGAGCGCGAGCATGCATGCAATGCAAAATGCGTGCGTGCACATGCACTCTGTCATTCACAGCATGTATTAATTTCTTAAGTATGTATATGTATAAATAGCGTCTAGTAATACTTGTGCCGAAACTTTAAGAGTGGAATGAAATAGAGAATAGAATAGAATAGAAAACATATTTATTTTGAGTTACCTTAACACTATACATTGACAACTAAACAAAACTTAAAATTAACAGGTATCTCTAAAATTGGACGCCACTCAGCATGTGCTGCAGCATCATGTGCTGCAGCGCTGGTTTTCTGTGGCACCATAGTGTGCGTGTACATCAACTAAAGCGAAACGCTTGATAGATACAATATACTCCTAGCTACAAAGTGTACAAAATTATAATAAAAGTAAGTGATTGCAAAAATTAACACAACATTTGACCGACAAAATAATTAGATATATCAAAAAATAAAAATTATAAAACTTAGAATATATTATGTAATAATAATAGGTATGTAATAATGATAGGTATAAGTAAAATAAACAAATTTTATATTAAGCCAAGAAAGACTATTTAGCCAGAGATTTTTGTTTATCTAACAAGTATTTTTTTAGCGATTTTTTAAAAGAGCTAACAGTTAAACAGTTTTTGACCGGTGGTGGCAGGTTGTTCCAGCATTTCGTGGCAGCATATCGAAAGCTACCACGAAATGCAGTCAGTAGAGCAGCATGTATCGCCTCGGGCTTTAAGAAAACCTAATGGTATGCTCTCGCTCGAGTAATACTTTTACCCATGCAAACGAAGCGTGATTTGACAGCTCAAAGGCTTCGTGTCGTCGGTTTTTTTCGTTTACCCATTCCACCCCTGTACACATATTGTATGGGCAGGAATGCACAGTATGGGACTGTACGATTAGGGAATAGAAAGCCTAGGACTTGTATTCCATTGTTTAACATTCCGGGGTCGGGCATTGCCGTGTCGTGCATCACTGTCTCCGGTTACATGGAGAGGAGCCAATGGCGGTGCGGCATTGTAAAGTGGGTAGCCCGCGCCATCGCCACTGCGCCAGTGGACTAGCCGGGTGGCGACGGCGAGCGGCGCGGCGCGGCCGGCGTGTTGAGCCAATGTCAAGGCTGCGCGCGCGCCGCTCGCGACTGCACGTATACATGTTGAGCTGCCGCGTATACCCTGTTCCCACCATATTGAGTGACATGGACATGGCTCAATTATTTAGGTAGGTTGTTTTACCTCTTATTCTAAAAGCAGTTTAGTACGTGTGGTATTCAGTGATGCCTGATGATGTTCCTCCTCATATGAATTCCAAACACAAATAAACATCTTCCCTCTTGATCTATGTGTGTGATCTTACCCCATTATTCAGATTTTATTCAAAGGCAAAGATATATTTGTGGATTTTCGCGATCGTGAGGTTCTGCTGTTTTGATACATTTATCCGATTTCAATGTTATCTGATACCTATCCTGATTATAGTGATATCGTGTGTATGTGACACATAGGTAGCATAGAGACTATTAGAGACACTGTTTGTTTTGCTGACAGTGGCAACTGCACCGACGCGGCGACGACGCACTTATTATTAATTATTATGCAAACTAGATACTGAATAATAACCAAGCACTTACATTAACTTACATAGCATTTATTGACCGAGCGAGCTGAGGTCTCCGTGTCAGCTGATGAGTAAAAATGCTTTCGTATGTCTATCCAGCCAAATATCCGGATGTCCGTCTTTTCTCCTCTACAGCTCGCATTTCTCAACCGATTCTTTTAAAATTTAATAGGCAGGTTCGATCATTAAAGATATGTTTTTTATTATCTCAGTTTATAGGTTTTTTTCATAATGGCGGAGATATGTACAAACATCTTTCAGCCATATTGAAAAAATCTCAAAAATGTTACTTAACATTCTTGTTACCCATAATAAGATGCGTCAAGAGGTCGTCAGAGAGAAAAATATTGAAAAAAAGGCAAATTTCCAGTGTCACATCAATGGGTATTTCATCAGCTTTCAAAATATAACATTCACAATATCAATCATTAACAATTATTTAGTTTTATAGGTATAAATAAGTATTTGTACGACAAAAAGTTCATGCAATGATTATTATTTAAAGTAAGACTACAATTAGGCTAGTTAAAATCCAAAAAAGATAGGACATAATTCGTACATTTGTAGAATGTTGCGGGATCGATAGAGGATACCACCAGGAGTCACCACCTAATTTGCACCGATTCTAGCACCTACGGAACCCTGTTAAATACTCAGTTGAAACTTTGAAATCGATGTAAAATGTAAACGGGTAAAGTCTATCTCATGAAATTTGTACCACACATTAAGACTATCCTAATGTACCTCTACAATAAATTTCAAAGTTTTACAAGCAGCATGACCAGGTAAAAATGATTTTTTGTAGTTAAATATGCAGTTATTAGCTCGGAAAACATTGGCACAGTCAGTGCAAATAAACACAAGGTTTCTACAGCTATGATAAACCTTTCGGTGCATTTGCACCATCCTTCCTCATACGGAACATGGTTTTTTTCACCAACTTATGAATCGCCGAACTGTGCTTCGGAGAAAAGGAATTTATTCGTGATTTTTTTTCTGTGATAACTACTAGTAGTTAGTTACAATCACCACTCTTAAAATATACAAGTTTCTCTCAGAAAAATCCAGAAACTTGAGGTTATTTATCACCAATATTACAGATTAATTAACAGTAGACCCACATAAAACTGCAGTGGTGTGCGTAAATTGAGTTATTCTCTCAATAGCAACATGAGCACCGGCTATATAGCCGGTGCTCATTTTGAGCACCAACATTATTCAATCAGACCTATGGCGGAATACAGTGGAGGGGTTTTGGGGTTTCATAAGCCCCTCCCCCCGAAATGTCTAAGTCTTAAATTTTTATATAGTAAACGCACAAGTTCTACAAAAAGTAGAATTTTAACTTGCTCGATAATTGCTCTACAAAAAGTCTTAAGGTCTTTGTCTATTTTTATGTAAGACTTACAATCTAGATAATGTTTATATTAATTAATCATACTTTCAACACTGCCTTCGTCTATGGGTGGCCCAATTGTTGGGCAGCTGCTCGTATTTTCTCATCCCACGACGTATTTTTTTTCAGAGTTTTTTAAGAAATAATTCATAATTATAATTCATTTTTGCGTTGTTCTTGGGTCCCGATAAAGTTATTTTCGAAACAATAATAAAAACTATGGGCATAAAAAATTCCATAAAAAGGCTCACTTTGCTCACAGCGATAAGATTTTTTTCACACCACCTGCTCCACCTCCACACCAATTTCCAATTACATATCATGCTATCATCAAGATAATGCATAGCATTACCTCTCTAGGGAGGTAATGGTGTATGAAACTCCCAAGAATTGTAATGCGATTTGAATTTGGAACGTCAAATTCGTGTGGAAACTCGTGGAAAACTCTAAGTAAAAGAACGCCCTTATGGCATTGTAAAAAGGTTTGTTCGAAAATCAAACTAGCCAGTCACAAAAAAAAACAAAACAGGCGCGACTTCAAAGATTGTGAAACAAAAGACGGTGCTGGCTGCTGAGTGCGAGGCAATAAAAAGCCAGGGTTGGAGCCCTGGCTTTTTATTGCCTCGCACAGAAGGTGTTAAAAGTAGGGTATGCTCCTCTGGGATAAAGCCTGTCTTCGTCTTGGATAGCTTGAACCCCTCGCTTCACTCAAGAGTTAACTGAGTCCCTCATTAGCTCAAGGTTAGGGCAGTGTCTTAAGACACTGCTTTATCCCTTTAGTGCATTATCTACTATTTGGGTGCTGATAAAGCGATTATCCCTATTAAGCTTAAGTCCTATAAAATTTGCGGCTTGCTGTTCTTACCGCAATCAGATTTCTGTTATTTGGCCTATTTGGGTCTCAATACAGTAATATTCAGGACTTAATTAGAAGAGAAAAATATGTGATAACTAGCTGGTGCCTGCGAATCCGTCTGGGGGTGAAAAATAAAAAAAAATCTGAACACCCCCACGCCCCCTATACGTTCCCCATGTTAGATTTTTAAAATTCAGACTGCATCTGGGAGTACAATCGATCAGTCAGTGATAATGCAGCTTTATAAAATGCTAACTAAACTAAAAAACTAAGTAAGTAAATAAGTAAGTAAGTAATAAAAGAAAGTAAGTAAGTAACTAAAAAAATACAAATATGACTTTTGGATAAAATTTCATTTACTTGTTTTTCAAATAAATTATCATCCATTTCACAGCAATATAGGTATATGTAAAGACTTTAAAAAATCACTGTTGCCTGGTAGGCACTTGTCCGCATCTCTTCGCAGCCAGGTGTAAACAACTATGATTTTGTTATAATTTTACTAAAAACTATACAAACAAATTAATAATACAATTATAAATTGAATACGAAAATTACAAATTAAAAAAATTATGAACGAACGACGCCGTTTGTAAAATGCCGAGTTTTACAAAATGCCTGCGATATATACCTAGGTACATATTATTGTACGTACCAAATGAAATCAAGCATTCTACAATTATTGTTCATTCATCAAAAAGTTAGTCATAGACTCATACGCACTTTGCGGTTAGCTGAAACTTGGTTAGTTCAGTGTAGTAAATACACAAAGACACATACTCGTACCTACCTCATACATATTTACACTAGTAAAAATAGTTATTATTCGTACTGCGATGCGGTTGGCCGACCGTTCGGGCGTCTCGTCCGGTCGGTCGGTTTATCGCACCACTACGGCCAGACTGACGGCCAGCCGGACGGTTAGCCGCTAGTAACCTCATAAACTTTTAAGGTTATTTTATGAACAAATAAGAAACTGACAGGAGACTTCAATGAACTATACCCGTAAAATATTTGTTTTTGTCATAAAAAAATACAATAATAAACTTATTTGATTTAGTGTCGCAAATCAGGACTAAGATGCTCTATAATTTGTGGTGATTGCAATGGACAATCATGTAGTAATATGGAATATTTACAGAGTGAAGAAGTTGATGCCACCGACAACACCCAAATGCGGTCAAATAATGATCAAAATGACCGTAATGATGACCAAAGTTATGACGAAAATGATAATCAGTCTAATGACGGAGAATCGTTCCCAAAGCGGACAAAATTAAAATAATTTTTACTAGGTTGGATCAATGTTTTTGTTACCTTTTCACACAATCGTGTAACGTGTGTTTTAGATAATTGTAAAATAATTGTAATTCTGATTTTGTAAAAACATGGGGTATATTTTTTATAAATTGTGTAAAAATTTGCGGCTCGCTTTGCTCGCCACGATTGGGTATGTTTTATTGGGCTTAGTAATTTTGGCTACTAAAAAAGTGATTTTCCTTAGTCAACCAAGATCCTGAAAAAATTGTATCGATACATTTGTATTATTGACGGTGTTTCTTTCCTAAATTACCTAAAGTTCTAAAAAAATGCGATTTGTTTGTTATTTCTGTCTTGTTATTGATCAATTTAGCTTATTTACTTTGGGTTTTGTATTGCATAAAAAATGAACAATTTAATGTATTTCTATACGCGTAATAACGATTGATAAATTCAATTTTTTTCAAATCATTTCAGTCTCAGTATCGATAAAAACATTAGGACAGATTTTTAAATGAGTTGGTGCTATTGATAAATCGTCTTGTTATTAGGTGCAGTAGCATGAAATTCAAGAATTGAATGGCATTCGAGTGGCATTTTGACAACTGCTTGAGGTTCTATTTTCGTTTTAAAGTTTGAACGATCTACATGTTTAGTAGACATTTGTCACGTCAAACAGCATTTTCCTTATTATAAATAAATGACGTATTTATGCGATTTTAATTAATAGACATAAGTCGTTTGGTGTCAAAATCGAACCTGTAAAACTTGCAAACGATGACGCGTTCAATTTTTCATAGATGGAAAAGCTTGTGGAAGAGACTTATTTTGTTTATCTGACGTGAAATGCAACTGTCGCTTCTGTTGGCTAAGTTCCTATGTTATTTACCTATAATGCCCAATAAATACTTGTTCCGTATTAGAATCCGAAAGTTTTTTAACTGGCATACGTTACAATTACCTCGTTAATATATTTGAGATAAGTTTTGAAACTGTGTCGATTTTGCCTGTAGAATTGTGGTACAAAACCTCTCAAAAAATGCGTAAATCTAAGGATATACTCCTATTTAGAAAACGTAGGCAGTTGAAAATTTGGGAGAGCATTGTGGCAAAGACCTTGACCATTACATCAAATTGCACAACAACAGGAGTTGACCCAGAATAGATTTATCTGATACCAAAGTATTGTAATTGCTATCACAATTCAAAGGTGTTCCCGGTTTCGGATTTAGCTGAAACTTGGTGGGAACGTGGAGCATGGTGTCGTACAAAATATATCACACTGCACCAACTGTATAGAAACGCCTCATCAAGCTATGGCCTTATGAAGGTATCTCCGGATCCAGCCATCTCCGGAGGTTGAAATTTATATATGGTAGGGGCAAATTCATTTGAAATCAATTTATGTAAAAATTAAAGCTTTAAACAAATGTGTTCAATTATGTCCTATCTTTGCTCAAAACACGCCTAATTTGACTGCACTAAATGTACCTAAGTGTCAGTTCAGCATCGCTCAGCAGCAATGTCCGCTATGGAGTGTTATACCCTGTGGTATCGTTGCAGGAACGTCCCGAATGCGACGGCGGCGTACGAGATGACGTCGACGACTGCGGGCAGCGACGGTGCCCACCACCTCCACACCTCACGCAAACGTAACAACTCACACTTGTGAGTACCCTACCGAGACCGGCCGACCGCGCACCCCGCACCCCACACCCTGGACTGCTCGGCCACTACGCCACCACTATACACCTCCTCATGTGATCACAATCGGGCGGTGGTGCTGTACCACGGCATTGTGGGAATGGGAGTCTGCCAATTGCATGTTCACGCACGATAGAGTGGATCTACTGATCGCACTGATGTTATGATACCACAATAATTAAGTGGTTGGCAGCAAATAAAATACATCTGTCACAAAAATACAACTGCTCTAAAATATATGTAGATTGGTTACTACATTATGTTCACATATGGTGTGGTATTGAACTACGAAGCTTGGGGCGGGCGGGACACATCCACGCTTCTTGTTCCGTTTGCTCGTCAGTGAGCGACGTAATGTTTATTATAAGCTAAGGGCTATATACGGGTTTAACTCTTATTGCGACGTACAAACGGTCAATTTTGCTTGTTGTCAGCGGCGATGGCTACGAGGCGGCAGCGTGCGAGGCGCACGGCTCTAGCTCGGAGCGTGCGGCGGCCGCGGGCGGCGGCGAGCGCAAGCGCAAGTCCTCCTTATAGTCAGTACCTAGACCTACCCTACCTCACACCCTCACCGTACATCATCCATCATTGTACTAACGAGCAAAAATAACTACTAGCTACGCTACACCAAAAATCCATCAACAGCCAGCACGCTCATTGTAGGAAGTTTTACAAAGCCAAAATAAAAATTCGGTCCGTTCCGTCCCTTGGTTCTTTCAATCAATCATTTTATTATCATTGAAAAGCGTATCTACTGAGTTTTAAACATAAATATCAAAAATGTGTCTAGCCATACATGGTGAACTTTTTATCTAGGCTAGAATAGCCAAATTCTGGGAAAAGAGTTAGGTGCCAATACTAGTCTCGGGGTCGATAAAATCACTTTTATGCAAATGTTTTACTTACATCAAATTAAACTGAAAGTAAGTAATGTTTATCAATATATATGAAATGCTTAGTCCTGATTGACTGACTGACTGCCAAACTACGCACATGCCAAACCAGCGAAGTGAAGTAGGATTTGAAATTTCGAAGGTATGTATAGGGGCGTACCGTACTAAGAAATAAATTGACTGGTTCTGCGTTTCCCACGAAGTTTATTCGCACGAATGGGGGAATCACTGAATTTCGTAATAAATATTATTTCCTTTTAGTGATTTTGGCTGCGAACAAATGTGCTCGATTGATTTTTCAAATGAGGTGTCATTTGATTCGTTGAAGTCATGCGAGTGACATAGGATAAAGCATAGTTTAAAGCCAACGCGATTCTTTGGCAATCTTCTAGTAAAATAGTTCATAAGCCTGAACGCATGCTTCTGTAATATCATACCTAGGTGTACAATCATGTACCTTCTATACGAGCATCTACGACGGGTGATATACCTTTGGGAGACTTTGAGATGTATTTCACAGGTTTAAAACCTGGACCGTGATCAATGGGGTATTAATTGAAAGGGTGGCGCGACGATGTCCCGTCGCCTGGCGACCGGACCCCTATTAAAGTGACAATTCTTTCGCTATGCTTGTAACTTGCGAGGGATTTTGACAACCCTCGGGCACCTGATTGCGTAGGCTCTTTTCAAGCGAAACAACTTGGCGAGTTTAGCACATTTCTATAGCGAGTTTGCACGGCTTCGGGTCACGTGTTGCACGAGCTTTAAAATAAGTTTATTTTAATACTAAAAGTTAAATTCCAAAATTATCAAGTTACCTACTACTTTGTGTAGGTGTAGGATCATTACACTATGCGAGGATTTGAGACGAAGAAACAATGATAATAAAAATAAAATAAAATAAGCCTTTATTCGCTGACTCTTATTGTACAGGGATTGTAAATTATGTTATGATTGTCATTGTTCTAGTTTAGGTCAGGTTGTACTTCGACATAGGCCTTCTCCAGATTATGCCAGGTCCTTCGGTCCAAACAGGTTCTGCGACATCCTTTGGGCAGATCATCTTCCCTCTTTTGGGTTGTCTACCTCTCCCACGTTTACCGTCTCTCGGGTACCAGACTGTGTGGTCGTAAGACCATTTGTTCCTTTTTGACCACATGATGTGTCCAGTCCACCGCCACTTTAGCCTTCGGATTGAGGTTGTTACATCTCTCACCTTAGATTTCTTCCTGATGGCAGACAGTCTCACCTTGTCTCGCAGTTAAACTGCGAGACTGCGAGAAACAATGATAAGAGATACCAATTCCGTTTATTTTATAAGTTTTTAGAGAAATGAAATTGTAGTAAGGCTAATCCTCAAATCCAATTCCATACAAAATGTTTCGGACAAATACTCAATAAGTACGCCGTATAATAGTAATTTCTTCACACTATTTGTTTCATCCATGTTTTTTGATTTCGTCAACATAAAAAGTGAAAGGTTTCATACATTAATTTAGATTTTATACGTGTTTTTAAGTTAGTAGTAATTTTAAAACACGTATAAAATCAGGCGGTATGGAAATTTGCCTTGAGGATTTCCCTTAAGTTAGACCCAGAGCTTTGTGCGTATCACCCTCGGACGTCGGGTCCGATGCGCGGTGTCGCGGCCGGTTCCCGCGCTGAGCGGCTCGGTTGTCGGTTGCAGCGGCGCGGGCAGCGGAGCGGGTAGCGGCGCGGGCAGCGTGTTCGACGACGACTGCTGCGACGACTCGCGCTCCTCGCGCGGCGTCTCCTGCTCCACCATGCCCGACAAGAAGTCAGTACTCACCGCGCTAGGCCTGCCCCTGCCCACCTACCTTACTAGCCGGGCATCAAAACATGAGCCGACGTCTCACTGAGGTCTTCCACAGTCACAGACTTCCTTCTACACTTCGGCCTCTTTTCAAAGTTACCTAATAAAAGTTAAGTCTTATGTGTGTGAGGATGAAGAACGTTTGTTACGTTATTGTGCCGTAACTAACTAAAAGTACTAGTAATCAATTAAATGCGGCGACTGATATGAGCATTCGCTCCATGTGAGCGCGTCACAAGTAATGAATATTCGGCATGCCAGTACGGCGGCGAGCCGAGCAGCTCGATGGCGAGCGCCGAGCACCCTAGTGCGCTCCACCCGGCTGTCGGTTTTTTGGCGAATCTCTTTGCATATTACATTAACAAGTCAGTCGTGTTACATTAACGTGATGCGAATATTTGTTGTCTCGGCCGTGGCTACGAGCAGGTGGAGCGGGTGGGGGGTGGTGGTTGAGGGTAGAGCTCGTGCGTTGCAGGCAGAACCACAGCGAGATAGAGAAGCGGCGCCGCGACAAGATGAACACGTACATCACGGAGCTGAGCGCGATGATCCCGATGTGCGGCGCGATGGCGCGCAAGCTGGACAAGCTGACGGTGCTGCGCATGGCGGTGGCGCACCTGCGCGGCGTGCGCGGCGCGCTGGCCGCCAGCCCGCTGTCGGCGCCGCCGCGGCCCGCGCTCGTCTCCGAGCCCGAGCTGAACGCGCTGCTGCTGCACGCGGCGCGCGACGCCTTCCTGCTGGTGGTGGGCTGCGACCGCGGCCGCCTGCTGTACGTGTCGCGCTCCGTGCGCGCCACGCTGCGCTACGAACGCGCCGAGCTGCTCGGCCAGAGCATGTTCGACATCCTGCACCCCAAGGACGTCGCCAAGGTCAAGGAGCAGCTCTCCGCCTCTGACCTCAGCCCGCGCGAGCGCCTCATCGACGCCAAGAGTGAGTACACTGCGCTCCCGCTCATCCGCTATCACATCACATCACATCACAACATAGTAGTGTTCCATCATTTCCTCATTCAGTCCCCGCCTGTGCTATGGCCGAACGTGCTCTGTGCTACCGAGATGCTACAATGTTCTCATTATGTGACGCTGCTTTATCGCTTTTCAACGCGTTCAGTAAACAAGATAAAAACTATTTTTCTAAAATGACCTGCAACTCAGTTAGTTATTAGCGTCTGTTGTTCGAAGTTGTCCGGAATTGTGTGTGTATGTACCCAACTACTATACAATAGTATGTATGTATGTGCTGCTCGTGTATGATCATTAGGCATGTTTTCAGATGCATCGGACAGACGGCCCTCGTCTCATGCCTAACACACTTCGTTCTGGAGTTGCTCTCATCTCATTCGAACCTAACACAATCATACTGTCGAGAACACTAACAGTAGGCCGATCACGAAACTTTACATTTATACGATACGCTTACCGTACGAAAGTTAACTGAACTGAAATGGTACCTACTACGAATCGGCAGATAACATGATTTTAACTACTCACGTGTGTACCTTACCTACCGAAAATTTACTTATCCTCTCAGTGTGATATTTCCAACTCCTAAAGTATAGAGAATATAGAAAAACGCTCAAAAAATCTTAGTATGTGTTAAGTTTTCATCAAAATCGGACCCGAGAGGTATTTATTTGTTATTTTTTCGATATTTCTTTAAATTCTGATTTTGCCATCCAAGCCCTGTTGAAAAATTCACCCGTTATAGTATCTACTAATTTATAACTATTCTGGTAATTAATATTTGATTAATGAAATTATTTTTTTTTATTATTGTACCCAATATACTATATCGTCGATATAGGTGCGAGTACGCTTCAGAACTTGACAATTAACTATCGTACGGGAAGAGGGTGGTTGTCATCGCAAGTTTCGTGATCGTCTCACAGATCGGCCAATGCTCCCCTTGAACGCAAATTGTGCATTGCCGTCTATTAGTCATTTATTGGTCAATTAGTGCCGAGCACCGGTTCTGTGTAGTGCGTTCAACGGACGAGTGTTGGTGGATGCAACCTCCGCCTCCATAACTAGTCGGCTCTAACATTGCGGGATGTCATCTCTGTCACGTGAGTACCGATATACTCTCACACTAACTCGCCTCACTACGACAGTAGCAGCTAATCACACATACCTCCTAATAGGCATGGAAATGATTGCTACTTTTATTTCATTATCGAGATATGATTTCATTTTGTAACAGTTAAATCAACGGTGATTTTGTAACACACTATTATTTTTCATCAGTGGCCTAATGTGATTAAATGTCATTTAATTTGTTATAATAATTCACGTATGACGCGATGTCACGCAATCACTCTACTGACTGACTGTTATTATAATTTATGAAATTATATTGTGAATGGTGACAAGTATCATGACATAAATCGTTCACAGCGACCGCCTTGGCGTACAAAATCGCCTGCCGGGGCTCGCCGGGCGGATAACACCGATGATTTTGTATTAGACTTGGTCTCAGAATGTAACAAGTGTTATGTGTAATCAGTTTTATATCATGATAAATAACATGTTATTCGGTATACTTTCCATGCCTACCTCCTACTAACTTATTTAACTAAAACACAATTAAATTAAAAAGTAAAATTTAACATGACTAGACTAGTTTATTGTGGTATTGCGCATGAGAAGTGCAGTAGTAGTTATTCTGTGACGCTTATCTCGACGCATGAGCAGAGGTTTCCTGCACTTCATATCATACCTCGTACTGATACTAAAGGGAAGCGACTTGCGTTACTTCTTATTTGTACCTAAATAAATAAAAAAGTATGCAAATGCTTTAAGATAATTCTTTTGTATTGCTTTTGTTAATCCTTTACAAAATTTATTTTATTATTTTGTAACATCCCTTTACTCTGGACGAAAGGAGCCTCTTCAAGGCGCACTTGAAATCCTTTCACCACACTGGTTTCTAAGAACCAGTGACACGATAACAATAATACTCTGGATATCATCTTTTTGTGTAGGTTAGGTTAGATACCTTAATGAGTACAGAGAGGGTTCTCGTCGCGGGCCATGCTGTATGTGTGTACGTGTTGTGTCGCGTCGTGCAGCGATGTTGCCGGTGAAGACGGACGTGGTGGCGGGCGCGTCGCGGCTGTGTCCGGGCGCGCGCCGCTCCTTCTTCTGCCGCATCAAGTGCAAGCTGCGGCCGGAGCGCGCCGAGCCCGCGCCCCCCGCGCCCGCCGCGCCCCCCGGCGACGCGCCCCCCGCGCCCCCCACGCCCGCCGCGCTTGACGACGACGCGCCGCCCGTCAAGCAGGAGCCTGACGCCAAGCACAAGAAGAGCGACAAGAAGTACTGCGTCGTGCAGTGCACAGGTACAGTGCCTCACTACACTACACACACTGCACTACCCCACGCATGCACATACAATGCGTCAACTAGATCGAGCCGGTTATGCTACCAGTCCATGCAAAGATTGTCTGGAAGAGATCGCTTTTTAGCGATAAGACGGCTCATTGTCCACTGTTATATACCTAGCTTTATTTTTCCATTATAATGTGTTAGTACTAAGATGGTGAGCAATAAAGTATATTATATCTATCTATCTACCAGTAACCAGAAATGTGGTGCATTAATGTATTCCTGTTTATTATTTACTAAAATTTGCAGGGTACCTGAAGTCGTGGGCGGTGGCGGAGATGGAGAACGGCATGGGGTCGGGTGACGAGGAGCAGTGCACGCTGTCGTGCTTGGTGGCGGTGGGGCGCGCCCTCCCTGCGCCCCCCGCCGCGTCCCCGGCCGCGCCCGCCGCGCCCCCCGCCCCGCCCGCGCCGCCGCGCCGCCCGCTGCGCTTCGTGTCGCGCCACGCCAACGACGGGAAATTTCTATTCGTGGACCAGAGGTGGGTATGCGCCCCCCGCGGCACCAGCGGCCGTAGCCTCACTCCGGACGGGCGGGCAGTGTAGGTATGTGCGTGTGTGTGCAGGGTGACGCTGGCGCTGGGGTTCCTGCCGCAGGAGCTGCTGGGCACGAGCCTGTACGAGTACGTGGGCGGCGCGGAGCTGGGCGGCGTGGCGCGCGCGCACAAGCACGCGCTGCTGCGCCGCCACCCGCTGCGCACGCCGCCCTACTCCTTCCGCCGCAAGGACGGCTCCACCGCCACCATGCAGACGCACTTCAAACCGTTCAGGTACCCATTGTACACCCAAGTTCGGTCGTGTTCGAATGATGCGATCGAGAAGGTGATTAACTGTTCTCGATCGGCAGGAACCCGTGGACGAAGGACGTGGAGTGCCTGGTGGCGGACAACGCGGTGGTGGCGGACGCGCCGCCCGCCCGCCGCCCCTACGAGCCCTACGACCAGAGTTAGTGTATACTCTCACGCGCGCGCAAGTTCTTTGGTTTTGGCTCCTCATCACGGATATTTAAGTCTAATATAAAATGGGAGGACCGAGGTTTTTAATTTCAATTGCGAAGAAATTAAACAAACTAACTAAAATAAACACTCATTTCCAAAATCAGACACAGCCATCCAATGTTACCACTAAATTCGAAAATAGTTACAAGGTCCCTTATACTCGTAATACCTTGATCGAAATATGAAAATTCGAAATATGAATAAAGTCATGAAACCGATTACAAACTGAACTTTGAACAGATTTTATAAGCAATCACTTTTTTTTTCTAGCCCTTAAAATTTTACTCCTTCTAAAGCATGCACAAAGTAATACTTTACGAGCATGAGAAATAAAATAGTAGATTGTATCATAAGGAAGCAAAATAATATTTTTACGGCAAGGGCGCTTTTTTGAATCCAGAGCGAAGTGAGGGATTCTTTAGTAGTACGTCGCCGTTTGGTGTTCCTGCTGGCTCTTCTGATCTATGTAGAACGTTGTCTGTGTTGTCTGCTGCAGCGGAGGAGTGGCGCGAGTACCTGACGGGCGGTGCGGGCGGCGCGGGCGGCGCGGGGGCGGCGGCGGGCGAGGGGGCGGGCGGCGGCGGGGGGGAGATGGACGCGGAGGTGCAGCGGCTGATCGAGTCGCAGGTGGAGTGCCACAAGATCGGCAGCGCCATCGCGGAGGAGGCGCGCCGCCGCTCGCCGCACGCGCCGCACCCGCCGCCCGCGCTGCACGCCTACGACCCGGACCTGCCCGCCATCGCCGACCCGCTCTTCAACCCGGTACGCCCGCGCCATTACGCACATAGCATACTACTCGGCCGAATAAACATGCCACCTGGCTGACACGTGGCTCGGAACTTGATGCTTCCCCCACCGCCCCGCGCGGCGCCCTCCGTGTTTCTTCTTCCTCTAATTGCGAAGCCCTATCATTACCAAGTATAACGGGACCTCTTCTCTAAAGCTTCTCTATCAAGCAAGATCGTTTGACAACACGGATGGTTGAGTGGAAAGTGCATTGGACTGCTACTCTGAGTGTCGCGGGTTCGAATCCCGCTCAGGACAAATATTTGTGTGATTGAACACCGCTATTTGTCCTGAGTCTGGGTGTTTGTTGTGTATTCTATGTATGTATTTACAAAAAAAAGTATGTAAGTATTTTATCATTTATCTGGTTCCCATAATACAAGCTTACTTAGTTTGGGGCTAGATGGCATTGTGTGGAATGTCCAAACATTATTATTATTATTTTATTATCCAATTCCACGCTGTGACGCACAAACGTCATTCGAGTCAGGTGTCATGTTTATTCGCCCGAGTGGTACATCGTCGGGGGTCCGTCCTCGGCGCGTGGGTAACGATTGTGATGTGTGTCGCAGTTGTCGTTGGTGGACAACATCCTGGGCGACGGCTCCAACCCGTACTCGGTGCGCAACAACGTGCCGCTGAGCGCGGCGGGCGGCGGTGCGTCCCCGGCGGCGGCGGGCGGCGCGTCCCCGCCGCTGCCGCCGCTCGGGCTGGACGGCAACGGCGAGGCCGCCATGGCCGTCATCATGAGCCTGCTGGAGGCCGACGCCGGCCTCGGCGGACCCGTCAACTTCTCCGGCCTGCCGTGGCCGCTGCCCTGACCCCGCCCCGCACCCGACGCGGCCGACGCGACGATTACGAACACGATACACAGTACCTACTCCCAAACACTCGTGTATGACGAAACGACCGTGCCTTGTATCAATCAAAATATGTATGTGTATAGTATACATATACCTATGTACGCATACGTATAGGCATCAATCGGAGGGCACTCCTAGGGCGCCATGTAGTTTAAACTCTAAAGGGTTTGATCAATTTTGGCGAAAGGTGTCATGTCATTTGATTCATCTTATTTAAGATGTCGGTATGAAAAATACCGGCTGCGAGTTGCCATTTTGTAAATGAGTTAGGTTTTGTTTTTATATATTTTTAACTAAGTAGGTAAGCGTTGTGTCGTTATTGATTTTATACATAATAATTATAAACATACATACATAATTTTTACATAATTTTGTTTTAGGTGTGTCGACTTAAAAAGTTGAGCACAAGACTAATTTTAAATAAATTAGTTTGTTTCATATTTGGGTAAATAACTTTTTTGTACTTGTTACCTTGGTTAGTTTATATTCCAGTACTAATTTATTAACGAGAAAACGAAGTCTCAGACTCTAGTATACTGGGTGAATCGACGTTTGTTTATATGAATAAGATCAGCCCGGTGATTGTTGAGAAACGAGGAGACCATCGTTTCTCAACAATCAATCGAAGATAAGCTCGAAGAAAATCTGGTACATAAAAACCTTTTTTTTATTGTTATTTGTATGTATGTCCCAAGCTTAATTACAAAAACCGATCGACTCGTTACACAACAAACCACCTTAAATTTGCCGTATTATATATTAATTCAGAATTGATCACTGAAGACTATAGAAATGTGTCAATACGGCCAATTTCAGATGTCTTTTAGGCCTAATGAACTTTCTACCTTCAGCATTGTATCTACTTGTTTTCATTAGTTAATTTAATAATTGAATCAAGGCAATGCAGTATCATTACCGAGAGTGCTGTGACTGACTGTGACTGTGACGGCAGATCGATATAGGTGTGTAAGTATTTAACATTGTTACCATTCTAGTGTATAACTAAATCGTTATTTTATTTCGACTGAGTCTATTATTGTATGATCATGTTTTGCAGTACAAAGTTATAAAATTTATCAATATTTATTTTTATATTTTTATCCCTTTATAATTTATTTACACTATGAACTAATGTTAAAAGTTTATTGCTGTTTTTATTAATTTAATTATCGATAATAAAAGTTATTTAATTATCTTTTGTTTTTTTCTTATAATTTTCAACTATTGAACCAGTCACTGGTTAAGGTCAAGGTAGCAGCTCTGGCTTCGTCTGACTAGCTTAATTTTTCAATAATTAAGGATTCAATGCCTAGAATTAAGCTATTTCTGTTTACACGAAGCCAGAGCTGCAGCTATCACAGTATCTTGCTATCCTGGCTAGCAAAATTAGTTTCTCTACCAGTGGTCGATACAGTGACGGTATCCGCAGAGCACACACAAACACTGGTAAAGTATCAGTCAAGTACTGCTCTAAAATTTATATTGAATTGTCAATTTTAGGGTGGTTATCAGAATGAAACAAATAACAAATATGTATAACTAAACTTTATTGCACTTATAAGCTGGTAAGTTGCAGACTAGGGATAAACTAGCACGCGCAGCAGTTTGATCGCGCGCCGCGCTGGCTGCGCGATGGCTGCACGATGGCTGCGCGCTAGCTGCACGACTGCTGCGCGCCGCCGTGCGCTCGCCTCGCCTCCCGTCGCGGCACCGCAACTACCCTCACTTAGCCAACACATTTAGTGTGAAGTTACTACATCCACTCTAGATCCAAGTCCGATGGCTCCGTCATATCGCTTGTAGATATTGATGCGATTTTAATTTTATGAACGCTAAATACAATTGGGTGTTCGTTTTAAACACAAATTGAGAAAGCATGGTTTCGTCATAGTGCCTCAACGGATCATTTGTTTCGGTGGTCTGGCCACACTGTAGTTGGTGCGTCTGCGTACGGTGTCGGCGGGCGGGTGCAAGGTAGAGGGTGGGGGGGTGTGTTGTGGTTCTACTCGACCACGTCTCCGTACTGGTTGGTGGCGGGCGGGACGACGGGTCGGGGCAGGGGCGCGCGGCGCACGTTCTCCTCCACTCTGCAACATACGACATCACTCTATTAAGCGCCAAGCCGATTCTAACACACCGAATATTAAGTATCTCTGCAGTACAGCAGACATTTATCCGCGCCAAATCCGTGGTCTAAATGCGTGTTCACTCACGGGACAACTACGAACGACTAACTACATAACTACGTGCTATAACGTTATTAACAAAGGTTTAACTACAAATATATAGCGGATCGAATTACACTGTGTCATCCCGGGGTGCGCGCTCCGGCTCGCTGAGACTCCGGTGTCGGTATAGCACGTAGTTACCTGAAGGGAAACTGGCCTTAGAACTGCTACAATCACTGTATTACGGTCACCGACTGCGTGACAGTTTCACTGATTTCTCATTGCCGAGCCGAAACTAATGTATGTCGGAATTTGCAATTGTAACTTGGAAGATGTTGAAAAATTTGTGAGGTCATGAGGTGTGTGATTATGTCGAATAGACATTAGACACACTGTAGCGTTTTCTTGGCGGAAGACAACGCGCGATGAGTAACCCGGGTCCAAGAGGGTCACACGGGGTGAAAGGGAAGGTGATGGGGGGGAGTGCATACCTGTAAGGGTCGCGCTTGGTTTCGGCGTAGGCGCCGCGGTTCTGGCGCCGCAGCTCGTCGTAGGAGAGTGCGGGCGCAGGGGGCGCTCCGTCCGACAGCCCTCCCGCACCTGCCGACAAACAACACCATTATCCTCACGATACACGACTCTCGGAGCACGGAGCTCCGCATCCACTCATCGGGCGAAGTCGTTGCGAACCTCGCGGCGGGGGCGGCGGCGCGTCGGGCCGCGTCAGGTCCTCGCTGAACAGCGGGCGGTCGGAGTCGAGGTCGAGCGCGCTGCCCGGGCCCGCGTCCGAGTAGATGTCGCCCGGCGTGGCGCCCAGCATGGAGGCCGGCCCGCCCGCGGCCGCGCCGCCGCCCAAGCCGCCGCTGCAACACGACACCACCATCATCCTCCACCAACCCGCTCTCACCATATATGTATACGGACAACAAACATGCTCATTATCATCCATAAGCCTCGAACCAACAAGACTATGTTAAAAAAAGTGACACAAAACTATTAAAAAAACCAACACTGTGTGATAAAGACACATCAGCGGAAACTGCTCGTCTATCAACAAATAATAATAAAATAATATTAAATGGTGCGAAACAATCAATAATATTGTAAGTAGATACATAAATTGGCCATCTTTATAATCCTCATTGGAATCTGTCATTTGGTATCATGCAATTGAGATCTCCACTAAGAATTTGATAAAGAGATATTGAGGTGTGTCAGAATGCGTGTAAGAGTGTAACGAGAGAGTGATGGGTGGGTAGATACCCTGAGGTCTTGCCGTCGCGACGGTCGCGCAGCAGCTGCCCGATGTAGGAGCCGGGCAGCGCCATGAGCTTGTCGGCGCACGCCTGCTGGTAGGACAGCTTGCCCGCGAAGTAGCCCGCCACCACCGCCAGCGTCACCTTCGGGAACGCACCGAAGCGCGCGTTCGGCTTCAGGAACCCTGCGACAACCCACCGCTGACTTTTTTTCACCCGCTCCCTCGCACCAACCGGGCAGCTAGCGTGCATCGGTGACACCTCTCAAGCAATACGCCTCAATCAGGTTGGTGAGGTTACTTTGTTTTAGAGTTTAATGGATTTGATTGTGACCTCGCTATACCTCGCTTTACAGGAGCATCACAAACCAATGCAACTATTGCAACAAACAGACCATTATAAATATTTTTTTGTTTAGATAGATAGATACTAAATAATTTATTGTACACCCCAAGGAAACATGAAGGAATTGGATGAACTTCTGCAGTTTAGTAGTTCAATTTAGCGAGAAGCCGTAACCATTTAGGTTTATGTGGTTAGCACAATATAACAATTTCAAGTGTCAAGAAGCTGCAATTCATAACAAAAATATTCCATACAAGATGATTCCTGTGGTCCTGCGCCCACCTGAGGATGCGCAGCCAATAGACTGAGAAGTCAACAATTGAAGCTAAACTTTAATTCTTATGACATAAACGGCACATGGTAGCAGCCACTAAAGCCAGCCCCGGTCGATCAGCTGCTCTGGTCAGTGACAGGCCCTGCATTTCCAACATGTCATAGACATCTTAAGGATTAGTTTAAACTGTTATCTTATCAGTCTCTATGCCCCATCTCCGCTGGTGTGTGCTGGGCTTAGGCCTTAGGGCAATACTATGTGTTTGGTGTAAATTAATGATTAAATAATGTTTGTCTGACAAATCTCTTAAGCTATACCTATTCTCGATTAATTTGGTGTTCATGAAATCAGTTATGTTATGAGGTGGGATTGCGTAAGGTCATGGTTCAGAGGGAACTTACCTCTCTGCACGGCGGCGGCGGTGGTCAGGCCCAACAGCACGCCGAGGGGCAGCGAGCGCTGCACGAAGCTCTCGCGGTTGCACTCCTGCAGCACGCGCATCTCCTCCTGAGAGAACTTGTACTGCGCCTGCACACAACGCGCACTTAGCCGCCGCTCCGTCCCGCCTCGCCGCGCGGGCGCAGCCTCGCATCCCGAGCCCTTACCAGTGGAGTCGCCGGCCGCGCCGCAGCGCCCGCCTCCTGGTACTCGAACGAGTTGGGCTCCTTCATTCTGTACGTGCGATTCTATCGACACGACTCAATTGTCTACGTAACGTTTGGATTTCACAATGAACCTACGTAAATTACATTTTTAACAAACAGACAGCCATCAAATTCATTTTTATTCTAGTAATGGTTGGTCATAATACAATATAATGGTGAGCTGCAGAAATTAGAGAACCATTTACACTAGGCCATTCGCCATCTGCCTGCCTGGGAGGGCCGAGCCGCGCCGTGGATGGGCTGGCGCGATGGCGCGGGTCGGCTCGGAATTGTAGAATAGAATAGAATATGTTTAAAAAAAAAACTGTGTGAATTACAAGATCTCAAAACTAAACTTTATTGTAGGTATGTATTGTAGCTACAATGCATACATACCATATACAATTTGTAGCGTTGTATCTTATTGCATGGCCTAGTGTAAATGGTCCATAGCTTAGCACTACGCAACTGTCAACTCGATGTCAATGTCAACATAAAGTGAGTTTGGCAAAGACTGTTACTATGTTACCACATTTGGTGTTATCACAGCGTCGCGACGCTGTCGGTCGTCGTCGGTCTGGCAAGCGTGGTAAGAGTCGGGTATATCTTTATCTTCTGAAGGTATTATTTATCGCGGGGTTTTGCTCGTTTTTCTTCTAATGACTTCACAAGAAGTGAAGGATGTGAAACTAAACAATAAAGTACCTATCTATAGTAAGTAGGTACTTACCTATATCACGGAGGAACAACCTATATTAAGGGGCTGCCATGCAGTAGCTTCATTGTAATCTGTGACGGTATCGGTAGGCCAAAATGCTCTAGGTTTAAAAACCGATAAGTCAAGGGGGTTATCAATTTGAAAAAGAAATGTTAATTTGGTCTTTTAACTTGAAAAATTTATGTTGGTACCTATGTAGAATCATTTATTTTACATAATCGATTATATATATAGGCATAATTATTTGAGGATGAATGAAGAAGCATACTTAAATCTGCTGGATTTAGTTACTCCACTAATAAGGAAACAGGACACTGTAATGCGAGAAGCAATAAGTCCTCATGAAAGATTATCTGCTACACTGCGATTTTTAGCTTCAGGACGTTCCTACGAATATATGAAGTTTTCTACAATAATATCCGATCGCCATCCACACGCGACGAAAAAACTGCGCAAACGCAATCGACAACGATTTATTTAATAACAATTGCAACTGCCACCGATGAACGATAATCTGCAACGATTTGTCATACACACGACCGATAAAACTGCACAAACGGACTGCGCAGTCACATCGCTACGATAAATCGTTGTCGTGTGTAGCAGGCATTAGATTACACTATGGTGAAAACTTTATTTATTCTTTGATTTTTTTTCTTAAAATAGTAGTTGATAGTAGATTTTAACAATGTGTGGTACCTGTAGTAGGTACCTGTACCAACCCGATGCCTATAGGTAGGTACGCACCGCCTTTGCTAGTGCCAAGTGGAGCTTTTGCTCTAGATAGAGGAGCGCAGTATAAGTTGTGCACGCGCGCAGCTTTTTTTATAGGGCTGCAGGAGGCTAGCATTTTTTGGGGTCTTGAGGAGTGTTTTTCTGCTGATGATAAGTGCGCATGACGTTGCCGAGGTGGCCCGGCTTGGTGCGCAGCTTTTGTTCGCATTCCGGGATGTAGGCCACGCGCCCGTACATGTAGCCGACCAGCGCCGCGATCAGCACCTTGGGCACGGCCCCGAAGTGCCGGTGTCGACTCAGATACCCTAGAAGAAAACATTCATAGAAGTAAGGCGTCGGTCGGGAGGAACGTCACTCCTTCCTTTTATTTAATTTATTACGTTACATAATGTAGAAAAAATAGTAAGTATATAAATTATAGTACATTTTTACTTTGTAAATAACTCAACGAGTCTCCGACTCTTACTTCTATGAAGATTTTTGTGGCGTTCCTAAACCCCACCGACCGATGAGACACGATGACTCGGTGACGAGCGGCGAGCGGCGAGCGGCGAGCGGCGAGCTACCCCCGGATGCGGCGCTACTCACCGTACTTGATAGCGGCGTAGGCGGCCGTGGCGAACAGCGAGCTGAACGGCAGACAGCGCCGGTAGAAGCTCTCCTTGTCACATTCTTCTAGAGCCTTGATCTCGTCCGGCGTGAACTCGTAGTAACGCTGAAACGATAATAACGTTGATACTGTTGGTCGCGTCGCTTGCATCACGTGGTAGAGCAGCGAAGTGGGCACAGGCAGTAAGGAGGCGGTCTGACCAGAGGGTGCGTGACGTTCCGCACGGGAGGGCAAGCCTCCTGCGTGCGCGACTCCGCGTAGCATTTGCAGTCTTGCTCCTGGCCGCTCTTCCCACTCATCACGCTTCCACACTGCGCTGGTCACTCTGGCATCGTTGTGGAAACAATGGACGGAACTTTGTACATATTTATTAAATTTTTTTTATTTTACAAGAATTTAACATAGTGAATTAATACGAATTCAGTTTGATGACATTGTCATGGTGATTTGTTATTTTTATCAGAACTTTCATAGACAAAGACAAGTCTTTGAGATAAGGTTCGATTCGATAATTGTTGTTATAAAATGTGCGTAGGTCACTGCCAGATCAGTTTTCGATCGGTATGATAAAGCTCCTGTAGCTTTATCATACCGATCGAAAGGCTTCATCATAAGAAATATTTTTAACTCATAACATAGATAGTGTCACAAATAAAAGGATGCGTTATTAAAGTGAAAACTTCTATATGCGCGCTGTGCACTTTATTTTGTGGGTATTAACCTACTACGAAAGTTTATTAGATTTCTCAATCTAATAAAAGAAGTTCCGTCTCGACTGCAAGGCATTGCTGGTAAACCGAAGTCTTGTATTATTATCACGCAGCAGCGCATAATAAAATCTTTTTCCAGACATATCTAAATAAGTCGAAGAAAGAAGTAGGCTAATAGGCACTTAAAAAACTGCTTCTGACATACGGTAGCAATCAAAAATTAGATACCATCAATGTCAAATTCGTAGTTATGTAATCATCGAGCGTAAAATAACGTAAAACAATGCAACATTCGATATACACATTTGTTAGCGGCGTTCCGAGGAAGTCACGATAAGCAGCAGAGCAGGACGCGCGCGCGCCGTTCGCGTCGGCCGCATGGCGCGCCTGGTGCTGGTGGCGCTGGCGCTGGCGGGCGGCGCGGCGGCGGCGCCCGCCAGCGCCGACGACTACGGCGGCGAGCGCATGCCGCAGTATGGCGACTACGCCGCGGGGGCGCCGCTCAACGCGCTCGCCGCGCTCGACTACCGCGGTCACTCGCCCGACGCGCCCGCCTCGCTCGACTACAAGTACGAGGAAGACGCGCAACGAGGTACCTCCCACCACCCATCATACCCACTGCCACTGCTCGCATTCCACGTGACTTACGTGCACTTAAGCAATTGTACCATTTCCATAGGTAATTCAGAAAAGCACCCCAAGGATATCGATGAAGTTGAAACTTGGAAAAAGCGTTTGGGAAAACAGAGATCGGGGAGACGCGACGGCGAGGATCCGGCCGAGGAGGACGGGGCCGCCGCCGGGCCGGCAGCGGAGCAGCCGCGGCGGGCACCGCGGCGACGCGCACGGCACCAGGCCGAGCCCGAGCGCCGCCGCCGCACGCGCCGCCCGCGCGCGGGCCACTACCGCGCACGCTCCTTCGATTACTTAGATAGTGTGGACTATCGTAGAGATAACAATAAAATACTAGAGGATGAAAGCGTCCCCTTCGCCCGAAGAGACACAACAGAAAGAATAATTCGAAGAAAACCTAGGGATAGATTATTTGTAGCCCCTCTGAATGGCGCCATGAACTCTGACGAGGAAATAGAGCCGGACCGGAAGTTGAAAGACGACATGAGAGGCGGCGGCGAGCGGGACGGCGGCGAGCGGGATGGCGGCGAGCGGGACGGCGGCGGCGAGGAGCGCGCGCCGCTCGCGCCCGCGCGCACCCCCGCCCCGCTCGTGGAACCCGCCGCCAGCGAGGAGGAGTTCGACGACGCCGCCGACGAGCGCCCGCTCCGGGGCAAGCACAAGCCCAGCAAAACGTACCACGACTACGGCGAATATTACGACATGAATAGACTCATTAAAAACAAACTACCGATGCTGCTTCGAAGGACCACAAGTGAGTCTTCAAATAATTATTTCGTAGGAGATCGTTAGCTTATCTTCTCTTATCGGCAAAGCTTTATGAAGCACCGCGGCCGGCGTCGGGTTTTACATTTTGAAGGTGCATGCGACGCCGACGAGGTAGAGTTCGTTGAGTTAGATGACGAAGACGGTGCGTAGAGTTCTCATACGACCACATTGATCGAAGATCGCGGAGAGGTATGTGGTGTAGTGAGTAACGCGAGTGTTGTGTGTGCCCAGCGCGGGAGCCGCCGCCGCCGCCGACGGCGCCGGAGCCGGGGCCCAGCTCGAGCGTGCCCTCCAGCACGGACCTGCTGCGGCTGCTGTGGACCGCGCGTCGCGCGCACTCCCCGCCCCCGCCAACGACCCCACCTCCGCCCGAGCGCGAGGTCACCACCGCCACCGTGACCGCCGCCTCCACTAGCACCACCCGCGGCTCCCCCACCGACACCGCGCGCTCCTCCTCCGAGCTCTCGCTGGCGGAAAGGTCTCGACTCTCGATACTGAAAAAGGCACAGAAGAAGGAGAGCGCCTTAGGGTCGTCGACCAAGAAGCCGGCCGTGCTGCTGCAGGTGACGTCGCAAATGCCCACCGTGGTGATGGTGGCGCCCGCGGCGGGCGGCGACCCGTGGGTGCGCGCGCGCGTCGCCGAGGAGGAGTCGCCCGAGCGGCTGGAGCGCGTGAAGCGCCTCATGCGGCGCAAGCTGGTGGCGCGCGCGCGCAGCATCGCCGACCTCACCGACAACTGGGACGACATGGTGTGCGACTACATCGATGTGGCGCTGCTGGACGCGCCGCCGGGCGCCGCCGCGCCGCTGGCGCCGGGCCCCCGCGCCCTCGCCTACCTCGCCGCCCTCGCCCATATCCTCAGCGCGCGAATTACTTTATAACGTCGATACCTACCTTCTTACTCATGTTCTATTTTCCACATGCAAATTATTAAAAAAATACACAACGATTTTTTTTTATCTTCCATCTCAATGCATATTATTGAACCAAAGGCCTACCTTTACCTACTTACCCATATTAGTGAATGATATACGCAGCCGAGTGTGTGCTGTGAACCGGTGAGACAGCTGTGCTACGAGAAGGTAATTAGAAACAGACAAGTTCCTCCACCTACCTACTTATGTAGAACACGCCCGTCCTGCCTGCACTGTACCTACCTACTAGATTTATGTCTGTGGTACCTAACAACCTACCTACTGCAGGGGAGTCGTACCTACCTACTAGATTTATGTCTGTGGTACCTAACAACCTACCTACTGCAGGGGAGTCGGGAGTCTGAAAGACGGAAGCTAGGTGAATGATGTGATGTGAGGGCGGTGGATGAGATAAAGTAATGTGTGTGTACCTAACCTGACTTGCAGTGCATACAGTGTCTTGTGGTTGTGGTTCAGGTCGCGTGGAGACTGAGACGACGGGCACCGCCGCCGCCAGTGGGGCGGAGCGCGAGCTGGGCGCGCTGCTGGGCGCGCGGGCGCGCCGCTCGGAGCAAGCGCCGCCCGCGGGCCCGGGCTCCGCCACCACCCGGCCCACCTTCCCGCCGCGAGCCGTCGGCGCCGCGCTCCATACACAGTGGAATGCCTTTGTCGGGGCCAGCGATGCCCATAAAACTATACCGACGCTTTATCACCTCGTTTTCTTGATAATAAACTATTTACAAATGCATAAGTACTAAACGATATTCATACTTGATATTAATACCTTACTAATATGTAAGTAGGAACATAAATGTTGTTCCTTTCCTACCATTCATTACTCGTAAACGAACAGAAACGTTGAGCAGAGCCATCTAGGATAACAACTGCGTATTAGTTAGTAGGCGGAGGCGGGTGAAGAACGCGGCGATCGCGATGAGGGGACTACGCGACTGAGCAGACAACTCGCTCGGCAGCGTGAGCGCCCGGGCGCCCGGGCGAGCGTGCCGCGCCGCGCCGCGCCGCGCACGAGACCTGTACCAGTCCACGCTCCGCTCGCTACGAACGGACGGACACGGTGCGGACGGAAGCCAAGCCAAGCCAGTCTTCAGATATAGATTCGCCGCGACGGACGCGGGTCGAGTGCTCGTATAAAGTGTTCACGTCGCGCGCGTCGGCGGGCGGCATCCTGCCGTCCCAGTGCTGTTGTTTATCTAATCCGTGCGTGGTTAAGTGACTATTATGAGCGACAGAGACAGGTCTTCGCCTTCCCTCACGGACACTCCGCTAAAAACTTACATCGGAAGACACGATGAAGACTATCCCCTCATAAATGGAAACGGTAAGTGTTTGATATTATTTCATTTTAATTTGCGCGATCAGAGCTGCTTGAGCTGCATGGGGCAGGCGGTGAGCGGCGTGCGGTGTGGTACAGACAGTCACGCGCTCTGCTATGCAGCACAGGCGCGGCGGCGGCGCGGCGGCGGGCGGTCGCGCGACCATCGCCTATCCGCGCACAGCTGACTCAACTGACACAACGAGGAAAAATAAAAGGTAGGTAAGTACATATGTATTTACTTAATATTTAATTTAACTAGGAAGATGTGCAATTTACTCGGTAACATGTACCTTTTTTCCTCCGTGCATGTACTACCTATATGTCTGTATGAGTGAGTGTGATATTAAGCAAGTACTTATGCATAAAATATAGATTGATAGATAAGTAATACTTAATTTTATCGTATACCACTAAGAAATAACAATTGTATAACGACAAAGGGCAGCATTATCGCTAAAAGCGATCTCTTCCAGACAACAGTTTCATTGGAGTAATTAATAGAGGAAGAGAATACCCCATGTACCTACCTACCTATTAGGGCTAGTAGATAAATTGAATGGAAATATATAGCGAATAATAAATAAGTACAAATAATACCTTTTAAACATTCATACATAACATATTACATACTTACTATAAGTATATATACATAAATACATACATACTTATGAATAATGTTGCATAAAATATAATGTCTGTCAGACAGACGAAACCACATCTAAGTGGCTAAATCAATTCAAAATCAAAATTGTTTATCTCGGTTCTATGACACCATATTTTGTCAGTACGTATCTTAATACTCTGTGGTATCTGTGGTGTGGTGGGGTAGGTACAACATAAGGCTTATTCTAAGATTATTAAAGGGACATTCCATTAGCCACTAACGATGGCCACTAAGATTTTCGAATGGCGTCCATACCTAGACTCGCGGGTGCCTAGGTGCCTACTCTGCCTACGAGCAGGCAGGCAGGTACAAGGTAGGTAGTGTGCGGCGAGGGTATGATGGTGGTAGTTTGTATTGTGTGTGTCGCCGTCGCGGGTGACGCGCGCGACTCGTCTCTGTTGCGTCGCTCGCGTGCGTGCTCGTAGCGGAGGGAGCCGGAGGGTGATGCGGATAAAGCGAGATGGGTGGCGGTGCGGTCCCCAGCTGCCGCGGACTCGCCGATCGATACACAGTTGACCTTAAGCCCGGTTCTGAAACAAGTTTTGGGGTAAAGGATCTCGTTCCGCGAGAGACGCGACGCGATGCATCCGCGGTGCACTGAGGCTCCGCTCCAGCGGTCGCCGCGCCTCGCGCCCGGGGAGCCGGCGAGCGGGAGCCCGGCGGCGGGGCGGCGGCGCTTGCTCGGTGCTCTGCTCCACAACAACAGACAAGATACGTCTACGTAGATAGTTACTACATTAAATAATGTAGACTCCGTCGACAGTGTCTCTATATTTAACTCGGGCGTAGAGTTGGGAAATATTTCAATGACATGTTTTGCATACCAAAGAACAATATTTATCTACCTAAATAGTTTATAACTCGCTTGGATTGTGGTTTCGGTTGAGTGTTGTGTTGATACTGGTGGGTAATGCCTATCCATCCACCCACCTGTCCCAGGTATCTATCTACAGGACCTATACCTTCCTTTTTACCTCAAGGACTGTAGGCATTAAGGTACCTTATACTTGTCCTTAGCCTTAATACTTAAAATAATAAATATTAACTTGTGTGACAGTTGGTATATGTATATTTGGTGAATCACTGATCTCTGGAATTTCACAATAAACAGGATAAACTACCAAAAAAGTAGGTATCTAGCTGTTTAACCTACATCTACCTTATTGAAACCACACTACTAGCGGTAAACTATCCGACTTTTGAGCCATTTGTATTTACGAGTCATAATAACTTTAATCAAAATGCGTGCTGCTGTTAGGTAGAGTAGAGCGTAAAAATACCTTGGGTAGAGGGATCACGGTTGATAACTGTGTCTTAATTTGGCTGAACCTGAGTCAAAAGTGGTCGTAAATGTTCATAGTGATAAAACTAGGTCAGTTGGAGTCTTTCAGTCTGAGTATTCAGGTGCTCAGGTGAGGTTTACGAGTCGGAGTCGCTTCAAACCAACCATTCCTCATTCATTTCCGAGTCGCGACTCGCGCCTCGCGCGCGCCATTGTGCGATGCATGCGCCGAGCGCGCCGCCCCGCGCCGCCCAGCCGAGCTGACGCAAACCAGAAATCACATTGAAAAGTTAAAGAAAAAACCGTACGTAGATCGCGATTCAAAACAAGCTAGCCTTGACCGACATCTATTTCGGAAATACAAAGACAAGCCTGGCAAGCGGGTAGCCACGGGTAGCCACGGGTAGCCACGGGTAGCCACGGGTAGCTAGCTAGCTGGCTAGCGTACGTAGGTAGTACCTACTTTTCAAATCTATTTATCAGTTCAGCTCTTCGAGAATCTAGCAAGTTCAGCTCGATGGAACCATAAACATGCCGCAACTTTACCTATCGTAGAAAAAACTAATAGAAAAAAGATGTTTTTATAACATTTGTGTCGTGTGGTACGTAATCAATTTCTCAACATTTAACTCAATGATTTATTCTCATGTGGTTAAGTCCATTGAACAAACAATATAATAATAAAGATTTTTTATTCAGACGTTACTTAGCGTTAATAAATAGCAAAATTTTCATTTGGTAAACTGCTGATGAATAAATAATCAAAACATAGGTTTATTACTATTTACTACAACCATTGAGGGACGTGTTAACGTGTTAGCTCCATCGATGTACATCTATATCGATGGTTAGCCCAACATTCTGGCAACAATAACTGACTTCTAGTGACCAGCATTGAAGAATCACTTGACGACATTTTTCTACCTGCTATAATAGCCATGTCAGTTGCTACATTGTAAACTGTGACGGTATGCCAAAATGCTCCAGGTTTAAAAACCGATAGGAGTCTGCTATCCTACATCTCGATAAAGAGACTCTAGACGTGCTCTAGACGCGGATATTCGATTAGTAACGGAACAGCATCGGCAGTTCAAGTCACTTCACGACTTAGCGCTTTTGCGCTTGTAGCCCCGCAGATCTATTTGTGTTAAAAGCTTTATACTACACCTTCCCTAAGTAAGTATAATACCTACGTTGATTATTATAATCTAAGCCTTAGATTTTGGACCTGTTTTGGGTACAGTCTCTACTGGCTAGTACATAGGTAGGTATACCAGTGCAGTGGGGCGGTGCGTCGAACAAACGAAACCGCCCGCCACCGGCTCGCACCTGACGCGTCGCGCCCGCACCGCTCCGGTACGCTAACAAATTGTATATGTTGTGTGGCAGAGGCAGGGGCATCTCGTTCGGATGTAAAGTAAGTTCTCGTGAAGTCGCGTGAACCACCACCACCACCACCACCACGCGTCGTCGTCGGCGGAGTTGGCATTTTTGCAATTATCTTTTCGATCACTTCTAACATTTTAGTCAGTAAACTCGACTCTTCATTATATATTTCCATACTGACTAGACGAGGTTCTGATGATAGAGATACTGGGACATTGGGATATAGTGACTTTTTTGATTTGTCTATTCGTTCATATTAGTTGTTTTCATCAGGAAAAATGACGAGAGTGGATAGGATAATAGATGGGCAGTGTGGGCATGGCAACTTATGAATTAAGTATATCGAACACCCGGGCGAACCTGGGCCCTAGAATATTGAATAAACGTAGCGACGACAATGTATAAATGAGCGAGTAAATGTCAAGGCTAACTGCGCCCGAACGCGCCGCGCGCCGCCGGTTTGGGCCTAGTAAAGTAAAGTAAGTCTCACTGCTCCGTTGCGTTGCGATTAGGGCCTCCAGTACCGGTTCCTTTTTCCAGTACCGGGATTTCGGTACCGGCACACGGCCGGAACCGGGAGTACCGGGATTTTCGGTATTCCCGAAAATATTTAGTAGCCTATTATTAAGTCAAACAAAAAACTCGTCAAAAAACTATAAAATAAAGAAAAATCGAGCGAAAAATAACGAAAAGTTATAAGTTATATTTTTATATTTATATAATTTACTGCAAGCATGATTTGTAAGAGAGAAAATTCGCATAACTAATTTAATATTGCATTATCAATACAGTCCCAATTTTTAAGTTATATATCAAGTATAAATGGCTTATAATGAAAGCTTTGAAGTGGATATTTCTTTGTTTGCAGGATTGTATAGGATTACAGTTCAAAAGTTAGTACGTCACATGCGTAACAACACTTCTAAACGAAGGTTGATTTGATTTCTGATAAAATAATAGTTTTTAATCGTACTTTATTTGTTATTTGTTATTAATCTTCACAAGTCAATGCTCAATGATCATGTCATTGTCAATGATCGGCCTCATAAGTATGTTAAAATGAGAAAATGCCAATTTTATTAATTTCCTCTGTGATAAACTATCGATAAGTATATGTGTCAGTTTCAATTTTTTGTCAAAGACGTAACATAAAGAAGTATCCACTTATAATTTACGGTTGTATCTTTGACACAACCCATTGTTTTTTAACCAGTGCGTCCTACCCATAATGAAATACTCAACCAAGGCGTGAACACTCACTGTTCTGCTAGATATCTAGATAAAAGACGCAATAATACACTATGAACCGAGCTACGCTTGGAGTTTGAGATACTTGAAGGGAACTAATGTCATTAACAAAGCTTATAAACCCGTATATCCATAGTTAGCTGGTTTTAATAAACATAAATCACAGTCGCATTGCAGAAAACGGAATCATTATTCATTATTTCTTATTAATAGTAGGCTAATAAACTGTTGATGACAACATCGGAAAAGATGGAGAGACGAGCTAGACTCCTACTTAGAAGACTGGAAGACAGTTGCCCTTGACAGAAAAGAGTGGAAAGAAGGAAGGGAGGCCTTTGCCCTGCAGTGAGACGATTCAGGTTCATAATAAAATAATAATAAGAAATAAAAATAATATGTTCAGTGGCTTAGGTTGTGGAAAGACCGTCACGTCCGTACAAAAAACCCCAAAGCCCATGTCATTCTTTAAATAAATGCATTGAGACGACGATACCAACAATAAGCTGATATTGCAACATTTACTAAGTTCTGAACATCAACACCACCTTCGAAAGTTAGTAAGATGGGCGGGTAGGATCTAGTGGGTAGAGGAGTTACTGTCTTTCCTTCTTTGTACTAACAGAATGCACTATTTAGCTATGGTTTTAAAGATTAAAACCCTAAAAAAGCTCTTATACACTAAATTTTAAGTAATCCCGAAAGTACCGAAAATCCCGGTTCTGGATTTTTCTAGTACCGGTGCTGGAGACAGCCGAGAATCCCGGGATTTCCCGGGATTTTCGGTTCCGGGATTTCCCGGTACTATGCCCTAGTTGCGATGCGTCGAGGTTTTGTTTTGGCATTTGGCACTGCATCCAAATCTAGCGCTGCAACTCAAATGCCAGTATAAAACTGCGACGCAACGCAACGCAACGGAGCATTGTGGCTTCGTTCTTATGCAGGCTAGGCTCTATCTACGTCATTAACAGATAAACATTTTTTTGGTAATTATAATTACAGGTCCTTACAGATTTGAATTGATTATTTATATTAAAATTAAATTAAAGTATATGATGATTATTATTATTACTAGCCTGTACTGACCCACTGCAGGGCAAGTAAATTGGTAAAATAAAATAAATTAGTAAAATAAATAAATCAGTTTGAATTACCTAAACATTTAATTAAAATTACAATGTTTAGTTTTATTATATTACTGAAATTTCTTTACAAATTCATCGACATTATAGAATGCCTCCCCGATGACCCATGATTTTAATTAATTTTGTTAATGTTGCCAAAGAAGAAGCGCTGGTAATATGCTCTGGCAGGTGGTTGTAAAATTACAAGTAAGTACTATTAATTTTAGGACGCCGCCGCGCCGTGTACGTAACCGAAAGACGGCACCTCATGCCATAGGTTACGTTGATTGATAGTGACCCTGCCTGTGAAGCGCGGTGCTCCAGGGTGCTCCGGGGTGCTCCGGGGTGCTCCCGGCCGGGGATAAGTTAACATTGTAATTTGGGGGTGCGGGCACGCAGCTCGCAGCTCGCAGCTCGCGCGCTGGCTACTGATAATAGGTACTCCAATTGCGCGGAATCATGCTCAGGCCAGATAACACGATGTCCATCACCTCATGAAACCGATAGCTAGTTGGACGCACGCGGATACAACTTTTAACAAGTGGCGTTTGATTTGCGATAAACAAAGCGATAATAAGGCATTTATTTAAATCGTTCGCCTGCCCTTGAATGTATAACTGTTTCTTTCAGTTCTGATCTGTTCAGTTCAGATATAAATCTGAAAGTACGTACTTTCTGATATAGTGGAATTCTTATACGTGGCTGGTGGATTCAATTGCATGCAATGCATCTAAGACTACCTGCGCACTGGCAGCCAGTCGAACATAAAGACGGTGCACGGAAGCCCGCGCACTAGGCAGCCACGAAGTCCCGGCTGCGGCAGCCTCTAGAACACGCCTAATTGCCCAGCAGCCCATTGGCTGGTAGGTCGAATGTATTGTGTCTGCCTTTAGTTCTTGTCTTAGCAGCCAGACGCATTTTATTCTCATCGCTCGACGAAAATTTCACAAATGGCTGTCGATTGGCTGCTCAAATAACGTTCGGGACGGTATCATTTGTAAATTGCACTGAAAAAGATTTATACAAAAAATTGCTCTATCGTGCAAAAAGTACTGGGGCTCAAACGAGATAGAAGAGTGAAAAATAAACAAATAACGACAAATATAAAGAAAAAGGTTTTGATTCTTTCTTTCTAGCATTGAAAATACTTATCTACTTACATGATAAAGTACGTACCACGTACGTACCGTCATATGTGTATTATTTTTTATGTGTATTTGTGACTGAGACAAACACAATCATACGTACTGTATACTATAGGCCTATGGGCCTTAAATATAGGATGCGCCAAATAATCCAAATATGTATACACCTACTACCTAACCAAACCTAAACTATACATACCAACTCATAAATTATTATTATTACAAAGTGCTGATGCAGAATGATAAGTTTCGGATTATAATTATCTAGCGAACTTAAACCGTTGCCAGTGTCCTGAACCTGCAGGAGAGGAGCGCGGGAGGTAAATGCTCGTAGATGTATTTAGATTGCGGCACACACACACACACTAACACACGCCCACACACACGACTGAAAGTGGACATTCCTATCCGACGGCCGCGCTGAATCTCTACGACGACGACGACAATATACATTGTTATGTGTGAAAATAACCATCTATTAATAAAGTACATTATATTTTAATTATGTACATTAACCTAGGTCACGTCCGTCCCGGTCAGATCTCACCGAAATACGGAATAGCGCTCGTAAAAACGAGTTTACGAGCCTTTGAATAAACAAGAGAAGACTTGGGACTTCGCGTTCTCGTCCACCTCGTCACAGGCACATTGCCAGCCTGCTGACACTGCTGCCGCTGCCGCGCCCCGGCCCGCCGCAGTAACGCCGCAACACGGTAGGTATACCAACTTGATGGAGTGGCAGGTCGTTTGATTCGAAGACCTGCGTGTCTATTCGAATGGTCGCGTAGGACAGGCAGCTCGGGCATAAAGGACGACACGCCACATAATCGACGTCGGCTCGGCAATGTCGAGTGCTAAAATTAGCGCATGCCAGTAAATCAGGACGGCTAGCGGCTGTCTCTCTTTCACGTGACATTTGGCCGCAATTGTTCCGCGCTCACTTCCGCTTGCGGTAGCAGCAGCGGCGCGCGAGATGCGCTCGACGCGAGGAGCGGCTCGACGCACGGCATCCTGCCCGCCTGCGGCCTGCCTGCGGCCCGGCTTCGTTCTCGGCTCCTGTCTCAGTGCGAGCAATGCATCTTGTTCCACTAAATCAATATCCCACCCAAAACATTGATGTTTAATTGATTGGTAAGTTAATAAGACGAAAATGGATGAAAATAGAACGCTTTTGAACTTGCACTTAGATGTGCAAGTTCAAAAGCGCTTCATTGCGTGTTGTCTTGAACGATATTACTAAACCTTTGTACTAAACTAATGAAGTTTAAATTTGGCAAGCTTGATTGATCTCTAGAAGATTGCAGTTACATAAATTTCACAATTTTATCTCGATTATTAGAAACAGAATTACAGAGGAGGCGGGCGATCATAGCGTTTCGTGTAATAATTGCCCAGTGCGCTTTCAGGGAACTTAGCTGTGCGCTTCGATTAGCCTGACGACTGATTTAACCTGACGAGTCGAGGGCGAGGGCTAGATGATAGACACAACCCTGAGCTGGCTCCACCTCGTGAGGTCTGCATGAGGTGGCCGGCAGCGGCTGCGTGCTGCCTGGGCGAGGACTAGGTGACAGACACAACCCTGAGCCGGCTCCACCTCGTGAGGTCTGCATGAGGTGGCCGGCAGCGGCTGCGTGCTGCCTGGGCGAGGGCTAGGTGACAGACACAACCCTGAGCTGGCTCCACCTTGCGAGGTCTGCATGAGGTGGCCGGCAGCGGCTGCCGTGGCTGGTGGCAGGGATTTCACACTGACCGCGCGAGTGGAGGACGAGCAGTTGTAAACTGAAAGATCTCTACTGATGTGATTGTGTGTGTAAGTGTATACGTATATCACATATTCACTTATAGTGCTTGGTAAAGTTCAAATTGGGTTTAATTTTTTTTTAATTTATCATAAAAACTTTACATTTCATTTACAATACGGCCGACGTATCTTGGCAAGTCTGAACATAGGCGAACTTTAGCGCATGAAAACACGCAATAGAAAACTGTTGATGCCAATTTCTTTTTTATAAACCAACTAGCATAAGCCCGCACTTTCGCCCGCGTTGATATATTATACATATAAAACAATGTAATACATGTGTATATGCGCTAAAGTTCGCATAGCCTATGTTCAGATCAGACTCGCCAAGATACGTCGGCCGTATTGTAGAATGAGCTTAAACCATTTTACAATATCAACAAATCGCGCAACCGACGTTCGCGCGAACTTGCGATGGTCGCGTGATCGCGTTCTATTAGGACAATGCCAAGAAAGCTCGATCTAAAGCTAACACAATAAAAATTTATTAATTAGAAATAAATAAGAAAGTAGATCGTAGGTAAATGTTTAAGGCATTCCATAGAATGCCTACGTATTCAATACAATACCGGATTATACAAATTGCCGATAACATTATGTACATACAATACAACTACATAACTATTACACGTTTGTTTCGCTGTAAAGCTGACAAGTAACAATTCTTCTAAAACAAACAACGAAACATCTTCAAGACATTAATACCTACTTGGTTGTGCAGATACGGCCCCTATTGAAACAATTAGTCTCAATATTAGTACATAGCAGTGTTACCAGATGGTGATTCGTAAAATACCGTAGAGACACATTAAAATTACCGTGTTTAAGTGATAAATTACCTTGCATCTGTTAAAAAAATACCTTGTTATTACCGTGTAAAATAAAAAATAAAACTACAGAAAAATAAAAGTTTCATTTGAATTTAAATCAATTCTATCTTAATCTAAACTAATTACTTATTTTTCATAGATGCTAGCACTCATTTTTGATATCATGTCTCTCGAAACATTTACAAAAACTTAAGAACTTTTAATATTTTTTAATACGTCGTCTACGTCCATCAAACAAAATCAAGGACGATTTACAGGTAAGATAAATAAGACATTAAACTAGGTACCGATTTTATGAAATTACGATCACGTTTCGATTTACGCATATTTAGTACCTACCTAATCAAATTTTAGTTTTCCATTTATAAATATAATTGCAAAAACGTGACACGGTAGTTCGTAATGAAAAATACCGTAGAAAAGACCACGGTATTAGGCCATTACCGTAGACCGTGTTTTGATCAAAATTACCGTGCATCTACGGTAATTACCGTGTATCTGGTAACGTTGGTACATAGCACAGTCCACAGTGACTGCGCGCCCCACCTCGGGGCGATCGCAGATGTGCAAGGAGCCGATATTCCGCTGCTGCGCCCGCGCTCGGGCACTGCTCATTAGGGCGCGCTGGCTAACTGGCCACCTCCGTGTTAATTACGGAATGTCACTCATCACCCTCCCGCATGTGGTTCCATCGCATTATTTATAGCCGATGGTGGTCGCCCGGACTGTATTCTTCACAGCCACAATGAGAACGATCTTCGCTATGGTACCGGCTTAGGTAATTCCTCTCCCTTGCTGCCGCACGTGCTGTATCTCGATTGAATATTAATTAACAAGCATAGGACATTTATTTTTATGTTACAAGTGACAAGACGAGTAAGGCACTCTCTCGATGGAAGAAGTTGCCGAGTCGATCGAACTGTCCGAATGGGCGACGCGAATAACCAACCGACGCAAAGCCATCAAGAGCAGATTCCTTTATAATTTGAACTGTGCCTGGGCGGTAAGCTACACTACACGCCTCAAACGACTTGAAATTGGGTGACTTTAAGCAATCAGGCCGGAGCGGGCGGCTCATTCCACTATGCGCTGTTCATTCATTATATAGTGTGGCTGTCAGGTCTGAGCGCCTGCGTGCTACTTCACATTCCGACTTCCGCCGTTAGCCGCGAAGTGTACCGATACGTAGGCTAGACATGGTGCTTTACCACGATTGCCGGTCATGCGATTGCCCCCCGCCTAAGCACCATCGATCGACTCGGCACTCGGTAGCCTTGGCTGTATCGTGTGGGATCACGTCGCGACGATCCAGGCGCTCTGCTAGCGTTATATACGAAACCTCCTTTTATGAAATTGGTTTAGCGAAGACTATCCAGTTAGATCCTAAATGGATAATAGTGCTAACATCGGTTTCGCTCACACGTTTTGCTTAATACATAAAATGTAGTTATGAAAATGTATGGATGGATAAAACTCGTCTACGCTAAAATCAAAATCGATCAAGCTGAAATCTGGTATAGATATATAGAAAGGCTTAGGAACTGGTAGAGGCAAAGCCAAAACATTTATCTCGATACAACGCAGAAGATTCCAGGCAGCAGCTGAGAAGGCGCGTTTAGCTCCACTCTATCTATCTATACCCTGTAGCGATGGTAGAGGCGCCGTAGCTTACACAGATGGGCTCTCGTAAAGAGCTCGTAGCCTGATGTACGTGATTCTATCGGATAATCTAGCAAGAGCCAAACACAATGTCGGCTGCAGCTCCTCAACACTAGTTTGAGCTAGACTTGGTGGGTTATCCAGTTATAACGAGCGGTTGGAATTCATTGAATTGACCTTGAAAGTTTTGAATGCTGCACTATTATCCATTAAAAGACCGGTCGAGCAAATCTTGTCGCTTCCGAAGAATACATACTTGTAAAGGACCGGAGGACCGATAACAGAAGGTAAATCAACAACGAGTTTGATGTGTCAACGGAGCAAGGCGCATCCGCGGTAAGAGGGCTAGGGCAACACTTTGAGTTACTTTTACCAATATACGAGTAGGAACAACTTTCCTGGCTGGTTCATCATCATCACCGATCCTAAGCCTTACAAACTGAAAAGGTGTATCAAAATTACGTACAATTGTAAAAACACGTAACTACATAGCATATGTACTTACTTATAAGTAGATCTGAACATCGGTCCTGTGGTGTGGCAAGTGAGCGATACTTGTTCGGAATTGAGCCGCTCCCTATTGAGATGATTGCCAGGACGCTCAGATCTGCAGTTGTGGATCCGCTTTCATCAATATATATATGCATCTTGTTTGTGCAGCCATCGCCCGCATCGGGCCTGACGCAGTATGCACACCATTGTTTGTGTATCGTACTTCGGCGTGAATAACTGCACGTAAGGAGCCTCTTCGCGGCGCATTTGAAATACTTTCACCACCTAGGTTCGAAAAAAACATGTGACATGATAAGAAGAAGAAAGTTTGATTGAATTGCTGAAACGTTCACCCTCGGCTTATTGGAGCCACTCTGTCCTGACAGCGCCGCTCCGCTCGCCCAGGCAGGAGCCACCATCGCTATAGGTTGACCTACACAACGCAGACTACCCACTGTTGAACATTATGAAGGCTCTAATCACAGCCTTTATCATTGTTATAGTATATTGTTGTCTCAATACGGCTTGGTACGAGTTGATATGGATACATTTGACATATTAGCCGCGATGACCGATGTAGGTAAACTGGTGCGCAGACAACGTGGCGTCCACCCTGGTTGCAAAGAATAAAACACCCTGTGCTGTGCATGGGTGAGATCTGTGATGTTTCAGTTGACGACTAGAGATGAGTCTCACAACAGAGCTCAAATACTTTCAGTAATGATGGTCTCACAGATCAACCTGTGACGTATCACAGATCTCCGAGATTTCAAGGGTGACTGTGACTGAAGCAATCGCCGTGTAGTAGTTAAGACCTATGCGTCGAATTCAACCAAAGCTAATTTCGACGAGCGTTGAAGAGCGCATAATATAGTAATAATTGACAGATTCAGGCGTTACTTTGCGGAAATCCATAAATATCAACAAATTATATAAATATATTTAGTAATAAATCCGCTTGATTTCTAAACAAAGGTTTTAATTAACTTAACTTTAGTTTAGAACTTTAGTACATATTACTATATTATAAACCAAAGAGTACAACAGCGTAATATTTGTTGTATTGTGCTTTAAAATTTCTAAACACTCCAAAATATTTAACCTAAAACCTTTTTCACATGTATGTAATATATTAAAAGTATTTTTATCGTTTAAAGAATGACCAGTGTCTATTAAGTGCTTTGCAAAATGTGATTTTTCTGGACAGTTATTTCTATACGCTGAAACATGTTCTTTGTATCTGTCTGAAAACTACGACCCGTTTGACCTACATAAACAGCATTACAATCATCACAAGTTAATTTATATACACCAGATTTTTTATGATTCTCTAATTTATCTTTCCCGTTACAAATTGAACGCAATGTATTGTTTGTTTTAAAAGCTACCCTCACCTTATTTTTAGATAATGTTTTTGAAATCTTTTCAGTAATTGTTCCCATATAAGTAAGACTACCTAAATATTTCTCAGACCTATCCGGTGGCAATGCATACAATAATGAACGAACAATGTTTCGACGTTTATTTTTGATCAAATTATCAACCATGTTTTTATTGTACCCGTTATTTTGTGCTGTGTAATAAATTATGTTGAGCTCTTCTTTGAAATCTGCTTCTGATAATGGCAACGACATTAATCTGTGAACAAAACTTCGATAAGCCGCTAATTTGTGTTGGACTGGATGACAAGATGAAGCTGGAATTGTAACATCAGTGTAAGTAGGTTTTCTATAAATTTTAAATTCATGTTTCCTATTGACCCTAGTTATAGTTAAATCCAAAAAGTTGATATAATTCTCCGATTCCAACTCTAGTTTAAACCTAATTTTTGGATGAATGTTATTGATTTTTGTCAAAAGAACATCAATTTGACGAAGAGTACCTGTCCAACATACTGATATATCATCTACATATCTATAATAGTAAAGAATATTTGCCTGATTTACTAAGTATTTATTTTCGAAATGATCCATGAAAATGTCTGCCATTAACGGACTAAGATGCGAACCCATAGCTAACCCTTCTTTTTGCTTAAAATAATTATTGTTAAAGCGAAAATAATTTTGTTCCATGCATACTTTTGTAAGATCAATCAATTCCTCTACCTCTTCAGGAAGTAAATGTTTCTTCTCAAAGTGTTCCTTGAGAATGTCTAAACATTCCTCATATGGAACATTTGTGAGAACATTTGAACAAAGACAACAACCTACATCCTGGCGGCAGATCTAAACCCTTGATATTTTATAATATAGTAATATCTTATTTCGGTTTAAGAAAATCCAAAAAGGCATAAACAAGCTTGGCGTTAACGCGGAATAGTCGGTCTGGCTCGGCTATCTCCGATGAAATCGTGCTCGATCAATGATGGCCACGATGCTTTGCTGCGCTGCGCTACGAAAACGTTCTGCATATTGAAGTTACGATCGTCGGCACGGTTACGAGAAGGGCCGCCGGGCTGGCCGTGGCCGCGCGCTGCCAAACTGGCCGACGCAACTTGGCAGCCCTCTCGAGTCGACGACCCGCCCCTACACTGTTGCCTGAGGTGATGTTCATTCTATACAAAGTGCAGTGCGACCAGCGCAGCGTGCTGTGATGTGCAAGCCTACCTACACACGGTCTGTTTACATCTGATCGTTAATTGTGAGTTGGCGTCGCGGCCGCTGTTCACTTCACTAATCGTTCTCATTGATTTGGATTAATTAACCGTTAGTATCCTGCACGGGCGGGCAGCGCGCTCAGCGCACCGCCATCCATCGCCAGCGCGCTATACCTAATATGATAACTCGTTATCGCATCGTCTGTCGTTTCGCTGTCATCGTGTTCTTGTCACCATTTAATTTCCATGATTTGCTATTTTCGGGCGTTTCACTATAAGTTAGCTTTTAGTTGCTATGCGTACTACCTACCGGGTCCGAGTTCATTACCTCTATTTGAGATTACACCTGAACCTGAGTCACACCAATGAACATCAAAGGCCGATAAATGCCTAATAATGCTTTCTATTATGTAAACAAGAGGCGAGACCAGCTAGACGCTCTCCTAATAATAATAATATATTATAAAAACTCCTTATTGTAAAAACATGTAACAATGTACAGCTAGGGTTTTTACAAAATTCAGTCTTATATTTAAATAAGATCTTTTCCAGACAACCTATGCACCTATGAACTAACTTAACAACTAAGGGTTGCTAATGACTTTGCCGTTGGTCTCAGCATAGTGTTTAGTGCATCGAGAGGCTATATCCTCCGAACTAGACAGAGACTGTATCTGGAAGGTCGGTGTTCGCCCTCAACACAATACGTGCGCCGGCTGCGTACCCTCGGCAAAGTCATTACGTTGATTTGACGATTTCACAATAAACTCCTGATGGTAACAGATCGCACCTGCCCATAATTATAACAGTCTGACACAGGGCTTTGGTTCCCATAGGCCGGTGAAAAACTGCTATAGCGCTCCTCCACCTTGAGACATTTTGATGGTCAATCTGGAAAGTCCAGTAATTTCACTAGCTAGCCCTTCCAACCGGGACACAGTAATGCCCACACATTACTGCTTGGCGACAAAATATTTGGCAGCGTGTTGGTACCCATCTAGACGGCATCCTGCAGAAGACGCCTTCTAACGGTAATCTCAGCTAGTGCTATTTATTGGCCGCACACGTGCCGGACTGCCGCATGCCGGCTCCAATGGTTAGTTCGAAGACGTAATGCGTCGTTTGTCAGTGATACTGATAAGTGATAACAAACAGATAGATAACGTAATCTGCTCGTATGAAACACGCTATATTCAGCTGCCTGTAACGTCATGAGGAAGTGCGTTTATTGTATGCAGAGTCCCGCCTCTCGCTCGTCACGCGAAGCGAAGTGTGCTATCTGCAACGATCTCATAACAACGTAATTACTCTCTTCCCTTCCACATCTATGCTATTCTATAATGCGCCGAACAACGGAGCGCGTCGCCGTCGCCGTCGCCGCTGGGGTGGCGCGGTCCCGCTCCGCGTCCAGTCGGTCAAACAAGTCGGTCAGACCGATTCACGAGAACTTTACTTTTGCAGACAACACCAGATAATTGGATTCTATTCTCGGCCTTAACACAGTTTCCATGTGTTCAACGGTAGAGCAATGTTTATTAATACGCGATGCATTGTGACATTATCCGGTGGAATGCTGCGTTTTGTAGCAACACCGCAATACGGCGCGGCGCGCGACGGAGGGTCAGAGAGTGCGTGCACTTCATAGCGCACGACCGACGCGACGACGACGCCGCCAAGAGAGACCACTTCGCTTATTATGGCCCCGGAGGATTTGATGGTCGCGGGTTCGAATCCCGGTGGCAGTCATGCGTAAATGGGTTTTTTCGGTCGAAAAAATCTATGTTTGCATCCCACGTTCTCGCACCGGTGAAGGAAAACGTGAGGAAACCGGCATGTCGTAGAACCTAAAAAGTTCGAAAACATGTGTCGAGTGCACGAAATGAGCCTCTTCGAGGCGCTTTTGATCGCACTTGAAATCCTTTCACCACACTGGTTCGAAGGAACTAGTGACACGATAAGAAGAAGATGGCCCCGGTGAGTTCGGGTAGGTCGGCCCGACGTAATGTAGATACTGTAGATAGGTACTCAAAGGGAAAGAGCAGTGATCCCTCTGTTAACCAACATACTTACACTAGTCTAGGAACGTTGAAAATAAGAATATAGACCCCAGAGGTCGTTTTGTACAAAGTCGTGCGTGGTAAGGCTCTAAATTGTTGGAGTTTTGTCTCAAAAAGGCATAACATTTCCCCTTGTTTTATGTCTTAAGAAAGCTGCCAGAGGCCCGATCACAATCTTTCGCGTAAACTTTATCGTAGGATTGACTTCTCGGTGATGCGGACGGATACGCTACGATAACGTTAACGGTTATATTGATTGAAAGAGCATCATAAGGCCCAAATCCTCCCTAATAAGATTGTATCAAAAACTTAAGGGACACAGTTAAATTATGTTATAAGACACCAAAAAGCAGTAAACCCAATATTTCATATGATCTCGACACACGACAGTGTGTCAAGCCACGGTCAGGCCCAGCGAACTGGCGAGTAGCACTGTGTGTAAGTTTACACGAACCATTTGGGGCCACTTTTGACCTTGTCATAGCTAAAAAACTAATCAATATAAACACACCAAATTTGGTTTATGTATTGAAAGCCCGGAATTAATGAAGTACCTCAAATCTCATAAACACAGTTTAAACGGTTATTTAGATATTAACGTTCAAAAATCGTCTATTTTATCACTGATTGACTGACATATAGACGTAAAACCTAACCCACTTCCAGATGACCTAGAAAGTTCAAATTTGGCATCCAGCTAGGTAATTGTGTGGATACAAAGGAAAAAATCAGAAAACAGTAAATTTATTAGTTTTTAATTTTATTTTCAAATTATTCGATTTTATGAGGTAAATTTAGCGCCTTGCAAAATATGAGAGCAATTGCCTTGCAAATTTTTGCAGGATATTTTCATTTCCATGATGAAATGTTGTTTTAATCGTTCAATAATTTAAAAATTATTTACAACAGCCCAGATGAATACAAGCAAATTGTCGCAAAACACTTTAATCTCCCGGCACATGGGTCAAGGTACTACCTTATTAGGAAAATAAATAGGTAGGTAACTATTATAATTATAGTAGGTACCTAAACCTATACACCTTTTAATAGTAATACATTTATTTACAAAAAGTAATGATATCTGAACAAAACCACATATAATATGTGAAAATAGCGAGCCACGATCAGATGGATCGGATTATGATGGAGAAGTCGTTTTCCCCCGAAAAAAGACTTCAGATCTACATATATGGCTAGCCAAGGTCTACGTTATAAATAAAGTAATACGTTGTTATAAATAAATTTACGAATGTATCTAGTAGACCTTGGCAAGCCATATATGTAGATCTGAAGTCTTTTTTCGGGGGAAAACGACTTCTCCATCATAATTCGATCCATCTGATCGTGGCTCGCTATTTTCACATATTATATGTGGTTTTGTTCAGATTTATTTAACCTAATTATTTAAATAACTTGCCCTCCATGTGGCATGGCCATGAGACTTCCGGTATATTACCTTCGACGACCGTCCGCCACGGTTGTGACGTCGACCCATAGTTATTTTGTCCGATCAGTATTCTGCGGAGCTTGGCTATCATTGCTGAGCGTCGGAAATACTGGAGTCGCTTAGAGAGGGGCGAGATCGAGATATGGGGGGCAGGGGGAGGGGGGCATGCAGCGCAGGGCGCGCGGAACCGCGGGATCGATGCCTGCTGCCACACTAAAGCATTTTATACGTTTAGTTCATAGTAGATGTAGCCTCGGTTACAGTTACATATTCGGAACAACACGTCTTCGATCTAATTTGAAAGCAGCATCGTAAACTTGACGCTTTAGATAAAGAGTCGTGCGTAGAGCCATGGAGCCTGTGCGCCACGCGCTCCGCTCGCTCGCTGCTTTACATTTTTCTCTATTGTGAAGAAATAAAATATCTATGTCTTACTAATTTACTTTTTTTCTTTCCAGGTCATAGTCTGATCTCAGGTATTGAATTTCGAGATAAATTCTTGTTCGATTAACCTTTGTAATATTAACGAATGTGTCGTATGAGTTTGACGTGGCCCTGGCTTGTTTGTTCCCTAGTATAGTTGGTATCGCTCGTGCTGGCTCGTGCTGGCTCGTGACGGCTCGCGGTGACTGACGCCTCGTCATCATCCTCGGTGCCGCTAGTGCCGCCGCGGGTTCGACCACTGTATATTCGTCTTCCTCCCCACATTAAGTTATTCAAATGGATTCGGTGCGACTTATGGGTTTTTTTTTCTATTCATTCAGTTTTTGAGACCTGTTAGGAAATAAAAGAAAATGGCAGGAGCTTCGAGTTGCGCTGTACTGTAGTATGTTGCGTTATGTGATGTGTTTATCTGCCTGTGTCTAACCAACCGCCACTCGTTACTGCGAATGTAACGAGTCGTTGCTAACGAATGTTTCGTTTTTCCAGGTGAGATTCATTCAGCCACTTATCGCCGGAGACGAGCGAGTGAGTACCTTCCATTTTCAATATCCGCCTGAAAGGCTTATTATTTACTTATATGTGTCAATGTGTGTGAGTGAGTTGTACTCGTTAGTAGTATTTGACTGATTATTAATTGTTTTAATTATTAACACCTGCAATAACAATACATCCGTTAGTAAACTGAAATAAAATAGTGTATATAAAGTTATCATTATGCTCGTAATACGAGCAGCCGTCGCCCGGGGCGCCGCCCAAGCGCCGCGCCGGCTTCGTGCTTCGACACGGGCGGTTCCGGGACTGCGCCCGTGAGTCCCGATCACTTCTAGCGTGAGAGCCCTCGACTACTTATTCTAGTACTTTTAGAGTGATTTACTCGTTAGTTAGTTACACACGTCCTCATTAACTTTCGTCATGATTGTGATACATTTTCATGTTGACAATGCGATCTCTATTTATGAATAACTTCTAGAACTTGAGTCGATTAATTGGTGTGGTAAAATGAGAGAATACTTCAAGTGTGGTTGAAACTCGAGCAAAAATATCTGCCTCCGTGTGTAGAACATCATCAGAAATGAATCTGGTGAATCCTCAACGTCAAGGCTGACCCATAGATATTCTACCTAATTTTTTTCATACTTCTGCGTTAGATCAATCAAATCACGATTACAAAAACATGCGAGCGGAGCAAGCCGCAATTATTCCATGCCTTTAGTTCAGTCTGAAAAATTACTTTTCCCGGTCGCAAGAAACAACGTACCTATCCCTAATAGAAATTTAATCGCGGCGAGCGAAGTGGGCCCAATTTTTTTTACGACTTTAGTTTAGCTAAAAACAAACAACGCGCGAGCCAGCCGGCCGACAAGTTCCGTCAAATTTAAAAACTATGGCGGCCTACGTTTGGCCAGCCTTGCATCATCCTCATATTCATCCACTTATTTTGGAATCAAAACTGAGTTTGCAAAATATTATTGACAGACTTATTAAATTTAATAAAAGCTAAGCATTCATAAAACGACTGCTGCTATTTTGTATGTCCCACACTTCCATTCTATTCGGCATTCCATTCTTCCATGTCACCACTTATGTACATTATGATCGAGACTATTCGAAACGAATCCATTGATAGATATTCATTTGCTAAAGTCTATTATAATCTATGGTTGTTAGAGTCTTAGCAAACATAAAAATACCCGAAAGTTGCAAACCACATTTTATTGATCTAAAAATCCTAACGCTTGACATCTACATTTTAGAAATGTGTAAGTTTAAAAGATTTTTTTTTTCAAAAAACACATTGATCAGCCACGCCACTATCAAAGCAGATAAGTACAAATATAACTTGCCATACCTACATCTAAACTAAAAATATACGGTTCGGGTCCAAATGCAATAACGGTAAAACTTTACAAATAACTTCAAAATAAAATAAAATTCAAGAAAATTATCACATTTTTGAAATTAATCTAAAGGAAATGCTTTTACGAGTTGCAAGATTTTATGAATGATTAATTTAGTGACGTAACAATATGGTTAAAAATATCGGCCCGTCTCTACTATCAGTTGCAATATCCTAAACGTGTAATATTGTGTAGCTGTACTTTTATTTATTTGACTTACGAAAACCTAAAATGTAACCTACCCAATATTGCAAATAAATACTGAATACTGAGTCATGCAAGGACCTTACGTAGTCTGAAAGTTCTCTGGAGTCATGCCTATCCGCTGAAAAAAAATCCCATAAGTGGCCGCATTGCATGCAAGCGTTAGTTATTATTTTCATTATAATATTTTCATTATATTTTTGATTTCGATAAATATTATACTACCTCATTACATTTTGACAAACAAAATGTGCTAAACTGTGTGGCGTAACAAAGGAAAAGACTCAACAAATAAAACGTCACATACTTACTCGTATTTATTTAGACTCGTACGTATTACAGGTAGTACTCAGTACATACTCGTACGTAGTACATGGTATTAGTACTTAGTACATATACGCCCAAACACTTTACTTTCCCTTCTTATTTCCTTTTGTTACGTGAAATTCAGGTCCTAATAGTGGGCACATCCGCCTGGTTTCAGTCACGGGACAGGCGGCGGCGCGCGGCGCGGCGGCGTGTTCGTGTACACGAATGATGATATACGCAGGCACGCGTATTTATAAATAGCGGCAGCGGCGCGCGACGCGATGGGGCGATGCAGAACATTCACGCGGTGCGCGGCGCGCGAGCTGCTGCACGCCGGAGCCCCTCGACCGTCATGTCCATATTGTCCATCTCCCTCGCTATTATTAGTTTTCATTGATACGTGCCGAACGCGGCTACGCACAGCTCCTCACAGAAGCTGTGCTGTCAAGCGAGAGCTGCTCGCAGACAGGCATACCGGTGACCGGCAGGCATCGGACAGGCTGCGGTGCGAGCCAGCTCGCAGCTCGCAGAGCGGAAACTAGGCCACTCCGTTACCTACTTTCCATTCTTTGTATATTTTCGTTAAACCTTGGCTGCGAGCCAGAAATAATTTAGCTGATTGATTTCTCGAACTCGTATGCCCTACGCAAAACGAATTATTATGAATCAGGTAGGATTCACGATGAGCCAGTCATTAATGTATCGGCGGCATCCCGGCGCGTCTCGCACGTGCCCACTGCAGCCGGTGCGTGCGGTGCGCTGCGGTGCCGCGGTGTCCTGTTCGCGGCAACGATGGTAACCGGCTTAGCGCGAGGTGATCAGCGGCGCAGACAGTATGGATGGATGTACTTACTTACGTTTGTGCCTACCGAAAACATAACAATATGACATTATTTTATTGAAGGACATACATAACTCCAGTAGACCCCATACGAGCTACATACATAAACGTAACTCAAGTAGGTAATAGGTTTACTTACGAAAGAGTTTGTGAATCCCATGGAGATACAAGATAGTGAATCCACAGATTCCCGGACTAGCAAAATGCTGTTATTTCAAGATCCTGAGTCTCCTATTCTCTCCGAGGGCCGACATCAGCGCTCATATGGAGAAGCGCAGCGCAGAGCATTTATAACTGTCAATGAGGACAATGTCGATAATAGTTGGCTGTGATAAATGCTCTGCGCTGCGCTTAGCCCTATGGGCGCCGGGCCTTGTTCTTCTATTGTTTTTTTTGTGTATGTCATTTATGTAACTATGTATCATGAATATTTTTGACATAGCGTATTTGTATCGTCGTACCTTTACAGAATGGTTACGAATAAACTTGTCAAACAGTTTAGTGATTGAATGAAGAGATAGAAAAATAAATACTTATATGTATTGTCAAAAAAAAATATTTTCGTCGATGCACTTAGGTGATAAATAACTAATAACGCTCAACTGCGGTTACCACCACCAGCACCAGCACCACCACCAGCACCTAACCTTATAAAGAGTGTTAAAAATAAAGTACATTGAAATACATTTTGTATTTGTATTGTATAAACAAGTAGGTACCTAGACTGCCTACTTGTATAAACTAATATACATATTTATAATACTATGCAAACTAAAGTGGCCGGTCCGGCTACTTGGTTAGGAATGATTGAATCACTAAAACCAACGGAATGTCGTGCTAAAGTTTTATCACGTAAACCTTGGAGCCACGGTACTGTTTGGTTTAGCAAAAATATGTTTACGCCTCGTTATCAATGAATTAAAGCAGCAGCGGTCACGCGCGCGGGCCGGCCCGTGTGACGCGTTTGCCGCACGACTCGACCGCCCGCCGCGCGCCGCTCCGGACGCTCGGACGCTCGTCGTACGTAGCGTCCCCCTAGGGGCGCCAGCGAGCCCTGCGATCCGCATCATTGACTGGGAAACATTCTTGAAAATCATTTTAATTATGGCAATACATTAACGTTGAGAGTATTGTAATATTATTAGTTTTCAAAATATAGTATGTTGGTTTACAAGGTATTCAGGCCTGGCCTTTGTAATCATCTACATGGTTTATCGCTGAGAAAACATATGAAAGGTCGACAGTGATGTATGAATAACTGTGGAACCTTTTTGTAAAACATGGCGGGCGCCGCGCCGTGTCTACGCACGGCGTGATTTTTATCAGTGTTGTATTGTATTGCAGTCTATAATAAACGTAGTGGTTATATTCTCTTTGGTCTATAAGAGTGTGTCGATGGCGCTGGACGTTTTTACGGAAGCAAAGCCGTACCTGGCCGTTGTCTCGTTCGCTGGTTTTTCACGTGCCATATACCAGCTCGCACGGTTTCTTAACTGAACTGTCAACACGCTCCGTTCGTACATACCTATATGGCCATAGGTTTGTTGGTGCTACGGCAAAGAAGTGGTAATATTCGATTGTACCAAGCTCTGCACGGGGCGGCGGCGGCGCCGTAAATATAAAATATTAGTTAGCAACTGCAACTTCGTTTGCGTTGCGAATTTCTTTTTTGTACTCACCCACTTTCAGCTCTTGACGAACACATCCTCCAAGTTTCAATTCTCCAAGTTCAGCGGTTTCACCTGTACGTTGTCTGTCAGTCAGTCAGTTATTCAGTCAGGTCCAAGCTTTTTACTTTATTTTATTTCTAGGGAACCAATTTGAAAGTATGACTTATGTAAGTAATGGAAGCAAGCTCTACCTAATCTTAAGTTAGTTTACCATCATTTTCCTAATATGTATGTATCTATATCCGTGAAACCTGTAATTGGCTCTCTGAAGCTAAACCAATGTCTACCTAGATCACCTACCTGGTATCTTTTTTCTTTGTCTAGATGTAAAAGCTGTTGGTTCACCAATTATTAAATAAATAAGTAATTAAAAAAGTATGGGACATCCTGTATACAATTTGTTTTCCTACCACTAATGTAATACCAGCACATAATGTAAGGTATCTAACGTGGTATTTGATAATCCACTGGAACATAATGCACATATCATATGTCTCCGCTCGGTCTCCGAGACACAACAAAGTGTTCGGTTCAGATCAGACCGATGGCGTTGTGGCGTTCCTGTTTGTTGTGTTGGTATAATTTACACTCGAATTTAGAACCATTACATTATGGTCGGCGCGCGCCTGTTAATAATAGCGGCGCACGCGCACGCGCTCGCTTGCTGACAGCTCTAGCGGGCTGGAACGCTTTGTTTTGCACACTCGGCGGACTGTTATTGCCTTCAACTCTAATTATGACGGCATCCGCCCGGTCTCGTGTTATCTATGATCTGGTTGACCGGCTTGACCGGCCCAAGATTGGTTTAATGCGATCACCAAATCGGCCGCACGCTCTCGCTCGCGACACCGCCAGAAAATAAGCATACACAATTAGTAGCGATCCCACAAAATATTAAGTGCATTAAAATATACTATTTAACACATGACTCAGGAAAGTTTGATTGAAAAATTGCCATCGTAATTATAGCAATAAAATTAATAGATGCGCGAAGTTTATAGCACAGCCAACCTACAATAAAGACGCAGCTGCGCAAGCAAATGAAAAAGGGGTTATCTCGCGGTCATCTACTATCCGCGGAAGAATAGCGTGTGTCCTTCGGGTGACTTTAACCATTATGCGATGACGCGCCACTATAGCGGCCGCGTCCGAGGGTGCGCATATGCTCTATCGCTGCAGGACGCACGCACGCGCGGCGCTCGCCGCCCCGCCGACGGGCCGCTGCCGAGACCAGCCGGCGGAAACACAAATTAAGGAAGATGAAAACACAAATAGCAGGCAATAATAGCACGCGTCGCGACTGTTTGCATTTATTGCACAGGACTGGCGCGTGGCGCGTGGCCCGTGCGGCGCGACGCGGGACGGTTCGGCGGCGGCGGTTGCCGTGTCCACTGACAGCCGCCGACCAGCGCGGCATCGGCAGCGTGCTGCTCACACAAAGATATCAGGTCGAGACCAAGTATTGTCGATCTCCTGGAAACTATTGGTAATAACTTATCTTCAGGAAAATATTATACTTGTATTGGTTATGTTTGTTTTAAAATGATTATTCGGTGTAACACTAGTAGTGCAGTAACACTTGCTCTTGCCGATTGTATATACTAATGCAATGAAGAATTATCTTCTTTATTATAATTATGTAAAGTGGAATAATTATTGTAACGCAATAATTACCTACCCAATTGACAAGTGTGCAGAGTGAATTGGTGCGTCCAGCCGCAGAAGTCGGCAGTAAGTGGGTGCCGCTCGTGACCCGCCCGACATGTGAATCATGTGATTTGGCAGAGCGCGAGCGCCGCGTCACGGCACGCGAGTATCGGCTATTTGCGCGCGCCACCCACCGCCCGCCGCCGCCGCCCGCCGCCGCCGCCGCCGCCCGCCGCCCGCCGCGCCGCCCTGCGTGCAGCGGGGTAGGCTTCGCGGCGCCCCTGCCGCCCCCGCGAGCGAGGCCCGCCACCACCTCCGCCGCTCGCAGGTTCACGTCGATTATCGTTCCGTTGCCTGACGAAACTTGATGCTATACGTCAAGCATCACATGTTTCGCGGTGAATAATATTAATATTGTTGCATGCCGCATTTGACGGTCAAGTTAGGGGAACTTCTATATTTAAGAAGTTTTCTTACCTTACTTGTGGAAGATAACAGCGGTTTCAGACTAGCGTATCAACATAATTGCATTTTTGTGTGAGATATAGTGCTAAATGGTGATAAAAACAAAATTATTCAAGTATAAATAAATAGGTAGGTATTTTTTAAACGATGGGGGTTTTCTTAATACATACTAGATTCGTATATAATATTATGTTTTGAATTTGTACGAAATCCGAATGTCGAATATAATTATGTATACACAGAGTCTGAAGTTTACACGAGAAAGAGTGTGTCTTAATAACAAAAAAGTACCCAAAAAGATATACATATTAAAAATTATTACCCCAAAAATTATGGTAAATTGCATACTGAAAAATATAAAGAAATGGAGTTTGTGACTTATGTATTGTAATAACATGTTCCATAATAAAATTGAACCCTTGACAAGTTAAAAGTGATCAGGAAAGGGTTCCTTTCTCAGGGTTTTGAAAGAAATGTGGCGGATGCAGAAAGTTCGGGGGTCGCGGTGTCTCACGGAGAACTAAGAGTGGGGGCGGTGGGCCGCGGGGGGTGGTGGGGCGGTGGGAGGGGAGAGGTCAGGCCCCACGATGCCGGCTCGCCCGGCAGCTGATGCGCGCTCTGCCGATTGCATTACCCGCTCCGTACAATCGCTTCCGCCCCCACACAACAACACCTCACTCACGTCTGATATCCATTTAAACTTCTCATGCTCTTCAAGTTCGACTTCATTTTATTAATTAGGGACTAAACTGCTGTAGTAATATACATTATAGACTACGGCCCACTGCATTATCCACAGATTTATAATACATTTTACATAAAAAGACCACTAGACAGAATCGATAGGTATAACTAACTTTAACTTTATAAACAATTAAAACTAAGACTTGATTGCAATAAAAATACTGAATACTGAAACTAGCAAAGCGAGCAGCTGTACTGTACACTTCAAATTATAGTTACACATTATTCATATATGTATATGGGTAGAGAAATGTGTATATTTCCGGGTAGACTAGCCATCAGATTAATGGTAGTAACTTCACAAGTTCAGAGATTGTTCAACTGCTCAAAGCGCCAATTATTAATATTTCTTAGGCAATTAAGCAAGTGAATTAAGCAAGAACAGAAGTTATTAATTACATAAATCAAAAACAAGATTTATGCATCTTATAACTTCTATGTCCTTTAGGTTCTTAGATCTTTTAGGTCCTAGGGCAAAAAGTGATTGCTTATAAAATCTGTATAAAGAGGTTCAGTCTGTAATAGATGGTAATTAATAGGTTTCTTGGCAAAAGTTAAAAAGTTTTTATTAATTTCAAACTTCAGTCGAAATTCTGGTTTTGAATTACGGATTATACTAAGCGCTTATTTCAGTTTAAATATGTTAAAATTCAAAGTGAAAAATCTTGTGTATACCTCGTTCGTGGATCCCATTTAATCCATAATTCTCGTAATAATAATTCTCGATTCTGGCTGTTGTACAAAAGATCAGTTAATTCATGTTTACCTAGAAGAACACTATTAGGACATTCATGATCGAGAAAAGCTGTTATTTGCTTCCTGTTACGTAATAAATTATTATTATAATACAAGCTGCTGCTCCTGCGTAGCGTTTTCGTAGTCTTTCGTAGCAATTTCGTAGAGGCTTTATAGTATTTTCGTAGCGCTTTCGAATGGAGCTTTCGTAGCACTTTCGTAGCGCTTTCTGAGGGGCTTTCGTAGCAATTTTGTAGAGGCCCTCATCGTCTTTGCGCTTTTGGAACGGGCTTTCGGAGCACTTTTGTAGCGCTTTCAAAAGGGGCTATCGTAGCACTTTCGTAGCGCTTTCAAAAGGGGCTATCGTAGCACTTTCGTAGCGCTTTCGGATGGGCTTTCGTAGCACTACTACAGTCTTTGGCCAACGGGAGCTAAATGAGACATACCAACACGTGACCAAAGTTTTGCGAGCAATGCTTACTGAACATGAAAGCTCAATTTCCACCGGGATGGCACCCGGATGGCAGGACCGGCAGAGCACTTTCAGTGTCATCATATTTTAAATACTTTAAACGCAGAATTTGTAATCTCACGAAACGTTAAGTATATTTTTTGTTTTGATGAGCGAAAGCGATTAGAAAACCAAATTTTCCTTGACGACACGGATGGTCGAATGGCAAGTGTATTGGACTGCCACGCCCGGTGTCGCGGTTTCGATTCCCGCTTCAGTACAAACATTTGTGTGATGAACATCGGTGTTTGTCTTGAGTCTGGGTGTTTTCTATGTATGTATTTACAAAAAATAAGCATTTAAGTATTGTATCAGTTATCTGGTTCCCATAGTACAAGCTGTGCTTAGTTTGGGTCTAGATGGCGTTGTGTGAAATTTTCAAAATATTTATTTATTTTTGAGATCATTTGTGAGAGTTTTTTTAGCAGTATGGTATGCATGTCGTATGATGAGATATACAGTGTATTTTTTTTATGTTAGCGATTTCGTGACTAGCTAGGCGCTCTCTTGATGGTAAGAGATACACCTGCCCATAACCATAACAGTCCTACACAGGGCTTTGATTCCCATAAGCCCGTGCAACACTGCTATAGCGCTCGTCCACCTTGTGACATTTGGTGGTCAGTTTCGAAAGCCCAGTAATTTCACTAGTTACATTACTCTTCCACAGTAATGGTAACACATTACTGCTTCGCGATAGAACATCTGGTATTGCGTTGGCACTCATCTAGACGGCATCCTGCAGGGGACGCCTCCCAACGGTAATTTTATTTATTTATTTATTGGAGAACCACAGCTTTATACTTCTAAGTAGACAATAGTAGACAGTAATAAGGTATTAGTGGAATATGAACGTATATATGGTTGCCGGATTATTTTATTGGCCATTCAGTATCAAGTGAGGAAGTTTTGTAATTTTTTAATTGAATAAATCTGGTCTATATTTACTTTGAGGTTTACTGAATCTTACCAAAGCTATAAGCAAGTTTAAGGTGTTATTAATTTTTTTCGTATATTCCTGGGAAGTTTTTTCTTGTGGTATAAATACTGTGGCATCATCGGCAAACATTACGCAAAGATGTTTGGTTATATTAGGTAAATTACATATATGAGAAACAGCAATGGGCCAAGAATGCTCCCTTGAGGAACTCCAAGTAATATATTTTATGAAATAAAAAACTACTGAATGGATTTAATATAGATGTTACAGTCAAAACTCATTGCCGGTTGAAACCAATATTGACCGCTAAAAGCAGTCAATATCGATATTGACTAAGGGCCTTGGTCAATATCGATTTTGACCGGTTTTTCCAGTCAATATTGGTTTTGACCAACGTCTTTAGTCAATATCGATTTTGAATAATGAACGATCAGTTAAAACTTTAAAATATAACGGGTTAATGTTTTTAACATTAATACTACTTATTGTCTTTGATAACTTTCCGGAGGCGCAAAAGAAAAAAACCTAATAACCTACCGTCACCTAACTCTTATCAGCCCTAGATGATTTTCTGTCATTAGGCTGTGCACGCTTGCTACGCTCGCGTGTAGGCACCCTTATAATAAAAAAAATATGTATTTCTGTTTGAACCCATTATATTTTATGAGTTTTAACCGACAGTTCATCAGTCAAAATCGATATTGACTAAGGACGTTGGTCAAAAGCAATATTGACCGGAAAAACCAGTCAATATCGATACTGACTGCTTTTAGCGGTCAATATTGGTTTTGACCGGCACTGAGTTTTGACTGTGACAGTTTTACTTATTTCATTGAATTCATTAAGTACAAACTTTAGAATTTTTTTAGATTTCATTTCTAATTCATTGCGTTGATAATTCCAATGCGTGTGAAACGTACCTTAAAGCTAAGCGTCCACAGACCGGCATCGGACGTATCGGACGCATCGTACGTAACGGATTAATTAGACTGCGTCCACTGTATCGGCAGCGATCGGATTGCCGACGCGAGTATTAGCAATCGGATTGCCGATGTCACCTTATTCGGATTTTTGTAATGCTTTATGTTATTTCTTGCTATAAAATGATAATCGCGATTACGTTTTACGACAAAATGGCCGACGATGCGGAGCGAGCGCGCGGGGCGCGTCCACTGATCGGCATTCCGTATGACGTCATCGGTACGCATCGCATGTAGGTATTGCCGATGAGCGGTCCGTACGGTGCGGATCAGTGGACGCTGTTGTATGAGTTTCTATACAAGGCTACGTCCGATGCCGGCCTATGGACGCAAGCCTTAAATGGTCTTAAGGCGGTGTCTCTCGGTGTCTCGATAACTGTTAGAATATATCTGTAGGTCATTGTAATGTCGGCGCGGCGCGGGCGCGGTGCGGGCGCGCTGCGGGCGCGGGTTCAAGGCGCGCCCTGCAGTGACGTCGCGCACGCCGATAACGCGCGATAACCCGCCGCTCACAACATCGCATCTTCTATACCCATTATTACTTCGGGCAGCAAAGTCCGAATCAGACACGATAATAAGTAAAATAAATTATTAAAAAAATCTAACAACCCCACTGTAAAATAGTCAACTTATGGGCAGCCCAGGCGTATCTCTTACCACCATGAGAGCGCCTAGCTAGTCTAGCAATGCACTAAAAAAAACCAAAATAAGATTGTAAATAGAAAACAAAATTAAAATAAATAGACTAATAGTAATAAATAAAACCAAACTAAACTCAACTTCGGTGTAACACATTATATTTTCATCTTGACCCTACTGTTCTCTACTCGATAGGTTTAGTAAACACAAATGTATTAACGACTTACATTTAGCGCCCCCAATCTGTCAAAAATTAGAATACGCACTAGACCACTATATGTTAAAATTAGCTTTGTTACATCGTAACTTTCCAAACGGCGGGTGAGATGGATTTGGTAGTACCGTTTATTACCATCATGGGTTTGGTATCGTTTATTAATATCGTTTTTTAACAAAACCTATCGATAGGGTATTAAATTAAATTAAATTAAAAGGAGATTACTAAAATATATGCAGGCAAGTAAAATGTTTAATTTTAAATAGGAATTTCGGCAATCGGGTTTTCTGTTTTTATATAAGAGGTGTCTGTATTTTTTTGTCCCGTTTTACTAAACTCTTGGTTTTAAAATATCAATGAAATACAGGAACACCGTCATTCGTGCTAGTCTGTTCGTGATGTACTCAGAATTTCAGAGTACCTACTAGGGCATAGTACCGGGAAATCCCGGAACCGAAAATCCCGGGAAATCCCGGGATTTTGGTCTGTGTCCAGCACCGGGACTAGAAAAATCCAGAACCGGGATTTTCGGTACTTTCGGGATTACCTAAAATTAAGTGTATAAGAGCTTTTTTAGGGTTTTAATCTTTAAAAACATAGCTAAATAGTGCATTCTGTTAGTACAAAGAAGAAAGGACAGTAACTCTTCTACCTGCTGGATCCTACCCGCCCATCTTACTAACTTTCGAAGGTGCTGTTGAGTTGATGTTCAAACATAGGAAATGTTGCAATATCAACTTATAGTTGGTATCGTCGTCACAATGCTATGCAATGCAATGTTATTTAAAGAATGAAATGGGCTTTGGGGTTGTTTGTACTGAGACGTGACGGTCTCCACAACCTAAGCCACTGAATGAATTATTTTTATTTCTTATTATTAGTTTATTATGAGCCTGAATCATCCCACTGTAGGGCAAAGGCCCTCCCTTTCTTCTTTCCACTATTTTCTGTCAAGGGCAACTGTCTTCCAGTCTTCCAAGTAGGAGTCTAGCTCGTCTCTCCATCTTCTCCGATATTGTCATCAACAGTCTAATAGCTTACTATTCATAAAAAATAATGAATAATGATTCCGTTTTCCGCAATGCGACTATGCTTTATGTTGATTAAAACCAGCTGACTATGGATAAATGGATTTATAAGCTTTGTTAATGACAATAGTGCCCTATTATCTCAAACTCCGGGCGTAGCTTGTTTCATAGTGTATTTTTGCATCTTTTATCTGCATATCTAGCAGAACAGTGAGTGTTCACGCTTCGGCTGAGTATTTCATTATAGGTAGGACGCACTGGTTAAAAACAAAGTATAAGTAGATACTGCTATACGTTACGTCTTTGACAAAATATAGAAACTGACACTTACATATACATATACATATCGATGAGTGGATATGACTATGAGTGTGATAAACTACAGAGGAAATTAACAAAATCGGCACTTTCTCATTTTAACATTCTTATGAGGCCGATCATTGACATTGACATGATCATTGAGCTTTGACTTGTGAAGATTAATAACAAATAACAAATAACAAATAAAGTACGATTGAAAACTATTTTTATATCAGAAATCAAATCAACCTTCGTTTAAAAGTGTGGTTACGCATGTGACGTACTAACTTTTGAACTGTTATCTTATATAATTCTGCAAACAAAGAAATATCCACTTCAAAACTTTCGTTATAAGCCATTTATACTTAAAATATAACTTAAAAATTGGGACTGTATTGTTAATGCAATAATCAATTAATTACGCGAATTTTCTCTCTTACAAATCATGCTTGCAGTAAATTACATAAATTTAAAAATATAATTTTAAACTTTTCGTTATTTTTCGCTCGATTTTTCTTTATTTTATCGTTTTCTGACGTTTTCTTTTTGACTTAGTAATAGGCTACTAATTATTTTCGGGAGTACCGAAAATCCCGGTACTCCCGGTTCCGGTCGGGTGCCGGTACCGAAATCCCGGTACTGGAAAAAGGAACCGGTACTGGAGGCCCTAGTACCTACCTACCTTTGTTCCATTACCGTGTCAACCGTTATTATAATGTCCGTCTCGAGTGCAATCGATGCCGCATTCCTGTACGTACTACGAGTACATACATACACGTAGGTTAGGTACGTACGTACAAAGTTGTTCTGTTTTGTGACACCGAGACACGCTCGCCGCACGCGTTCGCGCCCCGCTCACGCACCGCGCCCCGACCGCCCGCCGACCGCCCGCCGACCGCCACAGTACTATGTGCCGGCAGCCATCCAGCACGATGAGTAGACCAAAAAATTCCACTAACAATGGTTTTAATACTTATACGAGTAGGTAGAGGAAGACCAAAGAAAAGATGGATGGACTGTGTCAAAGAGGATAATATTATGAACAAAGCAGGTTAGATTTAGCAGGTTAGTTCCCACGTTCTCGCAACGGTGAAGGAAAACATCGTGAGGAACCCGGCATGTTGTAGAACCTAAAGTTCGAAAACATATGTTGAGTGCACGAAAGGAGCCTCTTCGAGGCGCACTTGAGATCCTTTCACCACACTGGTTCGAAGGAACTAGTGACACGATAAGAAGAAGAAGAAGAAGCAAGTTAGAACAGAGATGACGGCTGATAGAGACGAATGGAAGGAGAAGACATTTTTTTTTTTTTTTTTTTTTTTTTTGTACGAGGAGAATGCCCACGCATGTCCCCCACCCCACGGGAAGGGCGGGGGGGTCTGTCGGACTCGAACCGACTAAACTCCTCGGTGTTCCCACCTGCGCCTAAGTGCCGGGGCTACGGGAACGCTACCCGCACACAACCGCGGCCCCGACGGCGCTGGTCCGCTATGCGGGCGCCGGATCTCATCAGCACTTCCCAGAGAAGCGCTTAGAGTCCCGGCACCCAAGATGCGGACCCCCTCTCAAGGGCGAGCCTTAAGGCTCCCTGCCTCAGGAGATGACGTGTCGGAACACGGGACACGTCATCCATCCTCGGGACTTACTTCCTGTGTGGACGGCGGACTACCCGTGTCTGCCGCCCGGAAGGCCCAGCCTAGCAATAGGGTGCGGAAAACACGCCCCCTACGCCCGGCTACCTCAAACGCCCCAATCGGGCTTGAGGCCCATCCTAATGGAGGTCTCCCACTCAGACCTCCATTTGAGCCCCCGCAGCCCTTGGCTGGGGAGCTGGGTTCCGCTGGGCCCTGGCCACAGCGGCAAAAGATCGCCCTGTTCGCGGCGGTGGGGCGCACGCCCTACTTCCAATCTTGTGCCCCGCTGGCTTCTTCGCACTCGCACACAGTGTGCAGTGCGGCTCAGCGGAGCACTCTCCCGCCTTGTGGCCCGTCTGACCACACCGGTAACAGTCATTGCTCCGGTCGGTCGTCGTGGCTGCGCATTGCTCGCGCACGTGGCCCACCTCGTGACAGCGGAAGCACTGCATGGCTCTCGGCTGGAGCAAACGCACCTGTGCCGAGACCCATCCAACAAGCAGGCGACCGCTGTCTGCCACCCGGTAAATCGCGGCCATTGGGCCGCGCACCAGCGCCGATCCCAGGCCCGCGACGTTTGCCTTGATGACGCCACAGGTGACGTCATCGGCTTTGCAGGCCCCCGCCTTCGAGACGGCGGCAACCACCTCTGCGGCCGTCACCGAGTCATCCAGGCCGGATACGCGCAACTCTGCGCACTTCACCGGCCTGGAGATGCGGACCTCCTCGGTTTTGAAGACCGCTCGCAGCTTTTCAGCCAGCGAGTCGGCCTTCTCCCCACTGGTGGCACCTGGCACCTCGAGGATTCGGGCACCTGTGGCCGCCACCCTGAACCTGAGGATCTCAATCCCCAGGTCCGCAAGGTTTGTTTTGCCCTTGGCCTCCAAAAGGGCATGGGCATACGTCATGCCCTTCTCGACAGCAGCCGGCTGGAGGGCAATGACCACCGCAGATGAGCGCGGTGGCCTCTGTCGCCTAGGCCGTCTCGTCGCCCTCTTTTTGCGCTGGGGCTGCACAGGCGTAGCCTGAGGGCGCTTGCCCTGCCCCGTGGGAGCTTGCGATGGCTGCTCCCGTTGCGCTGGAGCGGCCTTCGCAGCGCTCCTCTTCTTTTTATGGGTGACCTTCTGCCACCCATCATCCCTGCCCACACCAGTTGGTGGGGCTGACACCTCCTGTGCCACCACAGGGCCCGTCCTTTTGCCCTTCCCTTTCCCCTTGGGATCAGGGATGGGCAAGACACCACTTGGCGCTCTCGACGGCCCAGCGACGGGCTCGGGTGCGGGCGACGCGGCGGCGGCACTTTTCCTCTTGTCCGCCGCCAGCGGAGGCCGCAGACGCTCCTCAGGTAGAAGCCGCGGTTCCACGGCCTCCAGCCTGGCATTGACCATTCCACCAACCTGCATCAGGATGGCTCTGGTCAGCTCTTCCTGAGCAAGGAGAAGACATGTGCCAACCCCACCTAAGTGTACGATAAGGGCAGGGAGATGATGCTGAATATGCCAATGAATATACGTTACAAGTTTTTAATTATCAAATAACTTAAATGATAAGTTGAATTATTAAAGTTTATTATGCCATATCTGTGTTCAGTAACGGCATCTGATTAAGCGTATTTTTTTGGTTTAATTCCCTTAAACTTTACCCACTCCTGAAAGAATCTCAAATCTCAATCCTGCTGAGTAGTGCTGGCTGAGTCGTACTGCGTACACAACCGGCAAGGAACACAATACACCTCGCAGCTAAACATTTTGTTTCATGGTAGTTTAATAAATGACATATCGTATTGAAAATTTATATTTTATTATAAGGTAAATAAAATATAAATTTTAAATAAATATAGGTATTCGTCGGTTAGTAACTTGGCATTGGCAAATTTAAAATCATTATAAAGCATAAAGTAGTCGTTACGACTCTGAACATTGGCGGAGTGCGTGCTCTAACAATTAATAGGTAATGCCCGAGATAGACGAGGCTAGTTCTTAAAGCCAAGATAGCAAGAGTAGTAAACTAGCAGCACTTCGTTGAAACAGAACTAGCTTCATTTGTTGGCTAGTAAGCTAGTGAAAAGGAAGCTAGTTCCGTTTACACAAAGCCAGAGCTGCTAGCAAGCTAGCTTTCTATCACTATCTTCAAAAACTAGTTCTATGTTCTATGTATCTTGGTCATTATCTCATTAGTGATAAGCGCCACACTTCGGATTTGGCTACCGCTCGCCTGCGCCACCGCCGCCGCCGTTATCGCACTCACCTACTTTTACTATCTCTCGTAATAGGTACCTATTTACACCTACTATGCTAATGGAAACGATTTATCAAAACTTTATAAGATACGTCTGATTTATGATACGAGATGGAAGAGCAGGGCGCAATGTGGCGCAGGCGTGGGCTCGGCTCGTCTCTACTGCTCTACTGACTCTACTGTTCCTTCTCGGCGACCATATTTTCTGCAGTAAATATGAGTTCCTCACCAGTGAGCATTCCCGGTACCCTCCATTTCACAGTGTCGAGTGTGCTCGGTTTTTGTTGTATTTTTTTTCAGTAAGGGTAAGGGTAAACCCTGGGTTTAGGACCCCAAAGGAATAGGTTTAATATTTCACATGAAAGTACAGGTATCACGGTTTAATAGCACTGACTTTGAATGCGCCTTGACTTTGTGCTAACGGCGGCGGCGTTAGATCGCGTACGAAACACCGAACTGCGCTCTAAAACAGAAATTACTGACGATCGATGGTCTCAATAAAGCAGCCAACCCGGCCTAATGGAAATGGGCCGGCCACATCTGTTACCTACCAGCTAGCCAGCTACCTATACGATGAAGACTTAATATTTAATTAATCAAATTCGTTTTTAAACATTTTTAAAAAAATTTAAAGCTTTCCAAGATTTATGAAAACTGAAAACCTGCTTGTCAAAATATTATCGCTTAAACTTATTGTATTTGTAACATTTTTAAAACAAAGATTTTTAATAGATTTTTAATTACCATAATGTTTATGCTTGGTTTTGGTATAAATAAATTTAATTTATCTCTATCTTATTTATTTAATGACACTCCTTTGACCGAAACGAAGTTACAAATAATGTTTTTTTTAATTTTTGTGTGTATTGGAGGTTGGATTTTGAGGTGAATTTAAAATCACAGTAAATACTAATATTTATTTCATACTCACACGACTCAGATACCTACCTATTGAAACGATTTCAATGAAGCTGCGCATTTATAGGTAGGTAGATATGTTAATTGTTTTTTTTTGAGAAGTAAATCAGAAGTACTATCTATGTACCTATCACGTCAGGAGATTCCATTATCGGTCGCCGCGCCACCGCACAGTGGTCTGAGAATCGAGCTCCATACAAGTAGAAACTTGATCTCTCAAATATTAAAAATTGATGATTGGAATGTGTTTGGCATACCTGCCTTAATACCATACTGCACCTTACAGGGTGATCACGATGACATACAGTTCATGCACCTATGGGTGCGCAAAGCTGCATAGGTGCGTTTTTTTATATTGGTGTTCCCAACATTTGTACCAATTTTCAGCTCTGTCCGAATTATTCTAATCTTACCCTCTTTTTTGAGCTAAATTGACCGGCGACTAGACATTTATTCATTTCATTGAGTATTTACGAATGTATTTTTTTTTTAAACTATTTTTACTTATAAATCAAGCAGCTGCTTCTTATAATTGACGTCAAAGTTAAAAAAAAAAACACGTAACGAAAATTTCAAATTTCAAAAATTTGCTACTCTCAAAGCTGCACACATAGGTGCATGAACTGTATGTCATCGTGATCACCCTGTAAGGTGCAATACTTCGTGTGAGCACCAGCCCTTCAGTTCCATTCAGTTAAAAAAAAAATAGCTTTAAGTGTTTCATCCCATACAAAAAAAACCAAAACTTTTTTTCTCACGCGTGGAGCTACTTATACTTTCCATACTATTATAATATGGTATTAAGGCAGGTATGCCAAACACATTCCAATATTTTTTTTTTATTTGCGAGATCAAGTTTCTACTTGTATGGAGCTCGATTCCCAGACCACTGTGCGCCGCCGCCGCACGGTGGGTCGAAAATTGACTTTCAAAGACATAGGGATTAAAAAAAATAAGTGTCGTTTTATTTGCTTGAAACGGCTTCTATTAATCAATATTATGCCTAAATATATCATGTGATACCATTTGGCGGAGAACATCTCAAGATATATTTTTTTAATGAAAAAAATGTATGGAAAACATATAAAAAATCCGGATATCTCCGGAAGTGCATGTCCAACCGTTATATCCTTGCACACAGTTATAGTACCAATTATTTATGATTTTTTGGCATACCTCATATTTCTCGAACTGCTGCGAAACTTTTTGAAAAAAATATACGAAATATTTTTAATTTTTTAAGTCCCGATCTTCCATTTGTATGCTATAGATAGTTACAAATGTGTGTTTATCTAACGTTATAATATCATAAAAACAAAACTATAACCACAAATGTTTTAAAATGTCATTCGCTACCTAAATAAGTAGCAAGATAAGGTACCAGCGGTTCAGACAGCTTACTGTTAAAATTTCAAGGAATTTATTAACAATGAGCGGTAGTTAACTAATGACGCAGGTAGCATAGTACATACTATAGTGATCTATATGTGTGTCGCATGGTTACAACTTAGTATTTCTATCGGATGATGTTTATGCAGTTAGATATGTTTTATTTACGTAGCTCATACTGCAATTTTGTACTGTACTGTGATTTTTTTTAACAATTATGCAAACAAATTAGGAGTAGGGCTAATAATAATACAACATTACGTCACACAAATTACAAAAAAATAACTGTACTACATGGGCTATGAATAAAGTTAATATGATGTAAAGTATAATAAAAAATAACTGTTAGCTACTTTCTTAAAATTATAAAAAGTACATAATACACGGTCAAATTTTAATCACCATAAAAAAACACATAGTCAGTTGCTGTTACTGAACACATCTAAGGCAAAAAAAATGTTTTTTTTATGAATACCAAAAACTAAGTAATTATTGGGCAAACTAATCCATTGATATGTTTTTTACACAAACTAGTCCACCTGTACGCACACATTGAAACATGTGTGATTCCATTTCATTCATAAGCTCGGCAAAAGCGGGTAAAATCGTGTATAGTTTTGTTTTTCTGATATTATAACGTTAGATAAACACACATTTGTAACTATCTATAGCATACAAATGGAAGATCGGGACTTAAAAAATTAAAAATATTTCGTATATTTTTTTCAAAAAGTTTCGCAGCAGTTCGAAAAATATGAGGTATGCCAAAAAATCATAAATAATTGGTACTATAATTGTGTGCAAGGATATAACGGTTGGACATGCACTTCCGGAGATATCCGGATTTTTTATATGTTTTCCATACATTTTTTTCATTAAAAAAATATATCTTGAGATATTCTCCGCCAAATGGTATCACATGATATATTTAGGCATAATATTGATTAATAGAAGCCGTTTCAAGCAAATAAAACGACACTTATTTTTTATAATCCCTATGTCTTTGAAAGTCAATTTTCGACCCACCGTGCGCCGCCGCCCGGTATCTTCGTCGAGGCTGTGTCGTCGCTCGCGCAGCTCCACCATGCTCCACACTCCACGCACAAGGTCGCGCGTTCTCCGAATCTATCTTTCTTAGTACTCGTGCTCATAGCTGTACGCTTACGCTCGTGTTCGCATGTAAACCGCCTCCGCCTCCGCTTATTATATGGAATTATGTCATACTACTAGCACAGAGTACTGAGATATACACAACTACTAGTAAGTAAAGTAGTATTACAATAGTGAACGAACGTCCAATGTGCAAGTAAACAATGCCGGTGACGCCACCTGTGTGTGTCGTGCGGAGTGACGGCGGTGTCACGTGCCGCGGGCCGCTGCTGAGCCGACACGGCACCCGCCCGCCAATAGCGACGCGCTCTGCTGCACCGACGTGGCGCGTTCTGCCAATGGCAGCGCGGAACAGAGACTAATCGCGGCTACCAGTGCGCACATGTGACCCACCACGCCGCACTGCGCCCCGCCGCGCTCGCCGCGCTCGCCCCGCGCTTAATTACTTCAGCTCACATAAACATACTAATTCGAACAAACTTTTTAATGATCGATTTATCGTGATCATATTTTAATATCTCTAAATAATTTTGGAAGTTTTTGTCATGCATCGGAACGGTAAGCAAGTTTGGGATGCTCTAGCCGGTACCTCGTTCACAAATATCTTTGGTTATCATTATCAATAATTAAATGAGGGTTCGAGATGCGACACTGGTGACGTCGGTGACCATTTTGATAACTAATAAACCGGTTCTGCTTTACGCTCAGGCACCTCATTTTTCTGTACGAGATTCTGTAAACACCTGCTAGATGGAGGCACCTACAATGTGGAACTTGTGTATGTCTTAGTACTCTGTGGTAGCACGTTAACTTATTCTCGCGAGTCGTGGAGCGGCTGGCAGGCAGGACGGGTACGCGCTTCGGCGTCTTGTGGTGAGAGGGCGCTTCTCTCTCATTTTACCTAACACTCCTAAAAACAGATTTCAAAATGAATATATTAATACGAGTAGAGCTCGTTTTGTCATAGCCAGTTATGACGAATGGATAGAAAACCTAGACTAGATATATGACTTGCGAGGGTAACTTATATGATTGTATAGAAATGTTACTTAGTTAAAAGTGATGGTTATTTCTTTAGCCTAAGCTAATAATATCAAAAAAAAAATACTTAAATATTTCGTGAGGTTATAGTAACAAAATGACCGCTACTCTTTTTTTTATTTTTCGCTCAGTCAATTTATATCTTCTTATACAGGGTCAGCCAAAAAGTGACGTCAAAATTTTTTTTTTAGATTCTCACACCTGGGTGTATTTGAAAATACCCCATGTATGTTCCGCGATTTTTAGTAGTTTAGAAGTTATGATTTTTTTAATGTGTATTTTCGAATTTACTTCCGGAGCACCTTAAAAAAATCATAACTTAATTAATAGTAAGATTATTATTTTTTTTGTTCTCAAACATGATTGTCATGAATTACTTTTTCATACGTTATAATCAACTACACAACATTCTTCATAACAAGTTACCGAAAAAAGGGTCGAAAGTGAAAATTTTAGGTTTGGAAATAAATAAATTAATAATAATGATATTTTTAGATTATTTTGTAGATTTAATATGTACCTAATAAAAATTTTGTTAGCATTTCAGACTTTAAATGTTTATTTAGATAAAATAAATCGTGGTTCTCCGGGACAAGTACCTCGACATCGTGGTCCTCCGGGAGTAACCCGAATTTGTACCCGACTGCCAAGGAAGGGTTATGTTTTTCGCGCGTATCTTGTATGTATGAATGCATGTAAAATATTTGTTTACCAAACTCAATTTTTATTTAAACTATTTTATGGTTTATAATAATTATTAGATATACTTATAATAATTTGGGTAGGTTTGGAGTGAAAAAAAAAATTTGTTTGGCTCTAATCTAATGCGTTATTTTAGAAATGATTCCCAATTATCAGGTGCATGCAAGCAAAGCCGCGAACAACAGCTAACTACATTATACTATATTTGAAATGTGCTGTTTAAGGCACAGAACCCGGCGCACCGCTATCTCGCTCGCGCATTTGTATATCCTGTATATATCAGCCAAAAAGTGACGTCAAAACATTTTTTTTTTATTTCTCACACCTGGGTGTATCCGAAAATACCCCATGTATGTTCCGCGATTTTTAGTAGTTTAGAAGTTATGATTTTTTTAATGTGTATTTTCGAATTTACTTCCCGAGCACCTTAAAAAAATCATAACTTAATTAATAGTAAGATTATTATTTTTTTTGTTCTCAAACATGATTGTCATGAATTACTTTTTCATACGTTATAATCAACTACACAACATTCTTCATAACAAGTTACCGAAAAAAGGGTCGAAAGTGAAAATTTTAGGTTTGAGTTGAACGGAGTAAAATTTTCAAAATTTTCTCAACAGTACAAAATTGTTGTTTCATAGGTTCAAACTACTTTTAAAAACTTCAGCACTTTGTCAGCTTGCCAAATAATAAAAAAAATGTTGCTCTTAACTGGCAATTTTACGATGAATTTGGCACCGAACTTGGTTAGGTGAGCAAGCGTAAAGAAAAAAATTGTCGGAAAAAAAAGTTTTACCTTATTTATTTCATTTTTATGGCCTACATCATTTGTAAGGCATCATCAAAAGTAGTCTAATAATCTCAAATTAAACAATCAGTGATACATTAAAAAACAGTTTACTCTAAAAAAGTTTGGTTTATTCTACATTAATACGGTTATTTTGCTTTGTTTTAGTATCAATAAACAATAACACACAAATTAAGTTACATTACTTTATTAGATTTTCAAAATGACGCCCGTCAAGTTCGATACACAGTCGGCAACGTATTAAAAAAATATCTTTTAGTCAAAATTTTTTAGTAAAAAAAATCTTACTTTTAATTAAGTTATGATTTTTTTAAGGTGCTCGGGAAGTAAATTCGAAAATACACATTAAAAAAATCATAACTTCTAAACTACTAAAAATCGCGGAACATACATGGGGTATTTTCGGATACACCCAGGTGTGAGAAATAAAAAAAAAATGTTTTGACGTCACTTTTTGGCTGATATATACAGGATATACAAATGCGCGAGCGAGATAGCGGTGCGCCGGGTTCTGTGCCTTAAACAGCACATTTCAAATATAGTATAATGTAGTTAGCTGTTGTTCGCGGCTTTGCTTGCATGCACCTGATAATTGGGAATCATTTCTAAAATAACGCATTAGATTAGAGCCAAACAAATTTTTTTTTTCACTCCAAACCTACCCAAATTATTATAAGTATATCTAATAATTATTATAAACCATAAAATAGTTTAAATAAAAATTGAGTTTGGTAAACAAATATTTTACATGCATTCATACATACAAGATACGCGCGAAAAACATAACCCTTCCTTGGCAGTCGGGACAAATTCGGGTTACTCCCGGAGGACCACGATGTCGAGGTACTTGTCCCGGAGAACCACGATTTATTTTATCTAAATAAACATTTAAAGTCTGAAATGCTAACAAAATTTTTATTAGGTACATATTAAATCTACAAAATAATCTAAAAATATCATTATTATTAATTTATTTATTTCAGACAAAACATCCATAGTATACGTAAAATATAAATGTATAAGAAATGTCAAAAGATAACTTTAAAAAATATGCAAATACTGATATTTTTACATTATAAATAATCAACTTTATGATAAGCGTTATTAGCACGATTTCTCTCAGGTATTGTAAATAATTCTAAATATAAACAATTATAAATAATCAACTTTAGTTTAAAACAAAATATTAATCAGTCTTTTTTAGGCGTAATCAGTACGATTTTTCTAGTCTTCTTAAAACATAGTTAATGCTTTTTTTTGAAGATTTTAATCTGAAATAAATTGTTTTATTATTATTATTATATTTCTGTTTTGTAGCCCTTCGTCAGTTTTGCGATAGCCTTTTCGTTGAGAATACTTCTGCGCTTGTTTATGGTGACAGGTTTCCCTTTGAGTTGCAATTTGCCTTGTGCCGTATCGTAGCTTGCTATATCAATCATTACCATTTGTAAAAATAGTAACAAACTTGGGTTTGAACCCAAATGGCATTGCAATCTGTTACATATTGTATCATTTATTTTATATTTTTGATACATTTTATTCAACTTAGGTATTAAAACTATGATTCAAATATGTACCAAATTTCAAATCAATAACTTATTATGTCGACCACAGACATAGATCTAGAATGTCGACCTTACAAGTTGAAAACAACAGAACAAAAAATGTTATGAAATTTAGCGTATTCGTGGTTCTCCGGGCGGGACGTTTACCTCGGGGATCGTGGTCCTCCGGGAGTAACCCAAAAATACAGACAGCACGGGGCGCTCACACACACACACAGTTGCTTACGGTTACGGTTAGATCACTACACTACAGACAGTCACGTCAAGCACGCCTCTTATATTATTTTGCTCGTTTGTTTATTTGCTAAGTCAGCGTTGTTTTCATTTCAGATTTCCTGTGTCACGGCGCTAGTTTCAACAAGAAATACGGTTAGTGCTGGTTTGTGTTTTGTTTTTCACCTTCCCTCACCCACCTCTAAATCGCTTGATCGGTACTTTTTCAACATTCTTCCTTTCTATTGTGATATTAGTCAAGTATCAAGTGTAGTATAACTTAAATAGCTTTTATAAATGCGATACTTTGGATGGATGTTAGTAACTCGATCGACCACCCCTAGTCCAGGGATGGCAAACCAACAGCACGCGTGCCAATGATGGCACGCGACGCAATATTTAGGGCCGCCACCGATCACCATGTTCACTATGACATGAGATGTAGATTACCTACTAAGAAAAAAAGTCCAAAGTAGTAGTACTAAGAAAAAATCGCGTTCGGATGTAGGTTTATGCTTGTCTTTGGCAGCTCGAAAATCTTAAATTTAAAATTGTTTGTGGGCACGTATATTGCCTTATTCAACATTTATCTAGAAAAATGGCACGTTGTTAGAAAAAGGTTCGCCACCCCTGCCCTAGTCCTTGTTTACCGAGGTGGAGTGACATGCGTGGTGCTGAGGAGGTGCGGACTGGAGTTAGCATTGCTACTTTTCTTACTAGCTTCTGCCCGCAACTTAGCCCTCGTTATTTTAGTGTAATTAAGAATATCCATCCTTCAAGTTTCGCACTTATATATAGTGCAATACCGATCTGGTAGATTAGCTACAGATATAATGTTATTCGTTTGTTCATTATTACGCTCTGGGCTTTTTTGCAACAGTCTTTCTATGATGCTCGTTACTCTTCGTTCTGATGTTGTGTACTGTACTTAAAAGAAGGTAAGTTTGGCACTATAGTTTTTCGTGTTGTCTTGAATTTCGTGTATAACTAAAGTTTAGAAAGTGTACTACGTGTAATTTCATTACTCAGCGATGGTTCAGATAAAACAGAGGTACACAGACTTTTTTTTCTCATAGACCACTTTCAAAATAAAGCTGGGTTCGGTGGACCCCCTGCAGCTACATTCCTACCATATTCCAAAACTCGACCAAAATGTTAGTTTGCTGAGTTCCAACCACGAATTAACAGTTTTCTAAAAAAAAACGTGGGAATTGTTTGGTTTATTAATTAATTGATTGTGCTGTGAGTGGAAATCAAAAAAGTAAAGTTGGCCAATCAATTCTCACATCATTCGCTGAGCCTCTTAAAATATCATCTGCCTTCAGTGATAGGTAAAGTCAAGCCAACATTTTAGTTATCGTTATCGTTATCGAAAGCAGATAATTACGAATTGTGAACCCTAATTTTTTTGTCACGCAAAGGGTCTAGCCCTCGTCGAGTCTGCCGTCTGAACCACTTTGGGATCCAATGAGCTCGACGACTTCGAGCCTTCGAGAGTAGTAACAGTATTGTTATCAATCTGAGGGTTAGACGTAGGTACTAGTAGATTGACGCGACACACGTGTAATAGCATTCCTCCAGTCTAGCATAACATAAGAGAATAATTCATAAATAGTGATGAATTATGGATATTGCGCCGGCCGGCTTGCCGCTACCGTCAAACAATACTCAATATTAGTACTCCTGTTCGAAGATCGAAATTCCAATTTAGTAGTGATGACCATTTTTTTTTTGCATATGGACCATAGTGCGGCGCCCGCGCCTCCGGCGGCATCGGGCGTTTGTCGGCGCGCGACCTCCCCACAGATACTTTATAATACCTATCTGTTTTACAAATAGGGAACTATAGCAAAAAATACTATGATTTCGCCATCAGTGCGATCCACGTGGTTAGAATAAATGGTAACCAGTAAATACACTTGACTTGTCACTGGTAAAAATAAACAAATTTAAATAGATTAACCTGAGAAACTAAAAAGTCAGACAAAGTTATTTCGTTACATAATTTATAAATAGCAAACGTGCGTGGTTTCAGTGCGCGCTCCGGGCGCGCGGCGGCGGCGTCGTAGAGCTGCTACGCGGTGCTACGCCGCGCTACGTCGCTACGCCGCTATGGGATGGGGTGGTCGCTCATTACCGTTATATTACCACCCTTACATAATGTGAAGGTGAATCGATATAGGCTTGTTGGTTATAGAACAACAACAACGAAACAGCCAGCCAGGTTTATCATCATCACAGTATCAGTCTCTAGCTAGACGTTAGCTTAAATAAAACACTCACTAGATAACAACAAATATATTCCATGTGCCATAATTGTGAACACATTTTCTCTCATATACTTTATTGAGGCTATTTTAGGCACAAATTGACGATGACATTTTTGCGATTTCGCTGTGTACATGTTATTGCAAGGTGAATTGGTGAATCATAACGAAATTATTATAATTTCGTTATGATTCATTCGTTATTTAAGCTAATATTTCAATAAACGACCGTCGCAACTTCAGCTAGTTGTAATAGTTTTTGGGTTTTTTTAACCTTTTAAAAATAGTACGTCGTACGTAGCTCCTAAAAACAATAGTTACTTTCGGGGTAAATTATTATTTGCGATGTTTGAGCCCCTTCCCTCAACCCTGCAGGCCCCCTCCCACCCCCCGGCCCGAACCGTGAGAGGTGGCCCGGCCACGTGATCCCGCCCGCGCCCCTTCTATTCACCAACTTTGAGACCGTACATGTATGCCACTTGCCACCAGTTAAATAAATAGTTTAAAGATATTGTATCCTATATAATATTATATAGAGATTCAGTGTAAACTTCTACTTTGGTGAAATAAATAACTATAAATATAATTAGATAAGATATTGTTCTAACAACATAGCAAAAACTATTGTTTATTTACCTGAGTGTACTTAAAAGGCTCGTATTATGACCGAAACCCCTTAGTGAAAAAGATAAATGAACGGCTCAGAACCAAACTACCCCCTTAGCCCATACCATCAGACACCAGGAGCAGTCGAGAAACAAGATAAACACAAGAAAACTGCAGGAGGCCTTTGTCAAGAGACACACTGCTGACGCCAGCATCCAATATGGCGGCTGTAAGGCACCAACATTTTTGAAAAACTTGATAGATTTCGGTAAACGATTCGTTTTAGTCATGGGAGTGACAAAGAACAAAAAAAACGGTGTGTGCTTCCAGAAGTGAAAACTTCATCAAATTAATAAAAAAAAAAAAGTTTAATTAATCTAAGATATTAGTGAGATATCTGTCTTAGTTATTCTCAATGAAGGCTTAATTTATTTTCAATCATAAAATGAAATAGGTACTACTACATTACTACTACATTTTAATAATTTCAACTTTTCCTCAGTCCCATACATCTTCCATGTTTCTGCGTTCGATGATTTCCTCTCTTTAGTCAACCATAAATATTTTAGTGTGTTTGGAGTTTTATTATGTAACCTACTTTATTATTACTTATTTTCGATGGAGGTCCCTCGAGTTTTATTCACTTACACTTCGGGCCACTGATGTCCAATGACTGGCCCGCGTTGCCCGCGTGCAACTTTGTCACCCGTTAAATACATTTTTATTGTTCTTGTTTGTTCCACCCGCGGTGAAATGTCATAAAATAGCAAAGTGTCAATACTAACCAAGTCAATCAATACTAAACTTATAATCCTATATTTGCCCTCTGAACAGATGTAGGGTTTTTTTATAGCCATTATACAGGGTGGAAACTTTCAGCGGAGCAGTAAGGGGATGTACCTTATCCGTTGCAGCTACACGAAAATGGTCTTAGGCGACAATCCATAATTTTTTGTGGAATTTTGATCTCCATTCACAGATTAAAAAAAAATACAGTTAGCATGAAAATAGCCATTTTACACAAAAACATTTTTGATGCTAAACGATCCTGTTTCTAATACTGATCTAAAACTTCTATGGGATCAACCATCGTTGGAGTACTCAAAAAGTCACAAATTGCAGAAAACTTTTCCCTTACACACAGCAACGGATAAGGTACTTCCCCTTACTGCCCCGCTGAAAGTTTCCACCTTGTATACTTTTCAGGCTTCGTACCTATGATATTCTAAAGTTTCAGTTAAATCCGTTCAGTAGTTTTTACGTGATGTACACAACCAAACAAAATCTTCCGAAAAAAAATTTGTGGCTAATTTATTTACACTGAACACGTTTCGGGCAATATAAAAAATATATGTACAGCAATTTGGGGTCTACTACTCGAGTATAATCTATAGATATAGATAAAAGATAGATAGCAATTTCGAAAAAAAAGAGGAAGGAGTCAGGGTCCGTAATGTTGCAACGGATGTACGCGCGAGCCGGGCGGCGGGCGGGGCGGGTCGGGGCGGGCGGCGGCGGCGCAGGCACGTGGTAGCGAGCGCGCGTCGCACGTGTAGGCGCGCGTGCTCCCGGCGCTCGCAGCCCGATCCCTCAATCCTCGCTCGCTCCTCTTCCGGAACGGTCGCCTTGCAGGGTACAGGCGCAGCGACGATTGAGTGTGATCAGATCGAAAGGGTCGGCACGTGCGCGCGATGCTGGCCCACCCGCCGGCTCGACAGGCACGGCTACATCGACATGGCGGCGCAGATGGTGCCCTTGTCCGCTGAGGCGGAGTGGGCTCGCCAGTGGCCGCACACCACTGATCGCTGCTTCTTGCCGCCCGCGCCGCCCGTGCCGCCCGTGCCGCCGCCCGCGGCTCCCGTGCCGCCGCCCGCGCCTCCGCCGTTCTGGACGCCCCTACCCCGGCCGCTGCGCTTCCATCAGATGTCGATGCAAGGTACAACAGTCGTGTTCAAAAGTGAACAATATCTGATGCTGCATTACGAGTTCCCGTCTCAATCCTCGACCTCCGAAAATTAACAGTTTCGAATGTTTTAAATAAATATTTCGGACATTACACACAACGCCATTTAGCCCCAAACTACTTTTTTCCTATGTGCCCAAACTAAGAAAGCTTGTAGGTACTATGGGAACCGGATAACTGATAGAATACTTTTTTTTGTAAATACGTACATAGAATACATAGAAAACACCTAGAGATAAACACCGATGTTCATAACACAAATGTTTGTCCTGAAGCGGGAATCGAACCCGCAACACCGGCGTCTAACACACTTGCCACTCGACCATCCGTGTCGTCGTTTTGACTCGGAGATGTGCGACACTTCCCGCTCGGCCAATTTATGTGGAATGTTACAAAAAGATTTAAAAATAAAAATAATATATTAAAAATGTATGAGGAACCTAGTTACCTATAACGATATGCGACTCTGTGCGTTGAGAAAAGCGGTTTTCAAAGTCAATGTTTTCCAATTCATATTATTTTTGTAGTATTTTAGTAATATAACCGGGATTTTTAAAAACGAAACATGATTTTACCGAAAACTACCATTTACCTTAAAAGGAGACCCGAGGACGTACGCGTTCCTCCCATTCTCGCCGATGCCGGTGCCGGTGCCAGTGAGCCATGGACACTACGGAGAGCAGTATTTTGAGATGAGATCGCGTAAGGCACGCTGTAGACAGTAGACACTGCGGTCCTGCGTTACAAACCGAAAGTGATCGATGTCAGTCTCAAAGCAGCCATGGCTGCAGACTTCGACGGAGTGGACGCCGTGTGTCCCTCCGAGTCCCGACCCGAGCCGAACGTCTTGAGTCGTGGGCCGTGGCTGTCCAAGGAGTGCCCTTGCGCAGTAGAGCTGGCCTCTCATCTTTCCAGGATCATCTGAAGTCGGTGCCATGAGTCATCGACGAGCTAAAGTTCCCACGTCAGTTCCAAGTTTGAAACTAAATGGAGTGGAACTTAACCGAGTCTTTAAATTTAAATACCTGGGACACTACCTCACCGATGACCTTGATGACCAGGTTGACATCGAAAGGGAACGTAGAGCGCTGGCGGTTCGAAGTAATATGTTGGCGCGCAGGTTTGCTCGTTGCAGCAGTCAAGTGAAAATCACTCTCTTCAAAGCTTACTGCCAATCATTTTACACGAGCAACCTGTGGGTCAACTATACCAAAAAATCGCTTAGCGTTCTACGTGTCCAATACAATAATGGCTTTAGGATGCTGATGGGGCTGCCTCGCTTCTGCAGTGCATCTACCATGTTTGCAGAGGCGCGGGTCGACGGCTTTCATGCCATCATACGCAAAAAGCCGCCTCACTGCTCTGCAGAATGTGGAACAGTACCAACAGCATCCTACAAGTCATTGGGCGCCGATATGACTCGCCCATCATGCAGACTTTCAATCGAGTTTTGATCCAATAGGCTGCTCCACTATTGGATTAAAGCTCGTTTGGAGGTGCTCATGATGATAGGTTTAAATTTATTTTTGTAATGTTTTAATAATGATTTTAAGTAATTAATTAATGTTTTTATATGGATCTACATTTAAAGTTGTCCGAAATAAATATTTTGATTTTGATGACTGATGATAAAGAGAAAGAATGCCAAGCATTTCGGGAATAATTGATTATTTTTCCAAAATAGGGACCACTGAAAAAGAGAAAGGTAGGCGCCAGGCCTTTGGACGATTTATTCTAGAAAAATAAATAAAAATTACTTGCAAATAAATAAAAATTAAATATTTTAAGTATTTCACACAACGCCGCCGTCTTAACCATGATTTCCTTAAAAAAATGACCTTTCCATAGAAGGCAATTTGATCCAAATAAGCGAAGCTATACTGGACATGTTTTTTTTTTAAAACAAACAAGTTTGATTCCCGGCTTCGAGAAGATTCCCGGCTAGGATTAAGAATGGTACAATACAAACTCTTTATTATTAGTAGCCTGTCTGTCCTACTGCAGCAAAGGCCTCCATCCCTTTTTTCCACAACGTTCTGTGCAGTGCTGCTACTACCAGTCGGCCAGTCGAGTTGGTATGTATCAAGCTCATCGCGCCATCTTCGCCGCGGTCTGCCGCGCCGCCTTCTAGCGTTGGGAGGGATCCCATCGTTGGCACCTTTTTTCTCCATTTTTAAAAATAACCATTTATTCAATTTTTATACATTTTTGTATTTTTGGATAAGTCAGTTGGAAAGGTACCGTCAGTCCTTCAGTAAAATCCAAGCCCAGTTAAAAAAATCACCTTGTGTGGTATAACTCCAGAAGATAAAGTGTCGGTGGGCGCGGGCGGTGCAAGTACTGTTGCAAGATTTAATTTTTATTTTTCTAAACTGATTCTTACGTAGGAGGGGAATTAGAGCTTTAAACTGGAAATAGACTTAAAAAGGAAATTACGGCGCAACTTGGCTTTATGCTTATGTAAGAAAAATAATCCATTTATAATGAAAAAGTTGCTCAAGGTTTTACAAAAACATACAACAACCGACTTCAATCGACTGGTTTAGTGACCGTAAACACCACTGATAAGTCACGGGGAAGCAAAATACGCAATTTAGTTTACTTCGACGACATATTTTTTCAGTTATTTTGATTTATAAATTGAAATCGGTACAGTATTCATTTCGATTCCAATGTGAAGGAAATTTCTATAAAAATAAACTAATAGGTTGTAAGAAATAAAGTTCTGAGATAACAAATACATATGTATAAAAAAACAACCGAATTGAGAACCTCCTCCTTTCAAGTCGGTTGGAAATATTATGTCTCATTCCCTGTGAGCAGGTGTCTACTAGTGGTGTCTTACGACGAGCTATGGCTCGAGTCGTGTAGGGGCTTCGAGCATAGCTCACTGCCCCAGCTTCAACTCCAGGGGCGACTACCCCTGGGTAACGTGGTCCCTAGTAAAAACACCGGGAAAGGTACAAACAGGGCCGCTTTGTGCGGAAGAATCTTGGTTCGTGGCCGCATGCGGCGGGGTCTCGGCGCGGCGCTTGCGCGTCAGCCTAGGCTCCCCGCACGCGGACCATCGTTTAAGGAGGGGGGGCGGTGCTGCCCGCCCTCCCACCTTAAAGTAAAATGACTGTACAGCAATTATACAAGTTTAAAAAAGGAAGTGAATAAAAGCAGAAAATATACAAGAGTGTGTGAAGTAATGGGCTTTATATATATATATATATTTATTTTTGAGCAGGCGTCAATCTTGGGATGGGTGCACAGATATAATATATATGTCAGTGGCCACGGCTCCGGCCACGGCATTTTGCGAAACACCCACCGTTTCGCAAAATGCCGTGGCCGGAGCCGTGGCCAGATCCGTGGCCAGAGCCGAGTTAAATAAACACGACCTGTTCTCGGACCGACTACACCGAGCCTCTGATCCATTGAGATTTAAGGGGAATCCTCAAGGCAAATTTCCATACAAAATGTTTCGGACAAATACTCAAAAAGACTTGACGAAAGAATGGACGAAACGAACAGTGTGAAGAAATTACTATAATACAGCGTACTTTTTGAGTATTTGTCCGAAAAATTTTGTATGGAATTCGGATTTGAGGATTAGCCTTAATCGTAAAACTTCTACGTTTGGTTCGGAATAAAAAAAAAAACAAATAACGGTTTGCTTCTTATTGAATTAACTCTCATTAAATTGTACTATTTTATGATGAATAGTTCATAGAAGGCTGGCGGTCCTCCTTTTGGGCTGTTTCTTGTGTAGAGCCAGTCCGCTCCAGCCCAGGAGTTGCCAGTTGCCAGCATCCTGATCGGTGAGGGTTCACGTCTGATGCGAACACTGCTGTGTAATTACAAATTGAATGATTAGTTCGCGTAGCAAGAAACCTTATCGAGTGAATGAGGTGGATTTCGTTCAACGCTCGCATTGAGTCGACATGCTGTACGTACATATGTATTTAAATATTGTTGAGGTCGCTAGTTGATCTTTCGAGAGAGTAGCGTGGCTATGGAGTAACACCATGACCTTGGGTGTTACTCGTTGGGAACCCATCTCAACTATATGAGTACGAGGTGTAGGAATGGGTGAAGCGCGCGCGCCCTCTGTGCGCGGTGGCGCAGCGGCGGCGGCGCGGGCGGCGAGTCGCGCGGCGCGGTGCGGCACGTCGATCGCCGCGACCTTCGCTCGAAATATTGCCGACTCTGCTCCTAGGTGGCGCTCCAGCCCAATCACCAATCATGCCCGTGTTCGGATCATGAGTTGGGACTATGCTGAAAGTATCCGAGATTTGTCTATAAACAAGTTCATCACAGTTTTAACATATTTTTATGAGTAATGTGATTAAACTATGATTTCTGATCTAAACATAAATAAAAAATAATAAATAAATGAACATACAAGATCTTCTCAAAAATCAAAAAAGCTGGCCACTGGCTTGCATTGAAAGGAAAAAAAGAATCTTAGCTGGTCAGTCAAAATTCTGGTAATATTGCATCAATAAAAACTCTTATTAGATAAAAGCTGGCCTCTGGCATAAAACAAGAAAGGAAAGAACCTAAGGTGATCAGGTCAGCATTTGTTTATCCAATGTAACTATAACATTATCATCAATAAAATCTCTCGGTGAGCATGAAACCATTTGAAAAGTACATTACAAGGTTATTAATGCAGTTCATCTGAAGTAAAATGTATGAAAACGATCGCATTAAAGTTGGTCAGGAACTGTGAAGAGTACCACTTACACTTGACCGGGCAGGAAGAGAACAATTTTTTTTTGCACCGCAACCGAACCTAGTGTTTTTGACATTAAAGAAATAACGTTCTTATACTTACAGTATTTTTTTGTTTATTTTGCAGTACTTACCCAAGTAAACCTGTCTATTGGTATTCTATAATCAGAAAGTTGGTGCGAAATCTTAATAAGAATAAATAAAATTTCCATCCCATTCCCATCGGTCGTAAGCGGTGAAATTGAACAGTAAAGCATCAGTAGGTATTGTTACTTATCTGCCTTCATAATACGAGTATACGAGCTACATATCATCACGCTTGTGTACATTTGAACCCTCGAAGGAGAACTTATTAAAGTGTAACATATAAAAAAACACTTAAATATAGGTACCTACCCATAAGAATTTGAATTTCATATTATAACTATTTTTATCAGTGCTTTCACTTGATTGTTGACGTTGTATTGTTAAGCGCCGGTTAATCAGTAGTAAGGATGAAGACAGTGTTATATTACTAGAGTGACTGGGGATGCATATAACTCATAGAATACTAATAAAAGTACTCCACAAAGTAGTAGTGGTGCGGAGCCGCGCTCGCTCGCAGTGAAAGTAGCTCGCTCGTTCGCAACGCGCGCGCTCTTCCTGCTTCCTCATTTGAAGAGCCGCGCCGTGCTTCCCACCTGCCTGTGTCTCGGCTGCCCGCGCCTGCTGCTGCTCCTGCAGGTACGGGAGCGGGCGCGGCGCAGGACCCGCGCTCCTCGTCCGCTCGTTCGCACCAATCGTCACCTTTCCAAAGTAAACCTGCCGGAGAAAGCCGCTCCGAAGGTCGCTCGCGCTTTCGAAACGAAGCCTACCGTCGGATTCCGCCGACTCTTCCGACGCGTTCATGCTTATACGAGTATATATACATTTTTATTTTATTTTTCATCGAAAATAAAATTAGCACACCTTTGACACGCTGATCACAACTGACCTGTTTTTCTTCTGTATTTGTTTTAAAGCAGGGTTACGAAGATTGGATGGCGTTATTTAGTGAGTCATAGTGTTTGTGTTTGTTATTCGTACTACTCGTAGCCGAAAAGAAAACATGCAATATTTCAGCGGAGACAGATTCGGCACCAGGACGTAAAGCCGATAGCGGCAGCGACATCATTACCACCTCATCCTCATGCCCAATTAATTGATAATCGTTGAGTTGAGCTACTATGCATTACTTAAACTGAGATTGATAATCATCCCGCCAGAGGCTCGCGTTTCCGTCCGTCGGCAGTGGCATGCCCCAGCCCATGCACCATCGCTCGAGAACGTAAACATACATAGAGGTGCGGGGCGCGGGCGCGGGTGCTCCAACGAGAGTGAAAACACACCAATACGCATTTACATCTATGTTAATGCGCATTAAGTGCCGGCCGTGAATATTTTCTTGGAGGTTTCGGCGAAGGAGAAAGTTCCTGCTCTGTAGAGAAAGGAAAAGTTGCTCATTTTTTGTCGTAAGCGGCACGCCCCCCTCCCCCTTCCTTCCTCCTATGAAAGTGAAATTTCGTGTTTGCAATTCCGTAGCAGCGGCCGCCTCCGCTCCGGCCAACGACGATGCCGCCGTTGTCAGCAGGGCCGCTTGTGATTGCAACTCATTGATTCAATGCCCTTCGTGTGCTGCATACGTTTATCTCCTGTCTATACTTCTGCTAATTATTTACCACATCTACCGCATATCTGTCTGATACTAATATCATCTTTATTCAATCGAATACTTATGTATCGCCTACTTTGTGGTGTCTTTGTGAAAATTCTTTGATTAATAATCTTGGCATCAAAAAGGGTTAAAAAGGGTTAGGTTAAAAAAAATGAAATTTGGAAAACGTCCAATAACACCGAGGAATTTTTACTTTTTTATCACGCCTCATCCTGTTTACGGATTGAATTCTGGAAGTAATGTTTAATTAATGGCAAAGTTATGGAAGGGCCTTATTAAAAAAAACTAATGTCAAGTGGTACTTTTCAACTGACTTCAAAAAAGGAGGAGGTTCTAAATTCGGTTGAATGGTATTTTTCTTTTATACGTAATGACAAATTTGTTTTTTTTTTATTGTTTGAGACGTTATACTTTCAGATTGATCCCATAGAACTTCAAAATCAGTTCAGTAGTTTAGTTTTTTAATCAAAATAACTGAATAAAGTTGTTGAAGTGAACACATTTGTGTATTTTGCTCCTCTGTGACTTTTCAGTGGTGCCTATAGTCACTAGAACAGTCCGATTTAAGTTGGTTTGTGTTATGTTTTTTAAACCTTGATTATACCTAGGGTATCCTGGGTCCGGCAATGTTATGAAAAAAAAAAATGTAATAAAATGATTACCCAATTATTTTCAATACGTAGCCGAACTCAACGCATTCACATCGAACCATGAAATTTATGATGTAAAATGGATTTACAAATGATAACCGATTCGATCTAAGAGGATATGCGAAAATTTGGAGTCGCTGCGTTACATGCGAACTCAGTAACGGTACAGGTTACAAACTTGATGTTAATACAATGGTTAAACTTGAGGATGTCATCTAAATAAATGAAAAAAAAAGGAAACACGAAAAAGAAAAAAATATTTCCGCATGTATTTCATTTATTGAAATCGTTCCTCATTGAACTTTTAGTTGCCATTATACCTGAAATACACAAAGCTAATTTTTGAAGCCAGGATAGCAAGATAGTGATAGTAAGCTAGCAAGCAACTCTGGCTTCGTGTAAACAGAATTACCTTCATTACTAGGCTAGTAAGCTAGTGAGAAAGTAGGCTAGTTCTGTTTACATGAAGCCAGAGCTACTAGCTTACTACTAGCCTCGTGTATCTCGGACATTAGACATTACTTTCCAGAATCTGATTCTTATTAGCAACATTATGAGATGGCGCAATAATAAAGGCTGTGACTTTATTTTCAAAACCAACAGGTTCGACGCCCGTCTTGGGAAATTGATTTTTAAAAATCAAAGTATGCAATTATAGTTTTCATCAAAATCCCCATACTTCAGGAGTTGGCCATCCTAGTCCAAGTTGATAAAATCACTCTGTTAAGTGATTGTCTATAAAAAGATGCATCTACACGTTCGTTCTTAATCTAGACATAGGTACGAGAATCCACAGATCCTTAACTAGGCTCATACTGTTCACAGGTCTCGAGGAGCGTGCACTGGCGATGGCGGCATCGTTAGATGCTTTTACTAGGTATGCTAGGTTCTAATACACTCTGTATGACCTCTACTTGTATCTCAGATATTCTTTCGATATTATAGCTTCCATGTACAGTTGTTAGTATGTACTATGCACAGTTCTATAGTTATTTTGGAACACAAACAAGGACAGTGTTAATTAAAATCAGCAGCATTCCCCACAACAGCATGCCGTAGGACATAATGCTGTGGAAGTAAGCGCATTAAACCCATCCGGCTGCATCAGCGGCAGGACTCAGGCCGGCGACGGACCTCCTAAACAACGTGTGCTGCATATGCATATGCTTGACCTTATCTTGTCCGTGACAGACGAGAACTAAGTATGTCTGCACGACAATTTGGAATTTATTTAATTAACTGAAAAAACCACACATGAGTGGACCCCGCTACTACTTAGGTATTTTTCAAAGGTGCCTTGGAAGACAGTAGTGTTAAGTAAACACTCCATCATCAAATTTATTTAAGTATTCAGTACCTTTTGCATTCAATAAGGCGTAACATTGTTTACAAATTTACATTGAACATATTATGCCTTCAGTGCACAGCAACATGGGACAATTTAGAGCAGTATCGGACCGAATTAGACCTATTGCAGTGTAATCAAATAGTAATTATGTAATTTTATTTAGGTATTATGTGTCAAACTCTTTTATATGATAATACCTAATTACACGAGCGATCTCACCAAATACATCCCAACCAATCCAAAATTCCAAGAAAATAAAAATGACAACTCCTGCTCTACCATCTCGACCAAAAAATAAACCCCAAAATAAATTTACACAAACAAGTCAGTCGTTAACATCTACTCGTATTATCACAAGAACACATGTCAATCGCCTAGAGAGACTGCAAAAGAAATTTTTATACCACCTGTCCTATACTAACAACTTGTGTCGCCGTCTTGAATCTTATCAGTCCAGACTCTGTCACTTCAACATGCCCACGCTTGAACACAGAAGGTATATTGCTGACATTGTATATTTGCATAAAATTTTAAATGGTAAAGTCCTCAACTACTTGATAAAATTCAATTAGCAGTTCCTCGTTCATCCAGCCGTCTTGTGAACCGGAAAACATTCAATCTCCCTCGTTGTCATTCAAATTATGGTCACCATTCACCACTATATCGTATGTGCTCATCGTACAACAGAATTTGTCAGGAAACAGACATTTTCTGCGCTTCAGTCTCTTCTATTAAGAGACTACCTCACCTATAAAAGTATAATCAATTATTTAATTATTAATCTATTTCTTCTTAATTTATTTTTATTTCTTTTTTATTGTATCTTAGTAATAATGTATAAGAGAGTATATAATTTTATGCAAGTTGTGTTCACTTCAAGTAGGTTGTACACGTGTTTTCTTCTAACAATTTCATTTAATGTAACTCAGTGTAACATCCAGTTAAGTGGACCACAGACTGAAAAACGCGACCTAAGTATTATAGATGAATAGCAATTACAGCAAGCGCCTATAATTTGCGAAAAAACAATTTACGAGTCGCAAAGAAATTACACGAACTCAAGATTTAAAATTAACATCTCTCCCACAACACGGTATATCCCCGCGGTTGAGTGATTCCAAACTGATGCAAATTCTAATTGACTTCTAACAAAGGGCATGGAAAATAATTATTTTAGTGCGAATATGTTTGAAGATGAGTTGTTAACATAAACTTTAAACTTGTTTAATAAAATACGATGGTCAGTCGCTATAAAGTCAGTGTAGTTTTAGCTATAATTACACAAAAAAATGTAGTCTGTAATCTTTCGTACCGAGTTCTTATCGAGTTCCGCCATAATAACAAAAAGTACGAGACCTATTGATTTGCTGCATATTGCACACTCTATGTCAGCCAGGTGTAGATAAATCCGCCTTAACTAGTAGATTAACGAGGAATTGTTATGAGATTCCTAAAAAACGTCATGGTGTTATTGAGTATTCGAGCGCACCTGGCGCTGGAGGCGGCGCGCAACGCGGCCCGCGGTAAACACCATTGTTGCCATTATCGCGCGTGGCCCCCGCCCGGCCCCCGCCCGCCGCTGCCTCTGTGCTAATCGGTCACTTGGCTAAACAGCGTAATAAATAACTCAACTCGGCGAATGCAATAGACTGCACGTCACGACACACTGCCTCACAGCGCCGCCCGCGCCCGCGCGCGCGAGTGCTCCGCCCGCCCCGCCGCCGCCGCGCCGCCGCGCCGCGCGTCGAGGAGGAGGCACAAGTAAACCCTCAACACTGCCTATTACTACCCTCTGGGTACAAACGATGCTATTGCGGCCCGATTCAGCGCGACATAGATACACGGCGTTCTCGAGATTTGAAGTCGCACGTCCAAGCTCTTTACTCTAACCCGCTAAATGAGAATAAAGCCATTATTTATTTTTATGATACTGATTCAAAAGCTACATGACAAGGACCATTTTTTTCTCAATAGCGCAGATCTATAGGACACCATGAAATTATCAAAAAGACTGAGTAAAACCTTATATTCATACGGCAATTAAAATTATTCGCAAATTTAAAACTTTGTCTGCGTTTCGAATTTCCGAAATTTCTTTCTTAGTACGCATTTTCAGCTCTTGAGTCCAAGTTTCAAGTCTCTACATCCATAGGCATCGGCCGGCTCGGTCGGCTCGGTTGTATCCATTGTCTAACTAAACTTAAACAAAACTAAGTAAAGTAAAGTATCTAAGAAAAAACCACAATTTAAATTTCCGTAATTATTAGGGAAATAACTGCAAATAGGTATTGATTTCAATTATATGTAAATAATAGTGTTGCTTTTTAAATGTATAACATAATATTATATTCTATATTGTAATGTTGTTTAGATAAAACAACCGGTTACCTAACAAACAAAATAAAATGGTGTGAACTAGGCGCGCGTTGTACCGGGTGCCCGCCCGCGCCGCCGCCGCGCCGCGCCATCGCCATACGAAAGAGTTCAACGCGTTCACACACCGTCACACCACCGTCATCCGCCTGCGCTCTGATCTTTCTCTTCTATTAATATAATAAGTATAATAACCGTCACTTAAGGCCCGGAATCCCAAAAGGCAAAACTGTTTTTCCTCATTTCCTTCGTTTTAGTTATAAAAGTTATACTAAAACATCTCGTGAGGTAGTAAAAAATTCACCGCTCCACTTTTGAATTTTATGCTCAGCCAATGTATGTATATCTTTAAAGATGTACAAATCTGCGAGCAGGATAGCGGCGCGCGGGATTCTAAGTCTTAACTATTTAAATTGAGAAGCTATTTTTTAGATAGTACATTTAAACTAAATACTGTAACTGTACCTATGTAGAATGTTCTTTTAATTTTGGAAGCAATGACGAACACCAATATTTTTTTACGTGCTAATGTATTCCGTTGATTTCCGTGAGCAATAATAGGTACTCATATCGTTATTGAAGCTACTTCCAAAGTTAAGTCCGTTCTTGGTCGCCAGACTCAGACGCCAGACTCAGTCTCAGAGTATGCCAGGCGGAGAAGTTTTTGTAAAGTTGAGAAGTAACTTGACCCATTACGGTAAAGCTTTATGATCTCGGAGATGATTAAGAAGAGTAAAAAAAATAAAACGAATTTTCAAGCATGACTGAGAAAGAGCGGAGTTACTCATGTGGTGATTCGGTACGCAGTAGGCCTAGGCGTTGCTAGTGCAATGCAGGCGGGTGGCGGCGAGTGGTGGCAGCGCGGAGCATCCCGGGGTTATGTTATGTCACCGCAAATGATAATGTGTCGTGCGTGCATGGCCCGCTCGGGCTCGGTGGCAGTGCCAGTGGCGGCGGCGATGGTGGGAGTGCGGGCGGCGGGTGGCGGGCGGCGGGAGGGCGCGCGGTGGCGTCGCGGCGCGTCCGCCAGTCGCGCGTTGTACGCCGCCGCGCACGCACCTCACCCGCACCTCACCCGCCGCGTGGAATCGCGCGCCCGCGCCCGCGCCGCGCCCGCGATGAGTGAACAGTGAGCGAGCGCGACCCGGCTCCGGAACGTCCCCATGGAGTACCAGCACCAACCGCTCGCGCCGCTGGGCCCACCGCCGGTGCCGCAGCTGCTGCCGCCCGCGCCGCCGCCGCTGCCCTCGCTGCCGCAGCTACAGCACGGCCACGCGCACGCGCATCATGTCCAGGACGACGACCGCTGGAGCCAGTACCACATCTGGAGACAGCACGTGTTCGTCAACGGTCAGTGGCCCCGCGGGCCTCGCTTCCGTCCCTAGCCCGCTCCGCGTCCGTCCGTCTGGGTACTTTCTCCGCCTGCGCTCCGTGATCCGCGTCTCGCGCGAAAGCAGCCAAAAAGAGAAAGTACGCGGACGTCGCGCGAATTATTCAGATAGTGTCGGATCTTTGTTTCGGTGATTATTGCTTTATTGGCCTTTCACCTCGTGTGAAACTCGCTCCAGCGGTGGCAGGCCACAGGAGCGCGACTCGTTTCCGGTACGGAAAGCGAGTCGAGGATGAGACGGAGTCATCGGCGACGGCGCCGGGTCAGCGAGGCGCGATACTGCGTCCCGAACCTGATAAGCCGGCGAACCCAAACATCAAGGCCTCGGCGAACGTCATGCGCTCGTCTCTCGTAGATTAAATTAACTCGGTCAGTTAGATACCTATGTGTCGTTCCGCTTGTTCCGTGTCATCTCTTATTACTCACGGAGATCACGCACGCACCAGGTTTAGAGTAGGTTCACTGAAATCTCTTTTGTTCGGTTCAGTATCAGTACTAGAGAAGTCGCGTAGCAGATAGTTTGACACCACAGACTGTATGCATTGGTATTCAGTACCGGAAAACCCGCAAACCAATTAGCGCGAAAGAAAGGAAGCCCTAGTACCCCTCTCTGCGGCCGCACATTCTCGCTACTTGCGGAACTAATCCCCATCGACAATGAGCCTCGTATGATGCGAGCGCGAGCGGTCAGCACTCATGTTTGAAATACTAACCGGGCTTTCGTATCGAGATAATGATGTGCCTTCCTTGTCCCTGAAATCATTGATGGGCAGATATGGCCGCTACATCGCGCTCCCACGTACCGCACCGCCATCAGAATCGGAATAAGAGGTCACCATAGCTGTAAGCATGCATTGGTTGTAACAAACACTTTCCAAACGATACCAATTACCGATAACCGAAAGTTACAGTCGACAGGAACCTCTTCATGTAACACGTCATTTTTTTCTCGTCCCCCCCTTTTCTCAGTTATAACAATAATATTTAATGGCTCTCGCTTCCGAGATGTTTGGTCTATCACTGAATTACTACTACATCGAAGAAGAATCAGATAAAAGAGATAAATAATTGATAATATTTAAAATTATTTAACACTGAAGGTGCTTTGCCGGCCGCTGACGGCCTTGAAGCACTTGACTGTAGAAAAAAAATATTGCGTAGATAGTAATCGTATGCGTTAGTTTATAGATCCCAAGTCGCTTCTCCGTTTTGGGCAGTAACGGTAACAACGGTTCTACGCTACACTAGTAGACATGTGACTGAGTGAAAAACCTTGTAGACATTGGATATATATTCCAAAATAAAATATTCCAATGATTGTTAACAAACATGTTGACCCTTTACCGGCCTTACGACCTTCTGCCGGCGCCGGTCGTCCCTCATCGCCACCGCCCGCCCGCTGCGAGTTAACGTATTTACTTACCTCACTCATACCTAGGTGTCATAATTTCCAGTTAGTGGGCGTGGTACATACCTCACTCATACCTAGGTCTCATAATGTCGAGTTAGTGGGCATGATACACATTTCCCATCATACCTTGGTCTCATTATGTCGAGTTAGTGGGCATTATACATACCTCACTCATACCTAGGTCGAATAATGTCGAGTTAGTGGGCATTATACCCACCTCACTCATACCAAGGTCGCATAATGTCGAGTTAGTGGGCATGATACATACCTCACTCATACCTAGGTCTTATAATGTCGATGATACCATACCTCACTCATACCTTGATCTCATTATGTCGAGTTAGTGGGCATGAAACATACCTCACTCATACATAGCTCTTATAATGTCGAGTGAGTGGGCATGATACATACCTCACTCATACCTAGCTCTTATAATGTTGAGTTAGTGGGCATGATATATACCATAATTTTGTCTCATTATGTCGTATTAGTGGGCATGATACATATCTCACTCATACCTAGCTCTTATAATGTCGAGTTAGTGGGCATGATACATACCTCACTCATACCTAGCTCTTATAATGTTGAGTTAGTGGGCATTATATATAGGTAGGTATACATACCTCACCCATACCTAGGTGTCCTAATGTTGAGTTAGCGGGCATTATACATAGGTATACATACCTCACTCATACCTAGGTCTTCTAATGTCGAAATTTCAAATAACATGATATGGTCGCTCTGACCAAAATCGGCCATGACAGGGGGCATCATCATGCAAAAAGGGGAGCCGTCAGGGTTCACTTGCAATGCGGCCTCAGCTCAGATCTCTTCAGGTAAGCGCATGAGACATGCGTTTAGCACAAGGGTGCTTCGATAACGCTCTTTGTTGGAAAGCAGGTGTTCGAAGCAGAGCATCGGCGTCACCGCTGCGGCTGAAGATAACTTTAGATCGGACGGAGTGCGGCCGCGCACTTTCACTCCGAATATTTGGGAAAAAGTTGCGACCTTTTGTCGACTTTCTCCTCTCGGGCTGTGGCGCTCCCTGCCCCGCAGCCCGCCCCGCAGCCCGCCTGCGAGCACGTGCCCACTTCCGCGTGCGCGCCGCGCTTACCGCTCCGACCACTTTTACTTTTCAAAAAGCGTGGGCTCTTGTTCTTTCTATGCCCCTATGGAGAGAGTCCTTTGAGCGTTTTTCGACATTCGCCATAGGTACTATAGGACGTGGCCATCTAAGCCCAGTTGAAATATTCACTCTGTATACGAGTATTTATGGGTTGTTCTCAAATGCATCTGAGGATATCATTAGACTCACAGTTATATTGATAGATATGCGAGTATATGATATAAAGTATACAACTAATCTCAAACCAAATCGAATCAAATTGGTCCTTCGAACCGAATCACTGGATTTGGTTACTAAAAGGTAATAAAGTTACCATGTTGTGAAACTTTGATGTCTGTCCATCTATTCGTTCCTATACACAGTACCTAGTATTCAGTAGCGCTGTCGACTTCATGTGATGACATAGTCAAAATAATATTGTACAGTTCATAGTGAAAACAGGGCTGTACTTCGGTAGGTACATAGCGTAGCGACTTGGTCAAGGTCACTGTCAAATGTCATGCTCATGCATGAGACATGCGTGGCTGCCATCATCATCATCATACAATAGCATCGGTGGATACAGGCGGGCTCGGTACGTGTGGCACAACGCGTGCGTGTCGCGAGCGAGTGCGCGGGCGCAGGCGCCGCCGCGCGCCGTCGGCAACGAGAGTAAAAGTAAGCACCTACTCGTCCGTGTTGCGGCAGCGGCGTGCGGCGTGCGGCGCTTCCGCGTAACCCCCTCCCCCCACCCGCTCACGTCTTCCGCACTCACCTTCCGACTTTTACTTTCCTCTCCCCTCCTCGCGCCGTCAGCTGATCAGTGCTACGGGCTGTGACTGTAATGCTACAAAAAGTACACAAGTTATGCTGCACTGATCATTTTCTAGTTTATTAAATTATATAATCTATGTATGTTTACCCTTATTTAATTATGTATATGTACCTTTATATATTTATGATGATTATGCGGCATACTGTTACCGTTATCCTAAAGGTCAAGCAGTGCCTACCCGACCTCTGGCTCCTGCCTCCTGCCTCCTGCCTCCTGCCTCATGCCTCCTTCCTGCCTCCTGCCTCCTGCCTCCTGCCTACAACACGAGTATCGTACTTGGTGTAGTCAGAGCCACTAGTTGTTTTTGCTTTTTTTGTGAACTATTTGTGACATTCTCAAACGGGGGGTGCAAAGAGGACATAAACATGGTACTGAATAATTCTATTTAGTCTATCTAGTAATAAAATAATTTCGTTTCGGAGTTCCGAGTCCGATACAAAGATAGATATGCAATAAACATTTTAAGAACTTTCAAAAGTTGCTTACCTACGTGCTCCCCAACCACCCATGCCCTGTAAAGTAGGAATATTTGGTTTTACTTTTTGGTGGGTCTACTCGATATATGCATATGTATGTATGTATATGTATAAATGCTCAAGTCACGAGTTGAGGAAAATAGCGCGGAAAATGACGGCTTTCTCCGTTGCGCAAGAGCAGCAGCACTTCCCGCTCTCCGCACCCCTCCACCCCGCCCCCCCGGGCGCCCGCGGCACTCCTCACCTATATTGCCCGAGCAGGAAGTCAGCGGTTACGCAACAATACCTTTCCACCGGTTCCGGAAATGCCCCCTCCCCCGTAACACGTTCAGATAACATAAATACATGGCGGTAGTTTTCTTTCTTTCTTCGGAGATCATAAAAAAATTACTTTCAATCATTATTATTATATCCTATTAATTCATTAGAAATCTCATAAAAATACATTTTTAAAATATTACTAAAAAAATTGACTTTTTAAATTTGACTTAAATATTATATTTATAACAGCTTACAAATAATATTTTTAAAAAATGGGGGTCCAGCTGCGGAGTATACGTAGTAGTTATTATTATTAATATTGAGCCATTGGGTGTCATTTTGTTATCACCTCACGTTAGTTAAGTTTACGTTTATGGGGAAAGAATAAAATATAAAATATGAAACAATAAAATAAATGAATATGAATAAGTATTTTTTATGAGTATATCAAAGCGCGCAGTGCGCGCAGGGAAATTCTTAAAGAAAACGCCAGGAGCGTACTTTATTACCACGAAACGTTTCGAGCCCATGTGAGCCTTATTGTAATGTGTATATGGAACCTTAAGGGGTCCTCATAAAGCCTGCCCTAGGTGGTGCATTGTATCAAGGAATAATTATAAAATTGGTCAAGTGTGAGTTGCACTTTGAGACCAACTTAAAGATGCTGTTGTTTTTATACATTTTCTTCGAACGAACTGCATTTAGAACTTTGTAATGTTATGTTTACATGGTCTAATTTATGCTCACTGAGGGTTTTATTCATCGAATGTAATAAAAATGGAATAACTAAACATTGGTCAGACCACCTTAGGTTCTTTCTGTCCTTGTCATGTGAGCCAGTGGCTAGTTTTTATGATATAAGTACTTACAAAAGTTCTTATTGATGCAATGTAACTGGAGTGAAATATTTAAATGTCGGAACGTGAGGCATGTCATCGACAGTACCTAAAAAAACATATGGAACCCCACCGAAAACATCAAATGTGAAACATTGGCAAACTCCTATGATAAAAAGAGCTGAGAAATATATAGAGTTAAATTCAAGTTCTAAATAGCTTTATTGCGTATTATAATGATGCATACATTATACTTTACGGATGAATTTGCAAACTTTTCGTTATGATAATTAAAGTTTTAGTAATTGTTATCTGATCAATAAATATAAAATGAATATTTGACTTGTTTAATCATATCTTACAATACGCAATGAAGCGTTTTTGAACTTGTATTAAACTTTTTTCAACTCTTTTTGTCATTAGAATTTGCGAATTAACATTTGATCTTTTTGGTGGGATCTATCTTAACTTACTTTGGAATTAAGTTCTGAAGAAATCAAAAATTAAATGCTCGGATGTCCTCAATTTGACACAAAAATATTTGACTATAAGTACTTTTTTAAATATCTCCGAAGGAAGCTACCCCTGTGTATATAAGTTTTTGTGCCTATGTATGTAGGGGGTCGTGGGTGGCCTCGCCAGTGAGCAATCACGATCACGGTCGCGACATGATCATTAGACACGTTCGAAAAGCTTTGATCCGCACCTGCAGCGTCGACATTGGCGGCTGGATACTGCACTCGATCGACCAGACGCAGACGGCTCGTGGTCCGACGGACAGAGCACATCACGCTTGTATAGAGAGTAGCTCACGGCTCGGCGCTATGCTGCGCTGTGCGCTCGGTGTCGATGTGTAGTGCTCATGTTGGATGCAACGTGCTGACGTCAAACGGATCTACTTTCTCGGCTGTACGGCTCGAAAGTGAGAGTGGCCGAGTGAGGCGGAGGACGCGGCGAGAATACTGGCCGTCCGGCCCGTCGCGTCGCTCCCGTTATCGCCTTGTGATGTGATCATCGGCGTATCTCTGAGCGGGTGCGCAGCGCACGCACACGCGCGGAACCTGTGCGAGGAAAGCGTGGCGTCCGCACGTAACCGTAGCGCCACGCTGACGACTGCACTGCTTCCCGCTTCCGGTCACCTCGCCGCCGCCGCCGCCCGCCGCCGTTCTCCTGTGCTCTGCAGGCCGAGCCGCCTATGAGTGTGCCTGCCTAGCCTATGCCTCGTAGTAAGGATAAGATCCCACTGCAGGATCACTTCGTCCATCGAGTAGACTCTTAAAACCTATTTGTACATAAATGTATGAATAGGAGAGTTTACAGGGCGTCCCACGGATGTGCCACATAGAGAGAATGTACCTTGAATATGAAACGTGATGGAACATTTTACTGAAAGAAGACATTATTTGAATTTAAAAAACAATTTAAACTGCATTCAAAGATATTTAAAAAATTACATGGTTGAACCGAGATTCGATCCAGGGACACGAGAAAAATAATCACCCTGTAGCTTTATCATACCAGTCGAAAGGCTTCATCATAAGGATTCTTTTTTGCTAAATAACATAGTGTAACAAATAAAAGGAAGACCATGGATTTTAACATTTTTAATACATTAATCAATTTATCAAATGCTCAAAATGAGTCCCTTCCTGTTGAATTGATTTAGTTATGTATGTCAAACAAACAAAATTTATTACAAAAAAAACCAGTAAAATTAAGACTTTTCTAGTGATTTGCTTTAAACGGAATTTAAAAAAGGCTTGGCTCCAGTCAAGTCAGATCACCAGCTATAAAAAAAAAGACTCCGAAGAGGCAACATGAATTTGATGTTCATTCTCATAGCCACTCAGTGGACAGCTGCTAGCTCTACGTCGAAGCAATCGTGAAAGGCAACTTCTTTTGATTCAAGAATTTTTTTAGGGAACCGTACACAATATCTGATTAAAAGTCACATTTAGATAAGTCTCTGAAGAAAAGCACCGGCATGTTATTTTAGTTTTCTACTGCATTCAATGTATAAGTGTGTAAAAAGAGAGACTGAAAATATGCAAGTTTGGATTTACTTGCTACTACACTTTGCTATTCTGTGACATATCTTCCGTGGGTGGAACACAACTTCAACAATAAACATGTCTTCCCCGGGTGGAGGAAGTCGCACGCGGGTTAGCTAGTGTAGACTAGAATAAATAGCAAATATCTAGACTGGAGGTAGAGTCATGCATAAGTTACAAGACGAGTAAGTAAACCAATTAACATACCTGATTATAATATAATATATTAATCAACATTGGTGGCAAGTGGCGAGCGATCGGAGAGCTTGGAAAAGTATGGGGGATCCCTTTGCCCAGCTGTGGGATAGTATAGGTTAGGAAAAAAAATATTACAAAATATAAATAATTTTATTTGCTTAAATTAATACAGGTATTAGTGGTAATTAATTAAATCAACCACAAAGCAGACACATGCCTAATTGTGAAGGCTCGTCTCAATAGTCGTACATGCATCCGGTAAAGGAGTCAGATCAGGCGAAATACTCGTAAAACGAATACCGTAAAAGTTAGGTATTGATACAAGGAAACCTTGGCAGTAGTTCGCACTGATATAGTTAGTCGAAGGCTCAGGCGCGCGGCGGCGACACGTGCGGCCGGCCACGTGACCGCGCGCCGCCGCGTGCGCGCCCCGCGTGCGCCAGCCGCCACTCGGCGGTAGCACCCCGTGCGATCGATACATCTATACCCAACCGACACCTGACACTTCACTCCATCTACTCGCTTCTGTACGCGACTCTACTCCCCATTGATAGCAGAGGGCCCCGTGGAGCGAGCATTTGCTCCGCTGCGGGTGGCGCGGGCGGCGCGGCGCAGCGGGGCGTCTCTGTATCATTCGGTACTCATTTATTGTCAGCCAAGCGAATGCTAATGTGCGACTTTGCGACTGTACTTATTTGCGAACTGTTATATTGATGTCGATACATTGTCGGCGACTATCCGCGGGTGAGGGCGTCTCTCGCGCGGACGTCGCCGCTGGCCGCCCGCGGCAGTCGGCGTGACGCCCTGTCCTGCTTGTTTCAGGCAAATCGGTGAACAATAAGGATGCCCTCGAGGACAAGAAGGACGACAGCGATCTCTGGGAGACTCAGGCCGCCTTTCTCGGGCCCAACCTGTGGGACAAAACGCTGCCCTATGACCCCGATCTCAAGGTACAAGAAGTCAGTAATCGTAACTTTATTACCTACTGCGTGTCGTGTGCGTCCCCCGCTCGCCCCCCCAACGACCCTCCCCCCCTACCCCGGGAGCCGCCCGCACTAGGTAATAGAGTCGTTGTCATGACCGTCTTCTTCTCCACTCTCCTCTGCGGCACCTCTATTTTTTTCCGCTTCCGCATTCGACGAGCGTTTTTTTTTTTACTTTATGGGTAGTAAAAATAATAAGTTGATATATGTAGGTAATATTATACTGATGTAAATGTAAATAAGCGTATTGAATGCTGGCGCAATATGGAATGAGAGTGCCTCGCGAAGTGCGCGCGCGTCGCTGAGCGAGCCGCGCGTCGGGGCCGCGAGGTGACGAGCGTTACGTGCGTGTTGCAGTATGTGGACCTGGACGAGTTCCTGTCGGAGAACGGCATGCCGGGCGAGGGGCTGGGCGGCGCGGGCGGCGCGCCCTTCCCCGCGCTCGGGCTGCCGGCGCCCGTCACCAAGCGGGAGCGCTCGCCCTCGCCCTCCGACTGCATGAGCCCCGACACCATCAACCCGCCGCTCTCGCCCGCCGACTCCAGTGAGTACCGACCCACCCGCACGCTCGCTCGCTACGAACGCACGGCCGATACTCAATCAAACCGTGCTCTCTGCCGTTACAGCGTTTTCGATGGCGTCATCCGGGCGCGACTTCGACCCCCGGACGCGCGCCTTCTCCGACGAGGAGCTGAAGCCGCAGCCCATGATCAAGAAGTCCCGGAAACAGGTAAATGAAGTTAGTGCGCTGATCTCATTCCTACGGCATGGCTGCGCCGGGACGGCGGCACTCACACACGCACGCACACACGACCCGCCCTAACTCCGCCACACACCCGCCCCACTCCGCCACACACCCGTTACACATCCGCCACACACCCGCCACACACCCGCCGCCCTCACCCGATGCACGCTTCTACTGACTTGTGTGTACTGTACATACATTCACACCGCACATGACCCGACGCGGTCGTCACCTTCTTCCTGGGAGAACCATGTCTCGTATAAAACTACTTACACCATCTTTATATGCAATGAGGCTCTACAAAAATGCAGCGTGGTTAGAGACCTCGTAGACGAAGCTTCTATTCGACGAGTGTATCGTCTCAGATTTTTTTAAAGTTCTAGGTTTTGTCATGAGGAGTGCTTCCACTCTCGTCGTGCCAAAACATTTGAGATCCTCTACTGCACCTTAGTTAGAAACATCCTGGAATACGCATCACAAATCTGGAACCCGCGCTATGATAAATATATATCAATAGGACGGAACGTATCCTGATAAAGTCTTGTAATTACATATATCTAATTATGTAAGAAACTTTCAGTTCTTTCCCATAATCAAGAGGTGGGAAATTGTTGATCTATCGTTTTTGCTAAAAAAATACATCACAATAAAACTGCCCAGACCAGTTTGTACCCAAAAGTACTTGTAATTATAACCACGTTTTTTGAATCACTTGCCCAGCGACTTTCTCGATCTCGTCTTTCCATCGTTTATTTTACTCTAGTCTGTTGGCGATATCAAATAATACAATAAAAAAAAATAAAAAAATAATTTAAAAAAAAAAACAAGTCATAATTCAAAATTCCCCAACTAACCCAAGGCAAGTAGTTTTAGGCTCTAGCTAGGCTCTTAAATGGTCTACGATAATAACTTCTTGTTAGGAACGTGAACGTGTAGCGAAGGAGCCGAAGGAGCCGAAGGAGCTCGATGCGTAGGTTGTGTATTGGTCGGTCTGCCCGGGACGACGCCCGCCCGCGTCACACACACATCCCACCAAACTCACACCACACACCTACTCACCTACCTACATATAACATTGCTTTACTAACGCTTACACAATTTACTAACTCCTGCAAGTACTTACATATATGTATTATATAAAAAAACTAGCTGACCCGCGTGCGACTTCGTCACCCGTGGAAGAATTGTCGATGTTGTTTGTTCCACCCGCGGAGAAATGTCAAAGAATAGCAAAGTGTCAGTACTAAACTAGAAAGGAACACTAAACACACTAGTGCACGAAAGGGCCTCATCGAGGCGCACTTGAAATCCTTTCACCACTCTGAGTTCGAAAGAACTAGAGACACGATAAGAAGAAGAAGTACTATAGAAGTCAATCAATACTTTGACATTATCAAATCCTCTTTTTACCCACGTAAACATTTATTTTAGTGGAAAACTGAAAAGTTGATGGTACTTATTTTCGGAGATTATAAATATTCGACTTTTAATTAGATATTGTGTACCTGATAATACCTGAGGAGACAGATATACAATTTTTCAGGTTGAATTTTAAATTATTATCTATTTATTTGTTTTGAACTAGTTCCAAAGTATGAGATAAAAACTAATAAAACAATCTGTTTACATACAAACTTTGAACTTCTGTAATATTATATAGTCTATAACCCTTTCTGGCTCAGTACCTGTGATATCGTAAAGTTTCAGTTTAATCCGTTCAGTAGTTTTTCAGTTCAGTGTTATTTTAACTCGTCTAAACACGTTTCCGTAAATAAATACATTATATATGTACAAGAATTCGGGGTCTTCTGCTTTATTATAATGTATATATATATCTATATTTATTATTATAAAATAAAAACATTCATCACGAAAAATTCTGATATTCGAATTCGTATCGAACCCGTCACGTGGGAACTCAAATGATTGTATGACGCTTTAAAAAAAACATACAAACTGCCAGCCTTCTGCGACGAATTCGGTACGAATGCTATAGTCAAAAATATTGGTGATAAGGCCTTAGTAGGGAATGACCGGCCAAGTGCGAGTCAACCACGGTGTGTGAATGTAACGGGCATTTGACTTTGTTTCGAACCAATATCCCTTGTATGAAACCGTATGTTACATTAAAATCTTATCTTGTTGACTTTTATGTGACTAATTCAATACAAATATTGATGTTAAAAAGTTTGGTACATAACTGTACGATCTGTCGGTCGATACGGCGCACGCAAGCCGCCACTTTGGATTAGTTTATGTCATGCCGGGCGCCCGGGCTATGCTTTAGGGGATGTGTTAGGAATCTTGTGGTGGAGTGTTTGAAACAAAATCCAATGACGAAAAGTAAACTAGCCTAGCTCCATTGTTTCTAAAGGGTACTTGTACGCGTGTATGTATAATACGTATTTTTGAAGTGTATACTTCTTTGTTTGCAAGAATATAATAGGCCTACAGTTTTAAACGAAGGCTTATTTGATTTAGTTTATTATGTGTCTTAGGGTCGTTCTGATACATTGCAAAAAAGGTTCTCAATTGCATCCGATTCCATTTCAAATAATTTTTCTTAGTTAATCGTACTTTTTCTGTTATTAGTTATTAATCATAATAACTTGATGTCACGCCATCATGCACAAAAAGACCGCGTCCCTGATGAGCAGAGTCTTGACAGCCGGGACAGCATCCTGAAGACTGTGGCGGGATGCACCACATCTCCGCTCTGGAAGTGCCACGTGCATTGATTACTCTCGGCACAATACGCTTTGCTATGCAGTGCTATTTTTTTAATTTAATTTATATTAACGTTATATGGATCTACGATATCTGAAATGAAAGATTTTTGTTTTTATAATTTATTTATAATAATGTTCAAATGATCAAACGCCGCCATAGTAAGTTTCCTCTGTGTGTGATCGCTGATCGCATACCCTAGTGCAAACTCAAATCATTATATGTGTCACTCACTATCACTATTTAGTCAAAGATAAAACGTAAGAAGTATCCACTAATAAAATTAACGGTTGTATCTCCAACACAACCGTCGCTTTTTTTAAGTATATTTTATACATAAAATGATCGTTTCCGGTATGGTTGGTAGTGCGTAACGTAATGGTCGGAATGGTCGCGGGAAGGCAATCTGGCCGCACGCGCACTCGTCTGTAATAATGTCCGTGAGCAGTTTCAGCGAGCAGCGGCCGCCGCGCCGCCCCACGCCGCCCCACGCCGCCCTACGCCGCCCCGCACCGCGCCGCGCCGCCCGCATCGCGGCTGCTCGCACTCGGTCGTACGTCGTACCACTAGGGCTCACCCCGTCTCGGCGAGCGACCGAGCGATCTCTAATAGAGAAGTAGATTACGACTGTTAACAGTATTCAATCAAATATCACTTACTTATCACGAGGTGAAAGCACCATGTTGGTTTAGCCGGTCACGTAGAGCGAGTGAGCGAGAGAGTGATCACTGCGATCGAGCGGTGCACGGTGGGTGGGTGACGGTGTTGGCTGATAGATGGCAGGAGGTGTGTCCTCGGTGGCTAACCTGGTGGTGTGGTCGGCAGTTCGTGCCCGATGACCTGAAGGACGACAAATACTGGGCGCGCCGGCGGAAGAACAACATGGCGGCCAAGCGGTCCCGCGACGCGCGCCGCATGAAGGAGAACCAGATCGCGCTGCGCGCCGGCTACCTCGAGAAGGAGGTACACCCCCCCCCCCCCCCACACACACACACAACGCTATCCATCATACGGTCGAGATGATGATGATTAGATGATTAATAATTCAAATCGAAATACAGGCTGTTCATTATTATTAGAGTATTACCGGCAATGTCGTTTTGACTCGTATGGCCTAGATTGCAACGACACTGTCGGAATATTTTAATACTGTAATATTTCTGTATTGAGCACTACGAGCATTATTTATATTTATTATATATAATGCTCGAGCATTATTTATATTTATTATATATAATGCTCGTAGTGTATATATTGTCTATAACTCCGTAAAAAGAAAAAGAACAGAATTATGAGATTTAGAGAAAATATTGCTTTGAAATTAGTTACCATACAGGTGTCGATTCGTGCATGGGCATCGGGCGTCTTGTGTCGGATAGCTTGGGAGAGGCGATGTCGTCTGAGCGGAGGGGTGCTGTTTCAGAACATGGGTCTGCGGCAAGAGGTGGAGCTGCTGAAGAAGGAGAACCACATCCTGCGCGAGAAGCTGTCCAAGTACGCGGACGTGTAGCGCCGCCCGCCGCCCGCCGCGCGCCCCGCGCCCCGCGCCCTAGCCCCGCGCCCGCCACCACGGCACCAGGTACTTGCCTGCTCCCTGCGCCACCCCGCACGTGGCTCAAATATCGCTGTACACGCTGATGGTAACTGACGGTTTCTGACGGTCGCCCGTCACAGGTCACTGAGGTCGGTGGCTCGTTTACGGCGACCGAACTTTATTAAAACTGAAAATCGTATTGACAAAATTTTATAGTAATAAATGTACTCTGACCTCGCTTCGCTCGGTCAATTATTTTGTTACGATTATTTAAACTAGTATTTTGCACAAACTTTGCCCTCAAGCGCCTAAACCTCTGAATTAATTAACATATATACAAACATACAAACGCTGATTTTCCAGGTATCCATTCCATACTCTGAGACCTCGCGAAACAAGGCGACGCATTTCCACTTACCTACCTACACCCCATAGTAAAGTATTTTTTCGTAAATAAATGAAATCACATATAAAATATAACAAAATCATACGTTTACACCTGGCTGCGAAGAGGTGCGGCCAAGTGATCACCAGGCAACCGTGATTTTTTAAAGTCTTTACATAATATATTGCTGTAAAGTAATAGTCGATTGTATCATAAGGGAACAAATAGTAGATTATGCACTAAGGGTAAGGGCTAAGCAGTATCTTATGTTGCGGGTGGCATATTGAACCCTGAGCTAACGAGGGACACAGTTAACTCCTGAGCGAAGCGAGGGAGTTATGTAGAGTCCTGAGTGACGCGAGGGGTTCAAGTTACCCAAGACGAAGACAGGCTTTATCCCAGAGGAGCATACTCTACTTTTCACACCTTCTGCGAGGCAATAAAAAGCCAGGGCCAAAGAATAAATAATATTATTACACCAGGGCGGCAGCAGCGAATATGCACCGTCTTTTGTTTCACAATCTTTGAAGTCGCGCCTTTTTTCTTATTTTTATGAGTGGCCAGTTCGATTTTCGAACAAACCGTTTTGCAATGGCATATGGGCGTTCTTTTACTTAGAGTTTTCCACGAGATTCCACACAAAATTGACGTTCCAAATTCAAATCACATTACAACCCTTGGGAGTTTCATACAACATTACCTCCCTAGAGAGGTAATGCTTTGCTTTACCTTGACGATAGCATGATATGTAATTGGACATTGTCGAGCAGGTGGTGTGAAAAAGTATTTAATTACCAATGCTTGCGGCCACATAATATAGATAGGCACCCTGGTAGATATATACTCTCCTATTCCTACATTTATGTACAAAATAGGTTTTAAGCGTATACTCGAAGAACGTAGTGATCCTGCAGTGGGATCTCGCACTAAAAGCAAAATTAAATTCTGAAAAGTAATGTCTGATTTGGCTAAAGGAAAGGTTTTATTTTTCAGGCAGTGTACATCATGACCCTGTCGCTGTGCTCGCAGGCTGTCGCGAGACGGGGCGCGCCGCGCCGCCCGCCCGCCGCGCCGCCCGCCCCGCCTCCGCTCGCGCTCGCCATTCGTCCCCTGGTAGGCGGCACTCGCCGCCGAGGACGCCGAACGCCGCGTGCAGCGCATTCGTCTCTCGCTCGACTTGTCGTGGAGTCGTCGTATGTTAGCGTTCTCTTAGTTGTAATGTTAATAATGTAATGATCGATGTCGCCGCAGTTACCGTAAGTTAACTTCATAGTTTGTAATAGGTGAATGTTTACCAAAGCTGGCCTGCAGCCCTCACGTTAGTTAGTTAGTGTTGTTGAGTATTTATTAGACGGTGCACGCGCACGCAGCTCGCTCAAGCGCCGCGCGGCAGCTCCGTACCGTACCGTGCCGTACTCTACCGTGCTGCACTGTACTGTACATAGGTAGATAGATAGGATAGCAGGCTACCCCGTACCCCGCACGCCGCGTCCCGCGCCCGCTCCGGGCCGCTCCGGGCCGCGCTAGGCTGCGACTACTGACCGGACTGTAGTTTCCTTTCAAATTGACATAGTGAATAGTTTAGTTAGGTAGTATGTAGATTCCGTAGCGTAGTTGTTATTAGTATATTTTTGTTATGGCCGTAGTTGTTAACATTTTTAAAGTTTATATAATTTTTTAAGTTCGCGATAATCGCGATAAATAGTGGTATCGCGTGGAGTGAGTGTGCCGCGAGCGGGGGGCGGGGGCGGGCGAGCGGTCGCCGCTACCCCGTCCCTTCCGCTCGCGCTGATCTATTATATTATATATATTTATATATATTTTTGTAGAGATTTGTCGTTGATATTGAGTCAATTTAATGTTTTTGAATTGAAACAAACTAATGTTTATAAAGTAAGATTAAGAAGTTGTTGCATTTGAAAGTATTTTATGAATACCAAGCGAGAACAATAACACATTTTTTCTAGAAAGGTTTACATTCAGCTAAGTCGGAAAAGAGCGGCTCTTCGACGGCTGCACACGAGTGTCTCCGCTCGGATGATACACCAACTTGTTGTAAAGTGAAGGCGAGCCGCGCCCCGTCCTCAGTCCTCACCTCACTCGCCTGACCGTATTGTTTGTTAAAAATATTATACAAAATCTTTTCAATAATAAAATAATATTAAGTATTATGATGATCATTATTATATTATATACATTAACCATAATACATGATATGATTATGGTTAATCTAAATTTAAAATATGTTATACTTATCTACATCGAATGTAAGAGCTGCTCGTAGACGTCCCGTGCATTGTGATGCAGTCGGGTGGCGGACCGCACTGCGCCCGCCTTGTACGAGTGCATTCACCATACTTGCAACAACATACAACCATATTCATTTATGTATAGTATTTTGTTTGACTCTAATTTATATGGTTCTATGGATTGAAAATAAATGTTAATTGTTGTATCTGTGTTTGGTTTTTGTGACACCTACCCTTCACTACAACTACGATCGAAAGGTACCTAGGGGGCGTCCATTCATTATGTGAGGTGATATTGGCGATTTTTAACTCCCCCCGCCCCTTAGTGAGCGAAGACAATCTCAATGTCGTGCGATTTGGAACAACACCTTCCCAACGTTTCAATCTTATGGAGCCCGAGAATAAAAGCAGCCGGTCGTGCGCTCCGCAGCATCGCGCGCAGCACCACCACGAGGGAGGTACACTGGATACGGTACAACCCTCTTCGACGTTGGAATGTTGCAGTCAATCCGGATCCTCAATGTCCCTTCGGCATCGGTGTCGGTCTACTAAACCCCTCGATCAATAAAAGGAAGGTAACGCAAACTTAACGACGTAATGAGTATCCTTACGGAACTTAACTGACATGACAAGGGTTAAACAACAAATGCGACTATTTAAGCGTTGATGTTGGTCATTTTGAAGCTCCAATGGAAACTTCCATACAACATCCAAGTTTGTGAATTGGTGGAAAACTACATATAACAGACGAGAACAATTAACATCTACTACCAATATAAAGCTATGTGGATGAGAAATTTACCAATTGTATTTTGCCTAACTTATCTGTATGTATAGCTGTTAATAATCCTACTCACAAACAAACGTTCGAAAGCTAAATGGCCACGAGAGTTTGCATCCAGGACTTTGCTGGATGTTGGAGTTGGAAAGCAAAACCATAAATAATATGGTTGTCTAAATCTCTTGTGCCAGCACTACAGCAGCCGTAGTTGTAGTGTACCTACCTACATACTGTTCATAACAATAATTAAATAGACCACATCTTCAATGCTCTGGGTTTTCATTCCATCCCCTTTGAAGAAGTTTTCACTTCTGTCGTATTGTCTTGGGCACACAACTTTTTTTTTATCTGAAACTACAAGGCAAGGCCTACATGATGGGTTCCCATCGAGTAATACCCAAGCGAGTAACAATAATACATAATATACCGAATAACCTTTTTACTATTTATGTTTTATAATCAAAACATTAAGAAAAAAAAAATACTTTTCATACTTTAGCGCTCATTTATGACCCATTTTACCCGATGACGATTTTACTTCAACCCCGCTAAAGTATGAAATGTTTTTTTATATAAAGAAGATTCTGAAAAACAACAAATATCTATCTATAGCTACAATGATTTGTGTTTGTAATCCCCTTAGAAAGGATATCAACGCGCTTCATTTATAATACCTCGTAGCTGAATGCCCGCCGTGCTTCGCTGCGGGGCGCGCGGGCGAGGTGAGCACAGATGTCATGTAGGTACATGGCTCTGAGCTGAAGCCTCCGAGTCTAGGTAGTAGTCCGTAGTAGTCTATTGAGAAGTAGTAGAAGTCTACTATTTATTTAATTGTATTTAATATTCATCACTATACCATATATATACTATGTAATAATATTACTTATTCTTTGACTATACTATGTAAGTACCCAACGCTTTAGATCTTTATTTCTCGTTAGTAAGACCTATTTATTACTCGATTACTTACCTACTTACTTAACACACCTATACATATAGTGTTACCAACCAGTCCAAGTAATTAGTTACCTTCACCAAATTTAATTATCGAAAAGTAGCGAACAAAACCTATGGAATGGGTATAGGTCACCAAAAACCAAAAGTTCATAGTTATTTCCGAAAGCCGATGAAATTAGCATGTAATTTGACACAGGAGATAAGCTTTTTTTCCGTTATTGAGTACAAATAAAAATTAAAGCATTGAATAAAAATAAAAATGAAAAGTAATATTTTTGCCTTAGGTTTTTGTTTAGTATTGTTACATGTTTTACAATAAATATTTTTATTATAGTGTAAAATGATTTTGTTTCGGTTTTTGTACTTGATTTTTACTCGGCTCTAACTTTTAATTTTAATTATGGATCTTGGTTTTGGTATTATTATTGTTGATGCGCTCAGTCGGATTTGTTAATGAATTAATGCTTAATGATCTGCATAATAAGAATGTTAAAATGATTAATGCTTAATGATCTGCATAATAAGAATGTTAAAATGATCAAGCGCCAACATTGTTAATTTCCTCTTTGCTGTGATCGCGTCACTCGAGTCAATACTCAAATGGTCGATATTTATGCGTCAGTGCAGTATCCATATATTGTTATGTTGTAGAGGCAAAACGTTACAAGTATCCACCTATATTTGCTGTTGCGTCTGCGGCACAAGCCATCGCCTATTTGTATTAGACGAAGTACTCCGAGGGTGTTCCCGTCCGGCCCGTCCCGTCCGGCCCGTCCCGTTTAGGTTTGAGATAAACCTTTACCCCGAGTAGAGAAAAAACAAATGAAACTATAAATCAGTGTTGGTGTTGCACATGGCTCGTCTTTATTATAAAATTCTCCACGTAAGACAAAGAAACAACTAAGTAAGAAGGTACCTATTTAACAAAAAGTTTATCTCACTATCTATCTGTTTATAAAAAGAAGTCTTATGTTGAAATCGAAATTAAATCTTTCACTGAGGTATCGAGATAAAGATTTGAGGGGGACTTGACAAAAAGGGACCTACATTTATAAATTATTTATCAATTTATTTTTATTTAGTTATCAGAATAATTGTCTTGTGATTTTTATACAATAGGGTGTTATTCCATGGGCGGGCGTATACTATACTATATACCTATTTACAAAAAGGTACCTAATAACATACACAATGAAATTTGGCCGTACAATTACAATTATAATTCGATTCAGTACGAGAGTTACGTTATTCTTAAGACTCGTCGATACCAGATATTAGCTGAATATATGAAGGCCGCGGCGTGTAGAGCAGAGCGTGTGCGCGAGAGAGGCACGGGTGTGAGCCACGCGTGTGAGCCGCGCGTGTGAGCCGCGCGTGTGAGCCGCGCGTGTGTGCCGTCCGCGGGAGCGTAGTCGAGTGCAGCAGCGGACGTCGCTAAGCGAGCGGCGACGGCGACGGAAACGGCGACGAGAAGCTCTCGCTGAGTCTGGAGGGGGCCGGGGTCGGGGCCGGCACCTGGAACGACTCGACGATGGCCTTGATAGCGGTGTAGGTGCCGGCCACCAGCCCCACCAGCCCCACGACGAACAGCAGCACGTCCTTGAGCAGCAGCAGGCGTCGGCGCGCCGTCTGGTGGGGGTAGCTGAAGCACGCCTCCATTATCGCCGGGAAGCAGAGCCCCAGCGCCGACAGGCACAGCGCGCCGAACAGCGAGATGAACAGCCCCAGCCGCGGCACCGACGCCGCCAGCACGACTGCAACCGACACACGCACGCTCTACGTACACTACGGCACGGCGGCGGCACGGCGGCGGCGCCGGCGGCCGGCACACTCACAGGTCAACAGGCACAGCACCACGCGCAGCACGTACTCGGCGCAGCGCAGCTTGCGCGGCGACGCGTCGGCGGGCAGGCGCCTGCGCACGTAGCTCCACACCACCGCCACGGGCACGTAGCAGTGCAGCACGTAGCTGATGAACACCGCCACCACGAACATCAGGATCACGGCCGTCGCCAGCCTGCAGCACGCGCCAACAACAACACTACACTATACGAGAGCCGCGGGAACAGCTCTCGGCCTGACACAGGGATGGCGTTCTAATCAGTAAACAATAATGTTTCCCCGCCTAGGTGTACTGGTCCTAAGTTCGTATGGAAAGTTTAAACTTATTTTTTCAAGTACTTTATTTATAGGAGTTCTTTCAATAGACGTTGTTTATTTATTTACTTTTTGACATATTTACATTAGCTTTTTTATCAAGCTGTATCATGTATCTTTGACTTGCCTTGTATAACGGTCCATGTTATATTGGTCTAATAAATTAAATCTGAAATCCGTTACTTAAAAATGGATAAACTTGAATACCATGCAGTCATAAAATTATTGGTTTTGGATGGATTAATTAGCTCCTAAGGATTTTCATCCGAAGTTTACTAGGGCTCTACTATGTAATAATATTACTTATTCTTTGGCTCTACTCCATCCCTCCCATATCAAATGTCGAAAATGGGCAGGTAAACTTAAACACACTGTCGCACGTATCGTATGTTCTCACATATTTATCAAATTTTTAATTAAATTATCGCACAGCAAGCGAGCCGAAGTTGCAGTGGGCTGGTCGCTGGCCATATCGCTGGCCGAGGAACCGACGACCGACAGCGAGCTGTTCCGTGCTGTCGGTGGCGCTGGTGGCGCTGGTGGCTCGCAAAGGGAGATGGGAGATGCCTGCGCCCAGCGGTGGACTAAAGTGGTCTGATGATGGCCGCGTGGCAAATACACAACCACACCCATAGTTTGATTAGAGATATCTACCCACTGCCCACTGCCACTACCCATCTGCGGTAGAAATATCACAGAATAGCAAAAGGCCAGTACCTACTAAGCAAGTCCATCCGAACTTGCATATGTTCAGTCTCTCATTTTACTTAATTATACATTGAATGCAGTAAAAAACTGAAAAACATGCCGGTAACTGTTCCTCGGAGATTAAACATTGACTTTCATCCAGTTATTGTTAGGTATATTCGAGGTGATAGGTGCATTCAAATTTTAACATTAATTTGTAAATTCGCTGAAACACAATTTCAAAGTTTCAGATTACATTATTATACAGACATATGTGTCTGTATAATAATGTAATCTATCATATCATGTAATAGTATCGTATGGATGAGACCGATAGACATTATCTACTAGCAAAGCCTTCGCGTGTGTATCATAGGTAGGTACTTGATCACGTCCCATCCGTATTTCTTACAGAACAGTCATATAGCTTTTTAAAGTGTTAAGGCTGTTCCCCACGGTCTGTGGTGTGGTGGTTTTATTCTATATTATTATTTAGTTTAAACCACGGACAACCACGCACCGCACACATGGCTCTTCCTAAGTAGTTGTTGAAGTGTGTGAGACCGTTCGTTGAGAACTTATTACAAGTGGGTGAGCTGGCCTCGCTCTGGCGCTCGAGAGAGACGCTCGGGAAGGGGGGTATGGGTATCGTATCGGGCAAAGTCCGCATACCGCGGCCGTCACCCGGCGCCCGCCGTCTCGGTGTCGCCAGCTCGCGCCAGTCCGGCATCGGCAATCACCAATTGACCTGCTTATTAAAGTGGCGACGCGATGCGTTTTATTAATAATGGTCATCGCTGGAGCGGCGTGCGAGCGAGACATGTGCGGGCGCGGGCGCGGGACACTCACGGGCCCTGGGGCAGGTTGAGCGTGATGGAGTCCTGGCACACGCCGCCGCAGTAGTTGTAGCCGAGCGCGCCCACGGTCACGTAAAGCACCACGATGAAGCCCATGCCGGTGTTCAGCACCCCGCACGGCTTGCCGAACGCGCGCGGCGTCGCCATGTTGTTCTCCAGCGCCACCACCTGCCACACATCCACACATGCACTACATACCTACATCGATACATATAGTAGTGGGGGTAGTATATGGTAGGGGTACTCACGACGCCGACGGCGGTGAGCGCGAACAGCGCGGTGCCGAAGAAGAGCGGAAAGGTCGTCAGCTGGCCCCACATGTCCAGCGGCTCGTCGAAGCGGTGCTCCGGCCGCGCGCCCCAGATCGTGTAGTACAGCACGATGGCCACGCCCGCCAGCATCAGCACGTTGGCCAGCAAGGAGAAGGGCGCCAGTATCTTTAGGTTCGGGATCAGGTTGAATAACACCAGCGGGCCCAGCAGGATCGCCATGTACCCCTCTATCGAGATCACGTGGTACGGGTCCAGCATCTTCTTCACGTTGCTGGCGATGAACACGATATACACGCAGCAGATGCCGAGCTGGTACACGACGAGGAACACGTCCACCAGCGGCATGGAGGGGCGCGCCAGCCTGTGCAGGCAGGCCGGGCCGGCCTCCAGCGCCGTCTTCATCGACTCCGGGTAGGAGAGCAGCGGCTCGCGGCGCTGCTTGCACGCCGTGTACTGCGCGCGCACCAGCACGTGCAGCGAGTGCGTGATCAGCACGCCCGCCAACACCAGGCCCAGCGAGCCCGTCACCATGCCGGCGCGCGAGAACGCCTGCGGCATCGCCAGGATGCCCGTGCCCAGGCTGCACTTCACCAGGTGCACCAGCGTCTCGACATTGCTGCACACACGCGCGTACGAGATCAGCGTTCGGTCCCCGCGCCCCTCCCCGCGCCCCTCCCCCGCTCCTCGGCGGCCGCCCTACTCACTTGGTGGGGCTGGGCAGCTGGCGGTGCTCGTGCGGGTCGTAGTCGTCGCCCGCGCTGCCGCCGCCCCTGCAACCGGAGCGGGCCAGTCAGCGAGGCGGCTCCCATTGCCTACTTCGATCACATTATAAGAGTAATAACACCATTTAGGTACAGGATATTATTTTCTGGGCTCGGATGGCCAAATCCTTAAGTATGGGGAATATCTAAAAACGCTCAAAGGACTATCGGGCCGATTTTGATGAAAACGTATAATGTAACTTAGATTCTTACATAACCAATTTCTCTAGCCAAGTATCAAATCCGTTTATATTGAAAACAAAATGACACCCGTATTATAAGGCCATAACTAGTGTTGCTTAGGGCCGGGTCGAGGTCGAGGGCGTTTGAGGGTTTTTCGATTTTCATCATAATTTAGATTTTTACTCTAGATTTGGCAATACGAATACCGATTGAAAAATGCATCCGTTAGTCCGTTACGTCCTAACAGACGACTGACTGACAATGCACAGGTCAATTGAATGGACGTAAAGTCTTGAAACTTTGAGAGTATGTTAGTCAAGAACTACTAAGAAAGTTATCTTGTTAACTCGCAACGCAAATGAAGTTGCGGGCGTGTCGGCTAGTTAATTTACAATTACAAACATTACGTATTCTCTATCGGGAACTGCCATTATTGTGTAGGTATATCCTTTTTTACTTAATGTTATGGTCAATCCATGTTAGTTAAATTTAATGAATAATAAAAAATAAATACAAATTGGAGTCCGCAGGCCCGCGGCCCGCCGCGCGCAGCGGCACGCTCTCGCCTTTCGACGCCATGCCGGGGGACTCGCCGAACGCGTCGAAAGCTCACCTGCGCACATTCATTAAGTTTCATTACTTTTTCAACTAAAATATCCGCCTGATTAAAGTCTCGTATAAAATTGCTTCAGGCCCTTGGTTTACAAATAACTAATAGTTGTCCTACCTTCGTACTTAATATATTTTATTGTCTCCACAATCCGCCTGGTAATAAATGATATGAGTCCAACCTCTGTAGGTATAATAAACCGAGCGGAATGTAGTCTACATACTGCGAAAACTGGCGTTTGTATGTATAGTATATAATATACTACTCGTCATGGTATACTATGTATGTATGGTATGTTTGTCCGATAGACGATAACTGTCGAACCGTTCATCAACGAGGGTCTGAAGAAAAACTGACAGAAAACCTGCTCATCAAACCTTTTTTAAAAGTGAGACCTTACCTTTTTACCCGACTGCCAAGGAAGGGTTATGTTTTTCGCGCGTATCTTGTATGTATTATGTAGTATGTATGTATTAATGTAAATTTCTGGGTTACCTCGTATTTCCAAACGACTGGATGGATTGTGACAGTTAAGGTATCGTTAGAATCGTCTCAATCACCCGAGTGTTCCTCGGTGGTAGGTGGGATTAAAAAAAATACGATTTTTGGAGCTAAATAGTAAGTCGTTAATAATTTTAGGATTACCAAACCCATCGAGTAGGGTATCAAAATGAAGGTATTTTAAAGAAGATTACAAAAATGTACATCCAGTTTTATGTTTCCATTTAATTTGGAATAATGAATGACATTGAATGTATAATTATTTCGCAGTCGGGTTTTCAGTTTTTTAAACTTTAAGCTTGTTTGAAGTACATCATCATTAAATTCGGTCAACATTATGAGTACTAATTTTACAATGTGTTTTTCTATCTAGTATTTTCCTACTATGTATTATTTTTTTATCATAATTATATTACATCATTCATTTGGTCATTGATTACGTAAATAATAAAATTAGACAAATTGAACAACCACCTGATTCGCCGAAATATTTTCAAAGAGGTTTTGATGTTATGATTTTCTTCGTGAGGTCATGGTTCGGATCGAACAACTAGTATACCTAACATACTCGTCGGGCGCATCTTCGCCACTGTGCGAGTCACACCCGCGGCCACGTCGCAGGTTCCATAAATAGAACACTACGTTCCTGATGCCTGATGGTACCTTAGCATATCAAGTCGTCGAGGGCAATAAAATGGAGGTCAAAAGGTTGAAACTGAAAGTGCTAGGTAGTTTCACACGTCATCTAGCCCCAAACTAAGCAGAGCTTTTATCTACTATGGGAGCCAGATAACTGATAAGATACTTAAATAAGTACTTTTTTTGTAAATAACATAGAAAACACCCAGACTCAGGATAGACGACAAGCGGATTGCGAGATAGGCACACTTCTATAGAGCTCGTTTTACGCCCAAATGTTCGGTTTGTACCACTCTGGTATGAATCACTATAAAGTCATTACAAAGTTGTCTAGAAAAGCTAGTACCTACTCGTTCGTCCTATTATCTGTGCCAGTATATTCTCTTCATAGAGATACAAGAGAAAAGACAAAAAACAAGAGTTAACATTCTACCCTTCTTAATTTTTTACTAATATTGAGAGATTAATTTTGATCACTAATGTACCTAAGTAATGTCGTCGGTGTTAGAAGCGAGCAAGCTTACCGGTGGGCAGCGTCCACAGCACAGTGCAGTAGTAGAAATACAGCGAGAGGAGCTGGGAGAAGTGCGCGGCGAGCGGCGGCGCGGGGCCGAGTGGTGTCGGAGTGAGGAGTCGGTGCCGAGCACACGCCAATTGGGCTCGCGCGGCGGATCCGACGACGCCCGCGCCGCCGCCGCGCCGCCGCTGCCGCGCGCCCTTCCGGCAGAGGGCCGCGGGGCGCTCGGGCGCCGCGCTCTCACGCCTGCCTCGGCCGCGGCCGCTCCTCGCGCGCCGGACCTCGCCCGGTCGGTAGCTAGCCGAGCGTCACCCACGTCGGAAATCTCGGCTCATTGTTAACCAGATCATGAGAGCGTTTACACAGGTCCCTACACATAAAGTGTATTTTGTTTAGGAAGTATTATGTACCTACACACAAGCAAAGCAACGGCAGCAGCTGGCCTCACAACTGCCGCGCACCGGAGAGCCGCACGCTATCTTACAACACCGACGATCGAATCAAGTTGGTGTGGGGTCTATAACAAAAACTGAATCGAAAAGTTAAACCCGATTAAAAGACCCTTCATAGTAATATGATGTACTTATGATTCACGATGAAGCCTATGAAAAACGAGTCAAAGTAGATAACTACTAAAATAATAACATTTCAACATAAGGGTTATGTGTTTAGATAGACCCAAACATATAATTTTTCCAATTTCTAGGTAACATACTCAATGATATATCTTCGTCGTGCATAAACAAAATGTATCCTAGACCTAAATATCCTATAAAAATATAATAAACACAAGGGCCTTTAAAATATGTTTTGTCTTAATTACTAAAAACAAAATTGTCTTGAAAACAAGAGTCATTTACATACTAAGAGGGGCGCGCAGGCGGGCCTTCGTTGAGCGTCCGCCTGTCGCGGCTCGCGGCCCACTCGCTGCCCACTCCACCGGGTGACTAGCTCGTGGCCAGGACAGGAGCCAAATCATTCATGATTAAGGTCGCGTGATGGAACTGGAGCGAGCGTCGGCGTCATGTGATGGCGTTACACATCACATCAGCATCACGTACAACCCTCGACTGCGGGGCGTGGGGCGAACCCACCGCGTCCGTGGACCCGCTGCTGTACAGCGTCTATGTGAGTCGAATGGCGGTTCGAGGGCGCAGTCACAACACCTACGATAATTACTACGAATGCATTCATTAGATAGAACATCGATCGACAACTGAAACTAGAGAAACTGGCATAACTTGGAAAAATGAGTTGTCGATAGCGACGCATTTTTCGATTCAAAGACCATTCAGCACGGCATTGCACAGCACGGCACGGCACACACAGCGAACCAGCCGTGAGGATATGGGCGCAAAGAGGAGTTGGTGAAGGCAATACGTAAGCGTCTTTACTAGCGTACAATTTACTTAATAATATAACGTAGTACCTATTTAATAAATATATCTAAAATAAGTCTTAAAATATTATCAATTATGGTATATGTATCTTTACGTAGAAACTATGTAGACATTCACGGCGGCGGCGCGGCGGCCACACCGCCCTCGTGGGTTAACGGCCTAGTGGACGATGTTGAGGGTGCATATAGTATTGCAGGTAAGTAGGTACCTATTTACTTTTGTTTCACTATACCTACAAAGGAAGCTATTTAGATAACGGCCCATTCACTGTATTGGTTCCTTATGAATCATTGATGTATTCATCGTATGTAAGCATATAGTGTTAGTTTAGAGCGCATAATCCCGAATGCGAATATTGTTCGCCTTGTTTCCGTGAAATAGTTGCAGCGATGTGGTATGTATTTGTTACGCAATACATATCTTATACTTACAGCTTTTTACGAGAATAGTCACCAATTAATTGTTCAACTTCACAACCGTCAACAACCTGAACTTTAATTGAAAATTACGTAGTAGCACTCTAAAAATATAAATATGAATGAAAATAATAAAGTTAACGCGAGTAAAATGTGTTCGCGCCCCACCGGGGCAGTAGGGCAGAGTGGAGCGGCCGCGGAGACGCGCGTCCCGAACCGAGGCCGGACGCGCGTGCGCGACAACCGCCCGGGGGCGGGGGCGGGGGCGGGGGCAGACTTCAAACATGAGGCGCTGATCAATCAATTATAGAGCTAAGAGTCCAAAAAAGAGATTTTAGAAAAACGCTACAAAATGAAGTACCTAGTGGGTTTTCATCAAAAAAAAGTATGAGCTTAGTGTACTCCAGAAGTTAAGTTTTAGTGTTTCTCTTACAACAAGGAGAACTAACCAAACGAGCATCTTTATTCATGACTTACGGAAAAAAACAGTTTTTTTCTTTAAACATACTGATGCCCGGATGCACCAACCTTAAAAAAATCCTAAGCAATCATTTTACTCGCTAGGAAGATCTTTACGATCCTACGATAAGAAATCATCTAATGCCTAAAGAATTCCTTAACTTTGGGAGCCCGTTTCTCGACCTCATAGCACTTAGAAATTCCCTTATTATCAATTAGCTGTCATGTCGTCTCTGTCAGTATATATATCTATCTCTTTCGCTCTTGTTCAGCAAGATATACCCATACCTATCCAGAGTTACGCTACTTATTAGGTACCTACACCAACGTATATAAAATTAAATACGATTTTCTAGGATTCCTATAATATCTAGACAGCGGCGGTCTCTCACCCTTCACTTACCTGAATAGCCCTTCATAAAAACAATGAATATAAGCCAAAAATATATAATTTTACCAACAAACATGTTACGTATAATCACAAATATAATCACTAGAGCCGCTGAAATTGGCATTTATATTTTCTTCTCAGCTTTGACTTTGTTGTTCTTGAATCATTGCACGTCAATTTCCATAATATTATTCCCTTTTCTTGTTGTAAGTAGGAGTAGGAACTACCTATTTTAATTTATTTAACTCTGAGAAAAACGCCGACTGTTTTCACTTTTTTGTCCACCTCAGCTTCGTTTCCCAAATATCCTCTTTTCCTAAATAATTGTTCGCTTTATACACAAAACTCGGAAAATATCCTAAAATATATTTTGCATAAATAATATTGGTTATTTGTCTAAGGTCAATGAACCAATAAACCCACATAATAAACCATAGAAAATCTAGATGGTTGCGAGATTAATCGCTCTTTCATTATTTCATTCACTTATTTAAAAATCACCAGACTTGGGAAACTCCCAAGTCTGAGAAGTATGTAACACATAGTGTGATCTGTTTGGTGCAATGGAAGTTGAAGCCATTACCCCGGTTGTGGCCATTTACGACTTTGAGGGTCTCTAAATAAGCTATAGAAAACCGTCTGGTGTCAAATATGTGCTTAAAAATGCTATATTTATAGCTTATTTTGACAAGTAACAGGTGGGACACAAAGACATTTGGTTATTATTCTATGAATTAATTAGTGAAAACATTACGAGTTTTGTGAATTTCTTAGCGAAAACAGTAAGCATCCCTACATACGTAATTCTTTAATAGCAAACATATATTTTTTTAATTTTGATTTGAATTTGATTGAGGCATGCCTAATAAACATGCAGGAGACTAGTTTAGAGGTTATTTTGTTTGTACTTGGATTTATTGTGCTGGATCGGAAGGTGGCCACATCTAACGTATCAAATTAACCTTTTGCATGGGCTGTGTCCATGCTTGTGGCCACAACTAATTTCAAAGTAACACCGTTTTTGGCCACCTTGTTGTTTCTTAGTTTGAGATTTCATATTACTAACTGTTATGATTTTAAATGTTGCTTTATAGCTTTAAAAATATAATGAAACCTTAAAATAAAAGAAAAAGATACATTTATGAGGAAGTTATTCACATATTACCATCAAGCTATACGCGACGGTATCAAAGTCACTACAGTCAATGAACCTGTAAAGTACCACGTTCCACGCTACGAAACAAAATGTTCGAACCAGCCAGGAGTCAGGGTGCGTAGGACCTCCAACAGTCCTCAGAAACATAAAAAGATGTTTTAGTTACTTGGGTGAAGGAGAAACACGAATCATGAGCTGGCTTCCAATATAAATTAGACGTGCTTATAAGATTTTTCAATAAAATTTGGTTTTTAAGTGGATGAATTCATTTTTTTTCTATTTACTTTAGTGGCCACAACTGGGTCATTACTATGGCCACAACTGGGGTTGAAATGGCCACAACCGGCTATTTCGCACTAATTTTTTTCCAAAATTAATTCCATAAAAAGTAATTATTTTTCAATAAATTCATTATATAAATCCAAAAGGTAGATATATTTCCTAAACAAAGGAATTTTCACTAAGATATAATACCTAAAATTGTGAGAGGTACGAATTTTCAAACATCCGATTTTCCTTAAAGTGGCCACAACCGGGTATCCTGCCCTACTTATATTAAAAACATCCTATCAAAGTATTCGATTTTTCGACTTTGGTGCAAGTGGCAGTTAGTCGCCCGTAGTTAGGGCAAGGACTATCCTTGGCAGATTATCTATTGACATGTAATCTGGCGGCAGCACAGAAGTATTAAAGAACAGGAACAAAATGTCGTAATAGTCCATTAAAAATGGGACGAATACCTAAAAGAAGCCACGTTGGCTAACTTCTAGTGCATATTGGTCCGATGCTAATTTTCGAAAATGAGAAGTAACAGGGCTAGGTTAATACTATAGGTATGTTAAAAATACTAGGCTTTTTCATTGTTAATAAAACTACATCGTAAAAAGTAACAAACATTATTTGTAAATGGAGATATTTTATATTTATTTTATATTGACATTGACAGGGTGTCTGAATTTTATTTGGTCCTGACTCCATTTTGATTTGATACTGTCCATGTTGGTGTTCTATAGGAACACCGTTATTCATCTATGCCTGACAGTTGCTAGGCAACTCGGCCATCAGAGCAACAAAAACCTTTTGAGCGTATCATTTACTTACGTTCCATTTGCACCATATTCAAACTAGGTACGTTCGTTATGAATTTATCATAGTGCAAATATAATTAAATGTTATTTACCATCAAATCACCTCTCTATAACTACGACGATATAATTTTGCACATATTGGAACAACAATGAAAAATCCTGGACGGTGTAAAAGTCGTTTCTAAATGTAGCCGTTAATGTTCAAAAGCGTTTCATTGCGTATGGTGATGTAATGATGCGCTCACAGATCTAAAGATTTTAGTATCCGAGTTCGTTGACTTTATGTCTGTGGATGCGCTCCTTGTACGTTTACGATGACGATGACGTAGCTAATGATGCATACGTCGTCGTACGTGTGTGTACGATATGATTGAACTTGCCGGTTTTTATTTGGTTTTTGTTTTCGTTAATAAAATACTTTAGGAAAACCTAAATACATAACCTTGATTGCACCAAATTTTTTAGGTCCTAGGTACCATCACCTACTCACTCACCGCGTTAAACAACTATATTTACATCTTGTTTAAGTAGGTACGTTTATAACGATAGCTCGGCAATGTGTTAGGTACATGAAAAGGACGGAAAGAACCTGTTACGCGGTCAACGATTGATATGAATCCCTCTACTTTCTTTCTCTACGTCTCTTTGTAAACGCGTCCCAAAGATGTATTTATTCTGGTATCGGTGTCGATACATAATACTTTGTGGCCATTGTCAAAGCTACATTGTCATAGGCTTGTCATAGTCCTAAAATGACTTGAATATTAGAATGACTTGACAAGAAGTACCCACGCTCCTCTAAGCTTACGACCTCATTGGTTCTGTCCTGCGTGTCCTACAAACAAGGATTTCTCTCGAAAGTGTCCTGCACACTGACCTCTATATATTAGGTACCGCAGAGTACAGATCAGTGGTCCGGCATTATATAGGCCAGTCAAATAAGGCGAAAAAAGAGGGATCAACCTCGGAATGAGAGATAACAAGCTAAAAACTTTTATACACCTTCATTTTGGTGTTCTTAAAGTTGTCTCAAAGTCACATAAATTCCCAAGTCTGCGTCGTAAGTTATTCAATGTCAAAAGTTACGGTCATCGGTTTTCGCGATTATCTTGGTTCCTATAGCCTCAATGATGTTGACATCTAGTAAAAAAATGTAGAACATTAAAGCGACAAATTCTGTTGCAAACATTTTTTCATGCCCTCAACCGTTTTTGAAATAGAGGGCGGAGAGTGAAATACCACTGTCTGACTTCTCTCTCTCTGACGATCTCCAAAACTACATAATTATATATAATCTTAAAAAAATGAAAAAAATGATGTTATCTATATCCAGAGGTTATAATTATTAAGGGTACGGACAAATCTCTCAAATAAAGCTACAGGATGATTATTTTTCTCGTGTAACGGGTTCGATTCCCAGTTCAACCATGTAATTATTTAAATATCTATGAATGCAGTTTAAATTGATTTTTAAATTCAAATAATGTCTTCTTTCAGTAAAATGTTCCATCTACAATATTCAAGGTACTTTCCCTCCATGTGGCATAGCCGTGGGACGCCTGTATATAGGCCGAGTACGATCAGTGATATATAGAGTATAGACAACCTTAGCGCAGTACCAAAGAATAAGTAATATTATGTACCATAGTACATAGATTAATTATGACGACATACTGTCTATAGATACACAATGGCCATAGTGACTTCTTCCTAAATATGAAACCTATTTGCGTGACTGCGTGTTGTAAGTCGAATAAAATTTCCCTGCGCGTATGGAAAATTTCAATCTCGTTTCGGGGCAAATATACCTATGTCATTAACCTGGTTTCGATCTATGATTCTACCAGATAGCAACATAATATTTATTATCCATCCACATTCTTTCGCATTTAATAAATAGGTGTGATATAAAGCTGTAAATTTAAGCTTGTAAGTTACACAATGCCCATGCGTTTTTAACAGCTCATAAAGTATACCCAATACCGCATACGAGAGCTCAATCGGCTCTGTAGTTTTGGCGGGATTGAGGAAAAATATAAGGACAAGGTCTTCATGAGGATGGATAGATACAAGATAACTTTCCTCACAAATCAATAAATAAAGGCTTTGACTGACTGACTGACAGACAACGTACTGGTCAAACCTCTGAACGTAGAGACTTGAAATTTCAAGTTTACCTATGTTCGTCAAATGTTAAGCGAGTAGGCACTAATAAAGTAAATTGTTAATTCGCAACAGTAGGTACCATATAGGTTTATAAAAGATTATACAAATCCAACAGACAGAATAAAGGATAATAAAAAATGTAAGTAGGTACCTATTAAAACTTTTCTTGTACCTAATCGTCAGTTTTTTCTTGACCAGTGAAGTAAAGTTACATTTCATCAAATAGGTGTCATAAATTTAATTAGGTAAAATTAACCTTACTCAATAATTTATTTACAAATAGCAAAAATTAGGTGATTTCCAGGCTCCCTAACTCTAAGCAGAATCAGTCAAAAATAATTTCCAGGTATTTTATTTTTATACGTGTGGCAACATTTGACGCAATGGCGGCAATCAAAATTTGTGAAATATTTTTTGTGTTTAGTGGAAGTTTTACAAGTCAATATGAATTAACAGGTAAGTTTAACCGATGGAAGATTATTATTATCGTTTATTTGTTTTTTTGCCGTGTAGTTTAGCATCCGTTTAACAAACAATAAACCATTTTCGCCAAAAATCTGTTGCGTAGTTCTCGCCGCACAATCATCATTGACACTGAACCATGTTTGTAATAATTGCGCCACTTTGGCGACTTTCTGTAGGGCCTATATTCGTTGTACTGAACTCGTTTCTTCCTATAATACTTCTATGCCATAGTAGTACTCTGACTGATCTGTGACTCTGACTGATCTGTGAAAGAGAATGTAATTTGGAATGTAATCCTGTGATGTAATCACTACGTTTACCTAGGATTTCTCTTGTGTGGAAGCATAGCGTCGATTTTGAATGTTTAATATTGAAAATAAATTCATAGTAATAAGAAGCGACCGAATAGTAACATGAAGAATATATATTTATTGTGAGTGAGTGATCCTCCTCTCACGCGGAGTCGGGTTGCGTCGTTCGCGCCGGCGATGCAGGGTCAGGTGTGACTGGGCGCGTGTTGCAGGGAAGCGGGCGGCGCGGGCGGCGCGGCGGCCGGCGACTCGCACGCTGTTCCCCTCCGCGGTGCGAGCCTCTTCCACTCACACACATTGCCCACACACAAGTATTTATGATTTAATAAACAAAAAACCTTTCCAGAACCGAACAGTGGACGAAAACATCGCTCCCGATCTTCACCCGTCAGGTGAGATTATTCATTGACTCTTTTAATTAGATGAATTTCGTTGCTTTGAGGCCACTCAAGCGCCTATACATAACTCGTAGTCCTTACGAGCGAGGGCTTTACGAGTCATAGACTCAACGAAATCTCTTCGAATATGCTCAAAGCGGTGCCTTTACACGTTGTAGATGTATCGAAAGAAGCTCATGGAATTTTCTAGAATTATGCTCGTGGAGCTAAGAAAAATTAGTTTAGAGTTAACGAATCCTGTACGAGAATTCCACGAAATCTCTACTAGAAGTATTTCTAACCTCATCGAGAAGTCTACAAATTCTCTTGGAAACGACTACGAGCAGTCTACGACACCTTTACGAGAAGTCTACGAATTCTCCACAAAAAGACTACGAGCAGTCTACGAGAAGTCTACGAATTCTCTATGATAAGTCTATGGACCCTCAACGAGAAGTCTACGAATGCTCAACGAGAAGACTACGAGCAATCTTCGAGACCTCTACGAGACATCTACGAATTCTCTACGAGAAATCTACGAATTCTCCACGAAAACACTACGAGCCGTCTACGAGAAATCTATGGACCCTCAAAGAGAAGTCTACGAATGCTCTACGAGAAGACTACGAGCAATATTCGAGACCTCTACGAGATATCTACAAAAAGCCTACGAGCATTCTACGAGACCTCTACGAGATGTCTACGATAAATCTACGAATGCTCTACGAGAAGACTACAAGCTTTCTACGAGAAATCTACAAATCCTAGCAAAATTTAGTATTTTTACCCGACTGCGAAAAAAAGGGTTATTAATCCTTGAAGTGTTTTTTTTAAGTTCTACTTGTTTTCCATTTCTTTGTTTTTTCTCTCTCTCTGGTTTGTATGACCTACGAGTATGTGCCTTACGGTCGCCGCAAACCGACCACAGCTTGTGAGTTCTTATTCTTATATTGTAAGTGTACGGATTGTGTACGCCGCTTGTATAAAGAGTGTAGCTTTGCCCTCTAAGCCTTGGAAGTGATGCAGACTTCAGGATCATGTCTGGCGGCAGGTCGGTGTCGCAGCGCGTGCGCACCACCTCGCTCCTCGGGCCGGGGGCGTCGGGGGCGGCGGGGGCGGGTGCGTACTACAGCGCGCGAGCACCCGCGGCCCCGATGCGGCTGTGCGCGCGCGCGTCGCACGCCCCCAACACCGACAGTGCCACCACTACGCCCACCTTCCCGCTCACGCAGGTTGGCTTAGGTTTTCTTGGATTCATCTCCTTTTGCTGATAGACTTAATAAACACAATGACAAGTACCTACTTGCTAATTTTATATTACATGTAAAAGATCACAAAAAAAGGAGCGTTCTAGTGAGCATTCTAACGAACGGAATGTAAATTTGTTTCGAGCTTTTTGCCGAGCCGAGTAATTTTGACATTGTTCCGCCGCCTTCCTGTTAGTTTCGAACTATAGTTCTGAGAATATTATAAAGTAGTTGAATATTATAAAGTGTTGAGAACAATGACATGCCACCTACAACGCGGCTGCACGCCTTACCGTCCATGGCGGTATTCGCCCGACACAACGACAGGGACCTCATGGAGGCAGTTAACGGAGATCCTGTATCTCGAGCATAATAATTACGCCCTTTGTACGTGCTTGTAGTTTTCTTGATAGTTTTTCAGTAGTACCTAAGGTACTTGATAGTTTTCGTATAGCACTTTATATCGCGTTGCGTAAGAGCCAACTGGTAGTCGCGAGCGATCTGAAGGCACGGTAGTGCCTCCGAAGCCGAAACGAGCAGCACGACCGTAACCACCTTTTCTCGAAGCAACTGGAGGCACTTTACAGCCTCTTAAACCTGTGTTACTCTGTTACAATAATTCATTGTAAGTTTGTAACGACTGAATTCGGCTTTGTTTATTCATTAACGTTTCCTTACTTGGCTATCATGCAGGAATATGAGGACTTTGGATGTTCGATACTTATATTAAGCTACTGCTAATTTAGGCTAGAAGAGCGAAATAATCTTAATCTATCTAAAATTAAAGTGCTAGTGTCGACGTAGTACACATACGAGTACATAAATATTAATATAGTACGAGTTCAGTCCGCTACCGGTTATTGCTGCGTCGAAAAGCTCTAGCGTCTGTCGCGTGACGCGTCCACTCGGCTAATACATTGTCAAAGCGCCTGCCTTGCACCTGCTATAGCGCACGACCAAAATATGAGAATATTTGATGGTTAGTATCTAAATCCCAGTAATTTAAGTGAGTTTAAAGTGACGATCTTATACAGCTTTATTAACTTTGCTGTTTTAACTCAAGACTTTCAAATAAACCGTGGTCAACTCTAGTTTGGGACTATTTTTCATTTTGAAACGAGTTCTAAGGGCTAACTAAACTATGAATAGACGAACTCTGGTATATTGTCAAACCTGTGAATCACCTAGTTATGCGAGGTCTTATAGTCGCTTTCCCGCCCATTTTCTTAGGTTGGAAAATTTTAAATTTTGATAGAGCTATGCAGGTTAACGCCATTACCCGGCGATCTCCATTCCCCCTGCTTCATCTATACGTCTTAATTTTTTTAGTAATATCAAATCGTAAACCAGCACAATATGCCGTTAGGCACCCTTAAAGTTTGTGAATTAGTTTTATAAATTGTATTTATTGTCTAGAAGAGACACGCGTCGCAAAACCGTCGCAGAGTTCGAAGCGTGGTACGCGAGCTGGTGTGCGGTCTCCCGCTGCCCGCGCCACGCTCCGCCCCGCCGCTCGCGCCGCTATCTGCGCCGCTTACCGCTCCGCTCTCTGCGACGGCGACGCTGCTCGCCTCCGCGTCCTGCTCATCCATTTGTTCCGGGTACGGCTCACTGTAATTACTTATATCTTGAAAGCTGGTCACTGGCTTACGCGAGATGGCAAGAAGGAGCGCAAAGTGGTTCACATCTAGGAATTTATCCCTAGTCACATCACAAAAACTTTACAAGTACTTGCACTTACCATAAAAACTGACCACTGGCTTATATTGACAAAGAAGAAAAGAACCTAAGCTGGTCAACATTTGGTAATTTATTTATACGATACCTAGATAAACCTAATTAAATAACTAGATAGACCTTAGATATAATATAATCGAAATCAGAATTACCATGTTGCATCGCCCTGACATCCAGGGTCCATGTACTATACCTAGTCTGTTAATACAACGTAAGACCTAAAATACTTACCTGTATGTTCATGGAGGCAATAAATAAATACAAATACAAATAATTCCAACCTAGTTACATTGGTATCAAGAAAATCTTTTTATTTATCAGTCAGGAAATGTGAAGAGTGCAACTCACACTGGACAGATTTTCTAATAATTTCTTGGTATTCATATAATAAATACCCCACCTAAAATGGTGATCGGACAGCTGCACGAACGTTCAAGGCCAATTTCTATACAAAATGTTTCGGACAAATACTCAAAAAGTACGCCGTATTATAGTAATTTCTTCGCTCCATTCGTTTCGTCCATGTTTTTTGATTTCGTCAACAAAAAAGTGAAAGGTTTCATACTTTAATTTAGATTTTATACGTGTTTTAAAATTAACCCTACTAACTTAAAAACACGTATAAAATCTAAATTAAAGTATGAAACCTTTCACTTGTTTTGTTGACGAAATCAAAAAAACATGGACGAACGAATAGTGTGAAGAAATTACTATAATACGGCGTAATTTTTGAGTATTTGTCCGAAACATTTTGTATGGAATTGGATTTGAGGATTAGCCTTAAGTAAACCTTACGTAGACTAGACAGACAAAACCACATCGCGGGAGCAAAGGTAAACAAACTCAATCACAACATTCGCAACAGCACAGCAACTCTCTTCCTACAGACTAGCCTACTAAAGGCAGACGTTTGTGAGGACAAAGTAGTACTAGAGTCATTAATAGATAACATGTACCATATGTTTGCTCCTCAATCCGAAAATACCCACCTATCTACCTACTGGCAAAACCAGTAGACGCGTACTAAGGCATTTTAAAAATTCGCAACGCACATAAACACTGTACAGACGTCAAGTAAGGTCCCGTGGAGTGGGGCTCTACCTGACGTTTGTGAAAACTATTAAAACTCCTACAAAATTCTAATAGCAATACCCTAATCTGTGACCCTCACAGATCTCGGATACTTTCGGCTGTCGCCCCCTAACTTTATGGTGACCCTAGTATGTGATGTGTACCTATTGTGTCCCTAGCCTAACAATATGTGAGTAAATAAATAAATTAATACTTAAAAAAGACTTTGTCCTGACTGACTGACTGACACATAACGTACAGGCCCAACTACTGGATGTAGAGACTTGAAATTTGGAAGGTATGTTTGTCAGGAAGTGTAAGTGAGTACTAAGAAAGGGTTTTTGTCAATTCGCTACACAAACGGAGTTGGGGGTGTCAACTAGTATATAAATAAGTGCAGGAAGCCGGTTGCCACAGGCTCGAGCGTCGATGACACACGGCTTTTTTACAAGCTGATTGTTGGCGTTTTCAAAAGGCTAGTAGCGTGTAAAAAAGCCGCGTGTGTGTGTGTGTCATCGTACTATTAGGTATATTTTTCTTCTATGCTAACACAACAATAGGCAACAAGACGGAAAACAGGCAACAAGTGGAAAGTTGGAAAGGAATTGGGATGTGTACGGCGTGCAATGTACACAACACAGGGCCCGGAGTGGTCACTGGTCCGGAGACGTTAGCGACGCCTGGGGGAGCTGGCTGCATGGCTGGTCGGGTCGCCTCCGCCACCTCGGCCGGGGGGTCCTCGTGACGTCGGGGGCCGCCCGCTGGTGGCGCCGGGCAGCTCCTCCAGCAACCACTGAGTCTTGGTCTTAGTCAACATGCTGGAGAGAAACTCGACTAGTAGTTAGCGTGTACGCCACATCTAAATCCTTCAAAAATAATCAAATGTTAATACAAAATGGTCCGCCATCTCGGACTTAAAATCTGACACAAAATTCTTATATATTCGAGGATCCTCAACCCCTATTTAGTCACAAAAGACACCCATAACACTCAGGCACCTGCCTTGCTACGCTCGGGTCGGAAGCCCACTTCGCTCGCTCCCTCCCTAAACACATCTTGATGTGACTCACGAGTTGCAGTTGCAAAACGTCGAACTTCCATCAATTGTGCATATTAGAGTTAGTTCAAAGAATCATGTTCATAGTAATATTGGTTTGAACGGTGACAGAGTACCTATGTTTTATACTTTTAACATTTCGCCATACGTTTAAGTTTCAATGTTTCTCGTGGAATATTTTTCTCTGATAAAGAGGATCACGTTGTGAGACGCACACCTCGCTGGCGGCCCCCGCCGCTCCCGCGCTGCGCAGCGTCGCCGTGCAAGCCGCCGCCGCCGCCACCGCCGCCACCGCCCGCGCCGGGTGAGCTCCCTCTCTCACCCGTCACCGTCGCGCGTCGGTCCACCGCGTCGTGGTATGTATGTATGTATGATGCGTGGCGGGTGTGCACTGTGCAGGCGGGAGCTAGCGGGCGTGGGCTCGTGCGTGCGCGCGCTGCGCGACCAGCACGTGCGGCTCGTGCTGCGCCAGCTGCGGCTGCTGCGCCGACTCAACCGCACGCTGGACGCGCCGCACGCTCTCTGATCCGAGACTCCGCTCCCGTGCCGCCGGCGCCGCCGCATACTCCCGTACCCACACCATTCATTTTATTGATTATACCTAGTTACATGTCACTTTCTTAAATTGAATATAATACATACAATTTTAGATATAATACTAAAAATAATAAAATTAAAGGAAAAATTAATTACTTACTTAAATTAACGTCATTAAAAAAACTTGGGTATTATTATCGTAATGCGATTGCTCAATAAGCCAATGGGTCTTTTGAAATTGAGCAGGAGCACAGATATACATAATACCTATATGCAGGCTGTATGCAGGAGGGTAACCGCCGAAAACTGTTAAAATCCCGAATCACTTTAGGTTCCATTTCAGATACTGATTTTGGTGGCGCTTTTGAACCAAATCTTGTTGACGTCGAATTTCGTCTGACGGAAGTTTCGAAAACTACGAAACTAAGGCTAGCTACAGTAGCTACCATTCACTACACGAGACTCAGTGCGCTCGCCCGCGCCGCGCCTTACAAATGGTCGCGTGAGTCACATGCTGAATCACTGCTTTAGGCCAAAACATTTTTACGCAGATTTTTCCGTGAACTTGTCGCCAGCGCAAAAATCGGACGAGCGTGCGTGGGCTTTACAACCATGTAGCTGATTTCGTTTAGTTCCATTAAATTCCACTAATATATTGAATCGAAATCGGGCTAGTATCGTAGTACCACAGAGTACTAAGTAGTACTATTCTTGAGATGCCAAAAAATATTGGAATCAGTTTACGATTGAAATTGCTTTAGGCGGTAAGGGTCCAGATCGCGTTAAAGGAGGACCAGACATGGTGTCCGGGAGACGCGCCGCAATAGGTTACTTTTTGTGTCAACGACCCGTGCCGTGACCGTGACCCGTGACCATAAGACATCGCCGAACCGCGGCTGGTTATGACGGCGACGAATCCATTTAATCGCACACGGGTAAGGGAAATTCAAACAATTGATTTGAATAGTTTGTTTAATTTCAAAAACAACAAAAACAAGAGTAAACTTATGTTATCTAAATTAAATGAATAAATATAAGGTAAGTACCTAGTTACCTAACTATTGGAATAAAGTCCGTCTAAACTAAATATAAAAATGTTTAAGTTATTAAATAGTACATGTATATACATGAACCATTATACACGCTGGGTGATGCCCATGACGAAGGCGATGGCGATGGCGATGGCGATGGCGATGGCACGCTACGATACAATGTGTAGTATAACGTCTGCCTTGTTCACAACCAGTCCATTTTATTGTGCTCGTAGTTTAGAGGAGAGTTGAGTATTAACATAATGACCTATTGAATATCAACTTTGATCTACTTGACAGCGGCCATGGTCGCAAGCTTTAATTCCTGGCAAATCGAGAGGCTTACATGTGTAGGTCCGCGAAATTTCCTACTCTTACCTAGCTTAGCCACTCTCGGCCTCGCTAGGTACAGAACTTGTATTATTCAGTTGAAAAAAATATTGGCTTCTTCTCCCAATTTCAATCTGGCAAAACTTCAAAATGTTCTCATTTAGCCAAGGCTAGACACGCTCGGAATATTGCCGTCGGATAGGATGGGCCCGTCTCTACGGAATCGTGCAAGTCGTGTGTGCGAGGACTCGGCGCCGCACGGCTCGCACCCGGCCCAGCACGCGCTCGCCCGCGGGCGGGACGTAGAGTGAGCAGCGCCTGGACGATTCATCTGCGTCCGTTACGTTCGGCCACCACTCTCGATCCATGTCTGCGGTCACCACCACGTCACCACTCAGCACCGCACCGCGGACGGCAGGCGATGCGGTCGCGGTCGCGCGCCGACTATATTTACTCTCACGGTGATGTCTAAATATACAATAACAATAATGTATAATTAGCTCTGCGTATGATAGCAGCCGGGTCGTAGTATTTCTTTGGCATCATTGACCGTGGCTCGTGATTCGGGAGCGGGTGTAGGTTAGGTGGGTGCTGGCAGGCAGGCAGGGGTACGGCCGCCCGGCCGGCACGACACCGCTGCGCTCTTTGCGGCCCTGATGTGTGTGCTAAAGTAAATACATTAGGTCGTGGGCTCAATTCCCGCTTCAGGACGAAATTATGTGATGATCATCGATGTTAGTTCTGAGAATGAGTGTTTTTTTAATTTAAATATATTATGTATTTGCAAACAAAAATAACCAATTTATGTATTCTATCTATCAGTTATCTGGTTCATAAAGTACAAGCTCTGCCAAAGAATCTCTGCTTAGTTTTGGGCTCGATTATGGCGTTTGATACTACTGAGGCATTAGGTTAACTTTAGATCGTTTTTTTTATTAAGTACGGTACTTCCATTTTGTTCACAGATCGGTCTCTGTCATCTTGTCTTTTATACATATTTACATGTTTAGTAAGTTTCTTCAACGTAAACGTGTGAAAAAGAGTTGTATTATCATTTAATAATTTAATATCCTATTAAAAGTATGTACCACCAATAAATAAATGTTCATCGAAGTGATTGTCAATGGCACCCAGACACATGCTGCACGCGCGCGGATGAGGTCGCACAACTTTTATCTACATACTCGTACATAGAAATTCATCAAAAACATTCTAACCTCTTGCTTGGCGGTTGTTGGCCTTAGAGAGCACCAGATTTCATGGACACCTTAGTGTTTCTATTTCAATAGAATATAAATAAATAAAAGATAATAAATATAAAATGCCTGCGACATGGTACATAATAAATAATAGACAAGTTGACGATATTGTTCACGACGACGTTAGACGTTACTAGTCAATGGCACGATGATTGGAATGCGGCCGGAGGAGCGGCGGGCGGGGCGCGGGGGGCGCGCTCCTAGCCCGGCAGTGGAGCCTCCTGGTAGAAGTCCGGCTCGTCGTCCTGGTCGATGTCCTTCTGGGCCCCGTCCAGCTGCGAACCGACCGCACCGACCGTCATTGCGAGCCACAGGATGTGGGTGAGGGTGTTCGCGTGGGTGGGGTTACGTACCGCTCGCAGCTGCAGCGGCGTGAAGAGGTGTGCGAGCGCTATGCGCAACGGCACCATCAGCACCAGGAAGAAGGGCAGCGCAAGCGAGAACCGCGACGACTTGACCACGTACAGTACCACCAGCCCCAGCGCCTGGATCAGCGTGAACAGGTGCATGCGCAGTGTCGGCACCTGTAACCGATGTACGGGACCGTCACTCGCCCGCCGCGCCGCGCCCGCCCCTACCCGGCTCAGTCACGCCCGCACTCACCCTGCGCACGTACGGCACCTGCGGGTGGTGCTTCACCGGCTTGAACAGCAGGATCACGCGGTCCCAGAACTGAATGCCACCTAGCGCCGAGATGCCCATGTAGAGGAACACGCCGAACAGCACCGACATCGGCACGAGCCGCAGCCAACGCGCCGCCAGCACCGAGGCGCCCACCAGGAGTGCCACCACCAGCCCGGTCAGCCGTTGCTCTGCGAACGCAAAGAGGGTTCAACGAACGTCGGCGAGGGATGCGCGGGAGAGGCGCGGTCGCACTCACCCTTCACTTCGACGATGTGCGGCTTGTCGCCGGGCGCGTGCGTGGTGCTCATGACGGTGAGCGCGGCCACGTGGCTCACGGAGCGCACGGTCGCCACGCATTGCCATGGCGCGCCGAACATGCCGCAGATCGCGTTCACCAACGACATGATCACGATGTCCATGTGGAACCCGCTGCCCTTCTTCAAGCGCCGCTCCGGCTTGTCCACGATCAACCTGCGGCGGAAACGAGGCGCCATCACTCTCGGCCCGAACGTTCGGTACGGTAGGGGGGCGGGCGAAAGCGGGGGCGGCGCTCACTCGGCGATGTGCGTCTCCATGAAAACGATGATGTAGACCATGAGGGCGGGCAGCGCCATCGCGGCGGCGGCCCACACGGGGATCGTGTCGAGGCCGGGGCCGAGCGGTACGAGCCAGGGCCGCGACGACGTGGGTGACAGGCCCTCGGGCACGCGCAGCTTCTCCGTCCACACGGGTACGCACACCGACACGCCGACCGCGATCACGATCGCGATCGGCACGCCGAAGTCACCGAGCGCGCGACGAGCCTGCAACACACCCGCGTGCACGTTCAGACACCGAGCCGCACACCACGCGGCGATGCGGTGCGCGCGCCACTCACGCTTCGTCCCAGGAACTTTCCGTTGCGGAAGATGCGTAGGTAGTAGGCCACGATGAACGTGGCAAGCGTCAGTATCGTGCACCACAGCGCCGTGTTGGGCCGCGGCGGCTCGCGCGCACCTCCTGGACAAGCAAAATTCGCATCAATTTATCGGGCCGGGAAGCGATCGTAGAATGAGCCACGAACTAAAGGAATCGAATGAGCGCCGACCGACCTAGCATCGTGGCGTTGACGGCTGAGAGCGTAGCGTTAATGACCCGCATTGTGGCGTTGGTAGCCGGCAGCGAGGCATCTACGACATCCGTGGTGTTAGCGACAAGGTGGGCGGCGCAGTAGTCTGCGCCCAAAGGGTGCGCGCGGTAAACGGCGATCGTTGCCGTGATCGGCTCGGATATGAAGATCAGCGAGATCAGGAATGCGAATATATCCTCGGTGAATCTGAAAACGAGACGAGCGCATCGTCAGGTGAATCGCACCAAAGTGTAAGGAAGAAGTGTATCCATCCCTCTCCCAGGAGGGCCGCATGGGTCACCTGGTTATTTTCTTGACGGCCACGCTGCCCTCGAGAGAGGCAACGGCGAGCGCGATGACGATCATCCAGAGGCCGCAGTACATGCGCGCTGCGAGGAAATGGAAACCGTACGCGCGGCAGAAGCCCGCCAGCGACTCGTCAAGTAGCAGCAGCGGCCCTGTCGCGCCCGTGATCATCATAGGTTGCCCCGCGGCCAGCGCAAACACCACGCCGCCCGCCATCGTGAACACCTGCAATCCCGCATGGGAACGCCTATGAGCATCCGATAAAGGTGTCTCCGTTCGGCCGTAACGAACCACTCACCAACGTTTCGGAAATGCCGATCTGTCCGTACGTCTTCTCGGCGAGCAGGCCGCCGAAGGTGATCGCGGAGGAGAGCGCCGCGAAATACATGAAGATGGCAGCCGCCACGCACTGGCCGTTGAGCGCGTCTGTGAAGTCGGACGCGTAGTGTGGGTAGCGGCGCCGCATGTCGCGCACCACGCCTGCAACATGCGCATCGGACTCGTCGCGGCCATCGCTCTGCATCTCTCTCGCATCCAATGCTGTGTTCGTATGTGACTCGAGCGCTCACCTCCAAAAAGTCGACCCGTCCGCTCGAGTGGGTCGTCGGGGTCCTTGGAGGACGGCACTGCGGCCAAGGCGGCCTCAGCGGCGAGCAGCGCCCGCTTCTCGTCGCCGGCGTCGGGCGAGGCGGGTGAGGCGGCCTCGGAGGCGGCAGCACGCTTCCGTTCGAGGGCTTCGCGCTTGCGTCGGCGGATCATCTCACTCTTGGCGCGCAGCTCGTCGAGCGGCAGTAACGCGCGCCGCTCCCAGTCGCCAGGCGGCAGCACGATCGAGTCATCGAGGAACTCGTTGATCGCGGTGAGCAGGTCGCGGCGGTCCTCCGCGCGATACGCGATCGAGTGGAACGCCGGGTTGGACATGAGCGTCGAGATCGAACGGCCGACCTCGTGGTAGTCGAGGTCGGCGCCCGGCGGGCCGAGCAGCACGAACATGAAGCGCACCGGCACCGGCACCTCGGTCACGGTCGGCATCGGCACCGCCTCGGCGAGCCGCACGAACGCGATCGTCGGCCGCCGGAGGAAGGCGACCGCGCCCACGAGCACGGTGGTCGCCTCCGCGTCCGAGGGGATTCGCCGCATAAGCGCGTCGTTGTCCCCTGTGCCACTCCCCCCGCCGGCCGCCGCTTCCGCCAGCCGCTCCAGCTCGAGCGGGTCGAGGCCGGCCGCGGTGGACTGCTTGCGCGCCTCCGCCGGCAGCGCGTGTGAGCTGCGCCGCCGCCGCGCCTCGCCCAGGCTCTGGAACCGTCACACCACACACTACACACCGCACACCCCACACACCGCACACACCATACCTCACACCACACCTCACACCACACTTCACACCACACCTCACGCAACGCGCCTACCGAACGAGCCTCGTTCGTACACAAACAACGAGTGACTTTCACTTAACCTATAATTAAATCATAAAAACAAGTCGATGTGGATTCAATGGTAATGATAGTTTAGTGCGAACAATTACTACGATTATGTGTTGTCTTTGATCGCGTGGTTTGAGAATGTAAAAGCTCTTGGGTGTGAGTTTCCGGTGTTGTCGTTTACAAGCCTCACTTTTTACATCTCGCAGAGTCATTCTAGTCGATCGCTTGGCGCGGTGGTAGTAAAAATTCAGGTAGGTAATTAAGGTAGGTCTAACTAAACCGAAACTAATTAAGCTAGGCGATTTATGGTTTTAAACTAGTGATTCATATTTATATGGTGCCTACTGACGCGCTTTGATGCGACACGTTTAGAATAATGGTCTACCTGACACGTTTGAGGCGACAAGCAGTGAGATCGGAGGCGAGCTGTGATGCGATGCGGATGCGAATCTGTACGTGTTTAATTCGAACAGTGAAGAGAGCGGTGGGGGCGGTTTCGTGCGATGGCGCATACCCGCGCGCCGAGCCGCGGCAGCGCGCTGTGCCGCCGGCACGAGCCGCCGCCGGCCGCCGCCGTCGCCGTCGCGGGCTCCGCGCCCCCGCCCAGCGAGCACACGCGGCAGCGCGCCGCTCCGCCGCCCTCGCCTTCCTCCGCCCACTGCGCAACGCAACACGCCCATTCCACCGGCCGCCTGATTGACCGCCTCGCTCGCAGCACCGCGGTGCCGCGCTCACCCGCGACCCACGGTGTGGGTAGGATTCATCTCTCTATTCGATCGCGCAATGGCCTCTCCGTAACTCGTCGTGTTAGTTATGTTATCTTCGCCCCTATCGCATTTTGTCTCCATCTCGGAACTTCTATACTTACGATTGTGGTGGTGAAGGTGACTTCCTAGCGTATACTTGCATTCTAAAGCTATAAAGACATTCTGACTACCCCGTATGTCGCTCGTGACTCGTGTAGCCCGAGGGGCGCGGGCTGAGCCGTCAGCCGTATTGGCGACGGAGCGGGCCCTACCGCGCTATCTGATTAACCCTTGATTAACCTTGAATATTATCACCAACACGGTTTCCGATTAGGTATCTACGCCAAAATGTCAGTTATCGAAGGCGACACGCGATAAAGATGTCTATCTAGCTATCAGACAAAAGATTAATGTTACACATCACGTTGGTTGGGTTACCTATAATGTTTACTTGAATGAAGGCAGTTTTATAATAAATAACTAACTATGAATAACCATGAGGCCATACCATTGAATGTAGAGAATCCAAATTTGGAGGGTAAGCAGGCTTGTCAAGTAAATGTAGACCCTACTTAGGAAGGAATTCTGTTATATTGCAACCCTGACGAAATTGTGGGCATTAGTTAGTGTTGGATGAATCTCGACCAGAGGAGAGCGTTCCTCATCATCATCATCATCCGCAGCCTGACTTGGTCCACTGCTGGGTATCGGCCTCTCTCTGCTCTTGCCATTCTGCCCGGTCCTGTGCTAAGCGGGTCCATGTTCGGGAGTAGAGTGTTACTTGGGTTAATTTCTGTTACACTCGCAATAAGCTACATTTTCGATTCCACTGATAATACGAGCTAGTTTAAATTATATTTACCTCTGGCTGTTTTTTTGTATTTCTTTAATGTAGACCTTACTTACTACATGATGTAGTTAAGCACTCTAGCGGTTTTTTGTTGTGCGACGACATGGAACGAGCCATGGAGCCATGGAGCCACGAAGCGCATACCCATAGGAGGCCTCTCAACGCGAATTGCGAACCTTTTGCTCTGAGACAAGGTTCGGTCAGCGCGGTGGACCCACCTGCAGACTGGCGTGGCTGGAGTGCTTGCGCGAGCCGGGCACGGAGAAGCGGAAGCGGTCCTCGTGCACGTGCCGGTGCTTGAGCAGCAGCGCGCGCAGCACGGCCGGGCGGTCGTCCTCCTCGATGAGCCCCTCGGCGTGCATGGCGGCGGCCACGCGCCACGCGGCCGCCGGCAGGTCGCGCTCCTCCAGGTCCAGCAGCACCACGCCCGTCTCCAGGCAGCGCCGCAGGTTCAGCAGCGAGTGGAAGGACAGCGACGCCACGTGCGGCCGCCCCCAGCGCGCCGAGCCCTCCTCCACGTCCTCCTCGTACTTGATCCAGCGCGCGGTCTCGCGCCACTCCGCCTCCTCCGCCTCCGCCTGGTGCGCGCCCCCCGCGCCCCCCGCGCCCGCCAGCAGCTCGTCCAGCTGCACGAACACGGCGTGCGGGCTGCGGTCGTACGCCGCCGGCGCCAGCTTCTCATCCTCCCCGCGAGGCATGTGCGCCTGCCCGTCACGTCTGCGAACGTTCACCCACCAACCGTCGACATCGACATCGATATCGACGGTCGATGCACACGACCACGACTCGCACACATTTTATTCAGATGAGCGATATGAGTCTGCACTGCAGATAGGTTAGCATAGTGCACGCCCGTTGATGTGCACTTATTTTGTTTGCAATTTATTTCAGGTTACAATATTACAGAAATGCAATAGATCCATAGAAATGTATACCTACCTTACTGACTAACATATGTATATATACAATAAACATACAATACATGCAACATAGTTAGGATTTTTTTACGTCGACGCCATCCTGTAGCGACGGAACACGACCCCGGCAGGCCATAAGTCAGGTGCGAGGAACGTCTCTTTGTGCTAAGCTGGTGTAAATTTGTTAGACTTATTATTTAGCGCCAAAAGTCTTTTTTTTTCAAAACACCTTTAGGCAATGAGGACATTTTGGTTATATAGACAAATCTAACGATACCTTAATTGTCGGAATCCACACAGCAGTTTGGAATATACGAGGTAACAACGAAACCATATACATGCATAAATTCATAGACGATACGCGCGAAAAGCGTAACCCTTTCTTGGCAGTCAGATAAAAATTGGAAAGGTTTGAGTTGCACGAAAGTAAAAATCTTTGGCAATAGATATTTCCGGGTTGTACTGTACGTGCGTACGGCGCGGCGTACCGCACAGGTGGTCGGAGACGGACATACCGGGCACTGTCCGTGGTAGCGTGGTGCGGTGCGGTGCGGCGGTGCGGTGCGGCGGTGCGGTGCGGCGGTGCGGTGCGGCGGTGCGGTGCGGCGGCGCAGGGCGGGTGGAGCGCGTGCGCTTGCCCGGCCACGTCACGCCGGGTGCACTCGGGCCGGTGCCAATGCCAATGTCACGCCAGCCAATGCACTGCGTCGGTGACGACAGATGCCGACATTGCCGACTACACTATTTTTGTCTAGGAACTTACCGCATACCAATGTATGTAGCAAACCTGAAGGAGTGTACTTTTGTGCGACCGTGGGCGAACGTCGCCCGATCGCCCGACCGGAGTGCCGGTAGCGGGACGGGACGGGACGGGAGGCTTCGCTCGACACTCCGCCGACTGTTTTGTGGTACAAGTACGTACGCCGTGCGTTCGTCGCGGCGCTCCTGGAGGACGGCGTCGGCCGGCGCTAGCGTCGGCATCGGCTCGCCGTCCCACTGCACGCGCCGACCCTCACCATCCTGCATACCACAACGTAGAATGAGTTAAGTGTAGTTCCGGCTCCGCCCGGACGCGGCTCCGGAGTCAGCTCACCTGCGGACGAGAGGGAGCGGGCGACGTGGTCGGCGCGCCCTCACCCTCTGCAACGGAAGACAGCGGCGGTTAGCAAGGAGAGGAGCGTCGCGGCGTGTGCGGCGTCTCGGCACGGAGTGGCGGGCACCGACCAGCGTAGGGCGGCGGCGCGGCGCCCCCGCTCCACACCACGCGCTCCATCTCCTCGTCCAGCCGCAGCTCGTCGGCGCCCGCCTCCTGCGCATCACACCGCTCGATTAGCCCACACCCACACCCACAACCACACCTCGTCGATCTAAGCGGATCTCCTAGCCGACAGCGGGCCGACAGCGGGCCGATCTCGGCGGCGCGGCGGTATGTGGTCCGTGGTCGTATGTCTCTTTGCCCTATCTACAGCTTATTGTTGTATTTAATAAGTTAACTCGCGCTATTATTATTAATTTTTTTTATTAATTAACTCCCCTTTACGCCTTTCTGTTTAGAATCCTGAGCATTTTGGCCCACCACAGATTACACGTACAATGTAGCGACTGCCATGAAAGCCCCTTCAGCCCTTTCAGCAGTTGATACACACAACGTGGGTACCTATTTCTCTTTTTTAATGGTCATAAAGGGTTTTTTTGTGATTGTCTCGATTTCTACTTATTATAGCCCCAATGATGTTTACTGATTCTGTTAGGTAAGTACATAACATTTGCGACGTCTTCTTATTTTTTTGCTATTTTGTTTATAAATGTACTCAACCGTATTTGAGATAGAAGGAGGAAAACGAAGATCTATTTAAAAAAAAATGGATATTTAGAAGTCATAATAAACACACCTACCAAATTTCAGACTCGTAAACCTATTTATCAACAATGTGACATACAAAATTAGGAGTGGAATTTCTAAAAATCTCTTACTAAATATTTATACCAAGTTTGCAGCATTTGTTGTTTTGGACATATCGTAATGAGTGAGATATAATATAATAATTTATTTGTTCGGTCCATTATGAAAATCGCCTGTTACTACTGGAAAGCGCACTGGTCCCCGCGACACAGGCCCAGAGCTTAGTGTGGGCTGTGTGGGGCCAGAGAACATAGACCTTGGTTAAAAGGTATTATGTGATTAAATAAATAAATGAAATTAAATGAAATGTTACAAACTGTTACACCCTTTTCACCCTATAGGGGTGCAATGTTTCAAAATCCTTATTTAGCGAGCGTCTACAACCTCTACTAAATATAAATAGGTACCGAATTTCAAGTTCGTAGCTTTTATAGTTTTAGAGATTATCACGATGATATTAAGTGAGTCGGTCAGTTGTATTTTGCTGTTCGCCCTTTATCTCAAAAACTTTCGTGTATATGAAAAAAATATGCTGAAACATAAAATCTGTAGCAAATATCGCTCTACATATTTATAATAGATGTTAACACGATTGGAGATGACTTAGAACTCCATCAGTAAGTGGTATAAAACGTACATATAGTAGTTATGTACTCCCCTTGCCAAAGAGTTTGTATATTATCTGTTTTGAAACCCTTAGCTTAAGAAGCCTAATGTATACGTACGTACTCCCACAGCTGGGACTCAAGCCTGCTATCGCCAGGAGAGAAGTGGGTATTGTGGGGTCCACAACGCGACTCCAATGCGAATTGTTGGATTTATCATTTGATTTCAATGATTTCCGTCACCGTTGCGTTGTAAGAACATATTACAAAAACCCAAACTACTCACCGGCACACGGCTTACGACATACGGCACGCGGCATGAGGCATGGTAAGACGGGGACAATATCTTCACAAAATTTAGTTATTCACTTGGTTATTATTAGTTACATTTTTTGTGTCGTTGCCGACCTTCCGATTCGTTAGTCATGGAGTTGGACCCTGACTGACTGAAGTGGCAAAAAAATGACCACGATTTTGTTAAGAGTTCAGTGGTGATTCAGAAGACGGACGAAGGGTTCCGTCCGAGTGTTCCGGATGGCTTGCGTTGCGACCATCCACAGAATAATATCGGCTGTTACTCATCTACCTACAAACTACATACAACATCCAGGATCATCCAGGATCCTCCAGGGATTCGGGAGTGCACTATTACTCGTACAATATTGAGTAAGTACGTTCGAAACTTGAATGGGGCATTATTTGGCATTAGTAACGATGAAAAGTGCACGCAATGTTGGTAATACTTATTCTAAAGTTTGCAGGGGCTTAAGAATGTTCGAAAATTAGCTACTCAACCGTATACTTCTACCGGTAGCGAAGCGCGGGCATTCAGCTAAGTACATTTGATTTGTACATAATGAGGAAGTAAATTATATACGTATATTTTTATATCTGCTGTCCTCGTTTCCGTCGCTCTGACCATGTGGATAACGTGGATGAGGAACTGAAATGATAATAACCGCGATGATAATGAATATCTATTTACATGTGCAGGTGGGAAAGATTACGTGTACACAAACCGTACCTACCTCTAGCACCTACTCGTCGTATGAGGAGGCATGCCATGCACGGCGCGGGCTTTCGAAGCGGGCTGTAGCCGCAGGAGCCGTGCGATCGTAGCAAACTTAACTTTGTATCGCTGACGACATCGGGCGGCCTAGTGCCGCGGAGCGGCGTGAGGTGGCTGCGGCTGGCGGCCGGCACGGGCCGCACCATCGCGGCGCACGGCCTCGCTCGCGTGCTCGCGTCGCGGTCAAGGGCGCGCGCGGTCGATATCCCACAACCGAGCGATGCAATAACGCAGCCATCGACCGTGTAGCAGGTACACATACTATTTACCTACCTTCGGAGGCTAACGTCCTCGGCTTCTTTAATACCTAATTATCTACTGTTAGTAAATAAAACTATCATATTCCGTTTTTAGAATGATTAGAAATCATGAACTGCCCAAGTTCCTACTGCCATGTTTTGAGGTGTTTTCACCCGAAATACATAGAAATAATGGATCGAACTGCCGGGACAGGAGCACGGCTTAGGACGGCGGCGTTCTGCCGAGCGAGCTGTCGTCGGTTCGATATAGGCATATTTGCCTCGTTAGAGGAGTTCTTCGGATAGCCCAGGGTCCCTCTAATTCGCGGAGTTCGGCCACCATGGGGTTTAGTAAGTAAAAGTCTGAGCATCCCCCGAAGGGCGGGAGGTATCCATGAGGAGTAAAAGAACGGCATATACATAGTCGAGTCGAAGAGCGAACTGCCGCATGCCGAGGCCGGTGGATGACCTGGTGGTCTCCGTGCCAGTATGCGCCGCACCGCAGTTGGCGAGATGCAAATGACCCGCAGCGCTTCGTTAAAAAAGCTTGTTCTCTCCTAGCCCTAGCCCTGTGCCCTGGCCGACGAGCGTTAATACATTAGCGTACCTTGTACTGTACGCTTTCTTTGTGTTTTTTTTTATAAAAGGAAGCATTCGTCCGCAACCTCAGCTGGTGGTACCTGAGTGGCGGTGTAGGCGAGTAGTGATTTATATCAACCTCAGTCATGAAACACGCCCAAACTACCAAATTACTGGGCTTTCACCTAGATAGCTCTCTCGTTTAGAGGACCCACATTGACGAGCTGTGCAAGACACTCGGCCGAGCTTGCTTCGCTCTGCATAGGCATGGCATGGCGAGCACCGCATCCCGTGACGTAGTGCGCTCCTGTTATTTCGCCACCGTCCACAGCGCCATTACTTACGGAGTGGAGCTATGGGCGCGAGCAGCCGATACCCAGCGCGTATTTATTATGCAGAAGCGAGCCGTGCGCGCCATTGTGGGTGTACCAAACGATGTCTCCTGTAGAGATATCTTTAAAGAGCTCGGTATCCTACCTTTGCCGTGTGAGCTCTTGTACCAGGTGGTCATATTCACTTTTGGTAATTTGGGCTTGTTCAAGCGTCGTGGCATCAACGCGTCTCACGCCCTCCGCAGCAACAAACACCACCACCAGCTAGTTACACCGCCACACAAATTAGCTAAGTCGGAGCGGTCCGTCTACATAATGGGCCCTTCAGTCTTTAATAGATTGCCGGAAGAGATAAGGGATGCAGCTTCTAGGCCAATATTCAAAAATAAGACTAAATAGTAGCTACTTGAGCACACTTTTTATAGTGTAGACGAGTTCTTGAAACTCCCTGCGATATGACCAGAAAACGTATAATAAATATTATATATATACTATTGTTAAAAAAATATTTTGTTTTATGTGCTATTTTTATTTTGTATTTGACTTGTAATTTGGGAATTATTAATAAATTGTATTGTATTGTATTGTATTATTGCATGTATCTCAATTACCTCACTATGCCCAAAGTGCAAATCAACAAGAACATAACAAACCCGCTGAAGGCACGAACCGTAATGGCACCCAGAAGCTAGTGCACTGTTGGTCCTGTCCCGCGCCGGGGCGCGGCGTGGTCGTGGTGTGCGGGCACCGGGACCGTGCCGGCCGCGCCCGGCCTCGGGCGAGGGCAGCGCGAGGCCGCGCGCCGTTCATCGGCTCATTAGCGCATCACACAACACGACATGCGCTAAATGCTCACTCAATGGGTTACGCGCTTCGCGGACATGTTCCGCTTCATAATAGGTATACTTATATTTAGTCCAAATTGTATTTGTATGGGTGTCGTTCGTGACACCTGTTATTAGCAGGCGGTCGCGACTCGCGCGCTAATAACTACGACACACCACAGCCACAAGCCTCGCCAGTCTCCCGTGCCTAAGCTGCCGAGTGCCGAGTGCCGAGTGCGTCGCTGCTGTGGTCACTATCACTTGACTGCACTACTGCTCATGATCGGTTAGCGAACTACAATTTATGTTCATCATTTGCTTGTGTTTATGCAAATAAATATGTAGTTTGGTATTTCATTTTACTTTATTTCTTGTTATTCTCCTTAAAACATAAAGCTATGGTTTTTTTCAAGATATTTAAAGGAGTCTAAACCGTATTGAATGATGCATTCTCAGAAGAAAGCTCGGGCCGGCTAGGATGCAGTCGCACCGATCGACGCGACGTTTTAAAACCATGCAAGTAACTACTTATGACTTTTTTTTGAGCGCTTCCTTTCAATGGTTTTTATTGATTTATGGTTCGAGCGCATCCAAGATTCTAAGGTTCAGCCGCGACCCGGCGCGGCGAGGCGTGGCATGGAGTGGCGTGGCGTGGCGTGGCGTGGCCGCAGTCACCGTCGTAAGCCGCGCCGCACGTCTTTCTGTTAGCTAGGCTAAATATTACCCGTCATTTTTTATTTGGTTTTAAATATTTTATCAACTCGTTGACTGTCTCGTTTCGCTTGGCGTGAAGTCTAACCTTGTATTGTGATTAGATTAAAACGACTGACACTTATTTTGTCGACTTATGAGTAGGTACCTGCCGGAGATTCTTAGGTATTATGATGATGACTACAGGAAATGTAAGCTAGGAAGACTACTTAGTAGGTGTATGTATGTATGTAGGTACTTAGTACTCACCCGATGCATAGGAACAAATACGCAAGCTAGTCCCATGCGCCCATGCCGCATTGGCGAGCTTTCGCGGTCCCGCCCAGCTGCAGCTGTAGCGGTCGCCCAGTCGCCCACTACAATTAGCTTTTTGGTGAATGGCAGTCGCTACATTGTAATCTGTGACGGTGGGCCAAAATGCTCAGGTTTAAAAAACCGATAAGTAGCCGTAAAGAGATGATTTTAATAAAATTTAAAATAAAAATTCCCAAAACAAAGCAAACAAAAGATTCTGAATGATTTTTTCGATCTCCACTCGGCATTAAATAAGAACATTATTTATTTATATTTTGACCGGTAGGTACGTACCTAACCTATGCATGTATGTTCATAATGTTCAACTACCAATAATGTGAGGTATCGACTATCGATCGATAAAAGCGTCTCATTCGTCTGCTGGTATCTGACGTCACATTAAATTTAATATGGCGCCCTCTAGACGTTATAAAAGTCATAAGTAAAGCGTCGATGACACGCGGCTAGTTAACAAACTGCTCATTGGCGAAAGCTAGCGAGTTAACGAGTTAACGGTAGGTACGGAAGGATAGTCAACTAGCAGATTGTAAAACATTCGATGACCCGGAGCGAGTTTACAAGCTGCTAGCGAACATGGAGGATCCATATTTTTATTATCCTTAGTTTAGTTCGTAAAATCACTATATCATAATTTTCCAGGATCTTGGTTGTCTGAGGAAAATCACTTTTTATGAGCGAAAATCACCCAATAGAACAAACCTGATCGTGAAGAGCGAAGTGAGCCGCAAATTTTTACGCCATTTTGTTTAGTCCTGAAAAATCATAACTTCAGGACCTTAAATAATCAATAGAATAAATGTGAAGGCGGTGAGCGCAGCGACTCAGCGAAAAAAATCAGGGTATTCGCTTATTGAGAAAAATCGCTGCATTGGGACCTAAAATCACCCACCCATAAAGAAACTCGGTCGCGGCGAGCGAAGCGAGCCGAAAATTTTCACGCCAATAGTTTAGTGCTGAAAGTTACTCTATCCTTAAACATGCAATAGAATGAATGTGTACGCGGTGAGCGCAGCGAGCCACACATTTTTCAGGGCTTTAATTTACTAGGAAAAATTGCTTTATCAGGACCTAAAACAGTTTACTATTAGGAAAAATCGCTATATTGAGACCCAAAATTTTCAGGGTTTTTATTTACTAGGGAAAATTGCTCTCATTGTTTTATTTTTTTCTATTTATTATCATATTTCTTGGATTATTTCAGGATATTATCAGGATTTCAAACACTTACCTAATTAAACATAACATTTGATTGTATATTATTAGATATTTTTCGCTTCTAATTTAATCCTCAAAACTACTGTATTGTATTGAGATCCAAAGAGGCCTAATAATAGAAATCTGATTGCGGCAAGAATAGCGAGCCGCCAATTTTATAGGCCTTATTTTAATTGAGACTTTGAGTAAAAACACGTCTTTAGAATGACAAAACACGAATCAACTGGGTGGCCCAATTGGGCCATCCATAGACGAAAACAGCGTTGTATGAATAATTAAGATAAAAATAATCTAGATTGCAATACTTACATAAAAATAGACAAAAACTTAAGGCTTTAAATTATCGAGCGAATTAAAATACTGTATGAAATTCTTTGACTTAAACATTTTGAGGGGTTTGAACCCCCAAACCATGGTTACGCAGATGATATTATGGTGCTGTTGGGCCCTTCAGTGGGGTGGATTCGGAAGCTCGTAAGGATTTGCGAAACCTGCGCGGCGGAACATGGACTGACGTATAATCTTTGGTATAACTCTCAAAAGAGTGAAGTTCTTGTTTTCAAGAGTGGTAGATAGATAGATAGATAGTGAGATGTAATCTTTATTGCACACCTTAAAATAAAAATACATGAAGAAACAATACTGAAGAAAAAGTGGTACAATGGGCGGCCTTATCGCTAAAAGCGATCTCTTCCAGGTAACCTTGGGATGGACTCGAAATATTTGAACAAAAGAGGACGGCGGCGTACAAATACTTACTACTAATAATTTAATGAAAAACAATATTTACTTAGTTACATAAAATAAGGTAGAGTCAGACCAATCTATGTTCCGCCCATTATATTAAATGGTGCGGCTCTACAAGATGTGATTAATAGTTTTAAGTACTTGGGAGTTGGGACCCGTTGTTAATGAAAGTTTAAATGATGATGATATTGAGAGGAAACGCTGGCGGTCCGAGGAAATAAGGTTCGCTCGCTGCTCGAAAGAAGTGAAAATCACTCTGTTTAAGCCTTACTCCCAGTCCTTCTACTCGAGTAGCCTTTGGCTCAAACACACCCGCCGGGCGGCCAGTACATCTTTAGGATGCTGATGCGGGAATGTTCGCGGAGCGCGCGCGGACGGCTTTCAAGCGATTATGCGCAAGAGACGCGTCCCTCCAGCGAGCGCGCGCCGGCTGCAACAGCATCCTGCAGGGGATCGTGTCGCGCCCGGGCTGCCCCATCCAAAACAGATGGATGCAAGTTCCGCTAAGCACAGTCTAATTTTGAAGATATAACTATTTATTATAATTAATCAAATAAAATTAATGACACACAATTCTTTTTTAGAATTAAATTATTCAATCATTATTCAATTCTTATTTATTCATAATTTATTCCATTTCGACATTTATTTTTAGTTGTAAGTTCTTTATAACATTTTTTGTGTACTATTAAATGAATGTATTTATTGTCTGAGAATAAATAAAATAATAATAATAAAAAATTAATATATCAGTTATTTCAAAAAATTATCAAAAATGTTTCTAAATGTTTCTTACCCGATAAAGTTTAAAGGATCGAGGGGGAAAATAATGAAAAAAAATCCTACATATCTTACATTAAAATAATCACAAGAGAATTTCATTAGCTTTCGGAATATAACTATATTTTTTGGTTTTTGGTGACGCATAAAGTTTTCAACCGACTTTAAAAAAGGACGAGGTTCTTAAGTGATTTGTTTCTTTTTTGTTAACCCACAACTTTATTGCTTATAAACAGATTTGAAATTGTTTTGTTGTTTGAGAGGATATACTTTCAGATTGGTCCCAAATTGATTGTACAAATTTTATCAAAATCGGTTTGGTAGTTTAGTTTTCAAATGAAATAACTGAAAAAAAAAAATCGTCGTATAAAACGAAATTGCGTATTCTGCTTCCCTGTGACTTTTCAGTGGTGTTTACGGTCACTCAAACAGTAGAATTGAAGTTGGTTGTGAGACAGTGAGAAATTATAAATAAAAATTGTCAAATTTTGGACTACTACCTACTACTGGACAACTCACAGAGTCACTAGTATTCTATTATGTCACATAATTTATGTGACTGCCGGCGCAGCGGCGGCGCGGCGGCGGCGCGGCGGCGTGTCGCCAGCAGTCGCCAGCGAGTAACTCGAGAGGCGCGATCGGCGTTGAGTGAACATGTAGCGCTAAATTGGCTCCTTTTTACAAATACAATGCTTATTTTGCGATCAACTCTAGAGGTGAGGGCGACGAGTAGGTAGTGAGTCATTGAGCTATATACCACCTCAATGAGTAGAGTAGAGGTGCGATAATGAACTGTGTGTAGTGTTCGTAGTGGCAGTAGTAGGCAGGCACGCGCGGGCCGCCCGCCGCCCGCCGCACCTCACTCATTGTGCGCAGCGCGGAGGCCCACACTTGCACAAACACAACTGGAGGCGCGGACCGTGTGTGTCGTCACGCCATTTCACAAAGTGCTACAACTTTATCATGGTGTTTATTATGTTACACGTTAAGGTACTTTTGTTGGGCCTATAAACGAGTAACGAGTAGGTACCTATTTGTTTTGCATGATATGAATGAGCTATATTTTAGCATGTGGTTGTACTAAGGCCATCGCCCACTATGATAGCTTGCGGTACCGGGAGGCTTATCGTTTTATCTGTGAATTGTTTCGCTATACATGTTTTCAGGAAGCAAACGAAATCGACGGCCGACCCTAACCTTCGCAGTCATAAATTGCCAATCTGCGAATCTGAGATTGCACTCTTACTTAACGCAAAAAGATTTTATTACTAAATAAAGGATGAGTGCCTTTTCATCCTATTATTCAAACCAGAGTTCGTAAGATCCGATATTTTTAATTTATTTTATATATTTATTAGAATAGTAATTACTTTTATAATTTTTACAATACCTTATCGTTGCGATAATCTACTTGACACTGGCTAATTACACTAATATGTGTGGAGCCAAACGCGAAAATAAACGTTCTTACACACTTTATAACGTTAAATAAAAAAAGCCACCTAACATTTTTCCTACACCACAGGAGATCAAATATTTGGAAAAATGAACAAAACACATTTTCTATGCTAAATAATGCTGTGCAGCAAAAAAACTGTACCTGTGTCACAAAAACAACAAATAACATTTAATAGCACAGTTATCCAAGAATACTCTAGCAAAAACAGCTTGAAAAAAATCCTACATTCCTAATCTTGACAACAAAATAATGGACAAAGTTCAAAAATATGGAAGTTTTGAAAACATCTGCATATATTCAGTTTCTGAACAGTCCTGAAGTCCCTTACCCACAGGTGAAGGATTATCCACTCATTACGCCACACCCTGTACATATATATCATATTCGCTGATCTAGGTACCTAGGTAGGTGTTGCTTTTAAATTTGTATTACTTATCTATCTTATGTTACATTTTTCAAAATGATCTTGGAACAAAACACTTATGTAGGTTTTGTTTGTTTATTGTATATCAGCAAACCCTGTTCTAAACACAAGTAAGAAACTCAAAATTTCTTGTACTTTTTGGACACATTTGAATACATGTGCGTTTCACTTCAAAAACATAATTATTGTTCTTGCTTAGAAAGAGTCTTCTTGATTTGTTTCTGTCAGGCTGTAGCCACTATAGCTGCATTCTGTGCTACGCTACGAGTAGGTAGTGTCAGCCGCCACCCGCCTGCGTGCCTAGCTGGCGACGCGCTGGCGACGCGCCGGCGACGCCCTGGCGTACCACACTCGGATCTCGGTCGCACAGCGTGGGCTATCACAGGTCGTGATCAGCCCGTGCGTACACTGGGACGCTCATCTACCCGCGGCCCTCGGCTGGGATGAGAGCGGTCGCTATCGGTAGTCGGTCGGTACAATAGATACCACGACCACTGCTCACCGCGCCGCCACCATAGCCGGCACCGCCGCCGCCGCCCCGCCGCGTGCCGCCGCCCCGCCGCGCACAGCGCTTTTGTTTCCCTCAATGGCAGTTCTTATTGTTTTCAATGTAAACGAAAATAGATTTTACGGAACATTATTACAAACGACGCCGACGCGACAATGACAGCGGGCTGTAAAATTGGCGTGAGTGAATAATGTTACTAAGGTGGCGGCAAAATTAGATTGCGAGTATGTATGTATGTATAGTATAGTGAGCCCAGTACGAGTCCTAGAGGTACCTATTAAGTGATCGTTCAACGTATGACCAGGTGACATTGTACTTACCGTGTCCGTTTCAGCCTCGGCAAAAATGCTTTCGTATGTCTGTCCGGCGTCCGGATTTCCATCTGTTCTCCTCTACAGGTTGCATGTCTCAACTGATTCTCGAGATATTTTGTAGGCAGGTTTATTCACGCAACTTTATTCACCACTATATTATCGCAGTATGTGGATGTGGTCATCGGACAATACAATTTGCCAGGAAACAGACATTTTCTGGGCTACAGTCTCTTCTATTAAGAGACTACCTCAGTGGTCATCGGACAATACAATTTGCCAGGAAACAGACATTTTCTGGGCTACAGTCTCTTCTATTAAGAGACTACCTCAGTGGTCATCGGACAATACAATTTGCCAGGAAACAGACATTTTCTGGGCTACAGTCTCTTCTATTAAGAGACTACCTCAGTGGTCATCGGACAATACAATTTGCCAGGAAACAGACATTTTCTGGGCTACAGTCTCTTCTATTAAGAGACTACCTCAGTGGTCATCGGACAATACAATTTGCCAGGAAACAGACATTTTCTGGGCTACAGTCTCTTCTATTAAGAGACTACCTCAGTGGTCATCGGACAATACAATTTGCCAGGAAACAGACATTTTCTGGGCTAGTCTCTTCTATTAAGAGACTACCTCAGTGGTCATCGGACAATACAATTTGCCAGGAAACAGACATTTTCTGGGCTACAGTCTCTTCTATTAAGAGACTACCTCATCTATAAAATTATAATTTATTTTATCTAGGTATTTAATTAATTTTTCTATTTTAAATTAGTAGTGTTTATTTTAAAACACGTATATAATCTAAATTAAAGTATGAAACCATACTATATTTTGTTGACTCAATCGGAAAACATAGACGAAACGAATAGTGTGAAAAAATTACTTTAATACGGCGTACGTTTGGAGTATTTGTCCGAAACATTTTGTATGGAAATTTGCCTTGCGGATTAGCCTTAAATGTGTGTGGTAACTCTGTGAAACATCCAGTTCAGTAACTGAATACTAAAAAAAAAGGTATCCGATAAACTTTACATAAGGCGTCGAGAGGAAAAAAAAACCTATGTCACATCAAATACAAGGGAATTTCATTAGTTTTCGGTATAATGAATACACCATAGTTTTCAACTGACTTCATAAAAGGAGGAAGTTCTCAATTTGGTTGTTTATTATGTTTGTTACCTCATATATATAACTTTGTTGTTTATACGCGGATTTGAAAAAAAAAAATCTTGTTTGAGAGGATAGACTTTCAACTTCAGTAGCTTAGCTTTTAAATCAAAATAACTGAAATATTTGCTACTTTACTTGCATTCGATCGATAATAGAATTAAGTAGGTATAGGTACCTGATCACTCGATTGGGGACCCCATTATAAATGAACTGTAAAAAGTCCTCATCGATCTCACATGTGCAAAAAAGTTATTCAAGGTCAAAGGTTACCAACATCAGTTTTTCGCGATTACCTCGGTTTAGACAGCTCCAATGGTGTTAACATACTTATAAAATTATGTAGAACATTTGCGACAGATTACCTATGTTTCGACAGGTTTTTCATGTGCTCAACTGTTTTTGAGACAGAGGGCGAAGAGCGAAATACGACTGACCGACTCACTCATCACGATATCTCCAAAACTATAGGTAGAAGCTTCGGGTTGTACTCGCTCGCTAAAAAGGATTTTGGAAAATGTATGTAACATTATTGTTAATGGGTTTTTAGTGTGTTTGGTAGGCGTGTTTATTATGACGTCTGAGTCTCCCATTATTACTTTTTTTTAATTGGTAAATCGTTCCCCACCCTCTATCTCAAAAACGGTTAAGCGTATGGAAAAATGTTAAAAGCAAAATCTATCGCAAACGTTATGCTCCCACATATATATTTATATATATATATATATTATAACATTGGGGCTACAGAAACCGAGATAATCGTGAAAAACCGATTTATGACCTTGACTTGGATCATTTTTTTCCACAATATGTGGATGTGGGATTTTTAGGGACTTTTCAAAGTTCATTGATAATAAATAGTGTTCCCAACATTCATACCAATTTTCAGCTCTGAAAAAATATACATAACCAACCGTCGTCGTCACCCGACTTGTATCTGCTGAGTGATTTCCAATAGACATCATTTTGAAAATTTTGGACGTAGACATCTTAGTGCAAGCGACTATTAGTTATAGAGTCTTCTTCTTGATACGATTCATAGATTTTTTTTCACATTTTTACAGTCAATCGGCCGCCGCCGCACGCCGGGCGGCCGACCGCATGCCGGCTGACCGCAAAGTGCGCTTGAGGCTACCCGCACCTCGTATTCCAGGTTCCACTGATGATAGGGACCAAAACGCCTCTATTAATGAAACGGAAGTAGGTAACTGAGTGTTGGCCCACGAGGCACGAGCTGTGGTAAGGTTTCGAGTGATCACGGCCAAACAACTACCTACGGAAAACGTTTACAACCTGATTTATGAGAATGTAAATTCCATATTATGTGACTACAAAAATAGATTTGATTTTAACAAAAAAAAGTAAGTGGTGATCGTAATGAGTCGGAAACCTAACACAGTGCGTGGTCCTGCGAGTACTTCCGTCTTACTGGACCGTACCTAACCTATACGAACGAGATCAGGCCAGGGATTGTTGACTAACGAGGGTCTGAGCAAAAGTTGGGAGAGTTTCGCGAAGTCATGTTCCTGAGCGAACGAGGTAGGTACCTACTAGTTCATATTTATTTTTCATAGGTCAAATAGCTGTTCGGCCAAATATTTACTGGACTCTGGCTGTGATGTCATGACGAAAATAAGGTATAAAGAAACATTAGATGGTACAGTAGTCTTATGGTATTGGGTGGCCCAATTGTGCCCTTTTGTAATATAGATTGTAGTAGTTACCTAACTGTTGTAATGACATTTGTTATGGTAACCAATTCGGTGATAATGAGTGTTGCATGAACAGTGCAGCTGTTAATATGGCTGTTGTAGTGCCTATCGAGTAGGGACCGTCGCCGTCGCAGTCGAGACCGGGCTGCGCTCTCCCGGCCGGGCGCTGCCGCGTGCCGCGCCGTGCCTACCGTGCCGCGCCGTGCCGCACCGTGCCGCGCCACCGTGCCGCGAGTGGTGCAGGATCCTTACATAATACCTACGCAGTTCACACCGAGGAGAGCGGCGCCCGCGCTGCACCTTCCTCGAGCGCGTCACACGTATCGATATCGATACACATGTTTTTAATTAATCATCGAACTCTGTCGGGATATATGTATGTCTCGATCGATGTATTAATTCGCCGAGCAATGTTATGGTACGGTGCATAATTACATAATAAATAATGAATAAGAATATGGTGCCACTGACCTGCTGCGGGGCGAATCCCAAGAAGGAGAGTTTTCTTTTTCCGGAGCTCATGGCGCATGCGTGCGAGCGTGCGAGCGTGCCGAGTGGCGGGCGGCGTGCGCGCGACTGTGGCCGCACTGGCCGTCGCGCGCCGGCGCCGCGGCGGCCGCGCGTCGGCGCGCACCACGGCCGCGGCCGAGGACTCTGCGAGTTATCGCAAGATATCGCAAGGCTTTAGGAGTCGCGTGCCCGGTGCCGTACATAAAGTACTACCTATGGTGAACTGATCGCGTCCATTCCGCCGTCCCTTACATCCCTTTATTTTGAATATTTTATTATAACTTTGGTATAACTTTTATCTAGACTTTATGTCTATATCAGTTGGGATTATTATTGGGAAATAAGGGCGGCATACCACCTAACCGCCCAAGCCGACCTCACCTGCACGTGGTGCCCTGCCGTCTGCAGACGAGGCTCCGGCGACTCAAACAAGTGTTCCCAAGGAGGGGTGGCGTCAGGCAGGCGTAGGCGGCCCGTCATTCAAATCATTTGCAACACGGAGTCACAAGGGAATGAGGAGAATGAGAATGCTAGGGCGAGGATACTGGCTGCATTACCTCTTTGTATTGCAAAACTTAATCTTCCAAATTCTTCGCAGACAATCAAAGGAAGCCTCCAAATAACTAATAAAATGTTACGATTTAAATGAGAATCTAAATGGTTTAGGAGTAACATTTTTTTCGCATCTAGTAACGAGATGAGTTAGGCTCGCTCCTGATGTTAGAGGTCACGCCTGCCCATGACTACAACAGTGCGGCGCAGGACTCTTCGTCCCGTTTCTTAAAATATGTGTTATCTATGGCCAGATCAAATGTCGATGGTGCTTGTAGTAGGTATGGCTTCTCCATCCTGATTTTTGTTTTCAAAGCCCCGTCCACCATGAACTCTTTGATAACCTACATTCATCCTTCCCACATGTCCATTAAAATCACTATCAACAAAATTTGAGAGCTGAAAATTGGTATAGATGTTGGAGACACCATTATTAAAGAACTCTGAAAAGTCCCCAAAATACCCACCTGTGAAAACTAAAATATGCAAAGTCAAAGTCATAAATCGGTTATTCACGATTATCTTGGTCTTCGTAGCTCCAATGATGTTAAACTGTATTATAAATATACTATTTTATTATATAGATCATAACAAGAGCATAACGTTTACGATAGATTTTGCTTCAAACATTTTTCCATACCTACGCTTAACCGTTTTTGAGATCTTGAGGGCGAAGAAAGAAATAACAATTTAAAAAAAAAGTAATAAAGAGTATTTATACGTCATAATAAACACGCCTTCCAAATTTCAGACTCGTAACCCAACAATTTGATTATCACCTCTTTTCACCTACTTAGAAGTAGAATTACTCAAAATCGTTTTTAACTTACCTAAGGGTAATCCTCCAGGCAAATTTCCATACAAAGTGTTTCGAACCAACACTCAAAAAGTACGCCGTATTATAGTAATTTCTTCACACTATTCGTTTCGTCTGTGTTTTCCGATTGTGTGAACAAAAATTAGTAAGGTTTCATACTTTAATATAGATTTTATACGTGTTTTAAAATTAGTCGAAATTCATGAAAACTCACGACACAGCTAATAGTCACATGCCAATTATACTTTTTGAGTATTTGTTCGAAACAATTTTTATGGAAATTTGCCTTGAGGATTACCCGTAAGTCTACAACACATCATTAATATTGACGATAGGGTTAGTTTTTGTTTATGCGAAAGCCGAGACCCGTTTATTTAAAAAAAAATCTAAAACTCATTGAGATATTCCATAATTGTGTTGCTTCGTTGTCCTACCTTTTTCATGGAGAACCTACTCCTGCGCTTAATTACTCAACTAACGTGTGTATACGATTTTTTTATTTTTTTACATAAATAAATATTTTTCAACGGGTATATTGTTCATTCCTTTTTTTTTTTTTTTACATGGGGAAATCCTCATGGATGCCCACCGCCCTTGAGGGAGGGCGGAGGGGTATGTCGGACTCATACCGACTAAAACCCCATGGTGGCCGACCTCTGCGCATTTGAGGGACCCCGGGATATCCGAAGAACACGTACCGGTGTCCCTCACGCACGTTGCTGTGAGGCCCATCCCATGGAAGGCTTGCGCCGACCCCGAGCTCCGCTTGCATTGCATGCCTCCCCGTGCACTGCAGCCGTCCCAGGTTCGAGTATAATGCAGCCAGAGCCCCCACTCCGACCGCTCTCGAATATTGTTCATTCCTGGCCTCAGTGAACACAATGTTCAGAGAAATCCAATTTGTTCAATAAAATAATTTTGGAAATTAATTATTGTGTTATATTTTAGTACCCAGGTGAACCTAAAAAAAGTTTATTTAATTAGTATTTAATATGATAATATTATCCTAGTTTGTGTTGTTATCGACTTTCTTCTGAATAGTAATCGAATAATATCTATTTTTTTATGAATCGATATCACGATAATGCAAATTGTCATTATGTGATAGAGGGTGTTTATGCATTTTTTGAAAGTGAAAACTTTTTAAGGCGTGCTGAACATTTGTTTATTTGTGGGTATTCAAAGAGATTGAGCCGTCATGTAGCACTTGTTAAGGTTCACTTTTGTCATGTGGTCAAACACACACCGTTTTTTTTTGTTTTTATTAGAAGTTCCTTTCCACGACTTTTGCTCAGTTGTTTATTATTCGATCCCTAAAAAAAAATCCTTAGAAAAATCGATTATTTTAATCTTTTTTTTTTACTAATAGGGCAGCAGCACAGTTCACGTCAAAAAGGATAGGTAATTGTCAAAGTCTTGCCATAGTGTGTCATTTTGTATTTGATGGACATTTGACATTTGATTGAATATTTTTATATTTTTTACAATAATTCAATAAAACATGTTTATTAAATAACTTGACCACGAATGCGATAAATTACTTTACACTGGCTTATAATATCGACGCTTGAAAGGCAAAAATTACCAAGCGACATTTTGGGCGATATTGAGTTATATATATCATTGGAATCAGAAAAAAATTCTGCGTCGATTGGTCCTACTCTCATGTCGCTAGGACGAAGTTGGTGTCGCTTGGTAATTTAAAAAAAATGCACATTTTCACAGTTTTCGGCGTCCAAGCGACTAAAATTTTAGCGATTTATGAATAATTTTCACTTAGTATTTATTCGATCTTTAATTTTTTTACATAGTAATTTTTGCCTAGATTCGAAATTATACGTTTGAACATAGAGTATTTTTTGCCTGGCGGTACCTAGGGTATAAAGATTACCTATGAAATTTTACCTATATTATTAATTTTTTTCCTCGTTATTAAAGACTTTCTAACACACCTTAATTATGTATTCATTGTCATTTAGTACTTTTAACCTAAATGCAATGGACTTGCAAACGTAAAGTAGTAATATTTACCTGCCTATAAAGGATATATTTTGTCGTTTGGTAATTTTTTACCTGCCGTTTTTTTTACTGTTTTGTTACTTAGATAACTATTTCTGAAATAAAATTTGTATATAACTGAGCTTATCCCTTATGTTCGTATTTTGTTTTGTCGCTTATCCGCGCTGTAAAGCAAATTTTGAGTGGCTGTGGTAACATAATAATGATTTAGTCTTGTCGCATAGGCAACCTGCGTGCTCGCGCGTATCGCACATAGTGCATCGCGTAGCTTGGATTGTATACTCGGTAAGTGCATTATGAAGATTTTACTAATGTTAGCTTTTTGAATGCGCATTTTATATTGATTTAAATTTATTGTTTTAGGCACATAACGAATCGGAATAAGATAATAGATACCTAACATCATTTAGCTAGCTATGTCAAACGCTGGGGTGGTTAGCAGAGATTTGACTTTGGTAATGTAACTGCTTAGTTGAATAATTAAATCATTTATTCTCTCAATCGAAACGTATTTAATTTCTAGGGGTCAAGATATCGAGGATATACTCAAGTACGTAAGACTGCTGAAAAAGGGTATTCTGAAACTTAATACTTGATGTGGTAGATTTAAATTTTGTTTCATTGGAAATAATAGGTACTATAAATGAGTAAGAATAGGTACCAGAAAAAGTCTCGCACCCATACAGCAGATTGGTTTTCACATTGAACTGGAATATCTTGAGCTTCACTCTTCTGGTCAGTTTCCGTGACTGCCATATCGAACGCAACTGTGCAAAGGCTCCTTTTTAGATTCTATAGATAGATAGAATATACTTTATTGCTCACCATCTTAGTACTAACACATTATAAAGGAAAAATAAAGCTAGGTATATAACAGTGGACAATGGGTGGTCTTATTGCTAAAGAGCGATCTCTTCCAGACAATCTTTGCATGGACTGGATACTGTTGGACAAATGAGGACGGTGGGCATAACGTTAATTGAGAACGAAAGCTTATTAAAAAGTATAATAGCAAAAAGTACCTATTACAAAACAGATTATTCAATATATTAAATTGAAAAATTAAGAAAAAGAAAATCTAATATCGCGTTATATACAAAAAAAACGAATATAAATAAAATAAAAATATAAATATCAGATAAATGAGTGATAAAAATTAACAATAAATCAAGAGCTGTGAAAAATATTTTATTATTTCGTAGGTGTGGCTAAATAATGCTCAACGACCAACCTTTTAAAAATTTGAAGGGACTTAGCATGTTGAATTGACACTAGCAGTGCATTCCATAGATTAGTAGCTTGGATCGTAAAAGAGCTGCCATAGAAATGCGGAGTATGAAGTGGGGTTTGAAGATGAAGAGCATACGGATCGAGAGTGGGACATCCAGAGATACGTAAAACGTTCTTTGAGGTATGCAGGAGTGTCTATATCCTGTTCGGTACAACCAACTTCAGATACAATACTTCCAAGGTAGACAAATTGATGGACCTGCTCCACCTATTCCTGGCCAATCAAAGGCGTTGTGTCGCTTACGCCGGGTCTCATCTCCTTAGTTTTGCCTGTATTCATTTTAAGTCCTGTGGTTGCTGCTTCTTTCTTCTTCTGAGGTTATCTAGTTTGGCTTGCTTGTCTGCTCGTCTGAAAAGAACTGTGCCTGAAAAGACAAAGATCATCGGCATAGTCTAGGTTATCTATTCCGCGGCGTTTGTTCTCGTTGACACGCTCCAGCACTCCATCCAATACCACAAGGAACAGCACAGGTGAGAGGAGGCAGCCCTGGCGTACACCTGCCTGCACAATGATGTTGTCGGAGACCAGCATAGCTCACTTTACAGGCATACTTTGCATACATAGCTTGGATCACTTTGATTATCTTTGGCGGTACTCCTAGAGTGTATAGACGCGCCCAGATACTATGCCATTGAAGAGTGTCAAAAGCTTTTCGAAATCTACTAGGTAAGATTGCTTTCTTTGCCATTCTGATGCCTGTTCTTGCAATGATGCGCAGTGTGTTTATCTGATCGGTGCAGGAGCGTGCTAACCGCTGGAACCATGCTTGTTCGTTGCGAAGTAGCGGGTCTATTACCTTGGAAAGTCGATCCAGTACTACCCGAAATAAGAACCTTCGATGGTATAGAGAGAAGTGCGATGCCTCTCCAGTTACTGCACTGGCTTATGTCACCTTTTCTCGGTACAGTGAGTGACAAGAAGCCCCATGTTCCAGTCATTGGGTATAGTTTCAGTATCCCAGACCTTGGCCAGTAATGGTATTAGACAGTTGACGGCTGTTGTAAGATCAGCTTGTAACATTTCTGAAGGGATCAGGTCGATTCCGACCTGCTTTTAGTGCAATAATGGCATTTGCGACTTCGTCTTTAGAAGGGGGATCACCAGTTATTTCTAGCGTCTTCGATAAGTGAGGCGGCATCGCTGGTATTGTTGGGTCTATTGGTACCTCAGAAGATCCCTGGTTAAATACTTCCTGGAAATGCTCGTGCCATCGATTCAATCGAGCTGAAGGAATAGCTAAAGGTTTACCTCCTTTATCACGGATGGGTACTTTTCTGAAGTTTATTTTTCCTGCCAGGGTATTTGTGGCCTTATTACATAAAGTTATAGTTATAAAGCTCTTTCAGGTTTCCTGTATGTGCAGCAAGTTGAGCAAGTTCGGCGATATTGTTAATTTTGTGTAATAAAACCTAATTGTTTTGTTACTTGTTCAAAAAAATCCTACACATACCTCATTTAATTTGTACTTCGGTTGAAATTGCTTGACAGAAAAGTTTTTTTTGTTTTTATTTAGATAATTTTACCTATGTGTCAAACATACTTTAGATTTGGATGTATCATTTTGCTTCAAACACAATTATAAACTACTAGGATTAAGTTAATTTTACATGTTTTATAAAAAAATATTGTTGTCGGTAAGTAGTTTTTACCTGTTTGTGATTTTGATAAATATTTTACTAACCGACACTATTTCTTAAAGTATTGAGAAAATGCATCATCTTTAAATGCCAGTTTATAAAGCGTTTTAACTACATTTAAAAATCGTTGGAATCAAGTGACTACGACTAATAGGCGATTTATGACGAATTTTTTTCCAAAAAAAAAAACTTTAAAACGCTCTCCTGTAAAGTTGCCAATATGTCGCTTGGTAATTATTGCCTTTCAAGCGTCGATATACTATGTGTGGAGCCAAACGCAAAGAATAAGAATAAGAATTTTGTATTTTTTCCATTTTAACTTATATTTTGTGGAAGTTTTTTACTCTTAAATGTACAATGGATTCTAATGTTGTCCATAAGCAAGTGAGGGCTTGCTTATGGACAACGTTAAAACGTAGTACAAAAAGTGTAACTTACTTTGTAATGTAACGGTGTTTTAATAATATTTCTTTTTATAATTACATACATTTTGGCTGTAGAAACGTGTTTTAATTTAATATTTCGTTAGTTTAACAAAAATATTACCATATAAAACGTGATACGCCTCTATATCCAATAAAAAAAATATGTTTTTCCTAGAAAAACGTAACAAGGGCTGCCATTTTTTAAAACAAAAACGGTATTAATGTGAAAATGGATGGGGATACCAGCTAAACATCGTTTTTTCGAAAATAAAATTGTTGGCGCACCTACATCGCCAATAAAAGGTTAGAAAACTCAATAGGAACGAAAATATGCGGATTTGAAAACTTCAAAGTCGTTTTCTGAAATTTCACGTTTTCTGACTTATCACGTTCTTGTCGCAGGCGTGCGATATCGTCATGAGTACAAACAGTTTCATACTTACTTTTTAGCGAGCGCGTACAACATGTAATAAATATTAATTTCGTCGTCGTCGTTAATATCAAGTTCGTAGCTTCTACCTGTAGTTTTGGAGATATTTACTGCATCACAACATCGCCGATGGTTCAATTGGTCACCAGGTAAAACAATCGCACTATTTCAGAGTTTTTACCGCTCTTGACAACGATTTGTAGATATTCACAGCTTTCCGGTACACGCTGTCCAAAATGTGTCTTGAAGTTCTGCGACGAGTTAAAAAGGTAAGGTAAGATACCTTCACTTCATCACCTAGGTCCAGCACCTGCCCGTTCAGCACCAACTGTGGGTTGTCATAATTGAGCTTCTTGGTACTATTAATGGCCTTGGTGGGTAGTAACTTGTATGGGCTGCTAAGCGCATTTTGTGCTTGTGCCTGGGGTAGTAACTTGTATATCTAGTCCAGTGCATTGATAATCTTCTCTTCTAAAACTGAGGTTGATTTGGCACTCGCGTATTATTTGTTTTTCTTTAATACGTAATGCGCTATTCCTGTTACAAATTAATGACACGTGATTCTGATCACCCTATTTTATCATATTATATCAGCCCTCTGGGGCTGGCAGCTATTTAGGCCAAAGAATAAGCTTTGCAATACAAAGAGGCAATGCATGTCCTCGGCACGCTGCCATCGGGTATCGAGTTGGAGCAGTTGAGCTACCTATAGATAGTTTGCAACGGTCTATGGGTTTCTTTTTGTATATTTTGTAATATAGATTGTAGTAGAGTAGTAGGTTAGCAAATTAATTGATAATTTTGTCTCCATAACGATAATTTTGATATGAACAAAACCACATATAATATGTGAAAATGGAGGAGCCACGGTTCGATGGACCGGATTATGATGTCGTTTTCCCCGAAAAAAGATTTGAGATCTACATATATGGCTAGCCAATGCTTATATATATATAAATGTATTACTATTCAAAGGTATATAGGTTAGGTACCTACTATAATTATAATAGTTAGCTTACCTCACCACCATCATCGCCTCTAAATGTATGTAGGTAAGTAAAAGTACAATAAGTTAAGTACCTAACCTACCTAAATAGCGTAGATAAGGTGTTTCCTGACATTTTGCATTTCCACTAGTTTGCGTTCATCTGGGCTCTTTTTAGAATTTTTAAATTATTGATATTAAAGTAAGTACATGAAACGATAAAAACAACCTTTCATCATGGAAATGGAAATATCCTGCAAAAATTTGCAAGGCAATTGCTCTCATAATTTGCAAGGCGCTAAATTTTCCTCAAAAAATCGAATAATTTGAAAAAAAAATCAAATCTTATAAATTTACTGTTTTCTGATTTTTTCCTTTGTATACACACAATTACCTAGCTGGATGCCAAATTTGAACTTTCTAGGTCATCTGGAAGTGGGTTAGGTTTTACGTCTCATTCAATCAGTGATAAAAATGACGATTTTTGAACGTTAATATCTAAATAACCGTATTAGCTGTGTTTATAAAATTTGAGGTACTTCATTAACTCCAGGCTTTCAATACATAAATCAAATTTGGTGTGTTTATATTGATTAGTTTTTTATTAGCTATGACAAGGTCAAAAGTACATGGTTCGTGTAAACTTACATACATACATACACACAGTGCTACTCACCAGTTCGCTGGGCCTGACCGTGGCTTGTCGAGATCCTGCCTTTCTCAACCAAACAAATCGGCTAAGTTAGGTTTTTAGAATTTTTAAATTCCACATATTTATTTATTTTGTGGTGGTTGTTTCTTATTGATTTGCGGAACTTTTTCTTTAATTCTTTACGATCAGTTCAATCCAATGAGGGATAAAATAAAATGTGTGTAACACGGGACAACGTATGAGGGCTTATAGCTTGTTAAAAGTTCTAAAAAGCCAAATCTGAATAAGTTATTGAGCAAATAAAATTGCTACTTTTTAAAAAAAAAAATAAAGTTTAGGTTAAGGTTTTTTTTTTCTTTTCCTCTGTTAATATTATACAGTGATTTTATTATCTCACACATCACATGTAATGTGTGTATCAACACGATATTAATCTGAGTATCAGGGCTGTTAAAAGTTCAAAACAACTGTTTCTATATTTTTTTTTTGTGTAGACAAATGAACGAAAATATTGAGAAAATAAAATGCGTTATAAAATTAGGTTAGGTTTTACTTTTTAATTAAAGTTTAGGTTAAGATTTTTTTTTTCCTTTTCCCGTAAGGTTAGGTTAGGTTTTTTTTTTTTTTTAGAAGTTTGGGAAAGGTGAAAGTGGGCGAGGCCGATGCTAATGGGATACTTCGGCCTTTGGTATGGTAGGAGGTAAGGGATCAGTCAGCGTTAGGTTAGGTTAGGTTAGGTTAGGTTAGGTTAGGTTAGGTTAGGTTAGGTTAGGTTAGGTTAGGTTAGGTTGGGGCGGACTGGGCGTACTAACCCTATGCCCAGGGTCGTCGGGAGTGGCTCACACCAGCCCTCCCAGCCAGTGTCCACTGCGTTGGCTTCAACGACCCCCTCTGTGGTGCAGGGGGTATGTTGTCGCGCGGTGGCCTGAAGGGGGCTTGCCTTAATTGGCCGGCCCCAGAGTGAGGAAACCTTGAAACAAAGCCCGTCAGAAAAGACGTAAAAATCCTGCGGACACCTGGGGTCCTCCGCAGTATTGCTCCCCCCACCCCGGAATGGGCGTCACCCGGCGGTGGGAGTTTAGATCGGCCTATAATCGTGGGTACAAAAATGGAAGATAAACAAAATATGAATAAAAAAGGAGGTGAAGGCCGCAAGGCGATGGTGGTGCTCGAAAGAGCTAAGACGGTGCGTGCGCACCATGATGGGAGGGCGGCTGGCTTGGACAGCGATGACATCACTGCCAGTAGTGAAGGCAGTGTCGTTTTCGGGGAGTCAGGTGAGACTCAGACCCGAAAACGACTGAGGAAGAAGTCTGGCGGAGGAGGAAGCCGAAGTCCTGACGTGGACGAGGAGTCCGACGCGGCTGCGCTTAAGCGCAAGGCCCCGCCGAAAGGGAGAGGCAGGCCGCCCACTACAGGGCAGTACCTGGGCCTGGCGCAAGCTAAGCGTGAGCTTATGGCCGCTCAAAGGGAGGAAATGAGGCTAGGGGCCGAGCAGGAGGTAGCTCGTATGGCCCTTAGCCTCCGTTCTAGCAGAAGCCCGTGCCCGTCGGACAACTATATGTCCTCCGCCGACGGTATTTACGGGGTTGAGTCGGCTTCGGCAGCTGAGCTCAACCAGAGAGTGCTGGAATGCGTGGCCACAATTCAAACTGTGGCCACAAAGTCCGGCAACCTAAAGGGCACCTTCGTGCGTGCCCTTAAGGAAGCGGCCTCCTCTATAAGGACGGCGACGGATGCTCTTCTCCATCGGAGCTCCACAGATGAGACAAGGCGGTTGCTAGAGGATAACAACCGCCTTAAGAAGGATGTGTCGGAGCTCCGCAAGGAGCTGGAGGTGTTGCGGGCCCAGGTGACAAGGTCACAGGCCGCACCCTCGACCAGTGGCGAAGGGGCAGTATTGCCCGTCCTCTCGCAGGAGGAACTGACCAGGTCCATCCTAATGCAGGTGGGTGGCCTGGTCAATGCCAGGTTGGAGGCCGTGGAACCGCGGCTTCTGCCTGAGGAGCGGTTGCGGCCTCCACTGGCGGCGGATAAGAGGAAGAGTGCCTCTGCCACTGCGTCGTTTGCGCCCGAGCCGGTTGCTGGGCCGTCAAGGGTGCCAGATGTGGTCCTGCCCACCCCAGTTCCCAAGGGGAAAGGAAAGGGGAAGGGCAAAGAGTGGGGTCCCTCTGTGGCACAGGTGGTGTCGACCCCACCAACTGGTGTGGGCAGGGATGATGGGTGGCAAACTGTCACCCATAAAAAGAAGAGGATTGCTGCGAAGGCTGCTCCAGCACAACGGGAGCAGCCGACGCGAGCTCCCATGGGGCAGGGCCAGCGCCCCCAGGCTAAGCCTGCGCAGCCTCAGGGCAAAAAGAAGAGGGCGACGAGACGGCCGAGAAGGCAAAGACCGCCGCGATCATCTGCGGTGGTTATTGCCCTTCAGCCGGCTGCCGTCGAAAAGGGCATGACATATGTTCATGCCCTTATGGAAGCCAAGGGCAAGACCAACCTTGCGGACCTGGGGATTGAGGCCCTAAGGTTCAGGGTGGCGGCCACAGGTGCCCGCATCCTCGAGGTGCCTGGTGCCACCAGTGGGGAGAAGGCCGACTCGCTAGCTGAAAAGCTGCGAGAGGTCTTCAAACCCGAGGAGGTCCGCATCTCCAGGCCGGTGAAGTGCGCAGAGTTGCGCGTATCCGGCCTGGATGACTCGGTGACGGCCGCAGAGGTGGTTGCGGCCGTCTCGAAAGCGGGGGCCTGCAAGGCGGATGACGTCACTTGTGGCGTCATCAAGGCGAACACTGCAGGCCTGGGCTCGGCGCTAGTGCGCGGCCCAATGGCCGCGGTTTACAGGGTGGCTGACAGCGGTCGCCTGCTGGTTGGATGGGTCTCGGCACAGGTGCGTTTGCTCCAGCCGAGAGCCATGCAGTGCTTCCGCTGTCACGAGGTGGGCCATGTGCGTGAGCAGTGCTCCGCCACGACGACCGACCGGAGCAACGACTGCTACCGGTGTGGTCAGTCGGGCCACAAGGCGGGAGAGTGCTCCGCTGAGCCGCACTGCACACTGTGTGCGAGTGCGAAGAAGCCAGCGGGGCACAAAATTGGAAGTCGGGCGTGCGCCCCACCGCCGCGAACAGGGCGATCTTTTGCCGCTGCGGCCAGGGCCCAGCGGAACCCAGCTCCCCAGCCAAGGGCTGCGGGGGCTCAAATGGAGGTCTGAGTGGGAGACCTCCATTAGGATGGGCCTCAAGCCCGATTGGGGCGTTTGAGGTCGCCGGGCGTAGGGGCAGGCTGCCACCTATGCTCAGATGGGCCTTCCGGGCGGCAGACACGGGTAGTCCGCCGCCCACACAGGAAGTAAGTCCCGAGGATGGATGACGTGTCCCGTGTTCCGACACGTCATCTCCTGAGGCAGGGAGCCTTAAGGCTCGCCCTTGAGAGGGGGTCCGCATCTTGGGTGCCGGGACTCTAAGCGCTTCTCTGGGAAGTGCTGATGAGATCCGGTGCCCGCATAGCGGACCAGCGCCGTCGGGGCCGCGGTTGTGTGCGGGTAGCGTTCCCGTAGCCCCGGCACTTAGGCGCAGGTGGGAACACCGAGGAGTTTAGTCGGTTCGAGTCCGACAGACCCCCCCGCCCTTCCCGTGGGGTGGGGGACACAAAAAAAAAAAAACAAAAAGGTTAGGTTAGGTTAGGTTTTTTTTTTTTTTTTTTTTATTTTTTTTTTTATTTTACCCCTGACAAAATTTCTCAGAGTCTTTATTTTCGTTTGTTCTTTTACAGTCTTTATATCTTCTATATTCTATCTTTTAATATACATTGGTTCTTATATCTATTTTAACATTTTATTCTTATGGTATATACATGCTTTTATTGTTTTTACTATTTGTTTTTTATGTTGGTTATATATATTGTCAAATATATATTCATCATAATTTCAAAAACTATTTGTTTCTCTTGATTACTATGGTTCCTAGATCTATACAATATTTGAACAGTGTTTCTCTACATTTTTTATCTAATATTAGCTTATTTATGTTTTCAGGTTTCATCTCACAGTTAAGTTTGTGTTCAACCTCGTATCTTTTGATACCGTATATCGGGCACTCAAAGAGTATATGTTCGACAGATTCCTCTACCTCATCGTCACAGGTGCACGTTGGATTCTCCTTACACTTGAACCGGTTCAGATATTCGGAGAATCCACCGTGACCTGTCATGATTTGAGTAAGTACGCTCGTTGGTTCATATTGTCTAACAATTTTGTAAGCCTCAATTGCGTCTGGAAAGAATATTTTTGTAACCCTTGCTGTATCAGCTCTTTTATATCTATTATTCCATTTCTCAAGTGAGTCTTTTCGGATTTGTCTCTTTACGTATGACACCGGGCATTTGTCGTAGTCAGGCTTTTTCTTTAGCTTCAGTGCTGCGTCTTTGGCTAGGTCATCTGCTCGTTCGTTGCCTTCTAGTCCTGCATGTGCTTTTATCCAGTAAAGGTTTACCTCTTTTCCTTGTTTTCTTCCCTGTTTTATATTCTCGCGGATCTCCATAGCAAGGGCGTGTGGGGAATTGATGTTTACTATTGTCTCCAGCGACGCCCGTGAATCGCTATATATACCAAAGGACTTCGCTGGATTCATCAAAATTTCTCTTGTAGCCTTGTTTATCGCTAGCAGCTCAGCCTGGTAGACTGTGCAGTACGGCGGCAGTTTCATTTTGTGTGCTTTGGTTTCTGCTTCATTGTTCCATATGGACAATGCCGCTCCAACTTTTCCTTCTATTTTACTCCCGTCTGTAAACATCCGTACTGCATGGCTGCCATGTTGCTGCAACTGGTCCAGGTTTTCTAGGCATTTAAACTGTAGGCATATTTGTTCCGCTGGATGAGGAACTTTTGCAAAGTTCACTCTTTTTTCTACCTCTCTATCCTCTAGTGCAGGCTGGGTTACTCCTCTTTTCGCCTCGTAGAGAGCAGCAGCCTCTTGTATGCGCAGGTCTAGTGGGAGTATTCCAGCCAGCACCAGTCCTGAGTTCAGCGAGACTGTCCGGGTTAGGTTAGGTTAGGTTAGGTTAGGTTAGGTTAGGTTAGGTTAGGTTAGGTTAGGTTAGGTTAGGTTAGGTTAGGTTAGGTTTTTTTTTTTTTTTTTTTTTGTACCCCTGACAAAATTTCTCAGAGTCTTTATTTTCGTTCGTTCTTTTACAGTCTTTATATCTTCTATATTCTATCTTTTAATATACATTGGTTCTTATATCTATTTTAACATTTTATTCTTATGGTATATACATGCTTTTATTGTTTTTACTATTTGTTTTTTATGTTGGTTATATATATTGTCAAATATATATTCATCATAATTTCAAAAACTATTTGTTTCTCTTGATTACTATGGTTCCTAGATCTATACAATATTTGAACAGTGTTTCTCTACATTTTTTATCTAATATTAGCTTATTTATGTTTTCAGGTTTCATCTCACAGTTAAGTTTGTGTTCAACCTCGTATCTTTTGATACCGTATATCGGGCACTCAAAGAGTATATGTTCGACAGATTCCTGTACCTCATCGTCACAGGTTAGGTTAGGTTAGGTTAGGTTAGGTTAGGTTAGGTTAGGTTAGGTTAGGTTAGGTTAGGTTAGGTTAGGTTAGGTTAGGTTTTTTTTTTTTTTTTTTTTTTTTTTTTTAAATTAAGTTTTAACTCCACAGACTTTCTGTCCGTGCCCTTTTTTAACATTTATTTTATTTATTAACTCTTTATTTTATTAACATTTATTATACTTAGACTACTCAGTAAGGTTCTAAGTTAAGTTCTTAAGCTAGTTACATACATATAGAAATTATATTACGTTAAATTATACTACTTTGTTAAAGATTATAATTATGTTTTCACAGATATATATATATTTTTTTATTTTTTTTTTTTATTTTTTTTATTTTTTTTTTTTTTCCCATGTTATTTTTTATTATTTTTGTTTTTAATGTTTTTTTTTTTTTTTTTTTTTTTTTTTCTTTGTAAACATATTACAGCAAACTTAAAATTATACTACATTTGGTTATTCCGCAGCTGGACCCGCTTCCACCCTTGATGCCAGGGCTTCTGCAACCGCTGCGTTTCTGCTTCTTATCGCCATTTTGAGGTTGTAATCTGTGATAGTTTTAGTTGGCGCTGTCATCGCTTGCCTCACTAGGTTTCCTATTGCGTCATCGCTGTCATCGGCGCAATAGGTGCAGCTGTCGGTGTGCCGCGATATTGCTACCACTGCGTGAGGGACACTTTCGTGCAGCTTCAACTTCCCGGTTGTTTTAATGATCACTACGTGCTCGTATTTCAATCCTTGAGACTCGTGGATGGTAAGTAGGCGCGACCCGGTTCCATCTCCGTAACCCTGGCTGGCAAGGGTTTCCTTTTCTTCTTGGGTATGAACCAGGAAAAGGGTGTTTTGGAGGGATTTGGGTATTTGGGTGCCTGTGAACCTTTCTATCTTCAAGGAATGAACGCGCGTTGACGAGGCGTATATACCCGAGTATATTTCTCGTAACGCGTACGCAGTGTCCATTGGGCTCCGGTGTGTGCACAAGAGCTCTTGGCTGATGCTTACGACTGGTGTTGGTCGAATGTAGTACAATTCAAATAGATTTTCCCGGTCTATATAGGGCAGTTGGTTGACATCCCCAATGAGGACAATTTCGTTCGCTCCGGATAGCCGACTAGCCATAATGATTGATCCGAAATGGTTCATTAGGGCCTCGTCGACTATGAGGCGAGTACACCTATCAGACTCTCGAAAGCCGTTAACCAAGACGGAAGCCAGAGTTCGTACTTTGTACTTTACTAAGTCTCCTATCCTGGCAGCTAGCTTCTCTCTCAGGTCTTTGGCTGCCTCGATTGTGCCGGTGATGATGACGTCCTTTTCCACATTGTAGTTGCCAATCACCCATGTAGTTTTGCCGCATCCAGGGACTCCATTTACCCATTTGATTTCCGGTATCTCCCAGTTCCAGTTTGCTTCGATATCCTGAGTTCCCGAAATGGATTCCGCCATTTTGAGAATCTTATCGTCTAGCATTATCTTGGTACACTGGGCAAGCACCACCAAAGGGTCATCTTCTGGAGCCCTGAATTTCAGGGATCCAGTCCGCTCCGTTTCTTCCTCGTCCAGGGACACGAAACCGCTTGTAGCGTTATATGCTGCCATATAACTACCCGCGGTTTTCCCTTTTATGACTTGAGAGGTGTTGTTGTTGTAAATCGCCGCATCTGCCTCATTGAGTCTAACCTTCAGGAGATTTTCGTTACCTTGCTCTTGAGCAAGGTAACAAGGTCTTGCAGACCCTTGGGTCTGCAAGATACGTTTGCAAGTCCTGAGGTTGATTTCTCTGGTGGCTTTGATGAGAGCGGTGAATTCCAGGAAGGCGTTTACAACATGGTCCAGTCGTTCTTTTACTGGTCTCAAACGGGGCGGGCTGGCATGCCTGTGAACTGTATGGAGTGGGCGAGTTCGGGCTCGCGAAGTTCTCGGCTGTTCCACTTCCGGTGCATATGCTGTAATGCGTTCGGTTTTTGTTTTTGACGTTTTCCCAAACAGGTTCTGCGTGGCCGAGAAGAAGGAATTTAGAAATCCCACCACTCGACCTCCCGCTTCTGCTGTCTCTTTAGGACTGTTGCTTTGTAGAGCTCTTTCCGCTGCTGCCTTTTGCTGAACGCGTTCTGATCCCGAGATTGAATCTGGCACAGGGTGGCCACAGAAATCGGTTGCCATTTTTGGGTCGTGTGCTTTCAGGAAGTTTAGGTTTTCACCCCTATCTTCGTACACGACTACCTCATGTTGTTCAGAGGCTTTGATGCAACCCATCCGGTCTGAGACCTCTCCCTTCTCGTGCTCGATCGTAAACGCGTCCGGTTAGGTTAGGTTAGGTTAGGTTAGGTTAGGTTAGGTTAGGTTAGGTTAGGTTAGGTTAGGTTAGGTTAGGTTAGGTTAGGTTAGGTTAGGTTAGGTTAGGTTAGGTTAGGTTAGGTTAGGTTAGGTTAGGTTAGGTTAGGTTAGGTTAGGTTAGGTTAGGTTAGGTTAGGTTAGGTTAGGTTAGGTTAGGTTAGGTTAGGTTAGGTTAGGTTAGGTTAGGTTAGGTTAGGTTAGGTTAGGTTAGGTTAGGTTAGGTTAGGTTAGGTTAGGTTAGGTTAGGTTAGGTTAGGTTAGGTTTTTTTTTTTTTTTTTTTTTTTTTTTTTTTTTTTTTTTTTTTTCTATTTTTCCCTCTGACAAGAATCAGAGAAGTTTTACAGATTTTCGTTGTTTTCAGTTACATTTCATATTAAACAGTATTTAAATTATATATATTTTTCTTACTAGTTCTATGTGTACAAGTGTTCATATAATCTCCTCTATTTATAAATAAATATATATTATATTTGACTGTACCTATTTCATCTAGTTTTATTTCTCTTTATTACTTTCTCGGCTATTCCTGTTACAAATTTGATAATTTTGTCTCTACTTGTATTACATTCTATTAGACTATGTATAATTTCTATTGTTAATTTTCTCTCTATTACAATTTCGATATCTTGCCTTTCTCTACCAAATACTGGACAATCAAATAAAATATGTGTTATTGTTTCTTCTACACCAGGCTCACAGACACATGATGGATCCTCCTTACATTTGAACCGGTTCAAATATGAGGAGAATCCACCATGTCCCGTGAGGACTTGGGTTAACACTCCTCTTGGCTGAATTTTGCGGATCAATTTGTAAGCCTCTGTTGCTTCTGGGAAAAACATTTTTGTGACTAACGCCGTCTCACCTGACTTGTATCTCCGGTTCCATTCGTCAAGCGTATCCAACCGTATTTGTCGCTTGACAAATGACACCGGACACAAGTCGTAGTCGTCCCTTTTTTTGCTTTTTAACGCAGCCTCCTTTGCAAGCTCATCAGCTCGCTCGTTACCTTTGAGACCCGCGTGGGCTTTAACCCAAAAGAGGTGCACCTGTTTCTTTTGAGTTTTTGCGGTGGTCAAACATTCGCGGGCTCTCTTCACGAGCGGGTGGGTAGATTTCGGGTCCACGATACAATCTAATGACGATCTTGAGTCGCTGAAAATCCCAAATGTAGCATTCCCGCTACTGATGATTTGCGATCCAGCCTCACATATTGCCAACAACTCTGCCTGGAAAACGGTACAATAGGACGGTAGTTTTAATTTCCGGGTTTTGGTCTCGACATCACCATTCCAGATGGAGAGCGCCGCTCCGACCTTACCCTCAATTTTGCTACCGTCCGTAAATATCCGTACTGCAAGATGGTTTTGCAGGTCTAGTTGTTCCTCGCGTTCCATGCATGTGTATTCTAGGCCAATATGCTTGGCTGGATGATCAGCCAAGTGGAATGCTACCCTCCGCTCCACCTCTCTGTCCCCTAGTTCTGGCCGGTACACTCCCTTTTTTATCTCATAGAGAGCCGAGGCTTCCTGTATTCTAAGGTCAAGAGGTAGTATACCGGCCAGCACCAGTGCCGAGTTTAGGGAGACGGTGCGGTAGGCTCCACAGAGCTTCTGGGCAAAGCCTCTCTGCACTGCATTGAGTACTTTTTGAACTCCGATTTTTCTTGCTGCTGGCGCCCATGCACCAGCAGCATACATTATTACTGGCTCAACGACCGCTGTGTAAATGGTTCTAATGATCTCAGAGTGGAGACCCCAGCTTATCTTGGCGGCCCTAGATAGCTGTTTGTAAATGTTCAACGCTTTCTTGCACACATATGCAACGTGGGCGTTGAACGTTAGCTTCTCATCTATTATGAGTCCCAAGATTTTGAACTCCTTCGTCATGCCGATGCCGACCCCACCCATGCTCAGAAGTGGTGTATCATACTCGAGTTTTCGCGTCAGTATCATTGCGTTAGTTTTGTGTGGAGCGAATCTCAGTTTGTTTTTAATACCCCATTCCTGAACAAAGGCGAGGGCGGCATTGGCACGTCGCTGGACTTCTATTGCAGAGTCTCCATCAAAGATCAGTACCACGTCGTCCGCAAAGGCCTGGCAGTACTCGCCTCGTCTCTCTAAGCCTGTGAGAAGTGGGTCAAGGAGTAAGTTCCACAGTATTGGTCCGCCGATGGACCCCTGGACGCAGCCTTTACTCGTGGTTTTTGTATATTCTTGGCCTGCATAGCGAATTTTCACTTTTCTGTTATCCAGATAACTGTCCAATAGCCGCCTGATGTTTAAAGGGCACTTTTCCTCCGCCAGCCGAACTCTGATCGCGGGCCACCAGGCGCTGTCGAAGGCTCCCTCTATGTCAAGTGAAACAAGTGTGACTAGTTTCTTTTGTTCAAGCTTTGTGCGTATGTGATGAATCATGACATAAAGAGAGTCTTCAGTGCTCCTTTGGGG